>JAKWBJ010000223.1:0-4800000 GCA_023159175.1 Wohlfahrtia magnifica
CAATACAGGGTTTTTTCTCTAAGCCGGTGCCTAATTCTCGTTAACCTTCAGACGTAATTGTCTGATGTTGATAATGGTCTGTTTGGTCTTATCACCTGTTTTATCAATGGCTATCTTACATTCGTTTTTACTCTTTTCTTTCCTCTAACAAGCTTCACTGTTACGTAGCAATCTTTTCATGTCACAGCCTCTATGATGACCATCCCCATTATGGCCAACCTCATTTACATTACTGTGTTTATCCATTTGTACTCTACTGTGTATACCTAAGCCCATTATGTGCGGCTGTCCTCTATTGGTAAAACGATTGTTACTAAACTCTTCGGGCTTTCTATAGCTAGTGTTCTTACATTTGTCAGATCTCCATGGTGACGAAAATCTTGCACTTCTGAGCGGTGCTCTACAATGCTTCTGAAAATGACCTATCTTGTCACAGTTTTGGCACCTCCCTTTTTTCCTTTGCTCTCTTTCGGCCAAAAGTCGCTCTACCACTTCTTTGATAGCTGTAATGAACTTTTTGGTAATAAAATATGAATTTGCCAACCGATTTTCATGAAATATGGTTAATTTTATTTCTATTACATACAACTTAAAGAATAAGTAGTAAAATTGATAAATTTATGCTGCTTTCTGTTGTAGAAATCAAAAATATCATAATTTATTAAAAAAAAATTGTCTCAATAACTCAAAAAACATGAGTTATATAAAAAAAAAATATTCAGAAAAGGTTTATATTTAGGCTTTGATTCCAAACTCTAAAATTGATAATATTTAGTAATTATACTAAATAACAAGAAGCTGGAAATCAAAAGTCATTGAAATTAATTCAAAACTACAAAAAATGCTAAAACAAATACTTTTAATACTTACGTTTTAATAGTATTTTACAGAAATAATTCAAATAACAATGTTTTAAACCTTAATTTTAATTTTCCTTATTCCGCTTTTCAATATTGTTGCGTTATAAATACACTACTGTGGCAGAAATGTTATTTTAGTGCTAATTTCCGTGGGTTTCAAAACTTAAAATTTAGGAAAACAAGCACACAGATGCTGTATAAGTACAGAAACGTGCACTTAATCATATATTAAATAGCATAAAGGCGTATACTTTATATTTTCTTTCAAATTAATTTTAAATATTAAGTATACGCACTGCACAAAAGTAAAAGATTCAGCATAGTTCTTTGGGGAGTAATACTGAACGTATAAGTGATATTTAATTTAATAATTTAATTTAATATATAAATAAGGAAAAAAAAAACAATTATGGAATAAAATATAAATAAAATCTGTTCTTTATTTTTATTTATTTATTTCTATTAGAACACAATTACAAATTATATTATAATTATACTCGTCTGCAGAAAAAAAAGCCTTTAAGTAAAAATATATGGAAGATAATGTTTTTGATGCGCTGAATTCCACTCCGTTTTCAGTTTTATTCCATCGGGAACAATTTTTTTTTTTATGGACGTGGCAAATTTTTTGCCTAAAATATGGTAGCTATGTTCATCATAACTTGAAAACGACTTGAACGATTTTAACGCAATACCACAACTGGCTTTCATTAAAATGCTTAAAATGACGGGACGCATAGGCTTAAGGAGGCGTTAATGTTGCGGGTTTCTGTTGGGCACATCTGGTGTTGATTACATCGCTGACAAATAAACAAAAAGGTGCAACAACTATGTGCTTGCATACAATAATAAAACCTACAACAATAAAGCAAGCAGAAAATAAACAAATAAAGGGTCCGCCAAATCATTTTTATTTATTTTTTTTGAAAATGCTATAAAAAAAACTACTAAATATTATCTCAAATTTCTTTTTTTTTATTTGAAAGTACAATTCATCCGGTTAATAATGGAAATTAATTTCATTCAAATGGCTGCCTCGGCTGGCCATGCAGTAGCCCACACGATCGGTCCAATTTTTTAAATCATTATCGATTGTGTGCAGCTGTATTTTATCAATGGCTTCACGAGTTTTGCCCGTTAAAGTCTCAATTGTCTTTGGCTTGTTGGCGTAACACTTATCTTTGACGGCACCCCACAAATAATAGTCCAACGGTGTCAAATCGCAGCTCCGAGGTAGCCAAACGACATAAGCTCTGCGGCTGATAATGCGATCTTCAAAAACAGGGCGCAAAACATCGAGTGTAGCTTAGGCTGTGTGGCACGTAGCGCCGTCCTGTTGAAACCAAATGTTGCTAATAACCTCCTCTTCAATCTTTGTGAAAGAAAATTCGTTCAACATGGCACGATAACGATCGCCATTGACTGTAACGGCCACTTCTTGCTCATTTTCGAAGCAAAATGGCCCAATTATGCATCTGGACCAAAATCAGCACCAAACAGTGACTCATCTTGGGTATACCGGCTTTTCAGTGTATGCGTGCGGGTTTTCTGTGCCACAAATGTGATAACTTTGCTTGTTTACATACCCGCCAAGATCAAAATGATCCTCATCTTTGATCGATCAAGGTAATATCGCAATATTTCCCAGCGTTTTTTAAGCGTATACACAACCATGTTCGTTGTGCGGAAGGATAAAACTTATTATCTGTCAGACATGAGCTAAGTGTTACCATTCACGAAATGAGCACTAGTTGAAAAAAAAAAACGTTAGATGGCGGGCCCGATACAAAACAACAACAAAACCATGAAAACTCAAGCAAACAAGCAACAAATAATCGTATTGCTGCATAAGAACTGAATAGAAAGCAATTTAAATACATAAAAAGATTAAATTCGAAACAAAGAGGTGGTCGAGAGCTTTTGTGACGTCATTTACTCAACCATTTAAAAAGCCCTTCGATACGGACAGCAGTCAGTTTAAGGAATATAAGCTCAGCGTGTAGAGTCTATGTAGTTTAAACTTAGCATGAAGGGAGTTTATTGGTTTAGCAAGTTTTCTTTGGTATAAGCTTAGCATGTAACGAGTTATAGATAAACTATAGAGATCGTAATCGAACTTAAGTTGTGACAACTGTCGGATTGGAATATTTTTAAGAAGAAATATTTGTCTAGTAATTGTTTTTGTTTACAAATTTATGAACAGGGAGAATTACTAGAATTAGAAATTAGAAATTTGGATAATAAAAACGTAACAAAAATTTTAGAAACAGAACTGAATTAAGGGAATTTGCTCATAAACACAGCTGCCGTATACGATGATTTACTCTCAATTTGACGATTTTTTAACAAAAAAAACTTCAGAATGTAACTTAGAAATTAAATATTGGTGACATAATATTTAAATGAGTCAAATGACCTCAAGTCGTCTTTCTAGGTGTTTGTGTTACTTGTTAGCGCTTGGAGAACTTCAATAAGTCATCATACCTTCTTATATTTTTGATCTCATTAAAGTTTTACTTCATTTTAATTTTCTTTATTTGACAAACATATCTGGCCTTAAAACAATTTTAATTGGATGAACTTTAAAAAATTCGATTTATTGCAGAATTTTGAAGTTATTGCAGTTTTAATAAATTTCTGCCATACCGATTCCCTTAAATAAGTCCAATTAACTTTCAATAGAATTTTATTGTATATATTCTTTTTAATGTTTTTATTGAATTTTCAATTTCCCATAATAAAATTTTATTTAAAAATTTTTATTTTTTATTTATTTTGTGTGGCTGGTTTCTATTGTGTTCAAAAATGTCTGAAAATAATTTGCTCTATATTGTGCATTTGTTCTTTAATTACATTTAAAATGCTGTTGAAAAAATTCTAGTCAAGTGCAACAAGTAAGAATTTTTATTTGTTGTTTTTTTATTATTTAAATATTTATATATTAGTTTTCCCAAATTTAAAAATTAAATTATTAAATAATACTTTTCATTAAATCAAATATTCTTTTGTATAAAATTAAACAAATATTCAAAAAATTTTAGAGTTAAATATGACGAGATAATAAATAGTCGATGGACAGTAAACTGTATATTCATTCATATTGTTGCCTTTTAACCTTATTGAAATGTTTAAGTTCTTTTAAATTGCGTAAAATAAAGTAAATACAGCGCCTTCAGTGTTTTACTTCATACACTTGTTTATTTAATTTCCATTTTATACAATTATGACTATACAGTATCCATCTTATTTATCTTGCACTTAATATACCAATTTACTCAATACACCAATTTACTTAATACAACTTTACACTATGACTGCCAAACTGTAACTAACTACCGTAGACAAGCAGTATCCCTAGTACAGTTCGAAACCTTTTGTTCAGCTATTAACTCAACTACGTTATTACGCATAAGTTGAGTTGGAAACGTTGCCTAATATACAAATAAATATGGCATTGCCAGGGTGGCACATTGACAGCATTGACACAAACCAATAGTATTAAATCTCAGTATAAAGTTTTAAATGTACTGATGTTGGTTTTTCTTCCCTTAGGCATTTTTATTTTCGTAACAATATTTTAAAGTTTGTGCATAACGTAATGTAACTCGATAGTACGTAATAATTCTTAAAATAGTATTTAGCCTATAGAGTATATATGAATCAGAGTTAGGTTTATTGCATTGAATTTATAATGCATTATCGTTTCCATTGCCACTAAACGTTTTAGTATTAATGCAGCAGTATTGCAGCCAACACTAGTGGCAGATGGTAGTGGAAATTTAGTGCAATAAATAAAACGATTTTAGTTGTAGTGGAAATTTAGTGCAATAAAAAATCAAAAACGTAAAATAGTAATGAAATTATGATTTTTATCACATTAATTACAACTGTTACGGTTTCTGAGAAAAAGAAATATTATCTTTAAAATATTCTTTTTCTATTATATTGTAAATTGGATATTGTTACGTTTTAACCTTTTTAAGACGTTTGAGTTCATTGAAATTGCGTTAAAATAAAATCAAACCACTTTATTGTTGTCACAATTTTATTTATTCCACTATAACTTTTACATACTAAGTCTTAATACAGCAAATTCGCTCATACAACACTTTTTATTTACGCCTGAACGCAACTTTACTTATTGACAGCCAATTGCTAACTGACTGACTATCCGCAATGTGCCATCTTTTTATAGTAATTCATTATTAGTTTCAAATATTCTAGTACAGACACGAATCTTTGACATATCTACGTTCATTCAAATGGTCTAAAATTATAAACACAAAAAAAGAATCGAACTGGCAACTCCGTTAGACATGCAGGTAATTATGGCAGTTACTAAGCCTTGACACAAACCAATAAACTTTATAGCTAAAAGCTCATAATAAGTCCCTGATCTGGTGAATTTTGTCTAAAGCATTTTCATTTTCGTAACAATATCTTTGTTTTTATCAGAAACGAATAAAGTTCTAAATATAAATTATCAAACTAAAATAATGTGTTTCGAAATATGTGATGAGTAGTAGGAATTTGCAGTTAACGGGAAAATTTTTAGTGGTACTGCAAATGAAATTTCATTAACAGTAAACATATATTTTTAATTCAATTTTACTGGTAATGCAAAGTCTCCATTTACGACTGACTTAAGCTATGTAAATATATATGCAATAGTATCATGGCTATGTATGAAAATACATAGAATAGAATACGATAGTGGAACTGAATACGATAGTGAAACTGAAGCAGTGGAACTGAATTTGCATTCCACTACAGTGCCAATGGATTTTTAGTCCACTACCACTAATCATTTATAATATGTCCACTACCACTGAATATTAGGGGCGATAATGTCCTATTTTGTCCACTACCACTAAAAGTAGTGGAAAATGAAATCCAATGTAATAAATCCAACTTTGATATGAATAATATCTGAAAACGGAAAAATATTTTAATTTAAAACTATAGGATCCGCCATCTAACGTTTTTTTTCAACTAGTGCTTATTTCGTGAATGGTAACACTTAGCTCATATCTGATTTGACAGATAATTAGTTTTGTCGTTCCGCTGAACAAATATGGTTGTGTCCAATGCGTTTTCGCTTCGCTAAGTGGACCTGCGATCGACTTACAGAAGATGCCGATTTTGCCAAAAAAAATCATCTTTTCAGATGAAGCTCATTTTGATCTTAGCCAGTATGTAAACATGCAAAATTGTCGCATTTTTGGCACAGAAAACCCGCAAGCATACATTGAAAAGCCGATACTCCCAAGACGAGTCACTGTTTGGTGCGGATTTTGATCCAGAGCCATAATTGAGCCATTTTTCTTCGAAAATGAGCAAGGAGTGGCCGTTACAGTCAATGGCGATCGTTATCGGGCCATGTTGAACGAATTTTCGTCCACAAAAATTGAAGAGGAGGATATCAGCAACATTTGGTTTCAACAAGACGGCGCTATGTGCCACACAGTCGAAGCTACACTAGATGTTTTGCGCCCTGTTTTTGAAGATCGCACTATCAGCCGCAGAGCTGATGTCGTTTGGCCACCTCGGAGCTGCGATTTGACACCGTTGGACTATTATTTGTGGGGTGCCGCCAAAGATAAGTGTTACGCCAACAAGCCAGAGACAATTGACGCTTTAAAGAACAATATTCGTGAAGCCATTGGTGAAATACAGCTGTACACAGTTGATAATGTGCTTAAAAATTGAACTGATTGTGTAGGCTACTGCATGGCCAGTCGAGGTAGCCATTTGCATGAAGTTATTTTCCATTATTAACTGGAAAGATTCTACATTCAAATAAAAAAAAGAAATTTGAGAAAATATCAGTAGTTTTTTTTATAGCATTTTCAAAAAAAAAAAAAAATTATTTGGCGGACCCTTTAGAACAGTTAATATTTAAATACTTAATGTTTTGTATTTTCGTCAAGTAATTTTCTATGTTATCTGTTATATATATTTGGACTAATGTCGTGTTTTGTCCAAGCCACATCTATGTATTTCAAATATACAAAATATTTCATTTTGTATTGTTCCCTTTTTCTTGCAACAACATAATAAACTTAAACTTTAATTGATCGACATTAAATAACATTTAAGTCATTATTTTTGTCCATTTGAGCCAGCGAGTATATCACGTTATTGTATTCGTTAAAAGAAGAAAAACATTACACGGTTAGCTAGCTTGCCGGCTGGCTGGCTTAATTCAGTATATATTTTATCATTGTCCCCATAATAAATGTCGTAATTAATTATCCTTAACATTTGTTTTGCAAGTATGTACAAACTGTCATTCATGGATGTTTACGAGGTTTGTTTTTTGCTCTTTTCCGTTGTTTATATTTTATAAATTTTTTGTTGTTGTTGAAGTAATATTACATAAATATATAAAACTTTAAAATAAAAACTAATGCTTGGAAAAAATGTAATTATAATGCTTTTAAAATAGCGTCAGAAAAAAGATACAATTATTTACGTGGCATTTAACATATAGCAAAAACTGTAATTTTTTAACGTAAAAAATTATCACATTAATAATTTTATTAAAATTCAAAAGAAATACTTTAAAAAAAAGTAAAAATAAATCTAAAATTATTTAACTTTTTATTTCAAATACTCTTCTTATAATCAGTGCCTTGTTATTAAAGATATCTTAGGAATTTAAAACAAATTTTGTGTAAGAAATAACATAAAGTATACTAGAATGTTGATACTGCTTTCGTATGATTTTATAGCCAGCTAAAGAAAGAGTCTAGTCATACGACCTGTTTCAAGACGGTCAAAAAAATGCTGATGACAAAGCTCGCTTCTGAATTCTAGTACGTCGACAGAGTTAAAAAAATATTCTTGGGTTATATTTACGTAAATGTGTCCTCTTGTGCCTATAAGTAGCACAGAGCCTTCTTATAATAAATGCCTTGTTAGTGAAGATATCTTAGGAATTTAAAACAAATTTTGCATAAGAAATAACATAAAGTATACTAGAAGGTTGATACTGCTTTTGTGTAATTTAAAGTGAGCTAAAGTAAGAGTCTTGTCATCTTTTTCAAGAAGATCAAGAAAATGCTGATGACAAAGTTAAAAAAATATTCTTGGGTAATATATACGTAAATTGTGTCCTGTTGTGCCTATCAGTAGCACAGAGCCCCGACGATTGCGTTTAATTCTTTTATGTCCGATGAGAAAAAATATTTTAATACATTTTATTATTTATTAATTTTTTTTTAGGTTTCTGCATGCAGCTGGCGTTTCAGGATGTGTCAAATTGTGGTCTTCGTAAGGCATGACCAGTACATCTCCATTTTCGTCTTTAAATTTCAGTTTCAACTGGTGTTTGGCCAGTTTGTGCCCAGAGCAGAGCATTGCTGATTGCTGTCATCTCCGTAAAGTGTCTGGCTTAGCTAGAATATCGCCATTACAATACTCAGGCATTTGATAACGAATGCTGGTTATAGTGCTGCTCACCTTCAGGAGTTGAAAATGCGAATATTATTCTTCTTTGAATTTGTGAAGATTGACATATCCTGCCGAGGGAAGCATACGCATGTCAAGCCTTGTTTATTCAGCTTCGGTAGTAAAAAACATCATTAAATTCTTTAAAAATTATGTTTAGCGTTACTGATGATATATATTATATTTACGTGGTTGAATGCGTGATCTTAGTTTCCAGTTCGCTGTTTTATTGTTAAGTTGCACAAAGCGTATGTGACTCTGATCATAGTATTGATTGCTAAAATTTAACACTTAGCTCATGCCTGATTTGACAGATAATTAGTTTTATTATTCCGCTGATCGAATATAGTTGTGTATACGCTTGAACAACGCTGGGAAATATTGCGATATTACTTTGAAAATCATGGTAATGTTGCAGAATCAAAAATCATCTTTTAAGACGAAGCTCATTTTGTAAACAAGCAAAATTGGCGCATTTAGGCCACAGAAAACCCGCACACATACATTGAAAAGCCGATACACCCAAGATGAGTCACTGTTTGGTGCGAATTTTGGTCCAGAGGCATAATTGGGCCATTTTTCTTCGAAAATGAGCAAGAAGTGGCCGTTACAGTCAATGGAGATCGTTATTGGGCCATGTTAAACGAATTTTTGTTCACAAAAATTGAAGAGGAGGATATTAGCAACATTTGATTTCAACAGGACGGCGCTACGTGCCACACAGCCGAAGCTACACTCGATGTTTTGCGCCTTGTTTTTGAAGATGGCATTATCAGCCGCAGAGCTGATGTCGTTTGGCCACCTCAGAGCTACGACTTGACACCGTTGGACTATATTTGTGGGGTGCCGTCAAAGATAAGTGTTACGCCAATAAGCCAGAGACAATTAACGCTTAAAAGGACAATATTCGTGAAGCCATTGGTGAAATACAGCAGCTGCACACAATCGATAATGTGCTTAAAAATTGGACCGAACGTGTAGGCTAATACATGGCCAGCCGAGGCAGCCATTTGATTGAAATTATTTTCCATTATTAACCAGAAAGATTGTACTTTCAAATAAAAAAGAAATTTGAGAAAATATTCAGTAGTTTCTTTATAGCATTTTCAAAAAAAAAATTATTTGGCGGACCCTTTATTATTGATTGCTAAAATGTTAATAAAAGAAATATGTATACAAACAAATTATATTTTAAATTTTTGACATATATATGTTGTGCCACATTGGTATGGTGGGTAAGACATCCGCCTCCAACCAAGAAGTTCTCGGTTCCATACCAGACCAGACCATCGAAGAATTTTCAACAGCGGTGTCACCTCATAGCACTGCTAGCAGCTGGTTATGAGTATTTACGCTATGAAAAATTTCTCTAACTAATGCATATGCCATTCGGACCCGGCGTTAAGTTGTAGGTCCCTTTCAATGAGTCTAAAAAATAGAATCGAATGTAGCTCATTGAGTAAGAGAAATCCTCCATTTCCCACTTGGGATGTCACGGGAATTATGTATGTGTACAACAGTATTTAGCCTTACTAACGGGTCCGCCATCTAACGTTTATTTTTCAACTACTGCTTATTTCGTGAATGGTAACATATAGCGCATGTCTGATTTGACAGGTAATTAGTTTTTTCCTTCCGCTGAACGAATATGGTTGTGTATACGCTTGAACAACGCTGGGAATCTGGGCCTGCGATCGACTTACAGAAGATGCCGATTTTGCCAAAAAAAATCATTATTTCAGTTGAAGCTCATTTTGATCTTGGCGGGTATGTAAAGAAGCAAAATTGTCGCATATAGGTCACAGAAAACCCGCACGCATACATTGAAAAGCCGATACACCCAAGACGAGTCACTGTTTGGTGTGGATTTTGGTCCAGAGGCATAATTCGAAAATGAGCAAAGAGTGGCCGTTACAGTCAATGGCGATCGTTATCGGGCCATGTTGAACGAATTTTTGTTCACAAAAATTGAAGAGGAGGATATTAGCAACATTTGGTTTCAACAGGACGGCGCTACGCGCCACACAGTCAAAGCTACACTCGATGTTTTGCGCCCTGTTTTCAAAAAATATATATATATGTTTGGCAGACCCTATTATATATAAAACAAGCTAAAAAACACTCTTTATATCGGATGACTTTTTAAGACCTTACGGATTTGAGTTAAAAAACACACAAAATCGTAAGATATGTATGAAATCTTAATTTGAGTCGATAGAACGATCTATATAATACAATTTCTAAAGATGATTTCATGTAAATGCTGACCCCGGCCCCGCCTCAAGTGGTTTATATGTTGGGTTCAATTTTGACATACTCTCTCCAACATATAGACCAGTATCTTATGAATAAATTCTTCTATATTGGCCTTAAAGACTTAAGGCGTTAAATCGCATGATCTAGGAGGTCCATTGACCAGCACCAAACATAAAAGAAACTGTTCACCCAACTAGCCTCTCAGTAGAGCCATTGTTTCGCGATTTTTGGTGAAACCAAAAAAAAAAAATTAATTACCGCAGGCTAGCGCTCGCCTTCATCGTTTTTGAAAAATTCCGGTCCAATGATGCCACCTATATACTTTATCACGCAGTGCATTTTTCAGAATGCTTTGTCAGTTGTTGCAATGTTTCTGGCTGCTCTTCACATTAAATATGGCAAGTTTGCTTGTACACGTATCCATTCAACCAGAAATGGGCTGACCATAAAATAGAAGAGTGAAATAGAGTGAAACAGTGGAACGGTGCTAAGAAAAATAAAGTTGCTAAAATATCACCCGATATTTGGACATCTGTTACATCAAAATATTTTTGTTTTTGTTTTCTTATTTTTTATGAGATAATGTCATTGTTTTGTTAAAAATATACGGCTTAAAGTCGTTTTAATGTAGGACATGTGGTGGTGCAGTTTACATTTTCTTTATAATGCGATTATCGCTTATACGTGTATTTTCATGACTGACAATATTACAATTCGCAAATGAATAAATTCGCAAATGAATAATAATAACAATTCATTTTGGTTACTTAATGCGGTTGACTGAAGCACTTGTAAAACAGAATTTAAGCTCATAAAAATTAATATAAAAAACAAATTAAAATAAAATAAAAAAAAATTCAAATTGACAGTAGCTGGGATACATGTGGGTGCATAAAAAGCACTTTCTTTTTATCTTATTTAATCCATGCGTCGCAATACATCATGCGACAAAAATTTTAAAATTTATAAAATAAAACAAAAGTAGACACAACAAATTTCTTTATCACATGTGATTAATATGCTGAGCTTTAAATTTAAAAATTTAACAAATTATGCATTTATTACTATTTTTGATTCGAGCACCCAAATCAAATCGATAGCTTGCTAAAGCTTATACTGTATATGTATCCTAGATTTGAAAATGCAATTCAAATGTTGTAATTTTGCCACAGAAGGTAAAGATTACCCAAGACATTCTGAAATATTCGAAAGCTGATGACATTGCTTAATGAAGTTTGTTTTCTTACTCAAAAAGAATTTGAAATATTATTGTGATCCCTCAAGGAGCAATTTCTATCGGACTTCACATATACCAATCGAATGAAATTTTTATTTTATTTTTTTGTTATAATATAGTAGATAATTACATGGCATAAATTTTTTAAATACTGTTAGGAAAATAAAAATTGAATACCACAGTCGTTAGTTACATTGGATTTAAACAAAAAGAAAAAAAACAACTACTTGCTTGTTTACAAATAAAAATTATCTACAACAACATAGCAAGAAGATAACGAAACAAATAAGATGCTTACGATTAGATCGCTGCATAAGGACTAAACAAAAATGAATGTAAAGAAATGGCATCTAAGGGCTTACGCTTCGCTAAGTTGGCCTGCGATCGACTTACAGAAGATGCCGATTTAGCCAAAAAAATCATCTTTTCAGATGAAGCTCATGTTGATCTTGGCGCGTATGTAAACAAGCAAAATTGTCGCAATTGGGGCACAGAAAACCCGCACGCATACATTGAAATGCCGATACACCCAATTTTGGTCCAAAGGTATAATTGGGCCATTTTTCTTCGAAAAAGAGCAAGGAGTGTCCTTTACAGTAAATGGCGATCATTATCGGGCCATGTTGAACGAATTTTTGTTTACAAAAATTGAAGAGGAGGATATTAGCAACATTTGGTTTCAATAGGACGGCGCTACGTGCCACACAGCCGAAGCTACACTCGATGCTTTGCGCCCTGTTTTTAAAAATCGCATTATCAGCCGAAGAGCTGATGAGCTGATGTCGTTTGGCCACCTCGGAGCTGCGATATGACACCGTTGGACTATTATTTGTGGGTTGCCATCAAAGATAGTTGTTACGCCAACAAGTCAGAGAATATTGACGCTTTAAAGGACAATATTCGTGATGCCATTGGTGAAATACAGCGGAACACAATCAATAATGTGCTTAAAAATTGGACCGATCGTGTAGGCTACTGCATGGCCAGCCGAGGTAGCCATTTGAATGAAATTAATTTCCATTATTAGCCAGAAGGATTGTACTTTCAAATAAAAAAAAATTTGAGAAAATATTCAGTAGTTTTTTTTTATGGCATTTTCAAAAAAAATAAAAATAGCATTGTTTACTCAGTCATATAAAAAGCACAATGATGTGTATAGCCGTCAGTTTATTTGGTGTAAACTCAGTGAGTAGAGTTTATTGGATACAAGTTTAGCGCGTGCAGGTGGCGTGATGTAGTGGAGAGAACGCGCGCATAACAACAGAAATGATCTAGGTTCGAGCCCCAGCAGAGGACATAACGAAAAAATGTATTTGTGGTTTCGAATATTTAATAAAGAGGCCTCGGCTTCCCTGCAGACAACTCCATCTAAAAAAGTAGAGAAGAAGCCACCCTGACCCTTCAGCTTACCTCTAGCGATGATGACAAACACTCTACCTACTGGGAAACAATTACAATTCTAAAATAAAGATCACCACAAAATGCCAAGGACCTTCACCACTACCCAAAATCATAAGATGGAAGCTACAGTGGATTAATAATCTAAAGATCAAATTGGTTAAGTAAACTAAAACAAAGCCATGGATACTTTGCGCAAAGCCAGAGTTTATTGATGTAAACTCTCAGGGTAACGAGTAATTGGTATGAGCGAGAGTTTAGTGGGGTTAAACTCTGGTTGAAAGGATCGTGATCGAACATAAGTTGTGTAACAACGATCGGGTTGGAAGATCTTTAGGTAGAAAGATTTGCCGTGTAATTGTTGTTGTTTACAAAGTTTTCACTAAGCATAGCTCACTTGTTGTTGCTTGTGAAAGGGTTAGGAACAGTGGAACGCAAAACAGTGTTAAATTAAGGATTTTAATTAAAAACAAACAAAAAACACAAAATTTATTTTATTTGAACTGCAATGGATGAACTCATTTAATAAGCGTTTTTAAACGGTTAAAACGTAACAGTATGATTTCCGGCATATGTCCGTCGAAGCTACGTGTTACATGGTCCATTCGGTCAGTACAATTTTTGACTACTTTTTAAAAAAATCTGGCCGACATAAGCCAATATCTTAACATAGCCACATAAAAAGTAATAAAAAGGCGTTAAGTCACACGAACTTGGGGGTCTGTGAACACGATCACTTCTAGAAAGAAAGTTGTCACGAAACTTATTTTGCCATAAAACGACTATTAAACGCGTTGTAAGACAACTTGATGTTTAGTTGATTAATTTTTGGAAGCTCTATAGCGCTCGCCATTTATCGTAACGGCAGCTGCTAGCTCACTTTAAAAAAAGACCTATTATGCCAAACAGTCATTCATAATGTAAGATGATTCGATGATGATGGCTAGAGGAATACCTACCAAAACCAGAAAACCTGCCATTTAACCAGAAATGAGCTTCATCACTAAACTCGAAATGCCCTATTAGCTTTGCGACCAGATTTATTTTTTTCAAACCATATTTTCACAATTTTAAACTGATGTTCAAACTATTATTAGAGGATTAATGATGACTTGCCACAACTTACTGAACAGAAATGTCAAAACATATTGACATTCTCAGCGGTAATACCACAGTTATCGGTACTGATAGTTCTCACGATATAAAGGGTCCGCCAAATATTTTTTTAAATTTCTTTTTTTATTTGAAATCCTTCCGGTTAATAATGGAAAATAATTTCATTCAAATGGCTGCCTCGGCTGGCCATGCAGTAGCCTACACGATCGGTCCAATTTTTAAGCACATTATCGATTGTCTGCAGCTGTATTTCACGAATGGCTTCACGAATATTGTGCTTTGAAGCGTCAATTGTCTCTGGCTTGCTGGCGTAACACTTATCTTTGACGGCACCCTACAAATAATAGTCCAACGGGGTGTCAAATCGCAGCTTCGAGGTGGCTAAACGACATCAGCTCTGCGGCTGATAATGCGATCTTCAAAAACATGGCGCAAAACATCGAGTGCAGCTTCGGCTGTGTGGCACGTAGCGCCGTCCCGTTAAAACCAAATGTTGCTAATATCCTCCTCTTCAATTTTTGTGAACAAAAATTCGTTCAACATGGCCCGATAACTGTAACGGCCACTTCTTGCTCATTTTCGAAGAAAAATGGCCCAATTATGCCTCTGGACCAAAATCTGCACCAAACAGTGACTCGTCGTGGCTTGTTTCGGCTTTTCAGTGTATGCGTGCGAGTTTTCTGTGCCCCAAATGCGACAATTTTGTTTGTTTACATACCAGCCAAGATCAAAATGAGCTTCATCTGAAAAAATGTTTTTTTTTTTGGCAAAATCGGCATCTTCTGTAAGTCGATCGCAGGCCCAGATTCCCAGCGTTGTTCAAGCGTATACACAACCATATTCTTTCAGCGGAAGGCTAAGACTAATTATCTGTCAAAGCAGACATGAGCTAAGTGTTACCAGTCACGAAATAAGCACTAGTTTACCGAAAACAATTTGTTACAAAATCTGTTTTAAGACTTTATGTCAAATTTTGACTAAGGCTTAGAAAAATATATGAAAATTGTAATTGATGGTTTGGTATATTACCGCTCTTATTTCATAAGGAGGAAAGTTTAGCTAAAATGACTTTTCAAATAGTTTTGACAGATAAGATATTATGCTTATTGGTCTACGAGTACATGAATCAACTTCAAATTAAATCTTAACTTTGGTACCATTGTTGGTATCACTCCACGGTGGTGGACACTATTGGAGTTATGTATTATCGTTGTATAAAAATAAAATAACTTGGACTAATCGGACAGCATGTTATTGCCTAGAGGCTTTTTGAGGTCATGATTTCAAGAACATTCCCTATAGATCGAAGCACATTTCTTCAAAATTCATTTATTCTTTCCCTAGATACATACGTACCAAAAACAAAATTGCAATTAAAATCAAAATTGCGATTATTAGCTACTAGTTATCGATTTTTTATACTCAAGGCAAATATTCATATCACATATAATAAAACTTGACAAGGAAACCTTTTAATTAAAAAAATTAAGAAGACATTTATAGAAATATCACGAACGACAGTGATTGCCCAATTAAAATAATTTGGTTCCTCTTGTTTTTACTCTCATGACTGTTTTCTCATCCTAATTTGTATTGTTGTTTTCTTTTGATTTGTTGTGTTATGACACAAATTTGACATTTATTTGTTTTCATTATGAAGTCTGTGTGATAAACTTTAAAATTTATCAACATTTCAATGCAGAGATGGAGAACGATTAACGGTGGATGGAATACAAAATACAAGAAATGTGAAAGCAAAGACATCTTAAAACTATCATACTGCATGTCACGTGTTCAGCATGTGTAGCGTAAAGCGTGTGTGCTGCATGAGTGTTAGTTGAAAGGAAATAATATAGAATATAAATTACAAAAAAGGGATATAATGATGGCGAAAAAAACACATTTTTGCACAAAATATTTTTTCTGTTTTTTTTTAAGAATTTTTTTTAACAGAAAGATTCCTGAGGATTCCACTCGAGTGACAGTCTGGTGATACTCTCTGGACTTTTTTGGATGGTGTGAATGATTCATCCCCACTTTCTTTTCCTTATCTGTTTCAGTATGGGTTCCTCATTAATCATGCTCCACAGTTCTGTGTTACTTATGGTGTTAGACCTGAATATTCTGCATATTCATCTGAGGCACTTGTTAATGAACACTTGGAGCTTCTGTGTGATGTTATTCGATACAAGCCAGGTTTCACTGTCATCCAGCGGTACAAATTTAACACATGAGTTGAATATTCGGAGCTTAGTTCATCTGGATATATGTGAGCTTCTCCATACTGATCGCAGTTGTCCAAATACCGCTCTCGCTTTATTAAGCCTGTTATCTACGTCTGTTTCTGCGCCACCGTTTGTAGTCATTGTACTTCCTAGATAGCAGAAGCTATCTACATACTCGACTGGTTGACCCTGTGGCATTTTGTTTTCCGTGCTCGTATTATTTATTCTCATGGCCTTAGTTTTCTTGATGTTTATCTTAAGTCCAACACTACGAGCCAATCTTTCTAGGTTCTCCAGTTTCGACTGCATATTGTAAGTCTTATGCGAGAGGAGACAAATGTCAACCGCAGAGTCCAAGTTTTCGAGTTAGCGTGAGAGACTTCATGTGATCCTCTTCTTTTCGAATTGCCTTGGCTCATTATATCACCTACGACGATGGTGAATAGCTGAGGTATGGAATGGTTGGCTGATGTTCCCGTTGTGAAGAATTGCAAGTTCTGCATCTTCATATATCGCTCTGATTATTCGAATTATCTTCTGGGGTATTCCTTTGGTTCTTAGTGTTTTCCATATAGCCGTTCAAACGCTTTCTTGAACAGAAGTTACAGGGAGGTACGCCATTCTATGGACTGTTCAATTATTATTCGTAAAGTGTTGGATAGATCTACGCAGCTTCTATCCAGTCTGAAGTCTGCTTGTTCGTCTCGCAGCATGTTGTCTATTCTGTTCTGAAGCCTCCTCCTGTTAAGTAGAGTAATTCCTCCCCAATTATTACAGTCTTTCAAGTCTCCACTTCTTGGTAACTTAACAATGATGCCCTTCTTCCACGCAGGAGGCAGCCTATCCTCCTCCCATACTGATGTGATGTGAGGCAGTAGAAGTTTAGCTGTGGTTTGGATGTCAACTCGTAGAATTTCCGCTGGTAGTCCATCTTCGCCTGCGGCGTTATTTTTTTTTTTTAATTTACCAATCGCCTCTTTTATCTTATTCAGATTGGGAGGATTACGTGGTATTCTTAAAGTGTTTTCCTCATCTATGTACTCAACCGTTTTGCTGTCCTCAATAGTGTTCGTGATGTTACTAATTTCATTGAAATCTTCTCTCCATCTCTGTGTTTGTGCATCATTGTTCGTTATTACTTCGTTATTAGTTGTTCGAAATGGTACACTTATAACGTACACAAGAATAATGTTTGCAAATTATTATTCGGCAACCCGTAGATAATACGAATTAGGGTCTGGAATCAATTATGCGGATTATCAAGATTTTAGTGTATATACAGGGTACCTGGTGAAAGGCGCTACCAAAAGAAAATTTAATAACCTTTTTTCTAATTGGGTCACTCGTTAAATTTAATTTTTCAATTTTAGATCGTTATATAAATTTACTAGGAATTCTAAATTTGGATGATGTACCTCCGATTTGGATGGTACGTAACTAGTACGCACACGAGTCAATAATTGTCGTTCAACGAAAGTTTTGACGGAAAATGATGAGATTTCTCAACTTTTGGCTCTATTTCACAAATTTCACAAGAGAGGAAATTGCTCTCAGCTCGACTTACAGTGTGCTGTGCAGTATTATCAAACTGTGTTTTCGGGTTATACTTTTTTGGCGGTAACACTGTAAACGTTGCAGGAATTTTTCTTTTCTGAAATGTTGCAAAAGATAATATTTTTCAGTGTTGTGTGGTTTCAACAAGATGGGGCAAGTTCATGCTTTGCCAGGCCCGTTGTGGCAGAGTTACGCCAGTAATTTTCAAACTAAATTATTTTAAAAAACTCAGCGACTGTATGGCCTACCTTGTCTCTACATCTAAGTGCAGTAGATTTTTTATTGTGGCGTTACTGTAAACAGAAAGCGTATTAATCGAAACAATTAAATTGAATTTGTTAAAAGCAGTTTATTTAATCAATAACTGGAGCAATTTCGACATCAAACCTGCAGAAAGTGATAAATAGATTTTTGTCATAATATCACACATGCAAATGTTCCCGGAATTTATTCAGAAAATTAAAAATACAAGTTTATTCGTTTAAATCAATATTTTCCCCTTCAAAGTAATCTCCATCGACTACAACACACTTATGCCAAACCTTGATCCAATCCTCGAAGCATTTTTTATATTCGGTTTTCGGTATGTCCATCAGTGGTTCCTGCGATTTTTTCATTACTTCCTCTCAGCTGCTGAAACACATTCCCCGTAATGGGTTTTTAACTCGATTGAACAGAAAGAAGTTACAGGGAACCAAATCAGGTGAATTCGGGTGTCGAAAATTTCGAATTATGATGGCACTGTGCGACGGTGCGTTATCATGGTGCAAAGTTCCGCGAGTTTTCTGCCCACAATTCTGATCTCTTTCGGCAAATGGCTTCAAGCTCACGTCACATAACGCCCGAATAATACTCTTTGTTTACTGTCTGGCCCTACACCATTGTAATCCATGAAAACCTTTGTAATCCGTGTCCTTAAACCCAAGTCTCGTCTCCAGTAATAATCCTTTTAATGAATATAGGATCGGCTTCAGTAAGCAAATCATGTCTTTTGCGCCCTCAACACGGTCTCTCACGACGGGATTCACAGGCAATGTTCAAGTCCTCCGTTATCTCTCTGATGGTTAATTTGCGGTTATTGACTAACATTTCTTTTACTTTATCAATTTTTTTTGGTCGGTTTTCGATGTCGATGGTCAGCCACTGCGTTCATCATCTTTAATTGATTCACGACCTTTTTTGAACCGCCACCGGTGAACGACTGTTTTCTTTAGAGAATCGTTGCTGAAACACTTTTCCAACTTTTTCAAAGTCACGCACCATTAAGGCCGTTTTAAGGCAAAATTTAATACAAGTTCGTTGTTGCAAATTTAAATCCATTTCTAAAATTGTAAAAAACCGCCAACACATATAAAGATGGATGTACTCTTGGCTACGTAGCTCTTGCAAATCTCAATCTATGACGCTAAGATTTGGCGCGAATATCAACAACTGATGTACCAACTTAACCAAAAAAAAAAAAAGTTCTAATCGGATCGATGGGAACGCCACACGGGGTTTATTTCGGGAGCTTTTTAATCAAGGTCAATTATAAAAAAAGTTATTTGAGTTTCTTAACGTAGCAAAATTCATCAACCACCCTCCTATATTAGTTTTCTCACAATTAAAAAGTTTAAGGACTTAAGGCAAAAATCTCATAATAGTTCTTAACTAAAGTTCAGTAACTCTGAATTACTTTCAACAGTTAAATGGAGCATTTCGGCATTTCAAAAAATCAAAATACATATTAATTTTATATTATGCCTTGTTCACGATGTTTTCCCCCTTACAAAATTTTGAAACCCAATCACACAATTTGTAAGTAATTTAGTAATCAATATGATCTTTTATTTTTATCAGGTTTTTGTACTCGCTAAATTTGTTTATTTAATTTCCTAATATTTTCCGCATTTTTTAAAAACACAATAACAGAACAATAAATAAAAATAAAAAAGAACTATAAAACGAATCACAATGACACCTTTTGAACGGTGAAATTCGTATAAGTAATTCAAACAGCGAAGTATTAGCATGCTGTTATTGTAATGTGATCGACTTTCTAAAACACAGGCAATATGTTTTGTATTCTTTTGGCTTCAATTATTTTCATGTAGCTTTACCACTCTGATGCTCATGCCCGCCTCTAGATAGCGTTTGCAAAAACAGCGCAAAAACCTTTATTTTTGATAGTACTTCATTAAGCAGCTAATCAAAAGTCTAAATCGGGATTAATTTTGTGAAAAATATTATAATTTATGAAAACGAGCATATGAGTGCTAACTTCATAAAATAAAAATCTAAGAATTAAATATCTGCCAAAGTAGTTGCCATTCTAATGTAATTTATAACATAAAAGCTTTTTTAAAAATTCGACTTTTGAGGAATGTCTATAGGCTTGTGATTTAAATCCTTTTTTTGTATTTATTCGTATAGCTTTGGTGTCTTTATGATGTCTTTTGTATGTGACTGGCACATAAATTTCTAAATAAATATTTTCTGCTTTATGCCACATGATATGCTTGCTTAGGGAAATGTGAAAAACAAGATTCAAAAAAAAAAATGTTAAAACATAAATTTTCTCAAGTACATTCATCCATACAAACATTTCATTTATGTCTTCACACTGCTCATACCGATTGTCTGATTGGATAATGGCTGACTGAATGACTAGCTTTCACTTTCACAAAAAAAAAAAAAAAAAAATTTTATAACTCTGTGACATGGCCTCAAGTGATTGTCTGTTTGCAATGTTAAATTTCTTTAGTACGTGACACAGATTTGACTTAATTCTACGGATTCATTTTTTTTTTTTTTGCGCTGCTCTGGCCCCTTTACATTTCAATCCTATATATGTATATATTTTTTTGCTATTTAAATGTTGAAATTGAGTAGTATTTAACAACAACACACTAAGGAGTGACAATGAAAGGGATATCATGTTGGTTGGTTTTAGTGAAAAACCAAAATCCAAGACATTAAATTGGCCAATATTTATTTAATGTCTGCCTTGAAATACCAACACGAAAAGCTGTAGTCAAATGGAAAAAATAAATAAAAAATAAGAAGTTCATAACTGATTACTTTTCACAGGGTAGGTTAGTTCACACAAGAAAGCTTATTAAGAGGTCATTATGCACCTAAACCTATAATATTGTTACGAAAGTAAACAACGTCCAAAGAAAAGATAAACTTAATTAGCGCAGTAGTTGTCTTAGCTATGAACCTTATTGTAGCATTGGTTTGTGTCAAGGCTACTTTGGTAATGCTACTTAATTTGTGTTATTAAGAGTATTATCACTTGCGTACTCAACGATGCTACCGTACCGATTTTGGTTGTTACATATGAAATTAACGGAATCGAATGTTATGGTAAGAACAAGAACTTTCGGAAGTAGTATCAATTGTATATAAAAGGCGGCGGCTTATGTATTAGATAGTTGAGTTATCGTTTTCCAGTTATAAAGTAAACGCGTGTTCAGGCGTAAAGAAAAGTGTATGTCTATTAAGTGCAAGAAAAATAAGTTGGAGACTATATAGTTATAATTGTATAAAGTATAAGTGTGAATATAAATAAGTGCATAAAGTAAAACAACAACATATGTGTTATTTATTTTATTTAAGACTCAAACCTTTTAAAAAGAGTAAAACGTAACAGTATCTATAGTTCTCAACATGGGATCATTTATTTGTCGTATATAATGATCGTTAGACTACATTGCATATCTTTATTATGAAATCTGTTGCTCTGAGAGCCTGCTGTTGACACGTGGCGGTCTTAACTCAGTGAACCATAAGGGTCACATGAGCATTCTGGGGCATATCACCGACTTTGAGCTACTTTGAGCAGGAGTGACGTGTGTTGTACTGGTGGTTTAAACTTAGGTTGCAATTTCGAAGTTATTATATCGAGTAGGCCATTTAAAAGATTAAATTTAAAAGTGCAATAGAACAAAAACGGTTTGAAATTGACATTACCATCAAACGTTTGACGCAATAAAAATTGTGCGATAAGTATCTCCATTGAACGTAATGGTTGCGTCGTCCTCATTATCAAAGATATATGGGCCAATGATGCCTCCGCTCCACAAGCCGCACCAAACAGTCACTCGTAATAGGTCAGTGGTAATACCAACCCCTACTTTTTACAGTGGTATACGGATGGATCTAAAATGAATGATACTGTGGGAGCCGATTTTCGTTCCCAATACCAAAGTCTGTGAACCCCATGGGGAGTGGCCCAGCGCTATCCAGGCAGAGATCCAGGCTATTTCCATTTGTGCGCGGATTAATGTAGAGCGTGGGATCTGGGGCGCTTATATTCACCTATTATAGGGAGTATGGCCACATGGGCAAAAAAACTATTAAGAGACTTAATGGCTTCCTGTCAGGCTGATACTATCTTAGATATCACTTCTTTAGCCTAAATGTGATACCTGATTTGGAGTGTCATCTGAGTAAGAAGGAAGATGAGACGACGGAGCATATTCTCTGTGAAAGTGTTGCTTTGGGATATGGAGCGCTTATATTTCGATAGTCAAGCGACACTAAGTGCCCATTCTTCAGAGTATACACACTCGAGTGCTACACGAATTTCAACATATTGTCATTGTGGAACAGGGTAACGCTTTGTTGGGTTCGTGGACACACTGGTGTTATGGGAAACTGGTTTCGAGTGACCAGAGCCATGCTGTTGTATTATCTGGTCCACGGCCATACCCCTACGATTGAGAGCATGGGCTACGCTCGTCATATTGGGTATATTGCCCAGGTCTGAGGCGGTTAATGAGACACTTCACCTATTATAGGGAGTTGTGCCACATTGGCAAAACAACTATTAAGAGACTTCCTGTCAGGCCGATACTATCTTAGATATCACTTCTTTAGCCTTAATATGATACCTGATTTGTCATCTGAGTAGGAAGGAAGATAAGACGACGGAGCATATTCTCTGTGAAAGTGTTGCTTTGTTAATCATTCGGAGACGAACTTTTATGGAGCTCTTTATTGGGCCTGAACAGGTTCATTGGCTTCCCATTGGCGATATTGTTGTCGTAATACACAAGCTAGAGGTTACTTTGCGGACACTCTTCCAATTGGTGCTTTCAGACTAATCGAGCAGGGGTATATTGACTCGATGGGATTTCTATTGCCTTAGACTATTGTACTGACAGATTTGACCACGGAGTGTTTGTCATAATAGATCCAGAGCCAGTTAGGCCTCTCCGACTCAATTTAATATTAATAGTAATAATAGTTCTCAAATTCAGATACAAATGCGGACCATAACTAATGAAGTATCAACCAATATTCTGGGAAATATTTAGGCAACGTGAGCAATATTCTAGTTCAGCTAAAATGATAATTTTTAGTTCCCTCAGCAGGTGCTCGGTTTATTTTAGCAGGCTTAGAATGAAAGATGCTACTGCCATCTGCGCAGAAACAATGCCTTCTGTGTATTTAATGTAGTGGTAAGAAGTCTTTGCTTATCACAGACTTCTACCTTTTTTATTTTACTCTTATTCTTTGGAAGAAATCTTCACCTAAACTTTCTTTTGCAGGTTCATGTTTTAGTTGATGTTGCCCTATTTTTCTTTACTGCTGATCAGGGCTTCCTAAAGGGATTATCTAGAGAGGATCGAAACCTTTTTGAATAATTTTTAATTTGAAACCACGTAGAAGAACATATAATCAAATCAGGCGCTTAGATTTTGTAAGCAAGTACATAACCACTACACCACGACATCCTTGAAATAATCTTTTTATAATTAAAAATTTAAGGGAAGTTCTTATTTCCTTGCTCTACAACTTTCTACACGAATTGAATACATCTTAGAGACCTTCCAGTTTTAGGGTGTAATAATTTAAAAAGTATTAAAAGACCGAAAGTTTTAATTTTTGCACAATTTTCTCTCACATTAAAATTTGCATGCTGGAGTTAATTTTGTAACGTTCAAGTTTTTTTTTCGGCGTTACGCTATTGTATTTTAATATTCCAATTTAGACACATTAAACTTAAACTGCTGCTATTCGCTCATTCTTTTAATAGTTTTAATTTGCCACGAACATACAGCAACAATATTTCAAATAAGTTTTCCTTAAAAGGATATTATTGCACCATTAAACGCGGGTGGTAGAATTACAAAAAATTTGTTTCATTTGTTATTCCTTTCCTTTTGGTTTATTATTTAGGTTTTTGCCAGACATTTTAATGTGCTCGTTAAAATGTTAATCAACATCATGCTAAATTGCCATTACAAGGATTATAACAAAAAAAGGTTATACAACAAAAAAATTGTTTTTGTAATTTTTAAAATTAAAATATTGTTTACGCTTAACATATGGTACCAAAACGACCTTTACCTTCAAACGGGTATAGGGAAGTTTTTAATTTTAATAAGTAAAAAAGCTACGGTCGTTATTATCATTAGTCAATACCATAATTGTGTTTTTTGATTTTTATAAAAAATAAAATTAACAAATAAAGGATGCTTTTTAGCTTTGTTTTATTTTAATTTAGAGATATCGACTACATGTCGAACTCTGAACTGGTCTTTGTTCTTAAATTTCTTTTTAAGCCTTTTTGGCAAATACCCAAATTGTAAAAATTTATTCTCAAATCAGTGCTCTCTAAGACAAATTTTAGCATGTTTCCTCGACAAAACGATTTACTCCATCAACTTCGATTGCGAATCATGGTGTTTACACGATACATACGTATATGGATATATATATGTCAACTAAGCAAAAAATTATTCAATTCTGTTTTTAAAACTACCCCTCAGAAAATGTCCATAGTGAAATATTAGTGCTTTACTAGTGATATTGTCAGCAGTACTATGGACCATGTGTATCCCAGCCAGTGTAATCGTCTATTATCATTTAATGGTAGCTTGTCATTGAAGATCCACCAGTAGACTTTAGAACTATTGACGAACTAATTATTTTGCGTTCATATGAAGACATTTGAACCAAAGATTCACCAGTCCATTTTAGTGACCCTATTGACAAATTCGTTGACAATGTCACCGGAGTTACACAAGAACTTTAAAGCATCTTCCCTCGCTCATAAATGGAAAATTGTCGACATTTTATATAGTGCAGTCATCGTTAGAAAACGACCATTGGCATAGGGACCAGATATCAGCAATGAACATTGGAAACATGAATATACTCGAATCATGAACATTTGAATACTTATATTATTATAAGGTTGCGTGCTTGTTTTTTTTTTTTTTTTTTTCTTTGAATAGCCAATACTTATGGCGTAGACAGACAATAGCGTTAATATGCATTAACTACCTTAATGCAAATTAACTTGTGAATTATCTCCACCTTAATCTGCATTAAGTTGATGTAAATGCACAAAACCAAACTGCATTTAAACTGCATTTAGCTTTTTTCGATATGACAATACTGTGGACAATCAAAAAAATTGTTCACTATTGTGAATGAATGTTTAATCGAAAAAAAATTAAAATGGATTCCAATGGAAAATGGATCAGTTTCTGCAAAAGCAATTTCAGCTGTCATACTTTCTGTCTTCTATCCATTTGTGTAGGTATAAAAGTAAAAAAAAAAAAACATTAAATTGATGAACAAACATCTGGTTACTTGATGCAAAAACTCGCGTCTGTCAGGAAAAAATTCTTAATATACATTAACGCTATCTATAGGATTACATTCGTGAATATGTACTCATGGGCATTCATGAATCATTTATGAGTATTTCCATGAATGAATGAATGCTATGAGTATGAGTAGCTATGGGTATGAATACGACGCTTGATTCATACTTATGCTTATGAGTCAAGGTTATTTTGAGCATGAGTGAGTATGAGTAATCGAATTTGAATGATGTGTAATCACTTATGCTTATAAATTCCTGAGTGAGCATGAGTAGCAAAAAAGCGAATCATTGCTGATCTCTTTTAGAGACCTATTGTTCTAGACTGACTACAGGGTTATTTTACATTTTGTAAGAATACATGGAGTTTCCCTTAAATTTAAATTAAACAAAATTTTCGCTGCTCTTATGTTGCGTATGGAGTGGTATTGCTCCCAAATTCAAAAATTATGTTTGTTAAAGCACCCATTCATAGGAGTCACAATCGAAAATGTTTTTTTTTTAATTAATATAAGAGACATTCAGCGAATAAATATTGTTTTCTATGGTCGTTTTACTGGGTAATTTAAGTTTTGTTCGTGTGTAGACTCAAGTCACGATGCAAAATTTGCCATGTTGTGGTTAGCGCCAAGCTCTAGTGAGCGACACTAAATCGACATATGCTTCGAAGTTCGCGAGTCTCTAATCAGAAAACAAGTTATAATGAATTAAACAATAAAAATGTATGGTTTTATCAGAAAGATGCGAAATCTTACGAGATCATCTGATAGTCAAAATATTATTTTAGTCTCTTAGTTTTCTGTTTCAGTCCTCTCTTGGAAGTATGATCTCAATGGAATTGAAAGCGACAAATACTGTTACAAAAATCAGGTTTGGGAACCACTATCGTTTGTTACACATCTTAAAAAATAAATAAAAGCTAAAAACAACTACTTGTTTACAAGTAAAAAAAAGCCTACAACAAAAAAACAGACAGAAAATGAAACACATAAGAAACAAAAACAACACAAGAAGAGTGTAAACAAACAAGTTGTTTAGCATTGAATAGAGAGAAATACAAAGAAAATGAAATAGCGAGAGTTTCGAAGTATTATTTACTCAGCCATATAAAGAGCAAATCGATGCGGACAGTAGTCAGTTAATGCATGTAAATTCAGTGTAGAGTGAATTTGATTGAAGCAGATTCGTCGTGTAGGAAGTTTATTTAGCGTAAACTCAGCTCAGAAAAGTTGAATTAAAATAATCTAGTGGAGTGAGTCGTGAATGCTAGCATAAGCAAAGTGTGGTTGAAGAAGTCGTGGTGAAATCAAGGTCATCTTCAGAGAACTTCATATAGAAAGATCTAATTGCTAATTTTTGTTATTTACAAAGTTGGAAATAGAAAACAACATTAAGGAATCAAATTTTAATTGCTTGCAAAACGGTTACAAGCAATAAAACCTCATAATTCTTATAATAATAAAGGAATTTTAATTAAATTCAAACACAAATTTATTATTATTTTAACTGCAACCTTTGAACTCATTAAATAAGCGTTTTTAAAAAGTAAAAACGTAACAATGCGTCTCTGTAGCAAACGTAGTACATAGTCGGCCTAAATTACAATATGTTGCTTGCAATATTTGGTATATACTTATGTTCTTTCCAAATTTAATTTTTTTGTTTTTTCTTTAAGTGGCATACTGCGCTTAAGATTACAAATATTTAATTACAATATTGGCAACACAGTATGTAGTACTTCAATGCAATAAAATATTGCATTACTTTTAAGTTTTGCTCTCAATCGCATATAATTTATATGTTTTAATATATAAAAGCAAAAGACTTGTATGCACAGTGGAGCCAATGAATTTCAAGAAATAAAAGTTTTTGAATGCGTTTCTGTTTTGTTTCTTAGGTTAGGTTAGGTAGGGTGGTGGACCCCCTGGATGGTAGAAGTCCCACTTAAGTCATAGATTTGGTCCATTGTGATGCCACAAGCCTAAAAGCTAACTCGAGGATCAAACAGTCTACATAGGAAACCATTTTGACTCCAAAAGAAATCTAGCAACTGCCGTAACCTTCATTCTGGAAAGTTCAGACATAGATGGCAAGAAACAGGAGGCCAAAAATTTTCGTCGTCTGGTAGCAACGGATCCACACTGAGACATGAGGTGAAAAACTGTCTTCTTTTTCTCTTCGGAACCCCAACTACTGCAAAGTCATGCTAGTGGTTGCCGAGTCTTTCGGCATGCCTCCCCATCAAGCAGTGACCAGTAAGGAACGCAATGTAATGTGTAATGGATGGCCACGCTACTCAGGAAGAAAAAGCATTTTGTCCTCTTTTCATCGAGATTGGTCTAGCAGAGCCTGGCGATACCACACGTGCCATAATACCGCCAACGAGATCGACCATCACCATACACTGACCGGAGTCTATCGGCATGCCTCCTAATCAGACAGTGACTCTTGAGGACTAGAATTGTGTGATGGATGGCCATGCGACTCAGAAAGGAAGACATGATAGTCAGAGATTAGAGTGAGTTAGACGGTGCTCGAGGCACGGGTGAATACAATGTGTCGACCAAAGCTCCCACCAATGATGAAAATCACCGGTGGGTACCAATTTCGAAGCCATGTTGTGTGGACACGGCCCTACATCTTGATTAAGCGCCGGAGACTATCTAAACTCCTACCGTTCTATAGGTTACGGCACACGGTTAAGAATGTAACTCCACACCGAGCCGAAGATCTCCACGATATTTGGATATAAACCACAGCCACCACGTTCTCCCCAAGTGGCCTCACCATAGCCGGGCAGGGACCGATGTCCTGGAGCACCCTAATCCTGTGGTACCAGAATTAAGCCTACGGACAAGCCTCGTAGCACAGAAACTACTACCAGTGTAAGTCCCAGACGACTCCGGACTGGTCGCTAAAAGACCGAAACATGCGCCCCAAGCAACCCAAGATCACTAACGACCCAAACCTATCACCAGAGCAGTACACAGCAGACCAAAGTCAGAGAGAGAAGACAAGTAGTCGTCTTTTCCTCGAGGTCAGTCTAGCAAAGTCTGGCTATACCGCATACCCTCATGCCGGCAATGAGATTGAGCATCGCTATACCTGTGTCCCGGAACCCATATAAGAGTTACCTTCAAATGGTTGAGGTTTCCATTAGAAACCTGCGGGATTCATGGATGAGGATGTACGTCTGCCCAGCATTTTAGTGCTATCGGTAAAGATCTTAAGTGCATTTTGAGAAAACTCCTGTTTGTTAGACCAGATGTCTCTCGTGGGTATATCAAAGTCTATATCTCCTATCGAGGAAATTACGAGAGACTATGTAATCGACCCAAAGTTAGGTGTGGTCCTTAATAATAGCAACGTGTCCATAGTCCTGATTAGGCTAGGAGTTAACAATATTTAGCCTTACTGGCACCAGCTTAGATCCCTGCTTTAGAAGAAGATCGTTAGGAAGCCAGTTAAATATAGAAAATAAGACTTTGGTTGGAGTAGAGGGCAGCGAACTGGTGATCAGGCGCACCCTGTCTATCAGTTTACAATGACGCTGTTACTTGCACACCGTCCAGCAAATATATGCAATATTTAAATTCAGTAAATTTAATTACTCTTAAAAATCATCATTTTAAACCACTGTTTTTGCGTGTTGCTATGGGTCAATCGATAATAACGAGCAGCATCAGTTTTAAACAACTTTTGCGTTCTCTAGTTTCTTTTCAATTTTTTTTATTTTATTTTATTTTTTTTAAGAGAAAACTTTATAAATATTTTCTATACTTTTTTCTCTAACTATCAAAAATTATATATCTCTTGTACGAGCTGTATTGAAAAATAGTTGTATGGACTGCTGTTTTTATTATTTTATTTTATTTTATTTTTTTTTTCGTTTAATACTTATTGTTGGTTTATTTGTTATAAATTGCTAGTAAACATGAAAATATTTTAGTTTCAATTTGTTGGTATTTTTTCTTTTAATTGAAAGTTTATTTTATTTCAAGGCTAAAAAAGTTAAAAAAATATTGTGCAATAAAAAATGCTATGCAATATGGACACACGTACATACGTACTACATACTTTTGTACATTTTATAACCAACATCAAATTTAATATCAAATAAAAAAATCCTGTAAATAAAAATTAAATGATAGTGAGTAAATTGCAAGCAATTTTATTTCGATTTAATAAAAGTACAAAAAAGCATTGCACACAAAGCTAAAGAAATAGGATCAAAAGAGTTTCTTTGTTTTTTTGCGTGTGTTTTGTTTGTTATTAAAAATATATTTCATTTTTACGTTTTTGCGAAAATTAATGATGCACGTTTATGTAAAAAAGTGGGTATATTTAGTTTATTAGTTCAGAAGGAACTATTATTGCTACGGAAATAAAAATGAGCCAATTTTTTTGTTATGTGTTACCCTGTCAATGCCGCACTTGTTTGCATATTTGGCAGCACTGCCAAATCGACCATCTTTACGTTACATTTGAATTAACGGTTATAAAAATAGAAGTTGGTCGATATTTCCGGAACCTTCCAAAATTAGGAAATTAGGTATATAAAGGGCTGCTTTACTTACAGTTAGAGTTAGTTATCGTTAGGCTGTCAATAAATAAAGTTGTGTTAAAGCGGAAATAAAAGTCTTGTGTAAACGAATATTTGGTGTTGTATTAAGACAAACAGTATAAAAGTTAAAGTGAAGTAATTAAATAAAACTGTAATACAATAAATAAAGCGGTGTTTATTTTATTTTAACACAATCTAAACGAACTCTAAAGTCTTAAAAATGTTAAAACGTAACATTATTATTATTTTTAAATTTATATTTTGTTTTAAAGCTCCAAAAAAAAGAAAAGAAAACACTTTGCCACTTTAAGAGGTTCTTAAGGCAGGCTGGACTTGAAATTCGTAACGGTATTTTTTACGAGCCACTCTAGACTAACAGCGTTTCTGAAGAGGAGGGAGTTCACAGATGTGGATGTTTGTAGACTGTGCTCACAGGCATCAGCGATAGCGAAACACATATTGTTTGAATTTGGGAATCTTGATAGGTTTAGGTAGAAATGTTTGCGTGAAAACAGGGTCTCACTGGGTGACATCAGCAGATCTGCTAAGAAAACTATAGACCGGAATAGCACAATAGATACCATGGGTCGCCAGTGTCCTACAATAGTGCCTGATCGGTATGACAATATTAATAATAATCTTTACCTTCACTTCTTGTATTACTATTAAGTGATTTTAAAACACACAGTAAACCTATAGCCTATATTATGGTCGAATACATATGTTGCTTTTACACTTTCAAAGTGTGCTTTTTAATATTTTCATTTTTCCTGTTAGAAAATTTACCATGAACATGAAAAGGTTTTTCAGTTTTTGTTTCTTTTTTTATCTTTTACAAATGACACGCTCTAAAAAAACAAACTATGGAAACAAAAGCAAAGCTTGACAATGGATTTCAAATGAAACAGCCTTCACTTTTTGAAATATATGTATGTGTGTGTGCATTATCTTTAAAGGAAATAAAATCATTTTAAAACGAAATAAAAGAGGCGTTTTAACCTTGAAAACATAAATGAAATAATTTTTATAACTTGGCACCATAACATGTGTATTGAATGTAATGTGGAGGGTGCAGTATAAAGTATTAAATAACCTTAGCTTTTGTTATCAATGATATTAGAAGTTTAGTTGAAAGAATTAAGCAAATTTAATAAGTTATCTTATATTTTGTAGTCAATTATAAAGCTACTACATATAGAAAATATAAGTTTAAATCTCTGACAACTAATTTAAATCAATTGGTAAATCATTTTGAGTTGTTACTTAATGGCTGAAAAGAAGCTCTTAAGATAATTAACAATACGAATCTGTGCTTATTTTTACAATTAATCGCTGATTTAACATATGTAGACTGCTTCACCCATTTCGATAATGTCTATCACCATGTCAAGGACTAGCGCAATTGTTCTTGGCAGCGAAAGGGTTTAGTCAAAGAGGTTGTATGATCGGCAAAAATATATCTTAACTAACCTTGTTTTTCGTAACTCCTCTTTGGAGTACATAAATGGCTTTCACTCAGCTGAGCAAGTGTCCGGTCTATTGTAGCAGGTCTCTGGGATAGATTTTGGCGTTACCATCTGTCGTTGTGTATAAACAACATCCTAATGTATTATTTGTTGAAAATATGGTTCAGAGCCACACTATTGCTGCCTATCTTAGACTCTTCCTACTTCTCTTTTATTTTCTTTTCTTTTTTTCCTCAAGAGGTGGCGTTTGTTTGATCTTCCTGATGTTTCTCTTCTTTTTCTTACTGAGTCTGGGACTCAGGTGGCCTCTTAGGATGGCGACGATAATTATTCTTGACCGGGATTGATTTTTTGCATTGTAGTACTCAAGCCATTACACCACACCGCCTCAATAGCTTATCTAATGTGGTCTTATCTTCTATCAAAAACTGTTATAATTCCTTTGTTCTTGGCCACAAAACTTCTTAAAAAATTAAAAAAATATCAAAGATTTTTAAAGGCAATATAGTTTTTTTTCTCTTGAGATTAGCACTCTAGAAAAATAGGTTGGGGGAAGGAGGATAGATAGAGTAATGTCTGTGTGACGTTCGATTTTAATTTGCTCATATCGTAAGTGGCAGGGAAGACATTCGCAGGAAGATTGCTCCACAAAGGAATAGTGCGACCAATGAACGAATTCTCCCTATAATCCGTTGTGCGATTTACTGGACAATCAACTAGGGATATGCTTTACGAGAAATACGAGTACTACGTAAAAGAAACTAATGCAAAGGGGTTTTATCACATGATTTTGGTGACCAATTAATTGGACCATTACGTGAAATTATTTTGCATCAAAAGTTTCTTTCAATAAATCAATTATTGCTCTCGTTGTGTGACTGGTGACCTCTTGAAACCACAATGTTAGTCAGCTAATTGAGGTACGAAAAAACTTCTTGTCGTTAACCATTGACAGTAACATTCTGACCATCATCTTTTTAAAGACCTATGGAACAATGACTCCGCCAGCCCATAATGCGCACCAAACAGTAATTTTCTGTGGATGTTATGCTGTTTCGATAAAAGCTTGTAGGTGAGTTATCCTAACTCCAAATGCGACAGTTCTGCTTTTTTACGCACTCATTTAAACAAAAATGTGCTTAATCGGGAAACAAAATTATTTATATTGAAGTTTGACGAACAGAACCATTTTGATAAAAAAAATTTCAAAAATTTGCTAGCGGTGCTCTGGTGTAATTCAATCCATAATGAAATGTCAGACAAAACTAAACAAAAAGCAACTATCAGCTGTTGAATTGATTGTCAAATGAAGCGGTACAGCCAACTCAAAGTTATGAATGACTGGAAAGCATACTATATAAAGAGTATCTTGTAGCACGGTTGGCAAAAACCCTGTTTTTTTAACTCAATCCACCGAGTTTTACAGGTTTTTTGCTCGACAATATTTTTTATTTGTTAGTAGAATTACGTTGTTTCAGTATTTAGAATAAAATTTTGCACTCGTGGTCAGATCATCCGTGCATTATGGGGAAAACGGCCTGAATACAAAGACAGATGTCATGTCGCAAAAGTTGCAAAACGATTGTCAGAAACGCTCAAATGCCGCACTAACCATATTCACCGAACATTGATACCTCTAACTATTTGCTGTTTCAGGGATACAATATCCTTTAACATTTCACCGAATCACTTCTTTTCAAGAAATGGAAGGTCGTCAAAGTTGAATCACCTAAAAAGATGAGAAGAAATTCGGAAATTAGCACAGTAGTGGGGAAAGGATATCGGCAGTTACAAATGTTTATTTTAATACTTTTAAATGAAAAAGAGCTAAAAATAATGGGCCAAATTAATCTGTACTCCCAATACGTAAATTATACTTATTTTTGTAGTAAATGAACTATGAAAACCTTTAAATAAAAAACCCTAGTGGGCGTACTAAAAAAAAAAACTGGGGTGGACTTAAATGGGTTACCCAGTGGGTTGCCAATCCTGCGTTTATACACCTGCATGTTTAGCTGGAAGACAAAAATTATTACAAAGAAACTGAAACAAGGCAAAAATGTATTGCTAAATCCTTACGAGGGCGGATTGACATTGAAGCTACCTAGCGCTAGATGGCAGCACTAACACAAAAACTTTCTCTTTCTTAGAAATTACGATCTGTCAAACGTCAGCAATTAAAATTTTAGCGAAATTTATTGATTAGTTTGTTTGTTGTAGTCGTTTGAAGTAAGCAACTTTTGTGTTTCTTGGAAAATGAAAAAAGTGAATTTCGTGTAGTGATTGAACACTGTTATTTGAAAGGCAAAACGGCGAAAGAGACAAAAGAAAAGCTTGATAAACATTACGGCGAATCCGTTATATTATATTGTAAAATATTGGATTGCTGAATTTAAACAGGGCCGAAAAAGCACTGCAACAAAACCATCAACAGGAAGGCCAAAAGAGGTGGTTACTGAAGAAAATATCAAGAAAATGCTCGATATCGTTATGAATGATCGCTGGGTCAAAATCCGTGAGATTGCTGAGACGGTAAACATATCAAATGAACGTGTGTTCAACATTTTGCATGAACATTTTTTGCATACGAAAAAGCTATCGGCAAGATGGGTGCTGCGTTTGCTCAGTGTGGAACGAAAACGAGTTCAACAGATCACTTCACAGCGGTGTTTGGACATGATAAAGCATAATCCTGCTGAAATTTGGCGTAGATTAATAACTATTGATGAAACGTGGGCCCACCACTACACACCTGAAACCAAAGATCAATCGAAGCAATGGGTGAAAGCTGGTGGAAGTGCTCCGAAGAAGGCGAAGACAGCGAAATCGGCTGGCAAGGTTATGGCCACTGTATTTTGGGATGCACACGGAATATTGCTCATCGATTATCTTGAGAAGGGATCCACAATCACAAGAGAGTATTATCGTGCATTATTGGATCAATTGGTTGATGCAATCAAGGAAAAACGACCATATTTAAACAAGAAAAAAGTGTTCTTTCTTCAAGACAACGCACCGGTTCCCACAGCATTAGATACGATGCTAAAACTACGAGAAATCCACTTCGAATTGATTGATCATCCACTTTATAGTCCAGATTTAGCCCCTAGTGACTTTTTCCTCTTTCTAAAGTTGAAAAAATGGCTCGCAGGAAAAGGATTCATCTCAAACGAATAAGTGATTACCGAAACTAATGCGTATTTTGAGGAGTTCCCAAAATCGTATTATTAAGATGGTATAAAAAAGTGGAAAATCGTATTGAGCTAAAAGGAGACTATGTTGGGAGATGAATGGTTTTTGAAAAAAAAAATGTTTTTTCCTACTTAGGTAGCTTCAATATCAATCCGCCATCGTATGCTTCCAGGAGGAGTTACGGAAAAAAAGTTAAATTTAATCCATACCGTTTTAGATCCCGTGATGTTATTTCTTAGTAGAATTTTTTTTTTCGCAATTTGACAAACGACAATGTAATAAGTTCATGTTTAAAAAATTTGAGTAATAATTTATTACCTCAGATTAAATTGAATTTCATCACGTCTTTAACAATTTCGAAAGCTGTCTAATAAAACAGTACAATAAAGAGCAATTTTAGCTGCAATGTTTAATGGACTCATTATATTGAACACAACACGATAAATATGTTTAATTAATTTAAATAATGGCTATGACGGGCAACAGAGGCAAAAGAAAATAAATTAATTTGCAGACATCAAAAAGTAACACTGAGAGAAATCTTTTGCCATAAAGGTAATGATTAAACATCAAAAAAGAAACTGAATAAAACTGGATTGCAGTGAGATCATTTAAGAGTTTATTCTTATCACTATATATTATAGCCTATATTAGTATCATCTTATCTTAAGTGTATTGATTTAAGTAAAAAATTATATAAAAAATAATAATAATTTCTTAGAATTGTTAAATGCTAAACGATACGACAAATTCGATAGAAAAACTTATTAAATGAACTGAAAGTGTAGGTTTTACTTAATTTTCTGCGATTAACTTGTCTGCATTCTTATTATTTGTTATTTATTTTTACTCATTTGTCTATTTGTGCTTAATAGGTAATAGGGATTTTGTCTATTTCTTTTGAACAAAAACAATCATAATCTATTTGCAATTGATGGCCTAATAAATCTCAAGGACGTCTAAACATAAATTTGCTTATAAATAGAAAAACGAGTAAGGCACATACAACACGAAATAATGAAAATACTTTCGTTAAAATAAATTGAATTTTTTTGTTTGTCGTAGTATTTATAAGATCATTTGAATTTTTGAATTTTAATTTGAAATAAATCAACAAAAAATTAATAAATTTAATGAAACGTTTTTCTAATTTTCTTTACTCATATGAGATCTGTTTTTTACTCTAGATTGGGCGCCCTCGGCAGCCCAATTTTACCGAAAAGCGTTCCCATACACAAAAATTGGATAAATATGAAACATTATGCCCAAAACCATGATATAAGAAATAGAAGGTAGTTCCACTCAAAATTGTTTGACAATAAACGATATTCTTGAAGTTTGTTTTAAAGCGTTGCCACATGCGGAAAAGGGATCAATATTCCCAGAAATTTTTCACAATTTTGTGTAATTTAAACAAGATTTTAATTTGTTTTTTTATTAATTAATTTATTAGTATTTAAAATACTTTACATATTTCTTACAATAATATTTTATGTACAAAAGTTATTATTAAAGCTCTGTGTTATATCATTATTCTGTATAAACTACACAATTTTTCTTTTAAAAACATTAGTATTTGTTTGCGATTTCATATCATTTGGAAGCTTGTTATATAATCGTAGTCCTTTGTAGAAAAGTGAACGTTGCCTTACAGTTGTAGTCGCTTGTGGTATTCTTAAGTTGTCAGCATTCCTTAGTTGATACGGTTGTATATCTCCAATATAGCTGAGTTGCTTTACCAGATATTCTGGTGCATTTCCAGTTTTCACTTTTTGTGTAATCTTTGTTGTATATTTAGCCATTTCAGAGCGTCCAGCATACCTTGAATTGGCGTTAACATATAACATCGCAGAATTGATCGCATAGCTTTGTTTTGCAGTTTTTGTAGTCGTTCAATTTGTGTTACTGTGCAGCATGTATATAAAATTCTTGAACAAAATTCAAAATGTGGTTTAACTATTGTATTAAAAATATTTATAGCCGTTATTAACGATATTCTATTTCGTATTCGTTTAAAAAATCCGATTTTTTTACCAATTTTTTTGCATAGATATTCCATATGTTCCTTAAATTTCAATCGTTTATCTGTTATAAAATCAAGATTTTAAATACAGATTCATTGTTCATATTTATTTCCAAAATTTTTGTCTTATTTTCATTCAATTTTAGTTTATTTATTTTTAACCATTCGTTTATATTGTTAGTGTCGTGCATCATTTTATCCTGACAGTCTTTGTCTGTGTATCCTTCTGTGAAAATCATTGAATCATCAGTATATAAAACTATATCGCAAAACGCTCGCCATATCGTTAATATAGAAAATGAAAAGTAGTGCTCCCAAAATTGAGCCTTGTGGTACTCCCTACTCATTATCTATATAATCAGAATTGATATTGCTTACTTTCACCATCTGTTTAATTCCTTTCCTTGTATTCCATACAAATAAAGTTTTTGTATTAGAATACTCCTATCGATTGTCTCGAAAGCGCTTTTAAAATCTAAGAAAATTGCCATAAGTTTTTTGTTTTTCTTCTCATTTTTCCATCGGTTAATAACATAGTTCACTGTTGTTTCACATGAAAATTTTTTTCTAAAGCCTGATTGATATTTGGAAAGTATATTAGTTTCTTCAATGTATTTTTCTAATTGTTGTTTTAGCACTTTTTCGATTATTTTCTCGCATGTTTTCAGCATATTTATTGGTCGAAACTCTTTACATTTAATTGTTTCCGCAACTTTTGCTATTGGGATCACTACTGATAATTTCCTATTTCAGGGAATTCTCCAGTTTCTAACAGTGCATTTATTATACTCATCATGTTTTTACCCATAATGTTCCAATTGTCTATTATTAGTTTCATTGATACGTTATTAAAGTCCGGTTTATTTTTAATATCTTAAAGACCTCGCATGAGATCACCAAGAAATCTGAGGGGATACATTGGGGTGAATCACAAGAAAAGGCGTTCTAGACACCAGCATTACTGTCAAATAGCTGAATAACATCTGCTCCAAATTCTATCTGTTTAATATGACAAATAATCGTTGCTTCCGTTGTTCGTTCAATTACGAAGGGTAAATATTTAATACTTTGGAAAAAATTTTCTATTATGTGCTGCACCGGTTTTGACGTATCTAATCACAGGTGAAAAATTCATGCTAGACAGCGATGCCAGCGGCATTGGTATTGGTGATGCAAGTAATTGACAGGATAGATAATGTCGTAATCACACACACTGACAAAATCTGAACGGAACTATTGTGTGACCCAACGTAAGCTACTAGCAGTGTTGGAATGCATAAAACATTACCATAAGTAGCTATGCGGACAACATTTCCTACTTAGAACTGATCATTCAGCACTGAGATGGCTGCTGAAATTTATGAACCCTGAAGGACAGCTAGCACGTCGGATTGAGTGTCTACTGACGTATGGCATAAGGCATATATCTTTAAGAATATTATTTTGAATTTTGCAGCATAATTTGGAGCATATAACGTATGTATGTTTTTCAACCCAGGCTTTTCAGAATAAATACTAAAAGACATTTATGGAAATGGGAAATTTGAAGGTTTCATTAAACATTTGTTTTAACTTTTTTTTTGATTTTTTTTTTTCTTTGATTGCACATTTAACATTTTGTTTTGCCTTATATTACGATTTAAAAATCGAATACGAAAAAAAAAATTATGTGAAAAATGGGGTTTTGTGAGCAGTGTATGGTAGCACAAAGTTCAACATTAATGTCAGTTCGCTTTTACTCTCAAATCGTAATATGTCAGAAAAAATGAGAGAGGGCACTACCTTGTATTTGCTTATATTATGCCCAAAACTACCGGTATTTTTTCTTTGGGCATATTTGTTGTTTGACAAATAATAAATTAAAAATAAAATATTCTGTCAAAAAACTAATAATTTTTTAAATCTTAAAATTTTTTTATTTACTATTTACTAAATCTCTTAATCCCAAAGGCGCTTTATATGATTTAGATATAACATATGCAATCCAAGAGCATTGTGTAGTGCTTACAAACAGAATTAAGTTAAATATTAACCCCAAAAATCTTCAGTTTACTTAAGCGTGTGATACATTGTCAAACATTTGCTTGCAAACATCGCAAATAGCCAATCGCATTCAAGGAAAAGTAAGTTATCCAACACTAACAATTACTCGCCTTACTAGAATTAAACTTAAGGGAATTATTTGTAGTCCATATAATTTTTCTCTTCAAAACACAGCTTATCATAATCCCAGGCTAACTTTGCTTGAGTATAATGTGGGGCGCACTTCATCGCTCATTGGTCATGGTGGAAGTGATGCATCTAGACATGTAGCTGTGCTTATCGGCCAGTGACCGACTGGCAAGCATTACTACAATGTAAGGTTATGGTACAACAATCAATGTCGCAGCTGTGGAGAAGGAAAGACGGTTGCCCGCTTTCCTATGAGCTGTCGCTGTAAGGTCTTCGGCGAGTGGCTTCTACATGTCATCTCAGCGATATTCTGCATTGGACCAGCTGATCTTTTCAGATTCTCGACCTTTTGTGATTTTTCGAGTGTTTGTGGTAATTCTGAAAACAATGTCAAAGGGTACTGTTTGACTCTCGTGGTAGCTACTAAGAATTCCCTTTACTGTTACCTACCAAAAATTAACGAATGTACCAGTTTTCATGAGGTAGATGAAAAGTTAAGGAAGTATGCAGTTTATCCACCAAGAAATTGTAGTTCACCGTTTACTCCAATATTGTTGCGATATTGTTATTGCGAATATTCTCTTTCAATGATAACAACAGTAACAAAATACTAAAATCAGGGCGAAAACCGTATAAACAGCAATCTGGTACCTAAAGGATGGTCTGAAAAGTATGTACGCTAATAGTCCTAAAATTATTCAATGATGTTATGAAACAATGCTGGTAGTTTTTCATTTGAAAACATACTTTGATATGATTAATAATCTATTATCATATAAAAAAATCGAAGGATTTCATAAAATAATGGATATCTATCGGCTTCGATTTGATAATGGAAAAGTAGTACTGAAGAACAGCGCCAAGACACAACCAAAACCAAACCCACTCTGTAAGAAAATATTAGAAGAGTTGTGTTGGACGACTAAAACAAATTTATTTTTGTATTTTTATTTTAATATTTTTTTTTTGTTCTTATAAAAAAATTGTCAAATATTTTTTGGCTAAAATATTTGGTTTTTTGTGTTCCCGTACTTTTATGCATTCTTTTCTCTTATTGGGAGAAATTATTGTTTATTCTCATTTTACCGAACTTTACCCAAAAAGTAAAGAAACAGGCCTATGATAAATGGCTCTTAAATTTAAATGTAAATATGTGATTCGTTTTTTATTATTAAATTAAATTAATAAAATTTATTGTATTTATTTATTCTTTTGTATTAATTCATTTGAATCTTTATTGTGTGATTGATTCTTCAATTATCCCTCAATTTATTGTTTTTGCCTTTTTCCCATTATCGGCCATAATTTATTGTCATTTTAGACAATAAGTACGATTTTCATTATTACCAAATTAGTTGCCATTATGATATAGATGATACGATATTGACACTTGAAATTTAAGAGCCTTAAATCAAATAATAAATTGATGGTTAATGCCAGAAGTGGACAATGAGAAGAAAATGATGTGGATCATTAATGGTTTTGAAATTTTCATTTGCTAAATCAAGTTGATTGTTTTTGAATTACTTACAACACTAGAAAATGGCAGTTTGTTTTTGTACTTACAGCAGCTTAACCAGAGATTTCAAAATGACAAATTATATATGAAAAGAATGTAAAGGGTCAGGCATCTAACGGGTTTTTTTCAACTAGTGCTTATTTCGTGAATGGTAACACTTAGCTCATGTCTGATTTGACAGATTATTAGTTTTATTCTTCCGCTAAACGAATATGTTTGTGTATACGCTTGGACAACGCTGGGAAATATTGCGACATTTTTTTGAATATCATGGTAATGATGCAGAATTAAAAATCATCTTTTCAGATGAAGCTCATTTTGATTTTGGCGGGTATGTAAACAAGCAAAATTGTCGCATTTGGGGCACAGAAAACCCGAACGCATACATTGAAAAGCCTTTACACCCAAGACGAGACACTGTTTGGTGCGGATTTTGGCCCAGAGGCATAATTGGGCCATTTTTCTTCGAAAATGAGCAAGGAGTGGTCGTTACAGTCAATGGCGATCGTTATCGGGCCATGTTGAACGAATTTTTGTTCACAAAAATTGAAGAGGAGGCTATTAGCAACATTTGGTTTCAACAGGGCGGCGCTACGTGTCACACAGCCGAAGCTATACTCGATGTTTTGCGCCCTGTTTTTGAAGATCGCAGTATCAGCCGCAGAACTGATGTCGTTTGGCGACCTCGGAGCTGTGATTTGACACCGTTGGACTATTATTTGTGGGGTACCGTCAAAGATAAGTGTTACACTAACAAGCCAGAGACAATTGACGCTTTAAAGGACAATATTCGTAAAGCCATTGGTGAAATACAGCTGCACACAATCGATAATGTGCTTAAAAATTGGACTGATGGTGCAGGCTACTGTATGGCCAGCCGAGGCAGCTATTTAAATGAAACTATATTCCATTATTAACCGGAAGGATTGTACTTTCAAATAAAAAAAAAATTCAGAAAATATTCAGTAGTTTTTTTATAGCGTTTTCAAAGGAAAATTTTATTTGGCGGACCCTATATGTACAAAAGTTTGATTTTCGAAAAATTACAATCTACGTTTTATTTTTTATTCAAGAGATTTGATATGATAAAAGCTAAATTGGTTTAAAAATCGAATTTAACCAAATAATAATTTGGTTTTACATAAGCGAATTTCGAGAAGATGTAATATTTTTTTTTTTTAGATATTGATAAAAAAAAATTACATGTGTTGTAAGCATGTAATGAATGTTGACGTGCAGGTAAATTTCATACAATTCGAAGTAAAATCTTCAATTCTTTCCAAATGCTTAAGTGACTTAAAGTGAACATTTTTCTTTACGGATGTAAAAAGTAAAGGGTAATTGAGTCTAAATTAACAAAACTGCAAGTGCTAGAAAATGTTCAATACTTCAAGTAAATTTATATTTAAAAACTTAAAACGCAGACACAGGTGACATTTTTTCATTTTATTAATTCTACAAATTTTTTAGTCATCTGTGATGTAAAGCAAGATAACAAAATATAAAATTACTAAAGTAGAACCATTTTGGTTCTTCTAAGTTTATTAATATTGTTACGAAAATCAGGCTGGTATCCACTGACGTTTATTACATCGCTAAAAAATAAATAGAAGATACAAAACCAGCTACGTAGTTGTTTCCAAATAATCAAATGGACAACAACAGTGCAACAATTGTAGTAAATAAAAATAAACGACAACAACAAAACAGACAGAAAAGAAAACAAATAGCAAACAAACAGACTCAACAAGAACTGAAAGACGTAGGTATTTAAATTCGTAAATTCTGCCTAAAATATCGAGATGTTCGAGGGCTGTCGAAATATTGTTTACTTAGCCAAAAAAAGCACATCGTTGCGCACAGCAGTCAGTTTATTTGGTGTAAGCTCAGCGAGGAGAGCTTATTGAATGTAAGCGCAGCATGTAGAGAGTTTGTTGTTGTAAGCCAGAGTCCGGCAAAATTCAAATGCATTTTGCAATTTTGAAAATCTTTTGAGAGTCTCTCACTCAGGGCACTTATCAGTATTTTTCCACTTGTCTTCTTTTTACTTCTCTTTAACTATTTTTTGCTTATTGTTTGCCTATGCGTGTGAGTACGTATGTGTGAAACAAAAACAAAAGAGAAGAGCAGCTCTTTGTCTGACTCTGGTGTAAACTCAGAGCAACGAATTCTGGTTGCCAACAAACGAAATATCTGTGAAATAGTTGTTATTGTAGTAAACAGAGTGTAATTAAACTTATTTGTTCACACAAAACTGTATGAATAAAAATTTATTTAATTAGAAATAAAACACAAATTTTTTTATTTTAACTGCATTCTACGAACACATTTAATAAGCGTTTCTAAAAAGTAAACGTAACAATATATTTTTATGAAAAGGTTTACAGAACAAGCGCAAAAATTAAGTTTTCTCGGTACATAATTAGTTTTGGTTGTCTTTTGTATATAAATTTGCTGCATATGGTGGGTGTACTTAATATGGCACTTAGACTTGGATGCTGCACCATAGAACCAAGGTAGTAGTTTCATTCAAAGCAAATGTTGATGTGTATAAAGGAACTCTTTTGAAGGAATTTTTATTATTAATTCCCATAACATTTTATGGAGGAACATGGGGACTTCCCTCAGTCACTAGGCTGCACCCGATTCTATTTTTGAACTCATTGAAAGATACCTACAGTTTAACGCCGGCTCCGAACGGCAAATGCATTTAGAGAAGTTTTCAATAGTATTTTATGCTCATAACCAGTTACTAGCTAATGTTATCAGGTGATACCGCCGTCGAAAAACTTTTTTCTTTCTTAAGATGGTCTGGCCTGGCATTGAACCGAACGAGTACCTACCATACCACAAAGGTACACATGTTTGAGGGAATAAATCTTATATTTTTCGAACTGTGCCGACTTGTGTACGCTTTCTTTCCACAAGCCTTTACCATAATTCAAAATATAAAAGAAAGTGATCAGCAGTGATACTCAAGCTTAAAAATTCTAGGCCTCAGACTTGGAGGGCATATATTGTCTAGAACAACAGTGACCTGGAAAATCAACATATATTTCTCAAGAGTCATATCTTCGTAAGAGTTGTAAAAAATTGAAAAATTAACTTTAACAGCAACCCCACAAATCTTAAGTAGGTGTTTTATCTCTGTCTTCTGGCCATAGTACTGTTGCATTTTAAATCATGGTATTGCCTTAAATACACCAATCTGATACAAGTTTTATTGTGACAAATTAGCGCACATCAATAAAATTTTCCCAATTAAAAATTCTATATTTACATGGTTGTCTTACAACAAAATGTATTGTCACAAGATGGCGCGAAACGATGTATTGGCAATAATTGTCCCAACGCTGTCACACGATTGTTCTAGTTTACGGTAACTCCGTGATTTAGCGATTGTGGTAAATTAAATTTTTCTTTTCTTTTGGCGTTGAAAATAGTTCGTTCTTTTTTTTTTAAAGCAGATAGCGTCCTCTTTATTTATGTTGAGCTCATTTAGTGAACAAATAAATGAAAAAATACAAAAACTTAAAGAAGAGTTGTGTGTGGGTCAAAGATTGTCCTACAAGAAGTGCCATTGATAGCACATATTTCAATAAATTAAAAAATAGTAATTCACTAAAATATTTATTTAAATTAAAATATAGTTACAAATTATATTTAATCCTCTAAAGTAAATATGATTTTTTCTCTAAAGAGTGAAAACTGCATCGGCTTTGATTATCGTGTTTCCGCTTGATAAAAATGATAGAAGTTTGTAATGCAATGTACATACACACGCATATTTTAAGAGATGTCAATTATAAATATCGTACAACCACGTGTTTTTTCGGAAAGAAATCAATAAAAACATAAAAATTTTTGAGTATTGTCCTCTTTATTGCCGGGCAATAAATATTGGTGTATTTTTGGCACTTACATTGGTACTTAATTGGCTTTGAAGCTTCCACACGATTATCCTACCATGATTTCCTTTGATTGGGTTAAATATGCAAAATAATATTGTGATTTGCCGTATAAGTCAATAAATTGTATAATCACACGATTGGCATATAAAATAGACTAATTATTGGTGCACTACGACAATCGTGTGATCCTACTTTTAAATTGATACAAAACAATTCATGCATATCTTCCTTTTTTTTTTTTTTTTTGAAGGACAAACACTTGAAAAAATTAGCACAGAAATTTATACGACCATAGTGAATGTTTTAACATCTTTCCACTTGTTTGTCGAGTTTCACTCTTCTAAGTTTGTTTGTAGTTTTAAGGGGGTGGTGTTTTGTAAATAAATATCATAAAAAAGAATGCACTTTATCATGACATCTATGAAAGACAAATTACATTGGGCCCAGTTGTTTTGGATTAGATATTCTAGCCTGAAGTTATAACGGCACAGTGTTAAGCAGCTGAAATCCATCGCCGACTGCTGCAAAATCTTCATGATATGAAATAAAAGAATTTGTCCCCATTTTTAATATCAGAGTTACAGAGTACGAGTGATGTTATGCTAGATTAGGATATTAACAGAAAAAGTGCAAACTTAATATGAGGCTGCAAGGACAAACTGGATGGTCACAAGTATGTTATTGTAAAAAGAAAAATACAAAAAAAATGTCAACCTTTATATATTAATTCATAATTATTTGATCTAACTGCAGGATTAATTTATACATCCAATAAATGCTCTGATTGCTTTATTCTACATGGACTTGTGTCAATATTAATTAGTTGTAAGTTCAGATGTGTAGATAGATATACGAGGACAATTCAAAATGTTCTTGGAATAACAATGGAAAGCAAGAGCTGGAATTAAAATTATTTTATTTTTCAATACAATCTCCTCAAACTTCAATACACTATTCTTTCATTAAAATAATTTTCCTAATTTTCCTGCCATTGCATCTTCTGTCCAAATAAAACGTTTGCCAGTAAGCAATTTTTAAGATTTTGGGAACAGGTAGAAGTCAAAAGGAGCTAAATCGGGAGAATAAGGTGGGTGTGTGGTCAAGCAATTCGCACTTCAATTCGTATTTTTTTTGTTAAAACACTCTTGTGGTGCCTTGTCTTGATGACATTTTTTTTGTGTTGTAAACCAGGTCGTTTTTTTCAAATTTTCAAATTCAATTGATGCAAAAGTTTACAACAATAATACGAATTTATTTTTTTACCTTTTTGAAGATAGTCAATCAATAAAATACTATTGTAGTCCCAGAAAATCGTCGCCATGACCTTGAACTATTCTTACTTTCTTTGGTGCTCGTCCACCAGTTTCAGTCTTTTGTTTGGATTGTTCTTTCGCCTCTGGCGTATAGTGATGGATTTATGTTTTATCAATAGTTATTAAACGACGCTTTTAATCCATTTTATTTTGCTTAAATCGATCTAAACAAGCTTGAGAGATTTTTATACAAATGCTTTTTTGGTCAACTGTTAACAAATGCGGCTGTCATCCTTGATGCAAAATAAAACGAACTCGATCATTTGAGATGCCCATGGCATTATCATGCACTTTCACTCATCGATCGCCTAATACTAATCATGTACTTTAGCTATGATTTCTGGTGTTGTTGCATTTTTTGGTCGTTCCCTTCGTGGTTCATCTTAAAAGCTTGTATGACCAGGTTTAATTTCAGCCACCCAATTTTTTACTGTTGCACATGAAGTAGAAGTCTCAGCTAACATATTCACAACCATATTATTATAAATTTCTTGTCCCTATAAACCTTTGTTATGTAAATATATAACTGCACCACGAATTTCTAATTTCTCCATCATAAAAAATCACTGAAGACTGAAGAGCTTTTTTGGAACACCTATTACTAAGCGAATGAGTTGGCAGATCTAAATGAAATTTAATATGTCTTCGTACGACGAACGGTATCTTACATTACACAAAGCTTTTCACTGCTATGTCAGGCTAAAAACATTTCGTACTGCCCTCGTCTTTTTTAAATATAATTTCCGGTATTAAAATAAACACATATTTCATAAAAAAATATATACTTTTATACGAATATAAAAATTATTATTTTCAGTTGAATTCAAGGCTTAGTTTGTCAATGAAGTGGCAAATTAAATCATATATTTAATTTAAAAGAAAACAAAAACGAAAATAAGGAATAAAATAAATGAAAAAAGCGTCACCATCACCGCTTAATACTGCATGAAGGCTGTTCAAATAGAAAATTAATTAAAAAAGAACAGAAGCTATACAGTAGAGCAGAGTGTTTATCAATTAAACGAGAAATCGTCACCGGAAATTAATAGAATTTCTAAGTATTTAGTGGCATTTTAAGTAATTTTTGTTACATGTATACAAACACAACTTCATAAATGACTTAAGTCAGCTTATACAAGTGCACAAAATATGTCCCAGAGTTGTGTGTGTATAATTTTTATAAATAAACCTCTAAAATCAATACCCCTATACTTTTGAAAACAATTTATTGTCAAGTCTGATCTAAATAAATCATTTCACATTCAATACAATCAATAAGTAAAAGCCTAATTGTGTCCTTTAAGTTTTTATAACCATATTGTGATTGATGCAGTATAGTGAATGAATATTATTTGTGTGTATGATAAGCACACATGCATAGATATATCAGTGTAGATATAATTTGATGTAAATACTAATTCATTTACATAAACATGCATTGTCATGTCTGAAAAATAAGAACATGTACGAAAATACACAAACTAGAAACATGACTAATACTATACTCGTCTAAATGATTATTATAAGATTAAATACTTGTGTAACAGTAGCGTATGTGTAGACATCAGATGCTGTTTGAGATAACAACAGTGTAAGAAAATAAATGTTATTGTCAACACGTGACATGATATATATCTTATGATAAGCTTACATATGTTTCGATATTTAAATGAATTACACATGCAAATACATATATGGATACATATTTAGTTTCTAAGCAAATAGACACATATAATTTTAAAATTCTCATCTTACTAATGTTCGGAATAAAAATTAATCGATTACACTATGCAACAAGCACAAATACCTTTAATTATCTAATAAATTTTTTGATGCGCTATCGCCGCCTAAGTTCAAAAATCTTCGGCATTTCAGATTCTGTAGATAAGTTCTAAAATGTGAGATTTTTTAAGAGGCTGCTTCATACATCTTATGATAACTTTGAAATGACTTAATCGATTTCGTTAAGCCATATGCAAAAAATTCCATATTACACCAGCTTTAAGTCACTCAAATATAATTTTTTAATATAAATCATATTTTTGGAGTTATTGAAAAACAAATTAAATTTCTTTTTGAAAAATTAATATATTTTTGATTTCTAAAAATTCACAAAGAATAGAAAGCAGCAAATAATTACAAGTTTCACTATTTACTCATAAAGTTGTCTATAATAGAAACAAAATAAACCATATTTTATGAAAATCGACTGGTAAATACATATTTTATTCCCAATAAAGTGAAAGCACTTAGTTTTGAAAGTAAAATTTTTATCCTGCAATTGCCCAAAATTCCACCGAGCGTATGAGTGATATTTATTAATTTTGAAATAGTATCGCTTATACGACCCCCATTACATACAATGTTTAAAAAATTTTAAACTGATAATTTTTGCTGAATGGCTTAAAAACGGTAGATATGTGGCAAAATAAGAAAGTATGAAGAAAAATGGCTGTTTTTTATTTCATCAAACACGTCGCCCAAAGATCGAGTGACCGTTAAAAAAGAAGATTAGCTTCAGAAGTTTGCTCCCAACAGGAGAAAAATATCGCCTTATTGCTTCACGTAGCTTTAATATCAGCGCATGATGCCCAGGATCGTGATTTTAGCTTTATTTGAAATAAAGCAGTCACTTCGTTAACACGCCCTTCAAAGCTAAGTAATATTACTCAATTTGTTAATAAAAAATCTCTAACTCTTTCTCCAGAAGAAGCACTTCAAACTGAAGTCGTAGAGCGTTTGGGGAATTAAAATGAAGTTAAACTACCTTTAAGCTATGTTTTCGACGGCTCAGCTCGGCAAAATGTTTTTAAGCAACAATTTCAAGAACAAGCTACTGATTGCTTCGATCAGTCCCTGCGACCGGCTTACAGCAGATGCCGATTTTGCCGAAAAAATCATCTTTTCAAATGAAGCTCATTTTAATCTTGGCGGGTATGTAAACAAGCAAAATTGTCGCATTTGGGGGTACAGAAAACCCGCACGCATACATTGAAAAGCCGATACACTCAAGACAAGTCACTGCTAGGTGCGGATTTTGATCCACGGGCATAATTGGGCCATTTTTCTTCGAAAAAGAGCATGGAGTGGCCGTTACAGTCAATGGTAATCGTTATTGGGCCATGTTGAATGAATTTTTGTTCACAAAAATTGAAGAGGAGGATATTAGCAACATTTGGCTTAAAAAGGACGGCGCTACGTGCCATACAGCCGAAGCTACACTCGATGTTTTGCGCCCTGTTTTTGAAGATCGCATTATCAGCCGCAGAGCTGATGTCGTTTGGCCACCTCGGAGCTGCGATTTGACACCGTTGGACTATTATTTGTGGGGTGCCGTCGAAGATAAGTGTTACGCCAACAAACCAGAGACAATTGACCGCCTTAAAGGACAATATCCGTAAAGCCATTGGTGAAATACAGCTGCACAAAATCGATAATGTGTTTAAAAACTAGACCGATCGCTTAGGCTACTACATGGCCAGCCAAGGCAGCCATTTGAATAAAGTTATTTTCCGTTATTAACCGGAAGGATTGTACTTTCAAATGAGAAAAGAAACTTTAAAAAAATATTCAGTAGTTTTTTTTATAGCATTTTCAAAGAAAAAAATATATTTGGCGGAACCTATATATGGCAAAATAAAAATAGTATGAAGAGAAATGACTATTTCTTATTTCATCAAACACGTCGCCCAAAGATCGCTCCGTGTCGCATATTCTGAAGCGAGTGACCGCTAAAAAAGAAGATTAGCTTCAGAAGTTTGCTCCCAACAGGAGAAAAATACCACTTTATTGCTTCATGTAGCTTCAATATCAGCGCATGTCTCCCAGGATCATGATTTTAGCTTTGTTTGAAATAAAGCAGTCACTTCGTTAACACGCCCTTCAAAGCTAAGTAATATTACTCAATCTGTTAATAAAAAAACTCTAACTTTTTCTCCAGAAGAAGCACTGAAAATCGTAGAGCGTTTGGGGAATAAAAATGAAGTTAAACTACCTTTAAGCTATGATTTCGACCGCTCAGCTCGGCAAAATGTTTTTAAGGAACAATTTCAAGAACAAGCTACTGATTGCTTCGATCAGTCCCTTAAGATTAAATTTACGTTAAAAGTCCTTCAACTTCGAAGCTCGTTATGGAAGAAGAGGACTTCAGCTGCGACTCTAATGACGATATGGACATTATCACATGCTTCACATACGAATTAAAATCAGAGGAATTGTGGAAGTAATTAAATGTGATACGTTTTAATACATAAAAATAAGACTTTAAAATGTAAAAAATATTTTTGGAAAAATCCTCCTTTTATGTAATCTGTAAGTATAGCTTGGTGAAAAAATGAACAGGATCGAACTGTTGCCATGCCTACATACAAGTCTTAAAGACCGACAACACTCCAAAATTTGTTTATATATAAACTTATGTGCACAACCAATTTTTAACTCTGATCGCCCTTTTTAGACTAATATGGTAAGTAGGCGTGGCAATAGTGCAAAATATCAGCCCTCTCTTAGCTTTCGTTTATTTTTGACCTCAGAATGTGTGCTTTTAAGCCATAGTGCATCGTATTAATGGGAAATAATGCCTATACTGTATATTAAAAAATTATATGTCACATTAAAATTATGGGAAACATTTTTTACATTATGCATTGTAGTGGCGTCTGTGGTTGCTTTATTAGCAGCGATCGACCTTATGATAAAATTTACTTTCAATGTGTACATGCAACAACGGAAGACACCTGAATGCTAGTGGTCAATATTCTGGTTAAATTTCGAACAATAATTGGTTAAATATTTCTTATTCTTTTTTCTTTATTTTCGTTTCAGAGCCAGCTTGTTTTTTTTTTTAAATTCCATTCCGCAAATAATTGTAACCAACAAGCATAGGTCAACAAGAAAAAGCACAATAATAGGATACTCCCGTTACTAAATGTTCATTTTCTTTATACACTCCCACTCCAAATATGTGTTAAAATTTGTTAGTAGGTTGTCATTATAGAGTTTAATACTGTATGTAGGCTTGACATGTTGTCTTCTTTAAGTGATATTCATTATCCTGGTTTCTCCTTTTTTATGAATGTTATATATCAAAACGATATGTGTTTTACATAAAATATTTATACTGTATATGGATGCATAGCCGGTTGCCCAAAATGAGTTTGTTTCTCTGTTGTATATAACACATGTACTTTCTTGTATTTGTTTGTCCTTGTCAAGAAATGTACACAAAAAGGAGTAAAATATCAAAACAAAAAATACAAAAAATTTTGGGAAAAATTTTATGGCTATATTGTCTGGCTCATATATTGTTGATACCCTACAGTAAAGAGACTTGTTAAGAAGATTCTAAAAATGGTGGCGAATTTAAAAAAATATATAAAAAAATCTACTGAAAAGTTGATCCAAGCGTTTGATATCAGATGGTCCATCTATCGGCTTAAATTTGAACCAGCGGTTATTTCGCAACTGGCAATACCGTTTATTTTCAAAACAAGAACAATTGGTAGCAAATTGCAAAAAAATCAAAAAAAATTTCAAAAATAATCTTTTCGGATAAACCTCATTTTCGTCTTCGTGGGTACGATAATAAGCAAAATCGCCGTATTTGGCGTTCAGATAACCTAAACGTGGTCTTAAAAAAGCCAATGCACTCATTACGAGTGATTGTTTGGGGCGTCTTGTGGATTGGAAGCATCATTGGCCCATATTTCATATTTTATATTTCGCAAGCGTTACGGTCAATGGCCTTCAAATGCTGAATTGACTCTGGTTTTTCGACATAACACTTGCCTATAACGGAGCCCCACAGAAAATAGTCCAACGGTGTCAAATCGCAGCTCCTTGGTGGCCAAGTGACATCACCATTTTGGCCAGTTAAACGAACATCAATCGTTTGACGCAAGAAATCCAGTATGGCATGAGATGTGTGGCAAGTTGCACTATCCTGTCCTAACCAAACGTCGTTCACATCAATATCATGAAGAGCGGGCATAAGAAATTTGATTATCATGGTGCGATAGGTATGTACATTGACCGTAATGGTTGCGCTGTCCTCGTTTTTAAAGAATATAGCTGCCACTCCACAAGCCGCACCAAACAGTCACTCGTAATATGCGCATTGGCTTCTGTAAGACCACGTTTGGGTTTCTTTGCCTCAAATATGGCAATTTGGCTTATTAACGTACCCACCAAGATGAAAATGAGCTTCAATCGAAATTATTTTTTTTTTTTTTTTTGCAAAATCGACATCATCGCCCAGTTTCTCTGTGGCCTATCTAACAAAGCGGATGATCCTGCCGCTTCAACTCTTGAACCAATTGAATTTTGTAAGCCGCCATACCGAAATCTTTTCGCAAATTCAACGGAAAGTGGAGTGCGAATTGTTAGTTTTTGAAAACGATGACGAGTTGATGTGGATCACGCACACTCTCAGCCAAAGCTTCGATATTTTTGGGTGGACGCACTGTACAAGCATACTTAGCTCTTGGCGCAACAACAATGAAACCAGTTTTACGAACGTCAGTAATAAACTTGCGTATACCGGGCACTGTTGGACCTTCTCCTGCAATTTTCGACCAATTGTCTTTGTTTTGGAAATAAGTTACCAATAAATCCCAACGCTGCTCAAGCGTAAATTCATTTTTTTCGCTCAGAGGAGAAAATAAACTTAACTCTGTAACAGAATAGAATGAAATAAGTATTGCCAGATTCGATATAACCGTTAGTTCACATTTAAGCTAAAAGATGGCGTACCCGATACATATATGGGCAGTAAATTACTAAAATCAATTAAAAACCAATTTTAATTTATTTAAAAAAAAAACTATTTTTTCTAACTATTAACGCCGCCAAACATTTTCTGGTGGCATTGGTTTTTGAACAGAACAGAACAAAACATTTGTAAGATTAAATTAAAACGCACTCCAATTGAAATTTAGCCAGATGCAATGTCAGATGGGTTTTACGGAAGCAATGTTTTGGTGCATTTGCACTACATGTTATCATTTCGCAGTGGAATATCTGATATATCAGATGGCAAATACATATCGTGTAATGGCCCTGGAACACACGATGAAAGTTTTGTTGCAGAAAGTCTGAGTTTGTCGATGAGACACTCGTACGTACACTCTTTCATTTATTCTGAAATTCTCTTTGTTATGAAATTCGTAATGTCATGCAACAAAAATATTTTTTGAAATCTTAAATTGCATTGAAATAAATATCGTATTGTAGACGCGAATGCAAGTTTAAAAAAGAATTGAAGAAAATTTCTGCAAGGAAACGTTCATCGTGTAATCCGGAACTAAGCGGGTGAGCGATCTACTATAACAGGTGTCAAGGATATATGTTGGCGCTATTATTTTCGTTGCTTTGACATAACGCCATCTGTATGTTTTTGTAGTAGAGGTTCGGAGCCTTGCTGCTGCTGCTGCTGCTCATTATAGACTCCTACCTTGCTTCGTTTACTTCTCAAAGTTGTCGTTGCCTTTCCGATTATGTTTTGTAGTTGATGTTATTTTCACGAAGCTTCTTGGCTGGATTATCTGAACGGAAATTGAAGCCTTTCAATTAAAGAATAAATTTTTGACACCGCTATTTAGTTTTAAGTACCCAACTACTGCTTTTGTTTATTTGTTTAAACTATTTTCCTTTTTGAACATTATATTGTGTTGTAGAGTGTTAATTGGGCCTAATGACTAATTTTTTTTTTCGTACCATATTTGGGTGCAGACAGCATACTCTTACGTACATATGTAAGCTTGTACGCTTATTGCGTTTATATGTGTTGGACTTGTAGTACTTTTTACGATTCTGCAGCTGTTGGCATGAAATATTTTTGTATTTTTTTAAGGTTTTTATTTACTTTTCGTGTTAACAAGATAATATGTTTAATGTTCTTTTTAAGCAATTATGATAATGACAATATAAAAGCTTTTCATTAGTGTAAGTCATTACATAAATTCGTCTTATTTTTAATTTTGTTAAAAGACTGTATTCAACAGCATCACTTTTTTTATTTATTGCATAGAGTATGGCTGCCACCCACCCGATAGCTTTTTTGTGCGTTCAGCTAAATATTTTCATAAAAAAGCAGCATTACTTTTGGTGACCCCGACATGATCCTGAACAATGGGGATGAGTGTTAAGCAACGAATGCTTATCATGGAGAAAGAGATATAGCACAGTAACGTCGATTTATTTGATGAAGCAGCCCTATATGTCCAGCTAGAATTGCTGGAAGAATTAAATACAGATTTTATGGAAGTGCACGATCGTCTCGAACGTGAACATTATTCTGAAATAGAAAGCATTTTAATGGCACATCGTTCAGAATTTGATAGGGAAGATTAAACTATGGTAAGACAATCTACAGTCAATGATTCGCAGCCACCATTTTTATTACCACTGATATTTATATTTATACTGATTGGCCAGATTTTTAATCAATGTTCGAGACAGTTATTTGCAGAGATCACGATCTGTCTAAAATAGAAAAATTTCAGCAGTTAAAGACACGCTTAGCTGGTTGTGCATTGCAATCCATTAGATCATTAGAAATAAATGACACGAACTTAGGTGAAGCTAATGAAATATTAAAAAATCGATTCGATAATAAGCGTTTACATTTTCAAGCACACTTAAGAGATATTGTGTTATTGAACAACTTGAATACCGGATCGGTAGAAAAGTTGCGGCATTTAAATGATAGTGTGACTTCACATTTAAGATCTTAGCCAACAGTAGGTACTAAGGAGCAGATCGCTGATTGTCTACTGATTCATATAATCGAAACTAAGTGGAAAGAAACCACATCCGTCAATGAAATACCCACATGCAAAACAGACGTCAAACAATGGAAAATGTGGAGAATTCGCTAACAAATCAATCATCAAAAACAAACAGGTGTGATCCAAAGTAAATTAGGGGAAGTACTTCCAAAGGCGAAGGAACATTAATCAATTATTGGGAGAATTTTCCAACTACACAAATGACTGTTTATTAAAGAGTATGCATTGCTTGGTTCCATATATTGACTTTAGCAAGGCCTTTGATAACCTTAGGCACAGCAACTTGATTGAAATGATGGAAGGATGTGGTATTAGGGGGAATACATTAAAGTGGTTTAAAAATTACTTAGATTGCAGAGCCTATAGGGCCAGGATAAATGATAGCGTTAGTGACGAGATAACAATAGATTGTGGCATAACTCAAGGTTCGAAACTTGGGCCAATACTTTTCTTAATATACGAGAACGAGTTAATGAATAATCTTCGTAACAGCACAGTTTTTGCTTACGCTGATGATACTGTAATTATTATTTCGGACAAGAATAATAAACATGTCACAGAACTTATGCAAGAACAACTTGACATCGCGATCAACTTGACGGACGTCTAAGACAAAGCTGATGCATATAAGGCCAAGACATTCATCTCCCTTCATGCTACGTGTTAAATTTCATGGTAACGATTGCCTTCATAAGACAGTTTGGAATCCGATTAGAACTGACGAATCCTGTAGCACCACAATAGATATAGTGGAGTCTTATATATACTTAGGGATATACGTGGACTATAATTTTAAATGGAAAACACACATTGAAGTGCTACGTAAGAAGCTTCGTAAAACAGCATACTTGCTCAATCATATCAGTTATTGCTCAACGTACAACGTGCTCAGGCAAGCATTTATATAGCTCGCAGTATGGGGAGGTTCTTCCCATTACAAAATGCTGCAGAAAATACAGAACCAGCTACTAAAAATTTTGAAAAAAGTTGACAATTTACGAATAACACACCATCCCATAATACTGTTATCAGCAACAGAATAACCCGCTTCACAACACAAACAAATACAAAATATACCAACTCAACTGATGTATTAGCCAGGGAATTAAACTTATTGAACCTGAACAGCATTTATCCTATGACTTTCGATAAGGATGGTAGATTTTTAAGATCTATGGACCACCATCACAACACAAGATGCAATGCACAACGAAGTTAGAACGTTTCAGCAATGAATTCGGAAGAAGTACTTTGAAAGATAGACTGCCCACAATCTTCAACAAAGATCCAGTTCAGATAATTAATGAAAATTTCATTATGAGAAGGAAAAAGCTTATAAAAAAATATTTAATTAATTCACAATGAACTTGAAAGGAAACATAGAATTCAATTATTTCTATATTTTGCTAATTATGTGAATATTTTTATTATATTATAACTCACAAACAGCTTGTTACGTCTGTAATTCTCAGTCACTTCCAGTCTATAGTTGTCCTCAATTTTTTTCAAAGTGACAAAACGTTTGAATTTGTGACTTAATTGCCTTAGAAAGGGATATGTTGAAACACATTAGTTTGTTTCAACCTGCTATTTCAGCTTTCAGCATAAAGTTGCTAGAGAAGCTAACGCAACCACGAAATAAGCATATTTTAGCTCATCACACAAGACACTTCATGACAATCACTTATATGAGAATCCTGTCAGTGTTTAATTTCATTTTATTTAACTTTTCATAAAGGGTCCGCCATCTAACGTTTTTTTTTCAACTAGTGCTTATTTCGTGAATGGTAACACTTATCTCATGTCTGATTTGACAGATAATTAGTTATATCCTTCCGCTAAACGAATATCGCTGTGTATACGCTTGAACAACGCTGGGAAATATTGCGACATTACTTTGAAAATCATGGTAATGTTGCAGATGAAGCTTATTTTGATCTTGGCGGGTATGTAAACAAGCAAAATTGTCGCATTTGGGCCACAGAAAACCCACACGCATACATTGAAAAGCCGATATACCCAAGACGAGTCACTGCTTGGTGCGCATTTTGGTCCAGAGGCATAATTGGGACATTTTTCTTCGAAAATGAGCAAGAAGAGGCCGTTATAGTCAATAGCGATCGTTATCGGCCCATGTTGAACGAATTTTTGTTCACAAAAATTGAAGAGGAGTATATTAGCAGCATTTGGTTTCAACAGGACGGCGCTACGTGCCACACAGCTGAAGCTACACTCGATGTTTTGCGGTCTGTTTTTGAAGATCGCATTATCAGCCGCAGAGCTGATGTCGGGTGGCCACCTCGGGGCTGCGATTTGACACCGTTGGACTATTATTTGTGGGGTGCCGTCAAAGATAAGTGTTACGCCAACAAGCCAGAGACAATTGACGCTTTACGATAATGTGCTTAAAAATTGGATCGATTGTGTAGGCTACTGCACGGCCAGCCGAGACAGCAATTTGAATGAAATTATTTTTCATTATTAACCGGAAGGATTGTACTTTCAAATAAAAAAGAAATTTGAGAAAATATTTAGTAGTTTTTTTTTTATAGCATTTAAAAAAAAATTATTTGGCGGACCCTTTATTTATTATATTATAACTCACAAACAGCTTGTTACGTCTGTAATTCTCAGTCACTTTCAGTCTAGAGTTCTCCTCAATTTTTGTCAAAGTGACAAAACCTTTGAATTTGTGACTTAATTGCCTTAGAAAGGCACATGCAATTAAGATACACTTTTCAAGTAATTGTAGCCATTGTTAATTGAAACACATTAGTTTGTTTCATCCTGCTATTTCCGCTTTCAGCATTAAGTTGCTAGAGAAGCTATCGCAACTTCGTAATAAGCACAGTTTAGCTCATCACATCAGGCACTTCAATCAGTCCATACTGCACTTATAGGACAGTCCTGTCAGTGTTTGATTTTATGTCATTTAACTTTCCATATTTGTAATGAAATTTAAAATGATTTTATTTAGTTTATTTGCAGACAACGCAGTTGATATTTAAATATTTATTTATTAGGCATGAATTACTATAAAAGTTAAAATTTAAAATTATTTAAAATCTATTTTGTGTTATATTTGTATAGTATTATGGTCTATGAATTAATTAAAATAATGCGAATGAAATATCTAAAATGGCGCTGATTTTTTGTTTCATGTCGTTTTATAATCAAATTTGTAAACCCTCATTAAAAATATAATATTTAGCATTTAATTAAATCACCTATTTATTTACAAATTTCAAATAAATTATTTTGTAGAAATAATAAAACTTTGTTACAGCGAACTAAAAGAGCAGTTACCGTCATAGCTCTTCTCCATATATATTGTATATATTTGTTTAACAAATTATTGTATATGATGACCAACCAAATGACCAATATAAATTACACTTTTTTTCTATTTGTTATAGTCATCTATTAATAATTTCAATTCAGTTTAACATTGCTGAAGGTTATAAAGCATTTGCAAAATCAATTTGTGGTTTTATTATATATAAAGAATACATTTTGTATATTTCGAAAGATAAATTAGAAAAAATTGGTCTTTAATTTATTCACTGTTAAATAAATTCCATTGAGATTGAAAGCGTAATAATTTAAAACAACACCGAAAAATGTTGTGAAGGGTAGGTATCATATAAATCGACCGCTAGATGGCGGCGTATTCACATAGTGGATAACAAAAATCGTATTTGTACAGGGTAACAATTTCAATAAAATTAAGAATATTCTGCATAAGGATTAAAATTAATATTTTATTGGATATCCTTTTTGCTCGATGTCAAGATGTCTCAAATCTTGACATCGATTCCGCTAGTTTGGAAGTTAATTGTGGTGATATTTTAGTCCATTTTGTACTCAATGCTACTTTCAGGTCGTTTACGTTTCTAATGTCGTAATGTTTCAAATTTTTCTTAATAATTGAGCACAAATTCGCAATAGGATTGAGATCTGGACTTTGAGGTAGCGTTTTGAGGTATTTGGGCAGTTTTACAGAATTCAAAGTCGGGATTCCAGTGTAGTATGTTTGGGATCATTGTCTTGTTAAAAGAAAAAATTCCTGGAAATGCCAATTTTTTCTGCACGTTGCTTAACATTTTTCGCTAAAATATGAATTGTAGATTCCCAACTCTGGATGCTGAAAAGCAACCCCAAACCAATACCGAGCCTCCACTCGTGTTCTTCTCTCGCCAAATTTTAACGCGTCCATACAATAATTTTATATTAAATTTGGACTCATCCGTAAAACTAACTCTTTTCCAAAAGATGAAATCCTTACTTTGGTACCTTTTCAGCAAACGCAACCCGTTTTTGCTTATTAATCATGCTGACAAATGGTTTTCTGACAGTTGAACTGTTTGAGGTGTAACGCAAATTCTAAAGTTCTGTTCCAAACTTACAGCCAGTGTAACGCCAGTTACAGAAGGATCGATGCGAATTTGGCCACGAAGGAATGAGCACTGTCTTCTTATTGGGTAGGTTACATTTCGTTGCGATTTTTTAAATTGTGTGATTTTTTATATTTCAACACCACGTATTGGATAGTAGAAGCACTGCGCTTCATTATTTTGACAATTTCGCGTAAAGATATTTCATCAATGCGTAGATCAATTACTATTATTCGTTGTTCATCTGAAAGCTCACTTGATTTTCTGCTCATGTTGAATTTTCCTTTATTAAAATACAGACTACCGCAATAAAAACGGGGAACCACACAAATAAAATAGAGTTTAAAACTCGCATTAACAAATACGGATCTTGTTATTCGTTATGTGAATACTCCGCCATCTAGCGGTCGATTTATATGATACCTACCTTGTATTTTATCATAAAAACAATAAATAGACACGACATTTTCAAAAATTTGCTTATGCGTTAAAATACGAATATGGGTTTTGCAAACTGTATGTATGTATGTTTGTATGCTTGTTTGTGCTTGATAGACAGCTAAACCGCTGAACAGATTATCTTGAAATCTCACAGTATCTCTCTGTATGTCTGAAAGGATCTAAAGACTATACAAATTTAAAAAATTCCAACTAAGCGGTGTCACGCCAATGTTTTTTTTTTTTTAAAGACCCACCCACCGGGTTTAATTGGGTTTTTTGATCGGTTTTATTGGATTTTATAAATGCTTCCAAATTTCGTTCAAGTCGACAATAAATTTTGTTTCTTTATACAATCACGTTGTTTTAGTATTTATAATGCAATTTTGCACTTTTGGTGGGATCAAGGCGTCATTGTGTACTATGAGTTGCTAAAACAGGGTGATCGAAGCAGACTGCAATTACTTCGTTTGATTCGTGCGTTATGAGAAAAACGTCCTGAATATAAAGACCGACATAATTAAGTTATTCTTTTGCATGATAACACCCGACCTCATATCGCAAAGGTAGGTAGGTAGGTAGGTATGAAAGGCGGTACCGAAGTACCACTCACAGAGGCCACATTGGCCCTTTGTGGAAAAACTCTTCCCAGAAAAAGAAATGAAGAAAAAGAGTAAAAGGAAAAGAGAAACAAAGAACAGAGAAATAAGAAAGAATGAGAAGAAGAGAAAAAGGGTCAGAAAGAGTGTACAGAAAGAGCCACGGATAGCCAAAAAGGATCCAGCTGATACCTGACAGAAAGCCCTCCAGATCACATATCCTAGCCGACGCAATATCACCTAGGCCATCGAAGGAGCCCCGGCGTAGCGACCTGAGTCTGCGCCCATAAAGAGCTGGGAAGTGACAGAGGATCTGTTCTACAGGGAGCTTGCTTCCCAAATCCCAGTAATCGCCCTTAGAGTGCAGTGCCCAGAATCCTAAGAGGTTCTCTCCTCAGATTGAGGACCAATTACGTCCTAGAGCGGTCAGGTCGTGGCCACAACAGTCTGAAAACTCAACAGTCTTCTCTGCCCCTTCACGACTCCTCCACTCTACGACAGGCCCAGCTATTAATCAAACCTTCAAAGAGTGTTCAACAGAAGCATCCACCCGTTCTACACCCCCAGCCGCGTCCGCTCTTGCCAGTCCATCTGAAATCTCGTTTCGCCTTATGCCAGCATGCCCCGGAATCCAGCACAGTTTAACACTGCACACATCCAGGAGCTATGTGAGGGTACTCCTTTACAATGAAACCAGTCTTGAGCTGACATGGCGACCAGTCAGTGCTCTGATAGCCGCCTGACTATCCAAGTAAAAGACCACACCATCCTTCACAACAGCCAAGTCGCGAAAACGCTCAGCTGCTCTGAGGACAGCGAAGATTTTCCCCTGAAAAACGCTGCACTCATTCGGGAGTCCACGGGACAGTTTAATGTCATTGTCCGCAATATAAACACGGCCATTCAAAAGTCTATAAATATTCTGCCAAGACTCTGTATCAGGAAAAACTGCTGCAGGGTACATGCTGAAGTCGCATTCCCTGATCCTATAGCCCGTAGAATCAGCACAGAACACCAAATGAGCACTCCAGTCAGGTCTCTATAAAATGGCAGAGTGTCCATAACCCAGAACCTTGGTCAGGCTTCTTTCAAAAATCGTCAAGAAGCTCCTATCAGTCCCTCCACTGCAACCTCAAGGGAGGTCAAGCCAAGGATAGTGTTCAGCGCTGCCTGAGGAGTACTTCTAAAAACACCAAATAAGCCCATAGCGACACACCTATACAGTTTATTTAGAAGCCTCCTCCGACTGGCATTTTCCAAGGCTCTCCACCATACGATACAGCCATAGGTGAGTACAAGTATGACTATGGAGTCACAGATCCACTTTACCATCACCGGGCTAAGACCCCATGTTCTATCAATGGAACTTCTAACTGTATAAAGCCCTTATTCATTTTCAAAAGGGTATTTTCCCTACAAATAAGTTTCCTATCTAAGAAAACTCCTAAGAACTTGGCCCCCACAGTTCAAACTTTTGCAATTTATGCTTCCTAGAGAAGAGAACTAGCTCTGTCTTCGAAGAATTGATGCTAAGACCTCTGGCGGACGCCCAGAAAGATAGCTTGCCAAGCGCCGACTGCATGATCTTACCAACAGTCGGGAAAAACCTCCCGACAAGAGAATCACCTGATCATCCGCATAATAAACTACTTTCCTGCCTTCCTCATCAAACCTCCTAAGGATGCCACTCACAACAAGATTCCAGAGTAGCGGCGAGAGTACACCTCCTTGAGGAGTACCACGAGAAACTAGTCTCTCGAGGCGTACCTCACCAAGTTCCGAGCGAACAATCCTACCGTATCCGCTGTATTCTCCGAACATTGCTTCGTCAGCTGCTGTGACGGCTACAATTTTCTAATACTCCTTCAAAGTTTGGTAGATCTTAACTTTTGATGGAAACAAGTGCGCTTTTCAAAGTAGAAAAATAAAATGAAAGCAATAAAGAAGATTTAAAACTTTTTTCCATTTTATTTACAATAATATTGTAAAGTAATTAAAAAACCAAACTTCTAAATATTTCTTTAACAAATAGAGTTTTTACAACCAATTTTCTGAAGTACCTAAAATACATTGTTAACATAGTATTTTTTATTATAAATTAGTAGAGCTTAGCGCCCTCTTGCGGCAATATAGAGAAGTAGCCGAAAAATTCAGTCTTTTATTCAGCGGATTATTACCTCTAAAAAAATATATATATTCTATCAAAATTCGTGATGAGTTATTTTTTGATTATTGCTTATGCTACAACTCACTGTGCGCCGAGTTTTAGCTAAAAAAATAGAAGATTATTTGATAAAGAAATTTGTAGTTGAACTCTGCTTATTCCAAGTTGCATGAAATAAGTTTGAGATACACCAAGATTTTTACTTTGATTAAAAGGTACAAACTTATATAGACTATGAGACTTACTATTCTGTATAAATCAAAATCTAACATTTGAGTATTGAAATAATAATAATGCATTAATATCATTAGCAGAAATCTAGTATATTTTAACCAACTATGTTAGTAGAGATATAAAAACAAACATTATATCACCATTATATCACACCACTCACATGAACATTTGTTTTATGCAAAATGCCTGCTACTCATGTCTTTCGTAATTGTTTGTGCGTTAGCCACTTTACACTTAAGAATTTATGGTTTCAAATTTTGACCTCAAAACATACTTATTGGTATTGTGTGGTTATAGACCTACACATGCCAAAATTTAACCGTTCTATTCATAAATGATTTTTTCAATATTTTACATTTAACAGTTAAATTTTATGTCTTATACTTCTTTATATTTTTTGGGAATTTTTGGAAATCAAAAATATCATAATATTGCACATAAAAAAATTATGATTTGTTTCTCAATAAATCGAAAAATACGGGTTATATTAGAAAATGATATTAGAATGAGCGACAAAGGTACTCGGTTACCTATAATAGAATAATAACCTTTTCTTTTGAACGCTATCTACTGACTTTTGTGTACATCTTTCTAAAAAAAACATTTTTTTCTCCGTCATGCTGGCTTTCCACAAAGCATCTATTGCTTTGTTTCAGTTTCCTTAATCAATTTGTTATTTCAAGTTAAGTAGGTGATTAATCCGCTGTAGCTTCCTTCATGTGATTTTTTTTTGTGTAGTGGTGAAGTGAAGATCCTTGCTAATTGGTGGTGATCTTTACTTTAGCATTGTAATTTTTTCCAAGTAGGTGCCGTGTTTTTCCTGATCATTCGTTTGATGTTTGTCATCATCGCCAGAGATATGCGAGAAGGGTCAAGGGGCTTTTTTCTTTATTATTTTTTTTAGATGGAGTTGTCTGGAGGGACGAAATTGAAGCCTTTTTTATTATTAAACATTCGAAACCAAAATTAAATTTTTTTTCGTCGTGTTCTTTGCTGGGGTTCGAACCTGGGTCATTTGTGTTGTTAAAAAAAAAAAAACATTATTCGTAATAAAAAACAAGGAGCTTAGTATGACTTTTACTTACAGACTTATTTTACTCTCTCACCCTGTCACTCCGGTAAGGGTGCATAACAAAAATTACTTCGTTGCTCGAAATTACTTTAGATACTCGACACGATTCTGTTAGCCTTCGGAAAGTTGCAAAGAAGGTATTTGTGCAAAGTAAAAAATTATACAAAAAATTTTTTCCATCGTTTTTCCCATAACACTATGCAACAAATGGAAAAAAATTTTCTGACTTTGGATAACCACTATATCTTTTTGATGCGCTATGCTCGCCTGACTTCAAAAACCATCAGTATTTCAGATTCTATGGATAAGTTTTTTTTTAAATTTTTTTCTTAAATGTGAGATTTTTAAGAGACTGCTTCATACATCTTATGATAACATTGAAATGACTTATTGCACTACTTATTCATAAAGTTGTATATAAAAGAAATAAAATAAATCATTATTTATGAAAATCGATTGGTAAATACACATTTTATTCCCAATAAGGTGAAAGTATCTAGTTTTGAAATTTACAACTTTTTGTTGCAATTGTATGTAATGGGTGTCGTATAAGCGATATTTTTTTTCCAATATTCATTCAGTGGAATTTTCTGTAATTACAGCAAATCTGCAAAATAATGGTTAAAAAGGGTCCGCCAAATAATTTTTTTTCTTTGAAAATTGCTATAAAAAAACTACTGTATATTTTCTAAAATTTCTTTTTTTATTTGAAAGTACAATCCTTCCGGTTAATAATGGAAACTAATTTACTGCACGATCGGTCCAATTTTTAAGCACATTATGGATTTTGTGCAGCTGTATTTCACCAATGGCTTCACGAATATTGTCCTAAAAACGTCAATTGTCTCTGGTTTGTTGGCGTAACACTTATCTTTGATGGCACCCCACAAATAATAGTCCAACGGTGTAAGATCTCAGCTCCGAGGTGGCCAAACGACACCAGCTTTGCGGGTAGTAATGCGATCTTCAAAAACAGGGCGCACAACATCGAGTGTAGCTTCGGCTATGTGGCACTTAGCGTCGTCCTGTTGAAACCAAATGTTGCTAATATCCTCCTCTTCAATTTTTGTGAACAAAAATTCGTTGAACGTGGCCCGATAACGATTGACATTGACTGTAACGGCCAATTCTTGCTCATTTTCGAAGAAAAATGGCCCAGTTATGCCCCTGGACCAAAATCCGCACCAAACAGTGACTCACCTTGGGTGTATCGGCTTTTCAATGTATGCGTGTGGGTTTTCTGTGCCTCAAATGCGACAAATTTGTTTGTTTACGTACCCGCCAAGATTAAAATGAGCTTCATCTGAAAAGATGATTTTTTTTGGCAAAATCGGCATCTTCTGTAAGTCGATCCCAGGCCCACTTAACGAAGCGTATACACATATTCGTTCAGCGGAAGGATAAAACTAATTATCTGCTAGATCAGACCTGAGCTAAGTGTTACGAAATAAGCACTAGTTGAAAAAAAAGCGTTAGATGGTGGACTCTTTTTTAAAAAATGATATTAGAAGTCATTTTAAATCTGGTATAATTTGGTATATTGGCTAAACGAAATCGAATAAGTCATTTATCATTTATCATAAGATGTATGAAGCAACTTCTTCAAAAATTTCACATTAAAAAAAACAATTCTAAAGAAACTTATCCATATAATCTGAAATGCTGATGATTTTAGAAGTTAGGCCTTAGACCATATCGCATCAAAAAAGTATAGTGGTTATCCATGGTCAAAAAATGTTTTTCCATTTGTTGCATAGTGTTATTGAGATAACATTTTGGCGAAATGGTGCTTTTTGGCTTCCCAAATCATACGAGAATACGTCCAACGCACTGCTCTTAGAAGTATTTAATTTTAGTTGTATACTTTTGGTAATTAACACAACAGCAACAAACCATATTCTGAGAAAATCAGCTGTTTATTGTCTCAGACAAGCCTTCAACTAGAACGTTAGGGGAAGCCGACGCAAGAAGAGCCTTAAAGCTCCTTGTAGGAACAAAATGTCTAAATAATTGTATTCACATTTCCATTTTTTTTTCCGTAACTCCACATGGCTTCCATAATGCATCTTTTTCTTGTTTAGGTATTTTTGTAATCACAGTTGTCTTCTAGCTAATTGGGCGATCGATCTACTGTAGTTTAGGATAAACGTTATCGTTGATTAGTAGTGATTCGGAGCCCGAATGCTGTTTATCATGGAATCTTACCTGTTCTTCTTCTTCCTTTTTTCGCCATATCCACAATTATAACCTACCAAATGTACTTTCCTTTTTATTTTCTCTGTGTATTGATATTTAAAATGTCTACTTATGTAATGTACACAAGTACAGCTGTTTCTAAAACATACTATTGAATACCGGATGTACATATAAATGTTTGTATAAAGCAATATATGAATAAATATGTACTTGTACTAAACCAGGATACTTCGAAAGGAACACAAGTACAAGAATATAAAAAAAATATTTTAAGTGATTATTTTATGTTTTACTTCTTAACAACGGCAACAACCACAACAAGAACTTTCAATGAAAGTTGTTTTAAAGAAAACGTACTTAAATACTTTTGCTTTTGACTTAAGATAGCATACCTACTTAAGTATTTTTACAAGAGTCTATTTTTTATAATCTACCCAAACTCCTTAACGCTAAAAGTACTTGGAAAACAAACGTATTCCCATTTAAGATGTATTTGTCTATCCTAAAAGCTTTGTATTTATCTTCGTTAAAAGAAGAAAAAATTGCGATAATAAATTGTTCATTAGATACTAAGGAAAAGCAAATTATATATAATTTATAAGCTCTAGTCACCTGTGAGCTAAAAAAGGAGAAGCTTACAATCACCTCCACAAAGATAAAAAATATTGGCCATTATATTCTGAAAAATATCGTAATTTTCAGTAATGATGTATGTCGTATGTCTTGAAAAATGCGTCTTGGTAACATACGGCCTCTGTAAGCATCTCTAGCTTACAGAGTTCAATACTGTTGTTTTTGCTTCTTCCCAATGGCATAATCGTGCATCTTCAGGTGTTTCTTCGTTATCCACGATTCTTTAATACTATCGGTCCTCTTTCAATTGGTGTGACCGATCCACTCCTATTTTATTTTCCTTTTCTGCTTCAGTGTGTGGTCCTCATTAGATATGTTCCACAGTTCTGTATTACTTATGGTGTTAGGTCAGAATATTCATTCCGAGCCACTTGTTGATAAATACCTGGAGCTTTTGTGTGATGTTCAGTGCTAAACAGCAGAATTGATTTAACATGTGAGTTGAATATTTTGAGTTTAGTTCGGTTGGATATATATAAGTTCAACTTCGGCTTTATTGAGTCAGTTGTCCACGTCTGTTACTGCGTCGCCATTGTACTTCCTAGATAACGGGAGCATATACTATATACTCGACTAGTTGACCTTATAGCATGATATTTTCCGTCCTAGTATTGTTTATGAGGTGCACCGGTGTCAAGATACAAATGTCGCCATAGGGAACATTTACTGTGAACGAGCCCTAATTTTTTTGTGTTGGCAAAGACATCTGTCAAGCAGGTTCAGTATATGTACTTCAAATCAGTGAACAAACAACATTATATTTGTTCAGCGTGTTAAAGATGGCGAATTTTGTACCAGAAAATGATGATTTGCAAAAAGCATTAAATTTTTGATTTTATTTGAAAAAAAGTGCTGCAGACATGCATCGAAATCTTAAGCGAAAAAAACCGTGGATTAATCCGAGACAACCATCAACTTCGGCTGCAAAACCAGATTGATTCTGCAGGAAGACAATGCTGTATGTCTGACTAGAAAGGTGTAGTATTCCACGAGCTCTAAAACATTATCAAACTGTTAATACAGACCGCTACCGATAATATATGATTTACTTCGACCATGCAAGGTAATTTCACTGCATGACAATGCACCTGCGCACAATGCTTTAGTCTGGGAGCTGCTAGCCCACCAGCCGTATTTACCAGATTTGGCTTCTTCCAACTACTATTTATTTTTATCGATGGGACACGCATTGACTGAGCGTCACTACCTTACTACGAAGAAGTCAATAATTCGATGACTAATAAGTTTGCTTCAAAAGACGAAAAGTTTAGTTTTTTATTGTCGTGATATCCACAAATTGCCAAAAATATGGGAAAAATTTGTAGCCAGCAGTGAACAATACCTCGAAAAAAATGTTTTTTTTTTTTTTACTTTCCCATTAAAATTAGTGTTTTATGTTCACAAAAAGACGTTCATTTCATACCGGTACACCTGGTATTCTCCGTATGATATCTAGACTGGTCAAATATTGATACGATACGTAGCAAAAGCTTTCATTTTGAAATAAGACCCAGTTGTTTTGTGTACACTGTGATAGATGGCTATCAAGGGTGCTATGACACCCTATATCGGCCCGAAACCTTGCTATGCAGCACCACTTACTGTCATCCCTAATCAAGGATGGCTTGGAACACTGGCAACTCAAAGGGGACTTCGCCACACTAGGGATTTCTAGAGCAGGGATCAGTCCGAAATTTTGTCATTGCTCTAAGGTTCTCAAGTATGACAGGCCGGACTTGAAACTTCTAACGGAGTTTTTACGGGCCACTGTAGACTAAGAGCGCATCTGAAGAGGATAGCGGTCACATCTATAGATGTTTGTAGACTGTGCTCATACATATTTTGTGAGTGTATGATTTTTAATGGGTTTAGGTGGACATATGGTATGTCCACTTATGATTTTATATCTGCTGGAGTTAATTAGGAAGGCAGCAGACTTTCTGAACAACCATGGGTCGCAGTGTCCTGCAGTACTACCTGGTTGATAATGATTATTTATTCTCATTGCATTGGTTATTTATAGTTATCCAAAGCCGAACACTGAACAGACACAGTAGCTACAGGGAGGTACGCCATTCTATAGATTGTTCTATGATTATGCGTAGGGTGTTGGCCTGATCTACACAGCTTCTATTCACTCTTAAGCCCGCTTGTTCGTCTCGCAATATGATAAAAATAGATAATTTCACTTCGAAAACTTCCCTGTGTTATAACTGTAATCATCTTATACAGGTATGATGTTAAGCACCAGATGTTATTTAATTACATTCGTATTTCAAATATCAAGTTTTCTCATATCTTATAAATTCAAAACGGTTCCTTTAAAACGGTTGGTTTAAATACGCTTCATCAAGTAATAAATAAATTCAATGTATGCCAACAAATTATGGTTGAGTTTTGGAATTACAATAATTATTATTTACAAATATTAAATTCCAAATATTTTGACTGTCACATGAATACAACATTAACTGACCACGTGCTTAATTATCGATGAATAATACATTAGCATGCTTCAGCAGTAATGTATGTATGATATTAATAATGTCAATAATTGTTATGAATTATTACGAATCATGATTAGAAAATAAGTGCTGGTATTTCATAAAAGTACGTTAATAATTTATGCAAATGATAATCAACTACGTTTTAATTTATCCATTGGGAACAAAATGCTGCAATTAAATATATATTTTTTTTATTAATTTATATATATAAAGGGTCCGCCAAATAAATTTTTTTTTTTTTTTTTGAAAATGCTATTAAAAAAACTACTGAATATTATCTCAAATTTCTTTTCTTTATTTGAAAATACAATACTTCCGGTTAATAATGGAAAATAATTTCATTCAAATGGCTACCTCGGCTGGCTATGCAGTAGCCTACACGATCGGTCCAATTTTTAAGCACATTATCGTTTGTGTGCAGCTGTATAATGCGATCTTCAAAAACAGGGCGCAAACATCGAGTATAGCTTCAGCTGTGTGGCAAGTAGCGCAGTCCTGTTGACCCCAAATGCTGCTACTATCCTCCTCTTTAATTTTGGGAACAAAAATACGTTCAACATGGCCCGATAATGATCGCCATTGACTGCAGCGGTCACTCCTTGCTCATTTTTGAAGAAAAATTGCCCAATTATGCCTCTAGACCAAAATCCGCAACTAACAATGACTCCTCTTGGGTGTATCAGCTTTTCAATGTATGCGTGTGGGTTTTCTGTGCCCCAAATGCGACAATTTAGCTTGTTTACATACCCGCCAAGATCCAAATGAGCTTCATCTGAAAAGATGATTTTTCTTTTTTTCACTCTGCAATATTACCATAATTTTCGAAGTAATGTCGTAATATTTCCCAGCGTTGTTCAGGCATATACACAACCATATTCGTTCAGCGGAAGGATAAAACTAATTATCTGTCAAATCAGACATGAGCTAAGTGTTGGCATTCACGAAATAAGCACTAGTGGAATAAAAAACGTTAAAAGGCGGACCCTTTATATACGAGTATGTGGTTAGTATATAAAACATATGAGCAGTTAGAGAATTTTATATTTATTCTCTTCTGGGTAGAAAAAAAAATTATTAAACTTAAAAATAAATTGCAATTAAAACATTTATCATATAATTAAATGTAAAGTAACAGATAATATCATGTGCGTGATAAATTGTTTTAATTTAAGCAACACAATTCCACAAACTAATTGTTTAAATAAAATTAATTTGTTCACAAAAAATTTTCAAAGTTTTTTCTCTTAAGATTTACTTTTATGTACAGGGTGGGCTGTTAAATGTTGAAATATCAAGAATTAAGCTGTCATTTATTTAGTAAAAAATTGCAAAATTTTAACTATGGAACGATTCGCTATTGAACAAAGAATTTTAATTGTGAAAATCTACTATCAAAATGGTGAAAATTTTACTGTATCACTTCGCGAAATTTGAGCAGCTTTTCTCGTACTCAGGCCCCTTCTGAGACCACTGTGCGTAATTTAATCGCTAAATTCGAGACTTACGATACTGTTGTCGACAATAGATCAAAACAATACACTCGTAGTTGTCGTAGTGATGCAAACATCACCGCTGTACAGCAAAGTGTTGAGAATGAGCCGGGAACATCAACTGGTCGACGTTTCCAACAATTGGGCATTACCAGAGGAACTCTGCTTAAAAATCTTCATCTTCACGCTTATAAAGTTCAACTCGTTCAAAAATTAAAGCCAGCCGACCATTGTTTGCGTCCAACGTTTGTGAGTTGTCTGTTTGAAAACGAAAACAACGCATTTTTCAACAAAATCATCTTTAGTGATGAGGCCCATTTTCAATTAGGCGATTATGTTAACAAACAAAATTGTCGCATATGTCCACAAACAGTCTTCGAAAAACCATTACATCCAATGAAAGTGTCCGTATGGTGCGGCTTCATAGGCCAGTATTTTTAGAAAATGCCGTCACCGTGAATTCTCTGCGTTACCAAGCCATGATAACCAATTTTTTGTGGCTACAATTGGTTAATGTTGACATTAGTGACCTTTGGTTTCAGCAGGACGGTGCCACAAGCCACACAGCCAGGCAAACAATTCAGTTATTGCATGAGAAATATACCAGTCGCGTAATTCCTCGATTTGGCAATGTCAATTGGCTGCCTCGTTCTTGTGATTTAACGCCGTTGGATTATTTTCCCGGGCTTACGTGTTGACATCAGTGACCTTTGGTTTCAGCAGGATGGCGCCGCAAGCCACACAGCCAGCCAAACAATTCAGTTATCGCATGAGAAATATCCCAGTCGCGTAATTCCTCGATTTGAAGATATCAATTGGCCTCCTCGTTCTTGTGATTTAACGCCGTTGGATTATTTTCCCGGGCTTATGTGAACAAACCACAAACAATTGATACTCTGAAAGATGAAATTCGGTGCTGCATTAACGAGATAAGCGTAGCATTGTTGCAAAATGTGTTTCAAAATTTTATGAAAAGAGCGGACGTCTGCTGACGTGTTAGAGGTAGACATTCGCGCGACATTATATTCCATTATTAATTCCCATATTTATATTTTTTATTGGTATAAATGAAACTGAATTTGTTAAAAAAAATGTGTTTACTTCCTAACCTCGAATTTGGCCACCCTTTACACAGTGTTGTTTACAAATAACAAAATCGATAAGAACAACATTAGCAGAAATATATTAAACAAAGATATACGGCAACAACAAAGACAGACAGAAAAGAGAACAAATACCAAACAATAACAAACAACAACAAAACAACAAATACTAGAAGAAGTAGATGTTTACATTCGCATTGTTTCATAAGAACTAAAATGAAAATAAAGGAAAGAAATGGAATCTACCTGAAATATCGAAAGGGTTGAGAACTTACGAAGTATTGTTAACTTAGCCATATAAAAAGCACATCGATTCGGACATTAATCATCTTATGTGTGATAAACTCAGCGTAAAGAGAGTTTTTTGGTTTGAACTCGGTGTGAAGAGAGCTTATAAGAAGTAAACTCGTGAAATAAGTCGTGAAGTAAAAACCATCCAGCGGTAAATAAAACGAAGTACCCAAACAATCATCAGTGACATCAGTATTACATTCTTAGCGAGCTTTTAAGTATTTAAAATATAAATTAAACGTAATCTAGAATATCGTATGCAAAAAACAAAACTTCGATTAAAGTATAAGCGGTGGAATCAAGCACTGCTCTCAAAAGAGTTTTTTCTTTTATTTTTATTTTAAATGTACTGAATATAACAAAATACCGTAACGTTTTAACCTTTTTAAAACGTTTGAGTTCGTTTAAATTGCGTTAAAATAAAATTAACACCACTTTTGTTGTTGTTAAAGTGATATTTTATTTACTACGCAATAACATTTGTACAGTTTACAGCAACTTAATATTCGCTTATTCAACACTTTTATTTCCATTTAAACACGTCCTTATTTTATGACAGCAAAACGATAACAAAACTACGTAGACGAAGCAGTTTCTTTACATACCCAACTGCCTACAGTTTGGAAAATTTCGGAAATGTCTCAAATGATCTCATATCCTCTATCCGTTAATTTTAAACATGTAAGATTGTATTAACCAGAGATGATTTAATTGGCAGTGTTGCCACATACACAAATAAGTATGGAATTGACAGGGTGACACATAATTACCAAATAAACAAAATTTATGCATTTTTATTTTGGTAATAGTATTTATAGAGTCTGGCTCGAACAAAATTATTTTTGCATTTTACCTATTAGTGAAACTATTCTCTTTTTTATGTGATTAAAGTGGAATAAACAAAGCATATCAATTTTTGAACACTTGGTTAAAATAATTAATGCCGATCTGCCGACAATGATATATTTTATATTTTGGAAGAACGTGATTCCTATATAAGTTCTTAAAAACCGAAATAATAGTTTAAGATTAGCGTATATTCTTTGTGTTAGATTGCAAAAATGAAAACCATTTTACGACAAGGAGGATTTGATAAAATTTTGTACAGCGACTTGTATTTATCCATCAACTTTAATAGGGAAATTGAAAGCAAGGCTTTACAGACTTTGATGCCTTACAGGATGCAATTTTCATTTGGTTTATTTGTTATACATATAAATACATTCATATATTTTATTCGGAAGCTGTAAAGGCAGAGTACTCAAAATTGATAGAATTGAAAAGGATCTCCAACTCTGTTTCAAAGCATTTAAAAACAGATATTTTGCACACAAATTTCAAGAAAGCAGTTCATGTTTTTCTAAGAATTTAATTTTTTTACATGTACTATTATAAACTATATTTATTGATTATATTTAATTTTAAAATGTTACCCTTGTTATGAAATTATTATTAAGATTTGCGATAATTAAATTATGTATAAAAAATTAATTAAAAATGAAAAATGTTGCTTTTTTACGCCGAATTTAACTTAACACACATTAATCATTCAATTAGAAAATTAGTAGGAATGGTAATATCGTCACTTACCCTTATGTAAGTGTAAATGTAAATTATACTGTGATTTATATACATTATGTTCTGACTTCTCTCTGATTGCGGATATATTAGTGAGCTCACTTATAACTTAAATTTCAATGTAATTGCAGTACAGTACCTTACTTTTTAAACGAGAGCGCACTGAATTAGGGCAAAGCCTTTCCACTCACTGCTACTACGTATTGCTTACAACAGCGATTAAGTAATGCAATTTATTATTGCTGGACAGTTCAGTTGTAGCTAACTCAGTAAAGAGAGTTAAATGATAAGATAACCTCTGGTTGAAAAAGTTGTGATTGAACCTAACTTGTAACAACGATCGGATTTGAAGAACTGTAAGGAGAAAGATCTGTAGCTTAATTGTTGCAGTTTACAGAATTGTAAACAGACAGAGTAATTAAAAAACGGAAATTGTCATTACTTAAATGTTACAAATAATAGAACAAAGAATTATTAGCTAAAAACCAAACACAAAACTAAGTTTATTTTAACTGCAATCAATGAACTCATTAATACACTTTTTTAAAAGGAAAAAGTGTAACAATATGACTCTGCGGTCTGTCTTCGTCTTTCAATGCAAATAATTGTATAATTTCTGTAATATTCTAGACACAAATGTCGCTGTGTAAGTCATTATTTCTTATGTGTTAAGGAGCACGTGGAATACCCTCAATTGGATTTTTCGCAGCACATCCCCAGATTTGTTATTGACCCATACTGGTTTCAATATTTGATTATAAGCAAGAAGTTAATTTTCAATTGAAACTGAAGATTTGCTACCAGTTATCCATTTTAGCTAGGGCGTGGCATGGTGTAGTGGTTAGAGCTCACACATAACAACACAAGCGATCCAGGCTCTAGCACCAGCAAAGGACATGACAAAACAAATTAATTCCCTTTAGACAACTACATTTAAAAAATAAAGAAGCCCCCCTGACCTTCCATCTTACATCTGGTGATAATGACAAACATCAGACGAATAATCAGGAAAAACACGCCACCTACCGGGAAAAAAATTACAATGCTAATGCTGAGGATAACCACCACCTTATAGGCAATGTTTTAGTTGAGGATTGGGCAAGTTTCCGTCTTCCGTTTCCGTTTTCCAAAAGTATAACGCAATAGTCCACAATACCAAGACAATTACAATAAATATTATTTTTGGGACATAAACATTAATTTGATGAAATGGTCGGCTAGTAGTCCTGATTTAAAATCCATAAAAAATATTAAGGCCATTCTGTCACAAAGCTTCTATGCTAGCGGCCACTAATTTAAGATTTTACTAGGTTTGAGGAAGTACATTCTTGAAAAATGGCAAGTATACCGCTCTGAACGTTTCGAAATCTTGTCAAATCTATGCGAAGGCGATTGAATGATATCATTATATACAATTTTGGTACAATAAATATCAGGTTATAAGATTAGTTTGTACGCTAAACTTAATTCGTTGGTTTGAAAAAAAAAACCTTAAAAGTGTTGTTGCTTTATCTATTTCGCGGGGTGTAGTTTTAACCTAAAAATCACACCACTTCCTTGCTTTTTATAACTTAAAATACTTCTAAGCGTCTATGATTTTTACGAGCAGGTATGTATCACAAGGAGGTGGCGTGGTGTAGTGGCAAGAGCGCTTTCCATGCAACACAGTTGGTGGCTCAGGCAGAGGACATAACGACACAAAAAAAACCAGAAAATTGTATTGCAGTTTCAAGTGTTCAATAAAGAGATTTTAACCTCCCTTTAGATAAATCCATATAAAAAGCCCCCTAATCATTCAGCTTACTTCCGGTGATAATAACAAACATTAAACGAATGATCAGGAAAAACTACAATGCTTAGTAAGGCTCATAACCACCACTTAGCAAGGATTTTCACCACTACACAATCATATGGAGACGAGCTACAGCAGATTAATTAACTACTTAGCTTAAGATTAATGATGATTAATGAGACTGAAACAAAGCAATGGATGCTTTGTGGAAAGTCAATATGCTCCCTAGAGAATTAGCGCAAAAAAATTATCACAAGGAAAAGTCCTCCAACTATTTTCATTCGAGTTTTTATCCCATGAGTAAGTATATCAATGTATGTATGTCACTCATACCCTAGTATGTTTCCTTTTAAAGTGCTGTTCTTATTTATGATGAAACATAAACAAGCAGCTGCTATTGCGTCTTTAGAAATTATTACCTTAAACACTATATTTCTTGCCTATGTTCGTAAAGAATGAAATTTACTGATTCAATATTTTGTTTCTACAGGTTTTCTCTATAAACAAAAGCAGAAATATAAATCAAAACTTTTTATTTCAACAAACACACTGTCACATGCAAAGTATATTTTATACATTTTGTTGTCTTAGCAAAATCAAAATCAAAATCGTGCGAATGATTTTGATTATTTAATAAAACTTTATTCCCAGTTTGCATAAGAAATTTCAGCATAAAATATATTTTTGATTGTTTTGTTTTTATTATTTTATGCCTGAACGTGCGTTGCCGTATAAAGTATGCGTTTTTTCCAAACGTCCTTGAAAGACCATTTTTTCATGGATATACTTTCTATTTTTATGGTTGATTAAATTTTTGATTTATTTCCAAATAAAGTGAAAATATTTACATATATTGGCAATATAATGTTTTTTTTTTAATAAAATTGGTTAAAAGCATGACTAGACATTTTTTTTAGATACATAATTATTAATCAAATATATAGCTTTTGTGGCAGCATTAATGGTATGTTTCAGATTATTTCTACGAGTTACAGTATACGTATGCATTCGGACAAAAACTGCTTTGAAAGTTGAAAACCAAATAAAAAAAAAGAAAATTTTTTCTTATGAGGTAATAATCCGTAACATGAACATAAAAATAAGCAATCAAACATTAAATGTAAACAATCAGATAAAAACTTTTGCATAAAACCTAGTTGGCTTTTTGGTAATCTTCAAATAGAGCAAAAAAATATTACGTACTTATAGCTTAACTTTGGTATATTGACACCAATAATTTATGGTGAAAATCTACTCAATAATCTTCAGTCATGATTTTTATTTTCCGGCACTCCTCTTGGGAGCATATGGCTCTTCACAAAGCATTTATTGCCTTGCTTCAGTTTCATTACTCAGTTCATTTCTAGTAGTAAGTTGTGCATCAAAATGATAAGGTCACCTTAATATTTGCTCAATTCATCCAAACTATAAAGTGTTATATATGGTCACCTTATTAAAAAAATTTCTACGTTTAAATAAGTGATTAATAAGCCGGTTTTGCTTTTAGAGATGTATCATTATGTTGTGTTTATTTAAATTTAAGTAAATAAGTGCAAAATTCAATGCGTCAAAATAATCTTCAAAGATTAATCCATTCAAGTCATGAAAAAGCCTCAAAAATGCACCTATTGCTCCCGTTTCAAGTCGTACAATAAAGAAAAACTTATGGAAGTTAGACTTATGGGTAAGAGTTCTCGAAATGTATGATTTCTCAGCAAACAGCTGCACCGTCATAGTTAGCACAACATGCTATGGTCTGACGAAACGAAGATTAATTTGTTTGGGTCAAACGCAAAAACATATTGTTACGTTTTTATCTTTTTTAAGACGTGTTTTTGTGAGTTCGTAGATTGTAACTAAAATAAAATAAATTTTGTGTATTTTTTTAATTAGAAATCCTTTATTCAACGCAGTTATGTGCACCACTGCTTGTAATCTTTTTACAGGCAATAACAATTTTTATTCTCAATTACTCTGTCTGTTTACAACTTTGTAAACAACAACAATTGCTCGACGGATCTTTCTTCCTAAAAATCTTCCCACCCGATTGTAGTTATAACTTAGCTTCGATCACAATCTTTTCAACCAGAGGCTATCCACACTTAACTCTCTTTACTGAGTTAGCTCCAACTAAACTGGTTTTTTACTTCACGATTAACTTTACGAGTGTACTCCTTATAAACTCTCTTTACACAAACTGCACTCGCTGAATTAACTTTACTTAAACTGCACTCGCATCGATGTGCTTTTTATTTGGTTGAGAAAACAGCACATCGAAAGCACTCGAACCTTTCGTTATTTCAGGTAGATTTTATTTCTTTCTTTTAATTTATTTTTAGTTCTTTTGTAGTCATACGTATGCGAGCATCTACCTCTTTCATCTCTTAGTGTTTGTTGTTGCTTGTTTATTGTCTGTTACTTGTTTTCTTTGCTGCTTAATTAATGTTGTTGCCGTGTTATTTTTATTTACTTTATCTCTGCTAATGGTTGTTGTTGTAGATTTGTTTATTTGTGAACAGCACGTATGGTTGTTCTTGCAGCCTTTGTTTATTTATTTTAGCGATGTAATAAACGCTGTGGTGTCCAACCTTATTTTCGTAACAATATGTACGAACATACTTATTTTAGTTACAATTCATACTTTATTTGAGTTTAGTAAATAAAAATTTAAGAAATTGTTAAACTGTCTCCCTATTATTTGTTCCACCACTGTATGTTGGTTATGGCCAAAATTCAACACATTAGATTGAGGCTACGAATAAATCCAGTAATCTCATCTAATGCGAGAAGAAAACAACTTTCACAGTCAGCACAGCATCCTCCAGGAACTTTATCCTTTGGGCCGAGATGGCCGAACACTCACACAGTACATGCCCAAATGTTTTCGCATAAATAGTGTGGAATCACACCGATCATTCAGAACATTTCACAACTTTCACTGTGATGGTGTCCAAGAATACAATGCACCAGAGCGATATTTCATTGTGACAACAAACAAAGTATTTGGCAATAAAACTAGGAATTGCGACATAAAAACTTGATGCCAACGATAGAGCATGGATGTAGGCAGTTTCGTTGTATCTTAGCAATGTATACCGGCAGCTGAGTTTAGAATTCAGTTTTATTGATACAACTTAAGATCCCTTCACATACAATATATGAACCTACTTGAAGATAACTCGAGACAAACTGTGAACAAAATGGTTTCTTTGGAAGCTGATATATAGTACGAGTATGTGTAAAGGCAGTGTAAGCAATCTCTGAACAAAAGTGCGCAGATTTATTAAACTTAAAAATTTTTTTTAGAACAGAGTTAACATTAGTGAAAATCGTTATTTATTCAAATCAAAGTTAAGAAACCTACCAAATATATAAGAAAATTACAACAAACTAACCAAACTACCAAAATGTTTTTAAACATCGAAAGACTACCAACTTTGGTCCGATCGGACCAAAACGGCAACGCTGAATAAGATTAGCAAATACATGGTATAAATTGATTTTAGCATATCTTGAGAACGATAAAGTTTAAGTCCCTCAGCTTCGTTAAAATAACTTCGTGACTGATTTAAGCACATACGAGGGCGGATTGACATTGAAGCTACCTAGCGCTAGATGGCAGCACAAACACAAAAACTTTTTCTTTCTTAGAAATTACGATTTGTCAAACGTCAGCTCTTAAAATTTTAGCCAAATTCATCGTTTATTTGTTGTAGTCGTTTGAAGTAAGCAACTTTTGTGTTTCTTGGTAAATGAAAAAAAGTGAATTTCGTGTAGTGATTGAACACTATTATTTGAAAGGCAAAATGGCGAAAGAGACAAAAGAAAAACCTGATAAATATTACGGCGAATCTGCTCCGTCAGATTATATGGTAAAATATTGGATTACTGAATTCAAACGGGGCCGAACAAGCACTGCAACAATACCATCAAAAGAGGTGGTTACTGAAGAAAATATCAAGAAAATCCTCGATATCGTTATGAATGATCGCCGGGTCAAAATAGGTGAGATTGATGAAATTGTAAACATATATGAACGTGTGTTCAATATTTTGTATGAACATTAGCATATGAAAAAGCTATCGGCAAGATGGGTGCCGCGTTTGCTCAGTGTTGAACAAAAACGAGTTTGACAGATCACTTCACAGCGGTGTTTGGACAGAATAAAGCATTATCACCTGAAACCAAAAATCAATCGAAGCAATGGGTGGAAACTGGTGGAAGTGCTCCGAAGAAGGCGAAGACAGCGAAATCGGCTGGCGAGGTTATGACCACTGTATTTTGGGATGCACACGAAATATTGCTCATCGATTATCTTGAAATGGGATCCACAATCACAGGAGAGCATTATCGTGCATTATTGAATCAATTGGTGAATTGATGAAATCAAGGAAAAACGACCACATTTAAACAAGAAAAAGTGCTCTTTCTTCATGACAACGCACCGGTAAAAGATTTATGTCAAACGAAGAAGTGATTACCGAAACTAATGCGTATTTTGAGGAGTTCCCAAAATCGTATTATTCAGATGCTATAAAAAAGTTGGAAAATCGTCTTACTAAGTGTATTGAGCTAAAAGGAGACTATGTTGAGAAATGGTTTTTGAAAAAAAAATGTTTTTTTCCTACTTAGGTAGCTTCAATATCAATCCGCCCTCGTACATCATCAACTAAAATGTAAGTGGAATTAAATAACTGGGCATGACAGCTCCCACAATGTTTCATTTTTGTTTGTTTTGAGAACGGTTAAAAAGGACCTCTCTGAATTTGGTCCAAATAACTTCATTGTCAATACACATTATCTGTTGAAAAATTGATGGATTTGGTTAAGTGGACTTGGCATCTCCCATACATTAAAATGTTGAATTTTCATTATCTTGAGTACGATAAAAATGGAAGTTACTAAGTTTACTTAAAAAAACTTTATGGTTAATACACATCATCAACCAATAATTAAGTGAGCTCAGATTAGTGGGCGTGGCACCTCACATTCATAGTAAATACAGAATTTTGTAAATGCAGTATTTTTAAATCTTCGGTGTTCATCTATATAAGCCAAAAAGCGGTTAAAACGGAGTAAGTAGGCTTCGTAATTTATTTCTTATATAGGCTAAGCGAGGTATAACAGGTAAATTCTATTTACATATATATTGTATATAAAAATAAATGTGTGTTAGCATGTACATATATATGTTTTTTTAGTCTATATACAGTAGGGAGTTCGGACGGTTATTATTCGACCGGTTCTAATCGGTTTTTTTGGTTTTGTCGAATACGGTTTTTCAAAATCTTCATTTTTCGAATACCGAATAAACCGGTAAATTTAACACGAATAACCGGTTAATTTAAATAAATATAATTTTTATACGTTTGTTTATTTTTTTTATTAAAATTTAATTATTTTTGTATATATGACAACCTTGAACGTCTCACAAAGAACGTAAGAACCAAGGTAGATCGAAAAGATATGCGCCCTTGAGCAAAATAACCTTTTCTGATCTTCTGTTAATAAATATTGATTTTTATATATGTATGGAGAATGATCATCTAGACTCATTGAAAGCCCACAAACCCACAAGCAACGGTTCCGAACGGCAGATATATAAGTTAGTGAAGTTCTTCAGAGCGTAACTACACATAACCAATAGCTGGTAATATTGTAAGGCGATATCGCCGTTAAAAATTGTCATATGGTGTGACACACACTATTCGACACGTGGTGCATAAATTTACATATAGTGCGCCTCGAAATCTAAGCAAATTCTCTTATCGAGGCAATTAGGGACTGGACTTCAAAGTAAAATATTTAATTTCCGTTATCTTAGGCACCTAAATTATAACTAAAATAACAAATCTTTAATTCCAATCTCTACCAAGTAATACAACAAAAACGAAATTAGCTCCTTGAGTAGCTGTTCGAAACTTAAGCATTTTTCAGTAGTTGGTGTAATAAACTTTTTTTTATGGCCTCCGAACGCCGTTTTCGCGAATTTTTTATGAGCTTTATTAGGATTATTTTTAGTATTGATTGCCACTTCAATTTTAAACTCTCCATCAGCTTCTGCTTATTTTTAAAACGACGTGGTCCAGCTCTGCGCTTTAAGAATTAGCAACAATTTTATTTGAATAAAAGAACCGATTAACCGGTTATTTGAATTAATATTAACTGAAAACTGGTTTTTTAAAAAGTGCTACTTTTCGAATTATTCGAAAACCGGTTTTTGAAAAAGGTCGAAAAATCGATCTGCCTAATATACAGCTAAACGGCTGCAACGTTTATTTTATAATGAAATATAATTTATAATGGAAAGAACAATAAGCTCTTTTTAATGCTTTGACCTGGTGAGTGGGTTAGTGTAGTGGTTAGAGCTCACGCATAAGAATAGAGGCGCCCAGGTTCGAGCACCAGTAGAGGATATGACGGAAAAAAATTAATTGTGGTTTTCGAGTGTTTAATAAAAGAGGGTCCAACTTCCCTCCAGACAACTCCATTTAAACATTAAAGAATAAGCTCCCACCTGGCGCGAGGGCTTACCTCCGGCGATGATGACAAACGTCAGTCGAATCATCAGGAAAAAACACCACCTACTGGGAAAAAATTACAATGCTAAGTAAAGATGACCACCACCACTTAGCAAGGATCTTTATTACTACAAATTCATACCGAGGGGAGCTACAGTGGATTTAATCATCCACTTGATTTAATCATTCAGCTTGAAAATCAATTTGATTACTGAAACAGAAAAAAGGCAATGGATGATTTGTGGAAAGCCAGCCATTATGCTGCCTAGAAAACTGACGGAGAAAAAATGCTTAGACCTGGATCTGGACCGGAAAAAGAAAATTACAATTAAGTTAATAATAAAGAGAGGTAGGCGAAGCTCTACGGGTTTTAGCTATTTATATAGGGTCCGCCAAATAATTGTTTTTTTTTTGAAAACAGAGCTCAAAACATCGAGTGTAGCTTCGGCTAGCGCCGTCCTTTTGAAACCAAATGTTGCTAACATCCTCCTCTTCAATTTTTCTGAACAAAAATTAGTTCAAAATGGCCCGATAATGATCGCCACTCAATTATGCCTCTGGACCAAAATCCGCACCAAACAGTGACTCGTCTTGGGTGTATCGGCTTTTCAATGTATACGTGCGGGTTTCCTGTGCCTCAAATGCGACAATTTTGCTTGTTTACATACCCACCAAGATCAAAATAAGCTTCATCTGAAAAGATGATTTTTTTTTTGGCAAAATCGGCATCTTCTGTAAGTCGATCGCAGGCCCACTTAGCGAAGCGAAAAAAGCGTATATACAACCATATTCGTTCAGCGGAAGGATAAAACTAATTATCTGTCAAATCAGACATGAGCTAAGTGTTACCATTCACGAAATAAGCACTAGTGGAAAAAAAACGTTAGATGGCTGACCCTTTATATAAAAAGTAAGAATTTAATTATTTGTACAATTCCTTGCATACCAAAATATTTCGCAAAGATAGCAAAGGTGTTAAGGGCTTGTGGTTTTTATCAACTGCTTTTACCATTTAGCCACCCTAGGCCACCTTTCTTATGTGCAATTTATGTTTTAATTAATATTTTTTTCTTAACACTCACCTATTTGTATTTGCATTTAATTTGCATATAAAATTACGGTAGAAAATATAAGACAAAAATTAGCATAATTGCTAATTAACCATTTTTATTATCGAAATGCAATCTACATGAATGTATGCTGCTAAGAAAAGTAAAAATATTAAAAAAATATGTTAAACAAATATGGGTTAAAATATTGGCTAGAGAAGATAGAAATTTTTAAATGTTGATAATATGCTGCTAAACCACATGAAAAACAAGCAGAAATTTATTTTTTGGCTGGTGGTGAAGCCCAAAAATTGATAAATAATTAATTGGTAAAAGAAAGTATTAAAAATCATGGTCATCATATAAAAACAAATTTAAATTAGTAAAGTTTTATATATAAAAATCGATAACAAAAATAAAATATACTCACAAGATGTTCAATTCTTATTTCATACTTTTCGCAGCAAAATTCCATAAATTTTATTGCTTTATTATCTTTTGGATTTAACGATTGTTTTTATTACGACATGTAGAAAATAAGAGAAACAAAGAAAAAGTAAACGAATAACAAATAAATAAAAATATAAATAAGAAAAAAGCAAAATGCTCCAATAAAAACAAAAAGAAATAATAAAACAATTTATTTATACAGTTTTTTTATTCATTATTTCACTTCATTTGATTTGCTATAGAGTGTAGGCGTTATAATGTGGCATCTAAAGAGACGGATATAAAAACAATTCCAACTTAAGTTGTCATATTAAAAAAAAGAATAAAACATTCAATCATAAATACATACGAGTATGAACGTTTTATTGTTCGTATAATAAATCCTACAATAAAGTCTCAGAAGTTTAAATGAATGTTGTCATTGACTAGATATCTTATTATTTATTTTTTTTTTGTTCTTTTATTTTTGCTAATAATAATATTTTATTCCCTTGTAACGATTATTTATTTAAAATATCTGCCTGCCCTTTATAAGCTTTCATTCCTCTTTGTTTCGCTAAATAAAAATATAATTATCATACATTTATTCCTAAGCACGATGATTTGCGGTGGAATTAAAATCGCCGTTTGTCGTTCATTGTTTTTTGTCCAAAATAAGTATATATTTCGGGTGGTTTTTACAAGTACACAAGTTTAAATCCTTATAAGAAAAGAACAAATTGTTACGTTTTAACATTTTTAAAACGTTTGAGTGCTTTTTGATTACATCAAAATAAAATATAAACCAAATATATACTGTTGTTGTTCGATTACAGTTTACACTTTATCTTAATACAGCAACTTATTTATCTTGCACTTAATATTCGCATATACAACACCTTTACCACACCTACGTCTTAACACGACCATACTTTATGACTGCTAAACGATAACTATGTAGGCAAAGCAGCCTCCTTATATACCTAACTGCCTACAGTTTGGAAAGTACCGAAAACGCCTCAAACGATCTCATATCCTCCATTTTATGTCCGTTAATTTTAAACATGTAAGATTGTGTTATCCAAAGATATTCGAATTGGCAGTGCCTTCAAATACAGAAATCAGTATGGCAATATCGTTAAATACACAATTCAGTACTGCATTACCAGGGTAATACATTCATAGCCTTGACACAAACCAATAGACCAAAATCCCACAATATAGTCCCTAATGTGGTGTATTTTCTTTTTAAGCATTTGTATTTTTCTAACAAAAAATTTTTAATATCTATGGAATGGACATTGTTTAATAGCAAATTTTATGACATTAATGTAATCCATGAAAACCGTGACCATTGCCTTCTTTTTTGACTGAAAACGACATGATTTTTTTTTGGTCTCGGCTCCTTTGGTGAACGCCATTCACTTGCCTGACGTCTGGATTGCGTTTTATACTCATAAACCCACGTCTCGTCTCCAGTAATGATTTTTTTTTTGATAAATGTGGAATCGGATTCAGCCTCGCAAATTATCGCTTTTGCGACCTCAACACGATCTCTTTTTTGCATGAAATTAAGATCAACTTTTCTGCTACCCGACGGAAACCCAAATCATTAACCAAAATGTCTTGAACGGATCCTTGAACATTGAAAGTCCTCCGCTATCTCTTTGATGGTTAATTTGCGGTTACTGACCAATATTTCTTTCACTTTATCAATGTTTTCGTCGGGTTTCGATGTCAATGATCTGCCACTGCGCTCATAATTTTTATTAACTCAAGACCACTTTTGAACCGCTCGTGCCACTGGTAAACGACCGTTTTCATTAAAGAATCGTTGCCGAAATACTTTTCCAACATTTCCAACGTTCTCGCACCATTAAATCCGTTTTTACTCAACATTTAATACAAGTTCGTTGCTATAAATTTAAATCCAGAAAAAAAACTCAAATCGGAACGATGGGACCGCCACACGTTGGTTATTCCTGGATCTGGTGGTATATATAGCTTTCACCCGATTTGTTTTTTTTTAATACAAGTTTACCCAATCTTTCCAGCTTTTTGGTTGATGTGAATACAAAGCGAAGTTTTAATTGTTGTATTTCGCTTACTTTTTTTTCTTTGTCACTCGTCGAGGGAGCATATTGGCTTTCCACAAAGCATCTATTGCTTTTTTCAGTTTCCTTAATCAAGTTTCCTTTCTCATGCTAAGTCAATATGATTTTGTAGTGGTGAAGATCACTGATAAGTGGTGGTGGCGTTTTTCCTTATCATTATTAACACCAAAAGCATTAAGTTTCGAAATGAGAGCCTCGTGGCAAACTCTATCAAACGTCTTTGAGATATCCAGAGCCGCAATCTTACTCTCGCCAAAACCATGAATGGACTTGTTTCACTTCTCCGAGAGCAACGCCAGCAGGTCACCAGTAGAACGGCCCTTTCGGAAACCGTACTGACGATCGCTAAGTAAATCGTTGAACTCCAGACATCCCACAAGGTGGTGATTAATTATACTCTCCATAACCTTGGAGAATGTGGAACAAACTGCTATTGGACGGTAGTTCTCAGGGTTACTAGCCTCGCCCTTTTTGGGGATTGGCGTTACATTAGCAACCTTCCAGCATGATGGAAAAATACCGGCGCGATATGACGCACTGAAAAGGTGAGCTAATGGACGCGGAATTTCATGGAGTTTGGGTTTTCACGAAAAAAGTTTGGGTTTTTATGAATGTTATCGTATGTAAAAGACATCACATAGTGTTTAGTAATACAAAGTAGGAAAAACGTACAAGTGACTCTATATTTACATAAAAACATTCAAAGAACACGTATCTCAAAAGATTTTGGTAAATTCATTGTCTTAAAGGCAGATCAGCTAGAAAATACCGTGAATTGTTTTTAGGAAAGTGTATAAGATCGTATACCATCCTTAAAAAGTATGAATTTAGTTCCAAAAAAGAAAAGCTTTTAAAAACTTTACACATGCATAGACAACCAATTTTGTTTTAACACTGCCTTTGTACACGGTTTTCAAATTACACGGCCTAAAAAAATATGAGCCTTTTTTACACCATTTCATTTGATTTAGCACGAATTAAAAAATTTGTTTTTTATAATCATTAATTCTAAAACTGTTTAATTTGTATCATCTTGATGGTTTTTAAAATTTTGTTTATGAATTTTTGATGTTTTTTAATTTACTTTGAAAATTGGCTTATGTACCTTCTGTTCATTAATTTTATTGTTTTATTTATATGAGTTTTCAATTCCTGAACTGCGACAATTTTATTTTTATGTTATTTTGAGATTTAAATAAACTTTTGTATTTATGAAATAAGTTTTCATTTGGCTTTTATAAAAACTTTCATAAAAGTTTTTATTTTTTTTATCATTTTGTTTTAAGAATTTTATAAAGGATTGAAGAATATGGAACCGAACTAAGTCTTTTCTATGTACTGCACGTTTTTTTTTTACACGGTTTTTTCTGAATCGTCTCTAAAGTGTATGTACAGGATTAGGTGTATATTAAAAGGGTTTTAGACAAACCTCTTTATTTACGTATGTATTTGTATGTATTTGTATGTATTTGTATATACATATTTATTTAAATATTAAAGTCTTTGTTTTCAAAAATCATTAGCATCATCATTACCATCGTCATTGTTATTACATGACAGTCAATTATGGCAGTAATGATTTGTTTTAGTTGAGCATATGATGTGTATGTTGCCAATGCAGTGATATGCACGAAAATTATATACGAGTTCACACATACATACATAAATATATATTTACCCATAGATATGTATATATTTTCGAATCTGAGTCAATTTGCGGTTTTATGGTGTAAATGCTATTGAAAATTTTTTAATGGGTATTATGGACATAAAAACAAAAACAAATCTATGTTTTGAATATTTACAAGGTATAACACAAAATGCTGATTATAGCAACTTGTATATTTGTATGCATAATATACGTATGTATATATGTATAGTATGTAGTTTAAAAAATATATAAATTGTTGGCAAAGCATGATAAGTTATCCACAACTGAAATGAATTTAAATTATTAAATTAAATTATAGTATTCGGCTAGTTTTTATTTTTAACAAATGAGTTAAATTTCTTTCTCTAACACCTATCAATTCGTACAATAAGGATTTTTTACAAAATCAACATTCAGGCCTATACATTTAGAAAAATAGTATCGACTGCGACACAAAGGTTATAATTTCCGTAACGTTATTTTATTATCTTTAAACTAAAAACAAAAACTTTTCATAATGGAATAAATATTTGTAAAATACAAGCTAAAGCCCAACTTCATTATTTTTATACAAAATTATTTGACCACTATTAATTTGACCAATATTAATTCATGGTCATCAATGAACATATCCATATTGTTACATTTTAACTTGTTTAAAACGTTTGAGTTCTTTTTAGTTGCATCAAAATAAAATAGACACCACATTCTTGTTGCTTTACAGTCCTTATTGCCTCACTTTATCTTCATACAGTTAATATTAATACAATAAATAAACTTATTTAACTTACACTTAATATTCGTTTATACCACACTTTTATTTAAGCCTAAACACGACTTTACTTTATGACTGCAGAACGATAGCTGTGTCGACGTAGGCTAAGCAGAAAGGCTTGGAAAGTTTCGGAAATGTCTCCCTTTATTTTGTATACATTAATTTTAAACATGTCAGATTGTGTTACCCAAAGATGGTCGAATTGGCAATACCGTAAAATACATAAATCAGTACGGCAATACCGTTAAATACACAAATTAGTACTCGAATACCAGAGTGAAACATTAACAATCTTGACATAACCCAAAAGTCAAAAATCACACTATTCAGTCCTAAAGGCACTAATGTGGTGCATTTTTCTTTTAAACAATTTTATTTTCTTAACATTATGTTCATTGACTAAAACCCTATTTCGAATAAAATTCAGAACACCAAACAAACTGTTGCTTTATTCATACAATAAGTGAGAACATTTTGTTTCACTTCGTTAACACAAAGAGATTGTTTATTGAAACAGTTTTTACATCGTAGCTCTCGCTCTAACCATGCCAATATTATCATTAAAAATTAGAGATGACACGGGTTTTGAAGTATGGAAATTTATGTAATTAAGCTCATAATCTGGGGTTATATTATGAATGAGAGAGCGAATTAGTATATTAGTATCAGTATTTCCTAAATAATTTACCTCTTTCCTACATCTGACAACACTGATCTTTAAAAGCATACTTACATACATACATATTCTGTTCCACTTTTGTGAATATTAGTATATGCTCTTGTATAAGTAAACACAGAAACTCCATTACATTTGTCTCTTAACTATTGAATATTGATTGTTGTCTCTTCATAGTTATTCATCTGTATTGAATATAAACGAAATGAATAAAAGATAATAATGAAGGTTTCATGATCATCATTATTAAGTTTCATGCAATGCTGTAATGTGTATTGTTCACAACGTTGTTTGAATTTAATGTAGAAAATTCTACAATTGCCGATCTCAAGATACACAAAAATTAATATTTAGTTTGTATGGGAGGTATCATCACCAGGCACTTTTCTAAGTCCGCCCACTTTTTGACTGACGATTTGCCTTGACTAAGAATCTATTTTCGCTAAATTTAGAAAATGCTTTTATTACTTTTTTGAAAATTTATACAAATAAATATACACTTTGTATGGGCACACAGTTTTAGTTTTTGAAATTTAAATAACCTGTAGTTCCTTCCAGACATACAGAAAGATACAATAAAAATTTCAAGAAAATCCGTTCAGCGGTTTAGCTGTCTATAAGGCACAAATAAACCATCAAGCAAACACACATTGATTTTTACATATACGATTAAAAATATATCATAACAAATATAAATGGAAGAAATGTGGCAATGACATAATCATCCTTAACGTCAAGTTTTTTGCCCAACTTAATTTGACATTTTTTTGTTTCAGTGTTTGAAAAATTCAACCATGGAGAAGTCCATAACTGAGCATCGCGTTAAGATTATTGAAGCCTTTTACGAAAATAGGCGTTTAAATCGAAATGCATTTCGTTCACTTCGTTATTTTTTTGGTCAGCTTAATCGACCAAATGTGCCCACAATCGGGAGAATTGTGCGCAAATTTCTGCAGACCGGGTCTGTAGGAAATGTGGAAAAAACATCTGTGCAGGCTCGCCCAGCTTGTTCTGTGGAAAACATTTCTGTTATTCGCGATAGTGTAGCAGAAGAGCCGTCAACCTCGACTCAACATAGGGTTCGCAATCGTGAGATGATAACGGATTTCATTTGGCCAAAAATTGAGGATATGGACCTGGATGATATGTGGCTCCAACAGGATGGTGCACTTGCCGTAAAGGCAATGGCTCTTTTGCGCTTGAAATTCAATGGCCGTGTTATCTAATGTCGTGGCGATGTTAATTGGCCGCCATTATAATATAAATAATACTTATTTGTACTTCATGTTGCACCATATCAATGTAACTTGAAGAATCGGATCAATATGCACAAAGTAAAATGCTTTTTTTGCAATTTTCTGTTCTACTTTCTTCTTTCTTGCTGTTCTACTTTCAAATTAAATAAAATGATTAGGGGTGTAACATAAGAGAAATATAACAACCATTATATTCAAATTTCGCAAAAAAGAGATATATTTTCAGAAAACTGTTATATATAACATGTCGATAAAGCCGTTTCATATAAATAAAAAAAATGAAATTTTTTCTCTTATAGACATTCAATACACTTACAGTAAAAACCCTAAAGAGTACCGTAGTCGTTGTAGCCATAAACGTTTCGATAACACAATAAAATGAACGGAAAATGTTAAAAATGACGTCAGATTTAAGTTCTATAACATTTTTTGGTAGTTTTTTTTTATTTTTTTGGAGTAATGCTTAAGCATAATAATTATTTATCGCATTCATCAGTAGTTTGTTTATAAAACTAAGAGACCCTTATAACAAAATTTTGTTATAAAAAATGGAAGAAAATAACATTTTTCATACAAGAATTATTATAAACAGGAGAGGGAATAATAAATCATAAAACAATAGCAAGAAAGTTGATCGAACAAGGAAATTTTTGTAAGTATGTGTAGGAAACCATGTGTTAAGGAAACGATAAACTGTAAAATATTATAATAAAAAAAGAATTACGGAAAAGAAGTACACATATTAAGAGGGGATATGTCAGATTTTTTATTGCCATAAACTATAATCAGTATTTCACAAATTTAATATTCCCTCATGTACTTGTAGCCTTAGTGACATTTCTATCTATGTTTTATTTAAATTGAACTAAGGCATACATATGTGGGATGATATCCTCCTACCTTCAAGAAGAGAAAATTATTATATTATATTTTTTCTTATAATTTTATAATACGAAACCCAATTTCAATCCCAATGGTAAAGGGAGTATGATATAGCGAATGCTTTGTAAATCAAGCTCTGAAAATCATGTTGTTTGTTTATACATCACCTGTGTTCAACACAATTTATCTATTTAAAGAAATAGATATACACAGTGGTGGCAAAAAAAGGAACACGATACAAATGTTTCTATAATCACCAATTTTTTGTTTACTTCTACATGCAGACATACAGTGGTGGAATAAATTATAGGGGCACTTTTATTTTTTTTCAATAACTAGCACAAAGTAAAATGGTCTGAAGAAACGAAAATTAATTTATTTGGGTGAAATGGAAAATTGTATGTACGAACTTCTTTTAATTACAATGCATTCTTTATTTGATTTTTGTAATGATAAATAAAAATGTAAGAAAAAATCAATTTAAGACAATTTTAATGTGTCCCTATTATTTCTTCCACCACTGTGTGTAGATAAAACAAGGAATGAATATAGTACATTAAGCCAAACGTATTAGAATAAAGACGTATTGTGTTTTTCTAAATTTATTCACTTAAAAAAAGATTAAAAAATAATAGGGAAGTTTTGTATGCCGTAAAAAAATAAGTGTGTTGGCAAAATATCAAATTTTTATACCATTTAATGCTAAGACGGAAATTTTTTCTTTCATTCATGGAACCAACAAGATTCTCACAGAGACATGGCAATTTACAATAATTTTTTTTGTATTAAAGGCCTATAATCGTAATGTTACGTTTTAACCTTTTTAAAACGTTTAAGTTCTTTTTAATTGCTAACTACACAGTTTTCAATTTATTATCTTGCACTTAATATTCGCTTAATACACATGTATTCCACATTTTTATTAACGCCTCAAACATGACTTTACTTTATGACTGCAAAATGAGAGACAACTGGTTCTATTCTACAACCCACAGCGGCAGAAAGGAGTGCCTTGAAAGCTGCCAAATAATTTGGATGGACCTTATGAGCTAGTTAAGAGGTTAAACGATGTGGTATACAGAATACAGAAGAACCATAACCTGCATTCAAAAATTAAAGTGATACATCTAGAGCGACTTGCGAGCTATGGGCAGAAAGGTAATGAGCCTATTTTGGACGAACAAATTTAAGTGAGAGGCAGTGTTACGAAAATAAAAATACAACACTGTATTGTGGGATTTTGGTATATTTTGTGCCACCCTGTCAATTTGGCAGCACTGCCACCTCAACCACCTTTACGTTATATTTGAATTAAAGGATATGAAAATAGAAGATGCTCGATATTTCCTGAACTTTCCATAGTGTAAGCAATTATGCGTATAAGGAGACTGCTTTGCCTACGTAGGTTAGTTATCGTTTGGCTGTTATAAGATAAAGACGTGTTCAAGCGGAAATAAAAGTGTTGTATAAACGAATATCAAGTGTTGTATTAAGACAAACAGTATAAAAGTTATTGTGTAGTAAAATAAATAAAACTGTAGCAAAAATAAATCGGTGTTTATTTTATCTTAACGCTATTTAAACGAACTCAAACGTTTTAAAAAGGTTAAAACGTAACAATATATTGAATTTTGTAACAGAATAGAATGACATAAGTATTGCCAGATTCAAAATAACCGCTGGTTCAAATTGAAATTGATGAATGACCCGACCGATAGTTGGACCACCCATTCTTATTCTTATTTACATCGCAGTATTTAATACCATGTTTACACGATAAATCGAGCTACTTTTTTAATTACTTCCAAGAATTAACCCGTTCAAATGGCGCCTTTGTAGATTATTGCCAGTAAATTGTGTTTTCCGAATAGAAAAGAGATTAGGCAATTAGATACACAAGTTCAGCGTGAGCAAATACCTCTCTAATAATAAAAATTTGAGATCACATTGATTTTTTAAGTAATTCACATGATAACTGAATCTGAATTACCTACAATTAGGGTGATTCGCTTCAAAAATTTTAATTATGAAATTCGGCTCAAAATTGGGAGTTGGATTATGAATGAAAGATTGATTTAAGAAAAAAATGTTATCGTGTGATCATGGCATAATAGGGAAGGCAATAATTTATTTACTTGTACAACCTTTCTGAATGCTGCTTTCAATAAAAATAAAGAAATATTTGTTGTAAATTCAAACAAATTATTACGCTTTCTGGGACAGGCTTAGCAATTTTAAAATTGTATTCTAATATTTCAAATTTTCTTTTTTGTTGTTTGTTTAAGCAATGTACCAACCAAGCCAATTTGTAACAAAATCAACCGCATATTGATTTTTCTGGTTTGGTGAATAATTTTAAAAGGGAAATAAGAAAACTGATATGAAACCCCAACAATTATTTCGTCTGTGTTTCGAACAACTTTTGTGTGGTAGTGTTACAGTTTTTCTAGAAAATTTTTTTAATACTGTAACAATAACAAGTAATAAAAGTGGGAGGCATTTTGTTTATTTCACTCCTAACATACGTACAAACTTACATAGGTATTTGGTAGGAACTGTTCAAAGCCAATTCATGTTATTATAGGATATGTTTCTGTATAGAAAAGCTACAGAATGACACAGAAGGTGACAAATTTTTGAAAGTTTGTTTGATAAAGACCTTCATTGTCTTAAGAACTTATACCAAAAATTTTAAAGATAAAGTTTAGAGGGCTCTAGCTGTTGCAAATTAAAAACAAAAAAGTTGCAGAAAACACTCATTTTAGCAATTGCCACAATGGTTTCCAAACATTTGTTTTTTTCACTTAGCCAGTTAGCAGAATATGTATGACCCCTTTCTAGGCAGAGCATTGTTTGGTTGGTACGAAATGCTACGATGCTCTCTACAGTATTACAGAACATTTTTGCTTTTCTTGTACAGCATTGGGAAAAATGCTGTTTAGAAAACAAAAGTGTTAAAAAAAGGAATGAATAAGAATAAGAGAAAAAACTGAGTTGAAAGGGCTTATGTAGTGGTGGTATGCTCAAAAACAAACGCATTTTTTTACATACAAAAATTCTTTTCAAATCATTTAAAGACCAAGTTTTCCATTTTAAAGTATTGAGAATATGTACATCCATACCATGGCTATAGAACTGCCTGCCAGGTACATGTCTACTTAAGCATTCATATGCTACAAACAGACGCTACATTCTTTTGGAGCTTTTGTCTACTTTACAAGCATCACAGATGTTACTGCTCTGCATGTAATTTAAAAAATGGGAAGAAAGCAAACCTACTTACATTCATAGACTTTTCAAAGAATATTATCAAAGAAAATAAAGGGTGTCCAAAATTGAGGTATCATTTTTATTTCGCTGCAATTTTTTTTCTGCCTGTAATTTTTATTCTAAATTTTTATTGTCAGATTCTAAATACATTCCGGTTAGTTAATATGGAACGTAACACGAAGGGACAACGTTTTTTTTTTTTGTTATTAAAATGGTACACATTTTCAAGATGTAAGTTAGGAAATTTAAAACAAAATTTGGTAGAGAAAATACTTCCACAAATAGTGAGAAATTTGAAGAAATTGAATGCCTTTACAGCTGCTGTGAGCAGAAGTGTTGAAGAAGACCCAAGAACATCCATCATCATTCGCAGTAATTAAACATCAAACGATCAACATTATTCAAGATTTTGCATCGGGTCGTGATCTCTATTTAAAGCCTTATAAGATTCAGCTGACCGAAGAATTAAAACCAGCTGACCACGCATTGCGTCGGCAATTTGTTTCTTTGGCCATCGAAAAACAAGAAGAAAATGAGAATTTTTGTAACAAAATAATTTTCACAAACGTAGCCCATTTCCAGCTCAATAACTACGTCAACAAGCAGAATTACCGCATTTGGGTGAAAAAAATCCAAGAGTTATCTTAGAGCAAACATTAAACCCACAAAAAATTACGGTATGGAGTGGATAATATTTTGTTGCAAACGAAAATGGAAGTACAATTACGGTCAATGGAAATCACATTAGGGAGATGATCAGAAGCTTTTTGTGGCGTAAAATTGATGATTTAGACATAGAGAATATGTGGTTTCAACTGGATGGTGTGCCACTTGTCACACAGTAAGAGAAACAGTGGGTCTTTTGAATGAAAAGTTTAAAAATCGCATTATTTCTCGTAGAGGAGAAGTAAATTGGCCACCAAGATCGTGCGATTTGACACCTTTAGATTTTGTGTGGAAATTTTTGAAATCGAAACTGTACAGCAATAATCCGACAACAGTTCAAGAGCTTAAAACCGAAATTATCGAGCAGTTTATTGAAAAACGTGATTGATAATTTTGGTAAAGGATCTGAAGCCTGCCGAGCAAGTAGGCAGGTCACTTGACTGACATAATTTGCCATTTTTTTGTATTTGGTGGGATCAGAAGGGTGTTTTGTATTATGAGCTGTTGAAATCGAACACAATTGATTGGTTTTAAGAGAGCAATCAACGAAAAACGTCCAGAATATTCGACCAGACACGAGGGTAAAAGAAAGATGGGTAAAAGTAACGGTGGACAATACCTTGAATTAATCTATCAATTTTTTTATTATAATAAATGCATTTTTCAAGCAAAAAAATGACATTATTAACTTATATACCCAATACATAAATATTTTAGATCGACTTTTAATAAACTGCAATTTCAATATTTTAAATATCTGAAAAACATGTCTAGTTTTTATTAAAATTAAAATGATACCTCTATTTTGGACACCCTTTGTTAAAGTCAAGTGTTTAGGAATATTTAAAATTTTATTTTATAATTTTCTTTGTAGTTATTCTTGGAAGAGACAGTAGGTTATGGAGACATAGAAATATTATGTTAAAGGTTCATCTTGCATAGGTAAGTTGAAATATCACTTTATAGTTTCATTTGTTTTAAAAAATATTTTTTAAATTAATTTTACTTTTTTAACTGTCAGTATTTCTACTTTTATTCTACCTCAACTCTTTACTTCAGAACGTTCCATATTTTTTTCTCCACCATTTCTTTAGGGAGATATAGGCTTTGCACAAAGCAGCAATTGCTTTGTTTTAGTTTCATTAATGAAGTTGATTTTCAAGCTATGCAAGTAATTAATTTAATGTAGCTCGCCACCATATGATTGTCTAGTGGTGAAGATTCTTGCTAAGTGATCCTTACTTATCTGTTTACTCCTGATTATTCGTCTGATGTTTGTCACATTTGATCATAGCTAGGAGGTAAGCAGGAAAGTCAGGGGAGCGGCGTCTTTAGATGAATGGAGGTTGAAGTCTATAAATGTCCAAAACCGCAATTATTTTTTTGTCATGTCTTCTGCTGGGAATACGGAACTAGATCGCCTGTGTTGTATTTTGAAAGCTATCGGCCGTATTTATAATGAAAATCTAGCAAGTGTCTGGCGTAAGTATGGTTTTAATACACTTGCTACTATGTTTACTAAGTTTAGACCAACCAACAAACGTTCAAGCACTGACACAAACATAGCAGCAAGTGTATTAAAAACCATACTTATGCCAGACACTTGCTAGATTTTCATTATGAATATGATCGTATGTGTTTTATTTTATATATTAAATGGCATCAAATTGATTTCCAAAAATTGAGTAAACTGTAGAACCTGTATGCTCAATAAGCTACATGTGTTACCCTTTCCACGGCAGTCTCAAGCGAGAACTTATGAATTGCTGGGATTGTAATGTGTGCGGTTCGTTTAGGGAGAAGTCCGTCGAAATATTTTGTGTCTTTTATAGATGACAAGTCAAGAAGAGCTTTTGAATACTTTTCTGCAGCCAAGAGCGACATCTTTGAGAAGTTCAAAATGTTTGAGGCTATGGTAGAACGTCAAACTGGTCCTAAGATAAAGTCGATAAGGTCCGTGGGCGGTTACACACGCCACAACAGAACGTAGTGGCAGAACGTGCCAAGAAAACCTTGGTGGAAATGGCAAGTACAATGCTGGTGCTCGCTAATATCAAAAAAATTTTAAGAGTAGAAGAAGTGAGAACTGCTGTTTACATAAGGATCAGGTGTCGCACTCGTCCATATGAATTGTGACCAGGAAGAAAACCAAATGTTCAGGATTTCAAAACTTTTGGATTCTGTGTAATCGCGCCAGATAAGTCAGCTGATAAATCTAAGTTTAATGTTAAAGGTAAGCAATACATTATGGTGGGATATTCCACGACAGGCAAAGAATATTGTTTATATGACACCAGTAAATATAAAATTTTTGAACACCGTGATGTGTTGGATGAGAATATTTTTGATAACTGTGATGGCGATGATGTGAAATATTCTGCAGATGATTTCTAGACTTTCGCTTCTGATTGTCAGAATGAGCACATGGTTGATGATGATGATGATGAGAACAGTATATATAAATGATTTAAACAGAAAAGTTAAATTCGACATGATTTTTCACTTCACAAATAGTTATTAATTAGCAAAGAAAAATCATCAACTTTCATTTAAGGAAATATTTGAAAAACTTTATTAAATTGAATTTTGGAATTTCACTTAATAAAGGATCCGCCAAATAAATCTTTTTTTTTTTTGAAAATGATATAAAAAACTACTGAATATTTTCTTAAATATTTTTTTTTATTTGAAAGTACAATCCTTCCGGTTAATAAGGGAAAATAGTTTCATGGCCTCAGCTGGCCATGCAGTAGTCCACACGATCGGGCCAATTTTTAAGCACATTATCGATTGTGTGCAGCTGTATTTCACCAATGGCTTCACAAATATTGTCCTATAAAGCGTCAATTGTATCTGGCTTGTTGGCGTAAAATTTATCTTTGGCGGCACCCCACAAATAATAGTCCAAAGGTGTCAAATCGCAGCTCGGAAGTGGCCAAAAGACCTCAGCTCTGCGGCTGATATTGCGATCTTCAAAAACAGGGCGCAAAACATCGAGTGTAGCTTCGGCAGTGTGGCACGTAGCGCCGTCATGTTGAAACCAAATGTTGCCAATATCCTCCTCTTCAATTTTTGTAAACAAAAATTCATTCAACATAGCCCGATAACGATCGCCATTGACTGTAACGGCCACTACATGCTCATTTTCGAAGAAAAATGGCCCAATTATGCAACTGGACCAAAATCCACACCTAGCAGTGACTTGTCTTGAGTGTATCGGCTTTTCAATGTATGCATGCGGGTTTTCTGTGCCTCAAATGCGACAATTTTGCTTGTTTACATACCCGCCAAGATCAAAATGAGCATCATCTGAAAAGATGATTTATTTGGCAAATTTTCAAAGTAATGTCGCAATATTTCCCAGCCTTGTTCAAGCGTATACACAACCATATTCGTTCAGCGGAAGGCTAAAACTAGTTATTTGTCAAATCAGACATGAGCTAAGTGTTACCATTCACGAAATAAGCACTAGTTGAAAATCAAACGTTAGATGGCGGACCCTATAGAAGCAACAAAAAAACTGATAAAATTTTAAATTGAAAATAAGTGTCACGCTTAGAAATGTGCCAATGGTAGTGTTTAATTGACTAATAACAACACCATAATTGAATGCTTTTTATAGAGTAATTTTAAAAAATCAAAAATTATTTTCAAAAGCTTCCAAATAATTTGAATAAATTTTCTGTAAATATACGAGTAAATAGCCAACAGAGTATGAAAAAAGAAAGTCTATTTAAAAAGCAGGTACTCGTTAGCGTAATGGTGCTTATTTTGATATTTTTTTTTCCAACTCATTGAGACTGCTTGTACAAAACAGAGCAAATATTAATTGAGTTTCTGTACAAAAGGGTATAAAAACTAAAACATTTCAAAGGTTGAAAAATAAAAGGCGTAAAGAATTTTTTTAAATCATTAGATAAGAGAGGGAAATAAATATTTCGCATTTAATATAAGTTATAAAGCAAATAGTTACAGACAGCAAAGCACAGTGGTGAGCTTTGCATAGTGTATGTTGCCAAAAATACATCCAATTAACCTTTTTAAAACGTATGAATTCTTTTAAATTGTATTGAATAAAATAAATAACACGAATTTAATGTTTTAATTTATACAGTCGTTTATTTACACAATTTTAACTGCACAGTTTGCAACTTATTTAATATCCGCTTAATGCATCAATTTACTCAATACTCAACTGGTAGTATGACTTTACACTATGACTGTTAAACTATAACTGAACTGACTAAGCATAACACGCCGCCTTTTATATAAAATTGGTACTAATTTCGAAGGTTCTGTTATGTACTTTCTATTCTATTTTGATCTTGGCGGGTATGTAAAAATTGTCACATTTGGGGCACATAAAACCCGCACGCATACATTGAAAGGCCGATACACCCAAGACGAGTCACTGTTTGGTGTGGATATTGGTCCAGAGGCATAATTGGGCCATTTTTCTTAGAAAATGAGCAAGGAGTGGCCGTTACAGTTAATGGCGATCGTTATCGGGCCATGTTGAACGAATTTTTGTTCACAAAAATTGAAAAGGAGGATATTAGCAACATTTGGTTTCAACAGGACTGCTCTAGGTGCCACACAGCCGAAACTACACTCGATGTTTTGCGCCCTGTTTTTGAAGATCGCATTATCAGCCGCAGAGCTGATGTCATTTGGCCACCTCTGAGCTGCGATTTGACACCGTTGGACTATTATTTGTGGGGTGCCATCAAAGATAAGTGTTACGCCAACAAGCCAGAGACAATTTACGCTTTAAAGGACAATATTCGTGAAGCCATTGGTGAAATACAGCTCCACACAATCGGTAATGTGCTTGAAAATTGGACCGATCGTGTAGGCTACTGCATGGCCAGCCGAGGAAGCCATTTGAATGAAATTATTTTCCATTATTAACCGGAAGGATTGTACTTTCAAATAAAAAAAGAAATTTGAGAAAATATTCAGTAGTTTTTTTATAGCATTTTCAAAAAAAAATTTATTTGGCGGACCCTTTATATCTCCTATTCTTAAATTTAGGTAATAGGCCTTTATCACAAAAATGCAAGATTAACATCGGCTCGTCTCAAAGGTTTCTAATTAATTTTCAAAATAACCCTTATTATTTTTTTGGACAAAAGTATTCGTTAATATTGCAAATTTTCTTTAATTAATGCAAAATAAACGGGGCAACTTTAAAAGTTTGGCATTTTGAAATAAAGAAATTTTGCATTTTATACGAGCTTGTAAAAAAAAAAAAAAACTTTTCTGCCAAATTTATTTTATTAAAACCTCAATATGGGAAGAAAAGGTAAGAAACTATTCTGGAAGAGCGCAAAATAATGTTAAACTTAAGAAGAAAATAAAACTCTTAAGGAAATATCAGAAATAGTCGAAAGGCCCAAATGAGCAATCACCCGCATTATATCGAGATTTAATAGCGACGAAAACTATCAAAATAAAAGCAGAGATGGTCGTCCAAAAAAAATTACGCCAAATGAAAATCGCAATATTATTCAAATTGTCAAGCAAAATCCAAAGACGACATCTTCCTAAATCGCTGCTTTATTAGAAGAGTTAACTGGCAAGGAAATTCACCCACAAACTGTTCGTAGAACTCTCTATAATGCTGGTTATAGTGCCCGAGTATGTAGAAAGAAACCATGCATTACCAAAATCAACAAAGAAAAACGATTAAGTTTCGCAAAGGAGTACATTAATAAAGAAACCGATTTTTGGCATATTGTTATATGGTCAGATGAAGGTAAATTTAATATTTACAAATCCGATTGACGTAGTTCAGTTATGGTGTGGGAATGTGTGGCTGCCGGAGATGTTAGGGAATTGGTATTTATCGCTGTTATTATGAAAAAAGAGCAGTACCTAGAAATTTGTCGAAAAAATTTAAACAAAAGCACTGAGAAACTTCTTCTAAGTAGTCGTTGTTACTGTCAACAGGATAACGACCTCAAATATACCGCTGAAATTGTGAAACATTGGATACTGTATAATACTCCTCACGCCTTGAAAACACCACCACATTTACCGAACTAAAACCCCATAAAACATCTGTGGGATATTTTGGGCAAGAAATAAAGGAAACACAACATTTCATCTCAAAGTGAGCTTAAGAATGTTCTTATGGAGGAATGGGAGAGAATAATGGAAAATATTAAACGAAAATTAGTTTATTTGATGCCAAACCGTTTTAAAGACGTTATGAAGGAAAAAGGATACTACACTAAGTACTAATTAGGAATTTACTTTAGTTTTATTTTATTAATGTGCTTATTAAATAAAAAACATTGGAGTTTAAAATACGTCCTATCTTTGGCTTTTTTCCACCAGGTAGAAATACTAGCCTATTTCAAAATTAAGTCTATAGAGGCTACTTTTTTGTCAAATATTTGCCAAATTAGTGACCGTAGCCTGAAAGATGTTACAAACACCATGTGTCGAGTAATTCAAAAAGCTTGAAATATATACTCATACTCGCCATTTACGAAAACAAATATTGGCCAGTTGATAGGCATAGAGAAAGACTAATGCGAAGGAAAAAATAAAACATTTCGAATTCGATATACTCTTAAGCCTATATGTCTATGAAGGATTAATGACTGACATAAAAATGAAAAAGATCCTAAAAGAGCGTGGATGTGCTTTTATTTTATGCATTTATTTATTTATTGTGTGTTTTGCCAACTAATATTTTATTACATTTATTACTAACCCACAAAGCCTCTTTTATTTCTCTACACCATGTCCTTTAATATAAATTAGTTTATTCAAATTTAGAAGCATTGTTTGGGCACAACATCTGTTTTCGGTAAATAATATTGAATATGTCCAAAAGATCTGAACAAAATTTATAGACAATAGTTGAAATCAGTGTAAACACTTGCGATTTTCTAGGTGGAGGTTTACGGTATTTTTACTTGCATTTGGTAATGTCTGTGGACGAAATCAAATAATTCGAGTATTTGTGTCAGATAGCCAAGCGGCCTTAGAGGCTTTATCATCCTGTGAGACTTGGTCGATGACTGTTATGGACTAAATAAAACACTTTCAATGAACATTAAAGGTTTGACAGTGGATAGGAGAGCCCTTAGAGTTTTTATTGGGCCTGTAGCACTTTTGGTGTCCCTGTGGGATACTCGAGTGGAAATAATGACTAATAACTAAATAACTAATAAATAATACTAATACTAATACTAATACTAATACTAATACTAATACTAATACTAATACTAATACTAATACTAATACTAATACTAATACTAATACTAATACTAATACTAATACTAATACTAATACTAATACTAATACTAATACTAATACTAATACTAATACTAATACTAATACTAATACTAATACTAATACTAATACTAATACTAATACTAATACTAATACTAATACTAATACTAATACTAATACTAATACTAATACTAATACTAATACTAATACTAATACTAATACTAATACTAATACTAATACTAATACTAATACTAATACTAATACTAATACTAATACTAATACTAATACTAATACTAATACTAATACTAATACTAATACTAATACTAATACTAATACTAATACTAATACTAATACTAATACTAATACTAATACTAATACTAATACTAATACTAATACTAATACTAATACTAATACTAATACTAATACTAATACTAATACTAATACTAATACTAATACTAATACTAATACTAATACTAATACTAATACTAATACTAATACTAATACTAATACTAATACTAATACTAATACTAATACTAATACTAATACTAATACTAATACTAATACTAATACTAATACTAATACTAATACTAATACTAATACTAATACTAATACTAATACTAATACTAATACTAATACTAATACTAATACTAATACTAATACTAATACTAATACTAATACTAATACTAATACTAATACTAATACTAATACTAATACTAATACTAATACTAATACTAATACTAATACTAATACTAATACTAATACTAATACTAATACTAATACTAATACTAATACTAATACTAATACTAATACTAATACTAATACTAATACTAATACTAATACTAATACTAATACTAATACTAATACTAATACTAATACTAATACTAATACTAATACTAATACTAATACTAATACTAATACTAATACTAATACTAATACTAATACTAATACTAATACTAATACTAATACTAATACTAATACTAATACTAATACTAATACTAATACTAATACTAATACTAATACTAATACTAATACTAATACTAATACTAATACTAATACTAATACTAATACTAATACTAATACTAATACTAATACTAATACTAATACTAATACTAATACTAATACTAATACTAATACTAATACTAATACTAATACTAATACTAATACTAATACTAATACTAATACTAATACTAATACTAATACTAATACTAATACTAATACTAATACTAATACTAATACTAATACTAATACTAATACTAATACTAATACTAATACTAATACTAATACTAATACTAATACTAATACTAATACTAATACTAATACTAATACTAATACTAATACTAATACTAATACTAATACTAATACTAATACTAATACTAATACTAATACTAATACTAATACTAATACTAATACTAATACTAATACTAATACTAATATTAATACTATTTCTATTTCTGGTAATATTCCTTCATATAGGAGCTTTAAAGTGAGTAGTGTGTAAAGTTAACTTACATAAGTATTATCTACCATTTTAAAAAAAATTATTAAGATAAGATTTCCAATCTGATATTATTTCCTGTTATACAAATAAAACAAAACAAAATATTAGTGTTGTAAGCTTTAAGGATATAAACAACCAATAAATTAAGCTTTGCTTAAATAAACCTTATAAAACTTAAGCTTTTCATTTATATTGTAATACCTTTGCTCTTACTTTGACTATAAGCCTATTAAAAAAATGCTACCCAATATGTCAAAATTTGCATCACCATAACCTACATACCTTTATTCACAACAGAAAAAAATATTGATTTTCTTGTATTTTGATTTTGTTTACTCTTTGTTAACAGAAAATGAATCTACTCATCGTAGTTGTTTTGTGACTTCTTTTTAATAATGACATCATTTGTCTAGATAAACATAAAAACATTATTTTTTTTTATAAAAAATATTGTTGTTGGCAAACAAAAGAAATATAAAAATCGATTACTATACAAATCAAAATGTCATTACAATGAAGTCGTAAAAATAAATGCATAGACTTTAAATTACCGAATAATAAAGAAGGAGTTAGCGATTGATTTGTGTGGTAAAGTAATTTTTTCTTTTTAATTTTTTCTTATTTCAAAAAATGTAAATGAGAAACAAGCAAATAAAGACACTTGTGCCTTAAGAAAGAACAAAAAATTTACTCAAAAATTTCAAAAACATATTATTTTTCTTTTTTCATTTTTGACATACTCCCTTAAAGGGATAAAGGGTAAAGCGGCTGAATTTTACATTTTCAAATATTGGATGTAACGCATACTATGAGACTTTAATCATGTACGTAAACAACAAGACTTCGCCAGATAAAACGATTTTTTGGGTTTTCTTCTCTTTACTTATTTTAATTTTTATTTTTCAACAAAAGTTTTTATTAAAATTCTAAAAAAAAATAATGGTCGAATCAGCAATTGCACCAGTGGTAGCAGCCATAAGCGAAAAATAAAAAAATCAAACACCAGATTTTGTCACTTAATATTTCTTTTAGAGAAAAAAGGGGTATCACACAATTTAATTTCGAACACGCTAAGTAAGTCGGGTGGGCTATCTATCGGTTTAAATTTGAACCAGTGGTTATTTCGAATCTGGCAATACTTGTGTCATTCTATTCTATCACAAAGTTCAGTATTTTACCTCCACTGCACAAAATGATCGATCGACGCTTGAGCAACGTTGGGATTTATTGTAAATTTACTTCCCAAACAAAAACAGTCGATCGGAAATTGTAAAAAAATAAAGAAAAAAAAAATATTTGTTTAAATTAAAAACTATCTTTTCAAGTGAAGCTTATTTTCATCTTGATGGGTACGTTAATAAGCAAAATTGCCGTATTTGTGGCTCAGAAAACCGCAACATCGTCTTACAAAAGCCAATATGTGGCTTGTAGAACGGAGGCATCATTAGCCTATATTTCACATTCCGCAACTATTACGGTCAGTGGAGCCACATATCGTACCATTATAACCAATTTCCCGCTCTTCATGTTATTGATATGAACGATATCTGGTTTAAACAGGATGGTGCAACTTGCCACACATCTCATACCACAATCAATTTTATGAGTCAAACGTTTGATGGGCGTTTAGTTAGCCGAAATGGTGATGTCAGTCGGCCGCCAAGAAGCTGCGATTTGACAACGTTGGACCATTTTCTCTGGCGTGTCGTTAAAGACAATTGTTATGCCGATAAACCAGAGATAATTGAGCATTTGAAGGCCAACATTTGTGATTCCACTGCCGAGATACGACCCCAAACACTCGAAAAAGTTCTCGAAAATTGGTACGATCGAATGGGATACTGTGTGGCCAGCCGCGGTAGTAATATGAATGATATAATATTTCATTTCTGGCCGGAACAGTTGTACTTCACAACAAAAAAATAAATTTGGCAAAATTTCAAACCGTTTTTGTTTAATTGCATTTTTAAATTTAAACTTTTAAATGGCCCACCCTATAGTTCCTAATTGTATCGTGTACAATGTTGAAACACTTACAGATTTAAGAATATGCTGATGATATTTGCTTCTTATCACACAGCTATAGTCACATGCCAGGTAAACTTAAATCTCTGGAGAGTGAGGCTTGGGAGACTTGGGCGGGAATTGGCTCAAACTCAAGTGGAATCTGTCTCAAAAAGCCATGCATGCGCAGGAAGGTCTTGAGGCTGTAACTCAAAATTATTATACTGGCCTAGTGGTCGATAACTGCCTACTTGGCTGTCATGTGAACATGATCAGGTTTTTAGAAAAGAGATCATTTTGTGGTACACAGATGGGTCAAAGTAGGAAAATGGTACAGGCGCAGGAGTTTTTCACCCTAAGAGGGAACATTTAGAACACTAGCGAAACGCATCAGCATATTAATGGCGGTAGTTTATGCAATTGAGAGATGTGCTCAATTTAACATGGAGAGCAAATATAGAGAACAGGACATGGCCATACTGTTTGATAGTCAGGCCGCCATTCGAGTACTTGGCTCCTATGATTGAAATCTAATTTAGGAATGTCTGTGTAAAGTGGACCAGCTGTGCAGGAACAACAAGGTAGGTTTCGGATCATATAGAAATTTTGAGAATAAGAGGGTAGATGAACTGGCTAAAAAGAGAGCTTAACTGGTGCGGTCTGAATGCTTTCGTGAACTGGGAAGGAGGGCCACGCAGGGCATACTCAACAAAAATGAGGATAACGAGAGGCGAATAATCTTTTCCGGCCGCACGGGTCTGAGCGAATCTAAACTTTTGTTTTGAATTCTGCATAAGAATGTCCTGAGAAAACTAGAGAATACTGCCCATGTTTTTAGCCGGTCATTGTAGGCTAAATGAACATCTGAGTAAAATAGGAATGCACTGCAACACCCATAACAAGACAAAATGCAGAATATGCAGTATGGAATTGGAAGAGCTTAGTGATTTCTACTACATTTTCAGCATTTTAAAAAAAGTTTCGTCTGTAAAGTTGTGATGTAATGTTTCAGATCTACAAAGCCAATCAAACTTTCGGTATCTTACGACCCGTGTGGAAACCGGCTGTTGCAATCCTTGTCTAGGAACTAACCTATGGAAACAATCAAGCCAACGATCAATTCACATGTAGATTCCCTATCACAAATGGCGTTGGATTGATCAAAAGCTTCAAAGACCACATAACGAAGTAGCAATAACTGTCATAGATCAGAAAATGGTTGGCAACTGCCACTGTCAACGAAACCGGCCAAAGTTGGAAAAAGAAGTCAAACATAATATCCCAAAATCTACTGAATTTAAGGAGTTTGTTCTTTCTAGGAACCATAATATATGATATATATGTATATATATACGCTAGCAAGGACAGCTGCTGGATAAGACGACTTACCGCCTATTTGACGCTTTGGATAAAAAAAAAATACTGAATTCCAACTGATAAAAGAAATATTTGCGGTGAAATATGAAAATGAGTTAAATGACCCTTGAACGTCTTTTTATTAATTTTCTGTTCATATAGAGTAGAAGCACAAAGCCAAGATCGTAGACCAATTTTCATAGCAATATTTTTACGAAAACAAAAATGCCTAAAGAAAATATACACCAACATTAGTACATTTGGAGCTATAAAACTTTATTGTGGGATTCTAGCCTATTGGTTTGTGTCAAGGCTGTCAATTTATCACTCTGTCAATTGCGTAACTATTTGTGTATACAAATACCGGGTCCGCCATCTAACGTTTTTTTTTTTCAACTAGTGCTTATTTCGTGAATGGTAACACTTAGCTCATGACTGATTTGACAGATAATTAGTCTTATCCTTCCGCTGAACGAATATGGTTTGCGACATTACTTTGAAAATCATGGTAATGTTGCAGAATGTGTGCGATGTGTTCAGATGAAGCTCATTTTGATCTTGGCGGGTATGTAAACAAGCAAAATTTTCGCACTTGGGGCACAGAAAACCCGCACGCATACATTGAAAAGCCGATACACCCAAGACGAGTCACTGTTTGGTGCGGATTTTTGTCCAGAGGCATAATTGGGCAATTTTTCTTAGAAAATGAGCAAGTAGTGGCCGTTACAGTCAATGGCGATCGTTATCGGGCCATGTTGAACGAATTTTTGTTCACAAAAATTGAAGAGGAGGATATTAGCAACATTTGGTTTCAACAGGACGGCGCTACGGGCCACACAGCCGAAGCTACACTGGATGTTTTGCGCCCTGTTTTTGAAGATGTCATTATCAGCCGCACAGCTGATGTCGTTTGGCCACCTCAGAGCTGCGATTTGACACCGTTGGACTATTATTTGTGGGGTGCCGTCAAAGATAAGTATTACCCCAACAAGTCAGAGACAATTGACGCTTTAAAGGACAATATTCGTGAAGCCATTGGTGAAATAGAGCTGCACACAATCGATAATGTGCTTCAAAATTGGACCGATCGTGTAGGCTACTGCATGGCCAGCCGAGGCAGCCATTTGTATGAAATTATTTTCCATCATTAGGAGGAAGGATTGTACTTTTAAATAAAAAAAGAAATTTTGAGAAAATATTCAGTAGTTTTTTTTATAGCATTTTCAAAAGAAAAATAATAATTTATTTGGCGGATCCTTTATTAAATTTAAACATTTTTTTAGTCAAATATTTGCGAAATGTGGATATACCTTTAGTTCTGTTCCTTTTTGCCTGGAATTTAATTTAATTTCCTTTTATTTCTTTAAATTTTAAATTTTCATGAATATTTATTTCCTGTTGTTAGAACCCTCCATTTTATGAATAACATTTTCATTATTAAGTGCTTAAAGGAAATTCTTTTTCCATTCTCACCTCTGGTTTCATTCGAATTATTATTTTATTTTTAACCTTTTAGTCTTTAACACCATAATCATTATTGTAATGAGTACTGCTTTATTTTGTTTGTTTGTTTGTTGTTTTTTAACTAAAATACATAAATTTTAATCGGTTGAAGGTTAAAAGGGTGAAAAGAATAATTGTGAAAATGTGTAAAAATATAATTCTACCTTTTGCATGGGGTATTAGCTATTATTTACCAGTATTTTTATTTTTTAACACCAATGAAAGCAAAAATATCATAAAAAAATTTACCGATTTCGCTTAAGAAAAAAGTATTTTTTTTCACATTTTTTATTTATTTTTTTCTCTCTTTAACCCATTATTGCCCAGCCGTATTTCCCGTAATTTCACTTATAAGCGCTCTAAGCAGCTCTAAGCCTAATTGTATATAAAAAAGTGGTCTTCACTTTCATTTATGCTTTAATTTATTGGCTTACCGTCAACTATTTGCTAACAATAAAAAACTTTTTACATTAATTTGACTAAATGCGGTAATTTTACTTACCATTAGACAGAAATGTGTAAAATTTTCGGCAAGATTTCGTAAATTTATAAAACCATAATTGTTTGATAGAGTGCCAGTAAATGTTGAAATATTATAAATATCAACGCCTTCTTGTTGTTGTAGATAAGCTAAGTCCCCAATTGAACCATTTTATCTCGTTTTTGATATTATTAGTGATCGAACTAATATACCTCTCAGTGGAACGTGAAGTGTATTGGATATTTGTTCTTTACTGGCTACCATATTTCTCCAAAATGTATACTATACTATAAACACCCGTTTTTAGCCATTGTAATTACTTCTAATGCTTTTTTAAGAAATCAAAAAATAGTGCCGTAATGATAAAGCAATGCAATTGATCAATGGTAATTATAACATTGGTCCAAGGGACAAATTGGCTTAATGAGACCATTAGTACACTTATACAACACGCATTTAATGCAGTTTGAAGTATTTGCTGTCATTTTATTCATTAACTAGAGTCATCGCTCCTGCATTGCTGGGAGTCTTTGTGTTGTATCTGCTTTTTGATTCATGGGAATAGATACCGTTCTCATGCGAAATTCTATATTTTTTTGACTGATAGTTTGTATTGACTGCAAAGTTATTTAAACGAAATTTAGAAACTTTAACTCTAAGAATTTTCAAGATATAAATAGAAAAATCAATATTTAATTTGCATGGGAGATGCCACATCCTCTTATTTATCCCATATTTCGACTTATGATGTGTATTAACAATTAAGCTAATTGGACTAAAATTCCATATTTAGTATGAATAGGTGGTAGCATGCCCACTTATCCAATCTCACCCAGTTATTGAATGCATGTATACTTAAACCAAATTTAGAACCTTCCACTCTTACCGTTCCAAAGATATACAAAACCAATTTTTAGTTTGTATGAGAGGTGTTACCTCTAATTATCCAATTTAGGCTAACTTTAGACTGCTGATTTTTGTTGACCACAAAGTTATTTGGACAAAACTTAGAGCGTCTTACTGTTACCATTTAAACATACGAGATAGACATATATATACAAATGTTATATAGGCGTGGCTCGCACAGTTTAACAATAATACAGCTACACACCAAAATAAATCTTTCTGCATATGCTTTTTATATACACAGTTTAAACAACATTTTCTAACTCCCACAAAGTTTAAATGCTGTAACAATTTTTTTTTTAGTAAAACTTATGGAGTACAATGGGGTTCACTCTAACGTCAATAACTCGTGAACTAATGGACCTACGAAAAATTCATATACACAAAAACCTTGGTATTGACTTCATCTTCATAAGGACTTAAGATAGGATCACACGATTGTCGCAAATGTGCCAATATGGCACAATTACTATTGTGCTTTATTGTCGTAAAATATTAAAATTATCTCAATACGTATTGTCAACTTCGATTGTCTTTCAAGAGCACAATAAATATTGCCGAATTCTAGATATATTTTTTGGCACATTATTACTTATAGGGCGGTCACACGATTGCCGTACCAATAATTGACAATCATTGCGACAATCGTGTGATCCCATCTTTACAGAACAAAACCGTATGGCGCATTTCAGACAATTAATTACAACGCATTTCATAGTCCTCTTTTATATATATAGTTGAGGAAATTAGTTTATATTTCGGTGGATAGTCTTCTAAAATATTTATTAAAGAAAACCCATTCACTTTATATTTAAGACATGGTATCTGATTTTATCAAAGGGAAATCTTTACAACCTAAAACTCTGTGGCAAACGTGGTGGATTAGAAGATGTAAAGTTATTATCCACATCATACCAACAAGCAAATGGGTGGGGTGAATTTAGTGGGTGCTTTTTTAGAGTTTTGTAACTTTTCATTTTTTGATAACAAATTTAATAGGTTGCTTTTTTGTTATATTTTGATGTTTCATTTTGAAAAGATTTACACCAAAGCAACGCTTTCAAATTGTTGATTTTTTTTATATCAAAATAATGACGTCAAAAATTAGAATTTTGCTCTCCAATGAAGCCGATTTTTGATTGAATGGGTGCGTACATATATAGCGTGTTTTTATATAGGTATAGAAATTTAAGTTGGCATTACTTTTCAAGTTGACGACCGATTTAACAACTGTCAAGTGATTTATTCTCAGTTTGGTTTGGCAATCCATCGTAAATAGACTCACGCCTAGCGTAGATTCGTCGAATGCGCCAAAAACGAGATTACCGTTGTTCCCGATTTTCATAAGCGAATTTTGTTTAGTGATGAAGCGCACTTCTGGTTGAATGGCTACGTCAACAAACAAAACTACCGCATTTGGAGAGAAGGTAATCCTCAAGTGTTTGTGGAAACACCGTTACATCCAGAAAAACTGACTGTTTGGTGCGCTTAATGGGCTGGTGGAATCATTGGTCCGTACTTTTTCAAAAACGATGGTGGCCAGAATGTTACAGTCAATGTTGATCAGTATAGAGCCATGATTACTAACTTTTTCATTCCTGAATTGAATAACCATGATGTCCAGGAGATGCGGTTTCAACAAGACGGCGCAACATGTCACACAGCTCGTGCCCCAATAGATTTATTGAAAGACACGTTTGGTGACCGCCTAATTTCACATTTGGACCTGTGAATTGGCATCCAAGACTACTTTATGTGAGGCTATGTAAAGTAATTGGTCTCTGCGGTAAAGCCACATATGCTTGACCATTTGGAAGACAACATTCGACGTGTTATTGCCGCTATACGGCCACAAATGTTGGAAAAAGTGATCGAAAATTGGACGTCCAGATTGAACTACATCCGCGCCAGCCATGGTGGTCATATGCCAGAAATCATATTTGAAATGTAATGCCACAAGATTATCTTTCGGATAAATAAAATTCATGTTAATCCATCGTTGTTTTATTGCAACTTAAATTTATATACCTCTATAAAAAAACACCCCTTATTGTAACATACGAGGGCGGATTGACATTGAAGCTACCTAGCGCTAGCTGGTAGCACAAACACAAAAACTTTTTCTTTCTTAGAAATTACGATCTGTCAAACGTCAGCTGTTAAAATTTTAGCCAAATTCATCGCTCAGTTTATTTGTTGTAGTCGTTTGAATTAAGCAACTTTTGTGTTTCTTGGAAAATGGAAAAAAGTGAATTGCAACTTAAAGTTCTATACCTTTATAAAAAAACACCCCTTATAAGTAGAATAGTCACATTTTAAGTGAGGATAATCTACAAAATTACTATGGGCTGGCGGAGTCATTGTTCCATATGACTTCAAAAACGATGATGGTCAGATTGTTACTATCTATGGTGATTAGAGATTTTTTCGTACCTCAATTAGATGGCATTAATATTGCCGATGTGCTACAGTGGATTAATCATTTACTTTGTCACTTTTCAATAAATATCTTTTACGAAAATATGAATTTTTTTGTTGACTATATTTTTGTGCATTATTCCAAAAAAAAAAAAAAAACTGGTGAGTAATTTTACCACCTTAGAACTCAAAAACCAGTTCTTCCGTTTTCTTCAAACTCAAACTTCAATTTTCATTTTTAAAGAGAATAAAAAACAAGAGTGTTTCACCAATAAAAATCTGCGGGTTAACTTATTTAACATGGTTACCAAAAATGAATTTTTATGAAATTTTCTTAACATATTTCTGTATATATAGAACCGAGTATTATTGATTATTTAAAAAATCCTGACAGTGTTTTTTTGATACTTTCTTAGAAATAAAAATATCATTATAAAAAAAAAATTGATTCAAATACTGTCACTGTCGGCTGTAAATATCTTAATACTAAAGCTTTTATATTTTTGCTTTGAAAACATAAACGTTTGTTTAACATGTTCAAGGACATTTGGTAAAACCTATATGTCTGAAGTTAATTCGTTTTTATATTTTTTGTCTTACCTTTTGTCTACGTGATGGTGTCACATAAGCCGTTATTACACACATTGTTTGTGTATAAAAGTTCGACATTTATTGTCAATAAAATGCTTGTATGTATATATGAAGAAAGCTATTTAGAACTGTTTTTATTTATATTTCATTTTACAAGCATATTATCTTTATGCATGTATGAGTATATATAGCATATGTAAATATTTAAGTAGTATATGTATACAAATTAAATAAAACCCTAACTGTAATGAAAGCTATGATTTCGATAAAAATTTAATTTCATTATAATGCTAGGACCTTGTCATTATATGTGAAGTTGTTTTTTTCCGTCACTCCTCTAGGGGGCATATTGGCTTTACACAAAGCAAGTATTGCTTTGTTTCAGTTTCTTTAATCAATTTGATTAAAGTTAAGTAAATCATTAATCCGCTGTAGCTTCCTCCATATTATCTTTTTTTTATGTAGTGGTGAAGATCCTTGCTAATTGGTGGTGATCTTTACTTTAGCATTGTAATTTTATCCCAGTAGGTGGCGTGTTTTTCCTAATCATTCGTCTGATGTTTGACATTATATATGAAGTTTTATCTTTTGTTTTTAGATGGAGTTGTCTGGAGGGAAGAAGTCGAAGCCTTTTTTTATTATTAAACATTCGAAACCACAATTAAATTTTTTCTTCGTCATGTCCTCTGCTGGGGCTCGAACTTGGGTCGTTTGTGTTGTTATGCGTGCGCTCTAACCACTACACCACGCCACCCCCATATATAATATAAATAAACACACATAAAGCTATGATTTCATTATAATGCTAGGACCTTGTCATTATATATGAAGTACAATATCATTTAAATGCCCGCCTCTGTATTGTTTGCAGTAGATGATCCTTTTGGGGCGATAATTTGATAAATGTTGGTCCAACGTTAAGGGATTATTAGTGCAGACTTGGTCTTTGGCATAGCGACACAAGAAAAAGTGTAATGGCGTCATATCGCATAATTTTGGTGGCCAATTGACGTCGACAAATAGAGAAATTGGTTGTGTTGTGTCGATCGTGGCACCGTCTTATTGAAATCACATATCGCTCAATTCATAATGTTTAATTGCAGACAAAAAAAAATCATAGTTACCTAAATTGCCAGTAGCGGTTCTCCCAGAGTCATTTGCGGAAAAATTTGTTTGGTTTTTCTACAACTACTTCTTGGTTTCCAAGCCTCATATGCTACAATTTGGCTTGTTGACGTAACTACCGAGTGAGAAATAAACTTCATTACTGAAGAAAATTTTGTTTGAAAGCAGAAAAATTATTGTCCACTTTTAAATCACCAATTTTGCAGTAAGTTTTACTATTTTTACGAGTTCTGCGTTTGTTTAATGATCCGTATTCTTAAATAGAAAACTTTTCACTAAGTAAATGACTCTTTAGGTGACAAATACTTAACAGCCTTGCCAGACCTGTTTTTTTACATCACTAAATGTATAACCAGATATATAAACAAGCGTTTTCAAAATTTTAATATAGAAAATTTTTACTGATATATATACTGCTTTCCATAATGCAATAAAAATGTGGACTCATTTTAATTTTGGATACAACACTGTGGCAACGCTTAACTCTGCTGTCACAAAAATGCAACGCTGTCGTAAACAAAAATAATGATCTGTCAAGAAATGTAATGTAATGTACAATAATCACGTTGAAATTGCAATAAACATCAAATGAAAAGAAAAAAAAACTCTTTGACATTAGAGTACAGACAGCTTTGTATCAGCTGTTATTGTTTTGGTTAAATGAGGCCACCTTCTAATTGCATGATGCTGGTATCATAAACAGCTGTTCATTAATTATAATTGTGCAAGTTAAAATTTCAGCATCAGCTGTTTATTTTGTTGTTGTCGTTTTTAATGTACGTAATTATGTAGATGATTTGATGATTAGGGTTTGTTAGTCAGCTGTCTAAGCTCGCATAAAAAATATGTAATTGTGTACTAAAGGATGGTCCAACCATAATACACGATGTTAATTGTGAGTTACACCCTAACGTCAAATTTTTTATCCAACGTAATTTGACATTTCTGTGTTTCAGTGTTTGACAAATTCAACCATGGAGAGGTACACAATTGAGAAGTGCGTTAAAATTGTTAAAGCCTGTTACGAAAATGGGCGTTCAACTCAAAATAGATTATGTGCTTTTCGTGATTTTTTTGGTCAGAATAATCGAGAAAATGTGTCTACAAATTTCAGCAAACCGGACCTACAGCAAATCGTTCTGCAAAAAAACATTGCTGTTATGCGCGATAGTGTGGCAGAAGAGCCGTCAAGCTCGACTCGGCGTTGTGATCAACAATTGAACATCTCACGAACATTACTGATGCGAATCTTAAATAAAGATTTGAATTTACGCTCTTATAAGGTTCAACTGAATCAAGAGCTGAAGCCTACTGACCATTTTAAGCGTTGTCAATACACCCAATGCTTAGTTTGATAGCTAGAAGTGAATGGTGACTTTATGGAGAAAATCATCTTCAGCGACGAGGAACACTTTTACCTCAGTGGCGTCGTTAACAAGCAGAATTGCAGCTTTTGGGCAAATAAAAATCTACGAGTGATTGTTGAAAAGCCGATGCATCCACAAAGATTGACTGCTTGGTGGAGTTCATGGTCTAGTGGCATCATCAGGTTGTATATCTTCGAAAATGAGGTTGGCCAAGCAGTTACCGTGAATTTTGTTAGCTTTAGCGAGATTATAACAATTAAAATGCATTTCGCGCAATTGGTAATTTTTTTGGTCAACATAATTGATCAAATAAGTCCACAATCGGATGAATTGGGCTCAAATTTCAGCAAACCGGGCCTGGAGGCAATGTGGAAACATATGTGCATGCTCGTGCAATTCTTTCTGCTGGAAACATTGCTGTTATGTGCGTTAGTGTGGCAGATGAGCGCTCAACCTCGACTGTAGAATGGTGTTCGCTATGGCGAGATGATAACAGACTTCGTGTGGCCAGTAATTGAGGATATGGACCGTGACGATATGTGATTCCAAAAAGATTGTGCCACTTGCCACACAGTCAACGAAACAATGAATTTTTTGCAGGAGAAATTCCATGGCCGTGTTATCACATGTCGAGGCCATATTAATGGGCCACCCCGATCATGTAATTGGATGACTTAAACTTCTTTCTCTTGGAATATTAAAAAAAAGCGTACGACAAGAAGCCAAGAAAAATTCAAAAGCTTAAGGATGAGATGTCTCAGAGTTATTAAAAATATGGATTCAAGGATAAAGGTATGTCGCTGAAGATTGTGCCATTTACCACACAGTCAACGAAACAATGGATTTTTTGCGGGAGAAATTCCATGGCTGTGTTATCTCATGTCGTGGCGATATTAATGGGCCGCCACGATCATGTAATTGGATGACTTAGACTTCTTTCTCTTGGAATATTTAAAAAAAGCGTACGTCAAGAAGCCAAGAAAAATTCAAAAGCTTAAGGATGAGATGTCTCAGAATTATTAAAAATATTGATTCAAGGATAAAGGTATGTCACTAAAGCCGTGGCGAGCACTTGGCTGATACTTTGTTTCATACATAATTGTCATACCATTCTGTCATAATAAAATATATAAAGATAATTCTCTGACAAGGTTTTGTTTTATTTACAATCGACGTCACGTTGGGAACTTAGTTTAACATTGTTCTATTCGTAGAAATTATATTCAATTTAAATCGACTTAAGCAGTTAATAAAGCCCTCCCAAATTAATGTTTTTTTTTTAAATAAAATAAAGATAATCTTTTCTTGCTTACAGTTCCACGAAATAAATTTTTAAGAAAACTATTTAGAAATATTATTTTAAACTTATGTGGCATACTTCCTACATATTTTACACGAATTAAAGTAATATTTTTTTATAAATATGCTCTTTCATTCATTTCTATTTGACTAAAATGCCATAATAGATTTTTTATCTCAAAAACAGAAACGACAATTTAGAACTTGTTGAAGACCGGAAGTTTTCTTAGAAAATAAAAATATTATATAGACAGTCACACCTTCAAACTTATGTTGAAAATGTTTTATTTTTTCGTAAAACTCACATAAATGTAAATTCAATTGTCATCTTAAGAATATATACACAAGTAGTATACATACCAAATACATATCATAAAAATCAATCTCTAAAACCTATCTCAACTAACCATTTATAACAAAAACAAAAATTCTAACGACAGGCAACTATGTATATATGTCAACGAACCCTCTCTAACCACATGTCCTTGCAAACCATACCCTTGAAACATCCTTTAAAGGTAAGCAAACTGTAACCTACATAACAAAATAAAATAAATTCTTTTAAAGCAAATACCACATTTACACACATATACTACATGTATACATTCGAATACCACACACCCATACACGTATAAAACGAATGTTATCCTTAAGAAGTATTAAATTTTTTTAAGTAACAGTAGTATGACATTGTATTTCTTTTAGTAGTATAAGTATTACTAGTGACATATTTTATATATACAAATGTGAATTTCAATGTGTTATTTTAAAACACTCAAGAGCAATGTGCAGCTATAATGCACTAGATTTTTCAGCATTTTTTATTTATAGCGATAAATTTAAAAATTTCTAATGATGACAAATTTAAATTAGTACTCGAACGATAATAAATTGATAAGTTTCACAAATATATCTTAATTTTATTTAAAGTTACCAAAAAAAATAAATGTTCACATCTTTGCTAAATGCAAAATTATAGCCGCACTGTAGCAAATGAGTTTAAAAATGTAAGTAAATTAAGTATAAATTTTGAATGCCGCACAAAATGTGCAAAAGAATTTTATTGATCAATTTGATTTTTCAAGCTAAATAGATGATTATAACAATGTAGCTCCTCTCCAAATGATTGTGTAGTGGTGAAGATCCTTGCTAAGTGGTGGTGGTGATCTTTACTTAAAATTGTAATTTTGTTTCCCAGTAGATGGCGTTTTTTTCCTGATCATTTGTCTGATGTTTGTTATCATCGCCAAAGGTAAACTGGAGGATCAAGTGGGTCTTTGGGATCTTTTTTATTTTTTAGATGGAGTTGTTTTGAGGGAAGTTGAAGCCTCTTTATTAAGCACTCGAAGCCAATTGTACTCTGCTGAGGCTCGAGCCTGGGCCGCTCTAACTACTACACCACGTCTTCCCCAAAAAGCAATTACCTCAGCTTTAAGTTCAGTTTTGGTGCTTTAATTTTGAGAAAACAAGAAAGATAAGTAGAATAAATGTACCAAAGGAACCTGACTATTTTTGCAAACAAAATATCGGGAGAAAATCTTTGATGGTATGCAAGTATTCTATAATATTGCTCCTAAGTGTAGTAACAAAAAATAAAGTTTTTTTCTTGATTTTTGTCAAAATATCGCTTTAATTTTGTCTGGGCAAGTATTGTGTACACTGTTGAATTCATTTCTTTAATCGGAAAAGCCAACTCTGGCCTCACGTGGGTAGAGAATGCTTCTAAACTCTTTTTCCAAGGTTTCATTTAAAAATTGGAAGGAAATACGTAAAAATATGCTTTTGAATTGTTCTTTGTGAAGAGAAAACAAGAGAATAAGTCGAATAAATGTACAAAAGGAACCTGACTATTTTTGCAAACAAAATATCGGCAGAAAATCTTTGATGGTATGCAAGTATTCTATAATATTGCTCCTAAGTGTAGTATATTGCCGATACCCTTTGTATAACTTTGACACAAAGGTTTCTGAAAAATTATTTCAGTACCATTATTGAAACTTTAAGAATTTTGAAATTAGTGAAACCACTTTGCTGTGCATTTGGAAAAGGCTTAAAAGTCACCTAAATCGATAATGTCATGCTTGCATGGATTTTCGAATTACTTTGTTCGCTGTTTAAATCTATTTATATAAAAATGGGTTGCGATTTGTTCGGATGCTTAAAACTTGAAAACGACTAGACGAAATTCGATACTTCTTTCTACGATTTTGTTTGTAAATGCTATGCGAAGGTTTAAGAAAAAAGAAAAGTCGAAAAATACTCAACGGGTGGCGCTATAGGCGGTCATTACATTCTCTCTGCACCCCTTCAGTGCACATATAAACGACATTGGATAAGTGAGCCTGGTACCCCGCACACAAAGTAAAGTTTGATTTTTGTATATCTTGAGAACAGTTAGAATGGAAGTTTCTATCAAGTGGGCGGATACGGATAAGTATGCATGGTACCTCCCATACAAAGTAAATATTTATTTTCGTTTATCTTGGGAACAATAATATAAGTTTCTAAATTTGGTTTAAATAACTTCTTGGACATGACACATTATCAGTCAATAAGGAGATTAAATAAGTGGGCGGGGTAGGTCCCATTTATACTAAATATGAAATTTGCATGTGTGTAGAATGGTACAATTTAAAGCATCATCATCTATCTATTCGCATTAACCAAAAAGCATGAGAGTTTCGATAAGCGGGTATTGCATTACATACGTATAGATTTCCGTGCAACGCCGGATGAGTTAAGCTAGTAACTTAAATAAATAACATTGTTCACATGACAATTTTGTGATTCATTTTGGTAGACCTTCTTAGGTTTCTTACTTTATTCATTGTTATCTTATTTGCCGGTAAATTGTGATTTAGTGTGAACAAACGCTGAATAAAGCTTAAAGATCTTAGTGATTTTTTAGTTATCTACAGAATGATTCAAATTAAATTACTTGAACCATAGGCAAACCACTCCTAAAACTTTGTACGAGGAATTATGTAATTTGACTTATAATGAGTTATGAACGAAGGTGAATTATAAACAAATCGTTGTCGTGCAAAGTTGGCATAACACTGAACTCGATGCTAAAAATTGTAAATTTTGATGAACTCGAGATCCATGAGAAACTGATGCATTATTAAAAAATAACTCGTAAAGCTGACCTTTCGAGAATAAACTATTATTGAGTCAAATAAAAGTTTATTGATTCTGTAGACAAAATTTTCGGAATATTGGATGCCAAAAAATTGAAAATTTTGTTTTCTGTCTAAAAATCCAAATTCTCCACTTACGGACATCACTTTGTAGAGATATCCGAAAAAAGTGTATGCCAACAAGATAAAATCAATACAAAATCGTCCGAAATTGTTGAGGTTACATTTTTCTGTAGCTGCCATTTCATTATTGTTGCGTTTGAGAAATAATCCAAGTAAATTGCAAAAGACCAAGTCCGGACATCTAGGAAATATGTGATGTGATAAATTCCCTAAAAAACAATAAACCACCTGACATGGATAGCATCTCTCTAGAGATATTAAAAGCTGATACTATAAATAGTGCCAAGTACAGACACAAATTATTCTAGGACTCGAAAATACTACCAGATGAGATTGATGAAAATGTGATTGTATATCTGCCTCAAAAAGGCGACCAGATCAAATTGAGTAAATTTGCGTTTTTGGGTTCAAACGTGTTAATGATTTTCTCTGAGTATATTCGAACCATTATTTTCAGCAGTTTGTTACAATAAATGGTATATCATAAAGGAACATTAATTACGAAACATCATCGCAAGGGTGAGGCAACACCACACAGTGCGTTGTCCCATAGACAAAAATCAAAAAATCTCAACACAGATATAAATAAAACATATATTTTTTAAAAGCTAATTACACTAGTCTGCAGCAGAAAACGCCTTTAAATAAAACGCTGAATTCAAACCAATTTTCAGTTTTTTTTCATCATACTTAAGGTTTTTTTTATGGGCGTGGCAAATTTTTTACCCATAATGTGGTAGCCATGTGAATACATTTCATCATAACTTGAAAAAGACTTGACCGATTTTAGTGCACGTATCAGCAAATGTTTAGGAACAAAATTTCCTATACATCACCTGAATAAATTTTTTTTGAATTTTCAACAGCTTCGAAGTTAGTCACAACTTAGCTGCGAAAAAAAAATTTTTTTTGCTCAAAATTAGCAATTTTTTTTTTCAAAAAATCATAAAAAATTTTTCAGAATGAACATTTTAGATGTTAAGCATTTAATTACAGCTTAAAATGTTGAGAAAAAAATAGGCTCTAAATCATGAAAATGGGTTCGTTATTGCTGATTTTATTCAAAATTATATGCAGTTACCTAATTTTTTATTTTGGAAATAAATGAAAAATAATATCAACTAATTTTGCAAGAAAAAATTTGTGCGCTAATTTTGGTCAAAGTTAGGTGACTGCATTAAATTTAGACTAAAATCAGCAATAGGCAATAAATTTTCATGATTTACAGCTTATTTGAGTTTCAACATCTAAGGCTTTAATTTAAGTGTTTATTTTTTTGAAACTGTGTAATATGTTCTATCATAAAGGATCCGCCAAATATGTATGCAGCTGTATTTCACCAATGGCTTCACGAGTATTGTCCATTAAAGCGTCAATTGCCTCTGGCTTGTTTGCGTAACACTTATCTTTGACGGTACCCCACAAATAATAGTCCAACGGTGTCAAATCGCAGCTCCGAGGTGGCCAAACGACATTATCTCTGCGGCTGATAGCGCGATCTTCAAAAACAGGGCGCAAAACATCGGCCGTGTGGCACGTAGCGCTGTCCTGTTGAAACCAAATGTTGCTAATATCTTCCTCTTCAATTTTTGTGAACAAAAGTTCGTTCAACATGGCCCGATAACGATCGCCATTGACTGTAACGGCCACTCCTTGCCCATTTTCGATGAAAAATGGCCCAATTATGCCTCTGGACCAAAATCCGCACCAAACAGTGACTCGTCTTGAGTGTATCGGCTTTTCAATGTATGCGTGCGGGTTTTCTGTGCCCCAAATGCGACAATTTTGCTTGTTTACATACCCGCCAAAATCAAAATGAGCTTCATCTGAAAAGATGTTTTTTTTTTGGCAAAATCGGCATGTTCTCTAAGTCGATAACAGGCCCAGATTCCCAGCGTTGTTTAAGCGTACACACAATCATATTCGTTCAGCGGAAGGATAAAACTAATTATCTTTCAAATCAGACATGAGCTAAGTGTTACCATTCTCGAAATAAGCACTAGTTGAAAAAAACGTTAGATGACGGACCCTTTATAAACAAAGTTAGAACCAACTTTGTCCTACAATTTAAAAAACGTTGAAATTTAAAAAATGAATATTTTAGAGAATTTTTCATTCATTTTACTTATTTTCAGTAGCTTAAGAAAAAAAAATCATAAAAATAATTTTGATTATTAATTTATGTATGATATATTAGCCTCGAAATAATAAGAATTATTATTCAAATTACTAATTTGAAGAATCTACGACATCAAATTCTCGCCAGATTAAAATACATTTTTAATTTTGTTGTTGTGGCAAAATCCACAATATAAAAAACTCATTGTTAATTGGAATTTATTTGTAAATACAGTAACCAACACACCTATATGCTAAAAGGAATATTACTTTTATTAAAAACTAAATACAAAAAACTATTTGAAGACAGGCTTTGTTTGACTTAAATATATGTGAGCGGTGGTTGTGTCCGTTGTCCTATTTTATTAAAATGTTGTATATACATATCTACAGTTTGCCCTCATCATTGTCTGTACGAAATTTCATTTATTTACGACAACTTCTAATGGCTATTGTTTATTCGCTCTTTGCGCCACCTTTTGGGGAAGAAAGGAAAAAGGTAGGTGTCTTCAATGAGCAGCTGGGCCGAACCACCAGTACAACGGCCTTATTTCTAGACAACGACAGATGGCAGCACCAACATACATATATTTTAAAAACCTGTGGTCCAACGATCAAATGCTTAGATGAAAGACAAAAATTTTTACAAAGCAACTGTAGCAATGCCTGAAGATGTCATGTGGAAGCAATATGCTTCCAAGAGGAGTATTTATTTTCTTAATTACTTATTTTTTTTTATTATTATATTTTATTTTAACATTATGTTTAATGTACTCTTTTAATAACGATGTGCCCTTTTCGTATTGAATAACTTTCATCAAGCTTGAGGACCAAACTTTTGCTTTTTACAATTTTTCAAACAATTTGAACTACTCAATTTTCGCACTTAATTACCATTAATGATAAGAAGAAATATATAAACTTTTTTTTGTAAAAACTCAATTTACTGCTAAGGGCTTTGAAACTTGTTACAAGTTTTATGATAAATTTATTTCTTAATTAAATTTGCCATATAACAGGCGATAAAATTTATCTGTAGCAGTAAAATACAATTTTAATTGGTATCATTAAAAATATTTTAAAAACAAAAATCTATTTTAATGGGTTTCTTTTTAAAACTGTCTTTATTTTAATATTAATCGCTTCATTTAGGAAATGAATAAAAGTCTAGGCATTAAGTTGTTTATGTCATATTTAAAAGGCATTAAAGTATAGCAAATGGGAAAAAGCGTTAATAAGATGATGGAGTAGTGAGATAAGTTCATGAATTAAAAATAGAAAAAAATTTTTTGGCATATTAAAGTGAAATAGAGGGATGAAAATTTAAAATAGAAATATAATTTCATGTGAATTTTTGCCGTTCAAATAAAATATTACCTTTATAAGTTTCTGATTTGTAAATGATATGAGCTTAGGTGAATGATGCGCTCCCATCTTAAAATATAGAATACTTATACCAAAAAGAAGCAATAACACTGGTTTACCAAAAACAAAAAATTTTCTGGCCTTTAAATAAAATTATATGGAATATAATGATATTAAAGCGCTGAATTCAAATCAATTTTTAGCTTTTTCCATCGTGCTTAAAGTTTTTTTTATGGGCGTGGCAAATTGTTCGCCCATAATATGATAGCTATCAATATATTTCATCATAACTTGAAAGAGACTTGAGCGATTTTAATGTACGTATCAGCACATGTTTAGGAACAAAATTTCCTATAAATCATCTAAACAACATTTCCTTTTTTTTCTTTGTATTTCCAAGAGTTTCGGAGTTATTCAAAATTTAGTCGGGAAAAAAATTTTTTTTCTCGCATAAAATTAGAACAATTTTTTTTCAAAAAGTCATAAAAAATTTTTCAGAATAAAAATATTACAAGTTAAACAATTAAATTAAAGCCTTAGATGTTGAAACTCAAATAAGCTGTAAATCATGAAAATTCATTGCCTATTGCTGATTTTGTTCTAAATTAAATGCAGTTACCTCACACTGAGCATTTAGCGACCAAATTTTTTCTTGCAAAAAAAGTTTATTTTTTCTTTTCTAAAAAGTTATAAAAAAGTCTTAAATTAAAAATTTTACATTTTACGCTTTTAAATGAAAACCAGGTATGTTGAAAGTGAAACAAGCCACAAAGGTAGATACCTAAGATAAATACGTATTTAAGATAAATAATCTAAATCATATTGTCTATTTACCTAACTAGGTTGGTATAACAATTTTAAGCTAAATAAGCTTAGAGCACAATATTTGAGTGAGATTAGAATCTTAAATGCAAAAAAAATTTAGAAAAAAAATACATGTGAAAATTTTACAGTCATTCTAGTGAAGAAAAAAAACGTTATAATTAGCAGCAACAATTATTAGGGAAGAGTTCAACAACAATATCAATGACAACAAGTAAAGCAAAACATTATTTTAGATATTACTGTGATGTTGTTAACGATGATAGTAGAATAGAAGAAAAATTTCTAAACAAAAATGATGTTGTTAACGATGATAGTAGAATAGAAGAAAATTTTCTAAGCAAAAATCGGTAAAAAGAACGAAATAACATTAGAAATTAAGAAGAAAAAAAACAGATATATAACACAATAGAGATTTCACAGAATAAATGCAATACCAACAACAATAATGACTATGATGATTAGGGAGATCGATAATTCGACTTTTTTCAAAAACCGGGTTTCGGCTAACCGGTTCTTTTGTTTAAATAAAACTGTTCTTAATTCTTGAAGCACAGAGCTGGACCACGTCAACTGAGAAATAAGCCGAAGCTGACGCAGAGCTTAAAAATAAATTGGCAATCAATACTAAAAATAATTCTAATAAATTTCATAAAAACTATGCCAAAACGGAGTGCTGAGGACATAAAAAGTAAAGGTTATTACACAAAGTACTGAAAGTTGCTTAAGTTTCGAAGGAGATAATTTTGGTTTTTGTTTCTGTATTACTTGGTAGAGAATGGAATTAATTGGTCGATTACGGACGGCAATAGAACTTTAGTTGCGTTGACAGTTGCCGAAAATCGCATTACGTAAAAAATTAAAAATTTATTCATTCCAATTGCTATATAGGCAACTAACTATAAATAGTTAGTTGCCGTTCGACAACGCAACTGAAGTTCTGTTGGCATTGATAATCAACCCATAAATGTTTGTTATTATATATACAGTATAGTTATAATTTAGTTTCCTAAGATAACAAGAATTTGATAGTTTACTTTGAATAAATCTATTAATAATATACGAGTCCTTAACTGCATTGACAAGAAAAGTTGTTTAAGTTTCGAACAGCACTTTATGTAAATTAATACACCATGTATTTGATAGTGTATGTGTCACTGTGGTATGTTAGGTAAGACATCCACTTTTCAACCAAAAGAAGTCGTTGGTTCAATCCCAGACCACATCATCTGACAATTTTCATCAGCGATATCGTCTCACAACATTACTAACGACTGCTTATGGGTATTTACGCTGTAAAAAAACTTCACTAACTATATATCGGCTTTTGTGGGTTGCTTTCAATGAGTTTAGTTGATCATTCTCCATATATAAAAATCAGTGTTTATTTGTGGAAGATGAGAAAGAGTTATTGTTGCTCAAGTGTGCATATCTTTTTCGATCTACTTCGGCTTTCACGGTCTTTGTGAGATGTTCAAGATTGTCATATGTGTATACAAAAATAATAATTGATTTTATACAAATAGTTAAGGGATGAGCATATTTGCAATAAAAACGTACAAACGTATAAAAATTATTTTTATTTAAATTAACCGGTTATTCAGACTAAATCGGATAATTCGGTATTCGAAAAATAAGGATTTAAAAAAACCGGTTAAAACCGATCGAATAATAACCGACCAATCTCCCTAATGATGATGATGATGATAATGCCAACAAGAATTTAATATCAGAGACAATGTGAGAAAGAAAAACAAATTTCTACTGCATTTACAGTGCGTGGGCATAAACTAATGAACGTATGAGGCATCAATTTACAAATACCAATTATTTTTGTTAGCTCTTTAGCCTTGAAAAGAGTTTAAATTATGAGTTCGAAGATTACATATAAAATTAAGCCAAAATTCTTATGCTGTTTTATTAAGTTCTATTTTAAACCCGGTGGGCTTTGCTACACCCTACCTTAATTAAATTAAAGGCTTAATGCCTACTTTTTGACTCGTATTGACGTTAAAATTGTTTCAACTGACTTCATATTACTAAGTATGTGAGATGCTACACCCACTTATCCAATTTGGTCCACTATTTAATAAATAATTTTACACAAAGTTGCTTGGACCTACATGGGAAACTTTCGCTTTTACATTTCTCATAATGTGCAAAAACCAATATTAGCTTTGTATGAAAAGTGCCAATCCAACTTACCCTACTTCGCTCACTTTTTGACTAAAGATTTCTATTGACCACAAAGTTATTTGGACTTAATTTAGAAACTGTTACTGTAACCATTTCAAAGATATAGAAAAGTAAACAAGAATTTTATATGGAAGTGGCAAGGCCAAGTTGAGAAAAACAGCAATGAATATAGAGCTTTTCAACGTATATATTCATTTGTAAATCGACTGAGTGATTCTCGAGTTATAAAATTACGAATATAGGACAACTTATTGTTATATATATGTACCACTGTTAAGGAATGGGGTCTTCACTAAACACTGTTATTTATTTAATCAAATCATGGGGTGTATTTACTAAATATCTTCAGCACCCTCTTGTTAACCAACGCCACTATCTTCGATCAAAGTTGAATTACAACTAATTTATTACTTATGTACAATGACCTTCTTATATGTCTATAATGAGGGCATGAACCAATAATATTTCGGTTCGTGCTGGCTGACCTAAATTAGAATAATAGTAGAATTAATATAGTTTTTAAGATTTTAAAGCAAATCTTTAGCTTAACTTTCATTGGGAATTTATTAGCCATCAACCGTTTCGAAAAAACAAATAAGTCAGTAAAGAATTTATCATATTTTTACGTTAAATACTTCATACCTACGTGAGATATATTGAAACTTTATTGTATAGGATGTCCCAAAACTAACGCAAGCTTTGAATTAAATAGAAAACAGAGTTTTTAGTCTTTTAATTCTAATTTTTCATTGAATCATAAAGTAAAAAGAAATAACTATGTTATCATGTCGGGATATCGAGCAGCAGTAACATTCACTGTTTGACCAACCTCAATTTCAAAAAAGTATGCAGCTATTATGCCTATAATATAAAATTCGCACCAAACAGTGACATGGCCATATTTGCGATTAACAATGCGACTAACTATTCCGAACATATTTTTGTATGAAATCTGCGGCAGCCAAGCTTTAATTACAGTGGTATACAGCAAAAAAAACCTTTAGATAAAAATGTATAGAATATAATGTTTTTGATGCGCTGAATTCAAATCTGTTTTCAGTTTTTTCAATCGGGCTCAGAGTTTATTTATGGGCGAGGCAAATTTTTCGCCCAAAATATGCTGATTATGTCAATATATTCTATCATAACTTGAACACGACTTGACCTATTTTAATACAATTACACCCAAATGCTTAGGAACAAAATTTTCTATATCTCAACTGCATAAAACGTTTTTGTTGCGAAAAAAAAAATTTTTTTCGCGCACAATTAGGGCAATTATTTTTTTTTTTTTTTTTTATTTGTTCAAAAAGTCATAAAAATTTTTCAGAATGAAAATTTTACATGTTCAGCACTTAAATTAAAGTTAAAATGTTGGGCACCTGTGCTTATGGGTTATTTTACTTTCAACATATCTGACTTTCATTTTAATGCTTAAAATGTAATATTTATATTCTAGGAATTTTTTATATTTTTTGGGACAAAAGAAAAAATTTCCATTATTTTCGCGAAAAAAAATTTGTTTGCTAATTTTGGTAAAAGTTAGGTACCTGCATTCAATTTCGAATAAAATCAGCACTAGTCAACCGATTTTCATGATTTATAGCTTATTTGGTTCTTAACATTTGAAGCATTAATTCAAGTATCTATTATGTAAAATTTTGCTACTGAAACAATTTTTATGACTTTTTAAAAAAAAAAAATTGCTCTAATTTTGCGCGAAAAAATTTTTTTTGTAACTAAGTTCCAAATAGCTCCGAAACTGTTGAAAATATAAAAAATATGTATTTAGTCGATTTATAGGATTTACATTAAAATCCGTCAAATCGTTTTAGAAATATGATGAAATATATTGACATAACTACCATATTTTGGGCGAAAAATTTGCCACGCTAATAAAAAATATTTGTGCCCGAAAAAAAAAAACTGAAAACGGATTTGAATTCAGCGCATCAAAATCATTATATTCCATATAGTTTTAATTAAAGGCGAATTTATATTTTTTGATTTTTGTAGACCAGTGTTATTTTTGAAATATTGTTCAATAATGAGGACACGTTGTTCTATCGTTTAACACTTCTTTTTTACGGGTTTTTGGGTTGCCAACTGCTTACTGCCCAAATGGCGACACATTTAAATCTTGAGTTGATTTCGGGAAACCCTTTATATGCATACACATATTCAAAAAACAAGAGAAACACTCGTTTACAAATCTATACTTTCTTTGCAAAAAGTACTTATGCAACTTTTTTATTTCAAAGGAATGAAAAGTTCAACAAACAGTTTTATTTTTACATTTTCATTGCACATCTTTAAACGCTATAAAATCAGCAACAAATTATTTTTGTTTATGAAACTTGCAAAATACAATTTGAAAAGAAAGTTTTATGTGTATATCTGTTAAATATCCGTTTGTCTGCCTAATGAGTTTAAGGTATACATACTCGTAGTTGCCATTAAATTGTTGCAGACATTTGATACGCTAACGAAATAGAAGATAAATGTGCGAAATTAATGAAACATTTCTTTTTCGCTAAAAATTGACTATGTTTTATAGCATTGCAAGTGGTGATAATATTGTTAAGATTTATGCTATGATCACGCGCCAACATTTTTTCGTAATTTCCTCCCTCATACATAATTCAACATACAATTATGAGCCAAATTATGTACATAATTCACATTCAAAAGAACGAATCAGCTAAATTGTAAGAAATTCAGTTTCAATCACTATGTGGATTAATACAGACTCAGTTTGTTATCAAACTATTATCGGGTGTCTGTTCATGCAATGTTTGATTCATTACTTTAGCTTTTTTCTCATTTCGAAAACACAATTTTCTGGAAAATATTACAACAATAAATAAAAATAACAAGAACAAGAAGAATAACTTTCAAAACAAATTTCAAAGTTGCCATGTGAACAAGGTAATTCGTATAAGTAATTCCAACAGCGATCATAGTAATTCGAAAGCAAGTGTGAACATGCTATTAACTTTATTGCTGCCAGCCAAAAAAGAATGCATTTTTGAGTGGGAAAATATATGTTCATCAGCAATTCGACTATATTTTGCAAATGGTCTTCTTATAACGTTAGAACGAAAGTTTTTATTTTTGTGAAAGATATATGAAGAGATCTTTCCTACTACCTACTTAATTTACGAAGCAATATTGATTTTATTGATAACTTCGAAATGAATTCTTTTAAAAGCCTGACTACTAAAAAAAAAGACTCTAACAAAACTATTGTCTATAAGTATTTGAGCTGCAAGAAGTTTCAAGAAAAAAAATCTTCACCAGTATGTCTGCGGTTGAACGTAGTGTTTATAATGAAGAGTTTTCTTCTCCTGTTTTGGTTTTGCACTTCCAAGTTTCAACATCATAATCTTAATACTTTTGTTTCATATAAGTTTTTAAGAGAGAATATCTGTGACTGAATATCTGTGAACACATTATATGTATTTTATGCATTTGGCAGTCATTGTTTTCAAAATTATAATACGTTTTTTGTACGGTTTATCCTTTTTTATATACTTTGCTAAAATTTCATTATAGTTAAGTTTTGTTTTTCATTTCTTTTCCACTCGCGTTCACTATGCATTTGATTATATACAATGAAAAGATTATTTTATCGATATGACTGACACACACATTAAATTATTTAAAAAATATGACGATTGCATTAAAGGCTCTGCTTACTATTTTGAACTGTCTAATTTCAGATTTTCAGACAAGGGAATCACTGCACTAATGGCTTTGAAAGATCACCCATTTACGGAGGCTGTAATTTTGATAACGACTATAGCATAACAAAACCTTGCTCTAATCCAACTTTCACTATCGATATACCGAATCAGATTTATTTTAAAAATGGCTGTGGCGAATTCTATCAAAGCAGCCGTAGATCAAAATACCTGGAAGTCATCTAGACTACTGCAGCACTCTATAGATCAAAATTATGACCAAAAAGATTGCGAGATGTTCAACAGGGTTGTCTTTATATAGCAAAGTGACCTTAAGAGTGTATATTGCTCATCGCAAAATGTTTAAAAATTATGGATGTCTCTGTTGGAGATACCGAGATTTTCGACCATTACACCTTCATGGGTTACTTGTGTAGGTACGTACTACTTCTTATTTTTATGGATTGATTGGGAACATTGTCACAGGCGTCACAGGAACTACAACTCATGGCAAAGAAACGGTGGGCAAGTGGATATATTTGTTACTAGATCGGGAATATCTAAGCACATTTTTATGGCCAGAGACCGTAACAATTGTTGTATTGGGTAGTTTTTTAGCAACTTTCTTTTTGGCAACACTGGTTTTGGCAGCTCAGCTGTTTTTGTGTAACATGTCAAACATGTTTAGTTTGGTCTGTAGTTTAATCATGAATCCACTTACAAACCTACAACGCTTGCAGATTATTGAATTTCATTATCAAAATTTGTGCTCATGAATATCTACTTTTTTATCGGGAAATTGTGTTCAGCGACGAAGCTCAGCTCTGATTCAATGGATACGTGAACAAGCAAAAATGCCGTATTTCGTCTAAAAAGCAGTCAGAAGCATTGCAAGAGCTACCAATACATCCCGAAAACTTCACTGTATGGTGTGGATTATGACTTTTTTGAAGATGACTAAGGCAGCACCATTACTGTGAATGGTTGGCGCCACCGTGCGGCGATTTCAAATAATTTTTTACTTAAAATTGAAGAACTGAACTCTGCTAATATGTGGTTTTAACAGGACGGTGCTACATGCTACACAGTTTATTTCACGTTTACGGCTGGTCAATTGGCTGCATCTATCATGCGATTTAACTCCTTTAGACTATTTTTTGTGGGACTATGTTAAGGCTTATGGCTATAAGAACAAGCCCGTAACAGTTGACGCACCGGAAGCTAGTATTGAAGAATTTATTCGTGTGATAATGGTCGATATACTGGAAAGAGTATACCAAAGTTGGACTGTGCGTAAGACTTGAGGCGTAACCGAGTCAACATTTACATGATATCATCTTTAAACATTAAATTCTATAGATCGTTCTATCGACTCAAATAAAAAATTACATACATTTCTCTAAATTTCATGTTTTTCGAAAATTGAATTAAAGTGGTGGATTGTGCGTCACACCTAACCGTCAAGTTTTTTGCCCAACTTAATTTTACTTTTCTTCATTTCAGTGTTTGACAAACTTAACCATGGAGAGGTACACAATTGAGCAGTTCGTTAAGATTGTTGAAAACCTGGTCTGTAGAAAATGTGGAAACACCTGCGCATGCTCGGCCAGCTCGTTCTAGGGAAAACATTGCTGTAATTCGCAATAGTGTGGCAGAAGAACCGTCAACCTCGACTCGTCTCACATCTCACGAATATCACTGATGCGAATTTTAAAAAGAACTTTGAATTTACACGCTTATAAGGTTCAATTGAGTAAGAAAGATCATCTTCAGCGACAAGGCACACTTTCACTTCAGTGCACTCGTTAACAAGCAGAATTGCCGCATTTGGCCGAATGAGAATCAAGGAGTGAGTGTTAAAAAGCCGATGCATGCAGGCTGCGAGATGATAACGGACTTCTTGTATCCAGAAATTGAAGATCTGGACCTGGGTGATTAGTGGTTCCAACAAAATCGTGCCACTTGCTACACAGCCAGTGAAACAATGGCTATTTTGGGCGTGTTATCTCATGTCGTGGCGATGTTAATTGGCCGCCACGATCACGAGATTTGACACCGTTGGGCTTCTTTCTTTTGGGATATTTAAAAGAAAAATGTACCTCAATAAGCCAAGAACAAAGCAAGAGCTAAAGGATGTGATTATTGGGCACATTAAAGACATTAAACCTCAATTATGTCTTAGAGCCTTTGACATATGAACAGACGGATTAAGGTATAACACCGAAGTCGTGCCGATCAGTTGGCAGATACTTTGTTTCACACATAATTTTCATAGAGCCTGCCATCATAATAAAAAAATATTAAGATCATTCTCCGAAAATTTATTGTTTTATTTACTATTAACTTCATACGTATTGGTTAGACTATCCTTTACAATGGGTTATTATCGGCTATTGGCCTCTTGGTAATCAAGAAGAAAAGCTGAAAAATCATAATAATTTCTGCATAAGTTACAACCTTCAAGAGGAGAAGGAATCTACGTAACATTCTCTTTACCATTGCCCAGCTTTAACTACTTAAGACCGTCTTGATTTTGTCTAAGAAGTTTTTACGATAAGAATAGTGTTAAAGTCAGCCAACGGTTCTTACTTTTTTTTTAAGATGGTGGAAGCTATCGACATAGTGTCAACAACATGTGGTTTTGAACCAGATTTGGTAAAAATCTGGGTTTAACAGAAAAACAGCCCACCGGTTCTTGTTGGGTGTTTTGAAGGGTTTTATTGGGTATCATAACTGCCTTCAAATTTCGTTTAGTTCGACAATATTTTTTGTTTGCCAGTATAATAACTTAGTGGGATCAACAGATTGCAATTACTCCGGTTGAACCGTGCATTATGAGATGCGGCCAGAATAAAAAGACAGACAGACATATAAAGTTTTCTTGTTGCACGACAACGTTTTTAAATTCTCCAAACAAAGCTTTCAAGGGATGCAATGTCTATTACAATAGTATGTCTCCGAATCACTTCTTTTGAATAAATATAAAATCGACTGCAAAGTGGATCGCCTCAAAAACGAGAATTTTTTCTATAGCGGGATTCGGACATTCGCTCAGAGCTGGGGGAAAGATGTAAATCAGTGACTTGATAATTTTTTATTTTGATAAAAATTTTAATTTAGTATCACTTTAGAGTTAAAGAAAGTGACCGAATTAATTTCTACTCCCAATACGTAAACTTTTAATTTTTGTTGTTGTAAATAAACAACAAAAACCTTTAAATACAAAACCCCACCTGGGTTTTTTATATATAAAACCCCATAAAACCTGAGTGAGTTTAATAAGTTTAGCCAGTGGGTTGCCAACTCTGCTTTGAACAGTTTGGTACAATATGGTACTAATACTTATTCGCGAAGTAAGCTTCTGTCTTCACCTCCAAAGTCATATCATTTAAAGGCTCTGGATGATATTCATTTAAAGAACGTTATGTCTAGATGTTGCATTAACTACCCAACACCAAAAGTTCGTTATATAGTGATCAAGAATTGCCAGTTGCAGTGATTATTTACACTGGTCTACAGCAATAAACGCCTTTAGATTAAACGATATAGAATATAATGATTTTGATGGACTGAATTCAAATCCGATTTCAGTTTTTTTACATCGGGCTCAAATTTTTTTTGTGGGCGTGGCAAATTTTTAGCCCAAAATATGTTAGTTATGTCAATATATTTCATCATAACTTGAAAAAGACTTGACCGATTTTAATGCAAAAATTCCAAAATCACCTGAACACAATTTTTTTTTTTTTTTTTTTTGTTTCTGAGTAATTTACAACTTAGCAGCGAAAAAAATATTTCGCCTAAAATTAGAGCAATGGTTTTTTCAAAAACTCATAAAAAAATTTTCAGATTGAAAATTTTAGATGTTAAACATTTGAGTTAATTGTGTAATTAAACTTTATCCAAAATCCATTTATCATTTTCGTTAATAATTTTGATTGATGGAATATCTACTTTTTGACAACTGTATTACTTGCTTATTGGCTGTCTATTTGATTTTATTAAGAAAAAATCAATAAAAGTATAGGAAAGAAAAAAAATATTTAATGTTGATATACTTAAAAGCAATCACACCTTATAACTGCAAAATTATGAAAAAACAAGAAGGTTATGGTCGGTCTTGCGCGGCTGCATTAAAACACTATGCCACAATATATTCTTTGGAACGAAAAAAAAAGAATGAAACTAAGTGGTGCATCTGGAATTTATCGAAAACGTTTTGCACTTAACTCGTAATCATATATCAGCACAAACATAATCTACTACTATTAGCGTTAATGGTGTAGGGTATACCAAAAGTTGAAGCATTAATTGTGTTACTTAAGCCATTTATTTTCTGATATTTATTATTTGCTTTTACACATTTTTACTTATTTTACATGTAATTCTTCTTCAAATTGCCTGCTTGTCTCATAAAATATTTGTTTTATCATGTGCGAGTAAGGCACATCATGCAGGCTCTGTTAATCGTTTACACGAGCATATATTGTATGTGTTTTTGATATTTTACTGTGAATAAGTAAAAGTGAGAGAATGAAAGCAATTAAAAATAATGCAATAAATAAAATTTACTGCTATTAAAAAAATATTTTCTTCGCCCTCACTTTTGTTAAACGCTTAAAAGTGAAAAAATTTCGTTGATAACTTCCGAGTTTAATGTTTGCCTTTCGCCTGAATGTGTTTGTGTGTGTGTGTGTGTGTGTGTGTGTGTGTGTGTGTGTGTGTGTTTCCTGCTGCTGGCATGTGTAAATAGGAAACGAAAGGCTATCATCCATAGTAACGAAAGTCGAAAGAATAATGGGAATAAATTATTTGTATGTGTGTTCTTGTGGCGTACACGTATTTAAACTAAGGAATAAGGAGCAACAACACCAAAATAAATAAATAAAATTTAAATCACAACATCAATCATTGTCTGTTGTTGGCACACATTATAAATATTTTGCTTTTCTTCTCTTTTCCTTGTCAACTTTCTTTTATTATTTCTGTTAAGATTTGTTTTTATCTTTTTTTATTTATTTTTTCCGTCTTTCGCATAATTTGCATAGAATATTAAATGAACACGGCAATCTCGGAGGCATTTCATTTTAAAGAAAAAGATATCTGCTAAGTCAGTATTAATTATTATCGGGATTTTGTATAAGATGGTACGTACTGTGAACAAAATTCTTATGAAATCCTTAAAATAATGTTACGTTTTAAACTTTTTAACCCGTTTGAGCTCTTTTTATTTGCGTTAAATAAAATATATAACAGGTATGTTGTTGTTGTACTTTATGCACTTATTTATTTCCACAGTCTCCAACTTATTTATCTTGCACTTAATATTCGTTTAATACACAAACATTTTTATTACGCCTAAACACGAATTTAGTTTATGACTGCAAAACGATAACTAAACTCCTTAATGCATAAGGCGCCTCCTTTATATACAATTGATATTACTTCCGAATGTAGCATCGATCAATCCGAAGGAGCAACCCTCTTAATGACACAAATTAAGTATGGAATTACCAAGTTGGCCTTGGCAAAAACCAATGCCACAATAAGGTTTATAGCCTATACAACTACTGTACTAATTAAGTGTATGTTTAATTTTTGTATTGTCTATTTTCATAACAATAATTTTAAAATATATTGTTACAAAAATCAGGTTAGGCACCCCTGAGTTTATTACATCGCTAAAATAAACAAAAAAATGCTGCAAGAACAACTATACGTGCTGTTTACAAATAACCAAACATACAACAACAATCATTAGGAAAGATAAAGTAAATAAAAATAACACGGCAACAACAATAATTAAGCAGCAAAGTATATAAGTAACAGACAATAAACAAACAACAAAAAATACTAAGAACTGAAAGAGGTAGATTTTTACATACGCGTGACTACAAAAGAACTAAAAAGAAATTAAAAGAAATGTATGGAATATACCTGAAATATCGAGAGGCTCGAAAGTTTTCGATGTGTTGTTTACTCAGCCATATAAAAAGCACATCGGTGCGAACAATAATCAGTTTATTTGTAGTAATCTCAGCGAGTACAGTTTATGTGAAGAGAGTTGGTTTGAACTCTGTGTAAAGTGAGTTTATAAAGAATAAAAGCGTGAAGTGAATCGTGAAGTAAAAATAAACCAGTTTAGTTGGAGCTAACTCAGTAAGGAGTAAGAAGTTAAGTGTAGATAACCTCTGGTTGAAAATATTGTGATCGAACCTAAGTTATAACTACGATCGGGTTGGAAGACCTTTAGGTAGAAAGATCTGTCGATTAATTATTGTTGTTTACAAAGTTGTAAACAGACAGAGTAATTGAAAATAAACATTTTTATTGCCTGTAAAAAGATTAGAAGATTTTCATTAAAAACTAAGCACAAGATTTATTTTATTTAACTATAATCTACACGTTTTTAAAAACGTAAAAACGTAACAATATGTATATAATAAATATATCAACGGTAAAAAAAATATCGGACTGGTCAGGCAACTCTACTTCTTGAGGAAAAATAAAAAATAAAAAGGTGGAGTCTATGATAAGCAACGAAAGCATGGCTCCGAACCACAACTACACTGAATATTTAGAAAGCGTTGTTTTTAAGCAACTACAGCTGACAACACCAATATCTATCATAGACAACAGCATTAGTAGACCGGTCATCTACTTAGCTGGAAGACTAAAATGATTACAAAGAAACTGAAAAAAGGCAACGTTGCCTTGTGAAAACTTTATGCTTCCAAGAGCAATATTACACTTAGTAAACTTTTGAAAACTACTGTCATATCAATGGTGGTATTAACGATCACCTGGGGTACAACACAATTCACAGAAAAAAAGCCATGAAATTTAAAAAAAGAATCAGTAAAAAACTCTAACACTGCTTAAATATGTGCCTAACCCGTGTTGTTAATGCAAGACTTTAAGCGAAGTATTACTCGTTCGTCCAAACAGGTAAAAAAAAACTGCAAGGCTGCAAGAGAAGGTAGTTTAATATCTTGAAAAAAGATGGGGAAGCTGTTGCATGCAACAAAATAAGAAATCTCTTACACATAACTAAACAAAGTACTAGCAGAAGTTTGATAAGTTAGGGAACACACCAGACATGTTTTCTGTCACCATGCGAGAAAAGTGCACAAAATCTTTGTGCACATTAAACAGGATATATCGATGGATTCACTTAATATTTGAAAAAATAACAAAATAAATTTCTCAATGAGTTTTTTAAACCAGTGCTACGCAATCAAAGTTTCATCCAAACAGTGTACGCGCGGATCACAAAAAAATGCACACTCAGATATTTCGAGTATACTGCACTGTAAAGGCGATCAATGTAAAATTTTCTCAATAATAAAATGCAAATTGTCGCAATAGCTATCAAACCTGGGTTTAGACAAGAATGTGTTCTCTCTCCTTTTCTGTTCAGTGTTGTGCTTGACTGAGTATAACAACAAACTTTATAGTCGCTAAGAGGTATAATCTGGGGATTAAACGCAAGACTGGAAGACGTCAATTACGGCGACGATATTTGCTCACAAACAGTACCATACAGAGCGGGATTAAAACTAATGATCGCTAAGACAAAATTATGCATATCAACAATAGTAGCACTTCGTCCCTTCCAATAATAAATACAAATTTATTTCATTTTGCTATTTCGACAGCAACTTAGCTTGCATTAATGCATTCTTTTCTTTTAACCACAATGAATGCAGCTTAATACTGTGATGATATTTACTGAGCAACACATACCAAATACGCGAATTCCGTGAGAGAGAGAATAACTTTATTCAACAATATTTCATTCTCTTAAATATATATGCTCACTCAGGCTATTCACTACATATCATAGTAATAAAATCAAGACAGAGTATAGAAAACCAAAACCATGCATTCATCAAAAAGAACTGCACTCATTCTTCTTTTCTTTGTCATTTCAAGCAATTAACACGTAGATGATAGAGAGCACTCTCTTAAAAAACTATGGAAGAAAATTTTATTGCATATCTTTAAGGCACAGTTTTTTGTATCGCCTTCTTATGTTTTTTTTCTTTCTTGTTTAAAAAATAATAATAATAATAGATTGTTACAACACACTGAATGCATACTTTGTACTGTGAAGTATTCATTGTTGTTTTGATTCAGTGTGCTAATGATTCACTCAAACACAAATGACTAAATGCAAAGAACAATGAAAAGCTGAAATATTCGAAATTTATCAAAGAGATATGCATACTTCAAAACACATCAAAAGATGAAGGAGATTACAAGAATGATTCATTTTAAAGTAAGTGCACAATTTTACCTTTTAATGACATTCATTTAATTATTATTTCTCTTTAGCTTAGCCCCATATTGCGATCTCCTAAATCTTTTTTAAGCGGAAATTAAAGATATTATTCCTGTATAAAGCTTATACTTTTGTATGGGTACAAGTGGTAATTCTATTTAAGCTTTTATCAACGGCTATCTAAGGTGCACTCTGAAAATATTCGAGCCAGACACGATATCCAATCACTCCTCATGGCAAAAAATACATCAATTTGAAATAAATTTAAAGCGAAATTATGCTAGCGAAATTTATTAGGAACTCCCTTGCGAAAACCTGGCCACGGTAGTGGTAATAGAAAAGCAACCACTGGGAAACCGAAAAATGAAACTCTAGCCCTTACTTGGAGAAGATATGTAGATGTGGAAAGAATCTGGAGCCACATAATAGTTTCGGCATTAGATAGACATATATAGTTGTAATTAAATTTTTATGGCTCTATAACATCCATTGTGGATCGTTACATTAATAAATAATAAACATATCACAATAGGATACAGTTGTGGTCAGTCTTAACCAACCTAAATCTTTTTTATGATTTATTATGTCTCTTATTTTCATTTTTCTTTGCTTTTGCGTTAAAACATTTTTACTTTTTTATTTATTTTGTTTTTTTAATTAAATGACCAGATAATGACTCCGTTTCTTTCTTTACACTACTAACTTACATTTGTTACACTTCTAAATCCCCTGTTGGTCTGACCACCATTCCTCATTGGCTCTTCTCACTTAATTTTGAATTTTTTAGATTTAATTATTATGTATTTCGTAAAATGAGATTGATTAATGGCTGCTTTTACTTGTTGTTATTTGAATAAAAAGGACAAAAAGAAAAAGCAGAGGCAAACTTTTGAAAAACACTTGAAATACTCGTATAAAAGATTTCTTTAAAGAGCTATGGTTTTACAAATTAAACACAACAGAAAAAATTAATGTGTGACGTACAAAATAATTATCATTAAAAGCTTATAGAAACTCTATGTTTTTCGAAAAAATACAACTTTTCGTTGTCTTTAAAAGTGAGATTTGGTAATTTCACTAAATTTTAATTATTATTTTTTTTTGTGCTCATATTTGACCATTTTGTTTTCCGACAACCGTGGCATCTGGCGAGTAAATATAATTCGAGTATGCCAAATCCTGCAGCGCAAGTCGTTTTTTTAGATTAGCTTTTGCTTCCGAGATATACCGTTATTCTTAACAAGGAGATTGTTCGCAAATATTCGTATTACTTAAAAACGTTTTAGTTAATTGAATGAACCAAAAAATGAAGTTCAGCAATAAAATGATCTCTAACTCCAGAAAGATAATGTTATTTTTGTGTACGCTAAATATAACGATACGTCTCAAAGACGTATGATTTTTAGCATACTTCTAGGGACATAATAATATAAAAATTCTTAATCACTTATTTAACACGTTTTTCATTTATTAACTAAAAATTTTGGTAAGGAAAAACAGTAATAAAAAGAAATAACGATAATTAAAATTTTTGAAAAACTAACATAAAATAAACAGCCTTTTTTAAAGGACTCAATGATTAACATAAAAAATAAAAAGACAGATTTTTCTTAAATTTTGTACCATAATAGGCAAGAGTTGGAGACAAATTTTTTAAATTTTCCCAAAACAGGTCTTTCGGATTTGGCACAAAATATTTTTGATATTGGCTACATTTCTGAAGGACAGTATCTTTTTTTAGAAACTGGATTAGTTTCAATGCTACTTAAATAATTTTAACCGCATTAACAATTAAATTTTAAATGATGTCAAGCAAGGATTCCAAGACCTATTTGCATACAAGGTGTTGTTTAAGACGATAAAAGTCTTTTCATACGTTTTGTGCAACTTAAAGGTATAAATTGTATTCAAAATATATTTAATGCCCTTAAAAATCTCAAAGTAGTTTGAGGGAACCGTATTATGCTGTCAAAAGTCGTAGCAGCTTGATTAGGTACATCGACCTTGAATAGCCTATACTTTTATTAACCTCATCAGTTTGTATATTCTTGTCTTCGACATTACTTTGAACGCCATCATTTCATATTTCATTTTCTAATCCACTTACAGTTTCAGATAACTGAGTCAATTAAAATACTTTGCAGCAATTCTGGGTTGCATGTCATTATTCTAACAAATTTTTGAAATATATATCCGTAAAATAGCTAGAAACTTCAAGGAAAATAAGAACAAAACTAACTTAAAACATTACACAAAGGATGGTTCTGCTGTTTCTCAGAAATAAAATCAATTTAGCTGAGGTGTAGTGTAGCTGTTACAGCGCACGCATAATAACATAAGCAACCCAATGTCGAGTCCCAGCAAAGAACATGACGAAAAAATTTAATATTCGACCAGACACGAGGCCATAATCTTTCATCATGACAACGCTCGGCCACATGTTGCAAGACAGGACAAAAACTATTTGAAAAAAGGTGGACCTTGCCACTTCTGACTACTATTTGATTTGATCGATGCAGAACGTCGTTATTGGAATACGCTGATTATTCTATACCTCAAAACCGGAACAGTTCTTTTGGATCTGATATGGTACCAGAAAGATGGGGAAAAGTAGTGGCTAACGATGGGCAATACTTTGAACAGTGTAGCAATTTATTTTGTCATTATAATAAATTCATTTTTCAAGCTAAAGGATTGATATTATTATTACCTTGTATACGCAATATATATACACTTGTGGGCTAGAAAAGAGTGCCCGTTAATTTATTAAAAAGCTTATAATTTTGAAAATATTAAAGTAAATAACACATATGTTTTTATTGTTCATAATAAATAGTATTTATGAAATAAACAGCAAATTTTCAAAAAATAATAATTTTTTCCAATCTATTTTCTTAATTATGCATTTATAACTAACCTTGAAGGTAAAAATTCATTGCCACATATTAACTTTAGAAACAATACTCAAAAATAAAGTGGTGTAAAATTTACCACCACGTCTTCTTATATGTCATAAATTTCTAATCGTAAGTTAAAGGTTAAATTAGTTTTATTCATAATGAAACATATGTAGTGTTAGAAAAGTGTTAGAAAGCCTTAAGATATGTTTTGCCAATAAAAAATTTTTTTATTTAATTTTTTTTTTGTTTCTGCACCATATGTAGCTTGTGAATGTGGCCACATTGTAATTTAATTGGTTTTTGAGATTATCAAATAATCAAACTTTTAAGATTTAATATTCTTGTATGTTTTCAAATATTTATTGTATAAGTATACCTTTGGGCAAACAATTAATTCATTGCTTTTCCTTCGTAAATTTAAAAAATATACAATTTAACACTTAAAATCATAGGAGAAAACTATTTGTTACAATTAAACATTTTTTAATTAAAAATAAGAAATTCTTTTTTTTTCTTTTACTAAATAAATAAATATGATTCTTTACAACAATTTGTATTTACATGTCTTAAATGTTTTGAAATTTTATGTTTAATGTTACTCAGATTGAAACATAAATCTTCTTGAAACAAAAAGAGATTTACCTGGACCACAGTTTTATTTTATTCATTAGATTAAAGCAAAAAGAAAATTTTTTTAAATATAATCCTTTGCCATTGAAGAACAAGTAAATGCTTTAAATTAAAAATGTGTAAAATAAATTTAAATACTCCAGAGACAATTATTAAACAAAATGGAAACTTCTCAACTTCCACTAAATTTCTATAGATTATATATTAGGAAGATCGATTATTCGACTTTTTTTAAAAACCGGTTTTCGAATAATTCGAAAAGTAGCACTTAAAAAAACCGTTTTTCGGTTAATAATAACCGGTTCTTTTATTTAAATAAAATTTTTTTTAGTTCTTGCAGTGCAGAGCTGGACCTCGTCGTTTTAAAAGTAAGCAGAAGCTGACGGAGAGCTTAAAATTAAAGTGGCAATCAATACTAACTACTAATTCTAATAAATCTCATAAAAACTATTCTAAAACGGTGTGCGCAGGCCATAAAAAACAAGGTTTATTATACATGTGCCGCTGTGGTATGGTAGGTAAGACACCCGCCTACCAAAACGAAGGTCCTCGGTTCAATACCAGGCCAGACCATCTGAAAAAAATTTTTCAGCAGCGTTATCACCTCATAACATTAGCTAGCGACTGTTTATGAGTATTATTACTATTGAAATGTATGATAGGTAAGACACCTGCCTACCAACCAGAAGATCCTCGGTTCAATGCCAGGCCAGACCATCTGAAAAAAGTTTTTCAGCAGCGTTATTACCTCATAACATTAGCTAATGACTGGTTATGAGTATTATTACTATTGAAATGGTATGGTAGGTAAAACACCCGCCTACCAAAAATAAGGTCCTCGGTTCAATACCAGGCCAGACCATCTGAAAAAAATTTTTCAGCAGCGGTATCACCTCATAACATTAGCTAATGACTGGTTATGAGTACTATTACTAATGAAATGGTATGGCAGGTAAGACATCCGCCTACCAAAAATAGGGTGCTCGGTTCCATACCAGGCCAGACCATCTGAAAAAAGTTTTTCATCAGCGTTATTACCTCATAACATTAGCTAATAGCTGGTTATGAGTATTAATACTATTGAAAACTTCTCTAAATGAATTCGCCGTTCGGAGCCGGCGTTAAACTGTAGGTCCCTTTCATTGAGTCTAAAAATAGAATCTCTTTGACTGAGAGAAGTCTTCGTGTTCCTTCATGGAATGTTATGGGAATTATATATATATTACGCAAAGTACTGAAGAATGTTTAAATTTCGAACAGCTACTCAGGGAGTTAATTTCGTTTTTGTTGTATTACTTGGTAGGGAATGAAATTAAAGGTTTGTTGTTTTAGTTACAGTTTAGGTGCCTAAGATAAGAACAATTAAATGTTTTACTTTAAATAAATCTATGGGTAATATACGAGTCCTTAATTGCCTTGACATGGAAATTTGCTTAGATTTCGAGCAGCACTGTATGTACATTTATGCACCACGTATTTAATAATGTGTGGTATGTCACTGTGGTATGTTAGGTAAGAACCCACCTTTCAACCAAGAAGTCGTCGGTTCAATCACAGGTCACACCATTTGACAATTTTCAACAGTGATATCACCTCACAACATTACTAGCGACACGTTGTGTGTATTTACTCAGTGAAAAACTTCACTAACTAATATATCTTCCATTTGGAGATGGCTTTTGTGGGTTTGTGGGCTTTCAATGAGTCTAGTTGATAATTCTTCATATATAAAAATCAATATTTATTTACAGAAGATGAGAAAAGGTTTTTTTACTCAAGAGTGCATACCTTTTTCGATCTACTTTGGTTTTCACGTTCTTTGTGAATTAAATTTATACAAATAGTTAAACGATGAGCATACTTGCAATAAAAAAAACATACAAACGTATAAAAATTATATTTATTTAAATTAACCGGTTATTCGTGTTAAATTAACCGGTTTATTTATTATTTGAAAAATGAAGATTTTGAAAAAACCGTATTCGACAGAACCAAAAAAACCGTTTAAAACCGGTCGAATAATAACCGTCCGATCTCCCTAATAGATATGTTACAAAAAAATGTACTTGTTTTTCATTTTGTATAATAAATTTGACATAAATACATGGCTACAGGGTATAAAAATGTTTGCCAATGACCATAAAATCCAATTAGTATTATTCCGAAAACTGAATTCAATATAAATATAAAGTCCGCTTTAATAACATCAATTTTTCACAATTAGTTTTGTTTTTTTTTTTTTTTTTTTTTTGATAAAAGTTTATTACAAAATGTTAGCCATAGAAGAGAATAAAATTTGAAAGGTACTGCTTGAATTTTCTTTTTTATGTATCGAATTCTTTGTTCGTTGTTATTAGAGAGTTTCTGGTAAAGTTCTAAAAAATATTTTACTTGTAAATATATTTCAGACTCTAAATGGTAACAAACGAATACATATTAGGATTTATTAAATTCTGGGGAAAGTATGCAAATATGTTTTATAAAACAAATTTTCTTACATATTATAGTCATTATAAATTGAAAATATGTACTATTATTTATGGGTACAAATATGGATATAAAGACTATAATTAGGTATGAACAAAAAGAATATAAGCAGTGTTAAAAAGGATATAAACAGTGTATAATCGTAAGTAATAGCAAAGTACCAAAAAGCAAATAAAAACCTACATATTAAATTTTACTTCAATATTTCCAACATTATATCTAAAACAAAATGAAATTAAAATTTCTTTTGTGTGCATACTCTGGTGGTAAGTAATACTTATCATTTATATACCAAAGGATATGCTACACATACGTACACCATGTAACCAAACGACTGTTTTTTTTTTTTTTTGGAAATTTTTAAGCTCTACGAACCCTAACGTTTTTAAGCTGATAAGTGTCGCTTAAAGATGAGAATAGACTGTGCTCCTCTAGGGAGCACATTGGCTTTCCACAAAGCATCAATTGCTTTGTTTAAGTTTCTTTAATCAATTTGATCTTCCGAGATAAGTAGATGATTAATCCACTGTAGCTTCCTCCATATGATTTTGCGTAGCGGTGAAGATCTTTGCTAATTGGTTGTGATCTATACTTAAGCATTGTAAAGCGTGTTGTTTATAGAGGTATAGAACTTTAAGTTGGCACTACTTTTCAAAATGGCGACCGATTTAAGAGCTGTCAAGCGATTTTACTGTTGTTCCCGATTTTCATAAGCGAATTTTGTTTAGCGCTGAAGCGCACTTCTGGTTGAATGGCTACGTCAACAAACAAAACTGCCGCATTTGGAGTGAAGGCAATCTTCAAGTGTATGTGGAAACACCGTTGCATCCAGAAAAACTGACTGTTTGGTGCGCTTTATGGGCTGGGGGAATCATTGGTCCGTACTTTTTCAAAAATAATGGTGGCCAGAATGTTACAGTCAATGTTGATCGGTATAGAGCCATGATTACTAACTTTTTCATTCCTGAATTGAATAACCATGATGTCCAGGAGATTTGGTTTCAACAACACGACGCTACATGTCACACAGCCCGTGCTACAATAGATTTATTGAAAGACATGTTTGGTGACCGCCTAATTTCACGTTTTGGACCGGTGAATTGACCCCCACGATCTTGTGATTCAACACTGCTAGACTACTTTCTGTGGGGCTATGTAAAATCATTGGTCTATGCGGTAAAGCCACAAACGCTTGACCATTTGAAAGACAACATTCGCCGTGTTATTGCCGATATACGGCCACAAATGTTGGAAAAAGTCATCGAAAAATGTACGTCCGGATTGGACTACATCCGCGCCAGCCGTGGCGTTCAAGTGCCAGAAATCATATTTAAAATGTAATGTCACAAGATTATCTTTCGGATAAATAAAATTCATGTCAATCGAATAATCCAATGTTGTTTTATTGCAACTTAAAGTTTTACACCACTATAGTTTTTCCCAGTAGGTGGCGTTTTATTCTGACCATTCGTCTGATGTTTGTTATCATCGCCAGAGCTGAAGCTGCAAGGTCAGGGGGCAGTTGTCTGGAGGAAAGTTTATGCCTTTTTACTCGAAACTACAATTAAAGTTTCGTTATATCTAGAGATGCGATTCTACCCGGTATTTACTCGACAAAATAAATTTTTCATAAATAATATAAAACTTTATTTTTTCTTGTCTTTCCCATATATTGGGTATATCCGATCTCTAGTCGTGTCCTCTGCTGTGGATCGCTTGTGTTGTTATGCGTGCGCTTTTATCACAAGAATCTCGCCGCCATTCAAAAACCGCAACATCCTCATTCGCATGCCCTACAATCAGCTAAGACAGCACTGTGTAAGGGCTTTGATAAAGGACTACTACTATCCACATTGTTTATTATTACCCATTTTAAGTATTATACTTTGTTGCTGTATGTACATTATGCTGTTAACTTCGTGCTACAATAAAAGCACGTATATACCACGTGCTACATTGTGTTACTGTGGTAAATATTTGTGTAGACTATAAAAAGAACGGACAGCTGGAGACTAATTGGCATAATGCAATTCCTATGTAGGAAATATCTTAAAAAACAAAGTAAAAATAAAAATAGAAATAGAAAAAATGGACTAAAATATATGTAATAATGAAAATATTATAATAACAAAGGATATGAAGTATGATTTAAAGTAATGCATTAAAGGGGACTCCTAATAAATATTATAAAAGCAATAATAAGCAAATTATTTGAAATTAAAAATGGACTAAAATATATGTAATAATGAAAATATTATAATAACAAAGGATATGAAGTATGAGTTAAAGTAATGCATTAAAGGGGACTCCTAATAAATATTATAAAACCAATAATAAGCAAATTATTTGTAGTTTTTTTCCTTTCAAAACTAAATAAAAAGCTAAGAAATATTTAGATATACATACACATATACATGAAGTACAAGAAATAAACTTGGCGTTTAAATCAAAGGTAGAAAAATCAGTCCTTACCAATCATGTAATGTTAATATGTATTTATATATTACAGATAAATGATTTTCTTAAAAGCCATTGTGGGTTCTGTTAAATAAAAAATTAAATCAGCCCTTGAATGATTGTTCTAAACACAAAGAAGACAGCAGGTTACCGACTACAAGCTACAAAAAGTAAAATACACATGATTATATGTATACGATTATTTTGGCTGCACGACTACTTTTGCTGCTGTAGCCAACTTAGGCTTATTTCTGATTTGTTTGGCTGCAGAATAAAAATTGAATGTGAGTATGTTTGTTTGTTTGCTTGTTTATGCCTTATAGGCAGCTAAACCACTAAACCGATTTTCTTGAAATTTGTACAGTATCTCTCTCTGTATGTCTGGAATGAATTTTAGGCTACGCCCATAAAAAGTTAATATTTATTTGTCTATATCTTCAAAATGATAACAGAAAGGGTCTCCAAATTTGGCCCAAATAGATTCATAGTCAATACAAATTATCGTCAAAAAGTTAGCGGAATTAGAGATGTGGGCGTGTTCCCCCACACAAAGTAAATATTGATTTTATTATATCTTAAGAACGGTGATAATAAATGTTTCTAAATTAGGTTTAAACAACATCGTGAACAACACACATCATCAGTCAGTAATTGGGCGATATTTGATAAGTGCATGTGGCACCTTCTATTCATACTAACTATTGAATTGTGGTGAACGACAACTATTTAAGATGCGTTATCTATACACATTAGCCAAAAAGCAGGTATTGCAGAAAGCACACCGGGTAAAAGCTATTTACATACGCATACATCTTACATATAAAATTGAAATTTCGATTATCCTGAAATTTTTAGAGTGTTTCTATGAAAGTAACTACATGCTGTCTTAGATGTTTAAACTTGAACGGTAATGGGCTAAATGGAGGAAAAAAAGTTACAAATTATAACTAAAATAATTGTTAAAGATAATAACAAAGATAGGGGTAGCGAAGCACGCCAGGTTTTAACTAGTAATGATATGAACAAGTCAGTGCGCATTGAAAGAAGATGCTGCAATTGTAATTTTAAATTTTATTTATCAAAACGTTATATGTTTGTGGATCAGCTGCTTATTGTAATGTCATTTCCAGTATGTTTAAGTAGCTGACTACACGACTACAAATGCCGTTAGCAGCATTTATAGTCGTGTAGTCATTTAGCTTGCCGTCGTCTATGTGTTTATAGCAATACTCCAAAAAGCTTATTAGCTATTACACAGTGCGACAAAAATTAACGAAGTTTAAATACCCGGGAAATGATACTACTTTTTTGGTAGGCGCTCTCGAGTAGAACAAGGCTCTGTTTTTGGAATTCTCAAAAGACCTCCAAAACATAGAGTTAAGAGTAAAAAAAGCTTTTAAGTTTCTTTTCGGATTTGGACGGAAGAAAAATGAACCTTTTAAATGATACATGCATATGTCGTTTAAGTAGCCTTGAAGAATCCAGGTGTATTTCTCAAGCAAACACATTTTTCATGCAATATTTTCCACATTTTTGAATTATAGATGCGTTTTTGCGCACTAGTTTATATAGGTGTACTTCACTTCTGCTCAAGCTACAGCTAAGTTATTAGCTTATAAGTGCATGATTTTATCGGTAACTCGAGGTTTTTGAGCTGTTTCGACAATTTCAAAAACAAATTCTTGTTCAAGGCGATGGAATAGCTTTTGTACGATTATGTAGCTTACTGTACTGATAACTGCGTTGTTGTAAAGAACATCATAAATCCAGCCTTGACTATATATTTTCTACAATATAATCCTTCATTTATTTTTAATGCAAAAATTTTACAAGAATACACCGAAGTATAGCAAACAGTATGTGGTAAAAATTATTAGATGTATAACGCGTATGGCAGTGACATTGAGAATGTACTAAGTATGTATGTAATATATAGGGTCCGCCATCTAACGTTTTTTTTTTCAACTAGTGCTTATTTCGTGAATGGTAACACTTAGCTCATGTCTGATTTGACAGATAATTCGTTTTATCCTTCGCTGAACGAATATGGTCGTGTATACGCTTGAACAACGCAGGGAAATATTGCGACATTACTTTGAAAATCCTGGTAATGTTGCAGAATGTGTGTACATCTTTTCAGATGAAGCCAATTTTGATCTTGGCGGGTATGTAAGCAAGCAAAATTGTCGTATTTGGGGCACAGAAAACCCGCACGCATACAATTAAAAGCCGATACAACCCAGACGAGTCACTATTTGGTGCGGATTTTGGTCCAGAGGCATAATTGGGCCATTTTTCTTAGAAAATGAGCAAGTAGTGGCAGTTACAGTCAATGGCGATCGTTATCGGGCCATGTTGAACGAATTTTTGTTTAAAAAAATTGAAGAGGAGGATATTAGCAACATTTGGTTTCAACAGGACGCCGCTACGTGCCACACAGCCGAAGCTACACTCGATGTTTTGCGCCATGTTTTTGAAGATCGCATTATCAGCCGCAGATCTGATGTCGTTTGGTCACTTCGGAGCTGCGATTTGACACCGTTGGACAATTATTTGTGAGGTGCCGTCAAAGATAAGTGTTACGCCAACAAGCCAGAGACAATTGACGCTTTAAAGGACAATATTCGTGAAGCCATTGATGAACTACAGCTGCACACAATCGATAATGTGCTTAAAAATTGGACCGATCGTGTAGGCTACTGCATGTCCAGCCGAGGCAGCCATTTGAATGAAATTATTTTCCATTATTAACCAGAGGGATTGTACTTTCAGATAAAAAAAGAAATTTGAGAAAATATTCAGAAGTTTTGTTTTTATAGCATTTAAAAGAAAAAAAAAAATTTATTTGGCGGACCCTTTTTATTTTTTCCTTATCACTCTACAAATGATGTGTTTTTCTTTTACTAAATTTTTTACAAAATTTTTATATATAAAAAATGTATTTATATAGTAAAGTATTATGTACTATACTATGCAACATAGTGTATATTTTTTTCTATATTTTTATGTTTCACATTATAATATAAATGTTGAAAAAAAATTATGCGTTTTTTTTTGTTCCATTTTTTTATTTGTGTATCTGTCAACTTATTTTATTCTTTTTTTATTAAATTTAAATTTCTTGCAAAAATAATGTTGCAGGAGAAGCTCATAAAATAATATGCAAATAAATTTATAAATATTTCTTTACGGAAAATTAAATTTATAAAATTCTTCAATTTTTATATTATCTTAGAAAATATTTGAAAAAAGTATTCATATTTCTTTATAGGGTGGACAAAAAGTTTAAATTTCAAAATGCCAGAAAACAAAAACGGTTTGAAATTTTGCCAAATTAATTTTTTTGAAATGAAATATTAATTCATTCATATGGCTGCCACGGCTGGCCTCACAATACCCCATTCGATCGGACCAATTTTCGAGAACTTTTTTGAGTGTATGGGGTCGTATCTCGGCGATGGCATCACGAATGTTAACTTGCAAATGCTCAATTGTCTCTGGTTTGTCGGCATAACAAATGTTTACTTGTATTAAAGATTACCATTTATATTGCACTAATCATCCTTTGAACAGCGCTAGAAGTGGCAGTGCAGTTATTATTAAACAAACGAATGATCATTAGGAAAACGAAAAAATATGTTGTGAAGAATTTCAAGCTACTGCAATAACCAATATACTGAATGGAACTGAACTTATAATAGTTGCATTATATAGCCCGCCAAGACACACAATTACTGAAGTCAAATACAAGGAGTTGTTTAGCAAATATAAAGGTAGATACATAATCGTTGGCGATTTCAACGCGAAAAACATTAAATAGGGATCACGTTTAACTACAACAAGAGGTAAAAATCTGTATAATGTGGCGAATCAACAAGGATGCCAAATTTTATCTACAGGTTGTCCTACCTGTTGGCCTTCTGACACTAATAAGGTAACAGATCTAATAGACAGACACTTATCTAGAAACATTCTAAAAATTGGAGATAGTTCTGATCTTAGTTCCGATCACTCACCCCTTTATTTAATCATAGAAGGGGAACCGAAGAAACAAAAACAGGATAGGTATCTGTCAAATAACTGATTACTGATTGGAATTATTTTAAGTTCAAGCTGAATAATGATATCGATCCCGTACTGTTTTTCAAAACAAGGGATGAAATCGAGGAAGAAACTAAAAAACTCATATTGCGAATACAAAAAGCTGCTGGCTAAGTACACCTGTACCTACTCGTAGGAATACTGGAGCATCATTTCTTGCGGACATATTGGAACTTATACGGGAAAAAGGAAAGACGGGAAAGAAATGGAAAATAACCAGGTTTCCACTTTTAAAATAGACTTACGAAACTTCTTCAGGAGAAAATAAAAGAATATAAAAACAAGAACTTCAAGTCACAAATAAAAAATCTATGGGCTGGAAAGAGAGATAACTATTTATTATGGAAGGCTACAGCCTGCCTAAAACCTCCCATTTTGCATAATCCGCCAATAAAACATCGAAATGAGTCATGGGCAAAAAGTGATGCTGAAAAAACTGAGTTATTTGCAGAGCACTTATATAATACGTTTCATCCCTATGATATGGAAGATTTTAAAATGCCTAGTACTGTCCAAGAATCTGAGGATATTCAACCATTTTCAATAACAGATACCATGGGAGAAATATCAAATCTAAAGTTGCGAAAAAGTCCTGGTTTCGATTTGATAAGTGCCGAAGTACTTCAGAATCTTCCAATTAAAGCCATCATTATTATTAACACCATTATGAATGCATGTTTAGACTTTAAATATTTTCCATTAATTTGGAAAGTTTCTCATGTAATAATGATAAATAAGCCCGGTAAAAATGTCAATGTAGTCACATCTTATCGTCCAATTGCCTTACTTCCTACAATGGAAAAACTATTTGAAAAACTTTTGTATAAAAGATTGAAGGAAATAATTTTACGAAAGCAACTGATACCTTTACATCAATTCGGTTTTAGAGAAGAACATTCTACGATTGATCAAGTCCATCGAATTACACACATAATAGAGGAAGCCTTTGAAGAGAGAAATGTATGCTCAGCTGGTTTTTAGATGTTGCGCAAGCCTTTGATAAGGTATGGCACAAAAGTCTAAAAACACAGCTACTTGTACAATATACTCAGTTGTTAGAATCCTATATAGAAGATCGGTATTTTAGAGTTAAATAGAGAAATGACTACTCCGATATGAGAACAATTTGTGCAGGTGTACCACAAGGCAGTATACTCGGTCCTCTCTTGTACCTCTCGTATACAGCAGACATACCAACCTTAAATAACAACAACAAAATGGCAACGTTTGCCGATGATATTTGTATTCTATCAGTCGGCTGCAATCATCCATAGATAAGTTAGCAGAATGGACAAAAAATGGAAAATTCAACGAAATGAAAGTAAGTCAGTCAATGTTGACTTCACCTATAAATCTATACAATATAGGCCCATTAGAGTATCAACCTCTACTATTCCATATGTCAACCACGCTAAATAACTTGGTATGACGCTAGATGCGTCATACCTGAACCTAAAATATAATAGACTAAAATGGATACTTGGTAGAAGATCTCCAGTTTCAATTGAAAATAAACTTCTTATTGTATGGGCTTACGGGGTACAAATATGGGGTTGTGCTGCGAGGAACCAAGTTGAGAATATTCAACGTTGTCAAAATAGAATACTAAGGAATATGGTGAATGCGCTCTATTACATCAGGAATAATGATTTACAAGATATACAGCTATTAGCATCAAAACACAAAGACAGACTACAGAATCATTTAAACTCGGAGGCTGCCATATTATGCAACAATTGGATCTACACAAGAAATGCTATAAAAAAAATCTACTGAATATTTTCTCAATTTTTTTTTATTTGAAAGTATAATCTTTCCGGTTAATAATGGAAAATAGTTTCAGTCAAATGGCTGCCTCGTCTGGCCATGCAGTAGCCTACACGATCGGTTCAATTTTTACGCACATTATCGACTGTGTGCAGCTTTTTTCACCAATGGCTTCACGAATATTTTCCTTTAAAGCGTCAATTATCTCTGGCTTGTTGGCGTAACATTTATCTTTGACGACACCCAACAAATAATAGTCCAACGGTGTCAAATCGCAGCTCCGAGGTGGCCAAACGACATCAGCTCTGCGGCTTATAATGCCATCTTCAAAAACAGGGCGCAAAACATCGAGTGTAGCTCCGGCTGTGTGGAACTTAGCGCCGTCCTATTGAAACCAAAAGTTGCTAATATCCTCCTCTTCAATTTTTGTGAACTAAAATTCGTTCAACATGGCCCGATAACGATCGCCATTGACTGTAACGGCCACTCCTTGCTCATTTTCGAAGAAAAATGGCCCAATTATGCCTCTGGACTAAAATCCGCACCAAACAGTAACTCGTCTTGGGTGTATCGGCTTTTCAATGTATGCGTGCGGGTTTTCTGTGCCCCAAATGCGACAATTTTGCTTGTTTACATACCCGCCAAGATCAAAATGAGCTTCATCTGAAAAGATGATTGATTTGGCAAAATCGGCATCTTCTGTAAGTCGATCGCAGGACTAGATTCCCAGCGTTGTTCAAGCGTATACACAACCATATTCGTCAAATCAGACATGAGCTAAGTGTCACCATCCACGAAACGTTAGATGGCGGACCATTTACTTGTAAAAAAAAACTTGTCTTTAACGTTGCCCCACAAAAAATGGTCCAACGGTGTCGAATTGCAGCTTCTTGGCGGCCAACTGACATCAGCATTTCGATTATTTAAACGGACATCAAATGTTTGACGCAATAAAACGATTGTGGCAAGTTGCACCATTGTGTTAAAACCAAACATCGTTCACATTAGTACCATGAAGAGGGGGCACAACAAAATCGGTTTTCGTGGTGCGATAAGTGTCTGCATTGACTGTAATGGTTTTGAATAATGAAATATGGGCAAATGATGCCTCCGCTCCACAAGCCGCACCAAACAGTCACTCGTAATTAGTGCATTTGCTTCTGTAAGACCACGTTTGGCTTCTGTAAACCACGAAAAGGGCAAGTTTGCTTATTAACGTACCCAGCAAGATGAAAATGAGCTTCATCCGAAAAAATACTTTTAAATGATGATAAAGTTCCAATAAATCCCAACGTTGCTCCAGCGTAAATCAATTCATTTCGTTCAGTGGAGATAATATACTGAATTTTGTGATAGAATAGAATGACACAAGTGGTTCAAATTTAAACTTTTTAATTGCCCACCCTATATAGAAGTTATATATGAATTATTGAAATAAAATATATAAATTGCATTTTCTGGTTGAAAAATTGTGTAATTCCTGGTCTAACCAATGGGCTAAATAAATAAATAAATCGAATAAATAAAAGTTAAAAAAATAAGCTTTTAAAAGCTGAAATTCTTAAAAATCTTTCTTTATGTTTTTTAGCTTAAAAATAGAATGCATAGTGTTATCTTTAATTAGCCAAAATACTTTTTAATACTTCTTCTTAACTTATTTAAAGTAATTGCAGATTTATTATAAAATTTTATTTTTTAACCATCACTCATTCCATTTGAATTTGTTTATTTTCTTTTGTTCCCTTTTACGTCTTAAATATTTATTCATAATTTTGCTAACTTTATACAAAAAGATTTTTTTTTTACTACAGTTTTTTGGTTTTAAATGGTGAAGTTGCTGCCATGGCCTGTGTTATCGGCCTCACTCGTTATAATAATATTTGCAGACATCATACTTTGCTTTGTTTGTTTTTGAAACTCCAGAAAGGAAAAAAAGTGAAAAAAAAATTCCAAAGGGAGCATAAAAGTAGTTTATTTCAATAATATTTTTTCTGAATATTTTTTTCTTTTTCAAGAATTACTTTAAATAAATGCAAAGTGCAAAAATAGGCACGAAAGTGTTTGTGTAAAAAGAAAAAAATTCTTTTTTTTAAATTTAGGGAATAAAATATTTTTTATCTTTTTTCTTATTGCATATTCTATACATCCCTACCACTTACAACCAAGTTCATGGAGAAATTAAATGCCATTTGAATATTCTCTAATAATTGAAATAGAAATTCTTATTAATTTCAATATAAAAGCAATTTGTAAATGAAATATAACATCATTTGCATACCAAATTTAATACCGTTTGCAGTTTGCAAATTTTCAAAAGTCTTTTTTTGTATTAAACTTACATAAAACGTATTATAAAACCGCATTAATTCTTTCTTGTTTCACTGGAAAACGCAAGTCAAATGCTAAAGTTGTACACTGTTTGTTTTGTTGTTGCCACAACTTTTATTATGCATTCATCTGTGTCCGTATTGTATTTAAACGCACAGTACAAAATGCAATCGATATTGCCCCTTGCAACCGTAAGAAAGATGTACGAGTACTGTATACATATTCAATACTAATGAAATATGTATTTTGCAGTTGTAACTTGTTTTTCTATATGTATTTTATGCATATTTATAACTTGAGTACTTTGAAACTCATTTTTATGGGAACTTACAAGTATCCAACGCAAAATATTTAAAAGAAAAATATTTCAGTTCTTTGCATAAACTAAAGCCAGTGTTTCACAAATTTGTATTGTGTTTGTATTCTATAATGTTGGTTGCTGTCGCTATAATTGTGTTAACGAGAAACTGTTTGGTGGATAAATCGGGTGGGCTATTTAAAAGCTTAAACATAAAAATGCATTAAAACAAAAACGGTTTAAAATTTTGGCAAATTTTTTTTTTTTTTTTGAAGTACAATTGTTCCGGTTAGAAATGAAATATTGTTTCAGCTGGAGCCATATGGCTGACCTCACAGTACCCCATTCGATCGGACCAATTTTCGAGAAACTCAATACCGTTAAGAGCGGGCACAAAAAGATCGGTTATCATGGTGCGATAGGTGTCTCCATTGACCGTCTCATTTTTAAAGAAATATGGGCCAATGATGCTTCCGCACTACAAGCCTCACAAACAGTCAATCGTAATGTTTGCACTGGCGTCTATTAGACCACGTTTTCTGAGTCACAAACACGGCAATTTTTCTTATTAACGTACCCACCAAGATGAAAATGTCCTCCATCAGAAAAGATGATTTTTTCTGGCAAATCGACATCATCGTGCAGTTAATCGTTGGCCCATCTAGCGAAGCGACAACGAAGTGGATGGTCATCAGGCTTCAACTCTAGAACCAATTGAACTTTTTAAGGATACATACCGAGATCTTTTCGCAAAATTCGACATAAACTGGTGTGTGATATATATAATTCTTGAGAACCATGACGAGCTTATGTCTCAGCCATAGTTTCGATATTTTCAAGTGTATGTACTGTACGAGTACGCATACAACTCGGCGCATCAACAATGAAAATCACGAACTTTAACAATAAACTTGCGTATACTGGGCACTGTTGTGCAACATTTTCGTGCAATTTCCTAGCAATTGTCTTTGTTCTGCAAATAAATGTTCAATAAATCCCAACGTTGCTCAAGCGTAAATCGATTAATTTCGTTCAGTGGAGATAACATACTGAATTTTGATACAGAATAGAATGACATAAGTACTGCCAGATTTGAAATAGATGGCCCACCCGATATTGGAGTAAACTGGTTCAGTAAAAAATGGACCAATAGCCGTACAATGACGAAACGCAAAATCTTTAAGAATTTTCCGTTGTGCTGAATAGAAACTGATTTTTGTTTTCATCAGAAAACCGGTTTCAGCGTTAAAGCCTATTTTTCAATGAATGCTTAATGCTTTTTTCAAATAAAGAGTGTCCAAGACATGGAGAAAAGATTAGTGCGGAAGGTTGGTGAAGTTATCAGTACATATTTATTTGATAACGATGTTGGTTAGGCCCTTTGTAGACATATTCATTTATTATTATTATCCTGACCTGACACTATTGCAGGACACTAAAATCCATGTTACATGCGACCATTCTGTCCCTTCCGGTCTATAGTTTGTTCAGCAGATATACTGCCTTCCTAACACTAGCAAATCTTAAACCAAATGATGGATATTTCTTGCAATGAGACCCTATGTCTGTTTAAACATATCCATCTAAACCTATCAAGAACCCCACATTCACACGATATGTGTTCCGCTCACTCTGATGTCTGTCAGATAGTCTACAAACATCCCCATCTACGACCGCCATCCAATTCAGATGTGCTCTCAGTCCAGAATGGCCTGTAAGAAGTTTCGTTGGAACTTTCCAGTACGGCCTGCCATACTTGAGAACCTCAAAGCGACGCCCAAATTACGGTGTGATCGCCGTCCTAGAGTGGTCAAGTCACCTTTGAGTTTTATAGTGTTCAAAGCATCGAGCAACTTTCCAATCCTTGTTGAGATTGAGGATAGAAATAACTGTTGCTGCACAGTAAGGTTCCGGACCTATAGGGGGACATAGTCATCTAACATGAAGTAATGTAAACTAAATACCGAAATAATGCGGTTTGATCCCTTTGAACTTTTTCCTGTGAGGATTTCTTAAATAACGGAACCAGGATCATGGAAAATTCAACAATTCGGTTGCGCACTACCCAGACAAACCTCAGCTAACTATATTATATATATCTCCTCTAAGGAGTATATAGGCTTTCCACAAAGCATCCATTGCTTTGTTTCAATTTCTCTAATCTTTTTAATGTAAGTAGATGTTTAATCCACTGTAGCTTCCTCCATATGATTTTGCGTAGTGGTGATGATCTTTACTTTAGCATTATAATTTTTTTTCCCAGTAGGTGGCGTGTTTTCCTCATCATTCGGCTGATTTGTCATCATCGACAGAGGTATGCGGAGGTCTTCTTTATTTTTTAGATGAAGTTGTCTGGAGAGAAGTTGAAGACTCCTTATTAAACATTCGAAACCACAATTACATTTTTCTTCGTCATGTCATCTGCTGTGGCTCGAACCTGGGTCGTTTGTATTGTTAAGCGTGTGCTGTAACTGCCACACCACGCCACTCCACTCCATACATAATAGCTTCAAATAAAAAGCTACAATGATAAGTGATATCCTAGGTGGAATATAGGGTCATTACAAATTCATTCGATTTGATCTTATCTGTAGCTGAATGTTCGCTTTCGCCACATGTAAAATCAGTCAACTACTGTGCGCGTGATATCATCACCAGGCTTCCTTAGAGTGGGCTCAATCTACAACCATTTCCGCCCTCGGATTTATGAAACTGTTGGTTTTTGCCATATGGCCGATTCGTTGGTGAATGTATACGATCAAAAGATGCGCATTATTTTCCTTAAAAATATAAATAAATAAATGCTTGAAGAGCCTGCAGTTCTCTGTAAACAGCATTGCACTTTTTGCAGCCATAAAATACTACCGACTTTATACTGGCATTACATTTTTGAATCTTTGTACTTCGTGAGATAAATGCCGGTCGTCATGTCTTCACAAAGGAATTGAATGTGGCATTTGATGTCTTCCGCAGTTCCACCTTTTGTTGTTATTGTGCCACCTAGATAGCAGAATGATTCTACACACTCGATTATGCTGTCATCTACTTTTAATGGTTTCGGTTTTCGATCTCACATACATTCCGAATGTGGAATTAGTTCTACTAATTCAGTTGTATTCGCAACTTGTTCCAATGTGATCCATATTTTAGATGGCTATTTCAGAACCAAATTAAAATTCACATATCAAAGAGAATTTATAGTGCATGAGGCAGAAAGCTCCATTAATTCAAATATTGGTGGCTCTTTTCTTAGCTCAAGCTGTTAACTATTTGGGATACACTGCATTGATTTTACCACTAAAATTTAACGTTTCCCGAATATTCCTCCATGCAAATGTAAAATTTCGAGTATTTGCAAGTTTTTTTTTAGTTGCGACAAGGACACGCAATTTGGTCATTGACTCACAAACAGAAGAATATTATTTATATACAAAAGCACGTAGCATAGTGATGGACATTAACAAAAAAAAAAAAAAACATCGATATTTTTTTCGATATAATGCATCGCAAAGCTAGATCGATATTGTACCGATTTTTCACAATATATATCGATATTTGCATTGCATCGATTTTGGTACAAATATTTGTATTACATTTTAAAATAATAATATGGGGCTGTTGTAGCGAAAATTTCAACTACATTTTAAGTATAAAGTAATTAATTCGTGCATATAGTTGGTCTCGTGTAGAAAGCTCCAATGGTCCACTCGTTCGAAATTGTGTTTCTTAGTAATTTCAATACATTGCACCCAAATATGTCATACATCGTCATACCTTCTTCTATGAATTTTAAATAAGGGCCTTTCTACGTGAGACCAACGACATGTATATCCCACTATTTTTGTCGAAATAAAAGTTTGGCTAATTTTTTGCCAAATTAGCTATCAGACGGAGCGGATGTTCCCAACAGTTAGTTAGTTATTCGAAGGCAATCATACATATGATCAGTTCCACCGAAATGCAACGCAAGATCAATTTTTGCATACATATTCCAATCCCTTAGCACTATCGTTCTTATTTTTCTACTGGCTACAGTAACACTATTACAGGTCAATCAAAAAGTCTGTAGGATAAGTAAAAAAAAAACAAAATTTTTACAAAACTGATATTATTATTTTACATAATTGCCTTCGAGGGAGATACAACGAGTATAGCGATTTTCCAACTTATTATAGAGCGCAATTTCTCTTTCTCGTCAAATAGACCTCAGTGTCAACGATTACTTTATTACTGAACATACATTTTTTTCCAGAAAGCATCCTTTGAGATCTCAAAACAGGAAAAAGTCGCTGGTGGCTAAGTCTGAAAAATACAGTAGTTGGGTTAGCGATTCGAAGCCCTGCTAATTCAATTTTGCCATCGTTTTCATCGATTTGTGGCACGATTTGTGAGTTCACGCGGCACCCACTTTGAACAGAGCTTCGTGCTAACCGCGCTGGGGTTGCAACGCCGTGCACGACTGATACAATAAAGTAAAAGTGAGCGTTAAACTAAATGGAAGATCATCCTCCCTTTAACTTTTAAAGTTAAGTTTATGCTTGAACTTGCCATATGTATATAGTATATATTATTTTCAATATGGCAACTTCAAATATAAGCACGAAAAATTAACATTTATATATTAATAGTTTTTCAAATCAAAATGGAAAAAAGATCACAAAAAACACAATAATACAAAAAAAAAACTACATCAAACAAATTTTATAAACAAACTGAACAAACATAACAAAAACGGAAGCTAGTCGTTGCCACTGTGATTAATTTGGCAAAAGTTATCGATATTTCACCAGCACTGCCCTACTTTAAAAAAAAATAACTTTATTTTACAAGTAAGTTGTTATAACGCAAAAAAGTTAAAGGCGACTTTAAAGTTCACTTTAGCCAAAGTTACCTTTTACTATTCAGCTTTAAAGCCACGTTGTAATAATGGCCCTTAGACTATGAAGCAGTTGTATTAAATTTTTTGATGTTGATCAATAAAGAAACAAAGAATTGTATCGATGTATCAATGAATTACATCGAATGTTTTTAAAACTTCGATTTATATCGTCCACCACTACTATAGCAATGGTAAGGCACCAGTACAGTAGTTTTTCGCATATTTGTTTAAATTTGTAGGGTTAGTTGGAAGAATAAAATCTAACCAAAATAAGTCACAGCTGTTGTTGCAGTTATACTTTAGTAATCATTTATAAATATTTTTATTTTATCTGTGGTATCGTTTTTTATATTTTTTGTTATAAGTTTTTATGCAACAAATTACATTGAGTTTCATATTGTCGATAAGAGTACAAATAACGTTGGACACTATATATATACATAGACATCGTATATATGCAGATCAAATATAAGTAACACCAGTTGTATTCTTATAAGGACAATATGCAATAACTTTCATTTTAAACGACAACAATTATGGATACATCCTTTAAATAAGATTCAAAAGACTTCAAATAGTGGTAGAAAATGCTCAATTCTGGTTCATATACATCCATGCACCGCTAAATTTATTAAATAATTCTTATAAGTGCAATATATTCATTAAGAGATACAATGACGATTTTATGAAAACGCGTCATAAATAAAAACCAATCTCAGTAAGCTTAGTGCGGTTACAATAACAACGTAATTCTTTCCTTGTTTTTCCTTACCCTAATATGTGATTAGAACAACTTTCCACAGAATTCCCAAAAAAGTATCTGATAGCAAATTTTTTTTTTTTTTTTCACCGTCACTCCTCTAGAGAGCACATATTGGCTTTGTACAAAGCATCCATTGCTTTGTTTTAGTTTCTTTAATCAATTTGATCTTTCAAGTTAAGTAAATGATTAATCCACTGTAGCTTCCTCCATATGATTTTGCTTAGTGGTAAAGATCCTTGCTACTTGGTGGTGATCTTTACTTAAGCATTGTATTTTTTTACAGTAGGTGGCGTGTTTTTCTGAGCATCCGTCTGATGTGTGTGGTATGCGGGAAGGTCAGCGGAGCTTTTTCTTTATTTTTATTCTTTAGATGGAGTTGAAAGCCACTTTATTACATATTCGGAAACCACAATTAATTTTTCTTCGTCATGTCCTCCGCTGGGGCTCAAACCTGGGTCGTTTGTGTTGTTAGGTATGTGCTCTAACCACTACACCACGCCACTCCCAAAACAAACTACAAAAAATTTTAAAAATTATTTTTAAAAAGATATTAAAATTAAACACCGTAGCAAAAAAGTCGCAACATTGGGAAAGTTTGGGCAAACAGAACAGCCGGCACTAAAAACTTAACCCTTGAATTCTTCGTTTTTTATCACCTATGATCAGCAACCCTTTCACGACGGAGGCTTGGTCTAACACATACATTTATACTAACGAACTTTTATACCACAGCGTTGAAAAGAAAGTTTGAACGTTACTCTATCTAAAAAGGGCGCTTCCGGGAATGTATTAATTGGCGGGTATTTCACTACTAAGCACGGCCTGAAAATAAATTGTCAACATAATATTAGATCGACTATTGCCACTTATCAACACCATAAGGCAGGAATAAGCACGATTCAGAGATGGCTGATCCCGTTTAGATCTACTTTTACTTTACTTATCATCGTCGAACAGGCCAGAAAATTCAATTCTTCGATGTACATACTATTCGTCGACTTTGAACGTGCTTTCGACATATTCTGGAACGTCCTTAACCAAAAATGGATCCCTCCACAACTATAAACCTTATTGAAAACATGTAAGGGACTGAGGAAAAACGAGATTTACTAAAGGGCAGCATATAAAAACCATATCGTACTTACGTTGGCGTTGGCTGTGCCACCTTGTCCTTGACGAAGTCATGATCACCACCAACATCAAGGAACCAAATAGCATTCATGCCTGCCCATACATTCGAGCACATGAAATGTGCTTAGCGTAGACCTGAAGTTAAACCTAATGAAGACAAAGCTAATGAGAATTAACAACAATTGTAGTAGCAACTTAGCCCTCAAACAACCATAGACTTGGATGTAACGAGTTTCTGTTACCAGAAATGTAATGTACGAGCTAAGAGAAATATGGAGATCAAATCATTTCTCGCAGAAGAAGAAACCCAAAATTTTTAATACCTTTATTAAACCTGCAATGCTTTACTGATATGAAACCTCTGGTCTTAAGCAAACATCTATTAACAAACTTTTACAAAAAGATCTCTGACACGAATTTGCTATGTTTCAGACCCACCACAATGTGGAAAACAAACCTTCATCATACAAAAAACTAAACCTCCAAGGTTATGATGACATCAAGATTAGAAAACATAGCTGAATAGATTACACATTAACACGTCCTGTCTATGTTCGTTATTTAAGGGACATTTCAATTTTTCTGTCTCTCAGACCGATGTTAAACATCTGGTTCTAGTGGGTAAAGTTCTTAAGATATCAAAAAATTTAAAAAATTTTAATATTCAGCACACTAAACTGAAGCAACCAAAGTAACTGAAGTATACTAAGTTTCCTGTTTTAATATAATCAACAAAAAGGTCACGTGTATAATGTGTTCAATAACTGCCAAAATACGGGTTAATTTAAAAAATGATATTAGATTGGCTTAAAGCTGGTATAATTTGAAATTTTTTAACTTATGGCTTAAAGAAATAGAATGAGTCGTTTCAAAGTTATCATAATATATATGAAGCAGCATCTTCAAAAATCTCATATTTTAGAAAAAAAATTCAAAAAGAAAACTTATCGATAAAATCTGAAATTCTGATGAACTTTGAAGTTAGGCGACCATAGCGCATCAAAACAATATATGGTCAGAGAATTTGTTTCCATTTGTTGCATAGTGATTTAAGCATTTATGTAAGGAGAACCTGTTGAATTCGTAGCCCTAAACAAAATTATCGATAATTCAAATACGCGTAGTTTATATGACATATAGTGCTGTCTTATTAAAGTTCAGCAAAAAGTAATCAAGGTTACATACTCAGACTTCTTTTAAAAACTTTTCCACCTTGGGTACATACATACATACGTTAAGTGATTATGCCGTAATGTAAGCGATTTAAGTGATTTAAATGATAAACACTTAAAATTCGAAAATAAATACTGCCAACATTTAAGTTTACGTTTCTTGAGCAGTCTATTGCCATCAAAGAAATTACTGCAGGTTTAGGGAGAAATTGTCTACAAAATTTTAAATTAAATTAAACGCCTATAAAAGCTCATCAAAAGTTTGAGTATTTTTACATTATAATCCTATTTAAAAACAATATATTTTTTAAGTGTTGTAAGTGAAGCAAAACAGTCAAGTCCTCATACATACACACATACATACATACATACACAGTTACAAGTATTCATGTATGTATTTATGGTTGTTCAACAAAATGACGCAAATATTTTAAGTATGCACTTAAAATGTTAAACCTCATGTAGCACTTACTACCCCATGTAATTGTGTATTAAAAATATACATTTAAATTTCTGTAAACATTTTTATGAATAAGACGAGGATTGTTTAAAAAGTTAGTTGGTAGTATTTAGGAAATACATACAGTCGAATACAAATAATTGAGGCCTTCTATAGCTAGCCAGCACTGTATATTTATATAATTTTCATATGATTTTGCAATACTTATGGTTTTAGTTGTCATTATATTACTACAATGAAATTTCAATATAACGAATATGAAGATGAACGAAAGAAACCTTCGCTATACCTATTTATTCGATCTACGTTTTAACCTTTTTAAAAGAATTGTGTTCTTTTAAATTGCGTTAAATAAAATAAACAAAGCGAATTTGCATTTATACAGACTTAATATATCCGTATACAGTGTCCAACTTCTTTAACTTCCACTTAATACACTAATTACTTAACAGTTTTACTAACGGTTTAGCACGACTTTACTATTTGACTGTTAAATTATGACTGACTGACTAAGAAGAGTGTTGAGCCTTTTATAGTAAATTAACATTATTTTCGAATGTTCTAGTAAATTCCACAACCCACTATTCAATTATCGATACGAATTTAAAATACATATACGTTTTTAGTATTATTTACAGCGCTGTTCAAATAAATACAGGTTTGACAAGGTGATCGTAGTCTTGACACAAATATAGAGAATAACTTTTATAATACAGTCTACAGCTTTAAGTTTACAAATGTTAGTGCAACTTTTCAACCGAACAGTATGTATCAGTAAAACCATTTATTACGTATCAAAAAATATATGTTGTTACGTTTTAATCTTTTTTTAAAAACGTTTGAGTTCTTTTTAAGTGGGCCAACTTAAAATAAACACCACTTTATTATTGTTTTACAGTATAAAATTATAACTACACAGTCTCCAACTTTTTTATCTTGCACTTAATATTTGTTTATACAACACTTTTATTTAGGCCCAAACACGACTTAATTTTGCGACTACAAAACGATAAATAATTTACCAAACGAAATGCTCTACCTTTTATAGCAATTCATTATCAATTTCGAATACAATACATTGATCAAAAAGTTTTCGGAATAACCCACGTGTGGCGGACTTGTCATTCCGATTTTTTTTTTTTTTTTTGTAAAGTTGGTACATCTGTTCTTTACATTTGCAAAAGCTACGAAGCCAAGATAACATATACCCTTATATGTGTTGGCAATTTTTGAAAATTTTAGAAACGGCTACTGAAACGCATTCCACATAAAGGTTTTTTAGCCCAATTGAACAGAAAAAAGTCACAGGTAGATAAATCAGGTGAATTCGGTAGCTGTTGCATGGTATTTGTGTTCTTGTAGTTACTTCAAATTTCTATTTGTCTACGTTAAATTCAAAAAAAGACTTAAAATTATAATACACAAAAAGGAATCGAACTGGCAACACTGTTAAATATGTGGTATCATTCTTAATAGCACAGACAATTATGGCAGTAACAGATACAGAAACTTGACAAAAATTAATAAAGTTTATAGATGAAATCTCACCATACAGTCCCTGTTGGGATGTGTTTTCTTTTTAGGCATTTTAATTTTCGTAACGATATGTATGTAATTTAAAAAAATAATACTATTATATATCGAAATTTCACTGTAAAGGGTGGTGCAACCAAAACGCACAATTGTAGATAAAACAAAAAGTTTTCAGAAATTTATCTTAATATTTCTTATTATGATAGAAGAATCTACGACAATTATGTATGAAAAAATATATATCGACCAAATATAAAATCCGGTTCATGACCCTGTGACATAATTTAGGCTCAATGTCGTTATTGTGCTGAATTATCTTATCTTAAATTGTTCTTGACTTCTTGATGTACCCTACTTATTTTAAATATCGCCAGGGAAAGAAGTCCAATGGTGTCAAACAACATGAGATAACATGGCGATTGAATTTGTCGCGCAAAAGAGCCATTGTTACGTTGGCTGTGTGGCAAGTGGCATCATCCTGTTGGAACCACATATCGTCCAGGTCCATATCGTCAATTTCTGGCATCAAGAAGTCCGTTGTCATTTCGCGATAGCCAACAACATTCACTATAACTGCTTGAGCGACCTCATTTTCGAAAAAGTACGGCCCGATGATGCCGTCAGCTTATAAACAGCACCAAACAGTCACTTTTTGAGCATGCATCGGCTTTTCAACAATTTCTTGGGGATTTCCATTTGTCCAAATGTGGCAATTCTGCTTGTTAATGAATCCATTGAGGTGAAAGTTTGCTTCGCCTCTGAAGATGATTTTCTTTGTAAAGTCACCATTGACGACGCTTGAAATCGTCAATATTCTTCAGCTCTTGAGTCAACTGAACCTTGTAAGCCTGTAAATTCAAATCTTTATTCAAAATTCGCATCAGTGATGGGCGAATGCACAGGTGTTTCCACATTTCCGACAGACCCGGTTTGCTGAAATTTGCGATTATGCTGACCAAAAAAAAAAACCACGATATGCACGAAATGCAGTTTGCTTTGAACGTCCACTTTCGTAAAATGCTTCAACAATCTTAAGGCGCTGCTCAATTATCTACCTCTCTGCGGTTGAAGCTGTCACACACTGAAACAAAGAAATGTTAATGGTGACTAAATTAATATCGTGCTTCATGGTTGGACCAGCCTTTATTAATTTCTCTTACGATCTGCAGAGGATCACAACCATTTTCCATTTAGCTATACCTATCTTAAGCTTAGGTCTTGATCTAGACCCAAGTAATCGCATTCGGAGCGACTTTTCTCTCCAAACCTAGGATGGTTTTTCAATGCTTCGTCATGTCGTCAAGGGGGTCGCAAAAATTGACCAATTCATTTCCATATAATTCCTTAATGCAATAAGCCAACACAGGCTTTAAGAGTTTCTAAATAAGAAACTGTATAATCTTCGCCTTTACATTGCTGAAAACTTGTAAAACAACCCACGTTATATTTTCAAATACAAAAAGTACTTCAGTTTAGTTGTTGTCGCACATATACTGATGTTCTTGAAACAATTTCGTAAATAACACAATACACTTTGTTAAAACTTCTCTATTTTATTTACTTTTATTTAAATTGTTTTGTTGATATACCTGCTGTTGCCAAATATTCCATTACCACATATCTAATTGGTGACGCTATTGCTCTGTTTATTTTTTCAACGCGCTTTCAAATACAAATAAAAGAATATTTACTTACTTCTCTTGCTTTACCAGCAAAAAAAAAACGTATATTCTCCCCTAGCTGTCATTTACAGCACCAAAAGCATCTGTGGCAAAAGTCAACACATGCCACGTGTGTTGTTTGTTTGGATCGAAGTCATTCAAAAGCGGCCCTCTACCATATATTCAAGTGTGTTTGTGTATGTGTGTGTGTGTGTGTGTGTAAAGTAGTAGTAGCAGTACTATTAAAAAAGTAGAAAATAAATAAAACAATTTAAGTTAAAGTGTTTTACTTTTATTGCTTTTAAACATAAAAGAGAATTAAGTTGTTGTTGTTGTTGTTGTTGCTCTTGTGACTGTTAAAGTTCAACATACTTGCAACATTAAACATCATATAAGCAGGTCGTTATATATAATATGGAAACAAAGTAAGTTGCAACTTTACAACAAAACAAAATTGAAAAACAAAAATTCCAGGAAAAACAATTAAATTCTTCCGAAGTGTTTCACTTAAGAACGTAATCTTTTATAGTAAAAACAAATGATATTTAAAGTAAAATTTTTATGAGGATTTAAATTTTTTTATAGCCGCCCATAATCTCTATTACGAATTTAACCAAATTTTTAAACATCTAACTAAGGGTCCGCAAAAGTTGTTTACAATGAAAAGAATATAATAACTTTTCACACACCTAGGATAGCACATGATTATATACATAACGGTACGACAAAAAAAACGAAGTTGAAATACTTGGTAAATAATACTATTTTCTAATAGGCGCTATCGAGTAGAACAGGCATCTGTTTTTGGAATTTTTAAAACACCTCCAAAATCTCGAGTTACAGTTGAAAAGCCGGTTTTTCGGACCTTCGCGCACATATAAGCTAATAATTTAACTAAATATTCGCGATTTTAAGTTTCTCTTCTAATTTGGAAAGAAAAGAAACAGACCTTTTAAATGATGTATATGTCGTTTAAGTAGCCTTGAGGAATCTCAAACAAACAAATCGGGTAATATTCAGCATAGAGGGTGCGAAAAACCGGTTTTTTACACGTAATTCGAGATTTTGGAGGTGTTTCGAAAATTCCAAAAACAGATCCCTGTCCTACTCAATAGCACCTATTAGAAAAATAGTTTCACTTACTGGGTATTTTTTTTCCGTCGCACCGTGTAAGTATTGCACAGGCTTTTTTTTATTTAGAAATTGTTGATCAATGCATAACCCTATCTGGTTATTATTCATTACTCAACGTAGAATTTGAAATTATGTTTATTTGATGCTAAAGATTTGATTTTACACCATGTATGCCATGCAATTAAACCACCAACTTTAACCAGTTTCATCCATGTATTAGCAGGTCTTCCTTTTCCTCACCTACCCTGTGAATTCCAGTCAAGTGCCTTTCGAGTGATGTTGTCTGGGGCATCCTCACTGTGTGCCCAAACCAATTCCATTTACCTCGTCGAATTTCGGTTTTTGTTGGCAATTGATCTGTTGTTATCCATAGTATGTCCTTGGATATAGTGTTGGGCATGAGTACGCTTAATATTTGCCACAGACAGCGGTTTATGAACACTTGGCATTATCCTTAGTGACAGCGTGTCATATTATACAGAAACAAGGATTTTACACAAGCGTCAAACATTTTTATTTTGGTGTGCATAGAAATGAATACAGACCGCAAACAGACCAAAGACAGATTAAAAATTCTATAGATGAAAAACTGACGCTAAGTTGTATTAATATTCTCCTACGTACGGACCTGCCTAATCTTAAGCTCTTAAAAAGATAATCTGGTTGCATAGAAGTTAAAGTATTGAGAAGATAAGACTTCAAAATTTCAGAAGATTACCAAAGCGCAGTCAATAAATCTAATATGAGAACTGAGAAATTGGTCTACGTATCATATATCATTCATATCGAGACATCTGGAAATACTGTTGTAAGCAACCATAAGTTTGTTACAGTTCGCATATATTCCGCACACATATAATAGTGCATGTAAGAGGTATGTCTTAGTTGTTTAATAGACAAGGTATTTCCAAAGGCATTGAGCGTTTAACGGTCTAAAGATTTCGCAGCACTCCGACCAGTTACTGTCGATATATGATATCACCATGAGAGCCTAGTATTAAAAACAACCCGTGAGTTTATGCAGTGAGTGACAAATTCAATTATATTATTGCGATAATAAAAATGCCTAAAAGAAAATGCACCAGGTCAGTGCCTCTGGGACTGTATTGTGGGATTTTGGTTTATGGGTTTGTGTCAATGTTGTCAATGTGTTACACTGGTAATGCCGTATGATTTCTGTATTTGACGGCATTGCCAATTCGACCATCAGAGTAACACAATCTTATATGTTTAAAATTAACGAACATAAAATATTTGAGATGCGTTTGAGCCATTTCCGGAACTTTCCAAAGTGTAGACAGTTAGGTATACTCGTATAAGCAGGCTGCTGTGCCTACGTCGATATAGATATCGTTTTTCAGTCATAAAGTAAAGTCGTGTTTAGGCGTAAATAAAAGTGCTGTATAAGCGAATATTAAGTGCAAGATAAATAAGTTGCTGTATTAACATAAAGTGTATCAAGAAAAATTGGGAAACTGTAAAACAATAACAACTCACACTCAAACAGATGTATTAGGTATAGAAATAAATAAATAAGTGATAAATGGATGGATATTTTGGCATATAATTAGTTCTCGTTAACGACCCCATTAGCTATTTCACCAGATTGGTAATTTTTGTCGACCCTTTTTCCGTTCCAGAGCAACCCAATCGCCTTATAGTTCAATGTATCGAAAGCATTTTTAAAACCAATGACGCACATGTACAAAGGAGTTCGAAGCTCCACTTACTGCTGCACAGGATGTTCAGTTGATCAATGCATGAACTTCCAGTCCAAAATCCTGCTTATTATAGCCTTAGATTAGATGCCAGAGACTCTAAAAGCCTATTGTTAACCATGTTGACCAGCCTCCTATCTGATGAACCCATATATTAATCAATTGTCTATCCTCTCGACAACGCTATGAACAATCACTGCATTTGTGTTTGTGGCAAAAATTGTATTGGCCCTTTTCAACAAATGCTACAAGCCTCTGCAAGAGATCTGTATGTGAGTCGGAATGCCCTTAGTAAGTAAAATATTATTTTAGAACTCAATGTAAAAATATACTGTACTTGTCGGACCATGTCGCTAGTATTTTTTTTAAGCTTAAATTTATTTATAATTTCTCTTTATAATTAAAATTAATAGCATACGAAGCAATAAATTTCTTTTTTTTAAACTCCTATAAAATTATTTTCTCATATACTAAGATACTCTTGTCTGTAAACCTCTCTCAGTTAAAAATAAACACTTTTTTATAAATTTTTTCAAATATTTTCTTCAGAAATTACTTACAAATTAATAGCCTTCGATTAAAATTCTCTTCCAATTAGGGAGATCGATTATTCGGTTAATAATTATTCAAATAACCGGTTAACCGGTTCTTTTATTTAAATAAAATTGTTTTAAATTCTTGAAGTGCAGAGCTAGACCTCGAAGTTTTAAAAGTAAGCAGAAGCTGGCGGAGAGCTTAAAATTAAAGTGGCAATCAATACTAACAATAACTCTAACACATCTCATAAAAATTATTCCAAAACGGTATGCAGAGGCCATAAAAAATAAAGGTTTTTACACAAAGTACTGAAAGTTGCTTAAGTTTCGAACAGCTACTCAAAGATCAAATATCGTTTTTGTTGTTGTATTACTTGGTAAAGAATGGAATTAAAGGTTTGTTATTATAGTTATAATTTAGGTACCTAAGATAACAAGAATTAAATACTTTGAATAAATCTATTTGTAATGTACGAGTCCTTAATTGCCTCGACAAGAAAGTTGCTACGAACAGCATTGTACGTTAATTTATGCACCTCGTATTTAATAGTGTCGGGGTCACTGCGATATATTTGGTCAGACACCCACCTGCTAACCAAAAAGTCGTCGGTTCAATCCCAGGACACACCATGTGACAATTTTCGACAGCGACATCATCTCACAACATTACTAGCGATTGGATTGTGAAAAACTTCACCAACTATTATATCTGCAGTTTGTAGACGGCTTTTGTGGCTCATTGAAAGAGTGTAGTTGATAATTGTCCATATATATAAAAATCAATATTTATTTACAGAAGATGAGTAAAAGTTATTGCTGCTCAAGTGTGCATATCTTCTTCGATCTAACTTGGTTTCACGTTCTTTGTGAGACGTTCAAGATTGTGCAAATTTGAGGTTAGGAAGTAAATTGGCTGTCATATGATGAAATGTCAAGAATTGAGCTGTCAAATTTTGAAACTTAATTAGTAAAAAATTGGGAAATTTTAACTATGGAACGTTACAATCTTGAACCAAGAGTTTTAATTGCGAAAATTTACTGTTTGCAAAACTGAACGAAAACAACTGATTTTTCGACAAAATCATCTTTAGTGATGAGGCCAATTTTCAATTAGGCGGCTATGTAAACAAACAAAATTGTCGCATATGGGGCTCACAAAATCCACAAACAGTCTTCGAAAAACCATGATATCCAAAGAAAGTGACCGCATGGTGCGGTTTGTGGTTAGCCGGCAACATAGGCCCGTATTTTTTCGCAAATGAACAAAGAAACGCCGTCACAGTGAGTTCTCTGCGCTGCCAAACAATGATAACTAATTTTTTGTGGCCACAATTGGCTAATGTTGACATCAATGACCTTTAGTTTCAGCAGGACGGCGCAACAAGCCACGCCACTCAATTATTGTATGAGAAATTTCCCGGTCGCGTAGTTTCTCAATTTGGCAATGTCAATTGGCAGCCTCGTTTTTGTGATTTAATGCCGCTGCAGAATTTTCTCTGGGGCCATTTGAAAGACCGGGTTTACGTGAACAAACCACAAACAACTGACACTCAGAAAGATGAAATTCGGCGCTGCATTGACGAGATAAGCGAAGCTTTGTGCAACATGTAGTTAAAAATTTTGTGAAAAGAGTCGACGTCTGCCGACGTGCTGTTTCTATTTTATATTGGTAAGAATAAAACTGTATGTGTAAAAAAAATGTATTTTTAAGCCAATTTACTTCCTAAAACCAAACCCTTTACAAAAATAATAACTAAAACTATACTTATATAAATTAACCGGTTATTCGTGTTAAATTAACCGGTTTTTTTCGATATTCGAAAAATTAAGATTTTGAAAAAACCGTATTCGACAAAACCAAAAAACCGGCTAAAACCGGTCGAATAATAACCGTCTGATCTCCCTATTTCCAATACACCCGCAAAGCAAAAATTGCCATAAACTTTATTAAGAGAAACAGCAAAATTTATTATTTTAAACATTAATTTTCTTACATCTTTAGCCAAGAGGACGGCAATGTAAGCTTTAAAAAAATATAACTTTATTACAACGGATGGTGGTGGCCTTGTGATGATCATTAATATTATTTGCCAATAAAAACCCAATTACTTCAGCTATGAGCAGAAAAAATCCTGCAAGCAAAGTATGAAAGTATTTCTGTATAAATTGCTAATAATTTCAGTAAATATTTTCATTCTTCCTGGTACAGAACAAAATATTTGTGGTTATTTTTTTGGTGTGTAAGAGTTAATGACGTCCTACTCTAGGGTAGTATTTAATTTTTATTGATTTCTATGGGGGAAAAAGGAAAATTTATTTTCTTCGTTAATAACTAATTAATTACAAAGCAATGTTATCATGCTGTTGTTGTTCTGTTTGAAATATTAAATTTGCTCTTAAAGTAAAAGCATGGCAAGAACAAAAAAATAATAATAATGATAATAATGAGGCCACTTTGTTATCGTCACTACAATCAAGTATGAAAATGGGGTATATTTTTAGACAGACCATACTCACAACAGAAGTATTTAAAAAGCTACTACAATATCGTTGACATGTATTGTAAACAGAGATCGATTTAATGTGCTTTTTTCAGGGCGCTTTATTAGGAAGATACTCGTTTTTAGATATTAAATATTTATGATATCAATCAATATTTCTTTAGAGATTTTCACACAACAGCTTAATATAAAATAGATTTTAGAAAATTTTTTTGATACATAAGGCCTGCCTAAAACATTCGTAAAAGCTTCAAAGGATGAGCCCACTGTGAAGGTCTTTTTATTTTGTTTTAATTAAGTCGTTAACCTTAGGCAATTCTTACGACAATGAATTTAGGATTTTCAATTTAATTTTTCAAAAATTGTTCAATGGAAATTTTTTTCTCCGTTACTCCTTTAGGAAGCATATTGGCTTTTCACAAAGCATCCATTGCTTGGTTTCAGTTGATTTTCAAACTAAGTAGATTATTGATCGACTGTAGCTCGCCTTCATATAATTGTGTGTACTGGTGAAGATTCTTGCTAAGTGGTGGTGATCATTACTAAGTACTGTAATTTATTCCCAGTAGGTAGCATTTTCTACTTATCATTTGTCTAATGTTTGTCATCATCGTTAGAGGTAAACTGGAAGGTTGAATTCTCTATATTGCACAATCAAAACCGCATGTCCGCGTTCGTCATGTCCTCTACTGGGAGTTGAACCTGGCCGCGTGCGTTATATGCCTTCGCCCATTTGGGTTGGGAATAAAGACTGATTATTTATTTCTATTTATAGGTCCGTAATAATGTCAATTCAATTTACGCTATATAATGCACAACAAAACAATTTTCTCTTTCTTTCCATTTATAGTCAAGAAATAATGCGTCCAGACCCATTTATCGGTTTACATTTGAATCAGCGGCTATTTCAAATCTGGCAATATTTATGTCATTCTGTCACAAAATTCACTATATTATCTCCACTAAACGAAATGAATCGATTTACAATTGGGCAATTTTGGGATTTATTGGAAATTTATTCAAAAAACAAAAACAATTGGTCGGAAATTACAAAAAATAAAAAATAAAATTATCCTTTCGGTGAAAGCTCGTTTTCATCTTGGCGGGTACGTTAATAAGCAAAATTGCCGTATTTGAGGCTCAGAAGCCAATGCACCCATTACGAGTGACTGTTTGGTGCGGCTTGTGGAGCGGAGGCATTATTGGCCCATATTTTTTTTTAAATGATGATGGCCTAACCATTACTGTCAATGTACACACCTATCGCACCATGATAATCAAATTTTTTTTGTGTCCGCTCTTCATGGTATTGATCTGGAAGATGTCTGGTTTTAACAGCATGGTGCAACTTGCCCACCACCTGCACTGTTTACCGGTGGATGCCAGACAGTGTCTTACCTGGCAAAAACATCCACCAATTTTCTTAACGCTTTCTGATTTTAAAAGGAACTATTTGTTGTTGTGTTATTGCTTACAGATCGATGCTAATAATTGATTTGCTTAGCAAAGAGTGTTAAGCAAGCATTTGTTCATGAGAGCTTACATATTCTGTATATCTCCTGATACATATAAGTATTCGCATCCATATAGTAGGACAAATTTTATGTTAGTGTTAAAGAGGCTTAGTGTTGTCTCTCATGGAATGGAGTTTAAAAGGTCAAATGATAGTTTGGCTTTGTCCATTCAGTTGACGATATCATTTTTGGGTTCACCGAATTCGTGAAATACGCTTTCTAAGTAGCAACACAAGTCCGACTATTATTTCATTATACACACGAAGCCTGTCCCAAAATTAACCCAAGATTTGACTTAAATAGAAAACACAGTTTTTAGTCTTTTTTTTTATTGAATCATAAAGTACGTAGGATGGGGTTATTTATGTACATACGCACTCATTTGACGAAATTTTCCATAACTAATTTGCATAAATGAGGCTGAATTTCTTGAATGCACGGATTGTTGTGAGCCTGTTAATATAAACCTGTGATTTTAATTAACCTTAGAAAAAGTGGTGTTAAATCATACGATCTAGGGGCCCAATTCTGATCAACGAAACGAGAGAGTACACGACTAAAAAATGTGTTATACAGAAATTGAATTGTTTCACGGGCTGCATGGCATGTGGCACCGTTATCATCATCAATGTCATCCAATTTCGACAGAAAAAACTGTGCTATCGCAATATAGAACACCAGTAACAGTCACTGCTAGGCCAGCCCCATTTTCAAAAAATTATGGTTTAATTTTGCCTCCAGCCCAAAATCCACAACAAACAGTGACACGTTGTGGACGCATATGTTTTTTGGCAATCACATGTATGTTTTCCGAATCCAAAATGCGGTAATTTAGGTAAATAGCAAAGCCATCAAGGTGATAATCTGCTTTATCGCTTAGGATGATTATGATCTAAAAATCTGCATTCTTTTGTGGATGTTAAATAGTCCGTTCAACGAACTCTCTTCGCTGCGTATGGTCATTAAGCTTCAGTTGTTGTGTCAATTAAATTTTGTAAGCAAGGAGACACAGATCTTTAATGAGTATACACTGAAGAGAGTTTGAAATTTATAGTTCTAGTCCATGACACCGAATAAAGGTGAAATATATTCAATAATAGAGAGTTGCATGAATGTATTCATCAATGAATATATTCATACATATGTTATTACATATGAATATATTCACTGACTAAAACCCTATTTCGAATAATAATAATAATCAAAACACCAAACGAACTATGGCTTTATTCATACCATGAGTGAGAATCTTTGGTTTTACTTCGTTACCACATAGAGATTGTTCTCTGAAACGATTTTTATTTCGCAGTTCTCGCTCTCATCTCACATTTTCTAAAAACGCAATAGTATTGTTGCCAATTTTGTAAAATCATGTAATCGTTGTGTATCTTTTAGGTATTTCTTAAATTATTTTACTTTTTCCTACATCCGGCAACACTGATCTTTAAAAGCATATTAGCTCAGTTCACAATCTTGGCATTTAACGCACATTTACCACACAATAGCAAAATATACAGAAATACCCTTGCCACTGCTTTGCAAATATCGCACACTCAACACTGTAGTTTATATTTAACCAACACATTGCCTTACTTAAGCAAATGAACAGCTGATCATAGATAAAAAACAATTGAAAAATAAGGTCGGAAGAATGGAAACGTACAACATAAAAACACGTATTAAAAGAAAAAAAAAAATGGACAGACTGCACTTTTTAAGGAATAAAGTAGAGCAGTTTGCAAAAGGTGTTGCAAAGTTAAACAAAAAAAAATCTCTCACAATTAACGGCAAATATTTACAATGGTATAAATTTACCATATAATTTCCAAAGATTGTGAACTGAGCTATTGTTTTTGCATATTCGATATTTGTTTATAATATATTCTATTTCACATTTGTGAATATTAGTATGCTCTTGTATAAGTGAACACACAAACTTCATTTTACTTTTTTTTTAGCTATCGAGTATTGATTGTTCTCTTTTTATATTGAATAGATGCGAAATGATCATTATTAAGTTTCATGCAACCCTATATTCAATAATGAAAACATGTTGTTCCATAGTGTAACGTTCAATTCTTATTAACACTAAGCTGTCAGCTGTCGAGTTTTTTTAAGGTTGGCAACACTTTACTGCACAAATGGCGACAAATGGCATTAAATTTGGGATGGACCTTATACGGCATACAAAGATTTCGGGTATATACCCTACAAAGTTTTTTAATTTTAAAGGTAGGATCATACGATTGTCGTAATGCACCAATAATTAGTGTATTTTATATGCCAATCGTGTGATCACAATATTATTGTGCTTATTTATCCCAATAAAATTCAACCCTGGTGCGACAATCGTGTGAAAGCCTTATCGGCAATTATGCACCAATGTAAATTCCAAAAATACACCAATATTTATTGCATTCTGGTGTGGCAATTGAAGACGAAAATAATCACCGATTTTTATTTTTTTAATCGATTTATTTCTTAAAAAGACACGTGTTTGTACGAAGCTTATAATTGTCATCCCTTAAAATATGCGTTTTTTAATTATTTATATGTAAATTGCATCAGCAACTTCCACCATTTTTTTTTTTCATTATTTTTAATTTTTTTTTTTTATCAAGCGAACACCCGATAATCAAAGCCGATGCAATTTTAATTTTTTAGAGAACAAATACTCTTTACTTTAGAGAATTAAATATAATTTGTAATTATATTCAAATTTAAATAAATAAATATTTTAGTAAATTATTTTTTTTTTAAATTATTGAAATGTTTTCTTATATGCACCACCAATGGCCCTTCTTGTAAGCCAATCTCTGACCCACACACTCCTTCATTTCTTTTTTTTTTGTATTTCTTTTTATTTATTTGTTCAATAAATGACCTTCGTATAAATAAAGAGGACGCTATTTCCTTTTTTTAAAGAACGAACCATTTTGAACACAAACAAAAATTATTTAAATGTACCACAACAGCTGATTCACAGAGTTGCCGTAACTATAACAAACGTGTGACAGCATTGGGACAATTATCGTCAATACATCGCTACGCGCCATCTTGTGACAATAAATTTTGCATAAATTAAGACAACCGTGTGAAATCAGAAGTTTTATTTGGGACAATTTTATTATTGTGCGCTAATTTGTTACAATAAAATTTGTCTCAGATTGGTGTATTTGAGTCAATCGTGTGATCCCAGTTTAACTCTTAAGGTTGTTATTAAAACTTTTTCTTGACGTTTGCAGTTCTCGATTTACATACATACATAATAGACATACAATATTTTTCTGTTTGTCCATGTTGATGTTTAGTATTCTTTTTAATATCAATATATCATATATATGAAATTCTTCTATTTGTTTTAATCATACGAGAACATATAAGCATTACACTTCTAAGTGTGTGGTAGCTGAGATAAAGGCTAAAATATTTAAACCAAATTTATTTCAAAACAATGCTGAATTTACATATATTTTAATGTACGAAGAGAATGTATATGAATCATAATAAATTGGAAAGAAACAAACAATAGCCATAGCAACATTATTGAAACAACAGACATGTATAGGGTCTGCCAAATAAGTTTTTTTTTTTAAATGCTATAAAAAAAAATACTGAATATTTTCTCAAATTTCTTTAATAATGGAAAATATTATATTATATCAAATGGCTGCCTCGGCTAGCCATGCAGTAGCCTATACCATCGGTCCAATTTTTAAGCACATTATCGATTGTGTGCAGCTGTATTTCAACAATGGCTTCACAAATATTGTCCTTTAAAACGTCAATTGTCTCTGGCTTGTTGGCGTAATACTTATCGTTGACGGCACCCCACAAATAATAGTCCAACGGTGTCAAATCGTAGCTCAGACATCAGCTCTGTGGCTGATAATGCGATCTTCAAAAACAGAGCGCAAAACATCGAGTGTAGCTTCGGCTGTGCGGCACGTAGCGCCGTCCTGTTGAAACCAAATGTTGCTAATATTCTCCTCTTCAATTTTTGTGAACAAAAATTCGTTCAACATGGCCCGATAACGATCGCCATTGACTGTAACGGCCACTCCTTGTTCATTTTCGAAGAAAAATGGCCAATTATGCCTCTGGACCAAAATCCGCACCAAACAGTGACTCGTCTTGGGTGTATCGGTTTTTCAGTGTATTCGTGCGGGTTTTCTGTGCCCCAAATGCGAAAATTTTGCTTATTTACATACCCGTCAAGATCAAAATGAGCTTCATCTGAAAAGATGATTTTTTTTGGCAAAATCGGCATCTTCTGTAATTCGATTCCCAGCGTTGTTCAAGCGCATACACAACCATATTCGTTCTGCGGAAGGATAAAACTAATTATCTGTCAAATCAGACATGAGCTAACTGTGACCATTCACGAAATAAGCACCAGTTGAAAAAAAAACGTTAGATGGCGGACCCTTTATATGTATATCGCTACTTTAAATGGTCAAAAACAAACAACAAAAAATAAAAGTGGAAAAAAACAATTATAGTTTTCTAAATATTTGGACAATGATCTATGTGGATAAAAATATTTTCATGTGGCAACTTCAAAATTGAAATAAAGATATAGGTTTTTTTGAGTTATAACTATGTTGCCAGAAAGGAGCGATATGCAGACCAGTAGTTAATGTTACTGTATTGTAATACCATATATCTACACTGCCACTAGCATTTTCATTTATGAACATAATACCCTAAAGTAACTCTATGTTAAGAGATTACTTATAGAAGTATATACATAAATTATTACACAAATATTTACACAAATTCATATGTGCATACATACATATATTCAATAACTCTTTTCAACATAGAGTTCTACAAAAGTATAAAAACGACTAAAAGAAATATTTCTTATTATTTTTAATAAAATATTATTATGAAATGCTTTAGTCTAAGCTTAAAGTTATAACCATTTTGCTAAAAATTTAATACAAATTGTAACAGAAAAAAATACAAAAGTTCTTGGCTAAGCAAACATCTAGAAAAGCATTTGTTGTAGTTTAGTACAGAATAATATGAATTCAAGACAGTTCGACTAAAAGTTTCTTATTTATTCGGACTTCTTTTGTCAGTTGAATTTTATTGTAAATAGTTTACCTTTTGAATTAACTTTTTTGATTTTTTATTTCTCTCGCAACAAATGCAACTTTTTCTTAAAGTTTTTATTTTTTGTCCATAAAAACGAAAATTATTTATTCATTTCAACGGTCTGTTTGTCAATTATTTTCGTTATTTCATTTACGCTGGTAACAGACGTGTTGCATTTTCAAGAATTTCACTGCTAAACTCTAACGGTGGTAAAAAGTTATGCAGTAAGAAACTTTTTCTTTAGATTTTCAATTTCAATTCTGAGAAAGTTTTAAATCTAGAAGACTGTAGTGAAACTTTTTGTGGGAAAATTAATTGTTAAAGTCACTGTTCTAATAGTCTTATTGTTATAAAATAATAAAGACTATTTAAAAAACAAAAATGTATATTAACTTATATAAGTATTAAAATTCCTGGCGGCTTTGGAAAGAAGAGATACAAACCTATTAAATGGTGTATACTTTACTTAAGTAACCTTAAGCTAATAATTTTTTTTTTTCAATTCATTCCAAACTTTCCATGTTAAGATACGCTTTTTATATAGGAACTATACTCCTTTTCGATTTGATATGTTTAGCAATGAATAAATTTGAAATTGATTGAGTTTAAGCATCTATTTCTCTTCTCTCCTTTCTAAATGCGCCAAGAATCTTAGAATCGGGTAATATTTAACTAAGCTATTAACTTATAAGTGCCTGAAAGTACGAAAAACCGGTTTTAAACTCGTAACTTAAGATTTTAGAGGTATTACGAAAATTTATAAATCAGGTTCTTTTTGTGCTCAATAGCACATATCAGAATAATGGTATCATTTCCCAGATATTTCTTCTTTAATCATTTTTGTCACATTGGTTTTTGTCTTGCATACTTTTTTTGACGCGTAAAAAATAGTGTAAAGTTCGTTTTCGTTCTATAATTTTATTTGTTGTAAGAATATTGTTGTTGTTTTGTATGGAGTTTACAAAGCCGTAAATACAGCCTTCAAAAAATATAAAACTTTAATAATTGATCATAATTTAAAAGACTGGTATATAAGCTTAATTCCAAAAAATGTGGGTGTTTACTAGGTTTTTTCCCGGAATTCCAGGGTTTACTTTATTTTGACGCTAATAGTATAAATATTGAAAAAAGATACATGTATATATGCGAAAATTCATAGTTTAAAGAATTAAATTATTTAACCAAATTACGCAAATTTGTCGAAAATTTAAAAAAATATTAAAATTTATTAATGTAGGATCACACGATTGTCGTAATGCACCAATAAATAGTGTTTCTTATATGCCAATCGTGTGATTATACAATTTATTGGCTCATACTTCAACTGCTTATTTATCCCAATCAAATTCAATTCTGATTCGACAATCGTGTGAAAGCTTTATCGGCAATCATGCACCCATGTAAATTCCACACATACACCAAAATTTATTGTGTTCTTGTGTGGCAATTGAAGAAGACAATAATCACCGATTTTTATTTTTTAATTGATTTTTTTTCTGAAAAAACACGTGTTTATACGATATTTATAATTATTATCCCTTAAAATATGTAATTTTTTAATTATATGTAAATTGCATCACAAACTTCCACCATTTATTTTTTTCATTACCTTTACTTTTTTTATAAAGCGGACACCGATAATCAAAGCCGATGCAATTTTTATTTTTTAGAAAATAAATCATCTTTACTTTAGAGAATTAAATAAAATTTGTAATTATATTCCAATTTAAATAAATAAATATTCTAGTGAATTAACTTTTTTAAATTTATTGAAATGTTTTCTCATACGCACCATCAATGGCCATTCTTTTAAGCCAATCCCTGACCCACACACTTAATCATTTCTTTTTTTGTCTGCATGTTTTTATTTATTCGTTCAGTAAATGACTTCAATATATGTAAATGAAGAGGCCGCTATTTTCTTTTTAAAGAATGAACCATTTTGACAAACAAAAAAAAAACAAAAAATTTTATTTAGCACAACAGCTGATTTACAGAGTTGCCGCAAACTAGAACAATCGTGTGACAGAGTTGAGACAATTACTACAATTTGTATCAGATTGGTGTATTTATGTCGATCGTGTGATCCCAGCTTTATACTATATTATTAGAATAATATAATATAACTTTACTATACTATTCTCACTACGGTATTAATCAAATACCAAAAAAGAAACAAAATTATTGAATTTACATTCTTAGTGATTGTAAATTAACTTTATAATTTAATATTTACTGCTATAAAGGTGTAAGTCTTCAAGAAATATATAAAACTTTTAAAAATATAATAATATATACATACATACGTATCTCGTTGTGCCATCTTCGTTGAAACGAACTAAAATTTGCTTTTGCAAACAGATACAAATAAGTTTGTTAAAATACATACCTACTCGTACATACAAAGCTGTTGCTCTTTGAATTCGTTGTAAATGTGGTAAAATAACAGTTTACATAGAACATCAATGTGTAAATGACATTTACGTTTAAAAGTAATTTATTATTTTTTTCCCTACACACTTGAGCTGATATTTTACGTTTAATGAATAATTATCAGACAAACAGCACATACCAATATGTCAGCCTACCCGAAAAACAACCCACAATTGTGGGCAATGTCAAATATCAACAGCAAGTGTATCATTAAAAACTCGTATATCTTTATTGGCAACAGCACAATCACTACAATAACAACAAAAGATTGGCTGCGAGTTGTGTAATAAGGCCTGAAATGACGGACCATTAATGCGTAATTCAATTATTGAATGATGACTTTTACTTTAATTTTGGGTTGAATTTTTAATTTTTCAATCCATAAAAGGTAAATTTACATGTTTTTTTTTCTTGGGTGTGTGTGTAACTTAACTCACTGTAAACCCCATGCTGTGCACTAAACAGCTCTTTCTATGCTTAATTAACTTCTATAGTGTATTGGATGACAGAATTTAAACGTAGTCGTATGAGCTGCATAGACGAACACCATAAGTGCCCACCACTATACCAACTGTATACAGTAGAAACAAAAAAATCGTCAAAAGGATGATCGTTATGCATCGCATACATACAACTCGTTGCTGTGTTTGTTTGACTGTGAGCTCCCGAGACACCCACTTTGTACAGAGGTTTCGCATACCCAAATGTGTTCGTATAAAATGGAAAAATCACTACCATTTGATATCTCTACAATGTCAGCTAGCTCGTGCCCCTTCAATTTGCGATCGCTCATAACCAATTTGTGGATATTTTTGATGTTTTCTGGAATAACAGCCTCATTTGGACGTCTCTGCAACATTTGTGCTGGTACGACCACGTTTAAATTTAGCAAACCACTTCTCTACCATTTGTCTCGACAAAGCAGAGTTCGGATAATATTTTTCAAGGCGTAGTTTGGTTGCCACTGTATTTATTTCATCAAAAAGCAATGCTCTATCAAAATTCGAAATTCGCTTTTTTAGGATTTCTGACCAATTTATACACGTATCGATTGAAGGTTAGTACTAAATAAAAATCATAAGGAAAAAATTCTAGTAACGCCAACTATGCGTCATCCTACGACCTTAATGAATGACATGATACATAATTCCCGAGTTATCCCAAGTGGAACAAGGGGGACTTCTCTCACCCAATGAGCTAAACCCAATTCTATTATTTATACTCATTGAAAACGCCGGCTCCTACTGCCGGATGCATTTGTTAAAGAAGTTTTTCATAGTTTAAATACTCATAACAAGTCTCTAAAAACATTATGAGTTGTTAGCGCTATTGAAAATTGACAGACGGGGTGTCTTACCTACCACAAATGTGTTTACTTGTGAAATTCACCCGGCCTCTAACTCTTCTTTCTCTGAATCTGAAAACAAACTTAAAATCGATTAATACTTAACTAAGTTATTAGCTTATAAGTGCATGAATGTCCTAAAAATCAGTTTTAGGAGGTGTTTCGAAAATTACATAAACAGAACCTTGTTCTACTCGATATGGCCATTATCAGAAGAGTAGTATAATTTCCCAGGTATTTCAACTTCGTTCTTTTGTGTTTCACCGTTTTATGTGGCCAAGTCCCTTCACAATTCTCAACAATTTGAAGTTAGGCAAAGTTCCTGGTACAGCTACAGTCTTTTAGGATTTTACTGTATAATTTGCGAAATAAAGAAAAACTTTTTTTTGACATTTTGTATAATTTTGGGTGGTATGGAAAATTAAATCGGAAAATTAAGTTTAAAAATATACCCAATTTAGTGTAATAAAAATGAATTGTTTTTTTTTTGCAAATAACTCTAACTTGACACATCGGTAACAAACTTATTAAACAAAAATTTGAAAATTTTGAAAAAAAATATTGATAAACAGAGAACATTTGTTTGGAGCTACTCTTCCATTAGACCACAGATATAATGCTCATATGTTAAATTTAAATTATATATTAACTTATATGCCCATTTTAAGCCATTAATTTTCATTGTTAATATTTTGAACAGTAATAAATTAGTTGTAAACAATAACAAACCCTTAATAGTGCAAATGTAAGGAATAATTTAAGAAAATTTTACAAAAACTTTAAATATTTTATCATGAAATCTCTTTATCTAACTACTGATTTTATAAACCCAATATTCCTTACACATAGCATATGTTTGTGATTCTGCATAATTTATAAGGTAATCATTGAGGTGTAAATATGGAAAAACATTCAAGGATATTATAAATTCTATATTTGTTCAGCTTAATGCCTTTACCTCCTTATTTCTTCGCCTTAAAGGCAATATTTCTTTATATTCGACTATAATGTTTTCTTGTCTTACCTTTTTTGTTTTATTTTTAAGCAATCAAAAAAGACAAAAAAAAAATATAAAAAAAAATATCGAACATTTTTTTTAATGGTGCTCATATGTGAAACGTAAAACGATTTATATAAAAATGTTCCACTAAAAAAATAGCTTTAATATATAAATTGTTTGTATGTTTTTTATGGGTTTTAAAACAGATTCAAGAGAGATAGTACATACCTATATGGTTTTGTAAAAACTTGTATAAAATTTATTGATCCGGAACTACATACGAGTAACATTAGTAACATTATGTAACATTTTCACTTGTGAAGATAAACTAAGGAGGCAAAATTATTTATAATCATTTTAAACGATGATTTTGAAAGAAGAGCAAAAAACATTTTTAAAAGTATTTTTAATGATGCCATCTAGCAACTTAATTATGAATATTGTTACGAAAATAAAAAAGCCTAAAAAGCCTTCGAATGTTGTAGGAAGAACGAGAACCTTCGGAAGTAATAGATAAACATAAACGAATATTAAGTTGCTGCTTTATGATAAACTATATAAAGATAAAGTGAGAAAATGAAAACTGTAAAACAACAACAATGTGGTGTTTATTTTATTTTGCCGCAATTAAGAAAAACTCTAACATTTAAAAAAAAGGTTAAAACGTAACAATATGTAAATTTTTTTATAGAGGTATAGAATTTTAAGTTAGCATTACTTTTCAAGATGGCGACCGATTTAACAGCTGTCAAGTGATTTATTCTCAGTTTGGCTTGGCAATTTATCATGAATAGACTCATGCCTCAACAACGCTTGCAACGCTTCCCGATTTTCATAAGCGAATTTTGTTTATCGATGAAGCACACTTCTGGTTAAATGGCTACGTCAACAAACAAAGCTGCCGCATTTGGAGTGAAGGTAATCCTCAAGTGTATGTGGAAACACCGCTACACCCAGACAAACTGACTGTTTGACTGTTTATCATGAATAGACTCATGCCTAAACAACGCTTGCAAATAGTGCAATTTTCATTTTTCATAAGTGAATGTTTTTTTTCAATTTTTTCAATTTTCATAAGCGCACTTCTGGTTGAATGGCTACGTCAACAAACAAAACTGCCGCATTTGGAGTGACATCCAGAAAATCCATCCAGTTTACATCCAGAAAAACTGACTGTTTGGTGCGCTTTATGGGCTTGTGGTATCACTGGTAGGTACTTTTTCAAAAACGATGGTGGTCAGAACGTTACAGTCAATGGTGATCGGTATAGAGCCATGATTACTAACTTTTTCATTCCTGATTTGAATAACCATGATGTCCAGGAGATGTGGTTTCAACAAGACGGCGCAACATGTCACACAGCCCGTGCCACGATAGATTTATTAAAAGACACGTTTGGTGACCACCTAATTTCACGTTTTGGACCTGTGAATTGGCCTCCAAGATCTTGTGATTTAACACCGCTAGACCACTTTCTGTGGGGCTATGTAAAGTCATTGGTCTATGCGGTAAAGACAACATTCGCCGTGTTATTGCCGATATACGACCACAAATGTTGGAAAAATTCATCGAAAATTGGACGTCCAGATTGGACTACATCCGCGCCAGCCGTGGTGGTCATATGCCAGAAATCATATTCAAAATGTAATGCCACAAGGTTATCTTTCGGATAAATAAAATTCATGTCAATTGAATAATCCACCGTTGTTTTATATCAATTTATAGTTCTATACCTCTATCAAAAACACCCCTTATACTGTAACATACATACAAAATCAAATAATTTCTTAAAATATTTTAAAAGATAAGATGTAAACTTTTAGAAGAATATCATTGCATATTAGTTTAACATGCAAATTTTTATTATATTTTTATAATAGAGTATAAATATTTTAGCTATTATGTTGTCACGAATTGTCTGTTTAATATTCAATAAAAATAAATTTTATTATAGCAAAAAAATAAAAAAATTCAAATACGGCGAAGAAAAAGTTTTGAATATTTTGCTGCTTTAGAATTTTACATAAAATTCCCACAACATTAGCATACAATATGCGTGAAAAACAATGGCATTGCAAGACCAAAATATTCATATTTGCATACATTTTATGAATATAATTTTGTGTTATTACTACAACAACAGAATGTACACCAAGGGTTAATTGATTTTGTGCTTCGCATAACAACAGTAGGTCAAATAAAGTTCTATTTTACTATTTAACATTAAGCTAAAAAACCAAAATCTATGGACATCAACTTGTCATCAATGTCTTTGATAAGTTATTATTGCTCTGAACGCATTTAAGTACGAGAATAAAACTCTTACGACATTTACACGATATGTAAGAAGTCAAAATAAAGTGACATGAAAGCAGCTGTTTTAAAACAGACCAATAGTGCGGGAGAAACAAAATGTTTTTTCTTTGTTTATTTTATTTATTTACATAAAAATACATCCTTGATCTAATGGAGTGACTGTTTTGCCGAATTTTCATCCGTATTTTCTCTCTCTGTCGTACGCTCGTATTACATATTGTATTTATACGATACTATTCGCAATCTTCTACACAAAAACTTGACATGTCGGTCGACTTGTATTGTAGTGTAAAGCTGGGATCACACCATTGTAGCAATGCATCAATTATTGGTACGGCTATCGTGTGACCACCCAATAAGTAATAATGCGGCAACAAAAATATCAAAAATGAGCCAATATTTAGTAGTAGACAATACGTACCAATAATTAAATTATTAAATCTATTTTCGTAGGATAAACTTGGATAATTTTATAATTTTACGTCAACAAATCACAACAGAAATTGTGTCATATTGGTACATTTGCGACAATCATGTGCTCCTAGCTTAAGCCCCCTTTGAACAACAGTAATGATTTAATACTTTTATAAAGACGCATAAATAAGCTTCACATCACGGTAACAAAGTCAAGCAAGCCATTGTTTGTGGTTTAACTACTGCACACATGAAATAACAATAACTTTATCCGTCATACTACACACACAGGTAAATTTGTATTTAAATATAATTCATATCTAAATTTATAGAATTCGGTAAATGAAAGAATTTCATATCTATGCTAGAACTACCTTAAGCTCTATTTATTTGAGTAAATGAGTTAGGTTGACGAAAGGAACTTAACATTCCAAATTGAACAATAATTTGAGAAAAAGTTAAGCTGCAGAAAAAAAAGTCTGCTGATACAAAAGTTTTGTTGTTATAAAATCTTTTAAGGTTAGCACTGACAATAAATTGACATTTATAAAAAGCCCAATAGTTATTCCTCTACAAAAATTATGTTTAATATACGTAACAGGTCATTTAATAAGCCCGTAGGAGACGACAAATAGATGGCGTTGCAAGAATTTTTTCCATATGATTTTTATTGAGTACTATACTTAAAACGATACGTGTATAACATTGACAGTAATCTGTTAATTCATGAGTTATAGCATTTTCTGTGAAACAACTTTTCTTATTGAAAAAAAAGCAAAAAAGTGAATTTCGTGTTTTGATAAAGCATTTTTTGATGAAAAAAAAAAAAAAAAAAAAAAAAAACAGTGAAAGCCAAGCAATGGCTTGATAAACATTATCCGAACTCTGCCCCATCGGCGACACGTGATAAGGATTACTGAATTTGAACGTGGTCGTACTAGCACAAATGTGGGAAAGCCCAGTGGACGCCAAAATGAGGCTGTTATTCCACATAACATAAAAAAATCCACAAATTGGCTACGACCGATCGCAAATTCAAGGTGCACATTGTAAAGATATCAGATGGTAGAGTTCTTATTATTTTATGCCAACATTTGGATATGCGAAAACTCTGTACAAAGTGGGTGTCGCGTGAGCTCACAAATCGATGAAAGCGTTGGAAAAGGGCTTAGAATTGTTTATACACCCACCGCATTCCCCAGAGACTTTTTCGCGTTTTCAGATTTTAAAAGAATGCTTGCTCGAAAGATTTGAAGTCCAGAGAGGAAGTAATCGCTGCAACTGAGGCCTATTTTGACGAGAAAGAGAAATCGTACTAAAAAAGTGATATTAAAAAGTTGGAAAAACGTTATACTCGTTGTTTCGTCCTCGAATAACCAAATCGAGTTTTGTCAAAATTTTGTTTTTTTTCCACTTATGCTACGGTCCTGTTAAATGTTTCCGTGAAGCTTAATTGTAGAAAGAGAGAGTATAAATTTAAGCTAAGGCTACATTCGACTTTTACTGGCAATGATAAGGAGATAGTGCTTCTAGAAGGGTAAGTCCTTAAACAACATTAGGCATTTAACATTTATTAATTGGTCGAGAGTGGTTTAGACTCCTAAATTACTTTAAAACTGATTTTTAAGAAAAGAAGTAAAAGTTTATTAAAATCTTAACTGAAATAAAATTTTATCTAAAAAAGATTATGGAGATATGTTAAAACAACCGAAATGGCATAAAACATAAAACACGAAAGACCCCTGTGCGAATCCCAGCAGAGGACAAGACGACAAAAAAAATGTAATTGCGGTTTCTACTGTTTAATAAAAGACTTCTAACTCCTTCCATACATATCCATCCAAAGAAGCTCTGCGGACCTTTTAGCTTACCTCTAACTAAATAACAGGCAAATTTTGTCAATAGATAATTATTTTACATCCAAGTCGAGGTATAAGCTCATTTTATGCTTCTTCCATTTTTGGGCCTAGCTTCCATATAGTATACTGGTAAAAATTTCCTTTCAAAACTTTTGGTGAGCATCACTGATATAAATTATGGCACAAATAAGTTTCGAATAATATCATTTTTCATATACTGTAACCCACAACTGAAAGAACCAGACAAAAGACAGCAGAAGGCTTTCTCTTAGATTGAAATGTTACCTTGACAAAGAGCTTACATTTCAAATTGTTTGAATGATACTTTACTAGTTATCGATCAAGAGAGTCACCTACCGGAAAAATAATTGATTTTTTTCCCCCAACCAATACGATGTTACCAAATGCAAGGTTCGATACAAAGGCGAAAAAAACTAAACATATGAGCTCAGCAAAGGAGTGAAACAGGAATTTATTTTGTCTCCCACATTATTTCTTTTACTGCTGTACCTTAGAACACAAACATCGAAACGTCTGTTTGAATGTGAACAAATTTCCTCATAATACCGACTACACTGACGATATATACCTTTTGTGGGGTGACGTGGTGCAGTGGTTATAGCGCATGCATTAGAACACAAGCGGCTCAGGTTCGAGCACCAACAGAAAACGTGATGAAAAAAATTTAATTGTGGTTTCGAGTGTTTAATAAAGAGGCTACAACTTCCCTCCAGACAACTCCTTCTAAAAAATAAGGATGAAGCCCGCTCCCCTGGCATTCTAGCTTATCTCTTGCGATGATGTAAACATCAAGTGAAGGATCAGAAAAAAGCGCCAGCTACTGGGAACAATTTACAATGCCTAGTAAAGATCACCACCACCACTTAGCAAGGATCTACACCACTATACAGAATCATATGGAGGCGAGCTACAGTTTATCATCTACTTAGCTTGATAAATCAACTTGATTAATGGAACTGAAACAAAGCAATGGATGCTTTGAGGAAAGCCAATACAATTTTTAGAGGAGTGAGAAGAAAAGCCTTTTCGCACATCGCCTCGATGACATAGGAGAGAAGCTAAAGCCTTTATCTGCCAATACGTATAAAGTTGGCCTCAAATTAAATACAAAGAAAACCAAATTAATCCGGATTGGTACTGATTGAGGACGCAGACTCCTTATCTTCGTCGGAAGCATAATTTGGAAATATGTTTGCTTTAGTGTTGATATTTTCGATATAATTAACAATGCCCGTTCAAAATATAAAGAGCAAATAATATTACCACCACAATAAAGCTCAAAATTTTTTAGCAGTAATGTCTAATCACCACTACTGTATGGTTGCAGCACCTGGAGCATAACACAATCTTCACTTCAATCGAAGCTCCACTCCTTTCACAACAAATGCTTGAAACAAATCCTCCGCATTTTTTGGCCTAACTGGGTAACCAAACGACAATTGCTCATATTGGTGAACTGCAAATTGGATTCGAAATCTGCAAAAACACAAATGGACATCGATTGCTCATTTTGTTGATATACCCCCTGATTAAATTGCTAGGCAAGCACTGAACTAGAACCCACAGGGCAATGGAAATCCTGGTAGGTACTCAAAGACTTGGACTCGAATTAAGAAGAAGGAATGCTTATCACGCAACGAAAATATCATAGCTAATGCTGATTGGGCAACGTGGAGGGGATTATTAGACGCCCTATGTTTCTTGTGAACTTTTATTTAAAATTAATTTTGTATTTTGTAATTTTCATAAATAAAGATATATATCTGTGGCGATATGGAAGAGTAGCTTAAGTCGACTTAAGTTATTCTTACTTACCTACACAGACTTATCTTATTTGGAGACAATATCAGAAAAAATCTAACAGAATATACTTCTATTGAAAAACCTCTAGCGGTATTCGATTTTATCATATAATTATTTTATCATATAAATCTGTGCCTAAATCGACTTAAGCCACTCTTTCATATCGACACAGATATAAAGGGTCCGCCAAATAATTTTTTTTTTATTGCTATAAAAAAAATACTGAATATTTTCTCAAATTTCTTTTTTTATTTGAAAGTACAATCCTTCCGGTTAATAATGGAAAATAATTTCATTCAAATGGCTGCCTCGGCCATGCAGTACCCTACACGACCGGTCCAATTTTTAAGCACATTATCTATTGTGTGCAGCTGTATTTGACCAATGGCTTCACGAATATTATACTTTAAAGCATTAATTGCCTCTGGCTTGTTGGTATAACACTTATACACTGACGGCACCCCACAAATAGCAGTCCAACGGTGTCAAATCGCAGCCACATGACATCAGCTCTGCGGCTGATAATGCGAAATTCAAAAACAGGGCGCAAACATCGAGTGTAGCCTCTGCTGTATTGCACATAGCGCCGTCCTGTTGAAACCAAATGTTGTTAAACATGGCCCGATAACGATCGCCATTGACTGTGACGGCCGCTCGTTGCTCATTTTCGAATAAAAATGGCCCAATTATGCCTCTGGACCAAAATCCGCACCAAACAGTGACTCGTCTTGGGTGTATCGGCTTTTCAATGTATGCGTGCGGGTTTTCTGTGCGGCAAATGCGAAAATTTTGTTTGTTTACATACCCACCAAGATCAAAATGAGCTTCATCTGAAAAGATGATTTTTTGGCAACATCGGCATCTTCTGTTTATAATCGATCGCAGACCCAGATTTCCAGCGTTGTTCAAGCCTATACACAACCATATTCGTTCAGCGGAAGGATAAAACTATTTATCTGTCAAATCAGACATGAGCTAAGTATTACCGTTCACGAAATAAGCACTAGTTGAAAAAAAAACGTTAAATGGCGGACCCTTTATAATACGATGCCCTTTTGGTTTTTATAATATTTTTTGGAGGTAGCTGCCTTATCCGAGTCAATTATTTACGCAGAGAAGAACAAAAAGTTGAAGAGTTCTACACGTACACGTAGAATATTTCTTCACAAGCTCAGAACAAGCTTTGAATAGCAGTATGAACTAAAAATAACCTATTGATTAGGATGTTACCTAGACGTTACTCTATTAAATTATTATCTACGCCGTATTTCAGCTTATTGCCTGTTTAAGTGGAGTTTATAGCGCAACACTTAGTCGGACATTGACCTACACACGATTTTCTTATTTACTGGTATTTTAAATTACAAACATCAAATGGAATTGGGAAATCAATTTTATAACTTCGTTTTGGCGTTAAAAATATTACAATTTTATGATCTTGTGGAAATTTTCGATGACACGTAACTTGAATTTTTATGACCCTGTCGTTGATTTTATTACTGTTTCTACTGGATGATATTGATGTTGCTGTTGCTGCTGCTGTCACTTTGCTCTGTCAAAATGTGCAATACGTATTTGTTGTGCCAAATATACACTGTGTATATCGATAGAATTCAAAAAAAAAAAAAAAAAAAATATTTTTGTTTTTTTTTATGAAAACCATTAGCAAGGGGTGTAATGTCACGTGCAACAAATAAAATCTGTAGCAATATTGCTCATTTCCTTTTACTTTTACGAACTTTCTTCAATTTCAATTTCTTTACTATCCCTAGCGTTTGTTTTCTGTATTTTCTGGGTTTTGTGAGAAAATTATGTATTTGAAGTCGGTGACATTTTTACGTGTAACACGTTTATGATATTCATCGGTCTTCATTTTTTGTTTTTTGCTTCTTTTTTTGCCATGGCATACGATGATTATATCTGTGTGTGCATTTTAATATTATGCTTGTTTGTTTACCCACACAAATACATTTTGCGGTTTTAACTGTATTAATGGCATTATTTGGTATTTTCGCTTGTGGCCAATATCACGTAGTAAATATTTATTTCCGGTTTATTTAACAAGTTAATTTTTTGAATATAGAATTTAAACTTTGCCCCTTTAAATAAAACGAAGAAAGGGAACAATTTTATAATGCTGTAGATATACTCGTATTAAACAGAATTATAATAAAGATGATATTTTGTAAAAAAGTGATAATATTTTTAAAAAGTGATAATATTTAACTTGGCGCCATTTGTGCAGTAAAGTGTTGGCAACCCTCAAATAAAAATTCGACGGCTAATAGAGTTAATAAAAATACACGATAGAACAACGGGACTTCATAATTGAAAAATATTTCAAAAATAATGAAAGCTTTGCGGTCGCAGTTCGAAAATTTCATGCAAAATAGTGTCGGAATAGTATTTCAACTTTATCAACGCTGAAGAGATTAATTGAAAAATTCAGGGACACTGGATCCGTAAGATACGCCAAATACACTGGTTGTCCAAAAACAAGCCATTCAAATGTCAATATAGTAGTAGTGCGTAAGAGTGTCGGCGACAATCCAGGAAACTCAATTCAGCAAAAGAAGAAAAGAAGCAAAGAATTTCAAACTTCAAGAAGCTCTCTAAAGCGCATACTCACTAAAGATCTGTGTCTCATGCTTACAAAATTCAAGTAACACAACAACTGAAGCCTAATGACCATGCATAGCGAAAGAATTATTGAATTATTGAATTATTGTTGAATTATTGAACATCAACAAATGGATGCTGATTTTTCAATCATGATGGCTTTGTTAATATCCAAAATTACTGCTTTTGGGGTTCTGCGAATCCACATGTGATTGTCGAAAAATAAATGCATCTATAACGTGTCACTGTCTGGTTTGGATTTTCTGCTGGAGCCATAATTGGACCATATTTTTTTGAAAATGAGGCAGTGACTCTTACTGGTGCTCGTAGTCGCGACATGACAACACATTTTTTATTGCCGAAATTGGATGATATATATGTGGCCAATATATGATTCAACAAGACGACATCACATGCGGTAAGCCTTGTGAAACAATTCAATTCAATGCATGAGACATTTCCAGTTCGTATTCTCTCGGTGATCAGAATTGGCACCCTAGATCGCGTGATTTAACACCATCAGATTTCTTTTTTATGGGGTTACTAGAGTAATCTCCCCAGCGTTGCTGGTAGCCTTTGTGTTGTACCTGCTTTTTGACTGATGTGAATAGATAAAGAAAGCCTTGACTGTAACCGTTCTCTACACAGGTAATATTCAGATATTTTTTATTGAATGCAAAGTTATTAAAACCAAATTTAGAAATTTCATTTCTAACAATTCGCAAGACATACAAAAACCATTATTTAATTTGTATGGGAGATGCCACACCCACTTATTCAATTTCGCCAATATTTCGACTAATAATGTCTATTTCCTATGAATTTATTTAGACAAAGTTCAGAACAAATATAAATATTGCCGTTTCAAAGATATATACAAATCTATGTATTGCCCACGACATTGATTGCAGTAATGATTTGTATTGACTTGTTATTTGGACCGAAGTTATTTGGACCAAATTCAGAAACTTTAGCTATAAACGTTTTCAAGATAGGCAAATATCAATATTTACTTTGTTTGGAGATGCCCCTCCCACTTATCCAATTTCGCCCACTTTTAGAGTGATGATTTTTATTGACCACAAAGTTGTTTGAATAATTCAGAACCTTCCACTATTACCGCTCCAAAGATACACTAAAATCAGTGTTTATTCTTTATGGAGAGTGACGCTCCCTCTTATGCAATTCCGCCCACTTTTTGACTGATGATTTGTATTGACCACAAAGTTTTTTGGCCCAATTTTAAACATATTTTTCAATTCACACAAAGTTTAAATGCTGTAACGAATTTCGTTGTCAATTAAAACTTATGCGATACCAAGTGGTTCACTCTAACGTCAATACATCGTGCACCAATGGACCTACAAAAACTGTATATACATAAAAACCTTGGTATTGTCTTCACCTTTTGTTTAAGGGCTTAAAAAATGAAATAGTTTGGTGCATTTCAGAGAACATTAACTACAACGCATTTAATAGTCCTCTTTTATATATTTAGATTTGAAATCACAGGTCTATGTCAGCAAGCCCACAACCATCCGTGCATTCGCCGCATTAATGAAATTCATCACATTTATACAAAATGGTCAAGGATAATTTTTACAAATGAGTGCGTTTGTGCATTTAAAGCCGTGAATGTATTATTCCATAAATAACCCTATCCTATGTACTTTTCAATAATTACGTTAGTTACGACGGGTAGCCAGACACGGCCAGCCCACCTGGGTCCAATATTGATCCCACTGTGATATCCATCAGTAATCCAGAAAATGAACAATCTATATGTCCGCGTCCCGGTTCAATCCGAAGGAACCAGACGCATGTACAAAAAAGGAAATCCTGCCGATATTCACACCAGCCAGATCCGACAAGGCATCCAGAGACGGACTACCAAGGAGAGCAGTCCTAATATCCGAAGGACTCGGGCACTGGCATAGGAATTGCTTTTCAGTAAAAATATAACATTTAGAAGACTAAAATCAAAATCAAATTTTGCTTTAATTTTGGGACACTTTTTATAATCTAAACAGAATTATCCTAATTTTCATGTTTAAAAATTTTGCTTAAAATCGTGTAATTTTTAACTAAAGTTTGCTTCAAATGTTGTAAAGGTCTGTTTTAATTCGACTTTAAAAACAAACCCCTTATTTACATTTTACTTATACGAAAAATATGAAAAAACATAAATTACTGCTCCTTTAAAAAGAAATTTTTATCAAGTTAACAGCGCTGTGACAAGGATTTCCTTTTTTTATCAACACCGCAAGCGATAACTTTTCACAAAAATATTGTAAAAAAGAAGGAAAGAGCAAAAGAAATTAATCCATTTTCGCTTCGTTTTTTTGAAAATATTGTTGTATTACGATTTTTTTTTTTTTTTTTTTTTTGTATAGATGTTTGTTAAAAAATAAAATCCCTACTGCCTTCCTTTAATTTCCTCTGTTTCTTTTAAAATTATTTGTCCTGGTGGTATTTACTTATAGAAAAGTTTGTATATACGAATGAATTCCTTTTTGTTTAAAAATAATTTTATTTATTTATCACTGTCGCGCTAAAGAGGGACGAACCAATATAAGACGAAGCGTTAAAGGCAATACCAGTAGCACAACAACAAGTTATTAAAACAACAGCAAGAAACATTATTGTGCCCCATTAATTCACCAAAAAACAAAAAACGTATATATTTTACATGCTTTCTTTTAATAGCGGTTTTCGGTTATCAAAGATATTTTTTTCTTTTTTTTTTGTTTTTAAATAAAACTGTATGGGAGTTGCCAAATTTTAGCAATTATTAGTGGTTTTACAGGATTTAATGAAAAAAGAGGCGATTAAATAAAAATGTATGGGAGTTGCCAAGTTTTAGCAATTATTAGTGGTTTTACAGGATTTAATGAAAATATAGGCGATTATAACAAGTGTGGCACGTTGCCACTTGGCTAATATAAATTATAGGAAGATATCGATTTAGTGCTACGTTTTAACCCTTCTAAAACGTGTGAGTTCTTTTAAATTGTCTTAAATAAAATAAATAACACGAATTTATTCATTTACTTTATACAGACTTTTTATTTCCACATTTTAATATCATGGAATAACTTATTTAACTTCCACTTTACCCACAAATTACTCAACACTTTTACTAACACAATAGCACGACTTTACTCTTTGATTGTTAAATTACGACTGACTGCCTGAGTACAATGCGCTGCTTTTTATAGTAGACTAGAGTAATCCCACCTGCGTTGCTGGGAGCCTTTGTGTTGTACTTGCCCTTTGACTGATGTGGAGTGATAGGGAAAGCCTTAACTGTTACCGTTCTCCACACATGCAAAGTTTTAAATTTTTATTTTTAAAACAAAATTTTGAAACTTCAACTATAACCATCCCCAAAATATAAAAAAATCTTTATTTAATTTGTATGGGAGGTACAAGCCCACTTATTCAATTCCGCCCTCTTTTTAACTGATGATTTGTAGTATCTAGAAAGTCATTTATACCAAATTCAGAGCCTTTCATTCTAATCGTTCTCTAGATACACAAAAATCAATACTTACTTTGTATAAGGGTGCTACTCCCACTTATTCAATTCGGCCCAATTTTTGACTAATGATTTGTACTGAGCACAGAATTATTTAGGCCAAACTCAGAGACTCTTCTCTTACATTTTTAAAAATATAGACATATGAATACAAATTTTATATGGGCGTAGCACCGTCCACTTAAACAATAGTGAAGTCACACACCAAATGAAAGCTTTCTACATATGCTTTTTATATACACAGTTTTAAAAATATTTTCTGACTCACACAAAGCTTAAACGCTGTAACAGATTTCGTTTTCAAATAAAACTTATGCAATACAAAGGGGTTCACTCTAATAACTCACGAACCAATGGATCTACAAAAATCGCTTATACATAGAAACCTTGGCGTTGATTTCACCGGTTGACGCATTTCAGAGACCATTAATTGCAACGGATTTTATAGTTCTCTTTTATATCTATAGATTTACATTAATTTTAAATATTCTCACATAATCTATAAAAACCTGTTCTAGCATATTCTACAACCTTCTATTCAGCTACGTTAATTCAAACGCAAACACCGTTTAAATAAGCAATTGTTAACACTGTTAAGAACACAAATAAGTACTACATTGACAGGTTGGTCGTAGCCATGACACAAACCAATAGAATAACCTTCACAATACAGCTTGTAGCTCTAAATGTTAGTATATCTTGTTTTCTTAACAATATTAAGCAATCAAGTCACAGATAAAACTGCGGTTATAGTGCAAAGGAAATCATAAAAGATAACTCATAAAAGATAACCAGGCTTAAAAGTGGTCATCAGTAATGTCGTTACGGAGAAAACTACTGAGGGCATAAAATAGGATACAACGGCCGCCCTGCAAGAAATAACTAGGAAATATTGTGTAAGCCTCCCAATCTGAATAAGATAAAAGAGGGCATCAGAAAACTTAAGAACAGTAGAGCAGCGGTGATGACAACTGTATAAGCTAAAGTTCAACAGGTTGATACCGAGACTACAGCTGGATTTCGGTGACCCCATCAGTCAGGAGAAAGGAACAGTTGCCACCAATTTGTAAAGAAGGCATCGTTGTAAAATTACCGAAAAGTGGCATCTTGAAGGACTGCAACAACTGGTGGGGAATTTCTCTGCTTAACAACATATACCAGATACTAGCAGTCGTAATGCAGAGAAGCATTGAGAAGAAAAGGTGTAACAAAAACTAATACCGGAATAAAGCAAGGATGCCCACTACCTCTTTAAGTACTCGAAACATCGTGAAGTTGAAGTCACGATCGAAGTCTGTTCAAAGATAAGGAAATTTAACGTCAACTCGAGAACTATGCTTATGATAATTGTCTATGCAACCACAACAAGAATACTCTGACCAAGCAACATCAGCAACACAGAACTCTAGAAGATAACTAATGGGAAACCCATATTAAAACAAGTAGAATATAATAAATGGCACTATAGTGAAGGCCTCAGAGTTCAAGAAGCCATGGTAGCCAAAAAACAACCTTTTTTTGTGAAAATAAAACACTAATTTTAAATGGGAAAGTAAAAAACAATTTATTCAAAGTATTGGCCATTGCTGGCTACATTTTTCCCATCTTTCAGTAAATTTGTGGATTCCCTGTCAATAAAACTGTTCGTCTTTTGAAGCAAACCAATTAGTCACCCAATTTTCGACTACCTCTTAAGAATCGAAGTACTACTCAGCCAAGGCATGTCCCATCGATAAAAACAAATAGTAGTCGCAAGAAACCAAGACTGCTGAATACGGAGGGTGGGGTGGCAGCTTTCAGTCTAATGCTTTGATTGTATTCTGAACCAGTTTGGCAGGAGCATTGTCATGTTGCAAAATTACAAAATTACCTTGCCGTGTCTTATGGGCCATTCTGTTAATTTTTCGATCAATTTTTTTTTTTCTCCTGCGTATTAGCTTTCCACAAAGCATTCATTGCTTTTTTTCAGTTTCTTTAATCAATTTGATCTTTCAAGCTAAGTAGATGATTAATCCACTGTAGCTTTCTTCATATGATTTTGAGTAGTGGTGAATATCCTTGCTAATTGGTGGTGATCTTAGCTTTAGCATTGTAATTAGTTTCCCCAGTAGGTGGCGAGTTTTCCTGATCATTCGTCTGATGTTTGCTATCATCGCCAGAGGTATGCGAGAGTTCAGAGGGCTTCTTTATTTTTTAGATGGAGTTGTCTAGATAGAAGTTGAAGCCTCCATGGTTCAAATTGACTATATGTTATCTGTATCGATCTGCATTTACGGTTTCATCAGCTTTCAGAAGCTCGTGGTACACCACACCTTACTGGTCACACCAGACAAATAGCATTGTCTTCCTGCCAAATCGATCTGGTTATGCAGCCGGAGTTGATGGTTGTGCCGAATTAACCCATGATTTTTTCTGTTTTGAGCATAACCACCATATGCCATGATAAGCATTCGATGCTACTTTGCAGCACTTTTCTTCAAATGAAAACAAAGAATTAATTCTTTCCGTAAATCATCATTCATTACCTCTATCACGATCAAAAAATATGATGTTGCTTGCTCACAGATTTGATGTATACTGAATAAAGAAATTAAGACTCGTTCACAATAAATGTTCCCTATGGAGGTTTTTGTATCTTGATGCTCACTTTATACCGGTACACCTGCTACTCCTTTTTACTACTGACATCACGGTTGAGGCTTAATATGAAAAAGGAACTTAAAGTATTTCAGGTAAAATACTTGAATTTTATAAGTTGCTTTGGCAACAAATTTTATCAAATATTCCTTTCAACTCATAGGGGTAAAATGCGTAAAAGCAAACTTCAAGTTTTGCCTTGCGCCAGTGCAAATTTTTATTTTCCGGCTGGTCAGCCCATTATATATGTCCATAGTCAGATCAAATGTCTTCGTAGGTACACATTTACATTGTAGCAATATCGATATTGTGTCTTGAGGTAAGGTGTCGAAGGCCTTTTGGAAGTCTATAAAGGAAAGTTTGAAGGCCGTTTTATCTCTATATAAAGGGTTCGCCATCTAACGTTTTTTTCAACTAGTGCTTATTTCGTGAATGGTAACACTTAGCTCATGCCTGATTTGACAGATAACTAGTTTTATCCTTCCGCTGAACGAATATGTTTGTGTATACGCTTGAAAAACGCTGGGAAATATTGCGACATTACTTTGAAAATCATGGTAATGTTGCAGAAGGAAAAAAAAATCATCTTTTCAGATGAAGCTCATTTTGATTTTGGCGGGTATGTAAACAAGCAAAATTGTCGCATTTGGGGCACAGAAAACCGCACGCATACATTGAAAAGCCGATACACCAAAGACGAGTCACTGTTTGGTGCAGATTTTGGTCCAGAGGCATAATTGGGCGATATTTCTTCGAAAATGAGCAAGGAGTGGCCGTTACAGTCAATGGCGATTGTTATCGTGCCATGTTGAAAGTATTTTTGTTCACAAAAATTGAGGAGGATATTAGCAACATTTGGTTTCAACAGGACGGCGCTACGTGCCACACAGCGATGTTTTGTGCCCTATTTTTGAAGATCGCATTATCAGCAACAGAACTGATGTCGTTTGGCCACCTCGGAGCTGCGATTTGACATCGTTGGACTATTAGTGTTACGCCAACAAGCCAGAGACAATTGACGCTTTAAAGGACAATATTCGTGAAGCCATTGGTGAAATACAGCTGCACACAATCAATAATGTGCTTAAAAATTGGACCGATCGTGTAGGCTACTGCATGGCCAGCCGAGGCAGTCATTTGAATGAAATTATTTTCCATTATTAACCGGAAGGATTGTACTTTCAAATAAAAAAAGAAGTTTGAGAAAATATTCAGTAGTTTTTTTTATAGCATTTTCAAAAAAAAAATAATAAAAATTTGGCGGACCCTTTAGTAGTGATTATATGGTCAACACATAAATAATTCGGTCAACCAGTTCTTTTTCTGGGTTCGGGTTGAGAAGCCGTACGTAATACTGTTGTTCAGTAAGTAGACTATGACCTTATTGTCCATGATCACTAGAGTTATACCCAACTACAGTTGAAGCAATCAGTAAACTTTCCGTTTTCGGGCACATTGAGTACGAATCCGTTAAGTTTTACTATTTCTGTAGCAGAAAAGTAATTTAAGTTCAGTTTCAGCTGCACTGTTATCGGCTTGGTTTTCATACAATAATTTTTCTATAAGAGTCGTGTATTTTTGGCGGCTTTTGTTTCTTGTTTGAAGTACTTTATGGGACTTTGAGTTTTCTTCTTCTTTTTTGCTTGTAATTCATTAGTTTCAGCTTAAACAGTTTTATTAAACTTTATGTGTCTTGTGCGTTTCTGTGTAAATATTTAAAATTAATGGTAACAGTGGATGCATGAATTCTTATTATAAAATAAATACATTTTTTTTTTGTTTTCTTTTCTTTTCGGTTTTCTGATTAATCAAGGGACTTAGATAAACAACACAAAGTATTGGTATTTTATTTTAATAAAAAACTTTTCATTTTATATTGTGGTGGGTTTGAAGTTTAATAATGATATTGTGCAAATGATTTAAATGTTTTCTACATTTTTATATTTAAAGAACATGTTGTTGGGATTTACATAAATATATACTATTAAAGAATTCTAAAAATAAATTGAAAGGTTTTAAGCATTTTAAACTTGAATATTATGAGGTGCCAAGTTCTTAACACCATGGAAAAATATAATAAAAACCAAACGGAAAAAACTGTTGAAATCTTAGGGCAAATATTTTGAAAATTTTAAGAATAAATTCAAATAAGGGGTGTTTTTATAGAGGTATAGAACTTTAAGTAGCAATAAAACGACGATGGATTATTCGATTGACATGAATTTTATTTATACGAAAGATAATCTGGTGGCAATATATTTTAAATATGATTTCTGGCATATGACCGCCGCGACTGGCGCGGATGTAGTCCAATCTGGACGTCCAGTTTTCGATGTCTTTTTCCAACATTTGTGGCCGTGTATCGGCAATAACACGGCGAATGTTGTCTTCCAAATGGTCAAACGTTTGTGGCTTTACCGCATAGACCAATGACTTTACATAGCCCCACAGAAAGTGATCTACCGGTGTTAAATCACAAGATCTTGGAGGCCAATTGACAGGTCCAAAACCACAAATTAGGCGGTCACCAAACGTGTCTTTCAAAAAATCTATTGTGGCATTGGCTGTGTGACATGTTGCGCCTTCTTGTTGAAATCACATCTCCTGGACATTATGGGTATTCAATTCAGGAATGAAAAAGTTAGTAATCATGGCTCTATACCGATCACCATTGACTGTAACGTTTTTAAAAAAGTACGGACGAATGATTCCATCAGCCCATAAAGCGCACCAAACAGTCAATTTTTCTGGATGTAACGGTGTTTCCACATACACTTGAGGACTACCTTCACTCCAAATGCGACTATTTTGTTTGTTGACGTAGCCATTCAACCAGAAACAAAACAAAATTCGCTTATGAAAATCGGAAACAAATCGATATAAAATTGCACTATTTGCAAGCGTTGTTTACGCGTGAGTCTATTCATGATGAATTGCCAAACCAAACTGAGAATAAATCACTTAACAGCTATTAAATCAGTTGCCATCTTGAAAAATAATGCCACTTAAAGTTATATACCTCTATAAAAAACACGCTATATTTTAAAACGTACTGCCTTATCTATGATTTTAGAGTTTTCATAAATATTTTTTCATAAAAATTTTTAATTTTTCATTTCTTAAAAGAAAATAATATCTATCTGACATATCTACCCAATGTAAAAATCTAACATCGTTTTCTCTGCTCCTTCGGGAAAAAATATATTTGTTAGCAGCGTTGCCACTTTTTGTATAATTATACAAAATCTGTACTATTTTAAAAATTTTGTACAATTTTTATAACATAAAATGTAATTTTCGTACTTTTTTTATAATTATAAAAGACAAATTTAATACTGCAAAAATCTTACAAAAATTTTCGGTGCAAAAAGTATTTTCTTAACTCATTTGAAATTTACTTACAGTAACTCATAGTCAAGCTGAGTCAGGCTATATTTTTTAACAAAATTATTTCTATCCAATAACACACAAATAGCAAAAGTATAAAGTTTTTTGAAGTAATTAACTTCAAATCTTAAAAAACATAAAAATGATTTCAGATAAATTATGTACGTACTTAATATACAAAAACGACGAAAACTCAGAAAAGTATTAACGTGCACTTCACAGTGAAAGAGAACCATTAAAAATAAATATTGTTACGTTTTTACCTTTTTAAAAACATGTATTTATGAGTTCGTAGATTGTAGTTAAAATAAAATAATTCTTGGTTTAGTTTTTAATTAAATATCCTTTATTCAATACAGTTTTGTGCACTACTGCTTGTAACCTTTTTACAGGCAATAATAATTTTCTATTCTTAATTACTCCGTCTGTTTACAACTTTGTAAGCAACAACAAGCAGCAACCTTCCAACCCGATCGTAGTTATAACTTAGGTTCGATCACAACCTTTTCAACCACAGGTTATCCACACTTAACTCTAATTACTGAGTTAGCTTCAACTAAACTGGTTTTTTACTTCACGATTCACTTCACGAGCTTACTCCTTATAAACTCTCTTCACACAGAGTTCAAACCAACAGACTCTCTTCACATAAACTGTACTTACTGAGTTTACTAGAAATAAACTGATTGTTGTTCGCATCGATGTGCTTTTTATATGCCTGGGTAAACAACACATCGATAGCCTTCGAGCCTCTCGATATTTCAGGTAGATTCCATATTTTTCTTTTATTTTCTATTTAGTTCTTATGTAGCCATGCGAATGTCAAAATCGCATTGTTGTTACTTGTTTTCTTTGCTGTTAGCTTTTGTTGTTGCTGTGTTATTCTTATTTACTTATCTCTGCTAATGTTTGTTTCTGTCGATTCTGGTTATTTATGACAGCACGTATAATTGTTCTTGCAGCTTTTGTCTATTTTAGCGATGTAATAAACGCAGGGGTGCCCAACCTTATTTTTGTAACAATATATTTTATATTACTGTTTTATGGGGCCACCTTTTTCTGAACTAACAGCTAACAGACATCTAGGCATCGATTCCAATAAATTTTAGGTATATGATGAAGCATATGCACCCACTTTGATGGAAGGCATCTGTATTTACGATGTTTTGGTTAAGATGAGCCATCAGTTTTCAATAATAATTATCTCTAGAAATTATACTAGAACTGGGAAGAGCACTGAAGCTGTTTAGGAAGTCTGTATAATAACCATTTCTTTACAATGCTTGTTATATTGTTTGGAATTCAAATATGTGAAATGATTCAAATTTGTTTCAATAGAAACGTAAATGCTAACCTTAGCAACCCATGTTTGACGCCAAACCATATCTAAACTGGCTGCTTATTTTGAAAACGACGTGATCCAACTCTACGCTTTAAAATTTCTAAGAAGTTCTCATTTGAACTCAATTATACTGATTGAGATGGCTTAACCAAGACTTAAATTCATTCTTTAACCAATTTCGACTATTGTTTTGGTTAATTGCCCTGCTGAAACACCCACTATTTGGAATTTCCCATACGGTTAGTTAAAATCTTCTTATAAATAAAACGACTCATTTTTGGTTGGATCTCAACAAACTCTACTTTCTGAAAAGCAGGTTAAAAATTTGCATTCCTCCTTTATGCTTTATTGTGCCTCAACAATAAAAGAATGTAATCACTTTCACTTTTGTCTTCGAACTTGTATTTAACAAATTAAGTTTGGACTCATCGCTTGAGCTCTTGCAAAAACCATTCTAAAATTTTTTAAAAGTAATCGAAATGATATATAAGACTTTAACATTTTTATCGGGAAAAGATGCGAAGGTTTCGGACATGTAGTCCGTGTATCTATGTGAATTACACACTCTTTAGTACAAAAAATTTAGATCTTTTTTACTTAATTAATAAAAATAAGGGATATTAAAACACAAATTTTGTACTATTACACTTTATTCTTTTTGCTCTCCCATTGTATTATTGTTTCATTGGTTTCAACACTGCTTGTTAGTTATTTTTGTATTAAACAGACAAGTTTCTTCCGCTACTGAAAATATGAAAATTTTGAGTTGACTCACTATAGAGTTTAAGTATTAAATTTATTTGTTTTTCTCATTCCTACCTTTACCTCTAAGCCATTTATGGCCATAGTAGCACTGAAGTGCACAAGTTTAATTGGCTCCTTACATGTCTACACCTGAACGAAAACGAAAATATTCAACAGAGTATAACAAATAAACAACAATTTTATTCAGTTGTGTGATAGCTCTTGATGAAAGCACATGAACATGTTATGTCGCTTTGCATATAAAAATTGTTTATTTGTTTTGTTGTTTACCTTTTTAATTTTTTTCTTCAACACACACTTCACTACTACTACTACTACATATGTAGTTCTCTCTTTGGCCATTCTTGCCCTAAACAATTGTTTTCGCATATCCATTGCGTTTAAACTAAAGCGTTAACTGTTAACATTCGTGTACAGTTATTGTGTTTTTGGCGATAACCATAAATAAAATTTATATTGTCAACGTTGTAAACCATAAATTGCTACATACCACCTTGATCAAAAAGTTTCCGGAATGTATTTGGAAAATTAAAAATACAAATTTATTCATTTAAATCAATATTGTCCCCTTCAAAGTAATCCCCGTCGACTGAAACACACTTATGCCAAAGCTTGATCCAATCTCGAAACATTTTTTATATTCGGTTTTCGGTATGCCCAAAAGTATTTCCTGCGATTTTTCCATTATTTCCTATCAGCGTCTCATTCCCCGTAATTGTTTTTTAACTCGATTGAACAGAAAAATTAGTAACAGAAAGCCAAATCAGATGAATTCGTCGGCTGTTGGATGGTATTTGTTGCATTTTACATCAAAAAATTTCGAATAATGATGGCGCTGCAAAATTCATGAGTTTTCTGCCCACAATTCTGGTCTCTTTCGGCGACTTGCTTCACGCAAATGTCTCATAACGCCAAAATAATACTCCTTGTTTACTGTCTGGCCTTCTGGCAAAAATTCATGATGCACCACACCGTTGTAATCCATGAAATCCGTGAGCATTGCTTTCTTTTTTGACCGAAAACGGTGTTGTTTTTTTTGGTCTCCGCTCATATGGTGAACGCCATTCACTTGCCTGATGTCTGGATTTTGAGCGGTATTCATAAACCCTCGTCTCGTTTACAGTAATGATGCTTTTGATGAATGCGGGATCGGTTCAGCCTCGCAAATCAAGTCTTTTGCAACCTCAGCACGGTCTTTTTTTTGTATGAACTTGAGGTCTTTTGACACCAACTTTTCTGCTACACAACGGAAAACCAAATCAATGTTTTCGTCGGTCGATTGTTTGCCACTCACGACCACTATTGAACCGCTCGTGCCACTGGTAAATGACCGCTATTTTCAACATATAGTAGCAATATTTGTCCAGTCTACAAGCGATAATTCGGCGAAAAATTTTGTCACCGAAAATGCCGCAACACTCATAACATAGATGTGAAGCGGTGTTAAATCAACCAAGGCCTCCAAGGCTGCTGTTGAAAATGTTCTCATTGCCCTAGTTATACTGAGGTTGGCCAATCTCTGTACCCTGCCTAATTAATTCATGGTGGTAGTTTCCTCAGCTTCTCTTTACCAAGCTATTACCGCATAAGTGATAATTGGCCGAATAATAGCGGTACAAACCCATAGTGTCGCCAGATTTGTAATGGCATGGTCGAGTGATTAGAGCACTAACAAAGCTTATAGCAGTCCAGGTTCGTGGGGATAATTTTCTTAAGAATGGTTTGGAATTTCCAGTAATCCTTGCAAAAATCAAAACAGAAAAAATGTCCTGTTTAAGTTCTTAAAATCTTTTTCTAAAATTGTTGAAAGTGTATTCGAATATAACGAATTTTTTTTCGCGTTCTTTTCTAATATTCTCTTCGCTTGTTTGATTTGTGTTTTTGTATGATTTTATTTTGTATTTTAATTTCCTGTCATAAGTTACTCGTATTTCCGCTTAGCATTCGCTTACAAGTTTGTTGTTGTTTTACCATATCTACAGTTCTTCTTTACATTTTGGTTTTCAATCGCTGTTCTATTGTCTTGTTTTATCTTTTTCTCTGTTAGAGTTCAAGCACATGAATTTAATATAAAATAAATTTCAAATTAAATGTTAACATACGAGGGCTCTACCAAAATTAGCCGACGAACAGAATTTTGAGAAAAAAAATTTTTATTTATCGGCATAATGTCTTTTTGGTTGGTAGGTTTACGTGGCAACCCGGGTGAAGTGTTCTCGGACATAGTTTTGAGAAATGCCACAAAGCTTAACAATGTCGGCAGAAAAACCTTACACCCACTCAATCAGGTTGAGGTCAATGAGGTGATCGACCGGTCCAATGCTGAATATCGGGGAATTGTCGTGCAGAAACCACTCGCCGAAGGTCTTACGACGACGTTTCATTAGAGCCTGGCATTCACATAGGAAGTGCTCAACAGTTTTTTCTTCATCCACCTCGCCACAGCTGCGACAGTGGTCGTTCTACCGTAACCCAATACTGCGAGCGCAGTTTTCAATCGGGTAGTGCCCGGTAAGCACAACTACCAGACTGGATATATCTCTTCAGCAATGACCAAGACAGATTTGTTATCTTGAAGAGCCCCTCAGCCTTCCACCTGGAGACTGTCTGATCCTGACAGAAGTCAAAAGTCAGTCTCTCTTAAGTTATCCTGTGGGTGATGCCACCAAGGGGTGATGATCAAGTGCCGATCACACGCGAATTAATTCATCAGCCCGTCCGTTTTCATGGAAGTCAAGGTGACCTGGAGTCCAAACCAGGTTCGTCTCGGAAGAGAGACAGAGAATGTTCACTGAGTCTCTACATTCCTTCACCATTTGAGGGCTATGGTGGTCATCGTAACGGGGTATGAGGTGGTCTTTAGTGGTGGCTTTGGGATCAGATTGGTCTCTACGAAGGCTCAGCGAATTTGCTCGCATAGTCTTTAATAAGAGGGGTTCTAGGGTTAGGGAATGATGGGTTCTTTTAGGGCATCATCTGCAATATGTTATATGTGAGCGTACTCTGATGGTTACTGGCCTGTAGTGCGCCTGTTTGGTAGTGTGATAATGTCGTTTGTATGGTTGTGTCATTGTTGTGTTGTATTGCTGGTTTTATTTTTTGTTGTTTTGTTGACCACCAGTCCGGACTCATTTTGAACTTATACTGGTAGCTGCAGTTATGCTACGACATCTGATCGGAGGCTTAATTCTGGTACCACGGGAATTGAGAAGCTCAAAAATCTAGGTCCGTGTCCAGCTCTGGGAGCCACCCTTGCAGAAATAAAGCAGTGGCTGTAGTTTTTACCCAATTCATGGAGAGAACGCTAGCCCGGTGTGGAGTTGCATTCTTAACTAGTAGGAGCTTAGATAGTCATCTACAGTTTACCATAATGCCAGTCATGTCCAAACAGCATTCGAATTTGTTACTCACATGTGGTATTTATCATGTGTGGTGGTGTTTGTAGAGGCATTGTATTCACTCGTGCCTTGTGCTCCTTGAAGTATGTCAGCATGGCGATACTTACTCTAAACTTCTAAGTTGCTTACTTCCTTACTAACCTGAAGTTGGTACTATGAGGTTAAAGAGCAAATATAAACGCGCCCTTGCAAACTATCTCTAGATAGTAGTAAGCATGTTTCCTTATGGCCACTATCTCAGCTGGAGAAACACTTGAGCTATCCGTAAGACTGGAGTTAATCTAACTCGATAAATTTTTCACCGCGACATTTAATAGCTTTGGTATTGTGTTTGTACAATATCAAAAACTGTTTAAGTTAGAAAGCAACTGCAGACTTCATCCCTTCATTGATTTCAAATGCTTTAACACCGTGTCATTTTTTCAAATTTGGAAATAGAAAATAATCTGAATAAAATGCATATTCAAGCAATTCTGTTTTTAATTTAATGATTTTGCAATAGTGGCTGTATGAAATTGTGCATTGAATTGATGAAACAATACTATCATTTGCATCAAATCCATTCTTTTTTTAAATTTCAACACTTAATCATCACTTTTGAAAATTTTTAAATTTATCTCACGCTTATCTCAAAATCATCTCATCCTTCTGATAGTGTACTTGACAAATTAATTGAGCATGTTTCCTGACAACTTATTGCTGCAAATAATACGTTCTTTGAAACATGAAATAAATGTAAAGATTAAATGATATGGTGAAAGTTTTAATGGTACTCAACAAGCTTTTAATCTGCTTGTAATAAAAAAATTTAATCGAAGTTCAGTGCGTTTTAATTAATATGCGAATAGTTTTTTTTTTTTTTTTTTTGTCAGTACTGACAACTTAGAAAATATTTTTTTATTAAAATTTTCATCAGAAGGTTGGTTTTACGTCTATTATACTATGGCCATGTCTTTCTCGAAATAAAGCAAGTCGATTATCGGCTCCATATAAATTCGCACGTTTTCGAATACCGATTTCTTTAGTTACTACCATTTTTTTTTTACTATGTAACATAAACTTGTTTAAAATATTTTTTGTTTCCTTTAAAATATTTCATTTAATTTTTCAAAGTCATAGGTTATTTATTCCTATTTCATGGGTTTTATGTATTTAAAGTCTTTATGTGCTTTTTATGAAAAACCTTAATTCCACACATATATCACCTTTTAACCTTTTCTCAATTCGTAAGAAAACACTTTTGAAACTGTATTAAAAAGTTTGTTTTGCTATTATTTTCAAACTTTATTTTCTTTACTTTTATAAATTATTTATGCAGAAAATTGCCTATTTATTGTTAAAAAGAAAAGAATACTTTCGCAGGCGAATTATTGCCTATTTACCAGTTTTTCCTTTACCGCACACACATCAATATTTCGTTACTTTATTATGGTTGAAAAACAATTTCTCTTTAATATTTCAACTTTATTTGCTTTAGCAAACATCCTACATTTATTCGAAATGTGGCCACAAAATATTTACGTTGTAAGTAAAACGACAGCTGAAAGCAATGCCAGGCAAGTGCCACAAGTTAAATAGAACACAATACATCGAATTTTGTTAGTTATTCTGTTTTATTTGATACATTCAACACCGTCAATACCAAAGGGTTGTATCGGGTCCGTCACCTAACGTTTTTTATTTTCAAAGTACTTATTTCGTGAATGCTAACACTTAGCTCATGTCTGATTTGACAGATAATTATGTATACGCTTGAAAAACGCAGGAAATCTGGGCCTGCGATCGACTTACAGAAGATGCCGATTTTGCCAAAAAAAATCATCTTTTCAGATGAAGCTCATTTTGATCTTGGCGGGTATGTAAACAAGCAAAATTGTCGAATTTGGGGCACAGAAAACCCGCACGCATACATTTAAAAGCCGATACACCCAAGACGAGTCACTGTTTGGTGCGGATTTTGGTCCAGAAGCATAATTGGGCCATTTTTCTTCGAAAATAAGCAAGGAGTGGCCGTTACAGTCAATGGCGATTGTTATCGGGCCATGTTGAACGAAATTTTGTTCACAAAAATTGAAGAAGAGAATATTAGCAACCAATAGGACAGCGCTACGTGCCACACAGCCGAAGCTAAACTCGATGTTTTGCGCCCTGTTTTTAAAGATCGCATTATCAGCCGCAGAGCTGATGTCGTTTGGCCACCTCGGAGCTGCGATTTGACACCGTTGGACTATTATATGTAGTGTGCCGTCAATGATAAGTATTACGCCAACAAGCCAGAGACAATTGACGCTTTAAAGGACAATATTCGTGAAGCCATTGGTGAAATACAGCTGCACACAATCGATAATGTGCTTAAAAATTTAACCGATCGTGTAGGCTACTGCATGGCCAGCCGAGGCAGCCATTTGAATAAAATTATTTTCCATTATTAACCGGAAGGATTGTACTTTCAAATAAAAAAGAAGTTTGAGAAAATATTCAGTAGTTTTTTTGTATAGCATTTAAAAAAAAAAAAAAAAATTTATTTGGCGAACCCTTTATAACCCCAAACAAATGTATTCTATCACATACAACATTTATCAATATACCATACGTAGGTTAAGTTCTCTGATGCAAAGCAAATAGAAAATATTTCCCCTCCTAGAGGAATTTCATTATAGAAATAATCGCAATATTTTAACTCATAATAATCTAAGAATCATATTTAGACAAGCACTTTTTCATAAAAAAGATTTTTTATCACTTACGCTTGAATTTAACGAAAATAAATTTCGCTTTACACGCAGCCAATCTGTAAACTGTTCTTGGCTTTTGTTTAATCGTTTCTTCCCTTCTCTATTTAGTTTATCTCTTTAAGTATTTCATTCATAAAACATAGTGGGTGGTAATGAAATGAGAAAAGTTTTTGGATTTTGATTTAACGTATTGCTTTTTAGCTAAAATTATGTGAAAACTATTCTAGCCATTCCGCTGGCACAAAGTAATGGCAGTGAAATAGAATTATAAAGGGAATGTGGCGAAAAGTAATTGCGCAAACTAAATTTGATTAAAATCATTTGTATTAAATTATTTGCACATTTAAGCCATTATTGTGTTTGTTTACTGCTTTCGAAAATTTTTATTATTTTTTTAGCAATTTTTTTTATTTTTATGCTAGCTAAGACCCGGCGTGCTTCGCTACCCCCATCTTAATTGTTATCTGTAATGTTAGTTTAGTTACATTTTTTACCTTTTTTCCACCTTTTGTTCCCTTGCGGTCCAAATCCAAGCATTTAAGATAGCCTATCTATCTAGTTCTGTCGTTCCTACTGGGAAGAAATTACAATGCTAAAGTAAATATCACCACCAATTAGCAATTATCGTCACCACTACGCAAAATCATATAAAGGAATCTACAGTTGTTTACTTTGAAAAAAAATTTGATTAAAGAAACTAAAACAAAGCTATGGATGCTTTGTGGAAAGCCAATATGCTCCCTAGAGTAGTGACGGAGAAAAAAAATAGTTCTGTCATTTAACTGTATACAGTATATAAATAGCTTTTATCCAGAGTGCTTTCTAGAATACCTGCTTCTTGTCTAATGTGGATATTGTTACGTTTTTACCATTTAAAAACGTTTATTTAAGAGTTCGTAGATTGCAGTCAAAATACAATAAACCTTGCGTTTGGTTTTTAATTAAAATCCTTTATTTAAGACAGTTTTGTATTCCTCTGCTCTTAACGAGCAATAACAATTTCTATTTTTAATTACTCTCTCTTTTTACGATTTTGTAAAAAACAACAATAACGACAGATATTTCTACCTAAAGATCTTCCAAATCGCTCGTTATTACAACTTAGATTATATCACAACCTCTTCTACCAGAGCTTAAGCTCTCTTTACACAGAGTTCAAGCCAATAACTCGTTCGCTGAGTTTACACCAAACAAAGTCACTTTACGCCAAGTGTGCACTTAAGCTGTACTCGCTGTGTTTACAACACATAAACTGATTGCTGTTCGCAGCGCTGTACGTTTTTATGGTTGAGTAAACAGCACTTCGAAAGTTCTCGAACCTCTCGATATTTCAGGTAGATTCAATTTCTTTCTTTTATTTTCTTTTTAGTTCTTATAAAGTCATGCGAATTTACATCTACTTCTTTCAGTTGTTACCGTTTTTTATATTTTTTTCTGCCTTTCTTGTTGTTGCCGTTTATTTTTATTTACTAGATTTATGCTTATGTTGTTGTTGTTGGTTTGGTTAATTTTAAAGAGCATAGTTGTTTTTTCAGCTTTTGTGTATTTTTTTAGCGATGTAATAAACGACAGAGGTGCCTAAACTGATTTTCGTAGCAATATATAACGCTGCTTTAATTGTTGCCGTGTTTGACATATAAAAAGTTGAATATTTAATATGCATGGAAAACGCACGCCCTCTTATCTAATTCAACCACTTACTTGCGGATGATACGTATTATTCAAGACTTTGTTTGAATCTAATTTAGAAACTTCTACTACTACCGTTCTTAAGATATGCAAAAATCAATATTTACTTTTTCTATTGGTTTTTTGACTGATGATTTGTATTGCTTTTAAGCATTCTCAAGATATACAGAAATCAAAATTTTTTATTTTGTGTGAGAGGTACAAACCATAATGCAAGTTGTTAATTGTGAGTCACACCTTAACATCATTTTTTTGGTTCAGTGTTTGACAAATTCAACCATGGAGAGATGTACTAATGAGCAGCGCGTTAAGATTGTTGAAGACTTGTTTGTGGCGTTCAAATCATAATGCATTTTATGCATTTCGTGATTTTGTGGTCAGCAAAATCGACCAAATGTGTCCACAATCGGGAGAATTGTGTGCAAATTTCAGCAGACCGGATCTGTAGGAAAGATGTAAACACCTGTGCATGCTTTTCCAGTTCGCTCTGCGGAAAACATTGGTAATGTTAGCGTTAGTTGTCGTTCTCGTGGCCAACAATTGAACATATCACGAACATCACTGATGCGACTTTTGCATAAAGTTTTGAATTTAAACGATTACAAGGTTCCACTGACTCAAGAACTAAGGCCTACTGACCATTTCAAGCGTCGTCAATACGCCGAACGATTAGTTGAAAATACAAAAGTAAATAGTGACTTAACAAAAAAAAAATCATTTTCAACGACAAGGTACACTTTCATCTCAGTGAATTCGTTACCGAGCAGAATGGCATTTTTGTATGGGATTTTCAATGGCCGTGTTATCTCATATCGTGGCGATGTTAGTCATGTGATTGCACACCATTAGACTTATTTGTTTGGGGATATGTAAAAGCAAAAGTGTACGTCAATAAGCCAGGAACAATTAACAATTTAACGATATTGAAAATCAATTATGTCTCAGAGTCATTGAAAATATGGACCGACGGATAGAGGTATGTTAGCGAAGCCGTGGCCAGAATATGGCCGCCATTTTATTTCATACATAATTGTCATAAATCCTTCAATCATAATAAAAATTAGTAGGATAAGTCTTTGAAAACTATTTTTTTTGTTTACAATTTATATCGTGAGTTTTTTTGGACCACCATTTAGCAGAGCAGATCTTAAACTTAAATTGAATATTCTAAGATTAGCTTTTGCGATATATTTGGTGAAGACTAAGACTAAGTTATTATGTGCCGCCGTGGTATGGTAGGGAGGACACTCGCCTACCAACTAGAAGGTCCTCGGTTCAATACCAGGCCAGGCCATTTAAAAAAAAAAAGGTTTTTCGACAGCGGCACCACCTCGTAACATTAGCTAGTAACTGGTTATTAGTATTACTACTATTGAAAATTTCTCTAATGCATTTGCCGTTCGGAGCCGGCGGTAGGTTTCTTTCAATGAGTCTAAAAGATAGAATCGGGTTTAGCTCATCGACTGAAAAAAGTCCCCATTTTCCTTCATGGAATTTTATGGAAATTAATATACTCGTACACATATATATAAAAAGCTGTTTTATCTCTGCGAACGTGTTATTTGCTCTGTTAATCCAATGAAATATATTAGCCGATGGATCTCCCGATTTGCCGATTAGACTGTTCAGGTATCAAAACGAAGGTACTTCCTTTACTTCCTGGCCTGAAAATATTGTTCACGCGGATCTCAAAAAACAGACGACTTATTCTCGCCTTACCAATCTGCTAAGAAACTTTATTAGCTTATAAGTGCATGAATATATGACAAACCGGGTTTTTACCCATAAGGTGTTACAACAATTGTAAAAGTAGTTTCCTGTTGATAGTGTCTATCCGAAAAATGGTATTACGTCCAATTCATTTATTTTCTATTTATTTATTTTTGTCACACCCTGTAATATATTTAATCTATACAGCCATCAGTTATAAGTCGTTTTTTATTTTTTGCAAAAATTCTTTCCACGCCCAATATGAACACACTTTTGACGTCATAACACTCTTTAATCGTTTTGTATATATGATTCCGCAGCAGCTTTTGTGTATGACACATATAAAAACGCATAAGCCATGATAATAAAATTTTGCCGCACTCTGAAAGTCGTAAATTTTCAATACTTTCTTACACTTGAGTTGTCCTATGGCTTATAAACCTTTTTGTTGTTCTATTCTAAGCTGTTTTAAACCGAAATTGCTTTGCTCAATTTTAAATTGTATTTTGATTTATGGTTATATTACCAATCAATGATTATTTCAATTTAATTCCATGTGACTTTAACTTGAAATTTGTCTTCGTAGCTTGTGATGGTGACCTAAAAGCATCCACCGATTGCATTAGCAATTATAAAGCAATTTTGTGATAAAAAAAAAAATTAATTTGAAATCTTTGATTTCTCTTCCATTCTTGTGAAAGTGAAAATGTTTGGTATTCCACAACTGAAATCGATTATCAATTTGCGATTATTTTTCAGTTATATATGCTGAACAAACAGTTGGGGAACAGGCTTAGTTTCTGCTTTTATTGTTGTTGACAAAAAGCCAGCTGCAGATTCTTGTTTAGTGCCTGCATAATTGAACTTTTTTTCTGAATCAACTTTAGTAATAACAAAATATGTTGATGATTTGATTTTTGGCTTATGATTGTGTTGCCATATGGCCTTGCGTTTGCATATCAAATGCGATCAGAAGTGTTAAATATTAACATTTGGCAATAAGTAAACACAAACAGCTAATCGACGACTCATACGAGAATTGATTGTTGCAAAATTGAGCGTTAACAGTGCCCGCTAAATGCAAATAAAAACATGTCTTTATTGCCATTCAAAAAAACTCTCAAATTTTAACTTTACATAAACGGTGGTCAAAACGAGCGATGTCAATTATGAATAAAAGAAAAAGTTTTCCAAGAATTAAATAGTAAATTAAACAGTCACGTTTTGTGGTTGCATCAGGTTTTTAACAATCACTCGTGGATTCTTATTTGCCCAAATGCAGCAATTCTGTTTGTTGACGGATCCACTGAGGTGAGGGTGGTCAATTGAAACTTGTAAGCGTTTAAATTCAAATCTTTATTCAAAATTCGCACCAGTGATGTTCTCGAGATGTTGGGTACGACGACAAATTGAGGTTGACGGCTTTTCACCCATACACAGATGTCTCTACATTTCCTAAAGACTTGGTTTGCCGATTGCGGACACATTTGGCCGATTATGCTGACTTAGAAAATAATTAAATGCACGAAATGCATTTTGATTTGAACACTCATTTTCGTAAAAGGCTTCAACATCCTTAACTCGCTGCTCAATTGTGTATCTCTCCATGGCTGAATTTGTCAAACACAGAAACAAAAAAATATCAAAAAAACTTGACGCTAGGGTGTGGACGCGAAGCATGAAATATGACTCCAAGTGACACAAACAGATTTCATGTTTTCATCAACAAATGCCTGCTGATAGTCCTTCTGACCCACCATTGGTGAGTTAAACTAAATTGATCGCAGACCGCAGAATAATAGGCGGTCAGGAAAACCTGCATATACTTGGAATGGGTTGCCGAATGCATCTCTGAATGATTGTTTTTAGGAGCTAAAGAGATTTCACTTTAAACGGTATATCGAAGCTACTGTACAATGTCGCCGGGTAAAGTAAATTGTGCTAAAAGGGTATTATGTTCTCTTTGGAACCGGCCTCGTATAACAATTAAAAAATAACGAATTTATTTCGTACTTACATTTTGAAAACACTCAATAGGGAAAATAAATTTTTGTTGCATAAAGGTATTGCCAATCTTGCAGAGGTAGCAAACCTAGCATATCTGGTACATTTCTCTACATCACAACAACGTATTAACACATGGGCTAAAAATTCCCGAGCCTAACACATAGATGGCGCTAGTTCAATTGCATTCACCTCTTTTCAGTTAGTGTTAACCTTCAAAAGACGCCTGTTAAAATTTGATGATATTCTATTAATTAGATTATGAGTTGTTGTGCTAGGAGCGAAGCTACTTTTGCTATTTTCAGAAAATGGATCAAAAATAATTTCGTGCTCTAGCGCAGCAATGACGTGAAAAGTGTTATGGGACTCCGATTCATCAGAAAGAACAATAAAATATTAGGTTGCTGACTTCAAACGTGGTCGTAGAGACACCGATGAGACGGTATTAAAAAAATCCACAAAATCGTTTTGAATGACGGAAAAGTGAAGTTACGAGAGTTAGCTGACATCATGAATATATCAAAAGAACGTGTTGGCTTTATATTGATTGATCATTGACCGACGACAGCGTTAATGTGCGTTAAAAACTCACTAATTCAAATTAATATTTTACCATAACAGACGACAGTTTTTGCATTTAGTAAACAGCTGTTTATTTGTCAACTATTTTTGTTTCAAATGGTCAAATGGATAGAAGACAGAAAGTATGATTAGCAGCTATACTGTTGGTGAAATATCACTATTAATTTTAAGAGAAAGCTGAAATTACTTTAGCAGAAACTGCTGCATAATCTATTCGAATCCATTTTAATTTTTTCGATTAAGCATTCATTCACAATAGTAAACAATTTGTTTGATTATCCACAGTATTGCCATATTGAAAAATCTAAATGCAGTTTAAGTCCAGTTTCGTAATGCACATTAAGATGGGTTTAATTCACAAGATAATTTGCATTAAGACAATACAGATTAATGTTGTCGTCTGTCTAAGCTTTAAGACAAAGTTCTGTTCAAAGTGGGTTCCGCGCTTGCTTACTGTTGATTAAAAACAAGAACGTGTTGACTATTCTGAAACAATGGCAAAACTGCATAAATTGATCTTGTATTGCTGCCACATTCACCGTATTCGCCAGATTTGGCTTCCAGCTACCACTGGCTGTTAGCAGACCTCAAAAGAATGCTCCCTGATAAGAAATTTCGCACGATTATGGTTGAAACTGAGGCTTATTTTGAGGCAAATGATAAATCGTTCTACAAAAGTGATAATGAAATGTTAGAGCGGCCCTGAAATGAGATTGCATTGATGAGTGAAGCTAATTTTGAACAAAAAAAAGTGTTTTCTTTATTAAATCTGGGAATTTTCAGTCCATGTGTTACATTAAAACGACATTTGCTACACTTATGCTATTTGCTACAAGCAATATTTGCCAGCTTGCTATACATACTTAAACAGCCATGTTTTTTATTTTGTTTATATGGCCAAAACAGCTCACCCCATTTTTACACGGTAGATATATTTCAAACGATACCGTGTTAAAAATCATGTAAAAACAGGGTTAGGTGTAAAGTAAATAAAAAAAAAAATGTGTCAAATATTTTTGTTTTGACAAAATTTTCAAAAAATATTTGTATCATATATGTTTTAATATATTCAATTTTCCAAAGGTTATATAAAAGAAATATGCTCTGAAATTCAGGGCATATGCAGTAAATAGCAAATTTACAATGAAGAGAGATTTCTGCTAATGTGTTATGTTTTATATATGTATGTATGTATATTCCTTGTATTTTCTTTATTATAAAAATACAAAATGTTATACAGATCTATACATAAATTAACTTTGAAGGGTACAAAAACAGTCATGTGTTTTGGCTCAGTCGAAAAGTAACCCTATATTCTTCAATGTCCTCAATCAAGATAACTCATTGGCTTTGAAAGACTTGAACGCATTTTAAAAAATAATCAATAATACGTTATCATTTTCGGTTTTTAAAACAAAAGTAAGAGATAACAGACAATAAAATAGAATATAGAGTAGCAGAGTTGAACATTTATTTTTTTCCAAACCATAAAATTAATAATGACACAAAAGAAAATAACAAATCCATACAATTTTACAAAAACATTTGGCCAAAAGGAAGTGAAACAAAAGTGAACAAAACGTTTTAGCTAATAACACTTAACAAAATAGGAGAAAATAAAAGAAATGTAGGAATGGAAGACTTGAAAACGAAAGGATAATGGTTTAAAGTTGTGAAGAGAAAAACAGTAGAAAGAAAAATACACATCCTTGAATGAACCGAATATTATCTTATCATAGAATAACATGACATGGTTTTTGTGTGGAAATGTAAATTATCTTTTTGGTTTCCTTTATTTCCACTTAAATGCTATTGCAATTCTTAACATAAAGTAGAAGCAGAATATCAGCATGAAATTTTTGTTTTTTTTTGTGGCCTAATGTCCTTTATACATCGAAACTAGACCTTAAAGTTAATAAAAACTGAAAAACTGACAAGAAATTTAATTCAAAACGCTTAAGGCGCCCGTATAACTTGGTGTACATATAAGGGCTAAAAGTTCAATCAACTTAATCTTGGATTACTAAGGAGTAGGGTATTATAAATTCGTTTTTTAATCTTAGTTGCCATTCTTGTATACAACTGCATCAAAGATTTACTAAACAAACTTTTTGCTTTTAGTACAACTTGTCCAATATAATCACTTATTTATTTGCAGTATAGATATCAATAATTTTGCATACTTACATACATAAAAAACTTAATGAACAATGAAAACAATGAAAACAATTAAAATACAAACGTATTTCAAATGCAATAAATTATCACTTAACACAAATTAATTTTAATACTAAAAATGTAATTCATTACGCAAAAAAATCTGGCGTAAATATTTGTATGACAAAAAACAAATGCAAGGCCATTAACACATTTGTTACATGTTACAGGCTGACCACAGAAGCCACAATTTATATAAAATAATAAATTTAATTTGAAAAAAGAAAGAATGTTTCAGTATTAAGAATATTCTTTAGTAACATATGTCATAAGGTCTCTGTATGGATAATACATGGGCTGAAAAGTCCCAAGTCTCACAAAGAAAACACTTTTTTTGTTCAAAATTAATTTTATTCAACAACGTTATCTCCACCAAGAGCAAAGCAATCATTTCCGCTCCAACATTTGTAAAACCATTTATCGCTGCCTCAAAATAGGCTTTAGTTTCAGCAATAAACTTTTTATTCCTGCGAAATTTCTTATCGGCGAGCATTTTTTTAAAGTCTGTAAACAGCCAGTAGTAGGTGGGTGATAAATCTGGCGAATACGGTGGATGTGGGAGCAATTCGAAGTTCAATTTATATAGTTTTGCCATTGTTTCGAATGACTTGTCTTTGGTGTGAGCAAAGGCGGCGCCCACGTTAAACAGAGTTTTCTCATAGGCAAATGCTCAAGCAATATAAAGCCAATACCTTCCTTTGATATTTTTGCGATGTCAGCTAACTCACGCAACTTCACTTTACGATCATTCAAAACGATTTTGTGTTTTTTTTTTTGTAATGTTACCACCTCATTCGAACGTCCACTACGTTCTGCATCATCGGTGTCTCTACTACAACGTTTAAAGTCAACAAACAAACGTTTTATCGTTGTTTCTAATGAAGCGGAATCCCCATAATATTTTTCAATCCAATACTTCGCTTAAACGGTAGTTTTTTCCATCAAGATGCAGTGTAAACTTAAAACTCAACAAACGGCACTCTTAGCACAATAACTCACAAACTAATTAATCGAATATCATGAAATTTTAACAGCTGTATTTTCAAGGTTAGCACTAACTGAAAGTAAATAATGGAATAAAACTAGCGCCATCTATCTAGTAGGCCTGGGACTTTTCAGCCCATGCGTTGTAAAGTCGCCATCCACTACTCTAATAGTATTTTTTAGCTTTTATTTATTAATGTTACTTTCATTAACAAAAATTAAACACAAATAAGTGAAAAAATACAAAATTTTACGTTTTAAATTTTTTGTTGTTTTATAGTTTTTATTTTCTCAATTTATCTTTATACAGTTTCTCTTAATACAGCAACTTATTTATCTTGCACTTAGTATTCGTTTATACAGCACTTTCATTCACGCCTAAAAACGACTTTACTTCATGACTGCAAAACGATAACTATTTAGACGTAAACAAAGCAGCCTCCTTATGTACCTAACTTCCCACCAAAATGTCTCAAACGATCTCATATCCTCTATTTTGTATCAGTTAATTTTAAATATGCAAGATTGTGTTACAGAAAGATGATCGAATTGGCAATGCCGTCAAACGCACAAATCAGTATGGCAATACCAGGGCAACACATTCAAAACCTTGACACAAACCAATAGACTAAAATCCCACAAAACAGTCCCTGATGTGGTGTATTTTCTTTTTGGGCATTTTTATTTTCTTAACAATATTATATTATAGAGTGTCTATATCTACTCACTGTAAAAATCTTACATAATTTTCTCTACACTTTCGCCAAAAAAACACGCTCATTTCCACTTTTTGTGATATTATTTCATTAAGAGCCTAGTACTCTGCTTAAATTTTTGGAAAAATGTTCTGCAACATTTATTTTTTCGTACAAAAGAATTGACATGCAATTAATGTAGTAATCTAGCGATTTTTTAAAATTTGTCGCTTTTATGCTTAATATATGCTACATGGTTTTACATTTGTAAGCAAAAACCATGTGTATTCCCCAACAACATAACAAATAATATTCAGTAGGGACATAAATATTTGTACCAGGGTTGGCAAAAACCTGTGTTTTTTTATTGTGTTCTTTGACGGGTTTTATTGGGTTTTATAACTGCTATCAAATTTCGTTTAATTCGATATTATTTTTTGTTGTGAGTACAATTACGTTATTTTAGTATTTTTAATGCAGTTTCGCACTATTTGTGGAGTCAAGGCGGCATTATATACTATGAGCTGCTAAGTATCGGAGCAGTCACCGTATGTTTTGTTTCAACCGTGAATGGGAGAAAAACAGTTGGAATAGACAGACAGAGTTACGCTATTCTTTTGTATAACAGCGCTGGAACTCACACATCAAAAGTTGCCCAAAAAAATGTTAGAAACAATCAAATACCGCACATGCCGTGTTATCCGAATACTGTTTCTTCTGATAGTTGGCTATTTCGACTATATTTATCTGTTATGAATAAGGTATCTTTTGACATGTCAGCGAATCACTTCTTTGGAAAAAAGTTGTATGGCCTCAAAAGACAAAAAGATTTTTCCAGACTTGGTATTCAGAAATTGGCTCGGAGGTGTGGAAAAGAAGTAAGAAATGGTTTGATAAGAATTAATGTCGATAAATATGCTTTTTTATTATCTTTTTTAAGCTAAAAAAAACTAACCGAATTACCTAGCACCTCCAATACGTAAACTATACCCATTTTTGTTGTAAATAAACTACAAAAACTTCTAAGTAAAGAAACCACACGGGTTTTTCTTTATATATAATACTCAATGAAAGTCGGGTGTGTTTTATAGGGTTATCCAGTGCGTTGCCAACAATGATTTGTACACATATAAAAATAATGAATACTTTTAGAACAATATTATTATTTATCTATTGAGATAAGTTCTATAAAAAAACCAGAAAGATTTTAAATAAACACCGTCAATTTCTAACGGAATTCTTAACCTTAAGTCTCATTTTATTCACTACTAAATAGTTTCTTAAATATTTCAAAAATAGTACAGCTCTGCATAAAATTAACGCATCTAAACTTGAATAATATGTACCAATGGATGAAGAATGTGTTGGCTTCAGAAATACACCCAGATTCTTCAACGATACTTAAACGACGTATATGTCGTATTACAAAAAAAATTAAAATCGGATAATATTCAGCTAAATTAATAGCTTATAAGTGCAAGAAGTTCCGAAAACCGGTTTTATACCCGTAACTTGGGATTTTGGGGGTGTTCGAAAATTTCAAAAACGAATCCTTGTTCCAATCGAGGGCGCCTATCATAAAAATGGTACGAGTATCACTTGCCAGAATTTTTTTTTTTTTTTTGTCGCACCGTATTATTATTAAAATTATTCGAAAAAATAATTCGAAATGCGTACGTTTACTGACGTGCCATATCGAAAAACTGGAATTTCAACGTTTCCTTTTTTTTCGCTTATTGAACTCAGAAGAGCAAAATCTTTATATTTTTGGGTTTTGCATCAAATAACATTTTTCCTTTCTAATTTTATAATGTTTGGCATATTTTGCCTTACCATATGGTAATCGTGAGTTATTTCGGATAAATATATGGTTGAAGCATCATAGTAGAAGTTGATTTATAAAAATATTTTAAAAACCAAAAATTGTGACTAAAACTGTTTCAAAATTGCATCTTTAACTTCTTTTTTTTAGGGAAAATTAAACTTTTTATTTATAAAGCGTGTTTTTTATAGAGGTATAGAACTTTAAGTTGGCATTACTTTTCAAGATAGCGACCGATTTAACAGCTGTTAAGTGATTTATTCTCAGTTTGGCTTGGCAATTCATCGTGAATAGACTCACGCCTGAACAACACTTGCAAATAGTGCAATTTTATTTCGAAAGTAATGGTTCTGTTCGGAAAACGTATCGCGCACTACATCCATTTTATCGTCGACAAAATCGTCTATCAGAGCAGTTAATTTGATTAACCATGGAACATTTTCACACAACGTTTACTCTTATTGATAACTCGCATCCCCAGAGACGCTGTACGGTGCGTAGAGAAGAAGTTATTGCTGCTGTTCAGCGTAGCATTGAGGAAGACCCGAACGAGTCCATCCGCCATCGAGCACAGGAATTGGATCTGTGTCCATCCACTTTATGGACGGTTTTGCGGAAGGATCTTGGTTTGCGTGCTTACAAAATCCAACTCGTGCAAGAATTGAAGCCAAACGATCATCAAGTAGGGCGTAGATTCGTTGAATGGGCCCAAAACGAGATTACCGTTGTTACCGATTTTCATAAGCGAATTTTGTTTAGCGATGAAGCACACTTTTGGTTGAATGGCTACGTCAACAAACAAAACTTCCGCATTTGGAGTGATGGTAATTCTTAAGTGTATGTGGAAACAACGTTACATCCAGAAAAAATGATTGTCTGGTGCGTTTCATGTGCTGGTGGTCCATACTTCGTCCCTACTTTTTCAAAAACGATGGTAGCCAGAACGTTACAGTCAATGGTGATCGGTATAGAGCCATGATTACTAACTTTTTCATTCCTGAATTGAATAACCATGATGTCCAGAAGATGTGGTTTCAACAAGACGGCGCAACATGTTACACAGCTCGTGCCACAATAGATTTATTGAAAGACAAGTTTGGTGACCGTTTAATTTCACGTTTTGGACCTGTGAATTGGCCTCGAAGATCTTGTGATTAAACATCGCTAGACTACTTTCAGTGGGGCTATGTAAAGTCATTGGTCTATGCGGTAAAGCCACAAACGCTTGACCATTTGGAAGACAACATTCGTTGTGTTATTGCCGATATATGGCCACAAATGTTAGAAAAAGTCGTCGAAAATTGGACGTCCAGATTGGACTACATCCGTGCCAGCCGTGGCGGTCATATGCCAGAAATCATATTTAAAATGAAAATGAAATAGAATTCATGTCAATCGAATAATCCATCGTTGTTTTATTGCAACTTAAAGTTCCATATCTCTATAAAAAAAACACCCTTTGTAACAGATTTTTTCAAAATATACGAAAAAACACAAGTGATGTTTTAATTTATGCTTTAATTCTTTTCCTTATAAAATAAATACTTTTATACGGAACTTTTCTCATCACACAATCCAGTTATTTTTTAATTACCAACCAAGTAAAATAAAAAGAAAAAAAAAACCTACACCCGCCATGTTTGCATTTGGTTTTATTGATTTAATTTAATTAAGAATCCAATTTTTACTTAACTCATTAAATGAGATTGTAATCAATTGATACAAAAGTGTTTTCAAATAAATTTAATCGTGAAATTCCGTTAATGATATAAAAAACTGTTAAAAAATAATCAATAAAACGCAATTCTGTTAAAGAAAGAAACACAAAAACTACAACTGAAATTATCACTGGTATTTTATTTTATATGTACATACACATACATATGTATGTATGTAGGTATGTGAATATATACGATTTACTTTTACATTTTAAAATACTGAAATATATACATATTTTTGTGGTGAATGTAGGAGAGACATCTTCGCATTTACATGGAAGAATAATTTTTCTCTTTCCTTGTTTTGCAAAGGTACAGATTTTAGTATTACATTCGTTACACTGAAAACGATTTCTGTTTAAGCAGGTATTGGTCTGCAACAGTAAATGGTTTGTAATGACTTAAAAAAAAATTATAACCACACTCTACACTTAAATTACCCATTAAATATCTTGATTAATTGATTCAACAGTAGATATAAATTTTTAAAATCTAAGCGCAACTGTACGACTGCCCAGTTGGAATTGTTCTAAAAATGAGCAGATACATCCGTGGAGGAGATATTATATTATTGGTTCTTCTTGAACATTCTTAAGCGTTATTGTATCGGTTGATTTTCTTTAACTTTCTTTTTGACAACACTGTTTTTGGCAGCTCAGCTGTTTCCGTGTAACATGTTACAAACATGTTCAACTTACAAACGAGCAACGCTTACAGATTATTGAATTGTATCATCAAAATTCAGTTGAATGAAGATCCACTTTTTTATCGGAAAATTGTGTTAAGCGATGAAGCTCATTTCTAGTTAAATGGATACATGAACAAGCAAACTTGCCGTATTTGGTATGAAGAGTAGTCAGAAGCATTGCAAGAACTGCCAATGTATTCAGTGGCCAGTGGCATCAATGGACCGTACTTTTTCAAAGTTGAAGTTACTGTGAATGGCGAGGGCTGCCGTGCGATGATTAAAATTTTTTTCTTAAAATAGAAGAGCTAGACTTGGCTGACATGTGGTACGATGGTGATACATACCACACAGCGTGCGAAAAAATGGCGCAATTAAGAAGCGAGTTCGATGAACAGACGCTAATTAGCCGCCTAGATCGTGCAATTGAACGCCTTTAGACTATTTTTTTGGTGGTCTATGTTAAGGCTCATGTCTGTATGACGCTCTGCAAGCCAATATTAAAGAATTTATTCGTGAGATATCGTCCGATAATTTGGAGAGAATATGACAAAATTGGACCCAGCCACGATCAATATTTACAGGAAATCATCTTTAAACATTGAATTATATAGATCGTTACATCAACTCAAATAAAATTTTTATTCATTCTCTAAATTGAATGCTTTTTTTAAATCAAATCCAAAAATCACTTAATAGTTCGCCACAAAAGTCTAGTCAACAGTCCTTTGTTCTCAATCTAGTTCTCTTCACTATTTATATTACTGGTTTAATTTGACATTTATTAAAAATAGAAGAACGCATTTATAAGCTAGTAATTAACAATATGGGGGTGGAGTGGTGTAGTAATTAGAGCGCACTTACAACAACACAAACGATTCAGGTTCGAGCCCCAGGAAAGGATATGACGAAGGTAAATTTAATTGTGATTTAGAATGTTTAATAAATAGACTTCAACTTCCCTCCAAACAACTCCATCTAAAAAATAAAGAAGAAGCCCCCTGAACTTCCCGCATACCGCTATCGATGATGACAAACATCAGACGAATGCTCAGGAAAACACATCACCTACTGCGAAATAATTACAATGCTAAAGTAAAGATCAGCACCAACTAGCAAGGATCTTTACCACTACCCAAAACCATATGGAGGAAGCTACAGTGGATTAATCATATATGAAGCTTGAAGACTTAAAATTGATTGATTAAAGAAACTCAATTAAAGCAATAGATGCTTTTTGGAAAGCCAATATGCTTCCTAGTGGAGTGAGGGCGAAAAAAATTAACAACTTTACTTAAATACGAACAAATATAGCATAAGCAACTGTATCTTTAAATTTAACGAAGACTTTAAGCCGTACATCCTAGGCAAATGCCTACGGTGTTTGTATTAATCCACCTTGTGATTTTTTTCCACTTAAGATATGCGGATAGTATTTCTAAGTTTTATATAGTTGCGGTATATGGTTATCAAATCTCAACGTCGTGTAAGTTTATAATGTGTTACTAAGATATGCTTATGGATTATTGAAGTAGGAGCATGTAGAAACTTTTGGGAAGACACTTTATGGTGTATCACTTGGTGACCCATTAACAATAATAATTCTATTACATTCACTTCCTTACTTACTTCAACATTCCTTAATCAAAATATATGTTTGAAACATTTAGACACTTTTAAAGATAGAATGGCTTTATTCCGTCCATTCATATGACTTTAGAATCTTTATTTATTCTATATAACTTTGGATTTGATTTTTATACCAGAACAAAACTACTTAGCAAAGCCTTGCATCTGATAAACAAAGTTGCCTGCATTTGTTCTGAAATAGGTGTCGCGTTTATACTCCTTATATATTATAGAACTGAAATTAAAATGGGTTTATTATTGGTTCTATACATAACGCTTTAATATGTAAAATTTAAATTTGTCCGAAACATATTACATATCTCCCGTTTAAAATAGATCCTTATTTGAAAATGCACATTTATAATCGCTTTGCACAACACTACGCAACAAATGCAAAAACAATTTCTGACCTTGGATAACCACTATATTTTTTTGATGCGCTATGCTCGATTAACTTCAAAAATCATCAGCATTTCAGATTCTATGGATAAGTCTTTTTTTCTAAAATGTGAGATTTTTGAAGAGGCTGCTTCATACAACTTATGTTAACCTTGAAATGACTAATTCGGTTTCGTGAAGCCATATGTTAATAAAATCCAAATTTTACCAGCTTTAAGTCATTCTAATAATTTTTTTTTTTTTTTTTGTAACCCGTATGTTTGGAATTATTGCGAAAATCATTAAAAAAAACTTGTTTGTTTTTAATTATTATATTTTTAATTCTTAAAAATTCACAAAAAATAGTAAATATGGCCAATATTTACTAGTTTCACTATGTATTCATAAAGTTGCGTAGAATAGAAATAAAATAAATCATAATTCATGAAAATCGATGGGTAAATACTTATTTTATTCCCAATAAAGTGAAAGTAACTAGTTTTGAAAATGACAATTTTTTGCTATAATTGTGTGTAATGGGTGTCGTATAAGCGATATATTTTTTTCTCAAAATTCATAAATATAACCATACGCTCAGTGGAATTATTTGCAATTACAGCAAACACTATTATATTCATCTTAGAGAAAAAATTAAAAAAAAAATAATAGAATCTGAAATGCTGCTGAGTTTTTAAGTTAGGTGACCATAGCGCATCAAAAAAATATTGTGGTTATCCAAGGTATTTTTGCTTGTTGCACGGTGTAATTTAGGAAGATTGCTATAACATATCATATAGTTGGCTCCTAAAGCACACAATTTCTACAATTTTTTCTTATATTTCATATTCGTTTTGAAAGAAATCACAAAGAAATGAAAAATCTTTTAAAAGGACTGTTGCATTGCTGTTACTTGAATTTAGCTTTTTTGTCGTAATGAACACACATGTATATATTTTTAAACTCCTCTTAGAAGACAATCCCCCCATATAGTTATAGCACTTGGTTAGGTGAAATAGGGAGAGAAAAGAGAAAAGAGAAAGGATGGGAGCCATTGACTACGCTAGCTAGCAGCCGGGTGGGGCGGTTCTTGTCTGCAGTTCTTCAGTCCAAGTAATGTGTCATCCATAAATAATTATTATAGACTCCCTAATAAACTAAAATAAACAATAAAATAAAATGGACCGTTAGTTGATTTGCTAATACGACATTGCAGGTGTCCTAAATACCCCAATTTACAATCAACTTTGCAAGCTAAACGGGATCAACCATAAATAACCTTATCACGACCTATTTTCGAGTTCCTAGATGTCATAGGAACTACGCCTCTTAACCCGCCCTACCATGGATCTTCTGGCGTCACATGATAATGAAAATCCCCAAAACCAAAGGAAATCTATCCGATCACATCACTCGAATTAGTTCAACCACACATATTAGTATCAAAAATTCTCTAATTTTCATTTATTCATAATATTTATGCATAAAGACAATACATCCTATTTCCTATTTATTTAAGTCCAACAAAAAAACAAATTAAATATGTATATTAATAAAGGACATATTCCGAAAAAGAAAACTAAATTCATAAATATCTACTGTCTGAAATACCTACAATAGAGTGACAATCCAAGTCAAACGAACAATAGTCACAAAACAACAAAACATAAACATTATACTCGCAGATATAGATTTACAAAAAAAAAAAGAATATTTTTTTAAGATTTTCTTCCTTTTACTTTAATTTGAGTTAAGTTTCTCTTATTAGTCTTATTATCACCATCAATAATTTTTAATATCAATTTCTCTTTATTTCTGTCTTTTCTTTACTTGAAATTTCTAAGTTGATCTTGGCTTTCTCTTAAATTTCTGATTCTTGTTTCATTTTTTTATATACTCTCTCTTATTTATTTAAATAAGAAGAAGCACATACACAAATTTCAAGCAATGATAAAAAACAAAAAGAAATTAAAAGAAAAAGGTTACAGACATCCCTCGAAAAGTGTGTAAACTATGAAACGATAAAAAATTAAAGGCACCAAAATGGAAAGGATATTAATAATAAAAGAAACTTCCTCAGATAAATATTGTTTGTTGGACTGAGACCTTAATAACTTTCTCTTGATTAAATAAAATATAATAAATAAATTGTGTAGAAAAGTTTGACTCACCAAATTACTTGAACTCTGCTGCTGCGGAGTGATGAGGCCTCGCCATTCTGCTGCTGTGGAGTTTTTTATGGTGTAAGATGTGTTAAAAAATGTATCTTTTTAGTTAATTATTATAAGACTTAATTTAATCTAAAGAAAAGAAAATATATACATATATTTTAATAAGATAATATCTAATGGTAAAGTTTCATTGTTGGCGGATATGAATATTGTATTTTGTGTAGGTTTTGTTTAGGATTCCGTTTTTAATAAATATTTTATCATTTTAGATTTTAGAATTAGATTTTGTTTGGCAATAATTAGACAAATTTATTATTGACTAGTTATACAATATTCATATCCTCTTTACCCTTATGATTTTTATAAACTGCAAGTTCTTATATTATTCTTCCAAAAAATTTATTTCCAATGATCGGATATACATAGATGATGGTGGTATGGCTGTATGTTATTGGGGTGGTCGTGTCCGTAATTTTTCTGAGTCGGGAAGATGATATCTCAAGTTGTTGCTGTTGGATTGTGGTGTTGCGTTGGATTTGGATTTGGATTTGGCTTCTTGTCTCTCGAAAGCACTTATGGTAGGTTTGCTGACACAGGAATCGAAGAGCTCAAGTTTTTTTCTTCTTCACTTCAGATGTTGGATACACTTCTACGGTAGGTGTTAGGACTTCAATTGTGCCTTACTTGTTGATATTTTATTTATGGCTTGTTGAGATTATTATTTTAAATCTTTAAATTTTATTTATTTTAATTTCTTAGGCAAGTGTATAGCCTTAAGATGTATAACTTTAATTTTTTCTTTTTTTTCCGTGTCGTTTAAATTATATATACTTTTTTTCTTTTTTGGTTTTCTTTGTGGCTCTGTTCTTTTTCTTCTTCTTTTTAGCTTCTGGTAAAGAGTGGTTGTTTTTTAACACTTGATCATGTATCTTTTGATACAGAGAGTAAAAATACAGACAGTAGTGGCTCACTAAATGAGTCCACTACTTTAAAACTGTCAATTTAATTATTTTCCTGTAATTTTTAGATTTTCTTGCCACAAAAATTTAACTTTTAAATAAAATTTGTACACCGTCACCAAAGCAAATTCTCTTCCTTTATATTCTTAAATTGAAATTGCCTTTGCAGGTAAACTTATACGATGAAGTTGGTTGTCTCTATTTTCTACTAAAATATAATTGACTCAGAATGCTGAAGACTTATACACCTCAATAGAATATTTACCCTCAACACTTTATATTGTATTTATTAATTTATCCAGAATTTTAGCACTTTAATATTTTTATTAGGTATAAAACTTAATTAGAAACGATCAGGTGCGTCTTATGGCACCGTTTAATCACAAAAGACAGTTTCCACATCCCGCTAAGCCTTTTATACACCTAAAATTACTGCTATAGGCCGCTATCTATTTGACAGATTGGAATTAAGCAAGTTTACTGGGTTTAAACACAGCTAGTTTAACGTGCGCTTTACAGTCGAGGCTGACGAATAACAAACACTTAGTTCTCTTATTATTCAACGACTTTATTACCAATAAAAATTAATAAATTACAAAACTTAAAAGCTGATAAATTTGCATATTGAAACAAAAACCACACGTTACATTGTTTACGGAAAACCCATGTGACAGAGGCGGCTTCATCATCATCAAAAATACTCAATTTTCGGTTTGTATTCCTGTTTGAAAAATGTCTCTTTTTTTGTCATTGAAGATTTTTTTTTTAAAATTTATTTTTGGTTGGACCGCCCTTTATATAATACTAGGTTTTTGAAATTCTGCAGATAAGTAATAATAACATGTTTAATATGTGCCCTCCTTTGCTAAACCGATTTCACAAAGTTTAAAATTTTTAACCCATAATACTTTAAAGCCTTTATAAGTCAAGAAAAAAAAATTTAATCGAATTTTAATTTCACTTACAATAAAACTAGTCCGCAAATTTAAGACATTATTTCGTATTTGCTGCACTCCAATACATATTTGATTATAAATATCATACAAAGAGATATAATGCCTGTGGTGAATAGCGGCCTAACACACAAGTATATGAAGGATAATTTACAATAATTTAATAGCTGCTCTAATAAATCATCAAAGAATTTCTTCTTTTCAAATTAACACAACATTAATAATCACAAATTAATTTAATACACATTACCATCTTCACTAAGTGTTAAAATTCAATACTCTTAAAACACAAATTTTAATTTATGGCTCTTTATATATGTATGTATGTATATATGTATGTATATATATATATGTATGTATGCATGCATGTATGTATATACGTATGTATGCCCCAGTTAACAAAGTGCTTTGTGGTTTTAAAATCCATATTCATTTACATGCTCTTTTATGTTGACTAAAGACACAACTACAATATGATATGGGGTTAATAATTGCAATATTTTAAGCATGCATGAGCATGTACATATATCATTAAATGTTATTTTGACGTGTAGCCACAATAGTTGTAAAAGCTTTCATAAAATTCATTTTTAACTTATAATCATAAATATACGAAACACATATTAAGTATTAATAAAATCCTCGTATGTCTACTGCGGTTACTAAACGCTATTGCTATAAGGGGGTAAACCATTTTTTAATTACAACCGGTTAACCGTTTTAATATTTACAGCCAAGGTAATCAGTATGGTTTTTTTGTTAAGTGTATTATATGAGGATAAGAACTAAATTAAAAAAGACAATCTTATATTTAATTTTAGTAATAATTTTGATATCTCAAAAGCTCGTCATTTAGATAGTTGTCATGAGTCAACTACTTGACAGATGACAAATAAAACGTATGCCAATAATATATATAGACCGATATACGCATCAACAACGCATAGGAATTATTAAAATATATTACAAAAATGCTGAAATGTTTCCAAGTCAGCAAAATTTGAACTATCGTTTACTGTTAACAATGAAATCGAAAGTGTTATCACATATGTAGTCGTATGTATATCAAAATTAATATGTGTTTGTCTGTCAGTATGTATGGTATGTATTTGTTTGTGCCTTATAGGTGGCTAAAAGGCAAAGACAATTTTCGTCAAATTTTTTCAGTGTCGCTCTGTAGGCCTGGAAGAAACGTTAAGCTATAAAAAGGTAAAAAATTCCGAGTTGGTGGTGCCACGCCAATGCATAGTAAATATTTATTGGTCTATATCTGGTCTATATCTCAAAAATAATGTGCCTCTGAATCAGTCAAAATGTTGACGAAGTTGAACAAGTAAAAGCTAAAATTCTAGGATTTAGTTCAATTGAATTGTTAGTTAATACAAATCATAATCCAATACAAATCTTAACGTTAACAAGTCTTCTGGACCGGATGGCATACCAACACTGGTCCTGAAGCAGTGCTCTTCGACGCTTGCGCGTCCATTAGCTCACCTTTTCAGTGCATCATGCTGGAAGGTTGCTAATGTAACTCCAATCCCCAAAAAGGGCGAGGCTAGTAACCCTGAGAACTACCGTCCAATAGCAGTTTGTCCCGCATTCTCCAAGGTTTTGGAGAGTATGATTAATTACCACCTTGTAGGATATCTGGAGTCCAACGACTTACTGAGCGATAGTCGGTACGGCTTCCGAAAGTGCCGTTCTACTGGTGATCTGCTGGCGTTGCTCTCGGAGTAGTGGAACAAGTCCATTCATGGTTTTGGCGAGAGTAAGGTTGTGGCTCTGGATATCTCAAAGGCGTTTGATGGAGTTTGGCACGAGGCTCTCATTTCGAAACTTAATGCTTTTGGTGTCTGAAGTTTGGAGTTTATATAGAGTGGTTATAGATGGAGTCTCATCCGACGAGTTCAGGCTAAACTCAGGGGTATCGCAAGGCTCTATTCTTTCTCCTACTCTTTTTCTTATATTTCTTAACGACTTTCTTCTTCTCACTTCTAATCCTATCTACTGTTTTGCGGATGACAGCAACATTTGTCACTCATATTCTTTTGATCGTAGACAGGCACTTTTGATGTTCTGGGCATGAGAATTCACTGTGACGTTCGCTGGAACGAGCACATGTTTCGAGTGTCGAAAGAAGCATTCAAGTGCCTTGGCTTTTTAAGGTGGTGTAAGAATTACTTCACTCTATTTGTTCTCTTTAATATTTACAAGACCTATATCCGACCCAAAATGGAATACAACTCTCATGTATGGATCGGTGCTTCAAAGTCTATTTTGAAGCTTCTCGACCGCGTACAGGAGAGGGCGAAGATGCTCATCAATGACTATAGGGTAGCCAACTCTATCGATTTATTAGCACACCATCGCAATGTGGCGTGTGTTTCGTTGTTCTATCGGTACTATAACGGAATGTGTTCTAACGCAATTAAGTATTTCGTATTTCTCGTAGATCGCATCCCTTTGTAGTTGATTGTCCAGTAAATCGCACAACGCATTCTAGAGAGAATTCGTTCTTTGGTCGCACTGTTCGGTTATGGAATAATCTTCCAGCGAAAGTATTTCCTGCCACTTACGACATGAGTAAATTTAAATCTAACGTCCATAAACACTACTCCCTCTGTCCTCCTTCTAATAACCTATTTTCCTAGTACAAGCACAATGCACTGCATGAGTAGGGGCCATCCCCTGGGTGCTGGTCTTTTATAAAAAATAAAATAAAATAAAATAAAATAAAATAAAGTAAAATAAAATAAAATAAAATAAAATAAAATAAAATAAAATAAAATAAGTCAAAAAGTGGGCGAAAATGAAAATGTGGGTGTGGGAAAATGTGGGTGTGGTACATCTGACACCAACAAAATAATGAGTTCATTATGTCTTGAGAATAGTTAAAGCTAAAGTTTCAGTCTTTTGTCTGAAGGACTTCATGGTCAATACAAATCATCAGTAAAAAAGTGGGAAAGATTGGATAGATGGTCGTGGCACCTTGCACTCATACTTAATTTTGTAGTTTGTATATCTAGAGAACGATTAGAATGGAAGGTTCTAAATTTTGTCTAAATGACTTCTTAAGTTAAAAAGTGCGCATGGTCCCATAAAAATTGAATAAAGATTTTTGTATATCTTGAGAATGGTTAGAGTTAAAGTTTCTAAATTTGGCTTAAATTACTGCTCCCACTTCAGAGAACATCAATTACAACGGATTTTATACTACTCTTTTGTATATATAAATAAGTAGAGTTGGAATTCTACCCGGTATTTACCCGATATATGGGTAAAAAAAAATTGTAGAATATTTTCTGTATAACACAGCAAATTTTTGTAATGCTCAGACGAGGATAATATTGTGTGAATAAGCAGATACCAACTAAAATAGACAGAAAAAAACAACAAAAAATTACATATTGACTTTCTACATTTTTGGATATGTATGTACGCTTAATAGGGAGATTGATTATTCGATTTGTTTCAAAAACCGGTTTTAAAATAATTGGAAGTATTGCAATTAAAAAAACGGCTTTCAGCTAAAAATTTATCAAATAACCGGTTAACCGGTTCTGTTACTAAAATAAAATTCTTCTCAATTCAAGTTGCGTTAGCAAATAAAATTGATAAATTCTTGCCCCATGTCGCAGTTTCTAGCAAGTAAGAATGCTAGAACAACGTTTGGCTTTCTTCCACGTACATTTCTTCCACGACACCGTACCGTTCTAATATTTCATCCTGTGAAGCATTTTTATAGCGTGTTTTGTAACAGTTCTACTTGCCAGCGCCTACAGACAACTTGGTATAGAATCAAGTTTTCCTTGTGTCACAATAGCGTCAATCTCATAAACATATTTAAGGTGGTTAACAATTTCTGGTTTCGAAAGCTTTTTCAGCTTAGTATTTAAGGACAATCAATATATCTGGACATCCATTCATTTCCAAATATTTTCACACTTCAGAGGACATGTCATATATTTAATAGTGCGTGGCACTGTGGTATGTTAGGTAAAACACCCGACTACCAACTAGGAAGTTCTCAGTTTAATTATAGACCACACCATCTGACAATTTTTAGCAGCTGTATCACTTCACAACGTTGCTAGCGCCTGGTTTTGACTATTTACGTTTGAAAAACTTTACTGACTATAACATCTGTCGTTCGGAACTTGAGTTTATATGTCCCTTTCAATGAGCATAGTTGATCATCATTTTCCATAAATAAAAAATTAATATTCGTTTAAAAAAAAATGCGAAAAAGTCATTGTTGTTGCTTTTCGCGTTATTTGTGTGACGTTCAAGGTTGTCACATACAGTACAAAAATAAGACGTTATATAGTATTAAATTTAGAAAAGTACTTAAACGAAGAGTATATTTGCACTAAAAAAAATAAAATTATGTATATTTAAATTAACCGGTTGTTCGTGTTAAAGTAGCCGGTTAATTCGGTATTCGAAAAATGGACATTTAAAAAAAACTGTATTCGATAAAACCAAAAAAACCGGTTACAATCGGTCTAATGCTTAAACGAACAAAAAAGTGTTATGATTTTCAAAATCTTGTACTCGTATATGCAGTATTAGTTTATTGCACAAAACTTTGTTGAAAATGTGCTTAAAACTTACTTATCACGTTTTCATATCTAGAGAATTACTTTTTCCCATAATGGTATACTTTTTACCAAACACATTGACACTAATGACAGTCATCATTATATGGATTTGATATTAGGAAATCAGGTTAAAAGACCAGATTGTATGCAAACATTGAACTTATATTCTTCAATTTCATGTTAAATATTTAAACTTAAAGATTGTGTTATACAAGAAAAAATTTAAAAATTTTAGTGAAGGAAAGTGTAAGGGCATAAAAATTATAATAAAAATGGTTCTAGTCTTACAATAATTATGTAAGTCTTTATGGAAAATTGTAAGCTTATTGAATAAAAGTGAAATATGTAGTGAAATCTATTTGGTTCTAATTTTTACATTTAAAGAGTGGTCCAACTAAAACGCACAATATTAATTGTAAATGAAACAAATAGTTTTCGGAGAATTATCTTAATATTTTTTATTATGACAATTATGTGTGAAATAGAATATCGACCAAATGCTTGCTACGGCTTGTCCAATTCCACCCACTTATTGACTAATAATTATTCTTGACTACGAAGATATTTGCACCAAATTTTAAAACTCTTACTGTTACCATTTTGAAGATGTAGACAAATAAATATTTACTTTGTATGGGCGTGGCACCGTTCAGCTGGAATTTTTGAAATATTTGGTTTCTATAGTTACTAGGGAGATCGAACGGTTATTATTCGACTTATTTAATTGACTTAATCGACTTGTTTGATTTTATCGTATACGGTTTTCTTAAAATGTTCATTTTTCGAATAGCGAATAAACCGGTTATTTCAACACGAATAACCGGTTAATTTAAATATGTATAATTTTGATACGTTTTAGTATTTTTTATTGCAATTATGCACATCGCTTATACACTTGAGCAACAATAACTTTTCCTCAGATTCTTTAAATAAATATTAATATCTTAAGTATATATGGAGAATTATGATCAAGTAGACTCATTGAAAAGGATCTACGAACGCCGCTCTGAACGGCAGATATATTAGTTAATAAAGTTTTTCAAAGCGTAAATACTCATAACCCGTCGTGTGAAGCGATACCGCTGTAGAAAGTTGTTAAATGGTGTGGCCTGGGATTGAACCGAGAACTTATTGGTTGGTAGGGGGGTGTTTTACCTAACATAGTACAGTGGCACACACTATTAAATACGTAGTGCATGCATTTATGTTTCTGTAGATATCCTCTGAAGTGTGAAAATATTTTGAAACCATTGGAAAGGAAGGTTAGGTTAGGTTATGTTAAATGGGTCGATGGCATTTCGCGAGTTCACTCGGAGGCGAGTTCACTATGATCCACTAAGTCCCAGAAGAAATATCCCTACATAGAGACGAAAAAATATCAGTTACCTCACTTACTAGTACCCTTGACGAAGGTAATCAACTTCGGAAGCGACACGTTCCTAAGACAGTCCAGATGATGGAAGCGACATGAACCCAAATGTCTAAGTTTAAGCTCCCATAGAGCAGGACAGTCGCAGAGAAGATGTTGTACCGATTCCTTCTCCTCTTTATCCTGATAGATCTCACAGTAGCTATGACCAGGGCATCCCATGCGCTTCGACATGTGGCCCATTATACAATGTCCGGTAATTAAGCAAGAAAAAGCCCGATCAACCCCTTCCTAACCTAAGAAAACATATTATTTCCATAGACAGAGAAGAACAAAGAATTCCGGATATTTTACATGTGGTGATATTGGCCCACTTGTGTTCCATCCTGCTCAGTTCACATTTATCCAACAAAACCGACGACGTACATAGAGGGGCATTCACGTCCTCCTGTACAAAAGACAGAGAGAACCCTATAATAGGGCACTCATCAGCAATTTCATTCTCTCGGATGCCCGCATGAATTGGAACCCATATAAGTTCGACATGATTTCGTTCCAGATGGGCCACTAAGCATAGGGTAGACTGAGAGACCCTGTGGCCCAGATCATTGAAATAAAAAAAACTGGAAATGAAACAACGCTGTAAAAAATTAATCACTGGACTAAATATTAGGATGTAGTGTTTTTAAAGAGGAAATATTTAAGGCACTTTAAAAGCCGAACGTTATTCCACCATACTTACTTGCTAGACACTACGACATGGTACAAAAAGAAAAACCTTTATTTGCCAATGCAACAAGAATTGAGAAGAATTTTATTTTAATAAAAAAACCGGTTAACCGGTTATTTTAAAATTGGAAATTTTCGAATTGTTGGAAAACCGGTTTTTGAAAAAAGTCGAATAATCGATCTCCTAATAGTTCCTTCCAGACATACAGAGCGATTCTGTAAAAATTTCAAGAAAAGCGGTTCTGCTGTCTATAAGGCGCAAACAAATATACACACATACGAAGAAACGAGTGTTGCCACCCTGTGTGTAATTACACATATTGTGTGTAGCCTGTGTGTAATTAGCCTCATGTGCAATTTGTTTGTAATTTTGCTTTTTGTTCTACCGCTTTTTTAATCGCTATATTTTGAGTTTTTGTAATATGGAATTTGATATACAAAATTTCCTGATGTGTAAACCAAACCGAATTTAGCTATAAAAATACAAAAACTACTGTTAAGAATGGAGGATAAGTTGAAACTCTATCTTGAATGCTGGTGATAATAATTCACATTTTTTATGGAAATATTCAATATTCGAAAACAAAATATGAAGCAACTACAACGATCTGAAGCAGACATCGAGTAGTGCAAAGGTTTGGTTGATCCGTACCTAATCCAAACGTATGAAAGTTCCAGCGCAGAACCCGGAATCTAATGTAATTGAACATATTTAGAAGAAATTTGCTACAAGAATTTATCAGGAAGAATAGTTTATCACACGAGTTCAGCTTAAGGCGACATTAACTAAAGTGTATAATTCTATAAAGCCGACAGAATGCTAAAATATCTTAAAATTTATTCCTACGCGCTAATTGAGTGTTCTGGATTACCAAGGATATACAAACTATAACTAATTATTCGATTATTGCATTACAAGTATTCATAATTTGCTTTGATCGATAATATCGGGTCCGCCATCTAACGTTGTTTTTTTCAACTAGTGCTTATTTCGTGAATGGTAACACTTAGCTGATTTGACAGAAAATTAGCGTTATCCTTCCGCTGAACGAATATAGTTGTGTATACGCTTGAATAACGCTGGGATTATAATATTGCGACATTACTTTGAAAATCATAGTAATGTTGCAGAAGGTGTGCGATGTGTTCAGATGAAGCTCATTTTGATCTTGGCGGGTATGTAAACAAGCAAAATTGTCGTATTTGGGGCACAGAAAACCCGCACGCATACATTGAAAAGCCAATACAGAGGCATAATTGGGCCATTTTTCTTCGAATATGAGCAAGGAGTCGCCGTTACAGTCAATGGCCATGTTGAACGAATTTTTGTTCACAAAAATTGAAGAGGAGGATATTAGCAACATTTGGTTTCAATAGGACGGCGCTACGGGCCACACAGCCGAAGCTACACTCGATGTTTTGCGCTCTGTTTTTGAAGACGTCATTATCAGGCGCAGAGCTGATGTCGTTTGGCCACCTCGGAGTTGCGATTTGACACCGTTGGACTATTATTTGTGGGATGCCGTCAAAGATAAGTCTTACGCCAACAAGCCAGAGACAATTGATGCTTTAAAGGGCAATATTCGTGAAGCCATTGGTGAAATACAGCTGCACACAATCGATAATGTGCTTAAAAATTGGACCGATCGTGTAGGCTACTGCTTGGCCAGCCGAGCTAGCGATTTGAATGAAATTATTTTCCATTATTAACTGGAAGGATTGTACTTTCAAATAAAAAAAGAAATTTGAGAAAATATTCAGTAGTTTTGTTTTATAGCATTTTCAAAAAATAAATATATATATTATTTGGCGGACCCTTTACGTTGAGTTCAAAAAATGAGTTATTTTTGTGTTTCTGATAAAACTTAGTTATTATTGGATAAAAACCGTTTTTTTTTTTTCTTATACATACCGGCTCATACTTGATTTATTATTAAGACCTTGAAAAATCCATATTTATTTAGAGGACTTTTCTATAAAAAAAAAAATTTGGTCCAATTGGAGTCACTGTATGTATACAGTATTCGTGAAAACAGAATTTTGTGTGTAATTTTGATGCGGGTTGTGTGCAATTCATAATGCTGTTGGTGGCAACACTGAAATAAACACACATTCATTTTTAGATATAAGATTAAATTCAAAGTTTGGTACTAAGATGCAAGCAGTTGCTTATAGCAACACTTATCCTTTTACATTTTACACAATTTACACAGCCTTTTACAAGACATTATATCTTTACATTTATAATTTATTGTAGAAAGTAAAGTTTGTAGTAAGTTTTGTGGACAGGATGTAAATAGTGATGATAATAGAATAACTTTTTCTGTTTAACAATTTCAACTTAAAATAAATTAAAATTACAAAAAACTCTAAGCCTGTTGTAAGAGTTTTTTCAATTTTTGGCAATAATAACTTTAAGTAAAACAAAAAGGAAATATATGAATAAGTATAAGAAAAGATTTCGGAAAGAAAATAGATTTATTAAAACCTCAAAAATATTTAACAAAAATTATAAAGAAACTGTACGAATAAAAAAGAAGGCTTAAGCTATAACATTTAGAAAAAGTTTCTTCTTTTTAGGTATTGCTTCTGTAAGGTAAAGTTTTTTCTTTCAGTTTTATATTAATTTTAAGAATTAAAAGTCCAAATCAGCAAAGTATTTTCATTTTATTTAAAAAAAAAATATAAAATTAAAAACAGACATACATATGAGCCGTTGCTACACAGTAAGGTTTTGGACCGATCATTGAACCATTTTTGACCATACATAAATATGAGCCGATGCTACACAGCAAGGTTTTGGACCGATCATTGAACCTTTTCTGACCAATGCATTCGCTATTTCATTATCATTTATTCCACAGTTTTCTGGTATCCAAAACAACTGGACCTTATTTCCAAGCGAAAGCTTGGGCAACCTATCGTAGCAATATTTGACTAGTCTGAGTGTTATTCGATTCGATACAAGTGTCCTTAATGCAGCTTGGCTGTCAGAGTATATTAATGGTATTATCCTTGACACCACTGTCTAGGTTGATCTGCGTCTATATGGAAATGGCCATGATCTCAGTCTGGAAGACACTTAGTGACTTTTCCAACAAGATCTAAAAGTCTCGGTTGGGTCTATGAACACCAGTACCAGCACAATCATTCCTCTTGAAGCTATCGGTATACCAATTTGGATCAAACTCATTTCGAACTAAGATCCCATTACACCAATAACCCTGGTCCGAGAATTCAATCCTGAATCTCCCGCCAAAGCAAAAATCCAACGGCATAACATACAAAATTGAAGATGGTTTTCCGACCACCCTGCCTAAAATGGACAAACTTCCCGACGCATTGCGGTACCACTTGGCGAAAAATTTTGTCGCCGAACAGGCTGCGATAACCCTTATCAAGACCGCTGTTTAACATATTCCAGTTGCTACTGTTATAACCAGGCAGGCGAATCTCTGTATCCTGCCTGATTTATTCATGCTGGTAATTTCCTCAGCTTTTGTGAATTAAGTCATAATGAGCCGAATAATTGCAGTGTATATACATAGTATCACCTCATGTCTTATCGCCTTACAATATTCTGAACGGCAACAATGTGCGAGTTCGAATTAAGCCCCCTTTCCTTAATGACACCTAGATACTTACCATAAAAGAAATACAGTCTCATGATAACTTGTATATCTTATATAGGAACCATACTATTGATGAATTATATAAGGAATTAGCTTAAGGTTTAAAAATCCGTTGTAAATTGACGGAGTTATTAAGCTTTTTAGCAATGCAACTCATGAAAAATCATGCGTGTATTTAGCTACTTATAAGCTAAGCGCATGGAAGGCCAAAAAACTGGCTTTTCGCCCATAGCTCAAGATAGCTCCTATCAGAAAAATGATATTATTTCCCAGGTATGTCAACTTTGTTCCTTTTTGTCGCGCCGTTTTATTATTACAAGCGAAGTGACTAAGGCCATATGCCCATCCATCATCATCATCCGACCTGACAGAATAGCACACTATTTACTAAACTGCCGAAGTATCCAAAATAAAATGCAATAATTTGCTTAAATTAGCATTTTTTGGATTGAAATATCTTTCAGCACACACAGTTTATAGCTATGCTTGGGTCGATTTATGTGTTCTTATTATAATTAAAAATCGGCGGATTATATTGTATATATAGTACATATGTATGCATCTTTTTGTCACCTGTTTATATGTAATCCAATAATTCTGGTCATAAAGCAATCTTACAATAATAGGTCTACATGAATACGTTTGTATTAACCAATTTGACAATAATGATTTGCATAAGATATTAATTTCCTCTATGGCAACAACTGTGAATGGTGATTTTGTCATCGAGTTTCTTTAATTATAGGCAAGCGGCAATCAATTAATTATAACAAAACTTACAAACGAAAAGATACGTGCAATATGTACAGACAAGATGACATTAGGTATACGCAGACTATTTGGACATTTTTAACAATATACTTTTCCATAATATTTGTCATTTTACAACTTTTCATCTTAGTGATTTATAATTTTCCTTAAATTGTAATGTAAAAAAGATTTGCATATTAAATAAAAAATATCCAACTGAAAGATTGTTAGTCAATACGTTAACCTGCTGTTAGGTAAAAAAAAATAAATTACGAATCCTAGGTGAGCAACCATTTTGGTCCATATTGTTTTTTTTAAACAATAAATGCACTAAAATGTGTTTTTTTAACTTTTTATAATAAAATTTATTTGCTATTCACTCAGTTTGCAGGATTAAGCATTAAACACATAACTGACAGCAAGCAGCATGAAAGCAAGCAACTTGTTTTTTTTGGCAGCATTTGCTGCTATGCTATCGACCTTATAAATATTTTGAAAGCAGCAGCAGCAATAAAATTAGGTTTCATTGTCATCTTTTTTTTTTGTCATAAAAATATTTGTTACAGAAATATATTTTCCATTAGCGACACACAAGCTTTTCAGATCCACCAAAATAAAATAGCTTTTTTAAAATATTACTCAAAAATATAAAAAAAATAAAATAAAAAAATATAAAAAAATATGGGCATGAGAATTCACTGTGATATTCGTTGGAATGATCACATATTTCAAGTGTCGAAAGAAGCATTCAATTGCCTTGGTTTTTTGAGACTGTGCTAGAAATACTTCACCCCATCTGATCTCCTTAATATTTTCACGACCTATATCCGACCCAAAATGGAATACAACTCTCATGTATGGGCCGGTGCATCAAAGTCTATTTTGGACCGCGTACAGGAGAGGGCGAAGATGCTCATCAATGACTATAGGGTAGCCAACTCTATCGATTTATTAGCGCACCGTCGCAATGTGGCGTGTGTTTCATTGTTCTATCGGTACTATAACGGAATGTGTTCTAATGAAATTAAGGAAATAATTCCCAAAAATCATATATTTTTACGTAGTACTCGTATTTCTCGTAGAGCGCATCCCTTTGTAGTTGATTGTCCAGTAAATCGCACAACGCATTACAGGGTGAATTCGTTCTTTAGTCGCACTGTTCGGTTGTGGAATAATCTTCCAGCGAAAGTATTTCCTGCCACTTACGACATGAGTAAATTTAAATCTAACGTCCATAAACACTATTCCCTCTGTCCTCCTTCCAATAACCTATTTTCCTAGTACCAGCACAATGCACTGCATGAGTAGGGGCCATCCCATGGTTGCTGGTCTTATATAAAAAAAAAAAAAATTATTGGAATTGTGTGTTTAAAACTTTTTAATTATTTACATAAATGTTGTTTGAAACAATATTTTAATTTTATACTGTTGATTTCCAATAAAAAAATAACAATTTTTACGTTTTTTTTTTTATTTATTTACAATTTTGGTATTGGTATCACTAATTTTTGTTTTGCTGCCTAAAAAAATAAAAATTTATTTATATTACGCAGCATCAGAATAGGCTGTTTTCTAGCCTTTTGCTGTGCTGCCTATAAAACAATTGTTTTGACATTTTGCTGTCTGCTGCTTGCTGTCGGTTATGTATTTAATGATTTATGTTTATTTAGTTTTATTTCTGTCATTCCTCTAATCAAGTGCATCATACCAATTGCACTCTCTAACTCCGATATTTCAATAGTGAAATGAGATCAGTGAAATGAGATTTATAAAAATTAAAAGATAATGATGCATGAATCGGTCACGTTTGGCGTAAAAAATTGAATTCAATAGAGTTTATCTCTTTTACTCCATACTGTGAGAACTTCAAGGAAAATATCATATCCACACATTTAGGGGCCAACACAATATGTCGTTTTCAAATGCACATATATAAGTGGAAAGAAAGAAACCATGGTTTCCATGGTCTGTTTGATTTAAGTTTTTGTAGCTTTATTTTCCGAACAATAATGAACGACGATTATTTCTTACTTAATTTCAAGTGCTCCTCGCTTTGGCCCGAAGGCAGATAATAATATGTGGGATATCTGGTAAATTTATCTTCCAACTTCGTTCTTAAATTTATTTTTTATGCAATCGTCCAAATTATTAAAAAATATTTTTGTAAAAATAGAAATTTATTTACAAATTTAGTATATTCATCTGTTTTTAAATATTTTAATGCTTTTTTACAGCACGTTTTGATTACAAATATTTAAATAAAATATAATATAGCGCCTTCTAATTAGGAGTTCTGCGCGTTTGGATCATAAAAAGTTGGCAACATTGCTCACATGCATAGGTAAAGAATTACGAGTAACAGAGAGAAGTAAAGATAAATTGAAAACATACAGTGGGAAAAAAATTTAATTGATGAACATCATCATTCAACATGTATTTTATTATTTGTTTTAAATTTCTTCTTAATTTGATATTTTTCTGAATTGTTTTGTTGTTGTTGGGTTTCTTTACTATTTTTGTAATTGCTGTTTGTTGTTTTCTATTGTTGGTTTTGTTTTTTTCTTCGGGGTTTTATTATTGTTTTTTTTATAATATACTTTTTGTTATTACTTTTATCGTTGTTTACTTTTTTCGTTTAAATTTTTTTGTTAAATAGTATGTAAACTTAAAGTGTGATGAAATCACAGTGTACACACAACCATTTGTATAAGAAAAAAAAATTTAGTTTTGTCCTGCAGACTGACTCTCAAAATACTCACACAATTGAAAAATGCACTGGTATAGGTTTGCCTGTCACTGTTGTAGATAAAACTGTCTTCACCTTCTTCTGATTCTCCCATGGTTACGAATTTAAGCAAAAACTGCTCTTAATCGGGGTAAAACGTTGCCAAACATTTCATTGAAACATCTTTACTACGCTTCTTTGTTCTATTGTCCACAGCCGATCAAAATTATACTCTGAGATGTACACTTAAGAAGAGCGTTTATGAATAAATTTGTTAAAAAATATCACGAACGAGAGTGTTTGCCCAATTATGGTATAATGTTCCCCTATATTTTTCTATCATTAATGTCTATATTTGTGTGTCTCTCCTTACTCTAACTTGAACATCCTCTTCTCAAACTGATTTCTTATTCTTACTTGTTACAATGCTTAAGCTATTTTTGATTTGTTTGTTGTATGATGACATTAATTTGACATTTATTTGTTTTCATAATGAAGCGTCTGCAATGAACTCTGAAATTTATAAACGTTTTAATAGACACACACACAGTGAGAACGATTAACAGAAGGAATACAAGCTCTTAGAAATGCTGAAAAGCAAAGACAACTTAAACATGCAACACAAAGCAATGTATAACGCATTGCTCAATATATGCATGTATGTATGTAGGCGTGTAGAGCATATATGATGTGTGGCAAGAGTGCTAGATAAAAGGAAATTATGTGATATGTGCAACAAATTGAAAGACATATAATGCGGAAATATATGGGATTTAATGTTGCTGAGCAAACACACAGATTGCAGATTGCATTGGGTTTTAAAAGTTAAAAAGAAATTGGGAAACATTTGGGCTTAAGCAGTTTTGGGTTTAATATAAAATTTTGTATAAAAACGATTTGGCTTAAAGAGAGCATTCGACCGTTACCTTTAAGTGGGTTTCTGAATGTGTGGTCATTGAAGGTAACTGCATGAGGGAAATGTGAATCATAAGTAAGCTTGTTATAAGATACATGTATACTTTTGTGCCTTGTTATTGAATTTCTTGATTTACTTAGCAAATTAATGAGTTATAGAGAATTTTGATATTTTTTGGCTTCAATTGTGTTTCAAGTTGATGCATTAAAAAATTATCTAAAATTAAATTTTAAAAATATTGTTACGTTTTAACATTTTTAAAACGTTTAAGTTCATTTTAATTGCGTCAAAATAAAATAAACACCACTTTGTAGTTGTTCTACAGTTTTTATTTCCTCACTTTATCTTTATACACTTTATCTTAATACAGCAACTTATTTATCTTGCACTTTTATTTACGACTGAACACGACTTTACTTTATGACTATACTACTAACTAATGCCTAAGTCGCCGCCTTTTATATACAATTGACATTACTTCCGGATATTCTTGCTCCTCCTACAACATTCGATTACCGTTAATTTCAAATTTAACACACAAAGATGGTCGAATTGGCAATGCTGTTAAATACATAAATAAGTACAGCATTGCCAGAGTGACTCATTAACAACCTTGGCACAACTCAGTATACAAGTTTTGCTCTCAATCATATACAGGGTGTCCGCCGGAAAGGTATACTACTTTGTTTGTTTATAATTTTTGATTACATAAAAGAGAATGGATCTTATATTGATAAATGTTTTATCTAATGTCGGCAATTATGTACGGAATGCAATATGACATAAGTGCCCGCCTCTGTTAGCCTCAGAAATGTGAGTTGTTTTGAGCACATTCTTCATTACATTCTTACACATTTCACGCGGTATTTCCTTAATTTTATCACGTATACTCTGTTTGAGTTGTTCCGGCATTTCTGGTTTGTTTGGACAAACCTTGCTTTTCAGATATCCCCATAAAAAGAAATCCGGAGCAGTCAATTCTGGTGACTGTGGAGGCCAATCTACATAACCATTTCTTGAAATAATTTGTTGCGGAAGAAGGTTCGCTGTAATTCCATTGTAATCCTGGCTGTATGCGATGTGGCACCGCGTTGTTGAAACTACATGTTAGTCATGCCCAAAGCATGCAGCTGTGGCGTTAAAAAGTTTTCAATCATATCACGATATCGCTCCCCACTGGCAGTTACTGTTACGCCATTATCAATTTCAAAGAAGTAAGGTCTAATGATTCCCCATGACCAAATTGCACACCAGACTGTCGTGACTGATAAATAATTTGAGTGATTTCCATTGCCCATTCTATTCTGTTTATTCACATAACCATTCAAATGAAAATGTGCTTCGTCACTCATTACGATTTTTTCATGAAAATCGGGGTTGATTTTGATAAAATGTTTTAACGATTAAAACACGATGGTTTACTGAAATTTTTTTTATAATAAATTTGCCACGCTTTTACTTCAGGACTGCCGAATATGAACTGTCAAGACTAATGTTTACCAAAATGGCGGCACAACAAAGTATGCCTTCCCGGCGGACACTTTGAATTTATTTGAAAAAACACAGTGATATATCAACTACTAAAACTAAGAATATGAATCAAAAATCTATTATGTATGTTCTTAACTACAATACTTCTGTGTTGTCCTGTTGTCCTTTGTCCATTGGTTAAAAAATCATATAATTGTACCACTGTCTTTGCGTGCAGCACCGATTGTATTGGCAACTAACTAGCAGCATTATTTTTGTACAACTTTGAGTTCCTATATTTCTTTTCTTCTTATTATTTTTTCATGAAAAACTTTATACAATTTTTCTAATGGTCTTTTCTTCGCAAACTTTAAAAAATAATACTTCTTTTGAAAACTGTATTTTGGGAATAAATTAGAAATTATGTTTTATTTTTTTGTTTAATTTCTTTGTGTATGATTTTGCTGGTTTATTTGTTTGTTATAAGTTACTAGTGAAGATGGAAGTTATAAATTATTTTGAATTTTTGTTTTAAGATTAATTTTTTTTTTTAAATATTGTGCAATAAACAATAGTAGGTGGTAGCGTGTTGTAGCGTATAAAGCGCGCATATACGACACAAGCAGCCGAGGTTCGAACACCAGCAGACAGGTTTGGCAACACACTGGGTAATTATTTAAAAAGACCCGAGTGGTATTTAAGGATTTTCGTAGTTTACAACAAAAATAGGCGTGATTTACGTTTTGATACTACAAATGTATTTGTTCCATTTAATGGAAAAAAAATTTATCAAATCACTGCTCCATCTATTCCTCATATTTGAGCCAATTTAAAAATCTCGTTTTAGAAAAAATTCTCGTCTTTTAAGGCGCTCCAACTTTGAAGCCAATTTTGTAATTCTTCAGAGAAAGTGATTCGCTGGCATGCTAAGAGATAAACTCATACTAAGAGATAAACTCATAGGCCGTAAATCGAAATGCCTTTAAACGGGATGAATATGTGTTGCCTTAGCTTTTCTTAGACTTTTTCTTGAAAAACGAAGAATGCACGGTTTTTTAGCCATAGAACGAGGTAAATTGTGTGTAAATCGAATGTATTCCATAATTCAAACAGACCGTTATAGCGAAATGCCATGTAAAGAAAACCCGTATAAGGAGGTATGAGTAATGTTCGGAGAATACGGCGTATGCGGAAATTGATCGTTTCTAATAATTGTTTTAAGGCTTTTGCGACATAAGGTCGGGTGTTGTCATGCAAAAGAATAACTTAATCATGTCTGTCTTTATATTCCGGCCGTTATTCTCATAATGCATGATTCAAACGAAGTAATTGCAGTCTGCTCCGATCATCGATTTTTAGCAACTCATAGTACACAATGCCGCCTTGATTCCATCAAGAGCGCAAAATTGCACTATAAATAATAACACAACGTGATTCTAAAAAAAAAAACAAAAAATATTGTCGACTTAAACGAAATTTGGAAGCAGTTATAAAACCAAATAAAACTTAGAAAACCTATAAAAAAACCCAATAAAACCCAATGGGTCCGGTTTAAAAAAAGGGTTTTTGCCAACTATGCCAGCCTAGAACATAACGAAAAAAAAATTAATTGCAGTTTCGTGTGTTTACTTCAACCTCCAGAGAAATCCATCGAAAGACGTTCCTCTGACATTGCAGCTTACCTCTGGCAAAGATGACAAATATCAGACGAATGATCGTGAGAAAAACGCCACCTGCTAGGAAAAAATTACAATGCTAAGTATTGATCACCACCACCATTTAGCACGGTCACCGGTGACCACTCCGGAGCCGTTGTGGGGCCGAAACTAGAGGCGGCACGTGTTTGTATTTACACTTACGTGTCACTAAGCCTGACAAGAGGTATTCTGGTGTCACGGGAATCGGGAGTCCCAGGCGATCTCTGCCCGATTGTTGTGTAGGCCCCCTTGTGAGAGCTTCCTGGTGGCACCACGCGAACTCGGTGTGGTGTTGCATCTTCTCAACCGGGTGCTGTGCCCCATATCACGACAGGAGTTTAGATAGTCTCCGACTCTTCACCAAGGTGTGAAGTTTATGAGTGTCCTAACAACACGCCTTTAAATTGGTACTCACTTGTGATTTTCACCTGTGCCATTGGGGCAGCGTGGGGTATGCCAGCGCGTATGCCAGATAGCACCATTTGGCAAGGATCTTCACCACTACACACAATCATACGGAGGCGAGCTGCAGTAGATTAATCTTCTACTTAGCTTGAAAATCAACTTGATTACTAAAACTTAGACAAAGTAATTGAGGCTTTAGGGAAGGCAAGGTGACGGAGACAGACGAAGACAGAAATCTTACTCTGGCCAACCTAACACATGCAGACGATATTTGTCAGCTCAGATCTCAGATCTGTTTTCTCAGATCAGCATACTTAATTCTTACTTTAAATCGTTTCTTTTGTGTGCTTGGGAATCGTGGAATATGACACCTTACGACATGCCTACGTAGAATTTTTGGTATATTTTGACCAAACATTATATCCAACAATATAATAATACTGCAAATGTTGCTCGATTGGTTACAAGCTGCGAAGACCTCGGGATGACACTGTGCGAGCGGCAGTCTAAGAAGAATTGGCCGTACGTCATTCAACTGGCGACGTTAACTGGATAATGAATGTGTTGGTAAAGTGAGATAAACCATTTTCCATCAAATCGAACCGAAAGAGAGAACACGTTGTGGCCATTTGTTCCTTATATTGTATCTCAGGTCATAATAATAATGATACATAATCCAAATCTTAATATTTGCAGTTTAAAAAGACTAATTTTTTTAAATTAATTTTTGAAATAAATAAATTATATAAAATGTGTAAAGAATATATTAAAACTAATCAGATGAGCAGCAGTGTGAATATGTACAGTGGTGGAACAAATAATAGGAACGGAGTCTAACAGTTTCTTAAATTTTTATTTATTAAACTAAAATATGTTCATACCCACGGTTTTGCATTTGATCCAAACAAATTAATCTTCGTTTCCTCAGACCATAGCATGTTGTTCTAACTATTACGGTACAGGTCTAGCTTCCGTTTGCTGAGAAATTTTACATTTCTAGGACTCTTACCCATAAGTCTAGCTTCCATAAGTTTTTTTCTTATTGTGTGACTTCAAACAGGAGCAATAAGTACATTTTTGAGGCTTTTTGATGACTTGAAGGGATTAGAAGTTTATCAAAACCGACAGTTGCTCCAGTTTTCTTTCACTGGATCACATTAATTACTTTAGTTTTGAAGCACTTTAGGTTCTGAACAATTTTCTCTGTATATAAGGACTCGCTTCCAATAAAAAACTTCAATATATCAAATTTTATGACATATTGGGAAAAAGAAATAATGCCTCCCTATTATTTGTTCCGACACTGTATGTAAATTGCTTTAAACCCGCCCTCTAAAAAAGTTTTGTTCATAGATCATTTATTGAATGATATCTGCAGAATTGTACGTTATGAATAAACGTTTTTCATTTTATCTCTTTGCATTTCAATGATTTAGCCATTTCCTTATTCTTTATCTATCCAATCATTTTCGGTTTTTTATATTTTGATTGATTTTTCAATCATTAATCAATTTATTGTTTTTATATACATGCGGTTTTGTCATTTTCTATTATTTTCTATCATTTGTCGTCATTGTAAACAAAATGAGTATGGGTTTCATTCATTTATAATTTGACCAATATGATAGAAGATAGAAGATAAGCTATTAATACTTGATATTTAAGAGTCTTAAATCAAAATGAATTGATTCTAATGCCAGTAGAAAAACAATACAGAAAAAAGCTATGGTTCATTATTGATTTGTGAAATTGGTATATCGTCAGTCATGTTGATTATTTTTTTTTTTTTGAAATATTTATTAGACGCAATGTTTATTTGCTTTTCAATAAAACAACAGCTTGACAAGGGATTCTTAAATGACAAATAATTTAGAAACGAATATATAATGGATTATGGAATGATGGCCATCATGGCTTGAATGATTTTGAAATACTGATCGAAAATTAAATTTAACTATGCAAGACCAAAAGACCTATAAAAAAATTACTTAAATTAGCCAGAGAGAAAAACCACATTTTAAAATCGATGTGGGTCGTTGTTGAATATAAAATTTTGAATTGGATTGAATTTGAATTTTTTTAACATTAATTATTTCGACTTTGAAAGTATGTATGTAAAACCACATTAAATTAACGTAGTCATCTTAAAACAAACATTTTTTTTGTTAATTTAAAAATATTCAACATTTAATTAAACGTAAAAATTTTGGATTTCTGAGTCAGATTAATATAAAGGACCAATAACTGCAGGTTGAAAATGTTTCAATGTCGATTTTAAAATGCCAAAGCATAGATTTAAAGGCGTACGTTTTTAAACTAAAAAAGTACATTTTCGATTCAATGTGAAAACACTTTCGAAATTATATGTGCACGTTGTTGAATATATTTTAATGGTGAAACCACATTAAATTACTATTGGGCTATGCTTAAATTTAAAACGCACTATTGATTTGAGTTTACTCGTCTTTTATTTAATTTTGTGGTACTTCATTTTAAAGTTGTGTGCCCTTAAAATAGTGTTGAACATTTTGGAATAAAGTTATGCAAACCAGAAGCCAAAATAAATAAAAATTATATGCTGACAAATAAATTTTTTGTATTTTTGTGAAAACAATTAGTTTTGACGATATAGAAATCCAAATCAGTCCAATAAAAAAATATATTGGTTTTTTACTACTGTTATATTACAAGGTAAGGTAAATACATTTGAATATATTTTTTCTACACATGCAGTCTCGGGCAGCGGCGAGCAATATGCTAATATGCCTAACACATCCTATTGAAGTTCGGAGTACTATTTTTCCACAAAGCACCATTTCCTCGTAAATAACAGTACCCGTTCATATAAATATCACACTTCTAAGTGCACTCGTGTCCACCTCCCAGAGTAACTGATTTCCTGATTTATTCAGCTTGAGTCATCGGCTTTAGATAATCTGCAATTACTCCTATCACTATAGAGGTTTCGGATTTTACAGGGAGTCTTTATCTTGCCTTTCTGAAGAAATATCCTATTGGTGTTCTCATCAAACATTCCACAGGTAAAGATCTGTTCTCCGAATGCGGTCTTGCCAGTTCGCTGGCAACTTTGTTGCGGCTGACACAGCAGTGACCCTTTACTCAGCATAGTTGGACCACATAATGGTCCGTAAGTTCCGTAGGAGCACTTCTACAGTCTTTACAATAAAAAAATAGATTGTTGCTCCCTTCCCTATTGTAATATTCTAAGATCTAACTTGAATAGCCCTAAGAACATCCAGTATTTGAGCTTGGAACTATCATATTGATAAACTACATATTGAAAGTATTTTTAAAATTCAATATCTCTTTTAGCAGAAGTACTCTCATTGCACGAAGTCATCTAACAATTACATATAAAGGGTCCGCCAAATAATTTTTTTTTTTTTTTTGGAAATTCTATAAAAAAAAAACTACTGAATATTTTCTCAAATTTCTTTTTTTTATTTGAAAGTACAATTCTTCCGGTTAATAATGGAAAATAATTTTATTCAAATGGCTGCCTCAGCTGGCCATGCAGTAGCCTACACGATCAGTTCAATTTTTAAGCACATTATGGATTGGGTGCAGCTGTATTTCATCAATGGCTTCACGAATATTGTCTCTGGCTTGTTGGCGTAACACTTATCTTTGACGGCACACGACAAATAATAGTCCAACGATGTCAAATCGCAGCTCCGAGGTGGCCAAACGACTTCAGCTCTGCGGCTGATAATGCGATCTTCAAAAACAGGGCGCAAAACATCGAGTCTAGCTTCGGCTGTGTGGCACGTAGCGCCGTCCTGTTGAAACCAAATGTTGCTAATATCCTCCTCTTCAATTTTTGTGAACAAAAATTCGTTCAACATGGCCCGATAACGATCGCCATTGACTGTAACGGCTCATTTTCGAAGAAAAATGGCCCAATTATGCTTCTGGACCAAAATCCGCACCAAACAGTGACTCATCTTGGGTGTATCGGCTTTTCAATGTATGCGTGCGGGTTTTTTGTGCCCCAAATGCGACAATTTTGCTTGTTTACATACCCGCCAAGATCAAAATGAGCTTCATCTGAAAAGATGATCTTTTTTGGCAAAATCGGCATCTTCTGTAAGTCGATCGCAGGCCGACTTAGCGAAGCGCTGTTCAAGCGTATACACAACCATATTCGTTCAGCGGAAGGATAAGACTAATTATCTGTCAAATCAGACATGAGCTAAGTCTTACCATTTACGAAATAAGCACTAGTTGAAAAAAAACGTAAGATGGCGGACCCTATAGAAATGCTGTTTGGTAAAATTTATGTATTTTATATCTTTAAAAAAATGTTATTTTACAAATCAAATTTATTTTATTTTGTACTACTACAGTTGATTTGCGCTTTGTTGATTTGAAAATTTTCAACTTTGATTTACAAATGTTTCCATTTTGAAATAATATAGAACATTTTTAATTTAACGTTGAACATTTTTGAATAAAAATTCAAATTTTTTGATTTTAGATTGGCCAATGTAAAAACAAGTATGAGCAATTTAAAATCAAAGTTGTTTCAACATTGATTTTGAATCTAAATTGTTTTTACATTGAAAGTTTTTGAATTTCCGGTTTTCCACCATGGCTAATTTTCATAGTTGTTTCTTGTTGATTTTAGATTACTTTTGTTGAATTTCTGTTGTTTTTTTCTCTGGGTGTACAATCTATGTTTCATACATTCAATCATGAAACATCATGAGCGGTTATTTGGGCGAGTATGGTAGAAATAGGTATGTATTAAGTGTATTAATTAAAATAAAAAAGCAAACATGTATGAACGTAATTCAATTAGCGGCAGTATTAGTTATTTTTGATAGCGTAACATAAATAAACTAATTAAGTTCAAACCCAGTGACATGAATGTATTTCTATTTCAATAATGGGTTTCCAAAATTAAGGTATTGTTTAAACTTGTTGCCATATTTTTCTAATTTATTCTAGATTGTTATTCTTAGAAGGAAGGAACAAAGTGTTTTTATAATTGAAACATTTTTTGAAAATGGCAAAAGCTTTCAAGTGTGATTAGAACAAAATTTGGAACAAAACTCGGCAGAGAAAATGCTGTAACAAATCTGTCCATCAGGTTGATGGTTGAGAATTTTTAAGAAACTGGATCCGTTCATGCTAAAAGAGACAAAATTTATTAACGCAGTGGTCGTTCAGCCGAGAATATAGCAACCGTGGGCAGATGTCTAGAAGAAGATCCAAAAATATCCATTCGCCATCGTTCGCAGCAAATAAACATCAAATGATCCACATTATTCAATATTTTGCAACGTGATCTCCATTTAAAGGTTTATAAGATTCAGCTGACTACCGACGAAGACCAGTTTTAGCTCGATGGATATGTCAACAGAAGTGCAGAAGTGCCACATTTTGGGTAATAAGAATGCAATAACAGTTAAGATTTTGTGTGGTTTGTGGTTCGGAGAAATCATCGGACCAAAAAATATTTCGAAAACAAAAATTTTAATGCAATTAGGGTTAGTGGAAATCGCTACAGGAAGCTGTTCCGCACCTTTTTGGCGCTGAAAATTGATGTTTTGATTTTTGTGTTGATTTTTTTGTGGAATTTTTTGAAATCCCACAACAGTACAAAAACTTAAAATCAACCATATCGAGCAGATATCAGCCATTGCCAATAGTTCCTTGAAAAATGTGATTGATAATTTTGGTATAAAATTGGGGGCCTGCCGCGCCAATAGGGGGACAGACTTGACCAACATAATTTTTAATTTTAAACCGAAATCTATTTGTAGTAAACTGAATTGAAAATATTTTTTATTAAAATTAAAATGATACCTTAAGTTTAGACACCCTTTACGTTTAAATAACGTTTCCGAAATTTTATATAAATATTTTCATTTTTTAAAGAAACTTTCACATGAGCTATAGTATATATGCTGTTGATATAAATTAAACTTTTTATATAATTTAGCAATTCTAATGAAACTGAACATATAAAAGTTATTTATAAAAAAGTGCTTAATAGAAAACAAAACTCAATTTGTATTAAAAAAAAAAAACTAAAACAGCGAAAAAACTGAATGCAGTCAAGCATTCTTCACCATATACAACTTGAACATAACAAATAGTAGAGGAAACAGAAGAGAGCAAAACAAAACAAAATGAATGTCAATGATCATCAACAATAACGGAAATGAATGCAATTACGATGCTTGGTGCCACATTTATTTATTTTAATTGCATAAACGAATATGTACAGTATTTACATAAGTATTGTATCTCTACTTTCCTGTAACATATTCATAGAGAGAAAAACTATTTCCAAATAATTTATAATTTTTAGATATAAAAAAATTAATTAACTAATTAAATAATTATTTGATTCTAAATAAAAATTTTTTTTGTTCACTAAATGATATAAAGGGTCCGCCATCTAACGTTTTCTTTCAACTAATGCTTATTTCATGAATGGTAACACTTAGCTCATGTCTGATTTGACAGGTAATTAGTTTTATCCTTCCGCTGAACGAATATGGTTGTGTATACGCTTGCACAACGCTGGGGAATAGTGCGTGCGATCGACTTATAGAAGATGCCGATTTTGCCAAAAAAATCATCTTTTCAGATGAAGCTCATTTTGATCTTGGTGGGTTTGTAAACAAGCAAAATTGTCGCATTTGGGGCACAGAAAACCCGCACGCATACATTGAAAAGCCGATACACCCAAGACGAGTCACTGTTTGGTGCGGATTATGGTCCAGAAGCATAATTCGAAAATGAGCAAGGAGTAGCCGTTACAGTCAATGGCGATCGTTATCGGGCCATGTTGAACGAATTTTTGTTCACAAAAATTGAAGAGGAAGATATTAGCAACATTTGGTTTCAACAGGACAACGCTACGTGTCACACAGCCGAAGCTACACTCGATGTTTTGCGCCCTGTTTTTGAAGATCGCATTATCAGCAGCAGAGCTGATGTCGTTTGGCCACCTCGGAGCTGCGATTTGACACCGTTGGACTATTATTTGTGGGGTGCCGTCGAAGATAAGTGTTACGCCAACAAGCCAGAGACAATTGACGCTTTGGAGGACAATATTGGTGAAATACAGCTGCACACAATCGATAATGTGCTTAAAAATTGAACCGATCGTGTAGGCTACTGCATGGCCAGCCGAGGCAGTCATTTGAATGAAGTTATTTTCCATTATTAACCGGGAGGATTGTACTTTCAAATAAAAAAAAAAAATTTGAGAATATATTTAGTAGTTTTTAACTTTGGAGGAGACAAAACCGACTCATGCAGTCTATTTTCGAATCTTTCCGAGTCTAAATTGAAACTACGAATACTCCTAGATTCTTAAAGTAAGAAAATTTTGAATAATTTGAGATTTGAAAGTCTCTTATCTTGCTATAAACGGGCTGCCTAGATCTCTTTAACACTTGTTGCTCGAGAATTTTTCGACCATTAAAAAACTACAAATTGCGTAAATATTTTTGCTGATTTAACAATGTTGCCATTTTCGCTTTTTTAGTGCTATATTTCAGGCGTATGAGCTAACTAAACGTCGCATTTTTATTTTAGTTGGCGCTTTACTGTTTGTAATTTTTTGAAGAAATAGAAAGTCACTGAATTCAAGAAACTCATTAATTCAAATTAATTATGAACTTAGAGTGTTTCATGCCGTAAAAATTGCGTTATGCCAGTTAAAATTTGTGCGATAATAAAAAAAAGCGTTTTTAAAACGTATCTTAAACGTCATTTTAAATGAAATAGAAAAAATTAAATATGTATTTTAAATAAGAATGCTAGAAATCTTACTTATAAAATTACATTACTGAACTTGTAAGTTGTTATTATTAAATCCTTTTATGACACCAAGGTAATCACAAGGCCATAACGAACTCTTTCAATCTACGCCTGTGTAAAACCAATGATCTAGTCGTTCAACATGGCCTGATAACGATCGCCATTGACTGTAATGGCCACTCCCTGCTCATTTTCGAAGAAAAATGGCCCAATTTGCCTCTGGACCAAAATCTGCACCAAAGAGTGACTCGTCTTGGGTGTATCGGCTTTTCAATGTATGCGTGCGGGTTTTCTGTGCCCCAAATGCGACAATTTTGCTTGTCAAGATCAAAATGAGATTCATCTGAAAAGATGATTTTTTTTTTTTTTGGCAAAATCGGCATCTTCTGTAAGTCCATCACAGGTCCAGATTCCCAACGTTTTTCAAGCGTATACACAACCATATTCGCTCAGCGGAAGGATAAAACTAATTATATGTCAAATCAGACATGAGCTAAATGTTACCATTCACGAAATAAGCATTAGTTGAGAAAAAAAAAACGTTATATGGCGGACCCTTTATAATATATGTAAATATTAAGCAATAGTCAATTGATTTTCAATACAATTCTATTTAAAAATTTAACTTTCTATTATATTCAGTTATTTATCTGCGGCCATTTGTTGTCAGTTCAACAACATTTCGTTTATCACGAGCATTTTACACTCTCCCGAAATTTACGTATTTACATAAATTTAAAATTAAAAAAAATTTTTTTTTTTAAATTCAATTATAACAGAAATAAATCACAAACATTTTCAGCATTTGGTGAGGAATCAATATAAATGAATGAATTATTTGAATACATGAAAATATTTTGCTACGAAATAAATTCATAAATACATTTTCGAATATGCAAATGTTGTTCAACGATAATTTCATTGAAATTAAGTGTCTTTTACAATACATACTCGTTCATATTTAAAATTTCGACTGAATAGTTTAAATGAATTAAATTGATAGAATAGAAGATAATAAAACGGACTTTATTTTTAAGTTTAAAAATCAAAACAAAAATATTGAATAATTTAAAAAAAAATTTTTTTTGTTGAATAAAATACAAAATTTTGTGATATTTAACATCTGCTCTTCAAATATTTATTATCTCCAAGTATTCATGTACATAAATCATCAATATTAGCCAGTTTATTTGAAGTGTCAAAAAAAAGCGATTGGGTTTGTATGAATAAAAAGGGTGACCAAATAGGAAAAGAATAAAAAAAAATATATAAAAACTATTTAAATTTAAAAAAAAAACAAACAAATGGAACAAAGTTTTTTAAAGCTTTCCAAACGATTAAGAGTTACGAGTAAAATTTTTCTAAACTGGAGAATCATATATTATCGAACAATGTATTTGTAAGCAAAAGGTTACAATTTTTCAAATCAAATCAAATATCGTGTAACATAATGACTTGCGCTCAAAACCTAAAAATGCTTGGACTGCCGTTACAGAAAAAAGGTTTCGTATAATTTTGCTTGAAGGAGAGCTTTCTCAATCTGTCGTTGCTATTTCAAGTGTTCGGCAGTGCTGAATTTGACATCAATTGGTTAGTGCATATTTTTGCATATTTTGCTTATAATACCATTTTATTGCATATTTCAGTTTTAAGAGCATATTTTCCACATTTTTACATATTTGTAGATAATTTTAAAGATATTCAGCACATATTTGAATTTTTTGTGCTCTCAAATATTTTTTACAGCGAAAATAAAATTTTTATTTTGCTCCCTAACCAAGTCATGGCATTTTTGATTTATTTATTTTCTTTAAGGAAGACTTAAAGAAGAATTCTTTGTCATTTATACCTTGTCCGTTTCGTGAAGTTTTATAAATTTTGGCATCAATTTTTTAGTGCATATTTTTGCATATTTTGCTCATAGCAGTATTTTATTGCATATTTCAGTTTTAAAAGCATGTTTTCGCCATTTTTACGTATTTTTAGATAATTCTGAAGATTTGCAGCACATTTTTGGATTTTTTGTGCTCTAAAATATTTTTACAGCGAAAATAAAATTTTTATTTTGCACCCTAACCAAGTCATGGCATTTTTGATTTATTGACTTTCTTTAAGGAAGGCTTAAACAAGAATTCTTTGTCGTTTAAGCCTTGTCCGTTTCGTGAATTTCTAAGGATTTTTGTCATCAATTTGTTAGTGCATATTTTTTCATATTTTGCTCATAACAGCATTTTATTGCATATTTTAGTTTAAGAGCATGTTTTTGAGAATTTTACGTATTTGTAGATCTTATTAAAGATTTTCAGCACATTTTTGGATTTTTTGTGCTCTAAATATTTCTACAGCGAAAATAAAATTTTTATTTTGCACCCAAACCAAGTCATGGCATTTTTGATTTATTGACTTTCTTTAAGGAAGGCTTAAACAAGAATTCTTTGTCGTTTAAGCCTTGTCCGTTTCGTGAATTTTTAAGGATTTTTGTCATCAATTTGTTAGTGCATATTTTTGCATATTTTGCTCATAACAGCATTTTATTGCATATTTCAGTTTTAAGAGCATGTTTTGACATTTTTACGTATTTGCAGATAATTTTAAAGATTTTCAGCACATATTTGGGTATTTTGTGCTCTAAAATATTCTTACAGCGAAAACAAAATTTTTATTTTGCACTCTAACCAAGTCATGGCATTTTTGATTTATTGACTTTCTTTAAGGAAGGCTTAAAGAAGAATTCTTTGTCGTTTAAACCTTGTCCGTTTCGAGAATTTTTAAGGATTTTTGTCATCAATTTGTTAGTGCATATTTTTGCATATATTGCTCACAACAGCATTTTATTGCATTTTTCAGTTTTAAGAGAATGTTTTCGATATTTTTATGTATTTGTAGATAATTTTAAAAATGTTCAGCACATATTTGGATTTTTTGTGCTCTAAGGTATTTGTACAGCGAAAACAAAATTTTTATTTTGCACTCTAACCAAGTCATGGCATTTTTGATTTATCTGTCAATTAAAATCTATTGCGATATCTTTATCTTAATTATGTTTATTACCGCTTACGAGGATCTTAAAGATATTTAGAAGAATGTGTAAACTAAAAATTGCAGTCAGAAAGCGTTTAACGTTCAAAATATGTTTGGATATAAAAAATATTTTCTAACATACGCAACTGCATAGTCGATCCATATTTACTGACTTCAGTATATCAAAAAACTGATGCCACTGGAAAAATGTCGCAAATGTTATATTAGGTGTTTTACGTTGTGACAAAGAAGCATCAAGCCACCTTTTTTTCTAAGTATTAACAAAGAAAACATTTTTTAGAGCATATTTTTTAATTTTTTATATCATATTTTTTATTGCATATTTAATACACATGAAACACCGTAGGGTCGTCAATCCAGTAAGGACAGAGTTAAATGTAAAATGTCACCCGTCACGCTGTCAGTTCTGAATGGGGTGACATTAGAACTCTCCTCCATGGAGACGAAATACCACTGTGGACTACAAAAGGAACATCGAGAAGTATACGAAAAGGGGTTTGATGATGCTCTATTCCTGCAAGAACGCATTCGGGAACAATTGTGGTTTGAAACCGCATGCTGTTAACTAGGTGGTACGCCCCATTCTTACTTATGGTGATCGTACTGAAGCTGAGTAGAATGCAGTGTTCTGCTTTGCTCCTCATCGGGGAGCATGATGAGGACCAGGCGTCACTGAATGTAATGCTTGACGTCTGTCCTTTGGATCTTCAAGTACACCTTCAGGAGGCAAGTAGTGCCCTACGGCTCAGAGAACTTTGCTTTTGGCGGGATGCTGATTGTGGACATAAGCGTGCTCTGCGCTGTCTGAATTACAGTCTCGGAACGAGTGGAGTTTTGAGACCATGGAGACAGATGGTGATACCGAGCAAGGATGATTGGTATGGGTGTGATTCTCCTCTTGGTGGTCTGTCTTTTTTACGGACGGATCCAAGACGGAGATAGGCGCCGGTGCTGTCGTCTACTGCGAACAACTTGACCTTAGGTGTTCTTGTAAGTTCAGCGGTGAGTGCAGTGTCTTCTAAGCGGATGTTTTTGCAGTTACGAAGACAGTGAAAATGATTGAGAATGAGACTGGAAACACAAAGAACCTGGTGACTGTTTTCGTAGGCATCAGGCGGCTCAGTTCGTGCTTGATCAAATCCAAAGTCGTTCGGGACTGCAAATTTGCTTTGGGTAGACTGCGGTAGAACGTTTTAATTTGTTAGGTACCAGGTCATTGTGGTATCGTTAGCTACGAAAAAGCTGATGAATTCTGAATTCATTCGGATTGAAGACTCCGTACTGCCGCCGTTGAGTCATACATCAGTGTATTCAAGAAGTTCTTTGCTGACAAGGCTGGACAAACATGGTATAACGAATCGAGTATCTCTAAATCTATATGGCCGATTATTTTCAGTCGTTGGACGTCTGCTCTCTCTCTCTCTCTCTCTCTCTCTCTATGAGTAAAGTGAAGCTGAGGCTGACTACGGGCGTTATTACGGGTCAATGCAGTATCCGTGCGGTGACTCATAGGCTCTCGGGCAGAAGGCATCGACTCTTAGAAATCTTTCGACCAAAAATTTTATAATTTTTTTTTCGTTTGTTCTTGTAAATGTCTTCGTTATATTTAATTGAAACATTTGCAAAGCCAGTCTTAATATTGTAGGATGAAAGATAGCGAGACAATGCCATTAAATTATATTTTTTTTCTTTCTATTTTATTTTTCTTAAAGCTTCTATGCACAAATAAACGTATAATAAACAGAAACTCTCACATTTTCATGCATAGACAAACACATGTAGGCACAGGAAAAGGATACGACCTATTAATATAAAATGTCCAAAACATGTGAGAGTGGGAAAAGAAAAACAAGGATAATAAATATCCCTAAAAATAAACCACATGTCCAGCCTCACAGTATTAAGGACTACAATAACAATCCTTCCTGAAATGTATCAACTCGCTTAAGCGTTATAAATTGACGTAGACATTGAGTTGGGATGGCGAGCATACCAGCCTTTCTTATTTGCGACTGTATGTTGCACAAAGAAAAAAGCAAAAAGGACTATCCAAAAACGGACTAAGAGGGAAAAAAAATGAAATAAGTAATCATTAACCTGAATTTATAAGATTTGATTCAGATTTTTTAAATATCTTTGGCAAAGCCTTATGTAAAACAGTTTAAAATTGTAGATTACGCTTAAGCAGATAACTAATGTACAAATATAGCCCTTAAAGGTCAGTATAACAACTTAAGCAATAGGCCGATTATCTTACAAAAGGTTTAAAATTCATTTCTTCTCCTATAGCATAAGAGCTGAATAATTTAAAAAATGTATTAAATCTATAACTTTACGAGTAACTTTCTTACTGGTTTATATGATTGCAATGAAGAGAAGTCCGCTTTGGAAAATAAGGAAATTAAGTCAGGCTTAAAAGCTGTTTTCTTGAATTTAACGTGAATGCCATGGCCGAAATTGTTGTGAATATTTAGGGATGAATAATTTCATACCATTCAGAAAGCTTCAGATCAAATCAAGAAAGATTTTAATCAGACGTGCAAACTCACAGTCAGATCCAGAGACAAAGCATTCAGAATAATAATTCGCTAGGCAAACAGCCGACATATTCTTTTGTCGAAGTACTTAGACGCGAAAAGGCTCTATATGAGCAACCCCTTCGTACTAAAGTTCTTACTTTTCTACAATGAAAAAAACCTTTTGGTCGTTTGTTAAAAGGCTAAGTAACTGCGGTAGTTCTGTTTCCGTCCTTATAAATAATGGCCAAGCGTTCACAAACTCGACTGAAAAGACGAACTTTTTTGCTGAAATAAAAGGGTATCAGTAGCTATGCGTAGTATATTCCTTCAAGCCCGTACTGTAAAAAGGGTTCTTGCAAATTTCAACGTTAACAAGTCATCTGGACCGAACGGTATTCCAGCACAAGTCCTGAAGCAGTACTCTTAGACGATTGCGCGTTCAATAGCTCAACTTTTCAGTGCGCTATATCGCGCCGTTAGATTTCTATCTTGCTGGAAGATTGCTAATGTAAAGCCAATCCCTAAAAAGGGCGAGGCTATTAACCATGAGAACTACCGTCCAATAGCTGATTGTTCCGCACTCTCTAAAGTTATGGAGAGTATGATTAATTACCATCGTGTAGGGTATTTGAAGTCCAACGATTTGCTAAGTGATCGCCAGTACGGTGCAAGGGCCGTTCGACGAACGATCTGCTGGCTCTGTTCTTAGAAAAGTGATACAGTTCCATTCATATCTTTGGCGAAAGTAGGGTTGTAGCTCTGGATATTTCTAAGGCGCTTGATAGAGTTTGGTATGAGGCTCTTACTTTTAAGCTTATTGCTTTTGGTGTCAGTAGTTACTTATCCCGATTCGTATTTCTTTCTCAGAAATCGCTCTATGAGAGTAGTTATAGATGGAGTCTCATCCAATGAGTTCGGGATAAATTCAGGGGTACCGAATTCTTCTTCCACTTCTATTTATAACATTTTTTAACGACATTCTTCTTCTCACTTCCAGTCTACTATCTACTCTTTTGCAAATGACAGCAACATTTGTCATTCATATCCTTCTGATCGTAGGCCAAGACTCTTGGAGTTTGGGGCGAAAGGGCGGAATATGAAAAACATACTCACAAACGACCTGGCGAAAATCTCCTAGTGGGGTCGTGCAGGATCGACTTTAATGCGTGGTGGTGTGTTATCATCGGTATCGATGGGTAATGAAGATATTGCAAATCAAGTGCATTTGATGTTCTGGGTATGAGAATTCATAGTGAAGTTCGTTTTAACGATCACATATTTCGAGTATCGAAAGAAACATTCAAGTGGCTTGGTTTTTTGAGAGGAAGAAATAATTCACTTCGACTGATATTCTTAATAATTACAAGAGCTATATCCGACCTAAAATGGAGTACAATTCTCATATATGTATGAGCCAGTGATTCGAAGTCTTCATAATCTTTGGGACTTCTCGATCGCATACAGAAGAGGGCATAGGTGCTTATTAATGACGGTAGGGTAGCCAACTCTATCGATTCATTAGTTACCGACACAATAATCATATATTCTTATGTAATACTCGTATTTCAGGTAGAGCGCATCCCTTAGTAGTTGATTAGCCAGGGAATCGCACAACGCATTATAAAAAGAATTCGTTTTTTTGGCCACATTGTTCGTTTGTGAAATAGTCGTCCTGAGAGAGTTAGTCCTGCTACTTACGACATTAGCACTACACCTTCTATCTCCATTCCCACAACCTATCTTTCTAGTACCTGCACAATTCACTGCATAAATAAGGGTTATTTCCTGAGTGCTGGACTCAACGAAAAAAGTAGGTCCATATATAACCTGACAAATATACAATCATACAGAACTTATTTTTAAAAGTTAAGCATAATTTTGAATTTAATTCAAATCGATTTTTCCCTTGTTACAGTTGTCACTGTCTGGTAATATTCGAAGCTGTTTAATACAGCAAAGGAAACATCTAATCGACTTAAAAAGTGTCGTTAAGCCCATATTTATATATTAAATTTGTCGAGGAACATAGCCTTTGATAGATAATAAACATTGGCAAAAAATTACAACCCTAACTAGGCCTGGCTGAAAATTTATTTCAAATAGAATAAAAACTCGTATAAGTGTAAATAAGATTTTTGGTGAAATTATTTTCATATGACTCATACGTTCATAATAAAATGGGCGCTAACATTAAGTGTGTGAGTGTGCCACCACACCTTACACAACATGCTCTGTATCATGTGTCACATGTTGACAATAACATTTATTTTCCTTCATTGGTTTTATCACTGACAGCATCTGTTGACATCACTTGATGTACTTTAAACATACACTTACACAATTTAAATATTAAATATAAAATATGTTCACTTGTTCATCACATATGCTCTTATTTTATAACTATTTGTTAATTTGTTTTGAAAAAGAACTCTTAATAAAAGAAAATATTTAATTTTGTACTATTAAGAGAATTATAATGAGAATTACGTTGCTAACTTGTAAAACGAATTCTATTGTTAATTTTTAAGAGAAAGACATTATATAGTTAATTTTAAGAGAATTATGTAGTTAATTTTAAGAGAATTCTACTATTAATTTTAAGAGTAATTTAGGAGTATCCTATATATATATATATATATAATGGGTCCGCCAAATAATTTTTTTTTTTGAAAATGCCATAAAAAAAACTACTGAATATTTTCTCAAATTTCTTTTTTTATTTGAAAGTACAATCCTTCCGGTTAATAATGGAAATAATTTCATTCAAATGGCTGCCTCGGCTGGCCATGCAGTAGCCTATACGATCGGTGCAATTTTTAAGCACATTATCGATTGTGTGCAGCTGTATTTCACCAATGGCTTCACGAATATTGTCCTTTAAAGCGTCAATTGTCTCTGGCTTGTTGGCGTAATACTTATCTTTGACGGTACCCCATAAATAGTAGTCCAACGGTGTCAAATCTCAGCTCCGAGGTGGTCAAACGACATCAGCTCAGCGGCTGATAATGTGATCTTCAAAAACAGATCGCAAAACATCGAGTGTAGCTTCGGCTGTGTGGCACGTAGCACCGTCCTGTTGAAACCAAATGTTGCTAATATATTCCACTTCAATTTTTGTGAACAAAGATTCGCTTAACATGGCCCGATAACGATCGCCATTGACTGTAACGGCCACTGCTTGCTCATTTTCGACGAAAAATGGTCCAATAATGCCTCTGGACAAAAATCCGCACTAAACAGTGACTCGTCTTTGGTGTATCGGCTTTTTTTTTGGCAAAATCGGCGTCTTCTGTAAGTCAATCGCAGGGCCACTTAGCGAAGCGAAAAAAGCATATACACAACCATATTCGTTCAGCGGAAGGATAAAACTAATTATCTGTCAAATCAGACATGACCTAAGTGTTACCATTCACGAAATAAACACTAGTTGAAAAAAAAAACGTTAGATGGCGGACCCGTTTCGTTATATTGTACATACACACATACATGGCTATATTTAAATATATATATATACTTATTTATTTTATTTAATTTTTGTTAAGTACGAAAATTATTTAAATATTTAAAAAATGTACAATAAATTATATGAAAGTGACTTAAACAGGGTGTCCGCCAGGAAGGTATACTACTTTGTTGTGCCGCCATTTTGGTAAACTTTAGTCTTGACAATTCATATTTGGCAGTTGTGAAGTAGAGACGTGGCAAATTTATCAGGGAAAAATATTCAGTAAACCAACGTGGCTTAATCTTTAAAACATTTTATCAAAATCAATCATCAAATTACTGTGACGATGAGAACGTTATGTAAAATATTTAGGAGAAACAACGTGCCTACAAGACGCACTAATTATCCTGTAGTAAATGATTTCGAAGAAAGAGGGACCGTAGCTGATAGGCCCAAGCATGGACCATAATGTACTGCAAGATCGGCTGAAAACATTACTGCTGTTCAAGAAAGCGTTCAAAACAATCCATCAACCTTAATTCGACGCCGTGCTCAGGAGCTTGGTTTTCAAAGAACAATTTACACTGCCGTACATATGCCAATAGGATGTTACAGCTCGTCCATGACACCCCCGATTTTCATGAAGAAATCATAATGAGTGACGGGGTATATTTTCATTTGAATTGTTATGTGAATAAGCAGAATAGTCAATTCTGGGCAATGGAAAACCCTCAAATTATTTATCAGTCACCTTTGCATCCATTAAAAGTGACAGTCTGGTGTGCAATTTTGACAGTAGAAATCATTGGACCTTATTTCTTTGAAACTGAAAACGGCGAAACGGTAACTGTCAATGGGGAGCGATATCGTGATATGATTGAAAACTTTTTAACGCCATAACTGCATGCTTTGGGCCTGACTAACATGTGGTGTCAACAAGGCGGTACCACATCGCATACAGCCAGGATTACAATGGAATTTCTGCGAGACTTCTTTCCACAACAAATTATTTCAAGGAATGGTGATGTTGATTGGCCTCCACGGTCGCCAGATTTGACTGCTTTGGATTTTTTGTGGGGATATCTGAAAAGCAAGGTGTCTGCAAACAAACCAGAAACGCTGGAGCAACTCAAACAATATATTTTTATTTTGAATTTAATGAAAAATGTGCTCAAAAGGCTCGCATTTGTGAGGCTAACAGAGGCGGGAATTTATCTGATATTGTATTCCATACATAATTACCGACATTAAATAAAACATTCATCAATATAAGATCCATTCTCTTTCAGATAATCACAAATTATAAACTAACAAATTAGTATACTTTCCCGGCGGATACCCTGTACAACTTAAATATTTTTAGTTTTGGATAATTTTTTTCCACTGAAAATCACAGCACTCAAGGGATGACCCACACTCATGCAGTGAGCTGGTGCTAGAAAAATAGGTTGTGGAAAAGAGGGCAGAGATAGTAGGTTTCATGGACATTCGATTTTTTTAATTCATTTATGTTTTACCGAAGATCTATTTTCATTTTTGTTATGCCTATGACTGTTACTTAATGCATTTTTCGAGCGCCTTCACATTGCTTTTATTGGCGAAATATTTGGTCAACTTTTAATAGAATTTTGCAAGTAACGACACAAATTATAGTTAAACAGAGCAGGATCTGAGCTAAATTTAATGTGGTTGCCTAAAATCTTTCTAACCAAATATATACAAACAATTACAAAGATTTAGTCATGAAATATTTTTCACTTGCTTCACTCAAACGTTTGAAATGAGTCAAAATTGTTAGCTTTAATAGGTTTACTTCCAGTCCATTCAAAACTTTAATCTTTTTGTGGTTCAGAATTCTACAGTACGGCACCGCTTACTCTTATCCTTAAGCTGTATTGACAAGCATAAGAAACGGCGGAATACATATTGTGTGAATGTGGGGTTCTTCATAAGTTTAGATGGAAATGTTTAGGAGACATAAGGTGTCATATTTGATGGTGTAGATTATAAAGGCAGCAGATCTGTTAAGCAAACTATAGACCGGAAAGGGTATAATATACCCCATAGCATGATAGTAATAACAGTAAATAAATATTTAAAATCAAAATTTTCGAACGTAATTTAGGCTTAATTTTGATTTATTTTAAATGTCTCACTTAGAGTTTCAAAAAAAGTTTTCTTTTTTAAAACCTATAAAATTTTGAATAAAATGATTAGCAAAAAATAAATCTGATTTCAGTGTGCTCTTAATTTTTTTTTCTTTTTTGGTTTAAAAATATACGTGGGTGTATGAATGAAATTGTTTACTGCTGTTAATTTTCTAAAAATTATATTTTTTTTTTGTCTTTTAATTTTAATTTTTTTTTTATTTATTTTTTATTATTTGCACACAAAACGCATTCATTATGCAATGCAATGAATAGCCATTAGCGAGGATTTGTCAAATAATATTGCATTTAATTTGTAATTTCCTTTTTGTTTATATTTGCAAACAATCTTTTTTTTATTCGCATACACTTAGAAAAAAAAAACACACATAACAGATATTCATTTCATTTATTCATTTCAATTTTCTGTACAACACGAGAATCCTCGTATAGTTAAATCACAGGAATGAATTTATACAAAATTGTCTAAAATTTTAACTGAAAGCATCACACCTAACACTAATCACAACAATATTATTTTAGGTGCTTAATTATGTTACAAAATAATGAATCAAAAAAACAATATTGAAAAAATATTTATTTATAGTAAAATATTTAAATTCAATCTCAATATTTTTTAAAGTTAAAACTAAATTTTTTAAGTGTATACGAGTATTTGTAAATATTAACACCTTTTAAGTATGTGTACACGAGCTCACTCTTGTTTTGCCTTAAATCAGCCATGCACATTTCATAGAACATTTGTTCACGCTCAATTTACACGTATTGTTACGCTCTTGCTTTTAGTCGACGAATGAACATGCGTACGGGTGTATGCTGATGTTTTATTATTATTAAAGGGTCCACCAAATAAATATATATTTTCTTTTGAAAATGCTATAAAAAGACTACTGAATATTTTCTCAAATATCTTTTTTTATTTGAAAGTACAATCCTTTCGGTTAACATGGAAAATAATTTCATTCAAATGACTGCTTCGGCTGCCCATGCAGTAGCCTACACAATCGGTCCAATTTTTAAGCACATTATCGATTGTGTGCAGCTGTATTTCACCAATGTCTTCACGAATATTGTCCTCTAAAGCGTCAATTGTCTTTGGTTTGATGGCGTAACACTTATCTGTGACGTCACCATACAAATAATAGTCCAACGGTGTCCAATCGCAGCTCCGAGGTGGCCAAACGTCATCAGCTCTGCGACTGATAACGCGATCTTCAAAAAAAAGGGCGCAAAACATCGAGTGTAACTTCGGCTGTGTGGCAAGTAGCGCCGTCCTGTTGAAACCAAATGTTGCTAATATCCTCCTCTTCAATTTTTGTGAACAAAAATTCGTTCAACATGGCCCGATAACGATCGCCATTGACTGTAACGGCCACTCCTTGCTCATTTCCGAAGAAAAATGGACCAACTATGCCTCTGGACCAAAATCCGCACCAAACAGTGACTCGTTTTGGGTGCATCGGCTTTTCAATGTATGCGTGCGTTTTCTGTGCCCCAAATGCGACAATTTTGCTTGTTTACATACCCGCCAAGATCAAAATGAGCTTCATCTGAAAAGATGATTTTTTGGCAAATTTATCTGTCAAATCAGACATGAGTTAAGTGTTGCCATTCACGAAATAAGCACTAGTTGAAAAAAAAAAACGTTACATGACGGACACTTTATTATTATTTATTTATTTTTTCCGATAAAACTAAAATTTTTCATAAATATTAAATTTTTATTTTTTTATTAATAAAAAAAAAATCATTTCGATACTAATACTGTTAGTTATCCATTCAATGTAATTCTGAGAGAGCAAGTTTCGTGTTCTTACTCACACAACTATATTTTTACTTTTGGATACCACTGCCTTAAATGCTTTTGAAAAAATTGTGTTTTTAGTAAAATCGCTGGCTGAGACATTAAACATCGAAACTACATTCATTTCCGGTGATGCTGATCATTTGATTGGCGGCCTCCCTACTTTGCTTTGCTAAATTCTGCTTTACTATTTTTAATCTGTCATTTTGAAGCTGTGTTTGCATTTTTTTGTATGATTTATTTTATAGAGAAATTCACTTTATCATCGTTTTAGTTTTTATTTTCAATATAAATTGAATTTCGGTTTCAATTTAGAATTTAGTTTTTTTTTTTTTTTATTGGTAAACGGTTTTTATGCAGTGAGTTTTATTGGCATCTGGAATTGCTTGATTTTATTTTCACCTTAATACACGTAAATAAACTGGAGTAGATTTGTATATGGATGTCGTTAAAAGAAAGTATTTTTTTGAAATTTGCCGGAAATTGAAAACGTCATTAGTTATAAATTAAAAATATGTTTGTTTTTATATTTATAAGTATTTTTTTTTTTTGAATTTATATGTTTTAAATGAGTTTAACGAATTATTTCAAAATGGATAAAATTTACTTATTTATTAATTTACTTAAAGTGTACTTTTGGCTCTGGAGAATGCCTTCAGGAATACTCTTCAGGCAGCGTTGGACATTACCCTGGGTGTAACCTCTTTGGAGGTTGCGGTGAAGAGGATAGCTGCTAGCAGCTTTTTCCGAATTTTGGAGGGAGGCCTAAGAGGCCTGCTAAGGCTTTGAACTATGGGCACTCTGTCATTTTGGGCAGGCTAGAATGGGTTATAGATGTATTAACTCGTTAGGCTCAGGGAATGCTACATATGCAGAAGCCATTCGGTGGTATTTCCTAATATAGAGTCTTTGCAAGGTGTTGACAGTTTGTTGAATGGCCATGCTATCTTCACGGATGGCTTTAAAAGCGAGAAGGGCACAGGTGTGGGTGCTGTCTACTTTGTGGACAGTGATATCAAAATATCCTATAGACTTTCGTACAATAGCAGTGTCTTCCAGACTAAGGCTTTTGCTGTCCTTAGGACAATCAAGTTGCTGGAGGGGACAGTGTAGTCATTTATATAGACAGTCAAGCTGCTATAAGCTGCTGACTGGGCAGAAGAACCCTCCCTTCACTTATGGATATGTACGGCGTCAAGATAGTCGGGACTTCTGGGCTTACTGTTTTGCGGAGGAAAGAGACTGCCGATGAGCAGGCTGAGGCCAGGCCAAGGCTATCAAACTGGAGGATCCATCTAAGACCACTGCTTGTGTTGTTTGTAAACTCAATAGATATGTGGCCCCGTCGTAGAATTGAAATGTAGTGGAGTGGCTGAGGAGACTATAGGCTTTCTTGGCTGCTTTAGCCTACACCAGACCGCTCTAGGTCAGAATGAGTTCTTAATCTAAAGCAGGAATATCTCGGGGCTCTGATAGGATATCTGACTGGGCACAGGGTATTCTAAGAGCAAGTACTGAACTATGAGAAGCAGGCTACTTTAATTTCTGCAGAGTTTGTGGCGACGTGGGGGAGCCAGAGACTAACGTTGTTAGGCCAAAGCTTTTTCATTGGTATAGAATAGGTTGCGTGAGGGTCTGTGACCTAAAGGAGTATATGGGGTGATTTTTTAGCGAATTTCTTTTTGACTCAGCTCGTGTAACATGACACAATCAAACATGTTCGGTTTGGTCTATAATTTTATCATCAATTGACTAACAAACGAACAACGCTTGCAGGTTATTGAATTTTATTATCAAAATTTATGCTCAGCCAAGCATGTCTGGCGACGAAGCCCACTGCAGGGTGAATGGATACGTGAACAAGCAAAATTGCCGTATTTGGTGTGAAAAGCAACCAGAAGTATTGCAAGAACTGCTTATAAATTCTGAAAAATGCACTGTTTAGTGTGGATTATGGGACGGTAGTATCACCAGACCATACTTTTTTAGAGACGACGAAGGTGGGAAAGTTACTGTGAATGGCGAATTCTACCGTGCGATGATTACAAATAGTTTTTCTTTTTGCCTAAATAGAATAGTTGGACTTGGCTGACATGTGGTTTTAACAAGACGGTGCCACATGCCACACAGAACGCGAAACAATAACCCATTTGAGAGGTGAGTTTGGTGAACAGTTTATTTCACGGTTGGGGCCAGTAAATTGGCCGCCTAGATCATGAGATTTAACGCCTTGAGACTATTTTCTGTGGGGCTATGTTAATGCTCATGTTTCTAGGAACAAGCCCATAACAGCTGAAGCACTGGAAGCCAATATTAAAGAATATATTCGTGAGATAGCGGCCCATATGTTGGAGAGAGTATGCCAAAATTGGACCCAGTGTATGAACCATTTGAGACGGAGTCGTAGTCAACATCATTTTTAAACATTGAATTCTGTAGATCGTTCTATCGGCTTAAATAAAGATTTCATACATTTCTAAAAATTTTATGTTTTTTTTTTTTTAATATAAATCTGAAAGATCTTTAGAAATCATCCGATATATCAGATATCGGCTAGCTTGTAAGGTAACGCCCGGTTTTCCATTTATCTTTTCTTCTCTCCTTTTTTTCCTCCCTTTTTTATTATTTCTTGCCATGTTTATCTCTATTTGCCTTTTTTTCTTCTTTATAAAAGTTACCAGAATGGACCTCTGTGGTCTCTAGGTAGGGAGCTTCTGCATCACCTTTTTCAACCCAACCTAATCTAAAGTGTACCTTCTATAATTATAAATAATTATAATTCCTTTAACATTCCATGAAGGAACATGTGGACTTCTCTCCGTCAATAAGATGCGCCCGATTCTATTTTTAGACCAATTAAATGGGTCCTACATTTTAACGCCGGCTCTGAATGGCAAATGCATTAGAGAATATTTCAATAGTAAGTAATACTCATAACTAGTTACTAGCTGATATTATGAGGTTCTACCGCTGTTGAAAAAACGTTGTCTTACCTACCATACCACAGCGGCACTTTCTATAATTATATATCTTTAACAATCTTTAATACCGTGTTAATATGACAATGATTTTTCGTAACATGTTTCTACATGTTAACTATCAAAACAATTTAGAAGTCTGGCATGTGAACATATTAATTCGTATAAGTAATTCACACTACGAACAACGTAATTGAGGGTGCTAGTAAACATATCAGCGTATCTGAATCTCAGATTTATAGATTAAAATTGATTTCATTTACTTAATTTGGAAAAATTCATAAGTAGCATATGAGTTCTACATATCTTTTCTCGTCTAAACGTACTAGAAACTTTTCAAATAATTTTTGCTTTTTCTTGGCAGCAGTTATATGCAATTAAGGTTTTTATCGTCTAACATTTATATTTTGTATATAAAATTACATATTTAAATATGTTTTCTTATTTTTTTTTTTGACAATTTTCTTATTATTTTTGTCACGTAAGCGAAATTGACACACAACTGACAGGCAATTAGGAGGAGTAATATAAAGAAAATCAAATGCCATATGAAAAAAAAACACACACAAACGCTTGAAATAAATGCAGGCATTGTCTATTGTTACTCTACTGTAGTTGTCCTTTTTTCAGCATCCTCAACATATTCTTAACTGCTAAATTGAGCAAGTTTCTACCATTTAACATACAAACATATATACGGACATACATGTTTGTATATGAAATTTGCTAAAAGAAAATTGAAAAAGTTGTCGCAGCAAATTATGTGACAAAACAAATGCGAAAATCTCTATAGAGCACTCATATGGTTTGGGGTCAAATTAAACTTTTTACATATTCAAATACTTTAACAAAGAAAAGTTAGTGTTTCAGAATTGCTTTGCCCAAATCATTAAATATAAATGATTTTGGATTATGTTTTGTCGAAAGTCATTTAACAACTGCTACAAGGGGAATGGTATATGAAAATAATGTTTATAAGAACCATCTGGTGGGAAAAATTGGAATGCATTGCGATATGTAAGCAATGTCTATATGTCTGTGTCGATATGGAAGAGCAGCTTAAGTCGGAGTAAGCTATACTTACAGACACAGCTATATATGAGAAAAAAAAATATACGAAGAAGGGAACATCGAATACGACTAGAGTTTTTTCAATAGAAGTGTATGCTGTTAGATTTTTCCAAAATTGTCTCTAAATATGATAAATCTAAGTCTGTAAGTAAGAATAGCTTAAGTTAACTTAAGCTACTGCTCCTTATCAACACAGATATATAAAAATGAATGTGTGTTTATATGTTTGGTTAAAGCTTTGTTTGGTTAAGGGCAATATACAGCTAAACGACTAAACCGCCTTCTCTCTCTGTCTCTGTCATCAGTCAAAAAATGGGTAAAATTGGATAAGTGGGCGTGGCATCTCTCATATATAGTAAACATTGATGTTTTGTATCTTGAAATCGGTAAAAGTGTACGCTTTTGAATTTAATCTAAAAATAGTCTGAATTTGATAACTGGGTGTGGCACCTCGTATATATAGTAGGTGTTATTTTTTCTATACGAGGGCAGTACGAAATGTTCTTAGTCTGACATAGTAATGGCAGTATAAACAGCAAAAAGGTTTGTATAATGAAACTTTAATTTAATTATTAATTTAATTATTGAATTTAAACGTAAAGAATGGAAGATGAACCACTAAGTGAACGTTCAAAAACTGCAACACGGACTATAACTAAAATGCATGATATGGTATTAGACGATGGACGAATGAAAATGAATGAAACAGGTAATGGCATAGGCTTCTCAAATCAATGAGTGCATTTTATTTTACATCAAGAATTACAGATTAAAAAGCTTTACGCAAGATGGGTGCTGCATTTGTTAACAATTGACCGAAATGGTTATCAATATAATAAAGCTATGGATGGATAATTTCATCCCATCCAGAAAGTTTCCGATTAAGTCAAGACATAAATCTTGACTATTATATGCTTTCGAGCCTGTATAGTTAAAAAGGATCTTGCAAGTCTCTACGTTAATAAGTCTTCTGTGCCGGATGGCATTTCAGCTCTGGTCCTGAATCAATGCTCTTCGACGCTTGCGCGTCTATTGGGTAATATTTTCAGAATGTCTTATCGTGAGGATGTTTTTCCATCTTGCTGGAAGGTTCCCAATGTAGCGCCAACCCACAAAAAAGAGTGAGGCTAGTAACCATGAAAACTACCACCCAGTAGCAGTTTGTTCGGCACTTTCCAAAGTTATGGAGAGTATGATTAATCATCACCTTGTGAAATATTTAGAATCAACAATTTGTTGACCGATCGTCAATATAATTTCCTTAAGGGTCGCTCTACTGGCGATCTGCTAGCGCTACTCTCTGAAGGGTGGAATAGGTCCATTCATGGATTTGGTCAGAGTAAAGTTGTGGCCCTGGATATTTCCAAGGCGTTTGATAGAGTCTGGCACAAGGCTCTTATATCCAAACTTATTCCTTTTGGTGTCGGTAGTCACTTCTTTCGATTCATATCGAGCATTCTTAGAAATCGCACTATAAGAGTGGTTATAGAAGGGATCTCATCTGACAAGTTCAGGATAAATTCAGGGGTACCGCAACGCTCTGTTCTTTCTCCAACTCTATTTCTAATATTTCTTAACGACTTTCTTTTTCTCACTTCTAATCCTATCTACTCTTTTGCATATGACAGCAACATTTGTCATTTATATTCTTTGGATCGTAGCCGAACCTTTTGGAGATTGGGGCGAAAAGGTGAAATATGAACGACACACTTACGAACGACCTGTCGAAAATCTCTGAGTGGGATAGCGCGAACAGGGTCGACTTTAACACGCGCTAGACCCAATGTTGTTTTCTGACACACAGACGTGGTGGTGTGTTGTCACCTGTATCTACGGCTAATGTAGATACTGATGTTCTGGGCATGAGAATTCACTGTGCTTTTCGTTGGAATGAGCACATATTTCGAGTGTCAAAAGAAGCATTCAAGTGCCTCGGCTTTTGAGACGGTGTAAGAGCTACTTCAGTCAATCTGATCTCCCTAATATTTACGAGACCTATATCCGACCCAAATTTGGATAGAACTCTCATGTATGGACCAATGCTTCAAAGTCTATTTTGGATCTTCTCGACTGTGTACAGAAGAGGGCGAAAGTTCTTATTAATGACGGTGGGATAGCCAACTCTATCGACTCATTAGAGCATCGTCGCAATGTTGTGTGTATTTCATTGTTCTATCGGAATGTGTTCTAACGAAATTAAGTAACTAATTCCTGGTAATCATATATTTTTACGTAGTACTAGTATTTTTCGTAGAGCTCATCTTTTTGTAGTTGATTGTCCAGTGAATCGCTCAACGCATTATAGGGAGAATTGGTTCTTTGGTCGCACTGTTCGTTTGTGGAACAAACTTCCTGCGAATGTCTTCCCTGCCACTTATGATGTGAGCAAATTTAAATCAAACGTCAACAGACACTACTCCATCTATCCACCTTCCCACAACCTTTTTTCAAACCATGCACAGTGCACTGCATAGGGGTTTACCCCTGAGTGCTGGTCTCAAAAAAACGCATTCGAATGAAAATTTCTCAAGCTTGTTTGAATATATTTTAGCAAAATAAAATAGATTTTAAGCGTCGTTTCATAACTGTTGAAACATGGATCCATCACTATACACTACAGACGAGAGATTAAGCCAAACAGTGAACAGAAGCTGGTAGAAGTGCACCACATAAGGCAAAATAGTTCAATCTGCCGGTAAAGTCGTGGCAACGGTTTTCTGGGATTACAAAGGTATTTTATTCATCGATTATATTCAGTAGGGTGAAACAACAAATTAGGACCATTATTGTAACCTTTGGATCAATCGAATTCGAGAAAGACGACTTGGTTTAAACACAAAAAAATAATTTTTCATCAAGACAACGCGCCATCCTACAAGAATGTTTTAACAATGGCAAAATTTAACGTATTGAAGTACGACTAGTTTGAGCACCCACCTTATTCTCCCGATTTAGCTCACTCTAACTTCTATATGTTGCCATATCTAAACAATTTTTTTGCTGCCAAACGTCTCATTTTATCAAGGCATAGAATTGTTAGAAGAACAATTGTTCACGCTCAATTCACACTTATTGGTACGCTCTTGCTTTTAGTCGCCAATGAGACAGTAACGAATGCACATGCATGGAAAATGTACTCGAATTTTTTTAGACGCAGAACAATAATTTAAAAAGTTTCTTACGATCTTGTTTTTAGTTGTCACTGAAACAGCGACGAATGCATATGTGCGGCGGCGCAAGTTGATTTTTACTTAATTTTTTATAACATCAACTTTACTTTCTCTCTCTCTGAGAGAGTAATTTTCATGTTCTCTCTAACACAACTACATTTAAACTTTTGCACATCAGAGATGAAACAGAATTGATTTTTCCATATAAAATGACATAAAAAATCGTCGGCAAAAGCAGTCGTGAGATAGAATCTATTTTATTTTCTCAATTGTGCTCTCACAACCTGTATATGGTGTTGCCATACTTTTACTGAATTTAATGTATATGTTTTTGGCTTGGAGTGAAAAAATAAAAACAAAAAGCAAAACAAACATAAAAACAAAAAGGGCAATTGACAGTATTTGAAGTTGCCGCTGTCGATTTTATTATGGGCCATTTTTTGGACAGCGTTTTGCTTGAAGTTGCAGACGTATTATGTTTCATTACTCACTGATCTAAACTTTGTCCAATCCATGTTATCATTGAAACACCATTTTCATGTTATCATTATTTCTCTTAATGAACCTATTTTTTAAAGCCCCTAAGAAAGAACAACATATTTATTGAACAACAAAATATCAAAATAAGCCATTCCATTGAAATAACACTTGTCGTAGTTCAATAAAACTTACTATGGTTTTCCTGAGTGAAGAAATTGAATTTTAAATTTACGTAATTTACATAGCACAGCAATTTCGAAAAATTATTCTTTAACACAATTTTGACTGCTTAAAAGGAAAAAAGCCTTAAAAAAAATAAAAAACTTTGTCATTTGTTTAAAATCTTTGAACCAACAACCCATCGACTTCTATTCCGAAAAACACAAATAAAAAATAAATACTTTTTGATGATGATGTCACAGCTGTCAAATAAGTTTTCAATATACAGACAAGCTTTAATAGAATGGTAGTATTGTAAGAATACTCGCATTTGTTTTTCTGCTTTTTACTTAATTCAAAAATAAAAATACTGAAGAAAAACCTTTACAAGAGAGAAGATAATCGATAACAAAAAGTGCGGAATATTTACTTGATGTAGAAAAAAAAACTGCAAAAAAAAGTACATATCGCTCATTTATTGCAACAGTGTTATAACTCAAAAAACATGATTTTTTAGTCAAATATTCTAAAATATGCTGAACATTGTGAGATATATTTTGTGAACAATTGTTTGCAATTCGTATAAAATTATGAGCACAGGAGCAAAGTGCTTATTCCCATTTCAAGGTTAAGTAATGAAAAATAGAAATTTAAAGCGAAACTCTTGAAAAATAGACAGTTATGACACTGTTGCAATAAATAAGCGATATTTTCTATGCAAATAAAAAATTTGTTTCGCCTATTTTAGCATGGAGAACTATTAGTGAGTGCATTTGCATATAAGCTTTGTTATGTCCATCACGTTGTGTGTCTGCAGTACTTATGGGCTTAGTGGTTAAAGGATTTTTGGTTAACAATAAGTATCGCTTAGTTACCAAAAGTTTTTTGTTTATTTTAACATTGTAATACGAGGGGTACTATTTATATTTCGTAAATTGGCAACACTTATGTCAAAAGCTAAAATCTGGCAACAACATAATAAAGTTAAGCATTTTTTAGCATAAACGTACTCACAACCTTTAGATTGATGTCCAAGTGCTACTTTTTTATTTTTTATTTACAGTGAGATTAGATAATCAATTTGGCTAAAAAATTGAAATTTCAAGAGAAGTTTTCGTTGGATTATTTTTCGCAACACTCGAAGTGGATTATCTCTACAAGAATATGTCAATGAACTCAGTTCTTTGTATGGCGATAAAGCGCCATCAGAAACCACAATATATCGCTGGTATAGTGAATCCAATCGTGGTCGCATTTCGAGCGCCGACAAATTCTGTGAAGGTCATCCAAAATCGGTTGTCGTGCCACAAAACATCGAAGCAGTGCATGAACTGATAATTCAAGATCGTCATGTGACATATTGTGAGATAAAGGCATCCTTGCACATTAGGTCCACTTCAATGTATACGATTTTGCATGAACACTTAGTTGTAAAAAAAAGTTATAACCATAATTAATTAAAAAAAGGCTCACGTCGATTGGTATAAGGAAATAATTGAAAAGCTCGACTGTGGAGCTTCAAAAGAGGTGTATTTAATCGTGACAGGTGACAAAACATGGTGCATATGAACCGAAAACTAAGCTAAATACAACAAAAATTGTTCGTGGAAAAAGCGCAGCAAAGCAAATGGTCGCCTGATTCTTCGGCCGAATGATTCATGTGGCCACTGTTTCGCTTGAGCAAAGTAGGACCGCAGACGAGTCATTTTACATCATGACAATCAAGCTCTCACACATCTCGTCAAAAAGCTGAATTTTTGAGCAGTCAAAACATCGAATTGATGTCGCATCTTCCGTACAGTCCTAATTTCACCCTCAATGATTTTTTGTTTTCGAAAATCAAGGGTAAACCGTGCCGACGATTTACGAGCGCCGAAGAAACAGTTGAAACGTTCAAAAATCATGTTTTGCAGGTGTCTCAAGAGGAATGGAAAAATTGCTTTCAGAAATGGTTTGAATAAATGCAAAAGTATTGTTACGTTTTTACCTTTTTAAAACGTTCGAGTTCGTTTAAATTGTGTTAAATTAAAATAAACACCACTTTATTTTATTGCTTTGGAGTTTCCTTATTTACTTCTCTATAACTTTTATACTGTTTGTCTTTATACAACACATAATATGCGTTTATACAACACTTTTATTTCCGTTTTAACACAAATTTATTTATTGACGGCCAAACGATAACTAACTCACCAGCTGCAATGTGCCATATTTTTATAGTATTTCATAATTAGTTTCGAATGTTCTAGTACAGACACGAATCTTCGATTTTTGTACATTAATTCAAATGGCCTAAGATAACCTCATAAACACAAAAAGTAATTGAACCGGCAACTCCATGCAGATCGTAGCACTCTTAATTAGTACAGGTAATTTTAGCAGATTAATTTTAGCCTTGACTCAAGCCAATAAATTTTTATAGTTAAAGGTTAATAATTGTCTCTGATGTGGTGAATTTTTGTCTTTGGCATTTTCATTTTCGTAACAGTATATTGATCATCAAGGGAATATTTTGAAAAACAAAATACATTTTAAAACATTTCATTTACAAATATGTGTTATTATTTGCTATTACCGAATTCTAAATAGTACCCCTCTTATGGAAAAAAAATAATAAAACAATAGCATCGATAGGCTTTCGAAACATACACAAACCTTGTTTTATTTAAATGCACAGATAGAAAGTGCTTAATCAAAAACCTTTTATTTAATCAATTAGGTTTACAGCTGTTTTTTTTATAACGCGCTATTGTTGCCTATAGACTATCGCAATTTAGTGGGCCTTTTTAACAGTGAAGCAAATCTTGATTTTCTACATCAATTACTGTTTAATGCAAATTCCTTTATGTTTATTTCAAATACATATTTATGGATTTTTGTTGCTGTAGTTGCATGGCAAAAGAAAGCCACATTAAAGTTAAAACCGCAACAATTACTTGACTGAGTAAACAAACGACTAAATGCACACACAAAGAGAGAATATCAAAACCGTTTCGTTCAAGTCTAACAACCAGGATAAAACACACAATTTTTTGTCTAAATTCGAATAAAAGTGAAAGCACTGAGCTCCACAGTTGGTAATAAAGTTAATAAAAGTAAAAGGATAAGAACAACAATGCCACAGTTTTCGTTTGATGCGCGAGATATTTCACCATTTTTTTGTTTTTATTTTTGTGGTTTTTTAGAAATATATAGTTGTTTATGAAAATGAATACTATATTGCATATTGATACAATATAGCGACTGTTAAATGTTGAAAATTTTCATGCGGTAAAAGATGTTATAACAAAATAACACTGGTCTACAAAAAACAAAAATTTTCGCGTCTTTAAATAAAAAAATAAATATAAATTACCCTAGAAAAGATATTTGGTTGCTCCAGTCCAAAACCTTGTTGGCCAGTGTAATCATTAAAACGAAAAAAAAACACTAAAAAAATCCAAAAAATATTTTCGGAATACGGGTACGGCGTTCAGACAGCATTCAGTAGCATTCTCAGAAAGATGTAACAAAATTCTCGTCATGTTTTTGAAGCAGTTTTTGCTTCTTCATATTTGGTGATTTTTAAGCAACATTCTTTTTAGCAACACTGTTTTCGGCAGCTCAGCTGTTTTCGTGTAACATGTTACTATCAAACAAGTTCAGTTTGGTTTATAATTAACACATGAAGCGACTAACAAACGAAAAACGCTTGCAGATTATTGAATTTTATTATCGAAATTCATGCTCGGTTAAGAAGTGTCGATTCTGGTTGAATTGATACATGACGAAGCAAAATTGCCATATTTGGTGTGCAGAGCAGCCAGAAGCATTAAAAGAATTACGAAAAATACACTGTTTGGTGTGGATTATAATCCGGTGGCATCACTGGACAGTACTTTTTCATAGACGATGAACGTAGGTACGTTACTGTAAGTGGTAAGCACTACGGTGCGATGGTTACACATCTTGCTTTGGCCAAAATAAAAAAGCTGGAATTGCTTGACAAGCCGCACAATACGCGAAACAATGGCCCAATTGAGAGGCGAGTTTGGTGAACAGCTTATTTAACGTTTGGAGCCGGTAAATTGGCCGCCTAGATCGTGCTATTTAACGCCTTTATATACAGGCTCGCTATAGTCGACATGTCTATATATACAGGCTCCCTATAGTCGACACACTAGAAGCCAGTATTAAAGAATTTATTCGTGAGATACAGGCCGTTATGTTAGAGAGAGTGTGCAAAATTGAACCCAGCGTATGAACCATTTGAGGCGTAGCCTCATTCATTTACATGAAATCATCTTTAAAAATTTTGCTGCGTTACATTTCATTTTATTTTTTTTACGAAATTACTTGCTTTCTAATGAGTTGAATGGTTCGATTCCTTTATGTATATTGACATAAATATTATATTGTATTATATTATGGGGGTTGGCGTGGTGTAGTGGTTAGAGCGCACGCATAAAAACACAAACGACCCATTTTCGTGCACCAGCAGAGGGACATGATGAACAAAAAAATTTAATTGTGGTTTCGAATGCTTAATAAAAAAAAGGCTTCAATTTCGTTCCAGAAAATTCCATCTAAAAAATAAAGAAAAAGCCCGCTGACCATCTCCACCAGAGGTATCTCAGGCGATTATGACAAATATCAGACGAATGATCAGAAAAACACGCCACGGACTAGAAAAAAATTACAATGCTAAAGTAAAGCTCACCACCAATTAGCAAGGATCTTCACCACTACGCAAAAAATCATATGGAGGAAGCTACAGCAGATTAATAGAAAATATCAAATTGATTAAAGAAATTGAAACAAAGCAATAGATGCTTTGTGGTAAGCCAATATGCTCCATAGAGAAATGACGGAGAAAAAAAATCTTCAAACGTTGAGTTATATAGATCGTTCTATCGACTCAAATAAAGATTTCATGCATTTCTCTAAATATTATGTGTTTTTTTTTAATATCAAAAGCGAAAACTTTTAAGAAATCACCCGATAACTTAATGCAGTCAGTATATAGCTTATTTCTTTAGATATTTTACTTGCTTTCAAATCAATTGTTCTTTATATATGAGCGTGAAAGGGTATTCACCACAAATTATATGAAATTCATTTGACATATTCGAATTATTGTACAATTGTTGTTCAATAAAGAAACATCACGACCGATTAGTAGCAAAGTACCGGAAGAAATGACAAAAGAAGGACAATCAGTTATTCACCCTGATTTTTTAATATTTTTGGGCAGCTCAACCATCTTCACAAGCATTTTCAGAAATTTTCGCTTCATTAGCATGAATTTAAATTCTGCCCCAGCATCAGAGTCAGCCTAATCAAGCTCCAGAATGTTGCAATCCTCTTGCTGTTAAACACTCTTATTGTTATATAATTGACTAAATTTAAAAAAAATTAAATAACGGGATGGACAAGATTGCAAAAGTAAAGAAAATTGCAAGAAAATATATTAAGAGAAATATATTTCATTTGTTTATAAAGTATTGTAAGTGAAAAAAAAAATTTCTCTGAATTATCTTAAGTTAGGCACTTATTTTCTCACAAACTGTACATTATTACGGTTTAACCCTTTTAAAACTTCTTTTTAATTGCGCCGAAATAAAATAAATACCACATTATTGTTGTTTTAGAGTTTTTATTTCCTCGCTTCTACAGTATACAATTATAACTATGCAGTCTCCAACTTCTTTATCTTGCACTTAATATTCATTTATACAACACTTCTATTTACGCCTAAACGCGACCTTACTTTATAACTGCGAAACGATAACTATACTCCTAAGAGCGATGTGCCACCTTATATAGCAGATCATTATCAATATCGAATATTCTACGAATTTCTATTACCTTAAATTCAAATGTAACGCCCATAATTGGTACGGTAATACCGTTCAATACAAAAGTGGCAACACTCTTAATAACACAAGTTAAGTATGGCACGACCAAGGTAGCCTTAACACTACCAATGCTTCAATAAGGTTTATAACTAAGACAACTACTGTACTAATTAAGAGTATCTTTTATTTAGGCATTGATTATTTTCGTAACAATATCAAAAAACAGCGGACTGGAACGAACGAAAGTTATTGGAAACGCCAAAATTTGTTGCTTCAATGAAATTAGTAAAAAACTCATCTAAAGAATAATAATTTCCTTTCAAATTACTTCGTTAAAAAATAGAATATCGATAGATATGAGAAAGTTGTTCACAAATAGTGATGTTGTATATAAGGGTTAAGTTAAAATGCTGCGGTTGCCTCCATGCATTACCTGTTTTATTTTACAAAAATGTAGAAATATTTGCCAGAAATTTCTGGCAGTTAAAGTGTTGAGCTAAACCTGCAAAAAAAAGAAGGAACTAAGGTATAAAATAAAAACATCGCATAAATAATAATTTTATTCATGGGAAAAATAGAGCAAGAGAAAAACCATTTTTAGAGGATACAAAAAACAGAAATAAAAAAGTTCTGGCAAAACCTAAAAAAAGTATAAAACAAATACAATACGTTGAGAAAAAAAAACTTACCTCTTTCAAGCTTTCTTTTTCTTTATAAATCAGACTGGGTTTATGCGCACAAAAAAAAAACTTTCAAAGAAATTTCTGAATATATGAATTTAAAATAGACAGCAATAGTAGAGTAGTTGTAGTAGTAGTTGTACAATAAACTATTTCTGCACCCATTTCTCGTTAGTGAATATGAATATCTTAAATTAGAGGACATAAGATATTTTGTTTTGCTGACAGAAAGATTCTCTAAATTTGGTGGAAATTCATTCATAGTGAAGGCAAATCATCAGTAATAAAGAGTGCTGGATTAGACAAGTGGGTGTGTTATCTCCCATAAGTATTAATTTTAGCAGAATTGCAGAAGTGAGCGTAATAAATCACATACTAAACTAATTGTTTATTTCTTTATATCTTGAGAACGGTTAAAGCAAAAGCTGAATGACTTCATGGTCAATAAAAATCATCTGGCAAAAAATGGGCAGAATTGGACAAGTGGGCGTAGTACATAAATAAATTAAATTAAATAAATATTAATTTTTATATAATGTTACGAAGTAAAAAATACCTAAAAAAGAGATATATCACATCAGCGCTTTTAAAACTGTATTGTGGGATTTGGTCTATTGGGTTGTGTCAAGATTGTTAATGTGTTACCCTGGCAATGTCGTACTTATTTGTGTATTTGTCAGCATTGCCAATTCGACCATCTTTGTGTGTTACATTCAGGGTTGGCAAAATTCCGGATTTATTTTTAAAAACTCAATCCACCGGGTCTTGTTGGGTTTTTTAATGGATTTGTTTTGGGTTTTATAACTGCTTCCAAATGCTTTTCTCTTGTTAATACAATTACGTTGTTTTACTATTTATAATGCAATATTTCACTCTTTGCGTGAGCTGTGAGCTTCTAAATCTCGGTGATCAGAACAAATTAGTTCGTTTGAACCACGTATTATGAGAAAAACGATCAGAATATAAAGACAGACACGATTAGGTTACTCTCTCTATAACCCCGCCCGTCCACACTTCACAACAGTTCCAAAGCAATCATTAGAAACGATCAAATTCCACTATTGGCTATTGCGACTCATATCTCTTTATACGGCCTTTCTTTATATGAAACAGCTATAACAGCCTGTTTAAATTATGGAACACATTCGACTTCGGCACAAATTACTTCGTTCTACGACTACAAAACCGTGGCTTTGCCGTTTTTTAACAAAAAGTGCAAGGGAAGCAAACGCAACACATATTCATACCGTTTTACGGCATTTCGACTTACGGCCTGATTTTTAAGAACCTATCTAGGCTGTGTAAAGGCAAGCAAGTCATCAATTCACTTTCGGCTTCAAAGTGGATCGCCTCAAAAGACTAGAAATTTTTCTGAAACGTTACTAGGACATTAGCTTAAAAGTGGGGAAAAGATGTAGGCAGTCATTTTATAAATTTTTATTTTGATAGATTTTTTAATTCATTAACTTTTTTGAACTAAGAAAACAGGCCGAATTAATCTGTACTCCCAATACATAAATTGTAATTATTTTTGTAGTAAATAAGCTACGAAAACCTTTAAATTAAAAAACCCAGGAGGGTTTTTTTTAATATAATAATATATCCAGTGAGTTGCCAACCCTGGTTATATTTAAAATTAACGGAAATAATTCGCATGTTGTAGGAAGAACAAGAACACTCGGAAGTAATTTAAAATATATATAAAAGGAGACGCTTAATGTATTACTATAGTAAAGTTATCGTTTTGCAGTTATAAAATAAACTCATATTTGGGCGTAAATTATCAATTTGTATAAGCGAATATTAAGTGCAAGATAAATAGTTTCGAGACTGTATAGTTATAATTGTATACATAGAAATTGAGAAAATAAAACTGTAAAACAACAACAACATTGCGTTTATTTGATTTTGACGCAATTAGGAAGTACTCAAACATCTTAAAAAACTTAAACCGTAATTATATCTTAAGAACCGCTATAGTGGAAGTTTTTAAATTAAGTTCAAACAACGTCGTGAACAATACATATCACTTGTCATTAACTAGGCGGGATTGGACAAGTAGGCGTGCCACTTATACTAAATATTTTATTGTGCATATGTGAAGAACGCCAACTATTAAAGCTTCATTTTCTATCCACTTCAGCCAAAACCGCGCAAATTGCGGAAATCACACTGGATAAAAGCATACGCTTACCATACGGCTAAAAACCAGAAACTACAGTGTTTTTTGGAAATAACAAATGATTGGATTTTAGACGGAAGAGGACAAAATACGGAAAAAGTGTAAAAATGTAACAATAGTAAGATAGCATTGAAGATAATATTTAAGATGATCGAAGCACTCTGGGTTTTAGTTAGTATAAGTACATAGCATCGCTGGTGTGTCGAAAAGTAAAACATCGATGTTGTGAACAAAACTTCGATACTAACATCGATGTTTTATTCAATTTTTTCTCGAACCTATCCATTTTGTTTTCTTCATAAACATCGATATTCTCTAAATATATATGTGTTGGTTCTGACGGAGCCTCGAAAGATTTCACTATTGTCCGTTTAGAGTTTTTGCTTGAGGATTTTATTTTTTTTTAATATTTAAATGGGTCATAAAGCCTCCTACTTGTTTATATGAAATAATTAGTTGAATATTAAAATGCATTTTAATTCTCTTATAAACATTACACCTGTGTATTTAGAGCCTACATTTGTATTACACCCAACTTCAATGTACGTACCAAAGAACCGTGCTGCGCTGAAGAAGGCGTTTATTTTGTTGTTCATATTGAAACGTTTTCTTTAAGACTTCGATGTTTTCTATTCATAATATATCTTGGCATACCGATACTGTTGTATTACTTCTTTTATATGCACATATATGCTCTAATACACGTTTACACGAAGGTAGAAGAACACGTAGGTGTCTGTATTGATTAAATAAAAAGCTTATGATTTTCTTTAGTTTCTTCTTCTCTTAAACCAAAGTGAAGTCGAAGCTGTTAATAATATAAAAAATTATTGACTAGATTTTATACAACAGCACAGCAAGTAAATATTCTCCTTTATAGGTAGAGAATACGAAAAACAATATCTTTTAAATCTCTAACATCCCCATAGAATATTCGTGTAATAAAAACTGTTCTACTTTCGCTTCTGGCGTTTATAATGCTGTTGCACTATTATAGACGTATAATGCAATTGCGAAAATTTTTTTATATATGTATCTACAAAAACTACCTGATATTTAAGATGAGTAATATAAAAATAATGGTAAAATAATAATTTTATGTTAAAAGCAAAACATTCTTTATTAAATTAGACTCTATTGCAAAGTATTTGAGTTAAATCCTTTTAAATGCTAAAAAGAGTCAATTTTAATTCATGATGTACTCTAAGAAATTAAAAAAAAAAAAAAAAAATTAAATTTAATTTAAATTATGAAGTTACTTTGGTTAACCTGCTCAAAGTTTGGCAAAGATTTATAACAATTTGAATCCACTGGTGAGTAAAGGTTTATTGGCATTTAAATTCTTCTACCTCATGTTTCTTAATCACTTTCTGCCTCTGATTTCTAATCTTGTCCACTCTTTAGCAGATGACAACAATATTCATTCAATCATTTTAGTTTGACCCCCGCTTTGGAAGTGTTTTAGTTCGGCGCAATATATATGACATACTTACATATGAATTGCAGATAATCTTTGAGTCGAGGTATGAAAAAAGGGTCGATTTTAAGGCACAAAACAAAGCCAAGCTGCTTTAAGGGCAAAGGCTTTGTATGAGAAATAAGGTCCATTTGTTTTGTGTACCAGGACACTGTGGAATAGAAGGTAACGAAACAGCGCAAGCATTTACTAAGAAAGATTCTGAGCATTCACTCATTCAAGAATCTGACAATTTACCAAGCCTTGATTAAACGATGGTAGTAAGTGTTGCTTGACATTCTATATTGGTGCGGAGCCTTATAGACCAATATAGAATGTCAAGGAACCTGAACGTGCAGCAATACTTACTACCATCCTTTAATCAAGGTTTGGGAAATTGCCAGAAAAAGAAAAGCTCAAAGAGGACCTCACTACACTAGGACGTCGATCAGTCCGCATTTTGGGCGTCATTCTGAGGTTCCCAAATATGGCAGGCCAAACTTGAAACTACTGACTGATTTTCTTAAGGGACATTTTAGACTGAGAGCGCGCATCTAAAAAGGCTAGCTGTCACGCATGTGGATGTTTGTCGACAGGATTTACTGGCATCAGAGATGGCGGAACACATATCGTGTGCTTGTGGGGTTCTTGATAGGTTTAGATGGAAATGCTTAGCGAGATCTAAGGTCTCATTGGTGGACACATCCACCATTATGGTTTCAGATCCGCTTGTGTTCATTAGGAAAGCAACAAATGTGCTAAACAAGCTGTAGACCGGAAAAAGCACAATAGATTCTAATGGTCGCAGTGTACTGCAATAGTGCCTTTATATTGTTCACTGTTAAATAAACGCTGAGTTAATGAAATCTTATTTAAGTCTATGGTCAGAATAAATGTTGTTCAGTCAGTAGCTCTGTTTGAGAATCATGCAACGTTTTTTGGAAAATCCTATTTTTCAAGTATGTAAATGAGTGTTGAAAGGCAAACAGATGCTATACTTCGTCTGACAAACTTCTGTACATTCATAGATAGAATATTTAATTATCTGCTATCGGCACTTAAACCTCCTGTTAGTTTCTTCCACTTCCCCCTTATTCATCTTAAAAAGTTTATTCATTTTAGTAAAGACCTTAGGTCTCATTGCATTATGGTCAGTAGCTTTCAATACTACAAATATTTCAAAGTAGATGTAGATTATCATTGGGTAGAAGGTGAGTTCTGCTGTCAATTATGAAGTTTCTCCTTTAGGCTAATTAACAATACGAAAAAGTGAAAGCTTGATAGATTCCTGCAGGTATAGTTGTATTCATCTTAGACTCATCCTGACAGCAACTGAAGTTTCAATATACCATACTCTGGAGGGCAAAAGTGTTGCCAATGGCTTATAAAATATTGTTACTTTGTAATCATTTAGAACGTTTGAGTTCTTTTAAATTGCGTAGAATAAAATAAGCGAAGCAAATTAGTTGTGTTATACAGTCTTATTTAACTTCTACTTAATACACAAAGTTATTGAACACTTATTAAACTCAACTCTTAGTACTTGACTCTATGACTTTTAAACTACTGACTAGGGAGAAAGTCACGGCTCATAGAGTTCACCGTGATTAGTATCGAATGTTCTAATATATTCCACAACCAACAAATGTCAAAATTTAATGCTCATAGTTGATTTGGTAGCACTGTTCAAATAGATTAAACCGTGGACATCAACCACTAGAATAACTTCCCTAAAAAAGTTGGTGTATATTTTTAGGTGTTCTTTTTTCACAACAATAATGAAATTAACTGAAAATAGAAAAAAACCTCACGGAATCATTAAGCCGTCTCGTAATGCTACTTTTTTTTGACTCACACACATTCTCATGTGCATTTTTTTCTGTTTTTATAACTTTATGCTAAATTTTGTAATAATATTACGCCAACCCGTTTAATTTTCGAGCGTTTTCTCATACTCAGCTTTCCCTCATTTCCTGGCTTTCTAAGTGTGTGTAGATATATGTTTAGTTCATACGGTTATGTTCTGCCATTTACACTCAGTTCAAACATTTGTTAACAACTACACACATAATGAAAATTCCTGCACATTTGCATCACAATACACATTAACTTACTAATACAAGCACAAGCACACATACATATATGCAAATTTTTAAAATTCTTTGTAATTATGAAACATGGCATACTTTAGAGTAACATACAGAACATACAGGCACAGAGCGAGGGTAATGTATATTTGCATACTTCGGAAAAAAATGGAAACTAAACACAAAATTAAGTAAAAGTCATAATTCAAAAATTCAATTACATATTAATGGCCAATCATTTATACTATATGTCCATCTTAGTTAGGTTTTGTGCCTAGCAAGTCAACCCTTTGCTTTTTAGTATTGTCAACGTGATTGTTATTGCTACTGCTTCTGTTGTTGATGATGACAATACTTGAAGCTTTAATGATATGCTGTTGACGTTTTACATCATTTTACGTAAAATATGAGTATAAATGTATAGGGAAGAATAATAAATTATCTTCATTCACATATTGACTACCAACTCAAAATCTCATCAAAGAATTCAGAACCAAGTATATATTATATCGTAAAAATTTTTTTTTTAATTTTTTAATGGGGAACATCTTAGACCGTTAGTTTTAGTAAAAAAAAAACGTTTTCTGTGAAAATTTGAAATCGATATCCTAATCTTAACACGCTCCGCATAGGTGCAATGTACATATGTGGCATTCAACTGATCCTTATATGGCACAATTTTTATTTTTTTTTTTAATTTTAATGGAGAACCTTTTTTTTGATCTTTTAGGTAACATTGTTCTTTTGGGAAACAACATCGTTTGTTTGATATTGTGAAAACGTTATTTACAGCTTTTGGGAGTTCTACACATTCATTCATGATTAGACAAAGAAATTTCTGGTACGGTTTTTTATACTTTAGAGAAGTTGGGTTTGCTGCAGAAAATGTAAGCTTTTGTGTTTGATACAACATCTTCTAATATCGGCAGATTAAATGGACCTTGCACACTACTACAGATTGGGACAGAATAAATTGTTCCTTGCATGTCGTCACCACATTTTGTAATTAGTTTTACAGGCTGCTAGCTCTTCCGTAAAGTTGTATTCTTGCAGCGGTCCCGGCATATATTATTTAAAAAATTCAAATAATTTTCTTCAAAAATTTACTCTGACAACCTTTTAAACTGTGACCTCTTGCTGAGACTTGTGAGGAAACTGTTTTATTCTGTCTCAGAATACTAAAAAATAATCAGCAGCCCCGACACGACATCAGAGAACTTTCAGAAAACGTAGTAATACTTTTGGGAGGAACTCTTCCGAAAGGTAATAAAATACGAAAACTTGGAGCTTATCGTCAGACTAGATGTTTGGCCAAAGCGGTTCATTCCATTAAGATTTTTCTGCAAATTAAATAAATTCGCAATAACTATAGAAAAGTAAATGGCGTTGGTAAGGATTTGGGGGTTTTATTGTGGTTAATTACATAAAATCGTGGTTTATTGCGAATAACAAAACTTGGGCACCGTGAAATGATATTTTATTATTAAAAAATTTGAATAAGTATAGCAAAAGATGGTTTATTGGAAAACGCTTGTTTACAAAAATTTCTATATTATTTTTGGTACTTGGCAGAAGAGCCAGTCCTCTTCTCTATTTTTGATGAAAATGTACCTCTTAAAGAAAAGCAAGGAATGTGTGAAAATAGTGTGTGAATAGCAAAGAAATTGAAGGCGAAGAATGTCACGATTTAGCTCCACAAAAATATGTTCTATCCTATGAAAAATTGAATGATTTTTTGGAAAATGATTTACCATATAGCTTGATAACCAAAAAGTCCCTGTGAGGGAGCTTTAAGTAGGGAACAGTATTGTAGCTGAAGTACGAGTACAACATAACAAGTAGCGCTACAAGTTGTAAAAAGTTAAAAGGAGGTGTTCAAATAAAGCAAACAGAATATGTAATTATAGTAGACGCTGTAGTAGAAGCTAAAGCGACGCGACAATATATATTTAAATTTTCATCAAAATGGAAAATGAGAAAACGAAATTTTTTGTTGAATTGATTTTACTGGAAGTAAACTTTTTATTTCTATTTGTTCAAATACAAAATGCCAAACAAATATATTCAAATATTCATATGATTTTGTGCATAGTTTTATATTAAATAAAGGGTCCACCAAATAAATTTTTTTTTTTTTTGAAAATGCTATAAAAAATAACTACTGAATATTTTTCTCAAATTCCTTTTTTTTTAAAGTACAATCCTTCCGGTTAATAATGGAAAATAACTTCATTCAAATGGCTGCCGCGGCTGGCCATGCAGTAGCCTACACGATCGGTCTAATATTTAAGCACATTATCGATTGCAGCTGTATTTCACCAATGGCTTCACGAATATTGTCCTTTAAAGCGTCAATTGTTTCTGGCTTGTTGGCGTAACACTTATCTTTGACGGCACCCCACAAATAAGAGTCCAACGGTGTCAAATCGCAGCTCCGTGGTGGCCAAACGACATCAGCTCTGCGGCTGTTAATGCGATCTTCAGAAACAGGGCGCAAAACATCGAGTGTAGCTTCGGCTGTGTGGCATGTAGCGTCGTCCTGTTGAAACCAAATGTTTTTCAATTTTCAATTCAATTTTTGTAAACAAAAATTCGTTCAAGATGGACCGATAACGATCGCCACTCCTTGCTCATTTTCGAAGAATAATGGCCCAATTATGCCTCTGGACGGAAATCCGCACCAAACAGTGACTCGTCTTGGGTGTATTGGCTTTTCAATGTAAGCGTGCGGGTTTTCTGTGCCCCAAATGTGACAATTTTGCTTGTTTACATAACCGCCAAGATCAAAATGAGCGTCATCTGAAAAGATGATTTTTTTGGCATAATCTTCTGTAAGTCGATCGCAGGCTCACTTAGCGAAGCGAAGTTCAAGTTCAGTCATTCAATTTCATCTTCTGTAAGTCGATCGATCAAAGTAATGTCGCAGTATTTCCCAGCGTTGTTCAAGCGTATACACAACCATATTCGTTCAACGGAAGGATAAAATTAATTACCAGTCAAATCAGACATGAGCTAAGTATTACCATTCACGAAATAAGCACTAATTGAAAAAAGACCTTAGATGGCGGAACCTTTATACTTTAGGCTTCTTACATTTGAAATCCCTTCCAATAATCAATAAGAGCAAAATCTTTTCTAATCGAAACATTTTTCACAAATTTTTCATTTCAACTTTATTTTGTCTTTTTTTAAATTTATTTGAAAACAGGATTCTAAAGCCAAAAGTATACTTTAAGTTGTCTTTTTCTAAAAGTCGACTTTTGTTCTCTTAAACTATACTTTATTTTTCACTATGAATATAGGCCATTAATTTTTAAGACTTAAAACTTTTATGGGGCTTGCCGTTAAAACTTTTCATAATGATTACAAGTTTGGAAAAAAATCCCAAACACCTTTTGCCAACAAGAACAACATTGCTAAAAAGAAAAAAATTTTAATGCAAAGTACGTACATTGTATCTATAGGTATAAAGCTCAACCTCAATTAGGCAAATGTTAAAATTTAAATTTAAAATTGGGCAAAAATTAAAATTTTCACAGGATATATTTTTTACTAAAACGAACATTTTTTCCCATTAAAAATTCTAAATTTGGAAAATAAGTACCAGGCTAATATGTTAAAATAATTTATATATAATTGATGGTAAATAAAGGCACTGCAAAAAAAATAAGGTTAAATAAGAAGTTCTATTAAAACTGTTTTTTTAAATATCCCCAAGCTCTTGTTAATGTACGTTGCAGTTTTAAGTGGTTTAAGAACATACATTACCCGCTCCTTTATTGTTATTTAGGAGTGATTTTCTGAGGAAAGTTGCAAAAGTTTTCATCAAAATAAAATATTATTCATCTGGTTTATATATAGAAAATCAATAAAAAGTTTCACTATTTTATGACTCAAAGAAGAAATAAATCAATAATTTATATTCAAATCTTATATAAGAAGTAACAGAAGAAAAAAATTTAATATTTCCTTCTATTTTCTTAGGTAAGTTTAAAGTACACTGAAGTCCTTATTTTATGCTAGCGCATGCACTCATTTGCAACATAAAATTATATTTTATTTTATATTGTTATAGAGAGAAGTATAAAAGTTACTCGTGCAAGAAAACTTGCAACATTAACAAGTAGCGGTAGAGAGAACAACAAACTTTTACATCAAGTGGCTTTAAATTATGTGGCATTTTTAATAGCAATTGTTAAAAATACAAATAAAGTTGGTAATAATAGTGGAAAAAGAATATAAAACAAGATCGCAAGAGACTGCATAAGGAAATTGTTTTTTTGTTCAGTATTTAAGTTTCACACAAAATGTTTGTTGGCGCAAAAAGTGCTTTAAATTATATTTTATTTATGAAAGAAATCAATTTGTTTAACACTAAGGTTCTCCTGCAATACACATTTTCTTAATTAATTTAATATACAAAAAGGATAAAAACATTGTCCCTGAAATCTGACATTCTAAAATCTTCATAACGAAGACTGAATTTGCTTCCAACATGCATACCAACCCAGTGGGTTTAAACTTTATAACTTAAGAAATGTGGCAAAAATTCGGTAAATTAAAGAACTTGCTTGTTCGAGAAATACACTCAGATTCTTCAAGGCTACTTAAGCATCGCTGAAAAAAATAAACAAAAGCTGCAAGAACAAAAATATACTTGCTGTTTATAAACAACCAGAATCGACAACAACAAACATTAGCAGAGATAAAGTAAATAACAATAGCACAGCAACAACAAAAACTAACAGAAAAGAAAACAAGTACAGACAATAAACAAGCAACAACAAATACTAAGAGCTACTAAAGAAATACAAGAAATTAAAAGAAAAAAATGGAATCTACCTGAAATATCGAGAGTTTCAAGAGCTTTCAATGTATTGTTTACTCAACCATATAAAATGCGCATCGATGCTAACAAGAATCAATTTAAGTGAAGTTAACACAGCGAACGAGTCTTGTTTGGTTTGAAGCCAACGTAAGGAGAGTTAAGAGTGGTTAATCTCTAGTCGAAGAGAATTTAAGTTGTGATCGAACCTAAATTATAACTACGATCGAGTTGGAAGATCTTTAGGTAGAAAGATCTGTCGAGTAAGTGTTGTTGTTTACAAACTTGTAAACAAACAGAGTAATTAAGAGTAGAAAATGTTATTGCTTGTAAAAAGGTTACAAGCAGTGGTGCGCAAAATTGTGTTAAAGGATTTTATTTAAAAACTAAACACAAGATTTATTTTATTTTAACTACAATCGACGAACTCATACATACACATTTTTAAGTTCGTTTTGAGTTCGCTTAAATTGCGTTAAAATAAAACAAACACTGCTTTATTTTGTTGTTTTACAGTTTTTATTTTACTATACAATTATACGACACTTAATATTCGTTAATACAACACTTTTATTTACACCTAAAAACGACTTTACTTTATTACAGCCAAACGATAACTAGCTTACCTGTAGGTAAAGCAGCCCTTTATATGCCTAATTGCCTACAGTTTGGAAGGTTCCAAAATATAGAACATTTTCTGTTTACATATCCGTTAATTCAAGTGTAACGTAAAGGTGGTCGATGTGGCAGTGCTGCAAAATTGATAGGGTGACCCAAAATATACCAAAATCGAACAATGCAGTGTTGTATTTTTATTTTCGTAATAATATCCTTTAAAAGGTTAATTTTTTCTTTCCATATCCGAAAAGAAATTTAAAATCGAGTAATATTTACTCGTAGCCAAATTATTAACTTACATATAAGTGAATGAAGATCCGATAAGCCGGTTTACCCGTAACTCGAGTTTTAGAAGGTATTTTGAGAGTTTTAAAAACAGATCCTTGTTCTAATCGACAGCGTCTATTGGAAAAATAGTATCACTTACCAGGTAATTTTTTTTGTTTTTTTTTGTTTTTTTTTGTTGCACCGTTTAATTAAAGATTTTTTATTTCAAAAATTAAGGCCGATTTCATATTGAAAATCTAGCAAGTCTCTAGCTATGATTTTAAGCACACTTGCTGGTATGCTTTCTATGCTCAACTGAACAGACTTTCAAGCGCTGTCAAAAATCAAAAAACAAATCAATTTAGTCAGTGTTTAACGATTGCACTATGCAAAAAATGGAAAATAATTTTCTGACCTTGAACAACCAGTATACTTTTTTTGATGCGCTATGGTTGCCTAACTTCAAAAATCATCAGCATTGCAGATTCTATGGATACATTTTTTTTTTCTTTTTTGGAAATTTTCTAAAATGTGAGATTTTTGAAGAGGCTGCTTCATACATGTTATGATAACTTTGAAATGACTCATTCGATTTCGTTAACACGTATACCAAACTTAAGTCATTCTAATATCATTTTTAATCTAACCCATATTTTTGGAGTTATTGAGCAAAAAGTCATAATATGTAGTTTATTTTTTGAAATATGATATTTTTTACTATTTATTCATAAAGCTGCATATACCAATAGAGATAAAATAAACTATAATTCATGAAAATCGAATGGAAAATACCTATTTTATTTCCAATGACGTGAAAGTAACTAGTTTTGAAAATTAGAATTTTTAGTTGTAATCAGTGTTGCCACACAAAAAATTGACTTCCTACCAAAAATTTGAAAAAAATTCTACCAAATCGTTCACAACCTACCAAAAATTTAAAAAAACAAACTCCAGTTTTTAATAATAAACATAAAAATATACATGAAGTAACAACAAACATAAAAGAAAAATTTCATTTAAAAGAACAGAGAGATGTATGTATATGAGGGTGGGTCAGATTTTATGGATGAAAAAAAGAAAAAGTCGTATAGCAAAAATAAAATCTGAGAAATCTGAGAAGAAGCCATAGGCCTAAAATCAATTTCTATTCTACGCAGATCGACTTAAAGATTTTCTGTTTCCATTATTCTGTAAACTGTATAATTGTATTAAAAAACACTATCACATCAATCAAAAAATATTGTTTTTTTTCTTTCGAATTTAACATTTTATGTTATTAATGCCAACAAAATAAGTTGCTGAATACAACATTTAGACTACAATATAAGAAAGACTGCAAGAAGTGTATTTAAAACAAATGAAACAAATAAAACAGAAGCGCTCTTAGTAAAAGTAAGTTAAATAAGTTCTTTAAATCATTTTGACTCTCCATTCGCGGCAATCTGGTCCGACTTTCCATAGTGTTTTGCTTTAACTCGTAGCTAAGCAGTGGCAAGCAGTTGCACACATCGTTCAGGAACAGTGGTAACATTATTGAAAGTTGTTGTTAATTCAATTCAAAGTAACTCTTTTTTAATTATGTTATGTACTGCGTTTTTAAGAGGAAAAATTTACTATGACTAAAAAAAATTGCTACGGGAGGAAAAACTTCTAAACTAAATGTAAAAAAATTCCAACAAGCCAACCACACTACCAAACTGTTTTAAGGAAATGAAAAACTACTAAGTTTGGTACAATCGGACTTAAGTGGCAACGCTGGCTGTAATTGCATGTGATGAGTGTCATACAAGTGACATTTTCTTCAAAATTCATAAATAGCACTCATACGGTCCGCTGAATTTTCGGCAATTACAGCAAAAAAATACTTTTTCAAAACAAGGTACCTTCACTTTTTTTGGAATAAAATATGTATTTACCAATCGATTTTCATGAATTATAGTTTATTTTATTTCGATTATAGGTAGCTTTGTGAATAAATAGTGAAACGCGTCAATATTGCTGCTTGTCACCTCTTTTGAATTATTATAAATCAAAAATATAATTTCTTTCCGGTTGGTTTTTCATCCTTGATTATTGGTGTATTTATAACTTTCTTCATATCATAATCATTTTTTGAGCAAGAAAGTCTAACTATTGCTATTCAAAACATTTGCAACTCTTACCTCTCTTATTATATATGAACAACTTTTTATTTACAAACTTTTAGGAATGCCTTTAATTACATTTCCTTTTGATAATGCGAGTTGTAATTTATTACAAAATCCCACAATTGTTGAATGCTTTTCAAGAAATAACATTTTGACTACATTTCGAGTACTGCATTGAACGGCCGGCAGCAAATAAATTCTGAATTAAAAATCAGAATTTTACATGATTATCGTAGCAAAATTTCATACAAAGAAATATCAGTAAAGTATTCTATTCCAAAACCAACAATTTGTCAAAAAGTCAATAATGCCAACATCCATACGGTGCAGAAGAGAGTAAAACCTCGAGTAACAACAACACACGAAGGCAGAAAAAAAATTAAAAACTTTTTTGTGAAATATCATAAAATAATACCTGGAGAAGTAAAAACTTAAACTCCTATAAATGTTGGTATATCAACCATTAATAGAAGAGCCAAGAAATATGGTCTCAGAAGCTATAAGGATACAAAAAAACCCTATATATTCGAAAGGAACAGCGAAATTCGTCTTAACTATGTAAGAGCATATGCGACTCTACGACAATAGAAAACAATTCATTGGTCTGAAGAGTCAAAAGGAAAACATTGTGTCAGAAGACCGGTTGCAAATTTTTGACCACCACTGTATACATATACATATATATATATATGATTTGTTTCTGAATAACTCCAAGAATACGGGTTATATAAAAGAATTATATTAGAACGACTTAAAGCTGGTATAATTTGAAATTTTTTAACACATGACTTAAGGAAATTGAGGGAGTGATTTCAAAGTTATCATAAGATGTATGACCCAGACTTTTCAAAAATCTCACATGAGAGAAAAAATTCGAAGAAAAAAATTTATCCTTAGAATCTAAAATGCTGATGATTTTTAAACTTAGGCGACCATAGCGCATCAAAAAGATATGGTGGTTATCAAAGGTATTTTTGCTTATTGCATAGTGTTATTGGTCTGAACTTAGCAATATACATAGAAACAAGTGCATTAAAAATCATACATATTCCCTTGGGTACATTGGACGACCAAGACAAGTCCCGCACATGTTTAACCTAAGAGCGGATGACGTTTTTAAGATGTCATTTGATTTAAGACAATATTTGACATGCCCAATACTGTTCATTTCATCGCAGATTGCATATAGATCGCATAATAGAAGAGGCGATTACAGTATTTCAGTGAACATTATTTGCGATACACTGCTACAATATGTCAGAAATAAGGAACATATTTTATGATAATGATAACGAAAGATTTAATAAAAGTCACTTTGAGAAATCTGAAGAAGAATTGTTGAATGATCGTGAAATTGCTTTTTCATACTACTGCAAGCAATCTAACATTAAATTCGTTCCACGTGCAAATATCTTCTCAAATAAATCCGTACCAAAAGGGCTACGCTACACACTTTCTAGATTTGCCTTATAAATATAGCCGTTTATTCTTATATGTACGTATGTCTTTAATTTGTTATATTTTATGTTAAATAAGCGAACATTTTTTACAACAAGTTTTATGTCACTGTGTCACGTCAATTTAAAAATTTTTTTACTATTCAAATTGAAAATGAAATTTAAGTGAATAATTATTAAAATAAAAATGCCATAAGTGGCAAACTAACACTTGAATTTAGAACATGATGACTGATTCGCGCCAATGCAGCTCACTCAGCAAATATTGCACTTGTAACTTGAACAGTTTTTAGCGACAAAAATATTAAGATGATGATGATGATGATGTACATAAGTGATTATCTTCTCATAAGGATGCATTTAAAAAATTTTATAATTAAAATTTAATTACAGAAAATATACTATAATATAGACATACTTATATACGTTTTGTTAAACGGGTACTGCTAACCATAAGAATAGTCTATTGAAATTTTTATAGAAATTTGCCATTCTGACATATATGAAAAAAAAACGCTTAAACAAGAAACACAGGAAAATACCCCAGAAGTGAAGGAAAATAATATCAGACACTGCACATAAATAAGGTTGCAAAACAAAATGATTTAGTTCTTGTATGATATAGTGCAGTCATGTACTTATGGCTTAAATAGCAAGAGCTCATCCTCAGTTTTAAGTTATTTTACTTCACGCAGAGTAGATGCTAAAGGTAATATTAAGCTGTGAAAAATCAGTATCAAATCATTTCTTTCCATATCTTATAGAAAAGTGAATGTGTGCTTGTATGTTTGTTGGTTTGTGCCTAAACGGCTCAGCCGATTTTCTTGACATTTTTACAGTATCTCTCTGTCTGTTCGGAATGAACTGTGTAGGCTATATTAATTTCAAAATATCCAACTGGGCGGTGCCACGCCCCTACAAATAAATATTTATGTATCTTTAGAACGGTAATAGGATAAGTCTATAAATTTTGCCCAAATAGATTCATGGTCAATACCAATCAACAGTCAAAAAGTGGGCGGAATTGAAAAAGTGGGCGTAGTACCCCTTATATAAAGTAAATATTGATTTTAATAATGATTTTAGAACGATTACAGTTAAAGCTTCAGAACTTAGTATGATTATATTCAAAATTAGTCAAAAATTTATCGAGATCGAGAAAAGAGGACGTGGCACCTCCCATACAAAATAAAGATTGATTATAGTGTTTCTTGAGAACGGTTAAAGTAAAAGTCAATTCATATCATCTGGCAAAAAGTGGGTAGAATTGGACAAATAGGCGTGATACCACCAATACTAACTAAATATTTGCTTTATTATATCTTGTGAACGGTGAAAGCTACAGTTTCAGTGTGTGGTCTAAATAACTTTATACTCAATTCAAATCCTCGGGCTAAAGTGGGCATAATGGGACAAGTGGATGTGGTATCTCCCATATGAAATAAATATTGATTTTAGTATTTCTTGAGAACAGCAGGGTTGGCTACCCACTGAGTAACCCACTTAAACCCACCCGGGTTTCATTGGTTTTTATATTTAAGAAAACCCGTGTGGGTTTTTTTATTTAAAGATATTCGTAGTTTATTTACAACAAAAATAAGTATAATTTACATATTGGGAATACAAGTTAACTCGGTCCGTTTCCTTAGCTCAAAACAGATAATACATTAAGAAGTTTATCCCAATAAAAGTTTATCAAATAATTGCTTATATTTTTTCCACACCTCTAAGGCGATTTCTGAATTCTGCCTAAGAAAAATTTCTCGTCGTTGAGGAAATCCAACTTTGAGTCCGATTTTATATATTTTGAAAATAAGTGATTCGGTGACATGCCAAAAAATATTGTTTCCTTCGAAACAGCTAACGATTGTCAGGCCGAGAGTTATCTAAGAAAGGAATAACTTAATCATGTCTGTCTTTGTTTTCCTGTTGTTTTTCTCGTAATGCTCGGTTGAAAAAAAATTATTGCTGCTTCGATCAACGAATTTTGGCAGTTCATAGTTCACAATGCCTCTTTGATCCCACCGCGAGAGTGCGAAATTGCAGTAAAAACCCAATAAAACCCATCTAAAAACTCAATAAGATCCGGTGGGTTGAGCTAAAAAAAAATTCGAGCTGTTGCCAACCGTTCATCCCAGTCAATATGATATATATATCAATCATCTGGCAAAGAGTGGGCGGAATTGGACAAGAGGGGGTGGTACCTTCTATACAAATTTGTAGTTATTTTTTCTTGAGTTATGGTATTGAAACAAATATCGGGTCGCCATCTAACGTTTTTTTTTCAACTAGTGCTTATTTCGTGAATGGTAAAACTTAGCTTATGTCTGATTTGACAGATAATTAGTTTTATCCTTCCGCTGAACGAATATGGTTGTGTATACGCTGGAACAACGCTGGAAAATATTGCGACATTACTTTGAAAATCATGGCAATGTTGCAGAATGAGTGCGATGTGTTCAGATGAAGCTCATTTTGATCTTGGCGGGTATGTAAATAAGCAAAATTGTCTCATTTGTGGTACAGAAAACCCGCACGCATACATTGAAAAGCCGATACACCCAAGACGAGTCACTGTTTGGTGCGGATTTTGGTGCAGAGACATAATTTGGCCATTTTTTTTTTCGAAAATGAGCAAGTAGTGGCCGTTACAGTCAATGGCGATCGTTATCGGGCCATGTTGAACGAATTTTTGTTCACAAAAATTGAAGAGGAGGATTTTAGCAACATTTGGTTTCAACAGGACGACGCTACGTGCCACACAGCCGAGCTGATGTTGTTTGGCCACCTCGGAGCTGCGATTTGGCACCGTTGGACTATTATTTGTGGGGTGCCGTCAAAGATAAATATTACGCCAACAAGCCAGAGGCAATTGATTGGACTATTATTTGTGGGGTGCCGTCAAAGATAAATATTACACCAACAAGCCAGAGACAATTGACGCTTTAGAGGACAATATTCGTGAAGCCATTGGTGAAATACAGTTGTACACAATCGATAATGTGCTTAAAAATTGGACCGATCGTGTAGGCTACTGCATGGTCAGCCGAGGCAGCCATTTGAGTGAAATTATTATACATTATTAACCGGAAGGATTGTACTTTCAAACAAAGAAAGAAATTTGAGAAATTATTCAGTAGTTTTTTTTTATAGCATTTTCAAAAAAAAAAAAATTATTTGGCGGACACTCTATTTACTTTAAAGAAAAGATAATTCCATTTAAAATAAATTTCATAGAATTTAAACATTCTTAAGAAATTAACCTACTTTTCCAATAAAACAAATATTACATTATTAACTAAGTGCTTACACAACCAGTGTGGTTAACTAACCAAAACGGATGGGTGGATTAAATTTTTCAATGTAATTATAAGCTTTAAAAGTAATGTTGTTTCGATATGTATTAAATGTATAAAATAAATTACACTGTGCAACAAGCAAAACTACTTTGGATAACCAATATATTTTTTTTGATGCGCTATGGTCGCCCAACTTCAAAAATCATAAGCATTTCCGATTCTATGGATAAGTTTTTTTTTTAGAAAAAATTTGAGAAATTTAGAGAGCCTGTTTCATACATCTTATGATAACTTTGATACGACTTATTCGATTTCGTTAAGCCATATATTACAGAATTACAAATTATATGTTATGTTTTATACATCTTATGATAACTTTTATATGACTTATTCGATTTCGTTAAGCCATATATTACAGAATTGCAAATTATAACAGCTTGAGATCATTCAAATATCATTTTTTAATAGAAAGCAGTAAATATTTACCAGTTTCACTATTTATTCATAAAGTAGCATATATCGGAAGTAAACTAAACCATACTTCATGAAAATCGAGTGGTAAATACATATTTACTATGCACCTTATTTAGAAGCCTTCTGACATTTTTCAAGGCTCTCCACCATACGATACAGCCAAAGGTGAGGATAGGTATGTCTATGGAGTCATAGATCGACTTTACCAATATCACTTTATTACAACTCTTCCAATAATCAACAAAAAGAACGAACGTAACAGAAAATAAATTAAATAAAAATCACCATCATTTAAGACAAAAGATTTAAACTCTTCTTTTATATATTTCAGGCTTCTTGCATTTGAAATCCCTTTCAATAATCAATAAGAGCAAAATCTTTTCTTATCGAAACATTTTTCATAAATTTTTCATTTCAATTTCATTTATTTATTTTTTTATTTATTTATTTGAAAACAGGATTCTAAAGCCAAAATTATTCTTAAAGTTGTCTATGAATAAGTTAAAGTCGACTTTTGTTTCCCATTTTCCACTATTATTTTTCACTATGCATATAGGCCATTAATTTTTGAAGACTTAAAACTTTTATGGGGTTTGCAGTTAAAACTTTTCATAGTTTCGAAAAAATCCCAAAAACTTTGTTGCCAACAAGAACAATGTTACTAAAATGAACATATAAGGACCAGTTTAATGCGAAAGTATGTACGAGTACATTGTATCAATAGGTATAAAGTTCAACTTCAATTAGGCAAATGTTAAAATCAAGATATTGATTTAAAATTTTCACAGGATATATTTTTTTCTAAAAAAACATTTTTCCCATTAAAAATTTTGAGTTGGTAAATAAGTACAAGTCTAACCTGTTAAAATTTTGATTAGTAAAGTGAAAGTATCTATGAAAGAAAAAGAATTTTGCTGAATTGCAGAAATTTTTACCAAGTGTATGGTGACATGTATTATACGACACCCATTTACATCAGGGCTGGCAACTCACTGGGTAATATTGGGTATTAAATTTAAAAAAAAACCCGGGTAGGTTTTTTATTTAAAGGTTTCCATAGTTTATTTACAACAAAAATAGGTGTAATTTACATATTGGGTCTACAAATTTATTTGTTCCGCTCCCTTAAACGTAAGGGAAAATTCATAATCTGCTCTGATAATCAATCTACTTTGTCTGCTATTTCTTATACTAGGAACTCAGAATACATAATATCAGAAGTTCGTAATGATTTAATATAATCACCAAACAAAATTCGCTTAATGTGGGTCCTTGATCACGCGGGAAGAAGAGGTAATGAAACAAAGTTGCTGGTGATGTCCAACGAATGCCATCATTACTTTTCCACACACAAGAGAACAAAGACTTAAAATCACTAATCTTAAAACATAGGTACTTAAATAAGTGTAACGATTAGTTGGCATATAAACACCGCTATAAAACAATAAACCCAAACGGCGAACGAATTATTTACCCTTCAACAGTCTCTCGCAGTGAAGCAAAACTTTTTTCCAGATTAAGACTTGGCCATACAAGAACTACGCACCTGTATTTGTTATTGAAGGAAGACAAACCAATATGCATTTCATGTAATACCCCACAACCAGTAGAACATATCCCAACCCATTGACAATTATTTTCCCAGAAGAGATTAGCAATTTTTGGACCCACTGCACACAGCTACCTGCTCAGAGAACCATCAAATGAAAACATCCACAAAATTATTAATTTTTTAAAACAATGTAAACTCTTAAATAATATTTAAAATTAGTAAATGTATATGCGTATATGTAGCTAAATAATATTTATCATGTCCAGAGTTGAAGACCTTGCTGCTCACACTCGTACTTCATTTCAATTTCATTTATTGTATTATATAATCTTTAATAAATAAAATATATAAAATTAGTTGTTCCACTTTTGACCTCAAAAAAATAATGAAATAAAAAATTTATGAAATCACTGCTTACATCTTTTCTCCAATTCGGAGCCAATTTCCAAATCCCGTCTCAGAAAAACATCTCGTCTTTTAAGGCGCTCCAACTTTGAAGCCGATTTTGTATTTCTTTAAAGAAAATGAGTCGGTGTCATATTAAAAGATAAACTCATACCTTTTTATATGGAAATCGAAATGCCTTTAAACGAGATGAATATGTATTACGTTTGCTTCCCTTACACTTTTTTTAAAAACGGAAATACACGTTCTTTAAACCGTAAACGGGGTAATATGCGCTTAAGCGAATGTATTCCTTTATACAAACAGGGCGCTATAGCGCAATGCCTTGTAAATAAAGCCCGTTTAAAGAGGTGTGAGTATATTGTACGGCGGAAGCAGCATTTTTTGTTTCTAATGTTTGTTTTAAAACTTTTACGGGTGCTATCATGCAAAAGAATAACTTAATCATGTCTGTCATTATATTCCGGCCGTTTCTCTCATAATGTAGCATTCAAACTAAGTAATTGCAGTCTGCTTCGATCACTCAGTTATCGCAGCACGAAATTTGAAAGCATTTATAAAACCCGCTGTGCCGCTGTAGTATGGTAGGTAAGACATCCGCCGTCGGTTCAATACCAGGCCAGACCATCTTAAAAACAAGAGAAAAAATTTTGACAGCGATATCACCTCATAACATTAGCTAGTAACTGGTTATGAGTATAACTAGATACTATTGAAAAAATTCTCTAAATGCATTTACCGTTCGGAGCCGGTGTTAAACTGGAATGTTATGGGAATTAATAATAATAATAACGCCCAATAAAAGCCGGTAGGTTGGGCTTTTTTTTAAAACCCGGGTTTTCGCCAACCCTGATTTACATACAATTACAACAAGAAATTTTTATTTTCAAAATTAGGTACTTTCACTTTATTGGTAATAATATATGTAAAATATACAAAAGTTATGATTTGTTTCTCAGTAATTCCAAAAATATTAGTTATTTTAAAAAATGATATTAAAATGACTTAAGGCTGGTATGATTTGGAATTTTATAACATATGACTCAATGAAATAGAAAAGTCATTTCAAAGTTATCATAGGATGTATGATACAGCCTTTCATTTAAAAATCTCACATTTAAAAAAGAAAAATGCAAAAAAAATAATAATCCATAGAATCTGAAATGCTGATGATTTTTGAAGTTAGACGACCATAGCACATCAAAAAAATTTAGTGATTATCCAAGGTCAGAACATTATTTTTTCCATTTGTTGCATAGTGTTATTTACTTTATTATCTTAAACAAGAACCTCACAAACAAATGTAAGTAAAATGAATTTTGTTTTGTAAAATATATTCATACATTAATTGAATTAAATAATGAAAAAAATATATAAAGGGTCCGCCAAATAAATTTTTTTTTAAATTGCTATACAAAAAAAAAAAAAAAAATACTGAATATTTTCTCAAATTTCTTTTTTTATTTGAAAGTAAAATCCTTCCGGTTAACAATGGGAAATAATTTCATTCAAATGGCTGCCTCGGCTGGCCATACAGTAGCCTACACGATCGGTCCAATTTTTAAGCACATTATCGATTGTGTGCAGCTTTATTTCACCAATTGCTTCACGAATATTGTCCTAAAAAGCGTCAATTGTTCATGACTTGTTGGCGCAACACTTATCTTTGACGGCCCCCACAAACGGTGTCAAATCGCAGCTACGAGGTGGCCAAACGACGTCAGTTCTGCGGCTGATAATGCGATCTTCAAAAACAGGGCGCAAAACATCGAGTGTAGCTTCGGCTGTGTGGCACGAAGTGCCGTTCTGTTGAAACCAAATGTTGCTAACATCCTCCTCTTCAATTTTTGTAAACAAAAAATCGTTCAATATGGCCCGATAGCGATCGCCAATGACTGTAACGGCCACTCCTTGCTCATTTTCGAAGAAAAATGACCAAAACCCGCACCAAATAGTGACTCGTCTTGGGTGTATCGACTTTTCAATGTATGCGTGCTGGTTTTTTGTGCCCCAAATGCGACAATTTTGCTTGTTTACATAACCACCAAGATCAAAATGAGCTTCATCTGTAAAGATGATTTTTGATTCTGCAACATTACCATGATTTTCAAAGTAATATTGCAATATTTCTTAGCGTTGTTCAAGCGTATACACAACCATATTCGTTCAGCGGAAGGATTCAACTAATTATCTGTCAAATCAGACGTGAGCTTAGTGTTACCATCCACGAAATAAGTACTAGTTGAAAAAAAACGTTACATGGCGGACCCTTTACTTAGATTTATAAGTACATACATTGATAAATAGATGAATAAGATATATTGAGACTTGGTCATCAACACACCATCCACATGAATTTTCACAGAGATTAAAACTATTTAATGTATTATTAATTATTGTTATATTCAAATATGTAAATATAAGAAATTTTGGTTAACTTTATGTACATAAATAATATTTCATTTGAATCTTTAATAACTGTTTCGACTTGTTCTTCTGCATCACAGAAATGAAATATATTTGTTAATTAAATCATTCGTCATACGATGTCTGAGACTAAGCATTTTACAATTAAAATAAATGTTTTGTATTTTTGTTTTTACAGCATGATATCTATGTATGTCAAGAAGAGAAAGGCGATAATATGGTATACAACAGGTTGGATGAAAGAAGAACGATGTGAGATGGTCACTCTATATGGTAGTCTTGGTATACATGTGTTCTTAAGTAGTAAAGTTACTCATACATATATGGCCGAATTCATAATGAAAATCTAATAAGTATCTAGCATAAGTATAATTGTATATACGCTTGCTGCTATATCTGCTTAGCTCAGCTCAACACACTTTCAAGCACTGTGTATTAGAAATCATTCTTATGCTGGACACTTTCTAGGTTTTCATTAGTGTATATTATACGGTATACAGCACAGTTATTTGAAAAATAATACGTACACTGCGGTTTTCTTTAAAAGCTTAAGAGGAAAATGCGCTATAACTGTGAAACGGTACAAAATTTTTTTTTGACAAATAATGTTTGTTTACCTCGTCGAAATTCAAGCAGACAATTTATAAGATCTTTTTGATAAATGTTTGAATATAAAAACAGAGTTGGATTTTGAACCATTTTGATATATGTGTCCCTATTATTTTTCACATGACTGTATACAAATGCCTCAAGCCCTTGTGTACATCCCAGTAAGAGTTAATAGTTTGTAACAACATGTTTTTCTCTCGGATGCCGGCTGGGTTTATAATTTCTTTCTTAGCATTCTAATGCTTATTACTAAGCAAACGTGTTTTCCTAGGGGAAAAGCCCGGAAAACTATGTCAGTCCTTGGTCGTAAGCAGATTCAGGGAGGGACCAACTATGACTGGGTTACTTGGCCACCAGGTACCGACTCGGTCGTAATGGTTCACCGCACTTCGACAGAGCTTTACCCTTGCTCCCTCAGCACACGTCAAGTCGTACTGTCGTTGGAGAAAAGCTGAATATCTGGGTCACCATATATATCCAGGTGGTGATCCAGATATCTTGCCTCTAGGCTTGCCTCAGCTGCAGTGGTTCACCGCTCGACACGTAGCGTTGATATATAAACTTCCTATGAAGGGTATTATCTACCAACTAAAACACAGCTTTACAGGGGGGAGTACTACATAAGGCATTATAATTGAGAATGTCAAATGTTTTATATAGAAAAGTTTTTTTTACTTATATTTACGCACAGACTGTCAGCACACTTATAAACAGAGAAACATTTCTTCTTTATATTTGTTCAGCACAAGTGTTTATTTTAAAACAACAACGAATGTCAAGTTTTTACAACAACTGCAGAAGCTAGTATCTGCAATGACATTTACACCAGAAAATAAATTAAAATTTTATTTAAAGTATTTAGAAAGACTGTATATAGTATGTGTGTGTAAGATATCTCCAAAAAATTAATTACTGTTCAAACAAATAGTCAAATAGAAAAAAATTTAGAATAAAAACTTGAAACGAATATTTGAATAATGGGAGCAGGAGAAAACGATAAAACAAATGAAATGAAAACAAATAAAAAACACAATTCGAATGTCCAAAATTGAAATAAAAAGTGGCAGAAAATTAATTAAATTTTATTGTTACATATCATTTTTAAATATCTTTTTTACTGCATTTCTTCTACTTTTATGTAAACAAGTTTTTGAAAATGTTTGGTCTCTTCTTTAGAATAATTTGAATGAGATATTCAGAGTTAAGCAGAATAGTCTGAATTTATTGCAATAATTTACGTTTCTATATACGATTTTTTTTTTTTTTTTTAAATAGGGAGTCAGGCTAAGACTTATTTATTTATTTTTAGACTATTTTGTGTATGTCATATCGTATATTTAAAATTGTATCACTCATACATCGAAGCACTTGCTGATCGTAGAGGCACATTAATATCAAATAGTGGCGCACAGATGGAGGAAACACTTCGACAAAACTAGCAATGTCATAGACACCGCGGAAGACATCGAAATATAATATAAGAGGCCTGTAGAAAATGCATTGTACATAGCATTTAGTCCTGCCAGTTTGAAAGAAATAAAAGAGGTACTTGCGTTATGTTTAGTAGCGGAAAACTTACGAGCTGACAGCACAACCGTAGCTGAATTACTAAGACCACATGTCACATCAGCATGGAAAGAAGAGATACTGCCTTCAACTTGAAAGATTGCAAAAACTGGAGAGGAGTCATTCTGCTTAACACCATACAGAAGGTACTAGTAGAGCCATAATACAGAGAAGACCTCAGAGCGAAATAGAGAACATATTTCAAGACCAACAGGCAGGCTTCCGTTCAAATAAGCGCCGCGTAGACCAAGCTAACACTCTACGTATCATAATAGAACAGTCTTTAGTCTGGCTTACACCCCTGTACCTACGTGCGTCGACTTCAAGAAAGCCTTCGATACGATCAAAAGAACCACCAGAAAGGAAACATTGAGAAGAAAAGTAATCCGAATCCCCAGAAAATAATCCGAATAATAAAAGCAATGAACGGGGATGCAGTACTATTTTTTTTCATAACGGGAGCATCAGTCAGGATGTCCACTTTTACCTCTACTATTCACCATCGTACAGGATGAGATCATGAGCGAAGTCTGTTCACAGAGGAGAGGTAAACATGGAGTCTCTCATGACAACTCGTGGACCTGGATTGTATAAATGATTATAATTAGAAGACCTGGAAAGACTATCAAGGCAACCAAAGCCATTAGAATTAAGAACAATAGCGCAGAAAACAGCCTACTAGAGGGCCAACCAATTGAGTACGTACTTAGATAGCTTCTGTTATCTGGAAAGCCTAGTACGTAACAACTAGAATTTTAAGCAAAATTTTATTTGGTTCGCTCCTTTTATGACTCCTGCTCGTGAGTTTTATTTTTTAATTCGTGAGCACGAATCATATTTTTTTCTCAAAATATTTTTTGCTCGCCTCGTGAGCACAAATTTAAAATTGTTAATATTTGTGTTAACTCATCAGCACGAAATGTACACTGCGAACGAGTTAAAACTTAGCAAAAAAGAATCAAATACGAGCAATTCATTTCAATGCATGCTGTTTGTGTAAGAATAAATTCGTTATACCAGTGCATTCGTATATTTGTATGCGTGTATATTTTGTGTGCAACGACTACTGATGGTACGAAATTTAAAAGCAGTAATAAAAGCTAATAAAACAAGAGCCAATAAAACCGGTTTTTGTCAATCCTGCTTCAAGTTGTCGTCTCTTTTTCATGGACTCCCCTAGCCAATTCATCCAAAAAATATTCAATTTCATAACACGGGTTTTCTTAAAGCTTGGAATACTTACAAATCAACGAAAGCTTTGTCATATCTGACGTGTGTTTGAGATCGTTAGCTTGATAGAATTTGCTGTTCTTGGCTATACCCAATTGTTCTACACGTTGCTTTAAATTTTTTCTCGGATAATGAGATACTCGTAAGCAAATGTGACCATTGTACTAACAATAAAATGCAATTTGTTTGTATAACTTTGACTTTTGCCGAATTGTTCTGTTTTGTTAGTTTTTGTTAATAAAAATATCATTATCGTATCTAAAATGAGAAATTTAATTTGCAGATTTTCTGGTGATTTTTTTAAATCGAAGTGCAGATAATGCCAATTTTATTTTCTAAATATGCCGATTTTTAATCAAAATTATCTGGCACCTCTGAATACAATATTTTAAAACAAAAAAAAAAATACTATAAAATTAACACAATGAATTATTGATTGTATAGTGTGACTCATTCACTGATGTTTTTATTTAGTGCGCTTACAATTTTCTTCAGAACATTTCAATAAAATTTATTTTTTCGATTTTTACTTATTATTAATAAGTGCTCCGCGCTCTGTGTCACATCGACTAAGTCATCATTTCAACTAAATATCAAATAATGAATTTATCTTAGTTGGCATTATTTAAGATTTGTTTTAATATTTCTATGTGTTGCAATCATAAGCACCATATGCATTAAACATATGTGGGGTTTTTTCCACTACTCTATTGGGGGCATAAGGCTTTCACAAAGCATTTCCTAATTACACGGCTTGCAGGCGTTATCTTTGTCTGTTCTAGATTTTAAAGGATATAAAAATTGTTACTAATTGGCCGAATATTTTATTTTAATTATCCATACTTTACTTTATCCGATTATGAGTTGAGTTAAAAATATTTGGTTATACATGCAACAAGTATAAGAGAGTTCTCAAAAATTGTAAGTTTTACTAAAACAAATAAAGTTGCCGTGTTCTCAGACTCTCTCGAAATATCGGCATTTTTTGAGCACAAAGCGGCAAATCGGCATTTTGATAATTTTAAGGAAAAAAAAATCGGCAAAATAACAATAAATCGGCAAATATGGCAGGCCTGATTGTATTTTACATAAAGAGAAAGAGGAATAAATGGAAGTAAGAACTTATTCGCTCTCATAAGATTATTGTGCTCTTCGTTCGTAAAAGTAAAAAACACAAACAGCAATATACTTATACTTGATTTAAGTTTGTACAAGAGGCAAGGAAACGAAAAACGATTTTTTAAATAAATCCATGTTTTTATTAGTGAAGACATGTCATTTTAGTGCGAGTACTGTTTTGATTTGCTGTACCCATTTTATATTTTACTGATTTGCTGTGTAGTGCATAGTATATAAAGTGAATGTAACATTTATGAATGACGTTTTTCTTTCTCTTTTAATAACATTCTTTATTTAGTGTCTGCTGTGTGCAGTAAGTAACTTAAAAGTATTAAGTTGCATTCAATGTGGGTAAAAGAAATGAATGCAGTAATGCAGGTCTCTACTATACATAGATATTTTTTTTTCACAAACAAATTTTTTTTAACGTTTTTAGCGATTTTTAGACAAATTTCATTCAATAGAAAAAAGGGCCATAAAAGAACAATTTTTGTCAAATTTACTTTTGCTTTTATCCTTTCTAATAACCTGACATGGTGTATAGTCACTGTATCTCTTCTTTCCACATTACATATAAGGTGTGCTTCAAAATGATAAGGTCACCTTAATATTAGCTCAATTCATCCAAACTATAAAATGTTATGTATGGTCACCGTACCAAAAAAATTCTACATTTAAATAAGTGCAGAATAAGCCGGTTTTGCTTTAAGACATGTACCGTTATAAAGGGTCCGCCAAAAATTTTTTTTTTTTAAATGCTATAAAAAAAACTACTGAATATTTTCTCAAATTTCTTTTTTTATTTGGAAGTACAATCCTTCCGGTTAATAATGGAAAATAATTTCATTCAAATGGCTTCATCGGCTGGCAATGCAGTAGCCTACACGATCGGTCCAATTTTTAAGCACATTATCGATTGTGTGCAACTGTATTTCACCAATGACTTCACGATTATTGTCCTTTAAAGCGTCAATTGTCTCTGGCTTGTTGGCGTAACACTTATCTTTGACGGCAACCCACAAATAATATTCCAACAGTGTCAAATCGCAGCTCCGAGGTGGCCAAACGACATCAGCTCTGCGGCTGATAATGCGATCTTCAAAAACAGGGCGCAAAACATCGAGTGTAGCTTCGGCTGTGTGGCACGTAGCGCCGTTCTGTTGAAACCAAATGTTGCTAATATCCTCCTCTTCAATTTTTGTGAACAAAAATTCGTTCAACATGGCCAGATAACGGTCGCCATTGACTGTAACGCCCACTCCTTGTTAATTTTCGAAGAAAAATGGCCCAATTATGTCTCTGGACCAAAATCCACACCAAACAGTTACTTGTCCTAGGCGTATCGGCTTTTCAATGTATGCGTGCGGGTTTTGTGTGACCCCAAAGCGACAATTTTGCTTGTTTACATACCCGCCAAGATCAAAATGAGCTTCAGCTGAAAAGATGATTTTTTTGGCAAAATTTTCAAAGTAATGACACGTTGTTCAAGTTTATACACAACCATATTCGTCATCGGAATGATAAAACTAATTATCTCTCAAACCAGACATGAGCTAAGTGTTACCATTCACGAATTAAGCACTAGTTGAAAAAAAAAGTTAGATGGCGGACCCGTTATTATGTTCAGTTAAATTTATGTAATTAAGTGCAAAATTCAATGCGTCCAAATGATATGGTCAGTGATTAATAAGCAATTAATCTAAGGTAGACAATTGTTATTTTTATTATTTTTTGTTTTTTTTTTTAATAATTTATAATTCGCGGGAAACCTTTGTCCAGAACGTTGGAGCGGATTTCGCGCCAGCTGTTGCAGATTTTCACTTTTAATGCATCTTTTGTCCGGTACTGTTTGTCGCATTGAATTTTGCACTTATTTACATAAATTTAAATAAACTTATTATAACGGTACATCTCTAAGAGCAAAACCGGCTTATTATTCACTTATTTGAGCGTAGAATTTTTTTTTAATAAGGTGACCATACATAACATTTTATAGTTTGGATGAATTGAGCAAATATTAAGGTGACCTTATCATTTTGAAACACACTTTATGGCATACATTAGACACTATGGTATATGCTGAATTGTCTCAAAATTCATGTTCAAGTTGCCTATGGTTCAATATTTCTGAGCGTTGGTATTCTTTGCGGTAATTGTTCTCCTAATGTGAATCGAAATATTCATAAGTATCAAAGTTTATTGCAGCAGACATCATTGTGGAAACAATAAAACGTCAAATTTGTGTCATCATAAAATAAATCAAAACGTTTTATGAGAAGAAAAAAAAATAAATACAAAATACGAAGAGATATTCGCATAAACTTTAAGAGAATAGCATAGGCAATCACTGTGTTTCGTGACATTTTTACAAATTTTTCTTGCTAAATATTACTTAAGCGAGCATTTCTCAGCAAGCTTTATAACAAAAAACAAAGAAAATTTTATACTCTCTGCTATGTTACAATACAGACTAGACTCATGGGCAAAATTTATTAGGGATTTTAATGAAATTTAAAATTCTACATATTAAGTATTCACAACATGTTATAAAACATATATTTCGCCTTAACTCAGTGTCATTATTTCATTATAATTTTCATTAAATTTATACATACTCGTGGTATATGTATATCGCATGTTGCATAGGATTAAATGCAAAGAAATAAAGAACTGCTTTAAATATTTGTGTGAGCCCTGAACTGTATTAACTAGTATACCATATCGATATTTATTGTCATTAACTTTCATGAGTTTTAATTCTTTTTAAGAAAAAAAGAAAAGAAAACTCACATGCAATCATATGGAGTGCACTGAACTTTAACAAATTGCTCTAAAAAAAAGAGTTTTTTATTATTTTTTTTTTACCACCAGAGAAAAATATCAAGATTTTAGAGCTAATATAGGCTGTATAATTTTACATTATCTTTACATTAATACAACTTTATGTTTAAGGTTTAAAACGAAATATCGGGTACACTTTTTTCGCTTCACTAAGTGGTTTTGTGATCGACTTACAGAAGATGCCGATTAATTTTTTTTTATTATTTTGATAAAAAAAAAAAAAATCAACAATTTGGAAGCGTAGTTCTGGTGTAAGTCTATCTATAATGAAATAACAAACCAAACTAAGCAAAAAACCACTATCAGCTGTTAAATCGGTTGTCAAAGTCATAAACTTCTAAAAAACCACCTTGTATGCATATTGTATAAAAAATAAATACGTCACAAGCACTCTTTAAAAGCTTTTAGTATTAAAACAAAAATTAAAAGTATATACACAGAGACCTTTAATTATTATAATTTTAATAAGTTTTTTTGTTTCAAAAAAGTAGCATCTTTTTTCTTTAATTTAAAGCTACTACAACAAATTAAGAGTTCTTACTTATAGTTAATGTTGTTGTCATTTTTACTACCATTTCCATTAACGTCATTAACTACATGCGGTGTCATTATAACGACCTGCACGTCGCAAGTGATGTTATAAAAAAAAAAAAATAAAAATTAAACCATATCATCATGTTATGGTTTAACTTGATACTGAGAGGCAATGGTGCAGTGTTAAAATGTACACAACGCTCTTTATGTTTATTTAAAATTAGATATGCGGTAAATCGGAGTTAGGTTTTAACTTTGATAGTTTAGAAGGTTGTTTTAAAAGTTTTGGATTTTTTTAATTTAATTAATAAGTCACATTAAACTAAAAATTTTTGTGCGTAAGCATCTGGAGTCGAATATGGACTAATCCTTACAATATACATCACAGTATTAATAATTTACAAATAAAATTATTTTTCTGCTTTTAGCTTGAAAGTAAAATTTGCATACTGGCGTATATATAGACCAGTTTTTTAAAATTAAATTAAATTATTATGAGAATGCTTACACCAAAGGCTTTTTTTATATTTCTGAACTGGCTACATTTGAATAATCAAGCAACAACAATTTTAAGATCAAAGAACACTAATTAATTTAGCCTCGTACTGTAATGAATATTGGGTCAGGACCAAGACGGCCCTTAAAAGTGTCCTTAGGCTCTTACTATCCACTTTAACAGCAAACTCCGCCATCTTAACGTCGGAGCTCAGCAATATATTTTGGAGACTCCTTTTAAACGCTCTTTTGGCATATGCAGTGGCAAGCAATTGTCAATACAGTAAAATCTCACTAATTAGAACCACTTTGTGCACCGGCCAGTTCGAATTTCTGGACATTTATTTTTTTTTTAGAGAAAATGATAAAATTATAATAAAACTAGTTATGTATGTTTTATTTTAACACAAAACAGTTTCTATTCACTAACATTTAAATTATTGAACATATTAAATGCATAGAAAAACTTTTAAAAAGTTTTTTAATTATTAGGTATTTCATTGGTTTTTAACATAAAATCAGTAATACTTGTTTGTCTTTTTGATTTGTTTAAACTGGATACACCTATATCGTAACGGACGTTAGAAATGTGTTTACTGAGAAAAATATCACTGGATTTGCAGCATTTTATAACACTATTGATGCCTTCAAGAATTTTTGAATGAGGAATAACTGGCGTTATGTTGACAATATCGATATCGCTGCTATCTGAAGCCTCCTCATAGCTATTCTCTGTATCAGATCCGTCAGGAGTTGTTTGGCCTAATTTCATTCAAAAATCCAAGATTTAGTTGAAGAAACTACTGAATGTTTTCTCAAATTTATTTTTTATTGGAAAATAATTTTTAAGCACATTATTGATTGTGTGTAGCTGTATTTCACCAATGGCTTCACCAATATTTTCTTTAAAGCGTCAATTGTTCTGGCTTGTTGGCGTAACACTTATCTTTGACGGCACCCCACAAATAATAGTCCAACGGTGTCAAATCGCAACTCCGAGGTGGCCACACGACATCAGCTCTGCGGCTGATAATGCGATCTTCAAAACAGGGCGCAAAACATCGAGCGCAGCTTCGGCTTTGTGGCACGTAGCGCCGTTCTGTTGAAACCAAATGTTGCTAATCAATTTTCAATTTTTGTGAACAAAAATTCTCTCAACATGGCCCGATAACTATCGCCATTGACTGTAATGGCCACTCCTTGCTCGTTTTCAAAGAAAAATTGTCCAATTATGCCTCTGGACCAAAATCCGTACCAAACAGTGACTCGTCTTGGGTGTATCGGCTTTTCACTGTATGCATGCGGGTTTTCTGTGTCCCAAAGGCGACAATTTTGCTTGTTTACATACCCGCCAAGATCAAAATTAGCTTCATCTGAAAAGATGATATTTGATTCTGCAACGTTACCATGATTTTCAAAGTAATGTCGCAATATTTCCCAGCGTTGTTCAAGCGTATAGGCAATCATATTCGTTCAGCGGAAGCTTAAAACTAATTATCTGTCAAATCAAACGTAAGCTAAGAGTTACCATTCACGAAATAAGCGCTAGTTGAAAAAAAACGTTAGATGGCGGACTCTTTATATAATCAAGTCTTGCTTGCTTTACTATAATGTCAATCTGAAAGTCTTTTCAGCTCAGTATTTAAGGATACTCAATATATCCAGACTTATATCCATCGATTTCTAAATATTTTTACACTTCAGATGTCATCTGTAGAAGTACAAATGCATGTATTTAATAGTGTGTGCCTTTGTAGTATTTAGGTAAGACACCAACCAAGAAGTCCTCGGTTTAATCCCAGGCCACACCATCTGATAATTTTCAATAGCGGTATCAACTCACAACATTTTTAGCGACTGTGAAAAACTTCACTAACTAACACATCTGCCATTCGAAGCCGGCGTTTGTAGGTCCCTTTCAATGAGTCTAGGTGATCATCAATTTCTATATATAAAAGATTAATATTTGTTTACAGAAAATAAGAAAAGTTGTTGTTGTTCAAGAGTGCATTTCTTTTTCGATCTACTATGGTTTCCATGTTGTATGTGAGACGTTCATGATCGTCATATATAAAAAATAAGACGTATATTAAATTCACAAAAGTACTTAACAATGGGTATATTTGCAATAAAAAAAAAAATAAAAACTTATAAAAATTATACATATACGAGTATACTTTTACTGGTTATTCGTGTTAAAATAACCCATTTATTCGGTATTCGAAAAATCAACATTTTCAAAAAACCGTATTCGACAAAACAAAAAACCAGTCGAATAATAACCGTTCGATCTCTCTAATTTCTAAGTAATACATGAAATATATGTATGTATCCACGAGTGCTCGCTACTGTATGTTCACCAACTTTTCCACATTATGACAAGCTAGGATTTTAAATTTGCTCAGTTATAATTCTTACTAGCCAGGGTTTCACATATCGGTTATATTAACGCCTTCGTGTTTGAAGTTTATTTTGGCCATTATGTGCACAAATATGACTTAATAAAAAAATATCTCATTATATACTCCTTTAAGGTGTAACCCTATAAAATATTCAAATAATATTTGCACTTTTTGAACAAAATAAACATCTTACATACGTTACGTTTACATGATGTCATTAAAGTAAAAGAAGTTCATTAAGAAAGTCATATAAGCAATGACAGTAATCTGAAAAGTAAATTAAAAATCATACTTAAACTTGAAAGTAATAAAATGCGAATGATGGTAAATGTGTAATTCTATCAAGAGTGAGGATGTTCTTTTTTTTATATAAGTAGTAAAAGTACGTTTAAGGAGTGTTGGCTCATCAGTAAATGTTGCTTTACAGAAAATTAAATTAAATAACAAAAAAATATGAAGTTTAAAAAAAGGTAATAAGAAGAGTAACAGTTTAAAAGACATCGCAAATTTTTATAAATTTCGACTACTACCGAGAATGTCTTTCATTTCATCCAAGTTTATAAAACATTGTTGGTTACGTTGACATAAATTGGTAGATTCCTTTGTGCTACCATGTGTTCACTATCGTAACAATGCCTAGACGCTTTAATAGAAGTGGTAATTTTCATTCAAATCACACGTAGAAAGGCGAAGCTTTACGGTCATAATTTAAAAGACGATTTAGATAAAGAAAAGTCTAGAAATAAAGCCCTTTTATTAAAACCAAATGCAATGCAATAATTGAAATATTTTGTACAAATTGCCACACAGATTATATCTATGCGGTGTTTATTTTTTTTAACTCAACTTTGAGTTGGCAACACTGCTTTAATTGACAACCGGCTTAACAGCTGATAGTTGCTTTTCGTTTAGTTTGGTTTGACATTTCGCTATGGATAAACTTACACCGCCGTCAATGCGGCGAATGGGCTGAAGCACAAATTAATATTTATATTGAGTTTTCATTCAAAATTCGATGAAAAAGAAATTGGACAACCTATATGTCCGCGTCCCGGCGCGATCCGAACCAACCAGACGCATGTACAAAAGAAGAGATCCTGCCGATATTCACTCCGGCCAGATCCGACAAGCCATCCAGAAACGGACTGCCAAGGAAAGCAGTCCTAATGTCCAAAAGATTCCGGCACTGGCATAGGAACTGCTCGACAGTCTCCTCTTTCTCCTCGTCCTGACAACCCCTACAATAGTCATTGAGGTCAATCTCCTCATTTCTGAGCAGACAGCCATCCCTTACAAGTCCGTCCGCTACACAGTTCCCCCGGTGTCCGAGTGACCCCTTACCCAGATAAACTCCAGGTCTGAATGTCTCGCCATCTCGTTGAGAGATGCCCGGCATTCACACACCAGTCGCGATGTCGATAGACACCGGAGAGCGCCCTGATCGCAGCCTGACTGTCCGTAGAGATCCGGATATCACTGTCATATACCCCGTAGTACATCAACCAGTCCGCTGCCCTCTTTATCGCCGAGACCTCCGCCTGTAACACACTGCAGTGGTCCGACAGTTTAAAGAATTCCTCACCCCGTATACAGGAATAAAGATGCCGCCCCCAAGCTTTTGTCAAAACACCATTACATCTACAGAAAATTACTGTTTGGTGCGCTTTATGGGCTGGCGACATCCTTGTTATATATGTCTTCTAAAACGATAATGGTCAGAATGTTACAAAATTTGGTCGAAACGAAGAATCAACAGTGCCCGGTATACGCAAGTTTATTGCTAAAGTTCGTCATACTGGTTTCATTGTTGATGCGCCGAGATGTAAGCTTGCTTGTGCAGTGTGTACGCTCGAAAATATCGAACCTGTGGCTGAGAGTGTGCGTGAAAATCACTCAAAATGAACTTGTCATCGTTTTCAAAAATTGAACTTTTCACGCACCAGTTTACGTCGGATATTTCGAAAAGATCTCGGTATGACGGCTTACAAAGTTCAATTGGTTCAAGAGTTGAAGCCGCATGACCATCCGCTTTGTTAGATGGGCCAACGAGAAACTTGGCGATGATGTCGATTTTGCACAAAAAAAAATCATCATTTCGAATGAAGCTCATTTTCATTTTGGTGGGTACGTTAATAAGCCAAATTGCCATATTTGGGGCACAGAAAACCCAAACGTGGTCTTACAGAAGCCAATGCACCCATTTGGTGCGGCTTGTGAAGCGGAGGCATCATTGGCCCATATTTCTTTGAAACTGAGGACGATGCAACCATTACGGTCAATGGAGACACATATCGCACCATGGTAACCGATTTGTTGTGCCCATTCTTCATGGTATTTATGTAAATGATGTTTGGTTTCAACAGGATGGTGAAACTTGCCATACATCTAATTTTATTAATTCCCATAATATTCCATGAAGGAACATGGGGACTTCTCTCAGTCAATGAGCTGCACCCGATACTCTTTTTAAACTCATAGAAAGGGACCTACAGTTTAACACCGGCTCCTAACGGCAAATGCATTTAGATAAGTTTTCAATAGTATTTATACTCATAACCAGTTACTGGCTAATGTTATGAGGTAATAACGCTGTCGAAAAACTTCTTCTTCTTTTTTTTAAGATAGTTCGTACCACATCTCATGCCACAATCGATTTATTGCGTCAAGCGTTTGACAGCCGTTTAAGTAGCCGCAATGGTGATGTGAGTTGGCTGCCAAGAAGCTGCGATTTGATACAGTTGGACTATTTTTTGTAGGGCGCCGATAAAAACAAGTGTTAAGCCGACAAACCAGAGATAATTTAGCATTTGAAGGCCAATGCCATTGTCGAAATACGACCACATACACTCGAAAAAGTTCTCGAGAATTGGTCCGATCGAATGGGGTACTGTGAGTCCAGTCGCGGCAATCACATAAATGAAATAATATTTCATTTCTAAACAGAACAATTAGACTTCACAAAAAAATAAAAATTTTGCCAAAATTTCAAACAGTTTTTGTTTTATTGCATTTTTAAATTTAAGCTTGAAAATGGTCCACCTACTGTACCTGCACCTACATGCCACACGGCGCAGGCTACAGTTCACTTACTCAAAAAATTTTTGATGAGGCAGTAACTCCACGTAATGGTCCAATTAATAGGTCACCAAGATCGCGTGATTTAACCCGCTTGGATTATTTGCGGTTATACAGTAAACAGTTAACACTTGGCCTGAAAAGTCCCGAGACTAACACATAGATGGCGCTAATTTTATTGCATTCAGCTCCTTTTTAGTTAGTGCTAACCTTCAAAAGACAGCTGTTAAAATTTCGTGCTATTTCATTAATTAGTTTATAAGTCATTGCGCTATTTTTGTTATTTTTAGAATGTGAGGTTACACCAGAAAACATAAAAAAATCCACAAAATCGTATTGAATAATCGAAGAGTGAATTTGATGGAAATAGATAGTGATCCGATGAAAATAGAGTAAATTAAAATTGAACAATGTGGAATAAATTAAATGAAATATGCGCTTTCTTAAGCAATGTGCCCAGTTTCCACAAGTTTACTTAATTTACTTATATACTAGGGAGATCGAATGGTTATTATTCGACCGATTTTAATCGGTTTTTTTGATCGAATACGGTTCTTCTTTAATGTCCATTTTTCGAATACCGAATGAACCGGTTAATTTAAATATGTATATATTTTATATGTTTTTATATTTTTAGTGCAAATATACTCTTCGTTTAAGTATTTTTTGACAATCTTAAACGTCGCGCAAATAATGTGAAAACCATGGTAGATCCAAAAAGATATACACACTTCAGCAACAATAACTTTTTCTCATTTTCTGTAAATAAATATTAATTATTTTATATATGGAAAATGATGATCAATTGGACTCATTGAAAGGGACCTACAAACGCCAACTCAGAACGGCAGATGTTATAGTTAGTAAAGTTTTTCAAACGTAAATAATCAAAGTCAACCGCTAGCAATGTTGTGATGTGATACCGCTGCTGAAAGTCTCCAGATGGTGTGGCCTATAATTGAACTACGAACTTCCTGGTTGGTAGACGGGTGTCTTACCTAACATACCACAGTGGCACACACTATTAAATATATGAATGCATCCATCATGTTTCTGCACATGTCCTCTGAGGTGTGAAAACATTTGGAAATGGATGGAAAGCATAAGTTTAGATATATTGATTGTTCTTAAATACTAAGATGAGAAAGCTTTTCGAAACCAGAACTTACAAACCACCTTAAATATGTTTATGAGATTGACGCTATTGTGCAGCAAGGAAAACTTGATTCTATACCAAGTAGTTTGTAGGCGCTGACAAGTAGAACTCTTACAAAACACGCTGTCAAAAATTAATCACTGGCTGAAGTCTTAGGACATTACGGTGTCGTAGAAGAAATGTCCGTTAAGGCCCCAAAAAAAACCGAACGTTTTTCTAGCATACTTACTTGCTACAAGTACAGGGGACACAAATTTATCAATTTAATTTACTTATGCAACTAGAATTGGAAAAAATTTTATTTTAATAACAGAACCGCTAACCGGTTATTTGATAATTTTATAACCGAAAACCGGTTTCTTAAAATTGCAATTTTTTCGAATGGTTCGAAAACCAGTTTTTGAAAAAGTCGAATAATCGATCTCCCTTGTATATACCGTTTAAAATCACTATTCTCCGTCTTTCCATATCTGCTAAATATCTTAAAATCGATTAATATTTAGCTAAATTATTGGTGTTTGAAGGTACGAAAAACCGGGTTGTTGATCGTAACTCAAGATTTTGGAGGTATTTTGAAAATTTTAAAAGCAGTCTCTTGTTGTAATCGACAGCATCTTCAAAAAATTGTATTACTTTTTTTTGCATAGTTTTTTTATGTCTTTTTCACTTTTTTTGATGCCTAAAAGGTAGAGCGCCTTTTTTTCTGTTGTATAAGGTCCGCCAAATAAATTTCTTTTTTTATTTGAAAGTACAATCCTTCTAGTTAATAATGAAAAAAAATTTCATTCAAATGGCTGCCTCGGCTGGCCATGCAGTAGCCTACACGTCGGTACAATTTTTAAGCACATTATCGATAGTGTGCACCAATGGCTTCACGAATATTGTCATTTAAAGCGTCAATTGTCTTTGGCTTGTTGGTGTAACACTTATCTTTGACGGCACCCCACAAATAATAGTACAACGGTGTCAAATCGCAGCTCCGAGGTGGCCAAATGACATCAGCTATGCGGCTGATAATGCGATCTTCAAAAACAGGGCGCAAAACATCGAGTGTAGCTTCGGCTGTGTGGTACGTAGCGCCGTCCTGTTGAAAACAAATGTTGCTAATATCCTCCTCTTCAATTTTTGTGTACAAAAATTCGTTCAACATGGCCCGATAACGATCGCCATTGACTGTAACAGCCACTCCTTGTTCATTTTCGAAGAAAAATGGCCCAATTATGCCTCTGGAGCAAAATCCGCACCAAACAGTGACTGGTCTTGGGTGTTTAGGCTTTTCAATGTATGCATGCAGGTTTTCTGTGCCCCAAATGCGACAATTTTACTTGTTTACATACCCGCCAAGATCAAAATGAGCTTCATCTGAACACATCGCACACATTCTTCAACATTACCATGATTTTCAAAGCAATGTCGCAATATTTCCCAGCGTTGTTTAAGCGTATACACAACCATATTCGTTCAGGGGAAGGATAAAACGAATTGTCTCTCAAATCAGACATGAGCTAAGTGTTACCATTTACGAAATAAGCACTAGTTGACAAAAAAACGTTAGATGGAGGACCCTATATTACTTTTTTTTTGCATAGTTTTATGTCTTATACACTTTTTTTGATGCGTAAGAGGTAAAGTACGTTTTGTTTCTGTTGTATAACTTAAGTTGTTGTAAGTATTTTATTGTTGTTTTTTATGGATTTTGTTAAGCCTTAAATACAGTCTGGAAGAAATAAAATGTTTGGATGCATCACATTTTCAAGGACTAAAATAAAAATTTATTTCTAGAGAATAAGTTTGTACACTTTTTCTGACGCTGCCTATTTAATAAAGAACACAAATTTTACTCATTAATGATAAAATCTTATAAAATAGCTTGGTAACTACTTAACTTGATTAAGATTTAACTGGTCGTAATATCAACACCACAGTGTAGACAATTAAAGCAGTTTTGAAATTTTATGGACTTTTTTTTGGCAAAAAAGAAATATATCTGATATATGTTTATAAAATGCTTGATTTCATTATCATTATCATTGTCATTGAAGGAAAGCAATGGAAAACAAGCATTTTACTGTTCATTTAAGTTTGAAATGTGGTGACCGCATATCTGTTATATAATCTTAAGGAAAATGTTTGCCTTTGTATTACTAATTATACAATATGTGCGTACATGTGGCCAACCAAATAACAAGTATTAGACAAGATAAGAGAAGTCTTGTGTTGTGTTTTCACAATTAGGATGCAGGTCATTACAGCTGTAATTACTTTGTAGGTCATTTCAATCAATATTTGTATTATAATACTCGTAAGTTAAGCAATTGGGGAATATGTGGGATATTTGAAAATAGAAAAGCTGTTACCAAATCTAATTGCTTTTAAATAAATAATTAATTCTAAAAGATGATACTTGAATTGCATAAATGTATGGATCAGTTTGTAAATATAAAAAATATATTGAGTATACAAGTTAATAATGTCGATTTGGACAACGTATGGCATAAATGTCATAACAGATATGGTATTTTGGAGGGTAAACATTTGTCATTATAATTCAGTATTCGATAGATGCCAAAGTGTAAATACTTATTGTTTTCAATCGCCATAATAATGTCGAATGTTTGGCGACAAAAAAGATGTTTTGCGGGAAAGTCTAATAACCTTAATTCTTTTGAAGAAAACGGCTGCTAAAAGTTATTGATTCTTGGTAGAAGCTTACGGTCAACATCCACTAACTCAAAAAGCTTGTGAGCGATAGTTTGTGCACTTCAAAAAAGGTGATTTCCGGACAGAAGCCAAGGAGAGGCCTGGTGAGCCGAAAAAGTTTTAAGATAAGGAATTGGAAGCATTAATCGACGAAGATTGTTGTCAAACGCAAAAAATACTTGCATTATCATTGAGAATTACACAACAAGCCATTTCCCTATATTAAAGAGCATTGGGATTCATTCAACAGCATGAAAATTGGGTCCCATATGAAGTGAAGCCGAGAGACTTTGAAAGGTGATTTTGCATGTCGGAAATGATACTTGAATGCTACAAAAAGAAGTAATTTTTGCATCGTATTGTTACTGGTTCTGAAAACTGGATAACCACAAGCGCAATAAGTCATATGTTAAGCCGAATATCCATGACGCCAAGGCATTGCTCTGTATTTGGTGGGATCAGAAGGATGTTTTGTATTCTGAGCTGTTAAAATCGGGTCAGGCGATTACAGGGGACCTGTGCCAAACACAATTGAATTGTTTGAAGAGAGAATTAAGCGAAAAACGACCAGAATATTCGACCAGACACGAGGTCAGAATCTTTCATCATGACAACGCGGATAGGAAGTTTTGGCTCACCCGCCTTCTAGCCCAGACCTTGCCACTTCTGACTACCATTTGTTTCGATCGTTGAAAAGCGCCCTTACTGGAATACGCTACTCTTCAGAATATGGTATCAGTAATTGGCTTGAGCAGTGCTTTGCGCGCGGAATCCATATGCCACCAGAAAGATAGGAAAAAGTAATGGCTAACGATGGATAATACTTTGAATAATCTATGAATTCCTTTTGTTATTACAATAAAGCATTTTTCAAGCAAAAAAAATCTACATTATTAATTTGTATACCCAATACATCATAATATGTAAAAAATTTGGAAATATATATGATCAAAAAGTTCTTAACTTTTCTATCTTATTGAGTACTTTACACTCAAAAACCCCTCCAATGCTTTGTGTAATGAAAAAAACTTAACAATTTTGTTAAATTCTTTATTATAAAAAAATAAATCCTTCCCTTTCAATATGGTCTTTAAATTACAACGAGAAACTTTGTAAAACATTTAAATCACTTGCGAAATATCATTATTTTAACCATAATCAACCGCTACATAAAACGAAAGACCGCTTTTATTAAAATGAAAAGACCAATATTTTGTATCGTTTATTTAAATCTCTTGATTAAACAGAAAACCGCAAAGAAAATACAAAATTTATTTATTTCGTAAAAAGAATTTATGTCTCCACTGCCACTACTTATTTTAAATATTTACAATGACGCACAAGCAACATAAAGTTTAATAAACTTGCTTAAGCTTAAACTAATAAGTTATCAAGAAGAAAAAAAAATAACAATAAAAAGCAATGGAAGTGCTAAAAAGGAACAGAAAAAATCGAAGACCCTCGAACACGCACCACAGAACATTTTCCTCTTTCTTAGCTTAAATAAATAATATAAAAGAGTTAAAAAGCAGCTGCACAGTGGTGTACAAGGAATGTGATAGTCTAGAGTTGATATGGAGAAAAAAAAACAAGAATCTATTTTAATGACTTACGATACAGCTTCAAAATATTGAGTTACGACTTTTAAGCGCAGAATAAAAGAAATAAAAGAGGAAATAGAACGAAGCTTAATATTAAAATTATTATACTGAACACCTGATAACAGCTCTTATAGCACTTTCTCAAAGGAATCTCAATTAACTCATCAGACAGTAAATTTTATTTTTTCATTAGAGATCTCCACCCCAACTGATGCAGTGCATTGTGCTACTATTAGGAAAATTAGTTGTGGGAAAAAGTGAAGAGGGAGCAGTGTTTATGGACGTTCAACTTTTAGAGAGAGGAGGTGATATTCAAGCTAATTACATACATTGGTGCATATAGCTGGTGGGCCGTCTATCGGTTTAAATTTAATCAGCGGTTATTTGGAATCTGGCAATACTTATGTTATTCAATTCAGTCAGAAAATTCAGTATATTATCTCCACTGAACGAAATAAATCGATTTAAGCTTGAGCAACGTTGGGATTTATTGGAAATTTGTTTGCATAACAGTGTATACAGTGCCCGATATAAGCAAGTTTATTGCTAAAGTTCGTAAAACTGGTTTCATTGTTGATGCGCCAAGACGTAGGCGTGCTCGTACAGTGTGTACACCCGAAAGTATCGAAGCTATGGCTGAGAGTGTGCTGGAGAGTTCATCAATATTAACTCGTCGTCGTTCTCAGGAATTGAACACATCATGCAACAGCTTACGCCGAATTTTGCGAAACGCTTTACAAAGGTTGGTTCAAGAGTTGAAGCTGTATGACCATCCACTTCGTTTCCGCTTCGCTAGATGGGTCAACGGGAAACTGCACGATGATGTCGATTTTGCCAAAAAAAATCATCTTTTCGGATGAAGCTCATTTTCCTCTTGGTGATTACGCTAAAAAGCAAAATTGCCGTATTTGGGGCTCAGAAAACCCAAACGTGGTCTTACAGAAGCCAATGTACCCATTACGAGTGACTGTTTGGTGCGACCATTACGGACAATGGAGACACCTATCGCACCATGATAACCGATCTTATTGTGCCCGCTTTTCACTTTATTGAAGTTCTCAGGAATTGGCCCGATCGAGTGTGGTTCTGTGAGGCCAGCCGCGGCAGTCATATGAACAAAATTGTATCTAATTCCTAATCCGAGCAATTGTACAGGGTGTCCGCGAGGAAGTTATATTAATTTGTTTGCTTATAGTTTTTGATTATATGAAACAGAATGGATCTTATACTGATAAATGTTTTATTTAATGTCGGCAATTATGTATGAAATACAAATCTGTTAGCCTCAGAACTGCGATCCCTTTTGAGCACATTTTTCATTACATTCCCACACATTTCACGCAGTATTTCATTAATTTCATCACGAATATTTTGTTTGAGTTGCTCCAGCGTTTCTGGTTTGTTTGCATAAACCTTGGCTTTCAGATATCCCCACACAAGGAGTCCAGAGCAGTCAAGACAGGCGACCGTGGAGGCCAATCTACAACACCATTCCTTGAAATAATTTGTTGTGGAAAGAGGTTCCGCAGTAATTCCATTGTAATCACGGCTGTATGTGATGTGGCACCGTCTTGTTGAAACCACATGTTAGTCAAGCCCCAAGCATGCAGTTGTGGCGTTAAAAAGTTTTCAATCATATCACAATACCGCTGCCCACTGACAAGGAAGTAAGGTTCAATGATTCCTCCTGACTAAGTTGCACAACAGACTGTTACTTTTAACGGATGCAAAGATGACTTATGAATAATTTAAGGGTTTTCCGTTGCCCAGAACTGACTACTCTGTTTATTCACATAACCATTCAAATGAAAATATGCCTCGTCACTCATTATGATTTTTTCATGAAAATCGATGATTGATTTTGATAAAATGTTTTAACGATTAAAACACATTGGTTTACTGAATATTTTTCCATAATTAATTTGCCACGTTTCTATTTCACGACTGCCAAATATGAACTGTCAAGACTAATGCTTACCAAAATGGCGGCAAAGTAGACTAGTATACCTTCCCGGTGGGCACTCTCTACTTCACAACAAGAAACTTAATTTGGCAATATTTCAAACCGTTATTGTTTTATTGCATTTTTAAATTTAGACTTTTAAATGGCCTACCCGATATAACACCAACCAATATAAACTCTTATACTCTTCCAAAGTTTATCGAATTTTTTTCCTTTTCGTTGCCTTGTTTCTTTTTATGCGTCGAAAAAGAATTCTTTTACTAAAAAGTAAAATTATTTTATAAACCGGAAATAAATATTTGCTACGTGATATCGACCACTACAAGCGAAAGCATTAAATAATGCCATTAATATAGTAAAAAACCGCAAAATGTATTTGAGTGTGTAAACGAATGAATATTAAAATACGCGCACAGATACACAAAGTCATACCATTAAAACAAAAACGATGGATACCAGCTATACTTTATACTGAAAAGTACCAGGAAAAAAAAATAAAATAAAAAAGTAAAATAAAATAGAAAAAACAAACGCAATAGCTGCTATGGAGAGAAAATTTCGTAAAAGCGAAAGTAGATGGATAATATTGTCAAAGATTTTATGTATTGGTGGTGCGTGACATTTCACCCCTTGCTAATCAAGATATACACTAAATATGCGTGTACATACACATATTTGTACAACGCAGCATATGAATTGCATATTTAGTAGCAGAGTGACAGCAGCAATAGCAGTAATATCATCAAAGAGAAGCAATATAATAAAATCAACGACTAGCAATGCTGCTGTATCAGTCAAACAGTCATAAAAATTCAGATGTTACGTGTCATCACAAACTCCACAACATCATAAAATTGTAATAATTTAACGCATAAATGAAGTTGTAAAATTGATTTCTCAATCGCATTTAATACAATTTGCAACAACAACAAAATATATGTACGAGTATGTGTATAAGTCGACAAATTTAAATTTTTGAATAATTTCGTTTAAATAAATTGAAACAAGAACTTATTCCAGATCAATTAAGTTAATGAAGCAATTAAAACAATATCATGGCCCTTTAAGATAATGAAGCAATTATCGCTACATATTGAGGACAGTGTTGTAGTCATGATAGACATGAGCTATTGGCTAAAGAGAGATAAGCAGCTCAAAATAATCTAATCAGTGGTCATAGGAATTCAGAAAAGCAAGCTTTTATTCTTTCAAGATCATAAAAAAATTAAAACTGATGCTCATGTACGTCTTCTGATAACACTGATGAAACGATATAAATCTTTAAAGAATGCTTTTATAGTTATACATAATCCCGTTAGCTGTAACGGGAGCCCTTAGAACATTATCGACATCTCAGTAGTAAAATACAAAAAACTTTCATTATTTTTAAAAAATTGCAGTGACGCTCAAAAAGGGAGCCACACTTAAAATGAGAGTACCATTCTGATAGAAAAAAGGCTTTTTTTTTGCATTATAAATAAAAACGAAATATATGCAAGTATATGCAATGGGATACAAAAAGGCGGATTGAAAAAGCTAAATACTTTTCCGCGTATTTATATGAAAATGTGAAAAAATCCGAATGTAGAGTTTTTTAAAGCGAGTACTTACTGTCATAGCTCGATTTACATATCTGATTAGCTGTACAGTCATAAATAGCTGCGCCAGTGACACTTCCATAAGAGGACTCGACTCCTAATATCTCCTTAAATGAGTTAAAAAAATTATCAACCATTCTTAAGCAAATAATCATTTGATCGGATAAGTCTACGCTTTCATCAATACACCCGGACAAGTATTTAGCATTGTTTATACGTTTTGTCGTTTCCCACTGCATAAATAACCCTATATCATCCGTCCGGCGTGCATTTCATTTATAATATTCCCCATTTTTGTCCCTACTTCTCCAAGCAAATGCATTATGGATAAGCATAGCTCTTTAAAAAAAATTCCATATTCAAAAGGGTGACATTTTTTTGCTAAAGCTAAACTAATAATACGAACAATTTAAACGAACTCAAATGTTTTAAAAAGGTTAAAACGTAACAATGTGTTAAAGGTAAGTAATATTGTATATGACTGAGAATATGTGAATAAATGAATACATATTTTTGGATTTATTTTTATTTTTCTTTGTCATGTTTCTTTTGTTTTAATGACAAATAATTTTCTTAACTTTTTTTTTACTTCGTAAAATAATAATTAATTTTTTAAATAAATATGACAATATGGCATAAAATATAAGAAAGCAACACAATACATAAATTTAAAAAACTAGTCCTTACACATTTTCGAGGGAGAAGGCTAAGAAACGGACAGAGAGACCGAACGGAAACCGGTAAACAAAAAGTATACATACTTGTTAAGCAAAAAGCTATAAAAACAAAGTTATAAAAGATACATTAAAAACCTTTTCATGTTTTAATTTGTAAGTATGTGCATATGTATAGGTATGTATGTATTCATTTACTTTTTATCGCCTTCTCTTATATCTTGACAGTTTGTATACATGTTCCTTATCATTTAGTACTTTTAAATGTTTTTTTTTTCTAACTTATATGTTACGGATCGTTATTTACATACATACTCGTATGTGAGTATAAGACTTTTATACATTTTTAACAGTTCATTTCTATTAATTAATACCCATTTTTACAGAGCTTGTTAATTATTATATTGTCCCAAATTTACATAACGACTAAGTTACCGTTGTATCAGTAAATAAGATTTGCAAAGTCCTCACGAATAACGTCTAATGCCAAAACAACGCCTCCAAATATAGAAAATTTAATTAGAAAAAATAAGTCAATCATTTCTGCTTACATGGTTACGTTAATAAGCAAAACTGCCATACTTGGAGCAAAGACAACACTCAAGTCGTTAACGAATCACTATTACATCCATTAAAATTGACTGCTTGGTGCGGTCTACATCCTAATGTCATCAGCAATCCCTATTTCTTTCGAAATTAGCAAGAAGCTGCCGTTACGTTGAATGGCCAACGATATTGAGCTATGCTGACTGAAGTTTTGTTTCCAAAAATTAATCAACTAAACGTCAATGGAATTTGGTTCCAACAAGACGGCGCAACTTTTCGTACAGCCAAACAGAGCGCTTAACTATAGATTTATAGCGATATAAATTTGGTGACGACTGTCTTTCCAGAAGTGGTTCGATTCACTGGCCACTCATTCGTTCGATTTAATGCCTCTGGATATTTTTTTATGGAACTCTGTTAAGCTAATTTGGGGTGCCGTGGTGTAGTGGTTAGAGCGCAGACATTCGACACAAACTGACCAAGTTCGAAGTCCAGCCGACTAGTGTTAAATAAAGAGACTTCAATCTTCTTCCAGACAAATCCATCAACAGGAGCACCTCTGACCCTCCAGCTTACCTCTAGCGATCACTGCAAACACAAAATGAATGATCAGGAGAAAACGCCTACTAGCAGGGATTTTCGCCACTACACATAATCCTATGAATGAAAGCTACAGTAGACTTATTATCTATTTAAATTGAAAATTAACTTGATTACTGAAACTGAAGTAACGGAATGGATGCTCTATGAAAGCCAGTATGCGCCCCAGAGGCGTGACAAAGATACAAAATGGTAAGTCATTGGTTTATGACAACAAGCCAGCCAGCCATTGATGTCATACAGCCAGATTTATTGGAAAATTAGTCAAAAATTATGTAGCAGAGAACAATGTTTTTGTCTTGTACTATTATTTTAAAAAGCACCCTATACAACGAAATAAAATGTATGGGTTTTTTTACATGGTCAGTACAACATGTAAGAAGAATTCGCGAGCTCTTACAAATCGGCTATGCTAAGAATACTATAGCGACGACAAAAAAATTGGAAATTCTTGTCGTCGGCCTTGCTTAGAAGGGTTATAAGAAGAATTTTGGATCTGTCGCACAGAGCAAGCTATGGTTTACTTTCTACTACACATGTGGGTAATTTTGAAGAGTAGATATCGGGTTATAACTGGCCAACCAGCTTTTCTTTTGATAGACAAAGCTTAGATTTTTATACAAATATAAGGAAGTAAATTGGCTGTCAAATGATGAAATGTCAAGAATTAAGCTGTCAACCTTTGTCACTTATTTAGTAAAAAAATGGGAAACTCTAACTATGGAACGCTACACTCTTGAACAAAACTTTTAATTGTAAAAGTTTACTATCGAGATGGTGAACATTTTACTGTATCACTTCGTAAAATTCGAGCAGTTTTTCCTCGTAATCAGGCTTCTTCTGAGCCCGGTATACGTAATTTAATCGCTAAATTCGATGCTCTCGGTACTCTTTCTGACAACAACATAACAACATGCTCGTAGTGGCCGTAGTGATTCAAACATAGCCGCTGTATTGCAACGTGTTGAGAAGGAGCGTGGAGCATCAACTCCTCGACGTTCGCAACAAGTGGGCATCACCAGAGGAACTTTGCGCAACATTTCGCATAAAGATCTTCATCTTCACGCTTATAAAGTTCAACTCGTTCAAGAATTAAAGCCAGCCGACGATGGTTTGCGTCGAACGTTTGTGATTGGCCGTTTGAAAAACTGAACGAAAACAATGCATTTTTCAACAAAATCATCTTTCAATTAGACGGTTACGTAAACAAGCAAAATTGACGCATATGAGGTTCACAAAATCCACAAATAGTCCTCGAAAAACAATTACATCCAAGTAAAGTGACCGTATGGTGCAGTTTGTGGTTAGGCGGCATAATCGGACCGCATTTTTTTCGAAAATAAGCAAGAAAAGGCCATCACCGAGAATTCTCTGCGCAACTAAACCATGATAAGCAATTTTTTGTGGCCACAAGTGACCAATGTTGACATTAGTGACCTTTGGTTTCAGCAGGATGTTGACACAAGTCACACAGGCAGCCAAACAATTCACTTATTGCATGAGAAATTTCCCGGTCGCGTAATTTCTCGATTGGGCGATGTCAATTGCCTGACTAGTACTTGTGATTTAAAGTCACTGGATTGCTTTTTCTGGGGCCATTTAAAAAGACCGGATTTATGTGAACAAATCACAAACAACTGAAACTCTGAAAAATTGACGAAATAAGTAAAGCTTTGTTGCAAAATTTGGTTCAAAATGTTGTTAAAAGTGCGGACGTCGGCCGACGTGCTAGAGGTGGACATTTGCCCGATATCATATCCGCTGAACGAATATGGTTGTGTATACACTTGAACAACGCTTCGCTAAGATTCCGATTTTGCCAAAAAAAAAAAAAAAAATCATCTCTTCAGATGAAGCTCATTTTGATCTTGGCGGGTATGTAAACAAGCAAAATTGTCGCATTTGGGGCACATAAAACCCGCACGCATACATTGGAAAGCCGATACACCCAAGACGAGTCACTGTTTGGTGAGGATTTTGGTCCAGAGGTATAATTCGAAAATGAAGAAGGAGTGGCTGCTACAGTCAATGGCGATCGCTTAAATCGTTAAAATTGAAGAGGAGGATATTAGCAATATTTGGTTTCAACAGGACGGCGCTACGTGCCACACAGCCGAAGCTACACTCGATGTTAAGCGCCCTGTTTTCAAAAAAAATAAAAAATTATTTGGCGAACCCTATATAAGAAGCTGCTTTTGAAATTTTCGAAACATATTCTTGAGTAATGAGTAAAAAATCCAATTTTTCTTACTTCCACGCCTCAATATTAACCGATTTAAACTTTCAAAGCGAATATAAAAGGAAGATAAATTGGCTTTTAAATGACATGTATTTATCACTTAAGCAGCCTTGAGGAATATGTGTGCATTTCTTAAGCAAACACAGCCTTCTTTCAATTTTCTTCACATTTTTCAAGTTTAGATCTCATTTTGTACACTTTTTTATACAGGAATGCATTGCTTTCAAAAAATCCACTGAAAGTTGACGAAGCTATTAAACTTTTTAATGAAGAAACTTATGAAAAACTCATGCGATGCATGCATATGAATACGAAGTAAGTGTATTTGCTTTTTAATATTCATTTAGTAAAAGAAAAAAAAATTTCTTTATGTTTCTGTGTATAAATCATAATTTTTTCAAGACAATCATCTGATATTTTTTTAACAATAATTTTAATCATTTTTTTCAACATCCAAAAATAACCCTTGTAAAGTGTAGATGGTATTTTTTGTATCGTATTTTAAACGAGTAGATGTAAACGTTTTTGCATGTGTGCATATTTTGGGCTCCTTTAATGCAGAGGGAAGCTACAAGAGAGTCTGGGTCGTTATACAAAATATTTAAATTTTTATTTTTTTTTTCGCAAAGTGAAAAAGCTATAAAAATACCAGCCAAAAATATCGCCTTACCAAAGGAATGCAATGAAAATGCCAATAAAGTAAAACATTTATTGAAATATTTTAGATTTTTTATGATACTACACATAGTTTTTGTCTGATACAAGTTTTTTTTGGAGGGTGAAAAATAAATAAAAATCGCACTTTTTCGATCGTTTTCATTATCAGCATATGAGTATTAAGAAAACCATAGCGGTTTTACTCGCCTGCCCATGTTTTACTTGTTCGAATTTGTATTCATAAAAAAGTAACTTCGATTTCGTTGCTTTGCAATTGCATAAGCGAAATGAATTTACTGTAATTTCCTATGGGTATCAATAGCTACGAGTACGTGTGAGTGTAAAAGCAAGTGGAAAATTAAAAGTTCTTTGATAAAAAAAAACAACTAAAGATAATTCATATATTTATATATATATATAGTGGTGGGTACTGGGTGAGCACATTTCATGTACGCTGGATTGAAAAGCGTATAGTTTTTTCTAGGCATCAAAATTGGGTAAATTATTTACCTTTATGTGTTTTCTATGGTGTGCTCAGTGTGTACCGTAACTTTTTTTCTTGCATTCTTCGGCGGTTTTAATTTTTATGTTGAAAATGTTTTAAAAAATATGTAATCTGCACTGGACAGCAATATAGCACATTTTACAAATTTCGATAGTCTTCACAAATTTTTTGTTTACAAACTTAAATTGCAAACTTTTGTGAATTTTTAATCTAAAAGTTTATATAAAAACCATAAAACCAATAAATAGAAATGGTTCAAGGTAAATGGTGTTCAAAGGCATAGCATGGACCCTAAATACGAGGGATACAATTTATATTTCGGAAACTGTCATTAGTTAGAACCTGGCAACACCATAATAATGTTTGAAATTTTTTAGCATAAACCTACTCTTAACGTTTTGATGTACAAGTGCTATTTGTTTTGTTAGCAGTGAGTTAAGAAAATCAATTTGACCAATAAATAGAATTCTCAAGAGAAGATAAAGCGATAAAGCATCATCAAAAACCACAGTATATCGCTGGTGTAGTGAATTCGGTCGCCCACAAATTCCATGAAGGTGGTACAAAATCAGTTGTTATGCCACAAAACTTCGTTGCAGTACGTTAACTAATAAAGTAAGATCGTCATATGACACATTGTGAGTTAGAGGCATCCTTGCATATTAGTTCTACTTCAATACATACGATTTTACATGAACATTTTTTTTTTTTTTTGTAAAAAAAATTCATTCTCGTTGGATAGCACATAATTTAGCAATCGCCAAAAAAAAAGTTCATGCCGATTGGTGTAAGGAAATGATTCATACTCATACTGCATCATGTACGCACAATAAGTTTAGATGAGTATGAGTCAATAGCATCATAAACATTGATAAGTATGAGTATGAGTACTTCAAGCTTTATAGTATGAAAGCCTACGAGTAGCCATTGCAAAAAGCTTGATTGCGTATGAGTATAAAAATTTATAAATCATGATTCGAGTATGCATTTGTTCATTCAGTATTCATTACTGATCTCGGATACATACACAAAATATCATTAATTGATGTTAATTTTATCACAACTGGTCAAAATGTGGCCACATACAGCACAAGCGGTTAAAAGCCGATGAAAAAAAATTAATTGCAGTTTTTGGTGTTCAGAATTCAGTCTTCTCCTTAGATAAAACGTTACACGAATTTTCTACAGAAACTCCGCAGCATCTACTTTAAAAATTTTAAATTGACACTGGGTAAACTAAACGGGAATATGTTGCAATTAGGTTGTAAACTTTACCCAATAAATGTACTTGAAACAAAAATTTATGCCAGTAAAGCTTAAACAATAGTAGCATTTTGGCAAGCCTACTAATTTTGTTGTTTTATATTTATCAAATGCACAAACAACAATTTACTTGCACCCTGACATCAACTACTTCTGCCTTCACAAACTCAAAGTAAGCATTTTATTATAATTTTACCCTTTGGTAGCTGTAGCTTAATTATTACAAATGCAATTCATTACAACCACGTTTTTAATGTTGCCAATATATTTCACAAATTCTCTTCTTTTTCTTTGGATGTACATATGTACACGTGGGTGTGTGTACATGACGCTGTTTATACTCAAAGCAAACATCGGTTAACAACTGAACATATACTAAGCAGCCTGTCTAGCTGTGCAACGAAACACTCATATAATTTACTCCACCAAGCACTCACACACACACATTAGTGTTTATTTTAATTACTGTATGTTGTTATATGGCATAGCATACTTTAAGGTGCATTGCCGGTGATAAACGTATGAAAAACATACACATACGCACAGGGTAAGAACTGTGTAAATTTGCATAATTCTGTGACGAAATTAAAATTGAGCACGAAAATCAGGTGAAGAAAGTCATAATTAAAAAAAAATTTAATTAAACATTATTGGTCCATTCATTTATGGCCTGATCATATGTTTTTAGTCAGTTAACAGACAGACTTTTATATTTAAAGGTTATAGTTGTCGCTACAATGACGTTATATGAACTTTAAATGATATACTGTCAGCAATAAATAGCGCACAGTTTCGTGGGCTTACAAGTAAAACAGGCAAGCAATGGCAGTACGACTGCTATTCGTCTGTCTGATAATTATCCATTAAACGTAATGTATGAGTTAAAGTGTGCAGGGAAAAATAATAAATTACAATTAAACGTAAATGTCATTTACACATTGATGTTCGGCTTAAAATGATATTTTGTCACATCAATGCAGTCAAGGAGCACGAGGCAAATCAATATTTTAACTTTTACATTTAAGTCTGTTTGAAAGCAGAACAACATTTCAGATCTTTTAAATGGTGCTATGAAATACATATATTTTATCACACTTTCTGAGACTTAAATTATGTGAAAATCTTTTTATAGGAGTGTGTGTTATAAATTAAATAAAACTTTTATTCTGTTTAATGGAACATAACACAGTATTTATTTTCTAGGTACACAATATTGAAGGAACCAATATGTTTCAATTCTTAATACAAAAAAAATAAATAAAATATTCCAAGTTGTATGCTAATAAAAATTTTCTTTTTTCCTAAGTTACTATTCTCCAAATTTGTAAATACTCTTACCAACAAAAAAGAAAAAAAAATCGTTTTTTATTTTAACTTCAAGTTGAATTAGAGATAAGAATCATGTTCAATCCTCTTAACAGCAGATTTAAAGTCAATATATTAACTCTTTAAACAATTATACTCACATTTACACTATATACCTATCTTAGCTTGTAACCCATTGAGATACTGGAGACCATATTGTACTGGCTACTAAATTTATTTTTAATAAAATTTAATGCATAGTGTTTTATAAGAGCATGAGAACTTAAAACGATAATACAGGACAGAATGAATGAAATGAATTTGTTTTATTATAAACGTGCGACGCTGTAGTATGGTAGGTAAGACACACGCTTACCAACCAAGAGCTGCTCAGTTCAATCCCAAGGCAGATTATCTTACAATTTTTCGAAGAACATTGCTAGCCAGTAGTTATGAGTATTTACCCTGAGTGCCTTTCAATGATTCTGACAATAGAATTAAGTGTAGCTCATTAGTTGAGAGAAGTTCTCCTTGTTCCACTTGGAATGTCGCGGGAATTAGGTATATTTGTAGATAATTTTCTGGCATTTTTTTTAATATAAAATTTCGGCATATATATCCGCAGTGGCATCGGGCAGTCCAATTTTAGATTCAAACAGTCCAATTTTAGAATATATTTTTCAATGAATCTGGCCCTATAGCGTCAATGGTGGCTTGAACATTGGCTCCCAGTATTTTATTTTGTGATTCATTTTTTCAGTGATTAATTTTTGAAGACAAAAATTCAGTCAGCATGACTCGATAGCGCTCGCCATTCGCCAGCTTCTTGCTCATTTCGAAAGAAATATGTACCGATAATTTCGCCAGGCTGTAAGCCACACCAAAAGGCCTGAGAATTATCTTAATTAATCACAAATGAGCGTCATCGAAATGAACGAAGTGCTCTGTGAAATTCACGGACAGATAAATTTTTTTTTAAGTATATTTTGACCGAGCAAAAATGTGACATTCTCAGCTGTAAAACAATAACTATCGATATCGACAGGTCCCATGCAGCTAAAACTCACTCTTTGTAATAAGAAAAAATTGTAAGTACTCACTGGCGTATGAGTAACATTTAATTTTCAATCTTATTTAATATTACTTATACGCTGAAGTATAAATTATTCGAAAATTCTAAAAATATATATACGTATATAACTGTAAACAAAGCGTTTGAAATTATTGCCATTTTTTGCTGAATCTAAATTTGTGTAAAAGTTTTTTTCTATGAAGTCATGAGCAGCAAATAGAACAAATTATCGACAAAATTCTCAGTCTTGTAGTATTTAAGCAATATCTGAACTTAAATGCTACTTTCATTGACCTTGAGAATAATTTCTTTTTTTTTAAGACCAGCACCCTACTCATACAGTGTATTGTGCTAATACTAGCAAAATAGGTTATTGGAAGGAGGACAGAGGGAGTAGTGTTTATGGACGTTAGATTTAAATTTACTCATGTCGTAAGTGGCAGGAAATACTTTCGCTGGAAGATTATTCCACAACCGAACAGTGCGACCAAAAAACGAATTCTCCCTATAATGCATTGTGCCATTTACTGGACAATCAACTACAAAGGGATGCGTTCTACGAGAAATACGAGTACTACTTAAAAATATATGATTTTAAGGAATTTATTCCTTAATTTCGTTAGAACACATTCCGTTAAAGTACCGATAGAACAATGAAACACATGCCACATTGCGACGGTGCTCCAATGAATCGATAGAGTTGGCTACCTTACCGTCATTGATGAGCATCTTCACCCTCTCCTGTACGCGGTCGAGAAGCTTCAAAATAGACTTTGAAGCACCGGCCCATACATGAGAGTTGTAGTCCATTTTGGGTCGGATATAGGTCTTGTAAATATTAAGGAGATCAGATGGGGTGAAGTGTTTCTTGCACCGTCTCAAAAAACCAAAGCACTTTAATGCTTTTTTCGATACTTGAAATATGTGATTGAATTCTCCGGAACAGACATCAAAAGTATTAAGTTTCGAAATGAGAGCCTCGTGTCAAACTCTATCAAACGCCTTTGAGATATCCAGAGCCACAACTTTACTCTCGCCAAAACCATGAATGGACTTGTTCCACTTCTCCGAGAGCAACGCCAGCAGGTCACCATTTTTTTTATTGCAAATGTGTGATGAAAAATGTTAATATTGTTACGTTTTTACCTTTTTAAAAACATATTTTTATAAGTTCGTAGATTGTAGTTAAAATAAAATAAATTTTGTGTTTGGTTTTAATTAAAAATCCTTCATTCAGCGCAGTTATGTGCACCACTGCTTGTAATCTTTTTACAGGGAATAACAATTTTTATTCTTAATTACTCTGTGTTCTTAAACTTTGTCAACAACAATTACTCGACAGATCTTTCTTCCTAAAATTCTTCCAGCCTTATCGTAGTTATAACTTAGGTTCCATCACAATCTTTTCAACCAGAGGTTATCCACACTTAAGTCTCTTTACTGAGTTAGCTCCAACTCTCCTCACACCCATAACACATTCGTTGAGTTAACTTTACTTAAACTGCACTCGCTGAGTCAACGACACATAAACTGATTGCTGTTCGCATCGATTTGCTTTTTATATGGCTGAGTAAACAACACATCGAAAGCTCTCGAGCCTCTCGATATTTCAGGTAGATTCCATTTCTTTATTTTAACTTCTTTTTAGTTCATTTGTAGCCATGCATATGTGAACATCTACCTCTTTCAGCTCTTAGTAATTGTTGTTGTTTGTTTATTGTCTGTTACTTGTTTTCTTTGCTGCTTAATTATTGTTGTTGCCGTATTATTTTTATTTACTTTATCTCTGCTAACGGTTGTTGTTGTAGATTTGGTTATTTGTAAACAGCACGTGTAGCTGTTCTTGCAGCTTTTGTTTATTTATTTGAGCGATGTAATAAATGCTGTGGTGCCCAACCTTATTTTCGTAACAATATACTTATCAAATGAGGCTCTCAATAGACCACTTACTTTGTAATACTGTCAACTAGTTATCGGATGGTTGGTCTTTGTATAAAAATACCTTTTGTTTTAAACAAAAATACCAACAACAAAAAATATCAGACAAAATTTTCTAAAAAAGAAATGTTAGAGATTTTTTGAAGTCTGGTTAATTTAGTCAAAAACTGTATTTTAGTCTTAAATTTTATACTTTATTCGATATTAGCTAAATCAAGTCACACTTAAGCATGCATAGCGGCCAACAACATGAAGCGTTGCTTCTGTGTTAGCCACCAGAGTCCGATGGCTTCCTAACTGGCCAAGCCAATCCATTTTTTTTTTAATTTGTTTAGTCAGAGAAATGTCTGGGAAAAACTTAAAACTGCCTTTTTAATCAAATGAACATTCTTTGCATGACTATCGCTTTGTACAATTTGAATAACGCTAATAATAAGACTGAATTACAGAACAGTAGTTCGTCCACTTAGGTTAGTTTGCATAACGGCAAAAAAGCGCAAAAGGAGGCAAATATCATCGGTGGAGATTTCTAGATTTTCTGATTTGCCTTGTTGCTCCCATGTTCAACCATTTTTCGAAAAGTTGCTTTTGACATAACAAATAAAGAGAAAAAGCGAAAATGAGGACTATTATCTTAGCAGTTATGTCTTTACAGGGCAAAGTGTTTCATATGTATAGAATTCTTATAAGTTGATAAATATTCAGTAGAGTAGTAATCTTCATTCAACAGAACAGAGAGATACAGAACTTTTTGTGGACTTTTTTTGTTGTTCAAAATAAAAAAGAATCATTGCAAGTGAACATTGAAACCCAACAATATACGTAAAAACCATTATTTTTGTAATGAAGTTTGTCAGTCTTTCATTGTCTATCATTGTTTACAATATAAGCTGACTTGTCAGTAAATAATTTCTTACTGCTTTGGCAAAGACTTTTCGAACGTAATTAGTATTTCATACACAGCAGCAGAGTATAATAAAATTGCTTTGCTATTAATTAGTTATTAAAGGCAAAAAATATATTTTCTTTTCCTACCAATGAAATCAATAAAAATTAAGCTCAAACCTAGATCAGGACATTATTAATGTACACACATAAATAAATATACAGAAATATGTATGTACGTACTATATTAAATAGATGATTCCCCATATCTGTGATAATTGAGTTTTTATTGGCAAATAAGGAAATAATATAGTCATTTTCTAATTTGAGAAGAAAAGTGTGTGGAGTGTGGAAGAAGTAGCGATAATTTATTAATTAAAACACACATATTGTATAAACGTATATATGAAATATGATAAAACTCGGCCACTCTTGGACACTGTAATAAACTGATTTTGTTGATAAAAGTCAAAATAACAAGAAATAGATAAGAAAAGCTTTTGTTTGATTTTTATTATATATGTACATATATATTAAACTATGAAGAATAGAAAACAAAATTAAAGTTCAGTAAAAAAGAAAGACTTCAATTTGTTAAAAAAAAGTTACATAAGCGAAACTCATACGGCTACACAAATATCTGAGAATATAACTTATTGTTATAAAATGTATACTTTGTGTGCAGACCAGGGTTGGAAACTTACTGGGTAATCCAATTAAGGCCACCCGGGTTTTATTAGGTATTATATTTTAAAAAACCCGGGTAGGTTTTTTTTATTTAAATTCTTTCGTCGTTAATTTACAGCAAAAATAATTATAATTTACGGATTGGAAGTACGAATTAATTCGGTCCGTTTTATAGCTCAAAACAGATAATAAATTTACAAATTTATCAAATCACTGCTTATAAAGGGTCCGCCAAATAATTTTTTTTAAATGCTATGAAAAAAACTACTGAATATTTGCTCACAAAGGTCAAACTCGTACAAGCTAAATATGTATAATACATCTGTGGATTCAAATGAATAACTCATGTGAATATCTTCAGAATATCTTCATAAACAACCTGATTGGTGTGCTCTCCACAAAATTTCGGTAAAAGTTTGACTCAATTGGGTCCCATTTGTCTAAAACAATACGCTTAAATCCAGATTTTAAAGAAATGTGCTTTTCTCTCACTTCATTCTAAAGATAGTTCCAAAAATTTTATAGTGGGTTATGTCATGGCTCTAAAGAAGAGTTTCTATCACTATATAATATCCAAAGTACAATTTTTCCGGCTAATAATGGAAAATAATTTCATTCAAATGTCTGCCTCGGCTGGCCATGCAGTAGCCTACACGATCGGTCCAATTTTTAAGCACATTATCGATTGTGTGCAGCTGTATTTCACCAATGGCTTCACGAAAATTGTCCTTTAAAGCGTCAGTTGTCTCTGGCTTGTTGGCGTAGCACCCCACAAATAATAGTCCAATGGTGTCAAATCGCAGCTCCGAGGTGGCCAAACGACATCAGCTCTGCGGCTGATAATGCGATCTTCAAGAAGAGGGAGCAAAACATCGAGTGTAGCTTCGGCTGTGTGGCACGTAGCACCGTCCTGTTGAAACCAAATGTTGCTAATATCCTCCTCTTCAATTTTTGTGAACAAAAATTCGTTCAACATAGCCCGATAACGATCCCCATTGACTGTAGCGGCCACTCCTTGCTTATTTTCGAAGAAAAATGGCCCAATTATACCTCTGGAGCAAAATCCGCACCAAACAGTGACTCGTCTTGGGTGTATCGGCTTTTCAATGTACGCGTGCTGGTTTTCTGTGCCCCAAATGCGACAGTTTTGCTTGTTTACATACCCGCCAAGATCAAAATGAGCTTCATCCGAAAAGATGATTTTTTTTTTGGCAAAATTGGCATCTTCTGTAAGTCGATCGCAGGCCCACTTAGCGAAGTGAAAAAACGTATACACAACCATATTCGTTCAGCGGAAGTATAAAACTAATTATCTGTCAAATCAGACATGAGCTAACTCTTACCATTCACGAAGTAAGCACTTGTTGAAAAAAAACTTTAGATGGCGGATCCGTTACATAATGCCGCCTTATTCCCATTAATAGTGGGAATAAAATATATTGTACAAAATTTGGGAGCAGTTATTAAATCCATTAAAACCCGGTGGGTTGAGTTTAAAAAAATCGGGCTTTTGCCAACCATGGCCAATGATGCCTCCGCTCTACAAGCCGCACCAAACAGTCTCTCGTAATGGGTGCATTGGCTTCTGTAAGACCACCTTTGGATTGCCCAAAACGGCAATTTTAGTTATTAACGTACCCACCAAGATATAAATGAGCTTCATCCGAATATATGATTTTTGATTTTTTTATATTTTTTTCAATATTTTGCAATTTTCGACAAATTGTTTTTGTTTTAGAAATAAATTTTTAATAAATCGCAACGTTGCTTAAGCATCAACGATTAGTTTCGTTCAGTGGAAATAATATACTGAATTTTGTAATAGGTTAGAATGTCATAAGTATTGCCAGATTCGAAATAACCACTGGTTCAAATTTAAACCGATTGATGGCCCACCAGATAATATTGTCTATTAAAAAGGTTATGCTCTTAAGTAATAATCCTGTAAGGGAATACATTTTTTTTAAGTATTTTTTTATACTTTTCTAGCACAAAGTTGCAGCCAGTAACTTATGCAACAAAAGCTACAAGAATAACAACCACTTTATTTTATTTAAAATCATAAAACAATAAAAATTCTAACTTTAATTCTTTACTTTTTTAATAAAATAAGATTACAACGATTACATTTCACAAATATTCTAGACTTAGGTACTGGCTGCCTTTAAATCTTATTGTGGAAATGTTGACTTTTGCTGCAGATGTTCTGATACTGGAAGTGTAAAAAATAAAAAATAAATTCTGTTAGTGAGCACTAAAAAAGGCTTTAAGAAAATGTTTTTTCTGTTTAGATTATAAATATTAATGCCATAAGAGCTAAATACTAAAAGAATTTTGATCGAATAATGAAAATAGCCAATTTCGAGTGACAAATAACTCGAACAATATGTGTCAATTAATCGAACAACTTTTTTGTGTAAAACTTAGGGTGCAAAATAGCAAATGTTTATGATTATTCAGTATTACGCCTATATTATCTGTTGAAATTGTATTACAAAATCAGACATGTATGTATAAATATCACTTCTTTTTGTTTTCATTACACATTTTTCGAACGTAATTTTGCTTGCTTTTAGACCTAAATGTACCGGACGATAACCTTTAAGAAGAAGAAGATTTAAACGAAAACAATGTTCTAGGCAAGCTGAACAAAACACTACCAAGTACTGAATGTTTTAAAAAATCTAATACACAAAGTATCAGTATCATACCATTTCATGTATTTAGACAAGGCAAAGAGAAGATCAGAAAAACTTTGTAAGGCAATTAAATTGCTATCACCAACATCGCTTCGCGAGATTCTCTTTTTTCTCCTTCGCTATTTCTAATATTTCTTAACGACTTTCTTATTCTTACTTATAATCCTACCTACTCTTTCGCTGATGACGGCAACATTTGTCGTTCATATTATTTTGATCGTAGGCCGATTCTCTTACAGATTGGGGCGAAAAGAATGAATATGAATGACACACTCAAGCGATCTGGCGAAAATCTCTATTTTAATGCAAGACCCAATGTTGTTTTTTAACACTCAGTCGTGGTGATGTGTTGTCATCCAGGGAAAATGTTGAAATTCTGAAAGCAGATGCTCTTGATATTCTGGGCGTTCGTTGGAACGATCAGATATTTCATGTGTCGAAAGAAGCATTCAAGTATTAAGATAACCGACCCAAAATGGTATACAACTCTCATGTATGTGCCGGTGCTTCAAACTCTATTTTTAAGCTTCTCTACCGCCTACAGGAGATGGCGAAGGTACTTAGTAATGACGGTAGGGTAGTCAACTCTATCGATTCGTTAGATCATCGTCGTAATGTGGTGTGTGTCTTATTGTTCTATCGGTACTATAACGGAATGATAAAATGAGGGAATTAGTTCCTAATAATCACATATTTTCACGCAGTACTAGTTTTTCTCGTAGAGTGTAACCCTTTGTAGTTGATTGTCCAATGAATCGCATAACGCATTAGACAGAGAATTCAATTTTTACTGCACCGTTCGTCTATGGAATGATCTTTCCTCGACAGTTTACCCTGCCATTTACGACATAAATAAATTTAATTCAAATGTCCACACTGGATTCTATCCTCCTTTCTGTAAACTATTTTCCTAGTACCACTACAGTACACTACATGAGTAAGGGACATCCTCTGAAAAAAGAAAAGAAAAAAAAAACATTGACGTCGTTTTTAAATAAAAAAAGAAAAAACCCAAATACACATGTTCGTTTTTTCCATTAGATTTTTTTACGAACAAAAGTAAAAGTTGGAAGCTCTACCAAATACACACTGTCACTCACTTGATAAGGTTCACGAATATAATTATTTGAATGAATTTCATTATATGAGAATGAAGAATCATAGCATAAGAATCGAAAATTACTAACAATAGTTGCTAAAATATGTAGAAATAAGTGATATAAACTACAAAAAATTTCAGAGAACAAAAATCGCTTTAGAATGAGAGCTCTACCTAATTGGGATTTTTATGCCTCCATGGTCATATTTATAAAAATGTTTATGGAGATTTAGATATCAACGTTTTATAAGCTATTACTTGGGCTCGTAAGTGTTATAAGAGCCTTAGCATTTTAAGTACCTGTTTCATATGTTCCCCCCAAATTTTTATTTTCCCATATATAATGGCGTACATCGAACCTTGTAAGTGCGTTTGGTATGTCTACTAAACTCGATTGTTTTACTTGTGTTATAACACTTAAAAAATATTGCTGTTAAATGGGATTTATACATAAAAGTATACAAACTTTTAATGAGTTTTGTTTTTCTTTTTAATTAAAGTTAAAATTAAATTTTAAACTTTGTAGACAATTTTTCATTATATGTAAGTATGTAATATTATAATTTAATTGATGGCCATATTTTTAAGTAAAAATATAAATTTTTCAATATTAAACAGATTTATATTGATATGTCGAATGCGGTTTTTTCAAAATCTTAATTTTTCGAATACCGAATAAACCGCTTAATTTAACACGAATAACCGGTTGAAACTATTCTCATATTACAGCGGTATTACCTCATAACATTAGCTAGTAACTGGTTATGAGTCTAAAAATAATATCGGATTCAGCTCATTGACTGAGAGAAGTTCCCGTGTTCTTCCATAGAATGTTATCGGAATTAATATAGTAATGGCAGTATAAACAGTAAAAAGATACGGTAAATGTATTGAGTGAAAGTACTTCTTGATATGCAACAGTAAAAAAGATGGTTTGCTGAATTTAAATGTGGTTGTACCACGAAGTGGATATCCAAAAACTGTAATAAAGTCAGAAACCATAGCTAAAATGCATGATATGGTATTAGACGACCGACGAATGAAGGTGCGTGAAATAGGTAACATCATAGGCATCTCAAATGATCGAGTGCATTTTATTTTGCATTAAAATTTACAGATGAAACAGCTTTCTGCCAGATGAATGCCGCATTTGTTAATAGATGACCAAAAACGCACTCGAATGAAAATTTTTCAAACTTGTTTTGATCGTTTTAAGCGAAATAAAATGTTGATGAAACAGGGATCAATTACTATACACTAGAGATAAACGAACAACCTAACCAATGGACTGAAGCTGGTGGAGGTGCACTAAAGAACGGTAAGGCAACGGTTTTCTGGGATTACAAAGGTATTTTATTGATCGACTATCTTCACAAATGTAAAACAATAAATTGGGATTAGTATTGTAACCTTTTGGATCGACCGAAGATGAAAATTTGAGGAAAACGCCTGGTTTACAACACAAAAAATGTTTTTTCATCAAGGCAAGGCACCATCAACACAGGAGTGTTGTAAAAATTTAAAAATTTAATTGTAGTACGAATCGCTTGACCATTCGCCTAACTTAGTTCCCTCTGACTTCTACCTGTTCCGAAATTTCACTATACTGCACCTGATTCTATAGGGTCCGCCAAATAAATTTTTTTTTGGAAATGTTATAAAAAAAACTACTGAATATTTTCTCAAATTTCTTTTTTTATTTGAAAGTAAAATCCTTCCGGTTGATAATGGAAAATAATTTTGTTCAAATGGCTGCCTCGGCTGGCCATGTAGTAGCCTAGACGATCGGTCCAATTTTTAAGCAAATTATCGATTGTGTGTAGCTGTGTTTGACCAATGGCTTCACGAATATTGTCCTTTAAAGCGTCAATTGTCTCTGGCTTGTTGGCCTAATACTTATCTTTGACGGCACCCCACAAGCAATAGTCCAACGGTGTCAAATCTCTGCTCAGAGGTGGTCGACATCAGCTCTGCGGCTGATAATGCAATCTTCAAAAACAGGGCGCATAACATTAAGTGTAGCTTCGGCTGTGTGGCACGTAACACCGTCCTGTTGAAACTAAATATTGCTAATATCCTCTTCAACAATTTTTGTAAACAAAAATTCGTTCAACATGGCCCGATAACGATCGCCATTGACTGTAACGGCCACTCCTTGCTCATTTTCGAAGAAAAATGGCCCAATTATGCCTCTGGACCAATATCCGCACCAAACAGTGCGTCGTCTTTTCAATGTACGCGTGCGGGTTTTGTGTGACCCAAATGCGGCAATTTTGCTTGTTTACATACCCGCCAAGACCAAAATGCCCTTCATCTGAAAAGATGATTTTTTTGGCAAAATCATTACCATGATTTTCAAAGTAATGTCGCAATATTTCCCAGCGTTGTTCAAGCGTATACACAACCATATTCGTTCAGCGGAAGGACAAAACTAATTATCTGTCAAACCAGACATGAGCTAAGTGTTACCATTCACGAAATAAGCACTAGATAAAAAAAAAACGTTAGATGGCGGACCCTTTATTTTTAGACTCATTGAAAGTTATCTACAGCTTAACGCCAGCTCCTAACAGCTGATGGCATTATTTAGAGAAGTTTTTCATAGTGTAAATACTCATAACCAGTCCCTAGCAATGTTATAAGGCGATACCGCTGTTAAAAATTGTCCTACGGTCTGAATTGTAATTGAAATGAGTTTCTCTTAGTTGCACTGGTGTAATGGTTAACCATATGAAAACGAAAGATTCTCCCAAATTTTTGCTGATATTATATTAAATACTTACAGCAAAACGTTTGGGGCATCCTACATTAAATTTATGTTAAACAATAAAATATTTTGCTGTGATGACTACTAAGTTTCACTAAAATGAATTTTGAAAGAATTGAGATTATAAATATGCATAAAGTACACAAATATAGGTTAAGATCGTAAAAAAAGTATTGATGGTGCACTGAGTGTAAAACAGTTTTGTATTATTACAAGGACCACGATAGTTGCACTTGTAATACAACTCTAAATAAAATGCGGACACAGATGAATGCACCATTAAAGGTTGGGGACAGCAATTGTGCAACTTCGGCATTTGATAAGCAAATTCCTATGAAACGAAAAAGAAATGAAGAAATAAAATTTAAAAACACTTTTTATTTTAGTTTTTTTTATATAAATATTTAAAGGATTGTAAAGCGAAAGGGTATTGAATTTATAATCCAGATGGTGTAGCATTACATTTACAAATTGCTTTTAGTTAGAGAAGAAATAATAAGAAATTTTATTTTAATTATTTAGAGAAAATTTAAAAAGTATTCAATTTCTTGAACAAAAACCTTACGCCCGTGAAAACTTCAGATATCTATACACTATGTAACTATAGTGTAATAAGAAAAATATACGAATATATATGAAAATAAGAATAGATTTACTTCTTATTCAAGTTAAACAAAGAAAAAATATACATAATAATCGCCATTTTTTAGAGATTTAAAAACTGCTAAAGCGAAACAAAAATATATAATCTCACGTTTACTAACGAAATGCTTTAAAACCAATATCAGTATCATTTATTATTATCAATGAGGTATAAAAATACCGCGACCTCTCGATCTATTGTTTAGGGTTTTCATATAATAACTACCCTCACCTCTTTGATCTGATGAAATTCAGGACGTCGGTTGGTATCAGCCCTACCTGATATGTGATAGGCACCTACGAGGTCGGATTGATATTGAAGCTACCTAAGTAGGAAAAAAACAATTTTTTTTTTCAAAAACCATTCATTTCTCAACATAGTCTCCTTTTAGCTCAATACACTTAGTAAGACGATTTTCCAACTGTTCTATACCATCTGAATAATACGATTTTGGGAAATAAGCATTAGTTTCGCTAATCACTTCTTCGTTTGGGATGAATCCTTTCCTGTGAGCCATTTTTTCAAGTTTGGAGACAGGAAAAAGTCACTAGGGAATAAATTTGGACTATAAGGTGGATGATCAACCAATTCGAAGTGCATTTCTCGTAGTTTTAGCATCGTATCTAATGCTGTGTGAACCGGTGCGTTGTCTTGAAGAAAGAGCACTTTTTTTTGTTTAAATGTGGTCGTTTTTCCTTGATTGCATCAACCAGTTGATCCAATAATGCACGATAATACTCTCCTGTGATTGTGGATCCCTTTTTAAGATAATCGATGAGCAATATTCCGTGTACATCCCAAAATACAGTGGCCATAACCTTGCCAGCCGATTTCGCTGTCTTCGCTTTATTCGGAGCACTTCCACCAGCTTCCACCCATTGCTTCGATTAATTTTTGGTTTCAGGTGTGTAGTGGTTATTAATCTACGCCAAATATCAGCAGGATTATGCTTTATCATGTCCAAACGCCGCTGTGAAGTGATCTGTCGAACTCGTTTTTGTTCAACACTGAGCAAACGCGGTTCCCATCTTGCCGATAGCTTTTTCATATGCAAATATTCATGCAAAATGTTGAACACATATTCATATGATATGTTTACCATTTCAGCAGTCTCACGTATTTTGACCCGGCGATCATTCATAACGATATCGAGGATTTTCTTGATATTTTCTTCAGTAACCACCTCTTTTGGCCTTCTTGTTGATGGTATTGTTGCAGTGCTTGTTCGGCCCCGTTTAAATTCAACAATCCAATATTTTACCACATAATCTGACGGAGCAGATTCGCCGTAATGTTTGTCAAGCTTTTCTTTTGTCTCTTTCGCCCTTTTGCCTTTCAAATAATAGTGTTCAATCACTACACGAAATTCACTTTTTTTCATTTTCCAAGAAACACAAAAGTTGCTTACTTCAAACGACTAAAACAGATAAACTAATCGATGAATTTGGCTAAAATTCTAACAGCTGACGTTTGACAGATCGTAATTTCTAAGAAAGAAAAATTTTTTGAGTTAGTGCTGCCATCTAGCGCTAGGTAGGTTCAATGTCAATCCGCCCTCGTCTATACTTTCTCCTAGAGTGCATCAATGCCTCATAGGTATTCCAGTATGTATTCTGATGATTCGATCTCTCATCAGAGAATCTGCACATCGGGCTTGAAACTATTCTCATTTTACTCAGATGTCTATTTCTTCTGCGATATTCGGTAAAAAGCTTGGAAATTATCTTCAGGTTAACGCTGGACATTTCTATGCAGGATTGAAATCTCCACCCGTTATAGTTACTCAGCAATTGTTAACATTGCCTCAGATCCATATGGTCAGAGAGAAGTAGCCGCCTCTCATTATTCTAATTTTCGTTGTGTATGCTCTTCCTGGCCCCCCTTCCCAGTCCCCAAAATAGTTCGGTCTACTAGTGAGGTGGAAGCTCCCTTACTGGCCAGTTCATCGACTTTTTCATTCCGCGGAATTCCTTTATGACGCAGAACTCACCCTAAGCTGACCCTGTTTTCCCTGCCCAGCTGGTTCAGTTTGCCCAGACCCCCTTCCCAGTCCACAAAAGAGTCCTGGCTCCACCAGTGGGTGGAAGCTCCCTTTCTGGCCAGTTCATCGAATTTGTCATTCGGCGGAATTCCTATATAACGCAAAACTCAGCCTAAGCTGCCCCTATTTTCCCTGCCCAGCTGGTTCAGTTTGCCTAGATAGTCCCAAACTAGCTTGGTGACCTGATTATCAGATAATATGGCTATGTCCTGTCCTCTATAATTCCTCTCCAGGTTAAAATGAACAGAACTATCAAATTCCTGGCAAGTTTTCCATTATTTATGGAATATTCCCTCCTAGCGATAAGCACTCTTGCGCCTATACCACTTTTCGTTTTTGACCCATCCGTGTACCATAAAATGGTACCTTCCTTAAGGGAGTTTGTAGTCTCTCCACTCACTCCTATTACCCGGTCTTGCTCTAAGGCATTTGCCAAAGCCATAGAGTCTCATGATACTGTCCACAGGACAGCCAAGTAATCGACCACTCGGCCAACCGTGTTAACCCCTATCCCTCATACCCAATTCCTCTTCCATTATAATCATCATGGCCTCTATGGCCCCATTTTTTACTGAAATGCAGCGAACTAAAGTCCCATATAACCTGCAGTGCAGCTGTGGAACAAATTCTCATTGTCCCGGTTATGCTTACGCACGCTAATCTTTTTGTTTTATTTAGCGCTGCTTTGGTTGTTCCCAATCTAGTTCTTACCGCCCATGTAACGGCCACATATGGCACAACCGGTCTGATCATCATGCTATACATCCAGCATAATATTCTTGGGTCATCATTCGCTCTCCCATTCGTTATACAACCCCCGATTATGAGATTAATTACAAAAATTTCCATACAAAATTTTGAAAGAAAAAATCACCCAAATTGTGAACGTTTATATGTATTTTTATTACCCTGAGTATTTCTTCAATTTCAGTGTCATCTCTAATTTTTGAAAGATTTAATTAAAATGTTTTTATCACACATTTAACATTGAAAATTTATTAATTTGGCCTCCCTAATATATGCTGTCAAGCACGAAAAATGAACAAAAAATAAAAAAAAAAATTTAAAAAGTTAAACAATCAATGACCGCCCGCTGGCCTCCCTAATATATGCTGTCAAGCACGAAAAATGAACAAAAAATAAAAAAAAAAATTTAAAAAGTTAAACAATCAATGACCGCCCGCTCTCTGCATTGATTTCATAAGCCAGCAGATGAAAAGGCGCTGTGCAAAAGGAGAGAATCCAAATAAGTAATCCACACAGAGAACGAAATAATCCGAAGTCTTGTGCTAACATAGTGTAAGTGTAGTTCATTTAATTGCAAAAGTAAAAAAGGAAAAGAAAAAACATTGCCTGCACTAAAGAATTTTTTTAATTTTATCTTTATAGAGCCAATAATAATGGTGAAAATAGCAAATTTTTTAAATCTCTACTGTCATCATTAGGAAAAAAATTTAAACTCTCTTATCTTGATAAAATAGAAAATCATTATTGCGGTTACCGACAAAAGCTTTATCTGTAGGTTTTAAGTAACAAAAGATTTCGTATTAAAACCCGCTCTAGATATTTGCAAAATTTATTGTTGAAATGCCATTTTAGTTGTCTTTAACACTCCATTGTTTTCAATATTTTAGTTCCTGCATTAGTTATTGGTAAACATAAAAGGAAGGAACAAAAAACCCAGTAGACACGATGTAGTTGTCAAAACAAGATGCATTAGTAGTAAAAAAAAACTTTTTCTCCATTTGTTTTCTGTCTGATGTAAAAAAATTATATAACTTTCTCTGAAATTCAATAATAAAGTCAAGAGCTTATCTCTGCTACTTAGTATTTGATAAAGTAAGACAACCAGAGGAAAAGTAAATTGAAGTAGTAATGATCGTCTTGTATTTAAAACAAAAACGAATAATTTCAACAAAATTTGTTTGTACGTAACAATGCATGTTGTTTAAAACATTAAAACCTATAGTTGTTATGTTTTTACATTTAAAAAACGCCTTTTAGATGAGTTCGTAGATTGCAGTTAGAAAATTTAAATTTCTGTTCTGTTTTTTATTAAAATACAAAATTTTGTGTTCCATAGCTTACAACTTTTTCACAAGCAATGACAAATAGTCTTTATTATTCTCTGTTTGCACTCTTTGTGTAAAAGAACAACAACTATTACACAGATCTACCTTCTTTAAGATCTTCCAACCCGACCCTTGTTACAGCTTAGGTTCGGTGACGACCTCTGCAACCAGAGCTTATTCACATTAAACTGTCTTCACACCAGGGGTGCGCAAAAAGAGAGAAACACTTAAAATGATAAATACACTGAAGCTAAAATGCTGTAAAAAAATAGGCATGCATACATTGAACAAACATGCATAAATTTCTATAGCTTATTATTCACAGTTCTCGGTGCAAAAACTTTAGATATCTTCAAAATCTCTTAAAATCAAAAAAAAAAAAAAAAAAAAAAAAAACACAAAAACATGCGCTACACACCTTCTTCGTTGACGACTAACAAGCCACTGAAATACTTTTGTGTCTCACACACATATTTTTTGTTGTAAATGTGGTTGCCGTTTGAAATAATGTAAAAAAAGCTTATGCATTTTTTTATATACTAGATTTTTAAGCATTTTTTTAGGGATTATAATATCAATATCAATATATACTGTATGATATTTAAATTAAAAGAGTATGTAGTAAAGGTTAGCAATACAGTTGATTTTGGCATATTTCAGGAAAATTTTTGGTAGGGGTTTTTTTTCTTTTAGCAACCCAGGTTGTAATATTCACGAAGAGAATAAATAAACAGCAGAAAAACTTCGTAATCTGAGCAATATGGATGAGCGTCACTGCTTCACACTGAACTCGAACCAATAAACTCTAATCCCTGAGTTATCTTCAATTAAACTGACTGTTATCCGCATTGATGTGCTTATATGGTTTAGTTAACAATTCTTCGGAAGCTCTCAAACATCTCGATATTTCAAATAGATTCCAATTCTTTACATTCCTTTTTCTTTCGTTCTTATGCAGCGATCTAATCGCAACCATCTTCTGTGTTTCAGTGCAGGGCGAGTTGCATAAGGTGGTGGTGCTAATTCGGCTGGTTGTTTTTGTTTTTTTAATGGATATGGTGATTGATGATTGTCAAAAGTGTTGTTTATGTTTACAATTGTTGTTACTTTGTAGTAAACGTTAAATTTGAAATCAATCTTTCCTTTTTTTATTATTATCTAATCTTTTTTAAAATTTTCTTCCAGAACTGAACCCAAGCATGAATTAAACAATCGGTCCTTTCAAAGACCACCGAATATTTTCAAAAAGAGACAAACAGAAAAACTAAAAAGTTTATAATCGGCCCTTTTCAGGACCTACAAAAATTTCAAAGACAGTTTTAAGTACATTCATATAAATTTGCAGCAACACTGCCTTTTTTTATTTGTACAAAAACATATTGATATACAAGTAATACAATTTTTAGTAATCACTAGACCTCACTTTCAGACTCGGCACTATATATAGTATTATTATGATAATAAATTTGTTTTTTTCTATTTCATATCAAAAGTTACAACAATTCAAGGTTAAAAAATATCAATAGTGAAACACACTACATTATTGTCTCAAATGTGTAGTGTGGTACTTTTGGCATGTATGCGTCATTGAAAGAGTATATGCATATTTTGCTATAAAAAGGTGGTGCACACCGTATTAGTTGATATTAAAGTCCATAGGACAAATAAAAGTATCACACAACTAGCAGAAAGGATTCCTTTATTTCGAAGGCCTCGTTTTAAAACCTTAACTCCAATTCAAATGCCTAGATAAAATATATCCTTTGTAGCGTACATGTAATATAATTAAAAAGTTAACAAAAAAGGTTTAAAGATTTAATTTAAATTAGTTTGTCCAGCTTTGTGTTCAACCAAAGTCTCACCAATGCAGGAAACTTCTTTAAGTCCCTCAGCCAAACCGTGGGTAGCCTTTTCGTAAATTAATTAACGTATTTTTAGTAAACATCACGATGTTCAGAGTGACTCAAAATGACCAATGCAAAATCTACACCTTCACACATAGCAAGAAGATCTTCACCAGAAAAAGCTCCGATTGGTATGTTTCTTGGCAGAAATATTAAAATTGCATGGGAACCCAAAATAATTTGAATCTTATAACCTTTTTTTTGGAATTTGTTTTCTTTTCGTGTTATTTCATAAATTCACTTTAAGAAATAGATAAATATTCACTTTAAGAAATATTTCTTCAATAAATACAGTGAAAATAAATGTCAATACACAAAACCATATTTTGTTTACGTCAATTATTTTGACATTCATTAGTCACGATAAAGAGCAACAAAATGCATGTTGTTCTTGTTGAAATATTAGTTGTTGTAATGCAACTCCGCCAGCAAAAACGCAACAAAAAACGCCTTTAAAAAAATTATATGGAATATAATGATTGTGATGCACTGAACTCAAATCCGTTTTCAGTTCTTTTTCCATCCAAATATGGTAGTCATGTCAATATATTTCATCAGAACTTGAAAACGACTTGACCGATTTTAATGCAAGTATCACCGAACGTTTTGAAACAAAATTTTCTATAAATCACCTAAACTACATTTTCTTGTATTTCTAAGAATTTCACAGTATTCACAACATAGCGCAAAATTAGAGCACTTTTTTTTAATTTTTTTTTTTTTTTTTTTGTTCAAAAAGTTATAAAAATTTTTCAGAAGGAAAATTTCAGATGTTAAGCACAGAAATTAAAGCTTAGAATGTTGAGAATAAGATAAGCTTTAAATCATGAAAATCGGTTAGCTATTGCTGATTTTACTCAAAATTAAATGCAGGTACCTAACTTTGACCAAAATTAGCGAAGCAATGTTTTCTTGCTAAATTAAAAGAATTTTGTTTTCTTTTATTTCAAAAAAGTTATAGCAACATTATTAAAACAATATTTTTACATTTAGGCATTTAAATTAAAGCCAGATATGTAACCTTTAAAGGGAGATACCTAGCTTCGACAAAAAATTTGTAATACATTATTAGGCAACAGAAACATAATGAAATTAAATGTCTGGCATATATGTCTTTGATGAATCAATAAAGAGTCGTCATTCCTCAGATTTTTGAGGGAAATCCAGCTTTCGTACAAGTCTGCATCATAAGCACTAAAATTAAAGCTTAAAATGTTTAGAAAAAATCAGCTTTAAATCATGAAAATCGGTTAGCTATTGCTGATATTATTCAAAGTTAAATGCAGGCACCTAACTTTGAGCAAAATTAGCGAAGAAATGTTTTCTTGCTAAATTAGAGGAATTTTGTTTTCTTTTATTTCCAAAAAGTTTAGGCATTTAAGTTAAAGCCAGATATGTAACCTATAAAGGGAGGTACCTAACTTCGACAAAAGATTTTTAAAACATTATGAGGCAACAAAAACATAATGAAAGGAAATGTCTGGTAGGAAACGGTACATGCGCATATATGTCTTTAATGAATCAATAAAGAGTCGTCATTACACAGACTTTTCAGGGAAATCCAGCCTTCATAATAGTCTGCCTCATCATAAAATACTAAAATAGACCAGAAAATCTTCTTATCTATATCGAAAATATGAGACTTTCGTGTCCTTATCTAACTAATTCCATTGCTGTAATCTTGACGCAAGAAGTTCTGACTTTGATTTTGAGAGTTCTAATACTCGCACAAGATCAGGTTTTCTCGATGGACTTCTATATGCAGATGAAGTAGGAACTACAGACGCGTAACTCGTTTCACTCCGAACAGAAGAAACATCTTCTTCATTAACTATTTCGTGCCTCCTAAGGCATTGTAGGTAAAGAAACATTATTGTTTTGAAGAATTGGTCATGGGTCAGATAACATTTCATCGAATATATGATTTTGTTCTTATTTTTTTCGTAATTCTACGTGTAGCGGTCATGCAGATATAGTAATCATGTTCGTGATTTTGTGGTTCACTCCATATCATTGGTTTCATAAATGACATGATCTTTCTGTCATCGTCAAGACAACTTCTTAAAGCACAGGTATTAATAAATATTTTTGGCAGCCAATATTTGTTTCATTCATCGATAGGGAATCTAAAGTAATGTTTATAAGTATTCTTAATTTGGGAAGTTATTGTATGGCGTTGTGATTTTAAAGTTAATTCCCCACAGATGTAGCAAAACAAATCTGGAGAATTATTGCAAGTCCAAGCCCTTGACATACTGTAATCTAAAACAATAATCCATTATAAATAAGCTAACTCTGTGTACAAAATTTTATACAACACTTAGCATAATAAAAAATATAAAACGGAAATAGTCTTTAGAGTACTTTTCAGTATCAAATATCGGATAGGATTTGTCTTTTCGGTTTCGCAAGCAAGTGTTGATTTATGAAAAGAATTGTATTATCTTTCTTAAAAGTACATTTTGTACTGGGTTTTTACCACAATAATAAAAAATCTTTTTCTTAGAATACTTTTGACTTACCATAGCCATAAGAAATGAACCCTTTACTTTGTCAAAGTTAAACGCCTGCCTTTATGGGTTATCTTACTTTCAACCCACACCTGGCTTTCATTAAAATGCTTTAAATATAAAATTTTTTTTATAACTTTTTGAAAATAAAAGAAAAAAATTTCGGCTGATTTTGCATGAAAACATTTTTTTGCAAATTTTGCAAGAAAGGGGTGTGCCACAGGGCGCTATTCTCGGTCCACTTCTTTTTAGTATTTATATTAACAATTTAGTTAAACATTTGTTGTTTAGTAAAGTACATTTGTATGCTGATGATGTACAAATTTCCATAGGAGCTGAAAGAGGTAATCTGGATGTATGTGTGCTCAAACTTAACGGTGATCTTTAGAGGGTCCACGACTGGACTAGTGCAAATTGTCTTTGCATCAATCCCTCGAAATCTAAATGCTTAGTGATAACTCCAAGCTCTATTAAATTACCTGGGCAACCGGTGATAACCTTATGCGACGAGCAAATAGATATCGTTAAATCTACTAAAAATTTTGGAATTATTTTCAACGATAACCTGACACGGAAAGATCATGTAAATTATGCCTCAGGTAGAACTTTCTCTATGTTGAAAAATCTGTGGAGAACTCAGTACTTAACACCACAGAGAGTTCGTATGTTATTCGCTAAGACATATCTGGTTCCAGTATTATTATATGGTTGTGAAATATTTGCATCTTGCGACTTCGCTAGCCTAAGAAGATTGAATGTGGCTTTCAATGCCACAGTAAGATATGTTTATGGATTATCCAGATATGACCATGTATCTGCTCTTGGGACAACACTTTATGGTATGTCATTTGACGATCCGCTGAGAATAAGAGTTCTTATACACTTACACAGGATTATTAATTCGCGTGAACCGAAATACCTCTATGGAAGATTGTCGATTAGTCGCTCGCTGAGACTGAATGATCTTTTCTAGTTTAGGCACCGTTCTCTCATATCTGAACGGTCGTTGTTCATCTTTTCTATACGTCTTTGGAATGCATTACCTACCGAATTAAGACTTTTTGTCAATGTTTTGCAATTTAGAAGGGCTTTATTTAGATTACTCTTCATTTTGATAATGTTTATTAAATGTTATTTGGTAAATCATTATTTTTAATCTTTTTGTTTTAAATTATTTTTTATATAAATTCTAATATTTTAATTGTAAATTTATTATCATTATTATTTTTTGGTTAAATACTTATTACTTTAGAAATTCTAATTGATAAACGATTAAAAGTTTTATACTATAATTATACGACCCTAGGTTTTGTTCTATAGAACATCAAATAAATAGATAAATACGAGTAAATAAATAAAAATAAACATTTTTCGCTTATTTTGGTCAAAGTTAGGTGCCTGCATTTAACTTTGAATAACATCAGCATAGCTAACCGATTTAAAGGTGATTTTATTCTCAACATTATAGGCTTTAATTTAAGAGCTTTCTATCTTAAAATTCTCATTCTTAAAAAAATTTGTTATGACTTTTAACAAAAAAAAAAAAAAAAAAAAACAAAAAGTTGCTCTAATTTTGCGTAAAAATTTTTTTCACAGATAAGTTGTTAATAACTCCGAAACTGTTGAATATGTCGGGTCCGCCATCCAACGTTTTTTTTTCAACTAGTGCTTATTTCGTGAATGGTAACACTTAGTTCGTGTCTGATTTGACAAATAATTAGTTTTATCCTTCTGCTGAACGAATATGGTTGTGTATATGCTTGAAGAACGCCTGGAATCTGGGCCTGCGATCGACTTAGAGAAGATGCCGATTATACCAAAAAAATCAGCTTTTCAGATGAAGCTCATTTTGATCTTGGCGGCTATGTAAACAAGCAAAATTGTCGCATTTGGGGCACAGAAAAACCGCACGCATACATTGAAAAGCCGATACACCCATGACGAGTCACTGTTTGGTGCGGATTTTCGTCCAGAGGCATAATTGGGCCATTTTTCTTCGAAAATGAGCAAGGAGTGGCCGTTACAGTCAATGGCGATCGTTATCGGCCCATGCTGAATGAATTTTTGTTCACAAAAACTGAAGAGGAGGTTATTAGTTACATGTAGTTTCAACAGGACGGCGCTACGTGCCACACAGCTGAAGCTACAATCGATGTTTTGCGCCCTGTTTTTGAAGATCGCATTATCAGCCGCAGAGCTGATGTCGTTTGGCCACCTCGGAGCTGCGATTTGACACCGTTGTACTATTATTTGTGGGGTGCCGTCAAAGATAAGTGTTACGCCAACAAGTCAGAGACAATTGACGTTTTAAAGGACAATATTCCTGAAGCCATTGGTCAAATACAGATACACGCAATCGATTATGTGCTTAAAAATTGGACTAGGCTACTGCATGGCCAGCCGAGGCAGCCATTTGAATAAAATTAATTTCCATTATCAACCGGAAGGATTGTACTTTCAAATAAAAAAAGAAAATATTCAGTATTTTTTTTTTATAACATTTTCAAAAAAAAAAAAAATATTTGGCGGACCCTTTATAATTATAAGACCCTAGGTTTTGTTGTATAGAACATCAAATAAATAGTTAAATAAATAAATAAAAACAAACATATTTCGCTTATTTTGGTCAAAGTTAGGTACCTGTATTACATTTTGAATAACATCAGCAATAGCTAACCAATTTTCATGATTTAAAGCTGATTTTATTCTCAACATTTTAGGCTTTAATTTAAGTGCTTATGATGCAGACTAGTACGAAAGCTGGATTTGCCTGAAAAGTCTGAGTAATGACGACTCTTTATTGATTCATCAAAGACATATATGCCAGACATTTAATTTCATTATGTTTCTGTTGCCTAATAATGTATTACAAATTTTTTGTCGAAGCTAGGTATCTCCCTTTAAAGGTTACATATCTGGCTTTAATTTAAATGCCTAAATGTAAAAATATTGTTTTAATAATGTTGCTATAACTTTTTTGAAATAAAAGAAAACAAAATTCTTCTAATTTTGCAAGAAAACATTTCTTCGCTAATTTTGGTCAAAGTTAGGTAACTGCGTTAAATTTTGAATAATATCAGCAATAGCTAACCGATTTTCGTGATTTAAAGCTTATTTTATTCTCAATATTTTAGGCTTTAATTTAAGTGCTTAATATCATGAAATTTTCATTCCGAAAAATTTTTTATGACTTAAAAAAAAAAATTGCTCTAATTTTGCGCATTTTTTTTTTTCACAGCTAAGTTGTTAATAACTCCGAAACTATTGAAAATATAGAAAAATAATGTTCGGGTTATTTATAGAAAATCTTGTTCTTAAACGTTTGGTTGTACCTGCATTAAATTCGATCAAGTCCTTTTCAAGCTATGATAAAATATATTGACATAACTACCATATGTTGGGTAGAAAATTTGCCATGCCCATAAAAAAATTTGAGCCCAATGGAAAAAAGCTGAAATCGGATTTAAATTCAGCGCATCATAATCATTGCATTCCATAAGTTTTATTTAAAGGCGAGAAATTTTTTTTTTTTTTTTTTTTTTGTAGGCGAGTGTAATTTTTATTTTATATTACATTACATTATTATCCGATACTTAAGCTTTATTTATGGAAAAAATGTTATTTATAAAAATTCAAGAATTTATATTTATTATATAAGAAATATAAAAACATTTTTGCATATTATTTCATAAGTCTATGCAGAAAATAATGTTTTTGTACAAATTTAAATAAGGAATCAAAATAATAAAATTAAATTGAAAATACACACTCACTTACATATATCATTGACAATAAAATATATTTAAAAAAAGAAAAAAAAACATTCGTATTTTTTTAACATTTATTATGATGTAAAATATAAAAAATGTATTGAATAGTAAAGTTATGTGTGTATATAAAAAGAATGTTTAATAAAAAATGTACAATAAAAGCATCAAAAGAAAAAACTCATCACTTTCAATGAAAATGAAAAAAGACGGTATTTCTGCATATTACCTCTACACTCAATGCCACTGCTATGTGACATACACACACCAATTCTTTTTTCTTTTACCACATACTGTGTGCATTGTATTGCAGTGTGTTAATGTGAAAAGTTTTACAATACAAGAGGGTTAAAGAAAAAAGTTTGGTCAAAGCCGACATTTTAATAAACTACACAGCAATGTGTTATTTTTTCTATGATTAGTTTCTTCAGTGACAGTTTATTTTACTACAGTGATTAAGGCTTATAAATACACAATAAGTGCTTAATTAAATCTTTAGATGCTTCTATGTGACGCCATCTCTCAGAGTTGGCAAAAGACCAAACCCACCTGCTTTTATTGGGTTTTTTGATAGATTTTTTGGGTTTTATAACTGCTTCCATATTACTTTCAAGGCGACAATATTTTTTTGTTTGTTAAGACAAATACATTGTGTTACTGTTTATAAGGCGATTTTGCACTCTTGGTGGGATCAAGGTGGAATTGTGTACTATGAGCTACTAAAACTCGGTGATCAGACTGTAATTACTTCGTCTGAACCATACATTGTGAGAAAGCATGGTCGCAATATAGAGGCAGATGTGATTAAGATATTCGTTTGCATGACAACGCACGGCCTCATGTTGCAAAAGTTTCAAAACAATTTTTAGAAACAATCAAATGCCGCATCCGCTGTATTCTCCGAACATTGCTCCGTCTGACTATTGGCTGCTATCGAGTTGTCGATTACTCCTTAAGTGGCTGTATTGCTGATAGGACCATGAAACTCTATGGCTTTGGCAAATGCTTCAAGGCCAGACCGGGTAATAGGAGTGAGTGGAGAGACTGCATACTCTCTTAAAGAAGAGAACATTGTATGGTACACGAATGGGTCAAAGGCGAAAAGTGGTACAGGTGCGGAAATGTTTGTCTCTAGGAAGGAAAAGATCAGGAAACTCTATGACTTTGGCAAATGCTTCAGGATAAGACTCGGTAAACGGGGTGAGTTGAGAGGCTTGGAAACTGCATACTCCTTTAGAGAAGGGAAACACGGAAAGTGGTACAGGGATGAAAGTGCTTGAACCTAGGAGAGAATATTCAGAGCCAATGGAAAAATTCGCCAGCATATTTCAGGTGAAAGCTTATGCAACTGAGAGATGTGCTGAATTTAGCCTGCAGAAGTAATATAGAGGAACAGGGAATAGACATACTATTTGATAATCAGCGCGTCATTCGAGCACTTGGCTTCTATGACGTTGACTCAAATCTAGTTTGGGATTGTCTGGGTAAACTGAAGCAGATGGGCAGGTATAATAGGATCAGCTTTTGTAGGAACACCGGGAAATAAAGGGCCGATAAACTGGTCAGAAAGGGAGCTTCCACTTCACTGGTGGGGCCAAAACCCTTTCGTGAACGAAAATGAGGATAATGAGAGACGGGTACTCTTCTCTGGCTGTACGGATTAGCTACTATCTAAAATTTTGGTGAGTAACTATAACAGGAGAACATTTGAAACCTGCACGGGGATGTCCAGAAACGGCCTTAGGATATTGACCGAGCTATTGACCGGTCATTGCAGGCTAAATGGACTTCTGAAGAAAATGGGATTAATCCCAAGCCCAATGTGCAGATTCTGTTAAAAGGAAATCGAATCACTAGAACATATACTGGATACCTGTGTGGCATTGATGCATTCTAGGAGCCTATCAGGAGTTATCGCGGTTGCTATTAACCGACATCCTGAATTTGATCAGATCGACGGAAGGGTGTCCAACCATTATGCACGATGTTAATTGTGAGCCACCCGCCAAGTTTTTCCCTATTTTTGATCCCTATTTTTTGAAAATGATTGTTCAAATCAAAATCCATTTCGTTGGGAGAATTGTGCGCAAATTTTAGCAAATACCTGTGCATGCTCGCCAAGTTCGTTCTCCAGAAAACATTGCTATTCTCGCGATAGTGTGGCAGAAGAGCCGACAGTTAAACATTTCACAAATATCACTGATGCAAATTATGAATAAAAATTTGAATGTACATGCTAACACGGTTCAATTTACTCTAGATATGAAGTCTACTAACCGTTTCAAGCGTCGTCAATACTTCGAATGGTTCGTTGAAGAAACAAAGAAAATCATCTTCAGCAACGAGGCACACAATCACCGAAGTAAATTCATTAACAAGCCGCATTTGGGCATATTAGAATCTACGACTGATTGTTGAAAAGCCGATGCATACAGAAACAGTGACTGTTTGGTGTGGTTTATAGGCTGGTGGCATCATCCGGCCGTAATTCTTGCAAAATGTGGCCAAGCAGATACCGCGAATGGTGTTCGCTATCGCTGACTGATTGAGTTTTTGTGGCCAGAAGTTGAGGATATATTGTTCCAACAGGATGGTGCCACTTGCCACACAGCCAACGAAATAAGTGCTCTTCTGCGCGAGAAATTCAATGGCCGTGTTATCTTATGTCGTGGCGATGTTAATTGGCCGGCACGATCATGCGATTTGACACCGTTGGACTTCTTTCTTTGGGGATATTTGACAGAAAAAGTGTACGTCAATACACCAAGAATAGCTCAAGAGCTAAAGAATGTGATTTTTTGTTGTGCCTACGGATAGAGGTATGCCAGCAATGCCGTGGCGAGCATGTGGCCGTTATTTTATTTCTATTCTATGAATATTATTTGTTTTATTTACATAGGGAAACTCTATATAGATGAAGGGCTGTACAAAAGATCATAACCGGTCGCTAGAAATATTATGTCTGGCCTGGGTTGGAACCGACGACCTCTTGGGTTTTTTCGAGGTTGTCTTACCTATCACAGATTTCTTGTAGCTGAAGTAAGTAGAAAATGAATTTAAAATAATCGAAATTTATTATTCAACATATGAAATAATAGAAAAAGACTATAAGCATAACGCTTTAAGCTTTTTTTGCTTTATTTATTACGACAAAATAAAAATTTAGAAAAAATGAAAATATTTTTCATCTGAAATATTTTTTTAAAATTAGTATTACATATATACGAGGGCGGATTGATATTGAAGCTACCTAAGTAGGAAAATAACATTTTTTTTTTCAATAACCATTCATTTCTCAACATAGTCTCCTTTTAGCCCAATACACTTAATAAGACGATTTTCCAACCTTTTTATACCAACTGAATAATACAATTTTGGGAACTCCTCAAAATACGCATTAGTTTCGGCAATCACTTCTTCGTTTGAGATGAATCTTTTTCCTGCGAGCCATTTTCTCAAGTTTGGAAACAGGAAAAAGTCACTAGGGATTAAATCTGGACTATAAGGTGGATGATCAACCAATTCGAAGTGGATTTTTCGTAGTTTTAGCATCGTATCTAATGCTGTGTGAACTGGTGCGTTGTCTTGAAAAAAGAGTACTTTTTTCTTGTTTAAATATGGTCGTTTTTCCTTGATTGCATCAACCAATTGATCCAATAATGCACGATAATACTCCCTGGGATTGTGGATCCCTTTTCAAAGTAATCGATGAGCAATATTCCGTTTGCATCCCAAAATCCAGTGGCCATAACCTTGCCAGCCGATTTCACTGTCTTCGCCTTCTTCGGAGCACTTCCACCAGCTTCCACCCATTGCTTCGATTGATTTTTGGTTTCAGGTGTGTAGTGATGGACCCACGTTTCATTAACAGTTATTAATCTACGCCAAAAATCAGAAGAATTATGCTTTATCATGTCCAAACACCGCTGTGAAGTGATCTGTCGAACTCGTTTTTGTTCAACACTTAGCAAACGCGGCACCCATCTTGCCGATAGCTTTTTCATATGCAAATGTTCATGCAAAATGTTGAACACACGTTCATATGATATGTTTACCATTTCAGCAATCTGACGTATTTTGACCCGACGATCATTCATAACGATATCGAGGATTTTCTTGATATTTTCTTCAGTAACCACCTCTTTTGGCCTTTCTGTAGATGGTGTTGTTGCAGTGCTTGTTCGGCCCCGTTTAAATTCAACAATCCAATATTTTACCATATAATTTGACGGAGCAGATTCGCCGTAATGTTTATCAAGCTTTTCTTTTGTCTCTTTCGCCGTTTTGCCTTTCAAATAATAGTGTTTAATCACTACACGAAATTCTTTTTTTTCCATTTTCCAAGAAACACAAAAGTTGCTTACTTCAAACGACTAAAACAAATAAACTAAGCGATGAATTTGGCAAAAATTTTAACAGCTGACGTTTGACGGATCGTAATTTCTAAGAAAGAAAACGTTTTTGTGTTTGTGCTACCATCTAGCACCAGGTAGCTTCAATGTCAATCCGCCCTCGTATAAATATTTTTCTGTCTCTGTTAGTATTTTTGTATATTTATTCCCCATTTAATCAAAATAAAAATTATTTTTTGGTCATAAAACACAAATAAAAAATAATACAGAATGAAAAAAGCAAACATTTCACAACAATAAAAACGTAAAAAAATTGGGAAAAATTTGAAAAAAAAAATTAATTTTTAATACACAACAAAAAAAAATAATACAAATACAAATAGATTTTTATGCCAGAATACTAAACAATGGTATCATTTCTTTTTTAATATTTTTAATTTTTTTATTTTTAGTTTTCTCTTCTGTTTACAACAATAGTAGATAACATATTTCATTTAAAAATAATTTCTATATAATTCATGCACAAATAAAAAATATATACAAAAATAAATAAAATAACTGAGGTCATTGGAAAAAATTAACATGCTTTTAGTGTTGGTGTAATTCTCACACACATATTTTCCAATGATGTATCAGACTATCATACTCTTATAAAGGATTCGCCAAATAAATTTTTTTTTTTTTTTTTGAAAATGTTATAAAAAAACCACTGAATATTTTCTCAAATTACTTTTTTTATTTAAAAGCACTATCCTTCCGGCTAATAATTGAAAATAATTTCATTCAAATGGCTGCCTCAACTGGCCATGTAATAGCCTACACGATCGGTCTAATTCGTAAGCACATTATCGATTGTGTGCAGCTGTATTTCACCAATGGTTTCACGAATATTGTCCTTTAAAGCGTCAATTGTCTCTGGCTTGTTGGCGTAACACTTATCTTTGACGGCACCCCACATATAATAGTCCAACGGTGTCAAATCGCAACTCCGAGGTGGCCAAACGATATCAGCTCTGCGGCTGATAATGCGATCTTCAAAAATAAGGCGCAAAACATCAAGTGTAGCTTCGGCTGTGTGGCACGTAGCGCCATCCTGTTGAAACCAAATCTTGCTAATATCCTCCTCTTCAATTTTTGAAAACAAAAGCTTATTCAACATGGCCCGATAACTATCGCCATTGACTGTAACGGCCACTCCTTGCTCATTTTCGAAGAAAAATGGCCCAATTATGCCTCTGAACCAAATTCCGCACCAAACAGTGACTCATCTTGGGTATATCGGCTTTTCAATATATGCGTACGGGTTTTCTGTGCCCCAAATGCGCAAATTTTGCTTGTTTACATACCCGCCAAGATCAAAATGAGCTTCATCTGAAAAGATGATTTTTGATTACACATTACCATGATTTTCAAAGTAATGTCGCAATATTTCCCAGCGTTGTACAAGCGTATACGCAACCATATTCGTTCAGCGGAAGGATAAAACTAATTATCTGTGAAATCAGACATGAGCTAGGTGTTACCATTCATGAAATAAGCACTAGTTGAAAAAAAAAGTTAGATGGCGGACCCTTTATAATTTTTAATTGTATTCCATTTATTTCTATTTAATTGTATTCTTATTTTATTTTTCTCTTTCTTGTTTTTGTAATCAATACCAATCAAAATTGCTGGTACGAAGTAAAAATTTTACAACTTTTCCTAAAAAAAGTATTTTTTTTTTTATAATTTTTTATACAGAAATTTTTTTCTTTAATGTCAATATTTGTATAATAAAATTTTATTTATGTCAATATGTGTGCAAATTCAATCAAAACTAATTGTGAAGTATTGTTGTATTAAAATTGAGTCCATCTTTGATTTAATTTTTTTTTTAATCAGGAAAACTAATTGTGTTTAATGGTTATTGGAGAATATTTTTATTCCCTAAACAAACTATATATTCACACTATATTCACTTACATATATTCACGTACATATATTATATGAAAAAACAAAACTTGTGTTTGTAAAAAGATATATAAAATATTAGAGAAGAAAAAAATATTAATTTTTTGTACAACGTATGGTAATTATATATTTGCCTCTAAGGTATTTAAAAAATTTGTACATTTTTAAATTTTAACAATTGCTTTTTTTTCCCAAATATTTAACCCGCAGCTAAATGTTTTAATAGAATTTGATAAGCTTTACTTTTAATATTTCGCTTAAGGAACTAATAATATTATTAAGAATTTATTTTAAGTGTTCATTTGTGTATGACCTCACACTGTGACTGCACAACGCATGTTGTTATTTTTTTCATATTACCCTTGTAAATGTATTGCTGTTTGCAGTATTATCACCATTGTCATCATTGTTGTCATTGTCAATTTTTCTGTGGAAAAGAGTCTTATTATTATTCTTTGTTTTTAATTTTTCTTTTAATTTCTAATCTTATTGTTGCTATTATTTTAGTGCATCATGCTTCTTTTTAAATAAGAGAATATATAAATGTTTTTTTTAATTTTTATTTTAAAAGTGTTTTTGCCATACTTTCTTAAACATACTCATACTCATTGTCACCAGTGTCATGGTTTTGTACTTTGTTTTCTTTAAAACCTATTGTTATCGCTGTTACTCTTACAATGCTTACATATAATTGCTGCTGAAAATTCTTATTGAATTAAATATTTTTAGTCTTTATCACCGGAATGGTAGAAATATTTTCATAAAAGCTGTTTCTTATTTAAGTTTTTGAAATTGTGTACTTCATTATGCCCTATTTGTTTATTGTTTATCTTTTTTATCTGATAAATATGTATGTATTGTTACGTTTTAACCTTTTTAAAATGTTTGAGTTCGTTTGAATTGCGTTAAAATAAAATAAACACCGCTTTATTTTGTTTTTTTACAGTTTTAGTTTATTCCACTATAACTTTTATACTGTTTGTCTTAATACAACACTTAATATTCGTTTATTCTACACTTTTATTCCCGCTTTAACACAACTTTATAGATTGGCAGCCAAACGATAATTAAAGCAGCCCCTTTATATACCTAATTGCCTACAGTTTGGAACGTTCCGGAAATATAGACCATCTTCTCTTTTCATATCCAAATTGACAGGGTGACACAAAATATACCAAAATTTTTTCTTAAATAAAAGAAAATTATACTTTTTTATGTGATTTTGCTTGACTTTTAATGGTCAAGTTAGTTTTCAGATCCTAGAAAGTATGCTTAAGTTGCTTGGAATCCTTATTATTAGTACCATATTGATTCATTTGAATCAGTGCAGAAGAAGCTTTTATTATACTGTTTACGTGGGCTTCGGTGGAATTATGTTGATGGATTTCCTACATATGATCGTAGATTGACCCTGATTAAACTTCCTACATTAGAGCGTAGAAGGGTAGTTATGGGTATTTGTTTTGCTTGCAACCTTATTGGTGGTGGTATTGATTCTGAGTTTTTACTTTCGAACTTGAATTTTAGAATCCCTGTTACATTTTCCCAGCATTAACGTGGGTGGTGGTTTATCTATCGGTTTAAATTTGAACCAGCGGTTATTTCGAATTGGCAATACTGATGTGATTTTTATACTGTCACAAAATTCAGTATATTGTTGCGAAAATAAATTGGACACTGAGTTGTGTCAAGGCTGTTAATGTGTCACTCTGGCAATGCTGTACTTATTTGTATATTTGGCAGCATTGCCAATTAACGGAAATCGAATGTTGTAGGAAGAACAAGAATATTTGAAAGTAATGTCAATTGTATATAAAAGGCGGCGCCTTATGCTTTAGAAGATAGTTATCGTAAATAAAAGTGTTGTATAAAAGTGCAAGATAACTAAGTTGCTGGTCTTACGGAAGCCAATTTACTCATTACGAGCGACTGTTTGGTGCGGCTTGTGGAGCGGAGGCATCATTGGCTCATATTTCTTTGGAAATGAGGACGGCGCAACCACTATGGCCAATGGAGACACCAAGATAACAGATTTTTTGTGCTCTCTCTTCATGATATTGATGTGAACGATGTTTAGTTGCAACAGAATGGTGCAATTTGTCACATATTTCAAGCCACAATCGATTTATTGCGTCAAACGTTTCATTAGCCGAAATGGTGATGTCAGTTGGCCGCCAAGAAGCTGCGAATTGACACCGTTGGACTATTTTCAATGGGACACCTTTAAAGACAAGTGTTATGACGACAAACTAGAGACAATTGATCATTTGAAGGCCAACATTCGTGATGTTACATTCAAAAAAGTTCTCGGAAAATTGATCCGATCAACTGAGGTACTGTGAGTCCAACAACAAACAAAACAAAAAATTGTCAAAATTTCAAAACGTTTTTGTTTTATTGCATTTTTAAATCTAAGCTTTTGATATATTAATTATTTTTATGTTTAGTTTGAATAAATAAATAAATGATATGTCTCTTGGCTCCTTTAAAAATTGATTTTTTAAAGTAGTCTGTTAAGAATTTAATAAATTTTTATTTGGCAATATTAAAAAAAAAAAAACTCGTTGAAAACGAGAAACTTCCTTGAAAACTACAGACGACCGCTTTTACTTACTCATGCCTTAATTAACAGCTCGTTTTTTTTAAATATTCATATAAATGTAAATACAATTGTTATCTTAAGTATGTAAGTAAATATGAAAACCATACCAAAAAAAAAAAAAGAAAAAAACCCCTCAAAATCTATAAAAAAAATTTAAAAAACATTTGCTGAAAAAAAACTATAGCAATCAACCCACTACAGCCGCATCCTTGAAAACCATAACCATGAAACATATTTTAAAGGTTAACAAACTGTTTGGGTGAAAAAAAAATGTTCCTTTTTATACACACACACATACTGATTATACATGTGTACGTGCATACATACATACATACATTACAATATAAAAATCATACAAACATTTCTTTTTATCCTAAAAAAAATAACACATTCTTCCACTAAGTAGCAGGGATGTGAGTAAATGACATTCTAATGTTTAGTATGACAACCGGTCCTTGTGCTGGTTTTAGTATTTCCTTTGACATATTTTTTATGTCGTATTTGTGTTTTTGTGCATGTGTATGTAGTAGAGAGAAACAATTTATTTTGAAGAAAAATTTTTCAGACAATTTTTTATCTGTCATTTTCAGAATTTTTCTATTTTTTTCTTTTTAAATTTCTGGCAAAATTTTTTTTCTCCCTCTACACACCTATGTTATGGGATTGGTGCAAATATAAAAGGGTTGGGTTAACATAGATAGAAATAATCATAGTCTTTTGCTTAATTTTGTATCAGTACACTCATTTACATTTATTTTTTAAGTCAATTAGACCATAGCCGTCAATCTGTCTTTTCATGCAAAAATTTAACAGATAAAATTTTTTTTTAAAAAATTGCTTGAAACTCCTTTCTAAAAGGATACCATTTATTTAACATTTTTTAAGTAAATTTCTGTTTAAGATTTAACATCCACGCTTCTGGTTGACTCAAAGTGCACTTCATTTTTTAATATCAATTTGCTCATTATGTAGTCTTTAGTATTGAAATGTAACGAATATTTTCCTTTAAATTTGAGAAGCAAACTTTTTCTTTCATCAATTATAGAACTATTTTAACTGCTTAAATTTCGCACTTAATTACCATTAATGATAAAAAGAAAAAACTTTGAAACTCGTTTGCATATTTTATGAAGAATTAGTTTCTTATTAAACAGCATTAAAGTTTTAATTGGTATCGTTAAAGACATTTAAATATAAATTTTATTGTTAACGTTAAATTACGTATATATGAGCCGTTTATTTTGAAAGTGGTCTAAGTCCATTTAAATATATTTCAATTCCGGCTTATTTTTTTATAACTTTAACAGTTAACTTTAAAAAAATCAGGAATGCAGGATCTGTTACCCGGGATAACACAGTCACGGTCTATACCAGGGGTGTGCAAAAAGAGAGAAACACTGAAAATTATAAGCACAGAAGTTGAAATGCTGTAGAGAAATAAGTATTCATACAAAGCATAATCATCCATAAATTTCTGTAGCTTATTATTAACACTTCTCGGTGTACGAAGCAAAATTTTTGCTCTCTTCAAAATCTCTTTGAAATTAAGAAAACACAAGAACATGCGGTAAATTTTTCTTCGTTGACAACTAACAAGCAACTGAAGAAAGTTTGTTTCTCATACACATGTCTTTTATTGTAATTATGGTTGCCGTTTGGAATAATAAAAACAAAGCGTATGAATTTTTTTTTTATACAAGCAACCCTGGTTGTAATATTCACTAAGAGAATAAAAAAACATGCGAAAAACTTCGTAATCTGAACAATATGGATGAGGGTCACTGGTCTATACCGATGACTCGAAGAAGGAAATTGATACAGTGTTGGGTTTCTACCTTGATGATCTAGACCTCAGGATCTCTTTCAGACTACCAGATGATTGTACTGATTTTAGGCGGAGGTTACGCTATAGATAGGAACACTGGGCGTATTCGTGAATAAAATCTCGTAGCGTCAAGACCTACTAGGATCTACGTAGACAGTTTCATTGCAACTCGTTCGTGATTAAATCGAATTTTTCCTCAGCTGCATTCGCCTACTATCCCAGCTGAAACGAAAACTTCTCGAACTGATATGGGTTCCAAGTTTTGCGGGCATCCAAGGAACTGAAATTGCTGATAAGTGCAATCACTTAACAGGCAGATGGGCACTGAACAAGATGGAACACAGGTGGACCAATACGACTTGTAAAATATTCAGAACGCCTTGGTCTTCTCTTGCTACGAAAAGCACTAAATCTCTTAGGTTTGGTAGGGAGTCGATCGATCTTCTTTCGAGCATAATTAACACGCACTATATAATAGATCGCATGTCAGAGCGCATGTGACGCCCTGGTCATGGCTACTGTAGGTACTGGTAGGATATGTGGAGAGAAAGAAATCTGTGATAGCCCTTTTCTATGAGAGCTTAGACTTAGGCACTTGGGTACATGTCATTTCCATGATCTTGGCTGTGTTTTAGGGATGTGTTTCAGTTGACTGATTTGACTTCTTCAAGGGTATCGGTTGACTTACGCTAGGGGACTGAAATTTTAGGGTCTTTAGCTGGAGATAATTATGAATTCTTCCGTATCTGTCCTTTCGGCCTCTTTAATCAGCCTGTTTAACCTAACCTAGCCCCTAACCTTAACAAATATACAATATTTTTTAACAAACATATATTTCATAAGTAAAAGTAATATTAAAGTGCCTGTGGAGTTTTGTTTTTTATTTTCTCTACGATTCGAGGTGTAAAATCGCATAAGCTGCCAACGATGTTGGCTTCCCACTTGGCTTTAGCCAAGAATTTTAAATTTATTTTTCTAATAACGCCTTGTGACAAACAAAATGAAAAATATCTTGGAGGTAATAATTTTTTTCTGATAGATGCCATTGAGTACAAAAAAAATATGTCCTTAAAGTTTTCGAAATACTTCCAAATCCTTAAATTACGGCCAAAACCGGGTTTTTGTATCTTCATGCACTTAGAAGCTAATAACTTAGCTGAATTTATTGTGCATGTGCGGTGTACTAGACACCCGCCTAACAACCATGAGATTCTCGGTTCAAACCCAGGTCACACTACTACTTCAACACTATTTCTTTTTGTATTTCTAGCAAACGTGATACTTATTTGATAATAGAAATAGATGTCGTATTCGTTTGTCTTTTTAGCGAAAATTCTGGCCGGTTGACATATTCGCTTTATCATGTTGTTACGAAAATAAAAATACAACATTGTATTGTGGGATTTTTAGTATATTTTGCGTCACCCTGTCAGTTTAGCAGCACTGCCACATCGACCATCTTTACGTTACGTTTGAATTAGCGCATATGAAAATAGAAGATTGTCGATATTTCTGGAACCTTCCAAGCTGTAGATAATTAGGTATATAAATTGACTGCTTTACATACACGTCAGTTCAGTTATCGTTTGGCTGTCAATAAATAAAGTTGTATTACAGCGGAAATAAAAGTGTTGTTTAAACGAATATTAAGCGTTGTATTAAGACAAACAGTATAAAAGTTATAATGAAGTAAATAAACAAACTGTATAAACAACAAAATAAAGTGGTGTTTATTTTATTTTAACGCAATTTAAACGAACTCAAACGTTTTAAGAAGGTTAAAACGCAACAAAATTGTATATATCACCCGTGTCTTCAGCGGTCTTAAATGAGTTCCATCCATTTTCATCACCAGAAATATTCTCATTATGACTAAAAGCAACGATCAACGTGTAGATTCATTTTTTTCTTCTCGCGCAAAAGAATTTCCCATCAGACTTTGTGACATTAAATTTTTTATATGTTTATTCAGCTTTTAGTGACCAGAAAATAGATCATTAAGGTCACGCTGAAGCGATACTCCGTCTCTATCTGGACTTCTATCTGAATCGTTATACAAATCATTCATTTTGTTAAGAACTTCACAAATTTGTTTGAAGTAACTGATTCAACTACTTCTATACAATCACCAATCAATCTCTAGTTTAACAAATAATATCGTCATCGGATAATAGTACTTCTATAAGGAGTTCTGCTTAATCATTATGGTTTAGAGAATGAAAACCCTCACCTCCAATTTGACGAGCCAGGGTTTAAAATGCAGCCGATTATGTCGATATATCCTCATCAGAGCTGCTACCAAACTACTCTGGGTATGCAGCTTTTCACCACGCAATTAAGGTTTACAGTTGTATTTTTGATGCTGCAGATGCAGCCATAATAATACAATCGTAAATTTGACATTTTTTCCCCACTTTGTTTCATGTAAGTGTTCACTTAAAAAATAATAATTTTTGTAAAACCGCATAAAACGCGGCTTAACTGTATTAAAAAGTGCTTTTTTAGCTTTAATTTTGTTTCATATATGCCTGCAAATTTCCATGTTAGTTTCGAATTTCGGTATTGCTGCTGACTAGATATTAGTCGATATTTTTGACTGCGGTTTTCAATCTAAAATTTTTATTAAATCATGAGTTTTAATATTTAAGTGACTGTTTAATTGATTAATGAGTTGCAATTGGTTTAAGAATAATTTACATTTTTTGAGTAAATATTTATTAAACAGCTGTTTATGAAAATGATTATAAAGAAAATTTGCCACGCCCATAAAAAAAATTTGAGTCTGATGGAAAAAAAATGAAAACGGATTTGATTTCAGCGCATTAAAATCATTATATTCCATAAACAGATTTTCTTTATGTTTAAATATTATAAAAAAATACGAAATTTATGATGAACTTAATTAAGACTTTCTTAGAAAAATGTTCCGAATCAGAGTAAGTAAAGTTAAACTTTTTTCTTTAGAGAGGATTACTTCTCCAATATAACTTTTTTATAGCTTTTGTCATACAAAATTAAAAAAATATTCTAAAATTTATAAAGACAGGCCTGTTATTACTTCAATAAAAACTACATAAATCCTATTAATCTTTATTGTCCTATGAATGCTGTTAAAAGGGAAGAAATCATAATGAAGATAATAACGAAATGGTGAGAGAGAAAAGCAAGCTCTAGAATTCAATTGTGTTATTGTTTTATTATTATTTCAGGCCGTTGTAATACCGGAACTGAAACAAGTACCTCTTCTCAACAAGAAGTATTGTTTCTTATGAACTATAAACTCTTTATTTAACACTTTTCTTACAATTATTTTTTCTACATTTTCTGCTTTTAACCAACATAAACCCTAGTTTTGATACCTAAATGGTATCAACATAAAACATAAAAGTAACTGCAATGACATTAAATGCAAAAATAAAAAATAAAAAATAAAAAAATACTTTCAACAACAGCAACCACACTTAATGTTGTAAGGAAACGAGTTTCCTTCTACCTCTTTTACCTATTTATGTTGTACAATAAACAGTTTGTGTTGCACAATTAATGGGAGTAGTAGTGTAAATGCAATTCACGATTAATAACATTCATTAAGTGATTTCTTGATGGAAATTAAATTAAAGATGCGGTGAAAAAAGTTACATTAAATTTATACAGAAATAAAGCCAAAAATCGAAATGAAAGCAAATAAAAAAAAATCACCAGCAACTAAAAAATGTTGCAAATCAAAAAATTCAATCATCAATCAATATTTACTTACAAAACCAGTTAAGAGAAATAGAAAAACAAAACAAAAAATATTTCAGAATCAATAGATATGATATTCAAACTTTTATGTGTATAAATAGAAAGAAAGAGAGAAGGTCTCCTAAAGAAACTGTTTCGCTTATCGACAATTTAAATAAGTTGCTATTTTAAGCACAAGAAATTCAATCAAAAAGCAAAAAATAAAATTAAATTTGTATGTGAAAAATGCAATTCACATTCACATTAGAAAATGACTGAGGGGGATCGCGAATCGCATTCTGCATATTTAATTTTCGGCCTTTTTTGAAGCATTTCTGGCTGAATGTCACGAATAACATGAAAAATGTTGGCCACTATTGAGTCCATTGTTGCTGGTTATGGACGATATTTGTTGATGTCTTGCTCATTATGTTGACTCGTAGGTGTGTCAGTGTGATTAGCTATGCTGATGACCTCGACATAACGGTCCGCGGAAAATATGAGTGTGCGTTGTGTGATATGAGGACGACACTGGTCGAGGTGTTAAATTATTGCATTCAGGAAGGGCTCTCGGTGAATCCCCCAAAAACGGATGTTGTACCTCTTACAAGGAGATACAAGTTATCATGTGACTGTATTTCTTTTACGTGTACTACCATCAACTTTTTTAAAGAGGTTGAGTATTTACGTGTCATTGTGGCTAAGAGAAGTAGAAACTTGCATATTGGTATCATGCACAATACGACGATAAGGGCCTTCTGAGCAATTCGTTCCTCCTACGGTAAGACATGGGGTCTTTCGCCGCTGCTAATGACGCTGTGGATATATACTGCTGTTATTTGCAGGGTTGGCAACCCACTGGATAACCAAATTAAACCCACCCAGCTCTGAGCTAGTGTCTGAATCCCGTCTTAGAAAAACTTCTCATTTTTTGAGGCGATCCACTATTAGGCCGATTTTATATTTCTTCAAAAGAATCGATTCGGTGACGTACTATTGTAATAGATATTGCATCCATGGAAAGCCAAAAGTCAGAAGGAGCTATGATTTGATCTCTGATCTTTGGTCTTTTCTAAAAAATGTTTGGCAACTTTGCCACAAGAGACCGAGCGTTGTCATGCAACAGAAAACTTTGTACATCTGTCTGTCTGTCTGTCTTTATATTCTGTTCGTTTTTATCATAATGCACGGTTCACCCGATATAATTACAATCTGCTCGAAAACCGGGTTTTACCAGCTCATAGTATCCAATGCTGCCTTGATCCCATTAGGAATGCAAAATTGCATTATAAATGTTAAAACAACGTAATTATACCAACAAACAAAAAATATTGCCGAATGGAACGAAATAAAACCCAAAAAACCCATCAAAAAACCGAATAAAACCCGGTGGGCTGGGTTAAAAAAAACGAATTTTTTCCAGCCATGTTTATTTAGCCTATTGTTACTTATGCAGCGATACGGTGGAGAAAGGCTAAGGAAGCTACTACAGGCTACAGAGACTCTCCTGCTTCGGTAGTTTGACACCAATACACATCCAAGAGATCCCAAAACTCGTCGAGTACTCTGTCTGGGTAGTCGGAGAAACATTTTCCCTAATGGATATTATGCCTATGGATCTGTATTTGAGCAAGTGACTCAGAGTTGAACTCCCGGACTGTCATTGTTGGTCTAATGGGGCCTTAGTTCGGGGTGAGTCTTATCTAAACTGGTATACCGATAGCTCAAAAATCAATGACTGTGTGGGTGCTGATTTTCATGGACCCAATGTCAATCCCACTGGGAAGGTCGCTGAGAGTCTTCAAGGTTGAGATTTTGGCGATTGGGGGGATCTAGACAGTGAGATCAAGGATACGAAAATTAATATATTCTCTGACAGCTAAGATTCCTTAAAGGTTTCATGACACTCTATATCGGTCCGGAACTTTGCTGTGCAACACCACTTACTACCATCCTCAATCTAATCAAGTGTTGATAAATTGCCAAATACTTGGAACTCGGGAATGTTCAAAAGGGACCACGTCACGACTACTTCAAAGCGTCGATCAGACCACAACTCAGGCGTCGCTTTGAAATTTTTAAGTTTGGCAGGCCTGACTTGAAACTTCTAACGGAGTCTCCTATGGGCCACTGTATATTAGGAGCGTATTTGAAGAGAATGGCGGTCGCTGATGTGGCTGTTCGTAGTATGAATGTGGGTTTCTTGATAGGTTAAGATAAAAATATTTAAGTAGACATTGGGTCTTACTGAGTGACATATCCACCATTATGGTTGCTGGTGTTCGTTAGGAAGGCGGCAGATCTGCTGAACAAACTATAGACCGGAAGGGGTACAATAGATTTCATTGTTCGCAATTTCCTGAAATAGCGCCCGATAATCGCGATATTCAAGACACAGGACCTTGGAGTTGCGGTCGCCATTTAACACACTGCGCCAGCCTATTGAAACCGAATTTTGCAGGGATTAATGTCATGTGTATTTTCAAACAATGAATCATTGATAGTAGTATTGGAACGATCTGCATGTACGGTTACGTGAGCTTCGGCTTCATTTTTAAAGAACTAAAGTACGATTGTGCTACCATTTCTGGACGTAATGAAGCCTGTAAGGTCTGTTGTGGATTAGTTTCATTCTATGTGCGGACAAAGAGTTAATACAAAAATTACATACTTTTCATTCATTGACAAATCGACTACAGCCGAACTAATATAGTCTTAAGAGAATCACTGTTAGAATAGGTCAGACTATAAAGTGTAGCGGTCTTTCCCTTTAAAGACCAATCGATCCATTGCGATTTCCTTTTAAAGTAAGAAATAAAGAAATTAAATAATAACTGCATTCACGAGTGTTTGCCACTAAATCAACAAATTCCCATTGAGGAATCTTACAAGTTATTAAGTCCCTTGCTTTTAAGACACAGTTTTTTACGATCACGATTACGATTTGTTATTTCTTTCTTTTCTGTGTAATTTATCGGGGTACTACAACTTAAGTGCTGCAGTGGTATGATACGTAAGACACATGCCTACCAACTAAGTGGTCCTTGGTTCAATTCTAGGCTAGACATCTGACAATCGGCGGTAATACTTCATAACATTGCTGGCGACTGGTTGTAAAAAACTTCTGTAAGTTGTTTCAAATTGCATAATAAATAAAATAAATTTGTTTAAAATCTACAAATTAACTCAGCACTTTTATGAACCCCTTAGCACGACTTTATTCTTTGACTGTTAAATTACAACTGACTAACTAAGCACAAAGCGCCGCCTTTTATAGCAAAATGACATTAATTTCAAATGTTTTAGTATATACCACAACCTTCTATTCCGCTACGTTAATTCAAATGTTAAATCTTAATACTCAAAATTAAACTGGTGTTCAAATAAATACTGCATTGTAAGGGTGATTGATGCATTGAAACAAACCAATAGAATAAGTTCCATAATAAAGTCCATAGCTCCAAATGTACAAATGTTATATATCGTTTTAGGCATTTTCATTTTCGTAAGAATACTTTTTCTCATTATTATTATTGCACAATATCACCAATAGCGTACCTTCTCCTTATTGCAAAGATAAATTTCGTTCATGGATAGAAAACGAAAGAAAGTTTAACATACTCGAAGAAAAAATGTGAGTGAGTACAAATAGACGAATGGGATGGATAAAACTTTTATTGAAAGTGAAAAGAAAAATCAATAAATTGGCAACCAAAGAACATTTATTTTTTTCTGCCAAGTTTTGTTAAGTATCATGCAGTCTATAGTAAATAAATGAAAGGGAAAATTATATTAAAACAAATTGTTAAAATGTGAAATAAAAAGAAAATCGGTGAAATCTAACTAGAAGATCTTACAATAAGAAAAAGACTTATACGCTTTTTGATTACATTACACTTACCTACATAGGGAAAAATAAAGTAACTGGGACTCAAATAACAGCCTCCATTTAGGCAGTGGATTGTGTCGGAAATTGGAAGCTAGATTTGAAGGAAGTGGAAAATTTATATAAAAATATAATGCGGGAAAACTGTTTTATATACGAATAATGCCGCTAAAACAAAAATATTCGCTATCATGGCTGTGGTTTAAAAAATTCTATCAAAAACATGAGTGCTAACAAGAAAGAACTGTATTATCACTTTCATTTACTTCTTCAAGATTTTCTTAATATAACGCTGAGGAATAAGTCGCAGTTCTCTTAAAGAACTTTTGAAGGAGGACTGTTGCCAAAATAAGAGCCTGGGTTATTCAAAAGCTTAACGTTAACAAAAGCATACCACATCGCCTTGTTACGAAAATAAAAAAAGCCTAAAAAGAAAATACACCACTTCAGGGTTTGTATTGTGGGATTTTAGTCTATTGCATTACTCAAAAATATAAAAATTAATGAAATTAATTTTCAATTACTAACATAAATGTTGTTTAATAAAATATTACAATTTTATACTGTTGTTTTCTGATAAATAATAAAAAACTATTGGCACGTATTGTTACGAAAATAAAAATGCCTAAAAAAGAACATACACCACATCATCGCCTTTAAACTGTCATCATAAAATAAAGTATTGTTTAAGCGTAAATGAAAGTGTTGTATAAACGAATATTAAGTTGATTAAGATAAGTCAGGATATAAACCTGTAAACAACAACAAAATGGTGTCAATTTTATTTAAGATAATTAAGACGAACCCAAACGTTTTAGAAAAATTAAAACGTTACAGCATCTCTTATTTAAAATTTTATATTGTATTGGTACCACTTATTTTAGTTTTTCGCCTAAAAAAATTGAACTTATCAACAGCAGCAGCAAAGGTTGTTGTCTAGGATTTTGCTGTGCTGTCTTTAAAATAATTGTTTTCATATAAACGTACGTATTCTAATTTTGACATTTTACTGCTCTCGATTATGTGTTTAATGCTTAATTTTTTTTTATAAAAGCCTTTAAACTTTTTCTATCTGTCGAACAAACACTTACATACCCATCTACACATAATCTAGTGTAGGATGGTATACAGTCGAACTTGGCCCACTTTCTTAGTTTTAACAGAATACAAAATAGTTGTAAATTTCGTTTTATAACCGATATTTAAAAAGTGCAACTTTTTTATTTAAATTTTTGAACTTTAAGAAAATCAGCTTTAAAACTAATTTTTTTGCCTCTGCGTTGAGTTCTGCAACTTGAAAACTTTCACTTGAATAGATACTCTTCATATTCTCAAATAAAGTTTCAAAGTTAAATAAATATTCAAAAAACTTGATTTTTTTTTGTCAGCTTACAAGAAGGTGATTTGTTTTTTTATTTTTTTTTCTGATTTTTTTATTAATTTTTTTCATTGTTTTCAATGGTCTACTTTTTATTTGTTTAAGATTTTTTATTAAAGAAGCTTGAATAGTAACAAGTCCTGTTGATAAGGCAGTGTAATAAGCACTTGCACTCTCACGACATATTTTGTTCTCTTTAAGCAGAAAAATCGATAAAAAGGTTTTTCTGCAAAATAACAGTTTCCTTTGCCAGTAGACAAGCAAGTCTATACAGACTTTGCTGTACGAGAATTGTACTTTTTACTGTTGCTACTGTAAACGGTATGAATGAACAAGCGAATGAAGCTCTTTCAGGCTGTTTGGAGCAGAACACAAAAAGTGGTAATATGCCGTCAACATACGGCCTTTAAAGACATACTAATATAACGACAATGACGAAGATATACTTACAACAACACTTGTTGACATTATTATAAAAGAGTTACAAAAACAGTGTTAATAGAAGAGTACTGTTATTATAGTATGTAAATATTTTTCAATACAACAACACTACGTACATTATTAGCATATACGCACGAACAGTGTTTCACAGCTTATTTCGCATGCATTCAAAATATGACTCTGAACGCTTACAGGCTCAAAACTAAAGATAATATCAAAAGGATTCGAACGCACTATTTTTATAAAAATATTTCTTTTATATATTATATATTAATTCCAATAATAATCCATGAAGAGACATGGGGACTTCTCTCAGCCAATGAGCTGCACCCGATTCTATTTTTAAACTCATTGAAAGGGACCTACAGTTTAACGCCGACTCCGAACGGCAAATGCATTTAGAGAAGTTTTGAGGTGATACCGCTGTCGAAAAACCTTTTTTTTCTTTTTGAAGATGTTCTGGCCTGGTATTGAACCGATGACCTTCTGGTTGGTAGGCGGGTGTCTTACCTATCATACCACAGTGGCACAAAAAAAAGAATAATTCTTTATTTAAATTAAAATTATGTATTATTACGAAAATAAGGTTGGGCACCACAGCGTTTATTACATCGCTAAAATAAATAAATAAAAGCTGCAAGAATAACTATACGTGCTGTTTACAAATAATCAAATCTACAACAACAACCATTAGCAGAGATAAAGTAAATAAAAACAAAGACAGGCAGAAAAGGAAAACAAGTAACAGACAATAAACAACAAATACTAAGAGCTGAAAGAGGTAGATGTTCACATACGCATGGCTACAAAAGAACTAAAAAGAAAATAAAAGAAAGAAATGAAATCAATCTGAAATATCGAGAGGCTCGAGAGCTTTCGATGTGTTGTTTACTCAGCCATATAAAAAGCACATCGATGCGAACAGCTATCAGTTTATGTGTCGTAAACCCAGCGAGTGCAGTTTAAGTAAAGTAAACCCAGCGAGTGCAGTTAGTGTGAAGAGAGTTTATAAGGAGTAAGCTCTTGAGTGAATCGTGAAGTAAAAAGACTAGTTTAGTTGGAGCTAACTCAGTAAAGAGAGTTAAGTGTGGACAACCTCTGGTTGAAAAGGTTGTGATCGAGCCCAAGTTATAACTACGATCGGGTTGGAAGATCTTTAAGTAGAAAGAACTGTCGAGTAATTGTTGTTGTTTACAAGATTGTAAACAGACAGAGTAATTAAAAATAAAAATTGTTATTACCTGTAAAAAGGTTACAAACAGTGGTGCTCATAACTGTGTTTAATAAGGAATTTTTAATTAAAACCAAACACAAAACTTATTTTCTTTTGACTACAATCAACGAACTCATAAATACACCTTTTTAAAAAAGTAAAAACGTAACAGTATTCTTGTTTTTAAATATTTGTAAAAGTTATTTAGAGAAAACCTGTAATATATGAAAAATACAAGTCATAGCTATGTTACGTTTTAACCTTTTTAAAATATTAGATCTCATTTTTAATTGCGTCAAAATAAAATAAATACTACGTTGTTGTTGTTTTGCAGGTTTTATTTCCTTACTTATACGTTACATACTTTATCTTAACTTATTTATCTTGCACTTAATTTTCGCTTATACAATACTTTTTAATGCCTAAACACGACTTTACTTTGTGACTGCAAAATGATAACTATATCTACCTGCTAATGCCGTAATTATTTGTGTTATTTACAGTGTTACCAATTACATATTGAACGGTGTTACCAGTTGACTTCGGTGTATTATGAGTTAACGGATATGAATAGAAAGTTGTAGTACATACAGTAATATTCGAAATTAGTATCAATTGAATATAAAACGGCGCCAGTTATAGTTTAGCAGTCATAGTGTAAAATTGTAAATTGGTGTATAAAGTGGATATTCCATAAGTTGGTTACTGTATAGTTAAAATTTTGTAAATAAATGACTGTATAAATTAAAACATCAAATTCGCCTGCTTTTTTTGTTCTATGTAATTTAAAAGAATGCAAACTTTTTAAAAAGGTTAAAAAGTGACAATTTTTTATGTTTAAAGGACTTTTCTATGAAGAAACTCCTGTCCGATATACATTAAAGTCACATTATCTATATAAAATTCATAAAAATATAAATTTTTGCGTAATTTTTCTTTATATGTGCAATTTTGATGCCAGTTGTGTGTAAATCATAATGCTGTTGGTGGCAACACTGCCTTGACAGCCAACATAAATCTGAAACTGTTTGGTCGTTACTTTACGAGATATCGATCACTTTAACCATCTGCCGAAAAAATAATAGATTTGTTTTTCCCCCAAACTAATATTTAAAAATTTTACATCTACATAATGAGATTAATAAATTTTTATTTTATTAAATTTAAAAAATGTTTTTAAATCTAAAAATTTAAAAATTGTTTTTAAATCTAATAAAAGGAGATAAGCTTTATTTCATTTATTTCTATTTATAAAAATATATATTTATTTATTCTCTCTCCTTGAAAAATAAAACAAATTAAACAAAAATATGATGAGAATAAGTTGATTTTATTTTTATCGGCTTTGAAATTTTAAATTAAGTTACAATATTTGCACAATACAATTTTCGTAAAAAAAATTTTATAATTTAAACAAAAAATAATAAATAATAAATAAAAAAATTGTGTATTTTCTTGGAAACATTAAAGAAGATTGTGTTTCATAGATGACGAAGTAAAAAAACTTTTAAAATTGTTTATTGTTATAATAAAACAAAACTAATTGCATATAACAAAAGTGCATAAAACTTTCATTGTATGTATGTTTGTGGTTTTTTTAATTAAATTTATAAAATATGATCCTTATAAAATAAATAAATTTATGGTTAAAGACAGACTTGAATTATATAGATCTGGTAATATTGATAATATTGAGATTTAGAAAATGTTTATTAAAACAGTATTTTTTTTACACAGAAAAAATAAAATGTGTTAAACAAAATATTCAAAAAATTTTATATTGAATGCTTGTAAGCAGATTTACTAAGTTCTTTTAGAGGTGCGTTCAAAATTTGTAAAACCGAACGCATATTTAAATTTTAAATATAAGCGTTCAGCAGTTATATATGAATTTAAAATTCTACTGAATAAAAAAAGTATGCTCCTCCGTATGTGAATTGAACGTTTTGTTAAGATCATTTGTATGGTTTTTCTAACCTTTGTCTGAACTGACATTCAGAAAAACAGACTGAAAAATTTAATCAATTTTTTCATAGAAAATATAAAATGTTTTGTTCAAAGCATTCGAGCTAAACGTTTCATTTAAAAAACCTGAACGCTACATAGTACAAAAACTTTCTATCAAATTTAACCATTTTTTAGCACAGTAACGTACGCTTCAAAAGTTACCCAACAAGCAATTTTACAAACACTTTTTTCCTCAAGCTAAAGCTATATGTACAAAAACTGGTATGCAAAAGATTTTAAAATCTGGAAATATGTACACAGTATTACGAGCTATTTTAAACATCGCCAAAAGGAAAAAAATATAAATAGATAAGTTAAAATCTCTAGAGACATATGCCCCGATAATCCCTGGACTGAGAAAGTAGTTTAGAAGCTAATACAACTTAAATTTACATAAAAAATTTTAGTTAAATTAGATAAAAGGATTTTATTGCATATTTTTCGCATAAATCCACAAAACGATTTTTGTTTGCTTTAAATTATAAATGAACTTTGCATTTTGAATTTGTCATTTTTCTTGATCAGTGGTACCAACCTTCAGACGAAACAAAGTTTCCGCTTTATTCTAAAGACATATATGATACATATTTATATAGACAAACAATAATTTCGATTTCTATCAGGACACTGTTTTTGTTAGAAAAATGTTTATTGGGTATTTCATAATTTTTTATATATAAATGTTATACATAATTATTGTTATGTTTTCGAGTTGAAAATATGTATTCAATTTGCTATTTTTGACGGAATTAAATGGTAACCATTTGTGTTTGGTTTAAAACTGTTTAAACGCAATTAATTTATATATTGTTTCTTTAGAAAAAAGAATCGAGTTAAGTGAGCTGCAGCAATAAAAGCAGCTTAACCGAGAACAGAATTCTGTCTTGAAATTAAACGCTAATTAATATCTATGTATGTTATATTATAAATAAATGTGCAAAATAATTTTTTTTTATAAAAAATATAAAAATAATTAAAAGTTCTTTCACTAAACACATCAACAAAAACGCATTGTTATTTACTGAACATACATTTAGTAATACTGGAACTGAACGAACGTAGTAAATTTGTGAACGCATGTTCACTTTTACGCAAGTTGAATATTACATAGTTGATAACTGAACGTACGTTTCAATCAAAACTGAACGTTTTATTTAATTTTCTACTACAACCATTCAGGGTGTAGAAAACGTTATAAATGTTCAGAAAAACTACATATTTGTTCGATTTTCTACTACGTTTTTTTTTTCTGTGTACTAAAGTTAAACAAAGTAAATTAATGTTTTTATCTATTCAATGAAAAGCTGAGTCTATGAAATTTGAAATTTTTTTATATTCTACACAGAGAAGTAACAGCCGTGAAGAAACAGAAGAAACAGTAACAGAACTGAACATGCTTCACTTCTCTTTCTGTAGCCAAAATCATCGAAAATCCCGCAAAATTTCCTTTTCGCTTAGGAAATTTTTATCCTCAACTTAAGGCTGATCAATGAGGTTTTGTATATAAGAAGGACAAAAAATTATTTTATAATTTCTTTAATATCGACAAAATTTTTTTTATATCTTAAGTATCCTATGTGCAGTTAAGAATAAAGTTTATTTCCAAAATAAATCTATCACTATCACTGTTGTTCTTAGCTCGGATGCAATTAGCTTGTCATTGTAAGACTACAAGACAGAGTTGACACGCAAAAAAATGATTTCCTAACAAAAATTTTCAAAGCCGTTCGCAGCCTACCAAAAATTCAAATAAAAAATGTAAAAATATATTTTTTAATTGAAATCGAAAACCTATTGTGTTACCAGCCTGCTGCAGCCTTTACATATGAAAATACTTTCCTGAAAGTTGCTCTATGTTCATATAAAGGGTCCGCCAAATAAAATTTTTTTTGAAAATGTTATAAAAAAAAACTACTGAATATTTTCTCAAATTTATTTTTTTTATTTGAAAGTAAAAACCTTCCGGTTAATAATGGAAAATAATTTCATTCAAATGGCTAGCTCGGCTGGCAATGCAGTAGCCTACATGATCGGTCCAATTTTTAAGCACATTATCGATTGTGTGCAGCTGTATTTTACCAATGGCTTCACGAATATTATCATTTGAAGCGCCAATTGTCTCTGGCTTGTTGGCGTAACACTTATCTTTGACGGCAACCCACAAATAATAGTCCAACGGTGTCAAATCTCAGCTCCGATGTGGCCAAACGACATCCGCTCTGCGGCTGATAATGCGATCTTCAAAAACAGGGCGCAAAACATCGAGTGTAGCTTCGGCTGTGTGGCACGTAGCACCATCCTGTTGAAACCAAATGTTGCTAATAATCTCCTTTTCAATTTTTGTAAACAAAGATTCGTTCAATATGGCCCGATAACGATCGCCATTGACTGTAACGGCCACTTCTTGCTCATTTTCGAAGAAAAATGGTCCAATTATGCCTCTGGACCAAAATCCGCAACAAACAGTGACTCGTCTTGGGTGTATCGGCTTTTCAATGTATGCGTGCGGGATTTCTGTGCCTCAAATGCTTGTTTACATACCCGCCAAGATCAAAATGAGCTTCATCTGAAAAGATGATTTTCGATTCTGCAACCTTACCATGATTTTCAAATTAATGTCGTTCAGCGGAAGGATAAAACTAATTATCTGTCAAATCAGACATGAGTGTTACCTTTCACGCAATAAGCACTAGTTGGAAAAAGAACGTTAGATGGCGGACCCTTTACTCTTACCTTATCGTGGGTATCAAGTTTTTATGTTGAAGAATTTTAAAGTAAAGTCATGTTGGGTGCTGAAAGTTAAGGTATGGTCAGATTTAACAAATATTTAACGACAAAAAGCGTACCCACTAATTTATAGAAATAGTTGCTCTTTTTTTTAATTATTTTTCAAATTAAATTATTAAAAAGTTTAAAATTTTTTGGTACTGTTCCTATAAATTGGTGGTTATATTTTTTTGTCAAATATTTGCCAAACTTGACCGTAGCTTAAGTTTGCTAAAAAACAAAAAATTCCTGCTGAGTTTGGCAGTTTTTATTGACAGAGCTATAGATCGTTTCACATATTTGAACCTACTTGAAGATATTTTAAGGCAATCTTAAACAAAATGGGTCTTTTGGAAGCTGGGTAATGACAGGTTAAACAGTCTTTGAGCGAAAAAACATAGAGTTATTACATTGTAATTAATTGCCCGCCACTCTCGTGCAATTTGATGCCGTTAGACTTTTTTTGTAGGGCTACGTCAAAGACTATGTCTATGCGAATAATGCGCTAACGTTGGAGCTTTTGAAAACCAATATCTGTTAAGAATCGTCTGCTGCAAATAGTACAGAAGCTGTCATTTAAATGACATTATATTTCGTTCATAATAACAAGGTCCAAGCATGGTAATGAAAGGAAAGTATTATCAAAACCGTAGTTTTATTTAACTCTACACTCAGACCACGTCTTATGCGATCGATTCGTTCCATAAAAATCCGCATAAACCTAATTCGCATAAAACGATACATGACCTTCTTATAAAAACTACTGATTCGTTTCTGATATTGGAAAAAAACGCCTAAATTTAAGTCAAAGCGTTAAAAGACAAACAAAATCGCTTGAAAAAGTCAAGAACAAATTTATTTTTGTTTACAACACACTAAGAAACAAACAATATAAAATTAGTACAATTCTAACAAAAGGAATAAAGATACAAATAATCTTATAATAGTATTTTATATCTCAGAGTCGCTAAATACGCATGTATCTACACCGCTTTTGAATTAGTTCCGTATCACTTTCATCACAAGGGGAAGCAATTAATGTATTGCCACCGAGAAGGATCACTGAGTTTTTAGGAACTTTAACTTTTCTTTGTTCTCGTAAGACATAATGTGTAATAGGATGCTACTACTAGCACTCCTTAAATGCTATATTCAGTAATGAAATGAAAAAAATCGCGCCAAAGGATTTGAAGATCTAAGCAAGAACTGGTCTAGCGTTGTTTTATTCCAATGTAGACGGATATCGGTGAAAAAAAGAAAAGAACGAAAAATTTAAAACCGCGTAAATTCGAATTCGCATAAAACACGGTTTGAGTGTGCTTTTGAAACCGTAAAATGGATTACCTTGTGTAAATAAAGTCTACTAAGCGTATAAGTTATATTCGTTAAAATGTTTTTAATACGTATACGCTATAGGTTATATTATGAGTCTATGAGATCGTACTTTTCTATGGATCAAATTGAATATAGATAGATAACACATGGGCTGAACAGAAAACACTTTTTTGTTCAAAATTAGCTTTATTCAGCAGCAACGCAATCATTCCAGCGCCGCTCTAACATTTCAAAAACACTTTTGTAGAACGATTTATCTTTTGCCTCAAAATAGGCCTCAGTTTCAGTGATAAATTCTTCTTTCGTGCGAAATTCTTTTAAGGTCTTCGGACACCCATTAGTCGCTGGGAGCAAAATCTGGCGAATACGGTGGATGTGGAAACAATTCAAAGTTCAATTCATGTAGATTTGCCATTGTTTCAGAATCATTAGCACGTTCTTGCTTTTGGCCAACAGTGAACAAACGCGGCACCCACTTTGAACAGAGCTTTCTGATAGTCAAATGCTCATGCAGTATAAAGTTAACACGTTCTTTTGTTACAATATACTACTTTGTTTTGCTACCATTTTGGTAAACATTAGGCTTGACTGTTCATATTTGGCAGTCGTGAAGTAGAGACGTGGCAAATTTATTATGAAAAAATATTCAGTAAACCAACGTGTTTTAATCGTTAAAATATTTTATCAAAATCAATCATCGATTTTCATGAAAAAATCATAATGAGTGACGAGGCACATTTTCATTGGAATGGTTACGTGAATAAACAGAATAGTCGGTTCTGGGCAATGGAAAACCCTCAAATTATTCATCAGTCACCTATGCATTCATTAAAAGTGACAGGCTGGTGTGCAATTTGGTCAGGAGGAATCATTGGGCCTTACTTCCTTGAAACTGAAAACGGCGTAACGGTAACTGTCAATGCGAAGCGATATCGTGATATGATTGAAAACTTAATGCTTTGGACTTGACTAACATGTTGCTTCAACAAGACGGTGCCACATCGCATACAGCCAGGATTACAATGGAATTACTGCGAGACCTCTTTCCACAACAAATTATTTCAAAGAATGGTGATGTTGGTTGGCCTCCACGGTCGCCTGAGATGACTGCCCCGGACTTCTTTTTGTGTGGATATTTGAAGAGCAAGGTTTATGCAAACAAACCAAAAATGCTGGAGCAACACAAACAAAATATTCGTGATGAAATTAACGAAATACCGCGTGAAATGTGTGAGAATGTAATGAAAAATGTACTCAAAAGGGCTCGCATTTGTGAGGCTAACAGAAGCGAGCATTTATCTGATATTGTATTCCATACATAATTGCCGACATTGAATAAAACATTTATCAATATAAGTTCCATTCTCTTTCATATAATCTTTCATGTGTCTTTCCTGTCGGACACCCTGTATTTACAATGTCAGCTAAATCAGGCAACACGACTTTTTGTTTCCTGATGTTACCGCCTCATTTTGACGTCCGTTGCTTTCTGTATCATCAGTGTCTCTACGACCACGTTTGAGGTCAGCAAGCCAACGTTTCATTGTTGTTTCTGATGAAACAAAGTCCGCATAACGCTTTCCAAGTCATTGCTTTTAATTGAACTATATTTTTACCATCCAGAAGCAGTGTAGAATTAAAACACGAAATTGTTTTTGATCCATTGTTCTGAAATTAACAGAAATAGCGTCACTTTTAGCAAAATAACTCAAAAACTGATTCATGAAATATCATGACATTTTAACAGCTGTCTTTCGAAGGTTAGCACTAATTGAAAAATAGGTGAATGCAGTTAAACAAGAGCCATCTATGTTTTAGGCCTGGGACAATGTATTAATTGCAATCTTCCATGGAGTAGTTTCTTAATGTGTATTCTGAATGAGTTTTAGTGGCACTACGTGTATATGGTGTTTATCGAAAGACTTTTAAATCGGTATGGAATTGCACATAAATTAGTGCAGTCTCACTAAGAAAGAGACAGTACAACCCTAAATTCATAACTCAAGTGTATCTTACACAAAAATTTATTATTATTATTCATTCTTTATTCTCAATTTAAAATTGGGTACAATTCAACTTAGATTCTATCTTAAAAACTAAAATTCTAAGTACAAATTGTATAAATTTCCACAGATTACAAAAAATCACAGCGCAAATCAATATACTGTAGTCTTATATTATAACTTGAATTAATTCATCGTCCCCATAAACTTCCAAACGATTCGCGTAGTCGCAATTATCACAGCCTTCTGCATTATCTGCCACAGGTGTTCCCACAAAAGTAGTTCCTTCAGGCTAGCGTGCAAAGTTCCTGTACTTGATATTATAATTGGGACCGTTTTCACTTTATCGATGTGCGATGGACTTTTAATAGGATCAATGGGTATACTATATTCAGAGATTTTCTCGTGATGCTTTGTTTGAAGGTTGTTGTTATTTGAAATTGCAACATCAATAAGTCATACCATCCTTCTCTCTCCAGCATTTTGCAGTACAGATTGAGGCTGATATTTGTAATACGGTACTTCTTCCAATGGAATTAAGGAGAATTTAAGCGCTGGTTGCTGGTGTAATATTTTAACGACCGAGTTGTGGCGGTCGATGTACTCTGTCCCGGCTAGACATATACACGCAGACGTTAAATGGTGTATTGTTTCTCTTGAGCCGCATCCGTACCGACAGAAATCATTCTTCACATTAGCATCTCTAACAAATATTTTCAGGTGGTTCCTCGTTGGGATTACTTGATCATGAATTGCTGGCATAAATCCCTCGGTCTCAGGAAACAATTTTCCTGCAACTAGCCAGTAGTTCGACGATTTTGTGCCGACATGATCCTTACTAGCTTCACTAGAATGTCTACCATGGAGTGGTTTACTCATCCAAGCCTCTAATTTCTATTGGTTTGTTGATAATGATTGTTCAGCCTGGCTTAGACCAAGGTGCAGTGGTGAAGTACTATCTGCTTTGCAGACGGCATAATGTAGGGGAGATGTTGTGGATTTTTCAATGAAAAATGCTCTTAACTAATCGATTTGTCAACTAAACCCCTTACACCCAAACATCTCGGTAACATTGTCCTCTCGATTGCTGATTTTGGGTGATATTTACGTGCCTTAGTCATCATTACACTATAGTTTCGTTGTATGGCCCCAATGTCGTCAACGTAAATATTAAATATTGAATATAAAAGTGGACCGAGAATAGAGCCCTTTTGCACACCCTTAGAGACATGCAATGGACAGAAAAATTTATTTCTAAGAAAAACTGATTGATAACGATCTGCCAAATACGACGATAGAAATCTGGTTGATGTATTGGAAAAGTTAAACAAAATTCTCAACTTTGCACAAAGTGTTTCATGGTGGACCATGTCGAATGCTTTGGAATGATCTAGAAGAACTAGAAAAGTAATGTTCCCTTGATCAGTTTATCTTCGTATTTCCTCAGATACAAGCAATAAAGCAGTTGTACTACTGTGTTCGGTCGGTGTCTTTCCATTATCATTTATATGTATATTTATAAATCTGCTGATGAATCAATTTTTCAAACACTTTAGACAAATAAGCAAGTATAGCAATAGGACGATAATCATTGTTGGTCTTAGGAATAGGAATGATCTAAGCATGCTTCCAGGTCCTAGGAAAGAAATATTTGGTTATTATAGTATTAGATATATACGAGTAAGTAGTAAAAGGTAATAAAAAAGGTAACAGTATCCTTATCAATTAGGGCTGAATCTTGTCGATGCCAGTAGCATTAGATTTGATAGACAAGCAACTAAGAAAAACTTCATGTTCATTGATACATTCAAAATTAAACGAATTTGATCCAAGAGAGTCAGATTGATTCCGGTAAAGGACGTTTATTAGAAAGCTGCGTTAAACAGACACATAAAGAATGTCATGTTAACTGACAACAACAAAGTCTCCTTCATGTCTTAGGAAAAAAACGTGCAGCGATGACGCAATACATTCACCTTAACAAACGAACAAAATTTGTTGCAACATTGCTGCCTGTTTAAATAAATGTAGGTTTTAGGCACTAAAATAATTTTTGTTGTGTTATGACCACCTCACACTTAAGAAGGTTATGTAAAATATTACACTTGAAAAAAATTTATTTGCCATCTGGTAACCTTCGACTTTTCAATTTAATAAAAAGAAAAATTTCACATCCAAAAACAAAATCTTTAATCTGTCAATTGGAAAAAGAATTCCATTTAATGTGATTAAATTGAAATGTCCATAAATAAATTGATTCTACCTACTAAGCTAGGTTTGTATATATGTACTCGTATGTGTGTCTGCACGACAACTTTACATAGCCATTATCCCTTAGGAAACTTTAATTTCTTTTTCTTTTTCAGAAACTCAATTCTTAATTGGTTTTCTTTATTTGCTTTTACATTAACGTTAATAAATTTGTTTTTATAAATGTTTCAATAAGAATATTAGAAATACATACTCGTATATACATATGTATGTTTTGCTTATATTTTTATTATTTTTGTCACGTAGACGACATCGACACATAACTGACAGGCAATTAGTTGGCATTATGTTAAAGGGAAAACAACATTTTCGAAGTCCCTATTCAAAAAAGGGATAAAGAGTACACACGATATGCTCGCACATACTCGTACTTGTAATGAAATTGAATGATTTTTTTATTTAGGAACCATTTACTTTGAAAAGGAAGTTTTTCTAAATACCGAATAGTATTTCTTTTAATACAACATATGACAGACTTTTAAAAAGCTTTTAAATATTTGTCAGTTTTATTTGTGATATTAAAACAAGAAGAGTAAATAGAAGTAGAAGGAAAGAAAGTTATAAACGGTCAAGTCCGACTTTGTAGGATTATAAATAACAATGAAGATGCAATTTACTAGAATTAGCTTAAGTCGTAGTACTTAAGATAATATTTTTTCTTGGAAATAGTACGACTAAGTATAGTGGGATTTAATTAAAACGTCATAACCAGGGAAACCAGATATGTATGTGCAATTGCATGTTTTCTTTTCATGCATCCAATCAAGTCGAATGTAGGATAGTTAGTCATTTTATGAATTTTTATGAATTTTGGCAGCGTCTTGTTACTGCATACTTATGCATATTTTGCTTATAAAAGCTTTTTTTTGCATATCTTACTTTTAAGATCATATTTTCAATATTTTTTGTATTTTAATATTATTTTAAAAGTTTGTAGCGCATATTTGGATATTTGTGCTGTAAAATATTTTTTTTACAGCGAAATAAAAATTTTGTTTTAAATTCTGACTAAATCTTGGGATTTGTTTTTTTTTTTTGTATTTAAAATTTATGGCGCCAGCTAGTTCTCAAATAAGTTTATTACCGCTTAACTGTTTGGAGGAAAATTCAAGCTTTATAGCCATAAAAATGTTTTACCCTTTAGTAAGGAATGTATACCCCCTTCTGATATCCTACAGAGCATGTTTACCCAGCCTAGTTCATCGATTGATAGTAGGCTTGCATCATGCTCAACGAAACTTCATGAGATAACAGAGGCTATAAGGGAATTCAAGCCTGGAAAATCACCTAGAGTCGACGGGACGGGCCCAAATCGCTTAAAGTGGACTCGGCGAAAAGAGCAGAGATTTTATATCCTTTGATTGCACAAATATGGGTGGAAGAGAGAGTCCCGAATGAATGGCTTATGATACGATTGTCAAGATTCCGAAGAAGACCGACCTGTCGGTCTTTCTATACCATCAAAGGTACTCACAAAGCTGTTGCTATCCAGGATTAATTAAAATGGTGGAACCGCTAATACGCAAATAACAAGCTGGTCTTCGGTCAAATAGATTCTGTATTGATCAAATCAACAAACTTTGCATTATTGCCGAACAGGTCAATGAATGGCAAACATCTCCTTTTATGGCCTTTATTGATTATAATGCTGCTTTCACTAGCATGGTACGCGAGTGTATTTGGACGGCGTTGCGACGTCGGGGTTTGGCTCCTAAATATATCCATCTTATAAGGGCACAATATGAATGTTTCAAACAACGCAAATATTCTGAAAGCTTTAGCTCAACATCATGTGTCAGGCAGGGTTGTTTTTTGTCATTCATATTATTTTTGAACGTCCTTGATGATGTTCTGTCACAGGCATTGCATAGTCATAAACGTGACATTCAATGGAACTTCAGAGAACATCTCCAATACTGATATGTAGAACAAAATAGACGATCTGAATCGTGCATCGAAGGGAGTGGGTTTGATGATCAACCATAACAAGACAGAAACTATGTCTGATCTATTGACATCGAGAACGAGAGCATAGAACGCTCGAAAAGTTTCTGCTATTTGAGCAGCCTAATCACAACCGAAGGGGAGCTACTGAACATATTAAAAAGACTAAAGCGGCTTTTGGTGTGGAAATCAACAAGTTTATTCACGACCAAAAAATTATGAACTTTTAGAACAAATATGAAGTCCATTTTACTGTATAGTTGCAATACTTGGCTGATGACTGGAAGATTGGCAAACAAACTACAGTCTGAGATATACTACTATGCCCAAAAATTATCGAAATAACCCCCGTGTAGCAGTCGCATCGTTCCGATTTGTTACTTTTCTTTTTTTTCTTTGTTAAGTTGGTACATTTGTTGTTGATATTCTCGCTAAATCTTAGCGTCATAGCTTGACATTTACAAAGGCTAAGTAGCCAAGAGTACATCTGTTTCTATGCATGTTGGCCATTCTTAGCAATTTCATGCAAAGGAGAGACCGTGTTGAGGTCGCAAAAACATGATTTGCGAGGCTGAATCAGATCTCGCATTCCTCAAAAGGATCATTACTGGAGATGTGGGTTTATGAGCAATACACGCAGTCCAGACATGACGCAAGTGAATGACGCTTACCGAATGAGCCGAAACCAAAAAAACCACGTTGTTTTCAGTCAAAAAAGAAGGTAGTGCTCACGGTTTTCATGGATTGCAACGGTGTAGCTCACCATGAATTTTTACCAGAAGGCCAGACAGTAAGCAAAGAGTATTATTTGACGTTTTATTATGAGACTTTTGCGTGAAGCAGTTCGCCGAAAAAAACTAGAATTGTGTGCAGAAAACTCGTGGATTTTTCTCCATGATAACTCACCGTCGCACAGTGCCATCATTATTCGAAATTTTTTGACAGAAGGTGCAACAAATACCATCCAACAACCACCGAATTCACCTGATTTGATAACCTGTGACTTCTTTCTGCTCAATCGAGTTAAAAATCATTACCGGGTTTCAGTAGCCGAGAAGAAATAATGGAAAAATCTCAGGAAACACTGATGAACATACCGAAAACCGAATATAAAAAATGCTTCGAGGATTGCATCAAGCGCTGGCATAGGTGTGTATATAGATAAATAAATATGTATTTTTAATTTTCTGAATAAATTCCGGGAATTTTTTGATCAAGCTGGTATACAGTGAATATGGTGCCCAAGAATTATCTCGAACTCAGAGCTTTTGCGTAGGACGATGATGAGTTAGTGAGAATCCAAATTATACGTTAGATATGGACGTGAATTGGAAATTGAAGTTTCAGACAAAAGGTGTTGGAGATAAGGCGATTGCGTGGAACAGAGAGAGGTGGAGAAAGTTTGTGGAGATCCTTTGCTCCAACGAGTAGCCTAATACATGCGAAATGTTACATGCATTACTCATACACTGCATCGTTTATGCGAACATATAGAGATCAATACGAAAACATAAGCAAAGTCATTGCAAATGCAAAAAAATTATCCTAAAAACCACCATATATAGTTGAAATAGATATAACTCGTTGGGGAACTTGGCTTGCGGTCAGCAATTACTACGCTTAAAAATAAAATATCTTAGAAGTTATACTAAAAGTGAATTGATTTTTATTGCTGCAAATTTCGATTTAATTGAAGAGTTACTTAAAAAATTCCAAACCAATGGCTTAAATTTTCAGATGAGCAGTATGTCATATTAAAGAAAATTTTTTTAGCATATTTTTTAATCTTTTACGAGGGCGGATTGATATTGAAGCTACGTAAGTAGAAAAAACACATTTTTTTTAAACCATTCATATCTCAGCATAGTCTCCTTTCAGCTCAATACACTTAGTAAGACGATTTTCCAACTTTTTTACACCATCTGAATAATACGATTTTGGGGGCTCCTCAGAATACGCATTAGTTTCGGTATTTACTTCTTCGTTTGAGATGAATCTTTTTCCTGCGAATCATTTTTTCAAGTTTGGAAATAGGAAAAAGTCACTAGGGGATAAATCTGGACTATAAGGTGGATGATCAACCAATTCGAAGTGGTTTTCTCGTAGTTTTAGCATCGTATCTAATGCTGTGTGAACCGGTGCGTTGTCTTGAAGAAAGAGCACTTTTTTCTTGTTTAAATGTGGTCGTTTTTCCTTGATTTCATCAACCAATTGATCCAATAATGCACGATAATACTCTCCTGTGATTGTGGATCCCTTTTCAAGATAATCGATGAGCAATATTTCGTATGCATCCCAAAATACAGTGGCCATAACCTTGCCAGCCGATTTCGCTGTCTTCGCCTTCTTCAGAGCGCATCCACCAGCTTCCACCCATTGCTTCGATTGATTTTTGTTTTCAGGTGTGTAGTAGTGGACCTACGTTTTATCAACAGTTATTAATCTACGCCAAAATCAGCAGGACTATGCTTTATCATGTCCAAACACCGCTGTGAAGTAATCTGTCGAACTCGTTTTTGTTCAAAACTGAGCAAACGCGGCACCTATCTTGCCGATAGCTTTTTCATATGCAAATGTTCATGCAAAATGTTGAACACACGTTCATATGATATGTTACCATTTCGGCAATCTCACGGATTTTGACCCGGCGATCATTCATAATTTTTTCTTGATATTTTCTTCAGTAACCACTTCTTTTGGCCTTCCTGTTGGTGGTATTGTTGCTGTGCTTGTTCGGCCCCGTTTAAATTCAGCAATCCAATATTTTACCTTATAATCTGACGGAGCAGATTCGCCGTAATGTTTATCAAGCTTTTCTTTTGTCTCTTTCGCTGTTTTGCCTTTCAAATAATAGTGTTTTTCCATTTTCCAAGAAACATAAAAGTTGCTTACTTCAAACGACTACAACAAATAAACTAATCGATGAATTTGGCTAAAATTTTAGCAGCTGACGTTTGACAGATCGTGATTTCTAAGAAAGAAAAAGTTTTTGTGTTTGTGCTGCCATCTAGCGCTAGGTAGCTTCAATGGTAATCCGCCCTCGTAAATTATATTTTCGGTTTATTGCATTGCATACTTTATGCACAAAAACACCATTTTAAGAGCAAATTTCTAGTTTCCCTGGTGATAACTATGTTCCTTCAATGATTGTTACAAATATTGCATTTAAACAGTTTTATGCGAACTCTTGTGCTTCAGAGCAAAAACTGATAATTACGAAATGAGGTCTTGTGCGAGAAGTACTGGTTGCATAGCGCATTTTTTCAATAGTTGCATTCTTTGTGTAAAAGAATGCACAATATAAGCACACACAAAAAAAAATATGATAAAAAAACAAATTCAATGTATTAAACAATTTATACAGTATTTCCTTATTGTATAATAATTAATTTTTTGTTTCATAAAAAACAGTGTTTTTTAATGTATTCATATAATTTATAATCGTTTTGATACTATTGTATTGTAACTTTTTTTTTTTTTTTGTTATATGTTTGATAATTCACACATGTACAACAATTTATGTCTAATTTTTTACCAGTAAGTGAGAAAATTTAATAACAACGACTTTTTTATGACTTAATTATTTTAAAGGTATTTTAATAATATTTTTTTTAAGCACACAATTAGCAAATTTTTTAATTGAGTTTTTATTTATCGCTTCTATTATATGAGATAATAAAGATATTTGAAGCAAATCTATATTATTTTAATTGTTTGTGGTTGACGTTAAAAAAAAGTATTTTTTTTTAAATCCTTTATTTTTTAAAACCAATGGCAACAACACTGCATGCAAAATAAGTTTAGTTCGAATTAAAAGTCTAAAAACGTTTATTATTAGTAAGGTTGCTTGCAGTAGAAAAACTTGTTGTACGCAAAATTACGCTTGGAAAAATGTGAGGATTTAAAAATATTTCCCTAACGATCATTATATTATATTGTTACGAAAATAAGGTTGGGCACCACAGTGTTTATTATATCGCTAAAAAAAATAAATAAATAAAAGCTGCAAGAATAACTATACGTGCTGTTTACAAATAACCAAATCTACAACAACAACCATTAGCAGAGATAAAGTAAATAAAAATAACATGGCAACAACAACAAACTAACAGCAAAGAAAACAAGTAACAGACAATAAACAAGCAACAACAAATACTAAGAGCTGAAAGAGGTAGATGTTCACATACGCATGGCTACAAAAGAACTAAAAATAAATTAAAAGAAAGAAATGGAATCTACCTGAAATATCGAGTGGGTCGAGAGCTTTCGATGTGTTGCCATATAAGAAGCAAATCGATGCAAACAGCAATCAGTTTATGTATCGTAAACTGAGCGAGTGCAATTTAAATAAAGTTAACTCAGCTCATGTGTTGTTGATGTGTAGAGAGTTTAAAAGGAGTAAACTCGTGAAGCTAGTACGGAAGTATAAACCAGTTTAGTTGGAGCTAACTCAGTAAAGAGAGATAAGTGTGGACAAGGTTGTGATCGAGCCTAAGTTATAACTGCGATCGGAATGGAAGATCTGTAAGCAGAAAGATCTCTCGAGTAATTGTTGTTGTTTACAAGACTGTAAACAGACAGAGTAATAAAAATAAAAGTTGTTATTGCCTGTGAAAAGGTTACAAACAGTGGTGCACAAAACTGTGTTGAATAAAGGACTTTTAATTAAAACCAAACACAAAATTTATTTTATTTTAACTACAATCTACGAACTCATACAATATTTAAATTTGGTACTGTTGTTTGCTGATAAATAAAAAATTTTAAATAAAGTAACGTTCCTTCCAGAAAGACACTGTAGAAGCTACCGTTGACCTACAGTCTCTAAACCAACACACATTTATTCTTATAAATAGGGTACATATATAAAGAGCGGTCCAACCATAATGCATGATATTAATTGTGAGTCAAACCTTAACGTCCAGTTTTTTGCCCAACTTAATTTGACATTTCTTTGTTTCAGTCTTTGACAAATTCAACCATTGACCACCGCGTTAAAATTGTTGAAGTCTTTTACGAAAATGAGCGTTCAAATCAAAATGCATTTCGTAAGATTCGTGATATTTTTTGATCAGTATAAACGACCAAATGTGTCCACAATCGGAAGAATTGTGCGTAAATTTTAGCAAACTGGGTCTGTAAGAAATGTGGAAACTCATATGCATGCTCGCCCAGTTCGTTTTAAGGTTTATGGGTTGACGGCGTCATCGGCCCTATTTCTTCGAAAATAGGTCGGTCAAGCAGTTACTGCGAATGCTGTTCTCTTTTGCGATATGATATAGGACTTCTTGTGGATATAATTAAGGATATAAACCTAGAAAATATAAGGTTCCAACAGGATGGAATCATTTGTCACACAGTCAACGAAGCCATGGCACTTTTGTGCGAGAAATTCTATGGCCATGTTATCTCATGTCGTGGCATTGTTAATTGGCCGCCACGTTCATGAAACCGTTGGACTTCTTTCTTTGGGGATATTTAAAAGAAAGGGAGTAAGTCAATAAGCTAAGAATAATTCAAGATCTAAGGGATGAGATAATTAGGCACATTAACGACATTGAAACTCAATTATGTCTCAGAGTCATTGAAGATTTGAGCCGACTGATAGAGGTATGTCACTAATGCCGTGGCTAGCATATGGCCGATATTTGTTTAACACATAATCTATCATAATAAAATATATTCAGATAATTCTCTGAAAACTTTTTGTTTTATTTATATATGACATTGTGCGTTTTGGTTGCACCACCATTTAGATTGCTTTTATACAATACCCGCTTTTTGGCTAATCTGGATAGATAACGATGCCATTTAGACGTTCTCCACATATACACAATTCAACATTTAGTATGAATGGAAGGTGCCCCACACCCACTTATCCCATTCGCTCAGTTACTGGCTGATGACATATATATTCACGACGTTATTTGAACCTGATTAAGAATCTTTAACAACTTATACAAAAATTAATATTTCCTTTATACGGGAGATACCACACCCACTTGTCCAATTCCACCCTTTTTTATGCCTGACAGTTTGTATTGGATATGAAGTCATTCATACCAAATTCAGAAGCTTTTGCTTTAACCATTCTCAAGATATACAGAAATCGGTACTTAGTTTGTATGTGAGGTAACACGCCTACTTGATCGATTCCGCCTACTTTTCGATTAATTATTAATTTTGATTAATTTTTACCGTTCTTAAATTATACTAAAATCAATATTAAATTTATATGGGAGATTACACGCCTACTTGCATAACTCCGCCTACTTTTTCACTGTTGTTTTCTATTGATTACGAAGCCATTTAGACAAATTCTAAGACATTAGCTTTTGGTCAGCATGTAATTAAATAAATATTTAATTTTTATGAAAGTATCACGCCCATTTGCCGAATTCAGACCACTTTTTGTCTGATAATTTACGTTGAATATTTAGGTCAAGACTAGAAACTTTTTCTGTTACCATTTTGAATATATAGAAAAATTAATATTTACTTTATATTGGCGTAACATCGCCCAGTCTGAGTTTTTTTATAGCCTATATTTCGTTCCAGGTATAAGGTGTGCTTCAAAATGATAAGGTTACCTTAATATTTGCTCAATTCATCCAAACTATAATATGTTATGTATGGTCACCTTATTCAAAAAAATTCCACGTTCAAATAAGTGAATAATAAGCCGGTTTTGCTCTTAGAGATGTACCGTTATATTATATTTATTTAAATTTGTGTAAATAAGTGCAAAAATCAATGCATCAAAATGATAAGGTCAGTGATTTAAAAGCAATCACTCTTATCAGAAGGTATCAAAATTTTTTTTTCTTTTGCAATAATTTATAATTTAAATAAAATCTGCGCGGTATGGGTCGCGGGAAGCCCTTGTCACCTTATGAACAAGGACACACTTTTCAGCAAAAGAAGAACCATTAAGCTCATTTTAAATTTGTCGTGTGAACTGGGTAGTTCGTCTAAATGATATAAACAGTGAACTAAGTAATTCAAAATATCGTGTTAGCATGCTATTAAATATATTAGCTGGTATTCAGTTTTTTTACATATTATTATCCTTTGCTGGACGTCTGACAAGTACTTAGTTTGTTATTTTGTGTTTCTATTGTGATAGTTTTTATACCGAAAAATAAAGGGAGGGCAAATTTGAGGCCTAAAAACACTTTTTTTGACAAATTCCGTTTTACTCATACCAATATAAAATAGTAATATGAGAATTAATATTGGAGTATGATGTCGGGCAAATGTCTATCTCTAGCACATCGGCAGACGTTTGCTCTTTTCACAGAATTTTAAACCACATTTTGCAACAAAGCTTCGCTTACCTCGTCAGTGCATTGCCGAATTTCATCTTTAAGAGTGTCAGTTGTTTGTGGTTTGTTCTCGTAAGCCCGGTCTTTCAAATAGCCCCTGAGAAAACAATCCAGCAGCGATTAATCACAAGAACGAGGCGCCAAATCGAGAAAATACATCACAGGGATATTTCTTATGCAATAACTGAATTGTTTGGTTGGCTGTGTGGCTTGTGGCGCCATCCTGCTGGAACCAAAGGTCACTGATGTCAACATTAGCCAATTGTGGCCACAAAAAATTGTTTATCATGGTTCGATAGCGCAGAGAATTCACGGCGACGGCATTGTCTTGCTCATTTTAAAAATTATACGGGCCGATGATGCCGCCTAACTACCAACCGCACCATACGGTCACTTTCTTTGGATGTAATGGTTTTTTGAGGACTGCTTATTGATTTTGTGAGCCCCATATGCGACAACTTTTTTCTGAAAAGAGCGAACGGCATCATATTCCATTATTAATTCCCATATTTCTATTTATATTGGCATGAATAAAACTGAATTTGAAGACAAGTGTTTTTAAGCCAAATCTCAAATTTGCCCACCCTTTATAAAGTAATTATAGAAAACAATACAAAATTGTTCTCCTGGTTGTCATCGGTTCTTGTATTTCTATTGTTGGCATGCAACAAATCAAATTTTCAGTTTTTCTAACACTCCTCACTCTACTACTGTGACAAGCACTAAAAAGAATACTGGAAAATAAAGAGTAAAAAACAACGAGGAATAGAACGAAGAGGGAATAAATAACAATTTGCGAGCGGATATTAAAGCAAAAAAAAGATTTATTAAGACAAAGAAATAAACTTAAAATGAAATTCAATAGAAAAAATGCGAAGAAACTTTAAGCAACAGCTATGGCATATTAGAACACTTTAACAGCTTTAGTGAAAAGCGATTACACTGAACAATAAATAAGAAAGCTATCTACAGTAAAGTAAAACATGATCAAAGACCTATAATAGACTTTTGAATTGAACAGAAAATCAATTTTTCTCCTAAAGCTTTGCTGGCCTTTGAATTATGAATTTTACGTGTATTTCCGGTTCTATTTTTATATTTAAGTATAAAATATAGTGTAAAATGTATAATGAATGCATCAATCAATACGAATTGCACAGCTGACCCAATTCTATATCAATGAACATTCCTTTCATTTTCCCCTTCATTTTCATAGAAAGTTATTACCAATATTACTTTCAGTAGCGTATTATTAGCAAATCGATATGAAATGAAAAATTATAAGAAAAAATGAAAACATTAATAGTTTTTTGTTGTTGTAATGGCAATATTTCAAAGCGGATTAATATCAATATTTAAATGGAAGTGGAAAAATATCTTTAGGATATTAAAACTATTTGTAGCAGTAAATCAAATATTGAAAAGAGAATTATTGGAGTTTGTAAATAAAAAACAATGTAATACAAATGAAAACATTTAAAATAATTATTTTTATTCAATGTCATTTCCAAAGGAAATTTTGAAATAAGCAAAAAAAAAATAATATAGAAATTAGAGTTATAAATTACCGCTAGCGTTAGCGCTTAAAAATAATTTAAAATGGACTTCGCTTTAACTAAGCAATTATTTATGAGCAAAAATGTTAAAAAGTTTTAAGCTAAACATACAAAAATATTGTTACGTTTTAAGCTTTTTAAAACGTTTGAGTTCTTTTTAATTGCGTCGAAATAAAATAAGACCACGTTGTTGTTGTTGTTTTATAGTTTTTATTTCCTCACTTTATTATTTTATTTTATTCTATGTTTGCACGACAACGTTTTTTTCTTTTTTTTTTGTCATCCGCTCTCTTTATTCATAATACAACCCCCAATTATGAAATTGAAATGGTGGTGAATATAATAAGGCAAGGGATGGATATTTTCATTCCATCCAAAAAGCTTTCGATTAAACCCAGAAACAAATCTTGGTTTAATCTGACGTGTAAATTGGCAGTCAGATCCAGAGAGGAAGCATTCAGGAATTGGCGCAATAACAAATGTGCCCACACTGATTTGCTTCGCAAACAGGCGAGATCTTCATGTGCCGCAGTACTTAGACGCGAAAAGGCTTTATACGAGCAGCGCCTTCGTGCTAAAGTTCTTACTTTTCCGCGGGGAAGTAAAAACTTTTGGTCATTCGTTAAAAGGCTGAGGAACAACGCTAATTCGGTTCCTGCTCTTATAAAGAATGACCGCACATTCACGAATCCGGTTGAAAAGGCAAACTTTTGGCTGAAATGTTTGCAAGTAATTCTCACTTGCCGGAGAGCGTTCAACCACTGCCCGAACTTGAAAGAGTATCAGTAACTATGTATATATTCTTTCGAGCTCGTGCTGTAAAAAGGGTGCTTGCAAATCTCAACGTTAACAAGTCTTCTGGGCCGGATGGCATACCAGCACTGGTCCTGAAACAGTGCTCTTCGACGCTTGCGCGTCCATTAGCTCACCTTTTCAGTGCGTCATATCGCGCCGGTATTTTTCCATCTTGCTGGAAGGTTGCTAATGTAACGCCAATCCCCAAAAAGGGCGAGGCTAGTAACCATGAGAACTACCGTCCAATAGCAGTTTGTTCCGCACTCTCTTATGGAGAGTATGATTAATCACCACCTTGTGGGATATCTGGAGTCCAACGATTTACTTAGCGATCGTCAGTACGGTTTCCGAAAGGAAACCCGCACTACTGGTGACCTGCTTGTGTTGCTCTCGGAGAAGTGGAACAAGTCTATTCATGGTTTTGGCGAGAGTAAGGTTTGTGTTTGAGTTTGGCAAGAGGCTCTCATTTCGAAACTTAATGCTTTTGGTGTCGGTAGTCACTTTTATCGATTTATATCGAGCTTTCTCAGAGATCGCTCTATAAGAGTGGTTATAGATGGTGTCTTATCCGACGAGTTCAGGGTAAACTCAGGGGTACCGCAAGGCTCTGTTCTTTCTCCTACTCTTTTTCTAATATTTCTTAACGGCTTTCTTCTTCTCACTTCTAATCCTATCTACTGTTTTGCGGATGACAGCAACATTTGTCACTCATATTCTTTTGATCGAAGACCGAGCCTTTTGGACGTTGGGGTAAGAAGGATGAATATAAACGTCACACTCACAAGTGAATTGGTGAAGGTCTCCGAGTGGGGTCGTGCGAACAGGGTCGATTTTAATGCACGTAAGACTCAATGTTGTTTTTTAACACACAGGCGTGGTGGTGTGATGTCATCTGTGTCAATGGGTAATGTGGATATTGAGAAATCAGATGCTCTTGATGTTCTGGGCATGAGAATTCACTGTGACGTTCGTTGAAGTGATCACATATTTCGAGTGATGAAAGAAGCATTCAAGTGCCTTGGTTTTTTGAGACGGTGTAAGAAAAACTTCACCCCATCTGATCTCCTTAATATGTACTAGACCTATATTCGTCCCAAAATGGAATACAACTCTCATGTATGGGCCGGAGCTTCAAAGTCTATTTTGAAGCTTCTCGACCGCGTACAGGAGAGGGCAAAGATGCTCATCAATGACGGTAGGGTAGCCAACTCTATCGATCCATTGGAGCACCGTTCGCAATGTGGCGTGTGTTTCATTGTTCTATCGGTACTATAACGGAATGTGTTCTAACGAAATTAAGGAATTAATTCCCAAAAATCATATATTCTTACGTAGTACTCGTATTTCTCGTAGAGCGCATCCCTTTGTGGTTGATTGTCAAGTAAATCGCACAACGCATTATAGGGAGAATTCGTTCTTTCGTCGCACTGTTCGCTTGTGATATAATCTTCTAGCGAAAGTATTTCCTGCCACTTACGACATGAGTAAATTTAAATCTAACGTCCATAAACACTACTCCCTCTGTCCTCCTTCCAATAACCTATTTTCCTAGTACCAGCACAATGCACTGCATGAGTAGGGGCCATCCCCTGGGTGCTGGTCTTATATAAAAAAAATTAATTACATAAATTTCCATACAAAATCTTGAGGGAGACTCAGTCAAATTGTAAGTAATTCTATTGCTATTATACGATATCTCATTCGACGAATTCGGGCTCTGTTTTTTTCCAACTTTATTTCTTTTTTACGTATATATGACAGAGACACTTGTCACTCATATTCCATTGATCGTAGACTGAGTCTCTTAGAGACTGAGGCCAAAAGATGAAATATGAGTGACACAGTAACAAGTGAACTGTTGAAAATCCTCTAATGGAATCGTGCAACCAGGATCGATTTTAATGTATAATTTTTTTTTTCTTTTTTTAACATACTTGGTGGCGTTAATGGTGATTAAGGTTAATTTTAATATTTATCATGACCAGTCAATTTTACTCCTCTTAAAATTAGTTTCAGTTTCTTTTTAATCATTAATATATAATTTTTCTTCCAGCTAAACAAGTGATGGGTCTGCTGAAGCTGATTTTTGATGGATGATGGTACTAACGTCTGTCGTTGACTAGAAAAAATGTCGTCTGTGTACATTAGAGTGGGTCAAACTGTACGTATGTATGGTGGAAAAAAAACTGAAAAGTCGTATAGCAAAAACAAAATTTGACAAAAATTCTAAGAAACCATAGGTCTAAAATCGAATCCTATCTTTCACAAACGACCGCATCTGCCGTATTCTTAGAACACTAATCCTTCTGACTATTGCCTGTTTTTTAGATTAAAATTTAAATTTTTAATTTGTACTCCCAATACGTAAATTATAACTATTTTGTTGTAAATAAATAACAAAAACCTTTAAACATAAAACTCACCCGGGTTCTTTTTTTAATATAATACCCAATAAAACCCGAGTGGGTTTAGTTGGGTTACCCAGTGGGCTTCGAACCCTGACTATAACAGCATAAATATGTATTAAAATGTTGTCCTAAAGTTTCTTCTTTCGTTTATAAAGAAGATGGTACATCGTTGTATGCTAACACTTGGCCAGAAGCTAATAATAATGCGCTAATGCGGTATATAAAGGGTCCGCCATCTAACGTTTTTTTTTCCAACTAGTGCTTATTTCGTGAATGGTAACACTTAGCTCACGTCTGATTTGACAGATAATTAGGTTTATCCTTCCGGTGAACAAATATGGTTATGTATACTCTTCGCTAAGCCTGCGATCGACTTACAGAAGATACCGATTTTGCCAAAAAAACATCTTTTCAGATGAAGCTCATTTTGATCGTGGCGGCTATGTAAACAAGCAAAATTGTAGCATTTGGGGCACAGAAAACCCGCATGCATACATTGAAAAGACAATACACACAAGGCGAGTCCTTCATTATCCAGAAGCATAATTGGGCCATTTTTCTTCGAAAATGAGCAAGGAATGGCTGTTACAGTCAATGGCGATCGCTATCGGGCCATGTTAAACGAATTTTTGTTCACAAAAATTGAAGAGGAGGATATTAGCAACAATTGGTTTCAACAGGACGGCGCTACGTGCCACACAGCCGAATCTACACTCGATGTTTTGCGCCCTGTTTTTGAAGATCGCATTATCAGCAGAGCTGATGTCGTTTGGCCACCAGCTGCGATTTGACACCGTTGGACTATTATTTGTGGGGTGCCGTCAATGATAAGTGTTACGCCAACAAGCCAGAGACAATTGACGCTTTAAAGGACAATATTCGTGAAGCCATTGGTGAAATACAGCTGCACACAATCGATAATGTGCTTTAAAATTTGACCGATCGTGTAGGCTACTGCATGGCCAGCCAAGGCAGCCATTTGAATGAAATTATTTTCCATTATTAACCGGAGAGATTGTACTTTCAAATAAAAAAAGAAATTTGAGAAAATATTCAGTAGTTTTTTTTTTATAGCATTTTCAAAAAAAAATTATTTAGCGGAGCATATTTATAAAATTTCATTAAAAAACATTAATTGCTTTCGTTGTAAGATTGCGCAGTAAGAACTGAAAAGATTGCCACCGAAAAAATGCCTGAAATGGTAACAAAAGTTATTGGTTTAGTTTGTGCTGGCAAATCATATACGCAGTTGTTATGCAAAATTTATAGCCGTTGTTGTATTAAGATTTGTCCAGCAGCTATATTGCAGGCATAGTAATCAAAATCGATGGTAAGATTTATGCGTTTCATTTTCAATTGTAATATAGAAAATGTAAAAAAAGATATTCTAGGAAAATATTAGAGTATGAGTTTTTTGAAATAGGAATTAAGAACGCGAAAAGTTAAGCTAAAATATATATAAAAAAATATCATTTATCTTACTGGTCCCAATTAATATTTTTACTGGTTTCCGTTTTTATCTATTTTAATTTACACTTTACGTTTTATTTAAACTAACATTCTAAGGCTTTAATTTTTGAAAAAATATTGCTGTTGTTCTCTACGCTTTGAAAAACATAAAGTTTGGTTAAGAAAGTTTCCATCAAAGAGTTCATTTTATTATATTTTAACCGGTTATTAATATATTTCACTCGTTAATGTCAACTGCCTTATTAAATAAATATAATAAAAACAGCAACAAACATGAATATAAACTTTAGTATGGAAAATCTTAAAAATAAGTTTTATTTTTTATTATACTGCCTCTCTCTTAGCATACTTCCTGTTGCGTGTGCAACTTGAAACCGAAGGAAAATAAAAGTTGCCTTTCATCTCGCTTTCATTCTTATAACAGAAATTTAGAATAAAAGTTAGACTTTTGTTAATGTTCCGCTGAGCTATTATTACATTATAAAGAAATTTATTAAAAACATTTTCATAACAACTAATAATAGAGAAAAAAAGAAACATATTTTTAAACAGCTTGACGTTATAAGATTAATTAAATATCTAAAATCTCTGTTTCCCGTTAACCATTAAAGTGCGCAAAACATACAAAAATGTTTTAAAGTGATTTAGTAATTATGTACGCAAAACTCATAAATTTAAGAAAAACTACATTTTACTTGGTAGGGACATAAATATTGTTTAAACATTAGACATGAATATAGTCATTATGTTTATGAATATTCAGGTTTAGCCATTTTTCGCTTTCAAAAGCAAAGATAAATAAAAGGCACATAAAGCTATGATTAAGCCATTATGTATGAATTAATATGTTATTTAGTTGAACGCCTCTGGATTGATGCAGCAGACAATCATTTTGAGGTAGTTCTCGATAACTTTTTTTACAGATTTCAGGCGGTAACTTGGCGGTAACTTGACGAGTGTTGGTTTCCAATTACTCCAATGTTAGTGGTTTATTCGCGTAGACATAGTCTTTGATATAAACACATCGAAAAAAGTTTAACGGCGTTAAATTGAAAGATCTTGGTGGCCAATTTTCTTAGACAAATCGAGAAATTACGAGACAGTAAAATTTCTCGTGCAATAAAGTCTTTTTGAAACCACATTTCATCCAATTTCAATTGCAGGCCAAAAAAAAAGTCTGTTAGCATACGGCTATATCTCTCTGAATAGACGGTAACGGTTCTTCTCGTGTCATTTTCGAAAAAATATTGCCTCATGACACCTCCAGACCTTAATGCGCACCAGAAAAGTCACTTTTCACACATGCAATGGCGCTTCCACAATCAATTTCAGGTTTTCTGAGCCGCATATGGGACAATTTTGCTTATTGACGTAACCACAGAATGAGAAATGAGCTGAAATTGCTGAAGAAAATTTTGTTCGAAAAACCAGAAGTCAGCGTTCGCCTTTGAATCACCACTTTTGAAGTAAGTTTTAACTGTCTTTACGCGTTTTTCGCTTATTAAGCGAACCATATTAGTTTGGCAAACCCTTCACTAAATTAATGTCATTTAAGATGACAGTTATTTAGCAACCAACTTGCCAGACCGAGGATTTTAAAAGCACTTAAGTGATAGCCCGATATAAAGAAGCATCTGAAGTCATGGTATGATGTGGTTTCTCTTATCATGAATTTGCTGACTTGCCTATCTGTAAAAAAGGATTCAACATTACAAAAAAAAGTCGTTTGGTAGCTATTGTGAATTAGAGTTGGCAACCCACTGGGTAACCTAATTAAAACCAACCGGGTTATATTGGGTATTATATTTAAAAAAACCCGGGCGTTTATTTTAATTTAAAAGTTTTCGTAGTTTATTTACAAGAAAAATAAGTATAATTTACTTATAATTATATAATTTACTTATTGGAAGTCCTGCTTAAGGCGGTGCGTTTTTTTTAGCTAAAAAGAGATAATTTATCAAATTACTGCTTACATTTTTTCCCACCTCTCATTCAGTTTCGGAATCCCTTCTCAGAAAAACTTATAGTATTTTGAAGCAATCCAACGATTCTATATTTCTTAAAAAAAAGTGTTGCGATGACATGCCAAAATATATTGCATCCATCGAAACAACCAATTGTCGGAGAAAGCAATGTCCGACGAATACGGCGGGTCAGTCATTTGATCGTTTCTAGCAATTTTTTGCCAACTTATACGACGTGAGGCCGAGTTTTGTCATACAATAACTGTCTGTCTTCATATACCGGCCATTCACTGCACTGCTAAAACGAACTAATTGCAGCCTGCTATGATTACCGAGTTTTAACTGCTCATAGTACACAATTCCACCTTGCACCCATAATAACAAACAAAAAATATTGAACGAAATTTGAAGGCAGTTATTAGACTCAATAAAACCCTGCAAAACTCACTAAAACCTAGTTGATTGATTATTTTTTTTATATTAATTCGGTATTTTGCCAACCCTGGTGTGAATCCTATTTTCTGCTCAGAAACCAGCTATAGACTTGTCATTCGGCCTGCTGCAGTTGGATTTCGGCCTACTGCACACCTTTGCTTAACTCGCCTTCGTCAATCGATGGCAGACTGGGCTTATTCGTCTTGAAGACTCCAATGTCATCCACGCCGAAAAGCACTGACTTCAGCATTAAACACTCTTCCCTCTGAAGCACCATCATTCGTTTGAACGACATGTCCGAGTCCGCCTAGCCACTGGATATTAACCGCTAAGCAACGTCCATATCATTTTATAGCTCTTCCAGTTTACGCTTGATTCAAATACGAAATTCAACGTCAAATCTCAAAGTACTGAAAACCTTACGTAGAACTTTTCTCTCAGCTACATCGGTGCTCGACAACGGCCATGCATCCACATGCCACAAATAAAAACTTAAGAAATCGCGCTTGTAAAGTATTGGACCTTAATAACACCTGTAGGCAAATGTAAATCTATGCTACATCTGCAGGCTGAACAATGTCGGTGCTAAGGTAGATAAATTCTATCACAGCATCAAATGTTGCCAACCATAATGAAAAACATTTATTATTTTAAATGTAAAGGTCTAAAATACGTGCATCGGTATTTATGGCACTATTCTGTACATTTAGGTTCTCCTTATATGTATGAGCCAATTTCTATTTTGTAAAGATTAGGCCGAATCTCCCTCCTGAAATGTTCTCTGTAGTAAAAAAATAAATTGTAGAAAATTATAGGCAGATTGCAGCAGGGGAAGTCGTACCACATCCGCAATAGGGCGTGCCTTATATTTACAGGCCTTTTTTTGTAAAGTTTGTATCGTAACTCCCCCAAAGATTTATGTTACAGTGCAATTTCGCATTTAAAAATAAGGCGCATATTACTATATATTCATTATTATGGGCTTGTGGGATGTTTAGAGCTTTTTGTAACACCTTTTGCCTCAAAAACGTTTTTGTAAATTCCTAATTGACTAAGCTTTGAAATAAAGTAAGAGCCTTTACGAATTCAGGAGTATTTTCCATGGAAAACTTACATACTAAAGCGATTTTGTCTTTACAAATTTGAAAACAAAAACCACTCCAATAAGACTAAATTTAAACAAATAAGTCTTATCTCACTTTTTGTCGACTTCAAAATCTTTTAAAAAGCACTCCATAGTTGACCATACATCCTTTTCCAAATTCAACTTAATTCAGAGTTCGGCATAACATTACTCTGAGCAATTTTTTTTTGTTTTGCTCTCACACGTATGTACTCCCGCGCATAGGCAAAATATAAAGAGAGAGAGAGAGAGAGAGAGAGAGAGAGAGAAGTAAAAAGAAAATAAGTGGAAAATGGCACAAATTCATTTTTAAAAGATTATAACTTCCTCTAATTCACGTTAGAGCTCTTGCTGCTCCTGGATTTACTACATTCCATTGTTTTGTTTTAAAATAATAAGTTTTTAGTAATATTTTTGTTTTTATTCACTTGTATTAAAAAAAAAATAAAAAAAAATTCCATCAGATTCTGCCCTATTAGCTACATAAGCCAAAATTAAGTATTATTGCTGTTCATTTCCTATAAATTCAGAAATAGGAAAATATCGCTGATAAAATATTATTCGAATTCATAAAGAAATAATACCACTTGGAAAGGCATTTCAGTTATGATTCCAGTGCATTTTACTTTATATTTGGCAAAGATATCGTCAATATACCACTATACCACTATATACTAACCCTCATAAAAGAGGCGCACATAGATCGAAATGACGAAATCGATTTGTAAAAATACTGCGACACATATGTTGCGATAACAAGCCTACTCTATCGCTACGCAAAGCAATGGACAAGTTTTCGTCTATTTGCGATATTTGGGAATATTATATTAATTCCCATAACATTCCATGAAGTAACATGGGGACTTCTCTCAGTCAATGAGCTGCACCAGATTCTACTTTTAGACTCATTGAAAGGGACGTACAGTTTAACTCCGGCTCAGAACGGCAAAGGTATTAGAGAAGTTTTGAATAGTAGTAGTACTCATAACCAGCTGCTAGCTAATGTTAAGAGGTGATGCCGCTGTTTGAAAGCTTTTTATTTGTTCAAGTGGTCTGGCCGGTATTGAACCGAGAGCCTTCTGGCTGGTATGCAGGTGTCTTACCTACCATATCACAGCGGCACACGATATTTGGGAATACATCAATAATAACTTGTTAAATTCGTATATGCCTAGAGATTACTTAACAATTGACGACCATTTGGTGGCGTTCAGAGTGCAAGTGTCATTTCGGCAGTACATTCCATCAAAGTCAGACAAATACGGTATCTAAATTGGCTTGTGATGCAGAAACTTGATACCCTTTTCATGAAGTCGGAGCACAGGCACACCCGAATGATGAAATCATGCCATAAATTTTTATTGACTATAAGAAAACCAATGGCGGTGTAGATACGCTTGGTCAAATGGCACACAGCTAATCCATATGCACTTTTACAATGCACCGACGATGACTTCTCCAACCAGCCGATCTCATTACAGTAGGCAAATAAACGATGGAGATGCTATATGTGTCCACCAGAGATATGCAGAATGTGTAAGCAGTTTTACAATATTCATACAATCATTTAAATGCGGAAATAAATACTGTTTGATTTCTGCTTCTCAGGCACATTTTGACTAGATTTGTTATAACGCTTTCCCTACTTGATTAGGGTTAAATTTCTGCTTAATTTTTGTTTTTATTATTCCGTATTATTTTTGTAGTTTTCGGTTATTTATTTTTTCTTCGTTGTTTTTTTTTAATAATTTTTTGTTGTTGTTATTGCTTTTTTCGTTATATTCCATTTTTCCTTTAAAAGTAGCTGTTAAAATATGTAAATTTAAAAAGTGTGAAAGCATTCTTTCCAGTGTACACAAGCATTTGTGTAAGAAAAAGTGGAATTGTTTTCTTGCAATGTGTTCTGAGAGACCGACTCTCAAATTACTACTACAATTGTAAAGTGCACTGGTATTAGTTTGCCTGTCACTGATTTAATTACTTATTTTATAATTCAAGGAATAAGAGTCATATGCCTAAGCTTGAGAAAAATTTTCATACCAAAAAGTCAATACTTTATACAAAATATGAGATCACTTTAATAAGATACACAAGTAATACCTTAAAGCTTTTAACAAATTCGGAAATTTAAACTATTGTTCTCTACAGTTTTATGGCATAAAAGTTTCCAAAATTTTCCTGGCAGGACAAAAGTTAAACACAACACCTTTACAATCCCATAATACTGGTAAAAACGTGCAGGGTAAGAAGTGTTACTTAAACAGCCAACGTACTTCATACTCGTATGAGTGTTAAATGTAAGAAACAGCTGGTTGTGCAAATGACAAAAACTTTCTATTCCTTTGCCTTTCGTTTTGTTCTTGAAAAAATATTTTTTTAACTTTTTAATGAGTCATATACGATGTTTAAATGACAAGACATTTATCTTTCTTCAAATAGATTATGAGAAGGAAGAACGAAGCACCAGCAAAGTCAGCAACAGCAAAAGTTAAAAGTTTTCCTAAGAAAAGTCATAAAGGCTGAGTTCAGGGAATATAAAACCCCTTCTTTTTTAAATTTTATTTACTTTTTATTATCTTTTTACAGCATAAAACTGCTTCTATTTTATGTCGCATAGTTTAAGATTTTATTACTTTCAACCGCATTTAATATAAAATTTGATTATAACTGTCATTGTTAAATAAGCAAATGTTTTTGACACTTCATTTGTTTTAATATACAAATTTTGTTGAAAAGTTTATTCCATTTCAAATACAAATAAATTTGAAATAACGAGTGAGTTGTAAAAAAAATGTATTTTTAATAACCAAAAACATCTGACAATTTTGTGCTTTATTGGTAGGCTTTAATTGAACGAATAAATAGTGAGAGTAGAAGTAGAGATATCACGCACATATTTTACGTCTATAATATCTCTGAAATTACTGAAATTACTCTAAAACTAAAATCGACAATTTAAAGTAATGCTTTACTTTATTATTATTGTGATTAGACAATGCTAAAGCTATTCTGAGTGAATTATTTTAAATCTATTGAGGTTTAAAAGCATATGGTTTCTTTGGTTTCATGCAGATTTTCTAAACACACTTCCAGAATACATATGTATGTATGTTGAGATTTCATGTTTAGTTTCTGATTTTACCAACAATAGCAAAAGTCACTTATTTTATTTTCTCTGTTCCCACATAAAGGGAAATGCTTAAATTTATAAAATCATTGTGTGGTTGAACTCTTTACAAATTGAAATTGTTGATTCTCTGTTAGCACAGACAACAAAAATATAAAAAAAAACGAAAAACAACTAAAAATTGTGTAAATTTGTTTGTTTTATATAAGATAATGGCATCAATTCTCTAGATAGAATAGAAATAAATGCAATCATTGCAATACAAATATTGCAAATGGATATGTCATTTCTAAATGCAAAAAAAATATATATATTTTTACTAATCAAGAGTTTGCTACCAAATAAATATAATTTCATGAAGCACGTTTTATGTCATGTTCACACGAAATTACAAATTACCCTGTTTGCACAGCACTTTTATAATTGGTTTTTAAATTCTTCTTTTTCCTCAAATTTTTGTTGACAGAGAAATGAAAAGAAAAAAAAATCTATGGATATTCTTCGTCTTTTTGTTCATATCCCCTACAGGAGGTAAGCGAATCACGATTTATCCCACTCACACACTATGAGCGGGTGCGGGTACTAATACCCGCCACATTCTGCTTAGTCAGCCAGTTATAATTTAGCACTCATAAAGTAAAGTTGTACTGAGAGTTGAAAATTATTGAATATATTTTTCTATTGGGCGAAAGTTAAATAAGTTGGATACTGTACAAGGTTAAATTGTGAAAATAAAAAGCAGTGTAAGTGGGCAGTTAAGTAATCGAAAAAGTTGAAAAAACTATAAAGTAATTTCAGAAACGGAATCACTAAAATTTGTTATATTGGACTCTAATGAAAGAAAAGGTAAACGTAAAAGCTAGGAGTCTATGCGAATCAAAAGCGCTTCGCACCACTACACCAAATACACAGAGGGTGTTGTTTCTAGGCAACGACAGATGGCAGCACCAGCATCCATCCTAGGTCTGCTACAATAGACAGATACCTTTCTTAGATGGAATACAAAAGAACCGATTACAAGGAAACTGAAACAAGACAAAGATGATTTATGTTGTCATATGCTCCCAGGAAGAGTAACGAAAAAAATGCTCCAATGATATTCTTTTTTCGAAGGCTGTAATGCATGTGTACACATGCAGAAACAAGAAAAAGAAAAAAGCAGGCATATGTACTCGTACATACATACGATTCATCGTCATTTTGACGATTTTTAACAAAATTTTGGCAAAATGACGTTTGACGCTTTTTGCCTCTAAAATGATGCTTTTTGCCATACGAACAATTGGCAGCTCTAAAATAACTATTTGTAGGTGAAAAATATGACTATTTTTAACAAAATTAGTCAAAAATCGAGAGAGATTTGATAAGCGGGTATTGCACATAGCACACCGTGTAGAAGCTATTTATAAAGAAAGTCCAAAATTGCGGTATTCTTTTCATTTTACTGCCATTTTTCTTTTCTACTTGTAACTTTTATTCCCAATTTTTATTTTCAGACTCTTAATACATTCCCGTTAGTTAATACGGAGCGTTACACGAAGGAACATCGTGTTTTTCGTTTAAACCATTTTTGAAAACGGCAAAAGTTTTCAAGATGTAATTAGAAAATTAAGAACGAAATTCGGTAGAGAAAATGCTCGCACAAATCGTGCCATCAAGCTTATGGTTGAGAAATTTGAAGAAACTGGAACCGTTCTTGATAACAGAAACACAATTTATCAATATAGTGATCGTTCAAAAGAGAGTATAACATCCATTCGTCATCGTTCTCAGCAATTAAACATCATTTCATTCAACATTTTACATCGTGATCTCCATTTAAAGGCTTATAAGATCCAGCTGGCCAAAGAATTAAAACCAGCTGTCCACGCATTAAGTCGGCAATTCGTTTCTTGGGCCATTGAAAACCAAGAAGAAAAAGAGAATTTTTTAACAATATAATCTTCACCGACGAAGCCAAATTTCAGCTCAATGGCTACGTTAGCTAACAGAATTACAGCATTTGGGGTGAAGAGAATCCAAGAGTTATTTTAGAGCAACCATCACATCTACAAAAACTAACGGTTTGTGGTCCGGAGGAATCAGCGAACCATATGTCTTCGAAAACGAAAATGGAAATCACTCCAGGGAGATGATCAGAAGCTTTATGTGGCGGTATGGTACCACTTGTCACACGGCAAGAGAAAAAATGGTTCTTTTGAAAGAAAAGTTCGAAAATCGCATTATTTCTTGAAGAGAAGATTTTAATTGACCACCATGATCGTGCGGTTTTAGATTTTTTTGTGGGGTTTTTTGAAATAGAAAGTGTACAGCAATTATCCCACAGCAGTTCAAGAGCTTAAATCCAACATTATTGAGCAGATATCAACAGTTGACAACAGTTTATTCAAAAACTTGATTGATAATTTTACTAAAAGATTAGGAGTCTGCCGAGCCAGTAGGCAGGGTCACTTGACCGACATAATTTTTCGTTTTTAACCGGAACATATTTGTAATAAACTAAAATAAAAATATTTTTAATATCTGAAATAATGTTCTTTTTTATCAAATTAAAATCATACCTCAATTTTGAACACTTTTTGTATGTATTCTTGTCTATATATAAATAAGTTGTCCTTTTGTAATGGTGTGTTTTTCTATTTCTTAAAATTTTTCTTATGAGGAATTCATTTTATAGGTATACAGTACAAAGGCTGCCAGCAATGTGGGAAGGGCTACTCTAGTAATGGTTCCGCCATCTAACGTTTTTTTTTCAACTAGTGCTTATTTCCTGAATGGTCACACTTAGCTCATGTCTGATTTGAGTACTTTCCTGCATGTAACTTGCATGACGGGTCATACAGGCAGAGAATGCAGCTTCAGACACATCTGGACCCCACAGTGGCAGTAGACCATTACATCGTGTATTGGCATTCTACAAATTCGCCCTATCCCATTCGTCTCTTCCTCGAGTTAATCTTATAGCAGATGTATGACAATCTACATGCACCACATTAAAGTGTGTGACGGTCGTATAGCCAATAGTTTTCCGAGACTTCAGTTCAAATTCTTCTACTTCTACTTCTTCAAATATTTCCGCTGAACGAATATGGCTGTGTGTATGCTTGAACAATGCTGGGAAATATTGCGATATTACTTTGAAAATCATGGCAATGTTGCAGAATCAAAAATCATCTTTTCAGATGAACTCATTTTGATCTTCGCGAGTCACTGTTTGGTGTGGATTTAGGTCCAGAGGCATAATTGGGCCATTTTATTTGAAAATGAGCAAGGAGTGGCCGTTACAGTCAATGGCCATGTTGAACGAATTTTTGTTCACAAAAATTGAAGAGGAGGATATTAGCAACATTCGGTTTCAACAGGATGGCGCTACGTGCCACACAGCCGAAGCTGCACACGATGTTTTGCACCCTGTTTTTGAAGACCGCATTATCAGCCGCAGAGCTGATGTCGTTTGGCCACCTTGGAGCTGCGATTAGACATCGTTGGACTATTATTTGTGAGTTGCCGTCAAAGATAAGTGTTACGCCAACAAGCCAGAGACAATTGATGCTTTAAAGGACAATAGTCGTGAAGCCATTGGTGAAATACAGCTGCAAACAATCGATAATGTGCTTAAAAATTGGACTGATCGTGTAGGCTACTGCATGGCCAGCGAAGGCAGCCATTTGAATGAAATTATTTTCCGTTATTAACCGGAAGAATTGTACTTTCAAATAAAAAAAGAAATTTGAGAAAATAGTCAGTAGCTTTTTTTTATAGCATTTTCAAAAAGAAGAATTATTTGGCGGACCCTTTATATACATATTGTTAGGAAAATAAAAATGCATTAATTTTTTACATTTGGTAGCCATGTGTCACCTATCAATTCAGTACTTATTTGTGTATCTGGCAGCGCTGCCAGTTAAATCATTTTTGGGTAACACAATCTTACATGTTTTAAATTAACGCCCAGAGGATATGATTTCATTTGAGACATTTCCGGAACTTTCCAAGCTGTAGGAAATTAGGTACAAAAGGATACTGCTTTGCCTACGTAGTTAGCTATCGTTTGGCTGTCAATAAATAAAACGGAAATAAAAGTGTTGTTTTAACGAATATTAAGTGTTGTATTAAGGCAAACAAATAAAAACTGTAAAACAAAAGAACAAAGTGGTGTTTATTTTAACGCAATTTAAATGAACTCAAACGTTTTAAAAAGGTTTAAACGTAACAAAATGCATATATAATTTAAATTATTTTATTTATTTTATTACTTTTGTTTAAAGGGAAGCAAAAATTATGTTTCAAATATAATAAAAATGTTAAACGATCTTCGAAAATTTCTGGTATTCTATTGGTTATGAATGATTGGCTTGATAGCCCAACATATAAGAAAATATCCAGAAGCGAACAAATCGCACAATCCCTGAAGTGGAGATATTACATTATCACTACAAGTTCTTGACATTAGTTAATCTTATTGTTAAAGGAACTTTTTTCATTCATTTTGATATATATTCTCGTAGTATCTGTCTAATTTAATTCTAATGGATTGTCAATCATATAATTTGACAATAAGTAATAAATAACATAACATGATATGAGATATGTGAGTGTGTTTTTAAAACTTTTATTTGCTTATCTGTCTGTCTGTCTGTCTAACAACACGACTTGTAATCATTTCTTCTAAATACAAATTTAAATATTTCTATTGACTATGAATGCCGCTGTTTCAATACTATTCCTAATTCTTGGCAAATTTAAGAACAAAGTACTTTCAGAAGAGCAACTTTAACGTCGTAATTTTAATAGAAATATTTCTGTTTCACTCCTTCCCAACCACAATCTGTGCCACATGCAATGAAAAGAAAAATTAAATCATAAAATAGGTGAAAAAAGGCGGAAAATACTAACGCCCATGACATAACTCAACTATACTACGACAAAAAATGAAGAACTAAAAAATGTAGAACAAAAAAAAAAAAAAATCAGTAAAAACTTTTTCATGAAAAAAATTTTACAAAAACATTCAAATTGTGAAGAAATAAAAAATAAAACGTTGACCTGCCTTAAAACAATGCTGCTGACCTTGCACAGTCGCAAAACTTTTATACTTCTGTATGTATGTATATACACCTTAGAAAATATGTACCTTTCATCTGCCTCTCGTATCTCACAATCATCCTCCATTGTTTGTGGTGGTGGTCTACTTATGAATACTCTTGTCTTCTTTTAATTCATAAATGCAAACGTAAATAACTGTGCGCAGTACTGCCAGTATCAAGAGAAAGAAGGTCAGCAACCGGACTATACATTATGGAAAATTTTACGAATTATTATTAAAATACATTTTTTATTAAAGTGTATTTGTGTGATTAAAGTAAGGACACTTGCTTAGCAATAAATTTGAAGGCATTAAGCATAACTTTTTAATATCCTATGTCATATTATCATGTTGATCAAGGCCAAGCGTACTGCAAGAAACGAAGGATCTTTTGTGCGGCCTTTTATGTTCCCCACATCAAATGAAAACTACAAATAAATCCAGTTGTCCTATTCGGTGATACTATAGCATCGCTTATCCTCTGGGCCGAAAAAGCAATACACCCACAAAGTTCGTATTCAGATGTCACGACATATTACCTTGATTAACAAGTTTTCGGAATAACCCCCGTGTGGTGGTCCTATCGTTCCGATTTAAGTTTTTTTATTTTTGTTAAGCTGGTACATCTGTTGCTGATATATGTTATTCCCATAACATTCCATGAAGGAACATGGAGACTTCTCTTAGTCAATGAGCTGAACCCGATTCAATTTTTAAACTCATTGAAAGCGACCTACAGTTTAACGCCGGCTCCAAACGGCAAATGCATTAGAGAAGTTTTCAGTAGTAAGTAATACTCAGTTACTAGTTAATGTTATGAGGTGATACCGCTGTCGAAAAAGTTTTCTTTTTTAAGATGGTCTGGCCTGGTATTGAACCGAGGACCTTCTGGTTGGTAGGCGGAGGTCTTTCCTAGCATACCACAGCGGCACACAATCTGTTGCTGATATCCTCCAAAATCTTAGCGTCATGGCTTGACATTTGCAAAAAACTACGTAACTAAGCGTACATCTATCTCTATGTGTGTTGGGGATTTTTTACAATTTTGGCCGTTTTGAGATCGCAAAAGACAAGATTTGTGAGGTTGAACCCGATCCCACATACATCAAAAGGATCATTACTAGAGTCGAGACGTGGGTTTATAAGTACAACACGCATTTCGGACAGCTGGCAGTAAATGGCGAGACAAAAAAAGCCACGTCGTTTGCAGTAAAAAAGAAGGCAATTCTCACAGTTTTTATGGATTACAACGGTGCGGTTCACCATGAATTTTTGGCAGATGGCCAGACCTTAAACAAAGAGTATAACTTGTGCGTTATGAGACATTTGCGCGAAGCCATCGGCCAAAACAGACCAGAATTGTGGCAACGTCACACAGTTCCGTCATATTTCGAAATTTTTTGACGAAAAGTGCAACAAATACCATCCAACAGCCACCGAATTCACCTGATTTGGCCCCTGTGACTTCTTTCTATTTAATCGCGTTACAAAACCACTACGTGGAACGCGTTTCAGCAGCCGAGAGGAAATAATGGAAAAATCGCAGGAAGCACTGATGGACATACCGAAAACCGAATATAAAAAGTGCTTCGAGGATTGGATCAAGCGCTGGCATAAGTGTCGATGGGGATTACTTTGAAGGGGACAATGTAGATTTAGATTATTAAATTTGTTTTTTATTTTTTTGAATATATTCCGGGAACTTTTTGATTTGGTACTTAAAAAAGTAAAGAAAAATGTACATATACGAGTATGTTCTGTAAACCGAAAACGAGTGGATTTAAAATCGAGTTAATTTTCAAAGACAAATAAAACTCAAATGCGACAATTATTTTAAACTTTCCATAATCACAGAAGTTAAAAACTTGAAAGGTACTTAAGTGAATTAATAAGAAAAAATATTAAAATCTTGTCTGATTTGCAAATTATATCAATTTGAAGTTTCACTCGATTTCAATTTCACTTGATTTCTGTTTTTTATTCAAGCATAACAGAAAAAGTTATATGTTGTATACATGTATGATATAATATAATGCCTAAATAAGACACTTTTTTCCGACAAGCGGGAAACTAGGCTGGTAAACCGGATTCAAGTTCGTCGAATATAGTACTGTAAACTGTTTTTTTAGGTTAGCTCTTGTTTTCGAGATATACCATTATTTCTAAAATAGAGTAGGTTGCACAACATATGTTCGAATCACTCAAAAACTGTTGAGCTTATAACCTAAAAATTGAAATTTCGTAATAAGATTACTTATTGGTAAGGCTAAAAGTTTTTTGATATGCTCAGTTGTTTTGGAAATATAATTTATATATAAGTACGTACCTATGAGTAAAATAATATTTTATAAGTGAGTCAGATATAGCACTCGTACGTACTTATGTAGTGTGTAATGTGATACAATTGTTCTTTCTAAAACGACTGCGCACATAAAAGCAAGTTTCTTTCCGTGAGTATCACACACGTTGTGAATTACCGCTTTCTTTGTGAGCAGTAGTCAAAAAATGGACAATTACATTTTCGCATTAAAAAAAGCACTAGTAAAATTCTTACTTCAGATGGAGTGAAATCCTTACTTCCAAAATGTTAATTAAAATAAAAAAAAAAATTTTAAGTAAAAAATAAAAAGTTAAATACTGCAAAATTGGCATAATTAACAGAAAAACTAATTTCTTAAACAAAAAATTTCAAAACTGCTTAATGCTTAATAAACCTGCAAAATACAGATAAATCTACACATTTGTTAACGCGGTTCACAACCTTAGACCAAGCTTAACGTAACTCTGTTCTAAACGCCAAGTTCACTGATAGATGTCATACAGTCCATAATAACCTCTGACCTTACCTCGCAGAATGATAAAACCCTTAAGCTTGCTAGACTATCTGACATCACATGAACACTCAGAACCTTTGGTTTTATCTTCAGGCACTAAAACGAAATCAGATGGCTTAAGCAACAGCCTGGAAAATCTAAAGCTATTTGCCCATAACACACCAAAGCCAGTTTCGCCGCCAGTTTGTTTTGATAAATAGGTGAGCCATACCTGACTCGCGATATTACGCGAAAAATTCATATCCGGTATAAGGACACTAAAGTTCATTTCTCCCAGAATATTGCCATCAATTACAGGATTTGCCATCAAATAGGCACAATACCCTCATGTCTCACTATGTAGCCAGCTTTTAAATTAGAAACATCTGATAATCTTATATTACTTTTACAGTTCTCCTCCATCATTGAAATGTGCAATGAAGGAATGTACAGAATTCTGCTCATCGCACCCGTAGAACAGAGATTCAATAAAGGGTGTCCCAAGCCAAGATTAGAATTAAAGATTTGGTTTGGTCTCGTTTGTTGAAATTTGAAATGTAGCTGAATTTCGTTGATGCAGCTATAAATCCTCTCCTTTAATGCACGCATAGTGTGGTTATGGTCTTGTTTTCGTCGATTTGTGATTTTAAGTGACCCCAACAAAATAAATCTAATAACACGATCTAGGGAGCCAATTATGATCACCGAAACAGGAAAGTACACGACCTTGAAATATTTGATGCAGTAATTAAATTGTTTTAGGGGTTGTATGGCTTGTGTGTATCATACACATTTCGGCTAAAAGAACACTGTTATCATGACGCGATATCGAGCACACTGCTTGAGCAGCCTCATTTTCAAAAAAGTATAGTCGAATTATGCTTCCAGCCCAAAATCCACACCAAACAGTGACATCTTGTACATACATATCTTTTTCGACAATCAAATGTGTGCTCTCAGAACCTAAAAATAGCAATTTTAGCGATTAATAAAGCCTCTAAGGTGAAAATGTGCTTAATCGCTTAGGATGATTTCCCTCGAAAAATCAACATCAATTTATTGATGTTTAATTATCCTTTCAACGAACTCTCTTCGCTGTGCATGGTTATTAGCCTTTCATTGTTGTATTAATTGGAGACACAGATCTTAAGTGAATATACGCTGTAGAGAGCAATTTTTGTCCACAACGCCGAACTGAGGTTACTGGATTGTCACCGACTCAAGCACTGCTTCGATATTGTAATTTGAACAGCTTGTTTTTGAACGATTAGAGTGTTTGGCGTCTCCAACGGATACAATCTCCATGGATTTTTCATTTTTCCGTTAAAACACTATTCCGACCATATTTTGTATGAAATTTTCAAATTGTGACCGCCAAGCTTTCTTTTTTTTTGAAATATTGTTCAATAAAATGTCTTCTATGATGTAACGCTTCATTATTACTAATCTTAACCCTTTCATGGATTTGTTGTTTGTATACAACATCACCATATGGAGGCACATTTCTCATGCCTAACGATATTCTATTTTTAAACGAAGTAAAATAAAATTAAATTCTATGCCTTAAGATTAGTTTTTCTGCTAAATAAACTGAAGTAAAAAATTTGTGTGTTTCTTGTTTGGTCAAGTCAGCTAATTTTTTCGATATGTATTTTGTGAAAAAATAGGTGCCTAATTTTTTAGAAAATCTTACGATAATTGAGTGAAAATGTGTTTCCAGTTACAATATTTATAAACAAATAAAATACAACAACAAAATGATATACATTTTAATCAGGCGATTTTTTGGGACTATAATTTAACTGTTGTATACTCGTATATACCACATGGCGCATTTTTTGCCACCCCTTTAATTACTTTTTTGTACATTTAGTCAACTATGAAACAACAAAAGTGTTTAACAGCGACTGAAATAGACGCTTTTGCTATGTAGATCCAGAAGGCTATCAATTAGACTTAACTCAAGGTACTAAATGGTCTATTTACTTTGTGCTGTGGTCTTGGTAGTGTTTTTTTTTTTTTTTTTTTTTGTTGGATAATGTTGAGGATGATCGGTTCTGCACGACCTCTGAATACGTACAGTGTTAATGTGTAGTTATCTCTGCTCAGAGTTTGGGGGATGTTGTGCTGGCTCCGAAAGAGGTATTTCTTCTCTTACCAAATATGATTACTGACTTTATTTGCAGCCTGAATCTAGGGTCTACTCTTTTGCGGATGACAGTAACATTTGTCACTCATATTCTTTTGATCGTAGACCGAGACTTTTGGAGGTTGCGGCAAGAAAGATGAATATAAACGACCTGGTGAAGGTCTCCGAGTAGGGATTTTAATGCACGTAAAACTCAATGTTGTTTTTTAACACACAGACGTTGTGGTGTGATGTCATCTATGTCAATGGGTAATGTGGTTATTGAGGAATCAGATGCTCTTGATGTTTTGGGCATGAGAATTCACTGTGACGTTCGTTGGAATGATCACATATTTCAAGTGTCAAAAGAAGCATTCAAGTGCCTTGGTTTTTTACGACGGTGCAGAAGTACTTCACTCCATCTGATCTCCTTAATATTTACAAGACCTATATCCGAACCAAAATGGAATACAGCTCTCATGTATGAGCCGGTGCTCCAAAGTCTATTTTGGAGCTTCTCCACCGCGTACAGGAGATGGTGAAAATGCTCATCAATGACGGTAGGGTAGCCAACTCTATCGATTCTTTGGAACACCGTCGCAATGTGGCGTGTGTTTTATTGTTCTATCGGTACTATAACGGAATGTGTTCTAACGAAATTAAGGAATTAATTCCTTAAAATCATATATTTTTACATAGTACTCGTATTTCTCGTAGAGCGCATTCCTTTGTAGTTGATTGTCCAGTAAATCGCACAACGCATTATAGGGAGAATTCGTTCTTTGGTCGCACTGTTCGGTTGTGGAATAATCTTCCAGCGAAAGTATTTCCTGCCACTTACGACATGAGTAAATTTAAATCTAACATCCACAAACACTACTCCCTCTGTTCTCCTTCCAATAACCTATTTTCCTAGTACCAGCACAATGCACTGCATGAGTAGGGGCCATTCCCTGGGTGCTGGTCTTATATAAAACAAAAGGTAGTGAACTTGTGTGGCTGCACAAAAAATTCTTTGAGTCGCGGTGAAAATTCAATAGGTGGCCATAAACAACATTAACAAGAGAAATGGAATGTTTTAGTTTGATTGGGATGATTTTGTTGCTGAAACAGAACCTGAAATACCATCGATAAAAATTCTTGCTTACAAAGCCAGCATTTCTGATAATATTTTTGATGAGCGTTGAGGTCACCAAAGAATCTAAAAATAAGGCATAGACCTGGAGGAAAAAGATATTGCAATTTCTGAGGATTCTAGACTTAAGGTGGAGTTTCAAAAAAAGGACCCAAAATACTTAAACTGGAGAAATATAATTCCCTTGAAATACTTCAGAAGACATAAAATATTATTACAATAAAAAAATATATAAATTTATTATTTTATTTTAATAAAAAAATGTATCTTTTTACTCCGCTTATGCGCCATGTTGTAAGTATATATTACATCATTTTCTAAAAACAACGTTTCGAATGTAAGTTGAACTTTTGGTCGTTTTTATCTTATTTGACCCGAATGTAGGTGGAAACAAAGTTAAAAAAATATAGCTGCCCTAACAAAGTTTGTTGCATGAGAGGGTTAAACTATCAGCTGTCAAATTGTCTTCTTTTAGGATTGCCAACACTTTACTGCACAAATGGCGAAAAATGTTAATCTTATGTTAATTTTGGGACATTTTTTACAAGTATGAGTGTGAATAACAGTATTGAAAACATAGCAGTGACTTAAGTCGATAAATTGTCAAAAATTATCTGGTTCTTTAATCTCATTTTATGCTGTTTCTTCTTTAATTTTGAGAATATATGTATTTAGGGCCCTTTGAATAAGAAGGTGGTACATCCGCTTGTTAAAACACTTGATTTCCATTTTAATTTCCTTTATTTAAAAGCTTTTGCAGACGAATTTCGGTAGCAGGAATAAAAAAACAGCCACCGAATGTATCTCCATATTTTAAACATTTTCAACATTTCAGGCAGCTGTCGTCATCAGTCGAACAATAATGTTCAGCACATTTCTATTGAAAAAACCTTAAAATTTAAATTAAATTCACAGAATTTCGTTATTTAATTTCAAAAGCCAATTTACGTTTTTTGTTACCTTTTACATACACGAGTATTTCTTCCTTTTTTTTTGTGACTTAAGCATTGGCGTGGTAAACATTCTGTCGCCTAACTAATCGAAGAACCAAAGCCTACGATAATCAAAAGTATATTACATTTATTGTGACTTTGTTTTTTACACAAGTGTGTCTAATAGCCATTAGACATGCGTTTTCTGGCAAATGTTCTACACAACAAATAAAATTAAAACAGAATGTCTCTCAACTTTCCATACGTTTGCTAATGAATGTAATAAGAAAAGTTTGTCGTGTTTAATTTTCCATTACCGTTGATGGGTGTTTGGTGTTGGCAGTTTTTTTTTTTTTTTTGGTACCTTGATAATGTTTAGCTCAAATTAAACTCATTGCATTGTAATTATTAAATTTTAAAATCCAATTAAAAGTTAAGTTTTCAGATCAAATGTCCATAAATTAGGATTTAATTTGATTTACATAAGTTTCTATTCATTATTGTTTTAAAAAAAAAAAACAATCACCTAACACATAGACGGCGCTAGTTTTATTTTATTCTCCTCTTTTTAAGTTAATTCCAACCCTCAAAAGACAGCTGTTAAGTTTCATGGTATTCTATCAACTAGATTGTGAGTTATTGTGCTATGAGTGATGATACTTTGGTAATTCTCAGAATTGTTGTAATTCAACAATGCTTCTTGATGGGAAAAAAATACCGTTCAAGCGTAGCAATAGCTTGAAAAGTGTTATGGGGAGTCCGCTTCATCAGAAACAACAATAACACGTTGGTTTGCTGACTTCAAACGTGGTGGACGTCTAAATGGCGGCAACGCCAGAAAACATAAAAAAAAACTCCGAAAAATCGTTCTAAATTAAAGAAAAGTGAAGTTGCGTGAGTTAGTGGACATCGAAAAGATATCGGAAAAACATGTTGGCTTTATGTTGCATGAGCCTTTGACTATTTGCTTACTGTTAACCAAAAACAAGAATGCGTTGATAATTCTGAAACAATGGCAACTCTACATGAATTGAACTTGAAATTGCTACCACATCCATCGTATTCGCCAGATATGGCCCCAACTAATAGCTGTTCGGTGATCTAAAAAAGTGCTCGCCGGTAAAAAAATTCCGCACGTATAAAGAAGTTATCACTGAAACTGAGGCTTATTTTTAGGCAAAATATAAATCGTTCTTAAGGGTGGTCCAACCCAAACGCACAATGTTAATCTTTATATATAAAAATCAATGTGTGTTTACTTGAAGTCCATAGACGGCTAAACGCCTGAAGTGATTTTCTTGAAATTTTCATTTCATCATGCCTGGAAGTAGACATAGGTAAACATTTTGTATTTTAACTATATTACCTTAGTCTGAAAGGAATTTATTTTCCATAGACCAAATATATAATAAATAAATAAATAAATAAATAGATAAAGTACAAAGCAAATATTAATTTTCGAATACTATTACACTGATAGCGATAAAATTTTATCCTAAACGCTTTCGAAAAAATAAAAAAAAAACAATAAAAAAAATCTGGGCAGAATAGACTGTATACATCAGATTCCACGGTGTATTTCTGGAAGGAACAAAAGAGTACCTTAAATATATAGATTTTGACCGGAATAGAGCAAATTGTGGAAAGAGGGTAAAAATTTAACTAAGATTACATTTTAGATAATAATTAAGATGTGGGCAGCGAAACACGCCGGGTTTTATCTACTTGTAAATAAAATAAAAAGTTTTCAGAAAAATATCTTAATATATTTTATTATGAAAGAAGGACAATTACGTGTGAAACAAAATATCGGCCAAATGCTTTCCACAGCTTCAGCGACACACCTCTATCCGTCGATCCATATTTTCAATAACTCTGAGACATAATTGATGTTCAATGTTGTTAATGTGCCGAAATATCTCATTCTCTAGCACTTGAATTGTTCTTAGCTTATTGACGTACACTTTTTCTTTTAAATATCCCCAAAGAAAGAGCTCCAACGATGTTAAATCACATGGTCGTGGCGGCAAATACACATCGCCACGACATGAGATAAAGGTAGGATCACACGATTGTCGTAATGCACAAATAATTAGTGTTTTTTATGTGTCAATCGTGTGATTATATAATTTATTGACTCATACGGCCACTCACAATATTATTTTGCTTATTTATCTCAATCAACTGCAACCCTGGTTCGACAATCGTGTGAAAGCTTTATTGGCAATCATGCACCAATGTAAATACTAAAAATACACCAAAATTTATTGTATTGTTTTGTTGCAAATGACAAAGACAACAACCACCGATTTTTATTTTTCAATTAATTTTTTCTGAAAAAACACGTGTTTATACGGCATTGTATACAATTGTCATCCCTTAAAATATGCATTATTTAAATTATTTTTATGTAAATTGCATCACCATTTCCACCATTTCTTTCTTTCGTTATTTTGACTTTTTTATCAAGTGGGCACCTGATAATCAAAGCCGATTGTATTTTTATTTTTTAAAAAATATATCATCTTTACTTTAGAGAATTAAGTATAATTTGTAATTATATTTCAATTTAAATAACTAAATATTTTAGTGAATTAAGCCTCCTTGTGAGCCAATCCTTGACCCACACACTTCTTCTTTTCTTTTTATTTATTTGTTCACTAAATGACCTCAATATAAGGAGGACGTTATTTTTTTTTTTTAAAGATCGAACCATTTTGAACAAAAAAATAATAATAATAAATTAATTTACCATAACAGCTGATTTACAGAGTTGCCGCAAACTAGAACAATCGTCTGACAGCATTGGGACAATTATTGTCAACACATCGTTTCTCACCATTTTGTGACAATAAATTTTGTATAAAATATGACAACCGTGGGAATACAGAATTTTATTATTGTGCGCTAAGTTGTCACAATAAAATTTGTATCAGATTACCACGGCGATTGCATTTTCCGATTTCTTACCAAAAGATGCCAGTTATTATCTCGCGAAACCTATCCACGGTAACTGCTTGGCCGACCACATTGACGCCGCCAGCCCATAAATAGCAGCAAACAGTCACTCTTTGTCGGCTTTTCAACAATCACTTGAAGATTTGTTTTTGCCCAAATGCGGAAATTTTGTTTATCAACGAATCCACTGATGTTAAAGTGTTCCTCGTCGCTGAATATGATTTTCTTTGTAAAGTCGCCATTCACTTCTGTCTGTTCAACTATCCATTCGACATATTTATGACGCTTAAAATGGTTAGACTTCAGCTATTGAGTCAATTAAACCTTGTAAGCATGCAAATTTGAAACTTTATTCAAAATTCGCATTAGTAATGTTCGAGAGAAGTTCAATTTTTGGTCACGACAACGAGTCGTGGTTGACGGCTCTTCTGCCACACTATCCTGAACAACAGCAATGTACTTCGCAGAGGAACTAAGGAAGGTGTTTCCACATTTCCTACAGATCCGGTTTGCTAAAATTAGCGATTACGCTGACCAAAAAAATAGCGAAGTGCACGAAATGCATTTTGACTTGAATGCTCCATTTTCGTAAAAGACTTCAGCAATCTTAAGGCACTGTTCAATGGTGTACCTCTCCATAGTTGCATTTGTCAAACACTGAAACAAAGAAATGTCAAATAAAATTGGGCAAAAACTTGACGTTTAAGTGTGACTCAGAATTAATATCAAGTATTTTAGATGGACCACCAATCATTTCTTCGTGAGTTACATTACTAAAAGCCGATTTGTAAAATATAGGACTCATTTTATTTATGGCTAAACATAGTTTATTAATTGATTTGAAAATAATACGGTTCCTACATAAAGCGTAACATGAAAAATATGGAAAAATTTAATAAAATATGTGTTTGCTTGAGAAAGTCACCCAGATTATTCACTTAAACGACAATATATGTATACTTTAAAATGGCTAAAATCGGGTAATATTCAGCTATGTTATTAGCTTATAAGTGCATGAATGTCCGGAAAACCATGTTTTTAAAAACCTTTTTGTTTTTATCCCTAACTTGAGATTTAGAATGCGTATCGCAAATTCCAAAAATATAACTTGTTCTACTCGATGACGCCCATCAGCAAAATAGTATTAATTTCCAGGAATTTTTTGTATCGCATCGTGTTATTTAACTTGCGTTTTATTCTTTGGTTATTCATTCTTCTACCCGTTATGCTTTAAATACAGGGTGTCCACCGGGATGGTATACTACTTTGTTTTGTCGCCATTTTGGTAAACATTAGCCTTGACAGTTCATATTTGGCAGTCGTGAAGTAGTGGCGTGACAAATTTATTATGGATATATATTCAGTAAACCAACGTGTTTTAATCGTTAAAACATTTTATCAAAATCAATCATCGATTTTCATGAAAAAATCGTAATGAGTGACAAGGCACATTTTCATTGGAATGGCTATGTGAATAAACAGAAAAGTTGATTCTGGGCAATGGAAAACCCTCAAATTATTCATCAGTCACCTTTGCATCCATTAAAAGTGACAGTCTGTTGTGCAATTCGGTCAGGAGGAATTATTGGACCTTACTTCTTTGAAACTGAAAACGGCGTAACGGTAACTGTCAATGTGGAGCGATATCGTGATATGATTGAAAACTTTTTAACGCCACAACTGCATACTTTGGGCTTGATTAGCATGCGGTTTCAACAAGACGGTGCCAAATCGCATACAGCCAAGATTACAATGGAATTACTGTGAGACCTCTTTCCACAACAAATTATTTCAAGGAATGGTGATGTTGATTGGCCTCTACGGTCGCCTGATCTGACTGCTCCGGACTTATTTTTGTGGGGATATCTGAAAAGCATGGTTTATGCAAACAAACCAGAAACGCTCAACTCAAGCAAAATATTCGTGATGAAATTAATGAAATACCACGTGAAATTTGTGAGAATGTAATGAAAAATGAGCTCAAAAAGGCTTACATTTGTGAGGCTAATAGAGGCGGGCATTTATCTGATATTGTATTCCATATATAATTGCCGTTACAGTCAATGGCGATCGTTATCGGGCCATGTTGAACGAATTTTTGTTCACAAAAATTGAAGAGGAGGATATTAGCAACATTTGATTTCAACAGGAGGGCGCTACGTGCCACACAGCCGAAGCTACACCAGATGTTTTGCGCCCTGTTTTTGAAGATCGCATTATCAGCCGCAGAGCTGATGTCGTTTGGCCAACTTAATTTTATACTGTTGTTTTCTGGTTAATAAAATAAAACTATTTTACGTTTTTTATTTACATTTTTATATTTTATTGTAGGTTTAGCAGCAGCAGCTAAGTTTGATGTCTAGGCTTTTGCTGTGCTGCCTTTAAAATGATTGTTTTCATATAAACATATGTATTCTAATTTCGACATTTTGCTGTCTGCTGCTTGCTGTCGGTTATGTGTTTAATGCTTTATTTACATTTTTATTATTATTTTTTGTTTTTTTTTTTTTAATAAAATATTAGTATTTACTTGCATATTAAATTATAAATATAATCCCTTTAAATATTCAGTATCACATTCAACTTTAGCGTATGCAGTGGAATATTTTAATATTGAATTACTTTCAATTGGTTTCTTTACAACAAAATAGAAGGAAAACTTTCAGCGAAGTCAGTAAGAAAGTTGTAAACTCAATGAACATTTTTTACATTCCTGCAGCAATTCGATAGTAAATTTTTAAAAATATTTATGCAGTACATAGCAATAAAACGTAACACGGCTATAATAATTTGAAGAAATGAACTTTTACGTGATGTACGATAGAAAAACTTTTCAAGCTAAAATAAGCAAAAAAAAAAAAAAACAATTTAGTGAAAAAAATGAAGTTTTCGTTGGGATATTGTGTGAAGTTAATAAACTAAAAACTAAGCTCAATAAAACCTGTAATAATATGATATAATGATTTGCGGAAAGCATTAATTTTTCGTTTGCATTTATTTTCGTTTGAAGAAACGTGCTGCAGAGTCGTACATAATGCCTGTTAGGGCATATGGTGATCATGCTTTAAACCAAAATAATCCGGGCAGTTAGCAACATCGGCTAGAAAACCAGATCGATTCGACAGGAAAACAATGCCGTGTATCTGGTGGGATCAGAAAAGTGTAGTGTACCACGAGCTCCTAAATCTGGTGAAATCGTTAATACAGATCGCTACCGATAACAAATGCCTTGATCGAAAAAACGACCAAAATGGGCCACAAGACACAACACGAAACCGGTTCAGGATACAATCAAAGCATTAGGCTGGGAGCTACTACTCCACTTGCCGTATTTGCCAGACTTGTGATGGGTCACGTATTGGCTGCGCAACACCTCTATTCCTACGAGAAAGTAGAAAATTGCATGACTAATTGGTTTGCTTCAAAAGACGAACAGTTTTAATGTCGTGGAATCCACAAATTGCCTGAAAAATGGGAAAAATATGTAGCCAGCAATGGCCAATACTATGAATTAAATTTTTTTATTTTCTCATTAAAAGTTAGTGCTTAATTTTTACAAAAAACACTCATTTCATACCGATGCACCTGCTAGACACTCGCTATGTTTTCATTATGAATACGGCCGTAAAAGGCGAAAATTGCTATGAATTGGACACAATCTGAGAAGAAAGTAAGTGGTATCACACGAAATGCTATAAAGTGGAACCCACAGAGCAGTAGAAGAAGAGAACGCCCAGCTAATACTTGAAAAAAACAAATTGAATCCGAGATAAGAGCATAAGAAGCGATGACTCAGGAAAGGATCATGTTCGATTGTGTGTGGCCCTATGTTACTTACAGAATCGATGAGAAATACACCACCTATATCAAGTGGGCCATCTATCGGTCAAAATTTGAACCTGCGATTATTTTCAATATTGATTTCATTCCGTTCTGTCACAAATTTCAGTATATAGTCTCCACTGAATGAAATGGATCGATTTACGCTTGAGCAACGTTGGGATTTATTGAAAATTTATTTCCAAAACAAAGACAATTGGTCGGAAATTGCAAAAAAATAAAAATAAAAAATGTGAAATTGCAAAAATCATCTTTTCTTGCGTACGTTAATAAGCAAAATTACCGTATTTGGGGCTCAGAAAACGCAAACATGGTCTTACATAAGCCAATGCACTAGTGACTGTTTGGTGCAGTTTGTGAAGCGGAGGCAACATTGGCCCAATATTTTTTGAAATTGAGGTCGGCGCAACCATTACGGTCACTGTCGACACCTATCGTACTATGATAAACGATTTTTTTTTTTGTATCCACTCTTTATGGTATTGATGTGAACGATGTTTGGTTTCAAAAGGATGGTGCAACTTGCCACTCATCTCATGTCACAATCGACTTATTGCGTCGAATGTTTGATGACCGTTTAATTAGCCGAAATTCAATCGAGCATTTGAAAGCCAACATTCGTGATGCCATTGCCGCGATACGACTGTATATACTCGCTAAATTTCTCGAAAATTGGTCCGCCTGAATGGGGTACTCCGAGGAGAGTCGCGGGAGCCATATGTATGAAATAATATTTTATTTCTAACCGGAACCATTGTACTTCAGAACAAAAAATTTAATTTGAGCATATTTCAAACCGTTTTTGTTTTTTTTTGTTTTGTTGCATAATTAAAATTTAACTTTTAATTTTCCAATACTATGTACACAATATCATACCAAAATTTTGCAAAAAATTCAGTTTGCTTTTATAAAATCTTCCCAGAATTCCTAGCCCCTATTAAGAAAGTACATTATATACAAAAATATAATAGAGTTTAAAACTGACCAAATTTTTTTCCTGTTTTGATTTTTGCTAGTTTTTAGTATGCATTTAAATGCATTTTTTTTTCTTACATCGTGAAAAGCTTATATTTGCTTAAGATTTTAATTTCGCATTATTTTCCATTATTTTTGTATTTATTTTATTTTTAAAGAATACAAAGCTATAATTAGCAATTATATAATTTTTTCTACAATTAATTATATAAATATTATGCAATATATGCAAATTGTATGCAAATATGTGCAAAAAAGAAGCTGCAATATAAAAACCATTTGCACTCAGGAGGTGACCCTTGGTCTGAGAGGTATACCAGGTAATAGAATATCATATAATTATCCATACAGCTTTTTTAATGAAACATACAAATGTGGAAAGAACTCTTTTGTTGCTTATGTTTCATTAGCTTTTTTAATTAGAAGCTACTTATGCAAAATAAGAGATAAAAATAGTCATTAAAAGTCAAGCATAGAGTAGTATGCAAACATTAAAACAAAAAAATAATTAATCGTTAGAATTAAACTACTTACTACACCCTACGTTATATGCCGTTTTTTATGAGATGAACGGACAAGAGAAGACATAAAATTGGCTTTTAAGAGTTGGTCCTAAGATGACTCACTATTCTTATTTTACAGCTTTCAATGCAAATCAGATTTTTCATTAAAAAATTGCTAAATATTCAATTGCTTCAAAAATCAATCAGCAATCGTACGGCACAATTAGGAAGATCGATTATTCGACTTTTTTTAAAAACCGGTTTGTTTATTTAAAATTGTTGCTAATTCTTGAAGCTGGACCACGTCGTCTTAAAAATAAACAGAAGCTGAAGGAGAGCTTAAAATTAAAGTGGCAAAAAATACTAACAATAATTCTAACAAATCTCATCAAAACTATGCCAAAACGGTGTGCGGAGGCCATAAAAAAAACAAAGTTTATTACTCGAAGTAGTGAAAAATGCCTAATTTTTGAACAGCTATTCAAGAAGCTAATTTCGTTTTTGTTGTATAACTTGGTAGAGAATGGAATTAAAGGTTATAATTTACGTGCCTAAGATAACAAAAACTAATGTTTTACTTTAAATAAATCTAAAGGGTCCGCGAAATAGTTTTTTTTTTTTTTTTGAAAATGCTATAAAAAAAACTACTGAATATATTCTTAAATTTCTTTTTTTATTTAAAAGCACGATAATAATGGAAAATAATTTTATTCAAATGGCTGCCTCGGCTGGCCATGCAGTAGCCTACATAATCGGTCCAATTTTTAAGCACATTATCGATTGTGTGCAGCTGAATTTCACCAATGTCTTCACGAATATTGTCATTTAAAGCGTCAATTGTCTCTGGCTTGTTGGCGTAATTTTTAACTTTGACGGCACCCCACAAATAATAATCCAACGGTGTCAAATCGCAGCTCCGAGGTGGCCAAACGACATCAGCTCTGCGGATGATAATGCGATCTTCAAAAACAGGGCGCAAAACATCGAGTGTAGCTTAAGCTGTGTGGTGCGTAGCGCCATCGTGTTGAAACCAATTGTTGTTAATATCCTTCTCTTCAATTTTTGTGAACAAAAATTCGTTCAACATGGCCCGATAACGATCGCCATTGACTGTAACGGCCACTCCTTGCCCATTTTCGAAGAAAAATGGCCCAATTATTCCTCTGGACCAAAATCCGCACCAAACAGTCATTCGTCTTGGGTGTATCGGCATTTCAATGTATGCGTGCGGGTTTTCTGTGCCCCAAATGCGACAATTTTGCTTGTTTACACACCCGTGAAGATCAAAATGAGCTTCATCTGAAAAGATGATTTTTTTGGCCAAATTGGCATCTTCTGTAAGTCGATCGCAGGCCCACTTAGCGAAGCGTTGTTCAAGCGCTTACACAACCATATTCGTTTAGCGGAAGGATAAAACTAATTTTCTGTCAAATCAGACATGAGTTAAGTGTTACCATTCACGAAATAAGCAGTAGGTGAAAAAAAATGTTAGATGGCGGACCCTATATTAGTAATATATGACTCCATAATTGCCTCGACAAGAAAATTTGCTTAAATTTCGAGCAGCATTGTATGTAAATTTATGCGTCACGTATTTAATAGTGTGCACACTGTGGTATGTTAGATAGGAACCCACCTTCCAACTAAGAAGTCGTTGGTTCAATCCCAGGCCACGCCATCTGACGATTTTCAACAGCGATATCACCTCACAACATTACAAGCTACTGGTTATGTGTCTCTACGATGTGAAAAACTTCACTAACTAATACATCTGCCGTTCGGAATCGGCGTTTGTGGGTTTATGGCCTTTCGATGAGTCTAGTTGGTCACTTTCCATATATAAAAACCTATATTTATTTACAGAAGATGAGAAAAGGTTATTTTTGCTCAAGAGTGCATACCTTTTTCGATCTACCTTGGTTTTCACGTTCTTTGTTAGACGTTCAAGACGTGTCATATATACAAAAATAATGTAATTTATACAAATAGTTAAATGATGAGCATATTATCAATAAAAAAATATACAAACGTATAAAAAATTACACCCATTTAAATTAACGGGTTATTCGTGTCATATTAACCGGTTTATTCGATATTCGAAAAATTAAGATTTTGAAAAAACCGTATTTGACAAAACTAAAAAAACTGGTTAAAATCGGTCAAATAATAACCGTTTGATCTCTCTAGGCACAATCGATGATTATTGGGCTTTTATTGTTGGCGTGGTGTAGTGGTTAGAGCGCAGGCATATAACATAAACGGCCAAGATTCAAAACCCGGCAGCGATATAACAAAAAAAATTTATTGTGTTTTCGAGTATTCAATAGACTTCAACTTCCCTCTAGAAAATTCGATATAACGAAAATCCCTGATATTCTAGCTTACCTCTGGCGATGATGGCAAACATCAAGACGGATAATCAGGAGAAAATTCCACCAACTGAGAAAAAATGCTAACTAAGGATCATGACTGCACACAAAGAATCACAACAGTAGATTCTGCGTCTTTTTAGCTTGAAAATCAACTTGATTACTGAAACTGAAACAAAGTAATGGATGCTTTGTGGAAAGCCAAAATGCTCCATAGAGGAGTGACGGAGAAAAAAAATTATTGAACAAGCTTTTCCTTGTGTGTATATAAGCCAAGCTCTAACGCAAAAATTTTTCAGGTGGTGGAAGAACCATGTCAAATCAATATTATATTCGCGCGGCAACTCCAATTACTTTGTTCGCTGCTTGAATTATCTACACAATTTAACCTGTTCACACGACAGTTTTTAAATTTGTTTAAATGGTTTTTCTGTCCCTTCTTTTTATTTTTATTTATTGTTGTTGATTTGCTATTAAATTGTGTTTAAAAAAAAAAGCAGAAAAGAAAGAAAATTAAATCAGCAAATTTCATGGATTGATTTCTTAGCACTCCAAAGGCTAATTGAAGCTAAATAACTTACACGTTTTGTGATTCACACTCTTGCGGGATACTGCGAACCTTAAGATCTGTTGTGCCCCTTTTGGTCTACAGTTTGTTTAGCAAATCTGTGGTCTTTCTAATGAACACCACCAGATTTGAAATTCTCATAATGGATATGCGACCTAGTGACACCAAATGTCTACCTAAACATTTTCACTTAAATCTATCAAGAGCCCCACATTCACACAATATGTGTACTGCTGCCTCTGATACCTGTGAACACAGTCGTGAGCGTCATCCTTTTCAGAAGCACTCTCAGTATATAGTGGCCTGTAAGAAAACATGCCAGGTGTTTCAAGTTACTTAAAACCGACACCGAATGTGCGCACTGATCGTAGATCTAGAGTGGTGACTATCAATAACTTTACGTATGTGATTAGCTCGCTAAAAAGGACGATTATGTCTACTATAAATTCACAAAATTATGTAAGAGTTCGTCGATTCAATGCAATGAGTATTCCTGCAGCGCAATTATTTTTAATGATTTGACCAGACTTGCTAAAAGAAATGCAAAAATAAATTATAGTTTAAAGATTGAATGGTGCCTAAAAAAGCACCTTGCGTTATCCTTCACACTGACATATAAGAATGAGTGAAATAACTGACATGAAATTCAATGAAATAAGTTTTAAAGTACATATAGTTTTATGTAAAACTAGCTAAAAACCGTCGCGTTTCGCTACCCCCAGCTTAAATATTATCTTAAATGCTATTTAAGTTATATTTTGTATCCATTTACACAATTTTGTCCCCTTCAAAATCCAATCATTTATTTCTTACAGAAAGGCACTCTAGGTTCTGCTTTTTAGCTTTTTCTTCAAACAAACACATATTCATTTTTAGTAAACGATATATATGTATATATACAGCTTTTATCCAGAGTGATTGTATATGTGGAGAGACAACGAAGCTTTAATAGTTGTGGTTCTCCACATATACAAGTTTGCATATTTTGTATTAATGAAAGGTGCCACGCCTACTTGTCTAATCTCGCCCAGTTACTGACTGAAGACATTATTGTTCACCTATTTTTTTGACTCATAGTTTGCATTTACTATGAAATAATTCGGACCAAAATTAAAAAACTTTTGCTTCAAGCGTTCTCAAGATTTACAGAGAGCAGCATTTAGTTTGTAGAACGGTTTGGTACCACGCCCACTTGTCCAATTCCGCTCACTTTTTTCCTTATGATTTTCATTGATTATGGAATTACTTAGACCAAATACTCAAACTATAGCTTTAAACTTTCTTTAGTACTAAAATCAATATTTACTTGGTATGCTCTAATTCCGCCTACTTTTTGACTGATGATTTTTTACCCTGACCGTGAAGTCACTTAGACTAAATACTTAAACGTTAGCTTTAACCTTTAAGATATATAGAAATCAATATTAAGTTTGAATGGAAGGTACTACGCCCACTTGTCTAATTCAGCCCACTTTTTGACTTATGGTTTACATTGACTATGAATCTATTCGGGTCACATTTAAAGATTTCTCTGTTATCATTTTGAAGATATCGAAAAATAAATATTAACTTTGTATAGGCGAGGCACCACGCTGTTGGAATTTTTGATATTTACTTAGCCTATAGTTCCTTCCAGTTATACAGAGGGATTCTGTAAAAATTTCAAGAAAATCGGTTCAGCCGTTGAGCTGTGTATAGACGTCAAGCAAATAAACATATAAACATACATTCATTTTTTTATATAGGGTGGGCAATTTAAAAATTTGGATTTAAAAATGAAATAAAACAAAAACTGTTTGAAATTTTTCAAAACTTACTTTTTTTCCTTTTTTGTTGTGAAGTTTTATTTCATTCATATGGCTGCCGCGACTGGTCTCACAGTACCGTATCGGACCAATTTTCGATAACTTTTTCGAGTGTATGGGATTGTACACCGGCAATGGCATCACGAATGTTGGCCTTCAAGTGCGCAATTGTCTTTAGTTTGTCGACATAACACAAACGGTGTCAAATCTCAACTTCTTGGCGGCCAACTGACATCACCATTTCGGCTAATTAAACGGCCATTAAATGTTTGACACAATAAATCGATAGTGGCATGAGATGTTTGGCAAGTTGCACCATGCTGTTGAAACCAAACATCGTTCACATCAATACGTTGGTGTCTCCATTGACGGTAGTGGTTGCGCCAACCTCATTTTCAAAGAAATATGGGCCAATGATGCCTCTGCTCCACAAGCTGCACCAAATAGTCACTCGTAATGGGTGCATTGGCTTCTGTTAGAACACGTTTGGGTTTCCTGAGCCAAAAATACGGCAATTTTACTTATTAGCGTACCCCCCAAGATGGAAATCAGCTTAACCGAAAAGGTGATTTTTTTGGCAAAATCGACATCATCGTGCAGTTTCTCGTGCGGCCATCTAGCAAAGCGAGAACGAAGCGGCTGGTCATGCGGCTTCAGCTCTTGAACCAATTGAACTTTGTAAGGCGTCATTCTGAGATCTCTTCGCAAAATTCAACATAAACAGTAGTGTGAAATGTTTAGTTTTTGAGAACGATGACGAGTTGAGGGATTCTCACGCACACTCTCAGCCACAGCTTCGATATTTTCGAGTATACATACTGTACGAAGACGCTTACATCTTGACGCAACAACAACGAAACCACTTTCACGAACTTTAGCAACAAACTTGCGTATACCGGCCACTGTTGGTCCTTCTCTGCAAGCAAATTTTATACGACATTTTCGAGCAATTTCCGAACAATTGTCTTTGCTTAAGAAATAAATTTCCAATAAGTTTCAACGTTCCTGGAGATAATGTACTGAATTTTGTGACAGAATAGAATGACATAAGTATTGCCAAATTCAAAATAACAGCTGGTTCAAATTTAAACGGATAGATGGCCCACCATATATAAGATGTATTTATGTGTGTCAGTTAAGAAAATTTTAAATTATTTATTTTCTTTATACAATTAAAACAAGAACTTTGAAAGGAGTACAAACTGCAGACTGTTTTGATAATTGGGATCTTGATGACTGCAACTAAAGTCTCACTAACACAGTCTGAGTCGAGTTTACGCTTATAATTTAAAGAACATTAAAGACGACTACGATGATTTTGTTTCAAGTGAATATCTTTTTAGTTTTAATTACAGCAAATATGTATGTTAAGCTAAGGATGTCTATTTATATCTTTTAATAAATATGTTATGTTTGCAGACAAAAATCAACACTTGAAAAAGAGAAGAAAAACTGAAGGAAACATAGAAAATTAAATAAAAGTCGAGTAAAAAGATAGCAACACTACACATATATTCAACCCCCATAAATCTTGTAATCATGTATATATGGCTTAAATAGCAAGAGTTCTTCTTGAATTTATTTGAAAAACAGAATTAAGTGTCTGTGTCTTCTTCTCATTAATTCTATGTCAGACCAAGCCAACCATTTATATTTTCTTACTTACGTTGGGCATTCTTTTAACTTTTAATTTCGTGTTAAAAAGAGTATGATAAAAAGGAAAATTAAGTATCTTTTTTTTATAACTTTGTACAGAAAATCTTGTAAGGACATTAAGTTTCTTGCAAGAGCAAAAATTGTTAATGGCAAGGATAAACAAAAATTACAATTTTATTAAAGTAATGTTTTCTATCTGCTCTACATAGGTTTCTTTTTATCACACTGCTTGTCATTTGATTAGAAAACAATTTGTCTATTGCAAATGAGTTTCGATTTATATTTAATCCTACTGCAGTTAATGTTAAAAATTTTAGATTTTCTACTAAATTCTTCCATATTGTATCCCCACACACAAGGCTTAAAGAACTTTACATTTAAGTAAATACATTACATCAATAGAAAATTGGCATATGACCTGAATGTTAAGCTTGAGCAAATAATCATAAAAATAAATCTATTTTTGCTACCTTAAGCCGTATCCCTCTCTCTCTTTCTCTCTATCTCTCTGTCTTTACTCTCCTGCCATGCTTTAGTTACACATGCTTTACCATATCTCTTTCAAAACTCTTGAAAACGTACGCAATGTCAGACGTAAATAATACACGGGGCGGACAGAAAGACAGAAAGATAAGAAAATATTTTCATTTCATTGCAGACTACATTCGAAACATTCGGAAAACTTTAACATTTTCAATAGAAATAATGAACGTACATATGTGTGTGTGATTCTACAAATGTATGTGGAATATGGATGCACAGATTTACATATGAATGCCAATTGTGTCTATTCTCTATTGCTAGTGTATGTAATATATGTATGTATGTATTTAGAAAAAGGTTATAAAACTGTTATTTTAACTTTTTGACATGCCATTGTTACCAGTTTAGTTAAGTCTTCAGTTTATCATCAAGGTCGTCGTCTATCTGTGTGTATATAAAAGCAAAAGTTTATTGTCAAGTGAACTTAACTAATCACACGATTTTTTACTCCTAATCAGCAGTAGTATTAACTAAAACATAAGAATATTAAAAAAAAAACGGCAACACAAATTAAAATAAAGTATGTTATACCATAACCGTACCGTAATGTCCAGAAATATTAACCTACCGATTGCTTAGTCTTCACACGTTTTTATATGAAAAATTACACTATTTTTTTCAACTTGAGACCAGCACTCAAGAGATGACCTCTAATTACGCAGTGCATTGCGCTGGTACTAGGAAAATAGGTTATGGGGAGGAGGATAGATGGAGTAGTGTTTTTGTACGTTTGATTTGAATTTACCCAAAAGCGTAAGCGACGGGAAAAACTTTCGCTGGAAGACTATTCCAGAAACGAACTGTGCGATTGAAGAACAAATTCTTCCTATAATGCGTTGTGCAATTCATAGGAAAATCAACTACAAAGGGATGAGCTGTAGGGGAAAAACGAGTGTTACAAGAAAATATGTGATTATCAGGAATCAAATCCTTTATTCAATTAGAGCACATTCCGTAATAGTACCGATAGAACAATGAAATTCACGCCACATTGCGACGATGCTCCAACGAATTAAGAGAGTTGGCTACCCTACCGTCATTAATAAGCATCTATGCATCTACGCCATCTCCTGAACACGGTCGAGAAACTCCGAAGTAGACTTTGAAGCACCGACCCATACATGAGAGTTGTATTCCATTCTGGGTCGGGTATTGGTCTTGTAAATATTGAGAAGGTCAAACGGAGTGAAATAACCATACCATACCATACCCATAGTTACCGACAATACCACACCACCGCGGCTGAGTGTTAGAAAACAACATTGGGTCTTTCGCGCACGACCCCACCCGGAGGGTGTGTCATTCATATTCCGCCTTTTCTCCACAATCTCCAGAAGCCTCGGACAACGATCAAAAGAATATGAAAGACAAAAGTTGCTGTAGTTTGCGAAAGAGTAGATATCATTGGAAGTGAGAAGAAGAAAGTCATTGAGAAATATTAAGAATAGAGTTGGAGAAAAAACAGAGCCTTAAGGTACTCCTAAATATAACCTGAACTCGTCGAATGAGAACCAATCTATAACCTCCGATCTCTCGATATAAATCGAAATATGTAACTACCCCAACACCAAAGGCAGTAAATTTCGATACTAGTGCCTCATGCTAAACCCGATCAAACGCCTTAGAAATATGCAGAGCCACAACTCTGCTCTCACCAAAACCATGAATGGATTTTTTAAACCTCTCAGAGAGTACAGCCAGCAGGTCGCCAGTGGAACGGACCTTATGAAAGCCGTAATGACGATCGCTTAGCAAATTGTTTGACTACAAATATTTTACAAGGTGTTGATTAACCATACTCTCCATAACCTTGGAGAGTGCCGAACAGATAGCGATTAGGCGGTCATTTTCAGGGTTGGTAGTCTCACCCTTTTTTGTATTGGCGTTACATTAGCAATCTTCCAGCAGGATGGAAAAATAGCGGCGCGATATGACGCACTGAAAAGGTGGCTAATTGACGCGCAAGCGTCGAATAACATATTTTAGGACTAGTGCTGGTATGCCATCTGGCCCAGAAGAATTGTTTACGTTACGGCACAGGCTCGAAAGAATATACTGGGCATAGTCACTGATACCCTTTCGAGTACGGGCAGTGGTTGAGGTCTCCCCGGCAAGCTAGAATTACTTGCAAATAATTCAGCCAAAGGTTTGCCTTATCTACTGGGTTCGTGGATGCTTGGTCATTCCTTAAAAGAACTGGAATCGAACTAGCGCTATTCCTGCTCTCACTTCCTCTGAGAAAAGTAAGAACTTTAGCAGGAAGGCGCTGATCGTAGAGAGCTTTCTTACGCCTAATTATTGCGGCACACGAAGATCGCACCTGTTTGCGTAGCGAATCAGTAAGGTTACATTTATTGTTGCGCCAATTCTTGAATGCTTCCTCTCTAGATCTGACTGCTAGTCTGAACGTCTGATTGAACCAAGTTTTATTTTTTGATTAAATCGAAATCTGTTTGGATTGAACATATCCATCCCCAGCTTTATTCATCTGATGACAATCTCTGCCATAGCATTGACATTTGAGTCGAGGAACAAATTTTCCAATTATAATGCCCAAAGAATTCGTTGAACTCAGCCCAACGTGCTTTTCGTAGACATAAACAGAGCACGACATAGCTGGTGGTGAGACGTCATAAAGGGCGGAGAACGAAAAAGAGGCATAAATGGTGCACGAGTAATGATCTTAGTTACAAGAAGAACTTTTCAGGGTGTGGTTGTTGCTAATTGACTATTCAACAGCCAGTGCTATAACTTCACTGTTGCATAAGCCAACAACGACCATTCCAAGCTGTTCGTACCGAAGGTTAAACTAGAGAGCGTAGGGGAAAGAAAAAGGAAGTAGAACAGTAGCACTAGCAGGGGAGTCGTAGAAGCCACAAACCGGGTTAAGAGTATGCACAACGCAAAAACTGAAATTAGTCATTTTCTTCAAATTAAAATTCTAATTCCGTTTTCACATTTGCATTTAATTTTCTTTTTATTTATGAGTTATATTGTTAGTGGAAAATATTTTCTGACGTTAGATAACCACTATATTTTTTTTATGTACTATGGTTGCCTAACTTCAAAGCATTTCAGATTCTATAAATAAGTCTCTTTTAATTTTTTTTTTTTATGTGAGTTTTTTGAATAGGCTGCTTAATGCACCTTATGATAACTACGAAATGAGTCATTCAATTTCTTTATGCCATATGTTTAAAAAATTCCAAATTATTCCAGCTTTAAGTCATTCTGATGTAGTTTTTAAATATAACCCATATTTTTGGAGTTATTGAGAAACAAATGATAACTTTTTTTTTTTAATTCTGATATTTTTAATTTCTAACAATTCCCAGAAAATAGAAAGTAACAACTAAAGGGTCCGCCAAATAATTTTTTATTTTTTTTGAAAATGCTATAAAAAAAAACAAACTACTGAATATTTTCTCAAATTTCTTTTTTTACTTGAAATTACAATCCTTCCGGTTAATAATGGAAAATAATTTCATTAAAATGGCTGTCTCGGCTGGTCATGCAGTAGCCTACACGATCGGTCCAATTTTCGAGCACATTCTCGATAGTGTGCAGCTGTATTTCACCAATGGCTTCACGAATATTGCCTTTTAAAGCGTCAATTGTCTCTGGCTTGTTGGCGTAACACCTATCTTTAACGGCACCCCACAAATAATAGTCCAACGGTGGCCAAACGACATCAGCTCTGCGGCTGATAATGCGATCTTCAAAAACAAGGCGCAAAATATCGAGTGTAGCTTTGGCTGTGTGGCACGTAGCGCCGTCCCGTTGAAACCAAATTTTGCTAATATTCTCCTCTTCAATTTTTGTGAACAAAAATTCGTTCAACATGGCCCGATAATGATCGCCATTGACTGTAACGGCCACTCCTTGCTCATTTTCGAAGAAAAATGGCCCAATTATGCCTCTGGATCGAAACCCGCACCAAACAGTGACTCGTCTTGGCTGTATCGGCTTTTCAATGTATGCGTGTGGGTTTTCTGTGCCCCAAATGCGACAATTTTGCTTGTTTACATACCCGCCAAGATCAAAATTAGCTTCATCTGCAACATTAGCATGATTTTCAAAGTAATGTCGCAATATTTCCCAGCGTTGTTCCAGTGTATACACATCCATATGCCTTCAGCGGAAGGATAAAATCAATTATCTGTCAAATCAGACATGAGCTAAGTGTTACCATTCACCAAATAAGCACTAGTTGAAAAAAAAACGTTAGATGGCGGACCCTTTATTTACCAGTTTCAATATTTATTCATAAGGCTACATAAAATAGAAATAAAATGAACCATTATTCCCGAAAATCGATTGCTAAATACATATTTTATTCCCAATAAGTGAAAATATTTGTTGTAATTGTATGTAATCGGTGTCGTATAAGCGATACTTTTTCATAATTCATATATATCACTCATACACTCAGTGGTATTTTCGGCAATTACAAGACAAAAATTTGTTTTTCAAAACTAGGTACTTCAACAGTCTTATCTTCATACATGCTGGTAGCAAAGCAGCCATAAGTACCCTAGAGAGTGTACATAGTAGGGTTAATTACCTATTCGCTATCCCACTTAACTAACTTAAAAAAGCTCGGTTGGTTTATTTACAATAAAAAAAGTATAATCTCTGCCTAATTTGGTTCGTAATGGGGTGGCGTGGTGTAGTGGTTAGAGCCAGGTTTGAGCGCCAGCAGAGGACATAACGAAGAAAAAATATAATTGTGGTTTCGAATGTTTAATAATACAAAAAGGCTTCAACTTCTACCCTCCATCTCAAAATAAAAAATAAAGAATAAAGCCACCCTGACCCTTTTCGCATACCTCTGGTGATGATGACAAACATCAGACGAATGATCAGGAAAAACACGCCACCTACTGGGCAAAAATTACAATGCGAAAGTAAAGATCACCACCAATTAGCAAGGATCTTCACCACCACACAAAAGAAAATCATATGGAGGAAGCTACAGCGGCTTAATCAGCTACTTAGCTTGAAATATCAAATTGATTAAAGAAACTGAAACAAAGCAACAGTTGCTTTGTGGAAAACCAATATGCTCCCTAGAGGAGTGACGGAGAAAAAAAATTGGTTCGTATTTTGAGCTTAAAAAAGATAATGAATTAACAAATTTATCAAAATAAACATGTATCAAATCACTGCTTTCATCTCTTTTCCATCTTCGAACCAATTTTCGAATTTGGAGAGATATTTCTTTAAAGGAAGTGCTTCGGTGACATACCAAACGAAGAAACAGCAAATTGTCAGAAGGAGAAATGTTCGGAAAGTGCGGCCACATATATGGCTTATCCAGAAATTTGTCAACTTGAATCAAAGCAGATTCGACGACAGGATTAGGCTTTGGAATAGGCTATTTGGATTACAGCTGTGAATACTTTGGTATCATAATGGCCATATAATAGCATAACGAGATTTGTTTTTTGGACTCAAGTTCCAATTTAACCTAACCTTGTTTGCAGTGTGTATTAATATATCTTGTTGATGCATCAACATCATATAGTGAAGTTGTTTCCTCTGTAACTGCTCCAGGAACCATATGGGCTTTCAGTTTCATTAATCAAAGCTTAGTAAAAGATTAATCCATTTTAGTTACCCTCCATATGATTGTGTAGTGGTGAAGATCCTTGCTGAGTGGTGGTGATCGTTACTTAACATTGTAATTTTTTTCCAGTAGGTGGCGTTTTTCTCCTTATTATTCGTTAATGTTTGACACCATCGCCAAAGGTAAGGTGAAATTTTTTATATAGAGTTTTCTAGATGGGAGAGTAAAGTCTCTTTATTAAACACTCGAGAAACCACGATTGAATTTTTTGTCATATCCTCTGCTGGGACTGGAACCTGGGCCGTTTTTATTGTTATGCGTGCACTTTAACTACTACACCACGCCAGATAACGCTTGCAAATCTAACCTAACCATGTTTGAATTGTGTATTTCTATATCTTGTTAAGAGCTTGATGTCGTGTAGTACATAGGAGGTGCAATATATATCAATAATTCCTACGCTAAGAAGGATGATTAACTTTAAAAAAAAATTACTAAGTGCTTTACAAGATTGTCAAACAGAGCACTGTTTTTTAAATAAATTTACACATTTGTTCATAATTGCTTGCCAAAGCTTGCAAAAAAGAAACGTAAAATCAAATTGCAGCTTAGAGTTTGATGTGCCAAGGTCGGATAGGCTAAAAAGGACAATCTTTATTTAAGATTTCGGTTAAAAATATATCATTAAAAAATTATTTAATTTCAAAGTCAATAAAAGTCAATTGCTACCATTAATTTTTCTCTTAGGTTCTTAATTGAATTTTCAACACCGCTTGTCACCATACATAGTCGGGAGCGAAAGTGAGTGCATGTTTTGAAATTGAAAGAGACATTATCCTTAATCAAAAAAAAGAAGTCGTCTTTCAGTAGAATGGTGATCCAGTACAAACCGCTAAATATGTCAAAAAATGGCTGTTGCATCAAAAGTTTTAAGTAAATTATTATCGCCCATAAAACCCTGATTCCAACCAATGGAGAATTTTTTGTAAAAAAAATGCTTAGAAAAGTTTAATTGGACTTCGTGGAATAGCTACGGCAACGAATATAAGGGATTCTACTTATATTTCGGGAATTGACAACACTTAAGTTAATTGCTATAATCTGGCAACACCGTAATAAATTTGACATTTTTAGCATAAACGTACTCACAACGTTTTGATGTAGATATGCTGCTGTTTGTTTCATTTACAGTGAATTAAGAAAAACGCACTCAGTTCTTTGTGTGGCAATAAAGCATCATAAAAACACCACAGTATATATGGTACGGTCGCCGACTTATTTAGTGAAGGTTGTCTAAGATCGATCGTTGTGCCACAAAACATCGATGCAGTGCGTAAACTTTTAATGCAAGATCGTCATGTAATATAATTTGAGAAAGAGGCTTCCTTGCACATTAGTTCCACTGCAATACATATTATTTTGCATGAACACTTAGTTGTAAAAAATTTATTCTCGTTGGCTAGCCAATAATTTAACAATCACTCAAAAAAAGGCTCGCGTCGATTGTTGTAAGGAAATGATAGACAAGTTCAATTTTTGAGCAGTCAAAACATCGAATCGATGTCGCATTATCATTATTCCTTCTTATCAAAGGTAAACTGCATGGTTAACGATTTACGAGCGCTGAAGAAACAGTTGAAGCGTTCAAAACCATGTTTTGGAGATATCTCAAGCGAAATTAAAAAACTGCTTTGAGCAAAAATATTAACGAATGCAAAAGTGCATTGATCCTCAAAAGGAATATTTTAGAAAACACAATAAAGCCACCCATCTTGGAATCAGATATCTCTTAAAGCACCACACAAAATAAAATGCTCCCTCAGTTTTACAGCAAAGTGAAAAACTGGGTGAATGCTGATTTTTTTATGTAATTGGCTTACTCTCATTCAAGTATTTGTATATGATACTCTTTGTTAATCGTTTATTGAAAGAACTTAACAATTAATAAATGCATCGATTTTTGTTTTATGTGATAGAGTATATAAATTTTGGTAGAAACTTTTCAGTTCAACTTCAAAACATGCATTTAGTTTTGCACCCCATTGTGCGTAATTATACTATCGGTAGAATATGTAACAAAGAGTAAATTAAATAACAGTTTCTAGTATCAGCCTTCCGAATTGTATTTATATTTTTTGGTTCTGTACAAATGATTAGATTTAAATAAACTAAATTGGCAAAATTTGTTAACAACAAAAATAACATTTTTTTCTTTTAATTAAAATTTTTATCTGTTTGGTGTGTATTGTTGACTGAATAACATGTTTTTAATTTTTCTAATATTTTTTATTTGTATATTTGTTTGTTTTTGGAAAAAAAATTATTTGCATACGAAACACATTCATTATGCAATACAATGGTTAACCATTAGTAAAAATTGCTCAAATAATATTGCATTTTAAATTTGTTTACTAATTTTCAATATCCTTTTTGTTTTTTTGTAAACATCCTATTTTATATTACTTACATACGTTAACGTTAACACTGAGAAAAATTACTCAGAGATATTTGAAAGGAACAGAAGGAAGGCCAACACATTCACAATAATACATCCACCAAAATTATTGTGACACAAACTATATCAGAAATAAGTCCAATACCTTATAGAACCATCGGAGTTATGCTTTATACTGCATCTGTGTAGGTAAAAGATTGCAATGTTTTAAAACCAGTTTTAAAATCAATTTTTCACTCTAATAAGTAAGTTACATGAATTACTTTGTTCGCTGCTTGAATTATTTATATGAACTATTCTGTTCACATCGAATCTATTTAATTGGTTTCGTTGTTTATAAAGTAAATTATGCCTTGTATTGCATACATTTTTATTAACAATGGAAGAAAAAAGTAAGAAAAAATAATATATTGTTACGCTTTAACCTTTTAAAACGTTTGAGTTCTTTTAAAAGGCGTCAAAATAAAATAAACGCCTCGTTGTTGTTGTTTTACAGTTTTTACTTCCTCACATCTTTATACAATTTATCTTAATACAGCAACTTATTTATCTTGCACTTAGTATTCGTTTATACAACACTTTTATTTACTCCTAAACACGACTTTACTTTATGACTGAAAACTATATCGACGTAGCCAAAGCAGCCTCCTACAGTTTGGAAAGTTCCGGAAGTGTCTCAAACGCTCTCAAATCCTCTATTTTCTATTCGTTAAATTTAAACATGTACGATTGTGTTACCCAAAGATAGTCGAATTTCCAATGCCGTCAAATACACAAATCAGTACGGCAATATCAGGGTAACACATTATCAACCTTGAAACAAACCATTAAACAAAAATCCCACAATACAGTTCCAAAGGCACTAATATGGTGTATTTTCTTTTTAGACATTTTTATTTTCGTAACAATATATTTCAAAGAAAATAAAAAAACAAACGCCAGACGAAAGGTTTCGAGACTGGTGCCGCTTCCTGTAGATATGAAGATAGCAATTTAGTGACAGATGCGCATGGCAAGCTTGGGCTATGAAGGAATCATTTCTTGCAGTTACTGAATGGTGAAAGCAGTAATGTGGAGACAGCAGATGAAGAATCAGAGGCCCCAATCGCTGTTGACGGAATTATTATACCACCAACCTGATCGTAGTGAGGTACGGATAGCTATTTCGATGTTGAAGACCAACAAAGCCGCTACTGCCGACGGACTGCCGACGGACTGCCGACGGACTGCAGACTGAGCTATTTAAGGCCAGTGGCGTAGAGTTGGAAGATCTCATGCACCAGCTTATTTGCAAAAATGGTTAAATGAATACATGCCAAGCGACTGCAACCTGAGAAAGACTTAAACCCATCGTCAACAAGCTGATCGCTTCCTATCAGTGCCACTTCAGGCCTGGTAATTCTACCATTGAACAGATTTTTACAATAAGTCAAGTTCTGCAGTAGACCCATGAGAAGAATATCGACACACACCACCTGATCGTCGACTTTAAAGCCGCCTTCGACAGCACAGATAGAAATGGTTTTTAACTACCATATCCGAATTTGGTATCCCAGCTAAACTTATATGGCTATGCAGTATGAAGTTGAGCGTCACTGAAAGTTCTGTCAGAATTAGGAAGGACCTGTCCGAGTCTTTTGGTACTAAACAAGGTTTTAGACAAGACGTGTGGTCATCAACAGTAAGCAAAACACAGTGGGAAAATCTATAAAGATGTCAGAATGCAGCACTAAATACAATCACTGCATTCAGAAAACACCAGAACGACATCTTCACAAAGAATTGAAGATCCTCCCAGTTAAAAGACACAACATTCTACTCACGAAGAAATTCCTTCTGGCCTGCCATTGGAGGGAGCATCCATCTCATCGAATCACGAACATTAAAGCCCCTTCCTTTTGAGAGCAGATCTTCGACAAAGTGAGATCCATCTGATCTGGACGCATACAAGATATCTCTAAAAGGAGAGCCAACACCCCGTGGCGGAAAACGAAAAATATCTTCCCAGAGAGACCAGAGTTGCCCTAGCGCAACTAAGATCAGGTCACTGCACAAGTCTATTATTGGGCAGGTATTAATGAAGATATTTCCAATATCTGTCCGGCCTTTAGAATAGGTCCTCATGATGTCCAGCATTTGTTTGCCTGTAGTGCACACCCAACAAATCCGGTCCCCAGACCACTCTTGACAAATCCGAGGGAAGTAGCTCAGCTCCTGGGATGTGGAATAGGAGAAGAAGAAAGAGAAGAAGAAGAAAAAAGGGGAAATTAATAAATAGTATAGACACATTCTTGTATTTTCAGGTCAAGATGCTACAACAACAACAACAACAACAGCAACAACAACAACAACATTGTCGACCTTAATACCCGCGCAATATCTTTTGCGTACTACAGTCTAGAGAGAGAAGCGTCTAAGGTGGGTCTCGTGGTGAAAGGGGAGAAGACTAAGTGTCTTCTATCAACAAGTAAAGAGTCCAAGTGACTTGGAGAGAGCGTCAATGTTGGCGACCACAGGTTTGAAGTAGTGAAGGAATTTGTTTATCTGGTACTAGCATTAACACCGTGAACGACCTCAGCCTAAGATACTACTTTAGGCTCAGTAGACAATAAAGGAACTCTCTCTCGTTGAACCCATTTCACGTTCTTGATATATGGCGAAGAAGCATGAACACTATCAAGCAACGATGAATATGTTTTAGGATCTTTCGAGAGGAAAATACTTCGTAAGATCTTCGATATTCTACGAGTAGGAGATGAGTACCGCATACGTTGGAACATAGAACTGGATATGGAGAAATGAATTAAGGTACAGCGGCTTCGCTGGCTTGGCCACGTCTCCCGTATGGATGAAGGAACTCCGGCAAGCCAGGCCTTTTATACGGTACCCCATGCCTGAAAGTAAGGTAGAGGACAACCAAATCCAAAATCAACTGAAATTGTATTTTTAATTTTTTTTGCAGTGTACATTTGTGTAAAAACCTAACACCTTTAAAGTGTACTTTTGTTTACACTCTTATGTAATTTCAAATATTTAATGAAATTGTGTGTATTTCTAGGTATGTGTGCATGTATATGTCATTGAAATCACTAGATGTGTGACATTAAACATCGAAATTGCATTCATTTCCGGTGATGCTGATCATTTGATTGACATCCACTCTATTTTGTTATATTCTTCTACTGCTGCTACACTATTTCAAACCAGTCATGTTCAAGTTGTATTGCTATTTCTTTCCTTCTTGTAGTATTTAAAAGGGATATTGATGTTTTATTGCATTTAGATTTTCAACGTTTCAGTCTTTTTTTTTAATAGAAATGAAATTTCGGTTTCAATTTAGTTCATTTTTTATTTTATTTTTATTTTGGTAAATGATTTTTATGCATTGAGTGCCATTGGAATTGCAAAATTTTATTTTCACCCAAATTCGTGTATAAAATAGTGTAGGAGAATATACACATCCGCGCATAAATTGCTATATGAACATGAATGTTTTAAAAAAAATAAATTAAGTATTTATTTAAATGCCGGAAATTTAAGTTGTCATTGGTACTAAATTAAAAATATGTTCTCATATCTGGATTTAAATTTATTTTGAATTGAAAGCCGTATGGATACTTATATAGACTTAAACAAATTTAAGGCAAAATAGCTTAAAATAAACAAAAATTTAATTCAATTATAAAACTGCTTCCCAATATACTAATACTATGTAAGTATGTATGTATGTATTGTACAAATGCGGAAATTTAAATAATATATTCGCAGCGAATGTTATTGAAATTCTTATATTGGGTGGACCATCTATCGGTTTAAATGTGAACCAGCGGTTATTTGGAATCTGTCAATACTTATGTCATTCTATTCTGTCACAAAATTCAATAAATTATCCCCACTGAACGAAATGAATCGATTTAGGCTTGAGCAATGTTGGGATTTATTGCAAATTTTTCCCCATTTGAAATCAACTTTTCGGATGAAGCTCATCTTCATCTGGGTGGCTACGTTAATAAGCAAAATTGCCTTACTTGGGGCTCAGAAATCCCAAACCTGCTCTTACAGAAGCCTGTGCGCCCATTACGAATGACTGTTTGGTGCGGCTCGTGGAACTGAGGTGTCATTGGCCCATATTTCTTTGAAAATGAGGATGACGCAATTATTACGGTCAATGGAGACATCAAAGCACAGGATGGTGCAACTTGCCAAACATATTATGCCACTATCGATTTATTGCGTCAAACGTTTAATGGCCGTTTAAGAAGCCGAAATGGTGATGTCAGTTGGCCGCCAAGAAGTTGATTTTTGACACCGTTGGACTATTTTCTGTGGGGCGCCGTTAAAGACAAGTGTTATGCTGACAAACCGGACGACCCCATACATTCGAAAAAGTTCTAGAAAATTGGTCCGATGGAATGTGGTACTGTGACGCCAGCCGCGGCAGCCATGTGAATGAAATAATATTTCATCTCTAACATGAACAAGTGTACTTCACAACAAAAAAATATATTTGGCTAAAATTCAAACCGTTTTTGTTGTGTGGCATTTTTAAATTTAAACTTTTAAATGCCCCACCCCCCGATATGTTTGGCACTAATAAATTTACGCACGAAATTTCACCAACGACGACTTCTTCTATTTTTGTCCATTTGCACTTAGGGAACGACGCACTTTGCGCTGTATATTCTAAAACTTGCTCTGCCGAATTACTATTTGTTGCACTCACTGTCGAACCGTTACCTTTGAAAATAAACAGGATTTTAAAAATTGGCATGGCGTGTTGTAGTAAAACGGAAGAGATCGTAAATGGCAACGGCGATTACATAATTGATGAATTTATTGTTATAATTACTGATTTTAGTTCAACTAAATTTCCCGATATACATATGTATGTATCTTAAGACATTTGATCATATCAAGAGTAAAAAAAAACAATTCCCGAGATAAAACTTTGGTTTTATCATAGTTTAAATAGTTATTACATTGTTCCCAACACAAAGAGAGTTATCTTAACGAAAATGGTGCTTTTTATTGCATAACACACATTATGGTACTTCTGTTTTATGTAAAAATGATAGACTATAGCAAACAAATATTTGCCGATTTTCACCAAATATTTGCCTGGAAAAAAGATCTTGTATAGGGTCCGCCAGCTAACTTTTTTTTCAACTGGTGCTTATTTCGTGAATGGTAACACTAAACTCATGTCTGATTTGACAGATAATTAGTTTTATCCTTACGCTGAACGAATATGGTTATATACGCTTCGCTAAGTGGGGCTGCTATCGACTTACAGAAGATGCCGATTTTGCCAAAAAAATTATCTTCTCAGATTAAGCTCATTTTGATCTTGGCGGGTATGTAAACAAGCAAAATTGTCGAATTTGGGGCATAGAAAACCCGCACGCATACATTGAAAAGCCGATACACCCAAGACAAGTCACTGTTTTGTGCGAATTTTGGTCCAGAGGCATAATTGAGCCATTTTTCCTCGAAAATGAGCAGGGAGTGGCCGCTACAGTCAATGGCGATCGTTATCGGGCCATGTTGAACTTTGTTCACAAAAATTGAAGAGGAGGATATTAGCAACATTTGGTGTCAACAGAACGGCGCTACGTGCCACACAGCCGAAGCTACACACGATGTTATGCGCCCTGTTTTTGAAGATCGCATTATCAGCCGCAGAGCTGATGTCGTTTGGTCACCTCGGAGCTGCGATTTGACACCGTTGGACTATTAGTTGTGGGGTGCCATCAAAGATAAGTGTTACGCCAACAAGCCAGAGACAATTGAGGCTTTAGAGGACAATATTCGTGAAGCCATTGATGAAATACAGCTGCACAAAATCGTTAATGTGCTTAAAAATTGGATCGATCGTGTAGGCTACTGCATGGCCGGCCGAGGTAGCCTTTTGAATGAAATTATTTTCCATTATTAACCGGAAGAATTGTACTTTCAAATAAAAAAAGAAATTTGAGAAAATATGCAGTAGTTTTTTTTTAAAGCATTAAAAAAAATTTTTTTTGGCGGACCCTTTATTTATGGCAGAGAGTCTATAACGTGCATACCATTAAAGTCACGAGTGCACTTAATCTCTTCTAGCGGTCTGAAAACTGATTTCATACAAATAGCCCTTCAACACATAGTTGTATGCCATTCTAATCTTAAAATTAATTATATTATTGCCACGTGAATGCTCATTCAAAAGCTTGTCAACATAATTAATAAAAAGCAAAAGCAATATATTACCTTGCTTAACAGTACAATAGAACACAATATCATATTACAATACATGTCCTTGAGTTTAAACTTTTAACTGGTATTAGCCGCTTGTCTACATACATACATACATACATACATATATAGTAATTATAAGAACTGAATGACATAATCACAATTCATTATAATTGCCAATATCATTTCTAAACGTAATTGTCAAATTATTTATGCAGACGTATTTACGAGTATGTTCACTTGATAGCTTAATGCCGCATACGGGAATAATAGGAAGCACATGTGAAACCATGATGATGGTCACAGGACATACATATGTATGTACATTGACATGTCATGAAAATCGTTTATGATGATTTGAGAATTTGAATAGGAAGAAAACATATGTATGTATAAACATATTTGTTCACTTGTTTACACACATGGAAACCTGTACTAATAAAAGAAATTTATTGAAACACGTTTTGATTGATGATTCATTCAAATTTCTCTTTTTAACTCATACTCGTAGGTGAGAAGGTTTTAAAATCAAATAATTCAAATGAAATGCCCATAGTAATTATTTCATGTGAAAACATAATTCATTATAACAAATATAAATGAGGTTAAATAGAAAGCATTTGTTTAATAAATAGACAATTTAATTGATTTTTAATAAATCTATTGAATGTAATAATTTGTCAATGCTTTTTAAGCATATTTACAAATTACCGTTGAGCAAATGTCAATTGAGAAGAACGTTATAAGAAAAGATAATTGAAAGAAAATTATGCAAATATTTAAGGGACAAAAAGTTCACTTGCTTGCGTCTTCTTTGTGCTTCCGTAACACATGGACTGAAAAGTCCCAGACCTAGCAAAGAAAACACTTCTTTTTTGTTCAAAATTAGCTTGTGACATCAATGCAATTTCCATCAAGAGCAATGCAATCATTCCAGCACTGCTCTAATATTTCAATACCACTTTTATAGAACGATTTATATTTTGCCTCAAAATAGGCATCAGTTTCAACGATAACCTCTTCATTCGTGCAAAATTTTTTATTGGCGGGCATTCTTGTGAGGTCTGCAAATAGCCAGTAGTCACTGGGAGCGAAATCTAGCGGAAAAGGTGGATACAGGAGTAACTCGAAGTTTAATTCATGTAGTTTTGCCATTATTTCAGAAGCATCAAACGTTAAACAGATCTTTCTCATAGTCAAATGCTCATGCTCATGCAATATATACATCTTTTTTTACTTATGCTTTAAACACATAGACGACGACAGGCTACCGACTACAAACTAGAAAAAATTAACTACATATGTTTACATGAATACGCTTATTATTATTATTATCATTTTGGAAGCAACACAGCTACACGGCCACTCATACGACTATGTTTGCTTCTGTAGCCAGCTTGGACTTATGCTATAAACACATAGACGACGGCAGGCTACACGACTACATGACTACAATTGTCGTTAGCAACATTTATGGTTATATAGTTAGCTAATTAAATATATTGAAAACAACATCATAATAAGCAGCTGATTAAAAAAAAACTCGCTTTGATAAATAAAAGTTACAATTAAAATTGCAGCAACTTCTTTCAGTGCAGATTATTTTCTTCATATTTTTACCAGCTGAAACCCGACGTGCTTCTCTACCTTTATCTTTGTTAGTTATAATTTTTAATTCTTTTACTCCAATTTAGCCCCATCGGGTTCAAGTTCAAACATTTAAGATAGCCTGTAAATACTTAAAGAAAAACACCTTAAGCATTTCAAGATAATCGGATCTACTTTTTCAGTCTTCAAACCAACTCACATTCAATTATATAAAGGGTGTTTTTTATAGAGGTACAGAACTTTTAGTTGCAATAAAACAACGATGGATTGTAGTCCGTGGATGTAGTCCAATCTGGACGTCCAATTTTCGATGACTTTTTCCAACATTAATCCGCAATAACACGGCGTATGTTGTCTTCCAAATGATCAAGCGTTTGTTTATCGCATAGATCAATGACTTTACATAGCCCCACAGAGAGTAGTTTAGCGGTGTTAAATCACAAGATCTTGGAGACCAATTCATAGGTCCAAAACGTGAATTTAGGCGATCACCAAATGCGTCTTTCAATAAAACTATTGTGGCACGAGCTGTGTGACGTGTTGCGCCACCTTGTTGAAACCACATCTCCTGGACATCATGGTTATTCAATTCAGGAATAAAAAAGTTAGTAATCATGGCTCTATACCGATCACCATTGACTGTAACGTTCTGGCCACCATTGTTTTTGAAAAAGTACGAACCAATGATTCCACCAGCGCATAAAGCGCACCAAACAGTCAGTTTTTCAGGATATAGCGGTGTTTCCACATACACTTGAGGATTACCTTCACTCCAAATGCGGCAGTTTTGTTTGTTGACGTAGCCATTCAACTAGAAGTGCGCTTCATCGCTAAGCAAAATTCGCTTATGAAAAATGAATAAAAAAATCACTTATGAAAAATGAGAATTACACTATGAGTCTATTCATGATGAATTGCCAAACCAAACTGAGAATAAATCACTTGACAGCTGTTAAATCGGTCGCCATCTTGAAAAGTAATGCCAACTTATAGTTCTATACCTCTATAAAAAAACACGCTTTATAAGATGAATGTGTATGTAGATAGCTTTTATTTGGTATGCTTTCTGAAATACCCGCTTTTTGGCTAATGTGTATAATAAATCGTTTTCCACATATAAAAAATTCAATATCTAATGACAGCTGCCGCGCTCACTTTTCAAATCTTATCCAGTTACTGATTGATGATGTGTATTGTTCACGATGTTGTTTAAACCTAGTTAAGATACTTTTACTATCACACTTCTCAAAATACACAAACATTAATATTTAATTTGTATTGAAGGTACCACGCCCACTTGTCCAATTTCATCTTTTTGACTGATGATTTGTATTGACTATAAAGTCAATTAGACCAAATTCTTAAACTTTAACTTTAACCGCTTTAACCGGATATACTAAAATCAATATAAACTTTGAATGGGCGTGACACCCACCAGTTAGAAATTTCCATTCCAAACATACAGAGAGATATTTTAAAAATTTTAAGAGAATCTGTTCAGCCGTTTAGCTGCATAACAAACAAACGAACATACATACACATATTCATTTGTATATATAAGATTATTATAACGCAAATACAATAATTGTTAACGCTTTTTGATTATTTTTATTTTTAAGTTTAATTTTGTAGCCAAACAAAATACAAATAAGCCTAAGTTGGCTACAGCAGCAAAAGTAGTCATGTAGCCCTGTAGCTGTGTTGCTTTCAAAATAATCGTATTCATTTAAATGTTTGTATTTTATTTTTTGTAGTTTGTAGCTAGTAGCCGGTAGCCTGCTGTCATCTATGTTTTCACAGCATTATTTATATTTTATTTGCCTACAACATTAAAAACAAATTGTTAAAAAGTATTGATAATCAAAAAGTGTTTTTGGTTTATAATATCTTATAAAAATTATTGTGTGTAAGTTAATATATCGTGTTTTTATTTAATTATTCATATTGCGTCTGCAAATATAAAATATTTTTGACGGGTGCACGGGCAAATAATATTTGCTGACATTGCGTCTGCAAAATCGTGGGAATCTTTTGATTGCGATATCACTGTTTATAATTATGCCTTTTGCTTCAAAATAAACAGTTAGCCCTTTTTAAGAGATTATGAACTAGTTAAGTTGTAGTTATGATGATTGTCAAAAAAAAAAAAACTAAAAAGATAATAAAATAATAATTAAATTTGTTTATTTCCAACAAAGAACAAATAAATTAATTTGTATGTAAGTTTGTTTGTTGATGCCTTGTAGGCAGCTAAACGGCAGAACCGATTTTCTTGAATTTCTTACAGAATCTCTCTGTATGTCTGGAATGAGCTATAGGCTACATAAAAAATTCTAACTGCGCGGCGCCATGCCCCTACAATGGTAATATTTATTAGTTTATATCTTCAAAATGGTAACAGAAAGAGTCTCCAAAACTAACCCAAATATATTCATAGCCAATACAAATCATCATTCAAAAAGTGAGCGGAATTGGACAAGTGGTGGTATCTCCCATACAAAGTAAATATTAATTGCAGTATATCTTTAGAACAGTGATAGTAAAAAGCAGAACCCATTACTTTAAAATTTTAACAGTATCTTTCTGAAATATAGCCTGTGGTTCTATATTAAATGTTTGAACTTGAACCGAATGGGGCAAAAATGGAAAATAAGTTAAAAATGATAACTTAGGTAACAGTTAAAGAAAATATCAAAGATAGGGGTAGTAAAGACCTCCAGGTTTAAGCTCGTAAAAATATAAAGAAAGAAATGCGCATTGAAAGAAGCTGCAATTGTAATTTTGAATTTTATTTATCAAAACGTATTTTTTTTTTTTTTGGATCAGCTGCTTATTACAATGTCGTTACCAGTATATTTAATTGCCGCTAGCATTTGTAGTCGTGTAGCCTGCCGTCGTCTATGTGTTTAAAGCATAACGATGTCAGCTAACTCACGCAACTTCACTTTTCGATCATTCAAAACGGTCTTGTGTATATTTTTTGCTGTTTTCTGGTGTTACCGTATCATTTGGCTGTTCACCGCATTCTGCATCATCGGTATCTCTACAACCACGTTTGATACCAGCAAGTCAAAGTTTTATTGTTCTTTCTGCTGAAGTGGATTCCTCACTGCCACTGCTTTGCTCGAAAGGTATTTATTCTCCTCAGTAATCAGTGTAGAATTTAAACACGAAATTGTTTTTGATACATTATTCTGAAAATAACAAAAGTGTCATCACTTTTAGCACAATAACCCACGAACTAAATAATGAAATATCATGAAATTTTAACAGCTGTCTTTTGGAGGTTAGCACTAACTAGAAAAGAGGCGAATGCTATAAAACTAGCGTCATCTATATGTTAGGCACGGGACTTTTTAGCCCAGTTGTTATGTTACCATCTGAAATCTCCTAGATTGTCGTTTTAATTAAAAAGTTTTTAGTTTTAAACTTTTGAAGCCTATTAATTTATTTACAAATTTCGAACTCATTATATAAGTGTTTTAGGTAAAAATGTAGAAGTAAACTAATAAAAATTGTTTAAATATTATTTACTTAGATATTTAAATTAAAATTTCATTTTGTATTAAATAAATTTTAAATAACTTTTCATGTACTCAATAGTCATATTACATATTTGTCAATTTTTAAAAACTTTCCGTTGTGCAAAATTAATTTTGTCACAAGAAATTGTAATGCTTCCGGTAACAGGAATTTCTTATTTCCTGCCAAATAAATTATTTTCACACTATCGTTTTGTATAAAATATTTAAATCTGCTTTACATACGAGTAAATAGATTAAATAAAATAATCAAAGTTTTCCTCAATTAAATAAGAGTAAAAATAAATTTTACATTGTTAAGCAAAACTTCAAAAGGCAGGCGGTTGTACTTTACTGCTGCAAGAGGGCAGTTGGTAAGCATTAATGACCATCCCCATTATCTGTAATGTGGATCCATACCACTATAATTAGATCCATACTTTACAACGGGATCAGTGTATTGTGGAAATAGTTGGAGAAAGGTTATGTGCTACATAAGTTGCAACGATCGTCCTGCAGACAACGGTCAGCGTGGCCCTTAGTGTTTTCCTCAATTCATGGCAGCCATTTATTATGGTGAAATATATGGCCAATGCTGCTATTCTGAGCGTAAGGGAATCGGGTATTGAGATCTCTCACTATACGAAAAATCCAGTATAATGGATTATTACGCTTATCCCTGTGAGAAAGTCCAGGCAGAGTTCATTGGAGGAAGACATAACGAGCTTGCGAGATTTTCTCTACGGAGTTTAATATTAGGATCTATCATAGACAACCTGATAACTGCAGCATTTTCCAGGCTTTCTATAACGATAGTTATGCGGGAAGCAACACTCTGAATTTATGTTCGCTAACTCCAGGTCACCAACGATATCAAGCTCATAAGAGTACCCGTACACAGTGACAATACATATATCGGGTGTTTTTCTACAGTTACACCAATTTAAATCATTATAAAACAAAGAAATATATCTTTTGGGTAAAAAATATTCTGATCTTAGCCATGTTACGCCAATATGGCTGGCACGTACAATGCAAAATCTGAAACAGCAATTTTCACAAACTTTTCGCAGCATATGCGGCGTTATTTAACACATAACTCTTCGAATGTTTATATCCAGCTGCTTAATTGTCACTGGTTCATCATGTAGACAAGTGACTTTACATAGCCCCAAAGAAAATAATTCAAGAGGTTAAAACATAGGATTTTTGTCAGAAAAAAATATAAATTGGACGAAGTACACGATAAGTTTGTAGAGTAGAGCCATTATTTTATTTAAAAAAATTTCAACAATTTGCAAGCGTTGCTCTGGTATAAGTCTATCCATAATGAAATGTCAAACCAAACTTAGCTAAAAGCAACTATTAGTTGTTAAATCGATTTTCAAAGCAGGTAGTGTTGCCAACTCAAAGTTATAAAAATCTAATTGGCAAACCTAACTCAGAGCGTTGAGCGCTGCGTTGACATTTGCCCATCGTTGACGCTGAAGTAACATTCCCAAATAAAAGCGTTAAAATTGTGTTATGAACCGTAACGTTAACTTAACTTTTCAACAAAAAATCACTAAACGAAAATTAAAGAGTTACTAAAACGTCAGATTTGAAGGGAAAACAGCTAAAATGGCACCACTTACTTTCTTTCTTGTTTCTTTGCAGCCCATTTCACTATATAACGCGTTGTGAAAATTGAATTTTTCGTTTGCAAACCGTTGCCACACTATTATGGTTTGTTTCATACAATTTGTATGGACATGATAATTTATGCCATACTTAATGCTTATGCTTATGCTTAGCGCTCTAATTTAGGTTTAGTTGTAAACTGTAAAAACCCTATAGCAGCTATGTGGCATATGGAATGGTCAGACGCGACACGACGATTTATGTAGATGCTTTCTGAAAAAGAAAGTGTACGTATGTATGCCTATCTTTACTTGTATTCTGTAGTTTAACTGCGGACCCAGCAATGTGTTCTTTAGAAGTAAGAATCAGATTTATTTCTGCAGGCAGGCGAGAGAGCTGTAGCCGGTGGTTGATTAGAGGAGGACTAGTCAGCTAGTGAACCTGCCAAAACGGAGGATTTCGGCTGTGGTAGATATGCTCTCTGGTCATTGTCTATTAGGTAGACATGCGGTCTGGCTAGGGCTTAATAGATCAACGTTGTACAGTTACTGCTTTTTGGCTTTTTAGAAGAGCGAACATAAGAGCTGCCTGTTTTGTTTGAAAAATGATAAAAAAAAATAGAAACATAGTATATAAAAAATTATTTTGATAATTTTAAGGAAATTGCAATTCATTTTTTAGTGTATATGTTTGTAAGACAGTGAAAGTAATACTGATAATTCCTAACTATACATCATAATAAGCTATTGTTATAAATAAAAATTCATGAACCCATATAATTTCCTTAAATAAACAAAATACTTATGATGTCTGGAGTGTTTCCTCGTATTTGTTTATTGGCTAAAAATATGCACAACAGACATAAAACCTTGTCGGAAAAACACAAAATATATAGCAAAAGAATAGAACAAAAGGAATTAAAATTTACAAGTAAAATAAAATGATTGTTGAACACAAGATGTTCAGACGAATTTTTTTTTTTATAATACCTTAGTAACATAAATAAAATAACACTGTGCAACAAACGCAAAAGTTTTTCTGACCATGAATAACCACTATATTTTTTTGATGCGCTATGGTCGCCTTACTTCAAATATTATCAGCATTTCAGATTCTGAACACAAGTTAGTAATGTTGTGAGGTAATACCGCTGTTGAAAATTGTTAGATGGTGTTGCCTGAAATTAAACCGAGGATTTCTTGGTTGGTGGGTAGGTGTCTTACCTAACATACCATAATGGCACACCGTATTAAATACGTAGTGCATGTATTTATGATTCTATAGAGGTCCTCTGAAGTGTGAAAATATTCTGAAACCGTTGGGAAGGAAGGTTTGGCTAGGTTAGGTTAAATTGGTCGCTCGCATTTCGCGAGTTCACACAAAGACGAGTTCACTATGACCCATTGTGACATTCCAACAAGAACCGTCTCATTAAAGAGGCCAAAAGGCCGGACAGGTGAAAGAAAGAACACCCATAAAGTCCTAAATATATCAATTAGCTCATTTGAGCCAACCGGTACCCTTGACTGAGTTTACGAACTTCGAAAGTGACACATCCCCAAGAGAGTACAGATCATGGAAGCGACATGAACCCAAATGCCTAAGTCTATGTTAACCGATACCACGTTCTCTTTATCCTGACAGCTCCCATAGTATCCATGACAAGGGCATCCCATGCTCTCCGACATGCGACGCATTATACAAAGCCAGGTAATTATGCCCGAAAAAGCCCATCAATCCCCTTCCAAACCTAAGAAAAGACTAAATCATTTTAGATATTTCACAAGTGTGATATTGGTTCACTTATGTTCCATCCTGCTCAGTGCCCATTTATCCAACAAAACCTACGACTTCCCCCTGTACGAGAAATATAGAGGACCCTATAGTAGCGCACTCATCAAAAATTTTATTCCTTAGGTTGCTCGCATGACGTGGAACCCATATCAGCTCGACATGATATTGTTCCAGATGGGCCAGTAAGCATCGGGTAGTCTAAAAGAGACCGAGAGGTCCAGATCATCAAAATAAAATCAACTGGAAATGAAACTAAGCTGTAAAAAATTAATTACTGGATGAAATGTTAGGACGTTGTGTTTTTGAGAAAGATATGGTTAAGCCCTTAAAAAAGCCGACCGTTGTTCCAGCTAACTTACTTGCTAGCCACTACGACATTTAAAAAGCTTTATGTGCTAATGCAACGCGAATTGAGAAGAATTTTATTTTAATAACAGAACCGGTTAACCGGTTATTTGATTAATTCTTAGCCGAAAGCCAGATATTTTAAAATTGCAAATTTTCGAATTATTTTAAAACCGGTTTTTGAAAAAAGTCGGACAATAGATCTCTCTAGGTGCACACCAAGGTACCCCCGTGTACCCTTGGCGTTTTCAACTGAATAGAACTCTTTACTTTTTTAAAAAACTTACAGCCAGTTTCACGACAGTGAATGAAAATTTGGGCATAAGGAATGAAGGTATGCGAAAAACAATTATTTTGGGTTTCACAACACTGCTTGTTTTCCTTCGCTGTACTTACGTTTGTTTACGTCTCTTTATTACGTATTTAAAAAAATAAAGTGATGACGCATGATTTTTTCTTAATTTTTAGCGATTTTCTCTAAAAGTAAAGCAAAGCTACTAAAGTGCACTCAAGATGCCTTGAGGCCGCCTTCTGTTTTTCTTATCTCTTTTATCAAATAATACAATTCTAAACAAAGAAAAAACATTAAAAAAAATATTCTTTCATAGATATATACTCGGAAAAAATTCCCATGTTGCTCGGATTAAGTTTAAGCTTTTGACCCTTAGAGAGTTAAGGATATTATAATGTAAAGAGCTTCGTAGCTCCCCCTTTATTAAGTGTGACTTTACTTTACATCATCATTCAGTAAATGTGCGAGATTGGACTAGTGGGCGTGGCATCTTCCATTCACACTAAATATTGAATTTCGTATATGTGCAGAACGGCAACAATAAGAGCTTCGTTATCTATCCACATCAGCTAAAAGATAATAACTAAGATGGAGAAAGCGGCAAGTCTTACCCGGTATACATATAAACATAAGATGTGCTTCAAAATGAAAAGGTCACTTTAATATTTGCTCAATTCATCCAAACTATAAAATGTAACGTATTACGTACACCTTATTATTAAAAAAAAACTGCGTTCAAATAAGTGAATAATAAGCCGGTTTTGCTCTTAGAGATGTACCGTTATATTATGTTCAGTTAAATTTATGTAAATAAGTGAAAAATTCAGTGCGTCAAAATGATAAGATCAGTGATTAATAAGCAATTAATCTAATCAGAAGGTATCAGATTTGTTTTGTTTTTAATAATTTATAATCTAAATAATATCTTCGCGGTATGGGTCGCGGGAGATTTTTGTCACCTTATAAATAAGAAAAAATTGTGGCACTTCATGAGTATGCGTGGAATGGCGAAAAAACTGGGACGATCTTTGTGTGTTGCGCAAAATTTTCTCAAAAACAGAGAAAAATATGGAAAATTAAAAAGCACAGGGCGTCTAAAGGTCGTGACCGCCTGTGAAACTCAGCTAATTTCACGAAAGTCCTCGAATTCCATGAAAAGTGCTGTAACAATAAAAGTGGAATTGAAATTACAAGCTTCAAAAAACACAATTCTAAGAGCTATCAATGCCAAGCCAAACCTTATTTGAGCAAAATTAAAAAAAATTCCCTGTCTGACTAAGCAGCATAAGATTAAGCGTAAGAAGTTTGCGAAAAACAACATGGCAACTAATTGGCATCAGGTAAACATTTTTTTAAAAACATTATAAGATATTCCATACACATTTGGGCTTGTAGGTTATTTTTTCTAATTAGAAAAAATTTAATCTGGATGGACCAGATGGCTTGAGAGCACAATATTAAAGTACTTGATTGGCTAGCACGTTTCTCCATGGAAAATTTATGTGGACTGCTTTTGCATAATGTTTATGCAGACAACAAACAGTACCGGACAAAAGATGAATCAAAAGTGGCAATCTGTACAGCTGGTGCGAAATCTGCTTCAACGTTCTGGACAATTAAATAAGTGCGATATCATCCCGTATTTTTAAGACAATAGAAGGAATTGAGAACTGCATAAATTAAAAATAATTGATTAATGCTTAGTTTAAATAAAAGTTTGGATAAATGAACTACGAACCTTATCATTTTGACGCATTGAATTGTGCGCTTATTTACATAAATTTAAATAAACACAATATAACGACACATCTCCAAGAGCAAAACCGGCTTATTATTTACTTATTTGAACGTAAAATTTTTTCGAATAAGGTGACCATACATAGCATTTTATAGTTTGGATGAATTGAGCAAACATTAAGGTGACCTTATCATTTTGACCTTAAATCTGTAGTTAGTGCATTCCACAAACGTACCAAAGTGTCTTTTCAGTGCGCAAAAAGGTTAAATATATTTTTTTATTTAATTATCTATCCCCTTTTCAGGTAAAGCCAGTAAATTTTTTGTCATTTGAGACCATTATCATAAAACATAATAAATCTTTAGTCTTTATTATGTTTTTCTGATGGCACTTTCTTTAAATCACATTGGACACAAACAATTTTTTCCAAGTTTTAAGTTTCTATTGTCCTTTTTAAAAATGTCTTTGCTCTGTAATTATTTCTTTGAAAACTCAATTAAATTTTATATCGATTTGTGGAAACATTTCCGAACGATGATGATTTTATTTGCATTCTTTGCAACCACAACTGCATTGATACGTTGAAACATCCTCAATTGAACACTAATTGCATGGGGGCAATGGGTATAATTTAATAGTTATAATTTAATATCAGATATCGTTTCGGTTTTCTCAGTGTATGTGGCTATTTGGAGCTTTAACTTTGCCACAATCTTTGGGATCTATGATACCCAAGCAAGCATTTGTGGTAAACTGGTGTTGTTTGCTGCTTTAATAAATGTAGACAAAACACTTTCTATTGAGTTGGTGCATAATTGCATTTTATTATTAAACCACTGTAGCGCAATTTAAGAAAGTGTTACTCTATTAACTGGTGTAATGTTCACTAATTTTTAAAACAAGTTTTTGCCATTAGAAACACATAACTGGTCAATAAAACATAAATATTAAAAATTTGTTTAAAAATCTATTCATTCAAAGAGAACAATAAATATTTAATTTCTTAGAAAATAACCTTCATATTTATACTTTATTGTATTCAATGTTTGTTTTTTCTCTGTCTGCTGCTTGTAGAAGACTGTTTTATATCAGTTTATTTACTTGTCGCTCCAGTATATTTCCATAGACATATTCTATATTTACTCTCAGTTGTGGTATTTTTTTTTTAAGTTTTTGAAGGATGAACAAATAAATTCAGTCTTGTGTTGCCCTGTCTCCTCTCAATGTTTATGAAGAACTATAAATTCATTGGCTAGAGTTTTGTTGACGTTTAGGCATATTGTTTTCTTTACTTTGTGTTAACGCTGTCGTTTAATTTTGTGTATTTTATTATTTCTCGACAGTTTGATGAATGAGCCTCTAATGCTGTTATAATAGGTGTAATAAAGAAGTCTGTCTCATTCATTGTTTTGAGTTATTTATTGTTTTTCTTTTTATACACATACTTTGCTGGATATACTAACGTCAATGCAATTTAAAATGTTTTCAAAATATTAAAAATATTATCAACTACAAGCAAAGCTTTAAATACATAGACGACAGCAAGCAGCATGAAACAAGCAGCAAGTTGTTGTTGGCAGCATTTGCTGCTGCGCTATAGACTTCATAAATATTAAAAAAAAAAAGCAGCAGCAATAAAATTAGGTTTCATTGTCGTGAAATATTTGTTATAGAAATATATTTTTCAGTGGTGACACTCAAGCTTTTCAAATCCATTAAAATAAAATCGCTTTTTTAAAATGTTACTCAAATAACGTGTGCTTCAAAATGATAAGGTCACCTTAATATTTGCTCAATTCATCCAAACTATAAAATGTTATGTATGGTCACCTTATTCAAAAAAATTCTACGTTCAAATAAGTGAATAATAAGCCGGTTTTGCTTTTAGAGATGTACCAATATATTATGTTTATTTAAATTTATGTAAATAAGTGCAAAATTCATTGCGTCAAAATGATAAGGTCAGTGATTCATCTATCCAAACTTTTATATAAACTAAGCATTAATCAATTATTTTTATTTTTAATTTATGCAGTTCCTATTTCCTTCTGTTGTCTTAAAAATACGGGATGACAGCGCACTTACTAAATTGTCTAGAACGTTAGAGCGGATATCGTGCCAGCTGTTACAGGTTGCCACTTTTGATTCATCTTTTGTCCGGTACTGTTTGTTGTCTGCATAAACATTACGCACAAGCAGTCCCTACAAATTTTCCATGGGGTTTATGTCGGGATAATTGGACAGCAGGCCAATCCAGCCCCGCAAACCACTGTCTTGTCGACTTGCTGACTTTAATTGCTGCGTATCTTGCTGAAAGGTAAAAGTTAAGTCAGTATTTTGGGCCATATAAGGCAGCAAACGTTCAGATAGAATGCCCTCGTAGTTTAAGCTATCCATTCGAGTGGAAGGCAAGTAGAGCTCCAGGGTACCATGTGAGCTAAAGCCAGCCCAAACCAACAAACTGTCAACGCCGAAATTCCATTTGGAAAAAAAGGCGCTCCTTCCATAAATCTCCCCAATAGCTATTTAAACCATCTGGTCTATCCAGGTTAAATTTAAAAATGTATAGAATATCTTATAACCTTTTTAAAAAAATGTTTACCTGAAGCCAACTAGTAGCCATGTTGTTTTTCGCAAACTCCTTACGCTTAATCTTATACTGCTTAGTCAGACAGGGAGTATTTTTTTAATTTTGCTCGAATAAGGTTTGGCTGGCCATTGATAGCCCTTAGAATTGTGCTTTTTGAAGCTTTTAATTTCAATTTTTTTTTTAGTGGAATTCGAGGCCTTTCGTGGAATTAGCCGAGTTACACGGGCAGTCAGGACCTGTGATTTTTAATTTTCCATAATTTTCTCTGTTTTTTCGAAAATTTTGCACAACACACAAATATCATTCCACACATACTCAATTCCTGCTCAAGGAGTGCCACAATTTGTCCTTGTTTATAAGGTGACAAACGTTTCCCGCGACCCATTCCGCGCGGATATTATTTAAATTATAAATTATTACAAAAAAAAGACAATTGTAATACCTTCTGATTGATTAATTGCTTATTATTCACTGACCTTATCATTTTGACGCTTTGAATTTTGCACTCATTTACATAAATTTTAATAAACAAAATATAACGGTACATCTCCAGGACCAAAACCGGCTTATTATTCACTTATTTGAACGTATATATATATATATATATATATATATATATATATATATATATATATATATATATATATATATTTTGAATAAGGTAACCATACCTAACATTTTATATTTTGAATGAATTGAGCAAATATTAAGGTGACCTTATCATTTTGAAGCAAAAAAATTAAATTAAAAATTAATGAAATGATGTGTTTAAAGCCTTTTAATTATTAACATAAATGTTGTTTGATACAATATTTCAATATGGTCTTCTGAAAAAAAAAACTATTTTTAGGTTTCTTTATTACAATTTTATATTTTATTGGTATCCCTTATTTGTGTTTTGCTGTCTAAAAAAATAAAAATTATTTTATGTTTAGCAGCAGCAAAGGTTGTCGTCTAAGCTTTTGTTGTGCTGTTTGTTTTCATATAAATGCATGTATTCTAATTTTGACATTTTGCTGTCTGCTGCTTGCTGCCGGTTGTGTGTTTAATGCTTAAGATATAACTACAATAATAAAATACGAAAAATTAAGAAGCAATAAAGAAACAATTTTCGTTAAATTTAAAACCACTTTCACAGTAATTCGTAAATGAAATGAAAAATAGTACAAAAAAACAAAGAGGTTATCAAAAACTAAATATTTTCCTGCTCAAAATTGTTTCACACTTTATTGAGAACTAAAAAAACGAAGCCAAGTTTTTTTTTAATTAAATTTAAATGATTTTTAAATTTTAATTAATTAATTTTCTTTTTATTGGATGTTTATTATATCAAGATTTGAATCAATGTACACATACACATGTTATATTCATACGGACACTAGCTAAAACCCGGCATGTTTCGCTACCGCCATCTTAATTATGATCATAAAAGCTATCTTAGTAACTTTTCACCCTTCTTCACCATTTTGTCGCCTTCCATTCAAAATCCAATCATTTGTTCCTTCCAGAATGATACTGCTTCTGTTTTTAAGCTGTATACAGCCTTCAAACAAACACGTATTCATTTTTATGTGGTATACTTATACAGACAGCTTTTATCCAGTTTTTTTTGTAGTTCTGGATTTTTTGCAAATGTGGATTTGTAACGAAGCTTTGCTAGTTGTCGTTCTCCACAAATACAAAATTCAATATTTATTTTGAGTGGAAGGTGCCGCAACCACTTATACAAACTCGCCCAGCTACTGACTGATGATGTGTATTGTTCACGGAGTTGTTTGAACCTAATTTATAAACTTCTACAATTGCCGTGATCAAGATATACAGAAAACAACATTTAATTTGTACTTTTCTAATTCCACTATACTCGTATATCTATTTGGGTCAAATTTGGAAAAAATTTTTATTACCAATTTGAAGATAAAGACAAACAAATTTACATTTAGTACGGGCGTGGCACCACCCAGTGGGAACTTTTCGTATAACCTATAGTTACTTCCATACATACAGAGAGATACTGCAAACATTTTTAGAAAATCGCTTCAGCCCTTTAGCTGTCCATAAGGCACAACTTACAACGAATATACAAAAACACACTCATTTTTATGTAATGGGTGGACCAACCAAAATGCACGATATAACAAAAAATTTTGCAGATAATTATCCAAATATTTTTTATTATAATAGAAAGACCTGTAACAATTATGTGTGACAAAAATGCTCGCCACGGCTTCGGTGGCATACCTCTATCCGACAATCCATATTTTCAATGACTCTGAGATATAATTGAGGTTCAATCTTGTAAATGTTTGAATTACTCATCATTTAGCTCTTGAAGTGTTGAATATCCCAAACGAAAGTAGTCCAAGGGTTTCAAATCAAATGATCGTGGTGGCCAACCAACATCGTCACGACATAAGGCCATTGAATTTCTCGCGCAAAAGAGCCTTTATTTCGTTGGCTGTATGGCAGGGTATATATCCTCAATTTCTGGACACAAAATGTTCATTATCACCTCGTGATAGCGCACACCATTCACGGTAACTGCTTATATAATAAAGGGTCCGCCAAATAAATTTTTTTTTTAATTGCTATACAAAAAAAAAAAACTGCTGAATATTTTTTTATTTGAAAGTACAATCCTTCCGGTTAATAATGGAAAATAATTTCATTCAAATGGCTGCCTTGGCTGGCCATGCAGTAGCCTACACGATCGATGCAATATTTAAGCACATTATCGATTGTGTGCAGCTGTATTTCACCAATGGCTTCACGAATATTGTCCTTAAAGCGTCAATAGTCTCTGGCTTGTTGGCATAACACTTATCTTTGACGGCAACCCACAAATAATAGTCCAACGGTGTCAAATCGCAGCTCCGAGGTGGCCAAACGACATCAGCTCTGCGGCTGATAATGTGAATTTCAAAAACAGAGCGCATAACATCGTGTGTAGCTTCGGCTGTGTGGCACGTAGCGCCGTCCTGTTGAAACCAAATGATTTTTTTGAACAAAAATTCGTTCAATATGGCCCAATAACCATCGCCATTGACTGTAACGACCACGCCTTGCTCATTTTCAAAGAAAAATTGCCCAATTATGCCTCTGGACCAAAATTCGTACCGAACAGTAACTCGTCTTGGGTGTATCGGCTGTTCAATGTATGCGTGCGGGTTTTCTGTGCCCCAAATGCGACAATTTTGCTTGTTTACATACCCGCCAAGATTAAAATGAGCTTCATCTGAAAAGATGATTTTTTTTGGCAAAATCGGCATCTTCTGTAAGTCGATCGCAGGCCCACTAGCGAAGCGAAAATGCATTGGATGGTCAGTTGGCTTCAACTCCTGAACCAATTGGACTTTGTATGGCGTCATACCAAGGTCCTTATGCAAAATTTGTATCAATGATGTCTCCAAAATGTTCAATTCTTGAGAATGACGGTGAATTGATTTCGATGGCGCTTCACGCACACTTTCTGCCACACCTGCAATATTCTCGGGTATACGCACTGTTTTTGGCTTTCACGCTTTGGTTTATCGAGGACGATACGAGTTTCTTTTACTTTTTTCACAAGATAACGAACATACGGAGCTGACGGGGCTTCTCTTCTTCCAAAATCCGTACGCAATTTTCGCACACATTCTGCAATATTACCATGATTTTCAAAGTAATGTTGCAATATTTCCCAGCGTTGTTCAAGCGTATACACAACCATATTCGTTCAGCGGAAGGATAAAACTAATTATCTGTCAAATCAGACGTGAGCTAAGTGTTACTATTCACGAAATAAGCACTAGTTGAAAAAAAACGTTAGATAGCGGACCCTGTATATTATTTCCCATAACATTCCATGAAGTTACATGCGAACTTCTCTCAGTCAATGAGCTGCTTCTATTTTTAGACTCATGGACAGGAACTTACAGTGCTTTTTTTTAAACGCAGTAATACTTAACCAGTTACTAGCTAATGTTTTGCGGAATATAGTATAAGAGTTGATTTGTTTTGGTGATGGATTGCGGCTGTTCTGCAGTATTTTAAGTTTTAGTTGATAAGTGTATGATAGGTATCATTTACGCATAGAATAAGTATCTACATGATTAATTAGTTTAAGATAAGCTATGTAAGAACAGAATATTTGGATAAATAAAGCAAAGTAAAGTAAAGTAAAGTAAAGCAAAAGGACAGTTGGTGTTCAGCTTCAAAAGGGTAAGTTTAGTTTTGCTTGTAGTATTCCGACCAAACATAAATCATTTCTGGAGTAAATAATATTACTGGCTACAGTAATATTATACCTGACATCAACTCGTGGACGACGGGGTCAAGAGTGACTTTTCGTAGCAGTGTGGTAAACTGCTGCGACTGAGACCACTCAGAAGGCGGGCTATCTCGACCACCGTTGGGTCGTCCATGGTCACCCAGATAGCTAGCTCTTCTCCAACAGGACACGACGTTGACGGAGTGGACCGTTGCGACTGAGACTACTCCAGCGGCGAGATGTCTTGACCATCACTGGGATATTCGTGGTACCCAGACATTGCACTTTTCCACAACGACAGTACGAGTAGACGTGACTGAGGGAACAAGAGTGAAGCTCTGTCGGAGTATGGTGAACCACTCCGACCGATCTGTTACCTGGCGGTTCAGTCACCCGATCAACAATGGCTATCCGTCATGATCGAGTTACATAGCCCTCCCTAACGCGACTTACGACCACGGTCTGACTTAGTTGTTTTTTTTAGGAAACAAACGTTTGTCTAGCGTTAAGTGTAGATTCCTAAGCAATTTTTAAAAAACTATTTATGATTATAAGTGATAGCTTTGTTATTTGCTTGTTAAATAATCAATAAATTATTTATAATTACAAATCGAAGCCTTATAATTTATTTTCTGTCCCCGCTGACCTACCCCAGCATCCGAGCGGAAAACGTGTCGTTACAACAGTCACTCACAGGTGTTACACACATTTCCTACAGACGCCGTTTGCTGAAATTTTGGTCACAATTCTACCGATTATGAACACATTTGGACGATTATGCTGACCAATATGAAATTCCGAAGTGCTTGAAATGCGTTTTTATTTGAACCCCCGTTTTCGTAAAAGGCTCCAAAAATCTTAATGCGCTGACCAATTGTGTATCTCTCCATGGTTGAGTTTGAAACAAAGAAATGAAAAATTAAGTTGGACAAAAAACTTGAAGTTAACTTGTGACTCACAATTAACATTGTGAATTATGGTTGGACTACCCTTTAGATTTTTATGGGCGTGCCATCACCCAGTTGGAATTTTTGAAATTTATACAGAGCCACACGCACAAACAAACCAATAAACCGACAAACATACAAACATACATTCATTTTTATGTAAATATGCATAAGATTTATTAATTATTTATAAAATATGCAGATGTAAATGAAAATGGTTTCATTGTTACAAAAACATTGAAAGTTGCTTGTATACGTTTTTATAATTCATGATAATGTCTGTGATTTTTAAAAGGTTGGGCGGCTTTATTAAACTGGAATGTAACACCTACCTGCCAATAAAAGTATTAAGTTGCATATTAATATTTATGAAAATATTTGTAGGTTTTTAAACCAAATCCATTTTTAACAAAGGCTGGACAAGATATAATAATGTAGGCTACAACAAGTTGCATGTCATTTACGAACGAACTTTTTATGTTTTTGTTATTTTGCATGACTCACTGAAAATGTTACCAATAAAAATCCCTTCATGGATAACGTCAACAGTTATCGTTCGACTAATATTTGCCATTTCGAATATATTGATTCTACCTTCAGTTTTATGTTTGTTTTTAATATTAACGTACGTTTCACATTTTGCCGTCCACTACGTTTGACTATAGTGATTGTAAGAATTAATTAAAACAGACATTAAGTTCATGTCAAAGGATTAATGATTTTCTCTTAACAATCAGACCCTTTTTTCTATATAATGAACATAAATAAAAAACACAATGAATAAGTGTTCGAGTTTTTAGATAAATATACATACTTTTATCAAATAGATGTGATATATATATTGCAACAGTGTTTTATATATCAATTTCCCATTACTTAACATTGAAATGGGAATAAGCACTTTGCTCCTGTGCTCATAATTTTATACGAATCGCAAAGAATTTTTCGCACAATATACACCACAATGTTCCCCATATTTCAGAATACTTAACTAAAAATCACAAATTTTTAAGTTACGACACTGTTGCAATAAAGGAGCGATATGTTGATAGATTCTATCCACGTATGTATATTATACAGACAGAAATATATAAATAATTAACGCACGATGGTATATTATGGTAAGTTTCACTCCAATTAGGAATACAGTTGGTAGTTATCAACCTAAAAACTAATATTTTAATAAGAGTCTTAGATGGATCAGCAAAATTTTAACTCTCTCGTACTAAAGGATGGGCATATTTGAGGTTAGGAAGTAAATTGGCTTAAAACACATTTTTTTGACAATTTAAATTTTATTCATACCATTTTAAAATAGAAATATGGGAATTAATAATGGAATATGATGTCCACTTCTAGCTTTTCGGCAGATGTCTGCTCTTTTCACAAAATTTTGAAACACATTTTGCAACAAATCTTCTTTTATCTCGTCAATGCAGCGCCGAATTTCATCTTTCAGAGTGTCAGTTGTTTGTGGTTTGTTCACGTAAGCCCGGTCCTTCAAATGGCCCCTGAGAAAACAATCCAGCGGCGTTAAATCACAAGAAAGAGGCGGCCAATTGACATCGCTATTTCGAGAAATTACGCGAATTATTTGGCTGGCCGTCCTGCTAATACCAAAGGTCACTGATGCCAACACTAGGCAATTGTGGCCCCAAAAAATTGGTTATCATGGTTTGGTAGTACAGTGAATTCACGATGTAGGTGTTTCCTTGCTCATCGGCAAAAAAAATGCTAGAAATATACACAACCTTGATCAAAAAATTTCCGCAACACCCCCTGTGTGGCGGTAGCATCGTTCCGATTCGAGTTTTTTTTTTAAGTTGGTACATCTGTTGTTGATATTTCCGCTAAATCTTAGAGTCATAAAGGGTCCGCCAAATAATTTTTTTTTATGATGTAAAAAAAACTACTAAATATTTTCTCAAATTTCTTCTTTTATTTGAAAGTACAATCCTTCCGGTTAATAAAGGAAAATAATTTCATTCAAATCGCAGCTCCGAGGTGGCCAAACGACATCAGCCCTGCGGCCGATAATGCGATCTTCAAAAACAGGGCGCAAAACATCGAGTGTAACTCGGCTGTGTGGCTGTTGAAACGATATGTTGCTAATATCCTCCTCTTCAATTTTTGTGAACACTCCTTGCTAATTTTCGAAAAAAATTGGCCCAATTATGCCTCTGGACCAAAATCCGCACCAAACAGTGACTCGTCTTTGGTGTATCGTCTGTTCAATGTATGCGTGCGGGTTTTCTGTGACCCAAATGCGACAATTTTGCTTGTTTACATACCCGCCAAGATCAAAATGAGCTTCATCTGAACACATCGCACACATTCTGCAACATTATCATGATTTTCAAAGTAATGTCGCAATATTTCCCAGCGTTGTTCAAGCGTATACACAACCATATTCGTTCAGCAGAAGGATAAAACTAATTATCTGTCAAATTAGACATGAACTAAGTGTTACCATTCACGGCTTTATTTAGCCAAACATCCGATTAAACCCACCGGTAGATCTTGATTTTTTATTCTTTTAAGTTCGTGTGTTAATTGAATTGTGATGTACAGAATTTAATTGTCGTACTTAATTAATTCTGTTATTATTATGGTATTTTTAATGAAACTTTGTGTGATATTTAATATGTTTGCCTCAGTGAACATAAAATATTTTTTCTTGCTGAAAAAAACTAAATGCAAATCAAACAAATTCACAATATTTTTTAAAAACTCATTCATATGATAATCATGCACATGCTTATGTCAATAAAAACTTATAAAAACTTGTGCATACAATCTAAGTTTTTTTAGGAAGCAATTAGTAGGAAAATGAAATTAACATCTATTTTGTGTTCATTAAACATGTAAACTTTTTATGAATTTTTTTAATTTTAGAAAAATGCAATAAAATTTATTTTATTTGTTTCTTTTTTTCACTTTTTTCCTTAAATTTGTGAAAAAAATAAATTATAAATTGAATTATTTTTAATAAAATTTTAATTCAATAAGACTTGAAAAATTGGTAAAAAGCTTAACACTAAAAACAGATTAAATCAATAGATTCTAAATTGTTTCAGATTAGTGGAAACAGGTAACACTGTGCAACAAATGGAAAATAATTTCCTGACCTTATCTGAGTGGATAACCACTATATTTTTTTGATGCGCTATGGCGACCTAACTTGATTCTATACCGAGTATTCAAAACAAAATACGCTGTAGAAAATGAATTACTGGATGAAATATAAGGATGTAGCGTTGTCGGGGAAGAAATATCCGTTGAGGCCCTGAAAAAGCAGAACGTTGTTCTAGCATACTTACTTGCTATAAACTACAACATGGGACAAAAACTTTTCAACTTTATTTTCTAATGCAACTAGAACTGAGAGGAATTTTATTTTAATGAAAGAATTGGTTAACCGGTCTCACTGAATGCTTCATTATCTTCAAATCTTAGTGGAATATCCAAGCCTGTTCATCACTGATTGCGCCAAGATTTTGCGGAAAGTTAGCAAGATGTCTATGTAAAATATGTATTTTGATGCTCATGTCGCACATGGATTTGATCTAAATAAGGCACTAGACCAGTGATGTTCAAAAGTAAAAATGTAGTTGTGTTAGTGAGAACATGGATATTACTCTCACCGAGAAAGTGAAGTATGTTATAAAAAAATTTTAAAAAAATCCAAATGCACTTTGTGATTGTTTTGGTCAGCATAATGGCCTAAATGTGTCCACCATCGATTGAATTGTGCGCATATATCAGCAAACCGGGTCTATAGCAAATATCAAAACACTTGTGTATTCTGACCCAGTTCATTCTGCGGAAAACATTGCTACTCGAAAATAAGGTCGGCCAATTTCTTGTAGCCAAAAATTTAGGATATGGACCTGGACGGTATGTGGTTCCAACAGAATGGTGCTAGTTGCCACACAGCCAACGAAATAGTAGCTTTTTTACGCGAGAAATTCAATGGCGGTGTCAAGGCGATATTAATTGACCGCCACGATAACGTGATTTGACACCGTTGGACTTCTTTCTTGGGGGATATTTAAAAGAAAAAATGTACGTTAATAAGCCAAGAAGAATTCAAGAGCTAAAGGATGAGATAATTGCCCACATTAACGACATTGAACTTCAATTATAATTCAGCGTCACCGCCGGACAGAGGTATGCCACCAAAGTAGTAGCGAGACTTTGGCCGACATTCTAAAATCTATTAAGATAATTCTCTGAATTTTTTTAATTCTATTTTGTTTTATTTACAATTAACATCGTGTGTTCTCTTTGGACCATCCTTTAGTTTACATATACTTTTTAATCTAAAACAATCAGTCAGCGCCATGGAACTGATTTCAAACAATTTTGGTATATTTCCAGCTCTATGGAGTTCCGTATTTTTAATAATGTCGCCTTAAGCTGAACTATAGTGTTAAACGACGTTTGCTTGGGATCGTTGTATTGGTAATTTGGGAAGTTGCTTCCAGTACTCATTGCTCTGCGCTCTACTTCATATTGTTACGAAAATAAAAATGCCTAAAAATAAAAAACACCACATAAGCGCCCTTAAAACTGTATTGTTGGAAATTGGTATATTTGATATTAATGTGTCACCCCATCAATGCCATTCTTATTTGTGTATTTAACAGCACTGCCACATTCGAATGTTGTAGGAAGAACAAGAACATTCGGAAGTAAATTAAATTGTATATAAAAGGTGGCGTCTTATGCATCAGTGACTGAATTATCGTTTTGCTGTCATAAAGTAAAGTCGTTTTTAGACGTAAATAAAAGTGTTGCATAAACGTATATTGAGTGCAAGAAAAATAAGCTGATGTATTAAGATAAAGTGAGGAAATAAAATCTGTAAAACAACAACAGAGTGGTGTTTATTTTATTTTGACGCAATTAAAAAGAACTCAAACGGTTTAAAAAGGTTAAAGCGTGACAATATTTCCCTTCGAATATTGAGATAAACACTTTTTTACTTTATCATCAGAAAAATGCCAATTGTCGTCAACAGCATTCAAGGTAAAGATGGTTTTTGTATGTTTATAACTAAATTAGGTTTTGTTTGCGAATAAGGAAAATTCGTATGTCAAATTTTATATGACAAAAATTCAAAATATAGCAATTAAAGAAAACGTTAAAACAAAAAAGTAAAATTGTACACAAATTACACAGGAAGCTAATTACTTACTCACGAACTTCATACACAATGAAAAATTACGCACAATATGTGTAACTACATATAAGGTGGCAACATTGAATTCTTTATTCAATCTTAACTAAGAAAGACAGAGCAAAGTAATAGAAATATTTTTAAAGAATTTTACTCATAAGACCATATTAAAAGATGGGCAAATTTGAGATTCGGAAGAAAATTGGCTGTCGAATGATCAAATGTCATGAACTGAGCTGTCAACTTTTGACACTTATTTAGTAAAAAATTGGGAAATTTTAACTATGGAACGCTACGTTCTTGAACAAAAAATTTTAATTGTGAAAATTTACTATCAAAATGGTGAAAATTTTACTGTATCACTTCGTAAAATGTGAGCAGCTCTCCTCGTAATCAGGCTCCTTCTAAGACCGCTGTGCGTAGTTTAATCGCTTAATTCGAGGCTGAAGATATGGACAATTGATCAAAATAGATTGCAGTGCCCGTAGAAATGCAAACATAACCACTGTACAGCAAAGTGTTGAGAATCAAAAACTCGTCGACGTTTGCAACTTTGCACCACATTTTGCATACAGTTCAACTCGTTCAAGAATTTAAGCCAGCCGAACATTGTTTGCGTCGAACGTTTGTGAAACTAAACGTTTGAAAAACTAAACGAAAACAACGCATTTGTCAATAATAACATCTTTAGTGATGAGTATCATTTTAAATTAGGCGGTTATGTAAACAAAAGAAATTGTCGCCTATGAGTCTCACAAAATCGACAAACGGTCCTCGAAAAACGATTACATCCAAAGAAAGTGTCCGTATGGTGCGGCTTGTGGTTAGGTGGCATCATCGGCCCGTATCTTTTCGAAAAAAAACGTCGTCACCGTGAAATCTCTGCGCTACCACACCATGATAACTAATTTCTTGTGGCCACAATTGCCTAATGTTGACATCAGTGACCTTAGGTTTCAGCAGGACGACGCCACAAGTCATAGAAATTGTGAGAAATTTTCCGGTCGAACAATTTCTCGCTGTGGCGCTGTCAATTGACTGCCTCGTTCTTGTGATCTAACGCCGTTGGATTATTTTCTCTGGAGCCATTTGAAAGACCGGGCCTACGTGAACAAACCACAAACAACTGACACTCTGAAAGGTGAAAATCGGCACTGCGTTGACGAGATATGCGAAGTTTTGCTTCAAAATGTAGTTTAAGTTTGTGGAAAGAGCAGACGTCTGCCGAGGTGCTAGAGGTGGACATTTGTCCGACATCATATTGCATTATTAATTCCCATCTTTCTATTTTATATTGCTATTAAGAAAACTGAATTTGTTAAAAAATATGTGGTTTTAAGCCAATTTATATCCTAACTTCAAATATGCCCACCCTTTATATGTTTCAAACATTTAGTCGCCCATAAGCCTATGTGTGAAAATATGTTGACTGAAGCACAATATATGGTTGTCCGTTTTAGTGCATTTTTTATAACCATTTCCGGCTTATATTTGTTTAATTTATGCATGAAAAAGTGTAAATAGAATTCCAGCAAAAATATTTCATTTTCTTTAACAGATTTTTTGTTTTATGGTATTTTACTGCATTGTTTGTTTCATAAAAATAAAATTAAAAATAGAAAAATTTTGAAACATATGTCGACAAAAGGGAAATATTTAAAGGAGGAATAAGAAAAACAGAATGTAGACATGTTCCGACATTTGCCATTTTAACTCATGCTAAAAAGGTATTATTTATAATGCCTGTAGACGTATTATAGTATACTTGTATATGCTTAACATATTTTTAATTCTTAAGAGGGATTTGTTAATTATTTTAAAATTAAAAGAAGTCTAGTTAAACCTTAAAGTGAAGCAAAGTCAACGGATCAGCCATGAAAAATTTTCTACATTCCCTGTTTCGTAGTACAATAAAACGGTATTAATGCTTACAATTTGCTATTTGTCTGCCATGATGTGATCCCACCACTTAATTCAAATTTTGCCATTAAAATTCCAAAAATTCTTTAAATTTTTTTATTTTATACCGTAGCTTCACTAGCTTTTAAATTCCATTTAAAATAAATTTATCAGATTAAAGCAATATGTAGTTAAACCTTTGAAAATAATTATAATTATTTTCCATTTAATGACTTTATCGATTTATTATTAATATTTATTTTTTAATTAATATTTTCAAATTTCCACTGAAATTAAATTTTTGTGTGCAACGGCTTCGTTTTTGTATTTACAAAAGCCAGTCAATGAAATGAGGTTTCCATGACAATATTTATTAAATGATGGCAATTAAATTGTTGTCATTAATTACGAAGAATATTGAAAACAAAAAAAAAGTTGCCCACAAAAACTGAATCATTAAAAAGCTGTCAATAGCAGATTAAACGTCAAAATTATAAAAAAAAACAAGGTCATGAGTTCACATGAATAGTGGTGCTTCAGAAATATGCATTTGCAATTAATATTTTTTCTTAAGCAACAATGTCAAACACATTGTGACTAAAATTGATTAAAAATTTATTTAATTTGATCTGAGGTAACATAATGTAGTAGAATGAGTGCTTACTAGTGATCACAGCCTGGATAGAGACAGATTTCACCATGAGTTCGAACTTTCAATAATTAAGATACTTCAACTCTCTCCACTGCACCATGTTTTAAAAGCACACAATCTGCGGCCAAAAATAAACTAAAGCTGATATTTTCACAGATTGTTATAAAGCCATTAAAGAAGTTTTTTGAAAAAATGGGCGGGATCGATATATTGTCACGTCTTCTTGCCACATTAGTCTAAAAATAGCGATCAGAGTTAAAAATTGGGTGTATATATAGGGTCCGCCAAACAATTTTTTTTTTTTAAATGCTATAGAAAGCAAACTACTAAATATTTTCTCAATTTTCTTTTTTTATCTGAAAGTACAATCCTTTCGGTTAATAATGGAAAATAACTTCATTCAAATGGCTGCCTCGGCTGGCCATGCAGTAGCCTACACGATCGGTCCAATTTTTAAGCACATTATCGATTGTGTGCAGCTGTATTTCACCAATGACTTCACGATATCCCTTAAAGCGTCAATTGTCTCTGGCTTGTTGGCGTAACACTTATCTTTGACGGCACCCCAAAAATAAGAGTCCAACGCTGTCAAAACGCAGCTCCGAGGTGGCCAAACGACATCAGTTCTACGGCTGATAATGCGATCTTCAAAAACAGGGCGCAAAACATAGAGTGTAGCTTCGGCTGTGTAGCACGTAGTGACGTCCTGTTGAAACCAAATGTTGCTAATATCCTCCTCCTCAATTTTTGTGAACATAAATTCGTTCAACATGGCCCGATAACGATCGCCATTGACTGTAACGGCCATTTTCATAAATTTCGAAGAAAAATGGCCCACTTATGCTTCTGGACCAAAATTGGCACCAAACAGTCACTCGTCTTGGGTGTATCGGCTTTTCAATGTATGCGTGCGGGTTTTCCGTGCCCCAAATGCGACAATTTTGCTTGTTTACATACTCGCCAAAATCAAAATGAGCTTCATCTGAAAAGGTGATTTTTTGGGCAAAATCGGCATCTTCTGTAAGTCGATCGCAGGCCCAGATTCCCAGCGTTGTTCAAGCGTATACACAACCATATTCGTTCAGCGGAAAGATAATCACAAATGAGCTTAGTGTTACCATTCACGAAATAAGCAGTAGTTGAAAAAAAACGTTAGATGGCGGACCCTATATAAGTTTATCTATAAACAAATTTTGAGGTGTCATCAATCTTTAAGACTTATATGTGGGCGTGGCAATAGTTCGATTCCGCCCATTTTTTTACCAAGCTATACTTACAAATTACATAAAAATAAGATTATTTCACAAATATTATGTTAAATTTTAAAGTTTTATTGTCATGTATTAAGAAACATCATATGCAACTATTCCCACATATCGTCTGATTCTAATTCGTATGAGAAGCACGAAGTAATGTCCACATTGTCAATAAATTCGGAGCTGAAGTTCTATTCTTCTATAACGAAGTTGAATGAATTTCATGGTAAAATTAAACTTAAGTGACTAATCGAAGCAATAAGTGTTTTTTCTTGAAGTTGTTGCTTAAAAACACTTTGCCCAGTTAATTGGCGGTTTAAATGGGCATTCATAGCTTAAAAGCTGTTTATTTTCACTTTTATTCCCTAAACGCTGTACGACTTCATTTTGAAGCAACAGTATTCTCTTCAAAGTATGTTCAACTAAATTTTGCGAAGGCACTTCAGATATTGCTTCGGTTGATATGATCTCTTATTGTCTGCATTGTTGCTTGCATTTAAATAGTTTGTGGTATGAAGAGTATAGCCCACTGTAACGTGACTTACATAGTTCTCGAAGACTATTGTATTGTCGTGTGCAAAAATTATTTTCTAACAAGAACGACAGTGCTTCTTCGGGAGAAAAAGCTATAAGTTTGTCATCAATAGTCTGCATAATTTTTCTTAGCTTTGAAGGGCTTGTTGGCGCAGTAGCTGCTTTATTTAAAATAAAGCTCAAATCACGATACTGAAAATCATGCATTAATACTGAAGCTAAATGAAGCAATAAGGCAGTATTTTTCTCCTCTTGGGTGCAAACTACTGAAGCTAATCTTCTTTTAGGCGGTCACTCGCTTCAGAATAAACTATATGTTGGTGACCTTTTCTTCATACTTTTTTATTTTGCCAAATATGTGCCCTTTTTAGTCAATTTTTGGCTTGCATATGAGCAAAAATTATCAATTTTTCTTCTTATTTTTTGCATAACACTTTCGCTTACATCTGTTTTTAATTTTTCATAAAACCTATTAAAAATAGCATTTTTGACTTTAATTCCATCAAGACAAACAGTAAAAATTCCCTCACTTTTGATTTTGAAAAACAGATTGCGGCACTTCCAAATTTGACCTTTGGATCAAAATAAGGAACATCAGAATTCATTTTAGAAGTATGGTTCCTTGGGCAAAGTTTCTTATTTTGATCCATAGAATACGATTTTCCTTGCCACTTAGGCGATTTTTTGCGTCTCTACAAATCGACTCGCCCTAATATACATACTTCTTAGGTCATTGCGTTAAGATAGGATCAAGCAATCATTTTATGGTTTTTAAATTCATGCAATTCTTCTGGAAACACGATTTAATTCTTTGAAAGTAAATTTTTGTTTTTTAGGGGCTGCATGGTGTAGTGGTTATAGCGCACGCAAGCTTGAACCACAGAAGAGAATATGACGAAATAAATTTATCTGTGGTGTAGAGTATTTAATAAAGGGCTTTAACTACCCTTCAGACAACCACATCCAAAAAATAAAGCTTAGCTCTGGCAATGATGACAAACATAAAACGAACGATCTGGAAAAATGCCACCTACAGAGGAAAAATTACAATGCTAAGTAAAGATCCTCACCACCACTTAGCAAGAGTCTTCACCACTTCACTTTCATATAAAGGGGAGATACAGTCGATTAATTATCTGCTTAGCTGAAAAAACCAACTCTAATAATTAAGCTGAAACAAAGCAATGGGTGCTTGTGGAAGGCCAATATGCTCCCTCGAGCAGTGAAGGAAAAAAAATATGTATTGCTTTTGTTTAGAATTCTGCCAGAATTCTGGACATAATACAAAAATAGATTGTCGTAAATAATACTATTTTATACAATAAACGACAAAAATAAATAACCTGAATACCTTAAATAATTGGCAGACTTCATTTTGTACATATTCCCGGTGGCAAATGCCATGATTGTGACAATGGTAAATCATTGATGACTGAGGATGAATTGTCTTTCTTGTCATACAAGACTTTATACAATAACTGTTCAAATTTTCATAGATAACAGAAGTTGAGTTTGTCTTGAAGGTGGCCTTGTCTTGCAGGGAGTCCTAACAAACAATTTCATTAAGAATCATTAGTGCTCTACTCGTTAACAAGGAGGTGTAGCAGACAAAATTCTGCATCGTTCATCACCTAGTCGAAGATCAACCAATGAAATTTTTCATTGATGTTAATTTCATACTAATCTCCACCGAATACTTTACTTTGTGACAATGTCGCTCATAAATGCCACCCGGGCCATTTAATATTTCAATTTCTTCCCAGTATTTTTATTTTATTTCACACCACTTTCAGAACATCCAGTAAAATAAACATTTTAATGGCTCTACTGGCATAACAAAATTGTTGTATTAGTTTTTGTAAATGTATGTGCAGTTATGTACATGCATGTAGGTATGCACGTATATGTGTTGTTGCTTTTCTATACCACTAAGTAGTTGTAGGAATCTATATCGTTTTATAAACTTTTTCCTTAGTATTCTACTCTGTTCTAAGTGTAGCAGCCATAAAAGTGAGATTTCTTTTCTTGTGCTACACCACAACGAAGCCAAAGATGTCTATTAAAAATATAAAATCTATTGATCAATTTCAGTTTTCAGTTTTTTTACAGCATCACGCTATTTTTTCATCCCTGTGACTGTGAATGTAGAACACCATACCTACTATCGGTAGCATATTAAAGTAATGGAAATTCCTCTGCTGTCACGTCTATGCTGCTGACGCTTAAAATATATGAAACAAATATATGATTTGTAATGTGGCTATACTTACTTGTCTATATATAAGATGCACTTGCAATAATTTTCTTTGGATAACAAATAGAAAATGATGTAGAAAAGATTCTTTTAGTAGCTTAAGTACATAGTATCGTGTGGGCCATCTATCGGCTTAAATTTGGATCAGCGACTATTTTAAATTTAGCAATACTTATTTCATACTATTCTGTCACAAAATTTAGCATATTATCTCCACTGAACGAAATGAATTGATATACGCTTGAGCTACATTGGGATTTATTGGAAATTTATCATCGTTTAAAATCATCTTCTCGGATGAAGCTCATTTCCATCTTGTGGCTCAGAAAACCCAAACGTGCTCTTACAAAAGCCAATGCACTCATTACGAGTGACTGTTTGGTGCGGCTTGTAGAGCGGAGGCATTATCATCCTCTGAAAATTGTGACGTCGCAACCATTACCAATAGATATACCTATCGCACCATGATAACAGATTTTTTTTTGTGCCCGCTCTTTATTATATTGATGTGAACGATATTTGGTTTCAACAGGACCGATTTATTTGATGGCCGTTTAATTAGCCGAAATGGTGATGTCAGTTGGCCGCCAAGAAGCTGCGCCTTGACACCGTTGAAATATTTTCTGTGGGGCGCCGTTAAAGACTAACGTTATGCCGACACACCTGATACGATTAAGCATTTAAAGGCCAACATTCGTGATGCCATTGTTGAGATACGACCCCATACTCTCAATCGAATGGGGTACTGTAAATGAAATAATATTTAATTTCTAACCGGAACAATTGTACTTCACAACAAAAAATCAATTTGGCAAAATTGAATTTTTTTATTGCATTTTTAGTTTAAATTTTTAAATGGCCCACCCTATAGATAGAAGATTTACTCAGTGTGTAAGTTATAAGAAAATTTTTTTAGTTGAGGTTACTGAACTTGATTTGTAGTAAATTATTAGATATACTCAATCGGAATAATTTTTCGCCATATCAACAAATTTATATAAAACCGTAAGCTGATTGGGTTTACGAAAATCTATATATCGGGTGATTTTTTAACAGCTTCCTTTTTCCTTAAAAAACAAACATGTCAAGCATGTTCACTTTGTTTTATAATTTAACCATATATCTACTTGCAAACGAACCACGCTTGCAGATTACTGAACTTTAGTACCAAAATTTATCAATTTTTATCGGAAAATTGTGTTCAGCGACAAAACTCATCTCTGGTTGAATAGATACGTGAACAAGCAAAATTGATATATTTAGTGTGCAGAGCAGCCAGAAACATTGCATGAACTGCCAAAGCAGTTAGTGGAGGTCGATCATACACTTAGACTCGATTGGGGCACTTTAAATGGGTCAAAGTGGAATTTTTCAAAATTTTACCTTAGGGTGAATATAGGGAGCATCAAAATTCATTTAAGAGGTATGCTTCCTTGGGCAAAGTCTCTTATTTTGATCCATAGAATACGAGTTTCCTTGCCACTTGTATGCATACTGTCGGTGTCAAATTTTATCAATATGACAACGCATTAAATGGGGACCGGTATTGTTAGTTTAAGATGGCCTTAGTTCGAAGTGAGTTTGATTTAAGCCGGTACACCGGTCGCTGAATGTCTGCCAGGCTGAGATCATGGCCATAGTTACATGTGCGAAGACCAACCTGGACAATGGGCTCAAGAGTAAAACCATTAGTATATTCTCTGACAGCTAAACTACCTTAAGTACACTTGGATTGAATCGTATGACGTTTAGACTGGTCAAATATTACTACCATACATAGCAAAGGCTGGGGCTTAGGAAAAGATTTTTGGTATTTGAGCACTGTAGACTAAAGGGAATGAGATAGCGGATGCATTGGCCAGAAAGGGTTCCATGACAACCTATATCGGTCTGGTACCTTGCTGTGCAGCACCACTAACTACCTTCCTCAATCTAATCAAGGATTATGAAATTGACAGATGCTTGGAACACTGTAATGCCTAAAGGGTACTTCGTCCATCTATCCATCCATAATTTGGGCGTTGCTTTAAGGTAATCAAATACGGCAGTTCGGACTTTAAATTCCTAACGGAGTTTCTTACGGGCCACTATAGACTAAGAGCACATCTGAAGAGATTTGCTGTCACAGATGTGAATGTATGTAGATTTTCTCACAGTGAATGTGGGGTTCTTAATAGGCTTATGTGGAAATGTTAAGGTAGACATATGGTCTCACTGGGTGACATATCCATCAATATGTCTGTCTTTCTAATGAATACCAGCAGATCTGCTGAACAATTTATAGACCGGAAGGCCCGCAGATCTCATATATCACAGTGGCCAGCAAAAGTGTCTAGTCGGTATATTTAAATAGAAAATTGTTATTTTTAAGTTAGACATTAGATTGGTTCTAAATTCAATTCTGTGATAATGGTAGTGAATCGTTCAACTGTCAAGAAAGTTGTAATTCTTTTATCTCTATATCTTTGGTCTTTATTTTAAAGCAGTCATGAGCTCTTCATAGAACAATTATTCACACGTATTCTTACGCTCTTGTTTTTAGTCGTCAATGAGACAGGGACGAATTCACAAGCATGGTTAATATACACAATTTTTTTACGCACAGAATTATAATTTTAAAAGTTTCTTATGATCTTGCTTTTTTTGTCACTGAAACAGCGGCGAATGCAGATGTGTGGCTTTACTCTCTTTCAGAGAGTAATATCTATGTTCTCACTAACACAACTACATATTTACTTTTGCACATCACTGTTTTAAAATGTAAAGTATTTATGCCTGATTTTTAAACAAATCTGATATCATTATTTCTTCTACTGAGTTTCAATGAAAATGTTAGTTTCCTACTATTTTTTTTTTTTTTATTATTCAAAATTAATACTCTTTAATGAGTTTGCTTAAAAATGTTATTTCAAAATGCTAACAATTAAGGATCATATTCAATCAAAACTTAATTGGTTTTTAATTTTGTTAAATCTGTTATGACGGAAACAAAGATGATTTCCTAAACAGAAATTAGAGAGAAAAACTACAGAAAAGCACAAAATTAAAAATCAATTTGAAATCAACTTCTATGTCACATTTTCTTGGCCAGAAATTAGGTATTGACTAGTTTGCACAAACAAAAATGCCTTTCCTTTTCGAAGCAAGTAAACAAATACAGTAGAATATCACTTTGTGCACCGGTCAGTTCGAATTTCTGGACATTTGTTTTACAGAAAATGATAAAATTCTAATAAAACTAGTTATGTGAGCTTTAATTTGACAAAGAACAGTTTTTATTCATTAACATATAATATATTGAACATATTAAAGTCATAGAAAAACTTTTAAAAAGTTTTTAAATATTAGGTGTTTTATTGGTTTTTAACATAATTTGTTTAAACTGGATACAACTACGAGGGCGGATTGACATTGAAGCTACCTAGCGCTAGATGGCAGCACAAACACAAAAACTTTTTCTTCCTTAGAAATTACGATCTGTCAAACGTCAGCTGTTAAAATTTTAGCCAAATTCGTCGATTAGTTTATTTGTTGTAGTCGTTTGAATATGGCAAGTTTTGTGTTTCTTGGAAAATGGAAAAAAATGAATTTCGTGTAGCGATTAAACACTATTATTTTAAAGGCAAAACGGCGAAAGAGAAAAAGAAAAAAGAAAAGCTTAATATACATTACGGCGAATCCGCTCCATCAGATTATGCGGTAAAATATTGGATTGCTGAATATAAACGTGGCCGAACAAGCACTGCAACAATACCACAAACAGGAAGGCCAAAAGAGGTGGTTACTGAAGAAAATATCAAGAAAATCCTTGATATCGTTATGAATGATCGCCGGGTCAAAAAACGTAAGATTGCTGAAATGGTAAACATATCACATGAACGTGTGTTCAACATTTTGCATATGAAAAAGCTATCGGCAAGATGGGTGCCGCGTTTGCTCATTGTTGAACAAAAACGAGTTCGACAGATCACTTCACAGCGATGTTTGGACATGATAAAGCATAATCCTGCTGATTTTTGGCGCAGACTAATAACTGTTGATGAAACCTAATTCCGCCACTACACACCTGAAACCAAAAGTCTGTCGAAGCAATGAGTGGAAGCTGGTCGAAGTGCTCCGAAGAAGGCGAAGACAACGAAATCGGCTGGCAAGGTTATGGCCACTGTACTATGGAATGCACACGGATTATTGCTCAGCGATTATCTTGGAAAGGGATCCACAATCACAGGAGAGTATTACCGCGCATTATTGGATCAATTGGTTGATCAAGGAAAAACGACCACATTTAAACAGGAAAAAAGTGCTCTTCCTTCAAGACAACGCACCGGTTCACACAGCATTAGATACGATGCTAAAACTACGAGAAATCCACTTCGAATTGGTTGATCATCCACCTTATAGTCCAGATTTAGCGCTTAGTGACTTTTTCCTGTTTCCAAACTTGAAAAAATGGCTCGCAGGAAAAAGATTCATCTCAAACGAAGAAGTGATTAGCGAAACTAATGCGTATTTTGAAGAGTTCCCAAAACCGATTTATTCAGATGGTATAAAAAAGTTGGAAAATCGTCTTACTAATTTATGTGATTATCTGCGCCTAGTAAAAGAGAAACGCGTTCTTTTTGAATTTTAAATCCTTTTGCCTTTTTTCACAAGAAGCGACATATGTTCTATCTGGCAGACAGCGGAAAAATAGACCGCTTTCATCAGCATTATATATTTGCGTATCCAATAACCGCATTTCTGCCACTTTTGCCCGAAATCTGTGAAAGTATTTCAATACAAATTTTTAAAAACCTTTGGGATTTTAAATTTGAAACCCCATCCATCACTTGCAGTAAATGAGTTTTCATCTTTCCATTTCCTTACGCAAGGATTTTTTTTATTTTGCTTCCTGATAGGTACTGGTAACTGCCTCTATTATTTCTTGTTTTTTTTTTTTTTTTTTGACTTTATATAGCTGATGTAAGAAGTTGTCACATTAAAATCTTGAGCTTAAAAAATTCCAGTCACGCCTTAATTAAGTCTTTTTAATGTTTTAGCCTTGGTATCGAAAGATAAGGTATTTTTTATTCTTATTTGACATTTTTTTAAACTTCACACGTATGAACACTTCATTTTGATCTTCAGCTGTCAACTGAACCAAATTTGTAAAAGCATATCAAATTTCATACGCATATGACGAAATTGTAGACACCACGAATAACTTGGTGATTCCCCTTTTTATTTTTATTTTAATGAGCGAAAAAAAATAATTTGTAGTTGAAATAAAAATAATAATAATAATAATGAAACTTCCAGATATTAGAATCCCCTGTTCTAATTTTAGAGTGTCAAATATATTGAAATGGCCGGTTCTAATTTCTGGACAGTTCGAATTTGTGATGGTTTGAATTTGTGAGATTCTACTGTATACTCTTTCAGATGGAAGAGCATAAGCAAAGCAATGGCTATGGCAAGTAACCATATGTATAAGTACCCGAGTTTGATAAATTTTTTTTTCTTGGGATAGGTATGGAGAAGAAGTGTATGGATGTATTTAAATTAAAAAAAGCTACTGCATCATCTACAATTGTTTCAGCTGTAATACTGAACAATAATTTTGTTTGCTTCATGTATACACTTGATTGTATTGCGTTGGACAGAAGTATTATTTTTGTTTAGAATATTAATGTCTTCACAAATCTCTCAATTTACAATTAGGTTAGGTTAGCCCTTAGGTAAGATTAAAAAGATCACCAACAGTATTCAATTTTAATTGAGAATAAATACTATTGAGGCTTAAAAATGACCGAGTCCACTAGAAATTATATCCTGAACTTTTAAAAGACAAATTATCGTTTACTGTTTATATATGAAATTCTACAGAAAAATTCACTCGAAAGGCTTATGCTCCGGACTATTATTATAAACATGCATTAACAAGCACTATTAAATCAAAGCAATATTAATATCCAATTCTTCAAAATTTCTTTCCACAAATCATACTGAGTCCCATGTTCCAATTATAGTAAGGGGGCTAAGATGGGCATCGTTCCTTCCGATCTTCAGAATAATGCTGATTTGGTGATTCCTTGGCTTGGTCTTATACTCCTTAGTCGTGGACCGTACGCAGGATGGTATTTATTCCGAAAATATTATTCCGAAAACTCCTATACGGGTCCAAAAGACTTCAAACCCGTCAGCCTGTCTTATTTACTTTTTAAGTCTTTGGAAAGGTTGGTCGACTTGCATCTTCGCAGTACCATAGAACCTGACCTATTATCTCGTCCCAACATGCCTTCACTAGGAGTAAATCTGGTTGGACTGCGTTCCACTCGCTTGTGGGGTATGTAAAAAATACCCTCGAGCGAGAAGTATGCTCTAGTGGTATTCCTGTATATAGGGGCGTCCTTTAACAATTTGGCAACGGATGCCATTAGGTCAGCTCTGGTGGCGCTGAATGTTTATGTGGCAGTGTCGTGAAAATATCTCAACACAATGTTGCAGCACCTTCAAACATCATCTTCTTAGTCAATGGATCACTGAGAGTGAGCTTAGAAAACGAAATTGATACTGCTCACACGCAAGTACAAAGTTCGGTCGTTTTCCCTACCGCATCTGCACAGGGTTAAAGTGGGGCTATCGCATAGCGCGAAGTATCTAGGGGTAGTCCTGGACTCTAAGATATCCTGGCTCCAGAGTACGCGTGCGTTGGCGGCGAGGGCGAACGTTGCACTGTACATTAGTCGTAGGACTGTTGTTAAGTCCTGGGGTCTGAATCATGGGAGTTCCCATTGGTTTTTTGACACGGTGGTTAAGCCCATACTTATGTATGTGCGGTTGTGTGGTGAAGGTCTCTTCAGGATTGTACATATAGCCGAATTTTAAACAGAGATCTGCGAAGTGCGGCACTGATGATTACAGGTGCGCTCAGGTCCACTCCTTCGAAGGCCTTGTTTGTATTGCTTAACTGGCTTCCAGTGGATCTGATGGCTAGACAGATGGCGATCATGTCTACGATGAGGTTAAAATGGTGGGAGTATGATATGGCAGGGATTACGGGCATGCAGCCACATTTAGGTATTTGGATGCAATCCCTGATAGGATAGATTACTTACTGTACACCCAAACCCTTCCTGAATAGAATGTTCTTCATGTGCATCTCATTAGAACCGGTAATTGCGCCCGGTTCTCTTGAGGTATACACGAATAGATCGAAATCTTCGGAAAGAGATGGGGGCGGTGTCTTTATTCCTGAATACGGGATTGGAGTATCTCTTAAACCGCCAGACCAATGCAGTATCTTACAGGCGAAGGTCTCGACGGGAAAGATGGTCAGGCTGCGATCAGGGCGCTCTCAGGTGACTGTTTGGTGCAGCCTGTGGAATGGAAGCGTCATCGGCCTATATTTCTTTCAAAAGGAGGACGGCGCAACCATTACGGTTAATGGAAACACCTATCACACCATGATAGCCGGTTTTTTTGTACCCGCTCTCATGGTATTGATGTGAACGATGTTTTGTTTCAACAGGATGATGCAACTTGCCAAATATCTTATGCCACAATCGATTTATTGCGTCAAACATTTGTTGGCCGTTTAATTAGCGAAATAGTGATGTCAGTTGACCGCCAAGAAGCTGCGATATGAAACCGTTGGACTATTTTCTTTGTAGCGCCGTTAAAGACAAGTGTTATGCCGACAAGCCAGAGAGAGTTGAGCATTTGATGGCCAACATTCGCGATGCTATTGCCGGGATACAACCCCATACATCCGATCAAATGGGGTACTGTAAGTGAAATAATATTACATTTCTAAACGAAACAATTGTACTTCACTTCACATCTAAATATAAATAAATTTGGCAAAATTTCAAACCCTTTTTGTTTTATTGCATTTTTAAATTTAAAGCTTTAAATAACCCACACGATATAATTGCCCAAGTAATTGTTAATTTTGACAAAATCCCTCAAATAATTCTTTAAGCAGCAATCAATATATTAATTATGAGGTATGTATGCGGACAATAGGCCACAAGATCAGAGATCAATCAAGAAATTCTATGTAGCTTAAGGCAATTTTTTTTTAAATGATCACAAAACTCTTTCCAACAATCTATGCTGAAAATTGCAACGCTTCTTATTAAAATCATGTTCTTGATAGATAAACTACTAAAAAAAAACAAATTTAATAAATTGCTTTAAAATTATCCCATTAAGACGGTTAAGAAAATCGATTTACAACGACAAGCATTTCAAATATAAAGGGAGAAACGCAAAAAGTAAAAAAATGAACAGATAGGAGAAGCGAGAATAAAATAAACCACTTTACCAGCGAGTATAGTGGCTTACTAAACCTCTTTCTTTCTTTATTTCTATGCAAGTGTAATCCACTCTATTACATATTCAGGACTTCAATATTATTTAAAAGACATCAACGCTCTTTTAGTAATATACATACATACATAGATACTCAAATCACACACACAAACATACACTAAAAATATACAACTACACACTGTAAAATAGTATACAAACAAAAAAAGTTAAAAATTTTAAAAAAGACAGTAAAGATGAATAAACACGGTGTGACAAAAAAGAACGAAGTTGAAGTACCTTAGAAAGATACTACTTTTCTGATAGGCACTATTAGTAGAACAAGAATCTGTCTATGGAATTTTTCAAACACCTCCAAAATATCGAGTTAGAGGTAAAAAACCGGTTTTTCGGTTTTTCTTTCGGCGAATCCCTCAACAACGGTTGTTGTACATTTTACACGAAGATACAAATTATCATGTGACTGTATTTCTTCTATGGGCATCAGCATCAACTTTTCTAAGGAGGTTAAGTATCCCGGTCGCAAAGTGGCGTTTGTTTAATTGTTCTATCGGTACTATAACGGAATGTGCTCTGACGAAATTAAGGAACTAATTCCTAGTAATCATATATTTTTACGTAGTACTCGTATTTCTCGTAGAGCTCATCCCTTTGTAGTTGATTGTCCAGTAAATCGTACAACGCATTATAGGGAGAATTCGTACTCTATCTACTCTCTTTCCCACAACCTATTTTCCTAGTACCAGCACAATGCACTGCATGAGTAGGGGTTATCCCCTGAGTAATTCTGGATAGCAGGCTATGTTGAAACGCACACATTGGTGCCGTCCAGAAAAAGGCTATAAGAGTCCTCTGGGCAAGTCGCTCCTCTTACGGTAAGACGCGGGGTTTTTTGCCGAGAAAGACACTATGGATATATACCGTTATTATTCGGCACATTATCAATTAACATATGTGAGAATAGCTTGGTGGAGAAAGGCTGAGGTAACTACCATCATGAATAAATTAAGCAGGGTACAGGGTCTCGTCTTCCCGGTATAAGTGGGGCAATGAGAACATATAGGCCTTGATTGGTTTAAATTAAATGGTCAAAATGGGGGCAAAGGGTCTCGAAATGCATCGAGAAGTCTGTCCATTCTACGCAGGTTGTTCAGTGAACCATCTTCGGTCCCGGATGGTATGCCTTTGGATCTGTGCTTTGACAGGAGGTTTAGGGTTGATTTTCCGGACCTAGATTGTTGGTCTAATGGGGCTTTTGTTCGGAGTGAGTTTGACCTAAACTGGTATACCAATTGCTTAAAAATGAATGACAGTGCCGGTGCTGGTGTTCACGAATCCAAAGAAGTCTTGGGAATATCACTTAGTGTCTTCAAGGCTGAGATCATGGCCATTGGAATATGTGCAGAGATCAATATGTGCGGAGATCAACCTGGACAGAGGGCTTAAGGGCAAGACCATTAATATATTCTCTGTCTGCTAAGCCACCTTAAGGGCACTGATTTCGAATTGTATGATCTCTATGTGAGATTGGCCAAATATTGCTACGATACGTTGCAAAAGCTTTTACTTGAAAATAAGGTTCAGTTTTTTTGGGTACCTGGACACTGTGGAATATATTGTAATTGGCCAGAGAGGGTTCCATGACACTCTATATCGGTTCGGAATCTTGCTGTGCAGTGCCAACTGGGAAATTTCCAGATGCTTAGAACACTGCGTTGCTCAAAGGCGACTTCGCCACTTTAGGGTAGCGATCAGTCCGCAATTTAGGCGTCGTTCTAAGGTTTTCAAGTATGGCAGACCGGACTTTAAACTCCTTATAGAGTTTTTCATTAACCACTTTAGATTAAGAGTGCATCTGAAGAAAATGAAGGTCACAGATGTGGATGTAGACTGTGCTCCCAGGCATCAGAGGCAGAGGAACACATATTGTGTGAATGTGAGGTTCTTGATATGTTTAGGTAGACATGAAATTCACTGAATTAAATATCCACAAAACCATAAATTGGTTGCAGTGTCTTCCAATCGTGCCTGGTCAATACGATAATAATAAGAATTAAAATTCGAAGCCGCGATGAAAATTTTTCTTGTCCTCGCTGAGATTGGAACCTGGGCTGCTTCTGTTGTATACAAGCATCTTATTCAGTTACCACGCCATGTTTTTAAGATATTTAGCTGGAATATTTTAATGGTACCAGTTAGAAGTTAATCTTCTTATGCGATAAGGTCATATAGGATAAGTTAAAATCAGTATTGTCTAAATTGCCTGTTTTCGTGGCGTACAGAGACATAATATTAATATGGCATGAAATTGTGTCGTACCTAACGCGATATTGAAATCAAATAATTTTTCTTATTTTAATATATTCGATTTCGGTGAGAAAAATACTTCAGTTGGCTGCAGTCAAGAGACTGAGGGTCATAAACTGCGATTAATTTCACCGTCTTTATATATAGTAATATTGAGCGTATATTTGCTGCACTTTTTATTTTAAGCCTTGATGTTAATAAATGGATTACTTATTGTAAAAGTCACTACGTGTTTTTTTTTTTTTTTTTTTTTTGGCCAATAGTTGTAATCATTCAAACTATTTTCATACACTTTAAATACCACATAAAATTTGCAACAAAATTATTATAAATTTATAAGGCCCCTTAGCCTTCTGGCTACTAAAGGGTCCGCCAAATAATTTTTTTTTTTTTTTTTTGAAAATGCTATAAAAAAACTACTGAATATTTTCCCAAATTTGTTTTTTTATTTGAAAGTACAATCCTTCTAGTTAATAATGGAAAATAATTTCATTCAAATGGCTGCCTCGGCTGGCCATGCAGTAGCCTACGCGATCGGTCCAGTATTTAAGTACATTATCGATTGTGTGCAGCTGTATTTCACCAATAGCTTCACGAATATTGTCCTTTAAAGCGTCAAATATCTCTGGCTTGTTGGCGTAACACCTATCTTTGACAGCACCCCACAAATAATAGTCCAACGGTGTCAAATCGCAGCTCCGAGGTTGCCAAACGATATCAGCTCTGCGGCTGTGTAGCTTCGGCTGCGTGGCACGTAGCGCCGTCCTGTTGAAACCAAATGTTGCTAATAACCTCTTCTTCAATTTCTGTGACCAAAAATTCGTTCCACATGGCCCGATAACGATCGCCATTGACTGTAACGGCCACTCCTTCCTCATTTTCGAAGAAAAATGGCCCAATTATGCCTCTGGACCAAAATCCGCACCAAACAGTGACTCGTCTTGGGTGTATCGGCTTTTCAATGTATGCGTGCGCCAAGATCAAAATGAGCTTCATCTGAAAAGATGATTTTTTGAGCAAAATCGGCATCTTCTGTAAGTCGATCGCAGGCCCACTTACGAAGCGAAAACGAATTGGACACAACCATATTCGTTCAGCGGAAGGATAAAACTAATTATCTGTCAAATCAGACATGAGCTAAGTGTTGCCATTCACGAAATAAGCACTAGTTGAAAAAAAAACGTTAGATTGCGGACCCTTTATTACTAATTAACTACGATTTTTCTAAACTTTGATCGAAAAGAGATATTTATTATTTTAAAAATATTCGAGTTATATTTCTAATTTTACTTTTAAAGTGAATATAAAATGAAATTTAAAAATTTTTTTGACCGTAACTCTTAACTTTTTGTTAAATTGTTGTAAACAGTACCCTTTTCACACTGTACCTGTCCTTGATAGTAACACTTTTTATAATGTTTGCTTTTTAAAATGTTTGCTTTTGTTTGCATATGCATATAAGGACTTAACTAATTTGTGTGTTTTTATTTTACAACAAGCAAAGCTTTCATCGATAGTCATTAATCATTCAGTCACATACTTGTAAAATATTAATCAAAGACATCATATTAGGATATCGAAAGTATTAGAGCCAAAATCAAACATAGTAATATTAATTGTTTAACTAACGAGACTTTGAATTTCTTTGTTCGCTGTTCGAATTAATTATACAAATTACTTAGCTCACATGGCACATTTTTGTTTTAATGGTTGTTTTGTTATTTGCTGGTAAATAATGCCTTAAAAACTGATAAAAGTTTATGAAATTAAATAAACAGAGCCAACGTTGAGCAATTGAACTGAATGATGATATCCTCTTGAAATTTTATATGAAGAATTATTTAATTCGGGTCAAAATTTGACTATGAATTATGAATGAGAAAACGTATTACAAAAAATGGTTGTCATGTGAATAATGCTATGTACACACGACACTTCGAATTACTTCACTCTCTGTTTGCATTACTTATTTGGATTCTCCCGTTCCCATGGCGCCTTTTAACTGCTAGCATATGAAGTCAATGCAGATAGCGACCATTGTTTTGTTTGTTGTCTTTATTTCGTTTATTTTATTTTTTGTTTATTTTTTGTATCTGACAGCATACTTTATATCATGTCAACACATAAGCTTTAATTGCCAATTAGGCAATTTTACGCAATTAAGACCTTAATTGAGCTCGATTAAGCACAAAATAGTACAATTACTAAATTAATCAATTAGTACATAAGTGCACATTTAATTGAGTTTAATTTAAAATGAAACCCTGTGTAAAGAATACAGAATCAGGTGTGGCAACTCTGTATGAAGTATGTTCAATGAGAAGTGACCACCATATACAGTATGCAAAATAATTATTCATACATATTCTATATCATTAATTTTAACATAATAATAATTACAAAATAATAATAGTTTCAAACGATTTTAAACAATGATGTATGTATGTAATAAAACAAATAAAGAAACGGCATTTGAGTTATATTTTCTTTTAGAAAATTCAAGAAATTTAATATTTTGATGTTGTATGAATGCGGATTTAGCACACTGTACAATGTTATATGAAATATATTCTGTAAAACTGAAAAAAGTAAACAATAATTTTGTGTACTGAATTTGAGTTTTTTTTTCCTTCCGGACAGTCACCTGCTTGTAGGGGTTGGTGTACCGTTGTCCTCCGTTAAACTGTCTATCAGGCGTAAATACTCATTGGACGCTGACAAATCTTGGGCAGAGGGTGATTCTTGCTTTATTGCTAGACTCACCCGGCGCAGATTAGATGGTAGGCGTACCAATCAACTTTTTAAATTGGAGATGCTCCCATCTCTTCTGTGGTGTCTATTCTCACGGGGCATTGCATTATTGGTAGACACGCGCAGAGGCTGCGTCTACCGGCGGTTGATTTCTGTCGAGGTTTTGGATCGATTGAGAAAGAGAAAAGTGTGGCCCATTTCATTTGCCAATGTCTGTCTCAAGCTAGACGTAGACTGATAACACTTGGCTCGTCCTTTCTCGATAGTTTATCAGAGCTATCGATCATTGATGTCGGGCTTATAGCCAGGTTCATTAAATTGCCGGGCTGGCTTCCAACTTAATTTCCGGGAATGTGCTTCAATGTGGGACCTCTGCTTGGTGGTCGGTACGGAGATCTCGCTTTATTTGTGGTATCACAACTGGTCGCTATGTGTGCTCAAGTGTGCCTTGTCTTAACAAAGCACATCTTCATAAATAAAGAAGACGCTATTTTCTTTTTTGAAAAACGAACCATTTTTAACACCAAAAAAAAAATAAAATTAAAAAAAATTGAGTTCACTACAACAGCTGATTCACAGAGTTGTCATAAACTAGAACAACTATGTGGCAGCCTTGGGATAATTATTGTCAATACATCATTTCATTTTATCATCTTGTGACAATAAGTTTTGTATAAACTAAGACAATCGTGTGAATACAGCATTTTTATTGGAAAAGTTTTATTATTGTGCGCTAATTTGTCAAAAAAAATTCTATCAGATTGGTTTATTTGAGGCAATCCTGTGCTCCCAGCTTAAGCATTTTCTGCTGCCAAATGCTAATTGAACGAACTTAATTACGCTATATGCGAACACCAAGCTTGAAATTTCAATTTAAGCATTAATTGACTCAATTAAAATCTATGTCTAAACTGGTATTAATAAATTTAATAAATTCGCTATATTAAATCCACAATAAAAACTTTTTGCTTAAGAGCTAATAAGTATGCCAAACTCATATGGTCTAAAACTTGTAAAAAAAGAGAGGTGACACTGATTTTGGAGTGATATACAATGTAATAGAAATAAAATTACTTAAAATTTGGATAATTCTCTCTCAAAATTTTGTATGGAAAAGTACGTAATTAACCACATAATCGGCGGTTGTATTACGACTGAGAGAGCGAGTGACGAAAAAGCGTTACCGTGTGAACATAGTATAAGGCATTGTTATTATGCTGAAAATTGTGTTGCAGGTACATGTACATGCATGTTTGGAAGAACATTTATATATCGATTTCAAACGTGATTCTGTTTAATGCCATATCAAAAGAAGAGTGTACAAGAATCGTGAAAAAAGTGCATGAAATGTATATTAAAAACGGTGGCTTAAAGTAGCTTTTGCTACTTTTTAATTGCTTTAGTGCTTTATTAAATGCCCCCAATGAAAATTAATTAATCACTTTACTATAATTATTTTATTTAATCAAAGCAATTAAAATTAATTTTGCTTTCCACTGCTGCATTGCATATTTGAGTATGTGTATGTATACTTACGCGACAAGCATGTTATAACTGTTTATAGCATTATAAATAAATCTTCTTTAATTTCAAAAAAAAAGAAAAAAAAATTATTGTTAAAATTAATTATGAAAATATATAAATGTGGTGTTAAACGGAAAAACGGAAAATAAGTATATTCACAGAAATGTGTATTAATTTAATTACAAAAAATTTTGTTAAAGAGTTGAATAAATAACGCAACGAAATATTCGCTATGCGTAAAATTTTATCAGTCGCTATAAGTTACTTTTTTTTAACAAAGTTTAATAATATGAAAAAAAATAGATTCTATAGCTGAGACAAGATAACAAAGTTATGTGTTTTATGAATAGAATAAAACTTCATTTTCTAAAATCAGTTGAAAACTGACGGAGTTATTGCTTTATTTGGTAAAGCACCACATGAAAAAATCAAGCGACTATTCTCAAATTTTAAGCAAAAACTTCTTACAACAATTTAGGTAATCAAACAAAAACAAAAAGTACTCTATATTTTACGGGTCAGGAAATTAAACAGCTTCTGAAAAATCCTGCACTTTTTTTTCATTCTTAAATTAACAAAAATATCAATTTGTAAGATTTTATATGAAGTGCTTTGTCCCATAGGTGCTACAACTCTGTCAATTTCCATCTGATTCTAAAAAATTAGCAACATTTTATTCATAACTGAACATACTACTTTAATAAATCCAAAAATAGGTCGATATTTATATAAAATAGCGTGTAAAAACGACTCTAAACTTGGAAAATATTAAATGAATGAAAATGTGTTTATTTGAAAAATACACACAGACATCTCAAGTTTACTTAAGTATATACCATTTAATAAGTATGTTCCTTTTCTTTTCGGCTAAGAACTTTAAAATTGCCAAATATTTGGCTAAGCTATGAACTTATAAATGGCTGAAGGTACGAAAAACCGGTTATTTACCCGTAACGCAAGATTTTGCAGATATTTTTAAAATTTTCCTGATTATTTCTATGTCTTTCTTTTTTCACGGATTGTTTTCTTCTTGTAATTTTTTTTGACGCGTAAAAATTTGGGTACCTTTCGTTTTTGTTGTATAAATTTAGTTGCTGTAAGAATTTTGTAAATCCGTTACTAGATTTTTTAAAAAGTATAAAATGTTTAAATATATAGGGTCCGCCAAATATATATTTTTTAAAGCTATAAAAAAAACTACTGAATATTTTCTCAAATTTCTTTTTTTATTTGAAAGTACAATCCTTCCGGTTAATAATGGAAAATAATTTCATCAAAATGGCTGCCTCGGCTGGCCATGCAGTAGCCTAAACGATCGGTCCAATTTTTAAGCACATTATCGATTATGTGCAGCTGTATTTCATCAATGGCTTCACGAATATTGTACTTTAAAGCGTCAATTGTATCAGCTCCGAGGTGGCCAAACGACATCAGCTCTGCGGCTTATAATGCGATCTTCAAAAATAGAGCGCAAAACATCGAGTGTAGCTTCGGCTGTGTGGTACGTAGCGCCGTCCAGTTGAAACCAAATGTTGCTAATATTCTCCTCTTCAATTTTTGTTAACAAAAATTCGTTCAACATGGCCCGATAACGATTGCCATTGACTGTAACGGCCACTCCTTGCTCATTTTCGAAGAAAAATGGACCAATTATGCCTCTGGACCAAAATCAGCACCAAAAAGTGACTCATCTTGGGTGTATCAGCCTTTCAACGTATGTGTGCGGGTTTTCTGTGCCCCAAATGCGACAATTTTGCTTGTTTACATTCCCGCCAAGATCAAAAAGAGCTTCATCTGAAAAGATTACTTTTTTGGCAAAATCGGCATCTTCTGTAAGTCGATTTCAGGCCCAGATTCCCAGCGTTGTACAAGCGTATACAGAACCATTTTCGTTCAGCGGAAGGATAAAAATTATTATCTGTCAAATCAGACATGAGCTAAGTGTTGCCATTCACAAAATAAGCAATAGTTGAAAAAAAAACTTTAGATGGCGGACCTGATATAATATTTTAAATAACTAAGTTCTAGAAATCAAGGTTGTAACCTCTTTCTTTTTGACTCTCACAGTAGCTGTAGCACGAATCATGTAAACTTGGCAACCTTCTTGAACTACCGTTTTGCAAAATTTTGAATAGAAAAACAATATTTACACTTACCTCTCTCTCTCTTTTCTAATAAGGTGTGCTTCAAAATGATAAGTTCACCTTAATATTTTCTCAATTCATGCAAACTGTAAAATGTTACGTATAGTCACCTTATTAAAAAAATTCTACGTCCGAATAAGTGAATAATAAGCGGGTTTTGCTCTTGGAGATGTACCAATACATTCGGTTTATTTAAATTTATGTAAATAAGTGCAAAATTCAATGCGTCAAAATGATAAGGTCAGTGATTCACTTATCCAAACTTTTATATAAACTAAGCATTAATCAATTATTTTTAATTTATGCAGTTCCCATTTCCTTCTATTATCTTAGAAATACAGGATGGCATTGCACTTACTAAATTGTCCAGAACGTTGGAATGATAATCGCGCCAGCTGTGCAGATTGCCACTTTTAATTCATCTTTTGTCCGGTACTGTTTGTTTTCTGCATAAACATTACGCACAAGCAGTATCCACAAATTTTCCATGGGGTTTAAGGCGGGGAAACTTGCTGACCAATCAAGTACTTTAATATTGTGTTCCTCAAACCATTGTTTGGTCGACTTGCTGACATGAATTGCTTTGTTATCTTGCTGAAAGGTGAAGTTTAAGTCAGTATTTTGGGCCAAATAAGGCAACAAACGTTCAGACAGAATGCCCTGGTACTCTAAACTATCCATAAGAGTGAAAGGAAAGTAGAGTTCCAGGGTATTAAGTCAGTGGTTTAACGTGAGTACCTGCCCTAGGACGTTACCTCACGGTGCCAAAGCACGAGTGAATACAATGCGTCCACCAACGCCCCCACCTATGATTAAATTCACCAGTGAGTACCAATTTAAAGCCATGTTATTTGGACATGACCTCACACCTTGGTAGGGTGCCGGAGACTATCTAAACTCCTACCGATCTATGGGTCACGGCACCCGGTTAAAAATGTAACTCCACACCGAGCCAGCATAGCTCTCCCCGCGATTTGGGTCTAAACCACAGCCACCACGTTGCTCCCACAAGGGGGCCTCACCATAGTCGGGCAGGAACCGAAATTCCTGGGGCTCCCGACACCCGTGGCACCAGAATTAAGCCTCCGGTCAGGCCTCGTAGCATAAATGCTACTACCAGTTTAAGTCCCAAACAACTTCGGACTGGTGACCAAGATGGTATTAACAACAAACAAGAAACACTCAAACAACACAACAATAAACGGAGCCACCCTCACGGGAGAACTCAAAGTGACATCGTGCGCCACGGACACAATACACAACAACAAGAACACAACCAGTCATACGCTGACCAGTACAAACACACAACACTGCAGCCACAAATCAAGCCGCAAACAGCAGGTCGGGAAACAGCAAACAGCAGACAATCACAGCAAGCAGCATAACACATCAAAACCGTCAGCACCCCAGCGGGACGCCAAGCTAGAAAAAGGCTAGCCAGGAGACCGCTAAGATGGTGATGCAGGTTCAACCTCCGCTAAAAGTGCCGTCCTTCTACGCCTAAACACCTCAAGGGCAAAAACGCCCAACCTACCATAAGTACGATCGTCCAACAATACCCTACTGAAATCCCACACCCCCGCAGTATGAGTAATACCCATACTATCTAAATCCCTAACGTCATCATAGTCCGGGCACGAAGTCAGTACATGCCTCCAGTCCTCAATTCCCCTCCCACACCGACAGTCAGCTGATTCAGTCTGGCCAATTCGATGCAAAAATGCATTGAAAGAGCCATGTCCCGTCAGTATGAACCCCAGACTCAAGCCAAAGCCAAAGTCAGGGTGTTCCCGTACGAACGTAACGTCCGGAATAAATCCATAAGTCACCCTTCCCTTGTCGCTGTTCGTCCATCTCGTCTGCCACCTATCTACGAGGCACCCCTGCAAAAGGGCCTTATACCTATCTCTCCCAGTCTCGAGCTCCGAAACAGAAAGCCAGTCGTTCGTCCCAAGTGGCAGTCCCCTCTTGACCCTGAAAGCAATGCTACGACGCACCACTTCCAAGTCAAGCGGAGGTACACCAACAAGGACCTGCAAAGCATCGGTAGAGACCGTCCGACACACCGGAACACATGCCAAGAGTGCAATTCTCTGACACGTGAGAATCTTACTCTGTCCAACAACAGACATGACCGTCTTATACCACACCGACGCGCCATACGCCGCACAAGCGACGAAAAGCCCATCGTATATGATACGGACGGCACGCCTGCTGAGTCCCCAATCACTCCTCAATATGCGCCTAACCTTTCCAACGATAGCTGCCAGCTTATGCCTGACATGGGTGAGATGAGCCTGGAAGCTCATACGCTCCCCAACAACTATTCCGAGGTACCTGACCTGAGTCACATAGCGAATGCTGTTGTCACCAATTCTAATGAGTGGAGGTCGCCCGGTTGACAATATGCCCTTAAGCAACATCATCACCGTCTTATCCACTGCGACGTCCACACCAACCCCTACACCCCACTCACAAGCAATGCGAATGGCCTGGGCACCCCTTCTCTCCAGCTCAGCACGAGACCGGCCTTCGATCAGGATGAGCAAGTCATCCGCATACGCACACAGTTTGAATGTCAGCCCGAGCTGCCTCAACAGAGTATCCATCATGAGATTCCAAATGAATGGACCACAGATGGACCCCTGCGGACAACCCCGAACAACCTCCATCCAAACCGTTTCAAAGGATCCAACAACACACGCTTTTCTATCCTCGAAATAGCTGCTCCAAATGCCCATCTCACGACAGCCAACCTCCGATAGCCTTCGTAAGACCTTGTCCCACGAAAGATAATCGAAAGCTCCCTTAAAATCGATGAAAAGCCCAAGCACATACTTCGCAGATGATTGTTCGACAGAACTCTTCACATGCATCCAAGCGTCTTCGACGCATTTGCCTTCCCTAAAACCAAACTGGTAACATGAAGGGCCCTCGCTGTAACATTCCTTGAGTCTGTACACCATGACTCTTTCCAGCACTTTTCCAAATACTGGCAAGAGGCTGATGCCCCGATAAGAGCGAGGATTACTCCTCACTCTATCAGGCGACTTAAGGAGTACCACAACACGAGCACATTTCCATGCCTTCGGGAAGTAGCACTCATTAATGCACCTACCGTACACCGCCTCCAGGTATTCAGGGATGGCCTTCCAGATGTTCTTACACATCTCTCCGGTCAACCCATCCAAACCTGGGGACTTCCTGCTTCTCACCCGACAAAAACAGTCATCTAATTCCGACCTCACCAAGTTTGGAGGGTCAGCAACCTCCACCGGTGGGGGAGGATAGTTGCCTGGCTCCGCCCTTGGAAAGAAGACCCCCAACAATGCGTCCGTGCAGTCCCTCCATGAAGACAACACGGTGTCGCCAACATGGAGGCATCCTATGTCCACCTGACTCTTTCTACCCCTGCAGATACGGTAAACCCTACCCCAGGGGTCATCCCTATTGTCCTGTACAAATCTCCTCCACTCGTCCTCCTTAACTGTTACAATCATGTCCTTGTACGTCTTAAGGCTGCCAAGATATTCGGTCCTACGCTGAGCTAGATCTTCAGCATTGGTACGCCTACCCCTCTGGAAACGTCTCCGGAGGTGTCGAACGCGCCGCCGCATCGTTTCCAACTCAGGGGTCCACCATTTGACCCTCTTGGGCTTCGCATAACTAGCTCGGCCCAACAGTGCATCATTCACCGCAGATGCCGTCCGGACAATCTTGTCAACCTGGTCGTCAATCGTTAGTAGCCTAAAGTCTTCAATTGGCACCGATGACAATGCCTCCCTAAAACAGTACCGATAATGGTCCCAATCAACGTCACGCGTTCGCCATCGTAAAACGCCACCAGTCTCCCTAGTCCGTTGTGGACAAGTAACCCTAATCTCGATGAGATTATGGTCACTTATCCCCCAATCGTCACAAACTCTCCAACTAAAGTCCAAAGCAGTAATTGCCGCCCCATTCGCAGCTGTCACGTCAATGTCACTGACGCCCATTGGCCCATCGAAAGTATATAGCTCACTCGGCTCATTCAAAACGCTCAAATCTCTCGAGAGCAACCATTCACTAAGCACTCCTCCTCGTATGAGGTTCGGATGTCCAGACCCAAGTCTGGAAATCTTACTGAACCACATACGAGAGGAGGCGTTCGCATCTAGGCCGAGGATAACAGGAATACTACTCGCCGCGAGTAGTACCGTATCCATATACCCTAGATAGGGTTCCAATGAAACGCCAGGCCTACAGTAGATGCTAGCCAGAAACATCTCCCCAAACCACCCTTTTACCCTAACACACACCCCAAGCTGGCTATCAACTGATTTCGTACAGTCCACGTCGCTGTCCCTAACTATAATCGCGGCCTTTCCCACACCGTCAGTAAATACGCGAAACCCCCCCGGAATCCCCCTAACATCACCATTCGCGAAATACGGCTCCTGGATCAGGGCAAAGCTAGCGTCCAGCTGACACATAGCTTGCCCTAGCTCGCACGTCACCGCCTTCGAGCGCTGACAATTCAGCTGCAAAAGGTGCAACTCCATTAGTGTCTGGCGTTCGCCCTGGCAACCATAGCCGAGTACGTGGGGCACGCAAACGACAGCATACTATGGTCCGCTGGCAGGCCCCTCATCTCACAGTTGCGGCACCTCACCGGGTTAACACAACGTGAGGCCAGATGCCCCATCGTCCCGCACGTCCTGCACACATCCTGCCCCATTCTGCACTCACGCTGCAGGTGGTCAAAGCCGAGGCAGCGGTAGCAGTGCGGGATCGCATCCTGTTGCCGCAACCTGAAGCTAAACCACTTCACGTAGACCCTACCGACATCCAGGAGCGCGTTCGCAGCACGCTCACTGCACTCCAAAACAACGCTGACCTGTCCGGCAGGGTCAGACCTCCAGGGACTGGTAACCAGACGAACGCTCTTCTTGAAAACCTCATAACTCATACGCTCCTTAAGGTTCATCTCGAACAGTTCGGACATAAATTCGTCAGGAGTGATCGCCGCATGCACTCCGGCAACCACCACCCTTGGACCAAGCTTGTCGCTGACCGTCACCTCAAGGCCGACCTCCTCAAACTTTTTGTTCGAGGCAATCCTCGACCTCTCCGCCACCGAAGGTGTGCGAATGACCGCACCGCTAGTTCTCTTCAGCGGCCGCATCTCATGCACTCTGACTCCAAGGGTAGGTCCGACCTGCTCGACGACCTTACTCACTACCTCCTTAGAAGTTGCGCCCTTCTTCTTGTCGCGAACTACCACCGACCAGGTTTCCACAGGCTTGGGTGTAGGCCTGGGAACCACGACACCCTGTGCCCTAACCACCGCAGCAACCGTTGGGGCCTGAGCAACAGGCCTAGCAGCGGGAGCTGGCACTGTGGTCACAGACTGAACCGGCCTGGGAGACTGGAGGATGTCCAGCCTACCCCTCAACCGCTCGTTGTCCACCAGCAGTTTCATCACCAGCTCCTCATACCCACTAGCCTGACTCATGAGTCTGCCCATCGTCTCCGCACTAAGGTTCTCACCAAACAGCACCTCACGGAAACTGTCGGTGACAACCTTAACGTCGGCCACCGTAACACCCCCATCACACATGGAAAAGGCAGCAGCCGAAGCCACAGCCCTTTTACGCTGCCTACTTTCCCTACCAACAGATGGCAACGGGGGAAACGCCGCAGCAAAACCACCACCAACCGCAGAGCTATCAGAGATAGCAGCAGCAGCACCAGCATCTGACGTGGTACATGCGCCAGAAACAGCAGCACCACCAGCAACACCACTAACTGCACTACCAGCAGCACCACCAACAACACCACCACCAGCACCACCACCAGCACCACCACGAGCAGCAGTACCAATAGCAGAACCGCGACCAGCACCACTCTTAACACCATCAACAGCAGCAGCAGCAGCAGCAGCATCAGCAACAGGAGCAGACTTAAAGCGCTTGGTGGTCGCCTTACCACCACTCGCCTTTACATCAGCTTCCGACCCCGAACTGCTCAGCTCGCTCTCCGTATGACGGAGACGAGACTTCGCAGGTGGAGGGGGCCCCATCACCTCATCAGTGACTGCCCCAGACGCAGCGTCAGAGGCATCACCCTTCGCCGTCTTGCGAGGTTTCCCCGCAGGAGGCATAATATAAAATTCAAATTTAAAGAATCCAACGACTCACCAGATTCAATAATAAACACAGCCAACAGGAAGTCAAAAATCGTAGCCAAGTCCGTCACCAATTCCAATTAAACACGCCCGAAACCGAAATGCAACTCGAAAATCAAAGTCCAATAAACACGCCGAACCGTCAACAAAAAACACTCTGGTAGCACCAAAACCCACCGCACGAGTATGGTAACTCCACTCCGTTAGTCCTATCTAACCTCACTTCTTCAAATTGTTACTGACCTTGAAGTCAAAAACTGAGACACCACAGAATTACCCCTGGGAGTCTCAACTTTAAAACAACAATTCTTCACAATTGTAACACTCACACTTGTAAACACCTTGTTTTCATACACGAATCGTTTGTAACAAACTTAAATTCTCCGCTTTGATAAAAACACGTCTTTACACTCCGACAGCCAAACTAGAAGAGTTCCAGGGTATCATGTGAGCTAAAGCCAGCCCAAATCATCGAACTGCCACCGCCGAAATTCCGTTTGAAAAAAACAAGGGCTCCTTTCTTAAATCTCGCCAATGGAAATTGAAACCATCTGGTCCATCAAGGTTGAATTTTTTCTCATCAGAAAAAAATAACTTAGAGACCCAAAAATGTATGCAATGTTTACCTGATGCCAATTAGTTGTCATGTTGTTTTTTGCAAACTCCTTATGCTTAATCTTATGCTGCTTAGTCAGACAGGGAGTTTTTATTTTAATTTTGCTCGAATATGGTTTGGTTGGGCGTTGATAGCTCTTAGAATTGTGCTTTTTTAAGCTTGTAATTACAATTCCTCTTTTATTATTACCGCACTTTTCACGGAATTCGAGGCTTTGGACTACCCGTGCTTTTTAATTTTCCATAATTTTCTCCCTTTTTGAGAAAATTTTGCACAAAACACAAAGATCGTCCCAGTTTTTTCGCCCTTCCACCCAGTTTTTTCGCCATTCCTGTTCATGAAGTGCCACAATTTGTCCTTGTTCATAAGGTAACAAAGGTTTCCCGCGATCCTTACCACGCAGATTTTATTTAAATTATAAATTATTACAAAAAAGAATAACAATTGTGATACCTTCTGATTAGATAATTGCTTATTAATCACTGACCTTATCATTTTGACGGATTGAATTTTGCACTTATTTGCATAAATTTAAATAAACATAATATAACGGTATATCTCTGAGAGCAAAACCGGCTTATTATTCACTTATTTGAACCTATAATTTTTTTGAATAAGCTGACCATACGTAATAATTGATAGTTTGGTTGAATTGAGCAAATATTAAGGTGACCTTATTATTTTGAAGCACACCTTATTCAAATTAAAATAAAATTTATGTAAAATTTTATACCTTTTTAATTAATTATTTATTTTTGTAAAATTTAGTTTATTATTCATTTAATTTACAAAAAACAATTTCACGAAATTAAACACACAATTCAAAGAATAAAATCAAAAAATGAACTAAAACAAAACCATATGCAATAATATCGAAGTATCAGATGATTGTAGCTGCCAGGCGATTGAGAAATGTTCACAACTTTCAGTAACTGTAAAAAAGGGCGGATCATGCGTTGAACCAGTGTAATATTGAAGTTGTCGCCATTGCAAAAAACAGGGCGCTGAATTACAATATTTGCGCTATAAAGAATTGTAAATCGAAATTTATTTGTTTTGTTTTATTTTTCATCCACAAACGCATTAAATTAACATTAATTTCTCTATTTATTTTACAAATTAGTTTATAGTTGAGGCATTTACGATTGTGTATTGAACAGCTTATGTGAAGTAATCCTCTTAATCCCACTTTATTTGCTAAAGTCTTTGTCTATGATACATTCATTGTCTGCTACTGCTTTTGTCGCTATCACTGGTGTGTCGTTCGACCTATTGTTGCAGCCACAAAAGGTTGTCAGTTTTCATTTACTCGTATTTTTATCTTTATCGATAATCAATTTACAGCATGTCTGCAATCATTATGAAAGAAAAAATAAATAAATAAGTAGTTTTCATTAAAATTTTATATAAAATTTAAAATTAAAATGTGTCATACAATACAACATAATATATATACTAGCAAAACCTCGGCGCGCGTCGCTCTTCTTATCTTAATTGCTATATTCACTTTCATCTTAGTTATCATTAATTACACTTTATTCATCTTTTATACCCTCACGGCTTATGTCCGAAAATATATATGTAGATAGCCTACGGTTCCTTCCAGAAGATACTGTAAAAATTTCAAAAAAAATTTGGTTCACACTAACATACATACAAAGACATATTCATTTGAATATATGTTAACGAGTGTGTTTAGCAATATCTGCTTATAGAAGATCTTTCGCCTCTCGTCTGATGTAGATATTTAACAATATTGTTACGAAAATAAGGTTGGGCACCCATGGGTTTACTACATTGCTAAAAAGAATTTACAAAATCAACTATACTAGACGTGCTGTTCGCAAGTAACCAAATCGACAACAGCAACATAAACAGAAATGAAGTAAATAAAAATAAATGGCAACAAATACAGGCAGAAAAGAAAAACAAGTACTAGACGATAACAAACAACAACAAATACGAAGAGCTACAAGAAGTAGATGTTTACATTCGCAAGGAATCTACCGGGTGGTTCAAGAGCTTTCGAATAGTTGTTTACTCAGCCATATAAAAAGTATATCGATGCGAACAACAATCAGTTAATTCAGTTTAAACTTAGCGAACGTGAGAGAGAGTTTAGTGTGGTTAAGCTCTGGTTGAAGAAATTTTAATTGAATCTAAGTTGTAACTACGATCAGGTTGGAAGATCTTTAAGTAGAAAGATCTGTCGGGTAATTGTTGTTGTTCACAAAGTTGTAAACGGCAAGAGTAATTACGGATAGAAATTGTTATTGCTTGTAAATAAGTTACAAGCAGTGGTGCACAAAACTGTGTAAATAAAGCATTTTAATTAAAAATTAAACACAAGATTAATTTTATTTCAACTACAATCTATATATATATATGGGAGGTACCATGCCCATTTATTTTTTTCCGCCTACTTTTTAATTGATTATATGTTTTCTTCTATTACCGTTCTCAAGATACTCAAAACTCAACAATGTCACTTGCAGTGCCGGAGTACCCTGAATTGATTTAAACATCTGGATTTCTTAACGTATTGGCGGAGTTATGACCCATATCTCGCATCCGTAAATATGTATACGGTTGTACAAAGAACCACCTATGTTTACCATCAGTCTGCTTGGGCTTGCTGTCATCTCAGTTGCTTTGTCCGTGGAGTGTTGTAAACGAGTTTTATGCCCAACTTAATTTTTGTGCCCAACACATTTGAGCAGAGGACTAATATTATTGAAGCCTTTTTCGAAAATGAGTGTTCAAATAAAAATGAATTGCGTGAACTTTGTGGTCATAATCGTCCAAATGTGTTTACAATTGAAAGAATTGTGCGCAATTTTCAGCAAACTGGACCTGTAGGAAATGCAAAAAAGTAATGTGCGTGATCGCTCAGTTCGTTCAGCGGAAAATATTGCTGTTGTTCGCTATAATGTGACAGAAGAGCCGTCAACCTTGACTCATCGTCATGCCAACAATTAAACATCTCACGAACAATAGTGATGCAAATTTTGAATAAAGATTTGAGTTAACATGCTTACAAGATTCAATTTACTCCAGAACTGAAGCCTACTGACTATTTCAAGCGTCGTCAGTACGCCAAATTGTTAGTTGACAGACAAAAGTGAATGGCGACTTTACAAAGAAAATCATCTTCATTGTTGAGGCACACTTTCACCTCAGTGGATACGTGAGCAAGTAGAATTGCGGCATGTGTGCAAGTGAGAATCCACAAGTGATTGTTAAAAAGTCCATGCATCCACAAAAAGTGACTGTTTGGTGCGGTTTATGAGTTTACGGCGTCATTCGGCCATACCATAAATGGTGTTTGCTATCGCGAGATGATAACAGACTTCTTGTGGCCATAAATTGAGAATATGGATTTGGACGATATGTGGTTCTGACAAAATGTAGCCGCTTGCCACACAGCCAACGAAACAATGGGTCTTTTGCGCGAGTAATTCAATGGCCGTGTTATCTCATATCGTGTCGATGTTAATTGGCCGCAACGATCGTGTGATTTGACACCGTCGAACTTTCTTTAGAGATATTAAAAAGAGAAAGTGCACATCAGTAAGCTATAAGCCAAGAACAATTCAAGAGCTAATGGATGAGATAATTCAGCACCTTAACGATATTGCACCTCAATTATATAGATATGGTCCTAAGGATAAAGGTATGCCACCGAAGCCATGGCGAGCATTTGGCCGATATTTTGTTTCACACATAATTATCATGTATTTTTCTATCATAATAAAAAAAATATTAAGATAATTCTCTGAAAACTTTTTGTTTAATTTGCAATTAACTTCGTGGGTTTGGTTGGACCACCCTTTATTTGGCATGAAATTTTGAAACTCATTGTGGAATAATATACTGAACAGAAAAGAAGTTAGTATTTATTAGTTAGTTAGCATAATGCCTAATAAATTTTTAGTTGAGTCATTCTATGGTTTTCTTTTTGTAACCACTTCGAACAACCTATTTTGTGTAAATTCTTATATTATCTAGTTTTGCGTAGAATACAACAGCTTTTGACATCCACACTCATATGGTTCTTGTCCAAAATTTTCATAAATTTTAGCATACGTTGGCATGAAATGAATCACATACTTACACTTGCCTTAGAGTAAGGTTTTCAATTGCAATTCACTCAGGTTTGTATATTATTCTTTTTTATATATGTATGTGCTCTCTTTTTTAGTTTATTTTTTTTTTATTATAAAACAATCTATTATTGCATATGAAATAAATGCTTTATATAAAGGATGTAAAAGTGTAAGCTATACTACAAGTACAATATTATTTAAAATTTTCTCTTTAGAGAATTAAGGCAACTATCCTCCTTCAATTGAAAGCTTTTTATCTACTTTAATATTCTTATAAAACAAATATAACAATATCGTAATCAGGATAAATATACAAATTTTTTTCTTAGGGGATTTATGTAGTAATCCTAGTGCAATGTTTAGTGTTTCAAAATATATTGAAATAAACACAAATAACAACAAAATCTTATGTATTTTGTGTAAAAATTGAAAACTTAATAAATAATTATATCTAAGCCTCCTTATTTAAATTTAAAATATTTAAAATGCTTGAACACTTTGGTTTAAGAATAAGCAATAAATTTTAATGAACTAAATAATATGTACAGTATGTAACAGGTCACTCAATAAGTCCGTATTAGAAGTAAGAAAAAACAAAATTCTGACCAAACTCGATTTTATTATTTAACATAGTTGTCTTCGAGGGCGATGCAATGAGTATAACATTTCTCAAATTTTTGATACTACCTTATAGCATAATTTCTCTTTCTCGTCAAAATAGGCCTCAGTTTCAGCGATTACTGCCATCACAAGCATTCTCTTGTGATCTGAAAACAGGAAACAGTCGCTGGGGATTAAATCTTAAGAATACGGTGGGTGGCTTAGCAATTTGATGCCCAACATCATTAAATTTTTCCCATGTTTTCATCGCTTTGTGACACGATTTGACCATTCCACGCTGCAACCATTCACTTTCAGTAGAGCTTTCGCATACCCAAATGCTCGTATAAAATGCTAAAAACACTACCGTCTGATATCTTTACAATGTCAGCTAGCTCGTGCTAGCCTTCAATTGGTGATCGTTCATAACCAATTTGTTGATTTTTTTATGTTTTCTGGAAAAAGAAAAGCTTCATAAGGGCGTCTATTGAGTTCTGCTACATCTTTGCTAGTACGGCCACTTTTAAACGTTCAGCAAACCCCTTCTCTACCGTTTGTCTCGATGGAGTAGAGTTCGAATACTGTTTATCAAGCCATTGTTTGATTTCCACTGTATTTTTTTCGTCACAAAGCAATACTTTATCAAAACTAGAATTTCACTTTTTTCAATTTTTTTTTTTTTTGAATTGTGAATTGTTATCCAAAAGTTTTATAGAGTCGCCACACTATGCGACGTATACGTAATATTTATTTTCAAGTATCACTAATACTCACAAATTACACGGTGCGTCAAAGAACAAAGTTCAATTACCTGGGAAACAGTACTAGTTTCCTGATAGGCGCTATCGAGTAGAACAAGAGTGTTTTTCGAATTTTCTAAACACCTCCGAACACTCGAGCTACGGGTAAAAAACCAGTTTTTCACACCTTTATGCTTATAAGCTAATAACAGGCTTTTTGAATGATATAGTAGTAGTAGTTTTGAAGAATCTGAGTGCACACATTTTCTATCCAATTTTTTTCTATATTTTTAAAATTTAGATGCATTTGCCCGCCTTAATTTATATAGCAATGCAATCATTCCAGCGGTGCTATAGTATATCAGTACCACTTTCGTAGAACGATTTATGCTTTGCCTCAAAATTAGCCACAGTTTAAGCGATAGCATCTTCATTCGTGCGAAATTTCTTACCAGCAAGCATTTTTAAGGTCTGCGAACAGCCAGTAGTCGCTGGAAGCCAAATCGGGCGAATACGGTGGATGTGAGTGCAATGCGTTCAATTCATGTTTCAGTGAGCAAACGCGGCACCCACTTTGAACTTGGATTTTATTGGGTTTTATAAATGCTTCCAAATTTCGCTCATTTCGATAATATTTTTTTACGTTATTTTAGTACAATCTGAAATGCAGTTTTGCACTTTTCTTTGAGCTTTTAAAATACGGTGTACGGAACAGATTGCATTTACTTCGTGTGAACAGTGCATTATGAGAAAAACGGCCGGAATACAAGGACAGACGTGATTAAGTTATTTTTTTACCTGCCAATTCTAGGCCTACGTTGCAAAAGTTACCAAACAAAAGTTTTTTCCGTTACTCCTATTGGTAGCATATGACTTCCACAAAGCATCTTCATCTTACGTCAAACAAAGTTGCTCCCACAGTATACTCCAAGCATTGCTCCTTTTGACTATAAGCTGTTTCGACGGACACAATATCTTATGGCATACCATCGCATCACTTCTTTTGAAAAATATAAAATCGGCTTCAAAGTGGGTCGTCTCAAAAGAGGTGCAGTTTTTCCGAGACGGGATTTGGATATTTGTTTTATTTAAGTGGGGAAAATATAAGCACGTGTGGGCTAAATTGGATTTCCCAGCAGATTTCCAGGCCTGCTTTGAACAGAGCTTTCTCATGGTCAAATGCTCATGCAATATAAAGCCAACACGTCCTTCTCATATCTCTGTGATGACAGCTAACTCCCGCAACTTCACTTTTCGATTACTCAAAACCATTGTAGATTTTTTTTTGATATTTTCTGCTGCTACCACCTCATACGGACGCCCACTTTGTTCGTTGGTGTCTCTACGACCACGTTTGAAGTCAGCGCATCCACGTTGTTGTTGTTTCTGATGAAGCGGAGTCCCCATAATACTTTTCAAATCATTGTTTCGCTTGAACGGTACTTTTGCTTCACCAAGAAGCAGTGTAGAATTAAGACAAAAAATTGATTTTGATCCACTGTTTTACCACAGCGGCACACACTACGATGTACAATACCCGAAAACAGTTTTTTCAAAATAACTCAATAATTTCACGGTGCTTAAAAATTCTTGAAACCGGTTCTTCTATGTCCTCATCTAGGCCTACAAGCCCCACTAGGTTACTTTTTATCATTTGACAAAAAGTGATATTTTGTAGCAGTGTGTTATCATTCAAATATACTTTATTTTTTAGCCATTAAGTCAGTTCTCTTTTTTTCAAAAAAACGAGCAAGAAACCTTGTTTTACTAATTAATTTAATGAAACCATTCTCTTGACATAATATCAAGTCATAAAATTATTAACTTGTTTTCTTCACAGCCAAGAATTCTCATAGAGACATTGAGTGTGTATTTTGAGGCTTTTTGCTGAATTAAAAATCCGAAATTTGTAAAAATAGTTGACGGTTTTTTTTTATTTTTTAAGTTGGTAAATATGTTGTTATTTTTTAGAAAAAATAACTGCTTTAGTTGCTTAGAAACTTGCAAAACTTTATAGATGTCAAACCTCCCAGAGGATCTTTGATGTTTGTCATACTTTTTTGCATTTTACAAAAGTTTTCGCCCATCTCACGTGCCATTTCAATGAGGAAGAGAACAAGAAGCAAATGTTGTATAAAGTTTTCAACATTTAGCAGCATTTTTTAAAAATAAATGAATAAAAATATAATAGTTTATGTTTTTTTATATACAAAATAAAGTAAAATTTCTAACTCAATGCTACTTCACGTTCATATGCTTTGCTAAAAAGTATAAAATACTGGTAAAAACATGAAATGAAACAGAAAAGAATTATTAGAAATTAGACTGATAGAAGCAAAACATAATCAACCATTTGATCGATATCTTATTTCGGAAATAATGGCCACAATTAATCATCAAACTTAACCTTTTATTGTTTTTTACTAAAATCTTTTTATTCATTGATTTGTGTTAGAAAGTAGCATAAGAAACATTTGAATGTCAGTAATGTTAAAAATACTATTTTTCAAAAAGCCTAATAAAAGTACTAGCTATGAGCTATGGATATATGTATGACAATAAAATCATAAAGCCCGACATAGCCAACATCGAAAAACAAACTTTAATTTCTATCAAATATGAAAGATTTTTCAACAGTTTGCTCTTTTCTCATGGCGTAAGGAGTGCTAAACAAAATGTAGAACGATAACTACAAGCAGTGACTCAAAAAATTAGATTGTGAATATGAGGACAAATTTACTAGATCACGTTGAGTTAGATTAATCTGATGCCAATAAAAAGTAATGACTCTAGAACATAACTTAGAACTACGCTACCTGCCAACCAGATACAAGCCGACCTCGACAACGAAGTGACTAATACAAACCACTGAAACTTCCAGCAGCGACTTACAACCTCGAAAGCATCTGACATGCCAGTTATAAATGTCTCGAAGTGTCCACCTTTTACTCACAGCAATAGCTGCCCAACTTTGACTCAACATACCCAAGACGGATTGTATGTCTGCCCACTAGACAATCACCAGAGAGCATATCCACTACAGCTGAAATTATCTGTCTTGGTAGGTTCACCAATTGACTAGATAGACTAGATACCAGCAGCGAGTTAGAGTCCACAAGTTTTCCTCCCAGAAACCTCAAGTTCAACCTCGAAAGCATCTGACATGCCAATTATAAATGTCTTGAACTGACCACCTTTTCCTCACAGCAATAGCTGCACAACGTTGAATCAACATACCTAAGACGGATTGAATGTCTGCCCACTAGAGAATGACCAGAGAGCATATTCACTACATTCTTGGTAGGTTCACCAATTGACCAGATAGCCTCTGATAAGCAGCTGGCCACAACTCTTCCGCCTGGAACTTCCAACAGCGAGTTAGAGTCTACAAGTTTCCCTCCCAGAAACCTCAGGCTCAACCTCGAGAACAACGGACACTCCAGATGTAAATGTCTCGAAGCGGCCACCTTTTAGTCACAGCAATAGCTACACAACATTGAATCAACATACCCAAGACGGATTGTATGTCTGCCCACTAGACAATGACCAGAGAGCATATCCACTACAGCTGAAATTATTCGTCTTAGTAGGTTTACCAATTGACTAGATCACCTCTGATCAGCAGCTGGCCACAACTCTTCTGCCTGGAACTACCAGCAGCGAGTTAGAGTCCACAAGTTTCCCTGCCATAGCCCTCAAGCTCAAAGTGTCGAAGTGTCCACCTTTTACTCACAGCAATAGCTGCACAACGTTGACTCAGCATACCCAAGATGGATTGCATGTCTGCCCACTAGACAATAAGCAGAGAGCATATTCACTACAACCGAAATTATATGTTTTGGGAGGTTCACCAATTAATCAGATAGCCTCTGATCAGCAACTGGCTAAAACTTTCCCGCCTGCCTACATTAAAAAATCAGTCACCATCTTCTGCATACTACCGGTCGAGCACTACAGGTTATAGGTAGACATAGGTATCTCAACAATCTCCATCGCCGGAATAGTTTGCGCCCTCATCCCCTGCCTATTAGCACATTCGCCACACAGTTTCTTACAATATCACCTTGTTCCGGTACCTGATGTCAAACAATTCCGCCATCACCATCAGTGACGAATGGTATTTCCATATCATCTGAGATTCAGTCTGACCTTCAGTATATATTAGGGAGATCGAACGGTTATTGTCGAATACTGTTTTTTTAAATGTTCATATTTCGAATACCGAATAACCGGTTAATTTATATGTTTTTATATCTTTTAGTGCAAATACACGTCGCACAAATAACGTAAAAACCATGGTCGATCAAAAAAGAGTCTAGTTAAACATTCTCCATATAAAAATCAATATTTATTCACAGAAGACGAGAAAAAGGTTATTTTTGCTCATGAGCACATATCTTTTTCGATCTACCTTGGTTTTCACGTTCTTTGTGAGACCTTCAAGGTTGTCATATAAACGATCAGCATATTTTAAATAAAAAAATATACAAACGTATAGGAATTATACATATTTAATTCGTGTTAAATTATCCGGTTATTCGCGAAAAATTAACCGGTTTATTGGTATCCGAAAAATTAAGATTTTGAAAAAACCGTATTCGGAAAAACAAAAAAACCGGTTAAAACGGTCGAATAATAACCGTTTGATCTCCCTATGATGATTCTTCCTATACTAGGACGGATTAATATTGAAGCTACCTAGCGCTAGATGGCAGCACAAACACAAAAACGTTTCCTTTCTTAGATATTAAGACCTGTAGAACGTCAGCTGTTAAAATTTTAGCCAAATTCATCGATTGGTTTATTTGTTGTAATCGTTTGAAGTAACCAACTTTTGTTTTTCTTGGAAAATGGAAAAAAGTGAATTTCGTGTAGTGATTAAACGCTATTATTTGAAAGGCAAAACGGCGAAAGAGACAAAAAAAACTTTGATAAACATTACGGCGAATCTGCTTCGTCAGATTATATGGTAAAATATTGGATTGTTGAATTTAAACGGGGCCGAACAAGCACTGCAACAATACCACCAACAGGAAGGTCAAAAGAGGTGGTTACTGAAGAAAATATCAAGAAAATGCTCGATATCGTTATGACTGATCGCCGGGTCAAAATACGTGAGATTGCTGAAATGGTAAGCATATTATATGAACGTGTGTTCAACATTTTGCAAGAACATTTGATATGAAAAAGCTATCGGCTCAGTGTTGAACAAAAACGAGTTCGAGAGATCACTTCACAGCGGTGTTTGGACATGATAAAGTATAATTCTGGTGATTTTTGGCGTAGATTAATAACTGCTGATGAAACGTGGGTCCACCACTACACACGTGAAACCAAAAATCAATCGAAGCAATGGGTGGAAGCTAGTGGAAGTGCTCCTAAGAAGGCGAAGACAGCGAAATCGGCTGGCAAGGTTATGGCCACTGTATTTTGGGATGCACAAGGAATATTGCTCATCGATTATCTTGAAAAGGGATCCACAATCACAGAAGAGTATTATCGTGCATTATTGGTTGAATTGGCCGATGCAATCAAGGAAAAACGACCACATTTAAATAAGAAAAAAGTGCTCTTTCTTCAAGACAACGCAGCGGTTTACACAGCATTAGATACGATACTTAAATTACGAGAATTCCACTTCGAATTGGTTGATCATCCGCCTTATAGTCCAGATTTAGCCCTTAGTGACTTTTTTCTGTTTCCAAACTTGAAAAAATGGTTCGCAGGAAAAAGATTCATCTCAAACGAAGAAGTGATTACCAAAACTAATGCGTATTTTGAGGAGTTCCCAAAATCGTATTATTCAGATGGTATAAAAAAGTTGGAAAATCGTTTTACTAAGTGTATTGAGCTAAAAGGAGACTATGTTGAGAAATGAATGATTTAAAAAAAAAAATGTTTTTTTCCCACTTAGGTAGCTTCAATATCAATCTACCCTCGTATGATTCTTTTATCTCTCTTACAACTCTGGTATGCACGTTTTATATTACACAAACAACATTTACTAAAAGGAATTGCTCGTTTTCAACTCGTTTTGGTGCTTTTCGACTGGGTTTGCCTACAGAATTTTATTTTTAAATTATTTTTTTTTAGATTTATTTCACGAGTCGTTTTTTAAATTCTTTTAAAATTCGGCTCGTAAGAAGAATTGTTGCGTTCGAATGAATTCAATTCGAGCACTCATACACAAAGTAAATAAAATTCAATCGCTAAGCTCGTATTCATTGCATGCTTCAGTATAAATTCAATACAATGCAATACCTTTGTTTAAAATTTATATAAATTTCGTAATGTCCCAAAACTCCATTAAAGCACAATGCAGAAAAGCCTGCTTTACAACCACACCAAATTATAAACGGAAGTATGGATTTCTTAATAAGAAAAAAAAAATAACACTCTAAAGGCTACCGGAAAAAAATCCTAAAAAGCCACAGGCAATTAAAAAGTGTTTGCTGAAGAATGTGGACAATGGGAAAAAGGTAACAAAAAATTATTAAATTAATAAAAATATTTATGAAATTGAAAGAATAAAAGAAAAGTTTTTATATTATACGGTTATAAAAATAATCAAATAATTAATTTTAAAAAGAAAAGAATAATAAGTGTGGAAAAGCAATGAAATAAAACCAATAAAACTTCACAAATAAAAAGTCAAAAACAAAAAAAACAAAAATGTATTCCCATGAAACAACAATAGTTTCAACAGGCTCATTTGAAAGGCAACAAATAACATGTGTGATGATGATTACATAGAGTTTTTAAAGAATAAAAATTTCATTTGTAAAGAACACAAGGGATAAACTAAAGTATTATTTATAGATTCCATTTAAAGGGTACTTAAACGAGCCATGGAATATTTTTTTTTTTTTTTTTTGTGATGAATGTGTATGCTCTTGTTTTATTAAGGAGGATATAAAAAATGCCAGGTTGTTGAAGAAAATGTTTAAAATAAGATTAAAAAGTGTATGAATTGATTGAGCTGCTGACGTGGTGTAGTGGTTAGAGCACACGCCCAGCAACAGGAATAGCCCAGGTTCGAGCCCACGCAGCGGACATGTCGAAAAATTTTAATTCTGGTTTCAAGTGTTTAATAAAGAGACTCCACTTGCTTTTAGACAAGTTTATCTAGAAAATAAAAAGAAAGTCGCACTGATCTTCCAGCTTAGCTTTCGCGTTGATAATAAAGTTTTTAAAAATGTTTTAAAGATTAATGAGACCATAAACTAAATCAAAATGTATCCCTCAAAATAGGATAAAAAATCTCTAGATATGACCCAGAAATAGCTAAACTGGCAACAGTGGGTACCATCGAGTTTTATATATAACAACAGTTTATAAGCAAATTTAATTTATTTAACATTCCTTTTCAAAAGACCAAAATACCAGCGTGTCGTTAGGTGTAGTGTGGTGTACGAACGACCCAGGAACGACCCGCAGAGGACATCACTAAGAAAAATCTAATTGTGGTTCGAATGTTTAATTAAGAGGCTTCCACTTCCCTCCAGACAACTCCATCAAAAAAAAAAAAAAATATATAAGAAGCCCCTGAACTTCCCTCGCATACCTCTGGTGATGCTTACAAACATCAGACGAATGATCAGGAAAACACGCCACCTACTGCTAAGAATTACAATGCTAAAGTAAAGACCACCACCATTAGCAAGAATCTTCAACACTACCCAAAAATTATATGGAGGGAGCTACAGTAGCTTAATCATCTACTTAGCTTGAGAGATCAAATTGGCTAAAGAAACTGAAACAAAGCAATGGATGCTTTGTGGAAAGTCAATATGCTCCCTAGAGGAGTGACGTAGAAAAAACATCATGGCGTATACTTAATATTTTATAACTCATACGCACTCATGTTCTATTCTTATTTATGTAACAATTTTTTAAACGTGATTTTTTAAATTAAAAAAACAGAAAATTTACAAAAGTGAATGAAATATTTTTTGTGGCAACAACTGAATGTTGGCTGAGCTCAAATCGCATGCCAATGGTCTGTTCCAAAACGTACGTACATAATACACATGAAACACATAGCAACCCAATCCAATTCTTCCATTTTGGGAAAGAAAAAAGGTAGTAATTACCATCATTACGGTACCATGTTCCATTAACTCTAACGTTGCTATTTTCATCGTTCTTAAAGAAATTCGGTGCAACTATGCGGCTTATATAACCCCTGCTTCTCTTCACATCAAATTGGGCATTTATGTTGACGTATCTATTGAGCCAAAACAATGCTTCATAGCTAAGGCCTACTTTTCGATAGAAACACTTTTCTCACACATCACGAACTTTGATAATAAAATTCGATGATTGACGATCATTATTCGTTTTTTAATCCATTTTTAGTGAAATGACAAAACTTGCTGATCACTGAAAAACAACACACATAACAATATTATAACACACGGTGCGACAAAAAAAATACCCGTCAAGTTATACTATTCTTCTGATAAGCTCTATTGAGTACAATAGCTTTTAACTTTTAGTATTTGTTGTTGCTTGTTTATTGTATGTTACTTATTTTCTTTGTTGTTAGTTTTTGTTGTTGCTGTGTTATTTTTATTTATTTTATCTCTTCTAATGTTTGTTGTTGTCTGTTCTGGTTATTTAAAAACAGCACGTATAGTTATGCAGCTGTTGTTTATTTATTTAAGCGAAGTAATAAACTCAGAGATGCCCAATCTTATTTTCGTAACAATATATTAAATTTTGTTAAATAAATTTTCATCTTTCAAGATCAAAATCTTACAAAGTACGCTGCGAAAATATATCACTGGATGAAATATTAGGAAGCCCTAGCAAACTTACTTGCTAGAAACTATAACATGGGACACAAATTTCTCAACTTTATTTGCAAATGAAACAAATTCAAGAAAAGGACCGGTTAACCGGTGATTTAATACATTTTTAACAGAAAACCAGTTTTTAAAAAATTGTAATATTTCGAATTATTCGAAAAAAAGGTTTTTAAAAAAATTTTAATAATCGATCTCCCTACTAATACGCTAAGCTTGGCTGAGCGTTAACCGATTTGTGAAGAAGGGAAGCAGACTTTTTAAATAATGTCCCAATTCTCAACCTGTGTCATATTGCTTTATGTTGTAAAACAAAAATTGCAGAAGACATATTACGATACAATAATACGACAGACGTAGTACTCGTAAATTGAACCAACATATATTTCATTTAATTCTTCATTGCTCAAGACCCTTCTTCATGAAAAAACTATAATATTTTTATAGATATTGTGCACCAAAAGGTCTTGATTTTATTTAATTTTTTAGGAACTAAAATGTTTTATTACTGTTTTTATATGTAGCGTTTGTATATGCATTAATTTCAAAAATTAAAATCCAAAATTTTTCAATCTCAAACAATATTTAAACTTAAGCGAAAACTCGCAATTCAAAAGCACCACTAAGAACAAGAACTGTTGAAGCAGCAGCAATTGTTCTTATGAGCAACAGGAGTATAAAAAACGAAAGTTTTCTGTTGTTGTTGGAAGAAATTACGGTACTTTATAGAACTGATTCTCATATACCGCAATATTATACCTGTATAATAAGTAGAGCAATAAAATCTTTAGCGGTACCTGCAAGTACCGTTGGGCAATAAAGGGTTAAGAAGCCTTGAAGAACATGAATGTAGTTTCCAAGCAAACACATACATATTTCATCCAGTTTTTTTACACTTTACACGCTTAGAACTGTTTTTACACATCATCTTTTTATCTGCTCAAATACATACATACGTATGTATGTACTTATGCATGAATGCAAAAATACTTTAAAAAAATTCTCTTTTCCTTTTCTATTCCACACTTTATATGCAAATACTTGTTCAATTTTAATGTCTGTTTGCATGCTTGTGGCTTAATAGTGCTTAAGAGCGACTTTGTAGATTTTTGTTTTTTTTTTTGCTCTTTGCTATTGCAGTTGATTTAGTTGGAAAATGTTGAATTGAGGCTAAAAAAAAAACAACTTTTGCTTATATTCTGGAAAATCTTGAAAGCAAATCTAATTCTGTAGTATTTATAAATTTGGTACATAATTCTTATATTGACCCCTAAACAAAGCTCAGTACTATAAATAGATTTTTATTTTGCACACCTAAGAAAACTCACCACTCTAGTATAGATTTAATGCAAAGAAATAAATTTGCAAGAAAAAAGTTAATGGAATAATAATATCATGCAACAAATTTGAAAAAATTTTCTGACTATAGATAACCACTATATATTTTTGATGCGCTATGGTCGCCTAACTTCAAAAATCATCAGCATTTTAGATTCTGTGCATAAGTTTTTTTTAACATTTTTTTTTCTAAAATATGAGATTTTTGGAGAGACTGCTTCATACATCTTATGATCATTGGATTTCGTTAAGTCATATGTTGAAAAATTCCAAGGCATTCCAATATTTTCTAATATAACCCGTATTTTTGGGGTAATTGAGAAACAAATTATACAATTTTTTTTAAATTAGGACATTTCTGATTTCTAAAAGTTCACAAAAAATTGAAAGCAGCTTATATTTATCAGTTTCACTATTTATTCATAAAGCAGCATATGATAGAAATAAAACAAACCATAATTCGTGAAAATCGTTTGGTAAATACATATTTTATTCCCAATAAAGTGAAAGTCTGGGTACTTTTAAATATCAGGTCCGCCATCCAAAGTTTTTTTTTTTCAACTAGTGCTTACTTCGTAAATGGTAACACTTAGCTCATTTAGCTCTGATTTGGCAGATAATTAGTTTATCCTTCCGCTAAAGGAGTATGGTTGTGTATACGCTTGGGCAACGCTGAGAAATATTGAGACATTACTTTGAAAATCATGGTAATGTTGCAGAATGTGTGCGATGTATTCAGATGAAGCATTGTCACATTTAAGGTACAGAAAACCCGCACGCATGCATTGAAAAGCCGATACACCCAAGACGAGTTACAGTTGGGCCATGTTTCTTCGAGAATGAGCAAGGGGTGGCCGTTACAGTCAAAGGCGATTGTTATCAGGCCATGTTGAATGAATTTTTGTTCACAAAAATTTAAGAGGAGGATATTAGCAACATTTGGTTTCAACAGGACGGCGCTACGTACCACACAGCCGAAGCTACACTGAATGCTTTATGCCCTGTTTTTGAAGATCAAATTATCAGCCGCAGAGCTGATGTCGTTGGGCCACCTCGGAGCTGCGATTTGACACCGTTGGACTATTATTTATGGGGTGCCGTCAAAGATAAGTGTTACGCCAACAAGCCAGAGACAATTGACGCTTTAAAAGATAATAATGTGCTTAAAAATTGGACCGATGGTGTAGGCTACTGCATGGCCAGCCGAGGCAGCCATTTGAATGAAATTATTTTCCATTATTAACCGGAAGGATTGTACTTTCAAATAAAAAAAGAAATTTGAGAAAATATTCAGTATTTTTTTTTAGCATTTAAAAAAATATATATTTGGCAGTTTCTTTATAAAAAGTTTTTGTTGTAATTGAGTGTTATGGGTGTATAAGCGATATTTTTTTCGAAATTCATAAATATCACTCATACGCTCACACTCTTGAAAATATAATATGTATTTACTAAGGAGATCGAACGGTCATTATTCGACCGGATTTAGCCGGTTTTTTTGGTTTTGTCGGATACGGTTTTTTCAAAATCTCAATTTTTTGAATATCGAATAAACCGGTTAATTTGACACGATTAACCGGTTGATTTCAATAGGTAAAATTTTTAAACGTTTGTTTATTTTTTTATTGCAAATATGCTTATCGCTTAATTACTTGTAAAAATTTAATTATTTTTGCACATATGACAACCCTGAACGTCTCACAAAAAACGTGAAAACCAATGTAGATCGAAAAATATATGCTAACTTAAGCAACAATAACATTTTCTCATCTTCTGTATATAAATATTGATTTTTATATATAGAGAATCAACAAGACTCTCTGAAAGCCCACAAACCCACAACCGACGGCTCCGAACGGCAGATATATTAGCTAGTGAAGTTTTTCATAGCGTAAATATACATAACCAGTCGCTAGTAATGTTGTGAGGTAATATCGCTGTTAAAAGTTTTCAGATGGTCTGGCCTGGGATTGAACAACGACTTCTTAGTTGAAAGCTTGGTGTCTTACCTAACATACCGCAGTGACACACTCTCTATTAAAAGTGTGGTACATGAATTTACATACAAAACTGTTCGAAACCTAAGCAACTTTTCTCGTCTATGCCATTAAGGACTCGTATCTTACCAATAGATTTACTCAAAATAAAACATTTAATTTTTGTTATCTTAGGCACCTAAATTATAACCAAACCTTTAACTACATTCTCTACCAAGTTATAGAACAAAAACGAAATTAGTTCCTTGAGTAGCTGTTCGAAACTTAAGCAACTTACAGTACTTTGTGTAATAAACTTTGTTTTTTATGGCCTCCGCACACCGTTTTGGCATAGTTTTTATAAGATTTGTTAGAAATATTGTTAGTATTGATTGCCACTTTAATTGAAGCCCTCCGTCGGCTTCTGCTTATATTTAGAATGACGTGGTCCAGCGCTGCGCTTCAAGAATTAAGAACAATTTTATTTAAATAAAATAACAGGCTAACCGGTTATTTAAATAATTATCAACTGAGAACCTGTTTTTTAAAAATTGCTTTTTTTCGAATTATTCGAAAACCGGTTTTTGAAAAATGTAGAATAATCGATCTCCCTAGTATTTACCAATCGATTTTCATGAAATGTGGTTTATTTCATTTTTAATAAATATATGCAACTTTGTGAATAAACGGTGAATCTGCTGAATATTTGGTGCCTTCTATTTTTTGTTTGTTTTCAAAAGTCAAAAGTATCACAATTTTTCAAAAAAATAAAATAAAATTTTTGTTGCGAATTGTTTCTCAATAACTCCAAAAATACGGATTATTTTAAAAATTTTGTATTATAATGACTTAAAGGTGGTATAATTTGGAATTTTCAAACATATGGCTTAACGAAATTGAATGAATCATTTCAAAGTTATCATAAGATGTATAAAGCAACCTCTTCAAAAATCTCACATTTAAAAAAAAAATCTAAAAAAAAACTTATCCATAGAATCTGAAACGTACATCCGGGGAAATTGTGTGGCAGACGAACTTGCGAGTGCTGACTCTATCCTCAGAAATGAGGAGATCGACCACTCAGTTTGGATGCCACTCTCCTCTGGCAGACTTACGGTCATGCGGTACATGTTGGGCAGGGCACAGCCACGGTGGGATGATGAACTCACGTGCTCTGTATTGAGACAAATCTGGCCCCTATTTGATCGGGCTCGCTCGGAGTCTATTATAGGGATGCCGCGGCTTAGGCTGCGAACTCTTGTGGCTGTGATTACTGGGCACTGGGTGGCTGGTGTCCACGCTAGGAGATTGGCTCTGCCGTTCAATGACTAATATAAGGGTTGTCAGGATGAGGAGGAAGAGGAGAGTCTTTCGGATCTGGCCGGTGTGAATATCGGCATGATCTCTTCTTTTGTACAAGCGTCTGGTAGGTTCGGATCGGACCGAGACGCGGACATATAGGTTGTTCATTTTCTGAATTACTGATGGGTAACACAGTGGGATCAATATTGGATCCATGTGGGCTTGGTCGCGCCACCCGTCCTTACTAACTAACTAACACAGAATCTGAAATGCTGATGATTTTTGAAGTTAGACAACGATAGCACACAAAAAAAATATATTGAATATCAAAGGTATTTTTGCTTGTTGCATAGCGTAATTAACCGTATTTATATCTTACCCCATAGTGCATATTAGAATGATTTTGACGCTGTTGTTGCCATCTAAATGGAATACCTTCAGTAATTTAATACCATTTTTTATAAATAAAATATAAAAAGTTGGAATATTACAAATTCATTAATAATTATTTCAATTTTTTGACGAATTTGTTGACCACACACAGTTTGTATGTTTACGTGAATTCCAAAACATCAAAATACATTGTACACTTTTTTTAAAAATCAAAGAATATTGTAGTTTGCTTTGTATCGATACAGTAGTAATACAATAGTAATACATTAGTAATTAGTTTGCTTTGTATCGATACAGTAGTAATACAATAGTAATACATTAGTAATTAGTTTGCTTTTTATCGATACAGTAGTAATACAGTAGTAATACTGTATCGACACAAAGCAAGCTACACTATTTTTTGCTTTGTTAAAAAGAAATACACAATGTATTTTGATGTTTTGGAATTCACCCTTTTTCACAAGACACGTTCTATACATATATGACATTCTAAGTAAATATGTTTTTGTCTTTCATACATACACCTTTACTTGTACATATTTTGCATTGTTTTTGTTCGTAATTAATTTCTTAATTTGTATTAATTTATTTTTTAGAACTTAAGTTATTATTAAAAAAAGAATCACATTTTATTTAAAAAAAAAAATTAATAACAATTTTCATCTTTTCAAGTTTCGTTGACGTTTCACGTTCACATTTTTTTTACAAAAACAAAATTAAAATGCTTTTACGTTCTCTAACCGTTAGTGTCTACAGCGAAAGTAATACTGTTTTAACTGCTTCATTGTAACAGTACTTTTATATTTTCCAAAGCATATTTTAACACTGAACGAAAACAGTCTTATCGACTTGCGCTGTTATAGACCAGTTCTCTGTTAAATCTTTTTCTCTTTTGTAATGATAATTGTGTACTTTTTTAACTTCAAGGAATGTAATATTTCTCTTTATTGTTTATGTGTAAGGAAATTTAAAAAAACTAAAAAAAAAAATTAAAAATTTAATCGTTGCGCGAGAACAAATTTAATCAAATATTTAATAGAAAAATTTCTTGTTATGTTTAATGTGTTTTAGAAAAAAAAATAAAAAAATTTTCTTGCCTTTAAATAAAATTTTAATTTTAATTTTTGTGATTTTGATGCGCTGAATGCACATCCGTTTTAAGTTTTTTCCATCGGGCTCAAATTTTTGTTTATGGGCGTGGCAAATTTTTCGCCCAAAATATAGTAGTTATGTTAATATATTTCATCATAACCGATCCATCCCCACTTTCGTTTCCTTAACTGTTTCAGTATGGGTTTCTCATTAGTCAGTTCTGTATTACTTAGGCCAGAATATTCTGCATAGGATTCTGAGGCACTTTTTAATGAATACCTGGAGTTTCTGTGTGATGTTATTCGATATAAGCCAGGTTTCACTGCCATACAGCAGTACAGATTTAACTCATGAGTTGAATATTTAGAGCTTAGTCCGTCTGGATATATGTAAGCTTCTCCATACTGACTGCAGTCGTACAAATGCCGCTCTCGCTTTATTTAACCTGTTATCTACGTCTGTTTCTGCGCCACCGTTTGTAGTCATTGTACTTCCTACATAGCAGAAGCTATTTATATACTCGACTGATTGGCCCTGTAGCATGATGTTTTCCGTGCTCTCATTGCTTACTTTCATAGCCTCGGTTTTCTTGATGTTTATCTCAAGTCCAATACTATGAACCAATCTTTCTAGATCCTCCAGCTTCGACTGCATATTGGAAATCTTATGCGAGTGTAGATAAATGTCATTTGCGTAGTCCAAGTCTTCGAGTTGGCGTGAATGACTCCGTTTAATCCCTCTTCTTTTTGATCAGACTTTGCTCATTATGTCATCCAGCACGATGGTGTATAGCTGAGGTGATAGTGGACATCCTTGTTTAATCCTTGGTGTGAAGTGGTTGGCTGATGTTTTCGTTGTGAAGAACTGAAAGTTTTGCATCCTCATACATCCTGTTCTTAGTCCTTTCCATATAGTCGTTTGTCTGATGATATCAAACGCTTTCTTGAAATCGACGAATACTAGATACATGGTGGTACGTCATTCTATGGATTGTTTAATGATTATTCGTAAAGTGTTGGCCTGATTTACGCAGCTTCTATTCGGCCTGAAGCCTGCTTGTTCGTCTCGCAGTATGTTTTATATTCTGTTCCGAAGCGTCCTCTGTATTATGACTGCAAGTATCTTCTATATGGTATCGAGTAGACTAATTCCTCTAACTTTACAATGATGCCCTTCTTCCCACTTTCATACTGATGTGATGTGAGGCAATAGAACTTCAGCTGTGGTTTTTATGTCAACACGTGGAATTTCCGCTGGTAGTCCATCTTCGCCTGCCGCCTTATTATTATTCAAATTACCAATCGCCTCTTTTATCTCATTCAGATTGGGAGGATTGCATGGTATTCTTAAACTGTTTTCCTTATCTCTGCTCTCAACCGTTCCGCTATCCCCAGTAGTGTTCGTGACGTTACTAATTTCATTGGAATATTCTCTCCATCTCTGTGTTTGCGCATTATTGTACGTTATTAGTGTACCATTTCGATCAGCAACAGCTTGGTTCCTATTACACTTTTGACTAGTGAGATAGTTAATCGTCTGGTACAGTTTTTTTATATTACTTCGACCAGCTGCTTCTTCTGCTACCGTTGCCAGTCGTTACAAGAACTTTATTCTGTCTCTTCTTGCAGCTTTCTTTACTTGTTTCCCCAGCTGATGGTATTGTGGCTATTCAGCTCCAATTTCAGTTCCCTTCATTGAAAAACCAGGTTCCAAGTGGAATCTGATATACAAACTCTTCTATTTGGTTGCACTACACCAAGTGTTTCCTCCACGACTTGATTATATATTGCTTTGCTATCTTCCCATAAGTGATGTTGGTTTGTTGGTGGCCGTTCACGGATTGCCAAGGTTAATGCTTGCCTGGTTGCATCATTCTGGAGTTTTTGTAGATCGAGCCGTCTTCACCTTGTGCGCCTGATGGTGCTTTTTTGACATTTAAATTTAATCTTGATTTCATCAGTAATGTCAGCTCCTCTCCTATTTCTTACTCACATATATGTATACGGTCTATCTAATTGCGTGCATTGCTGCTTGGGGATGTCCATGTATATTTGTGTATATTCTTATACGGGTAGATGAAGCCACCTATGACTATGGCACAATTCTTTTAGTCGCTCTACGTTCTTATTCCTGACTTCAGAACCGTGTGTTCCCACAGTGAACCGCATGTTAGTATTTTCGCTACCTATCTTCGCGCTAGAATCACCCATGAGTGTGATGATATCACCTCTTAGAATTTCTGTAACTAAGTGACCTCACGCTTATTTGAGATGATTGACGCTTATGGACTGCTCTTGGGCTCTTCTTCAATAAAACTCCTGACTAAAAGAATATCCTATTGCCTTTGCCTGTCCTTGTCTTGTTGTTTTCAGTAAAACGTTTATTCAGAAATATATTTTGTCAGCCAATGAACGTATGCTTTTTGCACAATATAATTTTGATTTGTGTAAAATTCAGTAATTCAATAAGGTGTCACAGAACTAATACCTTTAGCACGTAAGTATTAATATTTAATGCGTTAATAATGGTGCTTTTAGTATAATCTTTTAAATAAAAACTTCTAATAGCGCAATAGCACAAGCAATTAAAATGTCATTTAAAGTCGCACTTTTTTTAATATTTGGTTTGTGAGGTTGAAATCTAATATATCATCGGAGCCTAGAATCACAAAAGTAAATTTGCTTTGGTGCAACATCCTAAAGACCTACTGAATTTAATACAAATACTTTTTTATTTCTTCTGTTAAATACTTAACCTACTTTCCTTTTTAAAATTACAAATATTTTTTTTTTGTTTGTTTTAATTTTTAAAGACATTACCGACCGGCCGTACAATTATTTTCCGTTTATTTAATTACAATACTCATGATAATCTTTCATAGGTTGTAACTTGTATATGAAACTGTTTTGTACAATTGAGCTGCTTTTTTAATTGTTAGTTAATTGCTTTTAAATGGGCATAAACAATGAAATTAAATAAACAATTAAAACAGATTATTGAATAATTTTAAATATTTATGCGGTCATGAAGCCTATATTATTGAAATAAATGCTTTATTTTAGTTTGATATAAATAAAGTGAAAGTACAACTACGGAAATTATTAAATTATTTATTATTTTTTAACTTTATTTATTAGTTTAGCCTATTGAATTACCTCTTGCACATTTAAATAAAAGTTAATGAAATAATTTTTGTATAAAAATTCATTTCGTTTTAAAAGCAGAAAGTTTAAGTTTTTCAAACGGCTTTCTGAGACAATAAGGGAAAAACTGTTTCTGAACTGAATCCATTGTGCTAATGTTAATACCATATCAAGAATCCCCAACTACAAAGCGGCTTGACTTGACTTGGAAAATGAACAAGTTTTGTATCGCAGTAATCTTAAATCATTGGCCCTACATTTATAAAGGGCTTAAGATAATCACTTGCCACCACCTTACAGAAAACGGGAAGCTGTTAACCAACCCAATGGAAGAGCTGCAGAGATGTAGGGAGCACTTCGCTGAAGTCTTTCAAACGCCCATCAACTCCTATACTAATAATGAGTCCCCGCATATATAGCACGGATTTCGCGCGTCAACAACAAATGCCCCAATGAAGCAGAAATCTCTTCTGCAATGAGGAACACCAAAGCGGGAAAAGCTGCGGTAGTTGACTATGTTGTACCGGAAATGCTCATGACTGATCCAGAAATAAGTTCACGAATTCTGCAGCCGCTATTTAAAAACATCTGTGAGAACGAAACCTTTCCGACTGAACGGCTGCAGGGAACTTTGGTAAAGATTCCGAAAAAAAGGGGCAACAACTGATGGTAACAATTGGAGTAGTATCATGCTGTTGTGTGTGACACTTAGTTTTGGATCTCATAACAGATAAAATCGATGTCACTCTTCGCAACCAACAGGCAAGGTTCAGGTCACAACATTCTTATATGGAACACATTGCGTCCCTTCGAATCATACTGGAGCAAATCAATGAGCTGCAGCACCCGTTATAGTTAGTGTTCTTCGATTTCGAGAAAGCTTTTGACCGTCTGAAACACCAGAGCATCTGGGATGAGAAAGAAAGGCGAAATATGCTACATTCAGTTGTAGAGTGTTGCACGGAAGAGCGCTTTCTGAGCCTATCAATATACTTTCAGGTGTCCGTCGGGGGTGTATCCTTTCCCCACTCATTTTATTCTAGTGGTAATTGATGAAGTACTTCGAACAAGTATAGATGCCACTCTCAACAAAGGCATTCTTTGGCACCCAATTAGTATGAAACACCTCAACGACCTGACTTATGCTGATGATATTGCGTTGTTATCTACGAGGCGAAGCCACATGCAGAACAAATTGTATAGTTTGCGAATATGCTCTGAAAAATATCAGTTGCGCATCAATTTAAATAAACCAAAAGCCATGGTAGTGAACAACTCACGCACTGATCACATTTTCCTTGATGATAAACCTGACATACCTTCGCAGCCTAATCACACCAAATGGCGGTGCCAAAACAGATGTCGAAGCTTGACTCGCGAAGGCAAAAGGGACATTTTCTAGCCTACGAAAAGTATGGCGATGCCAGCAACTATCATCTGCAACCAAAATTTGAATATTCGATGCGAATGTAAAATCTGTACTCCCTTATGGAAGTGAAATTTGTCTTGTGTCAGTGGAGGCAACGAACAAACTACAAGCATTCGTCAACCGATGTCTGAGAAATATTCTGTGTATTTGGTGGCCCCACAACTGGATTTCCAACTTGGTGCTGCATAGAAGATGCAGACAAACACCCATTTTCCTGGAGATAAGACTGCGAAAATGACACTGGATTGGTTACACATTGCGGAAGCCGACGGACAATGTTGCAAGACAAGCTCTCGACTGGAATTCGCATGGAAAGCATAGCCGCATTCGACCGAGAGGCACATGGCGGTGAAGCCTAGTGGACGAGATAGCGTCTGTTCATGAGGAACTTAGTTGGATGCAGATCAAAGGTCTAGCTAAAAATCGTAGTAAATTCAAGAAATTTTGTACGGCACTATGCGCCACTTAGCGGCGCGTGAGCAACTGATAATAATAATAATATAGGGTCCGCTAAATAAATTTCTTTCTGAAAATGCTATAAAAAAACTACTGAATATTTTCTCAAATTTCTTTCTCTATTTGAAAGTACTATCCTTCCGGTTAATAATGGAAAATAATTTCATTCAAATGGCTGCCACAGTTGGCCATGCAGTAGCCTACACGATCGGTCCAATTTTTAAGCACATTATCGATTGTGTGCAGCTGTATTTCACCAATGGCTTCACGAATATTTTTTTTTTAAAGCATCAATTGTCTCTGGCTTGTTGGTGACGGCACCCCACATATAATAGTCCAACGGTGTCAAATCGTAGCTCCGAGGTGGCCAAACGACATCAGCTCTGCGGCTGATAATGTGATCATCAAAAACAGGGCGCAAAAAATCGAATGTAGCTACGGCTGTGTGGCACGTAGCGCCGTCCTGTTGAAACCAAATGTTGCTAAAATCCTCCTCTTCAATTTTTGTGAACAAAAATTCGTTCAACATGGCCCGATAACGATCGACATTGACTGTAACGGCCACCCCTTGCTCATTTTCGAAGAAAAATGGCGCAAACAGTAACTCGTCTTGGGTATATCGGCTTTTCAATGTATACGTGCGGGTTTTCTGTGCCCCAAATGCGACAATTTTGCTTGTTTACATACCCGCCAAGATCAAAATGAGCTTCATCTGAAAAGATGACTTTTAATTCTGCAACATTACCATGATTTTCAAAGTAATGTCGCAATATTTCCCAGCGTTGTTCAAACATATACACAACCACATTCGTTCAGCGGAAGGATAAAGCTAATTATCTGTCAAATCAGACATGAGCTAAGTGTTACCATTCACGAAATAAGCACTAGTTGAAAAAAAAAACCCGTTAGATGGCGGACCATATATTTTTTTATCTTTAGGCAAAAATATAACAAATTTTATTAGAATTGTCTGCTTCTCACAGAACTAATTTTAGTTTAAAAATTTAAGCATTAAATTCTTATATGCGTATGTATGCGTATGTTAAAATATCAAAAAAATTAATGTTAGTTTTTCATATAAATTAAGAGCTGGTCAGAAAAGAAACATTTGAAAATTTATTTATTTTTTTTGTTCTTTCAAACATTTTTCCAGTTAGAGAAAATCCTCTTTCAGTATTAGACAGCATCATTTTCAGATTATTCTATTCAGAAAAAAAGGAAACACAAATAAGCTTAAAAAAATATTTAAGCAACCAAAGAAATGAATTGCTTGCCGTAGATGAAAAATTTAACTTTTCAATTGGTATGGTTGGTAGCAAATCAAACAAAATGAAGGGAGAAAATGTTAGAGAAGTATGTTTAAAGAAGAAAAGAGAACATCAAGAAAATAGCACAAATTCAGTTTTTAAATTTGAATTTTTAATTTTAGACAGACAATTTGAAAACCTTGGAACTGCAGGTTAAACAAGTACTCAAAGACAATTATGCTGCAAAATCTTTGACTTTCAACAAAACTGAATAAATTTTAAATGAACATTTTTAAAGCAATGATTTAAATAATTGAATAATGATTTGGTTTCAATTTTAGAGTTTCTTGAGGTTTTTTTTCTTCGTCACTAGGGAGCATATTGGCTTTCCACAAAACATCCATTGTTTCGTTTCAGTTTCTTTAATCAATTTTATCTTCCATGATTAATCCACTGTAGCTTTCTCCATATGATTTTGCGTAGTGGTGAAGAACCTTGCTAATTGGTGGTAATCTCTACTTTAGCAGTGTAATTTTTTCCCAGTAGGTGGCGTGTTTTCCTGACGATTCGTCTAATGTTTGTCATCATCGCCAGAGCTATGCATGAAGGTCAGAGAACTTCTTCTTTATTTTTTTTTTTTGTCTGGAGGGAAGTTGAAGCCTCTTTATTAAGCATTCGAAACAACAAATAAATTTTTCTTCGTCTTGTCCTCTGCTGGTACTCAAACCTGGGTCATTTGTGTTGTTATGCGTGCGCTCTTGCCACTAAACATTGAGTTTAAATGTTATAAATTTCAGTTTGGTTAGCACCCTCGAAACAAAGAGCGAATTAGTACTTTTGTGCTATTTTGATACTAAGATCAGCAAGTATAAAATTTTGCATCGAACATTAGCTGATAAAGAGAAAAAGTGGAATAACCCAGTCAGTGACATTCAAGAACTGCTCAATCGTATCGCGGTTTATATCCGCCCTACTGCTAAGTACCGAAAAGTTTGCAGCACACAGTGTGCTAAGCTTGCTCCTACATAAAGCAGAGCTTTCACACAGCCATTAAGCCACCGATTCCTGAAAAAAAAAAATATTTTTTTAAGTTAAAAATTTTTTATTTATCTTTGAATTTTATAATAAATGAACATTTTATGACTCTTCTAGCTGATGCTGTTGTTCGGCTTTTGGTTTTGTCGGTAATAATAGAAGTGAATATAATATGGCCGTTTGTCGTCGTTGATAGAAAATAATCAACGTCGGTAGTTGATGGTCGACTGCTTGTGGCAGTGCTGCCACTATACTCCCCCTGACGGTGAGGGCTCATGTGAACCTACTAGGTTTGATGGTTTGAGGTGCAAAAGTAAGGAAAGTTGAGGTCTTCATGGAGCTCTGCTTGTCTTGGTTTGGACCTTGCTCAGTTTTTTGCACTATCAGGGGAAATGTGCATCTGTGAACTACTTCTGGGTCTATTTTCTAGAACTGGCAGGTTGTGAATGTCAACATTGTTCGACAAGAAGACCGGCTTTAAGCAATCGATGCTGATGTTGCTTGGGCGCCCATGAACTAAAACAGTAAAAAACTTATTGAAATGCTTTAAGACTGTATATGCGTTAGAAAGGGACGTATATAGTCGTTTCGGACGAAGGCGTGACTCGTTTCCGTCGGTTTAAGTTTCTGCATCGATGTTCGCAACTAAATGACGGATTTGCTTGATGAATGTGGAACCTTTGTTGGGTTGAGGAACTTGCCAGGAACTGTTAGAATTGTGCCATAGACGAGTTCAACTCGTGAAGCATTCAAGCTCTGTTTAAAAGTGACACTAATTCTTAATAAAATTGTGTGGGAAAATTGTAACGTCCTCGCCGATGAATGATCATTAGAAGTCGCGGCGTAAACGAAGATATAGTTGTATTTTCTGTTTGGCGAAAACTTTAATTCTGGAACCCTTAAATAGATATTAGGCGATTTGCCCAAAATGGCCACATCAGCACCACTGTCTATAAGAAATTGTTTGTCGGTGTATTTATCCTTAATTTGCTGGCAAAATATTTCGCAATCGGTGGGGGAAATAACGCCTTTGTCCTCCACTGGCCTTTCGGGTCATTCAGAAGATGACGATGCGGTAGACGATAGATTGTTTTCGAAGCGCTTCTGTATCTGCAAGATCTGCAACATTTTCCGGCATATCGATCGTATTTTTGGTGTTACCAGCACTCATGACCAGTGGTATTAAATTTATAAGTGGCTCTTGCGCGTGATCGAGAGCGAGTGTAAAGTTTTCCAAATTTCTTACCTATTTCGTCGACGGCTGCACGCAGTTCGATAATCCCATTCGGCTGTTCTGCCAGAACTTCTTGAATTTGGCTTGGCGTCAGAGCATCTAGAGCCAAGTCAGCAATTTACGTGAACTCCATTGGCGAGCCGGAGGAGCAGCACCAGCTGGCAACTTTGGTAATCATTTTGCGCAAAGGTCTTTTGTTGTCGAATCTCCTAGGCATTACCGGTAACGCGCTTCATTTCGAAACACAGCTCTGAAGGCTTTTTAAAGTCGAGGGTAGGCGATTAACGCTGTTTGCTATCCAAAAAGTGATCGATTATTGATTCTGACAACTGCGACATAGTATTAAGGTCGAGTGCCGCTAACATCGTTACCTGTGCTAACGTAGCCGTTGACAACGATATTAGCGCCGCTAACACCGTTACCTTTGCTAACGTAGCCGTTGACAACGATATTAGCGCCACTCGACCCTAAGACTATTTCGCTTTATATATATACATGTATGTATATATGGGGGTGACGTGGTGTAGTGGCTAGGGCGCACACATAACAACACAAACGACCCAGGTTCGAGCCCCAGTACAGGACATGACGAGGAAAAATATAACTGGAGTTTCAAATATTTAATAAGGAAACAACATCTAAAAAATAAAGAAGAAGCTCACTGACCTTCCTGCATACCTCTAGCGATGATGACAAACATCAGACAAATGATCAGAAAAACACGCCACCTACTGGGAAAAAATTACAATGCTAAAGTAGAGATCAGCACCAATTAGCGAAGATCTTCACCACTACGCAAAATCATATGAAGGAAGCTACAGTGGATTAATCATATACTTAGCTTTGCAGATCAAATTGATTAAAGAAACTTAAACAAAGCAGTGAATGCTTTGTGAAAAGCCAGTATGCTGCCTAGAGGAGTAACGAAGGAAGAAATAAATGTATGTATACATATAAAATATAATATAATATAATAAAAATATAAAATAATCACAAGTATCTGTCTGTAAAACCACTCTATAAAATTTTGTTGATTTTTTCGACACTTACCTTATGAAAGTAAAAAATTTTGTTCTGTTCTAAGTTTGTTTATATACACATGCACACAAAAACGTTTAAAAAATGAAAAGTTCACATATTGTCCTGCTCAAGGCTGTTATAGCTTCACCAGAAGCAATTAAGTATTGAATTTCAAAACGAAACTCAAACGGTCACCATATAACACTTACCAACACATACCAACACTTTAATTAACTATGAAAAATGGATTATAATTATCGTCTTAACGCAATTGTTGAATGTCTCGTTATATGTAGTGCAGGCAGATGTAGGAGCCAAAGTGTTTTCCATACATTAACACATTGGCCAAAGAATTAAAAACAAACATGGGCTTAAATCACCAAAATCCGCAAAATGTGGTTTAATACTGTTAAATTTTCACTTAAATTAATTAAATAATGTACACGATTAATAAAAATAAGAGATAAAATTAAGGGCAAAGTATTCAAAATAAATTTAAAAAAAAACTTAACTGGCTTCCATCTAAACAAAGAGCATGATAACCGCAACCAAATATATTTGCTAAGCTCATGTTGCACTTATAACTTAAACAACCAGAAACGTTGAAAATTATTACGATAATGATGTGGTTTTAAGTGAAAATCTTAAATGCACATCATCAGCTAACATATTTGATTATCTATTAAAATCTATATAAAAATGGATGTGTGTGTATATAAGTTTGATTATGCCGTATAGAACGGCTAAACGGCTGAACAGGTTTTTTGAAATTTTTACAGTATCTCTGTGTATGTTTGGAAGAAGTTAAAGCCTAAAAAAGATTCAAAAATTTCAACTAGGCAGTGCCACGCCCATACAAAGTATATATTTATTTGTTTATGTTTTCAAAATGGTAACAGTAAGAGACACAAAATTTAGTCTAAATAGCCTCATAGCAAATACAAATTTTCAGTAAAAAAGTGGGCGGAATTAAGCACGTGGGCATGGTGCCTTCCATACTATCCAAATATTGTTTGTTTATGTCTTAAGAATGGTAAAAGTGTAAGATTCTGAATTTGGTCTAAATGACTTTGCAGTCGGTTCAAATCATCAGTAAAAAAATGGGCGGAATTGGATAAGTAGGCGTGTCATTGTTTATACATACATAATAAATATTAATCTACATTTATACATCTACGAGTACATATAAAAAAGGTTGTCCTATGTTCGTCATTTGATAACTCGAGAGCCACTAAACCGATTTACAAACCAATGCATGCGTTGGTAAGGTGTACTTGCACTGATGGCTTTTGTTCAATATATATTATATGTTTATATGTCCATATCTTTAAAATGGCGATATTAAGAGTTTATTAGTTTGCCCCGAATAACTTTGTGGTCATTATAGATCATCACTCAAAAAGTGGGCGGATTTGGATCAGTGCGGGTGACACCTCCCATAGAAAGCAAATATTGATTTTTGTATCTAGAAAATGGTAAAAGTTTATAAATTTGGACCAAATAACTTTCTGGCCATTATAAAATATCACTCAAAATGAGGGCAGAATTCGATAAGTGGGAGTGGCACCTCCCATACAAAGTAAACATTGGTTTTTGTATATCTTTGGAATGGTAATAGTGGAAGGTTCTAAATTTGGTCTTAATGACTTAGTAATCAATACAAATCATTACTTTTAATGCATTCCTTTAAATTTTTCTTATGAAGAATACATGTTATAGGTATAGGTATGTAGTATGTAAGAACGCTAATAATAAAAGTTTCTAAGTTTGGTTCAAACAAATCGTGGATAAAACATATTATTAATCAATAACTTGATGAGAATGGATAAATGGTTGTTGCACATCCCTTTCATACTAAATATGGATTTTTTATATGTGGAGAACGGTAACAGTTAAAGCTTCGTTATTTATTCACATTAATGATAAAGCGAGAGAAATCCGATTAGCGGGTATGCGCACAGCATACCAGGTGAAAGCTATCTACATATACAGCTAAGAAGAAGAATCGATTATGTAGAAATTTTTATAGTGTCTTTCTGTGTTTGGACTGGCACCGTATTACATAAGACCAGCACCCAGGGGATGGTCCCTACTCATGCGGGGTTGCGGAAAGGAGGACAAAGGGAATAGTGTTTATGGACGTTTGATTTAAATTAACTCATATCGTATCTCTACGTATACAAGCTAAGAAGAAGAATCAATTATGTAGAAATTTTTATAGTGTCTTCCTGTGTTTGGACTGGCACCGTATTACATAAGACTAGCAACCAGGCGATGGCCCCTACTCATGCGGGGTTGCGGAAAGGAGGACAAAGGGAATAGTGTTTATGGACGTTTGATTTAAATTAACTCATATTGTAAGTGACCAGGGTTGGAAAAAGCTCAGGTTTTCCAAAAAAAAAAACCCATCGTGCTTTATTAGATCTTTTGGGTTTTATTGGGTTCAAAATTTCGTTCAAGTCGACAAAAAAAAATTTTTTTTTTTTGAATCACGTTGTTTCAGCATTTATAATGCAATTTTGCACTCTTGGTGGAATTAAGCTAAAACTCGGTAATTGGAGCAGACTGCAATTACTTCGCTTAAATCATGTATTATGAGACATATTTAAGTTATTCTTTTGCATGACAACAGCCGTCATAAAAGTTTCAAAACAATTATTAAAGACGATGAAACATCCGCCGTATTGTCGGGCTGTTGCGACGGATACAATGTACTCACTCGTCTTTATACGGGTTTTCTTTATATGGCATTTCGCTTAAGCGGCCTGTTTGAATTTTGGAACACATTCACTTTAAGTGCAAATTACCTCGTAGATTCTTCATTTTTTTAACCAAAAGTTTGAGGGAAGCAAACCCAACACATATTCATCTCGTTTAAACGCATTTCGATTTACGGTCTACATTTACAGAAACTATCTAGGCCGTATAAAGAGGTATGAGTTTATCTTTTAACATGTCACCGAACCATTTCCTTTGAAGAAATACAAAATCAGCTTCAAAGATGGAGCGACTCAAAAGAGTAGAAGTTTTTCTGAGACGCTATTGGGAAATTAGCTCATAGGTGGGGAAAAAATGTAAGCAATGATTTGATAAATTTGTTTTTTTATTATCTTTTGAGCACAAAATGGAACAAATAAATACGCAAATTACACTTTTTTGTAAAAAAAACCTTGAAAACCTTTAAATAAACAAAAAACCACCCGATATTTTTTAAATATAATACCCAATAAAACCCGGTAAATACCAGTACTACGTAAAAATATATGATTTTTAGAATTAATTCCTCAATTTCGTCAGAATGCATTCCGTTATAGCGATAGAACAATGAATGGATCTAAAATGGAAAATATATTTAGGAAAATAACGAAGATTGTGATAGCGAAGCATGGCCGGGTTTACATAGAAAAATGCATTCTGACTGAAATAAGTTAACAAGTTAAGAGGAAACAAAAATTACGAATAATTTAGATATAGTATATTTGATACACACGAACACACAGGACTTCTCATTGCATTGTTCGCTATTTGGATTACTTATGCGAATCACCACGTTTACACTATACCTTGGTAATTCATTTTGATGGTTTTTTTATATTCTTATTTATTGTGTTGTTGATTGTCATTAAATTGTGTTTTATTGTAGAAATGGAAACAAGTTTAGAAAATCAAATAACACATTTAGCGTTGACCAAACGCCGTTAAAAATTAAAGGTCATAATAATTTTTTAGTAATACACAGGGTAAATGAAACTAAGTTACTTACAATTTGGTTGATTCCTTATAAAATTTTTGTATGGCGGATTATGTAATTCGGCTAATAATTAGGCTAAAAAAAGCATTGTAGTGTGAAAAAGGCATTATCCATGCATTGCACTTAAATAAATTATTTAATTTTTTTAATTTAAATTTCTTAGTAATGCATATACACATTTTCTTTTAATGTTTACGATTCTCATATACAATACTTACGCAACTAAAGTGATTATTGAATTATAATGGATGAGAAATAAACAAACTAATTTTGGTTTTAACATAAATAATAGTTTGACTTTGCAATCCTCTTAAAAGGTTAAGTACTTTTGTTATCTATTCAACAATGTATTAAATAAATCCTCAACTCAATCTAAGGCATGCAAGCAGATTGCTAATTTTAGCATATTTCTATTACGCATTAAATTAAATACTAAAAGAGAAATATTTATATAAAAAACCTAATTCATATACTATATTAAATGACATATTTAAAGTAATGTTAATACAAACCAAGAAATATTAAATTTTCATTGGGTCATCTGTATTTACAAGGTTAGGTTAGGTTGCGAAGAAAGGTGCGACGAAACGCCATTCCACTCGGAGAACGATTGGTCTGTTGTGGATCCCTTCAGAAGAAGAAGAAGTAGATAAATAAGGTGGAGAGAGAAGTGACACACATACGTTGTGGCGAGGTGTCATCTGATGCTATGGGTAATGGAAGTATTGGTGAATCAGATTCTATTAATATTCTGGGAATGAGAATTCACTGCGACGTTTGTTGGAACGATCACATATTTTGATTATCGAAAGAAGCATTCAAGTACCTCTTATTCTTAAAACAAAGCAAGAACTTTACCCGTTCTATTTATATACCAGTGTTTCAAAGTCTATTCTAGAGCTTTTGAATCGCGTATAAGAGAGCATAGGTACTCATTAATCACGGTACAGTAGTAACTAAAGAAGTTAATTCCTTGTAAAAATATATTCTTATGCAGTACCCATATTTCGCGTAGAGCGCATTCATTTGTAGTTGATTATCCAGTGAATCGCATAACACATTATAGGCACAGTTCATTCTTCTCGCCATAGTCCTTCCTGCCACTTACTATATGAAAAAATTTATATCGAAAGTCCATAAGCACTTCTTTTTCTAACCTCCTTCCCACAGTCTATTTTCCTAGTACCAGCACAATGCACTACATGAGTAGGTCTAGGCATGCATTCAGTGCTAGTCTCAAGGGAATAAAGAAGAAGTATAGAGTAAGGTGAGACCGCAATACTAGGTTAATGCCTATAAGCTATCAAACTTCACCAAGTTACCAAGCCCTTTGACGATAACCTCATCTAGTTCGCCCAGTCTATGGTATCGAAAACACCTCAGCCTTTTGACCTGAAGTGCTGGATAGTGGCACAGTAACAACTGCACTGTTAAATAAATTTCTGACTCATAACCAGAAGAACATTTGTATCTGCACAGTCGCAGCTAAAGTCACAATATCGTAGATAGCACGCAGTTTCATCTGTTTTTCAAGTCATATTTCCATTCTTTAGTGGGCCTAAAATAAGACCTTATTTGATCCTAACGGATGCCTGTCAGCGCCAAAAGTGACGTCTGACTTTCCACTTCAGAATCCTTCTCAACATTCTCCTCAACCAGATCCAAGTACTTGAGAATACCAAGAATCTCAGCGTTGAAAACACAACAGCTGTCAAAAAATATATTTGACCCCCAAAAAGTAAATGCGCGTAAATATAGCCTTACATCCATGAAGCCAGCCTGCTCCATCCCATAGGCCCTTCTTAGAAATGTCCACGCGAAGAATGGCTACAAAGTCAATTAAATTCCGACGCTTAAACTCAACGCCCCGCCCAAATATTCCTTAATAACACCAGTGCCTTCAGTTTAAAGATGCCTCACGCAGCTATTCCTCTCACGAACACCGATATAGGAAAAGGTGGAAAGGTGCCTAGCGCCACTTAAGGTTTACTTTACATTCCTGCCTACGTTATATGATTTCTATAAAAAATGGTGTGAAAAATTAATTCTAGGCTTGAGAATGTGGAACAAATTCTAAAACAAAGTTGTTTGCTTGAGAAATGCCCACATATTTCTCAAAATTACTCGAATCATATATATCATTTAATAGACCTATTTCTCTTCTTTCCAAATTTCAAATCGGTTAACATTCAGATAAGGAGGATTACATGACCACCCATCTCCATTGGAATTAAAATATGACCAGAATCCACTGTCATATATTTTAGGTAAAGCTTTAACATAAGTGCATGTAAAAAGGTGCGAAAATCAGTTTTTTTTGTCCGTAACTCCAGATTTTGTACTCAATAACGCCTATCAGCAAAACAGTATTGTTCATCAGGCATTTTTTTTTCACACATTGTTACACAAACACAAATAGAACATCAGATCATAGGAGTTATAAAAGATTACCCCCATATTCATAAAATTTAAAATGAGCTTGAAATATATTTTATTTCAAATATTTCATAAAATATTGTCTTGAAATAGACTTTAAATACATTTTATTTTTTGTGAATATGGGGGTAAGTATACGACATGTTGGTAATTTGATTTTTAGAAAACGCAGGAAAAAAAATTCATTTAACTTGTAAACTGTTATTAAATAAGCCAACAAATAGCATGAAAAATCTTTTCTTTCATTTTCTTAATTTACATTCTCTGAATAATGTTTTATTTACTTTCTTTCAATTCTGTTATATAAAGGGTGTCCAAAATTGAGGTATCACTTTAATTTTAATAACAATATGACTTTTTTTCAAATATTAAAAATATTTTTATATCAGTTTGTTACAAATATGTTCCGGTTAGAAATTAAAAATTATGTCGGTCAAATAACCCCACCTACTGGCTGGGCAGGCTCCCAATATTTTACCAAAATTATAAATACATTTTTCAATAATTTGTTGTCAATGATTGGTATCTGCTCGATAATGTTGATTTTACGCACTTGAGCTGTTGTGGGATTATTGCTGTACACTTTCGATTTCAGAAAATCCCCCAAAAAAGTTTTTAAGGTATGAAATCACCCGATCTTGGTGGCCAATTTACGAGAAATAATGCGATTCTAAAACTTTTCTTTCAAAAGATCCATTCTTTCTCTTGCTGTGTGACAAGTGACAACATTTTGTTGAAACCACATATTTTCTACGTCTAAATCATAAATTTTTCGCCACAAAAAACTTCGGGTCATTTTGCGATTACCATTCACCTTAATCGCATTTCCGCATTTCCGAACCTCGAACCACAACCACACACCGTAACTTTTTGTGGATGTAATGGTTGCTCTAAGATAACTGTTATTTTCTCTTCAACCCAAATGCGGCAATTCTGCTTGTTGACGTAGCCATTGAGCTGGAAATGGGCTTTCGTAGGTAAAATTTATTTTGTTAAAAAATTCTAATTTTCTTCTTGTTTTCGCTGACCCAAGAAACAAATTGCCGACGTAATGCGTGGTCAGCTGGTTTTATTTCTTGCGTCAGCTGGATCTTATAAGCCTTTAAACGGAGATCACCATTCAAAATATTGAATAATGTTGATCGTTTGTTGTTTAATTGCTGCGAACGATGACGAATGTATGTTTTCGGATATTCTTCAACACTTCTGCTATATTCTCGGTTGAACGACCACTACGTTGATAAATACTATTTCTATACAATTTCTTAAAATTTCTCAACCATCAGCTTGATGGCACGATTTGTTGAAGCATTTTCTCTGCCGAATTTTGTTCTAAATTTCCCAATTATAACTCGAAAAACCTTGCCTTTTTCAAAAAAAGGTTTTAATAATAAAAATACGTTCTGCCTTTGTGTAACGGTCCATATTAGCCAGGGTTGGCATACCTATCCGGGTTTTATTGGATATTATAAATTTAAAAACCCGTTTAGGTTTTTTATTTAAAGGTTTTCGTAGTTTAGTTGCAACAAAAATAGTACAAATTTACTTATTGGGAGTACAAATTAATTCGGTTCCTTTATTAAGCCCAAAATGATAATGAATTAGCAAATTTATTAAACTAAAAGTTTATCAAGTCACTGCTTACATCTCTTCCCCACTTCTGAGCCAATTTCCGTATTCCGTTTCAGAAAAATTTCTCGATTTTAGAGGCGATTCAACTTTGAAACTGATTTTATACTTTTTGAAAAAAAGTGAGTCGGTGACATGTTAAACGATATTGTATCCGTCGTAGCCAATATTCAGAGAGACCAATGTTGGGTTAATACAGCGGTTGTGGCATTTGATCGTTTTTAAAATCGCTTGGCAACTTTTGCTATGAGAAGCAAGCGTTGTGATGCAAAGAATAACTTAATCATGTCTGTCTTTGTATTCCTGTCCTTTTTGTCATAATACAAGATTCACACGAAGTAATTGTAGTTCGCTTTAACAGCCCAGAATACACAAGACCGCCTTGATCCGATCAATACTACCAAATTGCATTATAAACACTGAAACAACGGAAAATTACTGACAAATAAAAAATTGACCGAAATTAGGAAGCATATAGGGTTTCTAGGGGAGATATTATACCCCAAATTTCTCGTTTCGACGAAATTTAGGATGTAGGCTAGTACCAACCGCGATAAATCCCTTCCTAGTGTTTGATAGGCACATAGACCCGGTATGTGCTCTGGTGACTCGATTTCCTCATCACAGAATCTGCCCAACGAATTTGAAACTAATCCCACTTTACTCAGATGTCTATTTAGCCTGCAATGCTCGGTCAAAAGCGCGATCAATATACTCAGGACATTCTCTGGACGTTCCCTATGTAGGATTCAAATCTTTTCCTTTTATAATTACCCAACAAAAGCTTAGATTGTCTCAAACTCGCACAGCCAGAGAAGAGTACCAGCCTCTCATTATCGTCATATTGTTAAGTATGCCCTTCCAAGTCCCTCTTCCCAGTCGACCATTTCATTCTGCGCGATTCCCACATGACGCGGGACTCAGCATAAGCTGACCGTATCTCAATTGCATAAACTTGCGCCTGGCATATATATGCTGGCGAGTTTTCCCCTAAATTCCGAATACTCCCTTCTAGGCCCAAATATTTCCGCACTTTCCGTCTCTGACCCATCCGTGTACCACAAAATGGTCTCTTCTCTAAATGAGTATATAGTCTCCAGCGTTGCCGTTTTGGTTATTTTTTTTTTTCTTTGATGTGTAGATGTGTACTTGTTCTTTGCTCACTTTTTTCTCCAAACAAAAAAAAAAAGAAAATTATGATCTGTTATAACGTTGATTACCCAGGTTCTTTAAAAACAGGACTTTTGGCAAGCTTTGCCAAAACCTTTACTATGACCTTTTCCATTCTTCTGGTAACATATGGATTTCGTGCCAAAAGACTGTACATTTCAATACTTATACTTTGTTCTAAAGTGAAAGGTACTCCGATCGGAACAAATGCTAGTCTGACGGGCAAAGTTTGGATTATAAGGCGCTGAAACTATTTTCTAAATAATATCAACTGATGAACTGATCAACATTGAACATTTGGCCGAGCGTTGTTTTAATAGATATATTTCTCATCGCCACTAATGATTGCATCCCGCCTCAATTGTTTCCATCTTGATTAGCTTTTTGAGTTAAAAAATAATCTTCTTAGAATAATGCCCTCCAATCATCATCTACGACCTGGGAGGTTATCCTTTTTCATGAAAAAATCCTGACTTCTGAACTGCATAAATATTCTCTCGCACGTTGAGATCGGTAGAACATATTCAGGATAAGCTTTGTCAAGCAATCGAAACAATAAAACTTCATTGTTTAAACTATTTCGTTCATTGGCTAAGTGAGAATATATATCAGATATATATATATCACTTCAAAGCTATAGTTTGGTTCGGGTGAGTCATTAAGATATCTTTTAGTAAGGGCTACTAAGCTAAAATTATCTACAAGAAAGTGTAAAAACCTCATCATAACATATGAGAGAACGATATTTTTTATTGTGCGAAATTTGTTAATACATATTTAAAATGTTTAGAACAAATAGGAGAATATGCCTCATCAATTGTTGTACTATACAATTGTTGTTTTTTTGACCAGTCAATACTGCTATAAATTCCATATATAAAATAATACGTTTTTTGTATTAAAATTATGATTTAAAATTTTGGTTATTTTTTGATTACTTTGCTATTGAAATTTGGTTACAGAAAATAAAAAGTTGTGGCAACGCTGGTAGTCTCCAAACCTCTCCACTCACTCCTATTACCCAATCTTGCTCTGAAGTACTCGTATTTGCCAAAGTCATAGAGTTTCATTACCCTGCCTACAGGTTAAGTAGGGAGTAATCGACCACTCGACCGCTCGACCAACCGAGTTGACATGACCACCGCATAATCTAGTGGCTAAATCATCTCCCCCTGGAAGATGGAAACAGTTATGAAACCTTTAAAACCCAAAAAAAAACATCAAAAAACCCATTAAGATCCCGTGGGTTGGGAGTTTTAAAGAAACTAACCGGAATGTATTTAGAATCCGAAAATAAAAACTTAGAATAAAAATTACAAGTAGAACACCCTTTATTACCAGGGTTGTCAGACCTGGCGATTTCTCGCCAAACGTGGAGATTTTAAAATTTGTTTGGCGTCCTAATCTTCAGTTTGGCGACAGGGAGACTTTGTGGCGATTTTAAAATTATTTGACGATTTTCTTGGCTATTTTTGATGAAAAATACGAGAAATTAACATTATTGTTATTTTGGTACTTTACTTCACAAAATTGTGAATTTCACACCTTCATTGTGTATTTTGAGCTTATCATCTTTTTAACTTATGTAATCTGGCAGCCTTGTACTATCAATTTAAAGTGAATGCATTCACATAAATGTGTATGTATGTCATATTTTTTGCTCATATATGGCTTTTGCTCTGTTATGGCATCTTCGCCGAAAAGTGAAAGAATAGGTCGTCGTCATAAAAAGGAATAGGAAAAACAAAACTGGGTAAAAGATAAATAAATTCCAACTAGTAATGCCGGTGTGGAAAGAGTGTTCTCAATAATGAACTCCACCAAGACTCGGCTATGAAATAGAATGGAATATGAATTTCTTGACGCACTTTTGCGAGTTATAAATTATATGAATATCAATAACATATGTTGCACTACTTTTGTACCTACTCAAGAAATGTTTAATAAATTTAATTCTCATGTAATGTATTCAAAAAAAGAAGATAATGAAGAGTGTCTAGACGAGAAAGTAAAGGGTCCGCCAAATAATTTTTTTTTTTTTTTTTTTTTTGAAAACGCTATAAAGAAAAACTACTGAACACTTTCTCAAATTTCCTTTTTATTTGAAAGCTGCCTCGGCTGGCCATTCAGTAGCCCATACGATCGGTGCAATTTTAAAGCACATTATCGATTGTGTGCAGCTGTATTTCACCAATGGCCTCACGAATATTGTCCTTTAAAGCGTCAATTGTATCTGTCTTGTTGGCGTAACACTTATCTTTGACGGCACCCCACAAACAATAGTCCAACGGTGTCAAATTGCAGCTCCAAGGTGGCCAAACGACATCAGCTCTACGGCTCATAATGCGATCTTTAAAAACAGGGCGCAAAACATCGAGTGTAGCTTCGGCTTTGTGACACATAGCGCCGTACTGTTGAACCAAATGTTGCTAATATCCTCCTCTTCAATTTTTGTGAACAAAAAGTCGTACAACATGGCCCAAAATCCATACCAAACAGTGACTCTTCTTGGGTCTATCGACTTTTCAATGTATGCGAGCGGGTTTTCTGTGCCCCAAATGCGACAATTTTGCTTGTTTACATACCCGCCAAGATCAGAATGAGCTTCATCTTAAAAGATGATTTCCTTCTTTTTTTCATTCTGCAACATTACCATGATTTTCAAAGTAATGTCGCAATATTTCCCAGCGTTGTTCAAGCATATACACAACCATATTCGTTCTGCGGAAGGATAGAACTAATTATCTGTCAAATCAGACATGAGCTAAGTGTTACCATTCACGAAATAAGCACTAGTTGAAAAAAAACGTTAGATGGCGGACACTTTATATAGCACTTTAGATATATAACAAAACCGAGACCATATATCTATACCCCAATTTATTTTATTTTAACCATAAAAACTATTTATTATAGCTTCTAGTAAACAACAAACTAAGTATTTTATAAGTAATGAATACCTTCTACTTTAACTAAGTGTTTTTAATAAAAATTAACAAAATATATTATGGCGATTTTTTATTCACTTTTGGCGAGTTTTAGCAATATGGAATAAATTACATTTTTTTTATGGAAAAATATTATTATTAAAAAAAATATGTGGATTTTATAGTCAAACTGTAAAAAATAAGTGATTTGGCGATTTTGGCGATTTTTCAATTAAATTTGGCGAAAAAGCCAAAAATAGGTCTGACAACCCTGTTTATTATTATTACCCTTAATTCTATGAAATATTAACAAAATATTTAGTTTTTTTTTTTTATTTGATAATATTTTAAATAATGTACGCTTTCAATCTTAATAGAAGTTAGTTAGCACTGCATAAATAAAAACCTTATTTATCATCATTTATCTTGGAAAACAAATATTTCTTCACAAGAAAAACGAAACCGCAATTTGATTTCTGTAAAGGTTGCGCAGAACATAGAACAGAGAGAATAAAATTATTAATAGATCAGCATAAAAATGCAATTTATTTTGGTTATTTAATCAAAAAATTCGTATGCATGTGTATATTTATGAAAATTTGCTTAAATAAAAAGCTTCAATTTTCAACATATTTTTCTAAATTAAAAACAATTTTTCTGCTAATTTTTTGCATTATTTTTATGTCAAGCATATAACAAAAAAAATATGCAAATCTATTTAATATAAAACCTAAAGAAACAATGTTAGAACATGAAAAGGTCACAACCTATTGATATGAAAGGTTTACAAATTGTCGGTTAAAGAACGGTATGAAAAAGAGGACAAAGACAATAAAAATCATTGAAAAAACCCACATGTTTAACCAACAGTATCATGGACTACAATTACAACCCACTAACGAATTGAATTACATGCTGGAAAACAGAAGGTAGAAAATAAAATTAAAACTGATAGCAATGGGAATACCTATTATTGCCTTTTTCTCTTTGGCATTTACCGACTGTCGTACGAAACAACTGCCCAGTACGATAATCATGATCTGAGGAAAAATATTTAAGTGGCACAAAAATAAAAGATAATAAAACGGAGCATAAAAAAGTTGAATAAGGTCAAGCCACAGTACATAAGGTGAACCTATAAAAATAGTAGAAAAATAAAACAACAGCCATTTTATATATAAAGTATATGTACTAACAATTATAGGCCTTAAGAATTCATTTCCTTTTTGCTAAAAAAAAATAAAAACTTTTATAAAATTATCTCTAACATTGTGTTTTACGTTATTGTTTAAACGTTTTTTGGATGAAATTTTTGCATAAAACTCTTAGCATTTATCTACAGAAAAAACAATTTTTTAATTTTTCTTTTTTTTAAATTTATTTTGAAATATTTTTTTTTTTTTTTTTTATTAAAACAACAAAAACTGTCATTTACACTATAAAATAAATTAAAATTTCATTCAAAGTGTTAAGAAAAATATGTGAACGGACAACTAAAATTAAAGTACGATTAAGAGACAAAAATAAAAATTTAAATAAAAAAGAAATAAAAAATTAAATAAAACGAATATTTAAATAATCGTAAAAAGAGATAAATCGTAAAAAGATAAAAGCAGATAAAAAAGTCAAAGTCAAATTCAAATTAATGAAATATTTTATTTTTATTTCCTTTAAATTCTATTTCCGTTTTCATATAAATATTTTAAAGAAAAAGTTGGATTTCATTGTTGCTGTAATTTAGTAAAACTTTATAACTATAACGACATAACAGGTCACTCAATAAGTCCATAGGATAAGTAAGAAAAATAAAACAAAATTTTTTCAAAACTTGATTTTATTATACAACCTAGTTGTCTTCGAGAGCGATACAAAGAGTATAGCGACTTTCCACCTTTTCAATATCACTTTTATAGCACGATTTCTCTTTCTCGTCAAAATATGCCTCAGTTTCAGCGATTACTTTATCATTGGACTTAAGATTCTTTCCAGTAAGCATTCTCTTGAGATCTGAAAACAGTAAAAAGTCGCTGGGGGCTAAATCGGTGGCTGGATAAGCAATTTGAAGTTCAATGTATTAAATTTTGCCATCGTTTTCATCGATTTGTGGCACGATTTGTGAGCTCACGCGGCACCCACTTTGAACAGTGGTTTCGCTTACCCAAATATTCATATAAAATGGTAAAAACACTACCATCTGATATCCTTACAAAGTCAGCTAGCTCGTGCATCTTCAATTTGCAATCTTTCTTAGTCAATTTGTCGATTTTTTGATGTTTTCTGGAATAAAAGCCTCATTTGGGCGTCCATTGCGCTCTGCATCATTTGTGCTGGTACGACCACGTTTAAATTCAGCAAACCACCACTCTACCATACTTCGCGATGGAATAGAGTTCGGATAGTGTTTATCAAGCCATTGTTTGGTTTCGACTGTTTTTTTTTTTTTCATCAAAAAGCAATGCCTTATCAAAACTCGAAATTCATCTTTCTCGCACGTTTTTTTTTTTTTTTTTGTTTCTTCAATAACAAAACTTGCTTTAGACTAAATGCTATAATACATGAATCAATAGTCGGATTGCTGTCATATTTATTAACGTATCGTTTGAAGGTTAGTACTGAATAAAACTCATATGGATAAAATCCTAATAATGCCATGTGTCATCCTACGGACCTATTGAGTGACCTGATATTTGAAATGAATATGCAGTATGCCGCTGTGGTATGGTAGGTAAGACACCCGCCTACCAGAAGGTCGTCGGTTCAATATCAGGCCAGACCATCTTAAAAAGGCAAAACTTTTTCAACAGCGCTATCACCTCATAACATTAGCTAGTAACTGGTTATGAGTATTACTACTATTGAAAACTTTTCTAAATGCACGTGCCGTTCTGAGCCGGCGTTAAGCGGCTTGCAATGAGTCGGGTACAGCTCATTGACGGAGAGAAGTCTCCATGTTCCTTAATGGAATGTTATGGGAATTAATATATGCAGCTCAATATCAATTTAAGAATTTTAAACTCAGAATCTTATATATAAATATGAATGTGTGTTTGTAGTTATATACCCTGTCGGAAACTGAGTTAACTTAAATTCACCTTTAAGCTAAGTATCTCGCAATCAGTGCTGACTGACACTTGGATTACTTTTCAATGGCAGCAACTAACTATTTTAACATTGTGATGTCCTAGGCGGTAGTAAGTTGCCCAACTTTGCACTACTTTTCAACTAATTTAAAGTTGACTTTCTAAACGTTAGCTTTTAGTTGACTTTTTGAAAGTAGCTGTAAACTAACCTCTTTTACGTTAGTTATAAGTAGGTTTTTTTAAGTTAACTGTAAATCAGTTTTATTTAAATCAGCTAAACGTTAGTTGTTTACATGTTAGGTGAACACTTATTTTTTAGCTGGCTGCCAACTAACTATTGCTTAGGTAGCTTCTGTATTTATCTTTCAGAATAAAAGTAAGTATATACACATGATCTTAGGTTATAAGGTGTGCTTAAAAGTGTTAAGGTCACCCTAATATTTGCTCAATTCATCCAAACTATAAAATGTTACGTATGGTCACCTTATTAAAAAAAAAAATTCTACGTTCAAATAAGTGAATAATAACCCGGTTTGGCTCTTGTAGTTGTACCGTTATATTATGTTTATTTAAATTTATATAAATAAGTGCACAATTCAATGCGTCAAAATGATAAGGTTCGTAATTCATTTATCCAAACTTTTATTTAAGCTAAGCATTTATCAATTATTTTTAATTTATGCAGTTCCCATTTCCTTCCATTGTCTTAAAAATGTGGGATGGCATCGCACTTACTAAATTGTCCAGAACGTTGGAGCGGATTTCGCGCCAGCTGTTGCAGATTGCCACTTTTAATTCATCTTTTGTCTGGTACTGTATGTTGTCTGCATAAACATTACGCACAAGCAGTACCTACAAATTTTTCATGGAGTTTAAGTCGGGGGAACGTGCTGGCCAATCAAGTACTTTAATATTGTGCTCCTCAAACCATTGCCTGGTCGACTTGCTGACATAAATTGCTGCGTTATCTAGCTGAAAGGTGAAAGTTTTGTCAGCAAGCGTTCAGGCAGAATGCTCTGGTACTCTAAACTACCCATTCGAGCGCAAAGAAAGTAGAGTTCTAGGGTACCATGTGAGCTAAAGCCAGCCAAAACCATCAAACTACCACCGCCGAAATTCAGTTTGGAAAAAAATAAGGGCTCCTTCCTTAAATTTCGCCAATAGCAATGTAAACCATCTGGTCCAGGTTAAATTTAATAATGTATGGAATATCTTATAACCTTTTAAAAAAATGTTAACCTGATGCCATTTAGTTGCCATGTTGTTTTCCGTAAACTCCTTACGCTTAATCTTATGCTGCTTAGTCAGACAGAGAATTTTTTTAATTTTGCTCGAATAAGCTTTGGCTGGGCGTTGATAGCTCTTAGAAATGTGTAATTTAAATTCCACTTTTATTGTTACCGCACTTTTCATGGAATTCGAGGCCTGTCGTGAAATTAGCCGAGTTTCACGGGCCGTCAGGACCTTTGGACGAACCGTGCTTTTTAATTTTCCATAATTTCTTTGTTTTTGAGAAAATTTTGCACAAAACACAAAGATCATCCCAGTCTTTTCGCCATTCCACGCATACTCAATCCCTGCTCATGAAGTGCCACAATTTGTCCTTGTTCATAAGGTGACAATAGTTTCCCGCGACTCATACCGCGCGGATATTATTTATTATAAAAGAAAAACAATTGTGATACCTTCTGATTAGATTAATTGCTTATTAATCACTGACCTTATCATTTTGACACATTGAATTTTGCACTTATTTACATAAATTTAACTAAACACACTTATTTCAACATAGAATTTTTTTGAATAAGTTGACCATACATAACATTTTATAATTTGGATAAAATCAATGCTTCCGCTTCACAAGCTGCACCAAGCAGTCACTCGTAATGGGTGCATTGGCCTCTGTAAACCACGTTTGGGTTTTGTGAGCCCCAAATACGTCAATTTTGCTTATTAACGTACCCAACAAGATGAAAAATAGCTTCATCCGAAATAATGATTTTCTTTTGGCAAAATCGACGTCATCGTGCAGTTTCTCGTTGGCCCATCCAGCGAAGCGAAAACGTAGCAAATGATCACGCAGCTTCAACTCTTGCGCCAATTGCACTTTGTAAGGTGTCATACCAAGATCTTTTCGCCAAATTCGACGTAAACTGGTGCGTGACATTTTAAATTCTTTAAAACGATGACGATTAGATGTCAATGGATTTTCACGCACACTCTCACACACAGCTTCGATATTTTCGGGTATACGCACTGTACGAGTACATTTACGCTAAATTTTGTACGACGTTTTCGTGCAATTGCCGACCAATTGTCTTTGTTTTGGAAATAAATATCCCAACGTTGTTCAAGCGTAAGCGATTCATTTCGTTCAGTGGAGATAATATACTGAATTGCCAGATTCTAAATAATCGCTGGTTCATATATAAGCCTTTAACTCAAAGAAAAAATCAACAGAATTGAAATAAAAAATATTTTTTCGTAAAAAAACGAGTTAAACCGCTGAAAATGAATCATTTTTCCATATGAGCTACAGAAATGAGGTATTGAATCTCGTTTATAAAAGATAACAAAAGAAAATTATATTCAAAAACAGCATCTTTCTCTCAAATATAACATCCTGCTGATTTTAATCATAAAATGTTACCTTCTCTTTGTCAGTTCAATAACAAACTTTTGCTCTTATAGACACAAATCGATGACAACGTGAATACAGAACTAAAAATAAAAGAATAATTACCGGGGTTGAAACTCGACTGCTATAGATTCTGTAGGCAAGCACTTAACTACAGCAATCGTGGTGATTACTTATCAGATATTGTGCTTAAAGTTCTGTAATTTTTCGTTATTTTATTTCAAACTTAATATTGAGCTTCATATAATGAATAAATAAGTAGTTATTTAATAAAAAAATTAAAATAATACTTATTAGACGTTGAAACAGAAATATTCAAAATAATGACTGCAATTGAAGTTACTCAAATGCTGAATGAGATGCTATTGCACTTAAATCTTTAACGACTTGAAGGCAAGGACGGCTACAGCACCATTGATGGTGATGATGATGTTCCAAGCGAACATCATTTACATTTTAATTATAGAAAATATATTTCCCAAAATAAGTATCCCTTTTTAACCAAGTTGCCTAAGCAAAAAAGGGCAAAACACTAAAAGGCAAGAACAGAGTGCAAATTTAATAAGACACCGGTGAAAAATTGCTGCATTAAAAATGATTCAGTTGTTGCATAATATAGTCCTCTATTTATGGTTTAAATGGCAAAAGATGTTTTTTACCTTTTTCTTATTCAGAAAACGGAATTAAGGTCATAATATTAACTTGAAAAATGTGTCTTCTTTACATTAATTTTATGCCAGACCAGGCTAAGAAAAGCAGAGAGTACTCAGTTTCATAATGAAGATATTTCCTTAAACAATTTTTGCATTCAAAAGAAAATTACGCAAAGGAAAATTGTAAAGAAATTATAAAATGATTTATTTTTCTTTTTTACTTAAAATGTTTTATGTTATTGTTGCTTTTAAATTGGGGAATTTTTGCTAAAAAAGGAAGAATATAATAAAAGAACATAAAACATAACAAAATTAAGGAAAAGCGTATAAGAGAGCAAGATTTTATTAAAATGCTCTTAATTAAATGCATTAACTCCCGCATTAGTTACCTTGTTTTTGATAATTAAAGACAGGTTTGATGTATGTATGTATAGGCCATATAAAGTTGTGAATAAAAATTTCGACAACGCGCAAAAGTTGTACCAAATAAATTCAAAATTCTGCCTCAGTAATAAAAACGTAAGAAGCTTATCCTGTCTTTTGAAGACGATGTAAAGACTGATTGATATATATAAGGGAGAGGTACCTCTTCATCCGAGTCGTTTGCGTTCGTAAAGTGAACCCCCCACTGAGTGTGCCACTTTGTCACCTTCTGGGCAGTATTAAAAAAGCATTCTCTGATATGGACCTGGGGCGATCTTGTCTGGTCGAAGACGGTGGACATTGAGAATAGGCTGCAGAAACTAGGCTGTCTTGCAATCACCGGTGCCATGCGTTCCGCTACTCAAGTCGGTCTGGGGATAATGCTGAGCATACCACCCCTGGATATTTTTATCAAAAGTGTCTCTGCAAAGTCTGCACTTAGACTCAGGGGGTCGGGTGGGCTGAGGCAAGTTCACTTTTTCTTGCTAAAAGTGAGCGGACAGATCTTAACGCGTCGGAGAGATTTGAGACTTTGAACTTCGGTAGAGCTTAGCGGGGTAGGATACGTTATAGGTATGACTGGGCTGTTGGATCTGTCCTTCGAAATGACACAATCGCGGTCTATATCGATGGCTCAGAAACAGATCTGGATCCCAAAGTCTCTCTCAAACTATCTGAAAATTGCATTGTTTTTTATACGAAGGTCTACGCTATAGATAGAGCCAAGAAACATATCCGGGAACTAGGTCCTTGGGCCTCGAGGCCTGTTAGAATCTGTAAAGACAGTCTCGCCGCAATTAGTGCTCTCGACTCGTATGTGATTAAATTGAAATGTGTCCTCAGCTATTCGGCCTATCTAAGGCGATATCATATCGAACTAATATGGGTTCTAAGTCATGCTTGTATCCGAGGAAATGAAATTGCTAATAAGTGCTATAGGGTCCTCTCTGTCTCTAGTACAGGGGCACGAGCATAACCCTCTATCTGCGTCGTCCATTTTGTTGGATAAATGGGCACTGAGCAGGATGCAACAGAGGTGGACCAATATCACCACTTGCACAATATCCAGAATACTTTGACCTTCTCTTTTTATGGAAAGAACTAGATCTTTTCTTAGGCTTGGAAGGGGGTCGATCAGGCTTTTTTAGGGCATAATTACCGATCATTGTATGATAGCGGGATACTGTAGGAGCTGTCGGGATAAAGAGGAGGAGGAATCGGTACAACATCTTCTCTGCGACTTTTCTGCTGTAGATTAGATTCTGGACTTGGGTGCATGTCGCTTCCATGATCTCGACTGTCTTAGGGTTGTGTCACTTTCGAAGTTGAATAATTTTGTCAAGGGTACCGGTTAGCAGAAATGAGGTAACTGACATTTTTGGGTCTATATGTGGGGTTTTTTCTTCTGTGACCTTTCCATGCTTGGCTTCATTAATCGATCTGTCCTTGTTGGGGTATCACAATGGGCTATAGAACCTCCTCCAACCTTCGACCAAGTGGTTTTTTGTTTGGCGCAGGGCGGATCTCGGCAAATTCCCCAGAAACGATAGTCGTAACTTTTACAAGAAGATGCAAGTTATCATGTGATGGTATATCTTTTATGGGTACTGCCATTAACCTTTTCATGGAAATAAAGTATTCTGGATATGAGACTACGTTGGAACTCACACATTGGCGCCGTCCAGACAAAAGCCATAAGGGGATTTTAGGAAAGTCTTTGGTCTTTCTACAAGAATGACAGTTTGGATATATACTGCTATCAGTTATGCGGAGATAGCTTGGTGCAAAAAGGCCGAGAAAGCTACCACCATGAACACATTAGAGAGAGTACAGAGACTCGTCTGCCTCGGTATAACTAGGTCGATAAGAATATGTCCAGCATCGGCCTTGAGGGCATTGATTGGCTTGACAACATTTCACATTTATGTGATGAGGCAAAGTCCTGAAATGTGTCAGGATAGTTTCTCATTTCTACTCAGGGTAGTTGGAGAACCATTTACGGTTCTGGATGTTATGCCTTTGGATCTGTGCCTTGGCAGGATATTCAGATTTCAATACCTGCACCTGAATTTTTGGTCTTGGGGCCCTAGATCGGAGTTTGATCCAAACTGGTATACGGATGAAATGATGAAATGAATGACTGTGTTGGTGCTGGTGTTAATGGATCCAACCGAGAATTCTCGTTCCCACTGGGATGATCGCTGATTGTCTTCAATGTTGTGATCATGACCATTGCTATAACTGCGGATATCGACCTGGACAGTGGGCTTAAGCGTAAGACCATTAATATTTTCTCTGACAGCCAAGCTGCCTTAAAGGCACTTGACTCGAATCGAATGACATCTAGACTGGACACATATTGCTACGATATGTTGCAAAAGCTTTGGCTTGGAAATAAGGTCCAGTTGTTTTGGGTAGCTGATGGGATAAATGGTAATGAAATGGCGGATGCATTGGCCAGAAAAGATTCCATGACACCCTATATCGGTCCAGAACGTTACTGTGGAGCACCACATACTACCATCCTCAACCTAGTCAAGGATTGGAAAATTTCCAGATGCTTGGAACACTGGAATACTCAAAGAGGACTTAACCACCACTCACTTAATTTGGGCCTCGCATGGCAGGCAGAACCTGAAACTTCTAACGGAGTTTCTTAAGGACCACTGTAGACTAATAGCGCATCTGAAGAGGATGGGGGTTACAGATGTAGACATTTGTAGATTTTGCTCACAGGCATCAGACACAGAGGAACACTTTTTGTGTGAATGTAAGGCTCTTGATAGGTTTAGTTAGAGGTGTTTAGGTAGACATGGGATCTCACTGGGTGACATATACACCATTATGGTTTCAGATCTGCTGATGTTCATTCGGAAGGCAGCAGATCTACTGAACAATCTATTGACCGGAAAGGGCACTATAGGTTCATGATCCCCGTATCCTGCAATGGTGTCTGGTCAGGAGAATAATAGTAATAATAGTAACAAAAAAGTTATATATAGAGAGAGTCCTTCATAAAGCACTTCCTATCTTTAAGGTTTGTGTAAGATGAGTCCTCCAGCTAAGCAGTTGATCGGTCTATTCTAGAAGGTGTCTAAGATAGATGTTAGTGCTACCATTTATTGCTGCCTCTATATATTTGGTATAATGATGGTTTAGAGCTTTGCTGCTGCTGCTCATCATAGACTAATACCTTTTTTTCGTAGTTTGTTTTTAATCACGAGTTGAGGTTGCTTAATCCTTCTGATGATTATGATTTTTGCAATTGCCGATGTTCTCTTTCTTATCGCTCTGAAGGCTGAAGCTTCTTAATGTTACTTAGAAGGAGAAATATACAATGCCGAGAGAAAAGATACAGTAAATTAATACAGTAGTCGTCTTAGCTAAAAAAAAACCTCATGGTGGCATTTATTCTATTGGTTTGTGTCAAGGCTGCTACACCACATAGTCTGTACTATTAACAGTGCTATCATTTGTGTACTTAACGGTGTTGTAAGGTCGATTACTTTTTGTGTATTATAGTTTTACATCTTTTGAATTTGACGTAGATAAATAGAAATTTGTAGTAACTACTAGAATATTCGAAACTAATGATTGTTTGCATTTCGATTGGTGATTTCAGTTATAGTTTTACAGCTATGATGTAAAGTCGTGCTAAGGCGTAAATAAAAGTGTTATGTATTTGTGTATTAAGAGGGTATTAAGTGCTAGATAAATAAACTGCATAGATAGAATTGTATAAGTGGAAGTTAAACAAGTACATAAAGTAAAACAACAATAGATGTGTTAGTTATTTTATTTTAACACAATTAAAAAGAACTCTAACGTTTTAAAAAGTTTAAAACGTAGCAATATGTTTCATAAAATCTATGGTTTTTTAACATTAAAAAATTTATTTAATACTTTGTTTTCAAAAAAAAAAAAAATTAAATACTTTTTAATTTTACTCTGCTCTGTAGAGCAGAGTAAATACTTCATAAAATTTTCATTGAAAAGACAGAAGAAGAAAAATATTTTAAATTTTTTATTTTACATGTAGGCAGACATTTCAATAGTAAATTGTCATATGATACAAATCTTTAGTTGGAGTAAATAATCATAAAAATAAATCTACTGCCTCTAAACTGTACCCACATCTATTGCTGTACATGTCTACGAACTACTCGAAAACACACAGGCGGACAGACTAAAAACATTCTGAAAACTTTAACATTTTAAATAGTTTGTGTCTGTGATTTTACATCCATAGATTCACATGAATTGTCAGTGTTATATTCTCTAGCTATTGTGTTCATATATATTAAAGGTTTTGAATGGTCCTTTGTTCAACTGATGTTTTGAGCTTCTTCTCCTATTGTTAGTTCAGTATTCAGTTTATTATCAAGGTCGTCGTCTATTTGTGTCTATAAAAGCAAAAGTTTATTTTTGTATTAACAAAGAGAAGAAAACACTTTACGATTCAAATCAGCAGGATGTTATATTTGAGAGAAATTGGGAAAATTAAAAAATAGTGACACAATTTAAAAGGAAAAATATTTTAAATTGGTCACTAAGGTGGGTAGAGGTGCTATTTCATCTACTTTAATCATCATCCATCCACCTTATTTTTTAAATGTTGTTTTCAATCAATTTGTTCATCTGGATGATCCAATCAGCAAGTAAAGGAAAAAAGCAAAACATCAACTACAAAAACATAATAGGAAGGTCAGTAGCGCCACCTCTTGGAAAAAAAGGTAGGAGTCTGCGATAAGCAAAGGTTTCTCACCACTACAGTCAATACATAGAAAGCATTGTTTCCACGCAGCGACAGATGGCAGCATCATCATTCATCCTAGATCTGCTTTATAATATCGATCGTCTGTTTAGCTGGAAGACAAATTACTTGACCGAAGAAACCAGAAATATGCTCTCAAAAAGTGTTTTATGAGCATAAAACGTGCACGAGGGGTAGTATTTATATTTCGGGAATAGCAAATAATAACAAAAATTTTCGAATAAAAATCGCTTTACTGTTTTTCAAAATATTCCCCTTGATGATCAATATACTTTTGCATTCGTTTAAATCATTTATCAAAGCAATTTTTCCATTCCTCTTGAGACATCTCCAAAACATGATTTTTTAATGCTTCAACGGCTTCTTCGGCACTCGCAAATCGTTGGCCACACTGTTTACCTTTGATAGTTTACCTTTTAGGGCAAAAGAAAAAGTCATTGGGTGCAAAATTAGGATCTACGGAGGATGAGACATCAGTTCGATATTTTGACTGCTCAAAAATTCAACTGTTTGACGAGATGTGTGAGAGCTCGCGTTGTCATGACGAAGAATTATTCTTCTTCGGCGGTTGGCTTAACGAATTTCTCCGAAGACTTCCTGCAAACAAATGGTCATGTACTACTCAGAATGACCGTCCTACGTTGTTCAACGGCACAGTGGTCGCTTGACCCATTCGGCCGAAGAAACAGGCGACCATTTGCTACGCTATGCCTTTTACTTGAATAACTTTTCTTGGAATACCCACACAGACGATTGCTGTTTTGTTTCCGGCTCACACATATACATCCCTGATTCGTCACCTGTCACCACGGTCAAACCCTTTAATCATTTCCTTACATCAATCGACACGAATCTTTTTTGAGCGATTGATAAATTATGGGGTATCCCACGAGAACAAATTTTGTTTACAACTAAGTGTTCATGCAAAATCGTATGTATTAAAGTACAACTAATGTGCAAGGATGTCTCTTTCTAATAATGTGTCACATGACGGTCTTGCTTTATCAGTACACGTACTGTACACGTACAATCGACACTAATCTTTTTTTGGGCGATTAATAAATTATAGGGTATCTCACGAGAACAAATTTTGTTTACAACTAAGTGTTCATGCAAAACCGTATGTATTAAAGTACAACTAATGTGCAAGGATGTCTCTTTCTAACAATGTGTCACATGACGGTCTTGCTTTATCAGTACACGTACTGCATCGATGTTTTATGGCACAACAACCGGTTTTGGACGACCTTTAGATAATTCGTTGGTGACCAAACTACGACCACGATTGAATTCAATATACCAACAATATACTGTGATTTTTGATGGTGCTTTATAGCCATACAAAGAACTGAGTTAATCGACACATTTCACTTCGAAAGTTGTGATATATAATCCAACGAAAACCTACTCCTGAAATTTTAAATTTTTTGGCCAAATTGGTTTTCTTAACTCACTGTAAACAAAACAAATAGCACTTGTAGATCAAAGCGTTGTGAGTTCGTTTGTGCTAAAAAATGTCAAGCTTTATTACATTGTTGCCATATTTTAGCTATTGGCATTAGTGTTGCCAGTTCCCTGAGTATAAATAGTACCCCTCTTATGACCTAAAATTTTAAAAACATAAAATAAAAAAATGCAAACAATTTTTCTTTTTATTTATATTTATTCTAAAGGGTGGTCCAACCAAATAGACGATATTAACTGTGAGTCATGTTTTGTACCCAACTTAATTTGACATTTCTTTGTTTCAGTGTTTGACAAATTCAACCATGGAGAGGTACACAATTGATGGGCGTTCATATCAAATTTCATGCACGTCGTGATTTTTTTGTTCAGCATAATCGACCATATGTGTTCACAATAGGGATAATTGTACACAAATTTCAGCAAACCGGCTCTTTATGAAATGTGGAAACACCTGTGCATGCTTGCCCAGTTCGTTTGGGATCATCGAGCCGTTCTTCTTCGAAAATGCGGTCGGCCAAGCAATTACCGTGAATAGTAGTCGCTATTGCTAGAAATTGAGTATATCGACCTTGACGACATGGGGTTACAACAGGATGGTGGCAATTGCCACACAGCCAATGAAACAATGGCACTTTTGCCGTATTACCTTATGTCATAGCGATGTTAATTTGCCGCCACATTCATGTGATTTGACACCGTTGGACTTTTTTCTTGGGGATATTTAAAAGAAAAAGTTTAACTCAATACGGCAAGAAAAATTCAAGAGCTAGAACCGGTTAACAGGTTATTTGAATTATTAGTAACCAAAAATCGGTGTTTCTAAAAGTGCTAATTTTCGAATTATTCGAAAACCGGTTCTTGAAAAAAGTCAAACAATCGATCTCCCTAGTGACTAATTACAAAATTCTGTTATTTACTTACTATCTTTAACGAGACGTGTAAAAATTGCATGCATGGATGCATAAGTAAAAACATGCAAATGTTTTGATTTCCCTGTACATGACAAATGGTTACAAAAAAATGAAACACGACAAAAATCCTTTCTGGAAGCTATATGCTTTCAAGAAGAATAATGGTAAAACTAAGCCACCAGCTATAGCCTTTGTCCGATGTTTTTAGAATAAATATTAAAATATTATTCTTTGTAAGGTCGCATTTATTGTAAAAAATTTTGTTGAACGCTTAACCTCTATTAATTTTCTTCTTATCGTTGTTATCTTTGACATTTTGAAATTCATCATTTAATTCATTTTAAAATAAACAAAAAAGTAAATCACTGTTGTCACATATTTGCGGAGGTAATGTGATTAAAACACACGATTAACTTTTACATCTTTGGTGGTCAGTCCATCCAATCAACAATCATCGTGTAAACATCTACTTCTTACCCGAATGATATGCTATATTCAGCCAGCTAACCAACAATATCGTTCTGACAATAATTGATTCATTTTTTTATTTTTTGGGTAAATGTGGGTGAAACTTACTGACATACATTCTATTCAGGTAATTGTGGTAATTGTACTGTTTGCTATAATTAAATGGGTGTTTGTGTGTATAAACATAAAATGTATTGTAATTGATCACATTAACTTCGTTTATTCATTGCTTATGCCGCTACTTTTTATATTTTAGGCAAGGAAATGTGAATTAATGATTTTCAGCCCTTTGGCTAAAACATTTTATTTTTATATTTAATTTGTATTCACGTGTACAGCGATAGGGAAAAAGTTTTTTAAATTTATTTATTTAGTTAATAAGCCTATGAAATTAGTTCTTAAAGGCTATATAAACAATATTTTTCAAAATATTGTTACGTTTTAAGCTTTTTAAAACGTGTGTGTTCGTTTAAATTGCGTTAAAATAGAATAAACACCGCTTTATTTTGTTGTTTTACAGTTTTATTTTACTACACAATATCTTTTATATTGTTTGTCTTAATACAACACTTAATATTCCTTAATACAACAGTTTTATTTCCGTTTTAACACGCCTTTATCTTACGACGGCCATGCGATAACCAACTGACGTGTAGGTAAAGCAGCTCTTTTAAATACCTCATTGCCTACAGTTCGGAAGGTTCCGGAAATATAGACCATCTTCTATTTTCATATCTGTTAATTCAAATGTAACGTAAAAATGGTCAATGTGGCAGTGCTGCAAAATTGACAGGGTGACACAAAATATTACAAAGTCCCACAATGCTGTGTTGTATTTTTATTTTCGTAACAATATGTTTCCTTTTTTCATTATGTACTTCTCGTGGAAGCTTATGGTTTCCACAAAGCATTTTTGTCTTGCCTTAGTTACTTTGAAATCATTTGTCTTATGGCTAACGGTCTACTGTAGCTGGTTTAGGATAAAAATAATGCTGCCATTTGTCGTTGCCTAGAAACAACGGTTTCTGTGTATTTGGTCTAGAGCTGAGTAGTCTTTGCTTGCCATATTTTTTGAGAGTTAGAGTCGCCTGACTTTCTTATGATCTTTTTATTTGTTTAACGACGAACGAGACACATATGACCCATTTGGTTTTTTCATTATTACAGACACATTTTCTGATGGATTTTGACCAAATCAGCATTGTTCGATAAAGAATAAATGCATTCTTTGGTATTCGAGCATCTCATAGTCAAAAATTTGTATTTGTTTTATTTTTTTGTAATTTTTGTTTTCTAATATCTAGCGTTTTAGTTGATACAGTTAGTTAAACTTTTAGTACTTATGTACCAATGACTTATAAAGGGTCCGCCAAATAAATTTTTTTTTTTTTTTTTTTTGAAAATGCTATAAAAAAAACTACTGAATATTTTCTCATATTTCTTTTTTATTTGAAAGTACAATCCTTCCGGTTAATAATGGAAAATAATTTCATTCAAATGGCTGCCTCGGCTGGCCATGCAGTAGCCTACACGATCGGTCCAATTTTTAAGCACATTATCGATTGTGTGCAGCTGTATTTCACCAATGGTATCACGAATATTGTCCTTTAAAGCGTCAATTGTCTCTGGCTTTTTGGCGTAACACTTATCTTTGACGGCACCCCACAAATAATAGTCCAACGGAGTAAAATCGCAGCTCCGGAGTGGACAAACGACATCAGCTCTGCGGCTGATAATGCGATCTTCAAAAACAGGGCGCAAAACATCGAGTGTAGCTTCGGCTGTGTGGCACGTAGCGCCGTCCTGTTGAAACCAAATGTTGCTAATATTCTCCTCTTCAATTCAATTCGATCGCCATTGACTGTAACGGCCACTCCGTGCTCATTTTCGAAGAAAAATGGCCCAATTATGCCTCTGGACCAAATTCCGCAAATTCCAATTGTGACTCATCTTGGGTGAATCGGCTTTTCAATGTATGCGTGCGGGTTTTCTGCTTGTTTACTTACCCGCCAAGATCAAAATGAGCTTCATCTGAAAAGATGATTTTTTTGGCAAAATCGGCATCTTCTGTAAGTCGATCGCAGGCCCATTTAGCGAAGCGTATACACATCTATATTTGTTCAGCGGAAGGATAAAACTAATTATCTGTCAAATGAGACATGAGCTAAGTGTTAGCATTCACGAAATAAGCACTAGTTGAAAAAAAACGTTAGATGGCGGACCCTTTATAATTTCTATACGTTTGTAAAAATTTTTTTATTTAAAATATGTTCATCGTTTAACTATTTAAAAAATTTAATTATTTTTGTATATATGACAACTTTGAACGTCTTACAAAGAACGTGAAAACCAAGGTAGATGGATGATATGCACCCTTGAGCAAAAATAACCTTTTCTCATCTTCTGTAAATATAACTATTGATTTTTGTATATGGAGAATGATCAGACGGCAGATGTATTAGTTAGTGAAGTTGTTTACAGCTTATATACACATAACCAGTCGCTTGTAATGTTGTGAGGTTATATCGCTGTTGAAAATTGTCAGATTGTGTGGCCTGGGATTGAACCGGCGACTTCTTGGTTGGAACGTGGGTTCTAACCTAACATACCGCAGTGACACACACAATATTAAATACGTGGTGCATAAATTTACATACAGTGCTGCTCGTATTCTAAGAAAATTTTCCATATATTACATATAGTGCTTTACAAACCTTTAATTCCATTATCTACCAAGTAATACAACAAAAACGAAATTAGCTCCTTGAGTAGCTGTTCGAAACTTAAGCATATTGTAGTACTTTGAGTAATAACTTTGTTTTTATGGCCTCCGCACACCGTTTTGGCATAGTTTTGATGAGATTTGTTAGAATTATTGTTGGTATTGATTGCCACTTTAATTTTAAGCTCACCATCAAATTCTGCTTATTTTTAACACGACGTGGTCCAGCTCTACGTTTCAAGAATTAGGAACAATTTTATTTAAATGAAAGAAGTGATTAACCGGTTATTTGAATTATTATTAAGCGAAAACCGGTTTTTCAAAAAGTGCTACTTTTCGAATTATTCGAAAACCGGTTTTTAAAAAAAGTCGAATAATTGATCTCCCTAGTAAATGTATTAGAAACACTATCATTGCCATTCCACCAGCGCCAACTTCACTTTACAAGCCAAGTTCAGTAAATTTATAACTTTTGCGTCCAATTATTTTTTGAAAAGAATATTAAGTTATTCCTTTGCCGCTAACTAAAGTTATGTTGAATGTATTCAATAAATATTGTAATTAATTTTATTCTTTTACAACATAGCATTGTTATTCTTAATTGAATAATAAAAAATTTCCATCTACATAACTAAGCCCAATCTGAAGTGTATTTTGAGATCTCATTTATTTGTATAAAACTACAGCCAATAATCAATTAATTTAAATATGCGCATTTATTAAGGCAAATGAGGAAAAAAACATAAAAATTATAACGAAGCAAATGAAAATAAATTTTATCGTATCTTGTATCACACACACTGTACCAAACACTACTAAATATTTATTTAATTTGGTACCGGATGTTAAAGGAATAAAGGTAAAACTAACTTTTTTTAACCATATTTTAAATGGTAACTTGCATGAATTAGTGGAAACATAATAAAACATCTACAAGGTGGTTCGAGGCATTTAAACGTTTTAATATTTTATATAACATTTACAGAAAAAATTCAATTTTCACTGAATTTTTATAAAACTTTAAAAAAATTCTTTACTCAAAACACAATTTCTAGTGTAGAAATATAAATTCCCTTTAAAAATTTAATATCGCAATACTAACGCAGAAAAAAAAATCAATTGGAAATCAAATTTAGGCCACATTTATTGTCATTAAAACTTGTTTATTAAAATTCACTTACAACGATTTTATGAGTTTAATTTGCCAAAATTTCAATCTAAAATTACGTAAAATACAATGCGATTAACTTTTCTCATTAAAAACATCAGCAAAGTTGTGTAAAAAGGCTACAAGCTGTTGTATTTCAATGTTCCGTATAGAACATTTGATTTTGGCCAAAGCACATGTCTAATGAACATTAGCCATACTTGCGCCAATAACAAAATCACAATAAAGATAATGTAACTTTGATTGTCATAGACTTTGGCTCATTAGTTAGATGGAGCATTTAAACGGCAAATTGTTTTCCACGTCAATAACAACGACACAAACTAATCAAGGAAACGAGAAGTAGTAAAAAATAATAGACAAGGCACACCTGCAAATGTGTTTAAAAGTATATAACGAAATTCCCTTAATTTGGTCTCAATTTTATATTTTTGTCATTGTCATAATGACAACATTATTGTTTGACTACTGTCAACAGCTAAATTTAAGAAATTATTCCTATTTGTGTTCGTTTTAAATTTTTATACTGAGTTTTGTGGTATTTAATGGCTTGTTTTTGTTTGGGCTTTCAAATAAGAGGAATTAATATGAAAAACGTGTTCATTATTGTCAGACACTATTGCAGGACACTGCAACCCATGGGATTTATTGTGTCTCTTCCGTTGTATAGTTTGTTTAGTAGATCTGCTGCCTTCCTAATGAACACCAGCAAATCCGAAACCATAATGATAAATATGTCACCCAGTGAGGCCCTGTAGCTACCTAAACACTTCCATCTAAATCTATCAAGAATCTCACATTCACACAATATGTGCTACGCTCTGATGCCTGTGAGCAGAGTGTACAAGCTTCCACATCTTTGACAGCCATCCACTTTAGATGACCTCTTAGCCCACAGTGGCCGTACGAAACTTCGTTAGTAGTTTCAAGTCTAGCCAGTCACATTTGAGAACCTCATAACGACGCCCTAATTGCGGCCTATTCGCCGCCCTAAAGTGGTAAAGGTCACTTTGTGCATTTCAGTGTTTCAAGTATCTGACAATTTCCGAATTTTTGATTAGATGGAGGATGGTAGTAAGTGGTGCCGAGCAGTAAGGTTCGGACCAGAACCTTTCCTAGTCAATTCATCCAGTGTTTCATTACCATCTATCACACAGTGTCCAGGTAACCAAAATAACTGGTCCTTATTTCTAAGCGAACGTATCGTAACAATATTTGATCAGTCTAGATGTCATACGGATTGAACCGACTGCCATGAAAACAGCTTGGTCCTCAGAGAATATATTAATTACCCTTGATCTCACTGTCAAGGCTAATTTCCGCACATATGACAATGGCCATGATCTCAGCCTGGAAAAAACTCAGCAATCTCCCCAGTGGGATCGACAGTCTCGATTGGGTCCTTGAATATCAGTACTCCAAACCAATATTATGAAGCCATCGGTATACCAGTTTAAATCAAACTCACTCCGAACTAAGGCTACATTAGACCAACAATCCCAGCCCGGGTATTCAACCCTGAATCTCCTGCCAAAGCATAGGTTCGAAGGCAAATATCCAGGATCGAAGATGGTTGTCCGACTACCTTGCATAGAATGGACAGTCTTCCCTACGCATTTCGTGACGCCTTGGCGAAAAACTGCCGCCGAACATGCAACCCTCATCACATAGATGTGAGTTGATGTTTAACCAATCAAGGTCACCAAGGCTCCAGTTGGACATGTTTCCATAGGCCCAGCATTACCGAGGCAAGCAAGTCTCTGTACCCTGCCTAAAAACTACTTAAAAATTTATTGACTATAATTGGTTTTATGTTTTCTGCTACTTTTCTTGGGACTTTCCACAAAGTATCTTTGCCTTGTTCCAGTCCATTTGTAATCATTTGTCACGGTCACCTAAGCAAGTGATCAGTCTACTGTAGCAGGTCTAGAGAAAATTATGGTTCTGCAATCTGTTGATGATCAGAAACAACGCCCTCTTGATATTGATCTTTTAAAGATGTTTTCCTTTACGATGGCTTCAGGTTGCTCCTTTAGATAGATCATCTAAAATCACGATGAAGAAAATATTCCTTATCATCGCCGGGACCCAAACTTTGTATGCGGGAGAGGTTCTTCGGTCAAAAGCGCATCAAAAACAGCTAAGCTTGGTCTGTCGGCCAACCAAATCATATAATCTCACACTTTTTAGGATGCCTTAAAAGGACTAAAACAATTACTACCGAATATATTTAGAGTCTTGGGCAGATTTAATATTGATTTGAAGCAAAAGCGAACACATCTAGCCAAGAAACAAGTGATGTATTATCACGACAATTGCAAAAGTTGGTACTTTGAGCTACGAACTGTGGCTATACGCATACATTCTCTCCCGTTTCCTGCAGGATATTTTAAGCAAAGGCTAAATGACTAGAGATTTGCTCATAATTGAATCAAATGTCTATTCTGAGCAAGTAAGTACTACAACCACTAAAAAGGTTTTTTTAATTGTTTTAAAATAATTTTTAAATTTTAATTTTTTTTTTATTCATATTTATGCAATTTAAAATTAATGTTTTTTAAATTCTTATCACACTTTTAAAATCTTTTAAAATCTAAATATATTTTCTATTGAGTGTACGGATAACTTCATGATAATTTTTGATGATTTTAAGAAAAAGTAACTTTAGTCACACCATTGTATGTGCGTTAGATAAAACTATGAAATGCTTTACCAAAATCCCCAATGCAATATCAGAACCAGTAATAAAGAGAACAAAACTATTTTTCATTATATCCTTGTTTTCCTGTTGGGAATACATAGAATTTTTTTCTTCTTCACTACGCTAGGGAGCTTTCCACAAAGCATCCATTGCTTTGTTTCAGTTTCTTTGATCAATCTGATCTTTCCAGCTCAGTAGATGATTAATCAGTCCACTGTAGCTTCTTCCATATGATTTTGCGTAGTGATGAAGATCCTTGCTAATTGGTGGTGATCTTTACTTAAGCATTGTAATGTTTTCCCAGTAAGTGGCGTGTTTTTCTAATCTTTCGTTTTCAGGGGGCATCTTCTTTAGTTTTTAGATTAAATTATCTGGAGGGATGTTGAAGCCTCTTTTATTAAACTTTCGAAACCACAATTAAATTTTACTTCGTCTCCGGGTGTCTAACCAGGGTCGTTCGTTTTGTTGTGCGTGCGCTCTAACCACTACACCATTATTATTTTTGTCTACTAGCTAAGCTGGTGAAAAATCTACTGTAGGAGATATCTAGGATAGATGTTAATGCTGCCATCTGTCGTTGCCTAGAAACAACAACCTTCGAATGTTTGCTGCAGTGGTGGTTCGAATTTTTGCTATTGTTGCTTATCATAGACTTTTTTACTCTTTTATTTCTTTTTCCTTTTATCCTTATTAACATAAACATATTATTAATCCCAATTTCATAAATAACAATATAATTTAATCCAAATAACTGAGGCCATGTGTTTGATGTATGTACACGAACAGATCAAAGTCTACTGTATTGAGATTAAGTTAAAAATATTGTTACGACAATGGAAACACCTAAAAAATACAGCAACATTTAAAGCTATAAACTTTATTGTGAAATTTATTCGATTGGTAGGTGTCAAGGCTATGATCACCCTGCCAAGGCTGTATTACTTTGAACAATGGTACCACTACTACTATACGCCAGATATGTAATTCAAATCATAATGGCAACTGAATAGTAGGTTTTGAAATGTACTAGAATATTCGAAACTAACGTTAATCTTATATGTAAAAATTAATGGGTGTTTTTGGTTTGTTTATTTGTTTGAAGTCTAAAAACAGCTAAATGGCTGAACCGATTTTGATTTGAAATACTTACAGTATCTCTCTTTATATCTAAAAGGAACTATATGCTATATATGTGTTCATGGTCATTACAAACCAGTAGTCAAAAAGGAATTGAACCAGTGGGCGTGATATTTCCCAAACAAAAAAATAAAATATTGATATTTGTATATCTTGAGAAAGCAAAAGCTTTTGAATTTGATCTAAATGACTTTAAAGTCAATACAAATCATCAGTCATAAACTGTGCGAAATTGGGAAAGAGGGCGTGGTACCTTCCATATAAACTAAATATTAATTTTCTTAAGTAGTATCGATGTTTCTATATATCACCAGAACGGTAATAGTAGAAGTTTCTAAATTAGATTCAAATAACGTCGTGAATTGGATAAGTGGGTGTGGCGCTTTCCATTCATACTGAATATTGAATTTTGTATATCTGGAAAACAGCTTAAATTAAAGCAGCGTTATCTGCCCACATTAACCAAAAAGCGGTTATTCCAGAAAGCACACTGTATAAAAGCTATTTATATATGTATCTTATATACAGAAATAAATGTGTGTTTGTTTGTTTTAGGACAGTACACAGCTAAGCAACAGATTCTATAGGAAGGAACACGGAAGGGTAAAGAAATTAACTAAAATATTATTTAGGATAATAATGAAATTGTGGATAGCGATTGACGCCGAGTTTTTGTCAGACGACTATAATAGCCGCTTCATTCTCCTTAGTCAGTCAGTTATAATTTTACAGTCATAGTAAAGTCGTACTAAGAGTTAAGTGTTAAATAACTTTGTGTATTAGAGATGAAACAGAATTGGGTTTTGACGATTTTTTCCATACAAAAAGACATAAAAAATCGTGAGCAAAAGCAGTTGAAAAAAGAAGTTACGACTGTCGATTTTATTATGGGCTTTCTTTTATTTCTGTTGCATCACTTAAGAAAAAGTTAAAAAAGTTGGATATTGGATATTGTATAAAGTTAATTTGGACATAAGGGCCGTATAACTGTATTCGCTTCATTTATTATATTAAACGCAATTTAAAAAACTCAAACTGTTTAAAAAGTTTAAATTGTCTGAAGTATCATTTGTTCCAATATACTTTACTAGTGCAAAACTAAACTAAAATATTCTTTAGAAAAGCTTACATGCATGGCATGCATTAAGGGGCAAAAGCTGTGTAAACGAACGCATTCAACAGACAGGCTAATTAGAAACGTGACGTGTCGCATGAGTTTGTATTTTTAAATGGTTGCATAGAAGTTGCTTACAACTAAATATCAACAGGATTATAAAAGAAAGAAACAAAAACAAATTTGTAAAATGTTGTTTCAAGTTTCAGTTTTCATTGCCTTTTTATTAATCGTTAGTAATTGTGCTCCTTTAAGCATATGAATAATATTTAATTGAATTACTCTTTCGGAAGTGTTTAGGCATGATTTATATTTCCATCATTTTTGAGTTTCAATTAAGAAGTGCTTTATACACCTTGGAAAAAAGCGAAAAATTCAAACTGTAAAATAGCCTTTACAGTGTGTTAATTAAGTGTGTTTCTAAGTTTGTGTGATACTGTAACAGGGATAACTACTACGATAACTATATATTAAGCTTTAAACCAAAAAGATTTGTCAGTATCAATAATTACATGTATCTGCTTACTGATATCTAGTATTTTACATTCAAAAAAGTTTTCTTAATTTTAACAAATTGTTTAATTTTTAGTTTTCCAAAGTAACCACATTTAACTTCGGTAGTAATAAATTTCGTTACAGCAGTTAAGTCTATAAAAACCAACCAACCCACTAATAACATCCCGTGAAATAATAAAAGCCATTTCCATCATAAAAATATTATTAAATATTTCCTGCCCTATAAAGCATGTCCTGTCATGCAGTACACATAGTATTTATTTATTTTTATTTCAAATAATATTGAATGTTTTGCTTTGTTTTTATCGCCATTACCAAGGCCAATATGACAGGCAATTATTGAACCGATATTTTTATTTGAAAAATATGTAAAAGAATAACAAAAATAATTGGTTGGGTTGTGGGTTGTACATACATGATGCATGTGGTAAATGTGGTTTTTATTGTACTCGTAGTATAAATTTGAATTCAAAATGAAAAAAGTATAAAGTGAATAAGTACAATGGAAAAACCGAATCAATACGTGTGGTTACTCTTTAAAATGTTGTCAACAAATTTTTAATGGTTATCTTGCAAACAAATAATACATTTCAAAACCAGTGAATACTTTCAATTATATTTTACTTAAAAATAAAATAACAATATCAAGAGCTCAAATGTATTGGCAATTGTGTACATTTTTATGAATTTCATTTCATTTCCAGGCTTAGAGTACAGGGTGGGCATATAAATGCGACACGTAGATGAGCTTAGTCACTTTGTCAATATGGGGATAATGATATAAATAGAATCCGTAGTGAGCCGCAAGACACTAAAAGAGAATAGTTTTGGCTTTCAACAAAGCATCCATAGCTTTGTTTCAGTTTCTTTATTCAATTGATCTTTGAAGCTAAGTAGATGATTAATCCGCTGTAGCTTCCTCCATATGATTTTTTTTGCGTAGTGGTGCAGATCCTTGCTAATTGGTGGTGATCTTTACTTTAGCATTTTAATTTCTTCCCAATAGGTGGCGTATTTTTCCTAATTATTCATCTGATATTTGTCATCATCGGCAGAGGTATGCGGAGATGGAGTTGTTTTAGAGGGAAGTTGAAGCCTCTTTATTAAACATACACTTACATTTTTCTTCGTCATTTCTTCTGCTGGGGCTCGAACCTGAGTCGTTTTTGTTGTTATGCATGCGCTTTAACCACTATAACACGCCACCCGCGTATAGTATGAGATGAAAAATGGTTTAGGTTTTAGGAAAACTGCGGGCAGTTTTTTATTTTATGCTCCTGCCTTTGTGTGTTTATTAAATATCATGACGATATGGGGTATGATGAGGTGCGATTAGGACTTTTTATTGATGTCCCCAAATGAAGCAAAAGGTAAGGGATAATATAGAAAATGGTTTAGAATATATTGCTTTGTCGGTGAAAGCAAGAAAACATGAAGGATAGATGCATATCAGTTCAAAAGGGCAGGTCGATTTGTAGAGACGCAAGGAAAATCGTATTCTATGGATCAAAATAAGAAACTTTATCCAAGGAAATATACCTCTAAAATGAATTCTGATGTTCCTTATTTTGACCAAAATGTCAAATTTTTAAAGATCCCACTTTGACCCATTTAAAGTGCCCCAATCGAGCTGATAGTTGCTTTTTGTTTAGCTTGGTTTGACATTTTATTATGTATAGACTTACACCGCCGCCAATTCGACGAATGGGCTGATGCTTAAATTGATATTGATATTGAATTTCCATTCTAAATTTTGTTCTCTGTTGAAGCGTTGAATTTGTTTAAAAATAAACAGAACTGTAGCATTTGAAGTGCGTATAAAATTACTGTTTGTTTAACTTTATAAGCTAGTGCAGTCATTGGTCCAATGCCTTCAAAAACGATGATGGTCAGCTTGTTACTATCAATAGCAAACAGTACAGGGACATGATTAGAAATATTTTCGCACATCAATTAGCTGGTATTAGTATTGCTGACATGTGGTTCCATATGCCACACAGCGCGTGCTACAATTGATTTCCTCAAAGAAACTTTTGATGAAAGACTAATCTCACATAATGGAGCAATTAATTGGCCACAAAAATTATGTGACTTAACCCCATTGGATTAATTTCTTTGGTGTTATGTAAAGTCAATAGTCTACGGCGATAACTCAGTGACAATTGAATACCTGAAAATCAATATTCGATAAGGTATTAACGAAACAAACAAAAAAGTTTGTGAAAATTGATGTTTCGATGGTAAGGAAGGTAAGGTTAGTAGTCCAGGCGTCTATAGGAAAATGACGCCAAAATTTAAGGAGCCCTACAGGGTCAGCAAAGTCTTAGGTAATGATGGATATGTAATACAAGATGTTGAAGGATTTTAATTGACACAAATTCCTTATGAGGGGATATGGGAAGCAGCGTATTTGGGAAAATGGCTTAAGGATACTTAGAAAAGCTAGACTGCAGACAAAATCAGAACGTTTTGAGGTCAATATGGCCAAACTGTAGGAGGTGATAAGCCTTGATTTGTGACATTGTAGTTTTTTTAAGTCTGGTAATACTAAATTTTTTTAATTTGTTATAAGCATAGACGTCTTCACGTGATGTGGGGCTTAAATGTAAGCTATAGTTCTTTTAACCAATGCGTTTGGTGCGTTCATACGGCTTTAACATTGTATTGTTTGCCTATCCAATACTTTTAAGGTCAAGGTGGTAGGTAGCTGTGTGGAAAACAAGTATGGCTAGTTGACGGTTTAAAGATATCTGGTCGTTAACAGCTCCCCTCTTAACAGAGGGGAGGCACTAGCGTGGATGGTACATCTCCTTACGGTCTACTTGTGGAACCAAAATGGAGAAAAAAATTTTAAAAAATAAAAACAATAATGGCAAACAAGCTGACGCGCTGGCTCTCCTGAATCTGAGTCTTGCTACCCAGCAAGCTCAGCCTCAAAAAGAGCTAGAGAAAAAGCTGTTGGCGTTTGAGAACAAGTACTACCCCTCCGGGGAGTTCAAAAGACATGCATGATATCGATGCTCTTCCCTGAGAACCGACGACGAACTGGATGGTACTATTATCTCAGCTCAAGCGTCGGTTTCTGGTACCCGAAGCCCGGTGGTACAGGCTTTGGGGGATGGTGCTTCCGGATTTCCGACTACTTCATCCTCGAATAATCTGGTTCGGAAGAACATCTAGTAGGGTGGCCAAGGACGCAGAAAAGAAAATAAGCCCAAGGATGGGACAAGATTTTCTCTGACTTATCTTGAGAGAAAAGCCAAAAAAATTAGGCATTTTCTGACGAAAAAGGAAAGGCTGCTCATCAGGAAACATAGGCAGAAAGAATTTAGGGCCCTGCGTCTGTGTGGGAAGCTATGGGAAGTGGGCACCTCTAATTTTTGCCGAGTATCTGGCAATGTGGGGGAGCAAGAGACCGTGGAACATATGCTTTGTCTTTTCACGGCTCTCCAGAGTCGCAGGCTCAGTTTACTAGGTCTGTACGGTCTTACATCAGGCATCAACTGGATTACTAGTTAACGCCCGGTTTTCAGGGTGTACTTTTTTCTTTTTCTCTCTTTTCCTTCTCACCTTTATCTTTTCTTTGCTTTTTTTATACCTAAAATGCTCTCCACAACTGACCCTTCTGGTCTCTGGGTGAAGTGCGATTGCACTGCCTTTTTAACCTAACCGAACCTATAAGTTTTCTCATTCGAGGGCCTTGTTTGTACTACTGAACTGGCTTCCAGCGGACCTGATGGCTAGGCAGATGGCGGGCATGTCTACTATAAGGTTGAGGATGGCAGGGGCATGGTCGTGCAGGGTCTACGAGCATGCGGCCATCTTTAGGTATTAGGATACGATCTCTGAGGGGAGAGATTACTGCACACCCAAACCAATCCTGGATAGAATGTTCTCCGTGTGCATTCAACCAGAACTGGTAATTGGACACGTACTGTTGAGATTTACACGGATGGATCAAAATCATCGGAAAGAGTGGGGGGGCGGCATCTTTATTTTTGTATACTGGGTGAGGGAATCTTTTAAACTGCCGGACCACTGCAGTGTCTTAGAGGCGGAGGTCTTGGTGATAAAGAGGGCAGCGGTATATGACAGTGATATCCGGATCTAAACGGACAGTCAGGCTGCGATCAGGGCGCTCTCCGGTGTCTAGTCGACATCGCGACTTGTGTGTGAATGCCGGGCATCTCTAAACGAGATGGCGAGACATTCCGACCTAGAGATTATCTGGGTAAGGGGTCACTCGGACACCCGGGGGAATTGTGTGGCAGACGGACTTGCAAGGGCTAGCTCTCTCCTCAGAAATAAGGAGATTGACCACTCAGTTGGGATGCCCCTCTCCTCTTACAGACTTATGGTAAAGCGGTACATGTTGGGTATGACACAGCCACGGTGGGATGATGAACCCACGTGCTCTGTATCGAGACAAATCTGGCCCCTATATGATCGGGCTCGCTCGGAGTCTATTATAGGGGTGTCGCGACTTAGGCTGTGAACTCTTGTGGCTGTGATTACTGGGCACTGACTACTGTAGCGGTTGTCAGGATGAGGAGGAAGAGGAGACTGTCGAACACTTCCTGTGCCAGTGTCCGAGTCTTTCGGATATTAGGACTGCTTTCCTTGGCAGTCCGTTTCTGGATGGCTTGGCGGATTCTTTTGTATATGCGTCTGGTTGGTTCGGATCGCACCGGGACGCGGACATATAGGTTGTCCATTTTCTGTATTACTAATTACGGTATTACAGTGGTATCAATACTGGACTCAGGTGGGCTGGATGTGTATAGCTACCCGTCGTAACTAACTAACTAACTATATATATATATATGTACTATATATAGTAAATATTAAAAAACAGCTTTAGAATAGCTTTATAGACATATCTTCATAACTTATCAGAAACTTTGAAAAGAGCAATTGCACAGCTGTGCCTAGGTCGAAGGCAGTTTGTCTTGCAGTAAAAAGAGCATTATAATATAAAAATTTATATAACTGCTGGTAGACCAATTTCTTAAATACCTTTAATAACTAGACCCGTATTGCAATCGACTAATAATCACTTTGAAATAATCAGTTTTGAAAATTGATAACTTTAATCATCGCTTTTAAATATAAAAATTGAAAAACTCATTCAGGTAAGCAAATAATCCGACAACTAATCTACTTATTTCTACTAACATTACCTCTATTTTCAGAAACCAATGCTCTCCTATTCATATAAAAACCCAAAAAATGTTATATTCTTTACATTATATTATTAAACAATTGGCTGGCACCTCTCATTCCTACTATAGTCATTCGGAGCCTACCATTTCACATTTGTACTTAGTCATTACAAAGAAAAGTTGAAAACACCACCAGGTCCCCCTCTTAAACAATGGAAATAAATTTGAATCACCGAAAGTAATTGGATAAGTCAAGAAAGGTAGCTTTGTCACCTGATAGTCCACAGACAAGAGGCATATTAAAGGTAGGTTGTAAAGAGGAAAACTTTTACAAAAATACAAGGTCAGTAGCTTTAATTTATTTTTTGGCATTGTTTTAAAGACAGGTCAACGTTATAAAATTTTTCATTCACAATTTACATGTTTTTGTTATATTTACTTTAGAAAAACATTTCTTTTAAGGGTTGGTTATGATTTTATTCTTTTTTTCTTGCCAATTTATATTTTTTTAGTTTTTCCGTTTTTTTTTTCGTCACAATTGTGTTGAGTTATGTCATGGACACAAATGTTTTTGTTATTCTTTTATTTACCTTTTTTGTTATTTAAATATTTCGTCCTTTTTTGAAACAAGTTAACAATTTGTAGCCTGATGTTGAAAATAAAATCTCAAAAAATATCTTAATATTCGAGTTTAGTCTATAACTATGCGAAAATAAAATATTTCCTGCGGAAGTTGCCAATGGTGAAATATTAGTGCTTTAACAGTGACATTGTCAGTAGTACTACTGACCGGGTATACCCCCTAGGTAATGTAAGCATCTATTGACATAGAACGTTAGTTTATCATCCACCGGTAGGCTTTAGCACTATTGACGAGATAGTTCTTTTTCTTTTATATGGAGATATTTGAAGAGCATTTTAATGACCCTATTGACGTTTACGTTGACAATGTCACCAGAAATACATTAGAACCAGGCCTGCCATATTTGCTGATTTATCGGCATTTTGCCGATTTTTTGCCTCAAAGTTATCAAAATGCCGATTTGGCGATTTTTACACCAAAAATGCCGATTTCTCGAGAAAATCTAAATGCACTGCAAGTTTATTTGTTTTAGTAACATTTACAATTTTTGAAAACACTTAAATATATTCTATTAACTCCGTCAATTGCCAACGGATATCTTAACCGTAAGTCCCATTTTATTCATAAATTAATTAATTCGCCTATGATCTTGAAAAATGTGGGAAAAATTGGATGAAAAACCTGTTTGCTTGAGAAATACATCAAGATTTTTCAACGCTACTTCAATGACATACGCTAGATGGCAGTACAAACACAAATACCATCAACAGGAAGGCCAAAAGAGGTGGTTACTGAAGAAAATATCAAGAAAATCCTCGATATCGTTATGAATGATCGCCGGGTCAAAATCCGTGAGATTGCTGAAATGATAAACATATCATATGAACGTGTGTTCAACATTTTGCATGAACATTTGCATATGAAAAAGCTATCGGCAAGATGGGTGCCGCGTTTGCTCAGTGTTCGAGTTCGACAGATCAGTTTACAGTGGTGTTTGGACATGATAAAGCATAAACTTGCTGATTTTTGGCGAAACGTGGGTCCACCACTATACACCTGAAACCAAAAATCAATCGAAGCAATGGTTGGAAGCTGGTGGAAGTGCTCCGAAGAAGGCGAAGACAGCGAAATCGGCTGGCAAGGTTATGGCCACTGTATTTTGGGATGCACACGGAATATTGCTCATCTATTATCTCGAAAAGGGATCCACAATCACAGGACAGTATTATCGTGCATTATTGGATCAATTGGCCGATGCAATGAAGGAAAAACGGCCACATTTAAACAAGAAAAAAGTGCTCTTTCTTCCATACAATGCACTGGTTCACACAGCATTAGATATGATGCTAAAACTACGAGAAATCCATTTCGAATTGGTTGATCATCCACCTTATAGTCCAGATTTAGCCCCTAGTGACTTTTTCCTGTTTCCAAACTTGAAAAAATGACTCGCAGGAAAAAGAATCATCTCAAACGTAGAAGTGATTACCGAAACTAATGCGTATTTTGAGGAGTTCCCAAAAAAAGTTGGAAAATCGTCTTACTAAGTGTATTGAGCTAAAAGGAGACTATGTTGGGAAATAAATGGTTTTTGAAAAAAAAAAATGTGTTTCTCCTACTTAGGTAGCTTCAATATCAATCCGCCCTCGTATATATCATTTAAAAGGTCTGTTTCTCTTCTTTCCAAAGCCGAAAAGGGACTTAAACTTGGGTAATATTCAGCTAAAATAGGCTATATGTGCTAATATAGGAGCTTATACGTGACTGAAGGCCCGAAAAAACGGATTTTTTCCCGTAACTCGAAAAACAGATCATTTTTCTGCCATTCCTTTTTTTTTTTTTTTTTTTGTCGCACCATGTAATTTATCTATTAGAAGTACAAAATAATTCGGTTCTTTTTTTAGCTCCAAGAAATTATTTTATTTTAAAAGATAACGAATTAACAAGTAAATCAAATATTGCCCATTATAAGCTAACAACTTCTGCTCACCTCTCAGGTAATTTTCGAATCTCATCTCGAAAAAAAACTCCTTGGCTTTTGAGGCGACCCAACTTTGAATCCAATTATAAATTTTTTCGAAAAAAGTAAAACAGTGGCCTGGCAAATCATGGTGTATACGTCGAAACAGCAAGTAGAAGAAGAAGAAATGTACAGAGAACAGGGAGGGCGCGATATCTTGTCTTGGCATTTGATCATTTCTAATATTTTTTTGGCAACTTTTGCGACGTATTGCTCATCGTTATCACACAGGATAATAACTTTATCATGTTGGTTCTCGTAATTTACAGCTCAAACGAAGTAACTGCAATGCGTGTCGTGGTGGTTTTAGGAGCTAGTAGTGCAGAACACCCTCTATGTTCTATCAAGAGTGCAAAATTCATTATAAATAATAATAAAACATGGTAATTGTACTAACAAATAAAAAGATATTGAAGAATTACCCGAAGGGCTGTTCTTTTTTAAGCAGATTCTTGCCAACTCTGCTTGAAGCTGAACAAGGCTGTCGATTTTTTTTTTTTTTTTTTTTTTTTTTTTTTTTTTTGATGGGCTTCCTTGCCAATTTATTCAACTAATTTTCAATCACATAAGGTTCTGGGTTCCGCGGATATTTCTTAAAATTTGGAATGGTAACGGATCAACGAAAGCTTTGTGACATCTGACATGAGTCTGGGATCGTTATAGTGATAAAATTTGCTGTTAAACGATTTTGGTAGTTTTTAGAGACAATTTTTTTTTTCTTTTCAATAAGACCAGCACTCAGGGGATAACCACTAATCATGCAGTGCATTGTGCTGGTACTAGGAAAATAGGTTGTGGGAAGGAGGATAGATAGAGTAGTGTCGGTGGACGTCCGATTTAAATTTGCCCATGTCTTAAGTGGCAGGAAAAACCTTTGCAGGAAAATTGTTCCACAAAAGAATAGTGCGTTGTGCGATTTACTGGACAATCAACTACAAAGGGATGAGCTCTATGAGAAATACGAGTACTACGTAAAAATATATGATTACTAGGAACTAGTTCCTTAATTTTGTCAGAACACATTCCGTTATAGTACCGATAGAACAATGAATCACACGCCACATTGTAACGATGCTCTAATGAATGGATAGAATTGGCTACCCTACCGTCATTAATAAGAACCTTCGTCTTCACCTGTACGCAGTCGAGAAGCTCTACATGAGAGTTGTATTCAAATTTGGGTCGGATATAGGTCTTGTAAACATTAAGATCAGATGGAGTGAAGTAATTCTTACACCGTCTTAAAACGACTTTTTTCAACGCTCGAAATATGTGCTCGTTCCAATGAACGTTACAGTTAATTCGCATGTCCAGAACATCAAGAGCATCTGATTCCTGAATATCTACATTACCCATAGATGCAGATGATAACACACCACCACATCTGTGTGTCAGGAAACAACATTGGGTCTTGCGCGCGTTAAAGTCGACGCTGTTTGCACGCCCCCACTCAGAGAGAGCTTGTAAGCGTGTCGTTCAACCTCGGCCTACGATCAAAAGAATGACAAATGTTGTTGTCATCTGCAAAAGAGTAGATAGGATTATAAGTGAAAAAAAAGTCATTAAGAAATATTAGAAATAGAGTTGGAGAAAGAGCAGAGCCTTGCGGTACTCCTGAATTTATCCTGAACTTGTCGGATAAGATCCCATCTATAACTACTCTTATAGTGGGATTTCTGAGAATGCTCGATGTGAATCGAGAGAAGTGACTACCGACGCCAAAGGCAATAAGTTTGGATATAAGAGCCTCGTGCCAGACTCTGTCAAACGCCTTGGAAATATCCAAGTCCACAACTATTGCGCCTTTCAGAGAGTAGCGCTAGCAGGTCACCAGTAGAGCAACCCTTACGGAAACCGTATTAATGATTAATCATACTCTCCATAACATTGGTAAGTGCCGAACAAACTGCTATTGGGTAGTTTTCAGGATTACTTTTACAATCCTATTTAGGGATTGGCGTTACATTAGCAATCTTCCAGCAAGATGGAAAAACACCCGCGCGATAAGACGCACTAAAAAGATTAGTCAATGGACGCGCAAGCGTCGAAGAGCACTGCTTCAGGACCAGCGCTGGAATGCCATCCGGTCGAGAATTACAAGAACCTTTTTTACTGTACGGGCATGGTCTCTGACACTCTTTCAAGTTCGGGCAGTGGTTGAACGCTCTCCGGCAAGTTCGAATTACCTGCAAACATTTCAGCCAGAAGGTTTGCCTTAACAACCGGGTTAGTGAATGTTTGGTCATTTTTTATAAGGACTGGAACCGAACTAGCGCTGTTCCTAAACCTTTTAATAATTGACCAAAAGCTCTTACTTCTCCGCGGAAAAATAAGAACTTTAGTACGTAGGCGCTGTTCGTATAGAGTCTTTTCGCGCCTAAATACTGCGGCACACCTGTGTGCGTAGTGAATCAGTATGATCGCATTTGTTACTACGACAATTTCTGAATGCTTCCTCTCTGGATCTGACTGCCAGCTTGCACGCCTGATTAAAACAAGATTTATTTATTGATTTAATCGGAAGCTTTCTGGATGGGATGCAATTATCCATCCCTAGCTTTATTATATTGACAACCATTTCGGCCATGGTATTCACGTTTGAATCAAGGAAACAAAGTTTCCAATTGAAATGCCCATAGAAATCGTTAAGCTCAGCCCAACGAGCTTTACCGTAATTGAAAACCAAGCGCTTCATAGCTGTATGTGAAGCGTTGTGGAGGATGGAGAACGGGAAAGAGGCAGAATTGGTACAGTGATCCGAATTTCCGAGAGATGCAAGGACCTCAACTACATACTTTTCAGGCTGTGTAGTGAGGAAAAGGTCAATTGTGTCATTTTGGTGCCCATCTACACGCGATATGTGAGTAGGTTCATTCACTAAATGCGCAAGGTGGTTGTGCGCGAAAAATAGCTCTACGTATTGGCCTTCTGCAGTTATGCGACCTGAATGCCGTAGCCAAGACGAATTATGAACATTGAAATCACCAGCAACAACAATTACACAGTTCGAGTAATTCGCAAGGATACTCGATATGGAATCGGAGAGTCAAAGCCAGATATGGAAACCTCTCTTCCCGCGTTTGGGCTTCTACACAGCAACCCAAAATGCAAAAGATGTGCCCTGATTTTGAATTTAACCCAAAGACAATTAAACTCTGCATCATACATGCCAAGTAGTTGCTGGCACTGGTACACAAATTCATTGCGAATGTACATTACAAGACTCCTATGAAAATTAAAGAGGCATAGAAGGTAATACCCAGAGATATGAAAATCCTGTGGATCAGCATTTTCCGAAACCTGGCGAAAATAAGTCGAAAATATCCGGCCTATAGGGACAAATATGCGCATACACGGGGAAAAAGTTCGCCCGTAGCCAGCGAACATTGCAGAAATCAATCCTAAAACGTCTTGCCATTATGTAAATTGAACAAGGAAGATGCAAAACTACAATAAATAAGAAACCATAAGTAAATAAAAAATCGAACAACCGTTGGTTGCTGCTGATGCTTATTCAGTAGCCAGTGTTATACCTTCGCTACAGAATAATCTTACAACAACCCCTCCAAGGTGTGTGATTAATTTTTCACAATAGTGTTTGTCCCGTTTGTCACGCATCGACAAATTGGTTGAGAGATGGGAGGAGGTTGTAACAGTGTCAACGAATACAGAATTGAGTAATCTATTGTTTTCACTTTTGTTTTTTATTTAAAATATAAAAACGCAAATCTATCCCTATATAAGCTCTGCATCATTCCCATTTACTTCTTTTTAATTTGAGAATTTGGCTGAGAGAGCAAAAAAAATGAGGTTATGCCCTTTACAAACAATTTAAAATTATCAATGTTGCAACATTTTCTTTGTTTTCCTTAATATTAAGGCTGGTTCTCAACAAAGTTTATATTGTTGAAAAAAATTTTTAACAAAAACAGACATCTTTTTTTCTTCTGTTACTAAGGGGTGTTTTTTATAGAGGTATAGAACTTTAAGTTGCAATAAAACAACGATGGATTATTCGATTGACATGAATTTTATTTATCCGAAAGATAATCTTGTGGCATTACATTTTAAATATGATTTCTGGCATATGACCGCCACGGCTGGCACGGATGTAGTCCAATATGGACGTCCAATTTTCGGTGACTTTTTCCACCATTTGTGGCCGTATATCGGCAATAACACGGCGAATGTTGTCTTCCAAATGGTCAGGCGCTTGTGGCTTTACCGCATAGACCAATGACTTTACATAGCCATACAGAAAATAGTCTAGCGGTGTTAAATCACAAGATCTAGGAGGCCAATTCACAGGTCCAAAACGTGCAATTAGGCGGTCACCGAACGTGTCTTTCAATAAATCTATTGGGGCACGAGCTGTGTGACATGTTGAGCCGTCTTGTTGAAACCGCATCTCCTGGACATCATGGTTATTCAATTCAGGAATGCAAAATCACCATTGACTGTAACGTTTTGGCCACCATCGTTTTTGAAAAAGTACGGACCAATGATTCCATCAGCCCATTAAGCGCATCAAACACTTAGTTTTTTGGATGTAGCGGTGTTTTCACATACACTTGAGGATTACTTTCTCTCCAAATGCGGCAGTTTTGTTTGTTGACGTAGCCATTCAACCAGAAGTGCGCTTCATCACTAAACAAAAATCGCTTATGAAAATTGAAAAAAAAAATTCACTTATGAAAAATGAGATTTGCAAGCGTTGTTCAGGAGTGAGTCTATTCATGATGAATTGCCAAGCCAAACTGCGAATAAATCACTTGACAGCTGTTAAGCCGGTCGCCATCTTGAAAAGTAATGCCAACTTAAAGTTCTATACCTCTATAAAAAACACGCTATATAACAAGCATTTTTCTTAATAATTGTCTTCAATCATTCTTCCTATTCTACTTTTTATCATTCATTTTTTCAACAGAAAAAACTTTTCCGGTTTCGCAAACAAAACAAAAAAAAGAAGTAAATTGTTTGAACAGAAAAAAGGTCTCAGCCTTGTAAACGGTAATAATGCAAATTAAAATTAATCAAATTTAAACAAAAATTCTGCAATTTTTACAAAATGTAAATTTATCACTTTTTATGTAAAAAAAGGCTGCTCCAAATTTACATTCTTCTTTAACGAAATCTATATTTGAAGTAGTGGTTCAAAAAGGTGGTTCAATTTAGATGGAATCTAAGAAATTATAAATTATTATGCAAATAGTTTTATGTCGGTTGGAATTAAACAAAAGTTGAAATTTTCATAAATTCAATTTAAGAAGTTGAAGAGGACAACCACATTTACATTTACAATTTATAGACAAGAAAGAATTTTAAAAAATTCAAAAACAATAATTTTTAACTTTTATAATAACAAAAAAAAGTGAATTTAGGCGGCTGATTAAAAATATTGCATTACAATAACACTATGGCGACTTCAGTAAATCGATTTTATGTTTTAAAAGTGAATTTCTAAGTCCTCTTGTAGTACTGCAATTACAAACCATAACATCAGAAATATTTAATCACATCCATAGAATGATATTCGGCGTTTAAAAAATACGCGTGTGCGATATTTCTGAGCTGTCATAATCGAGTGAGTTTGTTTTATTTGCCAGAACTTTTGGACATGAGCAAGTTATACGTACGGATGACACTATTCCTCACACCTGACCACAAGCACGATCATATGACTACTTAAAAAGAATATTTAATAGACTACAGAAACAGGAGCAGGGCTAACATGGATCACAGAAAGTAAATGAGATCTATCGACTTACAAACCCATGGATACAAAGGGTACATACATGTGCAGTCATTCATCTAAGATTTAAAATTTATTTATTTATTTAATTACGTATTGAATCTAGCACGACTAGAACTAAAATCTTATAATTTAAGTGATAAAGTTTAATAGTTTATCACTACAATTTAAGAGAGAGAAAAAATAAATAAATTACAGCGAATTATCAATATAAAAAGAAATGAATGATTTAATTACAAAGTGAAGGAAAACAGAAAAAGAGGAAATTTTGATATAAAGGGTTCGCCAAATAAATATTTTTTTTTTTTGAAAATTATATAAAAAAACACTACAGAATATTTTCTCAAATTCCTTTTTTTATTTGAAAGTATGTAAGTGATACAAAATATACCAAAATCCTATAATTTAGGCGTTTTTTCTCGCAGCAATTTTATGAATAAGGCGCTAATTTTTTATTTATCAAACCATTTATCAAAACTTAACACAATATATTCTTTTGTTTTTGTATGTTTCTTTTGTAAACCAATATGTCCTAATGACAGAATAAAAATAATTAGTTCACACCTTCCAGGTGCAATTTATTATCACAAATTATAAAATATAAATTCAGATTATAACCTAAAGCAGCATTTAATCAACTTCAAAGCTATCAAATACAAAGTTTTCAAACAATTACAAACAATTTAAATAATATTCATCACTTTTAGAAATCAATTAAAGTCATATAATTGCATAAATTGCATATATATTATGCAAACACAAAAATGAGATAATATTCTATGAAATGCAATGCCCTTAAAAAATAAAAATATTTGTGAAAATTTAATTTTATATCTTTTATACATACATACGAGTATATGGAAATATATTTAAAATGATTTGCTAAATTTCTAGACTTTGAGTTTGAGTTCCTTTAAATTGCGGTAAATAAAATAAATAAAGCAAATTTGTATTTATACAGTCTATATTTTTCTTTATACAGTGCCCAGCTCATTTTTTTGTTCTCCGTCATTTATCTAGGGAGCATATTGGCTTTTCAAAAAGTATCCATTGCTTTGTTTCAGTTAAAGTAATCAAGTTGATTTTCGAGATATTATATTAATTCCCATAACATTCCATGAAGTAACATGTGGACTTCTCTCAGTCAATGAACTGCACCCTCTTTCTATTTTCAAACTCATTGAAAGGGCTTTCAGTTTAACGCCGGTTCCTAGCGGCAAAACATTTAGGGAAGCTTTCAATAGTATCTATACTCATAATCAGTTACTAGCTAATGTTATGAGGTGATACCGCTGTCGAAAAACTTTTTTCTTTTTTAAGATGGTCTGGCCTGTTTAGCAGGCGGTTGTCTACCTACCACACCACAGCGGCAGATAAGTATATGATTAATTGTAGCTCGTCTCCATATGATTGCGTTTAGTGGTGAAAACCCTTGCTTGCGGTGGTGATCCTTACTTAGCATTGTAATTTTTTCCCAGTAGGTGGCGTTTTCTCCTGATCATTCGTCTAATGTTTGCCATCATCGCCAGAGGTAAGCTGGAAAGTCAGGAGGCTTCTTTAGATGGATTTGTCTGGATGGAGATCAAAGTCTCTTTATTAAACACTCGAAACCGCAATTAAATTTTTTTCGCCATTTCCTCTGCTGGGATTCGAACCTGGGCCGCTTGTATTGTATGCCTGCGCTCTAACCACTACATCACGCCAGCCCCAACTTACTTGACTTTCTTTTAATACACAAATTTATACAACACTTTCACTAATGCATTAGCACGACTTTACTCTTTGACTGTTAAATTATGACTGACTGACTAAGCAGAATGCTTTGCCTTTTATAGTAAATTAACATAAGTTTCCAATGTTCTAGTAAATTCCGAATTTGAAATTCATATTCGACTTATAGTGGTATTGGCAGTGCCGTTAAAATAAATACAGCATTGATACGATCACTCTCGTAGCCTTGACACAAACCAATAGGTAGCTTCCATAATAAAGTTTATAGCTTCATGGATATAACTTTTTTTTGACAATTCTTTGTATTTCATTTCATTTTCCCATTTCATACTAACAGATTCCTAATAGTTATCTACAACGGCTTCAATTTGATGTCCTGTGGAGATATATAGAAAATTGTATTTTTTTTTTTTTTTGCAATTTCGTCAAAAACTAAATATTATGTTAAGCCATGTTTAATAAGGCGGAAGAGACTAATTACTCATTATTATAATATCCCTTCATATTTCTGTGGTTATCATTCAATAGTTTGCATATGCACTTTATTTTGTCCAACCGTTGGCAGGAAGCCTTTTAATTTATGTTACTTTGCTGAAAAAGTTTAATGAAAATATTTAGGTTTTTTACACTGAAATGCAAACGAAATTAATAAATTCAATTAATTTTTTAACAATAATATTGAGTTTGCCTCTTTTGTTCTATGATGAAATATAACAAAGGTAATCTACACTTTATTTTGTCCAATAGTGTATACAAATGTTGATGTAACTTTTCAGGCGAATTAATTTTCATAACAGTATGTTATATAAAAACATTCGTTCTAAAATATCAGATGTCATTTAAAAAAATAAAAAAAAATAAAACTTCACATCTATAAATTCAAATAGTCGACGCGACTATTATATCTTAACATGTTTTTTTCTTATAATAAAGTCTCATTAATTACGACGCCATTAAGACAGCAACAAATTCTTAAATAAATGTATCTTTTTTCTATAGTTATTAAAATATCTTTTTATTAACTAAACATACATACGAGTACGTACAACAAAGAAGTCATTATTTCAAATTTATATTTCAAACTTACTCGTATTTTACATTTGACTTCAACAAACTTTTTAACTTAAAATGTAAAAATTAACACAAAGGAACTGTCGAAAACTTTTTCTTATTCAACAATGACAATCATAACATAAAAAATTTTTTGAACAGAAAGCGGTTTAACGAAATAAAAATCATAAGTAATGCGGCAGATAAAGCGGCAGGCTATAAACTGACAGAAGACATTAAAAAGTAAATAAAATTTCGAAAGCGAAAAGAAAGGGTTTTATTCGACTTTATTCTTTTTAATGAAACTCCATAAAGATTGTCTTTATGACTTTTGTCTGCTCTTTTACAACTACTGCCTCCTCATAAGCTATTTGAAGAAAGAAAAATGTCTTGTCATTCAAACATTGCATGTGACATAGTTGTGCTGCTCATTAAAAAGTTAAAAAAATGTTTTTTTCAACAGCTAAAAAGCTAAAAAGAAACAAAGAAAAGAAGAAGTATTTATCACTTACTCAGCCATCTGTTTTTTACTTTTTGTAATAAAATGGCTGTTTGACTTAAACTTAGTACTCAGCACGTTTTCGAATTACTCGCTTGGCCTGAACGTTAAGGTGTTCGGCTGCTGTCTACAATCTTTAAGGAAAAATATTTTGGCTTTTTATGTGTGGAATAGTAGTTCTAATAAAAGAAAAAATAAAAACATTTTTGGTTAATTTTCAATAATTTTGCTTACGTAAAAAATTTTGTTTTTAATAAAATTTACTTTTTTCTTGTTTTTTTCTGCATCTAGCAGTATATACCTAAGGTGTACAAGGGCGGATTGATATTGAAGCTACCTAAGTAGGAAAAAAACATTTTTTTTCAAAAACCATTCATTTCCCAACATAGTCTCCTTTTAGCTCAAAACACTTAGTAAGACGATTTTCCAACTTTTTTATGCCATCTGAATAATACGATTTTGGGAACTCCTCAAAATACGCATTAGTTTCGGTTATCACTCCTTCATTTGAGATGAATCTTTTTTCTGCGAGCCATTTTTTGGAAACAGGAAAAAGTCACTAGGGGCTAAATCTGGACTATAAGTTGGATGATCAACCAATTCGAAGTGGAATTCTCGTAGTTTTAGCATCGTATCTAATGCTGTGTGAACCGGTGCGTTGTCTTGAAGAAAGAGCACTTTATTCTTGTTTAAATGTGGTCGTTTTTCCTTGATTGCATCAATCAATTTATCCAATAATGCACGATAATACTCTCCTGTGATTGTGGATCCCTTTTCAAGTGGCCATAACCTTGCTAGCCGATTTCGCTGTCTTCGCCTTCTTCGGAGCACTTCCACCAGCTTCCAACCATTGCTTCGATTGATTTTTGGTTTCAGGTGTGTAGTGGTGGACCCACGTTTTATCAACAGTTATTAATCTGCGCCAAAAATCAACAGGATTATGCTTTATCATGTCCAAACACCGCTGTGAAGTAATCTGTCGAACTCGTTTTTGTTCAACATTGAGCAAACGCGGCACCCATCTTGCCGATAGCTTTTTCATATGCAAATGTTCATGCAAAATCTTGAACACACCATCTTTACCATTTCAGCAATCTCACGTATTTTGACCCGGCGATCATTCATAACGATATTGAGGATTTTCTTGATATTTTCTTCAGTAACCACCTCTTTTGGCCTTCCTGTTGATGGTATTGTTGCAGTGCTTGTTCGGCCCCGTTTAAATTCAGCAATCAAATATTTTACCATATAATCTGATGGAGCAGATTCGCCGTAATGTTTATCAAGCTTATCTTTTGTCTCTTTTTCGTTTTGCCTTTCAAATAATAGTATTTAATCACTACACGAAATTCACTTTTTCCATTTTCCAAGAAACACAAAAGTTGCTCACTTCAAACGACTACAACAAAGAAACTATTCGATGAATTTGGTTAAAATTTTAACAGCTGACGTTTGACAGATCGTAATTTCTAAGAAAGAAAAAATTTTGTGTTTGTACTGCCATCTAGTGCTAGGTAGCTTCAATGTCAATCCGCCCTCGTAGAGTATACAAGTTCAACAGAACTTTAAATTTTAAAACATAACACAAAAAAATATATTTTAATTCAAAACATTTTTCGAAACACCAATACATGGCAATAACATTTGAAAATGATTTCGAACATATGACCACCGTAGCCCAATTTCGGGCCACCATTTTGATCATTGCTGATCGTATGTATGTCACGTCTATTGTTGCTGGTTAATCAACATAAATCAGTTCATATCTTGAAATCAACTTATAGCTGAATTTTGATTTCAAAAAGTAGACGATTTTTTTTCCTTGAGACCAGCATCTAGGGGATAAATCTTACTCATGCAGTGCATTGTGCTGATACTAAGAAAATAGATTGTGAGAAGGATAGTAGTGTTGATGGACGTTCGATTTCAATTTACTTATGTCGTAAGTGGCAATAAAGGCTTTCGCAGGATGATTGTTTCACAAACGAAGAGTGCAACTAAAGAACGAATTCTCCCTATAATGCGTTGTACGTTTCACTGACCAATCAACTACATAGGGATGCACTTTACCATAAATTCGATTACTAAGTAATAACATGTGATTACCAGGAATAAATTCTTTAATTTCGTCAGCACAGTTTCCGTTATAGTACCGATAGAACAATGAAACACACGCCACATTGCGACGATGCTCTGATGAATCGATATCGAAATCAAGTTTTCATTTACCGCCATTAATGAGTACCTTCACCCTCTCCCGAAAGCATTCAGAAGCTTCAAAATATACTTTGAAGCACTGGCCCATACATGAGGGTTTTATTCCAATTACAGTCGGATGTAGGTCTTGTAAATATTAAGAAGATCAGATGGAGTGAAATAGATGATTACAGTCATCGTATGGCACGTAGCACAATCCTAATAAAACTACATCACATTAATCAAGATGTTAAGCCGAAAATAAGGATGGGATAGGAGGGAGTGGCGGCTCAGCTAAATAAAAGCGCACTTGAGCACGCATAATGGGCCGTTGTGATATCACAACTCTGCATCTGTTTTAGTCATCAGAGTTCGGACTAACCTGGCTAGGATCGATAACTCCGATAGCTCATCGAGATAGAAGTCCAGTGTAAGAAGTCTACGTCGAGCCAAATACGGACACTGGCAGATAAAGTGGAGAGTAGTCATTCGCAGTAAGCATAGCGTCTGCGCGTGCTTAACCATAATACCATGTCCTATGAGAAAATATACAGCAGCTCTGACGGTCCAGTTTAAACAGTAGATTGTAACGTTTCCTATCCCGCCAAATGAGTCTAGTAATGAAACAAGAATCGCATTCTGATAAGGCCATATTAACGTACAACAAATACATCTGCCTAATAGACAGCTGAACGCAGGTAAGAGGTGCACTTACCTTTGTGTGCTGATAGATGTCCGTTAGAAGTGTACTTGCCTTAGAGAGTTCATAATAAGGCGGCTAAGCTTATCCAACTACAGCGGGTGCAAAGGTACGCTTGCATTATTATTACGCGGGTGTTACTTACTACACCCCCATCGGCGATGGAGGTGATTCTGCATCTACCTCCGAGATATTAGCATACTTTTGGATAGCCAGGCTTTCGTAAGTAAGCTGTGGGATCTCATAAGTTGACCTCAGAGACAGTTATCGACTGCCGCAGATCTCTCAACGAGGTGGCTGAGCAGTTTAATATTCGTATTTTATAGGTCACAGTGATATTCCTAGAAACTGTAGAACTAATGGAATGGACAGACATGGCACCACTATTGAACTTACGAGCGAATTTCCAACTTTTGAAATACCATTCGGAACTTGTAAGCTTATGATTCACAATGAGGTAATAGACTACGTCAAGAGCTTCGGAGACAGATAGCGCAACAAATCTGCTGGACAGCCAAAGCTAGATCCCAAGCACACAAAAGATCTGCTCAATCTTCAAGGAAGCATACTCAGCGTAGTTGTCAGCGTCATTACTGGGCATTGTATAATGGGTACTAATGTCAGGAGATTGGGGTGAGTCACCTAGTCAATGATTTCTTCAGAAGCTGCAAAGATGAGGAGGAAGAGGAAACAATTCCTCACCTACTGTGCACATGCCCGGCATTATATGGCAGAAGAAAGAGGCACCTGGTCTTCTGCAACTGGACTTGAAGAGCTGTCAAGTAAGGACATTTGTAGGCTTAGAGGTTTTATTATGAATTCCGGGGGGTTCCGGGTATAGACGATGAAGATCCATTGTGGTATCACAACGGGAATAGGTGTTCTTACGTGTACTTTTCTTTTGGCAGGAGCCACTGCTACCTAACTACCTAGAGAGTTCAACAACAGCACAGTTGACCGGGATGTTCCTTTAAAAGCATTCAGGACAGTCTCTAGCCAACCTTAGAGTGAAGGCTACATCGCTGAACACAATTTTTCGTCTATAAGTTGCCCAAGTTGGTGACTGATTTTGAAATTAAATCTGGATAACTTGCCATAAATGCCAGTTGATCCCGTTATCAGTTACATCGGACTTAAAAAACGTCCCATATATCCTAAATTCTCAACGTTGCTACAAGCAGCATAAGCTCACAAAAAATAGAGTAAATGTGGTCATTTTCACTTATCCCCAGGATTTGCCAATTTACGCTTGAATTTGTCTTTTTCAAATATGTGTTGGAACACATCTTCTTCGATTGACTTGTGAACTTTTCTGAGAATGTAACTTATCCAGTTTTAGTTTCGTTCTTTAATTTCTGCAGCATAGAATTTTTTGGAAACATTGGCAGCGTTCTGCTTCATTACATTTCTGTCAGAGATATTAAGTTTAATACGCTGCAAAGGTGATGTTAAGCTGCATACAGATCTTAGTCGGACAAACGATGCGTTAACCAGATTATACTTAAGTTTTCGAAAATGATTATTTGCTTCGGTTATCTGAGTAAAATACGCTTCTATATCTAAGAAACTATATACCGTCCCCATTGGAGTCCCCATTATGCCATTATGCAGTGTTTATTCCGTGATTGCTTAGCAGTAGCAACCACCAAATTTTTTCCTTACATTTTGGTTGGGTTTGAAGCATGTTTTGCAAGTATTAGCTTAACTAAGTACCATCGCTTATAAAGCAAAATCATAATCTGCAGTCTCTTTTTTATTGAAATTTCTAAAAGACAAAAAAAGCGTTACAGAAATAACGTAAATCTTAAATCGTTTATTTTATTAAATTTTTCTTCTTCGGTGAGTTATTTCCTTAACTCGTTTTAAGTTAGTCAAACTATTCATGTTTCTGGAGTTTTTTTTAGTTGCTTGCTGCTGCTATTTGTTTCATTTAACAATTGAACAAACGCATAAATTTAACTGAAGCATTTTGTTACTGTTCATGGAACATGACTAGAGGACGTGTCTTAATACAACATCGGCTATAAATTTTGTATAACAACTGCATGTTTGATTTTACTGTAGTTAGTGTTACTATTTCAAGAATTTGTTTTATTCTTTCTTTTTTGTGTTTTTTTTTTTTTTTTTTTTGTTGGTTGTTAAATTCACATATTTATGGTAAAATCTTACAAAGAAAGCAATTAAGAACTTTTACTAGAATTTTATTTACTTTGTAAAATCGAGTACTTTTTTACGTTTCACTTTTACAAGGGATTACAAGAATATTGTATACTGAATGAAATATGTTTTTGATTTGAATATTTTCATCTCGGAATAAATCTGTTAAGAATTTACCAACAAAAAGAAATAACACTATGCAACTATGCAGATGGCGGACATGTCTGCGATAAGAATGTTCTCCGTGTGCATCTCACCACAACTGGTAATTGGACCAGGTACTGTTGAGATTTACAGGGATGGATCAAAATCCTCGGAAGGGGTTGTGGGCGACACCTTTAACCCTGTATACGGGGTGAGAGAATCCTTTAAACTGTCGGACTACCGCAGTGTCTTGCAAGCGGAGGTCTCGGCGATAAAGAGAGCAGCGGACTGGTTGATGTACTACTGCTTGGGGTATATGACAGTGATATCCGAATCTGTAGGGACAGTCAGGCTGCGATCAGGGCGCTTTCCGATCTCTACTCGCCATCGCGACTGGTGTGTGAATGCCGGGCATCTCTGAACGAGATGGCAAGGCATTCCGACCTAGAGATTATCTGGGTAAGGGGTCACTCGGACACCTGGGGGAATTGTGTGGCAGACCGACTTGCGAGGGCTGGCTCTCTCTGTCAGAAATAAGGAGATTGACCACTCAGTTGGGATGCCACTCTCCTCTTGCAGACTTTGGTCATGCGGTACATGTTGGACAGGGCACAGCTACGGTGGGATGATGAAGCCACGAGCTTAGTATCGAGGCTAATCTGGCCCTTATGTGATCGGGCTCGCTCGGAGGCTATTATAAGGATGCCGCGATTTAAGCTGCGAACTCTTGTGGCTGCGATTACTGGGCACTGGGTGGCTGGTGCGCACGTTAGGAGATTGGGTCTGCTATTCAATGACTACTGTAGGGTTTGTCAAGATGAGGAGGAAGTGGATACTGTCGAACACTTCCTGTGCCAGTGTCTGAGCCTTTCGGACATTAGGATTGCTTTCCTTGGCAGTCCGTTTCTGAATGTTTTGTCAGATCTGGCCGATGTGAATATAGGCAGGATCTCTTTTTTTGTAAATGCGTCTGGTTGGTTCTGATCGGACCGAGACGCAGACATGTAGGTTGTTCATATTCTGGATTACTGATAGGTATCACATTGGCATCAATATTGAACCCAGGTGGGCTGGACGAATCTTTTACCCATCGTAACTAACTAACTAACACTATGCAACAAAGGGAAAAAAGAATTCTGACCTTGAATAACCATAATATTTTTTTGATGCGCTATGGTCACCTAACGTCGCAAATCATCAGCATTTCAGATTCTTTGGATAAATTTTATTCGAATTTTTTTTCGCCTTTAAGTTATTTTAATATCATTTTTTAATAAAAACAATATTTTTGGAGATATTGAGAAACAAATTTATAAAAAAAAAAATTTTTTTGGAAAAATTATGAAATTTTTGATTTTTAAAAATTCACGCTATTTTAACTATTTTTTCAAAAACCAACATACAATAGAAATAAAATAAACCATAATTCGTGAAAATCGATTGGTAAATACATATTTTGTTCCCAATAAAGTGAAAGTCTGGGTACCTTTAAATATAAAAAGTTTTTCTTGTATTGTGTGTTGTGGGTGTCGTATAAGCGATATTGTTTTCGAAATTCATAAATATCACTCATACGCTCACTTTCTTGGGAATAAAATATGTATTTACCAATCGATTTTAATTTATTATTATATGCAGCTTAATGAATAAATAGTGAAAATGGTAAATTTTTGTTGCTTTATAATTTTTATAATTCCAAAAACACAGGGTATATTAAAAAACGATGTTAGAATGACATAAAACTGGTATAATTTGGAATTTTATAACATGTGGCCTAACGATATCGAATGAGTCATTTCACGGTTATCATAAGATAAATGAAGCAACATCTTCAAAACTATCACATTTTTGGATAAAAATTCTAAAAATAAACTTATCCATAGAATCTGAAATTCTGATGATTTTTGAAGTTAGCGACCATAGCGCAATAAAAAAATATAGTGCTTAGCCAAGGTATTTTTGCTTATTGCATAGTGTTTTTTCCCCTTACTCCCTTTGGGAGAATAGGCTTTTAGAAAGCATTTCCATCTTACACGATTTGCTGCTATTGTCTTTGCCTATTCCCATGTAAGATTGCTTTGTCTAAGTTCTGGGATAATTGTGCCTCGCCAGGTGTTTCTTAGTTATCCGCGGTTCCTTGATTCTTGAGGATTCCACTCAAGTGCCATCCTTGTAATACTACTATGATTTTTCTTTAAGGTATGGCCGATCCATCTCTACCTTCTTTGTCTTATCTGCTTTAGTATGGGCTCTTCGTTTGTTAAATTCCATAGATCCATGTTGATTATGGTGTTAAGCCAGAATAGCTATTTCTATTTCTGCACCGTTGTTTGTTGCCATTGTACTTCCAAGATAGCAGAAGCTATCTACATACTCTATTGGCTGGCCCTGTAGTATAATGTTTTCTGTGCTATTGTTGTTAATTCTCATAGCTTTGGTTTTCTTGATATTTATCCCAAGTCCAACATTACGAGCCAATTTTTCGAGGTCATTTAATTTTGATGGATAGTGTGATCAAAAAGATATATTTTTATTAAGTACTTATTTGGTGTTATGACAGCTCTAATTAAAAAGAATTCCAGAGTTATAATAAAATCTTTAGTTTCAACGTATTTTAAGTTAGGATACCGTTTTCTGATCAAATAATGCAGTTTTGCTGGCACACTTCTAAAACCCAAAAATGTAAAAAAAATATTGCCTTACTCAGAATCATTTTTTACTTAAACATTCAATTACACAGTGCACCAAAAAAGAACGAAGTTGAAATACCTGCGAAATGATACAATTTTTCTGATAGATGCAGTTGAGTAGAACAAGGACCTGTTTTTAGAATTTTCGAAACACCCCGAAACTCTCGAGTTGCGGGTAAAAAACTGGTTTTTCGGACTTTCATGCACTTATAAGCTAATAACTTAGTTGAATATTACCCGATTTTAAGTTTTTTTTCGGAGTATAAAGAAGAGAAACAGATCTTTTAAATGATGTATATGGCGTTTAAGTAGCCTTGAAGAATCTGGGTGTATTTGTCAAGCAAACACATTTTTCATGCAATTTTTTCTATATTTTTCAAGTTTGAATGCATTTTTGTGCACTATTTTATATAAAACCCATACTATTAATATATTAGTTAGGGATTAATATTAAGTTATGAATAAAATGAGATTTAGGGCTTAAAAATCCGCTAGAAATTGACGGAATTATCACGTAATGCAACTCATGAAAAAATCAAAAAATTTTCAGCGAACTGGTGTTTTTTTTTATTACTTTGCAACTGTATTTTAAAAAAGTTTAAAATTTTGTGATAAAAGTATGATTTTTCATGAGTTGCTTTACTAAAATACTTAATAACTCCATCACTTTCCAACGGATTTCTAAGCCGTGAGTCTCATTTTAATCATAACTTAATGTTATCCCTTAATTAAGTCATCAATAGTATGGTTCCTGTATAAAAAAGAGCACAAAAATGCATTTAAACTTGAAAAATGTTGAAAAAATTTGACGAAAAGTCTGTTCGCTTGAGAAGTACACTAAGATTCTTCAAGGTTACTTAAACGACATGTACATCATCAAAAAGGTTTGTTTTTCTTCTTTCAAAATCCAAAAAGAAACTTAAAATCGGGTAATATTCAGCTAAGTTAACAGCTTATAGAGGTGTTTCGAAAATTTCAAAAACAGACCATTGTTCTGCTCGACAGCGCGTATCGGAAAAATAGTATCATTTGCCAGGTATTATTTTTTGTCGCACCGTGTTATCGACACATATCTATTATTTCATTTATTTCTAATTTTGTTTTTTTCAACTTCAGTAAATAGAAATAATTATTTCAAATGAATTTTGCTTTAATTATCACTTGTTTTTATACTCAAAAGATTATTAATTCAGTATTTATTTTACTACTTTATAGCTTCAATATCCTCAAGATATGTTGCATTTCTATTTTAAAAATCGATATTAATCCGTTTCATGATATTACACAACAACAACAACAACAACAAAAACTATTAATACCTTCATCACTTTATAGTTTTTCATTTTAATATTTGCATTCTCTCTCTCTGTCTTACACGCTACTTACTCAATGCATGACTATTGAATTCAATATGAAATGCATGTTCAGTGAAATGGAATTGGGGCAAATGATATGTTTTGTAACGAGTAATATTGCTATATGACAATAATTTTTAATATTCATATACAACACACCGCTGCTCACTTGATTAGGTTCTTAAATTATTTTGCATTTTTATTTTGATTATTCCAAAAGAATACTCTGAGAGAACTATTTATTATTTAACCAAAATGGTAAGATATTTGGTATTCATTAGAGTGTTTAACGAAGTTTCATTGCAATAAAGCAGCCTCGAAACAGAGGGGGTTGATTAACACCACAAACTCGCATCCACAAAATAAAAAAGAACCAGGTCAGACTGTGTCACATTTATTAATATTATAATTGAGGTGTAAAAATACTGCAACCTTCCGATCTATTGGGATTCCATCTATATAGGGATTCCCTTAAATATCTCCCCTAGCCTCATCGATCTGACGAAATTCAGGATCACGGTTGGTGTCTGGTATTTAATCGGCACTTACATACTTCCTTCCAGAGAGCATCAATGCCTCACATGTACCCAGTATGTGCTCTGGTGGTTCTCGCTGCTCATCACAGAATCTTAACATCGGACTTGAGACTAAAATTCCATTTTACTAAAATGCCTATTTAGCCTGCAATAACCGGCTTGTATCCTCGGGTTGCCTCTGGATTCTGCAGGATTCAAATCTTTCTTGTTATAATTACCCAACAAAAGTTTAGATAGTTTCAGAGTCCGCACGGCCAGAGAAAAGTACCCGCCTCTCATTATCAACATTTTTTGTTAAATGTTTCCTTCCAGTCCCCCTTTCCCAGTCCACAAAAGGGTTCTAGGCTCACCAGTGGAGTGGAAGCTCCCTCTCTAACCAGTTCAGCGGCCCTTTCATTCTCCGGTATGGTATGGCCCGGGACCCATCATAAGCTGACCCCATTGTCCCTGCCCAGTAGCCAAGTGCTCAAATGGCGGCCTGGCTATCAGATGGCTATGTCGTGTCCTCTATATTTCCTCTCAACATTAAATTAAGCACATCTCTCTATTGAATAAACTTCCGTCTAGAATATGCTGGCGAGTTTTCCTATAGGTTCCAAATATTCCCTCCTAGGGCTAAACACTTAATCGTCTGTACCACTTTCCATCTTTGATCCAGCCGCTTATCATAAAATGGTCAGTCTGTATCGAAACGTCGTAGCGAACGGTGGTGAATCGTGCGCAGTTTGATGTTATACTGAGAAGGCCATGTCGGTGTTGTTGGGTGTTTGTCGGTGTTACATTGGATGGTTCTGTATCCTGGTGAGGAGGTATGAACCGGTCGTTGGTTGTTACCGGTGTTATGGGACCGGGATTGTCGTTATAAGGATGATACTTGTCGGAGGTGTGGAAAGACGAGCCACATTGCGTCGCGCTGCAAGGATGCGGTGCACTGTCGGAACTGTGCTTTGGATGGTCACACAGCGGATTACTTGAAGCTGTCTCTGTCATGTCCGACATATTCCCTGGGCAGGAGGCATTGAGTTTTTCAGAGTTAGCAGTTTGGTTGTTAGGATGCGGAGTCGTCTGGGACATACACTGGCAGTAGTTTCCGTGCTACGAGGCCTGACCGGAGGCTTACTTCTGGTACCACGGGAGTCGGGTGCCCCAAGGACTGCAGTTCCTGCCCGGCTATGTTGAGTCTCCCTTGTGGGAGTAACGTGGTGGCTGTGGTTTATACCCAAATCGCGGGGAGAGCTTCGATACGGTGCGGATTTACATTCTTAAGTGGATGCCGTGACCCATAGAACGGAAGAGCTTAGATAGTCTCCGGCACTTAGCCAACTTGTGGAGTCGTGTCTTGACAACATGACTTGGAATTTGGTACTCATTGTCTCCTAGTTGGAGCGCAGCAGCTTTGCAAATTTCGTATTATTTTCCTGTTGTCTCTTAGTTTTAGTTTGTTTTTGATTAAGGCTTCATTACTGTTGTCGTTTCAACGAGCTTTAGCATGGTAAGGTGAGGTAAGAACCATCCGGTATCAGTGAGGCTCCGTTAGAAGACAGCCAGTTATCCTTGGCTCCAAACCATATCCGGTCGATACAGTTAGCATAGCACCTCCGAAATACAGGTACATATTTATTGACATCGCGACCTATATCCACATTTTTCCGTTAAAAGCAGCAGGTAGGCTATGATCCTTCACCACGCACTGACGATCTTGACAGAATTGAGGTTATGATATCATGCGCATATTGCCAACTTGCTACAAACTAGCTTGACTATTTTTAGGACCAAAAATAACTACGAGTCATTCGGAGATATTGGTTTTTTTAAATTAGTTGGTGTAGCGTTATTTTTTAGAAAGGCTTCACAAAGCTTCTAAATAAACTACTGAATAGAGTCGAAGTAATACTTGAATTAAACAAGACATAGGTCCATAATTGACGCCTGTTACAATTTTTTTCCCTTTACTCCTTTTGGGAGCATATGGCTTCCACAAAGCATCTCCATCTAATACGGTTGACTGCTGTTGACTTTGCCTCCTCCCATGTTAGGTTGTTTTATCTTAGTTCTTGGATAATTGTGCGTCTGCAGGTGTTTTTTGATCGACCATGATTTCTTGAGCCTTGAGGATACAACTCGACTTCTGACCTTCTAGTGATACTCTCTGGACTTTTTCGGATGGTGTGACCGATCCAACCCCACTTTCTTTTCCTTATCTGTTTTAGTATGGGTTCCTCATTAATCATGCTCTACAGTTCTGTGTTACTTATGTTTTGGGCCAGAATATTTTGCATATGATTCTGAGGCACTTGTTGATGAATACCTGGAGTTTCTGTGTGATGTTATTCGTTACAAGCCATATTTCACTGTCATACAGCTGTACTGATTTAACACATGAGTTGAATATTCTGAGCTTAGTCTGTCTGGATAAATGTAAGCTTTTCCATACTGACTTCAGTCGTCCAAATGCCGCTCCCGCTTTATTGAGCCTGTTATTTACGTCTGTTTCTGCGCCACCGTTTGTAGTCATTGTATTTCTTAGATAGCAGAAGCTATCAACATACTCGACTGGCTGACCCTATAGCATAATGTTTTCCGTGCTCATATTGTTTATTCTCATAGCCTTGGTTTTCTTGATATTTATCTCAAGTCCAGCACTACGAGCCAATCTTTCTAGGTCCCCCAGTTTCGTCTGCATATTAGAAATCTTATGCGAGAGTAGGCAAATGTCATCTGCATAGTCCAAGTTTTCGAGTTGGCGTGAGAGACTCCATGATCTCCCTCTGCTTTTCAAGCAGACTTTGCTCATTATGTCATCCAGCACGATGGTGCATAGCTGAGGTGATAGTGGGCATTCTTTTTTAATTCCAGTATCGGTGTGGATTGCTTGGCTGATGTTCCCGTTGTTAAGAACTGAAAGTTCTGCATCCTCATACATCGCTCTGATTACTCGAATCATCTTCTGGGATATTCATTTTGTTGTTAGTGCTTTCCAAATAGCCTGTATCCGACGAGCAGTGATTACAGGGGGTATGCCATTCTACGGATTGTTTAATGATTATTCGTAAGATGTTTGCCTGATCTATGCAGAGTATATTCGGTCTGAAACCAGCTTGTTCGTCTCGCAGCACGTTGTTTATTCTGCTCTGAAGCCTGCCCTGTGTAATGACTGCAAGTATCTTCTATATGGTGTTAAGTTGAGTCTTTCGCCAATTTTTACTTTTAACTTTACAATGATGCCCTTCTTCCACGTAGGAGGCAGCTTCTCCTCCTCCCATACTGATGTGATGTGACGCAATAGAATTTCCGCTGGTAGTCCATCTTCGCCTGCCGTCTTGTTATTTTTCTATTTACCAATCGCCTCTTTTATCTCATTCAGACTGGGAGGGTTGCACGGTATACTTAAACTGTTTTCCTCATCTCTGCTTTCAACCGTTTCGCTGTCCTCAGTGGTGTTCCTGACGTTACTAATTTCATTGATATGTTCTCTCTATCTCTGTGTTTGTGTATCATTGTTCGTTATTAGAGTACCATATCGATCAGCAACAGCTTGGTTCCTCATACACTTTTGATTAATCGTCTAATGTAGTTTTCTCACATTATTCTGGCCAGCTGCTTTTCTGCTGCCGTTACCAGTCATTCCAGGAACTTTATTCTGTTCCTTCATGCAGTTTTCTTTACTTGTTTCGCTAGCTGATGGTATTGCTGCCTCAAGGTATTGTTGCTATTTCAGTTCCCTTCTTTGAGAAACCAGGTTTCAAGTGTAATATGATATCTAAACTCTTCTATTTGGTTGCACTACACCAAGTGTTTCCTCCGCGATTTGATTATATATTGCTCTGATATCTTTCCATGAGTGAAGTTGGTTTGTTGATAGCTATTCACGGATTGCAAAGGTTAATGCGTGCCTGGTTGCATCATTCTGAAGTTTTTACAAGTAGAGCTGTCTTCTGGTTGTGTGCCCGATGATGCTTCAAAAAAAAATAATAATAATAAGTGTAGGGTAACATCGATATCGCCGGTGTTTGTTAACTATAACAGTTTTTACTTATTTTTGAAAAATAATCGCTTTTCCATGAATCTCTTAAAGCGTATAAAAAATATTGGACCCATATATAGTTATTGTTTCAAATTTTTCAAGTTTATTTTCCTCCCATTATTATCTCTCTTTGTATTCATTTGTTTATTTATCTGTCTATTCATTTTAGTTTACATTTTAATTTCCTGTCACAAATAGTTGTTGTTTTCTGGTTTCATCCTTGTTTATTCATTTAATAGTTTATTGTTTGTTGTTTTATATTCTTTCTCTTTTAGTATATCTATTCAATTTCGGTTTTTTTTCACTACTATTGTATTGTGCTATTGTTTCAATACACTGGCGTTGTGTCTTTAGATGCCAACTGACATACTAACTGAGTGAAGGTTGAATGATAAACTGTTGATTTGATTTGTTGCATGCCAACAATCGAAACAACAATAACCATGGCAACTAAGATTGGATAATCCGGTATTGTCCTCTTTAATACATCCATGTTTCAGAGTAAAAAAAAAAACAGAGATGATAGTAGAAGAAACACTTGGCAGACATTCAATGGAAGCTAATTTTTGATCAAATAAAATGATTGCCAAAAAATATTTACAAAATTTCCTTTGAAATTGTTAAAGAATTTTTTTTTTATTTATGTCCGAACATTTTTTGTCATCAGAAAACTTAAAATCAAGACAAATCTGCATGTAAATTTTCACGAAGATGTCATATGCTGTGGTTACTCTGACTATCCCATATGGTATACATCCATTAAAAAAGTGAAATAAGTGTAGTTCGTTAAATTTGTATAACTTGACTTAAATTATAATTAAGCTTTGATATTAATTAAGATACAAATAATATGCTTGAATGTGAACTGTTCAATAAACGAATTTCCTCTGATAAAATGAGAAGATTCAAGACTAAAATTTATTTCGATGTCCTTCAACTTTACGTAACTGAAAAGAAAACGTTACAACTGATGCTGAATTTCAAACAAAACAAAAAAAGGAAATTAAAAGGAATAAAATTCGTATTGAAAGAAAAAGCGAAAAGTGCTGAAAGAAATTAAGAAAGTAATCCAAGGGTAATTTGCTCATTCTGCTCACATTTACATAGTAATTCATTCGAACGAAAATGATGAAATAAACTGACAGTTTATTATGAGTTCTCATTTCACTTCCTATCAATACTGGACATTTAATGTAATTTAAATGAAATAAAATTTCTGCTATGAAGGATATTAATGATGAAATCCAAAATAAGGAAGGAAATTCTGTATTATATGCTTTTACTGATTTCAATCGCTAATGGCAACAAAACCGTGAAATAAGTCTCACATTTTATATTGCGAATATTAATGTAATTGCATAAAAATTTCAATGCATGAGCAAATTAATTAAATTGTACGCCGGTGATGTGCAAATTTATAGAAGTTACATGGCAAATGACATATATATGTATCTGTTCGGATTATTTGAACAGCGATCTAGCTAAGGCATAGGTACACAGTGTTACGTTTGTGCCTTCTTAAAAACGTGTATTTATGAGTTTGTAGATTGTAGTTAAAATAAAATAAAGTTTGTGTTTGGTTTTAATTAAAAATCTTTTATTCAACACATTTATGTGCACCACTGCGTGTAATATTTTTACAGGCAATAACAATGTTTATTCTTAATTACTCTCTCTGTTTACAACTTTATAAACAACAACAATTACTCGACAGATCTTTCTTCCAAAAGATTTTTCAACCCGATCGTAGTTATAACTTAGGTTCGATCACAACCTTTTCAACCAGAGGTTATCCACACTTAACTCTCTCTTTACTGAGTTAGCTCCAACTAAACTGGTTTTCACTTCACTACTAGATTCACGAGTTTACTCCTTATAAACTCTCTTCACACCAATAATACATTCGCTGAGTTAACTTTACTTACTTACTTAAACTGATCGTTGTTCGCATCGATGTGCTTTTTATATGGCTGAGTAAACAATGCATCGAAAGCTCTCGATCCTCTCGATATATCAGGTAGATTCTATTTCTTTCTTTTAATTTCTTTTTAGTTCTTTTGTAGCCATGTGTATGTAAACATTTACCTCTTTCAGCTCTTAGTATTTGTTGTTGCTTGTTTTCTTTGCTTTTAGTTTTTTGTTGTTGCTGTGTTGTTTTTATTTATTTTATGTCCGCTAATGTTTGTTGTTGTCGATTCTGGCTATTTGTAAACAGCATATGTATAGAGTTGTTCTTGCAACTTTTGTCTATTTATTTTAGCGAAGTAATAAACGCAGAGGTTCCCAATCTTATTTTCGTAACAATAGGTAAAAAAGGTGGTGCTGGAGCACCCACCCAAAGATCATAGGATCCATTATATGGTTGTAGAGCATAAATCATTAATAATTTTAAATGGCATTATAATACCCATTTGTTAAAACACTAATCAATTTTAGTCTGCACGGCCTTAAGCTGGGGGCGTCGGATGGCGCGAAGTATCTGGTGATAATCCTGGATTCCAAGCTATTCTGGCTCTAAAATACACGTGCGAGGGCGGCGAGGGCGAATGATGCGCTGTCCGCCTGTCCTTAGTTCTAATCCTAGAAGTTCCAATTGGATATTCAACACGGTGGTTAAGCCTATACTTATGTATGGTGCGGTTGTATGGTGGAGGTCTCTGGAGAAATCCACATATTGCAGGATCTTTGATAGGGTTCTGCGGAGTGCAGCATTGATGATTACAGGTGCGCTCAGGTCCACTCCTTCGAGGGCCTTGTTTGTACTGCTGAACTGGCTTCCAGCGGACCTGATGGCTAGGCAGACCTTATGTCTGCGATGAGGTTGAGGATGGCAAGGGCATGGTCGGACAGGATCTACAGGCTTGCGGCCATCTTTAGGTATTTGGATACGATCCCTGAGGTGATAGATTACTGCACACCCACAACCTTCCTGGATGGTATGTTCTCCGTGTGCATCTCACCGGAACCGGTAATTGGACACGGTATTGTTGAGATTTACACGGATGGATCAAAATCCTCGGAAGGGGTTGGGGCAGCATCTTTATTCCTGTATACGGGGTGAGAGTTCCTTTAAACTGGCGGACCAATGCAGTGTCTTACAGGCGAAGGTCTCGGCGAAGTAGAGGGCAGTGGACTGGTTGATGTACTACGGAGTATATGACAGTTATATCCGGATCTGTACGAACAGTCAGGCTGTGATCAGGGCGCTCTCCGGTGTCTACTCGACATCGCGACTGGTGTATGAATGCCGGTCATCTCTCAACGAGATGGCGAGTCATCAGACCTGTAGATTATCTGGGGTCACTCGGACACCCTGGGGAACTGTGTGGCGGACGGACTTGCGAGGGCTGGCTCTCTTCTTAGAAATGAGGAGATTGACCACTCAGTTGGGATGCCACTCTCCTCTTACAGACTTATTGTAATGCGGTACATGTTGGGTAGGGCACAGCTATGGTGGGATAATGAACCCACGTGCTCTGTATACAGGCAAATCTGGCTCCTATATGATCGAGCTCACTCGGAGTCTACTATAGGGATGCCGCGACTTACGCTGTGAACTCTTGTGACTGTGATTACTGGGCACTGTGTGGCTGGCGCCCACGCTAAGAGATTGGTTCTGCCGTTCAATGACTATTGTAGGGGTTGTCAGGATGAGGAGGAAGAGGAGACTGTCGAGTACTTCCTACGCCAGAGCCCGAGTCTTCCTGACATTAGGAATGCTTTCCTTGGCAGTCTGTTTCTGGATGGCTTGTCGGATCTTGTCGGTGTGAATATAGGCAGGATCTTTTCTTTTGTACATGCATCTGGTTGGTTCGGATCGCACCGGAATGCGAACATATAGGTTGTCCATTTTCTGGATTACTGATGGGTATCACAGTGGGATCAATATTGGACCCAAGTGGGCTGGACTAACTAATCAATTTTAGTTTAGATAATTATATTTTTATTAAATCTATGGCCTACTTTATACCTTTTCTGCATTATTTATTTTCGACATAAAAGGTTTTGAATTAGATATGAATTGGTGACGCTATGTCTGTTGTAGGTAATAAGCTTGACATGTTTTAATATTCTTATCTCAAGTCTTAATAACTTCTTTGACGATACACAGGAAATCATGAGGACATAATGAATTCTTTCCATCTGAGTCTGTTCAAAGCTATATATGGCTCTAAGTGATCCTATTAAAAGCAGCTTTTATTCTTATTTGTCTTGTCAATGTAAGGGCAAGTCTTCCAATATTTCGACTTTTCTTTAGATTCTAATCTATGGCTATCTTTCAAACTTAATATGCTTTTTACTTAGGGAGATCGATTATTCGACTTTTTTTAAAAACCTGTTTTCGAATAATTCGAAAAGTTTTTTTTCCCGTCCCTCATCTAGCGAGCGTATTGGCTTTCAACAAAGTATATATTGCTTTGTTTCAGTTTCTTTAATCAATTTAATATTAATCCGCTGTAGCTTCCTCCATATGATTTTTTTTGTGGTGAAGATCCTTGCTAATTGGTGGGGATCTTTACTTTGGCATTGTAATTTTTTCCCAGTAGGTGGCGTGATTTTCCTGATCATTCGTCTGATGTTTGTTATCACCGCCAGCAGTGTGCCGGAAGGGCCAGGATGGCTTTTTCTTTTTTTTTAATTTTGGATGGAGTTTTCTGGAGGGAAGTTGACCCTTTTTTATTATTAAAAATTAGAAACCACGATTAAATTTTTTCTTCGTTATGTCCTCTGCTGGGGCTCGAACCTGAGTCATTTGTGTCGTTATGCGTGCGGTCTAACCACTACACGACGCCATTGGTATTCATTCAATTCTGCTCACCACTGTACCTCCACCTAATATTTTTGAAAAATGCCTTAGACAGCGATTGAATGATCGGATAAAATCATTGAAATCAAACATTTTAATTATTCAAGTATTTATTTAAGGTGTCTTACAAAGAAAGATGGCTTATAAGAAAAAATTGACTCTATTAAATATTACTATCAACATGGCAATTCTCTATGGCCACTTAAGTTTCTTTCTTGTACTTTGTGCCAGTTGTTTGTGTGACAAAATTAATAAAAACAAGAAATTTCATATTTCTAGATAACAATTAAAAATTTGCTTAGTAATGCCTTTATTTTAGCGATGTTTATGAGAAGAATTTCAAGGTGGTAAAAAAATTGTGTCTTAAAATATACACTTAAAAAAATAAATGGATTTAAAAAGTTATCAATATTCTTCACCACAATCAGTGGACAACAGATATGAATAAATTTAGAAAAATATTTGCCGAACTTAAATTATACCAAACGATTCAATTTTTGACTTTTGTGTTGAAGTTCGTCAAGCAATAGGGTGGGAAATTTAAAAGTTTAAATTTAAAAAGCAATAAAACAAAAACGGTTTGAAATTTTGCCAAATTTATTTTTTTGACTTCATTATTTTTATGACTTCATTCATATGGCTGTAGCGGTTGTCCTGACAAATTTTCTAGAACTTTTTCGAGTGTATGTGGTTGAATCTCGGCAATGGTATCACGAATGTTGCCCTTCAAATGCTCAATTGTCTCTAGTTTGTAGACATAATACATGTCTTTAACGGCGCTCTACAGAATATACTCCAACGGTGTCAAATCGTAGTTCCTTGGCGGCCAACAGACATCACCATTTGGGCTAATTAAGCAGCCATCAAACGTTTGACGCAATAAATCGATTGTGGCATGAGATGTGTGGCAAGTTACTCCATCCTGTAGAAAACAAACATCGTTCACATCAACGCCATGACGAACGGGCACAAACAAATTGGTAATCATGGTGCGATAGGTGTCTTCATTGACCGTAATGGTTGAAACATGGGCCAATGATGCCTCCGCTCCAGCCGCACCCAACACTCATTTGTGATGGGTACATTGGCTTCTGTGAGACCACGTTTGGGTTTTCTGAGTCCCAAATACGGAATTTTGCTTATTAACATATCCAGCAAGATGAAAATAAGCTTCACCCGAAAAGATGATTTGAAATGATGATAAATTTACAATAAATCCCAACGTTACTCAAGTCTGAAACGATTCATTTCGTTCAGTGCAGATAATATGATGAATCTTGTGACAGATTAGAACGACATATGTATTGCCAGCTACGAAATTACCGCTGATCAAATTTAAATCGTTAGATGGCCCACCCGATATAAGTTTGTTAAAAATAAAAGACTAAAATAATTTAAAAAAAGCACATTTTTCAACTTTTGTGATCGATAAAGGTCTTTCAAGATCTTCATAATTTCTTATACAGTTTTTTGCAGTTACCCAAGCCGTACTTACTTACTTATGTGGCACTACAACCGTCTGTCGGTTTTGGCCGAGTAAAAAAAAGCACTTCAACTAGATCTATCTTGCGCCAGCTGGCGTCAGTTTGAGATTTCCAAGGCCGTCGGGTTCTGCAACACTTGGTCTCTCCAACGACAATTTTGTCGCTCTCTTTCCCGCTTTACGCCTTTGGGTAACGTATCGCAGGCTTGCCTTACCGGAGTTTCCCAATTCGCTTCATTATATCCACATTTCGGTAAAGCTTGTACAACTAACTTTTCCTACGCATGTGGTACTCATCTCCTACTTACAGAGTACTGAAGATCTTACGAAGTATTATCTTATCGGACGCCCCTAAAATATTTTCTCCGTTGTTCGACAGTGTCTATGCTTTTGCGCCATATAGTAGGACAGGAATGATAAGCGTTTTGTAGAGCGTGAATTTGATTAGTCGTTTATGGTGTTAATGGTTGCACTAAGATAGACAAAGTCCTACACTACTTCAAAGCTGTGGTCGCCAACAGCGACACTCTGTCCAAGACGCAAGGACAAAAGATACTTACTTTTGTTAAAAAATGATACTTAGTCTTGTCATTCACACGAGAAGATATAGCGTGGGTATTAAAGCCGACAATGTCGATGTCGTCAGCGCATGCCAGCAGCATGATGCTCTTGTAGAAAATGCAACTCTGGCGATTAAACCCGGCGGCACGAATAATTTTGTTTAGTAAAAGGTTGAAGAAGCCACATGACAGGAAATCGTCTTGTCTAAAACTTCGTTTAGTAGGTCCTTCTCAACTCTGACGGAGCTTTCAGTTCGGCTCACCGTCATACTGCATAGCTGTATATGCTCAGACATGCTGTTGTAGAGGCAATTCCTATCTGTGCTATCAAAGGTAGCTTTAAAGTCGACAAATAGGTGGTGTGTGTCGATATTTTTCTCATGAGTCTTTTCCAGAATTTGACATGTTGTAAAAATCTGGTCGATGGTGGACTTACCAGGCCTGAAGCCAAACTGATAGATGCCAATCAGCCTGTTGATGATGGGCTTCAGTTTCTCGCATAATGTGTTTAATAGGACCTTGTATATGATATTAATCAGAATTATCTCGCTATAGTTTGCGCAGATGGCGGTATCACCCTTCTTATAAACTGAGTAAAGCAGGCTCAGGTTCCAATCGCTTGGCATACAGTCATCCGACCATATTTTGCATAGCAGCTGGTTCATGCGCTCTTCCAACTCTTCGCACCGGTCTTAAATAGCTCAGATGGCAGTCCGTCGGTCAGTTCTTACACAAGTCTAAATCATAATAAAACAAAAAAATATATTTTTAATATCGATTAAACGGGCTTTGTTGAATAGAAAATTCTATTGCATTATTGTTGTTCGCAGCATATGCGGCATTATTTTGCCAATAACTTTTCGCATTCCAAGTGTTCAGTTGTCTCTGGTTTATCGAAGTAGATAAGTGACTTTAAATAGCCGCAAAGAAAATAATCCAATGGGGTTAAATTATATGATGTTGGCGGCCAATTAATTGGACCATTTCATCAGAAGTTTTTTGGAGTAAGTCCATTATAACTCGCGCTCCGTTCTGTTGCAGCCACATAGTCGCTAGATTTTTATTTTTTTCTCCGTCACTCCTCTAGGGAGCATATTGGCTTTGTTTCACTTTCAGTAATCAAGTTGATTTTCAAGCTGAGTAGATGATTAATCTATTGTAGCTCGCCTCCATATGATTTGTGTAGTGGTGAAGATCCTTCGTAAGTGGTGGTGGCGGTGATCCTTACTTAGCATTGTAATTTTTTCCCAGTAGCTGGCGTTTTCTCCTAATCGTTCGTCTGAAGTTTGTTATCATCGACAGAGTTATGCTGGATGGTTGGAGGAGATTCTTTAGATGGATTTGTCTGGAGGAAGGTTGAAATCTCTTTATAAAACCACACCACCCCAAGCAAATTTAATATCAGTTAATTTAGGTACGCAATAATTTCTAATCATATCTCTATGGCGTTCACCATTGACAGTAACATTCAGATCATCATCATCGTTTTTAAAGACATATGGCCTAATGACTACGCCAACCCATAAAGCGATCTAAACAGTGTTTTTCTGGGGATGTAACTGTGTTCCGACAAAAGCTTGTGGATTATTCTCACTCCAAATGTGAGAATTCTGCTTATTTACGTGGTCATTCAACCAAAAATGAGCTTCATCGGGCCACAAAATTTTGAATGAAAATTTAATATCAATTTCAGTTTGTGCTTCAGCTCATTTGCCGAATTGGCAGCGGTGCAAGTCTATCTATAACGAAATGTCAAATCAAAATGAAAAAAGCAACTATCAGCTGTTAAAGCAGTTGTCAAATAAAGCAGTGTTGCCAATGAACCTCCAAAAACAGCACGCGATATAAACATTAATATTTTTCAATTAATCTACTGCGTCTAGACATTCTGCATTAAATCTTTCTATTTTCTCAGTGTTTGTATTTATTATCAGTCTTCAATTTTTTTATTGATTTTATTTTGTACTTGAATTATCAACATTTTAAAGTAATTATTGTGGTGTGTGTCTCACAGCCATTATTCAATTTATCAACAAATTGAAATGTAAAAAAAAATCTCTTATCAATGGATCAGCTGTTTTCCGTTTATTGAGCACTTGCGTTTGCCTTTGATAATCAGTGCGATAGCAGACCACTTGTATTTTATTCTAATGCTTCACTTACGCGTTTCATACAGGCGATACAAAACAATTTTACAGTCGTTGACCAAAAATCAATTGAAAAACATCATGTTCAGTAGATGTTACAGTAGACTCATAACAAATTTCAATTATACTCAAGCCAAACAACAATTGTTAAAAGGCTTTTTGTCTACCACAACAACAACAACAGAAACAGCAGCATCATTAAATGCCAGCAGCCGTTCTAGCAGTATATGCTCCAAGCGTTTGCTTAGTACACAACTGATAAATGATGGTAAATTGATAATTGTCCGCGATGTGGAGGCCAAAACTAAAGCCACTGCCACAGCCGCAGCCGCAGACGCAGCCGCAGACGCAGCCGCAGCTACTGTTACTACAAGTTCAATAGACTCGAAGCGTGAAATGAAATTTCCAACAGTTTGGTTGCGCGACAATTGCCAGTGCAGTGAATGTTTTCATGACACAACTAAAAGTCGTAAAATCAATTGGGAACGTTGCAACAATGAAACGTCTATACGTGCTGCACAAGTAACAGTTGCTGAGAATGAAAATGCAATCATTGTCGATTGGCAAGATGCCCATAAATCAAAATACGATTTAAAATGGCTGCAACAACGCGATTTTAGTCCAGATCAACGTAAAAAATATACTGAAGAAGTTTATAAGCCAAAGGAAATTATCTGGGGCCAAAGTGAATACAAGGATATATTGAAAATTTATGATTTTCAAAAGATTATTGCAAACGATTTGGGTAAGGTCATGAAGGTGTTGTAAAAAAAATTTATTGCCAACGTTTATAATTTTGCCTGCTTTTTATATGGTTTAATGTGTGTTTTTGGCAAACGAATGGTGTTTGGCTAAGTTATAAAATATGAAAAATGTGTTAAATATGTTATGGTGTTCAAATAAGAAAAAAATATTTATAATGGTTATGAAAAATGTAATAGCTGTCGAATAACAATATCAAGGAGACCGAAAATGTCTATAACATAAGTGATTTCTTTAGACCAGGAACAGGCAAACCTATACCATTCCATTTTCCAACTGTGAGAGTAATTTGAGAGTCTGTCTCTCAAACCACATTACAAGAAATAATTGCATTTTTATACAAATGGTTATGCACACTGGAAAGAGTGCTTTCAAACTTTAAGTCTATATATTTTACCAAAAATTTTTAAAGAATAAAAAGAGCAGCTATAAAAGCAAAAACAAACAAAAAATAATGAAAAACAACAAATAAAAAAATTAAAACACAAAACAAAAACAGACAAAAGCAATTATTTTTACATTTTAAAAACGTTTATTTATGGGTTCGTAGACTGCAGTTAAAATAAAGTAAATCTAGCGTTTGGTTTTTAATGAATAATTCTTTATTAACACAGTTTTGTGTTTTGTTGTCCACTGTTTGTAGCCTTTTTGCAAACAATAACGATTTTTAGTCTTAATTACTCTCTCTGTTTACAACTTTGTAAGCAACAACAATTACTCGACAGATCTTTGTACCAAAAGATCTTCTAACTTAGGTTCGATCATAATCTATTCCACCAGAGTTATCCACATTTAACTCTCTTTACTGGTTAAGCTCCAACTGAACTGGACTTTACAATTTGAATTCAGAAAACAAACTCTACTCGCTGAGTTTACAACAATAAACTCTCTTAACGCTAAGCTTACAACACACAAAACTGACTGCTGTCAGTAACGATGTGATTTTTATATGGCTGAGTAAACTATACTTAGTAAACTATAGATCTCGAACCTGTCGATATTTCAGTTAGATTCCATGTCTTTCCTCTATTTTCTTTTTACTTCTTATGAATCCATGTCAATGTGAACTTCTACTTCTTTTAGATCTTGTTGTTTTGTTGTTGTTTGTTATTGTTTGTTATTTTTTTCTTTTCTGTTTCGTTATATTGTTGCCGTTTATTTTTATTTGTAAGTAAGCAAGTAAAGGGTGTCCAAAATTAAGGTATCATTTTAATTTTAATAAAAAAGCATTTCTTCAGATATAAAAAATATTTCTATTTTAGCTTATTACTGTTTTATTTATGTAAGTTCCGGTTAAAAATGAAATGAATGTCGGTCAGGTAACACCCCGTTTTCCAATAAACTGTTTTTAATTGCTGATATCACAGTATCTGCTCTATAATGTTCGTTTTAAGCTCTTGAGCTGTTGTGGGACTATTGCTCTACACTTTCGATTTCAAAAAACCCCACAAACGAAAACCTTAAGATGTCAAATCGCACGATACTGTTGTCCAAGAGAAAATCGCAGAAAAATTTAAATGATATCTCAATTTTGGACGCCCTTTAGTTGTTTTTGTGACTTTTGTTTATTTATTTTCAGCAATGTAACAAACGACAGGGTTGCCAAACTTAATTTTCGTAACAATATGATTAATAACATCATTAATTTAAAATTTGTTCTTACACTATTTACCCACTTTTTTCTCTTTACTTCCCTCTGTTTATTTTTTCCTATGCGTGTACTTACATACAAGCGTACCATAAGAGTAAAAGAGAACATTTGCTCAAAGTGCTATTTTGCCGGGCTCTGCTTTAGACAGTTTTAAATATTTGATTTCAAAGCTCCTCTTCAGTTTCTTTCTAGTAGTTTTTGCCTTTGCACTAAGCAAGTGATTAGTCTACTGTAACAGGTTGATTTGTGTCTCTTGATGCCGCTATCTCTCTCATTGCTATCTCTCATTGCCTACATTTATTTTTTTATTTATATGTATTTTTTTATATGTATTTATATGTATTTTTTTCACGAAGTAGGAAAATTCCTTCGGATCGTTAAACTCCTTCGCTTTCGGTGTGTGGTGATCTCACTAAAAACCTAAATCCTTCTGAGGATTTCTCCATCCAGAACCGCGTGTATATTACTTCCGACAGAGACTCAGGATAGTTTAGCCAAAAACATCTGCGGCCTGCGTTTGTCCACCTGTATAAATTAACCTTCTTAATTTGTAAGACATACTCTGCGTATTTAGTCACATTCCCCCAATTTTCAATTCCACCTAATATTTCGCATACTATATTGCTAACTAAGACTTGGACTATGCGGATGACATTTGTTTACTATTTCATAAGATTTCCCATATGCAGCCAAAACTGAAGGACCTGGAAAGATTGGCTTGTAGAGTTGGGTTTGAGATAAACATCAAGGAAACCAAAGCCATGAGAATAAACAATACGAGCACGGAAAACATCATGCTACAGGGTCAGCCAATCGAGTATGTGATAGCAGAAGTATAATGACTACAAACGGTGGTGCAGAAACAGACGTAGATAACAGGCTCAATAAAGCCATAGCGGCATTTGGACATATATCCGCACTAACTAAGTTCAGAATATTCAACTCATGTGTTAAATCGGTACTGCTGTATGGCAGTGAAACCTGGCTTGTATCGAATAACATCACACAGAAACTCCAGGTATTCATTAACAAGTGCCTCAGAATCATGGGCAGAATATTCTGGCCTAACACCGTAAGTAACACAAAACTGTTGAGTATGACTAATAAAGAACCCATACTGAAACAGATAAGGAAAAGAAAGTGGGGATGGATTGGTCACACCATCCGAAAAAGTCCAGAAAGTATCACTAGAATGTCACTCGAGTGGAATCCTCAAGGCTCAAGAAATCGTGGTCGACCAAATAACACCTGGAGACGCAAAATTATCCAAGAACAGTTCGATACCATACTGATTTTCTATCGTGTCTGAAGCAAAATTTTACAAGTAGTTTTTCTGTTTTCCATCCATCTGTTATTCAATTCATGTGACACACATTTTTCAGATTTTGGATCTTTCCCATAGCTTTTAAACGGTCAGAAATTGTTTGTTGTGCAACATATAACATTTCTGACATTTTCTTCTATCTCAAAGTGTCATCTTTAGCCAATATTGTTTGCAATTCATCATCTTCAAACTGTTTTGGTGGTCTTCCCTATTCTTTATTTCTCACATCGTTATCTCTGAACGGTCTAAATCATCTTTTGCATGTTGCTTCTGATAGAGCGTGATTACCATATGCATTACCAAGCATTCGATGCGACTCTGCAGCACTATTCTTCAAATGAAAACAAAAAATTAATGCTTTTCGCAAATCAGCATTTTCTAGTACAAAATTCGCCAACTTTAACAGGATGAAAACATATGATGTTATTTGCTCACTGTTTGGATATATGTTACACTGAATACGTTTGAAAGATGTCAGTACCAACACAAAAATGTTTCTTATGGAGATATTTGTATCTTGACACTCACTTCATACCCGTACAACTGGTAGCTTGTTTTGTTAGATTCGAATGATTACTGGCGATAAATAGTGAATCACGAATCCAGGTAAAGCTTCGCAGAAGGTGGCAAAGCCAGGCTTGACATCAAAAAAGGTAATGCTTTTCCTCTGGTGAGACTGGAATGGAATTGTTCATTATGAGCTTGTACAACCTTGTCAAACGATTGCTTCTGATCTCGACTGTCAATAACTAACTTTAAAAAAATGAGTTTTAAAAAATCTTAATAAATCATATTTTTTCTTGATTCTTGACAAAGCCGTAAGAACTCTTGAAAAACGAAATCAAGTCCATCTGGCAAGTCTATACCTACCAAATCACAGCTTACGTCTTTCTTTTTTTATTATGTATTAATATTCGTGTTTAAAAATATTAAATTTTTTCTGTTTTTTATTTATTTTCAGATCTTTACGAATGGCTAAAATCATTAGCAGTTTATGGTTTTAATATTATACGGAATGCTCCCCATGATACTACTGTAGCCAGACAATTAGCCGATCGTATAGGTTTTATAAAAAGGACCACATATGGGTAAAAATTTTAAATTTTGGTTTTTTTTTTGAAATGTACCATTAAATAGAACCCATTTCTCTGCAGAGAAGAGTTCGAAGTTAAATCCAAGGAAAATGCTCGTAATTATGCCTATCTAATGACACCTTTGCCTCTACACATTGATATGCCTTATTATGAATATATAGCTGGTATTAATATCTTACATTGTCTAGTACAATCGAAGTCTGCCGGAGGAGCCAATTTATTAACTGATGGTTTTTATGTGGCCGATCAATTGAAACAAAACTATCCCAAATACTATGAAGCACTTTTAAAGACTCCAGTAGATTGGTATGATATAGGCAAGGATGGTGGCATGGAGTTTCATAATATATGGCGGGAACCAGTAATAAAGTAAGATTTTTTTTAATCAAATACTTCAAATTTATCAATTATAAAGACATCTCTTCTTCTTTTTTTCAAATGTATAGCTTGGATGTTGATGGTCGTTATCATCGTATTAATCATAATACCACTAAGCGTGACAGTCATTTTACTGTGCCCCTAGAAATTGTTGACTTGTGGTATGAGGCCTATGATAAGTTTTTGCAAATCGCTTATGAATCAGCTGTGGAATTTAAAACGAATCCTGGTGAAGTTTTTGTTTTTAACAATCGCCGCATGCTACATGGTCGTACAGCCTATATGGATTCTTCGGAAAATAAACGTCATTTAATTGGTGCATATGTGGATTGGGATATCATATATTCGAAGATGAGAATATTGAAAGTTAAAATGGAGCATTAAAGAAATATGTGAATGTCCAATAAAAATTATTAATAAAATATGCACTTATTCTTACCCAAGAATTGTATTGTATACTCGTAGTATTCCACGTTACTGTGTCAGGTTTTCAGGTAGCAATTACTTTTGTTGTAACAAACCTTTAGCACTCATTTACTGATTTTAATTTGCAGATTGACTTTAATTTACTGCAGTATGACTAAAACTTCATAAAGGTAGTGTAGAGTGTGATGTAGTGGTTAAATTGTTTGCATACAACACAAGCAGCTCAAGCTCAAATCTCAGCGCAATTTGGGATTTGGAAAAATGATGAGGAAGTTACCAATAAATTAGGCAGGGTACAAAGATTCGCCTGTCTTGTTATAATTTAGGTAATGATAACCTGTCCAACAGCGGCATTAGAAGCCTTGATTAGTTTAACTCTTTGTGGTCGTATTCAATTTATACATGAGTGTCAAGCTGGCCGGAACTCATTTTGGTTGAAAAACAATAATATAGTAAATGCTTAAAAATAAATTTAAAAATAAAATAAATAAATTTCTTTTTGCTGTGTTGGCTGAGTGCAGACATACTATTGTAACGATAAAAAAGCTTTGGTGGCTAAGAGTAGACTGCAAAGGGTTAACACTTATTAACATCTTTGTGATGAGGGTCGTCAGAAAACAATCTTCGGTCTTCGATGTCAAACCTTTGGACCTGTGCTTTGGCAGGCGTTTTAGGGTTGAATTTTCAGATCGGGTTTATTAGTTTAAAGGGGGCTTAGTTCGGAGTGAGTTCGATCTAAACTGATCAAATATTACTACGACGCTTTGCCATTGCTGACGCTTAGGAATAGTTAGTTAGTTAGTTACAAGCCAGACACTGGTCCAGCTGTGATTTCCATAAAAGTTAGCGTCGAAACGAATTTTCACGTCCTCACCCCGGCCCGAAACGTACTAACCAGACGCATGTACAAAAGAAGAAAGCTCACTGATACTCACTTCCAAGGAAAACAGCCCTAACATCCGAAAGATACAGACACTGATATAAGAAATAATTGACAGTTTCCTCCTCTTCTTTCCTCCTCATTGAACAATAGACCCAGTCTCCTAGCGTGCTGACCAGCCACCCAGTATCCAGTATTGACAGCCACTAGGATTCGCAACCCATGTCGCGGCATTCCTAAAACAGGCTTTGAACGAGCCCGATCGTATAGGGATTAGATTTGTCTTGATACAGAGCATTCAGTCTTCCACCGTATTCTGTCCTGCCCAACATGTATCGCAAAACTAGAAGCTTGCAAGAGGAATATGGTCAATCTCCTCGTTGCCAAGGAGAGGGCCTTCCCTCTTTGTCCACCACACAATTCCCCTGACTGTCAGAGTGATGCCTCATCCAGATAATCTCTATGTCTAAATTTGACGCCATCTCGTTTAAAGAGGTCCGGGATACACATACCAATCACGATATCCAGTAGACACCATAGAGCGCCCTAATCGCGGCCAGACTATCTAAAGGAAGTTTGAAGGATATTTTCTTCCCATATGCAGGGAAGATGTCCGTGTACATCTGAATAAAGCCGAATTTAATTAAATATTCTGGTGGAATGCTCATTGAGAACATTCTACCAAGGAAGGGTTTATATGTACAGTAATGCACCCTACCTAAACCTTATCACAGACATAAATGCGATCTGCTTAGCTATCAGGTTCACCAGAATAAGGTCCAGTTGTTTTGAGTACTTGGACACTGTAGGATAAGTAGCAACGAATCTGTGGATGCATTGGCTATAAGAGATCCTGTGACAACCTATATTAATCCGGGTCCATATTGTGCGGCTTCGCTTATTATTACCTTAATCTTATAAAGGATTACAAAATTGACAAATACTTGGAACATTAAAAATCGTGAACATTTCGCAGTTTGGTGATATCATAGGTTCACACCTTCTTACTTTTCCTTTTTCCCAAGAGGTAGCACTATCTGGCTTTCTTATGTCATTTTTATAGTTGATGTTGTTAAGGGGGTTCTTGGATAGATCATCTGGTAGAAATCGAAGATTCTTTACTTACTTTCTTACTTAGATAGTGATATCACAAGCCTAGGGTCTTTAGCCTGTATTCGAATTGCAGCTCAATTGCAGCGCTTCGATTTTGTACGTTGTTTTTCCAATTTCTTACACGAAGTTTTGAAAGATCAGCTTCAACCTGATCCTTCCATTGGAGTTTTGGTTCTGCTCTTCCGTGTCACTCCTCAGATACATATTCGAAACAACTTTTCGCCGGAGCACTCTAACACGGCTTGGCCAAGCCACCTCAGATGCTGCACCTTAATATGCTTAACTACATTATTGTCATGGTAAAGCGTATAGTGTTTAGAGCGCACACATAACAACACAAACGATCCAGGTTAGAGCTCCAGTAGAAGACATGACAAAAAAAATTTAATTGTGGTGACGAATTTTTAATAAAAGAGGTTTTAACTTTCCACCAGACAACTCCAGTTAAAAAATAAACAAGAAGCCTCCTGACCTTCCCGCATACCTCTGGCGATAATGACAAACATCAGACGAATGATTAGGAAACACGCCACCTACTGGGAAAAAATTACAATGCTAAAGTAGAGATCACTATCAATTAGCAAGGATCTTCACCACTACGCAAAATCATATGGAGGAAGCTACAGTGGATTAATCATCTACTTAACTTGAAAGATCAAATTTATTAAAGAAACTGAGACAAAGCAATGGATCAGTATCCTCCCTAGAGGAGTGATGAGAAAAAAAAAGAAAAAAAGTTAATATTCTGTGTCTTAACTCACCGCCAACGTAGATGAGAACATATATTCTACAGAGTATCTTTCTCTCGAAAATACCAAAAATAGCTTCATCTGCCTGTGCAAGTACCCATGCCTCTGCGGCATATAAAAGCACGGATAATCTCAACGTATTGTAAAACACTATTTTCGCCTACGAAGAGGGAACCTTGTTAGTTAGTACAGTCCTCCGTCTTATCTTATATATAATATTTGAAGTATTGTTCATCGTTGGCCACTACTTTTTCCCATCTTCCTGGTAGCATATGGACAACGCGCCAAAATAACTACTTCGGTTTTGAGGTAAAGAATGAATCAATGCAGTTTTTGTTCCCCCGTTTTGAAGTGAAGCGTATTTCAGTAAGAGCGTTCTACATCGATCGCAACAAATAGTAATAAGAAGCGGCAAGGTCTGGACTATAAGGTGGGTGAGCTAAAAGTTCCCATTCACTGTTTTCCAATTTGTTTTTGACCGGTCTTGCAGCATGTGACCGAGCGTTGTCATGATGAAAGATTATGGCCTCGTGTCTGTTCGAATATTCTGGTCGTGTTTCGTTGACTGCTCATAATACAAAACACCCTTCTGATTAATTTGGCTTTACATATGACTTTTTGCACTTGGGGTTATCTTAATGTATATATTTTTCATCACCAGTAACAATACGATGCAAAAACTACTTCTTTATGCAGCGTTCAAGTATTATTTTCGACATGCAAAATCGCCTTTCAACGTCTCTCGGCTTCAATTCGTATGGGACCCAATTTCCTTGCTTTTGAATGAATATCAATGCTTTTGAATGTAGGAAAATAGCTTGTTGAGTGATTCCCAATGATAATGCATGTTCTTCTCGCGTTTGACAACAATCTTCGTTGAGCAAGCTTTTTTCAGCTGATCAGGCCTTCTTGACTTGGTGCTTGTTGAGCGTAAATTACTACCAACAATCGACAACTTTCAGCAGCCGTTTTCTTCAAATGAAAGAAAGTTATCAGATTTCCCCGCGAAACATATATTTTAGGCGCAAAATTCGACATTATTATAGCGATTGAAAAATATGTATGTTACACACATCGAATACTGATTTATAATGACAGATGTTTACCCTTTAAAATACCATATTTGTTATTATTGGCACACACCATCGAAATTATTAACTTGTATACCCAATAGTTTGGTTTATGGCGATACCAAAATAAATAAATTGTTCAACAATCCCGAAATTGTGTCGTGTGGGTTTCCTGTTTGTTGAAACCAGCAGCATGATTGTATCATCGTTTACCACCAGATCAACTTTATTCGTTGCTTTCTCATTCAATACTAGATGGGGTTTCAGACTAGGTATCGGTTTATCGAAGCTTCTTTACTTATTTAAAATTCGAATCCATAATCAATAAAGTGTTTCTTGTCATCGTCAAGATTCAAACCATGGCTACTATAAGTTTCATATGCAAGCACTTAACCACGCCACCTCATGTAATATTATCGAAATCCATATTTCTATCGCTGCCTTTTTGTTTCCCCATATAAAATGTGATTTATTTCTTTCACTTTAAAGTAAACTGCTTATATTATGAACAAACCAAATCTTAAACAGCCTTAAGAGAAATACTATATGTTTTCTTTGTGGAATAATAATAAAAAAATAAATTGGAAAAAAACTACACGTTTGTCTGAATTTAAAAGAATATTTTATGGCAGAATGTAAGATATTCTTAGCGGAAGAAAAGAAATCAAAAAATTCATTTTACAAGTCAGTGTACATACAAACATACTATAAGTAAAGTTGCCAAAAAAAATATTTTCGCCCATAACTAAATCCCACATTTGGGTATGAGATGTCTAAGGATTTGGATTTGTGATTTGTGTTTTGGTTTTCCTTTTTCATTATATTTATTTGAGCAACTTCATGTTTTACGAATATTGTTGGTATGTGACTGACATAAATTTCTTTTTAAATATTTTCCGTTTCATTCTGTCAACCAAAATAAACTGCTATGGGGATATGTATGTTAAAGAAAAATATTATTTTATTTTATACACACAAATAAAAGTAAAGAAAAAAATTGTTTGAAAGATAAATTTGTTCAAATAAATAAGTCTATTTCTACATGTATTCACTTTTTTTCTATTTCTTTCATACTACATAGCAGTCTGTATGTATGTATGTATATGGCTGGCTGACTTGGCTGCTCGGCTGACTTACTTTTAGTTTAAGTGGAAAAGAAGAAATTGAAAAGAAGTAAAAATTAAAAAAGAGGCATAACTTTGTGACATGACCTCAAATGATTGTCTGCTTTTAAGCTAAATTTTCTTTGCTGCGTGACACACATTTGACTTATTCCTCTTCCTTCTTTGCTTATTTAGAGTCTACATTTCTTTTGAAAATGGTATACGTACATGCTTATACATCATACCTACATATGGTGGCAATTGGAATTTGAAAACTTCAACCTTTTAAATCTTTTTTTTTAAACTTACATTTGGAGTGACAAAGTCAATTATGACTAAACTTTTTACCGAATTATAACATCGATGCTGAATTGAAATGTTGTGAAAAATCCATATATTCGCTCAGCTTTGACTTTAAGAAGTCAAACAGAGTTGATGTTGTTGACAGAAGGAAGACTTTAGACGATCGATATAAGTGAAAGTGAATTTTGGTTTATCGCCTATACGTATAAATAGTATTAAAATAAAAAGTGATCAGAATGCACAATCTAGCATTCAGAAACTGAAGTAATAACACATACGATCATACCGATTCGCTACACCAAACAGGCGAGTTCTTCATGTGCCGTAGCTCTTAAACGCGGAAAGGCTCTATACTAGCAGCGCCTATGTGCTAAAGTTCCTACTTTTTTGCGGGGAAGTAAGAGCTTTTGGTCATTCATTAAAAGGCTTAAGAACAGCGTTAGTTCGGTTCCAGTTCTTATAAAGAATAACCAAACATTTACTAACACGGTTGAAAGGGCAAACCTTCTGACTGAAATATTTGCAGGTAATTCGAACTTGCCGAAGAGCTTTCAACCACTGCCCGAACTTGAAAGAGTAATATCTTTCGAGCGCGTGCGAATAAAAGCGTTCTTACGAATCTCGACATTATGCGCGTCCATTGGCTAATCTTTTTAGTGCGTCTTATCGTTCGGCTGTTTTTACATCTTGCTGGAAGGTTACCAATATAACTCCAACCCCCAAAAAGGATGAGACTATAACCCTGAAAACTACCGCCCAATAGCTGTTTGTTTGGCATTTTCCAAAGTAATGGAGAGTCTGATTAATCACTTCCTTGTGAAGTATTTAGAGTCCAACAATTTGCTGAGCAAACGCGAATATGGTTTCCGTAAAAGTGGTTCTTCTGGTGATCTGCTGGCGTTACTCTCTGAAAGGTGGAATAGGTCCATTCATGGATTAGGTGAGAGTAAGGTTGTGGCCCTAGATATTTCCAAGATATTTGACAGAGTTTGGCTCGAAGCTCTCATATCCGAACTTATTGCTTTTGGTATCGATAGTCATTTCTCTCGATTCATATCGAGCTTTCCTAGAAATCGCACTATAAGATTGGTTATAGATGGTATCTCCAACTCTATTTCTAACATTTCTTAACGACTGTCTTCTTCTTACTTCCAATCCTATCTACTCTTTTGCAGATGACAGCAACATTTCTCATTCATATTCTTTTGATCGTAGATAAGGCGGAATATGAACGACAAGCAACCTCGCTAAAATCTCTGAGTGGAGTCGCGCTAACTGGATCGACTTTAATGCGAGCAAGAACCACTGACGTTGTTTTCTGACCCACAGACCTGGTGGCGTGTTGTCATCTGTATCTGCTGGTAACGTAGATATTGAGGAATCAGATGCTCTTGAAGTTCTAGGCATGAGAATTCACTGTGACGTTCGTTGGAATAATTAACTATTTCAAGTGTCAAAAGAAGCATACAAATGCCTCAGTTTAGGTGCAAGAACTACTTCACTCCATCTGATCTTCTTATTATTTTCGTGTATAGGCAGGTGCTCTAACGTCTATTTCGGAGCTTCTCGACCGTGTACAGGAGAGGGAGAAGCTTCATTAGAACTCGTGTTTCTCGTAGTGGATCGCACAACGCATTACAGGGAGAATTCGTTCTTTGGTCGTGTTGTTCGTTTGGGGAACAATCTTCCTGCGAATGTTTCCCTGCCACTTGTGAAATGACCAAATTTAAATCGAACCTTCATAAGTACTACTCTATCCTCCATCCCACAAACTATTTTCCTAGTACCAGGACAATGCACTGCATGAACAGGGGTTAATCCTTGAGTGCTGGTCTCAAAAGAAAAAAAGGACTGAAAACCTGAAAAATTTTAAATTTTCTTTGAATTTTATAATTAATATACCTTTAAAGCTTTGTTCTTCGTCGCAACAAAATATATTACAAGGCCCAAAAGACCCTTGCTGCGGTTGCTTTTTTATATTTTTTCTTTATTTTCACCATTTCTTACATGGGTTTAACGGGTTCAGGTTCAAATTTTTCATAAACAAACGGCTTTAGGTTCGGGTTCGGTTTCAGTGCCTAATCTACACGGAAAAAAGTTATAAAAAGACCCATTGTGATACAACATAATAAAATGACCCTGGATGAAAAATCTGGACTACGTGCCTTCCAGCAGCAATTCAGGATTCATAAGGTGCCATACCAGGATCCATAACCTCAGCCTTGATAATGCCGAATATTCCAGGAGTAAGTGTCTTGCAGTTACTTCCTTCTTTTCACAGCAATAGCTGCACAACGTTGATCTACTATACACAAGGTGGATACCATGTCTCTCCACTGTTTTGCAAGGTTAATTGTTACTTCAAAAACATAGTTTTTTTTCTTTCTTTGTTGCAAAAATAAACTTTTTTTCTAGCTTTAAAAGTTTTCTTGTTTTTTTCATGACTTGTAAAACTGAAACATGTTAGTTTTTATAAAATGTACACATGTGTTTGTTTTGTTTTTTTTTGTTGTTTTTAAATACAATTATTTAGTTAAATTATTAATAAAGAGTCCGCCAAATAATTTTTTTTTTTTTTTTTTTTTTGAAAATGCTATAAAACAAAAAAAACTACTGAATATTTTCTCAAATTTCTTTTTTTATTTGAAAGTACAATCCTTCCGGTTTATAATGGAAAATAATTTCATTCAAATGGCCGCCTCGGCTGGCCAACACGATCGGTCCAATTTTTAAGCACATTATCGATTGTGTGCAGCTGTATTTCAGCAATGGCTTCACGAATATTGTCCTTTAAAGCGTCAATTGTCTCTGGCTTGTTGGCGTAACACTTATCTTTGACGGCACCCCACAAATAATAGTCCAACGGTGTCAAATCGCAGCTCCGAGGTGGCCAAACGACATCAGCTCTGCGGCTGATAATGCGATCTTCAAAAACAGGGTGCAAAACATCGAGTGTAGCTTCGGCTGTGTGGCACGTAGCGCCGTCCTGTGGAAACTAAATGTTGCTAATATCCTCCTCTTCAATTTTTGTTCACAAAAATTCGTTCAACATGGCCCGATAACGATCGCCATTGACTGTAACGGCCACTCCTTGCTCATTTTCGGCTTTTCAATGTATGCGTGCGGGTTTTCTGTGCCCCAAATGCGACAATTTTGCTTGTTTACATACTCGCCAAGATCAAAATGAGCTTCATTTGAAAAAATGATTTTTTTTTTTTGGCAAAATCGGCATCTTCTGTAAGTCGATCGCAGGCCCACTTAGCGAAGTGAAAAAAGCATATACACAACCATATTCGTTCAGCGGAAGGATAAAACTAAATATCTGTCAAACTAGACATAAGCTAAGTGTTACCATTCACGAAATAAGCACTAGTTGAAAAAAAACGTTAGATGGCGGACCCGATATAATACAAGGCGAATTCAATAGGGTGGCCCTAATTTACTACGTAAGTAACAGCTGCTACATTCGTGTATGTCAAAAAACACAAACATTCTGCATTTTGTTGACAACAAATATTTTTGCTTACTACAGTGTTGCATTATATTGACACACCGGAATTTTGTTTTACAGTGTTGTATTCATTTTCAATTTAAGACCACCTTATTAAATTCGCCATGATATAATACTTTTCCCATTCGATACGTTTTTTAAAAGCATTTTTAATACAAGAACAATATTCTAAATTTGTATTCGGTGATCCGTATAATTTACTAATCCGGATTAGGGTGTACTATCAATTATCAAAGATTATCAAGGTTTTACTGTATTAAAAACAAAGAATAATTTACACCGATTAGGTTGAGCATTTGGAGAATTGTGCACGACAGTAGTTTTCATGAATGAAATTTCCCATAAAGTATTTAAATAGAGAAGCCAATAAAAAGTGAAATTTCTCTGTAATTAAAGCAAAGCACTTGACAAGTCTGTGATGCTTAAAATTAAAATTCTTATACTACAAGAAAAAAATTTTAATATTTTCGAAATGATTGTTTAATTTACAAATTTGATCACCCTGTAGATTACCGTGTAAAGCCAGGCTGGTAAAGCTAGTTTTATATATAAAAAATGAATGTGTGTTTGTTTGTTGGTTTATTTGTTTGAGCATTATGGACAGCTTACCGGCTAAACCGATTTTTACAGTATCTCTCTGTATGTCTGGAGGGAGCTACTGGCTATATAGGTTTTAAAAATTCCAACTGGGCGGTGCAATGTTCATACAAAATTTATATTTATTTGCCTATATCTTCAAAATGGTAACATAAAGATACTCTAATAGATTCTTAGTCAATACAAAACATCAGTCAAAAAGCGGGCGGAATTGGATAAGTGGGCGTGGTACCTACCACATAAAGTAAGTAATAGTTTTTGTACATCTTGAGAACGGAAGTAGTAGAAGCTTAAACAACGTTCAAACAACGTCGTGAACAATACACATTATGAGTAAGTAGTGGGCGAGATTGGATAAGTGGGTGTGGCACCTCCCATACAAACTTAATATTGATTTCTGTATATCTTGAGAACGGTTAAAGTTAAAGTTTCAGTATTTGGTCTGAATGTCTTCATAGTCAATACAAACCATCGGGCAAAAAGTAGGCGGAATTGGATAAATGAGCGTGGTACCTACCACATAAAGTAAATAATAATTTTTGTATATCTTGAGAACGGTAGTAGTAGAAGTTTATAAATTAGGTTCAAACAACGTCGCGAACAATACACATTATGAGTAAGTAGTGGGCGAGATTGGATAAGTGGGTGTGGCACCTCCCATACAAACTTAATATTGATTTCTGTATATCTTGAGAATGGTTAAAGCTAAAGTTTCAGTATTTGGTCTGAATGACGTCATAGTCAATACAAACCATCAGCCAAAAAGTGGCGGAATTGGACAAGTGAGCGTGGTACCCCCCACATAAAGTAAGTAATAATTTTTGTATATCTTGTACCTCCCACAAAAGTAAATAATAATTCTTGTATATCTTGAGAACGGTAATAGTAGAAGTTTATAAATTAGGTTCAAACAACGTCGTGAACAATACACATTATCAGTAAGTAGTGGGCGAGATTGGATAAGTGGGTGTGGCACCTTTCATTCATACCAAATATCAGATTTTGTATATGTGTAGAACGACAACTATTAAAGCTTCTTTTTCTATCCACAACAGCCAAAAAGCGGTGATTGTAGAAATCACACTGGACAAAAACTGTCTATATATGTACACTATAGAAAAGTAAATGTGTGCTTGTTTGAAGACTGCATAGAGCTAAAAAAAATAGAACCTACAGTGTCTTCTGGGAAATGGAAATGGGAAAAAAGGTTAACAAATTTAACTATGATATCATTTAAGATAATAATTAGGATGAGGATAGCGAAGCACACCGGCTCTTGACTATCCCTACTACTATCAATCTTTGTTGGTGTATAGATAGACCTTCACGTGCTTGACACTATCCCATAAAGAAACACATTGTTTTGGTAATCATTAACCAAACACTCTTAAAAAGCGATCACATGGTATTTACTTGATTTAAATGCCTATGAAATCTTTACCAGATCACCAGTTAACATTATTGCTGCACATTTTTTTTTTCGTTTTCGACTTCTTTAAGACAGCACTGGAAGTAATACCCTATAGTTGTTTTGCTTTTTCCTTCAATAACTTTTCATGTTTCCTTTATATTTCAAAAAATAAGGATTACAAAACACAACAGTAGAATATTAACGAGGTAAGATGACAATGTCGCCTTTGATAAGTTAATTTGTCTAACAAATAAATTCTGCATTTTTTTTTTTCCATTTTTGTTGCGTTCACTTATTTCTTTTATGCTGACGCACTCAAAAGAAATATTTTTTTTATTTATTCTTTACTACTTTTAATATAATATATACCTACATAATAAAGATTTCATTTATTGCTGCGGTAACCAATTTTTGGAGTTCTTTGAGTTTCGTCTTCGGGTAAAAGAAACGAACAAAAAACAAAGTCGTTTCATTTAAATAAAAATATATCGTTCATTTTTATATGAGTCTTTCTTTTTCTTGCACGCCATTTTTGTTTCCTTTTTAGCTTTAGCCGCCTATTTTGTGTTACCATTGTGCATAATTTATGAAGTGCACACGAGACTACTCCTATTGAAGCGGATTGAAAGGAATACAAATATAAAAAATTCATACAAATGTTGTTATAGTTTGTACTTTGAAAAATGATTAAAAACTAAAAAGATTTAGCCGTTTTGGAATATTTAACTAGAGTTATTACAGCTGGTCGTAGCAAGGTGGAAGGACGGTGCCACGCGCACTTATCCAATCTTGCTCAATTACTCACTGATGATATGTATTGTTCAGGATGTCGTTTGAAACTAATTTAGAAACTTATACTATTACCGTTCTCAAGTTATACAAAAATTAATATTTACTTTATATTGTACGTACCACGCCCATTTGTACAATTCCGCCCATTTTTTGGCTGATGGTTTGTAGTGACTATTAAGTCATCCAAACCAAATACTTAAACCTTAGCTTTAACCGTTCTCAAAATATACAGAAAGCAATATTTAGTTTGTATGGGAGGTACCACGCCCACTTGTCCAATTCCGCCCATTTTTTTCCTGATGATTTGTATTGACTACGAATTCTAAAATTTTAGCTGTAATTGTTCTAAAGATATACTAAAATAAATATTTACTTTTTAAAAGCGAAACTACGACCACTCGTCTAATCGGGCCCGCTTTCTGACTGATGTTTTGTCTTGACTAAGAATCTATTAAAGTATCTTTATGTTATCATTTTGAGGATATAGGCAAACAAATATAAATTTTGTATGGGCATTGTACCGCTCAGTTGGAATTTTTAAAAGTTATATAGCCGAGCTATAGCCTTCAGATATACAGACAGATACTGTAAAAATCGGTTCAGCCGGTTAGCTGTTCATAATACTCAAACAAACAAACCAACAAACTAACACCCATTCATTTTTTATATATAAAACTAGCTTTACCAGCCTGGTTTTGCACGGTAATCTATAGAGTGAGCAAATTTGAGGTTAGGTTATTACAGCTGCTACGACCAGCTGTTAACTTGGTCGGTGAAGATTCTACGATATGAGCAGTCTTACCACAGGGGATTTAGACAAAATCCACATTTTCATTTAGGCAACTTTGTGTGTAAGTGGGCACATGGTACCAAATGGAACTTAATATTTGGATTTAGACTGCCATATGACCAAAAAATGTCTTTCTCGTCAAAATATGCGATTACTTTATCATTGGACTTTTCATTTTTTCCAGCAAGCATTCTCTTGAGATCTGAAAACAGGAATAGTATTAAATATATAAGTTCCCTGCTAAAACTTGGATACTTAAATTTGTTTATGTATGTATTTTTTATGTATGTATGTTATGTATATGCAAATATTTTTAATCATATTACGACAGCATTTGTTAATAATAAAATAGCACACCTAGACATACATATATCGCATAAAATGTTATTTTACAAAATGGACCTGTTTTCCTGGACTCAAAAATGATGTGTTTCTATGTAACAACTGAATTGTTGATAATTTATCAGATCCAAATTTTTTAAAACGTAAATTTATTTTAAATTCCCTTTAAATTTCATTTAACTTTTTGTTCTTTTATTTCATAGCTTGGATAACTTACAATAACAAGAGACATCCTAGTTGCAATATGGGATCTCTTTGCTCACAGGTTGAAGACTATCTTACAACACAACGTCACACCAAGTCTAAAATAGCTGCTCTACTACTTTCTACCCTCGAAGATAGAAACCATAGTCCCTGGAACTTTTAGTGTTCATGTAAATTAGGTTTTTGATCAGACCCCGAATATCCTTCTCTACTTATCCGACTTCCAGGCTTCCCAAGGTTCAAATGTAAGCTATGGAGTTAATCACATGATAAGATGATGTTTTTTTTTGATACATTAAGTAATGGGTCTAACGTTTATTTTTTCAACTAGTGTTTATTTCGTGAATGGTAACACTTAGCTCATGTCTGATTTGACAGATAATTAGTTTTATTCTTCCGCTAAACGAATATGTTTGTGTATACGCTTCGCTAAGTGGGCCAGCGATCGACTTACAGAAGATGCCGATTTTGCCAAAAAAAATCATCTTTTCAGATGAAGCTCATTTGATCTTGGCTGGTATGTAAACAAGCAAAATTGTCGCATTTGGGGCACAGAAAACCCGCACGCATACATTGAAAAGCCGATACACCCGAGACGAGTCACTGTTTGGTGCGGATTTTGGTCCAGAGGCATAACTGGGCCATTTTTCTTCGAAAATGAGCAACGACTGGCCGTTACAGTCAATGGCGATCGTTATCGGGCCATGTTGAACGAATTTTTGTTCACAAAAATTGAAGAGGAGGATATGAACAACATTTGATTTCAACAGGGCGGCGCTACGTGCCACACAGCCGAAGCTACACTCGATGTTTTGCGACCTGTTTTTGAAGATCGCATTATCAGCCGCAGAGCTGATGTCGTTTGGCCACCTCGAAGCTGCGATTTGACACCGTTGTACTATTATTTGTGTGGTGCCGTCAAAGATAAGTGTTACACCAACAAGCCAGAGACAATTGACGATTTAAAGGACAATATTCGTGAAGCCATTGGTGAAATACAGCTGCACACAATCAATAATGTTCTTAAAAATTGGACTGATCGTATAGGCTACTGCATGGCCAGCCGAAGCAGCCATGTGAATGAAATTATTTTCCATTATTAACCGGAAGGATTGTACTTTCAAATAAAAAAAGAAATTTGAGAAAATATTCAGTAGTTTTTTTTATAACATTTTCAAAAAAAAATTATTTGGCGGACCCTATACAAGGTTACAAACTAGACTAAATTTGATTTCAACTGCAATAGCTTAACTTGCCTTTTCTTCTCAATGTTTGTGACAACGTTTATATATATTTTTTCTTTTTCGTAATATTAGCTGCAGCCTTTTATACAGATTTTTAATTTTAACTTAAAAACAACATATACCAAAAGATACATTTTTAAAATATAAGCAACTTGAGGTAAAGTAACTCATTTAGTTGTTTTTATCAAAACAAGTCCTTCTTATCTGTTTTCATTGCCTGCAAATCTTTAAGTAAAAAACAAACAGTTTCCTTAATATTTTAATTTTTTTTTTTAAATTTTCATATTATTTTCTCACTATAAATTCTCATAAATTTTGTCCCATGCCAACATTTAAGTTTATATCGTTCAGCACTGCACATCGCATAACTGACCACGAAACTATTATTTTGAAAATTAAAAAAAAAAAAAACGTTATGGATAATTTTAAATATTTTATAATATTACTCATTAAATGGATCTTAACGAAAGTGATATCAGCTCAATATTCAACACCTAACTTACATCCCAACTGCATATTAGCAACAACAACAACAACTGGTTCTGATAAAAGTAATTTGACTTTATTATCATCTAGACTTGGCATTTGCCGAATAGGTACTCCAGTATATCCAGAAACTCCAAGATGTATTCCAGAATTATCAGTGATGATACAAACTAGAAAACGACGTATAATAAATCGTCGATTATACTGTAAAGCCAAAAAGATTTTAGAGTTTTAATAAAGATTAAGTTAATTTTAAGTTATAAAGTAAATAAATATAAAAAATATTATAATAATGAAACAATGTTTTATTTTAATAAAATAATTTTAAGAAAATAATTTTCTTTATATTTCGAGAATAGCAAATAATAACAAATATTTTTTAATGAAAATGGCCTTATTTGGTCTGTTTCTTTCTTTGGAATCCTACTGGATCCCACTCTTACCGAAAAGCGTTTCCGTACGCAAAAATTGGGTAAATGAGAGAGATTTTGTGAGAGTAAAATTCTTCTTCCTCCTGCACAAAACACTCCGTTCTTTTTCTTCGGGATAGTTTGTGCAGGTAAACAACAGTCAGCTGTTTTAACAAATAAACAATAATAGAGTAGAAAGCAAATTTTTTTACAAAATTTAAAAAAAAAATTGAAAACTTGAATTCAAAAAGGTTCAAAAACTTGATGTGAACAACTAAAATTTAATTCTGGTTCAATGCTTATTTAAAAAACTATTCTTTTCCTATTTAATTATCACGCATAAGTCAAATTTACGGTGTTTTTGTTTTGTGTACATTTGCAAGTTGTGTTCACAAAAGAGTTTTGAAAGCTTTTAAATAATAAAGGGTCCGCCAAATAATTTTTTTTTTAATGCTATAAAAAAAACTACTGAATATTTTCTCAAATTTCTTCTTTTATTTGAAAGTACAATTCTTCCGGTTAATAATGGAAAATAATTTCATTCAAATGGCTGCCTCGGCTGGCCATGCAATAGCCTACACGATCGGTCCAATTTTTAAGCACATTATCGATTGTGTGCAGCTGTATTTCATCAATGGCTTCACGAATATTGTCCTTTAAAGCGTCTATTGTCTCTGGCTTGTTGGCGTAACAGTTATCTTCGACGGCACCCCACAAATAATAGTCCAACGGTGTCAATTCGCAGCTCCGAGGTGGCCAAATGCCATCAGCTCTGCGTCTGATAATGCGATCTTCAAAAACAGGGCGCAAAACATCGAGTGTAGCTTCGGCTGTGTGGCACGTAGCGCCGTCCTGTTGAAACCAAATGTTGCTAATACCCTCCTCTTCAATTTTTGTGAACAAAAATTCGTTCAACATGGCCCGATAACGATCGCCATTGACTGTAACGGCCACTCCTTGCTCATTTTCGAAGAAAAATGTCCCAATTATGTTTCTGGACCAAAATCCGCACCAAACAGTGACTCGTCTTGGGTGTATGTATGCGTGCAGGTTTTCAGAGCCCCAAATGCGACAATTTTGCTTGTTTACATACTCGCCAAGATCAATATGAGCTTCATGTGATGATTTTTTTGGCAAAATCGGCATCTTCTGTAAGTCGATCGCAGGCCCAGATTTCCAGTGTTGTTTAAGCGTATACACAACCATATTCGTTCAGCGGAAGAATAAAACTAATTATCTGTCAAATCAGACATGAGCTAAGTGTTACCATTCACGAAATAAGCACTAGTTGAAAAAAAAACTTTAGATGGCGGACCCTTTATTTATAAACAAATTTTGTTTTATTTATTTTAATTAAGCGAAATAATGTAAGCATTGAATAAATGTATTTTGCGCCAGTTTTTATGTCCACTAAATTGTTAAAAATTGTTATGACAAAATTTACGGTTTTTTGCGTTCACGTACTTTTGCGCAATTTTGTCTCATATTGAGAGAAATTGTTGTTTACTCTCATTTTACCGAACTTTACCCCAAAAGTAAAGAAACAGACTTATTGTTTCCAAAATATTCTCTTTGATGATCAATACACTGTTGCGTTCGTTCAAACCATTTCTCAAAGCAATTTTGCCATTCCTCTTTAGACACCTCCAAAATATGATTTTTAAACGCTTCAACTGCTTCTCGTAAATCGTTGACCACACAATTTACCTTTGCTTTTCGGGACAAAGAAGAAGTAATTGGGTGCCAAAGCAGGACTGTACGGAGAATGAGACATCAGTTCGATATTTTGACTGCTCAAAAATTCACCTTTTTGATGAGATGTGTGAGAGCTCACATTGTCATGATGGAGAATGATTCGTCTTTGGCGGTTGGTTTTACGAATTTCTTCGAAGACTTCCAACAAAATAAATGATCGTGTGCCACTCAGAATTGACAAGCCTACGTTGCTCAAGCGGTACAGTGGCCACACGTACGACCCATTCGGCCGAAGAAACAGGCCACCATTTGCTTTGCTTTGCTTCTTCCATGAACAAGTTTTGTTGAATTTAGCTCGTCTTGGAATACCTACACGTTCGGTAGCTGTTTTGTTTCCGGCTCATACGCATATATCCATGATTCGTTATCTGGCACGATTTTATGCACGTCTTTTAAGGTACAACGAACTTTTTTCGAACTTTTCAATCCTTTCCTTACACCAATCGACTCGAGCGTTTTTTTAGGGCAATTTATTAATTATGGGGTATCCAACGAGAAAAAATTTTTTCACTACTAAGTGTTCATGCAAAATCGTATGGTCCTAATCGTAATGGTCCTAATGTGTCAATTCACGCCCTGCATCGATGTTTTGTGACACAACAACCCATTTTGGACTACCTTTATGGAATTCGTCGGTGACCGAACTACGACCACGGTTGAATTCATTGTACCAGCGATATACTAATGGTGCTTTATCGCCATACAAAGAACGGAGTTCATCGACACATTCTTATTGATATAATCCACGTTGAAAGTTGTGAAATTTAATCCAAGGAAAACCTTTTCTTGAAATTTTAACATTTAGGCCAAATTGTTTTTTTTAACTCACTGTAAGCCAATGCGAATTTAATAAGGTAGTTTTGGATTAAAAACGATTACAACACTGTAAAAAAAAATTCGTTGTGTCAAAATAATGCAACAAGCAATAAGCATAAAGCTGTAGTGTCAAAAGTATTTATTGTCAACAAAATACAGAATGTTTGTGCTTTTTGACATACGCGAACGTATCAGCTGTTGCTTACGTAGTAAATTATGGCCACCTTATCGAAATCGCCTTGTTGTAAACAAAACAAATACATCAAAACGTTATAAGTGTGTTATGCAAAAAAAATTTAAATTTTATTATGGTGTTGCCAGATTTTAGCCATTGACATTGGTGTTGCCAGTTCCCGAAAAATTAATAGTACCCCTCGTACTACATAAGTTACAAAAAATTTAAAACGAGTCAAGTTGCATTTATTTTATCGATGTGTTTTCTTAAGTAGTTATTTCTCGCAAATTAATCAACTAGTCATCACGCGAGTTTGAGATAAATTCGGGAGTAACGTTAAGCTCTGTTCTAATATTTTTTTTCTCTGTCACTCCTCTAGGGAGCATATTGACTTTCTACAAAGCAGCTACGGCTTTGTTTCAGTTTCACTACTGCAGCTCACCTCCATATGATTATGTAGTGATGAAGATCCATGCTAATTGGTGGTGGTAGTAATCCTTACTTTAGCTTTAACTTTGGTCTGCTTGTTTGCCATTACCGCCAGAGATAAGCTGGAAGGTCAGGCGGGCTTCTTTAGATGGATTTGTCTGGAGTTAGGTTGAAGTCTCTTTATTAAACACTCGAATCCACAATTAAATTTTTTTTCATCACATCCTGTTCTAATAAAATTAATAACAATTCCTTTCTTACTTTTAGTCTCCTCGTCGTAATCATTTTTTTTTAATTCAAATAATCGTATGCCGATAACTTTAGAATTAAGGAAAAAGATCAAAATATAAATGATCAAATGTCCATGCCGCACTATTCCGTCTTTTATCTTTTTTACAATTTGTTTGTACTCCGTCTTGAATCCATTTGTGTTTGAGTAGATGTTGATTCGAGATTATATTTGGCCAATGGATACCCGAATGCCTACATTCCGCCATTGGCTCGTCATATAAATAAACTCGTATTCCATGTTTCGCATCAATGGAGTAACACATATTTTACATTGCCTTGCTTTTTCAACTCTTAATTTATATCTATTTCGAAGACCTTGTTGATGATAATACGCTACGACTTTTTGTAAATTTGCCACTATGAGTGTAAATATATTGGCCTTTGGCTGAAATTTGGACCAGATATACTAATGTGTACGTTTTCCAACACAAAAGCAGTTCCATTTAAAACAGTTTATTTTAGGCCTTAGCTCCTATATAGCCTATTAGTAAGGCTGCCAGCGAATCAAAACATTGTAGGACTTTATCGTAATCTGCATTTTTCTCCTAAAAATTCAATAGAATTTTTGCCCAGATTTTTTATTTTTGTGTATCACTCCTCAAGTAGCATATTTTCCACAAGGTAGACGATTAACCAAGTAGATGATTAACCTGCTGTTGCTCGCCTCCATACAATTATGTAGTGGTGAAGATCCTTACTAATTGGTGGTCATGATCCTTACCTAGCACTGTAATTTTTTCCCAGCAGGTGGCGTTTTCTCCTGATTATTCGTCTGCCGTTTCTCATCATCGTCAGAGGTAAACTGAAAAGTTAGGCGGTTTTTAGATGGATTTGCCTGAAGGGAGATTGAAGTCTGTTTATTAAACACTCGAAACCGCAATTCAATTTTTTCCGTCATATCTTCTTCTAAGGATTCGAACCTGGGCTACTTGTGTTGTTAGCGTGTGCTCTAACCATTACACCACGCCACCTCCGACTCTTATATAAGTGGGGTTATTTTGCCTTAAATTTTCGAGTTTGACTTTCGCTAAAATTAAAGTATGTTTGGGCAAGCCTTTATAACAAGCGATCAAAAAATTGCCTGCTTGAGTTCGTTCTGTTCGGTATGCCGTAAATATGGTTTGAATTTGAAGGCATACATTATTTACAGCATTCATTCGTACAAATCAGTCTTTTATTACCATAACCTCATGGTTAAATCTCTGAAACAGGTTTAGACTCGTTTTGGTACACAGCCAATAAGCATCAGCGAAAAGAGGAAGCATCCGTCATGCAAGATATGCCAGCCTGCAGCTTTAAGTGGAAAGTCTCCGGGGAAATCTGCCTGGCTGCATGCCTAAGATGCTTTAAATTACAAAACTGGCACTTAACAGTGTTTATCTCTATGTTAAGGGCGACTGACAGCTTCAGCTTCTTCATCGAAAGCACCAAAGCAACACAAATTCAAATGCAAATTCAAACTGAAAAGCTAACATAATAATCAACGCACATTTAAGAAGTTGATGTTGCCGGTTCGGCTGAGAGTCTTATTTTTATTTAATGCAGTGTTTTTGAAATGTCAAAAATTTTATTTAGTTTACACTTCATCCTGTTTTTACATGATTTTTTGCACGGTATCACTTGGACATAAATACAATGTACAAACAGGGTCAAACTTTTTTTACACATAATACTGTTTGTACATCATTTTTTGTACGATATCTTTTGGAATGTATCTAACGTGTAAAGAGAGGATTAGGTGTATTTTATTCAAAATATAATTTCTGTTAATTTTTTTGACATTCGAAATTCACAAAAAAACAAACAAACAAATGCTGTTTTTTTTTTAATTAGTTGTACAGGCAACACTACCTTATTCAATGTGTCTATACGAGTATATATGTTAAATCCCATAACATTCCATCAAGAAACATGGGGACTTCTCTCAGTCAATGAGCTGCACCCGATTCTATTTTTAAACTCATTGAAAGGGACCTACAAACGGCAAATGCATTTAGAGAAGTTTTCAATAGTAGTAATACTCATAACCAGTTACTAGCTAATGTTATGAGGTGATACCGCGGTCGAAAATCTTTTTTCTTTTTTTAAGACGGTCGTCTGCCATGGTATTGAACCGAAGACCTTCTGGTTGGTAGGCGGGTGTCTACCTCCCATACCACAGTGCCTTGATAATAATGAAATAAAAATTTTAAATAAAATATTTTGATGAAATATGCATGTCAATCGATTGTAATGAATTTTCAAACAATGAAAACAAAACATTATGAACTTGTTTTGATGACATGTATACACATATATACCTATGTATGTATGTTTGTTTAATTGAATATTTTAATTACCTGCATGAAATTATGTTTTTGTCATACTAACTATAAAAAAAGGATACCAAAGGTTTTTATTTATCTCCACTGTAGAAACTTATGTATCTATTTTTACACATAATCACAATAAATTATTTTTCCTAAATGTGACAAGCCCTTAAAAATAAAACAATAACATGTTTCCCACAAAAAAAAAATTTTTGTGTACTTAATTAACATTAGCACGTGTAAACACTTTGTTTTGATTATTGTGAATATAATAGGCCTTGATATTTTACCTAATAATACACATAATTTTAGAAGAAAAACAAACATGTTTTGATTATTATTTGTTTACGCATCTGTTTTAATGTGGTTTTATACCTGATTGTGTTTATTATTTTTTAAATTTATTTTCGACCTATTTATCAAAACAACACTTGTTCATATTTTTGTTTTCAACGAGATAAATAAAGGGTCCGCCATCTAATGTTTTTTTTCAACTAGTGCTTATTTCGTGAATGGCAACACTTAGCTCATGTCTAATTTGACAGATAATTAGTTTTATCCTTCCGCTGAACGAATATGGTTGTGTATGCGCTTCGCTAAGTGGGCCTGCGATCGACTTACAGAAGATGCCGATTTTGCCAAAAAAAATCACTCAAAATACACTCTATGTCTTGCGTCCTGTTTTTGAAGATCGCTTCTCTTCTATTTTCAGTATTTTTTTGTGATTTTTTTTCCAATTTTTTTTCAAAATTTATAAAAATTGGCAACAAAAAACAGTAAAAATCATATTTGGTAATTAAACAACAAGAAAGTTATCCTGAATTATGGGACACGTCTTCAAAAGACTATAAGTAATTTATTTTGGACACTTAACTCTACGCGCCGCAGCACCCAATTTCTCACTTTCTTGGGAAGATCGTTTCACAAACGAACGGTGCGGCTAAAAAACGAATTCTCTCTACAGTGCGTTGTGCGATTCATTGGACAATCAACTACAAAAGTATGTGCTCTACGGGAAAAACGAGTACTAAGTGAAAATATATGATTATACGGAATCAAATCCTTCATTTCGCTAAAACACATTCCGTTATAGTACAATAGAACAGTAAAACATACGCTACATTGCAACGATGCTCTAAGGAATCGATAGAGTTGGCTACATTACCCTCTCCTGTACGCAGTCGAGAAGCCCCAATATAGACTTTGAAGCACCGGCCCATACATGAGAGTTGTATTCTCTTTTGGGTCGGATATAGGTCTTGTATATATTGAGAAGGTCAAATGAAGTCAAGCAGTATTTCTTGCAACGTCTTAAAAAACCGAGGCACTTGAATGCTTCTTTCGACACATTGAAAACGTAATCGTTCGAATGTAGTGGTACATCACAAAGAATCCTCATGCCCAGAACATCAAGAGCATCTGACTCCTCCATATCTACATTACCCATAGTTACAGACGACATCACACCACCACGTCTGTGTGTCAGAAAACAACATTGGGTCTTACGCTCATTAAAATCGACCCGATTTGCACGACACCACTCGAAGATATTCGTCAAGTCACTTGTGGGAGTGCCATTCATATTGCGCCTTTTCGCCCCAATCTCCAAAAGGATCGACCTACGATCAAAAGAATATGAATGAGAAATGTTGCTGTCGTCTGCGAAAGAATAGATAGGATTGAAAGTGAGAAGAAGAAAGCCGTTAAGAAATAGAGTTGGAACAGAGCCTTGCGGTACCTATGAATTTATCTATAACCACTCTAGACCGATCTCTGTGAAAGCTCGATATTAATCGAGAGAAATGACTACCAACACCAAAGGCAGTAAGTTTCGTTACTAGAGCCTCATGCCAAACTCTATCAAACGCCTTGGAAATATCTATAGCGATAACGTTGCTCTCATCAAATCCATGAATGGATTTGTCCACCTCTCGAAGAGTATCGCCAGCAGGTCGCCATTTGAACGGCCCTTGCGAAAGCCGTATTGACGATCGCTTAGTAAATTGTTGGATTCCAAATATTTCACAAGGTGATGATTTCATCAGGGATTAGCGTTAGAAGATGGAAAAATACAGGCGCGATATGACGCACTGAAAAGGTTGGCTAATGGACGAGCAAGCGTCGAAGAGCACTGCTTCAGGACCAATGCTGGTATGCCATCCGGCCCAGAGGACTTGTTTAAACATAGTGATATAGAGTACATATCGAATTCAATTCCGCAAATTGGGCATAACAATACAGGGATGTATTTGTGCGGATATTCTTTATTGAATTTGTTTATCGATAAAATTAACGAAATTTACTGTCACCTATACTCGTAGAAATCAAATATTTAAAAATCAATCATATTTCAATAACAAACGAATTTGATTTCAAAAAACAAAAAGGCTTCACGCTTCAGTTTTATTACAAAATGTTACAAAAGGACGCATCTGCATGGAACAATGATCCAATTGAAAATAATAATCATGAATACTTCAACGGTATGTATGGTTATATACATATAGATATGTACATATGTATGTATGTATGTATGTATATTTTCTAAAAATTGACTTTAATTTTCAATTTGAAAAGTCGAAATTTTCTTTTTCCAGACTCAAATTCAATGGAAATGGATGCTCCATTCAAAATCATACTCTTCGATGATGTCAGCATTCGTAGAAATTTCATACATAAAGTTTATTTGATACTTATGGCTCAGCTACTCTTAACATTTGCCATTGTAGCCAGTTTTGTTTTTAATGAAACGCTTCAAGCATTCGTCCAACATAATCCATCTATATTTTGGTTGGCTTTTATTGTACTGCTGGTGACAATGTTAATTATGGTCTGTTTCGATGACGTACGCCGCCAAACACCTTTAAATTATATTTTTTTGTTTCTTTTTACACTGGCCCTATCATTTATGTTGTGCATTGTAATATGCCTGTTTGCTGTCAATGAAATTCTATTGGCTATTGGCATAACAGCCGTCATATGTCTGACCTTGAGCCTGTATGCTATGCAAAGTAAATATGATTTCACTGTAATGGGTGGAGTGCTTTTGGTCGCAATAGTTATTCTCTTCATTTTCGCTGTATTCACCCTATTCTTTCCGGTACGTCTAATGGTTTTGCTCTATAGCATAATGGGTGCTGTACTCTTTAGTATCTATCTGATTTATGATACACAACTGATGATGGGTGGCCAGCATAAGTATGCCTTGAATCCAGAGGAGTATATATTTGCTGCATTGAATTTATATTTGGATATTATCAATATATTTTTGTATATTTTATCGTTCATATCATTTAGTAGATCTTAATGGTATTCATTTTTTAAATAAATTATTAATAAAAAATTTAGTAAATACTGTTTTATAAATAACAAAGAATCGAAACTTTAAAAGTAACCCAATATTCTCTCACCACTTACCATATATGGGGTGTTTTTTTTACAATTACTCAAGTTTAAGTCATAATAAAACAAAGAAATATATATTTTTTAATACCAATGAAACGGACTTTGTTGGATAGAACATTTTATGACATTAATGTTTCGGCCATATGAACGCCACGGCTGACGCGTACAAGGCGCAATCTGGTATATAATTTTCACAAAATTTTTGCAGCATATGCAGCACTCTTCGAATGTTGGTTTCCAGATGTAATTTTTCTCTGGACAAGTAACTTTATATAACCCCAAAGAAAATAATTGGGGTGCCGTGGTATAGCTGCTATAGTGCAGGTTCGAATCACAGCAGAGGACATGAAAAAAAATTTTATTGTGGTTTCGAGTGTTTAATAAAAAGACTTCATTCAACCTCCCTCCAGACAAATCCATATAAAGAAGACGAATGATCAGGGAAAAAAATTACAATGCTAAGTAAGGATCACCACCACTACTTAGCAAGGATCTCCACCACTACACACAAAAATATGGAGACGAGCTACAGTTTATCATCTTCTTAGCTTGAAAATCAACTTGATTACTGAAACTGAAACAAACTAATGGATGCTTTGTGGAAAACCAATATGCTCCCTAGAGGAGTGACGGAAAAAAATACAATCTGGTTAAGTCACACGAAATTGGTGTCTAATTAATTGACCCATTATGTGAAATTACTCTTTCATTAAAAGTTTCTTTGAGTAAATCAATTGTAGCGCACACTGTGTGGCATGTGACTTCGTCCTGTTGGAACTACATGTCAGCAAGATTAATGCCAGTTAAATAAAATACGAAAAAATTACTACTCATTTCCTATAACGTTTACCTGTGACAGTAAATTTGATCACCATGCATGTCTTCTAAACATATGTATGAACCAATGACATCGCCAACCAGGGTTGGTGTTCCATTTAAACCCTGGTTTTATTGGGTATTATATTTTTTATTTAAAGATTTTTGTAGTTTATTTACAACAAAAATAATTATATTTTACGTCTTTTAGCTCAAAAAAAAAATCGAATCTCGTCTCAAAAAAAACTTCTAGTCTTTTGAAGTCAATTTTATATATCTTCAAAAGAAGTGATTCTGTGGCATGTCGAAAGATATTGTATCCGTTAAAACAGGCAATAGTCAGAAGGAGCAGTTTTCGGAGGAAAAGGCAGATGCGGCATTTATTCACTTCTAACAACTGTTTGGCAACTTTTGGCAACGATGTGAGGCCTACCATTGCAATGCAAAAGAAAAGCTTTTTTCTCATAATGCATGGCTTAGGTTAGGTTAGTCAAGGCACACTGGAATACACATAGCGGCCCGTATTGATAGCACACACGAAGCGAAGCCCCTGTGTTAGTTGCTAAGTTCAGATTTACCGGTCTTGATAGTCATCCAGAGGTCTCACATAGAAGCACAATTCCGTAAAGCAAGTCGGAAACCAACCCGACAGTCTAATGAACCTCGAGAAATAGCGAGTCAAGCAGGGTTGACAACTCGCTGGGTAAAAATTTAAAAAACCGCAGGTGGGTTTTTTTATTTAAAGGTTTTTGTTGTTTATTTACAACAAAAAAATAAAAAATTTACATATATTGGGAGTATTGTCATGTAAAAGGAAAACTTTATCTGTCTGTCTGTCTGTTTGAATATTCCGGCAGTTTTTCTCATAATGCACGGTTCAACCGAAGTAATTGCAGTCTGCTCCGAATTCCGGGTTTTAGCAAATCGTAGTACACAATGCCGCATTGATCCCATTAAGAATGCAAAATTGCATTGTAAATATTAAAATAACGTAATTATACTTACACACACAAAATATTGTCGAATTAAACGAAATATGGAAGCGGTTATAATACCCAAATAAACCCAAATAATCCCATCAAAAAATCCGATAAAACCCGGTGGAGTCAAGTGTAAGCAATCTACGTCTGCTGGAGACGGACACTGGTAAATTAAGAGGGCCACACCCTTCTCTTCCTCAGTCGATCTACAACCTTGGCAGAAGCCAATCGCCGGCAAGCGCAGCATTCGCGTGCTTACACATAACACAATGCACAATGAGTATAGACACAGTAGAGGAAATGTTCCCAATCCAATTTAAGCAACTGATTGGGACGCCTACATCCACTCTAGGCCAGGTGATGCAAGATTCCTCTCTGCCCAGGATCTGTCAGCGTTCAATAAGTACTTTTGCTTAATACACAGCATAACGGAGGACATCATGATTTAAACAAATTAAATTCAGTCTGCTCCGATCAACGATTTTTAGCAGCTCGTAGTATACAATACCGCCTTGACACCACCAAGAGTTCAAAATAAAACAACGTATTTGTACTAATAAAGAAAAAATATTTTCAAATTGAAAGAAAGCAGTTATAAAACCTAATAAAACCCGAAAAAACTCAATAAAACCCTGCCGCCAGCTCATCACACAGTTATTTCCTATAGATGTAATGGTGTTTCGACAAAAGCTTGTGGATTATCCTCACTCCAAATGCGACAATTCTGTTTATTTATGTAGCTATACAAACAAAAATGGGCTTCATCGGAGAATAAAGTTTTGAATGTAAATTCAATATCAATATTAACTTGTGCTTCAGCCCATTCGCCGAATTGGCGTCGGAGAAAGTCTAACTATAAAGAAATGTCAAGTCAAACTATACGTAAAACAACTATCAGCTATTAAATCGGTTGTCACATAAAGCAGTGTTGCTTATTCAAAGTTATGAAGCTCTGAAAAAGCACCCGATAATGGTAATGATAACTATTTGCTCAAGTAAAAAGAATCCGTGATTTTTTTGGTAATAGATGAGTTTGATGCAGCTATGTCTGGCAACACTAGTACGATTGAGATCATATATGTAGTATCATATAATCGGCCTTCAAAAGGAATAGCTTCCTAACTCGTTTTTATTTTTTGAAATCATTAAAAAGGCATCACAAACAATAGTTTTGAACCAAACAGAAGCAAGTTTAGGTAAATATTTTGGCCTTCAATTACTTGAAACACTGTTCGATACAAACAAAACAGGTAAAACCTTACCCAGTCATTGTTAAATAAACAAAACAAACAGCACTTTTATTGCCTCCTTAACAAAATTGTTACAATCACAACAACACCACCAATTTTTGGCTATAAAAGAACAAACACTTTTCAAAGGACTTCATTCTCATTTCGAACATCTTAGTATCTGTTACAAAAGCAAATGGATAATTTTAATCTTTTGCAAGTGATTTATTTCTTCATTATGTATGAAATAATTAAATATGTGTTTGTTAAATCAATTGAATCAAATGATGACAAGAAATGTAAACCTAAACTAGAGCTAATCCTTATGAGCGGTCTCAAGTTATTGCCACCAGAAGAAGATTTATACAGCGACGCAGCAGTTTCACAAGATTTGGAGGAAGAAGTACCAGCAATAAAAAATCAACGTTTTATAAAGGCTAAGAGATCTTTAAAATTTTAGGGCATAGCGATTAATGTTCTGCATATCCTTTGTATTCATAATAAAAATCAATGAAAAATTATTAATTATTATTATTAAATAAGAATTTTTATATGAACATTATAATTCAACCAAAAAATGAAAAATATTGCTTTTATATAGACTTAGGCATTGCCAATTACTTACCAATTGCATTACTTGTAATAGTTAATTAAAAAAACTTTAATTATTCAAAATAATTGTAATTAAATTTGAAAATTTTAAAAATCTAATTACATTGTATAACAATTCAAATCATAATTAACTTGTAATTTATATTTTTCATTTAAGCATTAAATGTAATTTCTAATTAACTCTAAGCAATTTGTTATTACAGTAATTGCATTTTTTCAATTACTCTTAAAATGTTATTAGTAATTGACTTTAAATAATTACATCGTATAGTGAAAGCTAATATTAGAAGTAATTCCCAATATTTTCAATGTAATTTAAAATTACTAATTATCAATTTAATTAATAATACTGGTCTACAAAAAACAAAAAATTTTCTGGCCATAAAGTCACCTACCTTTTGGAAATAAAAGAAAAAAATTCCACTAATTTTGCAAGAACAAAAATTTGTTCACTAATTTTAGTCAAAGTTAGATACCTGCGTTTAATTTTGAATAAAATCATCAATAGCCAACCAATTTTCATGTAATACCAGTAATAAAAAATCAACGTTTTATAAAGGCTAAGAGATCTTTAAAATTTTAAGGCATAGCGATTAATGTTCGGCACATCCTTTGTATTCATAATAAAAATCAATGAAAAATTATTAATTATTATTATTAAATAAGTATTTTTATATGAACATTATATTGCATTACTTGTAATAGTTAATTAAAAAAACTTTAATTATTCAAAATAATTGTAATTAAATTTGAAAATTTTAAAAATCTAATTATATTGTATAACAATTCAAATCATAATTAACTTGTAATTTATATTTTTCATTTAAGCATCAAATGTACTTTCTAATTACCTCTAAGCAATTTTTTATTACAGTAATTGCATTTTTTCAATTACTCTTGAAATGTTATTAGTAATTGACTTTTAACAATTACATCGTACAGTAAAAGCTAATATTAGAAGTAATTCCCAATATTTTCAATGTAATTTAAAATTACTAATTATCTATTTAATTAATAACAATGGTCTACAAAAAACAAAAACAAAGGCACCTGCCTTTTAGAAATATAAGAAAAAAATTCTACTAATTTTGCAGGAACAAAAATTTTTTCACTAATTTTAGTCAAAGTTAGATACCTGCGTTTAATTTTGAATAAAATCATCAATAGCCAACCGATTTTCATGTTTTATAGCTTATTTTATAAGTGCTTAACATGTAAAATTTTCATTGCGGAAAATTTTTTATGACTTTATGAACAAACAAAATATACTCAAATTTTTCACGAAAAATATTTTTTTTCGCAACTAAGTTATGAATTACTCCGAAACTGTTGAAATTACATACAAATGTTATTTAGATGATTTATAGGAAATTTTGTTGAAAGTCGTTTTCAAGTTATGATGAAATATTAATATAACTACCATATATTGGGCAAAAAATTTGCCATGCCCATAAAAAAATTCGAGCCCGATGAAAAAAAAACTGAAAATGGATTTGAATTCCGCTCATCAAAAGCATTATATTCCATACAGTTTTATTTAAAGGCTTTTTTGCTGTAGACCTCTGTAATTGCTAACTGACAACCACCAATCAATTAACAATACGTAATTGGATATTATCGATCACCAAGAATGCGTAATTATTAACTGCATGTGTAATTAATAGCAAAATACTGTAGGGTCCGCCATCTAACGTTGTTTTTTGCAACTAGTGCTTATTTCGTGAATGGTAATACTTAGCTCATGTCTGATTTGACAGATAATTAGTTTTGTCCTTCCGCTGAACGAATATAGTTGTGTATACGCTTGAACTTCGTTTCGTTAAGTGGGCCTGTGATCGACTTACAGAAGATGCCGATTTTGCCAAAAAAAAAAATCATCTTTTCAGATGAAGCTCATTTTGATCTTAGCGGGTATGCAAACAAGCAAAATTGTCGCATTTGGGGCACAGAAAACCCGCACGCATACATTGAGTAGCCGATACATCGAAGACGAGTCATTGTTTGGTGTGGATTTTGGTCCAGAGGCATAATTGGGCCATTTTTCTTCGAAAATGAGCAAGGAGTGGCCGTTACAGTCAATGACGATCGTTATCGGGCCATGTTGAACGAATTTTTGTTCACAGAAATTGTAGAGGAGGATATTAGCAACATTTGGTTTCAACGGGACGGCGCTACGTGCCACACAAGCGAAGCTACACTCGATGTTTTGCGGCCTATTTTTGAAGATCGCATTATCAGCCGCAGAGCTGATGACGTTTGGCCACCTCGGAGCTGCGATTTGACACCGTTGGACTATTATTTGTGGGGTGCCGTCAAAGATAAGTGTTACGCCAACAAGCCAGAGACAATTGATGCTTTAAAGGACAATATTCGTGAAGCCATTGGTAAAATACAGCTGCACACAATCGATAATATGCTTAAAAATTGGACCGATGGTGTAGGCTACTGCATGGCCAGCGAAGGCAGCCATTTGAATGAAATTATTTTCCATTATTAACCGGATGGATTGTACTTTCAAATAAAAACAGAAATTTGAGAAAATATTCGGTAGTTTTTTTTTTAAAGCATTTTCAAAAAACAAATTTATTTGGCGGACCCTATATACTCGTAAGTAACGCTTGGGTTTACTTTTAAAACATGAAAACAATTCTAAGCACTAAACTACACCAATGTTTAACAAAAAAGTGTGTGATGTTCTTAGCCTTACATAGTAATGGCGGTATAAACAGCAAAAACCTTTAAATAATGGAAACTTCCATCCGTCCGTGTGCTCATGTAACATAAGAAGGCTAAAACAGTACAATTGGCTGGTAAGGACATGGCAACGGTTTTCTGGGAATACATATGTATTTTATTGAAATCAATTGAATTTGAAAATTCGAGATAAGCTACCTGGTTTACAACACATAAAAATAATTTTCCATCAAGACTAAGCACCATCCCACGAGAGTGTTTTGACAATGGCAAAATTTAACGAATTTAATAACGAATTGCTTGACCACCCACCTTATTTTCCTGATTTAGTTCCCTTTCACTTCTACCTGTTGCCAAATCTAAAAAAGTTCCTTGCTGGCAAACGTTTTATCTCAAATGAAAATGCAATACCAGCTGTAAAAGATTATTTTCAAGAGCTTCAAGAAAATTATTTTGATCAAGCGATAGAATTTCTAGAAAAACGTTAGACTAAGTGTGTTGAAGGAGGTTATATTGAAAAATAAAATATTTTTAATAATCTAGCTCTTGTTTTTCATTGTTAGGCTAAGAACAAAGAGTATTATTACGAAAATAAAAATGCTTAAAAAAAATCACCACGTCAGTGCCTTTGGGACTGTACTGTGCGATTTTTGATCTATTGGTTTGTGTCAAGGTTGTTAATGTGTTACCCTGGTAATGATTTGTTTAATTGACGGCATTGCCGTACTGATTTATATATTTGACGGCATTGACAATTCGAACATCTTTGGGTAACACAATCTCACATGCTTAAAATTGACGAATATAAAATAGAGGATATGAGACCGTTTGAGACATTTCCGGAACTTTCCAAACTGTCAAACTGTCGTTTTGCAGTCATAAAGTAATTTCGTAAATAAAAGTGTCGTATAAGCTTATAGTATAATTAAATGCAAAATAAATAAGTAGGAGACTGAATAGTTATACTTGTAGGACGTAAAAGTGAGAAAATTAAAACTGTAAAACTACAACAACCTGCTATTTATTTTATTTTGACGCATTTAATTTTAACCTTTTTAAAACGTTTGAGTTCGTTTATATTGCTTATTGCTTATTGTTGTTTTGCAATTTGTCTCTTTTATAATTCCACTGTAATTTTCCTTCACGTTTTATTTGCGCCTAAACAGACTTTACTTATTGACAGCCAAATAATAACTGAACTCACCAGCCGCAATATGCCATCCTTTTATAGTATTTCATCATTATTTTCGAATGTTCTAGTACAGACATGAATCTTCGATTTGTCTACGTTAATTCAAATGATCTAAAATGACTTTATAAACACAAAAATTAATCGAGCTGGCAACTCCATACGTATGGTAGCAATCTTAATTAGTACAGGTAATTTTTACAGTTATTAAGCCTTGACACAAGCCAATAAATTTTATAGATAAAAATCCCACAATAAGTCCCTGTTGTGGTATATTTCCTCTTCAGCGTTTTCATTTTCGTAACAAGAGTCCTATCCATGAACTTTATCCAGTTGAGGAGATGAAAGTTCTTATCAGAAGAATGTTATAAAAGTCAGAAATATTTCTTTTAATTTTAATTACATTTTTTATTTAATGTATGTAATTCAAAAGAAATATATAAAAATAATATTGCGAATTGAAACATAAATGTAAAACAAAAATAAATTATAAATTAATTGATAATCAATTAATAAAACAAATTAATTATCTTTTAATAGGGCCAATATAAATATGAAAATCTGAATAATATCAATGTAAAGATTCAAAGCAGCAAATACATGTTCATCCGGACTCACAGAATATTGATGTTCACCGCCCAACATTAATTGGGTGTCATATAACAGGTAAAGCGAAAATATGATCACACCCAAACCACAGTAGATCATATGCATTATGTGTGTACGAAAAAATATCATGACTATGCCGAATATGAGAAACACTACTAACACCACCAACAGAAATCCGCCCATAACGGTAAAATCAATTTTTGTTTGCATAGCAAAAAGGGTGAGCGAAAAACATATGGCAGCTGTTATACCAACTGCCATTAAAACGATTATGGGTTCGTGTAATGAAGCGACTACACCCAATAGAAAACTCTCAGCCATTGTAAATACGCCCAAACATATGTAATTTACAGGTTCCCGACGACGTACGCTCGGACAACAGGCCAGTGCAATCATGGTAACAAATGTAATGACTAAAGCCAATATCATTAAGATGGGATTCTCGGCCACATAGTCTTGCAGATCTTCGTTAAAGACGAAAAGACAAATAACGCCCAAAGACACAACAAGTTGAATAGTTAAAATGAAATAAACACGACGTATGAAAGCATGCCGTATTTCGGTATCATCAAAATCAGGAGCATATTCACCCGTTTCCTCATCTGCCCGCGGTGCTAGAAATTAATTAGGGAAAAAAATGAAAATATTTTTTAGAAATTATTACTTTAGCTAACAAGTCTGTATATACATATGTATGTACGTAGATGGACTTACAATAATTTGCAGATCTCATTATAAAGTCTCCTTAAATACAGAAATTGTTTTTCGAATTATTTTTGTTTTTGATTGAAAATTAATAATTCGGTTGTCGATTTTTCATTAAAAAGTGGCCAGATCAACCAAATTTCATTAAAAACAATATCATAATAAATAACTATCGATAAATACAACTACCGGATACAACTACTTCAGTGGCTTCTTTCTCGTGAAATCTATATCTGCTTCCAGCAAATAACCTTTAGATGGGTGCTATTACAAATTTATTTTAGCTCTGTCCTTAACTTGCTTGGCAAACTCCTGATAAATATGCTACAAAGAGTCTCTAGACTACGAAACAACTACTTGGTAGGCACGTCCATCAGTGCTTCCTGCGATTTTTCCATTATTTCCTCTCGGCTGCTGAAACGCGTTTTCCGTAAAGGTTTTTTAACTCGATTGAACAGAAAAAAGCCACAGAGAGCCAAATCAGGTGAATTCGTTGGCTGTTGGATGGTATTCGCTGCATTTTTCGTCAAAAAATTTCGAATGATGATGGGACTGTGCGATGGTGCATGTTATCATGTACAAAATCCATGAGTTTTCTGCCCACAATTCTGGTCTCTTTCGGCGAATTGCTTTACGCAAACGTCTCATAACGCCCAAATAATACTCTTTGTTTACTGTCTGGTCTTCTGACAAAAATTCCTGATGCACTATACCATTGTAATTCATGAAAACCGTGAGCATTGCTTTCTTTTTTGACCGAAAATGTCGTGGGATTGGGTTTAGCCTCACAAATCATGTCCTTTGCGACCTCAACAAATTTAAATCCATTTCTAAAATTGTAAAAAATCGCCAACACACATACAGGTAGATGTACTCTAGGCTACGTAGCTTATGAGAATTCAAGCTATGATGCTAAGATTTAGCGGGAATGCTAACAACAGATGTACCAACTTAACAAAAAAAAACTCAGATCGGAACGATGGGACTGCCACACGGGGGTTATTCCGGGAATTTTTTAATCAAGGTAGTATATCCCAATCTAAGGCACGCTAAGGCGGATATCAGTCCACCATTTGTGAGTTTCCCTGAGGTTCTTAAGTATGGAGGGCCGGACTTGAAACACCTAACGGAATTTCTGACAGGCCGTTGTTAACAGAAAGAGCATCTGAAGAGGATGGCAATCACGAATGTGAATGTTTGAAGACTCTGTTCAGAGGCATCAAAGACGGAGGAACGTATATTGTGTGAATGTGAGGTTTTTGATAGGTTTAGATGGAAATGTTTAGGTTCTCATCGGGAGACATATCCACCATTATGGTTTCAAGAAGGCAGCAGATCTGTTGATCAAACTGTAGACCGGAAAAGGAAAACTTAAGGCAGGCTACGTTATTGGTAAGTTTGAGGGGTTAACGGGAACATTATTTAAATAACTCAGACGAGCAAACACATTAATTCTATGCACAGCTTCATAAGAAGGTACAGCGCCATCTTTCCGATAAGATAGGAGTGGGTTGAACTCCTAAGGTGGTTTCAAAATTTATTAAACTATTATTTAAATTCATTCATATTTATTTTTTCATAATATATTTGCAATCCAATCAGTTATGTGTTAGTGCCAGTACCCCCGTATCAAACATTTCTATGTCTGTTACTTTTTTCTAAAAAATGTCAACAACTGTTGCTACAAGTCGTCAGTAGTATGTCAGTATGTTTTAAGTGTTAGAAGTGTTGACATATTAACACTGTTTTTGTTGTACTCGATACGGCTGAAATGAACTCATGGATTTGCTTTTTGTATCTTCTCCATTCGAAGAAACGAATACTGTGAGTTCAAAACTTTTACAGAGAAATCTCTACAAAAATTGTAGAACTATGCTCATATCCTTTTTATAATTTGCTCTCACTCTCTTCCAAATGAGTGTAGTTGCTTTGCAGAAAAACCTTATTATCGATTTTTCAATAAATGAGTATAAAATGTGCAGGAGGAAAATATTTTGCGCTGTTTTGCTTTGAATTGAAGAGTATATGTGTTGGTATGTGTCTGTTTATATTACACTGCCTTATCAACTTAACACATGACAATTTAACCTTCCGTAATAGAAAAACAAAAACAAATAAATAGAAATAGACCATTGACAACAATAACAACAATAATAAGTTTCATGCAACTTGAACTTAATTTACAAATTTATTCAACTTTAAAACTTTTCGCATTTTTAATTATTTAAGAAAACAAATATCTGTTTGCAAAAAAAAAATACTTTTTTCAAGTTTCAAAACTAAAATCGGAATAAAATTTATATTTAAAATTGATTTCTTTTAAATTTTTGTAAGGCATAAACTCGACTATATGTTACTCTACAGCAGATTGTTCTTTTTAGAGTAATTGGAACTTGTAGTTGGTCCTTCTACAAATACCATAAACAATTTTTTTACACAGCAAATTACTTTTGCCTAATAAAGGGCGGTACAACCATAATACACGATGTTAATTGTGAGTCACACCTTAACGTCAAGTTATTGCCCAACTTAATTCGACATTTCTTTGTTTCAGTGTTTGATAAATTCAACCTTAAACAGGTACACAATTGATCAATTGATTAAGATTGTTGAAGCTTTTTACGAAAATTTGGCGTTCAAATTAATATGCATTTCATGCACTTCGTGAGTTTTTTGGTCAGCATTATCGACCAAATTTTAGCAAACCGAGCCTGTAGGAAATGTGGAAGCACCTGTGCATGTTCGCCCAGTTCGTTCTGAGCTGGCGGCGTCATTTGGCCGTACTTTTTTGAAAATTAGGTCGGCCAAGCAGTTACCGTAAATGATGGTCGCTTCGCGAGATGATAACGGACTTCTTGTGGCTAGAAATTAAGGATATGGACCTGGCCGATATGTGGTTTCAACAGGATGGTGCCAATTGCCACAAAACCAACGAATCTCTGACTCTTTTGCGCGGGAAATTCAATGGCCGTGTTATTTTATGTCGTAATTTGATACCGTCGCACTTCTTTCTTTGGGGATATTTAAAAGATAAAGTGTACCTCAATACGTCTAGAACAATTCAAGAGCTAAAGGATGCGATAATTCGGCACATTAAGGACATTGTAACTTAGTTATGTCTCAGAGTCACTAAAAATATGGACTGACGGATAGAGGTATGCCACCGAAGCCTTGGCAAGTATTTGTTTCACTCATATTTGTCATAGATCCTTTTATCATAATAAAAAAAATATTAAGCTAATTCTTTATATAGCCGCATAAGGACTTTGAGATTAAAGACCATTAGTTGCTTTATTAAGGACAAACTTGGATTTTTTGTAAGATAGACAATGACTATAGGATACCAAAACCATAATTTGATACGGATTTTAAGACCGATATACCGGATAGGAGACAATATGAAAATGGTCTGACCATCTCTATATATGTATATGTATTGTTAGGTTTTAACCTTTTTGAAACGTTTGAGTTCTTTTTAATTGCGCCGAAATAAGAAAACACTACTTTGTTGTTGTTTACAGTTTTAATTTTTTCACTTTATCTTTTATACAGTTTATCTTAATACAGCAACACTTTTATTTACGCTTAAACACGACTTTATTTTATGACAGCAAAACGATAACTATCTACTTCTGCTTAAGGCGCCACCTTTTGCATACAAATCAAATTACTTCCGAATGTTCTTGTTTTTGCTATAACATTCGAATTATTTCCATTAATTCAAGCTAACACACAAAGATCGTCGAATTGGCAGTACTGCCAAATATACAAATAAGTACGGCATTGACAGGGTGACACATTGATATCGAATATATCAAAATCCCACAATACAGTGTTAAAGGCGCTGATGTGGTGTGTTTTTCGTTTAGGCATTTTTTGTAACAGTATATACACTGATGATTCAAATAACGTGGATATGGTTACAGAAATGCCTAGTAGACTGCAGTGTTTTACACACCGAAATTATCTTCAAAAATACTGCCCTACATTATATCCAGTAATACGAGATATTCAACAGGGATGTCTTTATATTAACCGATAGCAAAGCGGCTATAAAATTCCAGTTGATGAATTCTAGGTGTTATTGGATGAAATAACAAGATTTTTGACGGATTCCTTCAAATAGGTTTCTGGACATGTGAAAATTGGAGGTCTCTGAATCCCAGATGAATTTCTACAGGCAGATATCACTTTGGCTCTTTATGGATCGATTGCCAACATCGGAGTGTCTTCTGAGAGTAAATCATCTGTTACGAGACCACTACAATACGGCCACATTTGGATAGCCGGAGAATAAGATAAGTATTGAAACTGTCCAGATTATGAAACCTAATAGAGACTATAACTGGCCATTGGTCTCTTAGTAAACATGTCCATAGTCTTAGAATCAAATGTAGTAATTTCTGCAGAATCTTCAATGAAGAAAAAGAGGAGTCTACAGAATATGTTTCTCGCCATTGGCCGACATTTGAAGACTTAAGACTGTCTTTGCATGAAAAAGATTCTGCGACAAAAGCAGTCTTGCAACGGGCCATTGGGATAATATCTACATCTTCATTATAGTAGTTGGGTAACCGAAGTAATTGAATCGAAGAATTTATGTAAAATTAGTAACTATCTTAGAGAAGATAGGGAGCAGATAAAAATTTATATCTATTGCAGTTTCTCGTTTTTAATATTATGTGTAGTTACTCCAGCAAGAGGTGCAATGAGTCATTAAATTATTGTAGTTTTGCTATTGCGAAAAAGTCAAAAGGAAACATCGTGTGTGTTTCTGTTTACTCACATAGGTTTGGTTTGTTGACAAAATTTTCGATTGAAGAGTATTTTTTATTTAATTACGTCTATGGACAAAGAAACATTACGGACAAAAGTAACAATACGGAATTAAAATAATGATTAAGAAAACAATGATCAATAATTTAAATGTAATATAACACTTAAAGTTGGCAACACTTTTTTAACTGCTGGCCATTTTGGCAGCTGTCAATGATTTATTTTTAGTTTGGTTTGGCATTCCAACATGTGCAAATTTATTTTGAAAATCATAGGTCTGTTCAAAATACGTATCGCGCACTTTTTGTTTAGCGATGAAGCTTCAAACTTTTGTTTGAATGGACACGTCAATAAACAAAACTGCCGTATTTGGATTGATGATAATCCTCAAGTTGAGACATCGTTACATCCAGAAAAACTGACTGTTTGGTGAGCTTTATTGGCTGGTGGAATCATTAGTCCGTACTTCTTTACAACGATGCTGTTTAACGCTACAGTCAATAACGACTGCTATAAAGTCATGATTACTGACTTTTTCGTTCATCAATGGAACAATAATGATGTGCAGGAGCTGTGGTTGCAACAAAACGGCGTAACATATCACACAGCTCGTGCTGGTTTATTGAAAGAAATGTTTGGTAACCAAGCCTATTAGTGTAGGACGCTAACACATACGAATTCCATAAAAGGCCGCGTAAACGGAATAATAAAAACTGCTTTCGAATGGATTTAATTCTGTTTATATGGATGGTAAAATGGTAAAATTCTTTGGATCGGCGTTTTATAATACCAAGAACACCATTTGCCTTATTAACTGTAAGTGTAAAGTGATCACGAATTGTAATCTTATAATCCAAGATAAATGAATACCAAGATCAATAATATTATCGACTAACAAGCATTGTTTCGTTAATATAATACCAGGAATCCAATTTGTTACTTCTAAAGAAAGTCAATTTTGTCAATATCCGTCTGGAGTAAAATATAATGATTAAGATTATTTAAAGGCACTCAGAAATGCATAATAGTCAAGGGTAAATTACTTATGAATAAAGTGAACAGTCTGGGACCCAGATAACTTTTTTGAGGACCACCTGAAGGAACCAGTTTTTCGATAAAGCATTTCTGAATTTTATTTGTTGTGTTCTATTAGATAAATAAAAGCGCAGCCAATTTAAAGTTGCAGTACTAAATCCCATGGTTTACTTTATCAAAAACTTTACTAAAGTCAGTATAAGCTACGTCTGTTTGTTTTTAATTTAAAAAGCCATCATTTACCATAGTTATTAGTTCCAGAAAATTAGTTTTTGTGGAGCGAGATTTTTAATTGTGATTAAAGTTCGTACTTCCAAAATATCCAAACGATCCAATTTTTCATACAATTTGCAGTTATATTCATGCATGTACTCAATCTTAGCTGAAAAACAATACACCAGTACAAGATCATCCGATGATACTTCAAAGCCTGTCCAATCTTGCCTGGTTGAATTATTGAAAATCACTGTAGAGAAAGTATAATAGGTTCCTTACATACAGGTTAATTAGTTCAATCTGACTAACTGGCTATCCGTTTCCATAAAAACGAATCAGACTAGACTTTATATCTTACTCAAAATAGAGGAAGAGGAAGAAAAATGAGATTTACTGGTTCGAATTCCCTATAGTGATAATCGCAGTATACATTAGATGTCTTTAAATATTTTATGCTTAAAAAAGATTTTTATTCGCTTACTTATTATTTCAAACACCAGCCTTCATTATTTTCAGCCAATCCACTCCTTATATCATAATTCGAACTGTGCTAATTATATATTGAATAATGATTAATTCCTATTATTCTTATTGAAAAACAATTTCTAAGAAAAACTAAACATATATTTTCTAAAATGTAAAATCAATAAATCATATTAAATTTTAATTTTAATAGAAAAATAATTTAAACATGTTCTTATAAACGTATCAGAACGCATTTTATATAAACTCATATTCATAATAAGACCTATTTGGCTAATAGACATATACTTACTTCTTCCCAGCTTCTAAGAAGCAGATTCATTTTCATTAATTTTCTTGTAATTTTCGGCAGATGTTGTAAATTGTGTTTTTGTGTTTAAAAGATTAGAAGACTTTTTTCTTTGCCTTTATTGTTAATTTTATGTGAAACAACACTTAACGTATGTTATCGTTCTAAATCTCAAATAGCTTCATAAGCAAACTGACATATGAAAGCAAATAAGTACATAAGTACATACATATGTAATAGTCGGTCAAGCTCAACTGTATTGTAGATAATGACGTAGGACATTATGTCTTTTTTTAAATGTTCAATTGAAGTTGTCAATTCAAGAATTTTCTGAACATCCAAACCTAAAATAGAGCGTTGAGCGTTGCGTTGACTGCTGGCTGGTGCTGACTAAATAAAGGCCCAATTGGACCAGAAGTAACCTAGACGGGACGTTAGAATAACGTTATTAAAACGCCAAGTCTGGTTAGTTGGTGAAGTAAAAACGTGTCAGAAAGAAACAAAAAATTACTTATAAATTAATTCATGTTCTTCCACCAACAATATTAATTGTTCATCATTTAGGTTTATTATTATTTAATAATTATAATTTAAGACACACACTTGTGAATTTTTGTTTATTTTATTTAAGCGCGAATTTTTTGTTTACAATTTTATGTCAGCTGATGTTGTGTGTCAAGCAAAAATGTAGAAAAATTCTGCTGAAAACAGGAACACCACGTCTACGTTACGTTCGTTACAGACTTGCTTGACCTGAGATTTGCCATAAGCAATTGTTCGCTATTAGCGAAGAATTTTCGAAACAAAAAAAAATTGTTTTTAATAATAATAGAGCATAGAATATTGCTATTCATTTCATAAGACTTTTGCTCCTTCTCAATTTACGTATGTATGTATATTCTTATGCTCTTGCTTTTAGTCTTCACTGAAACAGCGAGCGACAAATGAACACGCGTATCGGGTATACATATTGTTAAATAAAAAATAAAAATACAACACTGCTTTGTGGGATTTTGGTATATGGCAGGTTGGCAGCACTTCCACGTAGACTATCTTTACGTTACATTTGAATTAGCGGATATGGAAATAGAAGATGGTCGATATTTCCTGAACCTTTTAAGATGCAGGCAATTAGGTATATAAAAGGCTGTTTTACCTACATGTGAGTTAGTTATCGTTTGGCTGTCGTAAGATAAAGACGTGTTAAAGCGGAAACAAAAGTGTTGTATAAGCGAATATTAAGTTGATGTAAAAGAAAATGTAAAAGTAACTGCAAAAACAGAAGAGAGCAAAAGCATTAGAGAGCAAAGCAAAGTAATTTCGCTTTAGATAAAGGTTTGTTAAAGATTTGCTGTTGATCTTACAGGCAGCGTTGCTTCCAATTGAACCAAAATTGATAGTTTTTCCGTTGTTTAAAAACAATTTGGTCGTTTGGTTGGTTTGTTGCAATTTTCTTACATTTTTTGTAGGTTTTTGCTCTCGAAGACACCGTTCATAATTTTGAAAAAAATTTAGCTTTGATTTGATAAACAACAATTAAAACTTCTTTAAAATTTCCAACTGTAATAACTTTATGTTCTTTTGCTCAGAGACCGTCAACTCTGCCTTTGCACATGTATCAGATTCCAAATGATCCATTCACAGATTGCCTCAAATTATCTTCAAGTTAATGCAAATATATCAAGCGATCCTTAGTCCTATCAATAAAAACTTAAATGCCAATCTCAACCCTCGATATGCAGCTTCAAACCATAACAAAATTGCCTTCAGATATGCTCTACCGTTGGCATTAAGTTTTTATGTCAGAATACCTTTTGTTTTTCGTCACACTCATAAATGTACTCTGGTCCCTCAAAACAACCTTAGGATAAAGTATGTAATATATGAACGTATTGCTACTTTCAAGAAAGTACAGTAGTGTGTCAAGGCTGAGTAACTGAATAAATTTACGATTGTAATGAATAAATGCATTTTATAATTTTTACTTGAATATTTAGTAGGCTGCGAACGGTTTTGGTAAAATTTTAGATAATTTTTGGTAGGAAATCAATGTCTGGCGTGGCACGGATGGGTGAACTCTATGAGTTATATTTCGTTTCGCTTCCATTAGTCGTTTTCGAATGTTTTATCAGAGAAATGTTGGCCAAACGTTCGAACGTCGTGGTCAAGCGGATTTGCCTTAAAAATTACAATGTTCATGAGTGTTAAAAGAAGAAACGGTCACAATTCTCAGCTCTTCTCTATCATATTATAACTTTATCCAGTACACAATAGCACCTTACATTTGCCGCTCCAACTGCCTGTTACTTTTCAATAAAAAAAGCATCAAATTTCTCAATTTTCTTAAAAACCAATAAAGCGAAAATGTTATTGACAAAAGAAGTATGTATGTATGTATGTATATATTTGAACAAAAATATTTTGCAAAATTTACATAAATATTCTAATGGATTAACGGACAAAAGAGAAATTGAAATTGCCTTTCAAAAAATTAAAAACTTTAATACTCTCTAAAGATTTAAAGCTGTTTTAAGTCTGACAAAATTTAAAAGCAACACCGACAAAAAATGAGAAAAAGTCCTTAAAAAACATACTCGTGCACAAGTACACACCGCCGTCCATGCAAAGAGAAAAATGAAAACAGGAAGGAAAAGGATTCTTATAGCAGTAGTCAGAGTTTAAAAAATATATATCGAAAAATAACTTTTAAGTAGCCGTCTGTCTATCCATGCACATATGTAAACCAACTTATATATACAAGTATATACACACATATGTATATGTATGTATATGAAAATGCATAAACATTTTATCCAACATACAAATACATTCAACGAAAAACATTACCCAGTTGGCAAACATGCAGACTGTTACACGATGCGACAAAAGAATACCTGTTAAATGATATTATTTTTCTGATAGGCTCTGCATTTGGAATCATCGAAACACTCAAAATCTCGAGTTAGGTGTAAAAAACCGATCTTCATGCCCTTACAAGCAAATCGTATGATTTTTTATGATTTCCTTCACTATAAACTTTTATAACTTCGTCAATTTCGAAATGATTTCAGATCCTTAAGTCTTTTTAATCATAACTTAATAATTTTTTTTTTTTTTTGATTAATTCAAATGTGTCTCCTAAAGAAATACACCCAGATTCTTCAAGGCATTTAAAATGTCTGTTTCTCTTCTTACCAAATCCAAAAACAAACTTAAAATCGGGTAGTATTCAGCTAAGTTATTAGCTAATATGTGCATGAAGGTCCGAAAAAACTGTTTTTTACCCGTAACTCGAGATTTTGAAGGTTTTCAGTAGTGTCTATAAAAAAAGTAGTATCATTTCCCAGGTGTTTTAACTTCGTTCTTTTTTGTCGCACCGTGTTAGCTGAGCTATGTTTTTACCATCATTACTTCTCTTTGGAGCATATGGCTTTCACAAAGTATGTCCATCTCACCGCTGTTGAGTTTGCTTCTTCCAAAGTTAGATGGTTCTGTCTTAGTTCCTGGATAATTGTGCGTCTCCAGGTGTTTTTTGGTCGACCACGATTTCCTGAGTCTTGAGTGACATTCTGGTGATACTATCAGGACTTTTTAGATTGTTTCAGTATGGCTTCCTCATTAATCATGTTTCACATTTCTGTGTAACTTATGGTGTTAGGCCAGAATATTCTACACATGATTCTGGGGCATCTGTTGATGTATACCTGGAACTTTTGCGTGATTGTTATTCGATTCAAACCAGGTTTCACTGTCATACAGCAGAATTGATTTAACACATGAGTTGAATATTTTGAGCTTAGTCCGTTTGGATACATGTAAGCTTCTCCATACTGACTGCAGTCATCCAAATACCGCTCTCGAATACCGGTATTGAGACTGTTATTATTATTAAGCTCCTGACCAGGTACTATTACAGCACACTGCGACTTCTGAGATATATTGTGCCCCTTCCGATTTATAGTTTGTTCAGCAGATCTGTTGACGTCCTAATGAAGAACATCAGCAGATCTGAAGCCATATTGATGGATATGACACCCAGTGAGACCCTATATCAGCCTAAATACCTCTACCTAAACCTATCAAGAACAATATGTGTTGCACTGTCTCTAATGCCTATGAGAGCACAGTCTACAAACATCCACATCTGTGACCGCCATCCTCTTTCGATCTTAGTCTACAGTGGCCCGTAAGAAACTCCGTTATGAGTTTCTAGTCATACTTTAAAACCTCAGAGCGACGCCCAAATTGTGAACTTATCACCACCTTAGAGTGACGAAGTCCCCTTTGAGCATTCCAGTACTCCAAGCATCTGGCAATTTCCCAATCCTTAACTAGTTTGAGGATGGTAGTAAGTGGTACTACACCGATAGGGTGTCGTTTCAACCTTTTCTGGCCAATTCCAGAATTCATTACCATCTTTCCTATAGTGTCCAGATACCGAAAACAACAGGACATTATTTCCAAGTGAAAGGTTTTGCAACGTATTGTAGCAATATTCCAGATGTCATTCGATTCAAGCCAAGTGTCTTTAAGGCAGCTTGGCTGTCAAAGAATACATTAATGGTCTTTCCCTTGATCCCACTGTCCAGGTTAATCTCCACACATGTAGCAATGGCCATGATCTCAGCCTGGAAGACACTTAGTGATCTTTACCGTGAGATCTACAGTGCGAGTCAATCTTTCGAAGTCCTTCAATTTCGACTGCATATTGGAGATCTTATGCGAGAGTAGACAAATGCCATCCGCATAGTACAAGACTTCAAGTTGGACTAAGAGGCTCCACTTTTATTTCGACTGCATATTGGAGATCTTATGCGAGAGTAGACAAATGTCATCCGCTCAATACAAGCCTTCAAGTTGGCGTAAGAGGCTCCATGTTATCCCTCTTCTCTTTGAACAGATACATTTGCAAGCCATAAAAACAAGTTATTTTACATAGAGTCATGACTGACATGACAAAACATAAATCTATTCCTACAACCTGAAAAACACGAAATCGTATGTGATGGCCGGCCATCCAGCCGAATATCGATGGTATCACGGTAATGCCTTATATAGTGAATCTGTGTAGTAAGACCAGAAGGGTCCCTTTTATTATGAGTAGCTGAAGTCGGGCCAGATGATTACAGTGAAACTATACTAATTGAAAAACACCCAGAATATGCGACCAAATATGCAGCCGTAGTATTCTATCATAACTGCTCTCGTCCAGTTGGAAGATTTTGACCAGACCTTGTTCTATCTGTCGACTATTAGTTTTGTAGAACCAAACGCTCTCACTTGAATTCCTTTCACTGCAAAACGTAGTATCCGAAATTGGCTGGATTCAGTCTTGGTTTTAAAAAATGAGTAGCAGAAAGGTGGAAACTTTTTTCGGAGCAAATGTATGAGACTTCGTTTTCGGCGTCGAAAACACTGTATGCGTTAACTATTTTAGGTAATATCTTGAATGTGCATATAAATGTTTATTGGCTTAAACTTCGATTAAATGTTTTATTTGTATTATTAATACTTACATACATATATCGTTGAACGAATATATTTTATTTTACACATACACACATATGTGTACATGCGACTTCTTTGCCCCATGTGTTTAAGTTAGTTAAGCGCAAATAATTTGACAGAACATTACGTTAAATCGTTTATGCCGTTTATAAAGGAAATATTTATGAAAATAAAATCCGACCGAACATGTAAATTCACAGACACTGTCACTTAAACTAGCTTAGAACGATGCCATAAAATAGGATTACATCTGTTCTTAAAGTTGAAATAAGGATAACAATTTAATAGCAGTGTATACTATACACGCATTCGTGAATGAATATACAATAAACTGAGTAAAATATTATTTTTGGTGAAAAATAGTCGAATTTGTCCACAAAAGGCAATTAGTCAAGTTTCATTGCATATCTCTTTAAATTTCAAATCTATACTTTGATAAGATGTGCACCACCCGACTCGAAAAGATGATACTGAGTCGATTCGTATAAAGCTGAAAATATTTTTGGGTGTTTAACAAACCTATGCACAGACCATAGTTAGAAATAAAAGCAGGGTAACTCTATGTTGGATTTCTGGTCGTGAGGGCCATCTGGGAAACGAAAGGACTGACTGTTGAGCAAACAGGGGGCACGCTGGGTTTTCATTGGACCTAACCGTTTTTTCGTAGTTCTTTTTGGATATGTATGGGTGCGGATTGACTCATGGGCTGAGGGAGAACTCTTTTGTTTTTGAAAGAGGTAGGCGAAGAGATTTGTTTCGCTTTTTTCTGGTAGATCCAGAATGCTATTGCTGCTCAATAAGAGCAAGTTCAAGATATAATCAGTGTATTTTGGAAAATATTGAGGATGATCGGTGTAGGTTCTGTGCGACTTAAGGCGAAACATTTGAATACGTACTGTGCGTTTTGACCCTGACCAACATGACGTAGCCATAAATAGATTAAATAACCATTATATTTATTTCCTAAAATATTTTTTTTAATTCGTGTCTTTTTCTATTTTCAGCCCAGTAATTTTCAATGTAACGCACATATCTAATTAACTGTCATCTATTACTGAAGTTTGTTAAGCTGGGATCACACGTTTGTCATAAATGCACCAATGTATATAGTCCTTTATTGAAATGAAAATTTGAATATTGGTACGTACTGTCCACTTCGATTGGCACACTAGAATACAATAGAAATTGGCGCATTTTTCCCAACTATGTTGCCGCATGACTGTCTATTGAGCAGTCGCACGATAATCTTACCACTAATTAGTGCATTGCGTCAATCGTGTGATCCAAGTTTTACACAATCTGTGGATTGTGCAATTTTGATTTTGATTGGTTTGACACCACTTCCCATTTATGTGATGAGGGTGGCGATATGTTCGGTGGCAAAGTTTTTCGCGAAGGAATCCCGAAATGTGTCGGGAAGTCTGTTCATTCTATGCAGGGTTATCGGAGAACCATCTTCGCTACTGGATGTTATGTGTTTGGATCTGTGTTTCGGCAGGTATACAGATGGCTCCAAAATGAATGACTGTGTCGGTGCTGGCGTTCATGAACCTAATCGAGACTATGTCTTCCAGGCTAAGATCATGGCCATTGCTATATGTGCGGAGGTCAACTTGGACAGTGGGATCAAAGGTAAGTAAGTATATTCTCTGACTTCGTATGACATCTAGACTATTCCAATATTGCTGCGATACATTGCAAAAGCTTTTTCTTGGAAATAAGGTCCAGTTGTTTTGGGTACCTGAACACTGTAGGATAGATGATAATGAAATAGCAGATGCATTAGTTAGAAAGGGTTCCATGACACCCTATATCGGTCCGGAGCCTTACTGTGCAGCACCAGTTACTACCATCCTCAACCTAACCAAGGATTGGTTATGGTTTCAGATTTGCTGGGGTTCATAAAGAAGGCAGCAGATCTGCTGAACAAACTATAGACCGAAAGGAGCACAATAGATGCCATGGGTCGCAGTGTCCTGCAATAGTGTCTGGTCGATATGATGATAATGATAATGGCAGGCTAAATTGTAATATAAAAGCTACTAAATTGTAAGATAAAGCTCTTCACCGGAACACCAGCTGTCGTATACAGCATGGTACGTACGGATTTAAATAGCACAATAAGATCGTTAACGAGAGTTTGGCAAAGTTGTGTATCTTCTTTTCTATTTAATATGGTGCTAAACGCAAAATGGCAGTGTAGTGATTGCATAACTTGGGGATTGCTGGGACGTTTAACGATCTGGATTACGCAAATGATATATGTCTTCTCCACACAGCTTGTCGGACATGGATAACGGATAAATCTTTATAGGAGAAATGAAGCATCAGCATGTTTGAAAATGGGGAGATATTTACCAGGCGACTAGGGCATAAATCTATTAAATTGACTACGAACTGTTATCTGCATACTCTCAAGATTGTGCCACTTGCTAATATTTCTAAATTTGAAAAAACAGTTTTGTTTTAAGAAGGCCTTGAGAAATCTTTTTATTTAGTGGAAACAAAAAATAATCCGAATAGTAGAGCAACGTACGAGGTTGCAAAACTCTTTGTTCTTCACAAAGGGAGCATTCCATACTAGTGCTGGAGCAAAGCAAGATTGTCCACGTTCACCTTTACTATTCACCATCGTACTGGATGAGATCATGAGCGAAGTCTGTTCGCAGAGAAAAGGTATAACCGGAAGTCTCTCACGACAACTCAAGAACCTGGATTATGCCAATGATATTTGTCTATTCTCGCACAAGATCTCCATCACGCAGTCAAAATTAGAATACCTTGAAAGCTGGCTGGCAGCGTTTGACTTGATATAAATATAGTATCACGAAAACCAAAGTCATAAGAATTATCAACAATAGCACAGAAAATATCATGCTACACGGCCAACCAATTGAGTATGTAGATAGCTTCTGCTATCTTGGTAGCACAATGGCAACAAACGGCGGTGCAGAAACAGACGTTAACAACAGGATCAATAAAGCAAGATCGGCATTCGGACGACTGCAGTCAGTATGGAGAAGCTCATACATATCCAGGCAAACCATGCTCAGAATATTCAATTATGTGTTAAATCAATTCAGTTGTTCGGCAGTGAAACCTGGCTTGTGTCTAACATCATCACCCAAGAGCTACACGTCGTCACCTAAAATCCAAAAGGCCGTAAGCGACAAAAAATTCGAAATCGACTTTTTGATTGGAAATACATCATAATCAATTAAAAAATCGACGAGGTATTCACCAACAAATGCCTTAGAATCATTTACAAGATATTCTAGCCTAACACCATAAGTAACAACGAACTATGCAATGTCACAAATGAACAGCCGATACTGAAGTAGATAAGACAAAAGAAGTAGAGGTGGATCGGCCATACCTTAAGGAAAATCCGCACAGTATTACAAGGATGGCACTTGAGTGAAGCCTCAAGGATCAAGGAACAGCGGTCGAACAGAAACACCTGGCGACGCACCATTGTCCAAGAACTAAGGCAAAACAATCTTACATGGGAAGCGGCAAAGGCAGCAACAGCAGCAACCATGTAAGATGGGGATGCTTTAAAAGCCCTATGCTTCCAAGAGGAGTAATGGAAAAAAAATAAAACAACGCTTGACAAATGAGCTCAAAGAATTTGTTTTAATAGATGTTTAAAATATTTATTAAAATAAATTTTATTGATATCTTATATATATAGAAATAAGTTGTCCTATGTTCGTCATTTTATAACTCGAGAACCACTAAACCGACTTACTAACCAACACATGCATTGGAAGGTGTACTTGCACTGATGGTGTTGGTTCAACTGGGCGGTGCCACGCCCATATAAAATTTCTATTTATGTGCATATATCTTTAAAACGGTAATAGTAAGATTCTAAGTTTAGCCCAAATAACTTTTTCGTTAATACAAATCATCACTCAAAAAGTGGGCAGAATTGGATAAGTGTGAGTGGCACCTCCCATACATTGTAAATATTGTATTTTGTATATCTTCGGAACGGTAATAATGGAAGGTTCTGAATTTGGTTTGAATAACTTCGTAGTCAATCCACATCATCAGTCGAAATATGGCCACAATTGAATATGTGGGTGTGGCAGCTCCCATACAAAGTAAATATTAACTTTTATATAACTAGAGATCGGTTAGAATGGCAGTTTCTGAACTTGGTATATATAACTTGATAGTCAATACAAATAATTAAATTTTAATACATTCCTGTAAATTTTTCTTATAAGGAATACATTTTATATGTATACAACACACAGGCTTCCAGAAACTCGGGTAGGGTTACTCTAGTTAATACATAAATATACATGTAAATATATACTCGTTTATGAATAGAACGTACAGAGGATAAATTAGTAAAAATTTAAAAAAATATTTTTAAATTTAATTGAAAAAATAAAAAAAAAATAGGAGAAATTAAGAAAAAAAAAACATGTAAGAGAATTTAATCAACTTGAACAAACAATAGGAGAATGTCCCAACAGTGTTAAATGCCTTTCGTCCTCTTAAAAGATGTGGTGATGATTAGCATATTTTATTGGATTTTTTTTTAAGTTTAGTAGAGACTAAAGCGAAAAAAGCTCTACCAGAGGCGACTCAATGTTTTAGAGCTTTAACTGATGTAATTACTTGTCTAGTTCTTTCACTGAAAAAGAAATAAAAACTAATATTTTCCATTTTGGTGCAAAGTCATCAATCAAAAACGATGGCGAGATTTCTTCATTCAAAAGATTCTCTAATTTGTGCTGAAAATTTTAATGTCATAGAAAAATAGCATTAAACAGAAAAACGCAGTACATTAAAATATTTTTTGTATTTTTTTATATTTTTATAAATAAAATAAATATAATACGTATAACAAAAAAAAAACGGAAAATAATAAAATTCAAAGTATATAATAAAGACTATTATAAAAATTTTATAAACTTTTTAATGACTTCTGGTGTCGTTTAATACAGTAATAAAATTTCATGAGTTTTAAAATTAATTTAGTTCTAAACAATATTGATGACACATTTTAAGTAAACAATTAGGAAAATTTCAAATTGCGAATATAATTTGTTTACATTGTCTTTTTTTCTTGTTTCATAAAAAAAAAATAATTAAAAATAAAAAATAAAGGAATTCTTATATAGAAAAAAATAAATATATATTCTTATAATTAAAACATTAAATTATTATAATTATTATTATAAAATATATAGGTAGAAAAAAGTAAATTGTCATTATTATCAATCCAAAAGGCACTTTGGCTTAATATTTTAGCTAACAATAAAATATTTTTAAAAATATATATATTATATATCTTATATATAAATACTTGTATTAAAAGGATAGTAATGATAATAGAGACATAAAAATGCTTTAAATTTTATTTGTTCATGTCTTGAATCCCCGCCGCTCGCTTTTTTCTACTATTCAATTAATTGTACTCTTGGCGGGGAAAATAATCTGGTAAAAAAACATGTATCAGTATACCAGTCATCATAAGGGCAAAATAGAAAATAACGGCTATCCACCATAGTATACGTTCCCAGCGGCGAACTTCGAGATTTCGTAAAACTCCAATACCCACTAGTAGACCAGCTACAGCTCCAGACAAATGAGCCATATAGCCGATTTGATCATGTTGATCGGTAATATGACGATAAATCGATGTACCCAAATCGGTGAAACAGAATATAAGAAATACGAGAAGTTGTACAATAGCATATTCCATTTCATTCCAATTCTATAAAAAAAAACAGAAAAAACGAATTTATAAGAATTTTGAATTTTACATTTCTAAATTAATAAATTTAAGTTCTGCAAAATTAGAGGAGAAAATGTATTCACTGAATCTGTTGATAGTAGTGTTATAGCACGTTTAAATGAAGCCAAATATTTATGATTCGCTTTTTTATTCGTAATTCATACCCAAAACACGAGTAAAACAATGTATTTTGTTCAGAGATCAGGAATGAATCGCTTTTTTGCTACTCATGCGCAATCACAATTTATAAGTATAAGTGAGTACACATCATTTAAATTCAACTGCACATACTAATTCAAACTCACAATTACATTGAATCATAAGTATAAGTAGCAATGATTATGAATCAAACGTCAAACTCATATTCATACTCATAGCTACTCATACTCATGGCACTCATTCATTTCACAGATACTCATAAATGACTCGAATGAATAAAGTATTGGGTATTCGAAAGAAAGAGATAACACGTAATCTTATGAGTATTCAAATGTTCATATTCGAATCATACTTATTTTCCATAGTCTGCGCACAATAAGTGCAGAGGAGTATGAATCAATAGCGTTATAAATGTTGGTGAGTATGAGTATCATTAATCATTATTTTAAGCTTTGGAGTATGAATACCTATGAGTAGACATTGCTATGAGTATAAGAATGAATCAAATGAGTATAAGTATGAATCATGATTCAAGTATAAGTATTTTGTAAATAACACCCCATTTTATTTGTTTTAGTTTGAATCACCTTCCGAAACATGAAGAAATTACTATCTTATCTGAATCAGAATAACAACCAAAAATTTAAAAAACTAACGTTCAAGAAAACTTATAAAAATAAATAAAACATGTTTTACTTGATGAGTCTGATTAGTTTCGAGTATGACTGCCTATATATATAAGAGTTCTTAAGTGTTTTCAAATCGAATTACGTGTAGTGTGTAGTTTAAACACCATGATTCACAATCAAGTATTTCAGTTGATCATGTAAACATGCTATTATGTTTTTTTAATTGTTTCAATACATATTTCTCTGAAAAAATAGTATTATCGATAACAGTTTAATTTTAAAAAGAATTTTAGAGAATATTTCTATAAAAAAGTGTTATCCATAGGGTTTTTTATAGAAATTTGTGCTATTGAAAGTGACAAACTCACCATTATAATAGTGGCTATGTGCGCTGTAATCAAGGCATAAACTCCACCTGAAGCGCCAGCTAAAAATATACGTGGACTTGTCAAAGAGGTACCCATAGAACCAGCAGCAACGCCAGCTAAATACACTAAAGCCACACGCCACCAATGATGCACTAACTCTAGAGCAACTCCCAAAAAGATTTGTATTATTAAATTCATAAATAAATGCATTATGCCGACATGAACAAACATATAGGAAACAAAACGCCAGGCTTCATAACGTTTGTAAGGATTATAAATAAATAAAGTGGCAGCAGGGCCATTTGTACTTTCACCAATGCGACGATTATTATCTGGATCATCTCTGGAGAAGAAAAAAAAATTAGTAATCAATTTAAAACACAATTTTTTATTATAACAGAAACTCACTGAAAGTGTATAACATCTATTAGAAACATAATAATTTCAACCACCGAAAATATGACCATAGTCAATGGAGGTGGGCATACAGACATTTGCTTTTCATAAGCACCATCTTAAAAAAACAGAAAAATCGTAAATTAAATAGAGAAATTGAAAATGTTAAAAGAATTCTTAACTTACCCAATTGATCGCCTTCTAAAGGTTTAGGTGGTGGCACCACCAGACGACAATATCTTGTCAAAACATTTCTTATCATCCATTGATGTTTTAGTGACATCCGATAAAATTCTTCAAAATTCAATTGTCCATTATTATCTGTATCGGATAGTTTTAGAATCTGTTGTGCAAGATTTGGTGGTATATCACGACAAAGGCCAGCCTCAATAAGGCCCTTTAGCTCATGTATACTAATTAAACCATCACTGTCGGCATCATGCTATAAAATCATAGTAAAAGAGAAATTTTAATAAGAAAAATCAAAAACATTGTTAAAGCAAAACAAATAAGCAAGAGAAATCATTACAAATGAAACAGATTTCATTCATTCATTCAATCGCTGTTTACATCCATCGTTTAGTTTGGATAGATGAACTACATGATGCGAGCGAATTTTGAATTAAAACATAAAAAGGTGAATAAACTTTTGTATACAATGTATGTATATGTGTATAATAGAGTACTTAAGTATAAACTTGATATAGATTTTTAAATATATTTTTAATAAATTATGTTAATTAGTAAAACACTTCAATACACACACCATTTATTTAAAAAAATTATACATTTTGCTATAGAGGAAAAAGTTATTGAAAAAAAAAAGGAAAATGCCCCTATTTGTGTGGAAAGTGTATAGAAATTAATTATAAACTTTTGTTTCTATTTTCTACAAATACTGGAACGCAATTGTTAAGATCATTTCTATACTTTAAAAATAGCTTAAAACAACGAAACATACCATATGTCAGTTCAAAATTAAGAGATGAAATTTTAGAATTTCAAGCGTATTTACCAACAAATCACGTTATAAAATATAGCAACGACCACAAAAAAATTCTTTACATTCCTTTTTATATCGCTCATACGACAAATCAATTAGTCAAGATTAATGATGAATTTTTTGAAAAACATTTGGTGCATTATTTCGAACAATACGTTTTTATGTTCAATAAATATTTCTCACATTATAGGTTTTTTTTAAATTTACTTTTAATACGAATACACGCACACACACATACTCGTATATTTCTAAAGTAAAAATGTCACGATGTCAACGTGTTTTCTTTATAAAAATACAATATCAGAAGTCTTTAGTAGAGTCGAATAAAAGAAAAACAAATAAAAAATGATTGTCGGTCAAGCATGCTTCTATGATACCCTAACTTACAACAATTTACCACATATGAGCCATTTATTTTGAAAGTGTTTGCTAGTCCATTAAAAAAAATCAAGGTAATGGTAGTTATAGATAAAAAAAAAAAATTGCATCTTCTTGTGTGAAAACAGGTTTTACAAAAAAAAAATGCATGTTCTGATATTTGGGAGATTGAAGTTTTACCTCTTAACAGTATGTATTGAAAATATTGTTACTTTTTTACCTTTTTAATAACGTTTATTTATGAGTTCGTATATTGTAGCTAAAATAAAATAACTCTTATAGTTGGTTTTTGTTACACTGCTGTTTACTTAAGCCTGTTTGTCCCGAATAGGCTCATTGTCTCTACTCCAATAGTCTCTCATGAGCTCTTTATTTTAGTTCTCGGGTTGTAAAACTTCTGTACCCTATAGTTTACTTCGTTCACTTTCTTGATTACCTTGTAGGGTCTCCTCCCGCTAGTTTGCAATTTAGCTGACAACCTCTTCTTTCGCTTTGGCATGAATAGTGAGAACAATTGTAGCTCACGCAAACTCTCAATATTCGCTGCTCGTTCATTTCCAGCGTACAACCTTCCTGTATTTTCTAAACACCTTCTCGATTTCCAGCATGGTTGGCTTCTTCTATCGGCCCTTCGGCGGAAATATTCTTCGCTTGTATCAGGTCAGTCCTTCGAGTTGCTACCCAGTCCTCGTTGGCAACTGCACGCCGGTTGCCGAGAATGTATTTTCCATCTACACCGTTAAAACCCATATCATCGAGCTCTAATTGCCAATCGAATTCATATTCTCCAACTTCACTATAGCGACCTTCATATTGTTTAAATTCATCATTTCGATCTTCAGATTGCCACTGCTTACATTTCTCGTTGTCAGATTCATTACCGAATATCCGCTGTAGTGGTATAAACCGATCGTCGTAATTGTTTTTGCTGCTGTCTGGCATTATTTCTAAAACTTCCGCTGCTTGACTTTTAAGGGCCAAAACCAATTCTGTTTCCACACGTACGTAGTTACACGCATAAGCAATAAATTAAGCGAAAAATAAACAAAGAGAAGTAAACAGAAAACAAGTGGAAAAACACAGTGCAAAGTGGCATGAATGAGACTCTCAATTACTACTATAGTTGTTAAATGCTTTAATTTTCGTTTGCCGAACGCTGTTCTAAAGCCATCCATTTCTGCCGGGCCAAATATCAGATTAGTATTTGAATACTGATAGGGGAGTGTTACCATCGAAGCAAGGAGTTTTTATTCTGCCGGAATCTTCGGATACATCTCGCAATAGTTCTAGCCGTTGACACTGAAGGTGTCTGCAGCTGCCTCCACATCTCGCCCTCCTACCTGAACGCCATTAACTTTTGCTCACCGCCTCATATATCCCTTGCAGCTGCTCGGTTATCGCACTAGACATTTCTTCAAATTTTCTATCAATTTTTGCCAGAGGATTCTCGTTATAATGTCTTTAACGTGAAATAGCTCGCAATTTTCATAGCCATCGACTCTGTTAAATTCAGGCTCAGATATCTTCCCCTTTTCCCAGTAGTCACTTTCCTTGCTTTACAGATTTCTTCCGATACTCCTTCAATTTTCGGACACTCCATCAAAATATACTGGGTTGCTGGTTTCGACAGCTACTTCTAACTTCGCCAGCAATCTTTACTGCTGTACCTCCAATTTTGCCATACGATTTTCGTTATTATCTCCTGAAGCCTCGAATATTAAGAGCATTTTTTGCAACATGGCTACAAGCAATGAATTTGTGTCCATATTGTTTTTAACTAAAGGGGTACTCATCTCAGGCTCTTCCTCAGCATCAACGTTTAGCTTTGATTGATGTATGCCGAAACAATGTGTACATTTGACATCATATCTCAAGATGTTATGTATGTTTGGCATGAAACTAGAGCAACTACGAAGTAAAACGTTGAACATGGTGATGTACTGGACATACTCTAGGAAGGCCAGGTAATAATATAACAAGGGACTCCATAGAATGAATTCCTCAGGGAAGCCGTAGAAAAGGACGTCCAGTTCAGACATGGAGAAGGCAGATTGATTCGGAAATATTCGCAATGGGGAAAAGCTGGAACGAAGTGAAGGGGAGTTGGCAATTTGGTGGATGATTTCTCGTTCCCTTAATTGAAATACATTGTTTATAACTTAGAAAAGAAAGATATTCCTTGACAAAGATATTCCCAGGCTTTCTGAAGAATATAGCATTCTTTTGGCGGTTTTGAATGCTATTGAACAGATATTCGATATGAATCTTCGAATACCGGTGCTATTTGAAAAATATCGCGCGTCACTGAATGCAATTCTAATAAAATCCGGGTTTTAAACTTATGGAATATAATTGCTGATAGTTTGGCAAAGAACGGATTGCGTCTAATATTGGCGAGTTCTGTTGCTTTCCTTTTTCCTCATGCTGAAAATGTGTCGTTGCCAATCTTATACGATTTACACAGAACAGCTGGGAGAACAAACCTGTAAATTGACTAGATTTGCTTGACCACGAATGTAAATGCTGTCACCACCTAAAGAAGACTATGTTAGTTGTCATGGTAGTAAATAATATTTCACCTATTCTGCAACAACTACTCCTACTCTGAAGAGAAGCTGTCTTCAATTTCTTGTCTCAAATACATTAATGGCTTTTTTGAAGCCCACGATTAAAAAACTGTGGTATATGGACTTCTCCATAAGGTTCGGTTTTTTGACACACAACACTCATTTGAACATCCTACGATAAATTTCGTCTCTTTCAATTTCCTTGTAAAACTCACTATCTGTCTATAGTTTTTCCTTTGAATCTTCTAATAATTTTTCAAATTAATAATTATACCACTCCTATCTACTTATCTTCCTTATTTTCTTTTCAGCTATTAGAATGGGTCGACCATTGATGTATTGATGTATCAATACTTTTCTTCGCGTTTTTTGGTGTCAAAACGATAACCTACCTAGTATGTATGTATGAATGTTTTTGTGCATGACATTATGTTTTATGCATTCTGGTGTAGGGTGTAAACGTTATTGTTATTTTAACTGAAATTAATTGCATGTATTTTGAATTTTCCATGCAATTTGACCAAATTTGGTCATAAAAAATTGCGTGAAAATCATTAAAACAAATCTTGGTCAAATTTTACGTTTTTGGTAAAATAACGAAAATCTAGTTTCTCTTTAATGCAATCTTGATATTTTATTTTTTTTTTTTTATAAAAATTAAATAAGATTTATAAATAATGTATGTATGTATGTTTTTATCTGTATAGTTTTAAAAACATCAATTATATTTTATTTCATTACTTCAGATTACATTTATAATGATACTCGTACATATATCATATTAAAAGCCTTTGGATTAATTCGAAAAATAATTGATAATACTGATATGTAAGTATAATAAAAAATCTATACGCAACTAACATTTTAATAGGGAAGCTTTCAGTTACGTTCTCGTACAGGTGAGTAAACAAAAAATTAATACGAATTTTGAAATTTTTTTTCTCCTCTTGATAGAGCTTATGGCTGCCACAAAGCATATCCATTTGGTTCATTGTAGTTGTTTTTGCTTTTTCGAAGGTTAAAGAGTTCTGTCTTAGTTAATAGATAATTGTTCGTTTCGAAGTGTTTCTTGGTCGACCAAAGTTTCTTGAGACTTGAGTATTCCACTCGAACGTCATTCTTGTGATACTGTCTAAATTTTTTCAGATGGTGTGACATACCTATCCAGAATCTTCGTAGGAACTCCCCGTATAATTAAACCTATAATCTTCTAAACGGAACGAGTGTAACAATTTGTTATTTAGAAATAGACAATAATCAAACGGTGAATTTCAAAATAGTCTGTACAACTCCAAAAATACTTATATACCTTGATAAATGTGCGTGATAAATGTTTGAAGAACAAAGCTTATGGTAAAATTAAAAAATATTTTTAAAAGTACCAGAAAACATGAAACGTTTTTCCTCCCCCCAAAGTAGAGCTGCAAAACAATCGATAGTTTTGTTTTTGGCTGACCATCGTTAGTTTTTTTTTTCACTATCGATACTATCGTCAAATTCTAAGAGTAAATATGGACGTCACTAAATGTACATAGTCAAAGCCACATTTGCAAAAATTTGTTCGACGCCGGTTGTTAAACGTCTGTAACCTTTTATAGTTACATTGGGACACAATTTAACAGTTTCTTAAATTTCTATTTATTAAACTCAAAGTATGAATTGTAACTAAAATATGTTCGGACATGCAATTTTGCATTTGTTCCAAACAAATTAACCTTCATTTCGTCAGACTATAGCATGTTCCATAAGTTTTTTTCTTAGTGCGCGACTTGAAACAGAAGCATAAATTCTTTTTTGAAGCTTTTTGATGACTTGAAGGGATTAATCTTTGAAGTACGAATTAAAAGTTTATCAAAATTGATAGTTGTTCTACGCTTTCTTTTCATTAATTACACTAGTTTTGGAGCACTTCATGGTCTGAACAATTTTCGCAATATATAAGGACTACTCTTTCATCAAAATCTTCAATACATAAAATTTTGCGACATAATGGACAAAAATAAAGTGTCCCTATTATTTATTTCAACACTGTATATTTATTATTATTCTTTCCCTTTCACTTAAATTTTAATATTGTTGCCACAAGTAGCACTCAAAAGAATCCGATAGTATCGATAGTGTCTATAGTTTTTTTGCAAAACTATGGAAACTATCGATAGTTTTGCAGCTTTACCCCAAAGGCCTAAACGTTTATTTTCTCTTTAAAGTAACGATGAAATCATCCATAGGAGTAGCCATTCATAAATATATATGTATGTATGTATGTATGTATGTATGTATATCTATTAACCAAGTAAAAAAGATAATAAAAAATGTGTGTGTTAAAAGGTAAACCAACACCACAACAAGTGTTGCCAGAAGAGTACAAGTCTTGTAATTAAATCTTTAAACAAGTTACACATTTGGACAAGTCTTCGCCAAAATACATTGAATAACTGGACTAAGTAATGTGCACAAGTAAAAGTAAGGTACTGCACAGTGTTTTTAAAACCATATTTACATCTGCGATTTTTTTGACAGCTTAAGAGACTTCAAACACATCTAGTGGAAATTTCAAATCAGATAACACAGTGGAAGTCATTCTTAAAACAGGGGAAAATGGAACTCGAAGAGCAATAGAAGATACAAATAACAGGAGAAGCATCGAAAACTGTTCGTTTCCCACGAAATAATACCTGATAACAGTGCCGCGAACTGTGTGCTATTATTCGACAGTGTCTTAGTACGTGGGCTCAGTACGGCTCAATTGTCTCTTTGGAAGATTTTTCTATAGGAAACATGTGGTGGCGTAGCATAGTGGTTAAGGGCTTGCATGATCTAATGACGGCGATGTCAGCGAAAGTTTTCATTATCTTAGTTTCGAATGTTAAATAATTAATGATCCATCCAAGAAACACCCTACCCCAACCGCAAAGGGAAAAACGTCAACTACAAGAACATCATTAAAAACACTCGCGGGAAAAAAGGAAAAGAAACAGATAAAAGTATATGATAAGCAAAAACTCCTAACCACTACACCAAATACAAGGGAAGCAACGACAGGTGGCAGCACCATCATTCAATCTAGGCCTGCTACAATAGAAGTACTTAGCTGGAAAACAGGCTTAATGGATAAAAGGAAAAAAATATAAAACATACTGTATATGGTGCATATGTACCCCATCCAAAGATCAGAAAAATAGGTCCATTGTGAAAGCCTTCCAAAATAAGAAAAGAAAAGATAAAAATAAAAATAAAATAAGATTGAGACCATAGGAAACAAAAAGAAAGCAGCAAAGGAGTAGAGAGAAACATAAAAAGAAAAAATTAAGCGAAAAAAATTCCCCTAGAATCCGGTATAATCTCAGCAGCCAGTTGATGCCCGACAGAAATCCCTCCAGGTCAGTGATCCTAGCAGACACAACCTCACTCAGGCCACTAAAGCTTTGGCCCAACAACCTGTTTTACCGCCTCAAGGTCCCTTTCATTGCCACACACTTTGCAGAAATCAGGAGTACCTGTTTTCTTGCCCTCAGAGCGCAACGCCCCGTTAGAAAACCTATCAGAGTCTTAAGAAGCTCCCTACTCAGATTTACGACCCATTCCCTACTCGAGCGGTCATCTCTGGGCTTAGCAGCCTAAAAGATTCCCCTGCCTCTCCACGATCCATCCGCTCTACAAAGAATTTATAGGTTTATCAAACCAACGAAGAAACGAAGTCTTACAAACCCATCTGCTAAATCCAAACATTTCCACTTTGTTGAGTCCTATCTCGTCACCACATCAGCAGTCTCGTACTCCAAATGTCGCAAGTAATTTTAATAAAATTTTATGCAAAATTTAATATGAACTGAATAAAAAAACATTTCTTAATTCATACACTTTAATAAAAATCATAACAAATAATGCAATTTTATAAACAGTAGTAAATATACCATTTTGTTAAAAAAAAATTAAAAATGGCAACACTGACTATCGCAAAAGTAAACAAGAGCACAAGAAAAAATTTCTATTACCGGTTTTTCACGCACACACAACATAATAAAATCTAAACAGAAAAAAACAACAAAAACAAAGCATTAAAAAGAAAGACATTCATATCAAGATAAGAATATTAGAATAGTTTAGTTAATGTTGTTTTTGTTATTGTTTGTAGAAATATCAATACAAAAAAACCGCAAAAACATGTAAAAAAAGATGGTTTAAGGCTGTGTGACAGCAGCAGCAAAAACAAATAATAAAAACACAATAAAAAAAAAGGTGTCAAGTGCAACAACAAAATATGAGGATCTCGACAGGGTGTGGAAACAGCTTTTGATTACGATTAACATTTTTTAAGTAAATTTTATTAAAATTTTTTTTTAAATTTTTTCTAATTGAAACGATTTTTTCTAATTAGAAATCACAATGAATTAGAAAATATAACGATTTTTCAGGCAAAAATGTCTTTTTCCTTAATTTTAGCACTTTTTTAAGGTCGAGAGTCAATAACAAATATTGTTAAACATTTTATATCAGATTAAGTCCGTAGAAAAAACTTTTACGATTTATTTTGCAAAAGACAATTTCATAATCCGAAGAAATTTCATTCATAAAAACGGCCATAAAAAGTGCTTATGGTGTATATGTTATGCCGAATGCACTTTGGGAGTAAGAAATTTGTGCAACAATAGTAACACTTGCACATAAACAAACAGACTTAAAAGAGACACCGTTTTGTTTCATTTTCTCTTTCCAGCGCTGCTCAAAAGAAATTTATGAATCATATGAATTTATATATGTGTAGGTGTGTGTGCAAGTTTTTTTTTTTAATAAAGAAAGTCCATTGTCTTTTAAGTGAGAAAAAAGGGGATATTCCCATATTACACTCGTACTCACTCTTTCAAATACATGACGAATTTTACGTTTTTCCTCCGATTCTTGTTGTAAATTATTCAAAGGAATTTCTTCCATATCCACTGTATCTTGTCGTCTGGTCTGTGGTCTCTGTGACAATTGTGGATAAAGACCATTTTCCACATCTCGTTGTTGATTATTGGACATTTGTCTTTCTTTTTTTTATTGAAAATAAACTTAAATTTATTTAATAATCCACTTGTTGTTGATTTTCTGTGGTTGTTATTTTTTTCTTTAATATTAACACTTGTTCACTATATTTTATTGCTTATTCAACACATTGCTTTACACTAAATATTAAAAAAATCTATTTTACAAAGATAAGATAAATTTGTGCGATTTTGTTGTTGATTATAAATAGTAAGAAATTATTTATATTTCATCAGAAAAACAAAAACTATAAGTTGAATTCAATTTCTTATTATACATTCACAACACCCCGATAACAGCCTTCCTGTTCAGAAACAAACAAAATATAATAAATGCTTCTTCTTTTCACTTATTATTATTAAACGTTTCAGAGCAATGAACTTAAGTATATGTAATATAAATGACTTATATATAAAAGCTTAGCTATGCGCTGCTTAAGATAATGTATTTTCTGGTAATCCTCTCCCGACTTACAATGTTGACCACACAGAGATTTTTTTGCCGTATAAACTAAATGATGAGATGCAGGTGTGTACTATCATCTAAAGAAGCAAATTCCCATGAGCCGAGAAGTATCCTCACACAGCAGAAGTAATGGTTTGGTGAGTTTCTTTTAGAGATTAAGCCATCAGACAAAGTTTACCAAGAAACCGTTTTGAAAGCTGTTATGAAGTTACCTAACTATTCTATATTCCAGAACCAGCCGTGAACTTTCAAGCTGTTATATGTGCCGACTCATAACGCAACAACACGATCCATACTAGGGTTGCAAAATGAGAACATTAAAATTGTCCTCGGAACTTATAAAATTGTACGTTTCGACCCCAATTGTACCAAATATATATATAATTTTTAATTATTTTAAATTTCGTTCATAAAAATTCATTTTTATAATAATAAAATTAACATTTGTACTTAAAAATTAATTTATACTTTAAAAATATAGTAGATATCTCTTCAACCCTCTGTAACTGACGTGTAGTTTGGCAGATACCAAACTTGAGTAACTTCATGCCATTTGAATTAATAAAATCAATCATATATTCAAGAATAATGTCTTTTACTTCAAATTTAAGCCTCATGTTTGCTTCAAAACTATTTACTGTTATGAATAAATAAGGTGGTATTCGGAAACGCCAACAAAAATATATGAGCTTAAAAGTGGTGTCTGTTAGACTACACGTCAATACAATAGTTACATTCGTGCACGTCAATTACAGAGGGTTAAAAAAAACTACACTGAACGTATAATAATGAACAAAAAAAGTATATCGATATACATATGTAGATGAGATCAAATTGTTTTTAATAACAAATTACTTGGTAATTTAAAACTAAAGCAACAAAAATTTTATGATCTTAACAAATCTTTTGTCTGAATAAGACCGGAAACTGTAGGCACATGAAGCCTATTTCGTTCTTTCGTTTTAATGAATCATTTAAATGATAAACTAGGAAAATTCCATTAAAAAAATAAACTAGTAAACTTCGTAAATTGTACCAAATGAGTAATTGGTGTACAATTGTACTTTTGAGTCTGAAATTGTACCAAAAAAAGTACAATTGTACCAATTTTTTCAACCCTGATCCAAACAATGTTTCAAATAGTGAACCACTCACAGCCCTTATCTGAGCCTTTTGGAATGATAACAAATTGTGGATCATTTTTAAGGACATGGTTTCCTACAAAAGACTGTTTTGGTTCGTGCTGTGCCCAATTTTCCAATGGATAAAGCGTATGCAGCTATTAATATTCGGCGTGCAAATAGGTTTCGAATTAGACTTAGTTTTTTGCATAAAATCAATCAAATTTTTTTTTTTAAATGGTCTAAAAACATTCAATATTTTAGACGTTTTACCCACAAATATGAGTGTATTAACTAATAATTATTAAAATATAACGTTTTTATTAATCTAGCAGCGCTACCAGACCGCTTATACATCGTTGCAGGGAGTCTATTAAACAACATTCAGCTTATAGTACCAACATATACAACAATGTGTCATCTCTCGATAAACGCTGAAAAAAGTACTTGGTTTTCGGTCGCATTTTTCGTCAACAATTTTATTTTTCGTAATACAAATATACGAAAATTTTATTGCAATTTCCAAGAAAAATTACAAAAATGTGTTTGAATTACTAAAATAACTAACTTAGAATCAAATGAATTAAAAAACTAAGTGTGAATTTTAGTAAATCGAAAGAAATCCATAAAAGAAAAATTGGTAGACAAAAAATCTCTAATTGTGTCAATTTGTCTTTGATGACTTTTTCACACACACAGGCAAACACGCATATAAATACTACACAACCTTTAGTAGCTAAAAAAGAAAATATAAAAAAGAGGAATTCTAGCTGAATATAGAGGAGTTATAGAGGACACGTAAGTGTCCACTAAAAAACAATAATTTATTTTTCAAGAAACTTAAATATTCATAAATTGAAATTATAACAAACAAAAACATTTCCAAAAAATTCATTGCATTGTCCTTTTGTTATTATTTTAAAGTGATAAAAAAGTGGTGTTTTTTTGCTTTTGAACTGCGGTGGTGTGGTGAATGTAAAAGTGACACAGCCTGCAATACAATAAAAAAAGAAAGAAAAAATTAAATAAAAAGGAAATCAAAAAAGGAAAAGGAACAGAAGTATTAAAACAAACGGCAATAAAAAATTCTCATGGATTTTGGCACAATAAATTGAAGAAAACTGCATATGTGTATCGAAAATGTGTTGAAAATAAAGTATTTGAAGAAAATTGTTGTGAAAAAGAAGAAGAAAATTAAGAAAAATTAGAAAAAAAGTGTTGGAAGAGAGTGTAAAATTTCATTCAAATTCAATTATATTTTTATTCAGCTGCTTTGTTGTCTTTGATGTTTTTATTTTCTTTATTCTTATCCACAAATTGAAAGAGCGAGATTGTTGTTTTTTATGGTTTATTGTTTTTGTTGTGTTAGCAACGAAGACAAACAGCGAGAAAAGAGAAAAGTACGTGAAAGAGAGCGTGATTGGAAAAAAAGAAAAAATTTAAAACAAAAAAAAAAAAAAAAGAAAAACTAAATTATGAATAAATGGTAAGTTAATTATTTATTTATCAACTATTTTATTTCGCTTTTGAGAATATTATTATTGAAAAATATAAAAGCTGCAGCATCTTATTAAAATTATTTATTAAAAAAATACAAATATAAATAGGTACGTTATTTTCAGTAATTCCCTTTTATTATTTTCTTCGCAAGGGGGTTTTTCTAGGAATTGTTTACAATGTTGGTCAAACAAATAGTAACATTTCCGACAATCGAAAAATTGTATTAATGAGGAAGAGATAAGCTTACTATAAAATGAAAAACTTTAAGTACCATATATATATTTATTATTATTACCTCCCTAGGTAACTTTTTATTACTTTTTAAGTATAAATGGCACACTTGGCCGCTTTTCGGATTGAAGAGTTTATGACAATTTCAATTAGTTTCTTGACGAACAGGTTTTATTTTATGAAATATCTACATTTACATCTTCTCTGGATTATCTTTGTTCAATTAAGCATATTGGTATTTCCATCGAACAGGATAAACAGCAACTGCATCTAAGGGCAAATAAATGTTGGATAAAGGTTTCCAACTACCGTGAGACGAGAAAAATTTGACCGTACCTAAATGGTCGAAGTATAAAAAAGTATAGAAACTGTTCAGATTTCAGATAAAGGATCTTTAAAACAATATTTTAATATCTTTTCATGATAGTGTTGTGTCATTTTTGCACCACAGTGTATGCGTACTAGAAATTTTTCTGTATATAATACAAATTGTTCAATTAGCAGAATGTAATCTAAGAGTTTTGTTACTTATAGGGTAGGGGCAGCAGTTATTAATACAAAATAGATATTAACTATAAAATTAGCTGAACAAATCATTCGTTAGAAACGACTAACATTGATAATGAAGGATATTAATAGGAACTAATACTATTAAATGCACATTTACCTCTAATATTACTGTATATAATTATGTATATAGTATAAGGATAATTTAAGATTTTAATATAAGCTAGACAGTCTATATACTGTAGCATAAAATTGTCATGTGCTCATTAAACAATCATTACTGCGCTTTAGTGGTATAATGACAATCATTCACAATAGTTTGTTGTCACGTTTATGTTGTTGGTTGCTCTTTGCAGATTTTAAAAATGTATACCAACACACGTGCGCATAATAGTGTTGTCCTTATCCTACTTATAAAATAAAACGGTAAAACATAAATTGTAAAGTATATTAAAAAATAAAATAAAAAACGAATGAAAGAAGAAGAAAAAAAAAACTGAGAAAAAATTGCCATTTCTTCTTGTGTGTAGTGTGGTGCTGTCAATGAAAATTTCATCAGTAAAAAAGATACTTTTTAATAAATTTTAACGCAATAAAATTGAAAAAATATCCAACATTCAATTTAAATATTCATTCTATAAAATAAACTGGAGCCAACAGGTTTAAAAATTTGCATAAAGGTAAGATATTTGTTGAAATTCTATACAAATAAAAAACGTCAGACAAAAAAATTCTTTTTCTCTATTTGTATGAAAATTCTGCAAAGGGTCTACCTCATTACATTTTTTCTATTTATTTTTTTAATGCTTTTCCGCTTTTGTTTTTATTTCCTTTTTTTCTGCATATTTTATTATTTATTTTTGCTTTTAATTTCGTGTTATTGTAACCCGTTTTCGTCGTCGTGTTATAAAATGCTTATAAGACTTTTACATCATTACGAGAACAAACGTATGGAGGAAAATTTTCCAAAAAAAAAAAAAAGAAAAATGTCTTGATTTTACATTAAAAAAATGAAACATTAAAACATAAAAAGCTTATTTGTTTCCTATTTTTATTATTTGCGCTTTACATTTAAAATAATGTGCTTTTCTTTGCCAATGTCAAAAGGAATACGATTTTTCTGCAAGTTGTTGTTTCATGATGATTAAAAAAAGAAATTTTTTTTGGTTTATGTTTAATAAATTATTTTTATATTTTATTTCTATAGAACTTGGGAGGAAAGCCGAATTAAAATGAAAACGAAAATATTGTTGTTTGTTTTGTTTTTATCGCCAGTGGATACCATTAGGGAATAGGATTGCCAAGTCGCACTTTTTGTTTTCATTTGCAGTCAAAATAATCGGAATTTAACCTGCAGCCTCACACGTTCAATATTTACTTTCAATTTTTACACATACTGCGTGTAATTAGCTAACTTGTTAAACGTAAATTGTAACGCTCTTTGGCAAAAAAAAATTGAGGCCGTCAATTTCAATTTTTTAATTTTTGATCGTATTAGTATGAAAATGTGTAAGGCAAAAATTGAACGTATAGCCCCCGGGCTAAGCCTAATAATACCCTGTTCAAATTTTAAAATATGTTAATCTACATCCTTTTTTTAGGTAAGCAAAAATTAATGAGTTTTGTCGCTTTAAATTCTTAAAAGTATGCAACATTGTTTAACGCGTGTAAACAAAAACCATATGTTTTCTCAAACAACAACAAATATGTAAGGCCCCGATATATAGAATTCGCCGTACTTTACACGTCGCCTTTTTTAGCTGACATAAACGTAAGGGCGCAGAATGTTGACGCAATGAGTATTTTATTCTACGTTTTATTTGTTTTTAGTTAACTATTTTAATAATTAATTTTAATATTTACACAACACAAAAAAACCAATTGTGAAATTACTCAACGTCCATTAAACGTTGCCCAATTTTTGTACTTTGCATTGACGGAGGCGTACCGAATGGTACAAAGCTTATCAGAAAACCTGAATTTCTATAAGTTGTTTGTTGAACGTGTGAAGTACGACGGCTATAAAATTAAAAAAAAAAAACAATTTACCATTTCTATCGAGCGGTGGTAGTTTTTTAACATTTTTAATAGGTATATTGAAGTTACACAAATATCGAAATACGATAACGAATACTATGATAAGCGGTATTATTATTAATATAACGTAATATTTTTCGTAAATCTTGTTAAATATCAAGAATATATAAATATATACATAAATGTGGCAAGTTTTTAAATCAAATTTTCTGTAATTTGGCAACTCCTACATTTTGGTGTTATAAAAATATATATGTTTATTATACAACGCACAGTATTTTCAATACTAAAAAAAATAATTTTTTCAACATCAATTTAAAATGTTGAAGTAAATTCAACACAATTATAAAATTTTGATTAAACGCCAAAAATGAAAAATATGCCAGCGCATTTGAAAAATCATTAAATTAAGTGATTCTTCAAAAACGCTTGCCAAAACGTGTCAGGCTGTGTCGTGAACCTAGACAAGAGTTTTATAATATAATTACACGTCATTAGTTGGCCCTTTTATTATCAATTCATATAAATATATGTATATACATGTATATGTACACATATACATACATCTATGGACAGAAAAATAGCGCACTTAACCACAACAATATGGAATGGTTAATAATTTGATATATACATAGATAAAATTACACATTTATTTTGCATTGATCTTTTATTTTACTTCAGTATTAAAAATAAAACATAATTTAGTATTTAGTAATATAATAAATCTATAAATCTCTAGTTTATCACAATTTAAACTGGTCATCGAAATAGCGCACTTCTTTTGATCTCCTACAATAATATGTATTCTTAACAGATTGATTTTAATGTGTGGTGGAATTATTTACCTTATTAGTACTTTGTTGAATAAGCCTTATTAAACAAGACTGCTTCACACCTGCGATGTAAATTTTCTATTAACATTTGGTATCTATTCAAAGGAGTTCCACGCTTCCTTTACACCTTCCCAAAGTTCGTCGCAATTTTTAATTTTATTTTTGCGCTACGTTCACCTTGACATCATCCCATAAATTTTTTGTGAGATAAAAGCAGGTCAACCAAGTATTGAAATTTTTTCTTTGGAGAGCCAATTTTACACTGTTTTTACCTATGTTTTGGTAAACTTATCCATATTATTGTTTATTCTTTGTATAGACCTAAGTCCATACCAAAAAAAAAAACAATCCTCAAATTTTCAGGTTACCTCCACCGTGCTCTACTGTTTTGTAGTATAAGGGTGATTGAATTCTTGGTTGCTTCCTCTATGAACAAACGTTTTTTCGTCAGGACCAATCACATATTTTTTTTTTTTCATCAGTGAAAAGTATTCTTTTCCAGAATTTAATAAGTTTTAGCAAAAGTGTGATTTTTTTCTACTGACGCGACCATAAAGCTTATTTTCATTCAGGCAACATCATACAAGTCTACTGGACACATTTAATCCAAACTCCTCATTTATTTCGGCCATTATTGTTTTAGAAGACTTGAAATGATCTAGCTTACTTTTTCTAACAATTGTATATCATCGTTCGAGAACATCCAATTATTTCTGCCATTTTCGTTTATTTTGTACCTTTTTGCTAAAGTTCACAAGTAGCCTTTCTTTTTTCAAGGGAGCAGTGCGGTCTTCTACAAATTTTAGTTCGCAAAATTAAAAACTAAAATCAGGGGTGTTACAGAATATAAGATAGAATTGTTATTTATCAGAATTGATATGAATTGATGTCATGAAATCGTTTTGGTTTTGCTTTGATTCGAACATAAACAAAATCAATATTCGAAGCAGCTGTTAAGGTTTTTTTTACATTTCGTTGTGTTTACGTTTTGATGGTTTTGTTTATTTGGTGGAGTAAAATTTTAAAATTTTTAGCATTTCTAAGTAACATTCTAATAATTAATTGATAAATAAATTTTGGTACAAATTTTCTTTAGCAAAATCACGATAGAGGCTGTGGGAACATTGTTATTAATGGATGAACAATTTTAATTTTTTAAATTTATGTATTTTATTTTAACTTATATGTATTATATGTAATTATTTTTACTTTAAATTACATGTATGTGTCCTTTACGCCAATAATAAAAAACGGGCTAAAAGAAAAATCAAAAGTATTTTATTTTAACATAAATGTATTACATGTAAATATTTTTACTTTAAATTACATGTATGTATCCTTTACGCCAATAATAAAAAACCGGCTAAAAGAAAAATGAAAAATAAACAATGAAAATATGACAGCTGCCATCTGATAGGATTATTTCTTAAAAAAAGGAAAAAAATTCTATGACACCATTTTCTAGTGCCATTTTTGATTCGAACATGAAATCGATAATATTGGATTCTGTGACACCAAAATCATTTTTTTTTGTCAATTTCAATTTTGATTCTGACAACAATCAGATTCTGTAATACCTCTGAATATTTTTATAAAATTACACAAAAAGTTACCACCAATATTTGCATAAACTACTTTTGTGAATCGACTGGTACTATGCAGAACATAGGTCCGCTATTTCTCTGTCCATAGCTGTATGGTATGTATGTAGTACGTATGTATATTTTCTTGAAACTTTACGAAACACAGTGTTTAAGAGACATTTATTTTCTTATCTGAAAAAAGTGAAATAGAAGCAAAAAAAAAAAAAATAATTCAAAACGTGTTGTTTACTAAAGCATACACATCACTCTAATACAATATAGAATGTTTTAGTACTCAACTTTATAGTAAAAAGCGTTTTTTCTCTTAAAATTATTCCCAATACATTGTATATTTAAATAAAATTAAACAAAGTGACTAAAACAAAACTAATCAAAATATTCCACTATTAAAAATCAAATAAAATAAATAAATATATAAATAAAATGGTTATTAAATCTATGTTAAAAAACAACGTTACTCGCTTTCATCCTATTTTATCAGTCAACAAATCATTTGTAATTATTTATTTAAATTTATTTAAAATAAAAAGTTTTTTACTTGTTTTCATTACAAAGTGTTCTTAGGGGCCCGAAGTAGCCTTATATTATACTATAACATGCGGCACTTTGCAAAAGGGTGTGTTTTTATTTGCACCAGCTTTTCTATATAGTACGTATACACAAACAAACATACCTACAGTGAACCAAAATCGTTTAAGTGCACCTATCTACAATACTATATTCATAATGTTGCTAATATTTATAATTTTTCTTCTTGTAAAATTGAATCTTTTTTGGGTTTACATAATTTTAATAGTTCTTTATTTTCATAACACTACTACATTTTTCCCATTACTTTTACATAAAGAGAGCTACTGGTAAAAAAAGTCAAAAAGGCTAAATATGACGCCAAAAAATTTTACCTACACAGTTAGTTCTTGACATATTTAAGTTATTTTTTTTATAAAAGTAAGAATTTTCTGAGACCTGTTTATAAGAAAATTTAATACTTGTGAGTTTTAAAGAATTTGATTATTGATTGTTGAGTTAGTTGTATGTTGAAGTTACTATAATTATGATGAAATGGGTGTTGAAAAAAAATTCCATTTTGTTGAGGAAGGTGATAGTAAAACTGAATCCGAAGAATAAATCATTACGTGAAATGTAAAATATCACAGAAAACCTAATTCTAGTGCGCAAACAATTATAAAACCTTGTTTTAATAAAGTTTGCAGAGAAAACAACCATTCACCAGAAACAACCAGTCGCCAGAAAAAGCGAAAAGTGAAAGAAACGCTATACATAGGAAATCCTGTTAAATCTGAATTAAAAAAATTCGCTCCTAAAATACGAAATAAGTTGTTACAAATCTCAAGTACCAGTGTTCACTCATAAACTATGGGCTGTTTACGATGCTCGAACTCCTCGTAGTAAGCCTTTAATATCTGCAGTTATTAAAAGACGGAGTTGGATATTGCAAAGCTGCTTTTGGACCTCCCAGATTCTTTTTGGGATGATGTTTAATTTAGCAGCGAGTCAAAACATAATAGCTTTGAACCATATCTCACAAAATATTACATTATATTAATTCCAATAACATTTCATGAAGGAACACGACGACTTTTCTCAATAATGAGGTGCACCCGATGCTATTTTTAGATTCTTGAAAGGTACTAGTTTAATGCCGGCTCCGAAAAGCAAATGTATTTTAGAAGTTTTCAGTAGTAATAATACACATAACCTGTTACTAGCAAATGTTATGAGGTGATACCGCTGTTGAAAAAACTTTTTTTTTAGGATGGTCTGGCCTGGTATTAAACCGAGGACCGACCTTCGGGTGTTTTATCTACCATACCACAGCGGCACACTTATAAAATATGGAGAAGGTTAATGAGGCATTCATTATAAAAATCTATTTCAACTACTAAGCACAGGGGTGGTAGCATTATGGTGTGGGGGTGAATGGTGACAGAAAATGTATAGAACATTCTGCACTTCAAGCTCAAAAAAGTGCGTTGTAATTGAGTCTAGAAGAAATTATTTTTTTTTTTTTTTCAACCAGATATCGACACCAAATGTACGTTGTATTTGGTCAAGGAATGGCTTTAATATGTTTGTAAGTAACTGTATACACCCGCACAAAATCCAGATCTTAACCCAACAGCATCTGTGATTAGTTAGAGAAAAAACAAAATCACGTCGAAAAAATTCCTTAAAAATGCGTTGTCAACAGAATGTCTAAAAACAAATTGAAAATTATATTATAAGATTAGCCAGAAGCATGCAAGCAGTAGTTGTTACGTGTGGAGGACCTACAAAATATTAATTGTACTAATTTTTAATTTTTGTTTTCTTACAAATAATAACGGCTTTCCTAAGCTGTTGTTTATAACCTATACGCTATATTTTAATGAAAAGTCTGGTTTAATAATTTTTAATATACATAGAAATAAAATATAAACGCATTAATAATTTTTTATTTCAAAAAGAATGTTTCATGAATATGTTTTTCTAAATATAAGGTGTACTTAAACTTCTTTGGTTCACTGTATAGACATATATGTACATACCATATAGCCTACTTTGATAAGCCATACAACAGTTGTAACGTTAAGAACAAAAAAAATGCATTTATTACTTTAATAGAAAAATAATTAATTTAGAAATTTGCGTCATAACAATTAAATTATCAGATTGCCAGTAACTGTTGAAATGCATAGAAATACCTTCAATGACAATATCACGTGTTTTTTCAATATAATTTTTTTTTTGTTTTCTTTAAATTTAAATTTAAAAGTATACATTGAAACTAATAAAGAATGCAGTTTTTTTTTGTAATAAATTAGCAATAAATTTTTTATGCCTTTTTATATTTTTTTTTTGTCAGAAAATTTTCTGTTTCATTTATTTTAATTTTTAACCAAGAGTACAGATAAAATATTAAATATTTTTAAACTTATATACATAATAATGGACGCATTCATTAAAAATTTTTAATTTACCCAAGGGGAACGTATTAGAATTAGAAAATATTTATTCACATAGACGTACTTAAGTTCGTGTTTTCATTTTTAATTTCCTTTAAAATTGTTAAATTTAGCGACATTTTTTGCTTAAAAGTTTAATACTAATATTAGCCGATAGGTTGCATAACGTCAGACATCCCGATCTAAAAGTTATTTTGTGTCCTACTACTTATAGTCACGAAAGATGGCCCAGTGCGACCCTGCCCGCGTAATCTACCACTGACAACATGCCACTGTATTTACCCTGGCCCCAAACTAAGCCGGCACTCCGTCTCATCCAGAAGACGTAACCTGTTGAGGTGATATTTCAGGTAGCAATGTCCCGATAGAAAACCCACTGTTCTACCAATGTCATCCATCATATATGTAGCTATTTTCCGGTAACCCTGATACCTTAACCACCTTAACCTTATCTCTGCTCAGTTCATCCCACAAAGGAGCTCTGGAGCAAAAAATTCCACTGCGGACCCTGGCCTCGCTAGTATGTTAGCAACTTCATTGTCACCGACTACCGAATGATTTGGGACAAAACAAAGCACAAACCTGTTCGTCGCACCGAGCTATGGAAGATAGTCAAAACATTCTTCAACTAGCCGTGATTTCATCAAACATGAAACAATGTCTTCAGTACTATATAGTTATGTGCACAGCTCTTATACTCCTCCGTAGATTTATCCCAGCGCATACTGACATTGCGTGAAATTGCGGAAAGCTTTGTATTAAGTCTAAACCACCCCGCCCTTCACCCGTGTCAGATTTCGATTCATCCGTAAACTACTTCAGGTTTCAATACAAGGCCACGCAACCCGTTCCACGCGATCAGGGAGCATGATCTCTAACCTGCGGTCAAAAACTAGTTTAGAATTAATATGATCTGTGATCGAAAATATGATCATATGATCCGGAACGCGATTTGCATCTTCAAAGCCCTCCTCATAGCAGACTACTTTTTAAAGATGTGCAGGGGTTATAACCTTACTTTGGCCTCAATTGCCGCAGTCGAACAGCTACGTTTTGTTCCAGTTGTAGACAGACAAGCCTATCTCTGAAGTCTGGCCAGTTGTTTTCTAGCGATATCCTGCACCACCTTAGGCTACTAAACAAGGGATGCATCTGCAATATTCGACCTAATAATCATAGTATATATTCAATAATTCTAGAGTCTAGACGTAGCCTTCTCGCTTAGTTTCCCTTAGTTTATGCCGCAATTGTCATAAAAACTATTTAAAAGCGCTAAAGTAGTCTATTTTGCTACACTAAACGCTGTTCAAGGCTATATATCTCTGATTATACTTTTGAGTCACCTAGTCTAAATCAGAAATTATGTATATTGCTGTTAGCTCTTATTAACGCCACCTACCCACACTCAGTTATATTTTTAACAAATTTTAATTTGCGCACAATTTTTTTATTTGCGTTTTTTTACAAATTACAATGACCCCCGGATTCGATCTGATTTTTGATAAAAACAAAATTAAGAAATACAAAACAAAATGTCTAATAAATCAATCATATTAATTTCGAAAAGATTATTTTTCGTCAACATATTGTTTTCTTTTTGAAATTTTAAACGATAACAAAGAAGAATATGAGAAATATTTATTAAAAAGTTGTGGTTATTCTATATTCCTATGCCAACTGGCAACACAAATGCTGTAACAAAAATTCGTTACAACTTAAAAATCAAGAGATTTTAAGCTCTTTTTTCTGAAAAAGATACAGTGATGGTAGAAGTAATAGCGACACAACACATTTTTAATATTACCCTTTTTTAACTTTTGTTAAGGTAAAGGTGTTACAATTGTTTATACGGGAACAGAAAAATAATTGAGTCAATTCCCTTGTACATATGTATTTGTCAAAATTTTTCACTTGGAAAATAACCGTTGGGATACGTTTAATTTATTGATTAAATATTACCGTCTTGAAGGATACTATTTTAATTTTTTAATGTCTTCTTGTCACGGGGTGAATCTGCAAGACTCGCACAGATTTCAGAAGAAATGAAATATAAACTAAAAAAAAAAAAAATTATTTTTGCCACTACTGTACATCGTGGAGAAAATTATCAGAGAGAACATGTCAAAATATAAACAAAAAAGTTTTATCATGTTTATTGTTTTTGCTTTATTATTAAATTTCAGCTGATTTTCCATAAATATACGAGACGACGAAAGCGTGAAGTCGATTTTGGTAAAGACTGTTATCATCTGCTCTCTCCTAAAACAAGTGTTCGGTCGGTTATTAATTAATAAATGGGGTGGTGGTAGTTGTGTTGTATTAGTGTGTTATCGTGCATTTTTATATGGCTGAGTACGGGGTGATAATAAAAAACATATGATTTGTTTTTGATATTACCAGTGTTATTGTTATGATTTTATTTTGTTAGTATTGTGTTTGCGCAGAACAACAACAACAACTTGGTATGTGTGTAAATATATACAGATAGGTGTATATGTTATGTACAAACGTGTATCTGCATTTATATATAGGGTTATTACTATTTATTTTGTTTTTGCGGTTATTGCTTTTGAGAGCGTAGCCATATTATTCCTAGTCTTGACAAATTTAGTATTTTCTTTCGATTTTGTTTTATTAGCTTATCCTAAGCTGAATTATTTAAGATTTCACTTAAAAGGTTAATGTTAATTTTTGTTTAGAAAATGTGATTATTGATTTATTTTATGTCATAAAATTGCTGGTAAAAATATGTATTTGATATGATAATTACTTTTCATCACAAGTTGCGCTGATTACTGAAGAAATGGGAACAGAGTTCTCACCCAAAAGCTGCAGAAAATGGAATCGAAACCATTTTGAAAAATAGCTATATCTCCCTATGAAATGCCAGATAATTCTTGCTCATAATAATCAAAAATGGTTGTCATAAACATTAAACTATCACCGTTCAACGATGTAGAGTTGCTCTAAATCCAGTGATGAGAAACTAATATTCTCACTGCAAAATATAATTGAATGTGCAATGTCGAAAAGGGCATGTGTCTGAATATTAAAAGTTTACTGAAAATGGAAAAAAAACTAATAATTTTTTAATGAAGAATAATAGTTCAAGAAATTTTATTTGGATTATATTTTGGGGCTAAGTTGTAGCCGAAAATTACAGAATTATTTGGATATTGACTTTATTAAATATGTTTGTTTATATATTTAAAATTAATGAGATGTGCCCTTTTCGAAATTTATGATATTGAGTATACAAAACTTAACGAGAAAAACCATATTCATTTGCAGAAAATTTTATTTTAGGTATCAAAAAATTACAGGCAATATTTCTACTAAAAATAAATACTATACTCTTATCAAAAATCTTCTTCAGGAAGGTCTTTTTCATTTGTAATTGGCCATTGCAGTATTTCGTCATAAAATTCAGTAAATTCTGCCGGCTTATATTGCTTGAGTTTTACAATATTTACAATTTTCAGGTAATTAATAGGTACTTTGTACTCTATGTTTAAACAATAATTTCGAAAAGGGCACTTCTCATAGAGTTGTGACGTATTTGCCATGACATCTAAAGTAGAAAGAATGCTAGGGATGTTAGTTTGTCAAGCGTAGTAGGTGCCGGGATGCAATTTGGACTCATCGATACGAAAAAACGCATTTGCCAAAATGTGCGAGATGTGCCCTTTTCGAGCGTGTGCAAGCGTTTTTCTAGAATGCTTAAAATAATTTGAGTGTTAAACCTTTGTTGATTGGCAAAAGTCAATCTATTTTGGAAATCGTTTAACTTTTATGAACTTTTTTGCTCATAAACCGTAATCATACAAAAGTTCTTAAAAGACGTACGTATGAGTGATATTTTATTAGTGAAGCATACTCATACGTACGTACTTACGTAGTATGTAATGTGATCCCACTGTTCTTTTGCCAAAAAAAAAAAAAATATGTGCGATTGCGCAGATTACAAAAATAATTTTAACCATAAAGGTAATTTTATTGCGGAATTTCGGTTTTTTTTAGTTTATTCAATAAACTACATCATTTTTAAGTTACACGAATATATGTTGTGTAACCTCCTCCATTTTTGAAATAATGGTATATCTTAAAAACAAGAGCTAACCTGAAAAGCGGTCAGCACTACTGGCTCCAGCGTACTCGTATTAGGTGTACGCGCCGGATGCCCCGCTTGTCGGAAAAAAAGTGTCAAATTCGGGCACAGTGTTATTAGGCATCCCTTGGTAAGGGTGATGTGGTGATAAGTAGATGGCACAACGACACGCCGGATTTTTGTAGGTTGTGCGATGAGTTTGAGAAGATAGAGACTGTGGAATACTTATTGTGCCACTGTGCCACACAATGGACGAGTTAGAAGAGGTTTCCGGCGTGAGACTGGGTAACCTGTTGAGTGAGCTTGTCATTGAGGAGCAGTTACCCATGATTGCGATCTTACGTTAGTTTATATCATATCTGTTTGGTTTTTTTTTCTACTTTCACTTTTTTATTTATCATAAATTTTTTCTTCTGTAGAGACTCGCAATCGACCGCGTTTCTCCTAGGCCCGTTTTTATCGCGCTACCCTTTGTAACCTACCTACCTATATACATATATATTTTTTGTAATGAATTATACGTATGTATGTACACAAATTTTTCTTCTTTTAGTAATTTAAAAAAGACTCATCTGGCAGCATTGTCTATGTTAGCAATCATAATATATTTGTTTCTATAGTAGTTGGAGCATTTTAAAATACTTTTGCTATTACTAGTCAGTTTCATTTGTTTTTGTTGTTATTGTTATATTGTTTCTTTTTCTAGTTTTCTACATTCATTGAATAGAAAAATCTGTGTTGAAGAAATTAACTAACGCATATGCATGCAATAAAATAAAATACTCAGCACACAACGTAGACAGACCGACCAGACGGTCAATAGGTAAGCAAGTAAGCAAGCAAAGCAGATAAAGAGATGGGTCGGGATACGATCGTTGCTTTTGCGAATATAGTATGTGAATAAAAATAATTGCTTTCTTAAGCATTTCACATATTTGCTTTTTACTCATTCTTGTCTTGGCTGTCAAAGTGATTATAACAACACTCTTTATACGAAAAAAAAAAAACCAACAGCTGTTATCGTTTCGCGTTATAGTCGTTTTTTTTTTCTTTGTAGCAGTAGCCGTAACCGTTGTCTTCGTAGTAGACGTCGTCGTCGTCATCATAATCATCACCGTTGAAGGTGTCTGAATTTTTTGGCACTGTCGGCGGTATTTAAAGCAGTGGTTCGTTTAATTCATTTAGTTGTTGGTGATATTTCCTTACCGGATATATAAAAAAACTTAATTGTTTACACATTCAACTCGTTTCGCGTTAATGCTTTTGATTACAAGCGTAATAACGAAAAAAGAACATTAACAATTTTCACTAATTAATTTTGTTATTATTTGTCACACATATGTATATAAAACAACAAATACATACTCTAGTTAATTCGAAAGTTCTGTGTTTTGTAAAGTGTCTGTAAATAATATATACTTTACGTTCTTTTTTGCTGTTTTTATTTATTTTTTATTTACAAAACGCGAGAATGTGTGAGAAAAGAAAAGCTATAAACGCAGAATAATTGGAGAAGAATTTTGTATTTCGCCCACCGGTTTTATTGGCTTTTAAAGCCAATCGACAGGTGCCTGTTGTTGAATCACAATTGATTTTTTATCTTCGTCGCTTGTATATAATCATATATTACTTGTATTTTATAGCTCTAACTTCTTTGGGTAATTATGTTTTAATTTTTATAATTTGTTTTCTTTAATAATGTTTTATTAAAATATTTTTTTTCTTTTGTTTATTTAACCTGCGCAATATGTTGAAATTTCATTTTTTTTTTTTTAAAGAAACTTGTTGATTATGACAAAAATATATAAGTGACCAGTTTTATTATAATTCAAATTATAATCTTAAATAAGCAGACAAATCTGCTGATGATGTGAAAGTGTTGGATTTAAAATTGACAACAAATATGTTGTGGTAATATATCGTAGAATATAATAAAATTTTTATTAATGATATCGTATGTGCTTGCTTGTTATTGTTTTTATAATTCTATATTATTCATTATTTTTTTTTTTAATATTTATTCTGACACATTTAGCTGCAGGAATTTCTTAAATATGCAACTTGTTTTGTTATACGGGGAATTTTTTGTTGTAGATTTACAAATTTATTTCTTTTACACAGTTTATGGCTATAAATAAAATAACAGCAAAAGTCTTTACAAAATATTGTATAATTGAATTAAAAGCGTAAAACAAAAGATTAGAAATGCAAATTATTATTTAAAAAATTGTTATAAAATAGTAAATGTATGCGTACCAATAGTAGACGAAAGCAGTACTCTTTTTTTTGTAATATCTTAAACAGCCAGATATTTTTATATAATTTTTTATCATTTTTTTTTTGCTTTCTAATTGACTTTCGCCTTAAAAATCTTGTATTCTTAAATCTATCAGTTTAAGACTTAGATTAGTAAGAATTTTTTAGGGAATTGTCGAGATTCGGTCTTCAGTTGCCATTGGTTCTATGAAAACGTTAATTAAATAAATATTTTTTATAAACTTTAGAAAAATATAGCAGATTTTTAGGCTGCCGCAAAAAAGATAAGAAAACATTTGCAAAAATTATAAAAAAAAAATCTATATTCTTATGTTTATTTGGATTATTTAGTGTAAATGTCTATTATACAAACTGTAAATTTTAAAAATTTGTCCTTTTTATAATCATAAACTATTACACTAGATTTGTGTTTGTCTCAAAAGTCATACAAAATTTTTATATAAATGAGGATAAAGCGAAAACTTACCAAATATACTGTTTACAAAATAAACTTAGTATTAACATCTAGAGTGTTTAATCTGTGGACGTTCTCGCTGATATATTTTAACAATAGTCAGCCATCATGCATATATTCCATTTACCTTGATACCGTATCTCGCTCATATTTAAATCTTGGTAAAATGGACTACCAAGATTTTGTGGGAAGATAGCAAGGTGACCATGTAAAAAAATACATTTTGATGCTAATGTTGCAACCAAGCATTTGAAAGCTCTCTATACTTTGTGAGGGGCCGATGATGTATCTGGATGAACGATTTCCACTTTAAAATAGACAAAATACTCTTGCTTAACTAATGTACTGATGTTTGTCCTTTGACTGGATATAGTAAAATAGCCCCATATATATCACAACGAATCGGGGTTGTTTAAACACTTACGACGCAAACAGCAACTAAAATCCCTTGTATACAAACAAGAACTCGAACTTCATGTCGGAGAAGTATCTAAGGCCACTATTACGCTTTACAACTCGACTCAGTTGAATTGAAATTTAAGTTGAAATTTTACAATTTGGTACTATCGATAACAACTTTTAAAAGCACAAAAAATTACAACTCCTCAGTAGTAGTTTTAAAATTGCAACTGATTTTTCAACAACGATCAACCTATCGCTTGTCTCCGAAAATAACTTTGGCATTGTTAAACCTGGTAACATTGCTTTGTAAAATTTCTGGTGTGTGTTGTCTGCTTGTTTGTATTTCTGTAGATATTGTGTGTAAAGTCCAAAATTATGTTAAAAAGAGGCAAAATGAATGCCGGATATCTTAGGAAAAAAACCACTCCAAACAAACAAACAAAGTGGTCACATTCACACTCAGTGTAGAAAAAAACTTGACGTGCTAGAAGAAAACTAATTACACTTTTAAAATCATCATGCGTATTTTAACCTACAATATCTTAAAAATCAAGCTTAATAAATATTATGTAACAAAATTGTTCTCCAATATAATACTTTACGTTCCTGTTCTGTAAAACAAATTCTAGTCAATTTATAGTTTTTAAATAAATTTACGTTTTATTGTGTTCTCTAGACCGAATGTATGCATTTAGGGATTAATTTTAATATCACTCATTTAAAGCAATATTTTATTTATATTAAGTTTTAAAATCTATTATTAAATTTAAAAAAAGTCGGTTTTTCCACGAAAGAATTTTGCTAACACTGGCATTCTTAAGATATTGTCATTATCAATGTTATTTGATATACAATAATGATATAATTTGGGTAGAAATAGTGCAAATTGTTTTTTTTTTTTTGTTAATTTGATTATTTTATGATAACATTTTTTCCACAAAAATTTTAAATTGTTTTTATTTTTTGGAATTTTTATTATTCCTGCAACGCTTTTTTTTGTTAAAGTTCAATGTCATTTAACTTATTAAAATAAACAACATAATGCACTCAAATTTTATATACCGAAGTCGTCCCAAGCCTATTAGACTCACAGCATATTGTATTAACTTAAAAAAAAAAATTTAACATAATTTGGCATTTGCCCAAATAGAAGCAAAATGCGTAATAAAAGGTGTTTTGATATTGATTGTGATCATCTTAAACTGGTGTGAACAATTTTTTTTCTTCTTTTATTATTATTAGGTTTTCTTATCAATTGTGGTGGGTCCAAAATTTAAAAAAGTCTGATATTGGTTGTTGTTTGTTGACGAGCGTGTTAAATATCAAAAACAAAATTAGCATTATTTGTTAGCGTACAGTGGGAAGCAAAACCATGTGTATGTTTTGAAGTTACTTATAAAAATTTTAATACTCATTTAAAGAAAATAAAACTTCACAAAAAAACATTAACAAAAAGTATGATATACTAATACTGGAATGAGAGAACGCCAATCATTGGAAAGAATCCGCATGCACTTAGTTTCGCAATTTTCGCTTAAATAGAGAAGAACTTATATTTAAAATATTCCTTATTTTAAGTAGCGTTTTTAAAGAATTTAGACATAGTCTCTACAATATTACCCGAAAATGTAAAAGAAATCTGGTCTTATTCTTATTATATCCGTTACCATAGCTCCAACATGATCCTCGAAGCCCAATTATATTTGTCCATGCTTTTTTACTATTATCAAAATTTACTCCATTAGATTGGAATAAGGGCTTTATGATGACCAATTTCCCTAAAATTTTTGTTGCAACAGTCATTCTTTGACAATTTTAGCTGACTGACTTGGATCACCATCTCACTAAATGAACAATGAATAAGTGTGTAAAGTTTTGTTTTATTTGAAAGAGTATTTAAATTTTTTATAGAAACTTTTCCATTCAACTTCCAAACATCCACTTGGTTTTGCTCCACATTGTATGTTTATAATGTTTATATTTTTGTGATAGTTTGATAGTGGGGGTTTTTATTTGTCTACATATGTATATACATATGTATTTATTTGATTGTTTTAGAAATTGTATATGATACATACATATATTTTTATTTATTTATTAGTAAAAGCATATATTTAACGGAGAAAAAAAATGTGCTGGTTTATTATTATAATTTTTTGCGGAAAATAAAAAATATTTTGATTTTTTTTAACGAAACTAACAGGGAATTTTATTTCAAATATTCAAATTATTTATATCTAGGATGTATAAATAAAAATGAATATATCTACATATACATATGGGGGTGGGGTGGTGTAGTGGTTAGAGCGCATGCCTAACAACAAAAACGACCCAGGTTCGAGAGCCCCAGCAAGAGGACATGACGAAGAAAAAATGTAATTGAGGTTTCGAATGTTTAATAATAAAAAAAGGCTTTGACTTCCCTCCAGACAACTTCATCTAAAAAAAAGACACCCCGACACTTCCCGCATACCTCTGGCGATGACGACAAACATCAGACGAATGATCGAGAAAAAGACGCCACCCACCTACTGGGAAAAATGTACAATTCTAAAGTAAAGATCACCACCAATTAGCAAGGATCTTCACCACAAAAATAATCATATGGAGGAAGCTACAGCGGATTAATCATCTACTTAGCTTGAACTATCAAATTGATTAAAGAAACTGAAAGAAAGCAATAGATGCTTTGTGGAAAGCCGATATGCTCCTTAGAGGAGTGACGGAGAAAAAAAAACATACATATACATATATGTATGTATATACACAGTAATTAAATAAATGAAATTAATGCACTAAGATTTTTTTATTATATTTTTGTTATAAAGGCTTATCAGTTTAGATGTCTTTTATATAAAATAATATTCTTAATCCTCATAACTCTTTCAAAAAGTTAACTATGTAGTCTTAATTCACCTTAAGAAGTTTATTCTCGAGTTTCTGTTTTTCATTTATGTTTTATTAAAAAAATAATAATAATAATTGTGCCTTTGCAATAGATAGTAAAGAAAAAATTTTCATAAATTGACAAGTTATTAATCAATTTGAATGATCTTTTATCTTATCGTGTTTGATTTGCTTTCAAGTGGGTCCCAATAAAAAATTATTTCAATCTATATTCAGTAACTTTTTGATTAGATGAGATTAATAATCTTATGTTTGATTTATGTACAAATATACATATGATGTTATTAATGTTTAAAACAAACAGTTGAGAAAAACTAAAAACTATTAAAAATATTGTTTTTAATATAAAATAACGTATGTATATTTTTGACAGTTTTTCTTTTTTATGAAGTTTTGAAAATCTTTAGAGTTATTCGTTTGTTAACAACTAAAATTTTCCCATAAATGTATAAAATTTGCTAATAAAAAATTGCTTTTTAATACCTATAAACATGTTTGTGTAGTGAGGTGTAAGCTTAAATTATACATTCATATTTCTAGTTCTTTGTTCTTTCATTTCAAACGATTATCTCTTATCTAACACTCTTGCATTTTACCAAAATGCAAAGAACATGTATATTTTTTCTCATCACAACTCATATGACGCTGGCCAGCGGTAGGTTTAAATAATTAACAATTAAAAATTGTACTTTATGATTAATTTCAATATTTTTTCTTACGTATGCAATAAAAGAAAATTTTCGTGAGTTTACGTATATGCATACATACAGTAGTGATCAAAATATTAACAAAAATAATAACATTGATTTTCCAAAAAAAAAAGATTTTTTGTTCACGAAAATTTTAAATGATTTAAAACTTGACAGTCGCTTAGCCTGCAATGATTGGTCTGCTTGAATCTATTTAATGCTTGCTCCTCGAGAATTTTTATAAAACTAAAAAACTACAAATTGCGAAAATATTTTTGCTAATTTACTTAAGAATTTCGAATGGATGGGTGTAATTATGTCCCTCAAATTCATTTATTGCATTTCCATTTGGACTTTTCCCAGAAAACACTGATATATGAATGACGATTCACTATGTAACGGTTTCCCTAAGATTTAATATCATTTGAGCGAGTTTTTTTAAATCAGCATATGCTAGGTAACTATTGTTGGAGTGTCATAAGGAAAACATATAAAAATTTATATAAAAAATAACTAAAAATCTTCATTTTAAGTTTTTTGTTCGTAAACTAATGCTACTCTTACTTTTTCATTCTTTATGAATATCTCATAAGTTTGACGAACTAAATTTTTTTTCGCTATTTTTCCCAAAGTAAGACAGTCTAAGTTGATAACCCCATGAATGTTTTAAGCTGTGAACGATAACCTTGTAAACAAGTGTACTTGTTCCTTGAAATTTTATGAAATTAAAAAACTATAAAGTGCGAAAATATTTTTGCTAATTTACTGAAGATATTCGAAAAGATGAGTGTAAATACGTCTCACAAAATTAATTTTTTACATTTCCATTTTGACTTTTTCCAGAAACCTTGGGAATATGAGTAACGAGCCTGGCGAACGGTTTCGTTAAGATTTAAAAGCCTTTGGGCGAGTTTTTGGGACCAGAATATGCTAGGTGATCATTATGGGAAGCAAATAAGTTTATATAAAAACAGGATCTAAAAGCCTTTATTTTTAGTTTACTTACTGTTCTCATTCTTTATGAATATCTCAAAAGTTTGGCGTCCTAGACAGCCTAAATTAATAGCCCCGTGGATTTTTGAAACTCTGCCGAAAAATCTTTAAACTGGTGTGGTTTAAAGCAACAAAAATAATTTAAATATTAATTTATATTTCCATAATTTTCAGTGTCCAAAAAATATTAAATTAAGTTATACTACTTATTTTATAGCACAATCCTAATTTTTAGTCAATTCGTCACACCTATTAATCATTGAGACAAATAAGGCTTTTCATTCATTGGTGTGGCACTCTACTATTTCTTTAATTCATTGGAAAGCTCCTCCTATACATTTCGAAACACATTGTTGCCCATATTACTTTTTATTATTGTTCACAAACGAGCTTTCGACAGACTTGGGTGTTAACAATTACATTTTTGATTTAAATAAAATTATAAATAATTGGTAATTAGTGATTGACATTTACCAATCACATATAATTAAACATTATTTGTTGACAATTAATAATAATATATAATTCATAATTAAAAGTTACATGTAATTGAATACCAATTACTAATTTCATAATTTTTAATTTGTGATTGCCTATTACAAATTACTGTCATGAATAAAAAGTAGCTGAAAATAAATTTACAGAAATAGAAATTTTGGAATTTTTTCTAAAATAAGTTGTAGGCAAAAAACAAATATAATTGGTAATTTGGAATGCCAAATTACAAATAAGTAATTGGTATTTTTTTTTCATTACTCCTTTTTGGAGCATATGGCTTCCACAAAGCATTCTTCCTTGTTTCTGTTTCTGTGTAATCAATTGTCATTAGGGAGATCGGTTTTAACCGATTGTTTTGGTTTTGTCGAATACGATTTATTCAAAATCTTAATTTTTCGAATACCGAATAAACCGGTTTATTTAACACGAATAACCGGTTAATTTAAATAAGTATAATTTGTATACGTTTGTATATTTTTTATTGCAAATATGCTCATCATTTAACTATTTGTATAAATTTAGTTATTATATTTGTATATATGACAAATTTGAACGTCTCACAAAGAAAGTGAAAACCAAAGTAGATCGAAAAAGATATGCGCACTTGAGCAACACTAACTTTTTCTCATCTTATTTAAATAAATATTGATTTTTATATATGGAAAATGAACAATTAGGCTCATTGAAAGCGACCCACAAACGCCGGCTTCGAACGGCAGATATATTAGTTAATGAAGTTTTTCACAGCGCAAATACACATAACCAGTCGTTAGTAATTTTATGAGGTGTTATCGCTGTTGAAAATTGTTAGATGGTGTGGCCTGGGATTGAACCAACGACTTCTTGGCTGGAAGGTGTGTTTCTTATCTAACATACCACAATAACACACACACTATTAAATACGTGGTGCATGAATTTAAATACAGTGCTGTCCGAAACATAAGAAAAGAAATTAACTCTATGAGTACCTGTTCGAAACTTAAATGGTACTTTGTGTAATATACTTTATTTTTTATGGCCTCCGCACACCGTTTTGGCATAGCTTTTATGAAGTTTGTTAGAATTATTGCCAGTGTTGATTGCCACTTTAATTTTGAGCTCTCCGTCAGGTTATGCTTATTTTTAAAACGACGTGGTCCAGCACTGCGCTTCAAGAATTAGGAACAATTTTATTTGAATAAAGAACCGGTTAACCGGTTATTTGAATTATTATTAACCGAACACCGGTTTTTTAACAAGTGCTGCTTATCGAATTATTCGAAAACCGGCTTTTGAAAAAAGTCGAATAATCGATCTCCCTAGTTGTCATGTAATTTATTTTCCAGCTATGCAGGTGATCGATCGGTCTATTGCCTAGAAACAATGCCCTCTGTTCATTTGGTATAATGGAATCTTTTCTTATCATAGACTCCTAATTTTTACTCTTCCATTTCTTCTGAGGTATGCTTGACCTTCTTATAATGTTTTCTTTTTTTGGGAGTTGATGTTGCCTTTTTTTCCTTTACTGGTGAGGATCGAAGCTACCTAATTATTTAAATTCGAAACCGTAATAAATAAAATTTTTCCTTGTCATTACCGTGATTCAAACTTAGGCTATTTGAGGTTTAACTACTATACAATGTAATTGGTACACATTTTGTGTTCTAATTTCTTTCAATGCCATGCACTGCCACGTACCTCTTCAAAATTTTGGTAACATTGGTGTAGTTAAGCAGATTAAGTATTTTTACTGTTAAGCAATTCCCATTAAAATTTGTCGTTTTTAATGTTCACTAAAAAATTCGCACTCTTTTGGGTATTACATATTTGAGTTCTATTTAAAATTAAATGCGTTTGGCGAAGTTTATCAAAAAAGCCCTTTTCCTTAATTATTGTTTGTTTGGTTATTACTGATTCTACAACAAGTATTACAGGCTAATTATTATTAATTTTTTTATTTCTCTGTCATGTGTAACAAGCGACTTGTAAATACTTTTTTTATCAGTTAGCCTTGAGATTATAACACAATTCTTCTGTGCAATCTGTACACCAGTAGAATTGGAAGTTGTTTATTTTACTTGATAATACGGATGGTACTGAGTGTGGCAAGTTAAAATAAATAACAAATTGGCAACAAAAAATGCCTCCCCTATATAATTACAAATTCAATAAAATTAATTTTTCCACATACGTATTTACTCCAGAGGGAAGCCTTTTGTTTGCTAATTAAAAAAATTTTGTCAATAAACATATAAGGAAAATGATGACATTTAATCTATGTTAGAGAAATACTATAAATATTATTAGAAATTGAAGAAAAACGATATTGGCATTTTGAAAAAATTTCTATGAAAGATATAAAATAAAATACATTCAAACTCATTTAAATTTTTATGAATATGGGGGTAAGAATGTAAATTTATTTGTACAAATTTAATTTGTATGTTTTATAAGCTTGAGTTTAATCCTTTATTGCCAAAAACGGCTTTTTATTAACAAAATTATTACTTTTTTTATACAATTCTCAAAAAAGTTCTGCCTATAGAACCTGACTTTGCTGATTTTTTTAGAAACAAATTGTCTTTAGTTACTGTGTCGTGTGCGTCCTCTGCGATAGTGTATCATTAAATGAAATGAAATATTCTGTTGATGTTTTTATGGTCCGGCCATATGGCAATTCTTTTATTGTAGCATCTTGTTTTATCTGCCATTGGTTATTAGACTCAAAACTAGTTTTACGACTAGAACTGGATAAATAACGCCTATTGAAACTGCATTCGAGTACAGGAAATATGAATTAGTGGTTTTTTTGTATATAGAGATGGTCTTTAAGAATGTGTGGGATTAGATTCATAGGATGACTCTTGACCTCGCAAATTTTTCGACACATTGTCGCAGTGCCTTCAGACATCTCTGGTTCTTCTTACTCGGTGGAGCACTGACGGCGAGCTGAGCGTTAATCCAGGGAAGTCGGAACTGGTGCTGTTAAGGAACAGGTACAAAATTCCGTCTTTTTCTCTACCGCGCCTGCACGGGGTGTAATTGACATAGCGCAAAGTATCTGGTGGCTCCAGAATAAACGGGCGAGGGCGGAAAGGGCGAACGTTGCACGGTACACATTGTCGTAGGGCCATTGGAAAATTTTGGGATGTCAATCCTAGGAATTCCAAGTGTATTTTTGACACGGTGCGGTTGTATAGTGGAAATATCTGGAGAAGTCGACATATAGCGGAATCTTTAACAGGATTCTGCGAAATGTGGCACTGGTTACAGGTGCGCTCATGTCGACTTCTTCGAAAGTCTTGTTTACTGGTTTACGGTGGACCTGATGGCTAAGCAGATGGCGTTTATGTCTGCGATAAGTTAAGGTTGAAGATGGCGAGGGCATGGTTTGAAAAAAGGGTCACGGGCATGCGGCCATCTTGTTGCATTTGGATATGATCCCTGGTTGGGTGGATTATTATTATTATTATTACACCCAAACCCTTCATGGATAGAATTTTCTCAGTGAGCATCTCATCAGAATCGGCAAATGGATCCGTCTCCGTTGAGGTGTACACGGACGCGTCTAAATCCTCGGAGGGGTTCGGGGGCGGTATCTTCATTCCCACATATGGTGTGAGAATATCATTTAAACTTCCGAACCACTGCCATGTCTTACAGGCGGAGGTCTCGACGATAAAGAGGGCAGTGGACCTATATATATATAGGGTATTTGATGTTGATATCCGGACCTGTACAAATACTCAGGCTGCAATCAGGGCGCTCTCCGGTGTCTACTCGACATCGCGACTGGTATGGGTATGCCGGACATCTTTAAACGAGATAGCAAGACATTCAGACCTAGAGATTATCTGGGTGAGTGGTCACTCTGACACCCGGCGGAATTGTGTTACGAACGAGCTAGCCAGAGAATACTCTCTCCTTGGCAACAAGGATATTGACCATCTAGTTGGGATGCCACTTTCATCTTGCAGACTTCTGGTTCTGGAGAATAAACCCACCTACACTGTATAAAAACGAATCTTGCCCCTATATGATCGGGCTTGTTTGGAGTCATCACTAGACACTTAGTGGCTGATGCGCGTGCTAGTAGACTGGGTCGGTCTGTAGGAGTTATCAAGATGAGGAAGAGAAGGAGACTGTCGAACTTCTCTTATGTCAAAGGATTGTTTTCCTTTGCAGTCCGTTTCTGCATGCCATATTGGACCTAGCTGGTGTGAATATCAGCAGGCTTTCTTCTTTTGTGCATGCGTTTGGTTGGTTGGTTTCGGGACGTGATGCAGACATGTACATTCGTTTGGACGCTACCTTCTATGGGCATCAAAGCGAGACTAATATTGGACCCAAATGACGCCAAGTGTAACAACGCCTAGAACAACTATAAAAAGCGATACTTTTGCAAAAACTCGGCTTTTACTACTATATTATTATTATCTGTCACCTGATCTAAAAAGCTTACTAGGTTTAGTTGTCATTGCTCGAAAAATCCACCACCGACAGTTTCTAAGTCTGTTTATGTACTACAGTCTTTTGGAATTGCTTTTAAAAAGGCCATAATCGTATATGAATCCTCCCATAATAAAGTTACACAATGCTCTTACACTTATTGACCAATGGTACTTACAAATCCACTTTTAATATAGTCACAAATACCATTTGTACCAGTGCTTTAGAGAACCGAAGGTCATGTATCGCAAAATAGTATCTCTCTCAAGCATAAAAATAAGTAATGATACTTGAAAGTATCGTTCAGCGGTAAAGGGTTAAACCGAAAGCCACCAAATTTTATAAATGAAAAGTATCTGTATATATACAATATTATAATACCTCCTGCCTCTACTGAACTGATCAAAAGATTTATACATATATAAAAATAAAAACACACACATCTGTTTATAAATATCATTTCTTTATATTATTTTTGCATTGTTTTTGTGTAAAATAAATTTTATTTTTTTGATTTCCAATAGTTGTGAGCTTGACTTTTTTTCGTCTGCTTTATTTCTCTGGCATATTTTACTGGTTGAGACAGAAATTTTTGTTTTAGTTTAACGTTGGCATTTGACTAATAAGCACTTCGCAAAGAGGCTAAAGTTGCCACGTGTTCCATAGCGACTATTTTTTAAATTTGTGTTTTTTAAACGCATTATATGTGCATATGTACATGCATAGAAAGTGTTTTGTTTGTTAATTATATTGAAATTTGCTGATTTTTGGTTTTTTATTTTTTGTATTTCGTTTTTTTTTTTTTTTAATGTAAGTGAAACAAACAGTGATTTTTATATAGATTGTTTTTTTTTTACGTTTGTATTGTTTATTAGTTTTGTATATATTTGCATTTAGTTTATTGTTGGTATTGTATAATGAAAAATATATGTTTTTGTTCACTAAAATATTTGTGGATATAAAAAGTATACGAGGTTTTTTGTTTTGGTAAATTGATTGTTAAGAAGAATTGATCATTGCGTCAGGTTGCATTAGCTCATAATGAAATCAAACCAAACAGTCAACAATCTTGTTTGACGTCAATCAAGGCTTAAAAATCATTTGTGTAGGGTCATCGACCTTTGATAATTTTGTTATTTTTTTCTTTTTTCTTTATATATTCCCGTATGAAACTCATTTTTCTTTGCCCATAACAATTCGCTGCAATTGTGGTTTGAATTCGCTGCGTTTCAGCAGTGCTTTACTGATAATAATTCAATCAGTTGAACATCTTTGCGTGAATTCATATGGCACCCAAGTAAAAATAGCTTTTGAGTGGTCAGCCTTTTTTAAGAGATTTCAAACTGTCATGAGGTTAATGTTTAGCTCTCTTAGCTAGATCCTGACAGCTTGTATGCCAATCTTGCTCCGTCAGTTTTTAATTTTCATTCATTTTTTTAGTGACTGACAAACGTGAGGTGCATATATGTCATCGAAATTTCGTAATAGATGGGAGCAAAACATTCCTGGTTCCAGAGTTTACGCACAGCATTCTCCTACTGTACAGTTTACAGATTTTATTGTTTTCACAACGTTTTTTCCTTTTTTATAGTAAAAAATATCATAAAGCGTAGTTCTTTAGGCATTTGTCATTATTGTTAACTCAGTTTGTTGTTAACTCAGTTTGGTTTGACAAAAACAATTTGTTCGGACATCATATTTTTTATGCAGTAACTATACTGTAGACCTATACAGTAACTGCATATAAAAAAATTTTGTCTGAACCGAATAGGTGAATCCAGCTTCAGACAACCAAACTGAGTTGAGTTGAGAACGACAATGGCGGCAATTATTTAACTAATTTTCAAATTAAAGAACTTTCTTCAACAAATGCTTCGACACTATCGAATTAGTGTTGTCTGATACGTGTATGGACCTTAACACCATCTAGTGACGAAAAATCGCGTATACTTTTTAATATGATCGCAATATATTTAAAATTTGCCAAAAATTAAACAAATTTATTTTCAATTTCATGTCAATATAATTAACGGGGAAGTTGACACCCTTCTGCAATATCTTCTGTAGTTTGGAATTAATTTTGATATTGTGTCAGTATTGCAATCGTCTTATACGAGTACTAGGCAAAAGATAGAACGTTGATTTTTTCACTTAAATTAATAGTTTAATGTGTGCAACAGTTTTTTTTAATGTACACTTAGGTATTGAAAGTTTTTTTTTTTTTTTCAATTTTATTAATTTTTTATGGATTTTTTTTCTATTTTTTTCACAATTTCTTTTTTTACAAATTCTTAATTTAAATCTTCTCCACGAATTTCAACATATTGTGCGCCTCTTCAGACTCTCGTTACAACATCTTGTGTTTTTTTAATTTCAAAGCAACAATAATACTAAAACGATATTTTTTTGTTTTTATTTTCTCATAACTTTACTTGCAGAATAAAAGAAATAACAAACTTATTTTATAGAGAAAGAGAGAAAGGGAGAGAGAGAGTATAATAGTGAATGTAACAATTTTTCCAAGAATCTAAAACAAAAGATATAAAGAACCAAGAAATTGTTTTAAGATTACTCTACTGCCCACACGAAAAGAAAGAAGAAAAAAAGCGCTTGCTGTGATAATTTTAGTATACGACCAATAATCTACTAAAAAAAGATAATTTGCTGTGCATGTGTGTCCACCACAAAGATTGTGTGAACTATTGCAATTGAATCGAATTGTATAGAAAATTATGACTTTGTACTGAGCCCGCTTTAAGATTGAGTTTTGTCTTTAGAAGTTATAATAGATATTTTTGGATTGAAGAAGGATATCAAATTCTTTCTTGTATGAAGGCCGAAACGATTGTGATATTAAATTGGAACTTTTTGATCTAGAGGAAAAGGAAGAGAAAGATCGTATTGTATTAAATTTTAATGTAATACTTATCTTAATTAGGAATTTCGTACTTAAAATATTTTCTTCTTTTTTTTTGTAAATCTTTTTGTAAAAAAAAGTCTTGTCTTTGGATATCAATTTTTGAGCAAATTGTACTTTAAATTTATTTCATTTAGCAATTGCAGAAATTTTGTATTTCATTTTAAAATAACCAAATATTTTTTTTACTCGTTAAACAAACACAAAACACTACATTTATGAATAACATTCAACGTAAACCGTCAAGTGCATCATCTTCATCATCATCCTCATTAACAACATCATCTTTATCATCAACATTGCCATCAAATGCATTAATTGGCCTTTCAGCTCATCCGCTATCATCAGCCTCAACACCATCATTAACCGCAGATGCATATAACAGCTCATCAAATGCATTAGCACTGACAACAACAGCTCTAGCAGCATCAGAGTCATCATCTTCATCATCGGGAACCATTACATTACAGTCTCCACTATTGCATAACATAGCTGCTGCTTCACCCACACCTCCACCAACTCCGCCTACACCTCCGCCCTCAGCTAGCTATTCTTATACGCCTTCCCCTCCCTCCTCACCCTTTGCGGGAATTTCATTGAATTTTTCCCCACCCACTGCGCAGAATTCATGTGATAGTGGTGGTAGCTTGCCTACTTCTCCCACAGGCAAGGCTGAGGAAACCTGTTGTTCCAATTCCTGTTGTACTTATCCAACTTTAGAGCAAATAAAACGAAAACTCAGAAATCAAGAATCACAAACCCAACTGACCCTCTTAAATTCCCTACTACTTTCCTCCACAGCTAACGCCGCTGTCGTCCAGCACATCCCACATTCGAGTTTAGTAAGATCTGTAACAGCTACTAGTATAATGGATATGCCCTACAACACCTCACCTTCCTTACGTGTGCGCACCACTTCGCTTAATCAACTCAAGAAAACCGCTGATCTTGCCATTGAAAATGAGTTGCATGTCTGTCCTAGTGAAATGCCTGATGAATTGCGTAAACTCTTGCCACCCACGTCGGAGACTGTAATGACCAAACCGTTTCCCATTCGAGGCGAAAGAGCCATCTCTGATGTTTCCACTCCGCATGTTATTGCGATGGTTGGTTTGCCAGCTAGAGGCAAAACATTCATCTCCAAGAAACTGGCACGTTATCTTAATTGGATTGGCATTGCAACAAGAGTGTTTAATTTGGGAGAATACCGTCGTCACGCCACTAGCGCTTACAAGTCTCATGAATTCTTTCGTGCCGATAACGAAGAGGCCATGGCTATTCGCAATCGTTGTGCCAATCAAGCATTACACGATTCTTGTGAGTGGCTTTTAAGCGGCCAGGGCAGTGTTGCTGTTTTTGATGCCACAAATTCCACTCTTGAAAGGCGTAAACTAATACATGAAATTGTCGTCAAACAACACGGTTTTCGTCTTTTCTTCGTTGAGTCCATATGTGACGATCCCACCATAATTGAGCAAAATATCAAGGAAGTAAAGGTCAGTTCTCCCGACTACATAAATATGAATACTGATTTGGTGGTGCGTGATTTCCTTCAACGCATTGAACACTACCAAGAACGTTATCAACCCATAGATGAGGTAAAAGAGGAGCATTTAAGTTTTATGAAAATCTACAATGCCGGTAAAAAAGTGGTTGTTTACAATAACGAAGGTCACGTAGAATCCCGTATTGTCTACTACTTAATGAATATACACATTACACCCAGAACAATCTATTTAACTCGACATGGTGAGTCAGAGCACAATCTCAAGGGCCTTATAGGTGGTGATTCCAATCTTAGCGAACGCGGTCGTTTGTATGCTAAAGCTTTGTCAGCGTACATTCAACAGCAAAACATTGAAGGTCTTCGAGTTTGGACTTCATGGATGAAGCGAGCCATACAGACAGTGGCCGAGGTAAAGGCTCCTCAAGAGCGTTGGAAAGCTCTTAATGAAATCGATGCTGGTCACTGCGAAGAAATGACCTACGAGCAGATCAAAGAAACCTTTCCCGAAGAGTTTAAGGCAAGAGATCAAAATAAATTTGCCTATCGTTATCCACGTGGTGAAAGTTACGAAGATTTGGTAGCACGCTTAGAACCTGTTATCATGGAATTGGAACGTCAAGGCAATGTTCTGGTAGTATCACATCAGGCTGTATTGCGTTGTCTTTTTGCCTATTTTCTAGATAAATCAGCCGATGAGCTGCCATATTTGTATGTGCCCTTACATACTGTCATCAAACTGACTCCGGTTGCCTATGGCTGCAAGGTCGAACATATTAAACTGCCCATAGATGCAGTCGATACACATCGTCCCAAGCCAAAGATACCCGGAGATGTTTCATTAGGTCTTGATGGATTAAGCGGTGAATTGGTAGCTCCCGATGGTGTCGGTAAGGTGTTGATAGTGGGCGATGATGTGACTAAGGCGACTAACGGCGGCATTATAAGCAATGGTATTACTACTACAGCATCATCCGTTTCATCAGACACAAACATCGATGCCGCCACTAGCACCACTACAACAACACCTACACCTAATAATAATGGTAATGAAAGCAATAACAATAATCAATGATGGCGACGCTGTCAACATTAAAGTGCTTTCTCATCAAACGTGATGGTCTGCTGACTCAATATCATTTAAATCGTTTGAATACATTTTAGGTTTTAAAGTGTTTAATCAAATCATTTGTAATTTGCTTTTTTTCAACTCTTTCTTGACACAGTTATGTAGCATATTGTTTAAACGATATTAAAGTTTAAAAATATTTCATTTTCCTATATTTTTTATACAAGAATAAATATAAAATCATCATAATCTTGAATTTGTTACACAGATGCAGTAAAAGTAAATATAAATGAACAGTTTTTCAATAATTCGTGTCAAATTTTTCTTATATCTGGAATATTATTATTTAAATAAAAAGAAATACGAAGTTTTTGAGTGCCATGTGTTTTAATTGTTACTATAAAAAAAGTTAATTGAAACCAAAAAAAAAAAAAAATTATTTAAAAATTCAATTACCTTTGATAGGTGGTGTTACATTTAAAATTGTTCCTTAATTTTACACCCATTTAACAATCTACATTATATGTGATAGTTAATGTAGAATTAAGTTCAAATGATTTTAAAAGTCCCTTAAATGTCACTGAATAATATATATGCTCTCAGTTTTTGTTTTAATATCAAATTAATTGTCTTTTAATAAAAAATTACAAAAAAAAATAATAATAATTTAATAAGTTACAGTTTCTTATATATAAACGAAAATAATAATGGCCATCTATAAAGTAGAATGATGACTGAATTCAATTAAAAGGTAACTAACATGTTAACTAAAAAATAATTATGTTATAAATATATTTTTGTATACATACATGATATATATCTGCCTTTAAATTTAATTTTTTTTAATATATTTTGTCCTTTTTACCATATAAGCGTAATAGTGTGCTCAATAAAACACAGAGACAAGACTTTTCGACTGAATGTAATATGTAAACTTAATAAAATGCTAAAAAAAACAAGAGAAATGTAAACTTATTATTAAGTAAAGAAAATTAAATTACTAAATATACATATACTTAAAAGAAATATTTGTTTATTTAATATATATTTGTAATATTGTAAAAAATGTATACATACCTCAAAATCTTAAATTGTAAACCTTTGATTGTTTCTCGTAAAATATTTTTCTTTCTAATAGAATAAAATATATATCATAAATAAATACATAAAACATAAATGACTTATTCATAAAAATTGTTGTTTTATTTCTTCTGAATTTCGAAAAAAAAAATATTAAAAAAATACAACAGAAATTAATTTTCAATTGTTTATAATTTAATAATATTTTTAAAGGTAAATTATTTATTACACAACTTAAAAAAAGGTAAGTTAAAAATTTAATTATTAATATTATAATAAGAGATTTTTTTTTCTATTTTTCAGTACTCAGGTAAGAATGCTATAAAAATATAAATAAGAAAAATTAATAAATTATACATTAGTTTGTTACTTAGATAACTCACATATGCGTGAACAAAATTATACTATATTCTGATAGCTGCTATCGAGTAAAAAAAAATTGTTCTTGAAATTTTCCAAACACCTCAAAAAAAGTCTACAGCCGCATGCCAACAAAAAATCGTTTTCCCCAACCTAATATAATAATAAACTATTTTTAATATGAATGACATTATTCATCAAAACTTCCAAGCCAAGCTCTTCCAGGTTCAGCCGAGTCATCAAAGATAACTGTGGATTTCTGTTGATCAATTTTGACCGTTTTAATTGAATTGCTTGCTTTAATCTCGTCAATTGTTTGACCAGGTTATAGAAGCGCATAATGTACAATGTATTCAATATAGAAACATAGGACAGCTCACTTAACTCAGTTTTGCACATTTCTCTGAAAGAAATATAAATAACGCGTTACTTGGAGCCTTTGCGTTGTATACCTATAAAATGTATTCCTCATAAGAAAAATTTAAAGGAATGCATTAAAATTAATTATTTGTATTGATTACTAAGTCAAATAGACCAAGTTCAGAAATTGCTATTCTAACCGTTCTATAAATATACAAAAGTTAATATCTACTTTGTATGGGAGGTGCCACTCCCACTTATCCAATTTCACCCACTTTTTGAGTAATGATTTATATTGACCACAGAGTTATTTGGATCAAATTTAGAAACTTTCACTATCACCGTTCTCTAGATATACAAAAATCAATATTAACTTTGAATGGGTGGTGCCACAACCACTTATTCAATATCGCCCATATTTCGACTAATAATGTGGATTGACTAAGAAGTTATTTAGATCAAATTTAGAAACTTTCACTATTACCGTTCTCTAGATATACAAAAAACAGTATTTACTTTGTATGGGAGGTGCCACTCCCAATTATTCAATTTCGCCCACTTTTTGACTGATGATTTGTATTGACCACAAAGTTATTTGGCCCAAGTTTAGAAATTCTTACTATTACTGTTTTAAAAATGTAGACACCGCAAAGTTGAACTAAAACGATCAGTGAAAGTACACCTTTCCAACGCATGTATTGGTTTGTAAATCGGTTTTTAGTGGTTCTTCATATAAAATTGCTGACTTGTATACAGTTCTACTGCGGTATTTAAATTTTGTAATGTTATTACGTTTAAAACAAAGCAACTTTTTACTTTGTATTTGCCGTTATGGAATACGGATGATATGATCTATCATATTTAATACTTGTCGGCAATCATTTCACTTTTGCACGTTTATAAAGCTCCTTCTATGTTAGTAGGCGCTCGATTGCGTTGTCCTAATCGCCTTTTCAATATCGACCACATATTTTCAATATGCTTTGGTTTGGTTTAGTTTAAGGACGAGCATCCATCCGTCATACCGAAACGATGGACGCAAACACTCGGGGACCAAATGGTCCATTGTGATCAACCTGTGCTAAAAGGAAACCTATATGATTAAAGAGAAGAAAACATAAAAACAATCTAAAAGAGAAATCTAAGGAAAACTAAAGGAAAAAGCTTGAAGGTCCTACACTCCCAGGGACTCAATCAATCCCCATGCGACAACCAGCTGAGGCTCTTGGTAAACCGAAGGATAACGGTAGGGTCGGGACACGAAAGGAAGGTTAGAGTGAGTGCCTTGAGAGCCGTCTGGCTGTCCACGAAAGCAGTCACTTGGCCCTCAAAGCAGCCAATCTCATTTTCGATTATCTCCACTGCCTTTCTAGCAGCAAAAACTTCCGCCTGAAATACACTGCACTCACCACTCAACTTATAGGAAATCCTAAGGTCAAGTTGTTCGCAGTAGAAGTCAGCACCGTTGCCTTTTTCCGTCTTAGATCCGTCTGCATAAAAGACCAGGTCGGCAAGAAGAGATTCACACGCTGCAATCATCACTGCTGGATATCACCACCTCCACAGTCTCAAAACTCATGGTCAACAGGAAATAGTCACTCCCTCCACTCGTTCTAAGACTCAAATTCAGACAGCGCAGAACATGCGCATGTCCCTAATCAGCATCCCGCTAAAATCTGAGTTCCCTGAGCCGCAGGGTACTCCTTGCCATAAGAAGGTAGATTTGAAGGTCCAACGGACGGACGTCAAGCAACACATTCAAAGTCGCCTGCGGAGTATTCTTACACGCCCCGTGATGAGAAGCGAAGCGGAATGCTGCACACTGCATAGCTTCAATAAGTCCAACCTACCGCCCACCGCGTACCACCAAACAAAGCAACCATAAGTAAAAATGGGGCGAACCACCGTACTGTACAGCCAGTGAACAGCATGCGATTTCAAACCCCAATTCTTCCCGTTGAAGTTCTTACAGTAGAGTGTCATCAGACCCATTTATAGTAGTGTTTTTACCATTTTATATGAACATTTAGCTCTGTTGTAAGTGGTTATTGCGTAAGCTCACAAATCGATGAAAACGATGATAAAATTGAAAGAATTGTGTTTCGGAATGCTAACCTACCCACCGTATTCTCCAGATTTAACCCCCAGCGACTTTTTCATGTTTTCAGATCTCTAGAGAATGCTTGCCTGAAAGAAATTTAACCTCTTGAGACCTGTACATGAAGCGATTATTATAACTGTTTATTTTGTTATATATCGTTATCTTTTAGTCATTATTAAAACACTCGTGGGCTTATTGAAAAAAAATTAAAATTTTCCAATTGTAAAAAAAATGGCGATAACTTTGGTAGAAATACCATCTGTTGATAGTTTTAGAAACTCTAAGAGTCTTTACCGAGAAACACTAGTCCAGCAGCTTCCCAACAATGTCGCTACTTGTAATAAATAACGATAATTTAAACTACACATATGTGTACCCAGGGTCCCAAGGGGTTAAGTCCAATGATGAAGTAATCGCTGAAAATGAGGCATATTTTGACAAGAAATAGAAATCGTACTATAAATGGCAACTATGTTGAAAAATAAAATCGGGTTTTTTCAAAATTTTGTTTTTTTTCTCTTACTTTTTCTTCTTATCCTACGGACTTATTGAGCGACCTGTTATATAAATTAAAAGGCCTGTTTCTCTTCTTTCCAAATCGGCTGAGAAACTTGAATAATATTCCAATAAGAAACCGGTTTTATCTTTTATCCGTGTCTTAAGATTTTGGAAGTGTTTCAAAAACAGATTCTTGTTGTACTCGATAACGCCTATCAGAAAAAAAGTATCACAACCCAGGTGTTGGTTTGTTGCACCGTATTATTTACTTCTATGAAACAAAAGCAGGTCTGAAATTTCAAAAAAGTGCTGGTGTGCAGCCTTAGGCAGTTCGAAAATACTATCGCTGGAAACTAGATACTTTGGACTAAATAACCAATGTAAAATTACGCTTGCCAACCCTTGCCGGATCCAAGATCCAGATCCAAGCCTTAAAATATGAAATTATTTTTCTTTTTTCGATAGGAAATTGATTCTTTTTTTTTATTGGCCCCATACCTGACGTATTATTTGAATTCATGCAGTGCTAATAAGCGTTAGTAAAACGAAATGCATATGTGTGCCTAAACGTAAACAAACTATAATTATATTGATGGCATTCACATAAAGCTAAATTTTAAAAATATTATTTTTTAGTTTAAATTTTGTAGTTGAAGGGCGCTTCCTTTGTTAAACAAAAAATAATTAAAAGAAGTTTAAGTGCAGTTCAACTAAAAAAGTGTAAGCTGTTAAACCCCATATAACATATCAATTCTCATTTTTTTAAATCGACTTTATATATATGATTTGTTTAATGTTAATTAGTATTAGAATTTGAATTATTGTAAATTAGCAATAGATTGGTTATTCAATAGGATTTAAAATTTATATATAAAATTAAAGAGACTGTATATAAAATAAACAAATATAAGATTAATTTATAGAATAAACTTATGAAGGTTATCAATTTATTCAATAAAAACAGACAGTAGAAAATGCATTTTATTGAATATTGTATAAACCATAACATTTCTTTTTCTTTTTTTTTTCAATATTATTAGAAAATTTTTCACTAAAGTATTAGTAAAATTTTATTTTATATACGAGAAATTTATCTTTATTAAGTATATATTGTGTTGCTCTTAAAATTTAAGATATCTTGCTGTTACATACATACATCAGATAAGTATAAATATACATACATTTAAATTAAAATTTATTAACTATATTTTCCTTAGCATACATACATAGATATGTACAACTAAAGAATTATAATTTTATTTATTACAAAAAGATGCTGTAGCTTGATAATATTGAAAAAATTCACTTTCAAATCATATTCTCATAAATGGCTTTAAATTTTTTTTTGCAGCATGTGAAATGTATGAAATGTAAATGCATAATACATACATGCATACATATAAACATGACTAAGACGACGTCTAATTTGGCGTCAAATTTACAACAACAACAACAACAACAACAACAGCACGATCTTCATTCAGTCAATTGAAAATCGAAAATATATTGCTATAGAAAGATAAGGATTAAATCGAAACATACACTATGTCGGAAGACAGAGTTTTTAAGGATGGCGATATAGTATGGGTAAAATTGGGCAACAATTGGTGGCCGGGTGAGGTGACAGGTCCGAATAGACGTCCGGAGGGATTAATAAAAAACCTGAAACGGGTGCCCTATTGTGTGGTGAAATTTTTTAATGAGAATGCATAGTAAGTATTTTATTTTTGCTGAAAATTTTTTTGCCCTCGAAATATTTTCCCTTTTTCCCGAAACACTGATCGTTAGTAACTTTTCTCTTAAATTTTTTTCGTTTTTTCTGTTGATCCTCTTGTATAAAAGTTACTTAAAAAATTCTCATTTGAGCGCAATTCACTCTTTTTATCCGATTTATTTATTTTTTTTTTTTACTTTTGGAGCATATTGTTTCTATAAAGCATCGATTGCCTTGCTTTAGCTTCATTAAACAGTAATTTTTAATCTAAGTAGGTGATTAGTCTATTGTAGCTCGCCTCCATGTGATTGTGTAATGGTAAAGATCCATGCTAAGTGGTGGTGGTCGCCCTTACTTAGCATTGCCTTTTTTTACCCTGATCATTCGTATGATGTTTGTCATCATCAGCAGAGGTAAGTTGGAATATTATGGCGGCTTCCTTTAGATGTATTAGTATGCAGGGGAGTTGAAAGTCTCTTTATTAAACACTCCAAACTGTGTTGTTAAGTCCTCTGCTGGGGATTCGAGAATCAGAGCCGCTTGTGTTAGATGCGGCCACTCTAACCACTGCACCACGCCACCCCAACAGATTTATTGCCTGTATTTATTCCTTACAAGTCGTGCAATTGAGAACTCCCTCCTTGACTGTCACTTGGACTGAACAAAAATACTATGACTTTTTTAAAATTTACTTTGTGACGAAACTGAGGAATAAATGAAGAGAATGACAGCTACTTTCTAGTTTAGGAGGTAGACCAATATGTGGTTTATGGATGGGTCAAATGGGTACATAAGTAGGGGCACTTGGGCCTAGAATGAAATATTCGGAACCCATCAAATAACTCGAAGTTTACACCATCTATAGATGTGTATAATTTCACTTGAATAGAAAGAACAAAAGACTGATCTGATAGTCAGCTCGCCCTATGTAAATGACACAAAGTTAGTATGCGACTATCTGGGTAAATTAAAACAACTTGATAGAGACAGGAAAATACGGTTAGCCTCTGTTGGATTCCGGATAATGTGGGAATTCGGGAGAATGAACTGGCTAAGAATGAACTGCTTAGTGGAAGGGAAGACAAAGCCACACGGGTTTGAAACGGTCGTAAACTTTTGGTAGACAACTACGATAGAAAAATATTTCAGTTTTGTATCAGACTATCTAGGTATAAACCGAGTATGATAACCGGTCTTTTGACCGATATTGCAGATTCAATGGACATTTAAATAGAAAAGGCGTTGTTTCAAATCAATTTGCAGATTATGTGGGGAGGCAACTAAACCACCTAAAAGAAGAAAAAAAAATCACCAAATCTTGAAATTCAGCAGCTCATCAAGGTTGAGAGGCATAGATCAAAGGATCGCAGTTACAAATAATAATAATGACTACTTTTTAAATTTTCAAATTCTTAAAAAAAAATTTTTATCTTTTATTAAAATTTTAGTGAATATGTACGAAGTGCAAAACAAATATTTCCTTTTCAATGTGCAAAAAAGGAAGAATTCCTTAGAAAGGGATATTGTAAGTCTCAAGTCATTTTCTTGAAAAAATTTTTATTACAATTCATTTATTTTTTGACAGCACTTTATAACAGCGGTAGTTCTTTTATGGAGAAATTTCCCGAAGATGTTGAAGTTGCTGAGCGACTAACACGTTGTAAAGAAACTACTCTTATAATAAATGATCGTCCGAATAGTATTGTTAAAGCGATATTAGGCCAGCCTTTAATAACGACATATGATGGCTATTATGAAGGCACAAATTATCAGGAAAATCGCCGTAGTGGGGTAAATAATTATAAAATTTGCTTAAAAACAAATAAAAATATAATAAGTAAATAATAATAATAATTTAATATATATATATATATATATATATATATATATATATATATATAATTTAATATATATATTATAATTTAATATATATATATATATATATATATATATATATATATATATATATATATATAATATATATATATATATAATATATATATATATATTTTTTTTTTTTTTGTAGGATTCTGTTACGAAAATTTTAAATATAACACAAAATCGTACTAACGAAATCGCTTACGATAAACATGGAACATCATCAAATTCTTTAATAACATCAAACCTACCTTTGAATAATACCAAAAATGTTGCAACAAATCACGTTACTAATAACAACACAAATTACCAGTGTAATCTATGCGATTTTACCAGTGTCCGACAAAATGTTATGATACTGCATCGAAAAATGCACAGTAATAGAAATTCAATGCAATCCAATAGCACAATATCATTGGCGAAATCATCACCAAGACCAACACCATCACCTGCAGCAACATTAGCAGTAGTGGCAAAAACAACTACTGCTTCAACAGCACCCACAACGACGGGTGGTAACAAAAATAATTTAACTCAAAATCAAATCATTAGAAATGAAAAAAATAAAAATAAAACCAAAGTAAGTACAACGACAGCAGCGGCTACAAGTAGGTCAGAAGCGACAATAAGAACGAACGCATCTAAGGAACAAATCGTTGTTGTTGATACACAATCTATAGCTAAAACTAATAAATCGAAAACAACAAAAGTAAAAAACAATACAAAGTCGATCAAGGAAAGTGAAGCGGAAAGTGCTTATGCAACTATACTCTCTGATTTTTGTCCAGGTGATACGGAGCTTCCTCCCACATCGGAGGAGAAACACTCCAGACGTTCCTTGCGACATCGTAAGAATTCTTGCGAACCGACTATAGTTGATATAACTAATGGTTCATCTAACATGATATGTCTTGATCTTTCTGAAACAAAATCAATTCAAAAGATACCCAAAAAACGAGATTTTTCCTTGCTACAGTTGCGAAAAGATACTGAAAACGATCTTTCGGATCCCGACGTATGTATAATCGATGAAGAAAAAGAATCTGAATCTGACTCTGCAGTTGTTACTCCAGCTAAAACGACTAAAGAGGATGCAGAAGATTTGCGTAAAATTTTATTGGCCGATTGGAGTGACGACGATGATTCTCCACCGGATGCAATTGTTGTGGAGGATAGTATAGTGGTAGACAATACTGAAAGCAACGAGTATCTAGCAGAAGCAATAAATGAACCAAATGCTGGTACAGTGACAGCGTTAACATCGACACCGATTGTACCAGCATCTGTAACGTTACCAACAACTGCTCGTATACGAAATATACCGAAAAAGGATCGTCGCGATGTAGTTTTGCAAGATTTCAACAGCGATTTGTCACTTATACCGGTTAATGATAAGGCAAGTGAACATAGAAAGCCCATGGATGTGGATATCGATAGTTCAAATTCTTCGGTGGTTGAAATAATTGAAGATGAACAATCTGCACACATAATTACTATCAACGACGACGAAGAAGAAGTGGTGGTGGCTGCCACAATAACACATAACGAAGATCAAAATAGCATTGCTGTAGTTTGTGAACGCCGAGATAGCGATTCTGCTGTAGGTCTAGCATATCATAAATCGAATTCTGCTGCCACTTCTTGTTCGACATTATCGTGTTTTGATTTTCAAGAAGAGGAAGATGAGCAAGAAACTGCAGCACCTACAATATCACATTTCAAAAAGAAATATCTTTCAGGAGAAAAATTGCAAAATATTTCTTCTGTAGATGATGCGGTAAACGATGATAATTTGAACAAGAGTCGAGCTGAGTTGGCCGAATCAGATCAGAAATTAGCAGCCGACATTGAATCGCTGTTAGCACAAACACAACCGCCAATAACGGATCTATTAAATGCTCATAGCTTGGAAGAAAGTATTTTAGTAAAAGATTTGCCCATTAAGGAGAGAGGCAAACGAATTTTTAAATCACGTAACAAGTCAAGATTTGCAGAAAATCCTTCGACAAATACGGTTTTACCAGTGTCTGTAGTTGAAGGCGACACAACAAAGGTGGCAGAAGAAAATAAGTTCATATTTAACAATGAGAAAGAAATTAACGAATCAAATGATATTGTTGAGAATACGGTCGGTAAGGAAGCTATCATAGAAGAGGTGGAAGAAACTGTAATTCCTACTGAAACTGCAATAGAAACATCTATTCAAGAGACTTTATCTAACACCTCTAAGGATAAGGATATACCAACCTATTTGAATAAGGAGCCATTGCCGGCCAATGAAAATAAAGAGAATGAAGAAATTTCTAAAAGCGATAATAATCAAACTGTTCACGTTGAAAAAAGTCAATTGGATAAAGAACAATTAATAACTCCTGAGGAAGATTTTGTGGGAAATGAGAACTTGGCTGATGAAATAATACAAGCCTTACCGGGAGAACAAAATGAGATTGTAGACACAAGCGAAGTATCGGTTACTAATACAACTATTGAACATGAAATTTCAGCTGAAGACAATGATAATAATGTTAACGATAATTTTGTCGTTCCTAATGAAGAGGAAATCAACAAAAGCCTAATTGCAATGAAGGAAAATAGTGTGATAGATAATTCGGAACTAGAACCTTATGAAGAAATCGAATTAGCTAAAACCTCTGAGAATTTAGAGACGTTAAAAGAAGTTGATGGCGAAGCAACCGCACTTGAGGAGAGTGCAGAAATTGTGAGTTTGGAAAAAGTACACGATAGTGATAATCCAAAGTTATCGACAGAAGACATTGCGTTAGAATCAAAAACATCAGAACAAGTAATAGATAACGCTAACGATCATGAAACTTCAGAAAACTTATATAAAATACGAGTAAAATCATCAGAACTGTTATTTGAACAGGCTATTGATTTCGCATCAGAGCAAGAACAAGACACACTGTCAGTTAATGATGTGAGAAATGCTGACACACGACTGATTACCACTACACCCACCGATGAGAACAGTAGCATGGGAGCTTCAGATACTGGTGCTGAATTTGGTTCTCCCACATCAATGTTAAGTGAAGAGCGTTTACCAGCATTCCGTTTCGAAAGCAATCAAACACCTCAACCAGAAATAGAAACTTTTGAAAATGATTTACGTAAAGAAACCAAAGATGACGAAAAATTGATCGAAGACATATTAGATAGAGCAAACCTTAGGGAAAACTGCTTGTTCACTCATAGTCCTTTAAAGCAAAGACGCTTTAGCATGAACTTAAATTCTGTACAAACTGAAGCAAATGCAATAAAACGCCCACGTTTAAGTATAGATGACAATAAAATAAATTATGTAAATAATTTCGATAAGTCCGTTCCATTGCTACAACAATCTAAACTGGAAGTAAATAGTCGTCCTAAAAGTCGTCATATGAAAATAACACCGCGACGTAATGTTAGTGAGTTATTTATAAAACAAACGAAGGAAAATCATAATAATAAAAGTAAATCGTTGGATAATATTACGAACGCACAGAAATCAATCAAGAAAATACAGGAAAACAAAGAAGAGCTCACTTCGACGGAAAATACAGACGAATATGAAAAAAGGACTGAAAATATTGAGAAGCACGATACGACAATTGTGGAAACAATCATTAAAGCTAAGGATCCAGAAGTTGATGAACAATTCATACACGAAAATGTTTCCCACGAAACAAATAGAATTGAGGAAAATATTTCAAATGAAGTATTAGAACATAAAGCTGATCAAAAACAAGATAATGAACAAAAAGAGTCAGTTTTAGAAAAGCATAGCTTAACTGAGCAAATGAATAATACTAGTGAAATGAATGAAGAAGCTCAGTCGAATCAAATAAACGATTTGCAAGATAATAGTATAACATTAGGAAAGTCTACAAAGGACTTACCTACTGAAATCGTAATTACTCACGAAATTCAAACTAATTTGGAATCTAAAGAAGATCATCTATCAAATATAACAGAAATCAATTTAGAGACAACTGCTTTATCGGATAAAACCGATAGTACTTTACAGGACTCCTCTGAAAAAGAAACGGAAAAAGTTAATCTGAAACATGGTGAAAACTCAGATGCAAACTTGAGTGAAAATCATGAATTAAATCTAAATGATGCAGAAGATTTAGAAAGTAATATATCCACCCATAATATAACAACGTGTCCATTTTCTCCTGGGGTAGCACCACCCACACCACAGGAGCGAGAAGTTGTAATTCAATGTGATAACCCCTCAAACCAACCAATAAATGAACTACACCAGCTGCTACATGGAAGCTATGAAAACAAATGCGAGTCGGCTTTTAATTACTCAACAAGTCCAAAGAAAAGCGATATATCAAATTCGGAAATTATTCAACCTCAAACTCCTTTCAATGAAACAAATCTTATTGAGGAAATTGAAACGACTCCTCCAACCATTAAAGCAGTAGATGTACTTCAAGAAATAGTAGCAAACAAAATAAGTGAAACTGAATTACAAGCACCTGCAACAGAAAAAACGCAAAATTTTGTAACAGAAAATGAAAGTAAAATTGGATCACAGGAAAAAGACGAAAGTGAAAGTCAAATAATGTTGTCTCCAACAACGCAAGAAAAGAACGAAAGTGAAAATCAAATAGTGACGCCATCTATACCGCAAGAAAAGGTCGAAAGTGAAAATCAGATAGTGGCACCATCTATACCGCAACAAAAGAGCGAAAATGAAAATCAAATAATAACGCCAACTATACCGCAAGAAAAGGACGAAAGGGAAAATCGGATAGTGATGTCATCTACACTACAAGAAAAACACGAAAGTAAAAATAAGATAATAATGCCATCTATATCACAAGAAAACGATGAAATTGAAAATCAAATAATAATGCAGTCTGCACCCCAAGAAAGGCACGAAAGTGAAAATCAAATAATACTGCCATCTATACCACAAGAAAAGAATGAAATTGAAAATCAAATAATAATGCCATCTACATCGCAAGAAAAGAACAAAAGTGAAAATCAAATAATAATGCCACCTACACCGCAAGAAAAGGACGAAAGTGTAAATCAAATAATAATGTCATCTACACTGCAAGAAAAGCACGAAAGTGAAAATCATATAATAACACCATCTATACCACAAGAAAAGGACGACAGTAAAAATCAAATAATAATGCCATCTACACCAAAAGTCAAAGATTTAATTATAGAATATGAACCTGTAACGCCTCAAGGTATAATCGAATGCGATCCCAGTATTCCGGCTCAGATAACACCAGAGAAAGAGGTCGTTATTGAAAATGAAATGGAAGCTGGAGGAACATCTCCGTCTTCGATTACACAAGAAAAAGATATTATAATTGAAGAAAATCTCCAACTGGAGGAAAAAGAGTCACTAATTGAAAGAGAATTTCAAGAAATACAGCCAAAAGGAACACCACAAAGTGCTTTGCAAACGGATGCCGATAAAGCAGCAGAGGAATTTCTCATAGAGTTCGATAGTATTGTTAACCATAGTCACACGGTGGAAGAAAATACACCAAACACTTCCATTGAAGAAGCCATTAATGCCGAAGATCTAATAAATAATATAATTGAAGAAGTTCATGAAGATCATCCAGTTAAAGAGGATCACACTCCTAATAAGGTCGACTCTACAATATCTCTGCAATATGAGGAGACCAATCCAACATACAGAGTTGTAACACCGACAACTTCATGGAATCAGATTTTTAAAGAATCATTTGCAAAGCGATCCACCAGCCTAGCCAAGAGACGTCAAACTATATGTTTAGAATTATCAGATACAAAAGAAGGTGTTGCGTGTAAAAAACAAGCTTTGGATTTCGAAACAATACTTCCCGTGAATAAAACTCTAAGACGTTGTGCTGAGCGAAAACTTACCTTGCCGGCCGTTGAAACTAAGCCGCCGAATAATAATCTACAACATGGCATTTTCACCATAAACCATAATCAACTTACACTTAATAAGAAATTCATACCAACAACGAAGCGTAAATTATCTATTGAGGATAATATTACATCGTTCATAATAGAACGGCCAAAGCCTCAACACACACAAGCAACAGGCGGCGGTGGTCCACCACCATTGCAAAGGATTCGTCAAGGTGCCACTTCAACTGCCAGAACAACTGAAGATAGCACAGCAGAGCCGCTACGAAGTCATGATAACTTGTACCAGGAACTATTTCATCCGGTAAGCTTAGAGAATCTAAAAGTGTTTATATTGGTTAAAAAATTTTTTTTTTTGCTTCATTTACAGATACCTTCACCACCTACACCCTGTCTAGAATCATCACAAAGACCCGAAGGTGCTCGTGTTATTCATCAGCAAATTATAAGTACTCCCGCTGTAACCACCATTCCCACAAAACCAACGACGGATACGAAAATTTCCAAAAATAAACAAATTGGAATAGACTCTCGAGGAAATAAATACGTCATAATAAAAACACCCCCAACCGATATAATCGTACAGCCGACACTAGCATCATCAGCAACAGCTGCGGCTACGGCTGCGAATAGCTATGGTACAACGATAACTATACAACCATTACAGCGAACCAATACCGAGGCTGCATCAACAAAATCAACTAAAAATAAAACTTCTTCAACATCTTCGTCAGTTCGTAAGCAACAACATCAGCAGCAGCAGCAGCAGCAACATATGAAACAAATATCAATAACAGTGCCAGCAAAACCTTCAGTTGAGATTGCAAAATCATCTGACGCCGGTAGTAGTAAAACGATGTCACGTAATAGGCGAAAAACAACTCAATCTAAAGCTGTATCAACCGCATCAGTAGAAACAAACAGTAGTATTAAAACTGCTAAACATAGACAAGCCATGGAGGCACTGAGCCGACGTTTGAGTATTGCCTCGGAGGCGCCACCTTTAACGAAATTATCGAGAACATCAAATACACATGTACAAACACAGCTTTCAAATACAAGTAATATAGCGACATTCTTTAGTGATACTCCAATATCGAATATAGCTCATCAGCAGTTGATAAATCTACAACAACAGCAGCAGCAGCAGCAGCAACAACAATCGCCAACACCAACACTAACTTCACCAATCATTTTAAATAAAAATGCCCATCAACATACAGTTATACAACGCAAACCCCGTAAACTGGCACAACACCAACAAAATTTACAACAACAGCAGCAAAATTTCCTACAGCAACAGCAACAACAACAACAAAGCGCTGCGAAATCTTTACAATTATTGCAATTGCAACAACAGCAACAGGCCCAATTGCAACAGCAGCAGCAACACCAATTGCAACAACAATTTATAACACAAATAACAACGCAACAACAGCATCAGCAGCAGCAACAACATAATTTAATACAACCACCACCTCTACAACAAATACAGCCACAAACAGTGCAGGTGCAACAACAACAAATAGTACAACAAAATGATGGAATTATAATAACGACAACTGCAACTGAAGACGTAAGTTTATTTCTTTCAATATCTCACTTTTTCACCACCACCGTGTTGGCAGTATTAGGCCATATAAGAAATATCTTCGTTTTTTTTTTAAGTTTTGAATTGAGCACACCCCTCATATGTCCGACGTCACTTGAAGTATTATGACCGTTCAGTTCACAAATTTTTCGACAATTTTTCGCATAACTATTTTATTGTCGTTTCTTTAGACATTTCTTCGAACAACTCATTCCAAATTATTGAAAAAGTTTATAGTTTTAAAACCTAGTAATTTAAATCAAACCTAAATCGGGATGTCAGAATTTTAAAAGTTTTGTTTCAATTTTTTATCTGTGATATTGTCACCAATCGCCATAATTTTATTCTTTTATTGAGAGTATTAAAATTATTTTTATTACTTTAGGATAACGTCATCGATTCAAATACTCAACTGATAGCTTTACCCACACAACCCTACCCCGGTTATTCGGAAACGTTTTTACTGTGCAAAGTTAAGGGGAATACTTGTAAACCTGTTGATAATGTGCCGCTGTATTTGAATCATCAACTTAATGAGCTTGTGCCTGTTCCTTTGGAGGCGTTAGAAGGAGGACCTACTCCGCCGCAAAATCATCAAATTGAAATTAAATCACCTAATGTTACACAACAAATATTAACAGGACCCCAAAATACTGCAGTACTTCAAGATAGTGAAAATAACTTGCACATGGCTAACATAACTTGCGGCATAACGGATGGAGACAACATCCCTCACCAAGCAGCTGGTGTTGAGGCCGGCGAACATAATCTACAACAACAGCACAATCCAAATCACACACAACAACAATTAATAGAGGAATGTGTCGTTGAGGATAATACAAGCAATGCGGGCAACAATCAATTGGCGGATTTCAGCGGAAATCAAAATGTAAATAGTGAATTAATACCAAATAATGGTATACTGTTAAATATCGAGGGTCAGCAGGTGCTTTTAGATGCGGCAACATTTGCACATTTACTTGCAAATCCCGATGCTAATACTCAATTGATATCTGATGATGGTACAGAATACGTTTTGACCCATGAAGTTTTAGCGGCACTACAAATGCAACAGGAGCAGCAACATGCCTTAGAGTTGGCAAATGCCGCAGCTGCAGAACAGCAACAGCGGCAACAGCAACAACCACAGTTGGAACAATCATCAGGTAGAAATGATATAATTGCCGTAGCTTTGGCTGGTTCCGATCTATACGACAGCGAAGTTCTCACCATAGACACTTCACAGGGCGTGCAACTTATTGATGGCGATGGCAGTATAGTATTTCCGCAACAATCGGTTGCTGCTATAACACAAAACCAGCATTTAACACCACCCGCCGTTGTTACAAATGCTGTCCTCGACCAATCGCCCATTATGTCAACACTTGAAGTACCCTCATCCATTGCTACTGGCCATAAATTACAGGGCACTCAGTTGATAACCGTGCCGTCGCCACATCATTTGGCCGCTTCGTCAAATGCCGCTTTAGGCGGTCGTTCAAATTTAGAAGATAGTCTAGCTGCCATTGGTGTAACAACGCAATCATCAAGCGTACCTTCTTCATTAGGATTACCCATTACCGTTACAAATCCCAATATTGCATCAAAAGTAACATCAGCTGGTTCACTTAATGATATGTTACAATTCGTCTCTCATCGTCCGGCTACAGCGGCTGCTACAGCAGCTGCCGTAGCTGCCGCTGCCTTAGCAGGAGAATCACGTATTTTTACCGATTAGGTTCTACTCAACGAGGATGAGGTGGATTTATATGATAGCATTGTTGACACTCATTATGAAACATTTTAGTTAAAAAATCCAAAGGACAATGTGTCAGCTCTGTTTAAATAAACACTTTGTTGTTAAACAACAAATACAAAAACAAACATAAATATAAACCGAAAATTATAAATTTTAAGTTTTTAGTTAAGCCTAGAATCGTATTAACTCAATGTTATAGTGATTTATTCAAAAACAACAGCAACAACAACAAAAAGAATATAGTTGAATTTAAAATTCAAGTGGAAATATTCACTGTTTTCAACCTTTTAAACAGTTTCTAAATAAGCGTATATAGCGTATTCAAAAAACTGGAATTTAAATTAAAAATCCAACTTTGGCAAAACACCGCTTTTTAATGAATCGATTTCGGTTATGGTTTGAAGTATTTTCGTAAACTAATAAATGCAATTATGCATTAAATGAAAGAAAAGGTTTTCAATTAAATTTTAAACAAAAATCTTCTCTTTCTCTGTCTAAGCACAATGGAAAGTTTATAAGAAAATTTTATGTAATTTGTTAAAAGTTAACTTTCCGCGTCATCTAAAATTCGTTGTAGATTAAAGAAAACAAGCAAAAGTTGTCTTTAATCTATTACAAAAATATCGGAAAACGAACACGACTTGCCAAGCATGATAAGGGTGAATATTTTAAAACAGCACACACATTCACCCTTATAGTGGTTGGCCAGTTGGTACCGTATTTCGACATTTTTATGATAGATTAAATTAAAGTTTTGCTTGTTTTCTTTAATCTAGGAAAATTATTTCGAAATTTGAAATCGACCCGCCAGCAATGACAAGCGCCATTATAACGACAAAATGATTTAACAAGTAACTGTATTATTTGCATAAATAATTACTTTTAATTTAATACCAAAAATTTATCATTTACTTGTTTTACCTTTGCCTTAGCGGCGTTGTCTTATTACGAAATTTTTGTAATAGATTAAACAACAACTTTGCATATAGTGCTTAATCCAGAACAAGAATCTCGAAATACGTTTCATTAATTTTACCTCGATACTAAAAACAGGAGCCTTCGAAAAATAAAAATAAAATCGAAACCGGTTTTCTATTTCGGTTTTTGAATACTCTACGTGTATGATATCATTTAGCAAAAATCAATTTGAAGTGAATAAATCCCATCAAAAAAAAAGAAAATAAAAGGAATTAAAATTAGTTTTAAGTTGTAAATTTGTTTCTTAGTTTTATATCTAAATGTTATCATATAGCATTATGTTCTTCTCTATTTTTTTCACTTACGAAAGCCCTTCAAAAATAAAAAAAAATAAAAATATTTATAATTTCATTAAAAATAATAATAAAAATAGTAATCGGCGTATATACATACATATTTTCTCATAAGACTTTAGTTTTTAAGCAAGTATATAACAAAAACTAAGTGAAATTTATTTTTACATTTCAAATGTATAATTTTATTTAAACTACAACAGCAACAAAGAGCAGTTTATTTTTTGTATTAAAAAATTCAAAATAAAAAAAAAAATGAAATAACTTCAAAAATGATATATTTATAAAATTGTTGTAATCTAATATATATGAAAATTAAAAACAAAAAAAGATGTGTAGCGAAGCCTTAATAATATTAATAATATTACTAATTACAAAAAAAAAAAAAACGAAAAAGAAAAAAAACTTAAAAAATTATTTATATAATTATAATCCACTTTAATTAAGATATGACAGAAAAAACAAACATTTAACATTAAATTATATGTAATTTAAGAAAGAAATAATCAAAAAAATTAAAAATAATTATATGAAATATAATAAAAATTATATGTATGTAATATAAAGAAGAATAAGAAAAATACAAAATACATTTATAAAACACTTGCATGGTTTCCTTTTTTGGCCAAGAGTTTAGTTAATTATTCAAATGAAAATCATTGATTTTTATTCGTTTTTAACTTCTTTTTTTTTCTAAATTAAAATCATTGTAGAAAATTTATACCTCTCTGTTTGATACTGTTTAATTATTATTTTTTCTTAGTTTATTTTAATATGAAATGATAAATAAATACAAATTAATTTTAATAAAAATATCTTTTCTCTGTCATTCCTCAAGGGAGTATATTGGGTTTCCAGAAAGCATCCATTACTTTGTTTCAGTTTCATTAATCAAGTTGACTTTTCAAGCTAAGTAGATGGTTAATCTACTGTAGCTCGCCTCCATATGATTGTGTAGTGGTGAAGATACTTGGTGGTGATTCTTACTTGAGCATTGTAATTTGTTTCCCTGTAGGTGGCGTTTTTTCCTGATCATTCGTCTGGTGTTTGTCATCACCGCCAGAGGTAAGCTGGAAGGTCAGGAGGCTTCGTCTTTATTTTTTAGATCGAGTTGTCTAGAGGAAGTTGAAGCCTGTTTATTAAACACTCGAAACCACAATAAAATTTGTTTCTTATGTCCTCTGCTGGGGCTCGAGAGCATGGGCCGCTTGTGTTGTTATGCGTGTGCTTTTACCACTACATCACTTCCTTTTCTGTACAAATTTGCAGTTAATCTTCAAATGATAACTAATGAAAACGGCATTAAAAAAAATAGTTTTGTTCTGAATATAAAAAGTTTAATACACCTCTATGCTAAATTTTCTTTCGAATCGGAATTTTTTTCGCTTACAACTTTGGCATTCTGAGTTTGGTTTTGTTTAATTTTTTTTCAGTTGTATATAGGATCTTAGTTACGTTTTTGTAAGTTGTATAATTTGGATCACTGGAGCATCTCTTCGCTAAAAAAAGGATTGATCGACCCGTATTAGTAATTGTACTAATATGATAGTTTCTTGTCCAACAACACATTCAGATCAATAGAAATAAATCCTAAGCAAAGAAAAATCCATTTGATTTGATACTTATGAGTCGATTGTTAACCAAACTTGATTGCGTTGCCAGTTGACGAAAATTATATTACGTTCGGTTAGAGATTGCAAATAATTTAATCGTAATCGTAATCACACTGGTAATCGTGCGATTAAATTTAATCGCACCCTACTTGCGTAAAAAAGCAGCACTCTAAATGTAGATCAAAATACACACAACTATTTAGAATCTGCACGAAAAGCGTTTAAATTTTCTCCAGTAGGTAGGTACGAAAGGCGGTACCGAAGTACCCCACCCAGATACTACAGCGGCCCATTGTGGAAAGATATTTTCCTGAAAAGAAATGGAAACAAAGAAAAGCAAGGAAAGAAGAACAGAGGGAGGAAAAGAAGAAGAAAAAAAGAAGGATCAAAAAGAGTATATAGAAAGGCATCAATTAGGCATCACCTAAGGAGCCAGCTTAGACCTGACAGAGAACCCTCCAGGTCGCATATGCTAGCCGAAGCAGCCTGAGCCTGCGTTCATAAAAATCCTGGCAAAGGCAGAGGATATGTTCCACAGTCTCCGGCTCCCTCGTATCGCCGCAAACTCGGCAGAAAATTGGGGAGCCTGTTTCCCAAATCCCCGTCCTTGCCCTCAGAGCTCAGTGTTCAGTCACAAAGCCTATCAGAACCATTCCGTCTTAGAGCGGTCAAGTCGCAGCCAAAGCAGCCTGGAGATCCTGCAGTCTCCTCTGCTCCTCAATGACTCCTCCACTCTACGACGGGCCCAGCTATCTATCAAGCTCCCAAAGAAACCAAGCGGCGGTCTCACAGACGCATCCGCCAGTTCTATGCCCTTAGCCGCGCCCGCTCTTGCCAGTTCCTCTGCAATCTCATTTCCCAGCACGCCAGTGTGCTCCGGAACCCAGCACTGTTTTACACTGCGACATTGCGACCAGTCAGCGCCCTAATAGCTGCCTGACTGTCCATATAAAGGACCACACCATCTCCCTCAGCAGCCAAGTCGCGAAAACGCTCAGACGCTTTGAGGACAGTGAAGATCTCAGCCTGAAAAACGCTGTACTCATCCGGAAGTCTAAAGGACAGTTTAATGTCACTGTCCACAAGGTAGACTCCCGCACCAGTGCCCTCCTCGGTCTTAGGTCCATCGGTAAAGATGACATGGCCATTCAGAAGTCTATCAACATCCTGCCAAGATTCTCTATCCCGAAAAACTGTCAAAGGGCATATACTAAAGGCACATTCCCTGACCCTGTAGTCCGTAGAACCAACACGGGTCACCGAATACGCACCCCAGTCCAGCCACCCTAAAATGGCAGAATATCCGTAATCCAGAGCCTTGGCCATTTTCTTTAGTAAGAAACGCAATTTTTCATTGGACCAGCGTAAGGACTATAACAAAGAAATAATGATTCTTTTAAATGCAAAAACACCTTACAAGTCTATGATACCAATGTTAGAAGGAATAATCTTTTTGAAAGACTGAATAATTTATAATTTGGAAGAATTATTAACATGAAAGTATCGATTTGGGTTTTCTATCTTAACTTTGTAATGTTGAAGCTCTTTGCAGCTCAAATACAAGTATTATACAGGTTGAAAGTTCCCTGTCATTTTTGTATAAAAATTTGAACCACAACAAAAAGCAGATATTGTTAAAAAGATGTTATTAGGTATTAAGACTAGAATAGCTAAAAGACAAAAAGCCAAATTTATTTTTAATTATTCTACCTACACATTCACTTAAACGCTTATATGGATTTGAAAATTGAATGAACCATGTTTGTGATGATGAGGTAATAATAGCAAATAAAAGAGGTAACATTGACAATATGGTCAACATTGACAAACGGTAAAGCCATCTTCAATAAAATGCGAAAGAGAATTTCCAATAGCAGGCAGTCCTCTACAAAAATACAATCTCATTTTAGTGAGCAATCTGATGATGCGTTATTTTTAGGTTGTATTTATATATTGTACCTTGTATCGCTAAAGTAAGTCAACTTAAAATTAAAAAAAATTTCAGTAGTGGCAAAAAACTTATCTGTTTAATATGCACAAAAAGGAGTAACAATTGTATTTTTTTCGAAAGAGTGGATAAAAAGATGTACGATCGTTACAGTGGGCAGATATAAATTTTCTTGAAAATTACTAAATTTAGAGTTGACTCACTTTAGCAGTACAAGTATGAAAGGTACATTTTTGACTATTTGTTATAAAATAAGTATATATAAATATATTATTTTTTATTAATTAAAGAACTATTAGTTTAAGTTTTGTTTTAAATAAACTGCGATTAATAGATATTCACGATTAACGGACTTTTTTTAATCGTAATCGCGATTATGAAAAACTGCGATTAAATACAAAACTTACGCATGGTAACCTGCATGCGTAACAAAAAAATCGTAACTAAAAATCGTTTTTTCTCAGTTGCCATATAGACAACATGAAATTTCAGCAACACTCCGTTTGTCAAATTTGGTATTATACGTTTTGATTCTGTTCAGTTTCTTCCGATTGTATGTATTCTGAATAACGATCGTAGTCACGTCTTTTGAGTTGTTAATTTTACGATGGAGATTCTTTCGATTTTTTTTTTACAAAATTTATTATTTGGCTAAATTTTTTTATTAAATTATTTATTATTATTATATTATTTATTATTATTATATTATTTATTATTATTATATTATTTATTATTATTATATTATTTATTATTATTATATTATTTATTATTATTATATTATTTATTATTAAATACGAAATGAAAATGTCCAAAATGTAAAAAAATTTAATAAAAATATACATTTTTTCATGCCTGCGTACATGAAAAAGACAAACAAAAATTGAGAGTTTACGTATTGAAACCCTTAGTGTATGCACTACTTTTTAGGTTTTCATTAAAATTCGCTTATTTTTATTTTACTATTTCATACGGTCGTATGCTTCTGAGATCATTATTGCCTTCTTTTTCTTTCAATTCAGTTTTCTTTTGGAATACATACAAATATTTATATTGGCGTTTTTCCAAGTACTGAAAGTACCTAGAGTCAAACAATACGATCTCCATAGGGCTTTCAAAACTTGTGGTGCTTCGCCAGTGAATTGTACAACACACTACAGGCAACATTCTTTCTTAGAGCAATATTTGTATGTAGAGCAATTTTACTACAAAAGAATCTTCCGTCTTCTTATAAATCCAAACTTTACACACACTACTTACTCTTCGCTCCTTCTCTCAATATTATGACATTTGGTTATTTTATTGTTTATTGTTTTGTTTTTTCTTTATTTCTTCAACAATTTGTTTATATAATATATATATATATATATGACAACTGGTTTTACTTTTTTATCTAATTAAATATGCATGATAATTATTGTTACGATAGCAAGGAGTTGCAAAAATTCTCAACTTTACGTTTTAAATAAAACAATTTTTTTAAATAAATGGCAATGAAAGAAAATAGACAAATAAATTAAATTGAAATAAGGAAAAAATTATAAAATAAATAGGTACAAGAATTAGTCAAATCGTCTAAAATATGTTTAAACGATTAAAAATAAAACTATTTAAAAAATAAAGATTACAAATAAAATAATACGGCAAAGGAGGAGGGATAACGTTTTAGTAATGCGATAAAACTTTTTGAAAACACAAATATGTGAACATGTGTTTTTTTTAAATCTTGAATTAAAACGATTCAATTATTTAAGTATTCGAACGTACAATACTATCTTTTGTTTTTGTTATTCATTTCACTTTTTCCTTACATAATGTAAATAAGTATTTAACACCACAATAATAAAGCGTAGGTTGTTGTGGGTTATAATCTTTTGGTTTCTAAGTGTGTGTTTGCAGTTGGGACTTTTGGTTTTTTTGTTAGCAAAGTATATTGTGTTATGTATTTGAATTTACAGTTTGCCACAAATTTCATTTGTGAATTCAGAACACTTGGCTTTGCCGCCCAAATCACCAGTCAGGTATTTTCCTTCTTTGATGACATCGAAACAGGCTCTTTCGATTTTATCGGCATGAGAATTGAGTTCCATGTGTCTCAACATCATCACGGCAGACAACAATAAGGCAGTGGGGTTGGCCAAATCCTTGCCAGCAATATCGGGGGCAGTACCGTGAACCTATTGTAGGGAGAAAGAGAGAGAGAGAGAGGGAGAGAATGAGTTATTAAAACTTAAATATGTTTGAGGATTTAAGAAATAAACGCTTTAACTTACAGATTCAAAGAGGGCACCGTTAAGGCCCATGTTTCCAGATGGTGTCAAGCCCAAACCACCGACTAAACCGGCGCACATATCAGACAAGATATCACCATACAAATTAGGCATAACCAAGACATCGTATTTCTTGGGATCTTGTACCATATTCAAACATACAGTATCTAAATACCGTTCTTCGAATTGAATTTCGGGGAAGTGTTCAGCCATTTCACGTACACAACGCAAGAATAAACCATCAGACATACGCATAATGTTGGCTTTGTGTACAACAGTAACCTTCTTTCTATTGTTGTTCTTGGCATATTTAAAGGCATATTCAGCAACACGTTTCGAAGCTTCCTCGGTAATCAACTTAATACTCTGGACTACACCATCGACAATTTCGTGTTCAATGCCGGAATATTCACCTTCAGTGTTTTCACGAATGGTCACAACATCAACATCATCGTACAATGTCTTGTAACCTTCCAAGCTTCTGCATGGTCTTACGTTGGCATACAAATTAAATTCTTTACGCAAGGCCAAATTCAAAGAGCGATGACCCTTACCAACGGGTGTCATCAGAGGACCCTTTAAACCAATTTTGTTTGTGTTAACCGAATCAATGGCAGCTTGTGGAATACCGAACTTTCCATCAGGGCCCTAAAACAAAAAATAAAAAAATAACCATAAATAGAATAAAATGTAATTTTTAATTTTGTTTATTTTGACACTTACTCTAACGGGTGTTACATCGACAGCTTCCCATTCAATTGGTACTTGGGCAGCGGCAAAAATTTTCTGCACAGCAGACGAAATCTCAGGACCAATACCATCACCAGGAATTAAAGTAACTTTACGTGTACCTGAAGAAAATGCACGTCCACAAACGGGGGTTGTGTTAACCTAAAATGTAAATATTAAAACACAAACACAAACATAATAAAGCCTTTAACAATGGCTAGATATTGTGAGTTGATATACATATGTATATAAAACCAATTTTTTGTGCGATTAGTGATCATGAATTAAAAAAATGTAACAATTGCATTTTGGAATAAGGACAATTGCAGGTATTAAATATCGTAATATGGCAACGACGATTTCAAACTAACGTATGAAAAAGTATTCTAATAATGATTTATATTATAAGCTATTTTTTATCCACCCACCTTTCGTTCTAGTAATTGGTCTACAGTAATTATTTAAAAATTTATTAACAATAATATATAGCAAGTTAGGTTTAACTTATAATTAAAAGTACAACGAATTATTGACTGTGTAAATATACATAAGTATATAGATACCTTTAATACTAATCGTCTTAAATTTATACCAAATAAAGGTTTAAAAAAAAATTAAGAAATTTCCAATATTGAGAAAAGTTTAAGATTTGATTGACAAGAATTTGATCATTTAAGTTCCATTTATCTTATCATATGCTTGATTTTAATTAGAAACCTTCGAATTGAATTCTGTGACTTAATTGATAATGACAAAGTGAGTTTTGCTTAACATGGTAAATAGAGAGAAACAACTTAATTAATTAAGAAACCATTCTAATTTTACCTCTCCTGTCTTATTGCTGGAATGCTTCTTTCACACATCAGCGTCCTTAACCAATTAAAACCCAATTATGTTACCAAAACTAAAGCCTGACACGTCAATAAGTCAATTGTGAAATTAACTACCTAATTATCTCCAAATAACATTTCTTCGAACTTAGTAGTCACATGTGGCTTTTATCATGTGTGGGGGCGGTGGTGAACGCTTTGTGCTCGTGCTATGAGTACCGTCATGTTCAACTTGTGACTTTCATTTCCCTATCTACTACCCTATTATCTAAACTGCAATTTTAGGCAGCGGTACACAATATGCTCGACTGCCTCCAGTTCCTCTGCGTCCTTATTTATTAAGGGACCATGTTTCGTTATGAGCCCCATTACAATCATAAGTGTTTTTTATTAAACCCAGGAGTAATTTAAATCCGTATTTGATCTGCTTGGGCCAAAGAGCACCCGTTGAAATCTAGTAAGTAATTCATTTCGGCGCAGTGTAAACTTACTATGACTGAAATATATAAATAAAACAAAATGTAATGATATCGAATTACAGCATTACAAGAAAAAATTAAAGAAACCCGAATTCTATATACCTATTCAAAAAAGCACTAAATGATGCTGCACTGTTTGTGAAAAAATCATATTCAATTCTAGCAATTAGCTTAGAAACATGTATCAATGGATTAATGCGTTAGAATGAAATAATCAATGTGTTTTAAATTTTTAAAATTCCTAATTTTGCTGTTTTAAATTATAGGTTTCTATATGCAAACATTTAAATTTTATGAAAACTAAAGTCACAAGAACACTATAAACAAATTAATTGGATAAATTACAATTACAAACAAACTTGCAAATTGATCATGTATCAGTGGTGTTGTCTACGAACAGTCTCTTTATATGAAACAGCTGTCTGTCTGTCTGCCAATAATAGTAGCAGCACTAATTGAAACACTTTTTTGTGTAAAATAAACGAAAAAAAAAAATTACATAAGATATAATATTATAGCAAGGCAAAGAAAAATAAACAAATACAAAAACTTATTAATTTTAATTAAAAAGGTATTGAACAAATAATAGCTTTTTTCAATTCCAGGCTTCGTGGTTTAACAATAAGTTTTTATTGAAACCTTTTGTGAACAAATATTCTGAGAAAAACGAAAAAAAAAAGTTGAGGTTAAGGACTCCAAAAGAAAAATTTTAATATTTTCTTTTTCAGTAAAATGATCATCAGGAAAATTTCCAATATTTAATTTTAAAAATCTTTTACTTTTCTAACGAACATTTTTAAAATTTTGTAAATATTTCCTAATTTTTTTCTCATCACTTCTATGGCGAGTGGTTATGTAAAAATAAATTTTGACAGCAACCACAGCCAACAAACTCTTATGGCGATAGAAAAAAAAATGCCACAAAAGAGTTGAACTGGCGTTTGCCTTTAAGAGACTACATGTTTTGTGGGCATCCGTTTCATTAGCGGACACTGTAATACCTTGGCTTTATTGGCCACTGCTTTTGAATCCCGACCGCCGTTTATCACGATACTTTTTAACTAAAATTAAAGCAAGAAAAAACAAACAAAAAAAACAAGAAAAGGAAAACTTCTTTGGATGGCTGGTATTTTACTTTGGGGAATGTGTGTTAAATAAGTTACGGAAACATTTCATTGTCTTTAGTAACTTTAGGACAAACTTTCATATTTGCTTACAATCTTTTGAATTAATCTTGCTGCCATTATTTTCGTTAATTTTTTTAACGGGTTTATGCAATTTTCTTAAAAATTTTCTCAAAAAACCTTTTTCTCACACCGATAACCGCACGCAATACTCGTCCAGATTCCGTTTTGCCACTCGATTGAAATTTTGCATGAATAGTTGATAACACATGGTCCAGGAAATTTTCCTGCGAAAAATTGCAACGCTGTTATTGATATATTTAACCAAAAAATACACTGAGCAAATTTACTACCTAATAACATTTCATATTAATATCAAGTCCAAAAAAATAATAATAATAAAAGGGATGGTAATAGATAATTCAGGACTTTAATCCGATTTAAAATATTGGCCAAATTCAAAATTAATATTAAGTTTTAGTTTAAGCCAAGAGTAAAAATATTTACGTATTTTTACAATACTTCTATTGTTTCCACGAAAAGGTTAGTTTATAGTTGTCACAACGAAAAAACGCCAATATATCGGAAATCGTTGGAAGTCGTGCTTGAACTCAAAATATAACATTTTTTGTTAAATAACTGACATTCTGAACAAATTTATTTAATAATGTTTACTGACACATTATGTGTGAAATGTTTATAAAACTACAACTTTGTAGTGTAAAAAGTGCCAAATTATCATACTATTTATTACAAGCATGTGTGCTCATTGAAGAAGCTTATATTAAACCGGCATTCCTTAAGATCAAGAAAAATAGGGTTGATTTCCAACAAGATATTTAAATAATTTGTGTTTTTGACGAAAAAAAGGCTCGTAATGGTATCCCTACAAGGCATGTCCACTCTACATTCACCGCGTTCGATGCCTTCATGTGAAAGAACTGGAAGTCTCTGTGCTCTGCCACAACTTGAAATCCAAGCAAATTCCTTTGTGGTAAATAAGAAATACAAAATTTACTCTCAAATTCTTTAATTTGTAATATTTATAACAATATAATCAGCTGGAATATTATCCAGAAATAAATTTAAGTTGTGATGCCTTTAGCAGCACTTCCATAGCGGGCTCCTCGTTGTCCAACAAATGTGCAGATTCTTGGGGCAACGTTTTGGTACCAGTCAATGAAGGCGTCGTAAAACGTATTATACGCACATTTTTCGAAAGTGGTTTTACAGAAGCCCTTAATGAAGCACGTGATAGTCGAACTGCTACTTTAAATCCAATGATTTCTTCAGCGGCCGAATTTACTTTTCGCGCAATAGACTTTTTAAAACGTTTACAGACGAGGGTATTTCCACATATGAAAGAGCAAGATGTTAATTGTATAGCCAAACATTTGGAAACAAGGTGGGAATAGTTAAGTCTCAATAATTACTTGTAATTTGGTATATTAATTTTTCTTTTAGGAATTGGATAAGGTCATATATTCGCTACATAGTGTGGCATCCAAATTGCTTCAAAATAGCAGTTGCCGGTCTCGATGATATTGTGCGTATTTATACAGATGAACCAACCATAGTGCCTTTACTTAAGGTAAGAACATTTGAGATTTAAAGAATTCTCTTAAATACAATAAAAAAAAACCTAAAAGAGTGCGTCACAAAAATGGATTACATCAATGGCTTGGCGTCCGTACAGTGCTGGTGAATTAGCAGTAGGCTGTCAGCATGGTATATGTCTTTGGACTATGGATAATAATATGAATATAACCCGCTCTACTTCTCAAGCTGTGTTTCTAAAGAAGTATTAACTCAAACATTTTATATTTACAAAAAAGTTAAGGTTTTAAAGAAAAAATGGTTTTATTTTCTTTTAGTCTGAATCATTGTCCCATAACGTCTGTTCAGTGGAATTCCGATGGTACACTTTTGGCCTCTTCCTCCATAGGTGACACTGATATTTTAGTATGGAATGTAGATAAAATGCAAAATACCGCCTTAAAAAGAGTAGGTCCACCATGTTCGCTGTTAAAATGGTCACCAGATGGCTCTTGTTTATTCTCCTCAACCATTGGTAATGTATTTCGTGTTTGGTGTTGTGATAAGAAATGGCAACCAGAAAGATGGACCATAACATCTGGTTATATACAGTCGGCTAGCTGGTCGCCATGTGGTAATTTTCTACTATTTGTCACCTCTGAAGAGCCTATATTGTATCGTTTGCAATTTTTTGAAGAGCAATTGTTTCAAAGTAAGTTATTATTATATGAATGTTAGAGTATCAAAGACGGCAGGTGAAATTAGTTTTTTTAGGTTTTGAGATGTAAAACTTGAAATAATTTCTTTAAGAAAAACTGCCCATAAAAAATGCAAGATTCAGGGCAAGCTACAGGTGAATTTTAGCTGGAATACCGCTTAAAATTTGTATAATGCTGCCCACAGTATTGTAGATCGCATTTATTTGTCTTTTTAAATAATGCATTACATTCTCTTTTATAGCTGGTTCTGCACCCAAAATGGCCTTGCCAGTAGCTGATTTAACAAAAATTACAGTTCGTGAAAGGGAAATTGGTGGACAGCCACAATCTATAGCCTGGGATCCGAATGGCCTCTATTTAGCTATTACCTTCAAAGATTCTCCCTGCATTGCCATCTTTTCCACGTGTATTCAGAAGTTTAATTTAAGTATTTCGCCCGCTTGTTTCCTAACAGGCGTGGGCGAAGAATATCCCTCATACATATGTTTTCAAAGTAAAAATCGTAAAAATTCAGATTCTATATTAACCATAGGCTGGTCCAGTGGACGTATACAATACTTTCCTTTTACTAACATGTAGTTTTTAACATAATTGAGAGCAACGGTTAACAAGTTAAGCTACATAAATTATTACACTACATTTTTAATTAAATTTTTCTTATTTGCATAATTTTTTTTTTTTATTTTTATCATCGAATTTAATTAGCAGAGTATATAATATGTGTATGTGTGGATAAATTTGTAAAACAAAAAAATAAACCTTTTTCTTACATGTAACAAATATACATATTTCGTTTTTTAATTTTCTTCAAGAACAATTGTAACATTTTTTTTAATTTAACAAATATTCAATACTTTAAGCAAAAAAGAGTTGAAGAAATTTATTAATAAGTCTTTAAAAATGAAGAAGGGAAATAAATTTATAGAGTAATAAAATTATTATAATTTGGAGAATTTCAAATATTTGCTAATCACAAAGGAGTTTTTTATTTATAATATAACTATATTTAATGCTTTAATAATTGCTTAAACTAAAATACAATAGATAACAAAAAAAAAAAAAAAAAAAAAAAAACAGGGATAACATAACATGTATATCTTTTTTCTTTTCATTTTTAAATTCATTAAAAATACTTTTTAGTCGCTTATTTAATATTCAATTTTGGCATATTTTAAGTCCATAAAATAATATCTGAGAAGACGAAAAATAATTCTTTAATTTATATATCGCCAAAGAAGAAACCTAACGCTGTAGCCGCCTTAACACGCACAAAATGATTATCATCCTTAAGTAGTACAGCGATTTTATTGCCAATAGCTTCTGTCTGGGTATTACGCTCGGTTAGGAAATTATTTAGGATGCCTAGAAAGCATTTAAAAAGGTTTTATAAATAAATTAATTCTATTTAATAAACATCTTGATTGGCTTACAAAAAATTTTAAATATGTATTCTACTGCTACTACTTACCTATAACAATAGCAGCACTGCCTCTAACTTCCGGCCATTGGCTGCGTAATTTAGGTATACAGGAATCAATGAAATCTTGTATATGGTCAGTCAATTCCATAGCCTAAAATTAAGCTCATTATTTATAATAACCATATTCACTTTTTAATACAACAACTTACAATAACTTTTACGAAATCCACTATAAAGTTACTATAATTCAATTGTCCATGATCCAGTAAATGACGTTGTGCCATGTCGTTTATTTTGAGAGAGTGTAATAGACTGCAAACTTTACGTAAAGTTCCTTTACAGGCCTAAAAATAATGTTATAAGATTTAAAAAACGTACGCCAAAACACTTGCAATAGGTACTGTTACCCTTATAATGGTAGCCTCTCCCTCACTTAGATGCAGTAGGAGGGGGAAAAGATTGGCAATTAATTGCTCACGTAATGCTTCATTTGATGGATTGGGAGAAACGGTGCCATCATTAAGAGACATTTTTGATTGACATAAATCACCAAATAGTATAATGGCTGCTTCACGAATCTCCAAAGAATAACTGCCAAAAAATGGCCGTATACGTATGGCCAAGGAGACGTGAAAAGATTCAACACGATCGCTGGGTAAATTTTGTAATATACGCGAAAGACCACGCATACTCTCCAAAGGTATATTAATCAAGCAATCACTGTGCATTAAAACATTAAAATATTAAAATTTTTAAAATATTAAAAAGATATCGAGAAGCACTTACCTTACAGTGTCATCTATGCCCTTAAGTAAAGCTGTAATAGCCGTTTCATCGTATTTTTCAATATCCTCCTCTGTTAATTGACCCACATAGCCCATACCCTGTATACTTAAACCTCTGACCACTGCGTTAGGATCACTTAAAGCCGATGTCAAATGTGTCATGGTCATGGATGATACCTCACCGCAGGGCTGTAGAGGTACTAAACGTGAGAACAAACCTACAGCAGCTACCCGCTGACCATCATATGGTGAGGCTACATATTTAGTTAGATTTGTCACCACTTGTCGCATTTGATTGGAATTAATATCGATTTGATTTGATAGACCAATGGCCATGGGTGTTAGTAATTCAATAAAATGTTTGAGATCTGTGCTTAAAGCTAAATGAGTGTATACCGTAAGTACAGTGGAGATTTGCTCCATTTCCAAATTATCCAAAAACTGTTGGAAAGTTTCTAAAACAATTTGGCATGCATTTAGTTTAACCGTTTCCTTATTGGGTACAAAACCAAATTTGGTTTTAGTAACTGTTGTTATGGAATTGCCAGATTGGGAGCCCATGGTAGGCGAAGTACTTCTAGGGCCTGTGTGCATGGGTGCTGCTAAGTTGGTATACGAAGCCAAGGATGTCAAAAGCATAGTAAATAATTCAGGAAATTTCAATTTTAATTGCTAAAACCAAGCAAAAAGTGAATTTTATTTCAGTTTTATATACTCTCTGTTATATAAACTTACCTCCTTGGTATCCTTGCAAGGCATCATTTTGTGTAGAGCACAAAATATAGCGAATGGCTGGACGCTGGCAATCTTTTGTCTATCTACGCAGGGCTCATTTGGTTCATATAAACATGAAGAAGAGAGAATCTGTAGGAAGTTATCCAATAAAATGCCAGTTAAATCGCTATCTGTACAAACTAAATGCCAGTATTCAACAACATTCCTGTAATAAATTTCGTTTAAAGTATGGACTTGTAGATATCGAACTCACTTACTCTTCATAGGGTAATTGTTGAGATAGCATTTCACATGATACCAATTTTGGATGATGTTTGGTTAGCGCAACCAAAGCTTTTAAGACGCCAGACTTTGCACGATTGACATCGCAGCTATGTATGGCCTAAAGAAATTTTAGGAAAGATTAAAGAATTCTAATTCGTTCGAAAATTTTTACCGTAAGACTTTCTTTCACAATATCAGGTATAGCATGAAATAGTTCGGAGCCTTTTTGTTGAATGAAAAATTTCAAAACTACCGACGCGCCTATCGCTGAGCTTTGTTCGGGATCTTTTAAACTGTGCAATAAAGTTTTACTAAAATGAAATATTCAAATTAATAATTAATTCAATTTAGAACTTCAGAAATTTACTTGATAATTACCAAAATTGTAAATACTGAAAATTGGAAATACGCAGAGCAATAATTTTCGCAATCTCCCCAGCAAGATTATAGATTTCTTTTGGGTCATCGGTTATAATTTGTTCTTTAACGACTTCGACTTCTTTTACCCAATCGGTTGAACTGTCTGCTATGGTTAGGGTTTCGTAAATGCAAGCAATTTCGAGAGTTTTCTGTAAAATATCCACCGATACCTGACGCACTGTGCCATTCGAGTCAATGCAACGTGGAACTATTTTACCCAGCATTTGACCAGTTTGATTGAATTTTGAAGGTGCTTCACAGCCAATTTTCATCGATTTAATATAGACTTCCAAAGTGTTATTGTAAACGTGACTAGCGCAAATGCGCACTTCTGAATTTTTGTCTCTTATCCAGGTTTCCAGTATTGAAATGATCAAATCTAGTGTTGAAGGCGACGGATCCTGTTCAATTATAACTTTCACTAAATGATTAAGTTCTGGCAATGACTCGTTAAGATATTTGGCCAAAAAACTATTACGTTCATCCTCTTCCTGAGACTCGAATTTCATTTTTAAATTTTGAGCGCAAGAGAAAAAGTTTTTACAAGCTATTTCGAATATAACACCACCATCTACAGATTCGGTGGCCTCCTCGCCGCCAATGCGTATAAAATCGGTGCCCAGTTTTAGGATAATCGGTAGTAGGGGTAAGTCATCAAATGGCTGTTCTATGGGTATATTAAAAACGGCCTCCATTATTTGTTTACGATATTTTAAAGGCGAAGGCATCTTCTCCTTAGTATGTATCATTTGATTGCAAATACTTAACAGAGTTTTTAAAATGGCCGACATAACACACTGGTCTTTGGTATTGGTCAGTTGCAGTATTAAAAAGTTCAATATGGTATCATCTAAATTGGCCAGTGATTGTAGAGGATCAGCTTCATCCATTATGTGGCCAAAGGCTTTTATTACTAATAGATTAGTTTTGAAATTCTCCAACTCCTTGTGGGTATCTTTGATGAAGTGCAGATTGGAGAAAAACCCTGTAGAATGCTTACGTCCTCCTATATGGGCCAATTCAGCCAGTTTCTTTATTAACACACTGAGATGTTTGCGTGAAATGTAACCTATGGCCAAGGCACAGGGCACAATTTTCTCTTCATACTCCGCATGTTTAGTATGTTTATCGAGCTTTTCCTGGCGTGCCGTGTTTATGATTAAATCAATCTTGGCACCAACAATTTGGGTATCCGTAACATGGCATAGGGTCAAAGCTATGGCCTTGAGAAGCATACCCCTTTCAGCATTTAGCGTAGGTATAACAAATTCATTGTGTGGCAAAACTAAGGGATAAATAATCATTTGCTCTGCCATTTTATTCGATAATCTTTCTGCAAAATGTTCGTCGTGTTTACTAAGCAACTCATTTGTTTCCGTTATAAACAAGGTTAACTTGTTAAAGTACAAGCTTTCCTTGTTGATATTTAATAGTAGATCTGATATACTTTTATCCCATAGCTTAGCTAGTTCCGGATTTAAATGGGGATAATAGTACTTCAGGAACGATAGGATATTTGTTGCTCTCTTAATACAGTGGTAGTTACCCAACAAAGCCAAACATCTGGCGTATATTGTTTCCGCTGAAGGTACTACAACTTTACCACTTCTAGCAAAACTAGGAGCTAGAGATTTGACTAAGCCCTCCTCTGTTCCTACAGCGCCGCCTTCCCTTTTATCAGCCTCTTGGCTTTCTTCATCCGGGGCAACTTCAAATTCTATATTAGGTGATTTTGCAAATAAGCTAGCCAAGCATTTTGCCAAATTCGAGCATATATCTGTGTAGTCCAGCAAAACGAAATAATTCAAAAGTTCTCTCTTCAATAGTTCGTCCATAGTGCCCACAGTCGAGGCCAAGATAAATAGGGAATTCTCACAGGATAACACGAAATTTGCATGTTCTTCTAAAGAACCATATTCCTGATTGACTTTCACAAACTTGCAACTGTAACGTACTATGAACCAAACAAATTCCTTATCCTTGATTAAGGATTTCTGTGCCATAGCCACTATGCACTTTAATAAAGTCATTTTCATTTTGATGTTCTTCTCGCTGGTAATCATTTGCTTTAAGCACTCCATAAACGCATGCAGTTTATTTTCTATATTAACGGTGGAAGTGTTCAGGAGATGCGTCAATATCAATAGACTTTTTATTCTTTCACGTTCGCTATTATTTCGTAAATGCATAAGTAAAGTATCCATAATTTTAGTGGCATATATACCGGATAATAAATGGAAGCACCTTAACACTTCATAGTGACCTTTAACCGTCTGAGGCTTTTCGTAGTCCGGATAGATACATACCAGATCAAAAAGATTCGTTATCAACTGGTCTGCTACTAAATCCAAAACTGAAGGTTGTAAGGAGATGTTAGTTTTGAGAACAGAAGATAAGAATTGTGTTACTGAATTTCTTTCTATGGAGCGGCGATATAAGTTCAGTATTTGTGGTATAAGACGGGGTGTACGATCTTGTATTTTATCTGCAGGCAGTAGAGGAAACATAGAGGATAGCGCCTGTAAGATTTCCACACACACCTTAGGTTCTCTTGACTGTAGCCATTGATTGAAAAGTACATCATACGCTACAGATATTTCGGTTGAACAATTCAATAGAGCTTCCACTTCAGCGGCAGTTGGTGATATAACTTCGTTATTTTCCTCTTTAGCAGGCGGTGTAAGGGCGGCATTAGCAGAAGAGTGTTCTAATAAAGCTTCACTAAAGCGACCAATAGCTAAAATAACGCAAACATATTATTCAAAAACTTTTGAGCTATATCATTTAAACAACGTACCATAGGCATGGGCTTGTTTAATATGATCCTGCTTAATACTATTCATGGTGGGCAAAATAGACGATAATATGGGCTTAATAAATGGCACAGAGCCTGGTATATTTGTAGAGGCTAATGTTCCCAAACATTGCATAATCATAAAGTGTGCTACTGTACCCTCTTTAGTGTGGCCCATTAAAGCCTCCAAAACCATTTTACAATCATCACTACGTCCTATGGCCACCAATATTGCTAAAGCATGATTTTGTATATTCGGAACATGTTCAGTAGAACGTGTTAACTCTTCTAAGGCCAATGTTATAAGTTTTTTATTGGCTTCTGTCGGCATTGAAACTTCAGAAGATACTACTTTCTCTATCGCTCTGTGATATTAATTTAAATATGATTTGCTAGTGATTATTAAAATATATAATTTATGAGGAAGAAACTTACCTTAAAATGATTGTTGTAGTTTGTTCTGCCATTTTTGGATGTTTCTCTCTGTATTCTACCAGTATGTCTGTGGCTCTAATCGGATGTGTTTCGAAAATTTTAACCAATGCCGATTGTATGGCCATGCGTACTGTTTCATCTTTATCCGTTAAGCCGTCGAATAAATTGTGCAAAACTCCTGTGAGTGAAAAAAATGTCGAGTTTAGTTTTTAGGAAGTTGCTAAAAAAAAGTTAGCAAGAAAAGAAACTACATTTCATCTTGATCTCTCGTTAGAATAAAGGAAGCAAAAATACGTGTTATAATGACTGTATACTATAATAACTACGTAGATACTGTACTGACTCTGTGCAAACAGTAAAATGCAAAATCTTCAAAGAAAAAAGATGTAAGTACTGTACCTGTACTGTTCTATATTGACCCATCGTATAAAGTTAAACGTAAAATCTTCATTTGATCTATTCTTAGTCTGAAAAAGAAAAAAAATACTATACTTACTGTATCTTGCCGAGTTTAAGAGCTTCCGAATTCTTCACACAATTTACTAAATGTAGCCCACGAAAAGAGCTTCCGAATTTTTCTTGCCTGCGTTGCAATTAATTTAGTTTTGTCGAATTCTTTTTACCTTTCGTATGAGGTTGGATTAGGTTAACAACCGGTAGCTGATTCTAAGAGAAACCCACTTAGGCCAGAAAGTCCCATTATGATGCCACAAATTACAATGACCTAGAAAGACAATTGGAACTACGTGCCTACAAAACCTAAGTCGGCTTTGATCATGAAGCGACCGATACAACCCACCGTGACTTTCACCAGAAATTCAGGGTTAAAAAGGTGCCTTTTCAGAACCCTCAGTCTCTATCTCGCCACAGCAATAACTGCAGAACACTGGACAATGACCAGAGAGCGTACCTACCACTAATTGAACAGATTTCCTCCGATCAACAACCGGCCACAGCTCTCTCGCCTGCTTTCAGGAAAAAATGTGCCCCCATCTTCTGGAGAATATGTATATCGCTGGCCCAGCACTTAAGAAACAGAAGATAAGTAGGGATAAACATACTAACACTTTCTTTTGTCGGAACAACCTGTGCCGTCATGCCACGTCTAGTCAGTTCATCAGCCACACAGTTCCCCGAAATAGCGCTGTGTCCCAGTACCCATATGAGCCTGATATCGAAATATTCTGCCATCACCATTAGTGACGACTGATATTCCCACACCTTCCGGGATTTAGCGAGCATAGACTTCGGTGACTTGATTATCGTCTGACTGTCGGTATAATTGCAAACCCGATGTACGCACCCGATCTACCTTAAAGCCATTTTGCAAGGTCATATCAACAGTCAAGAGATCATCACTATTTCAGACACTACAGCACTGGATCATGAGTACGATACATCAGATGCCAAATTGGTTTTATATTTTAAAGTGCTTTACGGTTTTGTCCATAAAGAGTTGATTACACACAATTAATATGAAAACAATGGTGTTTCATTTTAAAGGAAGCAGACCTTTGTTTCGAAAATTGCCCAACGCGAAAATTAAAGTGCATTACAAGAAATCAAATACATATATGTTCATTCAACTAAAACGTTATCATTAAAACAAACGCCTATTTTGAGCGCCTCGAAAAAACTACTTATTTGGAAGAGAAAGAAACTAGAGAAACGCTGGACTAAATGTAAGGTGTTTTTTTGCGTATCAAACTCTCTGCCTTCAGGATGATGCGATCAGAAGTCTGCTGTTTTTATTTTTCTTTGTTAAGTCGATGTGTTATATTAATTCGTGCCTTTAGTGAAATAACAGAAGTATTTTAAGTACAGAAGTATTTTAAAATTTGACTGACAGTATCTTATATATATTTGTTTGTGTGTGACTTATAGACAGCTAAACGTTGATCCGATTTTCTTGATATTTGTAAAGTATCTGTCTGTATGTCTGGAAGGAACTATAGGCTATATAAATTTTAAAAATTCCAACTGGGCTGTGCCACGCCCATACAAAGTGAATATTTATTTATCTACATCTTCATAATGATAAAAGAAAGAGTTTCGTGGTAGCGTGGTACCTCCCATTCAAAGTAAATATTGATTTTAGTATATCTTGAGAACGATTGCAGCTAAAGTTTCAGAATTTAGCCTGATTGACTTCATAGTCAATGCAAATCATCAGTGAGAAAGCGGGCGTAATTGGACAAGTGAGCGCGTTACTTCCCATACAAACTAAAAATTGATTTCTGTATGTCTTGAGAACGCTTAAAGTTAAAGTTTTAGTATGTGATCCAAATAAATTAATAATCAATACAAATCATTTTTAAAAAAATGGGCGAAATTGAACAATTGGGCGTGGTACTTCCTATACAAAGTAAATATAGATTTTAGTATATCACGAGAACAGTTAGCGCAAAAGTTTCAGAATTTGGTCTGATTGACTTCATAATTAATACAAATTGTCAGTGGAAAAGTGGTCGGAATAGGACAAGTGCGCACGGTACCATATCATTTAAATACTAATTTTCATATACCTTGAGAACGGTTAAAGTGGAAGTTTCTGAATTTGACTACGTTGTTAGATCAGTGGGCGTGGTTACACCCATACATAATAAACATTAGTTTTTGTGTATCTTAAGAACGGTAATAATAAATGTTCATAAGTTTGGTTTTAACTACGTAGTGAACAATGCTGATATTAGATAAGTGTGAGAGGCGCTTTCCATTCGTACTAAATATGGAAGAAAGATTAGATAAGCGGGTATTGCACAAAGCATACCGGGTAAAAGCTATCTATAAACTTAAACTGTATAAAAATTAATGAGTGTTTGTTTGAACACTGTATACAGCTAAAAAACTGATTATATAGTGCCTTCTGCTATCTTAAATGTTTGGGCTTGAACCGGAAGGGAATAAAATGGGGAAAAGGGTAAAAACGATAACTAAGATGTGGATCTTAGCTAGTATGCTATGAAAACGCCAAAGAATTTCTTTCCGAACAGAACAAAATTTTTATTTAATTCATTAGGTTTTTGTTTTCTTATTTCAAAATAGTCTTTGGTCTCATTTATAAAAATTTTAAAAACATTTCCAGTTTTTTATTACAACATTATCTACATTGTGTAAAAGAAACCGTAGTAGTACATGCATACAACTTGTATTCAGCCCTGATTGATTGTCTTGAGTTTAGCTGGTTTGTAATACAGTTTGTTTATCAACACCGCAGTGTACTTGGTTATTTTTAACCTACATTTCCCCAACGTTAATAATGGAAAAACACTTGGTTGCAGCATAAGGTTATTTTTGTTTCACAAATTGAAATTAGAGCGCCACCACGTTAAATTAGTTTTTAAATGCTTTTATTGAAAATGTAATTTTATTTTAATTAAATATTTTACGTATTTTTTAAATTGTTTTACCTTTAAAATTCGATTGAGTAATAACTCTTTTAGAATACTGCATTAACTTTTTTTTAATTTTTGTTTTTCTATTTTTCTTATGAAATACTTTCTTAATTGAAAACCAAAGCATTTTCACTTTAAATTTATTTAACAACTCTCGGTAATGAATGCATTTGCTTTTAAAATTTCACAAAATTGAGAAATTTTACAAACATTTTTTAATGTTTATCAAACACGCAATTGATTTTTTTATACTATTTTACAATAAAAGAAAAAAAAAGAAACTGCAACACACACACCCGGCTTATTAAAAAAAAAAATATTTTTTTGCTTGTGGAGTTTTAAAACGCAACTGTTTGCATAGAAGTCTCGTTATTATTTGTAAAACCAATATTGACATTTGTATTATAAAAAGTACTTCAGAATATACCAGACTTAGTATCACGATAATTGAAATGGAATCATAGTTTAGGGTTTCTGTCTATAGAATAATAGGGATTGAATATTTAGTACTCAGTAAAATGTTTCAAAAATAAAACTAATATATTTATTTAAATGAGTAGTTCCATTTCATTATAATTTTACGATTTTATCTGTGTTCTTTAGTAATAACTGACAGCAAATCGCTTAGAGTATACGCAGCACATCGAAAATTGTTTACGAATGTCGGGTGTCCCTGGAGGACTTTACATGAACTCGCATAAGCAGGTACCATTTTTTATCATTATAGATCAATTAAAGAAACCACAGTTTCTCTCAGACAGATTTGGCTAAATTTCGTATTGTCCAGAATACATAAAATTTATATTATATGCCCAAAGTCTGAGGATTCCACATAATGATTGCTGCCGAAGCTGCAATGATGAAAATAATAATAATGTCATTGCCCATCACCTTGGTTTGTCTTAGAAGATTCGATGATAAGAACAGTCATACTACGTCTACAAGAGTCATAGCTTTATAAAGTGTCTGACGATAAGTGGCACGATATTGCACGGAACTTACTCATTTGTGAGTGAGGAGGAAGAGAAGTGACTGCTGCCGAACGAAACTAACATAGCATTGCGAAATGATACTACTTTTCAGATCGGCGCTGTCGAGTAGAACAAGGATCTGTTTTTCGAATTTTTAAAACACCTCCAAAATGTTGAGTTACGGATAAAAAACGTTTATTCGGACCTTCATACACTTATAAGCTAATTTCATAGCCGAACATTACTCGATTTTAAGTTTCTTTTCAGATTTGGAAAGAAGTGAAATAGATATATATTTCATTTAAGTAGCCTTGAAGTATCTAAGTGTATTTCTCAAGCAAAGACATTTTTCACCCAATTTTTACAGTACTGTTGATGAATTAATTAAGGAATCATATTAAGTTATGAATAAATTGAGACTTACGGTTTAGAAATCCGTTGGAAGTTGACGGAGTTATTAAGCTTTTTCTTAATGCAACTCATGAAAAATATTAAAAATTTTCAGCAAGCTGGTGTTTTTTTATTACTTTGAAACTGTATTAAAAAAAAATAAATAAAATTTTGTAACAAAAGTATGATTTTTTCATGAGTTTTGCTTTACCAAAAAATTTACTAACTCCGTCAATTTCCAACGGATATCAAAAACGTAATATTCTTCAAGGCTACTTAAACGACATATATCGTTTAAAAGATCTGGTTCCCTTCTTTTCAAATCCGAAACGAAACTTAAAATCGGATAATATCCAGCTAAGTTATTAGCTTATAAGTGCATGAAGGTCCGAAAAATCGGTTTTTTACTCGTAACTCGAGATTTTGGAGGTGTTTCAAAAATTTCCAAAACAGGCCATTGTTCTGCTCGGCAGCGCCTATAGGAAAAATAGTATCACTTGCCAAGTATTTTTTGTCGCAAAATGTAATCTATCTGAAATATCTATTTCCATCGAATTATTTAAGTACAATTTTCAGTATTGTAGAATCCGGGCGAGTCAAAGGTTAATATAAAGGTTAAATGCGATTAATATCAAACACTCTCGACTGTCTTCACTTTGTAATACATTGACGAACATATGACATTTCCAAATAAGTATATTTCAAACATGTTTTCAATTAATGTTTGTCTAGCAGCAAGCGGTTTTACCGAGAAAGGTATTGCATTTTAACACATTGAAAGGGTAGGTCGCAGCTCCGCGTCATGTCAAAACCCTTTACTTTACTACTTGAACTGCAACTAACTGACAAGCATGCGTTTTAAATACTACAACAAAGTCCTCGGTCAAACCACAAAGTTAGTCATTAGAGTACAGTAGATAATCGTTTAGTAGTGTATATCCTAGCCTTTGGAACATACACTCATCTTTGTTAACTTGCATGTAAAAAAGTATATGTACTAAGTTTTATATAAATCGGCGTTATAGTTGCAGTTTGGATTATAGGAGTTGGAGGCTACCTCAAACTCAATTGCACCAATGCTATAATTGGGTTATAATGCAACCTTAACATACATAGAGACAACAATCTATTTCTATAGTCTATGTTGATCCAAATAAGAAAACTAAATATTTACATTGTATTGGCGTTTGAATTTAATAATTTTAAATGAAAGGTACGCCAAATAAATTTTTTTTGAAAATGCTATAAAAAAACTACTGAATATTTTCTCAAATTTCTTTTTTTATTTGAAAGTACAATCCTTCCGGTTAATAATGGAAAATAATTTCATTGAATTGGCTGCCTCGGCTGGCCATGCAGTAGCCTACACGATCGGTCCAATTTTTAAGCACATTATCGATTGTGTGCAGCTGTATTTCACCAATGGCTTCACGAATATTGCCCTTTAAAGCGTCAATTGTCTCTGGCTTGTTGGCGTAACACTTATCTTTGACGGCACCCTACAAATAATAGTCCAACAGTGACAAATCGCAGCTCCGAGGTGGCGAAACGACATCAGCTCTGCGGCTTCAAAAACAGGGCGCAAATCATCGAGTGTAACTTCGGCTCTGTAGCACGTAGCGCCGTCCTGTTGAAACCAAATGTTGCTAATATCCTCCTCTTCAATTTTTGTGAACAAAAATTCGTTCAATATGGGCCATTGACTGTAACGGCCAATCCTTGCTGTTACAGCTCGAATTATGACTCTGGACTAAAATCCGCACCAAACAGTGACTCGTCTTGGGTGTATCGGCTTTTCAATGTATGCGTGCGTGTTTTCTGTGCCCAAAATGCAACAATTTTGCTTGTTTACATACCCGCCAAGATCAAAATGAGCTTCATCTGAAAAGATGATTTTTTTTGGCAAAATCGGCATCTTCTGTAAGTCGATCGCAGGCCCATTTAGCGAAGCGAAAACGAATTGGATGGTCAGTTGGCTTCAACTCCTGAACCAATTGGACTTTGTATGGCGTCATACCAAGGTCTTTATGCAATTTTCATCTCAATGATGTCTCCGAAATGTTCAATTGTTGAGAACGACGGTGAATTGATGTTGATGGCGCTTGGTTTATCGATGAGGATTCCAGTTTCTTTCACTTTTTTCACAAGATAACGAACATACGGAGCTGACGGTGCTTCTCTTCTTCCAAAATCCGTACGCAATTTTCGCACATATTCTGCAACATTACCATGATTTTCAAAGTAATGTCGCAATATTTCCCAGCGTTGTTCAAGCGTATACACAACCATATTCGTCCAGCGGAAGGATAAAACTAATTATCTGTCAAATCAGACATGAGCTAAGTGTTACCATTCACGAAATAAGCACTAGTTGAAAAAAAAACGTTAGATGACGGACCCTTTACTAAAAAAGTTAATAAATTTCAAAGTGATTTCATTGAAATAGTTGCGTTTTTGCTAATCCTTTTATGTAACAAACCCCTGATATGCTATTTTGTGAGATCTGGTGACTGTGTGAGTGTATGAAGTTACTTTCAGTTATATAAAAGCCGTTCGAGGAACAACGTATGCTGCTGCAAGTTTTTATTTTTACATATTTTGTTGGCAACATCCGGTGCAACCGGTGTGCCGCTATGGTATGGTAGGTAAGACACCCGCCTACCAACCAGAAGGTCATCGGTTCAATACCAGGCCAGACCATCTTAAAAAAAAAGTTTTTCGACAGCGGTAACACCTCATAACATTAGCTAGTGACTGGTTATGAGTATCACTACTATTGAAAACTTCTCCAAATGCATTTGCATTTGCCGTTCGGAACCGGCGTTAAACTGTAGGTCCCTTTCAGTGAGTTTAAAAATAGAATCGGGTGCAGCACATTGACTGAGAGAAGTCCCCATGTTCCTTCATGGAATGTTATGAGAATTAATAAATAATAATCCGGTGCAAAACTAAATGGCGTTAGTAGTATGGGATAAGAAAAACTTAAAGTGTGTTTACTTTGCATTCGATAACTTTAAATATTTCAATATATGTACATAAAATTATGTATATAAATCTTAAAAAAATTATATACGTTTTTGATGCTAAAAATTTCCCCTAAAATTACAAAAAAAAAAAATCCCTAAGCCGGAACCCCTATAATTGTATTATCATTGTCATTCAATTTTAATAGAATGAATGACTCATTGATTTATTTGCATTGTTTTTTTTTTCATTTTACTTTACTTTATTTTATTTTGTTTTTATTTTTTATTTTTTTATAATAATTAAAAATCGCACATAAAATACATACATTTTTGTTTTTGTTGTTGATAAATGTAATTCAATAATATTGTGTCTGAATTTACTGATTACTGGATTTTATTTTCTTCACTCATTATTTGTTTTCTTTTTTTTGTTTATTTTCAAAACATAAATGAAATTCTTTTGTTGCATTTAATTTAAATGATAATTTTGAATTTGATTCATTTGCAAAATATGCTAATGATATATTTTTGAAAGATTAAATTCAAAATAAAGATGATACAAATATTTACTCGCTTTTCATTTTAAACATATTTGCATTACATTGGAGTACAGTTTAAAATAGATTTGAATAGAAAAGTTATTGATAATTTTGTTTTTTCATATAGACGATATTGCAATGGTCGGTATTTTTTGAATTTACAATATCATTGAGATAATTATGTAAGTGATAAGGAATTGAAAATAAAATTTAAAATATTTAAGAGATATTTATTAGGAGTGTAGAATAGTTAGTTATACAGAAATAATCTCCAGGCATTGAAACACCGTTGGCTCCAGGGTTATTAGGCCAAGGAGGCAAATTGATTTATGTAGGATACTATTAGACCGATACTGTTTTATATTGCGTTGATCTGGTAGAAGGAACTTGACATCGACGCGAATAGATCATTGTTTAAGAAGACCTTCGACATAGTGGCGAGCATGATTATGAGCTGGCTTCCAATAGATCTCGTAGCGAAAAGGATTTTACTTCAATTAACAATCCAGAATGTAAGCTATTGGCACGAAGGTCTCAAGACTATACAGTCACACCGACATTACGGCCGTCTAAAATTCCATCACATATCTGGTAAGCATATCCGTACATTAACTGATAGCATAGCTACTATCCAAATTTCTAGCGGGTGTGTTTACCACAACGGAGTTGATCGAACAATATCGGACATTGCTGATTCCTTTAGCGACTGATTCGATTGCTAATCTAATGTGTGTGCGTTGACATGGGACTGCTGTTGAAAATATATATATATATCGAGTATCTCTCCTGTGCTTTTGCTTTCACTTTGGTCCGTGTTATTCCTGGTTCATTTATTTCGGATTCCAATAGTCTCCTTTCAGGTATTATCGGATCTGCCTCTTCTTTTGCTATGTTAAGGGTTCCAGTCTATAAGCATCTTAGATATATATATCGGATATACTATATATATATCGTGTGATCTCAAAATATGGCCAATCCGGTTCCAGAAATCTGTGTTGCAGATCATATTCAGCCAATATATTTTCAACCGAGAACAGTGATTAATAAATACCTGCATGGATTGTATGTCGCTTGCATTAAAATTCCAGTACTCACATGAATATCGGTTGATTTTTTAGCAACTTGCTTTTTGGCAACACTGTTTTTGGAAGCTCAGCTGCTTTCGTGTAACATGTTACTGTCAAACATGTTCAATTTGGTTTATAATTTAACCATGAATCGACTTACAAACGAACAACGCTTGCAGATTATTAAATTTTATTATCAAAATTCATGCTCAATTACGAGAGTGCATCGTGCACTTATTTTATTTTATGGTCCGCTCATTTCTGGTTTAATTGAAACGTCAACAAGCAAAATCGCTGTATTTGGTGTAAAGAGCAGCCAGAAGCATTCCAAGAATTGACAATGCCGGTGGCATCATTCGTCCGTACTTTTTCAAAGATGACGAAGGCAATAACGTTACTGTGAATGGCGAGCGCTCCGTGCGATGATTACGACTGTGGTTTCAACAAGACGGTGCCACATGAACAGTTTATTTCACGTTTGGGGCCGGTTAATTGGCCGCATAGATCATGTGCTTTAACGCCTTTAGACTATTTTGTGTGTGGCTATTGTAAGGCTCATATCTGCAGGGACAAGCCCGCAATGGTTGACGTACTGGAAGCCAATATTGAAGAATTTACTTGTGAGATACCGGCCGGTATGTTGGAGAAAGTATGCCAAAATTTGACTCAGCGTATGAACCATCTGAGGCGTAGCGGCGATCAACATTGATACTAAATTATCTTTAAACATTGAATTATATAGATCGTTCTATCGTCTCAAATAAAAATTTCATTATTTCTCTAAATTTTATGTGTTTTTTTAATCACCCGATGTAGAAAAGATAAGTTTAGTACTCATTGGAATCCGAGATGATTTCCATACCCTTTGCAAATCTTCGAATGACAGTTTTACTTTTTGTTTGATGAAAGTGTGATTGCAGACCAATTGGCTGGTGGATTTGCATACTGACATAGGTTAGGTGAGGGACTGTGCTACATGTTTTTATAAATAGTTCAAGGAAATATTATCTAAATTTGTGACTCTCGCTAAAAGAATGGGTCTTCCATTTAGCGATTATTGTAGTAGTTGTCGTGATGTGGAGGAAGAGAAGACAAAATTTTAATTTGTGTGCTACTATCTATAAAGTCTTAGAGCTCCAAGTATCTTAGTAACCTTTTGCAGCATATGTTTAAACTATGTACTATGCACCATTTTCTGTACTATGCACTATTTTCTGGTGTTCTTTTTGGTATACCTATTAACTCTCATAAAATACAGCGTTCATTTACTGCCTCCATATTGATTGATATTGATTAAAGATCACATCATGAGTTTATTAATTGGGCTTTACAACTGAATATTCCATAATTCAAACAATAAATACAACATTAGGCCATTGACCCGTCGAGAACACTTAGATATCTTAGTCTAACTCGTCTAAACTTTTAATTTTGTCATAGCTCATTAAGGAAGTAGTTTATTCTCACATAACAACACAATGTTAAAATTCATCCTAATAGAGAGATTAGTTGCCATATGCACAGTGTAATGGCAACAGACCAGAGTCTCCGGCAGCAATAGTCGAAAGCGACGACTCCTAGATTAGCAGAAATAAATATTCAAATCAAACCTACTTAAACCCGTACAATTGATTGATTTTTAGGAGTTCTAATAGCAAGTAAAAGTTGTGGTTTTAAGCTTTTAAATTTCCTTTTTTAAAACCATGCAAACGATGTTAAAAGTATCCCACTCTTCTTTACATTTAAATTAAATGCAAGTACTTACTTATATGTACATACATATATGTACGTAAGTATGTTAAGGGGTGGAATATTAAAAGCATAAAATAGCTAACCGTAGCAGACTATTCTATTTAACGGTGGGTGGTGGTTATTTGTTAAGTTGAAAGGTTTATTACTTTGCTACATTTTTATGCTGATGAAAAAAATGTTGATACACTGCTGCAAAAAACGAGTATTTATACGACAGTGTGACGCCAATTAAATGTTGTAATGAATTGATAAAATCACGCAACTATTTTTTTCCTACATTTCCTTCCCCTTTTTAAAGACTTTTTTCAATCTGAAAGTATATTCCCTGCGTCTAGGATAGAAGCGAAAACAGAACGCAACAGGTTGTAAAAATTTTCTATATATGTGTGTATTTATGTAGTACACAATATAAAATATAGAATAAAATATTGAAAAAATCAATAATATCAGTGTAATAAACACATAATTTTAAAATATGTTCATTATTATATATAAACGATAAACATCTGTTCTAACAAAAAATTAAAAATATATTACTCGTAAAAAATTTGTTTATTTAATACAAATATAAACACATACATATCGTTGTTCTCGTGTAGAAAGGACCCAATTCAAATAATTTAAATTTTACAGGAGGAAGTAAAAATATAATTGAAACTGTAATTATTACACTGGTCTACAAAAAACAAAACAAAAAAATTTTACGCCTTTAAATAAAACTATATGAAACATAATGATTTTGATAAGCTGAATTCCGTTTTCATTCTTTTTCCATCAGGTTCATTTTTTTTATGGGCGTGGCAAATTTTTCGCCCAAAATATGGTAGTTATGTCAATATATTTCATCATAACTTGAAAACTACTTGACCGATTTTGATGCAAGTACAACAAAACTTTTAGGAACAAAATTTCCTAAAAGTTTGAAAATACAATTTCGTATTGGAACAATTATAAATTAATTAGGAACACTTATAAAGTTAAAATTAAAAAGGAAAGGAATAAATTTACAAACAATAAGATTGCTAATACATATAACCAAAAAGAAATGTGGCAAAAAATAAAAGAACTAGTCGTAAGAACACCGAAAAATTTGATCAAATCTGTTATTTTTAATTATGTAGAATATAATTCCAATTTTGAAATGGCTGAAAAATTTAATAACTATTTCATAAATAGTATTAGGAAAATAAGAGACTCCATAGGAGACGTGCAATATGAGAACCAAGTACTTGTGATAGACTGTAGATTTAAATTCCGTGCAATAACTCTATTAGAATTAAGAAATATATGTAAGAATATTAAGAAAAAGAACGACTACAGAAGAATATCAAGTAACTTAATGTTGGACAATTGGAATTTAGTGGGTGAAATATTGCTTAAAATTATAAATGAGTCACTTAGAACTGGAATTTTTCCTCATAATTGGAAAGAGTTTTTGATAACACCGATTGAGAAAATTAAAAATACAAATAAATGTGAAGAATTTCGTCCGATAAATTCATTGAAAACTTTCGAAAAAATTCTAGAAACAGTAGTTAATCAGCAGTTGGGAAAATAAAGGGTCCGCTATCTAGCGTTTTTTTTCAACTAGTGCTTACTTCGTGAATGTTAACACTTAGCTCATGTCTGATTTGACAGATAATTAGTTTTATTCTTCCGCTGAACGAATATGGTTGTGTATACGCTTGAACAACGCTGGGAAATATTGCGACCTTATTTTGAAAATCATGGTAATGTTGCAGAATGAAAAAAGAAAAAAAAATCATCTTTTCAGATGAAGCTCATTTTGATCTTGGCGGGTATGGAAACAAGCAAAATTGTCGCATTTGGGGCACAGAAAACCGCACGCATACATTGAAAAGCCGATACACCCAAGACGAGTCACTGTTTGGTGCGGATTTTGGTCCAGAGGCATAATAGGGCCATTTTTTTCGAAAATGAGCAAGGAGTGACCGTTACAGTGTTTTTGAAGATCGCAATATCAGCCGCAGAGCTGATGGCGTTTGGCCACCTTGGAGCTGCGATTTGACACCGTTGGACTATTATTTGTGGAGTGCCGTCAAAGATAAGTGTTACGCCAACAAGCCAGAGACAATTGACGCTTTAAAGGACAATATTCGTGAAGCCATTGGTGAAATACAGCTGCACACAATCGATAATGTGCTGAAAAATCGTATAGGCTACTGCATGGCCAGCTGAGGCAGCAATTTGAATGAAATTATTTTCCATTATTAACCGGAAGGATTGTACTTTCAAATAAAAAAAGAAATTTGAGAAAATATTCAATAGTTTTTTTTTTATATAGCATTTTCAAAAAAAAAAAATTTGGTGGACCATATACATGGAGGAGAACAAGTTGCTGTCAAAATACCAATCTGATTTCAGAAGAAAGTTCTCATGTGAAACTGCTGTCAATTATGTAGTAAGCCGATGGAAGAATATAGAAAATAATAGCAAGATTCAGGCTATTTTCCTTGATTTTAAGCGAGCTTTTGAAACGATCGATAGAGACATCTTCCTACAAAAACTGATAAAATAAGGGATGGAGAATGAGGAGCTGATGTGGTTTAAATCATATTTAACAAATTGTAGACAGACTACAAGAATAAACAACACCGACTCTAGGTCAATTGAAAATAATTATGGAGTACCTCAAGAATCAATTTTAGGAGCGCTGTTATCTATTATTTACATTAATAACATGGAGAACTTCTGGAAAATTGCGAATAGTATTATATGCGGACGACACTTTAATGTTTACAGAGAATAAAACGGATAAGTTATGTTACGAGAAGTTATCAAAGGATATGGAGAATATAGATAAGTGGTTAAAGATGAACTAGCTCAAGTTAAATGGAAATAAAACTAAATTGCTCGAGATTAATGTGAAAAATAATATAACATTTGAGGTAAATAACGTGTTAATAGAGAAGGTTAATTCAATAAAGTACTTGGGTTTCATAATAGACAAACATTTAAAATTTAAGGAGCGAGTACATTTGTAAAAAAATAGGGGAAAAAATTGGATTTTTCAGGCGCTTACAAAGTAAAATATCAATTAGTACATCAACAAATATTTACAACACAATAATCAAACCACATTTTGAATATGGGTCAACGATATCATATTCATGCTGATCTGACCAACAAGTAATAAGACTGCAGAAATTATAGAATAAGGCGATGCATGCAGTACTGAAAGTAAATAGATTATGTGTGTGAAGATAAATTTAAATTTAACTAGCAAAGACGCAAACCAGGTTTTTTAGCTCAGCCATTTTTTACGTTAACAGAGCACTGTTAACGCTTTAACAGTAACAATAGATTATAGTAAAACAATTTATTGCCAAAATATATATGCCTGGAATATGGAGGAATAACACATCCTTGTTGGAATGGTGCTCCAGACCTTCTTTCGTAGATCAGCTTTAGAGCGAAAACTGTAAAAATTGTGGAATAGCAGAAAATGTATTTAAGAAAATGAATTTTTTAAAATTAATTTTCCCTGTGGTTCATTGGTTATCTCCATTCCATGGGAAACTCAGAGATGGCCGGAATATCACACTATATGGGGAGAGTGGCCCAAGGGGTCCCTAATGAAACTGTGCTAGTGGTATTCCTGAAATAATTTTGGAACTGGAGAAATTTAAATTTGAAAAATTTGTATTTTAACGCGTTTTGACTGGAGAGGATAAGTGGTTATTGTTGGAAAACTAGAGATGGCCGGAATATCACACTATATGGGGAGAGTGGCCCAAGGGGTCCCTAATGAAACTGTGCTAGTGGTATTCCTGAAATAATTTTGGAACTGGAGAAATTTAAATTTGAAAAATTTGTATTTTAACGCGTTTTGACTGGAGAGGATGAGTGGTTATTGTGGGAAAACTAGAGATGGCCGGAATATCACACTATATGGGGAGAGTGGCCCATGGGATCCCTAATGAAACTGTGCTAGTGGTATTCCTGAAATAATTTTGGAACTGGAGAAATTTAAATTTGAAAAATTTGTATTTTAACGCGTTTTGACTGGAGAGGATTTAAATTTCTCCAGTTCCAAAATTATTTCAGGAATACCACTAGCACAGTTTCATTAGGGACCCCTTGGGCCACTCTCTCCAAATAGTGTGATATTCCGGCCATCTCTAGTTTTCCCACAATAACCACTCATCCTCTCCAGTCAAAATGCAATTTTTCAAATTTAAATTTCTCCAGTCCCAAAATTATTTCAGGAATACCACTAGCACAGTTTCAAAAGGGACCCCTTGGACCACTCTCCCCATATAGTGTGATATTCCGGCCATTTCTAGTTTTCCCACAATAACCACTCATCCTCTCCAGTCAAAACGCGTTAAAATACAAATTTTTCAAATTTAAATTTCTCCAGTTCCAAAATTATTTCAGGAATACCACTAGCACAGTTTCATTAGGGACCCCTTGGGCCACTCTCTCCATATAGTGTGATATTCCGGCCATCTTTAGTTTTCCCACAATAACCACTCATCCTCTCCAGTCAAAACGCGTTAAAATACAAATTTTTCAAATTTAAATTTCTCCAGTTCCAAAATTATTTCAGGAATACCACTAGCACAGTTTCATTAGGGACCCCTTTGGCCACTCTCTCCATATAGTGTGATATTCCGGCCATCTCTAGTTTTCCCACAATAACCACTCATTCTCTCCAGTCAAAACGCGTTAAAATACAAATTTTTCAAATTTAAATTTCTCCAGTTCCAAAATTATTTCAGGAATACCACTAGCACAGTTTCATTAGGGACCCCTTGGGCCACTCTCTCCATATAGTGTGATATTCCGGCCATCTCTAGTTTTCCCACAATAACCACTCATCCTCTCCAGTCAAAACGCGTTAAAATACAAATTTTTCAAATTTAAATTTCTCCAGTTCCAAAATTATTTCAGGAATACCACTAGCACAGTTTCATTAGGGACCCCTTTGGCCACTCTCTCCATATAGTGTGATATTCCGGCCATCTCTAGTTTTCCCACAATAACCACTCATTCTCTCCAGTCAAAACGCGTTAAAATAAAAATTTTTCAAATTTAAATTTCTCCAGTTCAAAAATTATTTCAGGAATACCACTAGCACAGTTTCATTAGGGACCCCTTGGGCCACTCTCTCCATATAGTGTGATATTCCGGCCATCTCTAGTTTTCCCACAATAACCACTCATCCTCTCCAGTCAAAACGCGTTAAAATACAAATTTTTTAAATTTAAATTTCTCCAGTTCCAAAATTATTTCAGGAATACCACTAGCACAGTTTCATTAGGGACCCCTTGGGCCACTCTCCCCATATAGTGTGATATTCCGGCCATCTCTAGTTTTCCCACAATAACCACTCATCCTCTCCGTTCAAAACGCGTTAAAATACAAATTTTTCAAATTTAAATTTCTCCAGTTTCAAAATTATTTCAGGAATACCACTAGCACAGTTTCATTAGGGATCCCATGGGCCACTCTCCCCATATAGTGTGATATTCCGGCCATCTCTAGTTTTCCCACAATTACCACTCATCCTCTCCAGTCAAAACGCGTTAAAATACAAATTTTTCAAATTTAAATTTCTCCAGTTCCAAAATTATTTCAGGAATACCACTAGCACAGTTTCATTAGGGACCCCTTGGGCCACTCTCCCCATATAGTGTGATATTCCGGCCATCTCTGAGTTTCCCATGGAATGGAGATAACCAATGAACCACAGAGAAAATTAATTTTAAAAAATTCATTTTCTTAAATACATTTTCTGCTATACCACAATTTTTACAGTTTTCGCTCTAAAGCTGATCTACGAAAGAAGGTCTGGAGCACCATTCCAACAAGGATGTGTTATTCCTCCATATTCCAGGCATATATATTTTGGCAATAAATTCTTTTACTATAATTTATTGTTACTGTTAAAGCGTTAGCAGAGCTCTGTTAACGTAAAAAATGGCTGAGCTAAAAAACCTGGTTTGCGTCTTTGCTAGTTAAATTTAAATTTATCTTCACACACATAAATAGATTAACATCAATAAGATGGATGTTAGAGTGTTTGAAATGGTTAAATGTGAAAGAAAGATCACAGGTAAACACCATAAATTTTATACATAAAATGAAAATAGAAAATGCACCAGACTATCTAGTAGAACAACTGAGATATGTTGGGGAGGTTCAACCATACAGATTAAGAAACGCCATGGACTTCAGGATACCGCAGGCCAACACAAGTGCTAAACAGAGAATGTTATTTTGTTATTTTTGAATCTGTATAATATATTGCCATTTGATATTAAAAATGAAACAAATTGTAATGTATTTAAAAGGAAAATTGTAAATTTTATAAAGAACATTAACTAGAGCTCAAAAAGTTATGATGAAATATATTGACATAACTACCATATTTTGGGTGAAAAATTTGCTACGTCCATAAAAAAATTTGAGCCCGATGGAAAAAAAATGAAAACGATAAAGGCGTTTTTTGCTGTAGACCAGTGCTATCAAAATGTAACTTTTTAAATGCAGATTTTAATGAAAATCAAACACAAATTTGGTGTTTAGATTACAATCTCCTTATCATATGCTTGGTGACTTCAAGCGTTTTGCAAGAAGACATTTTTGTAATGAGTTAGAGCTTTTTATACAACTGCTTGTAAAACCGTTATTTCTGATGCTATTGCATTCAATTTTTCTGACAAGGTGCTTTCGTGGGCAATATATTGTAATCACTAAAAAAAACTCAATTTCGAAAAAATTCGAATGAGTGACGATATATATAATTAATTTTTGTAAGTACATATCATCACCTAAAATCCAAAAGAATGTATTTTGGGTAATTACATCATAATCAATCGAAAAATTGATTTAAATCGCTCACGGACTTTTGGATTTTAGATGCCGATATGTACATTAAAAAGTTCAATTAAAATTATATTCGTTTGTTATTGCGTAAATAAAAATGATGTACAATTCATAGATAAAATCGCTGCTTTTTAAAAAGTTTTGAATGTAGATTAATTGCTACTAAACTTCTTGAGCTTAAATGCGTATTGCGATTTTGTGGTCCTTTTGGGAGAATTGTATAGCAAGCTTTAGTTGATCAGAAAATTTTAAATAATTCTCACTAGCAGCGATTTATAAATACTACGATTGTATATCTTTTGCAGTATAATTTTAGGTCTGTGAACTGAAAATATTTCACGTTTCAAGAAAACAGGCAGAGCTTAGTTTTAAAACGTATTGTCATTTTTAAGCGATTCACCATATTCTCACGCGAGCCAGCGGTAGTGAATATTTCTGATAATATAGGATGTTCAAACAAAATTAAGATTGCTTCACTGTGATACATAGGTTGTGAGGAAAATCAGTGAAAGAATAGTACAGTCAAAAGTCAGATTGTTCTTTCAAACATATGCGACAAGTGAAAATGATAAATAAAATCTTGTTGATTAAAGGAAAACAGAAGGGTTTGACCAATAATACTTACTTACTTACATAGGTTGTGAGGAAAATCAGTGAAAGAACAGTACAGTCAAAAGTCAGATTGTTCTTTCAAACATATGCGACAAGTGAAAATGAGAAATAAAATCTTGTTGATTAAAGGAAAACAGAAGGTTTTGACCAGTAATACTTAAATATACGGCCGCGATTATGGTTGTGCTGAAGTTTGAATTAATTTTAAGCAAATTTTTTTATTTATAATTATTATTATATCATTATAATGTCTTAGTTGAAATCTTTTTTAAAATTATTTAATAAAATGTTATGAGATTTTACATAAAGTATTACAATAACCAAATTCTTAATAATTAAATAAATAAAACTACTAAAATCACAGAATTAAGGAAAAGTTTTTTACAAAAACTTATACAAAATTCAAACATTATAAGAACTTTTAAAACACTCACTAATGATTCTTTTAGTAAAACAGGAACTCAGTGATTATCTAGCAAATTCCTTATTATATCTTATGTAGACGTTCTACATTTTTCATTAAATGACAGAGTCAGTTTCCTTGCGAATGATTCAAGCATTACGTGATTAAAGTTACTGTGCAGCAAATTAATAGAATATCTGGGGCTTAGATCATGTATTATTTTCAGATTTTTTATCTGTATTACCAGTTTCTTTCCATATGTTCTAGAAGCTTTAAAAAACCATGCTTGCCACGCATATATCATAATAGACCGAATACACATTTTGTACAAGAGAATCTTATTCTTGCAATTCGGTTTAGATTTTCTATTGAGTAAAGAATAAAGAGCACGACCGCATCTCAAATATTATGTATTTATAACCTATTTTATTGTTAACCTATTTCTCTAAGCTGTTATTTTTTTCTATGTTTCTTCTGATTAAATTTTATATAATAGACGGCTCTGTGTATCTCGGCTCCACCGTGAACAGGGACAATAATGTTAAGAAGGAAATTAAACAAAGGATAATAGAGGCGAATATCGAATGAGGTAAGACATTCTATAGAAAAACCAAACTCCAGCAGCATAGGAAATAAATTAAACCAGAGTCGTGGACGATGGCTCAATCAGATGAACTAACTCTGGAAGTTTTTTGAACAAAAACTACTACGTAAAATATATGGTTCGGTGGTAGTTACAGGTACAGTATACCAATGCTGATATGGTCTGACGCATAAAGGTGCTGTAAAGTTTCTAAATTGTCCAAAGAACTTAATTAAAGCAAAATTGCCAAAGTGGAGGAGAGGAATAATGTTATTTTACAAAATTGACCTTTTTTGGCTTTCGACATTTAATTTCAATAATCCAACAACTCTTGAACAATTGGTAGTCAACATATGTAGCTCATGCCATTAATTATATAACACAAAAACTTCTTGAAGTAGTGTGAAAAAGATACGCTTTGTAACAGCTTGCATTGGTGGTAGTTTTAGGAAGGTATTCCCTTTAAAAACTAAATGGCATTGAATTTCCAAGTAAATAGAATAGAAATTTCATTTATGTAATTCTTATATTATCTTATTCTACTCATATGAAAGTTCAGAAACTTTTATGAAAACAACCATTTATTATCTTGCAATTTTGTTCCACTCATAGGGGTTAAAAAAAAATTTAGTTTTAAAAATACACAAAAAAAAAATCCTAAAATGAAATATAAATCTGTATGTAGTATGTATTGCTAATGCAGTAGTAGTTTAGGATTCACAAATTATTTCGAGTATTACAATGAACTTTTAAAATAAAAATGCAAAAATAGCTAAAGTTTTATACATAAATACATACAAATAAGTTGCAAATTGATTAAAGATGCTAATTTTATATTTTTAACTAAGTTAAAAAAGAATTCAAATTCCAGTTTATATTTGCATTCGAACATTTTAAACAAATTTTAAGCAATTTAAAATGTGTGGCATAAATTAAAGATCTTAACAACAGTAACTTGTAATTTAATATAATTTTTAATTTAATACTTAAAAGCAATTAATAGATACAAAGTTTTATTCTGTTTTAGGGTGTATTTTGTAGGTTTATTTTTCATTTCCATTAAAAAGGACACATCTTTTGAATAATAAACATTATCATATTATCTCTATTTCTGTTTATTGTTGCTGTAAGTGGTATGTATGTATGTATTGAGTACGCCATGTTTGTTTAACATGTAATAAAATATGTTAAACAAACATAACAAGTTTCGTTTTTAATACCTTTTGGGTGGTATGTATAGTACTTGTTTTATTGTGAAGAACTTAGAAAAAAAATTAATGCAGTCATTGATTTCTAGTTTAAATACAACAATTTTATACTATAAGAGAGAAGAAAATCTCGCGTTAATAACATTAAACATACCAAAAGCCTGTGCTGCAAAGAAACTAGCACATTCAGAATAAGTCCAGGGTTGGTTACCCATATGGTTACCCACTTAAACCCACCCGGATTTTATTGGATATTATATTTAAAAAAGCCGGGTGGGTTTTTTTATTCAAAGCTTTTCGTAGTTTATTTACAACAAAAATAAGTATAATTTATATAATGGTAGTACAAATTGATTCGGTCCGTTTTTTTAGCTCAAAAAATATTAATAAATTTATCAAGTCACTGCTTATTTATTTCCCCCACCCGTCGTTGAGGGAATCCAATTTTTTTTTTTGAGTCGATTTTATGTTTCTTCAAAAGAAATGATTCGGTGACAGGCCAAAACATGTTGTATCTATCGAAACAGCCAATATTTAAAAGGAGCAATGTTCGGAAAATACGACAAGATATTTCATTCCATCGTTTCTAACAGTTGTTTAGCAACTTTTGCAGCGTGAGGCTGAGAGTTGTCAAGTAAAAGAATATCCTAACCGTGTCCGTTTTTCTCGTAATGCACGGTTGAAACCAAGTAAATTCTGCCCCGATCACCGAGTCAAAGTACGCATTGCCCCCTTGATCCCACCAAAAGAGTACAATATTGCAGTATAAATACTAAAACAACGTAATCGTACTAAAAAACAAAAAATATTGTTCAATTAACCCAAATTTGGAAGCATTTATAAAACTAAAAAAAAAACCATCAAAAAAACCCAATAAAACCCGCCTGGTTGGGTTCAAAAAAACACCGTGTTTTTGCCAACTCTGAATAAGTCGCTCTCAATAAGGCAATGAAATGGGTAACGTCGACATAAAAAGACCTAGATTTAATCCATCAAACTCGAAATTAATATTTAAATGCAGACATTCGTTTCCAATAAAGCCGTCTATGATGGTATACAAACTGCCGAATCAAATCAGTTAAGAAGATTGTAAGATGAATATGGTCGATCCATCTCCATTTTCGTCTCCTTATGTCAGTTGCAACTGGCAGTTCTTCTGTTTCGGTCCACAAGCTGCTATGAGTGTTACCCTATGAAGGCACTGGCTAGCAAGCACCTGCAATTTCTGAACATCTCGTGGTGTAGCGTTCTATGTTTTACGCCGTAGACTAAGACTAATTTCACATTTGTATCGAATATTTTAAGTTTCATTCGGCAGGAAAAGGATTTCAACCGACCGAAGGTTTGTCTTGTTTTTATGTAGCGAATTTAAATGTCATCTTTACCACCAGTCTCCATTATGATTGGTTTAGATTGTATGGTGTCTCCGATACCGAAATGGCGACATGGTGAGGCGCATGAGTATATTGCGCCTATTTGATGGCGATCCCCTTGCTGGGATAAAAGATATGTCGCCCACTTTGTGCTAGGCAGGCACTTTGTAGTCCTTATACTCGAAAGGAATTTATAGTTAGACAAATAATATTGAGGAACAGGTTTGGTTCACCGATGGATCAAAGCAGACTGGCGGTGAGACTGGAGTCAGTGTGGTTGGTCCCAATTTATAAATAGATTTTCCAATTAGCAAATACCATTCGACTTTCCAAGCAGATGTTTGTGCCAACTTTACTTACGTTAGGAAATATTTGAGGAGAAAATCGAAGGGTATAAATACGTATGTGATGTCAGGGGCTTTATCATCTCGTGGGGTTAGGTCGAACGTTGTTATGGACTGCACGACTCCCAATGTACTTGGCGTTCACAAAAAGGTTACTCTATGTTGGGTCCTTGGTCATGAGGGCCCCTCTAGGAACGAAAGGGCTGACGTCTTAGGGAACAGTGATGCCCACCGGAGGTTTTATTGGGCCTAAACCATTTTTTGGTGTCCGTGTGGGATACCCAGGGGGAAGGATTTTTTCCTAACCTGAGAAAAAGTCGCTCAGTTTTGGAGGAGTGTCCCCTGGCGGAGTGGCCCAGGCGACGAAGTTTATTTCACTTTCTCCCGGTAGATCCAGAAGGCTATTGCTGCTCAATAAGTGCAGGCTTAGGGTACTAACGGATGTGCATCTTTACCGGATATTTTGATTTTAAATTCCATCAGTGTAATTAGGGAAATGTTAAGGATAATCGGTGTAGGTTCTGCCGAGACATCCGAACACTTTGTGAGTGCCCAGCTGTTTTGGATCAGAGGATGAAGGTCCTGTGGGATGCTGTGTTGCCTCCAAAAGGGGTATTTATTGTCTCAGTCATTATATAATGCGGTAAGCTATAGGACTGCACAAAAGACCCTTCAGGTCATGGTGTATTTTATCCCTAACCCATATATAATATAACATAACATAACCTTAGTCCCCTGAGAGCTTAGAACTATATAGGTCAATGAAAAGCATAAAATCTATAACATTAAGAAAAAATAAACATTTAAATATGTTATATTTAAGGGGAAAGAAATTTTATTAACCCTTTCGTTGATATACTGATTATTATAATATCCCTTTATATTTCTGCGGTTATCATCCAAGATTTTGAATTTGCACTTTGTTTTGTCCAACCGCTGGAAGGGAGTATTTTAATTTATGTTGTTTTGCTGCAAAAGTTTAGTTAAAATATTTAAGTCTTTATGTTTTTTATATTAAAATGTAAACGAAATTAATAAATTCAATTAATTTTTTAACGACATTACTGAGATTGTCTCTTTTTTTCTCTGATCAAATATAACAAAGGTAATTTGAATTTATTTTGTCCAATAGTGTACATACAAAGAGGTAGCCATTAATATTGTTGTTTATTTCTCCAACATAAGATATGCTTTAAAAAACAACAAAGAACTGAGTGCGAAAAGAGCGAAAATCCCTAAAGGGACTAAATTACTCCCTAGCACACTTTCATAGATGTAGGTATACAAGATGTTTGTTTATAGTGTTTGTTTTTGTCGTTAAAAGTAAACAATAATATTAAATGAGACATAAACAAAGGACAATTTAACGGAGCAGAGGAAATACAATGGCAGCTTTTAACACACCCACACACATGCCATATAATAACAATAAAGGAAATGGAAATTCTTCATTTTGTTTTGATCGGAAACACACATAAACAAATACAATATTCATACATATTTATTTACATATGTGTATAACATACAGAAATATAAATATTTATTCATATAAAAAATTTAATATTAAAGCGTTTATTTTATTATTTATAGATAAAATTTTGAAATATATATTAGCCAAAAAAGTGTTTTCTAAATGAATACATCTATTGGTTAACTTAAATATTCTAAAAATAATTGAGTTTATCTATGTACATATGTGCACTAAAGACATTACATACATAGAATAAATTCTTTGGCAGCCCTGATTAGTTTATTGTTAATGAGGGTCATTGCTAAAAACTACAACAGTACCAACTTTAATAACGACACAGAAACAAAAATTAATTTTTAGTTCAATTACCTTCTAATATGGAGGGCTTATCAGGTGTTAATGTACCACCTGTACCAGCACCTCCTCCCTTATTTGGATGTTCCATTCGTTTGGTAGAGGAGCGTGTTCTCTTCCACTTCTCCAGTTTTAAAGGCTTTTAAATTTTTTTTTGTTTTCCTCACAATTTTTTATTTTTATTTTAAAGGCGTTAACTCTAATTTCACAATTTTGTATAGGAAATATATTATCACACACTTTGTTTTTCTTTGTCAATGAATTTTAATTGCTAAACCAATAAACAACATTTACAGTGTGTATGCGTGTGTATTTCAAAATAAGTCACCACGTAATGGTTTTTAATATATTTATTATACACTTTTTATTCTTTTTTTACTTTTTATCACTTTACATACGAAAATTTTTTTTCAGACATTTTTATTTAAACCGTGAAAAATTATTTTTCTTTTATTTGGGTATTGTTAAGCAAAATTTTTGCTTTTTTTTTATATTTTTACATTCAACGGCCCATACACTGTACAAAGTTCTCTAATCAACTGGTTTTATTTTTGCATGAGAAATATTTCAAACAAATAAATCAGAGTGGGAGAGAGCTATTTGCTCTTACTAAATGAGAACATTAAGAAAGCAGTTACGTCGCTTTGTTATTTTTGCTTTTCTAATATAAGTTCACTTTGAACTATTTACATTATATTTCCCTTTTTTATACAAACGTCTTTTATTGTAATTGGTTTTTAATAACTTTTATTTATCTGTAGCAAAAATATGAATAATATTTGCTAATATATTTCCAATTTGCAAAAGAAACAAAAAATAAACAACAAATTACGCCGAAGAGAAATATTTTCTTATTTTGACATTTAAGTTGTTAGCTAATCAACACAGGTGTATTAAATGGTACGAAAATAAAACAAAAACTACCATTTTCAGTATCAAAAATATGCATAAAATGATATTAATTATTTAAAATATTATTAAATAAAACGAGAATCATGATCACCAGTTAAAGGCATGATAACTACTAAGATCATTTATTTCTAATAAATTAGGCGGTGGCTTGCTTTTTAACATATTTTCAGTGACAAGCAACTATCCGAAATTTTGCGGAAACACTGCACTACCACCGTTCAACATGGTTGCCAGAACAATAATTATGTTTTTTATGTAAAAACGTCTTCTTTATATGTTTATATCATGTAGTATGGCATCACTCTGCTAAACGTTTTGTTTTATTAATCGGTTTTGTAGTAGACCAATAAAATTGCAACAAAATTGAGATTTTAATGAAAAAGTATATAATCTGTATTAAACGTTTAGTAGCAGATCTCTACAGAATTGCAACAAAGTCGTGGTGTTAAAGAATAAAAGCAAATAGTCTGTGTTAATCGTTTTAGTAGAAGATCTCGCTAGAATTGCAATAAAAGGAAAAGAGTAAAGAAAATGGAAAATATACCGCGTACGCATGAGGACATTGAGGCTCAAATTGCCGACATACAATCCAAGAAGAAGGAAATTCAAAAAACTTCTGCGGAAGGTGTAAGCCTGTTGGATAGTGGCAATTTTTATGACACTGATTTTTATGATGAAGGCGGTAAAACTAAAAATCGTTATGATGGTTATCACACATCTATTGCGACCAATGATGAAGCTGACGAAGATGAAGATGAGGGTATACCAGTACAACAGAAGCGAACTACATATACAGCCCCAAAATCGGTTTTAAATGATGTAACACAGGTAGGTATTGAAAAAAATGACATATGGAAAAAGAAATGTTTTATATTCTTGGCTTCTCAGGGCAAAGAAGATGTAGACCCTTTGGCTGATCGCAGACGCGCGACAATTGCGGATCGTGAAGATGAATATAAACAGAAACGTCGTCGTGTTATTATTTCACCTGAACGTGCTGATCCATTTGCAGAGGGCGGTAAAACGCCTGATGTGGGTTCACGTACTTACACAGATATTATGCGTGAACAAATGCTCAAGGGTGAAGAGAGTGAATTAAGGCGTAAAATTATTGAAAAATCAAAAGAAGGTACTTTATTAGTAACAGTGCCGGCTCCACCAAAGGAGGGAGGACGTAAACGTGGTCGTTGGGATCAAACAGTAAGCGAAAGTTTTGTACCGGCTAAAGTAGCGGCGACGCCAAGTAGTGCTGCTACCCCCACCTGGGAAGAGGTAATTTACAATTCAACTACCATTAATAATATAATCAATTCTAATATTTTGTGTTTTGTGCTACAGAAAACTCCAGCTGACCATCGCTGGGACGAGACACCTGCTCACAAGACGGGCTCTGAAACTCCGGGTGCTACTCCTGGGCTCAGCACACGTATTTGGGATGCCACACCAGCACATGCTATGACTCCGGGACATGAAACTCCTGGCCATGAGAAATCTGTTCGTCGCAATCGTTGGGATGAGACACCAAAAACTGAAAGAGAAACACCAGGTCACAGTGGTTGGGCAGAGACCCCCAAACCTGATAGAGGCACAAGTGATAATGTTGTTGCCGAATCTACACCGGGAGCATCGAAAAGACGTTCGCGTTGGGATGAAACACCTTCTAATGCTACACCTTCGACTATGACCCCCAGCATGACACCAAGTATGACACCGCACGCCACGCCAGGACATGTAACACCAATGTTAACACCCGGTGGTACCACACCAATCGGTGTTAAGGCTATGGCTATGGCTACACCGACACCTGGTGCTTTGGCTGCCATGACACCTGAACAGTTGCAAGCCTATCGTTGGGAAAAAGAAATCGACGAACGCAATCGTCCCTTCACCGATGAAGAACTTGATCAAATGTTTCCTCCCGGCTATAAAATTCTTCCACCACCCGCCGGATATGTACCCTTACGTACTCCTGGTCGTAAACTAATGGCCACGCCCACACCAATAGCTGGTACTCCGGCTGGTTTCTTCATACAAGTCGAAGATAAGAACGCTAAATTTATGGACAATCAACCAAAGGGACAAAATCTACCATTTATGAAACCCGAAGACGCTCAGTACTTTGATAAGCTCCTGGTAGATGTTGACGAAGATACCCTTTCGCCGGAAGAAATGAAAGAACGTAAAATTATGAAACTTTTACTGACCATCAAAAATGGTTCACCACCCATGCGTAAATCAGCTTTACGACAAATAACCGATAAAGCTCGCGAGTTTGGTGCTGGTCCATTATTTAATCAAATCTTACCGTTGCTTATGTCTCCGACCCTGGAGGATCAAGAAAGACATCTGCTGGTCAAAGTTATCGATCGTGTTTTATATAAATTAGATGATTTAGTTAGACCATATGTACACAAGATTTTGGTCGTCATTGAACCTTTGCTGATCGATGAAGATTATTATGCCCGTGTTGAGGGCCGTGAGATTATTTCGAATCTTGCCAAGGCTGCCGGTCTAGCTACAATGATTTCGACAATGCGTCCTGATATTGATAATATCGATGAATACGTACGTAACACTACAGCTCGTGCATTTGCTGTTGTCGCTTCTGCGTTGGGCATACCTTCCCTTTTACCTTTTCTTAAAGCTGTGTGCAAATCAAAGAAATCATGGCAAGCACGCCATACCGGTATTAAGATCGTACAACAAATTGCTATTCTAATGGGTTGCGCCATACTGCCTCATTTAAAAGCTTTGGTAGAAATTATTGAACATGGCTTGGTGGATGAACAACAGAAGGTACGTACAATTACTGCCTTGGCTATAGCTGCTTTGGCCGAAGCTGCGACACCATATGGCATTGAGTCATTCGATTCAGTTCTTAAACCTCTGTGGAAAGGTATTCGTACACATCGTGGTAAAGGTTTGGCTGCTTTCTTGAAAGCTATTGGCTATTTAATTCCACTTATGGATGCTGAATACGCCAACTACTATACACGTGAAGTAATGCTTATCTTGATACGTGAGTTCCAGTCTCCAGATGAAGAAATGAAGAAAATTGTCTTGAAAGTCGTGAAGCAATGTTGTGCCACCGATGGTGTGGAAGCTCAGTATATAAAGGAAGAGATTTTGCCACATTTCTTTAAATTCTTTTGGAATCATCGTATGGCTTTAGATCGCCGTAACTATCGCCAGTTGGTTGATACCACTGTCGAGATTGCCAACAAAGTTGGTGCCTCCGAAATCATCAATCGCATTGTAGATGATTTAAAAGATGAAAACGAACAGTATCGCAAGATGGTTATGGAAACAATAGAGAAAATAATGGGCAATTTGGGAGCAGCTGATATTGACTCTCGTCTGGAAGAACAGTTAATTGATGGTATTCTTTATGCTTTTCAAGAGCAGACTACAGAAGATGTGGTTATGCTGAATGGTTTTGGTACGATTGTTAATCAGCTGGGTAAACGTGTAAAACCCTATTTGCCGCAAATTTGCGGTACTATACTCTGGCGCTTGAATAACAAATCTGCTAAAGTTAGACAACAGGCAGCCGATTTGATTTCCCGTATTGCCATAGTAATGAAGACATGCCAGGAGGAAAAGCTTATGGGTCATTTGGGTGTAGTTCTGTATGAATATCTAGGTGAAGAATATCCTGAAGTTTTGGGTAGTATTCTAGGAGCTCTAAAGGCTATTGTTAATGTCATTGGCATGACAAAAATGACTCCACCAATTAAAGATCTTTTGCCACGTTTGACGCCAATTTTGAAAAATCGTCATGAAAAAGTACAAGAAAATTGTATAGATTTGGTGGGTCGCATAGCAGACAGAGGCCCAGAGTATGTTTCAGCCAGAGAATGGATGCGCATTTGCTTTGAGCTGTTAGAGTTGTTAAAGGCTCATAAAAAGGCCATCCGCCGTGCCACTGTCAACACATTCGGCTATATTGCCAAAGCTATAGGTCCCCATGATGTCTTGGCTACGCTTTTAAACAATCTTAAAGTACAGGAACGCCAGAACCGTGTATGCACCACAGTAGCTATAGCTATTGTCGCCGAAACCTGTCGGCCCTTTACGGTTTTACCTGCTCTGATGAACGAGTACAGAGTACCAGAATTGAATGTTCAAAACGGTGTGCTAAAATCATTGTCTTTCCTCTTTGAATACATCGGTGAGATGGGTAAAGATTACATATATGCCGTTTGTCCATTACTAGAAGATGCTCTAATGGATCGTGATTTGGTGCATCGTCAAACAGCTTGTGCTGCCATCAAACATATGTCTTTGGGTGTTTACGGTTTCGGCTGCGAAGATGCTTTAGTACATTTGCTTAATTATGTATGGCCTAATATCTTTGAAACATCCCCCCACTTGGTTCAAGCTTTTATGGATGCTGTTGAAGGTTTGCGTGTTTCTTTGGGGCCAATTAAAATTTTGCAATATACACTACAAGGTTTATTCCATCCGGCGAGAAAAGTACGTGATGTCTATTGGAAAATTTACAATTCACTTTACATTGGTGGACAGGATGCTTTAATAGCTGGTTATCCGCGCATAACTAATGATCCAAAAAATCAATATGAGCGTTATGAACTCGATTACATGCTTTAAATGTAATGTTTAAAGTGTTGAAAAGAAGTCAACATATTTTGCAGCGGCGCGTAATGTTTTTTAATTTTAACATTATATTTTAGTTCTTTAATACCAATAAAATGTTTAAAAAAGAAGATTCAACATGAAAGATGGATAAATTAGTTTTACATAAAATTTTTTTTATTTTGGATTAGATTAGAGAACCTTTAAGATAAATTGTTTTGTTTAGAACATTGTATTTGCCAATATTTTGGCATTCTAGTGGATACAAGTAGAAGAAATGACCTTTCCTGAGTTCTTGGTTTGGTTTGAAGACGACCATTCACTGATCTAAGGCCAGTGAACCATCATACCAGATTTAACCAGCCTTGCCTACGAAGAATTCTTCGAGTACGCTGATATAGTTGTTCAGCGGCGGCATATCGTCCTCAGTCCTTAGAACCGTTGACATAGAACCCCGACGAGCCAACTTATCAGCCTTCTCATTACCAGTGATACCACTATAACCCGGTACCCAACAAAGTTGAACAGTCTTCCGCAGCCTACCCAAGGCTAAGGGCACAGAACGGCCTTGGATCTGGCCAAGCAAGAACTTAGTGCCTTGAGAGCTGCCTGACTACCCACAAAAACGGTAACCCGACCCTCAACGCCACCAATATTATTCTCAATCATCTCCAAAGCCTTCCTAACCGTTTATGACGAACTGAGTTGTGTGGTTCCTTCAAATATTCGTTGTAACCGCTTTCGACTATATAAAATAAAACGCATTTAATTCTCTATTTGCTGTAAAGGATCGTTTTTTTGTATGGTTACAATTTATTTTATTTTTTGCTTATAAATATTAAATATTGCAATCATTTAAATGTAGTATGGCTGGCGGGTGATTATAAATAATAGTGGTCGATAACAAAAATTAAAAACCTTTGCTTTTACGTGAAACTCAATTTGTGGTATTACAACTAAATACACGGGCAATATATATAATACGGTTTTAAAAATAAATTTATCCAGATAACGAACGAGTTATAGAAAATAAAGAATTTTTTACAAACTAAATTATACATATACAATAAATACCATACACATACGGATAGATTAAACATACATACATATACAAATATAATAAGACTACAATTAATATAGTAAGTAATTAAATGGTAATAAGTTAATATTAATACAAAAAGTAATGAGTTGTTGTTGGATGTTGATGATGATAAGGAATGACATAAAACAACAATAATTATAATGGTTTTAAATTCTAACAATATTGATCTTTAAGTCGCTATTGATTTATTTTTAACAAGTGATGCTAACAATTTTGTATATCATGGTCTTTTTTGTTACTTTTTCTTAAATAATAATTTCTTCAACAATTCGTATAAGATTTTCTAGACCAAATAAATAGTTTGTGTCCAATTGTTCATCTTCGGCCCGAAAGACATGAGCAAAATCAATCATACGTACTTTAACGAAATCTTTTACGTTTAGCGCACCGTCATATTGAGCGTTTTTGTAGGCAAAATGATTTTGGCATATATCGCCACCATTAGTTAAATGATGACTATTTTTCAAATGATTATTGATATACGAATGTTGTGCGTCGACGTCGGTACTGTCTCCGTTTGTCAAGACTGTGCCATTCTGTTGTGCATATTGTTGTTGCTGGTGTTGATATTGTACTAATTCTAAGGCATCATAGTCATAAACAATCAATAAGGAACTAGCATAGAAGTGTAGAACAGTCTGTTTTCTAAACCAATCGCGTATGTGATAGAGTTGTTGAAGCACTTCTCTGATTAGAAGATGGCAGCCTTTGTGCTGAGCATTTAAGAACAGACTTATTGTCTCTCGCAGACCATTAGGATCCAATTGTTTGCCATAATCTTTGCCATATTTGTGTAAAATACCATCCTTATACACTTGGAAACCGGGCAAGCATAGACCCAGGTTTTGTTTACTCTGCACATATTTCTGTTCCTCCAATTGACGTTTCTGAGGCGAGGCCAAAGGGTCCCAAGTACGTTTTCCAATCTTAATATCCATTATACAAGGCCTGCGCATGCCATGTGTGAGATCTTCTAATTTGAAGAATGTATGTTGTTTGGAATTTACTTGCAAATCTAATTTGTTGTAAAATCTTGGCACTAAATCACGAGCTTTCACTAACACAGGGTCAGTGGCATTTGTTATACTCTCGTAGAAACGTAATTCCCTCTCACCGCATTGTGGTTTACCCATCGGCTTTAAAACACAACCAACCGTTTTATCTTTCAACATACCCATTACTTGTGTGTTGTTGTGTGAGAAAGTGTGTCCGGCTACCTGTGTCTCAAGTAAACTAATGCCCTCCGGCAGTTGAGGTTGCACTTGTTCCATCTCGTCTCGCTGTCTTTCTTAATTGCTGTAGTGATGTTGTGTGAGATAATTTTAATCTTGAGTTTATTAACTTTTATTCACAAAATGAATCACTAACACCATGCGTTGAATACCCTCCTTAACATTTCCTGCCTTTAGTTGGTGTGTATTTGTTTTGTTGTTCTCTTCTCACGAAGTTGCCAATTTCAAATGAATTTCTTAATATTTAAGAGGTTATACAAAGTTAAATTTTTGAAAGGCATTATCAAACACATTCACTAATAATTTTGTAATACTAAACAATTTCAAAAGGCATGTTTGATATTAAAAAATAAATATATCTTACAAGAGCAAATAACTTCTTGTTATTAAGTGTGGTGGCGTTTCTACACAGAATTATGTTTGGCGCTTAATAAAATATATGGCAGCATTTAATATTGAGCTGCCACATTTGTATATATTTGTACTACTCCCATATACTTGCTAAAAAATCTACAGTTCCAAACTGTTTATATATGATGAGTCATGGTCTATAAAATTAAACCACCATAGAGATTTACGACTATTCTCATCGCTTTTATTTAATTTTGAAATTTTGCAAATAATATTCATATTTTCTCCAATTATTCATTGTCGTTCCCCTTAAATTAAACACAATTTTTCCAATTATAAATTCTGACCGTCTGGCAGCACTAAACGACACTGACGCGAATAAACAGATTCGCAAAATTCGTATATCAGCTCGTCAAAAAGGGGACGAGTGCGTGTGTGTGGCTGCCACTGTTGGAATTTTTTCTTTCTATTCGAATTTTTTTATTTTGCAAGACAGAAGAAGAGTTTGGAAATATTGAAATTTTGATTTCATTGTTTCTTGAAATTCTCTCACTATATAAGTAAATATAAGTTAAATAAAATGGCATTGAATCCACAATACGAGGATATTGGCAAAGGATTTGTCGCACAGTATTATGCCATGTTCGATGATCCGCTGCAGCGACCAAATGTGGTTAATTTTTATAGCGTAAGTACTACAAAAGAAAAAAAAACTAAGTGAAAGAAAAAGAGAATCATGCCATAAAAGGGCAAAATGAAAATTTTCTGGAGTAATAAATTTCATAGAAATTGTTGAAGTGCTACTTTACCACCACCGGTGATTAACAAGTAAATTCTAGAAGAATTTTAATTTAATGAGATCATAAGATTGCCATAGGAACAGTTAAACAAAAAGTAGAAAATAATGTGATGGAGCAAATAAAAAAAAAAAAATTAAAAAAATATGAAAAATTTCTTGAAATCTAAATGTAAGAAAAACATTTTCATGTTAATGTGATCAGGTGTGGTATTTTCCTCATGCAAACTTAAGAACTCAAAAGTGGGGTTATCTTTACGCCCATATTTTGGGCGTCTGTAATAATTTGATTCTATAAAGGATTTTTAAGTTGAGGTGTGACAATGCTGCAATGTTAAAAAATCAATTGATTACAGCATTTATTTACAGCAATTCCAAAATATGTCCATTCTTGAAATATATTTGATATACCTATTTAAGATGTGCAACGGATTAGGCTACAGCATTTGATGCTGTAGCTGTAACATCTAGCAATATTGTGAATTTAATAATTACACGCTAAAAGCTATTCCAACAAAAATACTCGTTTGTTAGAAGAGGGCGATACCACTTGCAGATTAGGTTGTTAGATAGGAGAGTCTGTAGTCAGTGGCTTTTGTCGATGCAGTACCTGCTTGGGTGTGATCGGCCTGGCTATGCCAACCATCAACCTAGTATGCAGGTATACTCTTCCCAGGCAGGGCAAAAAGAATTTACATGATCCTGATGGAGAAATTAACGGTGTGGAAGGAGCCTCTTAACGAACAGGATTATCAGGCAGAAGCCATTCGGCAGTACAGTGTGAATACCTTCATTGGATATCATCACCAGCCTCCCATAGCAGCGGAAGAACTACAATTTGCTAGACAAATAAGTGTGGTTCTGGCTCAACTTAGATTAGCATGGTGTAGCCACCTTAATTCATACTGGACCCGAATTGACAGCACATTTTCGAATACCTGCCAAGCATTCGGACATCTTCAGCAGCCCATCCTAGTCCACTCAACTTTCTGTGGAGTCAATTTAGATACATTCTTTTCAGGTTGCTTCCTTTTTCGATCTTACTGGGGAAGCTGAACCCCTTTAAAGAATCTGAACAGAACACATTACAAGCTGCTAAAACAACAACAACTACATTCTCTATTCCCATGTCACCTAATTTGCCATTATTTTAATTCACATATGTAGTAATTCGATCGTATACATAAGTAATAGAATTAATGCTGTATATTAATCGTTTAGCCAACTGAATTTTGTGTAGAGGTCTACATACAATGCTGGCAATACAAAATTGAAAATAATCAATTAGTGTGTAAAATCTACACTTTAAAAGAGGATGTGGATAATGGATCACAGCATGCTAAAATGTCAATAATACAAGTTCGAAGCCTTTAGGGGCTGTAAATGGACATTGTGCTATTGGTTAACATTTCCAAAGTATGATGATTCCAAATAATGACTTCTGAGATGCTACGACGAAGATAAGAAAAAAGCGCCCAATTATCTTAGTTTTGCAGATATAAATAACCGATTTTGATTTAAAAAACCAAAACCTACTTCTCGGATCATTACGCTCTACTTATGGTTTAGTTTTGATGCAAATGTATTCATATATTTGAATTATGAACTTATATACTCCAAACATTAGATGTTAAATATTTTTATGGCTTCAATTCATATAATTGTATATTCTAATTTAATTATTGTTGTCTATTTTCTTTAATGATGTCTAATGTTTTTGTGTTAATTTTTTTAGGCCACAGATTCCTTTATGTCCTTTGAGGGCTTACAAATTCAGGGAGCACCAAAAATTATGGAAAAACTAAATGTAAGTTTTATTTTTTGATAGATTTTTTTGTTATTTTTTAACGAAAATATATTTCCAATGTTTTAGAGCCTTACATTTCAAAAAATTTCTCGTGTGATCACAGCCGTAGACTCACAACCTATGTATGATGGTGGTGTTCTAATTAATGTTCTTGGTCGTCTACAGGTAAGCTTTGCTTAAAGATTCTCTAAACATTGTATGTTTATTTAATCATTAGACTTAATTTAACATGAGTACGGTAATTTTTGTTTTATTTTTATCCATCCACTTTTGTTTAAGGTAAATACCTTTAACGCTTAAACGTACCGTACATTTAAAATTATATACCTTACCGATTAACCTACTTTCTAAAATATGACCCTTAACCCCGTTAATTTTTACTTTCAATATTAATTTGAAAATACTTAATAATTCATTGAAATTTTATTTTTTTTATACTCATTTTCTTTAATACCTCTTATATATCTATCTTTTTAACTTGTTTTATAACTAAAAAATTATATTTGTTATCTTATTTATATTTCTTACAGTGTGATGAAGATCCTCCACATGCATTCTCTCAAATTTTCGTTTTGAGACCCATGAGTGGCACCTTTTTTTGTGCCCACGATATTTTCCGTTTGAATATTCACAATACAGCCTAAGTAAACTAAAAAAAAAAAATGATAATGATCCTGCTCGTGTGCTTTTCTTATTATTTTTTCTAAAGCGTTATTTTAATAAATAATATTGAAAACAATTTATAAGAACCTCGAGTGTTTTCTGAATTTTTCTTAGTTTTATAAAAGGCCTTTTATTATTTTTGGAGCGTAATTTTATTTTTCTTTTTTAAGTTAATGCAATCTAAAAACGTTGACAATTTTAAACTGAAACTTAAAATATAAAAGTATGTTTAAATATTTATTAAGATTGTAAAATATAGTTTCAATAGTAACTGAAATATTGAAAATGATTTTGAGTTTACTATGTGTTCTTTTTGGTAATTAATAAATAGTGGCATTAGAAGGGAATACTGGAAGGAATAATAATTGTTTGGTTTCCATCCAACACCACCTAACAAATCCAATTTATTTGGAAGTATATTTTTTTTAACGCTTTGCTAGAGCACATATAAATAATGTCAGTTTTTATCTTAAAAATGCAAGATTTATTGTTAATGTTAAAAAATATTTTATTAACAAGTCGTCTTTAATAGCTAAACTAAATGCTATTGTTCGGGAAAAGTATTGTTGAAAACTTATTAAATGCTATCAGTTTTATCACTAGCACATAATGATTTATGTCGAGGCAAATCAACATCTGCAGACGTAACGGTTTGAGTGAAAGGCGTTCCAAAATAAACCTACTCAACAAAGAAAACAAACTTGGGAAAAATATTGTTTTATTTATAAACCTTATCTACCCTTTAGCTTGGTGTACTTTTCCCAGCGATATTCAATAGCTTTGATACCCTCTTTATAGTAAGAACCGTATTGCTCTTTAAAATAGCCATCCACCACATCCAATTTGATTGGTTTTGGAAATAGAAAATAATCCGAGAGAGCTAAAGCTGGTGAATAAGATGCGTGATGTAGCAACAACATCGTTTACACTTGGTTCAGATGTATCTTCTTGTAGTCGAATCCCACTCAATTGTTCCCTATACAGAAAAGGACGGGAGGCCTGATATCCTCTATATCTAATTGACCCCAGTTGTAAACGTACAATATGGTTCTAGTCAGCGCAATATGTATCACGCGGTCTTGTCCTACTCCAGACATAGCCGGTACACCGTGTGATCCAGGAGACGTAACCTATTGAGGTGATGTCTCAGGTAGTCCACTCTAACAATGTCTTCCAATGTGCAATTTCACAAAAGGTCTTGGAACAAAAAAGGTGCTGACCCGGCCTCGTCAGTTCGTCGTCAATCGAATTGCCAGCAACCGAAGAATGACTGGAGCGACTCTGTAGGTTTATCTAAGCACACATTAAAATTGTGTGAATTTCAGCCTGATAGTCACTTGGTCATTTGCCAATATACATATAAGGAGATTTTTGTATTAGGTCCAAAAACCCCCGCCACTACACCTGTGTCAGTTTTCGATGCATCAGTAAAACAATCAAGGCTCGTGGGATCAACATAACGCCCTGGAACCTATTCCTCCGCGATTAGGGAACATGATCTCGAACCTCCGGTCGAAAGCCTGCTTAGAATCCATATGTTTTATGAAAGAAGACGACAGTACGATCCGGAACGTTTCCTAGAACGCTCATGTGACAACAGTCCTTTAATTTTAGTCCTGACGCGGCTTGCATCTTCATAGCACACTTCTCAAAGATGTGCAGGTGCCTATGGCCTCAATAACCGTATTTGAACAGCTTGGCATGGCCCTAGTCATAGCATCAGACATTAATGGCTTAGAAAATCTTTCGAGCACCACATATTCTTTTTCATTTTTACAGTAAGAAATACTTTTTTAAAAGTTTTCTCTCGTGCTTCACTGGTAGAATTTTTAGATTTCAGAAAAGCGTTCTGCAAATCCTGAACGTGATTTAAATCCTGTCCGATACAACTACAATCACAAATATCGCGAAAACGATTGCTTTAAATAAGAAGAACAAATTACATCTGTGATTTAAAAACCGCGAAGTGGTTTTATATCACGTGATTTCCAGAACAGGCTTATTGATTTCGACGTCTGAGCTTTCCTATCTCTTTACACTTTTCCCTTTCCATTCCTTTCATTTTGGGTGTTAGAAGAAGAAGCTTTGTTTTTGTTTTCTACTGATGCCCCCTTCTAGTTAAAAAGGTGGTCAGTTGTGGATACCTTACGGAAAACAGAAAAAAGAAAATTGGGACCATCCAACATAGAAGAAAGTAGATACAAAACAAGAAGAAAAAAGAATGAAAAAAACAATCAATCGGAAGTGTGAAAACAAAAAGAAACTTCCTTTACCAGCCAGCTGATGCCCTATAGAAATCCCTCCTGCTGTCAAGCTATTGGCTTAGCGGGGCTAGAATTAACCATCAAGAAAAGTAAATTTGTAAACTATAATAAATAAATAATAGATAAATCCTGGGCGACCTAACCGCATTAAGGCCCTTTAAGAGCCCTAACTCAAGAAACAGCCTGAGTCTGAGTCTCTAAAGTCCAGGGAAAAGGATTATTGAGGTGGGACCCTTAGGCTTAATATGGAAAGGGCGTAACTTGATGATTTTTTATTTTACAGGAGAAGGAAAAGCTGTAAAAACTAAAAAATCTTCGATACAAAATAAAACGCAATTTTAGCTCAAAGCGAAAAATAAATTCAGTAAAGGTTTCTTTTTCCAAGTTTTTAGGAAGGAAATTTTTTAATTTTTGTTTTTTCTTAAGAAAAAAAAATAAAATATTGAACTAGTTCAGGCGTTTTTGTAATAAGCTATAAATCCGCTATTTTCAAAGATACATAGATCAGGATGTGTTTGAAAGTACACTACTAGAAAAAATTAAAAGCTCAATTTTGAAAAAAAAATTGAGATACGTCCTTTCTATATTAAGCCAACGATATGTAGGTGTCGGAAAAAGTTCGGTCACAAATTTGGCTAAAAATCAAACACTTTTCTTATATTTGAACGATAACCTTTTGATATTTTTGGAGTAATGCCATTATTCCATCAGTGTGAAGCTTCTGGGTATTCTGAGCGAAAAACTGACCCAATTCCGCTTTGCTGGCCTCACGGAATTTAAATTAACACTATTAAGAGAGTTCTGCAGAGATCGAAACAAACGATAATCTGAAGGTGCAATGTCCGGGCTATATGGTGCATCAAAATTTCTCAGCCAAGCTATTTCAGTTTCTGCCGGATTATCAAAAATGTGTGTGGTCTGGCGTTGTAATGATGGAACACAATACCTTTTCTGTCAATCAACTTTGGCTATTTTAATTGAATTGCTTCAATTTCTTTAATTGTTGACAGTAGAGCAGGTTGTGGAAGATCATAATGAACAATCCCTTCCAATCCCACCAGACCTATAGAGTACCTTTCGTATTATCAATACACTCCGAAGCTTCACCTTGCTTCGTCCATGATTTTTTCGCACATTATTGCAGTATGTGATCCGCTCTTGATTGTCCGTAATCATTTGCTTTCACACAAATAGTTAGTTTTTTTCCATTTTAGTATTGAATCATAAATGGAAATTTGGTCAATTAATTTTTTTCACTGTTCATTCATATGGTACATCGAGCTTTTTAGTGTATCCAGCTTGATAACTATTAGATGATGAATGCCTGGTTACCTAGCATCGTCCAGGATGCTTATGTGCCGGGCTTTCTAATTTTTTTCCACCGACTTTTTTAGTGATTGATCGACCAGAGCGAAGTGCATTTTTAACATCGAAATTATCAGATCGAAAACGAGCAAAACATTTCGCTGCTGTTTTTCTCATTACAGAATCGTCTTCGTGAACTTCACAAATTTGGTCAGCAGCCTAATTTAAACTCAATATTAAACGTAGATAACTTTTCGCAGAATAAAATGCAATTTTAATAATGTCTTCCAACAAAGTGAAGCTTAAAATGCCATCTTTTAAACAAGCTATTGATTGATGCAATTATTATTACCAGAGATATGATATTTTAGAGCCATCTACCGGCAATTTTTAGCCGATCTTTTTCGAACACCTATTATACATATAATGCAGGCATCAGCGCAATCATGAACAATATGAGCTTTACGCCAATATAGAAGATCAAATTATATCAGAAAACTTGATGTGAGAAATTAAAGAATCAGAGCGTTCGATCAAAGCGATGGAACTAAGTTCTAATTCAGGATAACAACGGACCAACAGGATGTTATATAGCTATCGATAGTACTATTGAAACTATCGATAGTTTTAAATGCTATCGATAGTTTTGTATACCGGCAAGTTCAGTAAAATTTTTAACACAACTGGACTTATAATTAGATTTGATCTTAATACCGTAAGTAATAGATGTCATTCGTCGAATTTTTATAAAATTTTTTATCTCCTTTATCTTATCCCTCTAATGAAAATAGGGCTTTGTTACAAACTGTTCTTATATCATCCTATGTCATGTTCAGCTTTTTAACTTTCTTTTGTCTTGTTCGGTGCTATGTAGTTGCAGGCCTACCATGTTTCTACTGCTTTGCTAGTCCCAATCGGGTGCTATTCTGGAGATAGGATTTCATATAGAATAAGCCCTCTACGACTGACGTGGTTGTCTAGCAGACACCAATAAACATAAAAAAGGTGCTTGCGCCGATACATCATGTAAGAAAAAGCAGTTCAATATAAATTGCTGTTCAGAATTCAGAAAATATCATAAATAACAAGGTACGTCCTTAAACTAGAAGTAGACATTATTTTATCAGGTTAAAAAAAGGAATTTAGGAAATATAGAGCGTTGAAAAGGTGTCTGGTATTCTACCACGTCAGCAGAATAGTGACAGATAAACCACGTCAATTACAAAGAGTTAGAATGTAAGCCCGTTTTTTTCTTAATTTTTAATTGTTTTTTTCGTTCAATACTGTAAATATCCAAATTGTAAGTTATCGATAGTCTCTAAACTGTCATCTGCTATCGATAGTGTCGACTATCCACTACTTAAACGTTTAATTAGAACTGACTTAACATAACACCATAACCCCAACCATAGTCGAAACAATTAAAATACAATTGATTGGTTACGGTGTTATAGTATGTCAGCAAAAATCGAACAAGGTGTTGCCCATAGGTTATGTTAGGTTAGAGGGCGAGCAGCCACCTGGTCATAAAAACGCCGATGATCGCAAACCCTTAGAGAACATATGCTTCATTGTGATCGTCCTATGTAGAAACAAAAATACTAAGAAGAAAAGGGGAGAAAGAAAAGTAATCGATCTAGAAGAGAAAGAAAAATGAGAAACTAGCAAGAACTAAAAACAACAACTAACAACATAAAAACAAAAAATGGAAAGTTCTAAACTCATCGGGATCCAATCAATCCCCATGCCACAACCAGCTAAGGCCCTTAGAAAATCGAAGGATAACAGTACGATTAGCACACGAGAGGGAGGTTCGAGTTTGAATTGCTTACTCACCTAAGAGTCGATGAGAGAAGACAAGACGTTCTACGCTTGGAAATAATTGACTATATGAACTTAGAGACCCTGCAACCTGGTTCATTATACCAGATTTGTCCATAAGGTTGATTCATTGTGTTGCAACTATGGCGTCTAATTTGAGTTTAATAAGTCAGATTTTTATTTGTGTAATTTATTTATTATTTTTTTAAAACTTTGAATACCAGAAAAATGAAATAAATATAAAGTTTAAGTAATAACAATATTTGAATACAATATTTGAAAATGATTATAATATTTAAACAAAAAAATATACAATAAAACGAAATACAAAAAAGCAAAGAAGACAAAAGAAGTTGGTTGATTTGTTTGTTCGTTTGTTGGTTGATTAATGATCTGCGTACCTTTTATGTTTTATTTAATTATTTTTTTAATATATTCTGTTTTTGTTGTTGTTGTTTATATATGACTTTTTATTATATATAAAGTAGGAGTAAATACAATTGAAATAGATCTTAAAAATAATATTGATAATATTTTTCATTAAAAAAACAGAAAAACGACTTAAAAACTAAAGATATTGAGTATCTCTTTAAAAAATAATAAAAAAATATACATACACTTGAATAATAAAAAAAAATTGTAATTAAACTAGTTTTTTTACTTTAAATAAATTTCTTTGAATAGAAAAAAGTTATAAATGATATTGTAAAGGAAGAAAAAGTAGGAAAATTTCAAACAATTTTTTGGAAAAAAAGTGTAATTGGAGGAGTTATTCGTGTTGTTTATTTTATTCAGAGTGTGTGTTGTTGTTACTGATGATGTTGTTGTTGATTTACATAAACAATATATGGATGTTTGTTTGTTTGTTGGAGGTGTTTTATATTTCTTTTTATATACATTTTTTTTTAATTTTCTTCTTTATTTTTAAAAGTAAAGCGGTTTCAGTTTTTTCACCAAAAGTTTCATTTTCCAGTTATTGTTCTTTTTCAAATCACGTTTTTTTAGTTGGCGCTTAACCCAATGGATTGTTGGTATCAAAAGTAATCTTTGGTACAAAACCATTTTCTCCCTCAACACTATAGGCCACAGTCATTAATCTGCCATCTGGTAACCAAACGGAATACTGACCAGATACCTGTGGGAATTCGAAAAGAAAAAGATGCAGGAAATATTATATTTTTAAAGATGTCTGATATGACGTTGATTTTTTTTTGTGTTAATTTGCAAAACATACCTTGCCTTGTGCATCGCCAGCTTCATTTTTATTGAAAAATAATTCCTTTTCGGGATCTTTGACTTCATATTGATATTCATACTATTTAAGAAAAATATAAAAAAAAATTAAATTTAATTTTTATTTATTTTTTTCTGCTGATGTAAAACAAACAGTTCCGTTTTATAATTATTATTTTATTTAAAAACAAAAACTTCTTATGATTAAAAATAATGGCATTGGCCACTTTTTAGTTTTAAGTTGTATTGCAAAGGTTACTTGTGGTTGCTGGTAGTGTTGTGGTTGCAACAAAATTTAACATCAATGTCAATTATTTTTAACATTTGCCGTAAATAAAAAATTAAATAGCGAAATACATTATTTTAAATAAAAAAAATACTTTTTTCTCGTATAAATATTAATGAGTAAAAAATTGAATACGAATAATCAAATATGAATATAATTATTATTATAAACTTTTTAATTAATATAAATATATGTATAATAAAATTATAATAGTAATAATAAAAAAGTAATAAATGACTTTCCACTTTATTACCATAAAATTTAATAACAAAATTCAAAATGTTTTTGAAATTGTTTACAACATGCACAGTTTTTGTTTGTTTAGTACCTTCTAAATTTATTCATTCAAACAACAAATTTTGCCTTAAAACTTTTTTTTTTATAAAAAATTACAATAATTACCCATTTTGACATATAAACTTTTTTTTTGAAAAGCATTAAAAATATTGTTTACGGATAAGTACCTGAGATTTTCTTAATTAATAATAAACATTTAAATAAAACTGTGAATTACACTTTTACGCTTTAATTTGCAACTATTTTTGTTTTCAAATGCGTTATTATAAATATCATTTAGAATTCATTGGAGGTGTAACTGTTATTTTGTTGGATCATTAAATTGTATTGAATACAATGTATTTAATGAATTAATAAAAAATAAATCTTAAGGCCTCTCACAGACAGTTTGCCATAATGTTTTTACTTAAAGAAATAAGCATTTTTCTTAGCCTGCAACGGAATAACCCAAACCTGATTAAAATAAACCCGTCTCCCTAGGATCAACAGAGGTAGCTTACAGGCTTGATAAGCTGAAGTGGTACAAATAATATGAAATGGGTTAGATAATACGATATTGGTTACTGAAAAAGGCCAAGCTTTGTATCTTGAAAAGGAGGGCGTTATCCGATACATCACGTTCGCCGCTGATATTTCGAGTAATGAATGTGTAGCTTTGCATCACTTCTGGCTACTTTTTTATTTTTAGCTGCTACCCGCTATACACTTATAAAGAGAAGCGAACAACATAAAGAAAGTTCTACTAAAGTCTTCCTTTTAAGTCCCTCATTTACTTCGGTCCTTCGCTAAGCTCTTCATTTCGTTGAAAGAATATCCTAGTTTTTGAATGAATGTTGAATTCTAACTGTAACTGATAGGATACTCACAGCCTGCATTTGCACTTAATTCGTAATATCCTCGTAATACAATGTTACTTACTAACAAAAGCAGCTGAAAACGATATCGTTAGAAACTCCTTCACTGATCTGTGTTAACTTATGAAGTTATATTTTCTAAAAAAAATGTTGCCTCTATCTACCACAATGCTGCCGTTTTTCGTGCCAGAAACGGACATAAAGCTCAAATTAGACGTGGCTTAATGAAACGCCATAGTGGCAACTCTTCTAACCAACCCTATGGGCAGTAATGTGTTCGATTAGTGGTGACATACCATAAAGCTGTAATCGATCAAATGAATTTTGGTTGCTTACATTACATTTGATACATTTGATTGAACCTTAAAAAGTAACATTTTCTATAAAATTTTTCAAACGCGGTTAAAAATATATACATGTGTATATAAAAAAACTATCGTCGCTAAAGTAGAGCACAAAAAGGCGAAAGGACAGCTAAGAAAGTCAATTTTGTAAGAAAAAATTCCATAAATTGTACCCTGAAAAAATGTTCAATATCTTAATCTGATATCTTTTCGGAAGAATCATCCAATATTTTTTAGATTTTACGAATTTTATTACTCGTATCTTAATCATTTTTTTGAGAAACTACAGAAAATATAACGCATAGTGGGGATTAAGATTATAGGCTCTATCCGGCTAACAACCTACAAGAGCGCTATTCCTTTTAATGTGCAGGTTTTCATTTTAAGAATGGTTCTTCTTACGTTAGTCATAATGTAACTCTAGACTGAGAGACCGCCAGGCTATTCGGTTGTACAGTCGGTTCCAATACGAGACGGTTGGTGGAAATTTCTACAAAGAGTTGTTTAGGCACAGGATATATTCAGTGTAGTTTCCTCTCACTGTACCAGCGCTAAATTGGCTAAGATTAATTAGGTTCTTTGTAGAAATCTTTATCACATTGGTAAATTTCGAGCGTTAAATACGATGTCAGCTGGGGGATTCTTACTTTGAGGAATTTTATGTCCTCTCCTTTTATCCTGACGCTTAAAGCATATCGTTGCCTATCTTATGGGATTGGCTCAATGATGGTAGAAATCTGAGTGTACATATAGCGATATATAACTACGTAACTTGTTTTTACCTTAATTTAGAGTGTATCTCTCTTCTTTTTTTTGATATACGTAACACAGTTGTAACGATTACACTGGTTCGCTGTGTTTGTTGTAACAAAGAGCACAGATAAATCTATATGCCGAATTTGCCATTGTGTCGAAGTCGGTTATGATCGTTATATTATTCTAGCTTAAGCCAGGCGAGCTTTGCTACACCCAACCTTAGCCTACTTTTTTATTCGTAATAATGTTAAAATTGTTTTAATTAACTTAATACAAAATCGTCAACTTTTTGATTAATAATTTGAATTGACATAAATAAATAAATCAATATTAACTTTGTATCGGAGGTGCCACGCCCACTTATACAATTCTGCCCCTTTTTGACTGATGATTTGTATTGACTACAAAGTTATTTAGGTCAATTGTAAAAACTGTTACCATTACCGTTTCAAAAATATAGAAATATAAATAAAAATTTTATATGGGCCCAGTTAGACAAAAACTATCAGTGAAAGTAAGAAATCGGTTAAACGGCTCTCGAGTTATAAAATGACGAACATAGGACAACTTATTTTTATATATGTATATAAAATTTGGGATTAAACCACATTTTTTTTTTTTGAATTACTATATTGGGTTCAGGCTAAAATCAGACGCAAATATATCTTATCAATACAGGATTTGTTAAGAAGAGAGCTATGTGTGGTCTAGCCCTCAAAATTGGTCAAATTTAATAAAATTTATATACATATTAAGTCAGCTGGCGAGTAGGGATTTATTATTGGAATCGGGTAAAAATTTTGTACAAATAACTTAATGTTTTCATTTATCATCCTGCTCAACTTGCTATCAATCCTATCAAATGTGGGTTCAGCTCCAATATGAATGTCTTTAATGCAGTTATAAAATCTATACATCATATCAATATTTTGATTGGGCCTTCATGTACATAACCCGTCGGTAAAATTTTGCTAAAATTTTATTTAGACAAAATTGGAGACACTTTAACACTGTTGATGTGTGGATTTCTGACGAAAGAAGTGTAATTTGGTTCAAAAAAAGTCAGACTTACAATAAAAATAGATTTGATTAAGACCGCTTCCTATTTAAAGAAAGCAACAGGACTTTATGCAGCTGTTAAGTGGGCTTTGTTAAGATTGGCAAAAAAAAAAAAAATAAGAATATTTCATCTGTCAACGAATTCAGCTGGGTTAGGAGGATTGATCCGTATTTGGAAAATTTTATCTTGTTCCTATTACCTTTTGGTAAATTTTGAAAAAAATTTACACTTTAGCTCTTCTAGTGATTTTATGTTTAATGGAAAATTCTTTATACTTTACATGCCGCCGGAACGAATACATTTGAGAACGGTCCGTATAAAGAGCAAGTCCTTATATTAGAGTTTTTAAGATTATAGTGAATGAAACTACATGTTTTAAATCTTTTAAGCACACAAAACCCTTTGAAAATTTTTTTCACTTTTTCCTTGGACAAAAAGAGCTTTAAAGGTCCTTTTACTTCCAAACCACTTAAGTATATCCTCAAGTATTAAAAACTTTTCTTTCTAATTTAACTCACATTACTTCACATGCAAAATTAATTTTTAAAATCTAATGTTTTCTTAAATTTGTTTTGTTGTTGTTTTGTTGTGACCTTCATTGTCTAATAAATTAAATATTACCGGTTCAGGTTGTTCAGGAGCTTGAGGTCGCGCATATGCCACTATAATATACGCACACAATACAACCGCAACAAATTTCCAAGATAAAGCCGACATATTCTTTTGTATTTTTAATCAAAAATGTTGTGTTTTCTTATTTCCGTTTATTTATTCGTAGTTTTCCTAACGATATTGGTACACAAGATCACCCACCGTTTAGTCGTTAAACGCTTTAAATATTTAACTGAAAGCAATTGTTTGCTACAGAAGTCTTTTATATGAATTCTGAGTCTCGAGTCTCCCAGTTTTTAAAATCGCATCATCGTGTAGCATCACATCACATCACAGCACAGTACAAATCGCATAAGCAGTGCAACGTGTAACGTATACCTTGCCATAGGTCAAAGGTATTTTTTTCTCAAATGCAAAAACAATCTTAAACGAAATGATGCTGAAGCTAATGCTGCTGCGGCTGCTTTTGCTGCTTGCTGCTCATATTAATAGTGATGATGATACCCGTCCGTGTATGAACGACTTTTAACAAAGCAAAGACATTTAGAGACAGACAACTAAAGCCGGCAGTTAGAAGATATTCGGTACACACACACATACATACACACAAAAAATGGCACTTGGCTTAGAGTAAGTGTAAGCGGTGGCAGCGCTGCTTTTAAGATACGAAATGCAAACTGTTGTTAGAAAAAAAATTAGAAAAATATAAGAAAAAAATGTTTAACATTTACAAATATTGTTTTTACCTGATTTCGAATACTCTGCTAACCGATGAGTATTTCTGTTGCATGTTGTTTAAATATTTGCTGCTGCTGCTGCTGCTGCTGCTGCTGCTACAGTTGTTGTTGTTGTTGTCATTTTTGGCAAACCATCTTCAGCTTCTAAAGCACAAACTATTGCTGCTGTTGGCGTTTGTTAATCGTACGACAAACTAAACAAACAATTGTTTGGAAAAAACTTCACCTTTTTCAAATTCAATTTTAAAATTTTTAACCGAAATGAAGTGTTAGAAATATCTTGAAAATTAAACAAAAATACAATGTATAGAGAGATGTACGAGTATGTATATATGTATGTGTGTACTTATATTGAAATATTTTGTAGTTTAATGTTCAATAAACACGATTTTGAAATTGAATTTACCATCTTCGTTCTTAAAATCTTAATTAAGAATCTTTCATTTCATAATTTCTTGCTTGCGAATTTATTTTTGTAATTCTTTCTTAGTTTTTTTTCTTTTTTTGATTTTCAAGTAATTTTTAATTTTGAAATATTTTTCTATTTTGGTTTTACTCGTATTATCATGCTATTTAATCATTCAAAATAACAGCATAATTCTGGTGCATTACAATTTTAATTTGATTTGTTGTTGTTTTTCTTTGCATCTGTATCTATTTGACCGATATAGTCAAATCGTGAGATTTTTGTTTTTTTTTGATGATTTTCTAATCAATTCACAAAAATTTTGTTTTCTTTGTTATGTGGCTATTGTCGTTGATTGTTCTTAACCAGGTTGCCCTACACTAAGCAAAGGTATGAATTTTTAACACTAGTATGTATTGCCAAATTTTTTTATATTTTAGCGATCTTTGGCGGTAATAGTTTCGATGGCATCTGATGTACCTGTTGTTCATTATCGACAGTGATGTCAAACCACGGAAGGCGCAGTGAGAGTTCACTCGAAGGCCCTATGGTCCAATGTGCCACCCTTTAAAGTACAGGCCCATTAAAGAGTCCGAAAAGTCAGATATGGGAGAGTCCCAAGATGCCCACCTAAACATGAGTATTCAGTTCACGAGCCTCTCACGTGAGCCAAACGATAGTGACAGCTCGTACAGTCTTCCGTTTGTTTGAAAGTGTTAAAGTTCGTTTATAGTCATCTTACTCTCAATTTTCTAAGGGGTGGTCCAACCAAAACGTACGCATTGTTAATAAAACAAAAAGTTTTGAAACAATTATCTTAATATTTTTTATTATGATGGAAGGATCTATGACAATTATGTGTGAAATAAAATATCGACCAAATGCTCATATTTTCAATGCCTCTGAGACATAATTGAGGTTCAATGTCGTTAATGTGCCGAATTATCTCATCCTTTAGCTCTTGGCTTATTGACGTACCGTTCGAACCCATACGTATTTGATCAGCTTCTATAGTGGCAAAGCTGACTGAGAACCTCTGACAATGTGTTTATTCAATTTAATATACTGAGAAAAGCGATAAGAACATCAATTTAGAAGCGAATGGTACTTCAATAGAAGAGAATTAGGTATATTGGAAAATTGTGGGGTTTGGGGTGTGGCTTGGGTACATTGACGAATATACCATACATACATACATACATGAAAAAATGTTGAAAATTAAATATATGATTTTTATGCATTTATGGATAGATTGTGTGCTAAAAATGAGTATGAACACTTAACATCATGGTTCTTACGGCATTTTTAGTGGAAAAAATGGACAAAAGGGAATGACTTCGAACCCATACGTATTTGATCAGCTTCTACAGTGACAAAGCTGACTGAGAACCTCTGACAATGTGTTTATTCAGTTTAATATACTGGGAAAAGCGAACATCAATTTAGTAGGGAATGGTACCTCAATAGAAGAGAATTAGGTATATTGGAGAATTGTGGGGTTTTAAATATCCCCAAAGAAAGAGGTCCAAAGGTGTCAAATTAAATGATCGTGGCGACCAATTAACATCGCCACGACTTGAGATAACACAGCCAAGTGGTACTATCCTGTTGGAACCACATATCGTTCAGGACCTTATCCTAAATTTCTGGCTGTGAGAAGTCCGTAATCATCTGGCGATTGCGAACTCCATTTACACTAACTGCTTGGCCTACCACATTTTTGAAGTAGTGCGGCCTGATGACGCCGCCAGACCATAAATCGCTGTGTGATCTTGCACAGGTATTTCCACATTTCATGCAGACCCGGTTTGTTGGAATTTGTGCACAATTCTCCCAAATGTGGACTCATTTGGTTGATTATGCTGACCAAAAAAATCACGAAGTGCAGGAAATGCAGTTTGATTTGAACGTAAAAGTCTTTAACAGTCTTAACGCGCTGTTCAATTGTGTACCTCTCCATGGTTGAATTTGTGAAACCCTGAAACAAAGAAATGCCAAATTAAGTTGGGCAAAAAAATTGACGTCAAGGTGCGACGAAAATTAGTATCGAGCATTATGGTTGGACCGCACTTTATTATCACAGAAAAAGATCTATACAAAGGATTTATTTATTTATTTATTTTTTATTATTTTTTGAAGACTTACTCCTGCAATAAAAATATTAAAAGAAAGAATTGGGCTGTACGCTTAGAAATTTCGAAAATCTTAACTGGCCTGTCTCGCCTGATCTGAGGACCATAGTGAATGCTATTTGCTCTATATACACTGGCTGAACACAGAATTGTGTAAGGACTGAGAAAGAATTATATTTTTTTTTGGAGGACATTTAAGAAGCCTATCATATTTCCATTCAGCAGGGAATGGTTTGCTACAGTCAAGAACTTTATTATGTTTTTATTTTTATGTTTTTATCGATTACATTAAGGACGAGATCTAATATATACTATAGTTCATGAAGTTATTGAAGTGAGTATTTCAGGTGTTTATATAAATTCAGGTGATAGTCAGGAATTAATCCCGTAATGGTTGGAGTGCCCTCATACAACACAAGCGGTCCTAAACATGACGGTTTTCAAGACTTCAACTCTTTTCAAGACAAATCCTTCCAAAGCCTCCCTGGCATTCCAGTCTACTTCTGGCAACCATGACAGAAGGAAACGCCACCTACTGTGGCAAAATGGCAATGCCAAGTAAAGATCACCATCAACACTTAGTAAGGATTTTCCCCAATACACAATTACATGGAGACGAGCTACAATAGGACTATTCGTCTACTTAGCTTAAAATCAACTGATTACTTTTCAGTTTCATTAATGCATTGTCCGGCGAACTAATATTAAAGCTTTTTACAATTGTGGTAGTAATTTGAGAACTCAAACTCAGGCGATTTTGTGCTGTATTTTTCAATTTGTTTTCTCTTTAGTTCTCTTTGTTTATTTTTTGCCTATGCGTGTGATTACGTACGTGTGAAAACAGAAGAGAAGAGCTGCTCTTTGCGGGAATCTGCATTAATGCAATGTATGCTTTGTGGAAAGCCATATATAATTTACGCTACATCCCAAGTGGAACAAGGGGGAGTTCTCTTAACCAATGAACTGCACCCGATTACATTTTTAGACTCATTGAAAGGGGTCTACACAGTGTTGCCATAATTTAAAAAAAACTGAGAATTTAGAAGAAAAAAACTGATTTTCAAGTGAAAAACTGATGATATTATGATGCTTTGATGCTTCAATTATTTTAAACTTTTGACAATCAAAGAAGTTCCTTGAAATACAATTAAGTGAATTAATAAGAAAAAAATATCAAAATCTTGTCTGATTTGAATTTGATTAAAGTAATTGGAAGTTTCTTTCGATTTAAATTTCGTTCATGTCTGATTTGACAGATAATTAGTTTTATCCTTCCGCTGAACGAATATGGTTGTGTATACGCTTGAACAACGTTGGGAAATATTGCGACATTACTTTGAAAATCATGGTAATGTTGCAGAATCAAAAATCATCTTTTCAGATGAAGCTCATTTTGATCTTGGCGGGTATGTAAACAAGCAAAATTGTCGCATTGGGGCACAGAAAACCCGTACGCATACATTGAAAAGCCGATACACCCACGACGAGTCACTGTTTGGTGCCGATTTTGGTCCAGAGGCATAATTAAGCCATTTTTCTTCGAAAATGAACAAGGAGTGGCCGTTACAGTCAATGGCGATCGTTATCGGGCCATGTTGAACGAATTTTTGTTCACAAAAATTGAAGAGGAGGATATTAGCAACATTTGGTTTCAACAGGACGGCGATACGTGCCACACAGCCAAAGCTACACTCGATGTTTTGCGCCATGTTTTTGAAGATCGTATTATCAGCCGCAGAGCTGATGTCGTTTGGCCAACTCGGAGCTGCGATTTGACACCGTTGGACTATTATTTGTGGGGTGCCGTCAAAGATAAGTGTTACGCCAACAAATTAGAGACAATCGACGCTTTAAAAGACAATATTCGTGAAGCCATTGGTGAAATACAGCTGCACACAATCGATAATGTGCTTAAGAATTGGACAGATCGTGTAGGCTACTGCATGGCCAGCCGAGGCAGCCATTTAAATGAAATTATTTTCCATTATTAACCGGAAGGATTGTACTTTCAAATAAAAAAAAAATTGAGAAAATATTCAGTATTTTTTTTATAGCATTTTCAAAAAAAAAAAAAAAATTATTTGGCGGATCCTTTATTTGGTAACGCTGGATATACAGTTTAACGCCGGCTACGAATGGCAAATACATTAGTTAGAGAAGTACCTAAATACTCATAACCAGTCGTTAGCAATGATATGAGGTGATACCGCTTACAGAGCGTCTAGCCTGGCATTGAACCGAAGACCTCTTGATTGGTAGGCGGGTGTCTTACATACCATACTACAACGGCACGAAGGATTAAAAATATTTCTCTGATTAAGCCACCTGACGAGACTAAGAGCTGTCTATGAGGTTGAGGGAACAGTGATGACGCATTATTGCCGCCTGCAGAGTTTCATATTTCATGCGACCTGTAGGCGATAACAGAGGGACTATGTGCCTCTTTGGTAGAACTTTAATTTCTTTACGCTTTGTAAAGCCTGTTAGGCTTTCTCGGGAGGGCTAAAAGGTGTATTTAAAGTACAAATTACTAAAACAACTTAATGCGGTTCCACATATTCATAGGTGAGTAATTTGATTTTTATTTGCATTTTCGCATTTATTTAATTGTTATTATTTATTACATTGTTAGTTTGTTGTTGTTATTGTTTTTAATTTTTCTTTTAATGTGAATTTATTCAAAAATACAAAATTTTTCATTCTATACTCTATTGTCATGTGTGTGCAAGGTTTTGCGAGTATATTGGGAAATAATTTTTTTTGGCGTTTTTTTTTGTCTCTAATACGAACTAGTGAGGAGTACCTTTATTTGAAATAAAAATTGTGAGATATTTTTTCTTGACATGTTTTTGTTGTTTTTCTTCAAAATTTTTTTTCTTTTGAATTTTGAAAATGTCGCTGAGGTGTGTAAGCTTTAATGTTAAATATCTCGTCTAACAATTTTTCCTTAACTCCGCTGCTGCTGACGATTAGTTGATAAAACTGCTATTGTTGCAGCCTCTTCTAAATATATTTATTTTGTTTTATGTAAAAAATAAAAAAATACAAGGCAGTAGGACAGATATGTGCACATGTCTGTCACTCAGTCTGTCTGTCTGTCTGTCTATAATGCATCAGACTGTGTATAGTAGAGGTTGTGTTGCATAGTACGAGTAGTAAGTAAGTGAATAAGTATACATACTTATAGATTATTACATGATTTGACTTAACTAGATGCATTTTTCCGTCATCATTGTTAAGTTTTTGAAAACAAAACAAAAATTTCAAGTCAAAAAATAATCAATCTCATGAATCAATATTAATATGCATATGACAATAGGGTGTCATAACAAATAAGTGTTATTTAACAAATTGGTCGTTTCTACTTGTTATACATGTTTTATTTCTTTCAGCATCAAAACTTGCATATTTATTTTTCATCGTGTAAAAAGATTTTTTCATAACTTAGGTATATAGTACTGATGTATTATATTAAATGTATTTGATATTTCACTTGGCCTTGGACCATATAGAAGATTTAGGCAAAGTGCTGCATGTACGTACTCACACGAATAGGCGAAAAAAAGCAAAAAATAAACAAAAAAAAGTAAAGAGAAAACAAGTGGAAAAATACAGTACAAAATGGCCTGAGTGAGAGACTCTCAAATTACTACAACAATTGTAAAATGCACTTATATTAGTTTACCTGTTACTGCCATATAGCCTTTAGAGCAGATTTATTTTCACATGTATGTACTAAATCAGAAGTAAAGAGAAAACAAGTGATAAAATACAGTGCAAAGTGGCCTGAGTGAGAGTTTGCCTAACGCTGCTTTAGAGAGAAATACAAACTATTGCCTTAAAATAAACGATTTTAATTAAATCTTGAATTTAAAAAAAATTAATTTTTAAGCAAAAAAGAGGTTTTAATTACCAACAAACTGCCCTTTAAGATTTGATGTATTGTGTTCATCTTTATTCTAGTCGTTTATTCACTTCAAAATAGGACTTTGTTTTAACGATAATCTCCTGGTTTATTTCAAATATCTTGCCTTCCAGCTATTTCTTCAAATTTGGTACCTGTTTCTGGTAACAAGGACTAAATCTGGAAAGCACTAGTATTTCGTAGCCCAACTTACGATGATGATTGTGATCGAACAGCACACTTTTTTCTACACTAGCAAAGACCGTTTTTGCTTCAAACCAATATAAAGTCTGTCTAAAAGATTTATGTAAAGTAATCGATGTGGTTGTGCTTATGATCTTCATCGTAATCTTGGGAGCATATAGCTTCCACCAAGCATCTACATTTTACAGGGTTTTCTGCTGTTGATTTTGCTTCTTCCCCTGTAAGGTTAGGTTAGGAGGGAGTAGCAGCCTCGTAAATCACCGAGAAACAACGCACAGAAGAACTTTCCCAAGTTAAGTCGTAAACCAGCACGACAGTAATGAATCTGATTCTGATGTTAAGCACCGATAAGCCTTCAAAAAATGTGAGAAGTCTCCGCTGAGATAGAGAGGGACACGGGCAGGTGTCACAATTTCCTGCTTTTCAATCGACCTACAACCTCGCCAAAAGTCATGGCTCAGCCTCTGCGCGTGCCTGTCCAAAACACAATGACCTGTGAGGATAATTACGGCAGAGGAGATGCTAGGACGGTCCAGTTTAAATAGCTGGTTGATGCGCTAATGTCCAAACTGGGACAGGTGAGTTTAGCAATGAAGCAAGTATCCCCCTCTACTCATGCTCTATCCACGTTCAACCAGTACCACCACCTAATGGACAGCCTGACGGAGGTAAGAGGTACACCCAACCTAATGTGAGAATAGATGATCGGAAGGAGTATGCCCACTCTAGCTAGTTTATCGGCCTCACAGTTACCCACGTTAGATTGCACAGTTCATGGATAATTGTGCGTCTCTAGGTGTTTCTTGCTCGACCGCGATTTCTTGAACTTTGAGAATTCCACTCAAGTGATTTCTGGTGATACTATTGGGGCTTTTTCGAATGGTTGACCGATCCTCCCCCATTTTCTTTTCCTGTTTAGTATGAGCTCCTCGTTAGTCACAGTTCTATGTTACTTATGGTGCTAGAGTTTTTGCGTAATGTTATTCGATACAAGCCAGATTTCACTGTCATACAGCAGAACTGATTTAACACATGGGTTGAGTATTTTGAGCTCCTTCTGTCTGAAGAGTAGACAAATGTCATCCGCATAGTCCAAATCCTCGAGTTGAAGTAATATACTTCATGTTATTCCTCTTGCTTTTGAATAGACTTTGCTCATTATATCATATAGCACGATGGTAAGTAGCTGAAGGGATAATGGGCATCCTAGTTTAACTCCAGCATTGATGTGGAATGGTTGACTGATGTTATATGATCGAGTGTGTGGGCGACTTAAATACTTACGTATAAGCAGAACAAAATATTGTAATTATATTGATCACTTAGGGTGGCGTGGTGTAGCGGGTAAGCGCACGCGCTTAACAACAGAAGCGACCCAGATTCGCGTTCCAGCAGAGGATATGACAAAAAAATTTAATTGTGGCTTAGAGTATTTAATAAAGAGGCTTCAACTTCCCTCTAGACAACTCAACCTAAAAAATAAATAAGAAGTCTCTCTAACCTTACAAATTAACTTTGGCGATGATGACGAATATCACACGAATAATCCGAAAAAAACGCCACCCACTGGGGACAATGCTAAAAGATCACCATCACCAATTAGCAAGGATTTGCACCACTACACAATCATATGGAAGGGGCTACGGTGTATTTATCATCTACTTAGCTTGAAACTGAACACAAAGCAATGGACGCTTTGTGGAAAGCCAATATGATCACTTGGTAATAAAATTACACACATAAGAACGTAAGACCCTTTGTCGAATATGTGTTAATTCATGCCTTTTGAAGAGCATCCATTATGACACAGAAATTATTGTGTTCATTCTCTGGCTTTAATGTGTAAATAACATTTTGAATATTTTCTCAATAATAACATTTGATTTTTAATATAAAAAGTCAACAAAATACTTTTCAAACATTTCACAATAAATCCTTAAAGAAAATTGATTAATAAATGTGGGTTTAAACTGTATCCCGATTTTTTTCGACTAATAAATTGCAAATATTCTTATATTCGTAAAAGACAAGTGGGACCTTTAAATACAATATAAAACAAATAATTTTAATATAAAACAAAGATATACTCAAGAAATATAGTCTGCTTTAATAAAATTTGGTGTAAATTGCAATATTTAAAATTACTTTATGCATTAAGCGATTTCTAATCTTTAACTCTATTAATTTACTGAGGCTTACATTAATACAAACAACAAAAGAACAATTTTGTTCATATGATTTTTATTTAGTACTAACCTTCAAACGATACGTATGTATATAAATTTGACAGCAATCTGACTATTGAATCGTGTGTCACAGCATTTTGTGTGAAGCAACTTTTGTTATTGAAAAAAATGGAAGAGTGAATTTCCAGTATTGATAAAGCACTGCTTTTTGATGAAACATTATCCGGCTTGATAAATATTATCCGTCGAGACAAATGGTAGAGAAGTGGGTTGCTGAACGTTTAAACGCAGTAGTACCAGCACAAACGATGCAGAGTGCAATGGACGCCCAAATGAAGCTGTCATTCCAGAAAACATCAAAAAAATCCACAAATGGGTTATGAACGATCGCAAATTGAAGGCGCACGAGCTAGCTGACATTGTAAAGATATCAGATGGCAGTGTTTTTACCATTTTACACGAACATTGGGTAAGCGAAAGCTCTGTTCAAAATGGGTACCGCGTGAGCTCACAAATCGTGCCACAAATCGATGAAAACTATGGCAAAATTGAATGAATTTGGCGACTTTTTCCTGTTTTCACATCCCAAGAGTGCTTGCTGGAAAGAAATTTAAGTCAATTGATAAAGTAATCGCAGAAACTGAGGCCTATTTTGACGAGAAAGAGAAATCGTGCTATAAAAGTGGTATCGAAAAGTTGGAAAATCGCTATACTCATTGTATCGCCCTCGAGGGCAACTATGTTGAATAATAAAATCGAGTTTTGTCAAAATATCGTTTTTTTCTTACTTATCCTATGGACTTATTGAATGACCTGTTATGTATTTAACCATATACTATACTTAAGCTGAAAGTAAAATCATTTTATGGTTTAAAATCAATCCTTTTTAACATCTATTTTCACAGCATTATGCCATTTGTTTAAATAAGCGAAAACCAGTACATTTGATATTTTTCTTCTTCATTTTAAATGTTGTCGCCAAAAAGTCATTTAATTTCATAGAAATGCTAAAAATAAAACAATAAAAAAGGTTTATATTCGTATAGGGAAGATCTTTAATGCCTACGTCAAGTATTACAATAGGACGTAGAATTAATCGTACATACAGCGGTGGCAGAAAAAAATTGAATAAGAAATTTTTACAATATTTTGCAACACGCAGTCGAGGACAACATTAACAACTTATCTAAAACTAGCCTTAATAGAGATTGGTTGACTGAAGCCGATATCATGTAGAATACGACAGCTCGCATTTGTGTACAATATCTTAATTATTTCGATAATTCTCCCAGAAGTACCTCCGCAAGCCTGAATCATTTTCGAAATCAATGAAAGCATAAAAGCAAGGTAGAGAGGCAAACACCATTTAACGGATTGTTCATTAATTATCCGATTCTGTGTGTGTTGATTGATCTTCTCAGAGTGTTGACTTTCTTTTGAGGTTTTTTACTTATTTACAGCGACAACTCTTTATTTTTAATGAAAAACCTTAAAAATGTCAGAAATTGCCGTGGCATTTTTAATACTGTCTTGGTAAAACTTCGTTTTCCTTTTGTACAACTAATTTTCTGTAACACTTTTTATGTATACGAGTATTTGTATTCCTTTTTATAGCCAATATTACTAGATACTCGTATGTATATGTAAATGGAATATATTACGTTCATGTTTATGTTTGTAACATACTACGAACGATTAAACTTAGATCAAACCTTTAAAACCTAAAATCAAATTACAGATCATAATCGTTGGTTGCAGGCTACCTTTGCTCTAAAATCCTAATGACCAATATTAGATACTTACGTACATACATATGTATGCACATAATTCCCACAACATCCCAACTGGTACTGGCGGGACTCCTCTCAACCAATGAGCTGCATCAAATTTTATTTTTTAGACTCATTATGTCACTGTAGTGTGGTAGGCAATAAACCAACTTACCAGCCTAGGGATCAAAGACCATAACATTATCTAGCGACTGTTTATGAGTATTACGCTATGAAAAACTTCTCTAACTAATGCATCTGCCCTTCGAAACCGACGTTAACCTGTAGGTCCGTTTTAATTCGTTGCTTTACTAAAAAGCTTAATAACTCCCTCAATTACCAAAGGATTTTTAAGCCTTAAGTCTTATTTTATTTATAACTTAATATAATTCCTTCATTAATTCATAAATAGTACGATTACAATATAAAAAAGTACGCAAAACCGCTTCTAAGCTTAAAAAATTTGGAAAAATTTGGGTGAAAATGTGTGTGCTTGAGAAATACACCCAGATTCTTGAAGACTACTTAAACGACCTACATACCACTTAAGGGGTCTGTTTCTTTTCGGATCTGAAAAGAAACTTAAAATCGGGCAATATTCAGTGCATAAAGATCCCAAAAACCAGTTTCTTATCCGTAACTCGAGATTTTGGAGGTGTTTTGAAAATTCCAAAAACAGATCCTTGTTCTAGTATCACTTGCAAGGTATTTTTTTGTAGCATCGTGTAATTAACTAAACCTAGTAACCCCATAAACATTTTTATACAAAAATCTTAAATTCGGGAGAAGTAGGTTAGTTGGATATTAGGTTATGCGGATCGCTCATTATTTACGAGTTTAATCGGAGGCCCAATGGCCCATTATGATATCCTTTACAGAAAAGACCCATTAAAGAGGCCGAAAGGCCGGACATAGGACAATTCCAGAAAAGATCTACACCTAAAGACCCAAAAATTTTAGAAGTTACTCAACTTTGACAGTGACACACATTCATAAGAAAGTCAAGATCGTGGCAGTGACGTGGACCAAAGTGCCTTAGTCTAAGCTCCTATAGAGCGGGACAGTCACTGAGAAGGTATTGAACCGATTCCTCCCGCTTTCCATCTTGACAGCTCCTACAGTAGCCATGGCCAGGGTGTCTTATGCGATCTGACATGCGGCCTATTATACAGTGCCCGGTAATTATGCTTGAAAGAGTGCCTATTAACCCCCTTCTAAACCTAAGAAAAGGCTTAGTCCTTTCCATAAAAAGAGAAGGTTAAAGCATTTCGATTTAATTACGTACGGGTTGAGAGCACTGATTGTGGCAAGACTATTTACATAGATCCTAATAGACCTTGAGGCCTTGAGATTTAATTTCCGGATACGCCTAGCGGCTCTGTCTATAACGTTCACTTCCGCCCGAAAAACAGTGCAATCATCGGTTAGTCTGAGAGATACCCTGAGGTCCAAATCATCAGAGTAGAGACCCGATCTTGTGCCCGTGTCCGTCTTCAAGCCATCGGTATAGACCTCAACTGTGTCATCTAGAAAGACAAATCCAGCAGACCACTCATCCCTAGAAGGTATACTACTGCCGTAAGATCTACTGAGGTTCAAAGTAGGTACAGCTCATTCTGTCAGACGCGCCAAGTTCGGTCCACCCACTTTATGTGGGATGGTACCGTGTCCAATGCGAACGCGATTAAGTCCAACCGACTCCCTGAATCTAAGGGCAGATTTTACGAAGACACATTTGACACACTTGAGGAGCAGAACTCATGGCACTGGTGATTTCAAGAGTCTCTGTATTCTATTCAGAATGGCGAGTTGTGATCCCACCGCCTTCCATCAGATGACCGCGATGTACATTCAATAGAAGATATGGGGTCTAAGACCCCATTTTTTTCCAAAGGTCCTCCTACAAGTATAGAAGGCACATAATGACTTTCTCATTAGACTCTCAGTATTACGTTTCCACAAGAGTCCAAAATCACAAGCAGGTACTTAGTCATCTTTGAGAATTTCAGAGCGGTCTAAACTCCGGTATCTTATACCGCCTGGTAAACAGACCCTGCTCGGTCTTTGCAGGAATAAGCCCAAGGAAGAATGGTCCCTTGCTCAAGTCAAAAAAGTGCCGAGTACTGATTCCATCAGCTCGCTTGACGTGGGAAGAAATTTTCCCACGTTTAGGGAGAAGTAGAGTGAAATTGAAATTTAGATCTAGTTTTGTAATCCTCTCTAAAATGTATAAATTAAAAAACCTTGGTTGCAGGTTGCAGATGAAATTTGACTTCTATACACAAGTACAAACCTCTGTAGTGAATCCTATAGTCGATCTTGATCGACTGTAACTTTCTTATTTGGTCTAATTGGTTATTGAATGAATTGTGCATTTTCAATGTGATTTACCATGTTATTTGAATATACTCTTCTTCTAACGTTGTTGTAGACCAGTTAGTTGTTATTGTAGTCGTAGTTGTTATTTCTATTTGGAAAACAACTGTTTCTATAAATAAATTTATATGATATTTTTTTCCCATTACTAATCGAATATGTGACTACATATTGGGATCCTCTAACATTTATTAAAATGTATTATATAACCTTTTGTTATAAATATTTTCTTGTTGTTCTTCTTAATATTGTTGTTGTAAATTTGTTAATATTTTTTGGTTGTAAAATTTTGTTGATTTACAAAAATAGAATTTGAAAAAAAGAAGAAGTTACACGAATATTTTATAGAAAATCATGAGTATTTAAAATGTATATGAATTCACATTAAAAATAGTATATACATGTGTATGTACTCGTATGTATATGAACATATGTATATACTCCTATACATATATGTATTTATATAATATATGCATTAAAATTGTATATACAAATTTACTTCTATTAATGGTTATTTAAATGTTATTATTTTATATAAAACAACCTAATGCACAGTGTAACGAATTAAGAATTTCTTAAAAATATTAGAACAAGATTTTATTAAAATTTTTACTTACTACTCGTTTGTATATGTTGTTCTGCTTTGCTGAACTAATCCTTGTGACAGTATCAAAGCACAAGATTCATAACAATTTTGTGCGCAGATCTCGGTAAGATTTTTTTTCTTTTACTACAAGAACCTTCAAAACTATTTTGAAGATCTTTATGTTTTGTTTTATCTATCAAAAGCTTATTTAAAATTTTTAAAAAATATTTAAAACTTTTCATCATTTAATAGGCTTAAACATGTAAATCGCAATAAGTTGAAAATTTAATTTAATTAATTATAAATAATTAACATTTATGTCTTTGTTAAAATAAGCCGATTATCAATAAAAAAAACATTTCAAGCCGAACTTCATGTACTTCAGTAAAGATGATCAGTCTAGTCCGATTGTAAATCACCCTATAATTGTTTTACACATGCATACAGCATTACTTCTTTCAATCAAACAGCTGCAGTCGATTCTATTGTATAATAAAAATCATTGAAAGTGACCTGCGGCTTAAATCCGCCTCGGAACGGTACACATGCATTAGTTTAAAAAGTTTTTTTTTTCGTAAAATACTTATAACCAGTCGCTAGCTAATGTTATGAGATGATTCCGATATTGAAAATTGTCAGTTGGTCTGGGCAGAAATTGATCCCAGAACCTCTTGATTGGTAGGCGCGTGTTCTTGTAGTTTCTGAAATATTTTATATACGTAAAATTAGATGGCAGTAGTACAGCAAAGACAATGTGAACCATCCAGTATCAATACGGGAGTAAGACAATATGACAGTTTTTTCACAGGACTTGGAAATGTATATAACCGATCGGGGATGGCGATCGGCTCCTTCGACATTCGTGATAAGTGATATCTGGAAAATATTTTTACAAACATAGAAACATCCTACAATGAAAGTTGGGCTAGTGGTTAGTCAATGAAAAACCAACTATATAATACTATCTAGAGGCACTGAAAGAAAAGAAAAGAGCACGAGATATCAGTATGGGTGAATATCGTTTTAAAGAAGTAGAAAAATTCAAGTACTTGTGCGTACTTACAAGTAACGATAACAGTGCAAGAGACTGCACGCAAGACCGAATTGTGGCAGCAAACAAATCACATTTTGCCCATACCGTTCTCGAGGTAAGATTCCAGATATTTCAGAGTTTACTAATATCAATTTTATCAAAAGTTCCCAATTTTGCCATTTTCCAATCGGCCACAGACTAGTACTAGACTCTGAGCCTAGTCTAGCGAAAAAAGATTTGGAATCTCCTTTAGCGCCGTTGTATGTGTAGTACGTAACGCTCCCATAATAATAATGTAGGCTGATCTTTGTATCCGCTGTATCAGGCTAAGGTTAGTCGCCTTGCCATGGAATACCCACCATACAGAGCATCCATAAGATAGGTCTAACCTCAGTTGTGTAGATCCAGTCGGTCACTTTCGTATAATTAATATTTATATTAAAACATTCGAGGATATGTGGTATAGATATTCGGACCTTTAGTCAAACAGCGATTAAGAACTAGGCTGACATTCCGTACTGAATTTGGTTTGGTGACCCGATCGAGATAAGATCTGGATATGACTAATGATGTTTGTTTTAAAATGTAGACTCTAATTTTGCTGTCTAGCTTAAAAATCCATTATAAATGAATCGTCAGTAGAACCTGTATGCATTTTAAATTTAACAAGGCTTCTTATTGTCAATTCGTTACACTGTGCATTAATATATTATTTTATTTTTTATATGATCATGCTTGTATGGCACTTTGTTAAGCTATTACTATAGTAAAACAAAATTTCATAGTGTTGTTGTTATTATTTTAAAATATATTGTATTTTTGCAAAAAAAAAAAATTACGAAGCATGTAACCTTCAAAAACGTGCCTAGGTGAGGCGCATTTATTCCCAATTTTTTTTGTTTCGCAGATGATGATGCTGCTGCTTAAACAAGAATCACTAAGATGCCGCCACAACATATTCACAGGCAGACACTAAGACGTATAGACAGACAAACAACACATAAATTCACAACGTACGTCCTCAAGAAAAAAAAGCAAATTTATGGTCGTGCATCTTCTATTAAGACAGACTCTTTCTGACTTGTACACGTACTTGGAGTCTCTTATTTGATGGCACTTTTACGGTCCACAGTTAAAATACTCGTTCGTTATTTCAAATAAAAAAGATGATTTAAAACTTTTTTGTTTGTTTTTTTTTGTTTTGGTCTGACTGATCATCATCATCAGCATTTGAGCATTTGCCGTTTAAGTTTTCAGATGATTCTGCTGCTGTTGCTGCTATTCCAGTTCGATTTTCATTCATAGCATTTTGTTAAGTTCCTTTAAGAAGCGTATATAAACAATAATAACAACAACAAATCATTATATTAACGACTTGCACTTTTATTTACTCCATAGCATATTTAAAATTAATGATAGAAATGCCATTACGAGTACAAAATCGATAAAATTTTATATTTTTTTTCTGGCTCCCTCGTTTCATCCATCTCTACTTGGTTTGATTTCTTGAAGTAATTATTTGTTTAATATTTATTTTTATAATTTTTTTTCCACAGAAAAAGAATTACAAAATATATTTATGGCAACAACAATATCAACAACCATAAAAAAACAAATAAAATTGTTGTTTTAATGTTATCATAATTCAATCATATCACAACTTTGTATCGGTTTATTACAAGATAAACACACACTGGCTGGCATATTAACTATAGGAACTAATAGGAAATTTTAATGTTTGTTTGAGAAATGTTCCTTAGCGGGACTTGTTTGGCTTCAGAACTACTGTAGAATGCACATTTCCCTTCAACCAAGGTTGCCAGGCAGATGTAAGGACATACAGAAATTCATATAAATTTCTTGCTTTCTAGCCAGGATAGGCAACCCATTGAGTAATCCAATTAAACCCATCCAGGTTTTATTGGTATTAAAGGGTCTGCCAAATAAATATTTTTTTTTGAAAATGCTAAAAAAACTGCAAATGGCTGCCTCGGCTGGCCATGCAGTAGCCTAAACGATCGGTCCAATTTTTAAGCACATTATCGATTGTGTGCAGCTGTATTTCACCAATGGCTTCGGGAATATTGTCCTTTAAAGCGTCAATTGTCTCTGGCTTGTTGGCGTAACACTTATCTTTGACGGCACCCCACAAATAATGGTCCAACGGTGTCAAATTGCAGCTCCGAGGTGGCCAAACGACATCAGCTCTGCGGCTGATAATGCGATCTTCAAAAACAGGGCGCAAAACATCGAGTATAGCTTCGGCTGTGTGGCACACAGCGCCGTCCTATTGAAACCAAATGTTGCTAATATCCTCCTCTTCAATTTTTGTGAACAAAAATTCGTTCAACATGGCCCGATAACGATTACCATTGACTGTAACGGCCACTCCTTGATCATTTTCGAAGAAAAATGGCCAAATTATGCCTCTGGACCAACATCCGCACCAAACAGTGACTCGTGTTGGGTGTATCGGCTTTTCAATGTATGCGTGCGAGTTTTCTGTGCCCCAAATGCGACAATTTTGCTTGTTTACATACCTGCCAAAATCAAAATGAGCTACATCTGAACACATCGCACACATTCTGCAACATTACCATGATTTTCAAGTAATGTCGCAATATTTCTCAGCATTGTTCAAGCGTATACACAATCATATTCGTTCAGCGGAAGGATAAAACTAATTATCTGAAAAATCAGACATGAGTTAAGTGTTACCATTCACGAAATAAGCACCAGTTGAAAAAAAAAAAAAACGTTAGATGGCGGACCCGAATTTAAAAAAAAACTAGGGTGGGTTTTTTATTTTAAAGGTTTTCGTAGCTTATAAAATCTTTATATATATGTATATATATATGTATATTAATGTTATCTTAAAGATATTCTCTTCCTATAGTATCGGAATTTGGATTTCTTTCTTTTTATCAGAGGTGAATAAATTTGTAAATATAAATTGTCAAACTAAAATAATACGGTTCGAAATTTGTGATCAGTGGTAGAAATTTTCAGTAAATGAACTTTCATTATTAATAAACATTTATTTTTACTTCAATTTTACTGGTAATGCAGTGTACATTTATGATTGAATTAAGCTTGTATGTATGGCAGTTCATTCCTTTATGAAAACGATAGTGGATCTGAAACAGTAGAACTTAATTTGTATTCTACTATAGTTTATTACCACTAATCATTCATAATTAGTACACCAAATTTCCACTATCACTAAAATCGTTTCATTTAGTGCACTCAATTTCCACTACCACTAAATATTAGGGGCGATAATGCATTTTTTTGCCACTACCACTAAAAGTAGTGGAAAATAAAATGCAATGCAACTCTGATAAAAAAGAATTGATATTTGTTTGGATGCTTAAAACTTGAAAAAGACCGGACTAAATTCCTTCTGCGATTTTGTTCGCAACTGCTACGCGTAGTTTTAGGAAACAATAAAGTCGAAAAATTCTTAACAGTTGGCGCTGTAGGCTGTCATTCCTTTATACCTGCTTCCGCTAAATTTGGTACGTCGATTCAGCGCACATATTCTAAGTTCTGCAGCAAAGACATTACAAGAAATGCCATAGCCACAGGGTACTCAAAAAGGAGGACATATAGATTAGACATATTGATGCAAAAATAATCGCTATGAGGAAAAACTGAAGCAAAGTGGAAGTGATAGCATAAGATAGAAATATATTTAATTAATATATTTGTGTCCTATGATTTCCTGCTTCTGTTAACCGATATCTATTTCTGGACTTCTGTCGAATTTGAAGCAAGCTGTGTCTATTAGAAAGAGTAATTTTCTGGTATAAAATCAAAGGAAAGCATAATGAACATGGGCAGATAAACGTTTAGGTCGCTCAAAAAATGTTGCCACGTTAGAAACACTTGATAAAATCCAGAAATCACACCAGACAATCGGAGAATTAAAGTGCATGGAGTAAACGAACCTTTAGGCATTTCAAAATCGACAAGAAGTAGCACACTTTGCATGAATAAGAGTATTTTGACATAAAAAAGCTATATGCTGTTACATGAGTTACAGGATTTATCACACTCAATCACAAACGCAACCATGATGATCTCTTCTAGGCAGTGTTAGAAGATGTTCAGGTGCCAGTAGAGACTATTTTTATAACTATCTGCAAGACATGGTTTCAGAACGACAATCAAAGACCAATGAATAATCAGTTTATCAATTAATCGGGACTTTTAAATAGATTTAATATTCATTTGTAGAAAAACAATTTCTTGACAGAATGCATCGAATGGGCTACCAACTGCTACCTAATATAGCATACTTTGCAAATTTGTCCTTGGTGGCTCTAATGGACCTTAGGTAATCTTTCACACCTTGGGTTCTTGTACCGGGATAGACTAATGCTACCTACACATGGGTAGTCTAAAACAAACTTCAAGCTCTGACCAAAAATTTAATTCTGTTGTCACGAACTTTTGGTCTTGCATCTTCAGTTGCTACCTATTGTCTGGGTAAAGTGCATTGGAAAAGTACAAGTGTCGATTGTGGTTTAGTTGCCAATCGTAGTGTTCTGCTACTACCGAGATTTACAATTTTTTACTTCGATAGCTAAAGTCGGATTAGAATGCTTTCAAAACGTCTGTTATTGGATATAACACTTGACCAGAAGATTCCAAAAAATCTGTATTCTGAGATTTTTTGGAATCTTCTGGTCAAGTGTTATATCCAATAACAGACGTTTTGAAAGCATTCTAATCCGACTTTAGCTATCGAAGTAAAAAATTGTAAATCTCGGTAGTAGCAGAACACTACGATTGTTTTATAAAGACTTGTATGAAGGGTTCTACGTCTCTCAGAGACCTAGTAGGCTGTAAAAATGGATGGATTTTATATTTGTGTTGAATATGATTATTTTTATACAGTGGTAAGCAGATGTCTTTTACCAAAGACCTTACATCTCTTGGTAACTTTCCATTAGCTATCTCGTCGATTTTATGAAGACTCGAAACTTTGCTCTCATCACCCATTGTAAGACTGCTTTTATAGTAAAACTTTCTCCAACCAAGTAAGAAAATGTTTCGTAGACTTGTCTACGTTATCGTTATTGCAGCTTCTGCAAAAATCGTTATATGGGATTTTCAGCCTTTTAGCATGTCTAAAAAGAGACGAACGGCTGGTTATAGTCCCTATGAGGTATCATACATAAAATTTGGCTATTTCATTACACTCTCTGTTCATCGACCGTTCAAATACGCTAAAACTTGCATGATCTTGAAGCGCTTACCGATCATTAAGTCGCTCTGATATGCATTAACTACTCTACCCTTTTCCGTAGAATCTTCATTAGTCCTTATCTATGCAAAATGATGCAAAGTTACCTTCAATGTCCAAATGTTACACTCTCTAGAGATTTCATGATTGTTTTGCTTTCAGTAATATTGGATATGCCGCGTGGAACACTACCTGTAGAACACCGAAAAAGCTCAGAATTTTCTTAGACAATTTGATATCTAGCTGTTCAGAGAAAACTCCACAGCTATCAATGGCTTTCCTAGTGGTTAAGAAACCCGCATCTAACTATGGCCAAGAAAATGGTCAATTATTTTAATGTCCGTGGTTGTTCAATCGTGAGTGCTGCATTAGCTCATAACCGACCGAAATTTTGCTGAGCTTTTTGTGAGCGATTGTCAAAGTTCTCGCTTGAACCTTCGTTTTTATAGATGTTATGCTTCTCAGGTAGCAAAACTGTTCGCCAACGTCTATTTCATGCAAAGAATTCACCATTGCAATAAGTTCATTGTGGTGTAGCGCATCATGTAGTCGATATTTACCCGGTATAATTTTACTACTTGCTCTTTAAATGTTATTTTACTGTTAAAAAGAATCCATTCAAAATTGTTTTTAAATATTAATTATTAAAAGATTGTAAGCTTCTTTAGTAGTTGTGGGGTTGGTTGATAGCTTCTACTATAGTTGTTGTTGTTGTTGCTGCATCTGCATAAAATATATGCAATTATTAATATAAAAATAGACAACAACAACAACAAAAACAACAAACCATCTCTTTCAAAAAGAATAAACCGTTCAGCCAATAAACTAACCATTCTGCTGAATCAACAACGGCAAACGGACGGGCAAACATTAACAGAAACAGAATTTGTTGTCAAACGGTTGCGATGTTATAACACTTTAACATTTAAAATGTTTCGAAAAAAGAGAGAAACAAAAAAATGTTTTTATATGTCAAACATGATGGTGACATTATTGGTATGTAACCTTCAGGAGCGTGCTAATGATAGAGACGGATCTTAATAGTATTGACGTTGTTCTGATACGCGACAAAATGATGATGATGATGAGCTCTATGCCATAAAAGTTTATATTTCAAGTGGAAGAATAACCGTCAAAAGAAATAATATATGGAACCCATGCATACATTAAAGATCGATAAGTAACAACAACGAAAACATCGTTGATGATGATTACGAAGCAATAAATGGCATGTTATAGTAGAAGGAGAAGCTCGACATGTGGATAACACTTAACAGATGAATGGATTACAATGTTGGATCAATCATTGTATGAATAGATGAATGACTCCGGCTGTTATGATGAGTATTAACGTGTATTATTTGTATCCATACTCGTATGATGTTTAAAGGTGGGGCGTGTTTATACGAGGAGTAGTACACCAGTTAGTTAGTGAGTGATTAAATGCTTAACATGCTGATTGACCTGACCTACATACATATTTTATAACAACAACAATAACAACAACGATCATGTGAAATATCAATAACATTGCTAAAATGTTTTTTTTTCGTCATCGCCGTTATTGTTGTTGGTGTTAATTTGTTTATTTATCTAAATTAATTCTTTATCTAATTACACGGACTTAGACACAATACGAGTATAGTATATGTAGTACGGAGTATAGAGAAGATCTTCAATTACTAAAACGTTAAAAATAAACGAAGCGTTTAGATGTGGGTAAGACTGACTAAGAGACAACCTCTATAATACAATTCGGAGTCGATCGGTACTACTTAGGTTGGTTCTAGAATCCTTTTAAGATATTCCTAACAACTCTTATATCTGGGTTAGTACATTAAAGTCTGTTTTCGACCTTCTCGATCGCATACAGAAGTAGGCGAAGGTGCTAATTAGTTACGGTAGGGTATCCATCTATATCGATTAGTTAAAGCAGCATCTCATTATGCCTTATGTTTCATTATTCTATTAGTATTATAACCTAATATACTCCTCTATATCGTAGAGCACAGCCTTTTCTGAACTTATTACTGAAAATTGTTGTAAATTTACCGATCGCACAATTCAGTATAGGCAAAACTCGTTCTTTAGCAACATTATTCGTATATGAACTAAGTGCAATGTTACAAACTAGTACTCCCTCTTTCTATCCTCTTTTAACCTATTTTCCTTTGACTGAACTTAAACAGACAAAATTTTACTTAATTTAATCGAATTCAGGCTTTTTATGGGACAGTTTACTAAGCACAGTAAAAAAGCAATGTGAACTAGAGCTTAGACAATAAGTTTTTCCGTGCCTTAGGTTTTCGTAGTATCAAGTTCATTACACGTATGTATGTTATTGACCACTTAAGAGCTCTTTGTCGGATATCAGAAATAGAAGAGGAGCTGACATCGGCAGTGACTACGAGCTCATCACAAATGATATCAAGATTAAAATGAAATGTCAAAGAAGAACTATCAGACACACAATACGAAGACGATTCTACCTACAGAAACTCCAGAACAATGCAACTAAGCACGCATTAACCTTGGTAATCCGTGAACGGCTCCAACAAACCAACATCACTCTTGAAAAGACACCACAGCAATATATAATCAAGTCGTAGAAGAAAAACTTGGTGTGGTACAACCACATAGAAGAGCTTGTGTATCAGATGAAACTTGCAACCTCGTTTCTCGAAGGAGGGAACTGAAACTGTAGCTGAATACCAATAATACTTTGAACCAGCAATACTATTAGCTGGCGCAGGAAAGCTGCAATACGAGACAGAAAAAAGTTCCTGGAACGACTGGCAGCAGCAGCAGAAGAAGCATCTGCCAAGAATAACATAAGAATACTACACCAGACAATTGACTCTCTCACTAATCAAAAGTGCAATGGGAACCAAGCAGTTGCTGATCATAATGGTACACTAATAACGAACAATGATGCACAAAAACACAGATATGAGTAGAACATTTCAATGAAATTAGGAACTTCACGAACGCTACTGAGGACAGCGAAACGATTCAGAACAGTGATGAAGAAAATGGTTTAAGAATATAACGCAACCCTCCCAATCTGAATGAGATAAAGGAGGCGATTGGTAAATTGGAAAATAATAAGGCGGCAGGTGAAGATGGACTTTCACGGGCTCAGTGTGGGAGGAAGAGAGGCTGTCTCCAAAGTAAAAGAAGGGCATCATTGTAAAGTTAACAAAAAGTTGCGACTTGAAAGATTGTGATAATTGGAGAGGAATTACTCTACTAAACATAATATACAAGGTGGGCAAATTTGAGGTTAGGAAGTAAATAGGCTGTCAAATAATGAAATATCAAGAATTGAGCTGTCAACCTTTGATACTTATTTAGTAAAAAATGGGGAAATTTTAGCTATGGAATGCTACACTTTTGTACAAATTTTTTTAATTGTGAAAATTTACTATCAAAATGGTGAAAATTTGACTGCATCACTTCGTGAAATTCGAGCAGCTTTTTCTCGTAACCGCTGTACGTAATTTAATCGCTAAATTCGAAGCTCATGGTACTGTTGCTGACAAAAGATCAAAACAATACGCTCGTAGTGGCCATAGTGATGCAAACATAACCTCTGTACAGCAAAGTGTTGAGAATGAGCCTGTAACATCAAATCGTCGACGTTCGCAATAATTGGGCATCACCAGAGGAACTTTGAGCAACATTTTGCATAAATATCTTCATCTTTGGCTAACGTTGACATCAGTGACCTTTGTTTTCAGCATAACGGCGCCATAAGCCACACAACCAGCTAAACAATTCAGTTATTGCCTGATAAATTTACCGGTTTGGTAATTCCTCGATTTGGCGATGTCAATTGGCCGTCTCGTTCTTGTGATTTAACGTCGCTGGATTATTTTTTCTGACGCCATTTTAAAGGTCGGTTTTACGTGAACAAATCACAAACAACTGACGCTCTGAAAGACTCTGACTGTCGAGATAAGCGAAGCTTTGTACAAAATGTTGTTCAAAAGTTTGTGAAGAGATCGGACGACTGCCGATGTGCTAGAGGTGGACATTTGCCCGACATCATGTTCCATTATTAATATCTCTATTTTTTATTGGTATGAACAAAACTGAACTTGTCAAAAAAAAAAAAAATTATTTTTAAGCCAATTTACTTCCTAACCTTAAATTTGCCCACCCTTTATAAGATACTTGCAGTCATAATACAGGGGAGACTTCAAAGCCAACACATTGCGAGAGGAACAAGTAGGCTTCAGACCGAATAGAAGCTGCGCAGATCAGGCCAACACCTTACAAATAAGCATAGAACAGTCTATAGAATGGCGTACCCCTCTGTAAGTATTGTTCGTTGATTTCAAGAAAGCATTTATTACCCTCAGAACGAATTGCAATATGGAAAGCATTGAGAACAGAAATGTACTCCAAAATATAATTGGAATAATTAGAGTGATATACGAGGATGCAGAATTATCAGTTCTTTATAACGGGTACATCAGTGAACTATTCCAGACCAATGCATGCCCACTATCACCTCAGTTATTATCCATAGTACTGGATGACATTATGAGCAAAGTCTATTAAAAGAAAAGAGGAATAACGGAGATTTGGTCTATGCGGATGACATTTGCCTACTCTCGCATAAGAGTTCCAATATGCGGTCGAAACTGGAGGACCTAGATAAATATCAAGAAAACCAAGGCATTCTCATTGCCTTGGTAGCAATAGTAGCACGCAAAACATCGTGCAACAAAGTCAACCAGTCGAGTGTGTATTTAGCTTCTGCTATCTAGGAATTACAATGACTAGAAACGGCATTTGGACGACTGCAATCAGTATGGAGAAGCTCACATGTATCCAGACGGACTAAGTTCACAATATTCAAGACATGTGTTAAATAAGTTCTGACTTTTATCGAATAACATCACTCAAAAGCTCTAGGTATTCATTAACAGGTGCATGAGAATCATATGCAGAATATTCTGGCCTAACACCATAGGTAACGCAGAACTATGGCACACGACTAATGAGGATACCATACTGAAACAGATAAGGAGAAGATAAGGTATTACCAGAACGTAACTCGAGTGGAATCCTCAAGGTTCGAGGAATCGTGGTCGACCAAAAAACACCTGGAGACGCACAACTATCCAGGAACTAAGACAAAACAATCTAACATGGGAAGAAGTAAAATCAACAGCGGTTAACCGTGTAAGATAGAGATACTTTGTGAAGCTGTATGCTCCCAAGAGAAGTAACGGAAAAAGAGAGTGAATTTTTAACATTTGTCTAGTAGAGTAAACTATAAACTTAACAAGGCTGTTATTAAACAGTAGAGCCTTAAGGTTGTTACAAGCTTTTGCATAAACCCAATATACCTTAAGCATGTAGGCTTTAGAAACTAGCGCTAAGTAATAACAAATTAATCAGTCAGTTATTTGATTAATTTTTTATTTTTAAAAATTATTTAGCGATACATGAAATAATAAATTAAAAAAAAATGAAATAAATGCTTATATGGTACATACACACACACACACACATTCATATAAATTAATAACTGTCAAAACAAGTTTCTGACAAGTACATTTGTCGTGTGCTCATCTTAACGCCGACTATGTAAGCTTGTGTGCGATTACAACGGGGACACACAATGACATATTGAATTTGAGCTGCGCTTTAAACCGTCTTTAGTAAGGTAGACTGCCTGGTCAGCAAAAAGAAGTTTAAGTGGACAACGTTTAAAAAAATATTTATTGAGTTGATTTGTCAGCCAAATATTATTTATTTATTATACAATATTTGTGGTTAAAAGGTCATAAAAATTGGTTTTTTCAAAAGAAGGCGCGTTTATGTCAACTGAGTCAAGAACATACATCTATGTATTACCGTCTCTACCCGCTATTATTTTGTGTATGTTTATAAAAATTATTAAAATATCTTCTTTTTAGTTGATTGGCCTTTAATTATTGCATATTAAATGTCAAAAAGTTGTGTTAAAAAAACCTTTAATTGGCTATTTTTTAAAGCTTTAAAAGGAAGATGTATTTTTAACTACAATTCTTGTTGAATGTTGTTAATATGGAGTTTGAGTTTTTTCCAACTTTTTTGGAAAATTGCGTCAATGGTGTGGTTTACGAATAGGCACGAATTATACTAAATATAGGTTTGGCTTTGTGTCAAAACCAAAATTTCCTAATCTCTATAGTCTGCAACAGTTATATTCTCGTTCGAGAACCAATTTAAGTTTTGGAACTATTTGCGATTGCCATAAAAGTGCTTTCTTTACAGAAAATTTCTTTTTTGAGGGTGTGCTGGAATTTCTTCCATCGTCTTGATCATTAGGGAATTGATTGGTACTCATAACGAGTTAAAGGAAAAGCCTAAAACATCAAGTACGAATGTAATTCAGGGCAATAAAGAGAGCGCCGTACCTGAATGGCAAAGAAGCTGTGAGGGTTGGTACAAAGGCCGTTGGAATTTTCGAATGATATGGGATAGTTAATTTCAATTTGACCCAATTCTTTACGAGACATGGTGTTTAGAGAAGTTGTTTGTGTTGACTCGAACACGATAATTCTTTGAGATCTTCGGAATGCCCCGACGAAAACAAAGTATAGAACATGTGTCATAGTCGAAGTTTTACTTACATCGGACTAATATTAGATGTGGTTTAGTACGTAGGCACCATAAGCGAATCGGACTGAATTGGAAATTCATTTCGACGGCGAGATACCACCCTACATCATATAATTAGTTTTTTGGATGTAATAGATTTTCATATACCTTTTCGCCAAGTAAGGGCAGTCCTTTCAGCTTTTCAGCTTGCCCGAAAATTTCATTTTATGGTTATTTTTCATTGAATCTTCACCGGTTTAGGTAGAGTGCGCATTTTTAATCTCCTGATAAAGAATTCATTAGCCATAACGATGATTGAATATTGTATCTGTGTAGAATGTTTTAAGAAAGCTCCGTGGAAGGCGATTGATGAACCCCCGATTCGCAGTTGTGTACTTTACACACATATTGGCTCAGTCGACGAAAAGATTGGCTACGTAAGTTCATTATGTTTTGGATGCCAGCATTAGATTTGTAGGAAGCCGTAAGAATGCTCCTGAGATAGCAATTTGAAGTTGATTTGCATAATTTTCGTCTTAGTCTTGCCTGTGCAGATATTTGGCGTGGATAAAGCTAATTATAACACACAGTAGGGGTCAACAAGGACAAATCATTGTCTAATCCAAGCTTTAATAAGCATTGACCATTGTGCTTGATTGAGGAGGTAAAATATTTGGCTAACTTAAGCCCAATAGTTAGTAGTCTTACCATATAGTCCAAAAGAAAAGAAGAGAAAGAAAAAACGCTTGTAAATTAAAGAGGAAGTTGTTAAAAATAATATATATTTAAAATCATGCTTATATTGTTGTTGTAAGAGTTTGCTGTTATTTTTGAAAATATTTCATATCATTCACTTGTATCCTAGTCTTTATGTATCATATTGTGTAATAACATGCGTAGTAGCTCATTATAGGGTTAATATATTAATCTGGCAACACAAAAGTAAGACATGTGTTTATCGATAGCAGCAGCTGATAAGCAAAACAAAACAGTGCCACCACTAAATAACACATCAACATAATCTAATGCCGGCAATATTGTAGTGATTTTGTAAAAAATTGTATAAAACTAGAAAATGGAGGAGAATGAGTCCAAATTATGGCCTTTATTTGTATTAACGACTTGCGTTAAAGTGATGATGGTGCCAGCATAGTAAGTATTAATGAAAAATTTAAAAAAAAACACTCAAAAACACTATTTACTTGCAGCCACTCGACAGACTTTGAAGTGCATCGCAATTGGTTGGCCATTACTTATAATTTGCCACTTAAACAGTGGTATTACGATGAAACCAGTGAATGGACTTTAGACTACCCTCCCTTTTTTGCCTATTTTGAATGGCTTTTAGCTCAGGTAGCACAGTATGTGGACCCAAAAATGCTGATATTGACTAACCTCAATTATGTGTCTACGGAGTGTAAATACTTCCAGAGAGTATCTGTAATGGTTATGGATTTGGTCTTTGTATGGGGTATATGGCGTTGTATGAAGGCCTTACAGTCAATGGGTGTAAAAATACACAAATTGTCAGCTGAATCTATACTACTGTTCAATATTGGCCTTTTATTTATCGACCATATACACTTTCAATACAATGGTTTTTTGTTTGGTTTGCTATTGTTAAGCATTAGTTATTTGCTGGAAGAACACATGTTAATGGGCACTTTCATCTTTGCCTGCCTGTTAAATTTCAAACATATATTTTTATATACCGCACCCGTATTTGGTATTTATTTGTTGCGTTACTATTGTTTGGATGCCAGTAAGAATCTTGTGTATTGTTTTATGAAGTTACTGATGGCGGGTTTGTCGCCATTTATATTGGCATTTGGGCCATTCTATCAACACTTACCTCAAGTGCTTAGCCGTTTGTTTCCCTTCAAACGCGGCTTAACTCATGCCTATTGGGCACCAAATTTTTGGGCTTTATATAATACAGCCGATAAGGTAGCCTCAAAAGTTTTAAAAATACAAACAAATTCATCAGCTTCATTTACCTCGGGCTTGGTGCAAGAATATGATCATGCTGTGCTGCCAACAGTGAGACCTTTGGCTACTTTTGTGCTTACGGTCAGTGCAATGATTCCAATATTGTGGAAATTGTGGAATTGTAGGATTAAAAGGTAATAATCAGCAAATTTATATTTATTTTTTATATGTATTAGTAAATGAGAATAGGAGTTATATTAGCATCTTTTATGGCTCACGTTACGTACTACTGCTATTTCTGAATTTCAAAATGAGAGAACTCCTAAAAAACCTAATAGTCTTTCTCAGGAGTATTAGCTGATACTGAATTGTGTATGTAATCTGATAATATCTAAAATAGAGATTACTTAAAAACTTCTATGATAGACCATCGCCACATTAAAATAAATCCCAACAAAAATTTGTTTTATTAGGAATTTATTTTTTTTCTTTTCTTTCAGAGATGCTAAAATAACTTTTCTACGTTCCGTGGTTATTTGTTCAGCATGTTCTTTTATCTTTGGTTGGCATGTACATGAAAAAGCCATCTTAATGAGTTTAATACCTTTTTGGTAAGTATTTTCATTCAAAAAAACTTTATACAACACAAACACCCAAACACCCACTCTTTGTCTTTTACAGTTTATTGTTCTTTGTTACGCCTACAGATGCAAAATACTCAATGATGCTTAGTGCTGTGGGCTATTTATCCATCTTTCCATTACTATTTCGTACCGAATTATTACTTTTGCGTGTTTCGCTGTATTTAGCCTATATGGCGTACATGTATGCACGTTATTTATATGTCTACAAGGATTATCCGGATATGAGCCTATTAGAAGACTGTTACATATATGGTCTAATGTTTATACCTATTTATGAGCATATCATTGGATGGTTGACAGGTTTAAATAATAAGCTACCGTTTCTACCTCTACTAATGTACTCGACATATTGTGCCATTGGCGTTTTATATTGCTTTTTACGTTATTATTTATTCGCATTAGAACTTAAGACTACAACAACAAAAGTTAAGAGTAAAAAAAGTAAAAGTAAAACTACTGCAGCAAAGAAGAATAGTGACAATACTTCGTCTGTTAGAAATGAATCTGAGTCTGCGTCGGTGCAGTCGACGACGGCAAAGACAAAGATGAATTTGACAACGAAGCAACAGAAGTTGAAGCGGAAACTGAAATAAATGACACTGTTGTATCGTTACTTCTAAATGGTATTTGTGTTGTTCTTGTTGTGCAACCTAGCCAACCTGTAGAAGCTCTACGTGGATAGCCGCGTTCGGGCTGCACACGTATATTGTTATACAGCCAGTAGCGGTTGTCTTTAAAGAAATAAGTTTTACCTGAAAGTTAAATTGTTAACAAAGTTGTAATTTTTAAACGTATTTTTGAAAAAAAAAGTACTACAAACCATTTGGCAATGTGGCAGCTGCATCAATATTATTGGGTATACCGGGCCAGCGTTGCATTGTCTTTGGATAGCCTTCATCTAAAGATTTTAAGTCATCATTGAAACGCCAGAATATTGTATCAGCAAATATGTAAGTTCGATTGTTTTTGGCTTTAAAGTAGTTATGGATGAAAAAGTTATGTTTTTTAGTATTAGTGGTTAGAAAAGTAGTTTAATTTGAAAGTGGGTTAGATATTAAACCGAAATTTGAAAAATTTAAACCGCAGGTTTTTAAACCAGCTTTTTGCGCAAATAAACTCGACTCTTTAATTAATATAAAAAATAGAAAACAACTAATTTTATGCAAACCAACGTAGATCACATCAGATGCTTTTCATATTCTATGAGAAAGATTAAAGCCAAAAATAGCAAAAACAATAAAATTGTATAGGTAATTTAAGTAGAAAGGTGGGTAGGTAAGGTGAGGCGCACTTCCAGAAAACAGAAAAGAAAATAGATGAAAGTAAGTGAAAGAAAATAAAGTCAAAGGAAACAAAAGAATAATCAAAGGAGTAGAAAGGAAATATTGAAAGAAATAAAACCAAAATACCCCCTCATCGGGATTCACCTCATCAGCCACCTGATGCTCGATATACATCTCTACGGGCCATAAATCCTGCCGGACTCAACCTCGCTAAGGCCACTAGAAAATTTCAGGCCCAACAGCCTGAGCCTGCATCTCTGAAGTGTACTGCAAATACATACACACCCTGCAGAAATCAGACGTATCTGTGTCCTACGATTTAGTGCTCTCCCTCAGAAGACCTATCAGAGTCCCAAGAGGCTCCCTACTCAGACTTGAGACCCATTTAATCTTTTAGTGGTCAAGTCTGGGCTAAAGCAGCTTGGAGACTTTTTGGCTCTTCATAATCTTTCCACTCTACGGCGTGCCTATAGGTCCACTAAGCCAATAAAGAAACTCAACGGGGGCTTACAGGCCTGTCCTTCAGATCTGCACAACTCGTTGCTCACTCTCTTGCCAGTCACGTTCCCCACTATCCCACAGTGCCCTGGATCCTACAGTTTAACAATGTATGTGTCCAGGATGCAACTAGCCTTGAGCTCACGTAACACCCGTCACAGCAGTAGCGTTATAATCACGGATCAGCTCAGCCTGGAACCTGAACAGGAAATCTATAAGATTGCTTTAAACGAATATCTCACAAATAGACTCCCGCACCAGTGCCTTCCTTTGACTTCGAGCCATGTAGGATAATCGCAGGGCAATTGCCCCAATCAGGAAACTCTACTGTGAGAGCCCCTCCTATCGAAATCGCACACCTTGACCATATAGTCAGTGAAACACGAACGTATCGTCCTGTATAAACCCAAATCGAATAGTGGTAAGATGAACTGAAAGCGACGTTTTAGCTATGGCATGCGCCATACGTATTTTCAAAGCAAAATAAATTTGCATTAACGACGAAATATATCAAATTCGTTTTTCCTGTTATATTGGCATCAACACCATCTAGTAGCAAGAAATGCGAAAACTTTTTATATGATTTAATATAATTTTTTTTAAATTATTTGTTGAACAACTTTTTTACTTACGCCATAGTAAAGCTGCATTTATCCGGTTTTTACCCATTGTATTGCCTAAAAAATCTTGTAATGTAATGCTGTTTTCTAACAAATTGTCTTCCTTATAGAACCAAATTTGAGATCCTAAAACAGTGTAACAGACAATAAATCAGAGACAAAATTTAAGTTATTTGTCAATATACCCGAAAATAAAACTAAAGTTTTGTCATAACGTTCATAGCAGGCATCAATATGTTCAACATTTAGAGGCAGTTCTTTGAAGAGATCGCTAAATTTTTTGGGATATCCTAAGACCACACGATAGTTGCGTGATAATTGCCAAATGTATTTTCCTTTGAATATATGCATGGAATTGTTGAAATAACAAACAGCATCGAATTTACCCTCACATATGTTGGGTATGGGCGAAAGATATGATTGTTCCACATTATGGTCTGCGGAAGATGTGGTATATCCCGGAAACTGCAAAGCATCAATAATTATAGAGAAATTTTTTTCGTTTCATTTAGGAAATACCTTTTCTTTTCTACCAATATCCCAATAATTAGGTGTTGTATTGTATTCTGTGGTCCCTTCTTGCTCTGTACTCGATTCCAGAGTATCATAATCATCATCTCTGTTGATTTCCTCTACATCATCATCGAGTTTTTTATTTACTACAGAAATTTCGTTTATTTAAAATTATTTCTTACATATGTATGTATGAAAACTTAAAAGACTTTTACCTACAGTAGGCATTATACATGGCCAAGGTATCGTCATAATCCAAAACATTATGTTCAGGTCCTTTGTAATAGGGAAACATAATGGATGTATAAACAGGCGAATGAGCTAAACCCAAACTATGACCCAATTCATGCAGAGCAACTGTATAGAAATCTACGCCTTTTGTTAAATCCGTTGAATTCTCTTTCCAGTTTTCATCTTCATCGAAATGTACATCACCACCCCAAGAGCCCATTTCGTAGGGATAGAAAGCATGTGCCAATATATTTCCCGCACCATCAAATGGATAACTTTAAGACCCAATTGTTAAAGTTTAAATACTTTGAAACGGAGTTTTAAAACTTACTTGTCTCCATGATATTGTGTTCCAAATCCCACTATTATATCGGCTGAGGTATCGTCAACACGATGAAATTTTAAATTGCTATACTGAGACCATACGTTCAAAGCTCGAGCAATATCTCGTTCAATTTGTTCACGTGGAATTTTCAAAGACCAATTACCAATTCTGGAAAGAATAGAAATTTGGTACTATAATTTTTTAAATTTAAGATTGAGTTCTAAAAATTGAGAGGCTTCAAAACTTTCGGTTGCCTTATATGATTTCATTATAGGTATTGTAAGAGACAAGTTAGTTTTCATAGGCAGAGAATACAAATGTTGTCAACAATTCTTTCATTCGGAATCAAAATACATCTGCACGACTATACAGTGAAGGGGGGCTTGTCTCTAAATGTGATAAATCTGTGATCATATAGAAGAGTAGCTTAAGTCTGCATAAGCTATTTCTTCCATGCTTAGGTCGACTTAAGCTAGACTCCCATACCGACACAGATATATATCTATGTTCATGATCTATGGTCATGATCCAAGTCAGATGCAGCATTATGCCATCCCTAGCCATTCTTTAGCTATTAGAAAGATGTATATTTAACCGAAAAGCATTTTATAGAGTTTTGTATGAGGCTTTTATTTCGAAAGTTAATGCTATTGGTGTCGGTAGTCATTTCTCTCGATTTATATTGAGCTTTCACAGAGATCGGTCTATAAAAGTGGTTATAGATGGGGTCTCATCCGACGAGTTCAGCGTAAACTCAGTGGTACTGCAAGGCTCTGTTCTTTCTCCTACTCTTTCTTTTCTAATATTTCTTAACGATTCTCTTCCCACTTCCAATCCTATCTACTCTTTTGCAGATTACAGCAAAAGAGCCTCTTGGATATTGTGGCGAAAAGAAAGAATATGAAGAGATACAAGTGAGCTGGTGAAAATCTCCGATTGGGGTCGAACAGGGTCGATTTTAATGCACGCAATACCCAATGTTACTTTTCAACACACAGACTTGGTGGTGTGGTGTCATTTGTGTCTATGGGTAATGTAGATATTCAGGAAACAGATGCTCTTGATGTTCTAGGTATGAGAATTCACTGTGGCAATCTTTGGAACGATCAAATATTTCGAGTGTGGAAAGAAGCATTCAAGTGCCTCGTTTTTTTAAGACGGTGCAAGAAATACTTCACTCCATTTAATCTTCTTAATATCCACAAGACTTATATCTGACCCAAAATGGAATACAATTGCCATGTATGGACCGGTACATTAAAGTCTATATTGGAGCTTCTCGACCGCATATAGGAGAGGGCGAAGATACTCATTAATGACAGTAGGGTAGCCAGCTCTATCGATTCATTAGATCATCGTCGCAATGTGGAGGGTGCTTCATTGTTTTATCGGTGCTAAAACGGAATGTGTTCAGATGAAATAAATTAATTGATTACTAATACTCACGTATTTTCACGCCAATACTTATATTTCGCTTTGTGGGTTGATTGTCCAATGAATCGCACAAAGCATTATAGAAAGATTCGTTCTTCAGCCGTACCGTTCGTTTGTGGAACTAACTTCCAGCAAAAATTTGTCCTGTCACAAACGATATGGATAAGTTCAAATCATAGGTCCATAAACACTGCTTCTCTATCCTGCTTCCTACAACCTATTTTCCTAGTAAAAGCACAATGTACGGTATGTAGATAGGGATTGTCCCCTAGGTGTTGGTCTCAAGAAATAAAAACAAGATCTAAAAGGCATTATTTCTTCTGAAATGATGAAGATTTAACATTTACGACTTTTTGTCGATTTATATGTAATTGCAAGATTTTGCTATATTGTGCTGCAAGATTTTAGAAAGTTATAAGCGATAACTTTGACGATTGAGACATAAAAGATGGAACGTTCAAAAATTTACTGCCGATTTACATCTCTTAACATATAGCGATTATTTTTCCTGTGGTTACTTCAAGTCCCACGGCAACATACCAAGCACTTTGAAAGTAAAATTGTCGTGCACCGAGTTATTCTATTTAAATTTCTTTTACTATCATTCTTAGCGCATCACCCTACATTTCAATAAAATTTCATTTGCAATACTTACAAATACTTAATATTCCTTTTTGTCCAAGTTTTCGCACCAAAGATAAAACGTTTCTTTCTCAACTTCTGATTGGAATTTTTTGCAATAATGGGTTGTAGTCTTAGATAATACGGTTTGCCTTCGATATCGGGTACACCACAGCGGGGCTTTGTAAACAGCTGATAAATTTAAATCAAACAAAAAAACAAAAACGACTTGCAAACAAATTCAAGTTCAATAAACATTAAATAGAATAAAAATAATAAAAAAGAATCAACTTTATCTGTCCCAAAAACACGTATTCAAACAAATTGAAAGTAAAAAAAGAACAGAATTCAACATAAAAAAAGGCACGATGGCTTCTTATCTCTCTATTTTAAGCCGGGGGTTACTCATGCAAACAAAATTAAAAATGAAAAAAACGTACATCGAGCGTCATGGCATCAAGTCTGCCGGTTTGATTTAAGGCACCATATTTTTGTACATTTTTAATGGCTTCCACTATGGCACTTTCATGATATAAAGCCTCTGAGTCATCGGGATTTTGATCCAAATAACCAAAACGTCTCATAAATTTTAACTGTAAGATATTATAGATATTAAATACAGGAAATATAGTATGCATAGCTTCCCTAATGGAAATTTACCACTTCCGGTGGTGGTATTTCAATGCCATCTCTTGGTCCTATAGGAAAGCCTGTTATAAATTCGAATTTTATAAACAAAATTAAAATTAAACATAAAGAAGTTTTCAACATATCCGTTATTTCGAATCTACGTTTATTATTTCTTTTATTTTAAACACTTCACATCAAATAATTTTTTTGTACTTCTTGTTTCCTAATTCAACAGCTTCCCGAGACGTTTCAAAATCAACTAAAAGATTAGCCGCCTTTTTGGACTCTTTGACTACCATAAATTGAGTGTTTCAATAACAATATATGCTTCTCTTATCAGTGCGTATTGTGGATTATCTCTCCCTCTTTTTTATGAAAAGTCAGAAGAATTGAAGAGAGAAGTTAAAAGAGAATGAAAGAACGAGAAACAGAGAAAGTAATTATATTTTGTACTCAATAAATTTTATTTAATTGCATGTTCATGAACTGCATGTTTTAAAACATCGTTTAAAATGAAAGCATAACGATGCCATTAACATATGATTTAACACGTCATAACAGTAATCATAGCCGAAACAATAAAAAATTTTATTGATTGGTTATGGTGTTACGGCCCATAAGATCGGTAAGTTGCGTTGACAAAAATTCGTGTTTTTTTTAACTCAACTCGTCGGATTTTATTCGGTTTTATAACTGTTTCTTAATTTCGTTCAATTAGACAGTTTTTTTATTTGTTAGTAAACTTACGTGGTTTTAGTACTTATACGATAATGCAATTTTGCACTCTTGGTCGGATCAAGGCGACGTTGTGAGATGGGCTGCTAAAGCAAACTGCAATTACTTCGTTTGAAACGTACATTATTAGAAAAATGGCAAAGACAAAGACACATGATTAAGTTATTCTTTTGCAAGACAACGCTCTGCCCTATATCTCAAAAGTTGCCAAACGATTGTCAGAAACGATATAATACCGCACCCGCTGTATTTTCCGAACATTGATCCCTCTGACAATTAGCTGTTTCGACTGATACAATATCTTTTAGCATGTCACCGAATCACTTCTATTCAAGAAATATAAAATCGTCTTCAAAGTTTTTTCTGAAACGGTATTCGGAAATTGGCTCAGAGATGGGGAAAAAATGTAAGCAGTATATATTTCTTAATTCATTATCTTTTTTTTGAGCTAAAAAATGACCGAATTAATTTATACCCCGAATACGGTAATTATACTTATTTTTGTTGTACATAAAATCATGAAATATCAAATTGTGTATGTATGCGTTTTGCTAGCATACAGTACAATATTCGAAATTCAGTTAGGGTTGCGGCTTATCTAATACTTCTGCCATTTTAACCGCTTTATTAGAAAAAGTGTAGGGACCCAAAGTTATTAGAAAATGTCAATGATGTTGCTAATCATAGAAGCTGCGAAAAAAGTTTCAGACTGTTATGCGTTTCTTTGAAAACTTTGCTGTTTTTTGCGGGAGACTAGGAAATCTGGTAGCATAAACTGAAATTTTCTAGAAACTTTGAAGAAGCCCTTCTTCATCTTTGCACTCTTTTTCTTTATATTATTAAAGATTTAATACGTGATTACATTTAAAAATTTATATTTTCATACATAATGAATAAATATTTTTTTTTAAATAATTTTTTAATTACACTCAAAAAATATGTAACTTAAAAATCTTTCAATCATTAATTTATTTTACGTTCTCCTCCCTTCACTTCACTTTCAGGTCACTTGCTTCTCCACACAACCATCCGGCCTCCTTCTCTGCTTCTTTTCAACTCTAATAGTGATTACGTCTTTTATTCGAGGGACAATATTCTGCATATTCCTCCCAGGTACAGCCAGCTTTAGTGCAGCATTCTGTAGTTATTGAATGACCATTGGAACGTCGAGTTCTCAACAATGTTTGGGCTACACTAGCATTAAGCCAGATGGGCAGAAATGAATGAGCTGTAAGATGAAACATTTATATATCTTTTTTAAAGTTGGGAAGGTAATTAATTTTCAAATAATATTACGTTTGTTACGCTTATTAAACGATTCATCGGTACGTTTACGATTGCGTCGTGTCAATCGATAGATATCCTTTTCACAGGCCCAATATAGTTGACGCACTAATTTATCACGACAACGGGAATGAGTTTCACTATGCCAAACATCTTCCCAATCGGAGTTGGTCCTAAAAAGGATACGTATATTGACAATAAAATATTTTGTTACTTTCTAAGGTACAAAGGATGATACTATTTATGTTTTAAACGTAAACATATTTCTTTAGAAAATTAATAATTTTTTTTAAATTTATTTTTAAAAATAAATTCTCATAAAATGGTGCGAGTAGGTCGTGTCATAACTAATATTGGAATGTTTTTTTTTCAAAAGCAGTCATTTGTTCGGAGAGAATTAGATCATGTACAGATTTTGTTGACACTCAGTCACTCTTTTGTTAGGACACATAGATTGGACTAAAAACCGATCTAAAGCTAAAATCTTCTTTTTGTCTCCCAAATGTATGTCACAATTCCCATTAATGTCTGTATACAGGCTGTAATAAAATGCGTCTACTAAAGCTTCAAGACCTTGGTTAATCATTCAGAAAGTAAAGTATCTTAACTTTTTTTTGTCTAAAAAGATGAGACGGTGTTGTCTCAACTTTTCTTTCTGTATGATTAAGAACAACAGATATGGAGTTTAAATAATCTCTTTTTGAAAAGATTTCTTTCAGCTTCTCACAAAGCAGCTTTCAATCGGTCAGGAATTTAAATTTTCAAATAAATAGCTCAACTTCTAGGTATGAGAGGTTACTAAGGGTATAAATAAGGGCGAACAAATATGTGAAATCTTGCTTCAAACACAAGATGTAATATAATATTTATGTACCGCTGTGGTATGGTAGGTTAGACACCCGTCTACCAATCAAGAGGTCCTCGCTTTATTTCTAGGCCGGACCATCTGACAATTTTCAGCAGCGGTATCATCTAATAACATTGCTAGCGACTGGTTGAGGGTATTTACGCTATGAAAGATTTCTCTAACTAATGAATTTGCCGTTCGGCGTTAAATTACAGGTCAATTTTAATGAGTCTAGAAATAGAATCGGGAGCAGCTCATTGCTTAGTACAAGTTCCACTTGTGTATGTAGTATAGTGCTTCTACTAAAGCCACCACGCATAAGACACACCCGACTTGCAATTACAGGGCTCTATTGTCTGAGTGTAACTGACAAACAGATGAATTTTTACGCCATTAGTTAACTTTTTCACGATTTATGTCCAAACTACAGCCACTATGCCCGTAATGCCAATATAGTAACTCGGTCAGACCTTAAAGTTCCATTTCTTTCTATCCAGCCAAGATTTTTATTACCACTGGTTAACTTTTTCACGATATATATGTTCGTCACTTTCATGGGTCTTTTCAGTTTTGGTAACAGGAAATATTAGAACCAAGATCTATTAATGGTGTTTTTGGCCTAGAAATTAATCACAAACATCTAAATATAAAAGACGGTTATACTATCGGTATGCAAAGTCGTGAATTATTTGCATGGCATTTTCTTTTTTTAATTCTCGCAAACTATGCAGAATGTAGTGTCAAGACCTCTTGACGAACTTTGCTACGTTGATGGTAGAAAAATTGAGGAAATCTCTGATATTCGATAAAACTTAAATGTTTTTTTTATCTTGGCTCTTTTGAGCACCTCTATACAGATTAATAAGCTTTGGTTTTGAATTCATAGCCATATAATTATCATTTGTTACTGCAGTGTATTTCAGATTTTCCCTGATTTACTCGGGCAGCTAGACTGCGATCAAGTACCTTACCGACGTCATCTTCACGTCCCTTCTTGTTCATGAATGCCAGAAGTTTCATACGAAAATTTGGGTTCACTTGATGGCAACTCTCATATGGATTCCAGAATACAGCGAAATTGTCGCAAACTGTGTTGATGCTGCTCACAACCTACCAACTGAAACCAGAAATAATCATAGATGTTTGCCTCGTTTAAGATGGATATCTTCTGGTCGGTGTATAAAGAGGCGAAATATCGTTGGCAGCATTAAAGCATATGCGTTATCGTTAGGCTCTGCTAGACCCACGTGGATAGACTAACTATTTTCTTTCCTTAAAGTGCATGATCATTCATCACACTATTGCAGTTTCCATGGGCCATTGTCCTATTATAAGGTAAGCATGCAGACTCGGCATTTTCTCGCATGTGAGTCTAAAGAGGAGGAAGTAAGTGCTCAGCCCTACGAAGGTTCCAGACCTCTCTTTGTTGTCTTTGAGTGAATTGTCCAGGATAAGAATTACCGCAATTACAAGCTTTATTTTGAAGTCAAAATGGTTTCCATGGTTACGTTTCTAGAATCACAATGGACCCAGCATCTGGTCTAAGTGGCTCCTTATCCTGCAAGAAGTGTCCGCCAGCAAATTCTATAATCAAATCGTTTATATAGTTCTGTTCTATTCTGTTTTGATATAATCCGTAGGTTCGAGAATTCAACTTATCGTCAAATATAAGTGTTATATTTCCAATATGCTTGCGACATCCAAGTTCACCACACTTTAAATACTTTTCACTTTTTTTTATTTTCTGAATTTATTTTTAAGCTTTATTCATACCTCTGTCGAAATAACAATTCTAAACCCTCTTCAGTGTGTATGGCATCCACATTAAAATCGTTGAGAATAAAACCGATTAAAATTATTGCGATTACAATGAAACATGGTTTAACAGTAATATTCATTTCCAAATTAAAAATTTTAATTTATTAAATTTTAAAATAAAATTTAAATTTTTAAAATATCAGATTTCCAAATAACTTGTTTTGGCGCTCTTTGCAAAACCAGTTGTCTACGGTTCAAATGAAAAACGGAAACTGAAGATTCCTTTGGGATTGTAACACAATTTCAATGATATTTTTGTCCAACATAATCGGTCATAAATTTTAACGAAATATAACCCTCCATCGTAGGTGTTGACGCCAATGCTGCCTGTCTCTTCTCCTAAACGTAGATAACTAAGAGGCTGAGTGCAATGGAAGTATGTATAGATATTTTTAAGTGCGTATATGTGTGCGCGTAAATATTTGTATTAAATTTGAAATTACGACCTGGTTGTTGTACTTATTATTACAATTTGTGTTGTTGTTATTATTATTGTTGTTATTGTTAGTAATACATTTAACATTTTTATATGTTTTATGGTGTTGTTGTCGTGTTCTAACCAATATTTGTGCAAAATTTGTTCCACCAAAACTTCATTTACTATCGGACTTATAGGGATGCGAGGGATGTGCTGCGTTTGCAATTGTTTGTCGGAATATGAAAGCTGAAATGATTTCCGTGTTGCTTTTTTTCTCAGGACCCATATATACCAATTTTTAATGGGTTTTAGTTTGTCGTAAATGAAGAAAATATCGCACTTGCATGAGCTTCAGATTTAGTAGATTTTAGTTCATTTGCTTTCAGGAATTGGCGCAACAATAGCTGCGACCTTACTGATTCGCTACGCAAACAGGAGAGATCTTCATGTACTGTAGTACTTAGGCGCGAAAAGGCCCTTTCTGATCAGCGCCTTTGTGCTAAAGTTCTTACTCTCCCTAGGGGAAGTAAGAGCTTTTGCTCATTCGTTAAAAAAATGAGGGATAGCGCTAGTTCGAACCAGTTCTTTTAAAGAATAACCAAGCATTTTCGAATCCGGTTGAAAACGCAAATCTTTTACAAATATTTGCAAGTAATTGCCGGAAAGCATTCAGCCACTGCCGCACTTAAAGAGTATCAATGACTATGTCTAGTATATTCTTTCGTGCCCGTGCCGTAAAAAGGGTTCTTGCAAAACTGAACGTAAAGAAGTCTTCTGGGCATGCTGGCATACCAGCACTGGTCCTAAAGCAGTGTTTTTCGTTGCTTGCGCATCCATTAGCCAACATTTTCAGTATGACATATCGCACCGGTATTTTTCCATCCTGCTGGAAGGTTACTAATGTAACGTCAGGCTTCTAACTCTGAAAACTACCGCCCAATAGCAGTCTCTCTTCCGCACTCTCCAAGGTTTTGGGGAATTTGGTTAATAAACACCTTGTGAAGTATTTGGAGTCCAACGATTTGCTAAGCGATAGGTATAGTACAGCCTCTGAAAAGGCCGCTCTTCTGCTGACCTGCTTACGGTGCTCTCCGTGAGGTATACCAAGTCCATTCATGGTTTTAGTGAGAGCAAAGTTGTGGCTGTGGATTTTTCCAAGGCGTTTGGTAGAGTTTGCTATGAGGCGCTCTTATCGAAATTTATTGCCTTTGGTGTCGGTAGTCACTTTTCTCGATTTATATTGTGGTTTCTCAGAGATCGCTCTATAAAAGTGGTTAATGATGGGATAACGACTTTCTTTTTCTCACTTCCAATCCTGACTACTCTCTTGCCGAGGACTGAAACATTTGTCATTCATATTCGTTTAATCGTAAGCCGAACCTTCTGTAAGTTGAGGTAAAAGGCGGAATATGAATGAAACAGTCACTAGCGACTTGGCGTAAATCTCCGAGTGTGGTTGTAGGAATAGAGTAGCTTTTAAAGCGTGCCTGACCCAATATTATTTTCTGACACACAGACGTGCTGGTGTGGTGTCGTCCGTGATCATGGGTTATATAGATAGTGAGGAGTCTGATGCTCTTGATGTTCTGGGCATGAGAATTCACTATGACGTTCGGTGGAGCGCTTACGTTTTCCGAGTATCGAAAGAAGCATTCAAGTACCTCGGTTTTTAAGACGGTGCAAGAAATACTTCACTCCATCTGACCTTCTGAATATTTACAAAACCTATATCCTATATCCGACTTGGAATACAACTCTCATGTATTGGTCGGTACTTCAACCCTATTTTGGAGCTCCTTGACCGCGTACAGAAGAGGGTAAAGGTGCTTATTAATGACGGTATCGATTTCTTAGAGCATCGTCGCAATATGGCGTGTGTTTCATTGTTCTATCGGTACTATAACGGAATGTGTTCTAATGAAATAAAGGAATTGATTCCGCATAATCATATATTTTCACGCAGTACTCGTTTTTCCCGTAGTGCACATCCTTTATAGTTAATTGTTTAACGAATCGGACAATATATTATAGGAAGAATTCGTTCTTCAGACGCACCGTTCATTTGTGGAACAATCTTTCAGCAAAAGTTTTTCCTATCACATACTATATGGATAAGTTCAAATCGAACGTTCATAAACACTACTCCCTCTATCCTGCTTTCCAAAACATATTTTCCTAGTACAAGCAAAATGCACTGCATGAATAGGGGTCATCCCCTGAGTGCTGGTCTTAAGTTAAAAAAAATACTTCTTTGCTATTAAGTACTTTCCCTCACAACCCTCGTTTAATACCACCTGATTATTAAGTGAAATAAGCAATTTTTTTACGCTGTTTTCTTAACTAAATTTAATAAACGGTTAGATGTTAGGTTGGTCAATCTGTCCGTATGTCTGTCTACTTTTAGCTTCACTAATGAAGATATATTTACGTATGTGAACAATAAATGAACAATCGTACTACAGCAACAACTACAACAAATATAATAATATACGACCAGGTAAATCTAATTCAACAACAGCAACAATGATAAAGGACTGAAGCCAAGGGACGTCGAGAAACTGCTTTAACGTTATTTTTACGTTCAAAATTTGTAAGAATAATAGAAATTCATTGTTGTTGCTATGGTATGATTGATTTTTTTTTCCGTCACTTCTCTAAGGTGCATATTGGCTTTCCACAAAGTATCTATTGCTTTGTTTCAGTTTCTTTAATCAATTTGTTGTTCCAAGCTAAGTAGCTGATTAATCCGCTGTAGCTTCCTCCATATGATTTTTTTTGTGTAGTGGTAAAGATCCTTGCTAGTAGGTGGCGTGTTTTTCCTGATCATTTGTCTGATGTTTCTCATCATCGCCGGAGGTATGCGAGAAGGGTCAGGGGGCTTTTTTCTTTATCTTTTTTTTTAGATGGAGTTGTCTGGAGGGAGGAAGTTGTAGCGTTTTTTTATTATTAAACATTCGAAACCACAAATAAATTTTATCTTCGTCATGTCCTCTGCTGAGGCTCGAACCTGGGTCAATTGTGTTGTTATGTGTGCGCTCTAACCACTGCACTACGCCACCCCAATTATAATTAGAACGGCTTAAATATAATTTTTTGTAAAGTTCCTCTCTTACTTTGACCTTTTTCTAGCATTTTCTGCAGAGTTATTTATGCCAATGATGCGGAAATGTCTTGGTTGGTATGCATTTATAGATTCTTAGAGGGGAAGGCTCCTTGTGGACTCTGAATTGCTGCTATAACTCCCTAATTATATCTCTTTGATTCTCTATCAGCTATGATCCCTTTAAGCAAATATAACGATTTCTAAGCTGTGATCTCGAGACGGCTTTTCTGCTTATAAAATCTATAATGAGTTATGCCAGCTTATGTATTCTCATCTAACTAAACGTTTTCTATCGTGTGATTTTTTATGAGCTTTCGGATTTGATTAAAAAAACACATAAAATTTAGAGAAATTCAATGTTTAAAGATGATTTCATATAAATGTTGACCGCTGCTACGCCTCAAATGGTTCATACGCTGGGTCCAATTTTAGCATACTCTCTTCAACATATTGGATCGTATACCTTGAACATATTTTTCAATATTGGCTTCCAGTGCATCAACCGTTGCGGGCTTGTCCCTATAGCTCTGAGCCTTAACATAGCCCTACAAAAAATAGTCGAAAAGCGTTAAATCGCACGATCTAGGCGGCCAATTGATCGGCACTAATTGTGAAATAAACTGTTCACCGATCTCGCCTATTTATTGAGCCATTGATTGACTTGCTGTGTGGCATCTGGCACCGTCTTGTTGAAACCACATGTCAGCTAAGTTTAAGTCTTTCATTTTGGGTAAAAAAAATTGTAATCAACGCACGGTAGCGCTCGCCACAGTAAGGTTCCTGCCTTCGCACCAAATACGACAATTTGGTTGTTCACCTATCCATTCAACTAGAAATGAGCTTCGTCGCTGAACACAATTGAGAACGATGCACTTTCTTAACCGAGCATGAATTTTGATAATGAAATTCAATAATCTGCAAGCGTTGTTCGTTCGTAAGTTGATTCATGGTCAAATTATAGACCAAACTGAACATGTTTGACAGTAAGTGATGAAACAGAAAACGTTCGCTACTTCAAGCAAGAAAACGATGGCCCATAATAAAATCGGCAGCCGCAACTTCAAATGCTTTTATGTTTGCTTTGCTTTTTCTTTTTATTTTTTTTCGCTCCAAAACCCTAAGATTAGTTTTTTGTTTACAAAAAAATTCGTGAGAGCACAATTGAGAGAGTAAGAAAAAACGCTGTCAAAATGAAATAGATTCTATCTGACGACCGCTTTTGCCAACGATTTTTTACGTCGTTTTGTAGGGAAAAAATCGTCAAGCCCCAATTCTTTTCCAACACTAACATGTTACACGAAAATAGCTCAGCTGCCAAAAACAGTGTTGCCAGAAAAAGTTCTAAAAAATAACCAGATATACTAACTCAACATTTTCAAATAAGAAACACAGCCTCTTTGCCTTACTTTTCCTTTGCTCTCTTGATCAGCATCACCTATTTCACTTGTACATCCATCTCATTTGTTGGTCTTAATATTGAATTTCCTTTTAATTTTTTTTTTTCAAAATTCATTTCTAATCCTTCAGAACAACAGCAACAAATCAACAGGTGTTATTTTATTCATTGTTTTTTCATTTCCCCTCATTACCAGTCCATTTAGTATTATTGCTGTATTTCTTGTTCCCTTTTTGTTTCATTTTACTCACATTTTTAGTTTGAAATAAGTGGCTTGATAAGTCCATTGCCAAGCCAATATCCATTGGCTGACCACAGCCAAATACAACAAAATGTAAGCTGTATACACAGGCACACACACAGAGCATGCACATCCTTTACATTGTAATTTGATTACAAAATATGTAACAACAACAACCAGGCTTTCCTCCCTCTCTCAAAAAAAGTAAATTTGGTCTTTCATGCTAAACAGTCTGGCGTCATGAGTATTAAACAAATAGTTGTTATGGTCTTTATTACTCAAAATATTCCGTTCATCTCGTTACTCCCTCTTTTCCTTAATTTGTGTATGTGGCAGCATATTCGTACTTATTTAAAGTGGAGGTTATCAAATAGGGTGCGATGTAAATTATAGTTTTAGTTGTCACAGAATAAAGCATATGGGGAATGTAATTATAAATTGGTATACTTAGTGAGTAACAATTGCATGAATTTATACAGCATTAGTGAGATAGGTAGTTACAAGTGACTGCTCCCAAAAGAAGGACACACGTATGGCAAAAATCGCCCTTTGTGATACCACAATGGATCGTCATCCACGGAACTCTTAATAAAACAGACCAGTCGCATGGTAGAAGCTCAGGTGCGTCTTCCCTCTTCCACTTAACACCAGGCATGTGCGCAGTAGGTGAGGAATTGTTTCCTCTTTCTCTATCCTTGCAGCTTCTGCAGAAATCATTGTCCAGGTGACCCGGTCCAAGCCATGAGTGCCTATTATACAATACCCAGTAATGATACCGACAACTACGCTGAGTGTGCTTCTGTGGAGATTGAGCAGATCCTTCGTACGCTCGAGATCCAGCTTTGGTTAGATTTGCTTCGCCATCTTACCCGTCTTTGAAGCTGCTTATGCGGCGTTGACGGAGTCTATTACCTAATTATGAAACATAAGCATAATAGTAGTTCAATGCGAAAAATTCGCTTGTGAGTTCGATAGTGGTGCCAAGCCTGGCTATTTCATCACCCCACAGGTCCCCGGAATAACACTGTGACCCGCAACCCATTATAAATATTATATTGTTCAGGCATCTCGTTAACTGTGTTTGAAGTCAACTTGTGAGATCCCAGAGCTCTCACAGCCGCTTGGAGACCTTGTCCTTTCCAATGAACATCAAAGCAGCTCATATGACCGATACCTCCATCTGAAAAACGTTACAGTGGTCCGGTAACCTTATATATTAATCTGTATTCACCGACTTCGAAAATATACCTCTACCCACAGCTTCATTCAACTTGTAGCCGTCAGTGAAATTCTGATCGGAGTCTCATGTCCGGAACTTCACTGAGAGATCATAGTGTGGTGCTGTGTACTCAATTTTCCCAAAAACTCCCAAACTTGTCAGATACTTTGAGTGACACGCAATCGAACCGCGCCACTGCCCAGTCGCCCGTAGATACTGACTTGTACTAGCCGCTGACCCATTGCAATACAGGGCCAGCGGAGGAATATGCAGAATAACCTCCATCGCTTTTTTGGGTGTAGTACGTAACGCTCCTGTAATAATAATGCATACGGATCTTTGGGCTCAACAAAAGACATCCATATGTCAAAATAGGTCTGAGTCTCTGAGGCAGTCTCGGTCTGAGACTGCCTAGCACTTTTTGTTGTCACCCTACATCAGTAGATATTTGTAGTAATTTGTACACTTAGTACAAAAGATGTTCTAATGATAATATGAAGTTGGAAAGATTATACCGATCAACATTCAACCAACTCCAGAGTTTTGTTGTTCTGAAAACTTCTATATTTTTTTTCATTGTTAACCTTCAAAACTTGCAAGATTAGTGGCAAATGTGATATTTAAACATTCCCGAAAGAAAAAATTTGTAACATAATTTAACTTTACTTTTTCCATTATTATTCAATCACTTCGATACGCTGTTTATAATAAGAACTGTCTAGGTTCTTAAAATAGCCATCAATCGCACACTCCATCTCTTCTTTGCTAGCAAATTTTTACTACTGAGCTATTTTTTTTTTTTTTTTAATTTGGAAATTGAAAATTATCCAATGGAGTTAAATTCGTCCAATTAGTTAGTGAGCTATTATAGTGGATGTGTGTATTTGTGTATTGTGTTGATGAAACAACACTTTCCTTCGCACCAAGTGTGGCCTTTTTTCCTTGATTTCATCACTTAAGGCTGCAAAACATTAGCATAATACTCGCTGTGAGCATATTGGCTTTTCACAAAGCATCCATTGCTTTGTTTCATTTCCATTAATCAAGTTGATTTTCAAGCTAAGTAGGTGATTAGTCTACTGTGGCTCGCCTCCACATGAAGAGGTGAAGATACTTGCTAAGTGGTGGTGGTGATCCTTACTTAGCATTGTAATTTTTTCTCCTGATTATTCATCTGATGTTTGTCATCATTGTTAGAAGTAAACTGGAAGGTTAGGGGAGGTTTCTTTTAGATGGATTTATGCGGAGAAAGGTTGAAGCCTCTTTATTCAACAATCGAAACCGAAATTAAATTTTTTTTCATCATGTCCTCTGCTGGGAATTCGAACCGGGCCGCTTTTGTTGTAAGCGTGCATTCTAACCACTTCACGGCGCCATCCCCTGTTAATTGGAGGTAAACAATAAAAATTGTCCCGAATACAATCCGAAAAGCAGACACTATCAACTTGGCTGCAAACGAAACCATCTTCATGTTCTTAGGACACCATTTTTTTAATTCAGTCCAATGCTTTAACTGTTCCTTTGTTCCAGGCGGAAAGTGATTGGCCCATGTTCCGTACATGGTTACGAATCGACGTAAAGGCCATTAGAAACGCACATTATACGTGCATTAATCCTAAAACGATGCGCATTATGAATGCATCACTTTTAAATATTTGGCGCACCATTTTTTGACAAAACAGGCAGGTTGTAGACAGATGGCAAGACATCAGTCAACTGACCGCCGTTTATGTTAATGAAACAGTGTTGGTGAATGTGACTAAACGTTAAGCCATAACTGAGGCTCGGTTGCAAAACACCAGTCAACTGACCCCCTTTTTTTAATAACGAAACAGTGTGGATGTAACAAATGTATGGTTAATTGATCATACAAATAGAAATATAAATATAAATTGTCCCATAAAATGAGAAGTTTATTAACTCAAAAATCTATTTTCTTTTGTTCTTAAGATGATCAGAGGCAGAGTCTACCAATTTTAGAAGCTTTCGTATTTAATTGCTTGGCGAAATTAAAAGAAATGCTTAGACAAAGTACACAAAATATTTTCATATAAAATTATTGATGCATTTTAACAAATATTTCTTTTCATGGAAATGGTGTAAACATATCTTTTTAGATATTAAAGAGCACAGACTTGCTGAAAATTTGGATGTAGAAAGTTATTGTACAAAAGTTGTTGAAATAAAAAACAGATCACTTTGGAAGATCACAACTGGCCATACCACATCGCAAAGACCCCTTAGAAAGGCGAATGGAGGATCAGGTTGAGGTTTGGGCTGCTTATTATAGTAATTTGTCAACCTGTACGGTACAAATGCACAGGCGAGTCGCATGTGGCGGACACGCACATCCTGTCTGTCTGTTCAACCCTCAAGTAGATCACGAGCTCCATCAGTAGCCCAAAGGATTAAGATTATTAAGATTTGATCCCCTTATCAGCGCTACAATAATCTACACAATTATTTTATCATTTTGGGAGGACAGCAATCTATCTGGTGAACTTGCTGAGGGTGTGGTGGTTAATATATTGAAAAGGGGATACCTTATAAACCATAATAACTGGTGGGATATTACGCTGCTGTGCATGATCAACAAGGTTATCACACAGATCATTTCTAAGATAATTGAGACAAGAGCAAGCTGGTTTCAGACCGCAAAAAACCACTATAGACTACGTTAATGCTCTCCGCGTCATTACAGAATAATCAGTGGAGTGGCGCTTACTACTGTATCAAGAAGGCCTTTAACTAACTGAAGCATGAAGTGATATGGAGTGCACTGGCATGCAAGAAAGTTTCGCTTAAACTAATTGAACTCTCATTGAACTAGGGGTTTATTGTAATGCGTCTTGTAGACTTAGACATGAGAGACTATTAAGCGTTCCAATAGAAGTGGGAATTGGAGTCCGGCAAGGGTGTGTCCTGTCATCATTATTTAATATAGTTCTGAACACGACCCTTGAGAAAGCCCTCTTCGACGGCAGAGAACTGCAAAACCGGCAAAACGACATCGATTATGCGGATGAATTCTGTTTCCTAGCTCAGAGCTTTTCGTAACGTAACGATGGAAGCGTAAACGGCAGGTTTGAAGATAAATGTCGCGAAGACTAAAACTCTCCGTATTAATGCGACATTCCAAGAATTATTTGTTATTGGCACTAAAGAAATTGAGAACGTCCGTCAATTCCGCTACCTGCGGAATATTATATTCACAAACGTAAGTTCTAGCGAGGATATTGAGAACCGTTTGCAGAAAGTGTGTTTAACTTTTGACCGTCTTAGATCAATCTAGAAATCATCCACATTATCGTTACGTACGAAAATTGGGGTATTCAATTCCAATGTAAAATCCACTATTTTGTATGGTTGCGCAACGTAGAATGCTGCTATTCGCGATACGAAAAAGTTACAAGGTTTCGTTAACCGCTGTTTACGCAGAATCCTGAGCATTTTCTGGCCGATAACAATGTCTTATCATGCGCTTTGGCGTAGAACAGAACCAGAACCATTGGCGATTGAAATAAAAAGCGAAAATTACGGTCATGCTCTTAGAAGGAATTGCCATAAATTGGAATCGATTGGGTAACAGAAGAAGAGTACGCCCAGCCGATACATGGAGACAACAAATTCTGGACGAGTTGAACGGTTGCGGCAAGAGTTGGAGAGAAGTGAAGAAGGCGTTAGCACAAAACATAGGAACTTATTGAAGCCATATGCGCCTTTTAGCATCGATTGGTACTTATTTATTATTATAACACAATCAGTTGTTAGTGATAAAATAGCCGGTTTATTTGATATTCGAAAAATAGACATTTTGAAAATTCCGTTAAAAAATCTGGTCAAAATCGGTCGAATAATAACCGTTCTATTTCACTAATATACTTAATTTGTTGGATTTGGTTTTAAATTCATTCTTTTTTGGCATTAAATAAAATATTTCGTTTTTCCTTTTCCTTTTTGTTTTTTATATCAATTTATTAATTTTATTTAAATATAATTTTAATTTCATTTTAATTTTTTTTTTTGAAGTTAAATTAATTTAGTTTTTCTTTTTTTATATTTTTATTTTATTTTCAATTTCAAAAACTCTCATTTAAAAACAGTTCAATTTAAGCTCTCTTTTTTACTTTATATTTTTAGTTTTTTTTTTGTTATTATTTTAATAGGTAATAAGTTTTTTTTCTGTTTTTTGGAATTCTTATTCTATTGTTTTTATAACAATTACAGTTAAGTTTGTGTTCATTTTTTTTTGCAAAGAGTTCTTAAGTTTTTTTGTAGTGGCCTTTTAGGAGGGGTTTGTTTTGTTTTCTTTTTTTTTACATTTAAACATGAATTCTTTTATTTTACATATAATTACAGTTGTTGTTGGTATTTTTGTAGTTCGTTTCACATATTTTAATACATTATTTGAGATTTTTTTACTGTTGGTTTTAGCATGTAAATTTATTTCCCTTTTTATCTCTGCCTCTCACTCTGCTTACTCACAAATATGAACTTTATTATGTGTGTTTTTGTTATTAACAAAAAAAAAAAAAAAAAAAAAAAACGAGAGAAAAACTGTTGTAAAAAAGAAAACAATTTCAACACTTTTCAAATGAGAAAATAAGCACAAGAACAAAATAAAAATAGAACGAAAAAAAAAAAATAGAGAGAAAAAGAATTAAACTCATTGTTTGTAAGTGTATGTATGTGTGTAAAAGAATAATCACAGCAATTGTTGGCCATTGTAAATTATAAATACACTCTCGCATACATGCATAGTAAACCAAGTGAAAGTAAAACTTAGTGTGCCTGAATATCAAAAACAAAGAACGCTGTGAAGGGGGGATAGATGCCTTTATTTAGTTGATCAAATTTAGTTTCTTTTTTCATACTTTTTTTAATTTTTAAATTTATTAATATTTTTTTAATTGTAATGCTTTTAAAGGGAAGTATTCTAATCATAACTTTTAATTTAACTTTTTTAATATATAGGGACAGGATTTTTATTATTTTTGCAAATTTTTTTAATTTTATATTTTAATTTTTTTTTACTTATTTTAAAAGAATTCTAACTATTACGCTCCTGTCCTCTAACAACTGTTATCATTTGTTGGATTTTTATTTAACCCTTATCTTCTGTGTATTATACCTTTGGGATTTATATCTTTGGGGCTCTTTTAAAGATTAAATCCATGCACAGTTTTAAGAGTTTATAATAAAATATAACAGCAGTTATTAACGAAATAGTTTGAATATTAAAAAATTAAAATTAAATTCTTTTGTCCAACAAATTTAAACATTTTTTACCTTAAATTCATTAGTTTCTTCTTAAAAACCTAAATTAAAAAATGTATTGTAAATGAGGGTAAGGATATATGAGATTATAAGGTAAATAGACTGCTCACTAATAGAATATCAAGAGCTGATTATAAAAATTTTAAACGTTACTCCTTTGAATATCGAAGTCTTTTACATCTCGGAAAGATGTACTAAAAGTTTACCAACAGAGCGGCTCCTGTGGAAGCTGTACTGATAATCGCTTAGCCAATTGTTGGAGTCTAACAAATTCACTCTTGCGTAAGTTCATTCGTGATCTTAAAAAATAATAATAATGTCGCAGCTTTTAGACCAAAATTTCACAAAAATTACATGGAGTTTATCAGACTTGAGAGCTGCCAATTACACAGCAATCACATCACCCCTATTCTGCGTTTCAATTTGAATCGAAATTTTCTCCGTATGGAAAATTTAGTATTCTGCGTTTCGATTCGGTTCAGTTTCTTTCGATTGTATGTATTATACATTACAATCGTAGTTACGTTTTTCTAACTTGCTAAAGTTGTAACAACTATTCTGTCGATTTTTTTTTTTAGTAAAAATTTATTATTTCGCTAAAATGTATTATTATATTATTTATTATTATTAAATACGAAAAGGAGATATACAAAATGTAAGAAATTTAATAAAAATATAAATTTAAGCCTGTCATTTGCATGAAAAAGATAAACAACAATTTTGTGTTTTCTTTTTGAACTCCTTCGTATATGCACTACATTTTGAGTTTTTATTTAAATTTGCTTATTTTTCCGTTTCTGTTTCAAACGTTTCTTTTTCTTTTTCTTGTTTCAGTTTTTTTTTTTTTTTTTTTTTGGAATACCAATTTTCGATCGAAACGTAACTGAATGTGGAGATGTAATCGAAACGCAGAATAGGGGTGATTACATATAGACTTATCGTCTACTCGCAACACCGTAACTGCTGACTGATTGCTAGAGCAACAAGCTTTCAATAATGATTTTTCGAATTAAATTTTCTTCAGCTATGAAGCTCATTTCTTATTCGGTGCTTACGTCAAGAAGTATAATTATTGCATATGGAGCTCGAAGAACCCAGAAAGTCATTGCATCTGGAAAAAAGTGACTGTTTAGTGTGCAATATGTTCCGGACGTGTCATTAGGCAGTATTTTTTTGTTGAAAATTAAGCTGGCAGAACCGTTACCGTCAATTCAAAAAGCTATGACAGTATGACAACTGACTTTTTTTTGGCCTACAATCGAAGATTATGAACTGGACAATATGGCACGAAGAAGTTTCCGGTTACGTCATTTTTCGATTTGGCGTAGTTAATTACTCACCAACATAATGCAATTAGACACCGTAAGACTTTTTTTGTTGGGCTATCAAAAAACATGCAGATAATCCCCTAACGTTGAAACATTTTGAAACCAATATTCGTCATGTTATCGCTGAGATTCCGCCTGAAATGAGCGCAAAGTGGCCGAGAGCTACCTCGAAAGGATCGTCCGTCACAACCAATACAGAGACGCTCATTTAAATGACATTGTATTTCGTACATAATAGCAGGGTCCAAGCCTTTCAATGAAAATAAAGTTTCAACGAAATCATAGCTTTATGTGTGTCTTATTTCACTACTTTTAAAAGCGAGTAATGGATAACCCTGTAATGAATAATTGAAAAGTAACAATTTCTACCTCAACTTCAATGGCTAATTAGCTAATATTATCAATTATTAATGAAAAATTTAAAAATCAATAATTGGAAATGAACAATTACAAATTACATGTAATAAGTAATTAGAAATCGCTAACTACAAATGAGGCCCTATGCATTACATAACAATTATGTTACTTAAGTAAATATAATTGATAGAATACCAATGATGTGTAATTTCTAATTGAATTTCAGCAATTATTTTCGCTTATGATAGGTTTTGGTTATTTTAAAAGCAATTTGTAGATTTTTTCGCTCAATTTAAATTACTAATTATTAAATATTATCAATTACAAGACAAAAAATTCAAAAATTTTAAATACGAAAGGGCCAACTGCCAATTACATGTAATAAGTAATTAGAAATTATCAACTACGGATTGCGTGTGTAAACATTAAATGCAAATAACATATAATTGGTTAATGCTAATTATACGTAATTAGTAATTGGTTGCGTAATTTATTAAAAAATGTAATTGCTGACGCCGCTGAGATATGGTAGGTAAGACACACGCCTACCAACCAAGAGTCTCTCGGTCCAATGCCAGGTCAGACAGCGGTATCACCTCCAGTCGCTAGCAACTGGTTACGAGTATTTACGCTATGATAAAAGTTCTTTAATTAATGCATTAGTCGTTTAGAGATGGTGTTAAACTATAATGCTTCGCCTGAGACTTGTACTAAGCGATGGTTCGCTATTAGCGAAGAATTTTCGAAACAAAAATATATGCTAAACAATCGTAAATTAAATAAAAAAGCGAACTTTCTCAATAATGAACTATTAGCGAAGAAGTCTCGAAACTAATATTCGATGACCCAATAAACAATTTTTTTTCGCTAACTTTTTACCAAATATTTATAAATATCTAGAGTAACTCTTCCCGCTTTGCTAAGAGCCTTTGTGTTGTATACATATAAAATACATTTATCATAAGAGAAATTTAAAGGAATGTACACCACCACAAAAGGACAACTTTTTTATATACATATGTATGTAGATATAGTATATAGAGAACACAATACCTGCTTATCTAATCTCTCACGCTTTTTGGCCTTAACTGTATGAAAGGGAGCTGACACACTCACTTATTCAATCTCGCCCAGTTAGTGACTGTCATATCCAAAAATTTCTCAAGATATACAAAAATTATTAGTTACTATGTATGGCAGATTTGTCATCAGCCAGAGGTATGCGAGAAGGCTCAGGGGGCTTTTTTCTTTATTTTTTTAGATGGAGTTGTCTGGAGGGAAGTTGAAGCCTTTTTTAATTATTCAACATTGGAAATCACAATTAAATTTTTTCTTCGTCATGTCCTCTGCTGGGGTTCGAATATGGGTCGTTTGTGTTGTTATGCGTGCGCTAACCACTATACCACGCCACCAAACATCAAACGAATGATCAGGAAAACACGCCACCTACTGGGAAAAAATTACAATGCTAAAGTAAAGATCACCACCAATTAGCAAGGACCTTCACCACTACACAAAAAAATCATATGGAGGAAGCTACAGATTACGGATTAATCATCTACTCAGCTTGAAATATCAAATTGATTAAAGAAACTGAAACAAAGCAATAGATGTTTTGTCGAAAGCCAATATGCTCTCTAGAGGAGTGACGGAGAAAAAAATGTATGGGTGATACCACGCTCATTTATCCAATTGCGCCCACTTTGATGAAGTCACGAAGTCACCTAGACCAAATTCAGAAACATCAACTCTAATCATTCTCAAGATATACAAAAATCATTATTATTTTTTTATGGGAGTTACCATGTCTACTTGTCCAATCTGGTTTTAATATTCTGCAGAACTTGAAATATGTGCATTGAATCGTCGTGCCAAATTGTATTCAAATACTTTTAACAGGAGTAGACCGCCCACAGCGCCACCTGCTGGTAATTCTTCTCCTTTAATTTTTCCTAAACCTTCGTTGCGCAATTACGAACAAAATAGCAGAAGGAAGTATCTAATTTGGTGTAGGCAGTTTCAAGTTTTAAGCATTCGAACAAATCATAATTCATTTATATACGAGTAAGCCATCACTGAAACAGCGACGAAAGGACGTGCGTAGCGGGTATATGCTGATTTTTTTATATAAATTTTTTAAATTTGTACATAAAACATTAAGATTTTTTGATTTTCAATTTAAAATTTATGCAGATACGAATAATGCTATTAATCATTCAACACTCAGAGAGCTCTTCTAATGTCTAATCACTAACATAACTATATTTTTGCTTTTGAACAGCATGAAGAGACAAAAAAAAAAAAAAAAAAGACAAAAACAAAAGTAACGGCCAAAACAGATGAAAGCAATGGCTTCGTTCTCGAACTATTGTATGATGTTGTTAAAGTTATTCGCTTTAGATACTGCTAAAGGTTTACAGTTGATATCAGAGGCAAACCTTCGAGATCGAAAGATATGCTGCCACAAACTGAGTGACGGGTGAATTCTACGAGTTCTTTTTCGTTTCGCTTAGTTGTTGTCGAATGTTTTATCAGAGAAATGTTTGCCAAACGTTCGAAGGTGATGTTAGTATCAAATGCCGTGGTCAAGCGAGATAGGTACCTTTCAACGAGTTCATAAATAGAAACAAGTGCAGCTCATTAAATGAGAGAAGTCCTCCTTTGCTCCACTTGGGATATCTCGTGAATTATGTATTAATATTTGTATTTGTATTGTCGGCGTCGAAACAAAACGACATGATTTTGAGTTGCTTACTTCAAATTGTAATTCTTGTTGTCGTTATCGAAGATTATCGATGACTGTCAAAATATATTTTGCATTCTACAAGAAAATGTAACGACGTTATTGTGTTTAAACGACTTTGATTTTGTCATCACCATTTTTGGTAACGACTTCAGTTGATTTAAAGCAAAAAATGGAAAAAACCGAAAAATTAAAACTAACAACTACAACCCAGTTTGAAAAATTAGTAGAGGAACTGCAGAAGAATCCTTCTCTTGCAGTGGGATTTCGCAGAGGAACAGTTCCCAGTCATTTTAAAGAACAGTGGGAAGATGTTGGCAAGTCATTAAATCTGAGATGGATGGAGATCTGGAGATGGATGGCAAAAGGTATGAAATAATAAGCTTAAATAGTTCAATAAAAAATTGAATTTGTTAATAGGTTGGGCGAGACTTGAAGTTTAAAGTTAAGAAGAAAATGGTCGCCAACAAAACTGAGTATCATACAACGGGCGGAGGGATATTTAAGCAGTTCACTTTTAGCCCGTTAGAGGAAGCTGTTGCAAATCTGCTGCAATTTCAAAAACAGTTATACCCTGAGGGAGATGTTCCTAATAAATTATTGGTGGCAGAAGTGGAAATACCTCAAAATGTGCCTTCTACGCAAATAGAAAATCTTGAAATTCTGCGCTCTATGGAAGTTAATGAAGACTTAACATCCATCACAATGCCAGGAACAGAGTTCCATCTTTAACATCTTGTAAGGAAGGACTAACTAACCCGACTTAAGGGAACCAAAAAAAGAGTAGTCACGTGAAATACATAAAAATTTAAAATAGAAACAAAACACACATATACACACCCACCCACATAAAGTGTCTGAATTTATTTCACAAACAAACAAAATTTTTAAGTTAAAAATTTTTTTTAAAATAACAATCAATCCACACAGCTGATTAAAATATTTAGAGAAATGTATTTGATTTGTTGACATAATCGATAAATAGTCAAGGTCGCCGTCATTTCCTTATAGAATGATAAATTGCTATCGGCGTTGAAACAAAGTGATATTGTCTCAAAAATGACGGCGGCATTGACGCCGACAACTGGAATAATTTTTGGGGAATTAATTTTTTTGGGAATTAATGAACTAAAGGATTTTTCAATATTGTTCGAATTATTTTTTTAAATTTTTTTCATAGATTTTGTAGCCTAATATTATTACAACAATTTTAATTTATTTTCTTTTTTTATACACTATTAAGCACCTTTAAATTTTTATTTATTTTTACATTTATTTATTAATTTTTGTTGCTTAGAATACTTCCCCTTTGGTTATGTATGCTCAATTTATTTATTTTTACATTAAAATCCTTGCAAAAATATAAAAAAAACTTGGAAAATAACCAGACTCCATAGAATGCATATTTAAATTCTTTTAATTAAATTTTTAAATTTATTTACAATATAAAAAACCAATTTAGTTTTTAACTACAATTTCATAATAAAAATCTATGTTTAATTACATTTAAATTATTTTAACTTTTCTTTTTCATTTTATTAAAACTAATTGTTTATTACTATCAAAATCAATTATTATTTTTTTAATGGAACTATTTTATGACACAATTTGTATTTTATTATTTCGTATATTTTTTAATATTTTAATTTTTTATTTTTTATTTTTTAGGAATTAAAAACAATTTTAAATTGTTTTCTAATGTGTTGTTTTTTTCCATTTCTCTTAATAAACTATTCGAATATTAAATCTAGAATTTTATTTAAAAAAATATAACTACAATTTTTGTTTTTAATAAATATTTTAAATTTTTTTAATGAAAATTCTTAAAATTAAAAAAAAAAAAACTCATTTCCTGTCTTAATAACTACAGTATTTAATTGTAAATGTTCTTTTAGTAATAATTCTCTTTCAATGACCTGACTTTATGTTTTGTCCATATTATCTTAATTCACAATTAAGCATTATAGGATTTTTATTTTATTTGAATTATTTATGCTTAAAATTATTTTTTAATTTTTCAATAATTGTGTTTTCGTATTTTATTTAGTCTTCCTCCTGTTTAAACTGTTGCTTAATAATTTCGTTTTGTTTTTTATTTTGTTTTTGTGTTTGTTGTTCTTCTTTTAAGTTAACCTTTCAAAATTTAATACACACACACACACACACACACAAATCCAAATGCACACTCTTATATACATATTTATAACACTTTTTACATCCATACTTTCACCCACATTCGCTTCTCTTTAAATTGTAGTGCGTTGCTGTTTAATATCTCCATTAATCGCTCATTCATACTGCCGTTATATTTATATTTGCCTCTGATGGCTGAAATGGTAGTTGCTAGTGGTATTGTTGTTGGTTGGCAACTCGTCCAGTTATTGTTTACCTGCATAGACTAGAAAAAGAATGAAATAAAATTTAATTAAATTTATTAAGTAAAGACCTGTAGGCGGTTATAGTGGTGGCAAATAGTTAATGGCTCGATTATGGATTACAAAATTAGTAGGACAATTGGCATCTGAAAATAAAATTTCTGGTTTCAAAAAAAGTGTAGGACATGGAAATAGGGTATAGTAGAGCTTTTCATTCCACCAGCTGTTGGAACTACTTGCTCTGTGTGCAATTTCTCATGACACTGCTGTATAAATTAGACTGAATTAGTCTAATAGCATGGGTTATGTTGGTCTTAAAGGTCACTGTGGTTTACGTTTATTCACATGTACCTGCGACTTCAAACAAAACTAGGTCGTTCACTTACAACAAAAAAATGTGTGTAAAACAATAATTTCATTCCACAAAACTCACAACAAAAAGGTCTAACGTGATATATTTAATGTGACATGAGCTGTGTGGTACGTAGCGCCGTACGGCCAAAAAAACTTTAAAGTTCTCTACTTATAGTGCACGCCTGGACACCGCCAGCTCAAAATCCTCTCCAAATAGTTATTTTTATTAATTCTGCCCTCTCTACGCAGTGTGGTGGTCTGAGAACCATCTTCGGTCCTGGATGTTATGCTTTTGTATCTGTGCTTTACCAGGAAATTCAGAATTGAATTCCCGGACCATTATTGTTTGTCTAATGGAGCCTTTATTCGGAGTGAGTTTGATTTAAACTGGAATACTGATGGCTCCACCATGAATGACAGTGTCGGTGCTGGTGTTCATGGACCCAATCGAGACTTTTCGATCCCACTGTGAAGATCACTGAATGTCTTTCAGAGTGCGAATATCAACCTGAACAGAGAGCTCAAAGTTAACTCAAGAAGAACCATTAACATATTCTTTGACGGCAAAGCTGTTTTAAAGGTACTTGGCTCGAATTGTATGACATCTTGCAAAATGTCGGTGTAATGTTGCTACCATACATTGCAAAAGCTTTCGCTTAGAAATAAGTTCCAGTTGTTTCGGGTATCTGATCACTGTGGAATAGATGGTAATGAAATATCAGATGAATTGGCCAGAAAGGGTTCCATGACACCCTTTATCGGCCTGTAACCTCAATCTTATCAAGGACCGGGAAATTGCCAGTTGCTTTGAACACTGGAATGCTCAAAGGGGACATTGCTGCTCTAGGGCGGCGATCAGTCCGCAATTTGGGCGTGGCTCTGAGATTCTTAAGTATGGCAGGCCGGACTTTAAACACCTTACGGAGTTGCTTAAGGGCTACTGTAGACTAAGGGTGCATCTGAAAAGGATGGAGGTCATAGTGGTGGATGTTTGTACTCACAAGCATCAGAGAACAGCGGAAGAAATATTGTGTAAATGTGGGGTTCTTGGAGGGCTTAGGTGGAAATGTTTAGGTGAACGTAGGGTATCACTGGTTGACATACCCACTATTATTATTTTAGATCTGCTAGTGTTCGTTAGGAAGGCAGCAGATCTGCTGAACAAGCTATAGACCGGAAGGAGCAAAATAGATCCCAGGGGTCGCCATATCATGCAATAGTAATAGTAATTTTATTGCATTAGATGCTCCTGAATCGCCCCAAAATGCACAATTTTTATGTTATTGTACCCATTAATCCAGTAATAGGCCTTCATCGCTGTATATAATGTTTATGATGAAAATTAGGCTTAGTTCAGACTGCTACAGGGCCCATTCAGCTACAGGGCCGTTTAACTTCTGCTCCCGATTCCTTTAAGACGCATAATTCGTAAGCTGTGCTCTGCGAAAGACCAAGTTTTCTATTTAGGATTATCCTACACAGTCTTATGGGTAGTGGGCTCAAATTTATTTATCACATTGCGAATATTTGTTTCGATAAAACGATTATTTTTTCTTATGTGTCGTTTTAGCCACTGTTGGTTTTGACCGAGTCTAGCTTGACTTGTCACTAGCTTGACTTGTCTTACGCTAGCTGGCTGGTGTCAATTTAAGATTCCCAAGGCCGTAAGGTTATGCAACATTTGAACACTCCAATGAATATGTGTGGCCGTGCTGTTCTTCGTTTTCAGCTTGGGGTATCGTCTCAAAAGTCTGCTTTGGCGGAGTTTTTGCGTTCAAACGAGAGACGTTGCCAAGCTAGCACAGACGTTGTATCTTAATGCACTTCACTATATAGTGAGCATTTTCCTTTCGGATGCTCCTAAAACCTAAATATCGCTGTTCGTCAGTATTCACGCTTCTGCGGAATGATGATTATGGCGACCGTAAAATGGGCGAAACGTTGGCCCGAATTGAACACCGATTTTGATGAAACAATTTTATCATTTTTGTGTGTCATTGAACGCTATATCCGTTCATGATGTTTTGGCAAAATATACTGATCAAATGGCTTTTATAATATGGCCGCTCTCAAAATTTTGAAATTCTCTTTTAATCACAATAGCACATGGTCTGAAAAGTCCTGGACCTAACACAAAGATGGCTTTAAAGGACAGCTGTTAAGATGTCATGATATTCTATTAATAAGTTTGTGAGTTATCGTGCTAAGAGAAACGCTACTTTTGTTATTTTCAGAACAATGGATCACAAGCAATTTCGTGTTTTAATTCTACACCGCTTCTTGTTGGGAAAAAATACCGTTCAAGCGAAACAATAGCTTGAAAAGTGTTATGGGGACTCTGTTCCATCAGAAATAACAATAAAACGTTAGTTTGCTGACGTTAGTTTGCTGTGTCCATAGAAAGAGCGATGTTGTAGAACGCGTGGAACGTCCAAATGAGGCGGTAACACCAGAAAACATCCAAAAAACCATTTTAATCGTTTTGTATGATCGAAAAGTGATGTTACGTAAGTTAGCTGATACCGTATAGATATCAATAGAACGTGTTGGCTTTATATTGCCTGATCATTTCATTATGAGAAAGCTTTGTACAAAGTGGGTGTCGCGTTTGCTTTCTATTGAACTAAAACTAGAACGTGTAGATGATTCTTCTGATTTAGTGGCAAAACTACATGAATTAAACTTCGAATTGCTTCCACATCCACCATTTTTGTCAGTTTTGGTTCCCAGCTCGCTGCTGGCTGTACGCAGACCTCAAAAAAATGCTCGCCGGTAAGAAATTTCGCACGAATGCAGAGGTTAACGCTGAAACTGAGGCTTATTTTGAGGCAGAAGATAAATCGTTGTACAAAAGTGCTATTGAAATGTTAGAGCGTTACTTAACCTAAGAGGTTATTACAAATATTTCACTATTGCTATTATTTTTGCCACCACTGTAACTCTTTTTCAGTGATTATGAAAAGTTATTGCAACCAGTCTTTGGTACACACCTTAATACATGTCCTTTATGACTGTTATCGTTGTCGTTGTTGTTGTTGTTGCTGTTGTTGTTGTTGTTGTTGCTGTTGTTGTTGTTGTCAATGATGTCCTCCTTGTTGTCCTTGTACTACAAAATGTATGGCTGTTGTCATCGCTTCATATTCAAAAGAGATATTGTTGTAAATGCTGTTGCTCTAGCTACTGTGGTTACTGTCTTTTATGTTGTTAATATAATTATAGTTGTTGTTGTTGTTGTTGTTGTTGCTAATATTATTGGTGCTGTTGTTGTTTATGTTTAATTTACAATTATTATTATTATTTTTATTGTTGTTGTTGTTGTTATAATGGTATCTACAGCATATCAATATTTGAAGTGCCATTACCGGTAGCAGTACGCGTTGTTTTCGTAACCTGTTGATTCGTTATAATAGGCGGTGGACTACCACACCAGACAATCTGTGTTTGAAAGCAAAAAAAAGAGGGAAAGAGATAGGATACATGGTTTAATTCAATTAATTTTACATTATTAACTTAAAATGTTATGTCGTCGGTTGCTATTGTTGTGTTTGTGTTTTTTCATTGAATTAATTTCCCGCCTGAATTACTCGTACAATGCTGTCTTGCTTACCTTTCTAAATGCCTTGCGGAAGTTGTCCGATAGGAAGGCATATAAAATTGGATTTATACAGGAATTTGTGTAGGCCAAGACATGGGCGATAATTTGTATAATAACCGTTACATGTGAACTGCCATATAAATTGAAAGCCTTCAATACCAATATGACCTGGTTGTTGATGACAGTTTGTTGTTACGTTTTTGTTTGTTTTGTTTTGTTTTGTTGTTGAAAACATAGACATCCGGTTGCCATTAGTTAAGCGAAAATGAAAAAGGACAAAAAGGAGAACAAAATTAATATTTTATAAGATTACAAGAAATGTGTTTAAAATTGTTGATATTTTTCCAAGAACTCCGGTAAAAATATGTGCATCTGGTTTCTATTTCCATTTTTATTTTTAATTTGATTGACTGATTGACTAAAAATGTTTTTTGTTTGTTTGTATTTTTTGGTTTGTTTCTTATTTCAAAGTGTTCTCTTTAAACATTCTTATTGACAACCTTCATCAATCGTCAAGGAGTGAAAAATATTTCCAATTTAATCAACTTCTTTCTGTTGCTTTTCTTCTTTAAACCACAAAAGAGAGGAGAAAAAATTCCATTAAATTTTGAAAAATGCCTTCAAATAAAATAAAAGTCGATGTAATTCAATATCAAGAGCATCATCGTATAAATGAGCTATAAAGCAATTTATTTTCAAATTAACGAGGTTCTCAATAAAATTTTTTTTATTTATTTTTTACGTTGGTCAACGTTTTTTCTAGTCTACTAGAAACTTCTGCATTACAGTGTTGATATAGTCTTGAGCCATGTATTTCAGCGACATTGCTCAGTTTTAGCAACAGGCAAAATCCTCAGTCTAATGCATCATTATGACTGATTTTTGAGCTGAAAAATGGCCATCAAGCAAACGATAAGTGGTTTCTTCCACCAAGCTAAACCTTTTCTTCGTAATTCTTTTCGCAAAAAGCGAAATAATTTCTGGGTATTGCTCTTTTTCGAAATAGCATATCTGTTGCACTAAAGATTAGGTTGGATTATATGGGCCTGTATTTCGCGAGTTCACTTGAAGGCCATGGGGCTCATTGTGATATCCTGAATAAGAACAGATCCATTGAAGAGGCTGAAATGCCAGACATGGGAGAGTCCCAGAAAAGATCCTCATCTAAAGACCCAAAAATATCAGTTTGCTCTCACTTGAGCCAACCGGTATCCTAGACGAAGTTAATCAGCTTACACAGTAACACATTCCTAAGACACTCCAGATCATGGAAGTGACATGCACGAAAGTGCTTTAGTGTAAGCTCCCATAGAGCAGAACAGTCGCAGAAAAGGTGTTGCATCGATTCTTCCTCCTCCTTATATTGACAACTCCTACAATAGCCATGACCAGGGCATCCCATGCGCTCTGACATGCGGTCTATCATACAAAGCCCGGTAATTATGCCCGAAAGAAGCGCGATCGATTCCCTTCGCAAACTAAGAAGAGATCTAGTCCTTTTCATACAAGTAGTGATATTGGTCGACCTGTGTTCCATCTTGCTCGTGCCCATTTATCTACCAAAGTCGACGACGCACATAGAGGTGCGTCTCTTCCGTGCGAGAGACAGACGAGAGCCTATAGTGGCGCGCTCATTAGCAATTTCATTCCCTCGGATGCCCGCATGACTTGGAGTCCATATCAGTTCTACATGATATCGCTCCAGCTGGGCCAGTGAGCGAATGCAGCTGAGGAGACATTTAGATTTAATCACATGGAGTCGAGAGCACTAATTGCGGTGAGATTGTCTACGGAGATCCTAATAGGCTCTGAGACTTCGGGATTTAGTTTCTGGATACGCCTAGCGGGCTTATCTATAGCGTAGACCTCCGCCTGAAAAATGGTGCAATCATCGGCTAGTCTTGAGAGACTTCGAGGTCTAGATCATCAGAGTAGAAACCAGACCCTATACCTGTTTCTGCCTTCGAGCCATCGGTATATAACGCGACTGTGTCATGTTGAATGACAGATCCAGCAGCTTACTCATCCTTAGAAGGTAACTTGCCCTGGTTAGCACTAAAGCTAACAGTAGTTAATTGTTTTCAACACCAAACTAAACGTTTAGTACTTCTTTTTGTGGAATGCTAATACTCCTTCTTGAGCTTATGACCTTGTCTTTGTGGGAAAAGTCTCTTGTGTTCGATTAATTAGCCACCTGATACGATGCTGAGTCGACAAGCTTTCAACATAGGTTTTCAACTATAGAGCCGGCTTAAATCGGCAGATTATAAGGTCAACAGTTTTGAATTTAAGGTAAATTTTTGCACTGTGAGCGACGTCAGCATGGAGATCAAACAGATAATCGCTATTGCCAACTGATGCTACTTTGGGCTCAGTAGACAATTAAGGAACAAACGAACCAAACTCATGCTCTACAAAACGCTTATCATAGCTGCCCTGCTATATGGCTCAGAAGCATGGATACTGTTGAATAAATATGAAAGTATTTAGGAGCGTTCGAGAGGAAAATACTTCGTAAGATCTTCGTTCCTCTACGAGTAGGAGATTAGTACCGTACAGGGACGTGGATATAGTGAAGTGCATTAACATACAGCGGCTGCGTCTGTCGGCAAGGCAGGCCTTTGATACGGTCTTCCAAGGCTAGAAGCGAGAGAAAACGACCAAATCTGCGTTAGAGAGACCAAGTGTTGCTGAACCTGGCGGCCTTTGGAATCTTAAACTGGCGCCAGTTAGCGCAGGATAGATCCCGCTGTCTGCCGCTGTGGTATGGTAGGTAAGACACCCGCCTACTATCTTAAAAAAGAACAAAGTCTTTCGACAGCGGTATCATCACATAACATAAGCTAGTAACTGGTTATGAGTATTACTACTATTGAAAACTTCTCTAAATGCATGTGCCGTTCAGAGCCGGCGTTAAAAACCGTGGGTTCCTATCAATTAGTTTAAAAAATAGAATCGGGTGCAGCTCATTGACTGAGAGAAGTGTCTATGTTCCTTCATGGAATGTTATGGGAATTAATTAAATTAATTAGATCCAGCTGGTGTGCTTTTTCGGACTTGGAAAAAACTGATAGAGGGTTGTAGTGCCATATAAGTAAGTGAATTAATGTATTTAATCAAAGAGTTGTGCTGAGATGCCCTAACTCCACGAAATACCGATGTTGCCAATACTTCTTGCAACGACTTAGCAATTAGTGCCAATTACGTTATAAAGCAGCGAAAATTGCCACTCGCACCTAAACCCATTTTTAGAACGGTATGCTATAGGCCAATTACAACAATCATAACAGAAGCCGATTGTATTAATTTAAACTTTCCTTAAATAAAATGCTTCTGCCCCACCCTCGTATAATCAAATAAAGTTTTCAATTTCTAGACTTTCTTATTCCACTTTTAATCTCTTCATTAAATTTTATTTTTGTTTTCCAATGTTTTTCGGTTTCATTTCTTTTATCAGTCATTTATCTTATTTTCAATGGCCGCTTTAAGATAAATTGCTAAGAAAGGGGGCGTAAAAATGTTTAGAATTTCATGGTTTCCTTTGGTTTTCTTTTTTAGTCTCAAATTATTTAATCCTAGAAAATCCAGTGGGTGTCTTTCACGGCTGCACACATACATACTCATGTTGGTGGCTGGTGTGAAAAATGGGATTTTTACAACTTTTGCATGCCCCCCCTAAGATTAAAATACAATGATTGCCAGAGTTTTTTTTCTTTTTCTTTGCTAGTCTGTAATTTTGCAAGAACAAAAAAGTGCTATAATTGAAAAGTACCTCTCGTAGAGTACCTATCAAGCTTGTTATAGAAATTCGCCCGTTTTTTTTTATACCAAAATTCCTACAATTTGTGAAAATTCTATATAATTTAAGGTATTAAGACGGCTATGAGTAGAAAGAGACAGACGGAGAGAGGGAATGAGGGTATTATTTCTTTTCAAAGGTCACCATAAATGTTTGTTGAATTTATTAATTTTGTTTCATTTTTTTTTTTGAATAAATTATTTTGTGAAAAAGAAGTCTTATGAAAAATAATTTTAAAAACTTAAGTTATTTGTGTTTAGATTTTCTGCTAACTTTGATATTTCGTTTAATAAAAAGGATATTAAATTGAATCGAAATGATAAAAAAAGGATTTGAATCGTATTAAAAATAAGAAATTATTACAATAAATTTCTTAAATATTTTAATAAATAAATTAAAAACTCCTTCATGCTGAATTGAACAAATCCTTTTTGAATATTTTTGTATTGAGAAGTTTTGTCATTATACACTTATACTTTTTTATACAGCCTTTATATTTACGGCTTTTCGCTATAAGGGCCTACTTGAATTGTGGAACACATTTGCTTTACGGCGCAAATTGCCTGGTTATACAGCTAAAAAGCTGTAGAATCACCGTATTTTAACAAAAAAGTATAAGCCAAGCAAAAGCAACACATATTCACTTCATTTACGGCCTACATTCTTCGAACCTATCTAGGCCACATAAAGAGATATGTATACATATATACACATATTAGGGGTTTTCTATAAGGCGCCTACCATCTGTAAATATAAATAAAACAAAGAGTGTGTGAAATATCAAACGAGAGACATTGCTTCGAAAAACCTATCGATTTCATGTAATCGATGTAAAATGTAAGCCGATGTGTGATATAAGTAAGGTCATGTAAATAAACGCTGAATGGCACGCATTCAAAGCGTTTAATTTTCCATAACCGTGGCGCATTATTCAGGCTAAATTTGATCCAATTTTTACTAGCGACCTAGAAAAACTCCACAAGAAAAAGTCTAACGATAATGTCCACAAATCGGTAGTGCATAATATTCAACGTGACATGAGCTGCGTGGCATGTAGCACTGTTCTGTTGGAACCACATGTTGCTGGTATTCTTTACATTCATTTCAGGCCAGTAGAAATTAGTAATCATCGGTTTATAACACTGCATACAAGATACAATGATACCGCCAACTTAAAATCCACACCAAACTGTGACTTTTTTGGGACTCTATTGTATGCTCCTGGATATGATGTGTTTGCTCTCGGAAAACTGCCATGCGTTTCGTTGTTATGCGGTAACTGGTTCAATGTTCATTTATTAAATCCATGTATGCGATTGGCTATTTGCGATGTTTGCAAACAAATGTTTGCCAATGTATCACCCCTTTAATCTGTGTTTTTAAAAAAAACTCCTGCAAAAGCTTACATTATGAATACAATGCACTCTTATATTGTTATTATGGCCTTTTAAAGGTTCCGCCAAATAATCTTTTTTTTTGAAAATGCTATAAAAGAAAAACTATTGAATTTCTTTTTTTATTTGAAAGTACCATCCTTCCGGTTAATAATGGAAAATAATTTCATTCAAATGGCTGCCTCGGCTGGCCATGCAGTAGCCTACACGATCGGTCAAATTATTAAGCACATTATCGATTGTGTGCAGCTGTATTTCATCAACGGCTTCACGAATATTGTCCTTTAAAGCGTCAATTGTCTCTGGCTTGTTGGCATAACACTTATCTTTGACGGCACCCCACGGTGTCAAATCGCAGCTCCGAAGTGGCCAACGACATCAGCTCTGCGGCTGATAATGCGAGCTTCAAAAACAGGGCGTAAAACATCAAGTGTAGCTTCGGCTGTGTGGCACGTAGCGCCATCCTGTTGAAAACAAATGTTGCTAATATCCTCCTCTTCAATTTTTGTGAACAGAAATTCGTTCAACATGGCTCGATAACGATCGCCATTGACTGAAACGGCCACTCCTTGCTCATTTTCGAAGAAAAATGGCCCAATTATGCCTCTGGACCAAAATCCGCACCAAACAGTGACTCGTCTTGGGTGTATCGGCTTTTCAATGTATGCGTGCGGGTTTCCTGTGCCCAAAATGCGACAATTTGGCTTGTTTACATACCCGCCAAGATCAAAAAGAGCTTTATCTGAAAAGATGTTTTTTTCTTTTTTTCATTCTGCAACATTACCATGATTTTCAAAGTAATGTCGCAATATTTTCCAGCATTTTTCAAGCGTATATACAACCATATTCATTCAGCGGAAGGATAAAACTAATTATCTGTCAAATCAGACATGAGCTAAGTGTTACCATTCACAAAATAAGTACCAGTTGAAAAAAAAAAACATTAGATGGCGGACCCTTTATATTGTTGTTATGGCTGTTATTGTATGCATTATTGAGTAATATTTGATTTCACCTTTCATTAGTTTGGATTCGCAGCTGATTCTGCATCCATTCATTCATTCATTCATTCATTCATTTTTTACCAGTCTTTCTCTTTTCTCTTTGCTATTGTTTATGCTGTTATTTGTAATACATTCAGCGTCATGTCATGCTTGTAAAGACTTTGCTGAGTCTTTATACCAATAACTTTGCTAAAGTTTAATCGTTACAAGAATCTGAAAACTGAAGGTGGTGGTGGTACATTTGCGTTTTTTTTTCCTTAAAGTCTATCCGATAATTTAACTCAAAAATCCAATTCGAGGAATGTATTTAGATGTCCTGCTATTAAAACCATTTTCATGCTTTTCAGAATTTAAGCACCAGAGCCGCCTTTCTAACTTTAACTCAGACCTGAGCCTGCAAAACGGTATAAACAGCACAAAACAAATAGATCCCAAAATTTTTAGATCAGTTAAGAATATTACAGGGTCGTCTGTACCTGCGATTCAGAAATAAAGACTCGGATTTGGATAATTGTTTCCCCTTTCTAATCGTCTCTGGCAGATCTTAGGGGAATGTTATCCACGTTCACATACAGTTTTGTTTTATCTAAGTTCCCTAAGACTTTTTCTTACTTAGTTGACTATTAAACCGCGCTTTGGACTCTCTGAGTTTTAATATCGACTTCATATTGTTAATGTATTTATCGAGTGAGGTCACGTCTAGTATGTTCTCTTGATTGACCTGCGATATAGATTTAAGCTTAAGATTTCGTTATAGCAGGACATTGGTCTTTATAATATGTTTGGGATCTCTTTCCATTCTTAGCGAAAAATTTTCTTACAGGAGTAGAGAATTATAAAAAACACATTTCAGTACAGTTTCAATATCATACAGTGTTGGTCAGGGTGTAGTGTATTAAATAGTCGGTCTTAATCTCCTTCAATAGTCTTGTTTGTTTACTTTTTCATATTTTTATTTGTTATTCACTTACTTTGTTTCGCTGGAAACGTATGGAAATGTGTGTACGAGTGTTAACTAAAATGGTAGCCAGAGAAAAGTAGTGAAAAAACAACAGCATCTGCCAAAGAGAGTATTTCCCATTAAGTTACAATACTAGCAACAACAACAACAACAATTAATGCAAATAAATGCACTGCAGTGTTGTTGCATTATAAAGATTGATTGCTCTGTCATTACCTTCAGAGTATATGAGTTTGTTTCCTATATTGCACTCTCACTCTCTCTTCCTCTTTCCTTCTCTTCTTGCTTATGCTGTTTCAAGTTATTACTTTGGCATTCAAAATTGGAAAAAGAATTCTTTTAATGTAACCTGTGTATCTGCCTGTGTATGTCAAAATTGAAATGTTTTCTTGGAATTGAACATATACACCTACACCAGCATTCTCACGTACACTTACTTTCATAAGCATCCATACAAGTTAAGCATTAAAAACTGTTATTGTTGTTTTTGTCGTTAATAAGAATTGAATGCATACGAGACTAGATGGGAATACAAATGCAAATTAGTAATGAATAGCACGATGATTAAAATGCACTATGGGTTGAGTTTGTAAAATAGTTAAATTATAGAAATTGTTTTTTTTTTGCTTTTGATCACAAAGCATACTCAAGTGTCTTATAAATAATAAATAAATAATTGCAGAGCAGTTGCAAGGAAAATATATCAGATTAAGTTGGAATATATTATGAAAACAATGACTGTTATGACTAAGAGCCACTTACTTATGATGGCTGTGTAGCTCTATTTTCATCGGAATTTCATGACCGTATGAAAATGGTGTGCAGCTCGCTAAGTTAGCCATATATGAACACTGATGACTCAAATTGATCTGGAAAACTAGTCTGTGAAGTTTAAGAAACAGGCTGTCTCGAAAGCTATCGTCCGTGTTATATAAGCATCAGAGGATATTCAACAGAAATATCTACGAGTACATGTTCGCTTACTGGAAACGAAGTGGCCAAAAAATCACTAAGGAGGGTACACCCTACGCCGCAAGTTGTTAGCGACTACAAGGTGTATCTATAGGAGATAGTAAGACATTGTGAGTGACATAGTGAGTCACATCTTAGCGTCAAGTTTTTTGCCCAACTTAATTTGACATTTTTTGTGTTTTCAGTGTTTGACAAATTCAACCATGGAAAGGTAAACAATTGATTGTTGAGGCCTTTTACGACAATGGGCGTTCAAATCAAAATGTATTTCGTGCACTTTATGATTTTTTTTTGTCAGCATAATCGACCAAATGTATCCACAATGATGTTGTTGATTGTTGAAAAGCCGAAGCATCCACAAGGAGTGACTGTTAGGTGCGGTTAATGAGTTGGCGGCGTATTCGACTCATACTTCTTCGAAAATGAGGTCGGCCAGCAGTTACCGTGAATGGTGTTCGCTATCGTGAAATGATAATGGACTTTTTGTAACCATGTGTGGTATGTGGTTCCAACAGGGTGGTGTCACTTGCCACACGGCCAACGAAACAATGGCTCTTTTTTCGCGAGAAATTCCGTGTTAATTCATGTCATGGCGATGTTAATTGGCCGCCACGATCATGTGATTTGACTCCGTTGGACTTCTCTCTTTTGGGAAATTTCAAAGGAAAAGTGCACCTCAATAAGCCAAGAACAATTAAAGAGTTAAAGAATGAGATGAATCGACACATTAATGCCATTGAGCCTTAATTATGTCACAGAGTCATTGAAAATATGCATTATGGTTGAATCATCCTTTATAAAGTAGTTGCATAGCTCATAGATTTTCATCTATATACGGAATAAGAGTCTCTTAGAAGGATTAAACAATTGACAACGCCCCAACTGCATCTCAGGGCATATAAGCGATGGTTAATAGGATCCGATATGTTACTAAGCCATAAAGATCAGGTCAATCTCGGAAAACAGGGCAATTGTTGAATACATGAACGAAATCTGATAGGTTATAGGCTATAATTAGCCGTGGAACTCTTGCAAAATATGTCTTAAGACTGAAGAAGGAGTCAACTGAACATCCTCGCTAGCAATTAAGGACTTAGGGCTAATCTTGCTTGGTCGAAGAATATTCTACGATAAAAACAGTCTTGAAACAGATGATGCTGATAAAATGTAGGATTTTTAGCACCATAGTGGACAAGATTTTACTACTAAAACGAATTGAGTGAAAAAAAATTGAGTGAATAAAACTGAATAGTGAACAGGTAAATAGGTTTGTGCTTTGTTGGGCCCCGAATCATTCTGGATTCGCTTACAGCTGGCGAGGACTGAGTCCGCAGCGGACTTTATCAGCTCATAGCTACTTTGTGGGGTTAACCGGGCAGAGATCAGGTCGAGGAAAAACCTGAATGAAAAGGAGGACAGTCTAACACATTGCAATGGTGCCTGACGGTTGGTGGGGCGCTTCTCTTATTAAGAAGGGTTGTGTAGATTACGTATGGGTATTAACTCAACAGCTACTGGAGGAGGACGAAACCACAAAGCAGAGACTAGATGGCAGATTGCATCCTTTTCGCAAAATTCTTTAAAATCCTGGATATAATCACTAAACAAGAACGTCTATTTTATTGGAATCTAATGTAATTTCTTTATTTTTAATAAATAACCTTGACTCCTATTTTTAAAGGTATTTTTGACCTCAAAAATATAACATTTTCCACTTGGCTGGAAAAAAATCTGTTTTGCATTAAAATTAAAAAAAAAACTTAAAAGTTGTGTCCTCCAGGGACACAAAGTTCATCAATTTTGTCCCTCTGTATGCCTTTTTGAAGTGTGAGTTTGATGTTAATTTATTTGTTCACTACTCCTTCACGTATATGTGTGCTTGCTTTAGTGTGGGTGTAATTTTGCTCTTAAATAGCTTCCATCAAATGTAGGAGTGTGGGTATGGTTTAAGGACTGCCAGACTATACTATACACTTAGGACAGAAATTTCTTTTATAATTTTTTTTTGCCATTTTATGTTTTTATAAGTATCCTTTTATTTGCTTACAAGTGCCTTTTGTATTCATCATGTTTTGTGTTCTATTTTTCTCTTCTTTTGTGTGTCCTTTTACATCCGTCTGTCACTTTCTCCACTCTGATCTCTCTCTCTCTCTCTATGTGTACAATATTTGATTCCTTTTCAAGCGTAATTGAATTTTTTTATCGTAATGCAACCCATTTACATCTCTATTCATGTCATCAATTACATTTCATTTGCATTGATTTGAAACACAACTATTTCTATAAGTATACAGACATACAATGCGACTAAAAATAAAATAGACAAGTAACGTAAAAACAAAATCTTAAAAGAGTGTAAGATATGTTATATTGCGTTTAAAAAACCCAGCCTCCTTTTTCAGTGTAGTGGGAACGAATTTTCCTAGAATCACTAAAAGATAACTAAGGAACTTCACACAGAAAAAATCCAAAGATAGGCGGCCATATGACATTTGCTTTTGAGTTTGTCATGAAATTTACACTGTTTGCCTTATTACAATCTGATTTAAGTTAATCTTTCGAGATTGGTTAGATTAGGTTAGCTTAGGTATACAGGTTATAATGGCAGTGTGCTACATAAAAAGAAATTAAGAAAGAGTCTTGCAAGAAGTGGTGAGGTGACGACCCCAAACTAAAAGGTGTTCTAACCATAATGCACGATGTTAATTGCGTGTTACACCTTAACGTCAAGTTTTCTGCCCAACTTAATTTGTCATTTCTTTGTTTCAGTGTTTGATAAATTCACCCATGGAGAGGTACACATTTGAGCAGTGCGTTAAGATTGTTGAGGCCTTTTACGAAAAAGGGCGTTTAAGTCAAAATGCCTTTCGTGCACTTGCGATATGTTGTTCCAACAGGATGGTGCCACTTGCCACATAGCCAACAAAATAATGGATCTTTTGCGCAAGAAATTCAAGGGGCGTGGTATCTCATGTCGTTGTGATGTTAATAGGTTATTCAATAGGTCCGTAGGATAAGTAAGATAAAAACTAAATTTTGACAAAACTCGATTTTATTATTCAACGTGGTTGCCTCGAGAGCGATACAAAGAGTATTGAAATTTTGCAACATTTCAATACCGCTTTTATAGTACGTCAAAATAGGCCTCAGTTTCAGCGATTACTTTATAATTGGACTTAAATCTCTTTCCAGCAGGCATACTTGAGATTAGAAAACAGGAAAAAGTCAGGAAAGGTGGCTATTCATAGTGAATTCAATTTTGTCATCGTTTTCATCGATTTGTGAGCTCACGCGGCACCCACTTTGAACGGAGCTTTCGTATACTCAAATGTTCATGTTAAAAGCTAAAAACACTATATATCTTGATATCTTTATAATATCAGGTAGCTCGTGCACCTTCAATTTGCGATCGTTCATAACCAATTTGTGCATTTTTTTTGTTTTCTGGAATAACAGCCTCATTTGGACGTCTACTGCGCTCTGATTAAATTCAGAAAACTACTTCTTTACCATTTGTCTCGAAGGAGCAGAGTTCGGATAATGTCTATCAAGCCGTTGGTTGGTTTTTACTGTATTTTTTTTATCAAAACTTGAAATTCACTTTTTTCAATAACAAATGCAGGCGGGAAGTGCTTCGCAAACGGTTAGACGATAGCAATTTGTTAGCGTTTTCATTCGATGGTAGAATAGATGATACTGTAATGAGAGATAAAATTGATGGGATGCATCATACTAGGATGGTAAAACAATCGATTGGTTACGTAAGACTAGAACATGAAACAGCTGAATACATAAAACCAAATTGAATAATTTTTTTCAACGATAAAAACATATCACTGGAAGCATTGATTGGTGGCGTATTGAAGTGGTTAGAGCGCACGCTTAACACAACAACACAAACGACCCAGGTTCGACTCCCAGCAGAGGACATGACGAAAAAAAAATTTAATTGTGGTTTCGAATGTTTAATAATAAAAAAGGCTTCAACTTCTTCTCTCCAGACAACTCCATCTAAAAAAATAAAGAAAAATGCCCCCCTGACCCTTTCCGCATACCTCTGGCGATTGTGACAAACATCAGACCGAATGATCAGGAAAATCACGCCACCTACTAGGAAAAAATTGCAATGATAAAGTAAAGATCACCACCAATTAGCAAGGATCTTCACCGCTACACAAAAAAATAAAAATAAAAAAAAATCATATGAGGAAGCTACAGCGGCTTAATCATCTACTTAGTACTTGAAATATCAAATTGATTAAAGAAACTGAAACAAAACAATAGATGCTTTGTGGAAAGCCAATATGCTCCCTAGAGGAGTGACGGAGGAAAAAAAATTGATTGGTATATGCGGTGGAATTACACGACGATTTGAATTGTTGTTGAAAAGATCATTATATTGGTTCGTTTACCTTCTACACTTCAACTAACTTCCGTTTCGGTATTTGTTTTAAGCCTTGGATAAATCAACCAGCACTGAAACAAGACCGGCAATCGGAAAACTGAGCAATCAAATTGAAACTTGTGAAATTCATCCGGTAAGTAATTATTACCACTCACTTATTATAATTGTTAACCGTTTTTAATTATTTGACTACTTTGTTTTACTATTTTCAGGTGGTGAACGGCTTTGAAAATTGCTTTGAAAAATATGGCCCCTGCTCCAGAAAAAATTGAAAATTCCACCGATTCGAAGTACTTATACGACATTGCCCCTGCAATTTCTATTTCAATTTCTAGCGGCGTGGTTTCGGTGGATCTGTCTAACATCAAACCAGGAAAAATTTTACATTCTCGCTGGCTCACCAAGGCCGATTACGAGTATATGTGACAACGGAAAATCTATTCAAAAATTTACGGATTCTGGTTGAATTTATAATTCAATGTTATGTGCCAATGTACTTCAATATCAAGTACGGTACTCTGTCTTGTACGGTAGTGTATTATTATTCAAGTTCACTGGTTGATCACGGTTTCTACAATCTCCTTTACGCAGTATTGTTAATCAAGTAATTAAAGATAAATCATATTATGCGCATTCGGAATATGTCTTGCTATTAATGTTATATGATGTTAGCAAAGAAAAGCGAGACTGTGCTATAAAAAAAATTCTACAGTATCGAGCCGATGTCGAAACCCAATGGAACTTAGAATTTATTAAAAACCAGGTATAAACTTTCGTAGCACAAATTACACGGAAATGATGAATTGAAAGATATAAATAACGTATTTGAAGCACCATTCACTTGAAGCATTCCGTACGATACATTGAAAGAATATTTAAATCAAGATGATGCGCCGTTTAATGATCTAAACTTTCCGTCACATATACAAGGAACGGAACGACATGTTCAATTGCTAGCTAGCGCTTCCAAACGAGTTATACCAGAAAATGTAGACGTTGTTATGGCGACGACATCAAAGAGCCATGCGATATGGCCTAGACTTAAAAGCAAAAGGATTTCAAACGATATATTTTTTTTTGTTTAGTTTCTTTTCTATCATTAAGTTGTATTAAGAAAAAGAGTCCAAAACAAAACAAACATAGCCATTTAGCTGATTGTTTGTTTTTGTATAGGGACCCCCCAGAGAGGTTCCAGGGGCCGTGCCACTAGCATGGGTGGGTCGGTCATACATTTAGACGCGATTGAGGTACTTTAAATGGCTCAAAGTGGGATTTTTCAAAATATGACCTTTGGGTCAAAATAAGGAACATCAGAAATCATTTTAGAGGTATGGTTCCTTGGGTAAAGTTTCTTATTTTGATCTCTAGAATACTATTTTCTTTGTTACTTGGGCGATTTTTATGTACACATATAATTTAACGACGACGTCCGTGAATTTCTTTTTTACCCAGATTTCTCTTACCATAGGCAAACTGATTTTAACACTTAATAGTGGAACAATATTTCCGGCGGAATGCCATCACATCCAGCTGTCTTATTGTTATTTAGGGACTTTATGGATTCTATAAATTCTGTAGTTTTCGGCCAATCTATGGGTATATCCGCTCTGCACGTGCCTCACATATGGCACCTATGATTCCATCTGGGTTAAGCCACACGTATAAGAATAACATCGATGCGGTTCTACCAAGAGAGAGGCCAAGATGCAAATACATTCGCCGCCGATCGTTACATCCGAAGACCGTTATTCGAAGAAACCTCAGCCAGCATCACATGGCTGAAATTTAGACAACAAAATTTATGTTATACCGTCCATATCTGTCCATAAACCACTTTACACTGTCATTGTAATAGTGATTCAAAATTCTCTTAATGCCCAAATTCGGCCCTAAATCTTAATTTAGATAATTGCCTGAAATTGTGTTTTCGAAACTGGGTGGAATCTTATTCTTTCGCAGATGGTAAAAGTGCTTTAAGCCGGTTTAAGGCTGAAAAATTTGATGTTTTACACACATTTTAGAAATGCCCCAGTGTTGGTCTTTTATCCAAGTGTTTGTTAATGGTTTGATGAAAAGAATCCTTATTATTGACTAACAAGTTTACAATGGTAAATACTGTGACCGAGGTCAAGCAATAAGAAAAGATGTCTTATTGTCCTGTCTTGTCTTTGAAAAAATTGATTTTTTATAGGAAATTGTAATAATTTTTTTTTCCATTTTTTTTAAATGTAATTTGTTTTTTTTTTACTTTTTTGTATACATTTCATAGTCAAGTATAATATAATAAAAGTAAATGTATGTTATGTATGTTAGTAAAGGGTCCGCCAAATAAATTTTTTTTTGAAAATGCTATAACAAAAAAACTACTGAATATTATCTCAAATTTAATAACTAATAATAGAAAATAATTTCATTCAAATGGCTGCCTCGGCTGGCCATGCAGTAGCCTACACGATTGGTCCAATTTTTAAGCACATTATCGATTGTGTGCAGCTGTATTTCACCAATGGCTTCACGAATGTTGTACCTTAAAGCGTCAATTGTCTCTGGCTTGTTGGAGTAACTTTTATCTTTGACGGCACCCCATGAATAATAGTCCAACGGTGTCAAATTGCAGCTCCGAGGTGGCCACACGACATCAGCTCTACGCTCTGATAATGCGATTTTCAAAAAGGGCGCAAAACATCGTGTGTAGCTTCGGCTGTGTGGCACGTAGCGTCGTCCTGTTGAAACGAAATGTTGCTAATATCCTCCTCTTCAATCTTTGTGAACAAAAATTCATTCAACATGGCCCGATAACGATCGCCATTGACTGTAACGGTCACTCCTTACTCATTTTCGAAGAAATCTGGCCCAATTATGCCTCTGGACCAAAATCCGCACCAAAGAGTGACCCGTCTTGGGTGTATCGGCTTTTCAATATATGGGTGCGTGTTTTTTGTGCCCCAAATGCTATAATTTTGCTTGTTTACATATCCGCCAAGATCAGAATGAGCTTCATCTGAAAAGAAGATTTTTTTTGGCAAAATCTGCACCTTCTGTAAGTCGATCGCAGGCCCACTTAGCGAAACGTATACACAACCATATTCGTTCTGTCAAATCAGACATGAGCTAAGCGCTACCATTCACGAAATAAGCAATAGTTAAAAAAAAAAAACGTTAGATGGCGGACCCAATATAACAGTTATATTATAACAATCCTTCCTTTCTTACACTCATAAAAATACACAATTTACTCTTATACAAGTATATTCAAATTGCAAATGAGTATGTCCTATAGTGTGTGAGGGTGTATGCGTGTGTGTTGATAGAGAAAAATGAGAGAGAGAGAGAGAGAGAGAGAGAAATGTAATGATTGATTTATTTACATTTTTAGGAGCATCAATGTTGTCATAATTTTTTTCAAAAAAACTGAAAATTTAGAAGAAACAACTGAATTTCAAGTAAAAAAAACTGCACATATTTAAAAAAGTGAAAAAATAAACACATGAGTACGGGCATGTTTTGTAACCGGAAACGAGTGAAACGGAAATCGAGTAAATTCTTTAAGGACAAATAAAACTTATTTTAAACTTTTGATAATCAACAAAGTTATTTAAAAAATAATTAATTATATTTACAAAAAAAAAAAAAAAAAAAAAAATCAACATCTTGTTTGATTAGAAAATGACAGTAATGAAACTACATTCAATATCAATTTCACTCGATTTTGGTTTACAGAACACACTCGATAATTCGTTTCATAGTGTATTTCTTATTCACAATAAATTAAATGTGACATATAAAGGGTGTTTTTTTATAGAAGTATAGAACTTTAAGTTGCAATAAAACAACGATGGATTATTCGATTGACATGAATTTTCTTTATCCGAAAGATAATCTTGTGGCATTACATTTTAAATATGATTTCTGGCATATGACCGTCACGGCTGGCGCGGATGTAGTTCAATCTGGACGTCCAATTTTCGATGACTTTTTCCAACATTTGTGGCCGTATATCGGCAATAACGCGGCGAATGTTGTCGTCCAAATGGTCAAGCGTTTGTGGCTTTACCGCATAGACTAATGACTTTACGTAGCCCTACAGAAAGTAGTCTAGCGGTGTTAAATCACAAGATCTTGGAGGCCAATTCATAGGTCCAAAGTGTGAAATTAGGCGGTCACCAAACGTGTCTTTCAATAAATCTATGGTGGCACGAGCTGTGTGACATGTTGCGCCGTCTTGTTGAAACCACATCTCCTGGACATCATGGTTATTCAATTCAGGAATGAATAAGTTAGTAATCATGGCTCTATACCGATCACGATTGTCTGTAACGTTCTGGCCACCATCGTTTTTGAAAAAGTACGGACCAATGATTCCACCAGCCCATAAAGCGCACCAAACAGTCAGTTTTTCTGGATGTAATTGTGTTTCCACATACACTTGAGGATTACCTTCACTCCAAATGCGGTAGTTTTTTTGTTGACGTAGCCATTCAACCAGAAGTGCGCTTCATCGCTAAACAAAATTCGCTTATGAAAATTGGGAACAACGGTAATCTCGTTTTGGACCCATTCGACGGATCTAAGCCAGGTGCGAGTCTATTCATGATGAATTGTCAAGCCAAACTGAGAATAAATCACTTGACAGCTGTTAAATCGGTCGCTATCTTGAAAAGTAATGCCAACTTAAAGTTCTATACTTCTATAAAAAACGCGCTTTATAAAAATGTTACGATATAATGAGACTGTGCTTAAATTAAAGATTTCTTCCGACAAGCGGGGTACACAGCGATTATACCGAGTACGAGTTCGCTGAATCTAGTGGTGCTAACCGTTTTTTAGGTTAGCTCTTGTTTTCAAAATATTTACCGTTATTTCGAAAAAGGTAGGGTTACACAACATATATTCGCGTAACTCACAATCGGTTCAGTTTATTGCATAAACTATTTTAAAAATATAAAGAATAGTGGTGTTTGGATGAGTGATGTTTTATTAGTTTTATTTACGTAGTATGTAATGTGATCCCACTGTTCGTTTGCTAAAAAAGAGAAAAAGAAAAACTTTATTAGGTCTAAATGTATCACACACTGTGTGAGTTCTCCTTTTCTTTATGATCAGTGGCCAAAACAATGGATAATTACATCGTCGCATGAAAAAAGGTATGATTAAGCCTCACCACAGTTATATTAAGCAAAGGTGATGGAATTATTACTTTGGAAATTGTAATTAAAATACTAAACTAAACTTAAATATTAAAAACTGCAAAATCTGCACAATTAACAGAAAAACTAATTTTTGAAACAAAAAACATCAAAATTGCTTAATGCTTTAAAAAACTGCAAAATACAGGTAAATCTGCACATTTGGCAATGCTGAGGAGCATCAATATCCATTTTTTTCTGTGTGTGTGAGTACTTGTTTATATTTATCACTGGCCTTTAAGTGAGCACTAGTGTGTTTATGTTTTTGTTCTCCATTACTCCTCTAGGGAGCACATTGGCTTCCCACAAAGCATCTATTACTTTGTTTCAGTTTTTTTTAATCAATTTGATATTTCAAGCTAAGTAGAGGATTAATCCGCTGTAGCTTCCTTCATGTGATTTTTTTTGTGTGGTGGTGAAGATCTTTGCTAATTGGTGGTGATCTTTACTTTAGCAGTGTAACTTTTTCCCAGTAGGTGGCATTATTTTCGTGATCATTCGGTTTGATGTTTATCATCATCGCCAGAGATATGCGGGTTGGGTCAGAGGGGCTTATTTAATTTTTTTTTTTTTAGATGGAGTTGTCTGGAGGGAAGAAGTTGAAGCTTTTTTTTTTAATATTAAACATTCGAAACCACAATTAAATTAAAAATTTTTGTATTCGTCATGTCCTCTGCTGGGGCTTGAACCTGGGTCGTTTGTGTTGTTATGCGCTCTAACCACTACACAACGCCACCGCCGTGTGTATATAGGAGTGAGTATTATTTTATTTTGTGCATATGACTGCCTGCCTAGTCAATTGTAATTCGATAAATAGGAATATAATTTATAAGTAAAACTCATGCGAGCTAAACAGAAAGAGAGAAAGAGAGAGGGAGAGCGTAAACGAGGTAGAGTCTCTGTTATAGTCAGTGTTGCCATAATTTTTTTAGAAAAACTGCACACTTCAACAAGTTAAACAATATACATACATACGAGTATATTTGGATGTTTGTAGATCATGCTCACAGACATCAGAAACATCAGAACACATATTGTGTGAATATGTTGTTCTTGATATGTTTAGGTGGGGATGCTTAGGTAGACTTAGGCTCTCACTGGCAGACATATTCATCATAATGGTCTCAGATCTGTTGATGTTCATTAGGAAAGTATCAGATCTGCTATACAAACTATAGACGGGAAGGCGCACAATAGATTCCATGGGTTGCAGTGTACGCAATAGTGCCTGGTCAGAGATAATGATAACAATAATAAATTTAATACATATACGGGTATGTTCTGTATACCGAAAACAAGTGAAATTGCTATCGAGAAAATTTTAAGAGTTAAATAAAACTTAAATGCGCCAATTATTCTAAGCTTTTGATAACACTATGCAACGAGCAAAAAACCTTTGATATATAATATATTTTTTTGCTGAGGTATGGTCGCCTAACTCCAAAAATCATCAGTATTTCAGATTCTGTGGATAAGTATTTTTTTAGAATTTTTTTTTTCTAAAATGTGAGATTTTTGAAGTGGCTGCTTTACTCATATGTACATTTTATGATAACTTTGAAGTGACCTAGTTTTGAAAACAATTTTTTTTCTGTAATTGCCGAAAATTCCACCGAGCGTATGAGTGATATTTATGAATTTAAATAATATCGCTTATACGACACCCATTACATACAATTACAGCAAAAAATTCATTTTCAAAACTATTATTTAATATTTCACTTTATTGGGGCAATAAAATATGTATTTACTAATCGATTTTCATGAATTATGGTTTATTTTACTGCTTTCATATGCAACTTTATGAATAAATGGTGCAACTGGTAGATATATTTAGAAATCAAAAATTATCATAATTAAAAAAAAGATTATAATTTGTTTCTCAATAACTCCCAAAATGTGAGTTAGATTAAAAAATGCTATTAGAATGAATGGTATGGATTAACGAAATCCAATGAGTCATTTCAAAGTTATCATAAGATATATGAAACAGCCTCTTCAAAAAGCTCACATTTTAGAAAAAAAAAAATTCCAAAAAAAACTTATCCATAGAATCTGAAATGCTGATGATTTTTGAAGTTAGGCGACCATAGCGCATCAAAAAAATATAGTGGTTATCCAAGGTCAGAACATTTTTTTCCATATATTGCATAGTGTAATTAAACAAATTTCATTCGACTTCAATTTCACTAGATTTTGGTTTACAAAAAATACCCGATAATTTATTTCATAGTGTATTTTTTGTACAAGCATAACACAACAAAATTAAATGCTATAGACATAAATTATATGATATTATAACACTGTGCTCGAATATGGCATTTTTTTCCGACAAGCGTGGCATCCAGCAAGTAAACCTGATTCGAGTAAGCATAATCCAGTGCTGCTAACAGTTTTTTTATGTTAGCTCCTGTTTTTGAGATATATTGTTGTTCCAAAAATGGAGGAGATTGAACAACATACGAGTATATTCGCGTAACTCAAAAACAGTTTAGTTTAGTGAATAAACTAGAAAACGAAAATTCCGCAATAAAAGTACCTTTAAGTAAGACTAACACTTTTTCAAATCGGTGCAGTCGCTTTAGAAATATTAATCTTTTTTGGCTAAAAGAACATTGGGATTACATTACTACGTATGTAATATTTCATTATACGTACTGACGTAGTATGCAATGTGATCCCACTATTTGCCAAAAAAAAATTTGTATTCCTAAAACGACTGCGCAGAAAAACGATACTTTCTTTTTGTGAGTATCACACTCTATGTGAATTCCATCTTTCATTGTAGTCAGTGGTCAAAGAAGGAAAAATAACATTATCGCCTTAAAAAACGTACTAGCAAACCTCACTACAGTTGTATTAAGCAAATGGGGTGAATTTCTTACTTCAGAAATTATTATTAAAATAATTAAATTGAAAGTGAAACATTAAACACATAACCGGCAGCAAGCAGCATGAAAGCAAGCAGCACGTTGTTGTTGATAACATTTGCTGCTATGCTATAGCTTCATATATATTTTGAAAACAGCAGCAGCAATAAAATTGTCATCTGTTTTATTTGTCACAAAAATACTTGTTATAGAAAAATATTTTTCAGTGGTGACACCAAAGGTTTTCAAATCCACCAAAATAAAATCGCTTTTTTAAAATAATACACAAGAATATAAAAATTAATCAAAATTATGCATTTAAAACTTTTTAATTATTAACATGTATGTTGTTTGATACAATATTTTAACTTTATACTGTTGTTTTCTAAAAAAAAAAAAAAAAAAAAAAAAATTACGTCTACAAAAAAAAAATTGTTTTTTTTTTATATATACAATTTTGTATTGTTTTGGTATCAGAAATTTTTGTTTTACCTCCTAAAGAAATATAAATTATTTTATGTTTACCAGCAGCAGAAAAGGTTGTTGTCTAGGATTTTGCAGTGCTGCCTTTAAAATAATTGTTTTCATATAAACGTATACATATATTATAATTTTGACATTTTGCTGTCTGCTGCTTGCTGTCGGTTATGTGTTTAATGCTTGAAGAACTAAGATATTAAGCTCTGTAAAAACTGCACAATTTAAAAAAAAAAAAAAAAAAAAAACGACAAATCTGTTCAATGCTTAAAAAACTGTAAAATACAGATAAATCTCGCATTTGGCAACGCTGGTTAAGCAGAATTTAGCAATAATATCACACACACGAAGACAATTAGTCATATATACATTTAGCATTCATATATTATTCATTAATCCATTCTTTCATGCATTCATTCATTCATACATTTATGCATTGATTGTACAGGACCTGCCATCTAACGTTTTTTTTCAACTAGTGCTTATTTCGTGAATGGTAACACTTAGCTCATGTCTTATTTGAGAGATAATTAGCTTTATCCTTCCGCTGAACAAATATGGTTGTGTATACGCTTGAACAACGCTGGGAAATATTGCGCCATTACTTTGAATATCATGGTAATGTTGCAGAATGTGTGTTCACCTTTTCAGATGAAGCCTATTTTGATCTTGGCGGGTATGTAAACAAGCAAATTTGTCGCATTTGGGGCACTGAAAGCACGCAGGCATACATTGAAAAGCCGCTACACCTAAGGCGAGTCACTGTTTGGTGCGGATTTTTGGTCCGGAGGCATAATTGGACCATTTTTCTTCGAAAATGAGCAAGGAGTGGCCGTTACAATCAATGGCGATCGTTATCGGGCCATGTTGAACGAATTTTTGTTCACAAAAATTGAAGAGGACGGCGCTACGTGCCACACAGCTACACTCGATGTTTTGCACCCTGTTTTTGAAGATCGCACTATCAGCCGCAGAGCTGATGTCGTTTGGCCACTTCGGAGCTGCGATTTGACACCGTGGGGTGCCGTCAAAGATAAGTGTTACGCCAACAAGTCAGAGACAATTGACGCTTTAAAGGACAATATTCGTGAAGCCTTTTGTGAAATACAGCTGCACACAATCGATAATGTGCTTAATAATTTGACCGATCGTGTAGGCTACTGCATGCCCAGCCGAGGCAGCCATTTGAATCAAATTATTTTCCATTATTAACCGGAAGGATTGTACTTTCAAATAAAAAACGAAATTTGAGATAATATTCAGTAGGTTTTTTGTTATAGTATTTTCAAAAAAAAAAGTTTATTTGGCGGACCCTTTATTTATTTCTATTTTCTTTTTTCAATAAATTTTTGTTAAATTTATTACAACAATAAAATTATAGAAAATATTGAAAATTTTTATCTTCTCTTATTAAATATGGGAATTATAGACAGACATAGCCAGAGAGGCAGACTCCTCCACTTCTTCATCATTATTATGATAATTTCTGATTAAATCCCAATGATCAAGGATTATTATTATTTTGGTCTTCTTTTTTGAATTGTTTTTTGTCTGGTGTTCTGTTTGCTTATACAGCGCTTGTATTAGAAACTAAAGGATAATTTTTGGAAATTTTTTATTTACTTTTGATTAAAAGTTTCGTTTTTCTTGTCTCCCTCTTTTTTCAAAGCATTTTATATTTGTATTGATATACGAGCGGGATTTATATAGAAATGCTAAGGAAACCTAATAAATTCTGTGATTGATTGTGTTTTAAGTAAGAATATAAAGAAATTGGCAAAGAATTTCGTTTCTAATGTAGACTGACTGCAATAAAAACATGATTTGGGACTTAAAAAGCTATTATTTATGCATAATAATTATGGAAAGAGTTCAATGATTTTGGATTTAGTAAAGAACAAGTAAAAGATTTATTTTGATATTTAGACGCTGCTTTCTAATACCCTGCAATATGTATGTAAAAAAGGGTTGAAAAAAACAGTTATTTATTTCAATTTTATTAATTTCTTTAGTTCATTCAGATTAAGATCTTGGGGTTGTAACCCAAGAATATTATACTAAATGTATACAATGTTGGTCAGGCCGATTGTGACATATGAGTCCATTATACGAGGTGTACTATTTATATTTCGGGAACTGGCAACACTTATGTAAATAGCTAAAATCTGGCAACACCATAAAAAAGTTTGACATTTTTTAGCATAAACGTACTAATCACAATGTTTTGATGAACAAGTGTCATGTGTTTTGTTAACAGCGAGATAAGAAAATCAATTTGGCCAAAAAGTTGAAAGAGAAGGTTTTCGTTGGATTATTTTACACAAGTTTCGATGTGGATTAACTCAACAAGAATGTGTCGATTAACTCAGTTCTTTGTATGTACCACAGTACATCGTGGTCGTAGTTCAGTCGTCGACGAATTTCCTAAAGGTGCCCCAAAATCGGTTGTTGTACCACAAATAATCCATGCAATGCGTGAACTAATAGTGCAAGATCGTCATGTCACATATTGTGAGATAAAGCCATCCTTGCACATTAGTTCCACTGTAGAATATACGATTTTCATTAAACACTTAGTTGTAAAACAAATATGTTCTCGTTGGATACTCCATAATTTATCAATGGCTTAATAAAAGGCTGCTGTCGATTAGTGTAAGCAATCGTTACGAATCGTTACATGTATAAAATCGTTACGAATCAAGGCTATATCCGTATGAGCCGGAATTAAAACAGCAATTAACCGTGTGGCTATTCCAAGACGAGTAAATCCAACAAAAGTTGTTCGTGGGAAAAGCGCAGCGAAACAAATGGTTGCCCGTTTCTTCGGCCGAATGTGTCATGTGGCCACTGTTCCGCTTAAGCAACGCAGGACGGTTAATTCTGAGTGGTACATAAACAATTTCTTGCCGCAAGCCTTCGTAAAATCAATCCCCAAAGACGAATCATTCGCCATTATGATAATGCGAGCACTCACACATCTCGTCAAACAGATGAATTTTTGAGCAGTCAAAACATCAAACTGATGTCTCATCCTCCGTACCGTGCCGATTTGGCACCCAATGACTTCCTCTTGTACCCATAGGTAAACAGTGTAGTCAACGGTTTCTATTGGAAATTAGTCCGCTGAATTTGTCAGTAAAAGATAGGGCCATAGAGACCCTTGGCAGACGAGTTGGGCACGAGTTTATGTGGTGGTCATGTTAATCCGGTTGGCCGAGTTGTCGATTACTCCCTACTTCGCTGTCCTGTGGAGAGGATCATTACACAATGCTTCATGGCAAGACTGGGTAATATGAGTGAGTGGAGAAGTTTGGTCCTTTTAGAGAAGGGACCATTTTGTGGTACACGGATGGGTCAAAAACAGAAATTGGTACAGGTGCGAGAGTGTTCGGCCCTAGGAAGAAATATTTTGAATCTATATTCCGGGTGGAAGCTTATACAATTGAGAGATGCGCTTAACTTAGCCTGGAGAGTAAATATACGTAGAGGACAGGACAAAGTTATACTATCTGCTAGGCAGGCCGTTATTCGCTCACTTGGCTGCTATGAAGTTGATTCCAAGTTAGTTTGAGATTGTCTAGGTAAACTGAAACAGCTGGTCAAGGATGCTGGGTCAAAGGCTATGTAGCTATTCCGGGGAATGAAAAGACCGATGAATTGGACAGAAAGGGTGCAGTGTAGCCAGACCGCTTTTTTGGACTATAAAGGGGGACCTGGAACGGTATACACAACGAAAATGAGGATAGTGAGAGGCGGGTACACTTATATATTCGTACGGATCTGAGACAATCTAATCTTTTGTTGGGTAACACAACAGGAGAAGATTTTAATCCTGCATAGGAATGTCCAGATCTAGCCTGAAGATACTGAAAACTGAGTAAAATGGGATTACTCTCAAGACCGATGTGCAGTCACCAGATAACATAATGAGTTCATGTAAGGCATAGGTACCTATCGAATTTGACAAACAGGACAAACATGCTATTACACGAGCAGGTCGGCTTACCCTCAAGCCGCGCCGGATCGTCAAAGAGATCCAAATTTCAATTATTCCTAAACGACATATAGTATTTTGTAGGGTGTTAGCGCAAGCGAGTTAAACAGAAGATAAATTTACATTTCTTGTTAAGAATCATAATAAATCATATGTAATTACAAATAAAACTCATTTTGAGTTCATATGTATTTAAAATGTATTAAAAGATTAACTGCCTAAGGTAAAACTATGGTAAATGTTACTTCAACCTTATTATTGTAATTATTTAATTATTTACGAGAAATAATTCACTCATCGATATTGGCTATAAAAAAAATCAATCACTATAGTTTATATGTATACATACATACATATGTATTTATGCCATTGTATTAGTGTGTCTGTAACAGCTGCTTTAACAATCAAATAATTTATGTATTCATTCATTCAAGTTTATGCCCTTTTCTGTGTAAATCCCTTTTGATTTCATATGTAAATCATTTACAATCAACATCATCATCATCATTCTCTTGTATTGAATCAATTCAAGCCATTGTGCTTTATTTGTTTTATTAAGTATTCGTTGCTTGCTTTACATTTCAATGTGAAGAAAGTTTTATACTTACATGTATTGGTAACCAACAAATGGCAAACGCTAATACAACAACAACTACCATACGTGTTACACGTCGTTTGCCTTTGCTACAATCGTAGTACGTAAATGTATGTATGTGTGTATAAATTTCCAAATGTCAACACCAGCCACATCAAATAATTCCAAAAAGGTAAATGGGAAATTATTAATGACACATCATTTCGAATTAAATAGTCCCAATTCGATTTCATATTCATGCATAGGATTTAAATGGCCATTGAAATTGAAGAGAAATTATTTGAAGGGATCAAATATTAATGAGCAGCAAACATTAATGAGCATAAAAAAACATACGTTCGGCGGTGTCACACAGAGCAGCATTTCATGAAAAAGAGAAAAAAAAAGAGAGAGAAAAAAAATGTTTTAATAATAAATTACAAATGTAAAAATTGATTCTTATATTCGACGATGTTTATAATGGTATGTGTTACAAATACAGGCGTGTTACTAATATTGTAGGTGGTGTTTGTTCTTAAGATGTATTAGCAAGAGAATAAGTAAACATTAAAGTACAATTTAAGGCAGAATATGGTTTCTGCTAACACCCACATATATAAAAAAAAATTAAAATGTATTTAAGAAAATTTTGTATGGACATTTGGAAAAAAACCTTTGGAAACCCATTTTAAATTTTATGAACATGTGGGCAAAATATTTATTTTACTTAGAATACAATTACAAATTATATCATAACGATTACAAATACGTAACTTAGAGTTTCTGGTGATCGAAATCATGATCAGCGAGCCAACAAACTAGCAAATCGGGGTACACTAATCAGGGTACTAAGTTCTACACTGTATTGAGTGATTTTGGTCTATTAGTTTGTGTCAAGGTTGTCAATATGTCATCTTGATAACATCATACTTAATTTGTGTTATTAAGAGTGTTACCAAGGAGCGAAGACTGTTGAATATAGCGGGTGTGGTAGCAGCTCCCAGCCTAATACTTTGATTGTATCCTGAACCGGTTTTGATTTGTGTGCAGGTGCATGTGTCATGTTGCAAAATTGCCCTGCCATGTCTGGTGGCTCATTCTGGTGTTTTTCGATCAATGCATAATTTAAATTGAGCATTTTTTGGCGGTAGCGATCTGTATTAACAGTTTTACCAGGTTTTGGAAGTTCGTGGTATACCATACCTTTCTGGTCCCACCAGACACATAGCATTGTCTTCCTGCCGAATCGTTCTGGTCTTGCAACCGAAGTTGATGGTTGTGCCGGATTAACCCATGATTTTTTTACGTTGCTTCTGATAGAACATGATCACCAAATGCCTCTGCAGCACTTTACTTTAAATACAAACAAGAAAATAATGCTTTTTTGCAAATCATCATATGCTGGTATAAAATTCGCTGTCTTTAACACGATGAGATGAAGAATATGATGTTGTTTCATCACTGATTTGGTGTATGTTATACTGAATATGTTTGACAGATGTCATTGCCAACACAAAAGAAATTAAGGTTCGTTTACAATAAATGTTCCCTATGGAAATATTTGTATTTTGACGCTCATTTAAGAGCGGTGAATATAAATAAAACCCCGGTGGGTTTAATTGGGTTACTCACTAGAGGAAAACATACTGGCAATCGCTCTGCAAACTATTGGACTGCAAATACCTCACATGGTGGTGATAAATTATAGTCTACAAAGCTCTGGAAACTGCGCAACAAACTACTATCGGACGGTAGTTTTCAAGCAGTTTTTACATTATCAACCTGAACTGAAATCGTTAGCTGTGCCGAAGAACACTTCTTACGTTGAGGTTGGCAAGGCTTAAAAGTTTGATGATCGTAGAGACTTTGATATTAAAAGATAACACGAGATATATACCTCAAATGACTTTCGAAATATCATTACAAAATGTATGTGCATATGTGTATTATCGGACCAATATACAGTATAGATTTAGTCGCTCCTTTTCTCAAAATTTAGTATTCAATTAAGCCCTTCGGCATTATTAGAGATCAATCTAATTCCATGTTCTCACGACAATGTTTTTTTTTGTAAGTCGATCTCTCATACTTAACTCAGATCACAATTATGAGCCGAATTACAAAATTCCCAAAACATAATTTTGACAGAAAATTATTCAAATTGTAAGTAATTCAGTTTCAATTATCCTGTGGATTACTACAAAATCTACTTTACTTTTCGTTTCTTAAACACAGTTCAACGACAAAAACAAAGCAATAAATAAAATTTACAGGAAAAAGAACCATCTAAACGAATTAAAAGGCCCTATGTGAACGGGATAATACATATAAGTAGTTCAAACATCGCATAAAGTAATTAAAAGTCTCGTGTGACAATATAATTATGTAAAGGGTAGAAAAAAACATTTTTTTGAAATCTTTAGTTAAAAATACTTTTATTTTATTTTATATTTATTTTGCCAACAGCTTTTCAATTGTATGATTTGATAATTATTCATCTGACCTTTTAATTCTAAAATCAAAACCTCACTTATTTAAATTTGGCATTAAACAACTCAATTTGAAAATTTTATATAAATTATCATGTTGTTGTTGCTGCACTTATTCTTGCAATACTAACATGTTATTACAAGTAATTTGAATAATAAATTTTATATTTATTTAAGAATTTCAAAAATTATTTTGTTTATTATCAATATTAGTAAGTATGAATATACAGGCAGCGCCAAAAAAAGTGTACACATTTATTTTCTAAGTTTTTATTTCAGTCTTTAAAATGTGATGAATATATATATTATATATTTTCTTAAGATTGTATTTACGGCTTTATAAAGGGTCTGCCAAATATTTTTTTTTTTTTTTTGAAAATGCTATAAAAGAAAAACTACTGAATATTTTCTCAAATTTCTTTTTTTATTTGAAAGTACAATCCTTCCGGTTAATAATGGAAAATAATTTCATTTAAATGGCTGCCTAGGCTGACCATGCAGTAGCCTACACGATCGGTCAAATTTTTAAACACATTATCGATTGTGTGCAGCTGTATTTCACCAATGGCTTCACGAATATTGTCCTTTAAAGCGTCAATTGTCTCTGACTTGTTGGCGTAACACTTATCTTTGACGGCACCCCACAAATAATAGTCCAACGGTGTCAAATCGCAGCTCCGAGGTGGCCAAACGACATCAGCTCTGCGGCTGATAATGCGATCATTAAAAACAGGGCGCAAAACATCGAGTGTAGCTTCGACTGTGTGGCACGTAGCACCGTTCTATTGAAACCAAATGTTGCTAATATCCTCCTCTTCAATTTTTGTGAACAAAAATTCGTTCAACATACCGATCGCCATTGACTGTAACGACCACTCCTTGTTCATTTTCGAAGAATTATGGACCAAAATCCGCACCAAACTCGTCTTGGGTGTATCGGCTTGGGTGTATCGGCTTTTCAATGTATGCGTGCGGGTTTTCTGTGCCCCAAATGCGACAATTTTGCTTGTTAACATACGCGCCAAGATCAAAATGAGCTTCATCTGAACACATCGCGCACATTCTGCAACATTGCCATGATTTTCAAAGTAATGTCGCAATATTTCCCAGCGTTGTTCAAGCGTATACACAACCATATGCGTTCAGCGGAAGGATAAAACTAATTATCTGTCAAATCAGACATGAGCTAAGTGCTACCATTCACGAAATAAGCACTAGTTGAACAAAAAAAAAAAAAAGAACGTTAGATGGCGGACCCGATATAATCCATAAAAAACAACAACAAATTTATTACAATAACTATAGTTATACAACAAAAACGACATGTACTTTATTTCATACGCGTCAAAAAAAGCGTACAAGTCGAAGAACTATGCCAAAAAACGAATGAAATAAAAATACCCGAGAAGTGATGCCATTTTTTTTTAAGTTGCTCTCGAGTACAACACGAATCCACTTTTAATGTTCTCAAAATACCTCCAAAATCCCGGTTTACGGTAAAAATAACGGGTTTCTCGTGCCTTCATATACCTATAAGCTAATAACTTAGCCAATTATTAAGCGATTTTAAGATGTTTAGAAGATATGAAAAGAAGAAGAACATACCTTTTAAATGGCATATACTTTACTTAAGTAGACTTGTAGAATCTGTGTGCAGTGCTTAAGCAAACGCATTTTTCCTCCAGCTTATTCCAAATTAAGTTTAGAGCTGTGTTTAAACGCTATTTTATATTGGGACCGCACTATCTATAGTAGGTGTGTTAACTTACTCAATTTTCAACTGATCTTAAAAAAACCAAGTATCATTGTATTCGTAACTAAACGTACTTCTCAAATAAATAGCGTGGTTCCTAAATAAGACACATCTTTAAACTTAAACAATTTGGAATCAATTGAATGAACGATGCGTTTGCTTAAGCAATGTACACAGATTCCACAAGTTTATTTAAGTAAAGTATATACCATTTAAAAGGTCTATTCATATCCGTTCTATATCTTCTAAACATCTTAAAATCGGTTAATAATTGGCTTAGTTATTAGCTTATAGGTATATGAAGGTACGAAAAACCGATTTTTTTTTACCGTAATTTGGGTTTTTAAAGATATTTTGAAAATTTCAAAAGTAGATTTTTGTCGTATGAGACAGCATCTTTACAAAATGGTATCCTTTCCCAGGCATTTTTACTTCATTCTTATTTTTTTGTATAGCTTTTTGTCTAGTAAACTTTGTTTTGACGCGTAAAAAATAGAGTACCCTTAGTTTTTGTTGCATTACTTAAGTTGCTGTAAGAATCCTGTTGTTGTTTTTATAGTTTTTGTAAAGCCGTATATGTAGTCTTAAAAAATATCAAATTTAAATAAATCGCTTTTTAAAGATTTAAGTAAAAACTTAATTTTGGCGAATGATGGTGTACACTTTTTTTGACGCTGCCTGTATGTCTAAAGGATAACAAAGTTGTCCTTGGTTAACAATAGGCAGAAGAACATTAGTATGGAAAGTTTTGTTAAGTTTGTGGCTTTTGTTTTACAAAAAAAAAAAAAAAAAAAAAAAAATTGGCATATTCTTGTCTAATGCTTGTAATACATTTCTAAACGAAAATATTTATTTTGGAATAAAAAGAAAAACAAGAAAAGAAACACAAGGTTATGACAGCTCTGGCAATATAAGTACAAAATATCCAGTTGTAATATTAGTATGTTCTTGTATATCTCTACCTGTTGTTACCATAATTTTATTTTTTCCTCTCCTTTATTTTTATTTACATAAATAAATACCTCTTTATGATTTTAACTTAATTTATTTACTTAAGCAAAGGTATTTATTTTTCCAACTCCTTTAAGGCTTGAAAACTGTGCACGAGTTAAATGGTTTCAATTGCGCCTTAAAATTTGCAATAAAAATGCATACGTAGATTTTTGTGAAACGTAAAGCGGTTAACATGGTGCACCATGGCCTAAAAAGTGATTTAGTTGTTAAGCAATTTTTATAAATTCATTTGCTATTGATTAAAGCACTCTGCATAAATCGATATGTTTAACACAAAGAAAAATTGTATGCCTTGCTATGTTATGCAAATAAATCTCTATGTTGTCCAATAACTCGTATTTATCGATATGATTTTGGAAATAGAGTGCTGTGGGATCCGTAAAAATGTTTTGCCACAGAAGGAGATGTACCCTTTTGCGGAAAAAACAACAGATTTTAACCCTGACGAAAGTCATAGTACAGCAGATATCAGACTAGGCGACGACAGATTCCACTTCCATCGAGGTCCTACTAGCAAGTCCATCAGGCATTTCATTTCCAGCGATGCACCTGTGTTGCGGGGGTCAAATTAAGGATATGGTACATGTATTATTGAACAGCGTTATTTTCTCTTACACCGGAGGACTAAAGTCGAGCTGCTACTAGGCGATATCGGGACCCTCTACCCACAGATTCCCTATCTCTCAACACGATGAACAATCGCAAAAACTTTCGTCTAAGAAATTCTGGAGGTCTACGGTAATTTAAAGGATTCTGCAAAGTTGACAGAAAACACCAGCCCATACATCGGATATTGGTTTTATACCGCTTCACATCTATGTGATGAGGCTGGCATTTTTGGCAGCAAAGGCTTTTACCATGCGATCAGAAATATGTCCCTCCATTCTACGTAAGGTGGTCGGAGAACCATTTTCGGTCATGAATGAAGATTCAGGTTTGAATTTCCAGACCGAGATTGTTGGTCTAATGGGGCCTTAGTTCAGAGCGAGTTTGATCTAAGCTGATATGCCAATGGCTTCAAAATCAATGTCTGTATCGGTGCTGGTGATCATGGACCGAACCGAGACTGATCAATCCCACTGGGAAGATTGCTAAATGTATTCCAAGCTGGTCAAATATTGCAAAAGCTTCATTGCAAAAGCTTTTGCTTGGAAATAAGGTACATTTGTTTTGGAGATTTGGACACTGTGGACACTGCGTGTGGACACTGCCAGAAAAGATACCATGATATCCCATGTCAGTTCAGAATCTTGCTGTGCAGCACCACTTATTAACATTCGCAAACTAGTCAAGGATTGGGAAATTGCCAAATGCTTGGAACACTGGAATGCTCAAAGGGGCCTTCGCCCCTCTAGAGCGGCGATCAGTCCACAATTTGAACATCGGTATGAGGTTTTCAAGTATGGCAGGTCAGACTTAAAAATCCCAACGGGCATAGCTTACATAGCATTGTAGACTAAAAGCGCATCTGAAGATGGTGGCGGTCACAAATATGGATGTTTGTAGATAATACTCGCAGGCATTACAGACAGCGGAACACATAGTGTGTGATTGTGAGGTGCTGATAGGTTTAGGTAGAGAAGTTTATGAGGACATTGGGTGACATATCCACCATTACGGTTTTAAATCTGATAATGCTCATTAGAAAGTCAGCATATTTGCTGAACAAACTATGGACTGGAAGAAGCGCAGTAGATCTTATGGGCAGAAGTGTCCTGCAATAGTGCCTGGTAAGGGGAATAATAATGACATCGGGTACCATCTTGGACCCTTCTACGAGAACTGCAATACTAGAAAAGGTATTTCGCTCCATCAAATGGAAAAGTTAATGCAAAACATGTGCTCGGTACATACATACTGGCTTTCATATCTTCAATTAAAAAAAAATTTTTTAAATCCAAAAAAATAAAACAAGCCATGTAAAGGAAGTTGAACGCCCTATAATTGTTTTTACTTATTTTTTAAGTTCTTATTGGAATTGTAATATGATTCCACGTTTTTCCACTTTTAATACGTTTCAGTCCCATTGTCGCCTTTAGCGCCTTTAAGTAGACAACATAAAACTGATATTAATTTACTTTGCTTTTAAATAATTTGCAATACGAATACTAATGGATGTGACATTCTTACTTTACAGGCAGAATGGCAGTGTGCCATGAAAATAGCACAAAAATAAAAAGATGTGAAAAATTGCCTGTTACATGAGTTACACAGACCCTGCTGAAGAATATTCCTTTAATTCAATATGCAGTAAAAATATTTTACAAAAATTGAAATTGCATATGAAATAAGTGAAGAAGGAAATGCGAAATGAAATTCCAGTGAAAAACGTTTTCAGACATAAAAAACAGAGGCACAGTGGTTGGCCAATTAAAAAATGTCTCTGGCAGAAGTAATGTGTGGCGAAAATGAATCTGTAAATATGACATTTAAGGCAGGAGTAAAGACGTATAGACACATATATTTCATTTGTTGTCTTACAATTATATTTTTAATTAAATTCAGTTTTAATGAACTCTCGCTCTATATTTTTAACAATTTAATTTCTTTAAATACTTAATTTGTTATAAAATATCTGCTTCATTCCTTTAAACTTTCATCCATCGCTTGTATTTTCTAATTCTTTACTCAGATTCATACCATCTATCATTAGAAAACGTTTATGAATCGAATTGCGTAGATTAAATGTTTGATAAAATAATTAATAAATTCGTTTATTTTGGAAAAATTCATTAATTTGATTTGCTTTTTTTTACTTTTGTTTGTTTTCAAATTGAAAAGCTGTCAACAGTTTAACACTTTCTGTTTGGCAGTTATTTTAATTTGTTTTTCATTCAAAGCAGCAGGTGGCTCAACAACAACCACTAGAGTAGAAGTAACAACAAAAAAATTATAAATTAATACACGTGTTGTTTGGGGTATCAATTCAAAAAGGAAATCAATATCGTAGACACTCTCACGCACACACATATAGAGAAAAAAATATATTTTTATTTTTAGTTTTCTATGTGTGTGTGTGGGAGTATTGGTCTTTCCTACTTATTTCACATTTCTCTCTCTGTCTCTCTCTGTGTGTTTCTTGTTCCTGCACACACATAAACACAAAATAATTATGTTTTAACTAAAATTGTAACGTTTCTTTTCCAATCCTCTTATTGGGTGTATAACTTAATAATGGGGAATTCATTCATATCAGAAGCCATATTTTGTACGCAGGGCTTGTGTTTTTAATAACTTTTAGGATTTTGAAGTATTAAACGAAGTAGTTTTGTTTGCTTCGATTTCAATTTCTATGGATTTCTAAGTGCTGGAGATGGATTGTGTAGTTCAGTGTTTTGACACAAAAGTCACTGACCGCCCAAGTTAGCCAATATAGTTCGAATATGATGAATTAGAGGCATTACTCCATGAAGATTGTTGTCAAGCTTAAAAAAAAGTTGTAAAATCATTGGCAGCGGCTCAAGAAGCAAGTGTGATCGCTGCTTATTTTATATCAACAGCGGCTTCAATTTTTCATTAACGCTGCTTGATTAATATCAACACAGGCCCCAATCATTCCACTATCAATGCGTTACTCATATACAGGCTCTAATACTGCCATTACAACCATTTAAGTCTCTGGGAAATGTTGGCATATCCCCAGCCCTTTTGCAAAACGCATAGGGGATATACTACCATACCTTGTAAATAAAGGGCGTGGTAGTCTAGCTCTTGGGTATATACCAAAAGCCTGGAGAAAAGCGAGTGTGGTGTTCAGATGGATTTAGCACATCCAAGGCTCTTCAGATCGACTAGCCTCGCATCTTTTATGTTGCAGACACTTGAAAAAGTTGTGGACAACTTTATAAGATGCGGGGCTCTGCAACGTGGGCCTTTGTATCCTGGGCAGCACGCATACAGAGCGGGTAGATCGACGGAAACGGCTCTCGTGGAATTAGTAGGACCTATACAGAAATCCTTGAAAGGCAAAGATATTGCTGTATGTGCTTTCCTAGACATAGAAGGGGTCTTTGATAGCACTAGCGCTAGTAGGAAGGGGAGTGGACCCTACTATATCCAAATGGATGGCAGATCTGCGGAAACTATATGACAGATAGACGCTGTCCACAGGGAAGGGTCCTATCACCCTTAATGTGGAGTCTAGTTGGTGATGAACTCTTAGGAACACTATCTTGACCGCCAGGGCTATGCAGACGACATTGTTCTGATAGCAAGGGGTAGTTCTGTATGTGAAGTCATACAGAGAGGACTTAAAATATTAAATCGGTGGAGAGGGACGACGGGGTTAAACATTAACCAGGGAAAACCATGATTGTACCATTCACTAGGAAAAGAAAACTTCCAAGGTGGAGAAATATTTAACCACCAAGGAAGGAGGTTAAATATCTAGGAATAATACTGGATAGTAAGCTGAAGTGGAAAGCACACGTGGAGTCTTTGTCAAGAATAGCTACGCATGCCCTTATGGTGTACAGGAGGCTTGCTAGGAGATCTATGGGCTGCAACCCAAGAATATTATACTGAATATATACCACGATGGTCAGACCGATTATGACATACGGGGTCGTTGTATGGGCAATCAGAGCGACTTTGGGAAAAGCACAGGCAGAGCTAAATAAAGTACAAAGACTAGCGCGCATAAGCATAACTGGGATATTTAGCAGTGAGCAAAAGAGCCATAGAGACCATGACAAGAACAATGGGAGATGAGTTGGTACGAGGTTATGCGAGTGTCATGTTAAAACCTTTAGACGAGTGGTCGATTACTCCATACTTCGCTGTCCTGCGGACAGGATCATGAAACTCTACAATTTTGACAAAAGCTTCAGGAGAAGACTGAATAATAGAAGTGAGTGGAAAGGTTTGGAGACTGCATACTTCTTTTGTTATCGCTGCCATCACTGCTTTGTTATAAATGAAGCATCGGTGCAGCATTCAACCAAAAGTGAGGAAAATGGAATACCACACGAGCTGAAATCGAAAGACGTAAAAAGACGTTTTTGACTTGACTTAAATGCTGATTGATCGCCGTAGGAGAGGAGAGAGTATTTGCCTCGTTACAGAAAGTTTACTTAAGTACACATAACGGCCTGTTGTGATACCTCATAAAATGATGTCCCAGAGATAGCCATCCAGTCCAGAATAACCTGAGTTGATAATCAGCACAGATAATTCGCCTGAAAGCACAAATTTCCTAAATTAAGTCAGAAACCAGACCCACAATGATAATGAATTTAGATATTAACCAGATAGCTCCGATATACCATCGCGAATAGGTGAACCAGCCTCTTTGCACAGCCTCTTCGAGCCTACCCATTACACAATAACCTGTAAAAATGGACACAGTAAAAGAGATGCTCCATCGGTCCAGTATCCGAACTATTCCAGGTGAGTGAAGCAAGATTCCTCCCCTGCCCAGGATGCGAAAATAAAACACTAATTTTTAATGGGAAAATAAAAACATTTTATTCAAAATATTCGTCATTGCTGGTTACACATTTTTCCCATCTGTCAGTCAATTTATGGATTCCACACCAATAGAACTGTTCGTCTTTTGAAACAAACCAATTAGTAACCCAATTTTCGACTTCCTCGTAGGAATAGAAATGCTGAACAGCCAGTGCGTGTTCCATCGATGAAAACTCATAGTAGTCGGAAGGAGCCAAGCCTGATGAATACGGTGGATGGGGTAGCAGCTCCAAGCCTAATGCTTTGATTGTATTCTGAACCGGTTTTGCTTTGTGTACAGGTGTATTGTCATGTTGCAAAATTACTTTGCCGGGACTTTTGTACCATTCTGGTCGTTTTTCGATCAATGCATGGCTTAAATTGATCATTTGTTGTCGGCAGCGAAATCTATTAATGGTTTCAACACTCCTTTCTGGTCTCACCAGACAAAAAGCATTGACTTCCTGCCAAATCGATCTGGTTTTACAGCCGAAGTTGATGGTTGTGTCCCGGATTAAGCCATGATTTTTTCTGGCATATACCTCGACTAGCATTCGATGCTACTCTGCAGCAATTTTCTACAAATTAATCATCATTTTCCACGAATCATCACTTTTTTGGTACAAAATTCGCCATCTTTAATACGATGCAAAAATATGATGTAGTTTCTTCACTGATTTGATGTATACTGAGTATGTTTGACAGATGTCATTGCCAATACGAAAAAAAAAATATTAAAACTCGTTCACAATAAATGTTCCCAATGGAGACATTTGTATCTTGACGCTCATTTTATACCAGAGGACTGCTCAAGCACAACTTGAGTGTCTTACAAGCAAACGTCCATCATTTTAAATACTTCATCTCTTGTACTCTTGCTTTATTAAATAAATGTTTGGGAGAGTAAATATTTTAAACTACAAAAAAAAAAGAAAACAAAAATATCAAAACCATAGAAGAAAAAACAAAAAATACAAAACCTTTAAAACAAAGTAACAAAAAAAGGAAAATTGCAGTAGAACATAAGGGACTAAAGCAAAATTCAAACACAGTCAATAAAAGCTTGTGTGTGCGATTTTTTTTGTTGGTTTTGTTTTTGTTAAGCATGGGACTACATTTCTCAGTCATCACTCTCATTCTCCTACTCTCATAATCATGCTTAGTTCTCGTTAATTTCATACTCAATCTAGTGTACCGTTATTTGACTTGATTATTTTGTTTTGTTTTTATTTTTACTGTCGAACAAACTGTTTTTGAATTTTTTTTTTCAAATAATGCAGTGCTTGTTTTGTTGACCAAAGAACTCTTGCTTTTACTAAAGAACATGCACTAAATACTGTCATATGTTCTACTGTATAGTAGTGATGGCTGGCTTTCAAATGGTTTTGCGCAGCCTTCTACTTTATACCGGTACACCTGGTAGATACTTCTGACAAATAGACAACTTAACGGAGGTAAGAGATGAACCCACACTTATGTGTGAATGCATATTCGATAGAATTGTGCCCGCTCTAGTTTTGGTTTTCCAAAAAATAAATCATTTTTGTATCGCATCATTACTGACGATAAAAAAGGAAACTATTGCGAGCGGGCCAAATCGGCCGAATTTTTATGGTGCCAAGGTAAGGCTCTGTATTTGTATCAAAACTAGGTCAGAAGAGTCTCATTTGTTGACTTCCTTTACCTATGATCTGCTGATAACGAGTTATAGCTAATGTTCGGAGCCGGCTTTAAACTATAGATTCCTTACAATCAGTCTAAAAATAAAATCGGATGCAGGTCATTAAGTGAGGGAAATCGCTTTGTGTGCATGTATGTAACGATAGTCAATATTTAAAATAAATTTAAATTGCACCAATATTTTACTACAGTTAGTGTCATTAATATTCGGTTTTTAAGTTTATCGATAATAACACCCTAGCATTAGCGAAATGGATAGGTAATCAGAAGAATAGCAAAAACTTAAATAAATGTTGTCAGTATGAGTATTCAAATATATGGAAAAAATGGCTCTATGGTAACCCTGCAACCGTGATAAATCGATCAAAGTTTGTTAACCCTGTTTACTAAGCGCCATTAATATTCGGTTTTTCCCCTACTTATATGCTATTTGCAAAAAAACATATTATTCAGCTACTTTTCCAGCAATATAGAGATACGTTTTAATAAAAGTGCATAACACCTCCTTTCTTGTCTGTCCAAAACTCTACTTCACTGCAAATTATACAAATGGGGCGCAAAGGAAAAAACACTCCTTTAGAACAGCGAAAACTTGTTATTTTCCATTATGAAAAAGGTAAAAAGTACAAAGAGATTGCTGAAATTCTGAATATGAAACCAAATACAGTTGGGGACATCGTCAGAAGGTACATTTTTGTGTACCTTCATACATTTCATAAAGCAGACAGGTCAGCCAAAAAAATTGACCGAGCGGAAAGAAAGTTCAATTGTGCGTAAAATAAAATCTAACCCACGCTTAAGTGCTCCCAAATTAGTCACAGAGGTGCTCAATGAGTTTAAAAAGAAAATATCTGCATCTACTATACGAAGAACCATAAGAAAAAAAGGTTTTCATGGCCGAGTAGCACGTTGTAAGCCATTGGTTAATTTAGGCAAACGAAAAGCTCGTTTGAGTTTTGCCTGGGAGTACATTAAGAAGCCTGAAACTTGGCGGGATGACGTTATATTTGCGGACGAGAGCAAGTATAACGTATTTGGATCCGATGGGCGTGTAATGGTGCGGCGGAAGCCGAATGAGGAGCTACAAACACAAAATTTAAAACCAACCGTAAAACATGGAAATGGACATGTTATGGTGTGGGGTTGTATGGGAGCTAAAGGGACGGGAAAATTAGTTTTTATTAGTGGAATTATGAATAAGGAATCATATTTGAATATCCTCCGTCAAAATTTGAAAGAAAGTGCAAATAAGCTGGGCGTTTTAGATTCTTTTAAATTCTACCAAGATAACGACCCAAAGCACAAGTCGCGTTTAATTCAAGAATGGTTGCTCTATAACTGCCCTAAAGTTCTCCATCCACCTGCACAATCCCCAGGCCTCAATCCAATTGAGAATTTATGGGATGAGCTGGACCGGCAAATCCGCAACTACAAAATAACATCCATTGAAGACTTGAAATTGCGGCTTCAAGAAGAATGAGATCGTATTTCTGCAGCTTATACAGCTAAAATACTAAAAGACATGTCAAACCGTCTAAGTGAAGTTATAAAACAAAAGGGTTATCCAACAAAATACTGAATTTTATATAAAACCATTTTTCTAATGTATTATTTGTTACTTTTCAAAGAAAACCGAATATTATTATTTAGTTTTTTTTTTTTTTTTGTTATATTGTTATATTATTTTTTCTTAATACAAATGTAAACTTTCAAGTGTCTAAATAAACTATTAATGAAAAGAAAAAAATGTTGAAAAAGATATACATTTAGCTTAAGACGAATCAATTAAATATATCTCTTTTATAAAACCGAATATTATATCTCTTTTATAAAACCGAATATTAAAACACCTAAAATTTACTATAAGTCTCACATTTTTTAGTTATACACCCAGTGTTGCCATATATTTTTTAAAAAAACCTGCAAATTTCAAAGAAAAAAACTGATTTTCAAATGCAAAGACTTCAAATGCCTAAAAAAGTAAGCCAAAAACGAGTTGGCCTGAAATCGAGTAAACTTTTTAGAGACAAATCAAGCCTAATGCGCTAATTACTTTAAATTTTTGATAATTATGGAATCGGACAAGATTCTGATATTTTTTTCTTATTAATTTACTTAATTACCTTTCAAATAACTTCTTTGATTATAATCAAAGAAGTTAATTAATAAGAAAAATATCAGAATCCTGCCTGATGTGAACATTTTAGCAATTTGTAGTTTCAATCAATTTCAATTTCACTCGATTTCGGTTTACAGAACATGCCCAATAATCTATTTCATAGTGTACTTTTTTTCCATAACAAATTCAGTGTGATATACATAAATGATATGATGTAATGTTGTGTTCATATATGACACTTGTTTTCCGACAAGCGTGGCCCCCAGCGGGTATACCGAATTAGAGTTCGGTGAATCCAGTGGGCCTAACCGTTTTTTTATGTTGGCTCTTGTTTTCGAGATATAGTGGATTATTTCGATAATAGTGAAGGCTTCGTGTAACTCAAAATCGGTTCAGTTTAGTGAATAAACTAAAAAATTTGGAATTCCGCAATAACATTACCTTTAAGTGAAGCTAAAACTTTTTGTAATTTGCGTACTCATTTTAAAAATATACATTTTTTTGGGCAATAGAACAAAGGGATATCAGCATTGCAAATGTTTGATATTTATTAATTTCATTTAGGAAAAAACAAAACTTTCTTAGACATAAATGTAAGCATGCCACACTGTGTGAAGTTTCTCTTTACGATTAGTGGTCAAAAAAGGGATAATTACATTGTCGCATCAAAAACGGTACGAATAAACCTCCCATAGCAAAAGCGGAGAAATTCTTACTTAAGAAATTGTAATTAAAATAACAATTAACAGAAAAACTGATTTTTTAAATAAAAAAACTGCAAAATACAGATAAATCTGCACATTTGGCAACGCTGTATACACCCAATATTATTATCTTTTTGTCGTTCTCTCTCACTCTCTCTCTCCCTTGTACACATACTATATATATAAAATGAAATACTTGTGTAGGAGTTTTGCATATTAGTACGTGTAAATATAATATTACATTGCAATAAATTTTAACTCGCTTTTATTTAAATCAGCGTCCGGCAAACAAATATTAATGAATTTTACAATTGTGGTGGTAACTAAGAGAGTCTCTCACTCAGGCCATTTTGCACTGTATTTTTCCATTTGTTTTTTACGTGCGTGTGAAAACAGAAGAGAAGAGCTGTTCTTTGCGTGAATCTGGTTTAAATACAACTTTATTGTTGTCATGTGTTGGTAGTGACAGCAACGGGAGCCAACTTAATTGGCAATACAATTAAATTTTAATATTGTTATGTGTTTACCTTTTTAAAAATTCTACTAATGAGTTCGTAGAATACATTTAAAATAAAAATAAAGTCTTGTGTTCCTTAACTTTATCCCACCTTAACTTTATAACTTGGGTGGCGTGGTGTAGTGGTTAGAGTACACGCGTAACAACACAAACGACTCAGGTTCGAGCCACATCAGAGGACGTGACGAAGAAAAAATTTAATTGTGGCATCTGCTTCCCTTCAGAAAACTCCATCTAAAAAATAAAAAAAGGCCCTTCGCCCTTCCCACATACCACTGGCGATGATGACAAACATCATGTTAATATTCAGGAAAATACGCCACCTACTGAGAAAAAATTACAATGTTAAAGTAAAGATCACCACCAATTAGCAAGGATCTTCAACACATCGCAAAAATCATATTGAGGAAGCTACAGCGAATTAATCATCTACTTAACTTGAAAAGATCAAATTGATTAAGGAAACTGAAACAAAGCAATGGATGCTTTATGCTCTCTAAAGGAGTGACGGAGAAAGAGAAAAAAACTTTATACCGGCGTTAGGCAAACTAATTTTAATGCATTTTACAATTGTACACTCAGGCCACTTTGCATTGTATTTTTCCACTTGTTTTCTCTTTACTTTACTTCTTTTTGTTTACTTTTTGCTTATTTTTTGCCTATGCTTGTGACCACGTACGTGTGAAAATAAAGAGAAGAGCAGCGCTTTGCCTGAATCTGATCTATACAAAACGGAACTCATTTATTTTCTCATCTACATATTTTACGGGCCACTTTGCATTGTATTTTTCCACTTGTTTTCTCTTTACTTTAATTCTTTTTGTTTACTTTTTGCTTATTTTTTGCCTATGCTTGTGACTACGTACGTGTGAAAATAAAAGAGAAGAGCAGCGCTTTGCCTGAATCTGATCTATACAAAACAGAACTCATTTATTTTCTCACCTACATATTTTACGCTGTAGTGCTGTAAATAGGTGGTTGTAGGTGTTTCAACTGCTGATTGGCATTATTTCTAGAACTTTCTCTTCGCCATCGTTTTTGCTTCATATCAACAAGATTGCTTTGTCTAGTCTTTGTCGGTATATTTTGACTATTTTAAGGTGGTTGATGGCACAAAAAAGTAAAAGAACTTTGCCATGACTCTAATAGACAACAGATCCACTTTGTTCTTCTTTGATGCACGTATACCCGAAGAAATCCACTGTCTTTGCTCCACAGTTACAAAACGTCATGGATTATTTTCCTGAAATGGTCACACAGTTGCGCTAATGGGCGAATGTAAACCAACGTTCGGCCAGCTTTCAGAGGCTACAATGCCTGCAGCCTTCTATCCATATAATTCAACAGATTTTATGGAAATTCCTTTTACAATTTGTTCTGTTAAGACTACCGAGGAGCTCAGTAAGCCACTTTCTAAACCGTTGAAATTTATAATTTTATTATCAAAGCCGTCGTATTTGCTATTATTTTTTCTTATTATAGTTGTTGCTGCAACAACTAATTGTAAATGAAAAAAAAAAAAAAGAAAATAATGGCAGTAAAGCAATAAAATGTCTCAATTTGTTCACAATAAATGAAACTGTGTTTGCAGTCGTTGTTGTACGTAATTATTGTGTGTTAATGTCTACATAAAAATGTGTTTGTAAAGGCATAACATGCCTATGAAACCACTATACGACTATAAAAAAATAGACAAAGAGAACTAAAAAAGTAAGAAAAAAGAACAACAAAAACGTACCGTGACTCAGCTGAAGGTTTGCAACCAGGCGCACTTTTCCATAAACGTGCCAACATTCCCATATACAAGAAACAGATTAACGTCAATGGAGCCACGTACGATGACAGGAAAAATGATAGCTGCAATGAAAGAAGAAGAATACAGTAATAAGAGCAACAACAATTATAAATAAAAGAAAAATAACACAACACGAACACTTACACACACATAGAGAGAGAGAGAGATAGAGAGATAACCATGGCAGCAACAAGATTAATTACATGAAATACCAAATAAATAGACAAAATGAATGATGGAAAGCAAAAAAATTATAAAAAAACGAGTATAGACGAGTGCAAATGTAAATATAAAAGTAAGTGTGTATGTGTGTGTGTGTGTGCTAGTGACCATGACTCTGCTCAACATTTAAATTAAAATGTTAACAATTAGTGAAGAAAAGGAAAAAGAGCGAGAGAAAAAGATTAAAGGAATTTATTGGTATTTATTTTTAGTCAGTTCAGAGTACTGTACATGGCGTACTATTAACAATATTTATCATTCTGTAGTTACAATTGTCATTTAGTGGAAAAAATAACATTAAAATTAAATTGTATATTCATTTTGTTGTTGTTTCTTTAAGTTCTTTTTAACTAAAGATAGAGAGAGAGAGAGTGGTCAAAACCTTTAAAAGTCAACATTGAAACAGAATGTGTGGTAAGTCGCCAATTTATAGAGACAGACTGTTCATTGTGTTGCTGTTAAAAGTTAAATTTGGTGACAACGATAACGATGTTTTTGTTTTTCTTTATGTATTTCTTTATTTAAATATTCTCAAGCTGAGAGTTCATTTAATTTTATTATTCTTATCTGAACTGTTTATTTCCATTTTTATTGGGTGTGTTTTTTATTTTTATTTTGAAAAACCCTACAGAATTGCAAGTGATATTATTGATTTGTTTGTTATTGTGTAACAAAAAAGAATATTAGATTGACAACAAGCAATTTAAAATTTCATAAAATTCAGGCTTTGCTTTGAGGTGCCATTCGAATTATTGTTGACCGAATTCAATATGTATGTACGGCGTTATTTCACTTGGTTATATTGAATGCTGTTCTCAAGTTTCTTTTGTAGTAGTTTCGTTCCAATTAAAACTTTCATCAAACTTTGATGGCGGCCTTATTATTGAAGCTTCATCTGTCGAATTAGTTGTCGTTTATTGATTTTGTTTAGCTAAATCACAATGGGTGTTCTGTGCGAGCACAGTTCCATGCACGTCGACCATTTAACGGTCGCCATAATCGTCCTACCGAGAGGACTATTCACAGTGTGGCGGATAAATATAAGAACAGTAATTCAGTAAACAATAAACTAACATCTGTACGATGACGAAATGTAAGATCTGTTTAAAACGTCGCCGCTATCCATGATAGTGTGCAGGAAAATCTGAGACAGGCGATTTCCTGTGGCTCGCAAGAACTGGATCTTTTTTAGATCCCAACTAAAAAATATGGGACCATGGGGTCTCTAATGTCAACTGTTTACGGTAGTATACGGATGGATCTAAAATTGATGGTGATGTAGAGGCCGGAATTTTTGGGACCAATACCAGTCTGGGAACTAAGTGGCAAGTGGTCCAGCGTTTTCGAGGCAGAGAGCCAGGCTTTTTCTATCTGTGCGCGGATTAACATAAGGCGTGGAATCAGGGGTGCTTCTTTGTTTATATATTCCGCTAGCGGAACTAAGGAATATATATACTCCTATATACTCCTTTTTTCGGAGCATATAGATTCAAGCCTGGTACTCGAGTGCTACATGAATATTAACAGAATGGCATTGGGGTTCAGGGTAAAGCTTTGGCAATGAGTTCGCTGACGAACTGGCAGGGCGGAGTTCGGCCAAAGCTGTACTGTGGTATTAGCTGGTACACGGCTAGGTGAAGGATCATCGAATGTGAGCATGAATTACGATCGTCATACTGCGTATAATGACTGGGTCTGAGGCAAGCGAAGTGGCTAATGCGACCCTGCACCTACAATAGGGACTTGTGTCACATGGGCAAGATGACCATGAGAAGACTCATTGGTTTCTTGATGGGCCATTACTATTTTAGATATCAACTATTCAGCTTCAATGTGGTAACTGATTCGTAGTGTCGCCTGTGCATGGAGGAAGAGGAGACGACGGAGCATATTCTCTGTGAATAAGTTGCTTTGGCAAACTTTCGGAGACAAACTTTTAGGGAACAAGTTCGCGCTTCGAGGTCGATATACGAAGCATTCAGAAATTGGTGTAATAACAAAAGCGATCATACTGATTCGCTACGCAAACAGGAAAGATCTTCATGCGCCGCAGAGCGTTAGGCACGAAAAGACTCTATACGAACAGCGCCTAACTGCTAAAGTTCTTACTTTTCCGCGGGGAAGTAAAAGGTTTTGGTTATTCATTAAAAGGCTTAAAAACAGTGCTAGTTCGGTTCAAGTCCTTATAAAGGATGACCAAACATTCACTAACCCGATTGATAAGGCCAACCTTCTGGCTGAAATGTTTGCAGGTAATTCTAACTTGCCGGAGAGCGTTCAACCACTGAACGAACTTGAAAGAGTATCAGTGACTTTGCCTAGTATATTCTTTCAAACCCGTGAAGTTAAAAAGGTTCTTGCAAATCTCGACGTTAAGAAGTCTTCTGGGCCGGATGGCAGTCCAGCGCTGATCCTGAAGTAGTGCTCTTCGACGCTTGCGCGTCCATTAGCTAATCTTTTCATTTCGTCTTATCGTGCTGATGTTTTTCCATCTTGATGGAAGATTGCCAATCCCTAAAAAGGCTGAGGCTAGTAACCCTGAAAACTACCGCCCAATAGCAGCTTGTTCGACACTTTCCAAAGTAATGGAGAATATGATTAATCATTACCTTGTGAAATATTTAGAGTCCAACAATTTGCTGAGCGATCGCCAATATGGTTTCTATGAGGGTCGCTGTGATGGAATAGGTCCATTCATGGATTTGGTGAGAGTAAAGTTGTGGTCCTGAATATTTCCAAGGCGTTTGACAGAGTCTGGCACAAGGCTCTCATATTCCAATGTATTGCTCTTGGTGTCGGTAGTCACTTCTTTCGATTCATATCGAGCTTTCTCAGAAATCGTACTATAAGAGTGGTTATAGATGGGATCTCATCCGACAAGTTCAGGATAAATTCAGTGGTACCGCAAGGCTCTGTTCTTTCTCCAACTCTATTTCTAATATTTCTTAACGACTTTCTGTTTCTCACTTCCAATCCTATTTACTCTTTTGCAGATGACAGCAACATTTGTCATTCTTTTGATCGTACGCCGAGCCTTTTGGAGATTGGGGTCAAAAAGGCAGAATATGAACGACACACTTACCAGCGACCTGGCGAAAATCTCTGAGTGGGGTCGCGTGAACAGGGTCGAATTTAACACGCGCAAAACCCAATGTTGTTTTCTGACACACAGACGTGGTGGTGTGTTGTCATCTGTATTTATGGGTAATGTAGATATTGAGAATCCAGATGCTCTTGATGTTCTGGGCATGAGAATTCACTGTGACGTTCGTTGGAACGAGCTCATATTTCGAGTGTCGAAAGAATCATTCAAGTGTTCGGCTTTTTAAGATGGTGTAAGAATTACTTCACTCCATCTGAGTGCTTCAAAGTCTATTTTGGAGCTTCTCGACCACGTACAGGAGAGGGTGAAGGTTCTTATTAATGACGGTAGGGTAGCCAACACTATCGATTAATTAGAGCATCGTCGCAATGTGGCGTGTGTTTCATTGTTCCATCGGTACTATAACGAAATGTGTTCTAAAGAAATTAAGGAACTAATTCCTGGTAATCATATATTTTTACATAGTACTCGTAGTATGACTGTCCCTTGTAGTTGACTGTCCAGTGAATAGCACAACGCATTATAGCGAGAATTCGTTCTATGGTCACACTGTTCGTTTGTGAACAATATTCCTGCGAATGTGTTAAGCAATATTTTATTAAAATTTGCTGCTTTGGGAATGCACACAACCAAGGGATTAACGAACTGACACCGTACTTAAACTTGAACAATATTGTACTCGAAATCGTGCCAAAAGTTTGATTTTGAGCTCTCAGAATGCTGTGTTTTCTACAGTCTTGTAACAACAGCATAATATTGTTACGTTTTAACCTTTTTTTTAAAGGTTTATGTTCTATTAAATTGCGTTAAATAAAATAAACGAAGCGAATTTATTGTTTTTATACAGTATTTATTGCAAAAATCAACTTTATACACATTAACCAACTTATTTATCTTTTGCTTAAGACTTAACTCTTCGCATGATTGTTGAATTATAAATGACTGACTGAATGCCGAATGATCTAGTAAATTCCACAACCTGCTATTCAGTTGCCGTTAATTCAATTGTAAAGATTTAATACATATCTGCTTCATTGTTGAATTGGTAGCACTGTTCAAATAGATAAAACTGTGGCACGATGATTGTAGCATGGACACCAACCAATAGAATAACGTCCATAATAAAGTTTATTGCTTTAAATGTCGGTGCTTATTTTTAGATTTTTTTAATTTCGTATCAATATATTACTTATGATGGCGTAGATTATGAAATATTTATTATGCCTGTTATACTATAATATCTGTGCCTTTGTAAAGGTTAAAAATTTTCCCATATTTGATCAACTTAACTTTAAATTATTCTGCTTATTTTCCCACAAGTCCTTTTAGTCTCTGCTTATTTCCTTTATTCTTATCTCATTGAATCTTTATTTGTTTTTAATGTTAATTTTTCTCTTTTCTAGCTGTGGTTTCTTTTGATTTCTTTGTTTTTCATCTCCCATTTTTATGTTTTTTTTTATTGATTTGTTTATATTCTAGTGACCACAAGTAGGTGTAAGTTTACATGTGTAGGGGTTGCTTATCCATCCATAGACAATACAAGCACTTCTGTAAGCTATTATGTATTGTTTTGTTTTTTATTTTATAGGGTCCGCCAAATAATTTTTGTTTGTTTTGAAAACGGGGCGCAAAACATAGAGTGTAGCTTCAGCTGTGTGGCACATAGAGCCGTCCTGTTGAAACCAAATGTTACTAATATCCTCCTCTTCAATTTTTGTGAACAAAAATTCGTTCAACATGGCCCGATAACAATCACCATTGACTGTAACGGCCACTATTTGCTCATTTTCGAATTATGCCTCTGGACCAAAATCCGCACCAAACAGTGACAGTGACTCGTCTTGGGTGTATCGGCTTTTCAATGTATGCGTGTGGGTTTTCTGTGCCCAAAGGCGACAATTTTGCTTGTTGACATACCCGCCAAGATCAAAATGAGCTTCATCTGAAAAGATGATTAATTTTTGGCAAAATCGGCATCTTCTGTAAGTCGATCGCAGGCCCACTTAGCGAGGCGAAGTTCAAGCGTATACACAACAATATTCGTTCAGCGGAAGGATAAAACTAATCATCTGTCAAATGAGACACTAGCTGAAAAAAAAAAAAAACGTTAGATGGCGATCCCGTTATATTTTTTTTATTTTACTTTTTATTTACTCTCTTTGCTTTTCATTCTCACATTTTCCTTTTAACTAAAATCTCAACAATCAAAGGACAATATAAACCAATAAAGAAAACTCTGTAATAAAAGATTACATGAGTGTGCGATGGTCCATATAATTTAAAATCGAGTGAAATAGTGTAGGGTTGCAAAATGAGAACATAATAAAATCTTACTTTTTGGACCCAAATTGTACCAAAAAATTTTTTTAAATTATTTTTATTTTAAGTAAGAGCAGAAAAAAGCGACAAAATCGTAAGCGACAAAATGGTGCAAAATCCACCAGTTTTCTGTCCACAATTCGCTTTATGCAAACTCATAACGCCCAAATAATACTCTTTGTTACACTGTTGTAATCGATGAAAACTGTGAGCATTGCCTTCTTTGTTGATTGAAAACGACATGGTTGTTTTGGTCTTGGCTCATTTGGTGAATGCCATACACTTGCCTGATGTCTGGATTGCGTGTCGTACTCATAAACCCACCTCTCATCTTCAGTAATGATCGTTTTGATGAATGTGGGTTCGGATTAAGTCTCGCAAATCATGCCTTTTACGATTTCAACACGGTCTCTTTTTTGTATGAAATTGAGGTGTTTTGGCACTAACTTTGCTGCTACACGACGGAAGCCCAAATCGATAAGCAAAATATCTTGGACTTATCATCCATAGACAACCTTCAAGTCCTCTGCTATCTCTCTGATGATTAAGTTGCGCTTATTGACTGACATTTCTTTTATTTTATCAATGTTTTCGTCGGCTTTCGACGTCGATGCTCTGCCACTGTGTTCATCATGGTATACAACCGTTTTCTTAAAAAAAAAAAAAACGTTGCCGAAACACTTGTCCAACATTTCCAACGTTCGCGCACCATTAAATCCGTTTACGCAAAATTTAATACAAGTTCGTTGTAGCAAATTTAAATCCATTTCTAAAATTGTAAAAAATCACCAACAAACATGGAGATAGATGTACGCTTGGCCACGTAGCTTTTGCAAATGTCAAGCTATGACGCTAAGATTTAGTGAGAATATCAACAACAGATGTACCAACTGAAAAAAAGACTCCAATCGGGTTATTCCGGGAACTATTTAATCAAGGTGGTGTCTTTAAAAAAACTACACTAAGATATAAGTACATGTTTAAGCGTAAAATGTATTTATTCCCATAACATTTCATGAAGGAACATATGGACTTCTCTCAGTCAATGAACTGCACCCGATTCTATTTTTAAACTCATTGAAAGGGACCTATAGTCTAACATCGGCTCCGAACGGCAAACACATTTAGAGAAGTTTTCAATAGTAGTGATACTCATAACCACTTACTAGCTAATGTTATGAGGTGATACCGCTGTCGAAAAGCTTTTTCTTTTTTAAGATGGTCTGGCCTGGTATTGAACCGATGACCTTCTGGTTGAAAGGCGGGTGTTGATATACATACTCGTACATACATATTAATGAGATTGTTTGGTATTTTAAAACTAAAGCAGCAAAAATTTGCTGACCTTAACAAACTTTTTGTCTGAATAAAACCGGAAGCTGTGGGCACATGAAGTCTATTTCGTTCTTTTGTTTTAATAAACCAATTAAATGATAAACTAGGGAAATTTCATTAACAAAAATAAACTGAGAAAGTTCGTAAATTCTACCAAATGAGTAGATGGTGTACCATTGGACTTTTGAGTCTGAAATTGTACCAAAAATAGTACAATTGTAACAACTTTTTCAACCCTGGTGTAGATATGGAAAAGAGAGAGAGGAGGACAAAGAGTGAAAATAAACTTCAATTACGAATAATAAAAAATACTTTTTTTTATTGGTTCTCCTGTTTTTATGTCGTGTGGTTGTTGTACAAATGAATCATTGAAATTAAATCAGAGCAACAAATTTAAAACAATCTCATGACTACAGTGGCTAAGACGAATAAAAATTTTAAATATTTTTTTAAATTAATTATTTAGAAGAATTGAAATAAAATAAATTGGAATCTACCTGAAATATCGAGAGATTCGAGAGCTTTCGATATATTGTTTACTCAGCATATAAAAAGTACATCGATGCGTACAGCAATCAGTTTATGTGTCGTAAACTCAGCGAGTACAGTTTTAAGTAAAGTAAGCTCAGCGAGTGCAGCTTGTGTGAAGAGAGTTTATAAGGAGTAAGCTCGTGAAGTGAATCGTGAAGTAAAAAAACCAGTTTAGTTGAAGCTAACTCAGTAAAGAGAGTTAAGTGTGGATAACCTCTGGTTGAAAAGGTTGTGATCGAACCTAAGTTATAACTACGATCGGGTTGGAAGATCTTTAGGAAGAAAGATCTGTCGAGTAATCGTTGTTGTTTACAAAGTTGTAAACAGACAGAGTAATTAAGAATACAAATTGTTATTGTTTGTAAAAAGATTACAAGCAGTGGTACACAAAACTGTGTTGAATAAAAAATTTTTTTAATTTAAACCAAACACAACATTTATTTTATTTTAATTACAATTTACGAACTCATAAAAACACGTTTTTAAAAAGGCAAAAACGTAACAATCTGTATGTAAGTATGTATTTATGTTCAACGTCAGCATTGTAGGTCATGATCATTCACGAATAACATGATTTACGCTGAATGATTTTCTTTTTTATAGAAAATCTTTTTATAAAAACTTACTAGTTTAGACCGCCCACTGTATATCCTGTAAACATTTAATAAATGATGTCTTTTGCCCTGCATAATTGAAAAGTTGTTCAAGTATTTTATATTTAAACACTTGACGTTGTTAAATAATTAATCTTGTCGAAGGTGTTATTATTAATTAAATTCAGTGAACTGGGTATTGTTACTGATGTCGTTGCTGTTGTTATTGCTATTGAAGCATAAATTAAAGAACAAGTAAGAGAATTGTAGTTGATGGAAACCGGCTATTAGATACCCTGTACTGTAAACCGTAAGCGTAAAATTAAAATTATGAACAATTCCTTGTAAATTAATGACGAATAAGGCCTACAGTTTAATTCTCGCTGGAGTTCGATGGACAAAGCTTAAAAGATGAAACATTAAGAGCATCATCACACGGTAATATTAACCATTTGGTTTGCTCTCTGAATCACAATTGCGAATTATAGTGTTCAAACGATGGTTCTTGTTTCATTTTGACATTTGGTTCTTATGGGAATTCGTCAGCAATTTAAAGTTCATTTTAAGTACTTCAAAAAACCAGAATTTAGAATACGTCTTTCTACACATCGAAATACGTTTCACAATTTATTTTTATATACATATTTATCGGGTGTTGTTTAGAGATTCATAACTTTGAGTTGGTAACAATGCTTTATTTGACAACCGATTTATCCGCTGAGAGTTGCTTTTTGTTTAGTTTGGTTTGACATTTAATTATGGATACACCTATATCGCCGTCAATTCAGCGAATGGGCTAAAGCAATAACTGATATTGATATTGAATTACCATTCAAAATTTTGTTCTTCGCTGAAGCCCATTTTTGGTTGAATGGGTACGTAATAAGCAGAATAGTCGTATTTGGAGTGATAATAATACACAATCTTGTGTTGAAATACCACTACATCTACGGAGGACTATTGTTTGGTGCGCTTTATGGGCTGGTAGAGTCATTGGTCTATATGTCTTTAAAGACGATGATGGTTAGAACGTTACTATCAACGGCAAGCGGTATAGGGATATAATTAGAAATTTTGCGTACCTGGTTCCAACAGGATAGAGCCGTATGCCACATAGCACGCGCTACAGTAGATTTACTCATATTAACTTTTGATGAATGAGTAATTTTACTTTATGGTCCAACTGATTGGTCACCAAAATCATGTGATTTAACCCCATTGGCTTATTTTCTTATGTAAAGCCACTTGTGTGCGTCGATAAACCAGAGACAATTGCGCCTTGTACGCCCCAGCCGCGGCGGCCGAAATCATATTTAAACATTAATTTCATAAAATGTTCTATCCAGCAAAGCCCGTTTCGTTGATATTCAAAATATATTTATTTGTTTTATTATGATTTAAACTTGTTTAAAAGTAAAAAGAAACACCCGACTTATGACAGCTAGTTCAGATAAACTAGCGATAAGTTGTTATCAAAATTAAAGACAAAAGCAATTTCTTCGTAGTTCGCAGCAAGATTCAGAATGAAGTAAGATGGTTCGCTCTTAAAATTTTTTATTGAGAAACATGTTTCACTTAAGATTCAGGCACGATCCGTGAAGTAGAGAGCGAAACTCGTTGTTTGCTGTCCGTGTGAACACGGACTTAACAGACTCAGCATTGAGTGTATCATTTTCCGGATTTAGTGTTATTTGAACTGAACTGAACTGTTATCGATCTGGGACTGATAGTAATAAAAATTTAAGTAGAATTCGGGGATTTAAAGGGAATATGAACACTTGTTATAGGTTATTTCGATTGTAAGAAAAATACTTACCACAATGGATTATCATCCCCCTAGACCCTGAATCTAAGCTAATGTCTATACCCTACAGCTCCGTGAGACCAGTCGCTTTGTAGAAGCCAAGATGCCTCCTTCTCCTGCCACATAAAACTAGACAGTAGGCCAAGAATTGTGTGTTCTTCCTCATCATCCCTACAGTTTATGCAGAAATTATTGGACAGGTGACTCAATCTAAGCCGCCTGACATGAGTGTCTATTATACAATGTCCAGTAATGGCACCGTCAACTACGCTGAGTCTGCTTCCTTGGAGATTGCACAGATATTTTGTATGCTTGAGATCTAGCTTTGGCCAGATTATTTGTATTATCTTGCCCGTCTTCGAAGCTGACCAAGCGGCTTTGAGGGAGTCTAATACGTCGTTGAGGATCATAAGCTTGCAAATTCCCAATATAATGACCAACCTACAGAATTTGCTCATAAGTTGGATAGTGGTGTCAAGACTGGCCAGTTCATCAGCGCTATAGTTCCCCGGAATATCACTGTGACCCGGTACCCATATAATATGCTCAGCCATCTGGTTAAGAAATCTGCGGCGATATATAACCATTCTTAAGGTCAACACATGAGATCCCTGAGCTTTCACAGCCACCTAGATATCCGAATGTATGCGCCTGTCCCTTTCCAATGATCATCAAAGCAGCTCGTATGCCGATACCCCTGCCTGAAAAACTTTACAGTGGTCCGATAACCTTTTAGAATGTGCTATATTCGCCGACTCCGAGAGATACCTCCATCCACCGCTCCATTTAACTTGGAGCCATCTGTAAAGATCTGTTCAGAATCTTTAATGAGGTGCATCACACCATTCGCCTATTCATTCCTGTCCGGAATCGTTGTCCGGAACTTCCTTGAGAAGTTATAGTGTGGTTCTGTGTAGACTATTCTTCCAAAATCTCCCAAACGTGTTAGTACCTTCGAGTGATTCATATTTGAAATGCGCCACTGCTCACTCGCCCACAGACGTTGATGTATACTTACTGCTGGCTCCCTACAAAGATGCAGTATTACCGCATCTATTGTGTGGATGTAGTACGTAACGCCCCGCGTTAATAATGCGAGCGGATCTCTGTACCCAGTTTAGAAGGCTAAGATTAGACATTTTACAAAGAGATTCTTACCAGACAAAATATCCATAAGTCAAAATCGATTTGACCACAGCCTTGTATATTTCCTGGTCTGAGGCCCGCAGCATTTTGTTATAAGTGTAGAGGCCAATGGAGACCTTCTTTATCATATTTTATATCTTAGGCTTTCAGAACAATTTCCTATTCAATATTAGCTCCAGAAAGTGAGTCTCTTTGCTAAGTTCGGCACTCATATTGATCAAAATTAAAGGCCGAAACGGTGAAGGTTTGTACCTCCGGATGAAGGGTACTACCTCCGTTTTTTTGGGATTTACTGCCAAATCACGACCAGAAGTCCTTTCATTAACTTTCCGAAGGACAAGTTGCATTCTGTTCCTAATAGTATACACAAATTTGCCCGAAATTGTGAGAATAACGTCACGTGTGTAGGCTGGTAAGCTCTTATAATCGGCATTTCTCAATTATCCATTACTATACATTCATATAAAGTAATTGATAAGTAATTGATAAGTAATTGACAGTGTCAAATTCTAACACTAATCACTTTATAACTTTTTTCAATGCGTAAACTTTAGTTAATAAGCCTTCAGATAATTTTTTATTAAATTTTATTTCACTTCGTAAATGTTTAAAAAAAAAACTATTTATTTCTCTTATTTTTTTTTATCAAAAGTACACGAGAATTCCTAAAACTGCTTCAATACGTACTAAGCTTCCTTCTCTCTGTGTCATCTTAAACAATTTGTGTTTAAAAGAACTTTTTTTTTACTTTTTTTCATATCAATGCTGCAGTCACTGCTGCTGTTAAGTGGGTGTCGGCAATGAATTTTTTCTCGAAATTGTTTTGAATGGCCCTTAAATTGAAAATGAGAAACGCAATCCGCGAGTTTTATTGATTGCTGCCGCTGAGACTAAAGCAGAGTTGAAGTGAAGAAGACTACTGGGTTAAAAAACCAAGGGTCATTGAAAGTGTTTTGAGAGTGAGTGAGTATGGGGAGGAAGAAGTAAAAAGTAATAAAAATAGAAAAAAGTAAGGAAATAAGAAACAACAGTTACTTCCGGCAAAATAAAAAATATTACTTTTAAATGCCTTTTATAACGCCTTGTGTCTTTCGTTTTTTCCTTTTTTTACAATTTATTTCCTGTTAAGATTTAAACAAAAAACAAAGCAGAAAACGTTGCTGTTTTTACTTTTATTTTATACGTTTAATGTTCACTTCGTGATTTTTATTTCAATTCTTATTTAAATTTTTATCACCCAATTTATGTTAAAAGGTCATCATCTCTTGAAAGTTCTTGTCACCTCTGTTAACTTCAGTTTCAATTTTGCGCATTTTAATTTCAAAATTTGTTGTCAAAATATTTATTGAAAAGCCATGACATGTCTGTTTTAAGGCGTTTTTATAATCAAACGTTTGACGCAATAAATCGATTGTTGAAACCAACCATCGTTCACATTAAAACCATGAAGAGCGGGCACAAAAAGTAGGTTATCACAGAGCGAAAGGCGTCTTCATTGACCATAATGGTTGTGCCGTCCTTATTTTCAAAGAAGTATGAGCCAATGATGCCTCCGCTTCACAAGCCGCACCAAACAGTCACTCGGAATGGGTGTATTGGCTTCTGTAAAACAACGTTTAGGTTTTCTGAGCCGCAAATACGGTAACATTGCTTATTAATGTACCCACCGAGATGAAACTGTGCTTCATGCGAAAAAATTGTTTTTGCATTTTTTTCAATTTTTGTTTTTCAATTCCAACCAATTGTCTTTGTTTTGGAAATACAGTTCCAATAAATCCCAAAGTTGCTGAAGAGTTAATCGATTGATTTCGTTCAGTGGAGATATTAAACTGAATAGAATAACAAAAGTATTGCCAGATTCGAAATAACCGCTGGTTCAAATTTAAACCAATAGATGGCCCATTCGATATAATGCCTCGTATAGCAGAGATCTCATAGTCACATTCTGATTTATAGCATCTCGTCTGTTGTGAAAAACACCATACTTTCATTAGTGTCTGTCAATGGCTATAAGCAAGTTCATGTCTCATAGTCGCTGTCAGACCTGATTTCGTTAGAGTCTAACAGTGACTTTAAGCACGACTCATCAACAAAGACACATAGGTTAGGTTAGGTTAGGAGGGAGTGGCTGCCTCGCTAAACAAGGCACACTTGAACACGCATATCGGCCCGTTGTGATACCACATAACTATTCTTTATAATCCTGGTGATCAAACTGAGGTACCACACAGAAGCACTTCCCTACCTTCTCCAGAAGACTTCTTTAACGTGAACTTTAAGCTAAGAATAGTCAATACCCTTGTACTGGGTGGGTCATCTATCGGTTTAAACTTGAACCTGCGGATATTTCGAATCTGGTACGTTAATAAGCAAAATTGTCTTATTTGGGGCTCGGAAAACTTAAACGTGGTCTTACAGACGCTAATGCACCCATTACGAGTGACTTCTTGGTGCGGCTTGTAAAGCGGAGGCATTACTGGCGCATATTTCTTTGAAAATGAGGACGGCACAATCATTATGGTCAATAGAGACGCCTATCGCACCATGACATCCGAATTTTTTGTGCCCGCTCTTCATGTTATTGATGTGAACGATGTTTGGTTTCAACAGGATGGTGCAACTTGCCACACATATCATACCACAATCGATTTATTGCGTCAAACGTTTGATGGTCGTTTAATTAGCCGAAATGGTGATGTCAGTTGGCCACCAAGAAGCTGCAACTTGTCACCGTTGGACTATATTCTCTGGGGGCACCGTTAAAGACAAGTGTTATGTCGACAAGCCAGAGACAATTGAGCATTTGAAGGCCAACATTCATAATGCCATTGCCGAGATACGACCAAATACCCTCGAAAAAGTACTCGAAAATTGGTCCAGTTGAATGGGGTTCTGTGAGCCCAGCCGCGGCAGCCATGTGAATGAAATAATATTTCATTTCTAACCAGAACAACAAAAAACTAAATTTGGCAAAATTTCAAACCGATTTTGTTTTATTGCATTTTTAAATTTAAAGTTTTAAATAGCCCATCCGATACATTGCTGATGCTACACCATCTGGATTTGTTAGTCTTAAATCCGACTTATCTTTAAAGTTAAAAAGTTACTTTCTGCAATAACTCTTGTGAATTGATAATCCTGCTCATAAATCCGTTTTTTGCATAGCGATGGGAATAAATTTGTTTGTGTTGCCAAATGCCCGTTTAAAAACTTATGAGCCATTAGAGAATTTTGGCAACGTGGGTTAAATGCGTAAGTTTTGTGTTCATGTGCTCCCGGGTTATATAAGCCAGGACGTGTCAACGCTTTAGGTAAAGTCTGTCTAATCACTTAAGTCTCAGTGGGGTTCCAGATTGTGGATAAGATGGATAGGAACAAATTACAGGTAATCTTGTGATCTGCACATCAGCCATAATGTATGATTGATGTTTCAAGAAGACTCTGCTTGCGTGGTCATATGCATGCTTCAGCGATGTCAATTAACATTTTTCTTTTTCAATTCATCACAGTTAAGAACTTCATAATGTTAAAACGAATACGCACTGGAATCAATTTTCAATTAAAAAACAATTTAAAAAACATTGTTCACTTCAGTGAACTTCTTATGAATCATTACGATTAGGTCATTGACTTTTAATACTGATGAAAATGACCTTTGTCCCCGAAACGTATTCATTAAATGAAATTTTTTCTTTTAATAAAATTTCCTCTTGACTAACTTTGCTTAAAGTTGGTTTTGTTCTTAAAGAGATAAAGAGAAAATGATATGATTTCCTGCATTTGCTTAAAAGAATTTCGCATCATTAGTTTCTCCTTCTTCAGCTGTCGGTCCACTGGCTATAATTAACTGTCCGTGATCACTCAAAAGCAACTCAAATAGCGGGCGTAAGAGGATAAACAATTTCCTACAACCGTAACAACAGCGGAAGTTAAAAAAAGTTTGTTTTTGCCATTGATGGCGTGCAAGCAAGTCAGTCAATCATTTACTTACGCTACATGAAATACACGTGCTGCTGAGGGTCACGCAGTATAATGTATTTTTAAAAAATGAAAGAAAAAGAAACTGTATATTTTCTCAGACATTCCTAATGCCTGGGGGCGACAAGCAGCTTGATAGTTTGGTTTTTACGGGATATGGTAGGTGCGTGACCAGAATAACCTATTTTATCTGCAATATTTCGAGGCTACTACTGAGGAAATGGTTAATAATTTCAAAAATAAAAAAACCTTTAGAGAAAACATTTGTTTGTTGAGGATTAGGATATATTATAACAGAAATAGTAAAATTAAAAGCAGATATCTGGTTATACATAAATTCCATGTAAAAGGAAATACAAAAGCATACAATTAGACTGCATAAGTAGATTTTTATTAAAACATACTTTTAGGCTGTAAAATAAAATAAATAAAAGAAATCTGAATTTTGCTACTTTTCTTCAATTTAAAAATAATATTCAAACGAAATTGCTTTAAATTTTGGTAATAAACTACCATAAAATCCCCTGCATATCATCTCTTTCTTCATATTTTTCAATTTGTGTCATTAAGTTTTTCAAAGTATTCGGTAAATGTACAAAATAAATTCAGTTGCTTTATATCTTTTATCTAAATTATTTCTAAAGGAATCTGTGTTGACCATCAGCATAACAATCTCTAAGCCGTCTTAAGAAACAACAAAATTAACTTTGTAAATGGGGAAATGTAAATGGAGGAATGAAGGAAAAATTTTAATAAATGGCAAATAAATTAAATTAAGTCAATAGAATAATTTAAAATTGAAATTATTTTGTTTAAAGACGATTATTGTTTTTTTTTTGGATTCCTCTACCCTTATTAGGTCATTGGGTAGGAAGAAACAAATTTTCAGAAAAATTTGTTCAAATAATTTTGATATAATATTTCTAATATGTTTAGGCAAACAACATTCAGCACCACAAATTTATGTAAGAGGCCACAAATTATTGAACAGTCTTTCCCACATTGTGACACATGAAAAAAGGAAAAGAAAGACAATAAAAAGAAAAGATAATAAAAGGGGACAGTGCAATATATTCATATTGTAGGTCATGCAAAACCAAAATCAGTCCTAGAAACTACTCTTCTGATGTGTTTCTTAGTCCTCTTAAGCAACAGATCAGAAAGCTTTTCGAAGTATTTTGAATTTAGAAAACAAATCATTATCATTATCATTATCATTATCATTATCATTATCATTATCATTATCATTATCATTATCATTATCATTATCATTATCATTATCATTATCATTATCATTATCATTATCATTATCATTATCATTATCATTATCATTATCATTATCATTATCATTATCATTATCATTATCATTATCATTATCATTATCATTATCATTATCATTATCATTATCATTATCATTATCATTATCATTATCATTATCATTATCATTATCATTATCATTATCATTATCATTATCATTATCATTATCATTATCATTATCATTATCATTATCATTATCATTATCATTATCATTATCATTATCATTATCATTATCATTATCATTATCATTATCATTATCATTATCATTATCATTATCATTATCATTATCATTATCATTATCATTATCATTATCATTATCATTATCATTATCATTATCATTATCATTATCATTATCATTATCATTATCATTATCATTATCATTATCATTATCATTATCATTATCATTATCATTATCATTATCATTATCATTATCATTATCATTATCATTATCATTATCATTATCATTATCATTATCATTATCATTATCATTATCATTATCATTATCATTATCATTATCATTATCATTATCATTATCATTATCATTATCATTATCATTATCATTATCATTATCATTATCATTATCATTATCATTATCATTATCATTATCATTATCATTATCATTATCATTATCATTATCATTATCATTATCATTATCATTATCATTATCATTATCATTATCATTATCATTATCATTATCATTATCATTATCATTATCATTATCATTATCATTATCATTATCATTATCATTATCATTATCATTATCATTATCATTATCATTATCATTATCATTATCATTATCATTATCATTATCATTATCATTATCATTATCATTATCATTATCATTATCATTATCATTATCATTATCATTATCATTATCATTATCATTATCATTATCATTATCATTATCATTATCATTATCATTATCATTATCATTATCATTATCATTATCATTATCATTATCATTATCATTATCATTATCATTATCATTATCATTATCATTATCATTATCATTATCATTATCATTATCATTATCATTATCATTATCATTATCATTATCATTATCATTATCATTATCATTATCATTATCATTATCATTATCATTATCATTATCATTATCATTATCATTATCATTATCATTATCATTATCATTATCATTATCATTATCATTATCATTATCATTATCATTATCATTATCATTATCATTATCATTATCATTATCATTATCATTATCATTATCATTATCATTATCATTATCATTATCATTATCATTATCATTATCATTATCATTATCATTATCATTATCATTATCATTATCATTATCATTATCATTATCATTATCATTATCATTATCATTATCATTATCATTATCATTATCATTATCATTATCATTATCATTATCATTATCATTATCATTATCATTATCATTATCATTATCATTATCATTATCATTATCATTATCATTATCATTATCATTATCATTATCATTATCATTATCATTATCATTATCATTATCATTATCATTATCATTATCATTATCATTATCATTATCATTATCATTATCATTATCATTATCATTATCATTATCATTATCATTATCATTATCATTATCATTATCATTATCATTATCATTATCATTATCATTATCATTATCATTATCATTATCATTATCATTATCATTATCATTATCATTATCATTATCATTATCATTATCATTATCATTATCATTATCATTATCATTATCATTATCATTATCATTATCATTATCATTATCATTATCATTATCATTATCATTATCATTATCATTATCATTATCATTATCATTATCATTATCATTATCATTATCATTATCATTATCATTATCATTATCATTATCATTATCATTATCATTATCATTATCATTATCATTATCATTATCATTATCATTATCATTATCATTATCATTATCATTATCATTATCATTATCATTATCATTATCATTATCATTATCATTATCATTATCATTATCATTATCATTATCATTATCATTATCATTATCATTATCATTATCATTATCATTATCATTATCATTATCATTATCATTATCATTATCATTATCATTATCATTATCATTATCATTATCATTATCATTATCATTATCATTATCATTATCATTATCATTATCATTATCATTATCATTATCATTATCATTATCATTATCATTATCATTATCATTATCATTATCATTATCATTATCATTATCATTATCATTATCATTATCATTATCATTATCATTATCATTATCATTATCATTATCATTATCATTATCATTATCATTATCATTATCATTATCATTATCATTATCATTATCATTATCATTATCATTATCATTATCATTATCATTATCATTATCATTATCATTATCATTATCATTATCATTATCATTATCATTATCATTATCATTATCATTATCATTATCATTATCATTATCATTATCATTATCATTATCATTATCATTATCATTATCATTATCATTATCATTATCATTATCATTATCATTATCATTATCATTATCATTATCATTATCATTATCATTATCATTATCATTATCATTATCATTATCATTATCATTATCATTATCATTATCATTATCATTATCATTATCATTATCATTATCATTATCATTATCATTATCATTATCATTATCATTATCATTATCATTATCATTATCATTATCATTATCATTATCATTATCATTATCATTATCATTATCATTATCATTATCATTATCATTATCATTATCATTATCATTATCATTATCATTATCATTATCATTATCATTATCATTATCATTATCATTATCATTATCATTATCATTATCATTATCATTATCATTATCATTATCATTATCATTATCATTATCATTATCATTATCATTATCATTATCATTATCATTATCATTATCATTATCATTATCATTATCATTATCATTATCATTATCATTATCATTATCATTATCATTATCATTATCATTATCATTATCATTATCATTATCATTATCATTATCATTATCATTATCATTATCATTATCATTATCATTATCATTATCATTATCATTATCATTATCATTATCATTATCATTATCATTATCATTATCATTATCATTATCATTATCATTATCATTATCATTATCATTATCATTATCATTATCATTATCATTATCATTATCATTATCATTATCATTATCATTATCATTATCATTATCATTATCATTATCATTATCATTATCATTATCATTATCATTATCATTATCATTATCATTATCATTATCATTATCATTATCATTATCATTATCATTATCATTATCATTATCATTATCATTATCATTATCATTATCATTATCATTATCATTATCATTATCATTATCATTATCATTATCATTATCATTATCATTATCATTATCATTATCATTATCATTATCATTATCATTATCATTATCATTATCATTATCATTATCATTATCATTATCATTATCATTATCATTATCATTATCATTATCATTATCATTATCATTATCATTATCATTATCATTATCATTATCATTATCATTATCATTATCATTATCATTATCATTATCATTATCATTATCATTATCATTATCATTATCATTATCATTATCATTATCATTATCATTATCATTATCATTATCATTATCATTATCATTATCATTATCATTATCATTATCATTATCATTATCATTATCATTATCATTATCATTATCATTATCATTATCATTATCATTATCATTATCATTATCATTATCATTATCATTATCATTATCATTATACCGCCATCCCCTTCAGGTGCGCTCTTAGCCCCTAAGAAACTTCGTCAAAAGTTTCAAGTCCGGTCTGCCGTACTTAAGAAATTCAGAACGACGCCCAAATTGTGGATTGATCGACGCCCTATAGTGGCGAAGTCCCCTTTGAACATGTCAGTGTTCTAAGCGTCTGGCAATTTACCAGTTTTTGAATAAATTGAGGATGGTAGTAATGGTAGTAATATGGAACCGATATATCATTACCATCTATTTCGCAGTGACCAGGTTCCAAAAACAACTCGACTTTATTTCCAACCGCAAGCTTTTACACTATCGAGGTTGATCTTAGCACATGTAACAATGGCAATAATCTCAGTCTGGAAGACACTCAGCGATCTTTTCATTGAAGCGACAAGTCTACTTTGAGTCCATGAGCACCAGCACGGATGCAGTCATTCAATGGAGCCTTATTTCGAACTTAGGCCACATAAGACCAACAATCCCGGTCCTGCCAAAGTACAGATTCAAAGGACCGAAGATGGTTCTCCGACTACCCTGCGTAGAATGGATAGTCTTTGTGATGCATATTTTGGCGGAAAGCTTTGCCATCGAACATGCCGCCACGCCATCATCATCACATAGATGTGAAGCGGTGACAAACCAATCATGGCCTCCAAAGCCACTTTTGAACACGTCTATGTATGCTTCCTAATTTATTCTTCAGCTTTTCTTCATCCAGCTATTGTCGCATAAGTGATAATGGGCCAAGTATTAGCGGTATATATCCATAGTGCCATTTTTCGGCGAAAGACCCGTTGTCTTACCGTAGGAGAAGTGACATGCTCAGAGGGTCCTTGTCGCCTGGGTATGGACGGCAAGTCTTACCGGAGGTAAATTCTGGTACCACGGGAGTCAGGAACCCCAGGGACCTAAGTCCCAGCCTGACTCTGGTGAGGAATCTTTGTGGGAGCAAAGTGAGGGCAGGGGGAGCGTAAGCGGTAGGTGTTAAGATAGTCTCTGACACTTTACCAAGGTGTGGAGGTCATGTGCAAATAACTTGACTTCGAATTTGGTACTCACTGGTGATTTTTGTCATAGGTGGGGGCGTTGGTGGACGCATTGTATTTGTTCGTACCTCTGGCACCGAGGCGTATGCCAGCGTGGTTATACTTACTTAAAACTGTGTCTTACTTGGTCTATATGGCACCAATGTGCGAGTTTAAGCTAATCGTTCTATCCAGAATAACACCTCTACCTCGTAAGAAAAGTTGATGGTGCTACCTGTAAAAGAATTCAGTCACATGGTATGTTGTATCACTTTGTGAAAGGCACAACAACGGTTTTTAAAGGATTCACCGTGAGTCCTTCCTAAGTGCATCAATTTGACACCTTGCACAGGGCCGTCCTCGTGAGGTCACACAATGTACTCTCATATTTCCCCCGGACTGTTATAACGAGGTCATCAGCGTAACGAATTTCACTGACATTCTCATGAGTCAACATGGAGAGTAAACCAGCAATTATTATCGTCCGTAACAATGGAGAAAGCACCCTACCCTGAGGACACCCTCTTGACGCCATCATAGTGGATTTCTCCCCATGAAGAGACACGCTAATGATCCTGCTCCTTAGCATGGAACTGATCCATGCTATAATTGAATAGCTAAAGGCACAAAAAGCCATATTCCGATCAGAGATTGCCTTGCCAATAATGCCACAAGAGACAATGAATACGTTCTACTTTTAAAGCAGGTCCGAGACGCAGGGGATTTGGGAATTTGGACGAAGAAACTATGGACTACATCATTCTCGGATACAGGCGATATTGTCCCTAAAAAAGCCACCGGAATAGCTGAGTTATATAAAAGGCATTGTTGCCCTCACAAGGCTGCAGAGCGATTTGACTGACACTAATTGACTGCCTTAATGAATTAGTCTAAAAAGCGTATATTCTTTAGTACCACAAGCCATCAGCTGAATAAATTTTAATGACAACTTTCTTGTCAACTGCATTACCGACAGTGGTATACATTTTTTGCGGATATTGTTACTAATTTCACGGGATTAATAAATATGTGGTCATCTTGCTGTTTATCATAGTTTTCTCTTCAGGAACCTTATGATTAATCAAATACTAAATTCGACGTAGTGGAGTATTGCCACTCAAGGCGGAAAAAAGTCTTCAAAAAAGGCATCTCAAACTACAATAGTATCTCTTGTTTAACAGGAAAAAAAAACATTCCTATGCCATTACTTTCATTTCATTTTCTATTTATTTAGTTGAAATGGCTTTATTTAAACGGTTGAGCGAGCCAGCGCCTTGTCGCCTCGAACAATAAAAAATGTCATAAAACAGGCAACATTCTCAACTCAATTCAACTTAATTTTTGTTTAACAAACAAACAAGTAAAGTCTGCACTGACAACCTCTTTAGGTATCAAAAAAGGAAAAAACAAAAATCGCTCGAAAAAAATTCGCAAAAAAGTGATGAAAAAAACATGCTTAAGTGGAAGGGACATTGAATAGAAAAGATTTGAAAATATTTAGACATTTAAACGCTTTAAAGGTAAATAAAAAAAATGTTGCTGAAGAGGGTGAATATATTATGTAAAAACGTTAAAACAAAAAGTAACAAAAAATGCTGATCAAGTCAGGCTACTAACTGCCAATACTAACTGTATTCAATAGATAACTACAGAAATAACAAAGTGAGATTTTCTGCAGTTTTTATTAGCAGGTTATATGACAACATGATCCGAATATAGACCGATTTTAATCGAATTCGTTTCCTAGAGAGATAATGTACAGGCTTTCTCAATAAGCGAGTGTCTTTCAGGCGGAAGTTTATAAGGTACTGATGGCGGCGGAAGAGGTTTTATTATTTATTAATTATAATTTATTATTTATTAATATAATAAGCGCCACTTAAGAGGTACATAGTGCCATACAAAATGTCCTAAATTTACTACGATCTTTAGCTAAACCTTTGATCTTCATCCAGCTTAATTCCCCATCAACATCTCGCGCTATTGTCTGTCGGTTTTAGCAATGTGTGCCCAATTCAAAGCGTTTTTCAAAATACCATCTCCTTCATCTACTGTGAAGCTCCGAGTTGGAAATTCAGTTATGAGGCCGTCATCTAGAGAGAATATTTCTTAGGCATAGGTTGATGAAAACTTGTAATATGTTCTTGCCTCCACTGGTACGAGTTAAGTTTCACTTCTGTAAAGAAGTACAGACTTCAAATTAGCGTCGAATATTCGAGTTTTAGTTGCAGATGATAGTTGCCGGCATCGACATACTTTTCGAAGCCTTGCAAATCCCCCTTTTACCATCGCAAGTCGAGCCTCGATATCCGTTTTGGCAACGCTCTCTGTACCTCTTCAACACGTTTATCATCAAGAAAGATGCGATCAGTGCGTGATTTATTCACTCGCATGGCAAATACTTCAGTATTTATGTGTATTGACAATCAAGCAACGTTATGAGTCCCGCCATCAAAAGTGGTGATCACAAGGCTGGGCGAGTTGTGCATAGATAACCTAAACGTAAAAAGAGTTGCTTTGGGTTCCGGAACATAGTGATATTAAGGGAAACAAGGTGCATGTGCGACATGCTGGCTCGAGAGTAGATTAGTTCATTTCACCTTCTGTGGATATTGTGGATTCTTTTACTCTAATGTGGAAAGTCAAACGTTACTTATGGCTGTTGTTTCTGAGAAGATCGGAATGCAGATGGAGGAAAATGTCAGTGTGCACCAGTTTGATGAAAACCATACTATGAGAGACCAGAGATCGACACTCTGTTGAGTTTTTCGCAAAGAAACATTTTCGGTTTTGTGGCAATCAGCACTGGGTGCTCGACTTTGGGAGACCATTACAGGATTCTCATGATAGGCAGCAGCATTGTCTGTAGAAGCTGTTGCGAGTATGAGGTTAAGAAATCGGTGGCTTATCTTCTGTGTGAATGCTCAGCTCTGTACAGAAGCAAGCTTAGCATATTGGGGGCTTCGAACTTTGCAAATCCAGGCAGCAGTATGGCGGACATAGTCCCAACCGGGATTGTGCTGAATTTCACTGGTTGGATAGACCCTCTGTTCCAAGCACTTCACGATGTTTAAGGAACGCTCGAATACAATACTTCATCATATGGTTTGCACACGACTTTTGTCTGTTTGGAACACTACAAAATAATACGGGATTTACGACCGTTAGGTTGATGTCATGTATTCTTTGTAATAGGGTGCTCAAAGTTTGATTGATTATAAAGTGTGCAGCAGCCAGCCATACGAATGAAATAATAATTCGTTTCTAACCGGAACAATTGTACTTCACAACCAAAAAATAATTGTGGCAAGATTTCAAACCGTTTTTGTTTTATTGCATTTTTATATTTAAGCTTTTAGATGGCCCACCCTATATTATTCTTCACTGCGTTCTGGTGTTAGCTTGCCTGTGTATTATTTAATATAACCAGTTAGCTGGTTCTTTCATTTAAATAAAATTGTTCTTAATTCTTGAAGCGCAGAGAACTTAAAATTAAAGTGACAATCAATACTAACAATAATTCTAACAAATCTCATAAAACGGTGTGCAGAGGCCATAAAAGATAAAGTTAATTACACAAAGTATTGAAAGTTGCTTAAGCTTCGAACAGTTACTCAATGAGCTGATTTCGTTTTTGTTGTTGTATTACTTGGTAGAGAAATTCCCTTTGTTATTATAGTTATATGGTAATTTAGGTGCCTAAGATAACAAGAATTAAATGTTTTGCTTTGAGTACTATACGAGTCCTTAATTGCCTAGACAAGAAAAGTTGCTTAGGTTTCGAACAGCACTAAATGTAAATTCATGCAGCACGTATTTAACAGCGTGAGTGTCACATTCGTATGATAGGTAAGACACCCACTTCGAACCAAAAAGTCGTCGGTTCAATCCCAGGCCACACCATCTGACACTGATTATGTGTATTAACGCTGTAAAAAACTTCACTAACTAATAATATATTAATATCTGCTGTTCGGAAATGGCGTTTGTGGGTCGCTTTCAATGCGTTTCTCCATATATAAAAATCAATATTTATTTATAGAAGATAAGAAAAAGTTATCGTTGCTTAAGTGTGCATACTAGGGAGATAGATTATTCGATTTTGTTCAAAAACCGGTTTCCGAATAAATTTCGGTCATAAATGTATCAAATAACCGGTTGACCGCTTCTGTTATTGAAATAAAATTCTTCTCAATTCTCCTTGCATTAGCAGATAAAATTGATAAATTTTTGTCCAATGTTGTAGTTTCTAGCAAGTAAGAATGCTAGAACAACGTTCGGCCTTTTTAGCGTCTTAACGCACATTTCTTTCTCGGCACCGCAACGTCTTAACATTTCATCCAGTCATTCATTTTTTATAGCGTATTTTGTAAGATTTCTACTTGCCAACGGCTAGAGACTGCTTGAAATAGAATCAAGTTTTCTTTGCTGCACAATAACGTCAATCTCATAAACATATTTAAGATGGTTAATAATTCCTTGCGTCAAAGAGGCTTTTCAGCTTAGTATTTAAGGACCGGTTATTCGTGTTTAAATAACAGGTTTATTCGGTATTCGAAAAATGGACATTTTAAAAAAACCGTATTCGACAAAACCAAAAAACCAATTAAAACCGGTCGAATAATAACCGTTCGATCTCCCTAGTGCATACCTTTTTCGATCTACTTTAGTTTTCACGTTCTATGTGATACGTTCAAGGCTGTCATATATACAAAACTAATAACCAAATTTATACACATAGTTAAACGATGAGCGTATTTGCAATAAAAAATATACAAACGTATAACAACTATACTTATTTAAATTAACCGGTTATTCGTGTTAAATCAAATGGTATATTCGGCATTCGAAAAATGAAGGTTTTAAAAAACCGTATTCGACTAAACCAAAAAAACCGGTTAAAACCGGTATCCCTAGTATCGATTATTATTGTTAGCGTTTTATGTTTATATATTGTTACGAAAATAAGGTTGGACACCTCTGCGTTTATTACATCGCTAAAAAAATAAACAAAAGCTGCAAGAACAACTATACGTGCTGTTTACAAATAACCAAATCTACAACAACAACCATTAGCAGAGATAACGTTAATAAAAATAACACGGCAACAACAGTAATTAAGCAGCAAACAAAACAAGTAACACACAATAAACAAGCAACAACAAATACTAAGAGCAGAAAGAGGTAGATGTTCACATACGCATGGCTACAAAAGAACTAAAAAGAAATGAAAAGAAAGAAATGGAATCTACCTGAAATACCGAGAGGTTCGAGAGCTTTCGATGAGTTGTTTAGTCGATGCGAACAGCAATCAGTTTATTTGGTGTAAACTCAGTGAACAAATCGATGTGTCGTAAACTCAGCGAGTGCAGTTTTTTAAGTAAAGTTAACTCAGTGAAGAGAGTTTATAAGGAGTAAACTCGTGAAGCTAGTAGTGAAGTAAAAAACCAGTTTAGTTGGAGCTAACTCAGCAAAGAGAGTTAAGTGTGGATAACCTCGGGTTGAAAAGGTTGTGATCGAACCTAAGTTATAACTACGATCGGGCTGGAAGATCTTTAAGTGGAAAGATCTGTCGAGTAATTGTTGTTGCTTACAAGATGTAAACAGACAGAGTAATTAAGAATAAAAATTGTTATTGCCTGTAAAAAGATTACAAGCAGTGGTGCACATAACTGAGTTGAATAAAAGATTTTTTTTATTAAAACCAAACAACATTTATTTTATTTTAACTACAATCTACGAACTCATAAATACACGTTTTTAAAAAGGTAAAACGTAACAATATATATAAGTCTTGTAACGACATGTTACAGATTCACTAGTGCCTCCCTGCAATCAAGGTTTAAAACTCAACCATCAGTTGTACTTCGCAAAGTACCTCATCTGTAAAGAGAAAAAGGTATTTGCAAGGAAGCTATAAATCTAAAATTTTTTATTCGATATAAAAAATGATTCCTTGTCTTTTGGTATATTAACAACTAGGAGTTGAACTGGTTTTTAAATGGTGTTACAAACGTTAGCTCAAAACTCATATACCTCAAGTACACTATACGGGCAATTTAGTTTATAACACAAAGATTTGAAAAAACAAAATAAAAAAATATCATTATTTTTGGCCAGCAGGCAAATAAAATTCAAAATAAAAAACTTTTTAGTAAAAGCTTTTAATAACAAAACTTTTGTAAAAAAATATTTACATGGACTAATCCCCTTATATCCTCCCTGTTTCATAACTTTCAATGTTTACCTCAACTTTTTTTTTAATAACAAATACTTCGCATCTACTCGTATGTTGCTGGCTTTCAAAGCCCTTAGGGCCAAAGGTGAAGGAAAAAACTTTTTCCATTTTGTAATTTTTTTATAATTATTATTAGTCATATTGTTGTTTTTGTTGTTCTTTTATTATTAAAAATTCTTTAATATGGTTAAGAAATAACAAATTAAAAGAAATTAAAAACATCATTATTAATTATCATTAACATAACGATAATGTTTCTAATGAATGGTAATATTCTTCGAAAAAAGAAACTTAAAAAAAAGAATTTCTCAAATTTTTCGACGACTTTCTCCCTCTCACTCTTTTCCAGATAACAAGAATATGCGTCATGATTTTGGTAATTGCCGACATACATATACATAAATTAGTTTCGAAGAAAATATTATTGCTATCGGTATGTAGTACATATAACTAATTAAGTAGTTCACATAGGGCCTAAAATTTACTCCATTCGGTTCTGTTTAGTGCCAGAATCTTCAGCTCATTCCACGATCACTTGCACACAGCTGCTTAGGCATCCAGCTATCTACGCTATTTGTAGTTTGGGCGTTTCCTCTTCGGGTTATGTCGTTCAGGCATCTACAAAGCGAGTTAACGATCCAGACCACATTTTGCGAGGGCACCGATTTACAAATACTTGTAATGCCTGCAAATTTTGGCTACGAGTGTTCCTAGTCTCGCAATCATATAACAGCACTGATTTTATACATTTACTAAAAATGTTGCACTTATTGCGGATGGAAATTTAACTTCAATGATTTGCACCCGATTCTATTTTTAATCTCATTGAAAAGGACCTACAGTTTAACGCTGTCTCCGAATGGCAAATGCATTAGAAAAGTTTTCAGTAGTAAGTAATACTCATAACCAGTTACTAGATAATGTTATGAGGTGATACCGCTGTCGAAAAACCTTTTTTTAAGATGGTCTGACCTCGTATTGAACCGAGGACCTTCTTGTTGGTAGAAGGGTGTCTTACTTATCATACCCCAGCGGCAAACATACATACATATCAATGAGATCAAATTGTTTGGTATTTTAATACTAAAGTAGCAAGAATTTGATGACCTTAACAAGCTTTTTGTCTGAATAAAACCGGAAACTCTAGGCATATGAAGCCTATTTCGTTCCAGGGAAATTCCATTAACAAAAATAAACTGAGAAAGTTCGCAAATTGTACCAAATGAGTAATTGGTGTACCATTGTACTTTTGAGTCTGAAATTGTACCAAAAATAGTACTCGTACAATTGTAACAGCTTTTTCAACACTGGTGTAGATATGGAAAAGAGAGAGAGGAAGACAAAAAGTGAAAATAAACTTCAATTACGATTAATTTAGGTGGCAGTGGTGTACCATACCACAGCGGCAAATTTAACTAAATCCGTCTTTATTCTTTTGAGGTAATCACTTGATTTTGAATTATATTGCTTAGGTAGCACAATGACTCAACTTCGTCAAGGTTTCGCTAACCGATAGTGAGAGTTTATGGGAGTTTGTTGTAATCGTCCACATGATCTTGGCTTGGGCAATGTTTACTTTAAGACCATACTAAGCGGTTACCAGCTTATCCAGTTTGAATTGCATGTTCTAATGGTTATGTACCAGTAAAAGAATATAATCTGCATAATCTATGTAATGTAAGCGTCCATTTAGACCCTAGACAATACATCGTTGTTTGGATGTGGTATTACGGCATCATCAATGTCTAAATGGAATAATAGGGGCAATAGACCTATCGAGGCGTGCGCGAAGGTTACTTTTAAACGACAGATAGCACAAGTGCGGAGACACTTTTAGTTAAGGGTCTCCTGCGAATACAGGACAGTGTCCGAAGAAGCAATTGCTTTATGATAGATATTCACGCAAGAAAGCTGTGTCAGTTTTATGGAGTGTAAGGTACAGCACCGTCTCAGGAACAGAAATCAGAGCAGTGCTCACGATTGGTTGGAGAATGGCAGCAGAGATAGTAAATTCACCATAACGGCAATAGACATGTGCTCTTATACTCTGTGTACAAATGTGGACTACGAGACGGCACGACGAACTGTGTTATTATCTTACACAGCAATACTCGCATAATTTTGGCTGGCGGAAGTGTCCAAGCTGCCTAGGTGAACTCAAAATCGTGGAACACGTTACATTCGAATGTGACAGGTTTAACGACGAATGTAGTTCTCTACTTTCGTTGCATATCAACCGTTAAAAATTTGATTTACGAAATGTGTTCATCGAGTACCGAGTGCTATGTCGAAAAATTGTGCGCAGACTCGGCATAATCGAGGGGGAACGCGGGGAATTTCCGAAACAAACGGTGCGACAACGGAATCGACAATTGGTCGAGCGGGCGCTGCGAAAACAAGATGGATCGTACGGAGACAATTTGTTTTGGTTGGAGAAAAATATCACAACAAAGTTGTTTCATTCTAATATGTCCTGCGCTAAAAGTTTTACTTCAGCCACGGCAATTCCAATAGAGATCACTTCCTTATTAATTTGCCTTCTCCAGGTATTAGCAGATGTACCTCTTCTTCTACTGCCTTGGGGGTTCTATTAAATTGTCGCCCTAGTTATATTCTCGTTCGCACCTTTTTCATCGGATTATTTTAATGGTGATTGGTGACTCCAAGGCACGTTGCCCTAGATCACTATTCGATATTACGTTTGGCCTGAATAATTTTAAGTTTCTCCGTAAACATCGGTTGATAAATACTTGTCGAGACCATATGTCCTTGAGGTCTTCCACGACCGCACATTGGGGGAAAAAAGGCGACGGCACAATTGAACTGTAACAAACGTGACGTTTAAGCTAAGTGCTCTGGACGACTTCTTGACGTAATACTTAGTTGGTAGTTCTGGAAAGATTTACCTCGGACAGCGGGGTAATGTTAGTGGGTAAAGATCTCATATGAATGAAAATTGATTAGCTTAGTCATGTGCAATGCGACAATAGGTCTTTTTTGTTTCTCCGTCACTCTTCTTCAATGGGCGATTCCACAAAGCCATTGACTTGTTTCAGTTGCTTTAATCAGTTCATTCTCAAGCTAAGTCGATGGTTAGTCTACAATAATAATGAACTGGCTCGCCTCTATGTGATAGTGTAGTGGTGAGAATACTTGCTATGGAGATTCTTACTTAGCATTGTTATTTCTTCCATGTAGTTGGTGTTTACTCCTGACCATTCGCGTAATGTTTGTCAACATGATCAGGGTTGGAGTTTCACACTCAAAACCGCAATTAAATTTTTTCGTTATTTCGTTTTACTGGTGATTCGAAACTAACTCGCTTGTATTGTATACGCACTCTCTTACCACTATATCACACCACATCCATAATATAGGGCTTGGACGGTGTGTCTCTCCCTTCTTCGTGGCGAGGAGAGGAGCACTTAGTCCTATTTGTGTGAGGTGGTACATCTATAGTGTTTTACCCAGATTACTGCTATCTGGTCAACTTTTATCTACCTATTGATTTTTTTTATCTTGCAGCTCAATGTGACTGAAGGCAATTTCCTTTTACAAAAACAAAAATCCTCTTCATAATAATCTTTGGTAAATAAATGTAGAGTCACTTTAATTTCCCTATCGCCCCTTATCAAATCCCCAAATATTGTTTAACATTTCTGTACCCTTACCCACACTTTTTATTTCCGCTTAATATCATTGCTATGCTTCCTAAAACTGATATACGAGTTTTTCTTCACTATAAAGGCTGTTTAAAAAGCTGAAATACTTGGGTTATGGATTTGTTTCTTTTACTTCCTTTTAATATTTTTATTTTTATTAACATCTGGACTATTTTAATAATTCCGTTGTGTGCTTCTACCCTTTTGGCTAAAGACACAACCGAAAAAAAGATTCTTAAAATTCAATTCCCAAACCCCTTAAATATACAGCAAATATAGCAGAGAATAAATGAGTAAGTAAGGTTGTGTTTGTGTTATTTCTGAGGCAATTTTCCAAATTAAATACAGGAAATACATTTTCATCATTATTATCATCATCATAGTTATCATCGTTGTTATCATCTTAATTATCATGTTAAACGTAGTGATGGGATTGTTTTTTCCCCAGAAAATGTTGTGGTCAAAATCACGAAATGAAACAAAAAAACCGCAAACAAAAATTTGTTGAAAATTATGACGGGAGTGAAACAAAAAAGAGATGGAAGGGAGACAACATTGTGCTTAGAAAATAGAAAAAAAGAAATTGGAAAATTTGTTATCTGTTGTTGTTTCGCAAATTGAAAATAAACAAGATGACACAGTGTAAATATAGAAGTAGAGTGCGGTTTAGAAAAACTGCTATAATTTAAGATGTTATTCAAACCAAAAAACAAATAACAAAACTATTGCCAATACAATGAGTTTACGAGGTCAGTTTTTTAATTCATTCTTATAATTTGATATGTTACCAGCCACTTAAGGTACTAAGATGTCTATTATTATCATCATATAGACAAGGCACTATTGCAAGACACTAGGACCAATGGGATCTATTCTGCCCCTTCCGGCCTATAGTCTTTTTTAGCAGACCTATTGACTTCCTAATGAACAGTAGTAGGTCTGAAACCATAATGGTGGATATGATACCTAGTGAGACTATATATCTACCTATACACTCTCACCTAAACCTTTCACTATCTTCACATTCAAAGAATATGTTTTTGACTGTCTCTGATACCTGCGAGCATAGTTTTTAAACGTCGACATCTGTGACCACCATTCTATTTAGACGCGCTTTTAGTCTACATTGGACCGTAAGAAAGTCCGTTAGGAGTTTCACGTCCAGCCTGTCATACTTAAGAATCACACAGCGACGCCCTAACTGCGAACTGATGGTCGCCCTAGAATGGCTAAGTCCGCTTTGAGCATTTCAGTGTTTCAAGCATTTAGGAATTTCACAATTCTTAATTAGATTGAGGATGGTAGTAAGTGATGCTGCACAGAAATATTCCAGACCGATATAGGGTGTCATGGAACTATTTTGGTCAATGCATACACTATCTCATTACCATCACAGCGTCCAGGTACGCAAAACAACTGAACTTTATTTCAAAAAAAAGGTTTTGTAACGTATTGTAGCAATATTTGACTGGTCTAGATGTCATACGATTTGAGCCAAGTGTCCTTAAGATAGCAGGGCTATCAGTGAATTTGTTAATGGTCTTATCCTTTAGCCCACTGAGCAGGTTGATCTCCGCACAAGGCAATGACCACGATCTCAGATTTTCCGAGGCATTTCGGGATCCCTTGATGAAGAACTTTGCAAACATGCCGGCAACCTTAACACATACATGTGAAGCAGTGTCAAGCCAATCATTATTTTTGCCCCAGTTATACCGAGGCAGGTGAGTCTCTGTACCCTGCCTAATTTATTCTTGGTGGTAGCTTCCTCAGCCTTTCGCCTCCAAGCTATCGTTACATAAGTGATAAGCACGAAAGACCCCATTTCTCACCGTAGGAAGAGCGACTTGATCAAGAGAACATAGTCTCTAAAAAATCCATATAAACCCTTTAGTTGGCTTCGATAAGGGTTTGGTAACGTCATGAAAACGCCACCGTTAAAATAAAAGACCTAATTGCTTAGTAGGCAGAGGAACTTGATGGATTTTTATTGCTTCTGAACCATATTCCGTAGCCCTGTGGAATATTCCAAAGGAAAAGTAAACTCTTGGTTCGAACTCAAGTTCGAATCCCAGCAGAGGATGACAAAAAAAAGATAAATTTTATTGCGATTTCCAGTATTTAATAAAAAGACTTCAACCTCCCTCTATACAAATCCCTCTATAAGAGCCCCCTGACCTTCTAGCTTATCTTTGGCTATGAAGACAAACATAAGTAAGGATTACCACCACCACACTTAGCAATGATCTTCACAACTAAACACTATTATACGGAGGAGTGCCACAATAAATTAATCGTCTACTCAGCTTGAAAATCAACTTTATTACTGAAACTGGATGCTTAGTGAAAAGCCAATATGCATCCTAGAGGTACCGGCGACTAGTCAGGGGCCGTGTGAAGCCGGAACTGGAGGTAGAAATTTGGCGAATAAACTCGTGATACTAAACCTGACCGGAGGTATTCTGGTGTCACGGGAGTCAGGAGCAAGGATTCGGATCTCTGCCCAACTGTTTGGGTATGCCACCATGTGGGAGCTTCATGGTAGCTGTGGTTTAAAACTAAAATGCAGGCAGAGCGTGAGGTTCGGTGTGGTGTTGTATCTCCTCACCGGGTACTGTGACCCATATCACAGCAGTAGTTTAGATGGTTTCCAACACTTCACCAAGGTGTGAAGGTTGGTGTCCTAACAAAGCGTCTTTGAATTTGGCACTTACTCGTGATTGTCTTTTGTAATTATTATGGATGAGGGGCGTTGGTGGACGCATAGTATTCACCAGTGCCTTGGGAACCGTAAGGTATACAAGCGAAAAATCACGTTAACTAGGACATCACCACAACTTTGCAACACACAATCATACGGAGGCGTGCCACAGTAGATTAATCATCTACTCAGCTTGAAAACAACTTTAGTACCGACACTGGATGCTTTGAGGAGAGTCAATATGCTCCCTAGATGAGTGGAGGAGAAAAAAACAACATATTTTATCATAAGAGAGAGTGGTAGCATCGTTGATAAACCCGTTGTAATACCACTTAAAACGATACCCCAGAACTGATCACTAAATCCAGCATAGGACTTTGTCTAAAAGCACAAGTTCACTATATTAAGTCAGAAACCAGCTCGAAAATTTAATCAACCGCCACGATAAACCATCGAGAAAAGGCGACCCAATGTGATAAGTCTACGGCGGAAAGTCTGAAGTGCGGAAAGAACGTGCCTTCTAGCATTCTACGCTGCCTCTTCTCTTGCCTACCCATGATACAATGACCGATGAGAATATATAGATTAGAGGAGATATTCCCATGATCCACCTTGAACAGTTGATTGGTAAGCTTTCTATCCAATCTAGGCCAGGCGAGTCTAGCGGTGAAGCAAGATTATTCCTCCTCTGCTCAGGATCATCTATCGTCCAGTAGATACCTCTACGTAGTAGGCAGCTTAACGGAGGTAAGAATATATTTTAGGTAATTTTAGAACTAATCAGTGCAGATTCTATTTATTGAGCAATGAAGCATCTGAACATGTACTGAGTGTCATGCTATTTCAGCTCACAGGATAAAATCTTTGGGATATGTGTGGTAAAGAAGAAAGCCAAAAGAGGCATTTGGTCTCTCACGAAACAAGATAATTGGCGACATAAATATTTAGTCCTCTTCTCCCTACAAGGAAATAGAGCCTCAACAAATTTACTCCGTTCGGTTCTGTTTAATGCCAGAATCTTTGGCTCATTCCACGATCTGTTGCACACAGCTGCTGCGGCAACCAGCTGTCTGCGGGGCGTGTGGCTTGAACGTTCCCTATTTTGGGTTCCCTGTTAGTTCCAATCGATGGCATTATGAAGAAAATTAACTAGTATTTATCATACAGCCCTCGTATTTTTCCCTCATCTTATACCAAAGTAGTAACACCCTTAAGATCTCTTTTTCCAAAAAAGTTGGCAAAAACAAATAAAATGGATTTTATTTTCTATTTCCGCTTAAAGGTCATCATGGCGTAACAAAACGGAAAAGGAAATTTCAAACAGAATTACAAAAACTAAACACTCGAAATAAAAATATCATTTTTAAGAGATGAGAATACTTCTGTGGATTTAGAAGGAATATCCTTTAACACCCTTTAATAAAGTGCTAAATAAAAAGGCTCTACATTTGTAATCAATTTCGATTATAAAGACGGTTTTCTCTTCAATGTGGGTCACAATCAATTTCAATCAATTTCTTCACATTGTAATAGAAAAGTATTCAATAATAATGCAGTGTGGTTATAGGGTGATAATATTGTTATGCTTAAATCGTCTGCTATAATAGCAAAGTAAACTTTGGGTTTAGTTTTTCATTAAAAACTTGAGCAACGAGGACTTGGAAAAGTTCTTTACAGATTTGATTATCGTGTAGTTAATTGGATGCGTTTTAGTGGGCGGAAGTGTGAATTTCTTATCAAAAGTCAAATAACAACTAACTGAGTTGCCATAAGAGTTATCTCCTTTGGTATATAGAATTTATTTGGAAAATTAGTTGTTTTTTTCTCCGTCACTCCTCTAGGGAGCTTATTGGCTTTCCACAAAGCATCCACGAAGTATCCATTTCTTTGTTTTAGTTTCATTAATCAAGTTCATTTTTCCAAGCTAAGTAGATGGATTGTGTAGTGGTGAAGATCCATGCTAAGTGGCGTTGGTAGTGATACTTACTTAGCAGTGTAATTTGTTTCCAGTAGGTGGCGCTTTTTGTCCTTATCATTTGTTTGATGTTTGTCATCATCACCAGAGTTAAACTGGGGGGTCAGGGGGTTCCTTAGATGGATTTCTAATTGCAAAACGGTGGAATACATTACTACTACTATTGTCCCCGAAATCTCTACTAAAATAAACTTGTCAGTTGAAACGAAAAGAGATAAGCTCGAAGGATGTCAACAGATCCACTTAAGCCACTCTTTCTTTGTTTTTGTAAGGCCATTGTCTTTCCTCAGTTTCGATCACCCAAAGTACCTTCGTCGTTCTCCTAACTGGTTCACTATTTTAAAATATTAATATTATTCTCCTGACCAGTACTATTGCAGGACACTTCGACCTATGGGATCGGCAAATCTGCTGCCTTCCTAATGAACACCAGCAAATCTGAAAACAAAATGGTGGATATGTCACCCAGTGAGACCCTGTGTCTACCTCCACCTAAACCGAATTCCCCTTTGAGCATTTCAGGGTTCCAAGCATCTGGCAATTTACCAATCCCTGATCAGATTAAAAATAGTAGTAAGTGGTGCTGCACAACAAGGCTTCGGGCCAATATAGGGGGTCTTGGAAGCTTTTCTGGCCAACGCATTCGCCGTTTCATTACCATCTATTCCACTGTGTTAAGGTACCCCAAAAAAACTGGACCTTATTTCCAAGCGAAAACTTTTGCAACATACCGTAGCAATATTAGACCAGTCTAGATGTCATTCGATTCGAGCCAAATGCCATAAGGCAGCTTGGCTGTCAGAAAATATATTAATACCGTTGAGCCCACTGTCCAGGTTGATCTCCGCACATATAGCAGTAGCCATGATCACAGCTTGGTAGACACTCAGCGGTCTCCCCAACGCTATAAACAAGTCTCGGTTGGGTCCATGCACACAGTTATTCATTTTAGAGCCATCGGTATACCAGTTTAGATCAAAGTTACTCTGAACTAAGACTGCATTAGGCCAACATTCCCGGACTTCCCAACGCATTTCGACTTTGCCGTCGAACATGCTGCCAACCTCATCGTATAAATGTGAAGCGGGGTCAGACCAATCAGTTCTCCAAGGCCGCTGTTTGATACATTCTCATTGCGCTAGTTATACCGAGGCAGGCGAGTCTCTGTACTTTGCCTAGTTTATATATGGTGGTAGCTTCCTCAGCCTTTCTCCACCATAATAATAGCGGTATACATCGATAGTGTCGTTTTTGGCGAAAAACCATATGTTTTACCGTAGGAGTAGCGACTTGCACAAAAAGCCCTTGTCGCTTGTTCTGAACGACAGTAATGTGTGAGTTTTTACTAAGCCTCCTGTCCAGAAACACATCGATATACTTAACCTCCTTAGAAAGGTTGATGGTAATACGCATAAAAGAAATACAGTCACATGATAACTTGTGTCTCAGTGTAAAAGCAACGATAACCGCTTTTGTGGGATTTATCGAGGGCCATTTTTGAGTGCACCAATTTGACACTTTGTCCAGAGCTGTCCTCATAAGATCACATACCGTACTTTCATATTTCCCACTAACCGTTATGACAAGGTCGTTAGCGTAACGAATTACACTGACACCCCTATGAGTTATCATAATGAGCCAGCCGTCGACTTCTACCGTTCCTAACAATAGACAAAGAACCCCGCCATCACAGTGGATTCCTTCCTATAAAGAGACGAACTAATGATTCTGCTCCTAAGCATGTAACTGATCCAAGCTATAATTGACTTATCCACTCTCGTTCATGCCAATGTCCTAGAAATGGAGTCAATACCTGTATTGTTCAAGGTGAACTGAATATCTAAGAAGGCACAAAGAGCCACTCTACTATTAGAGACTGGATTTTCAATACTGCCTAGAGGCGACAAAGTGACACCCTTAGCGGACCCTTCACGTACGCGAATTGACTGGAGTGAAGAGTGTATTCCATAAGATACATTTCCCTTATATAGACATCTATCATTCTTTCCATCGTCTTCAAAAGGAAAGATGAGAGACTGACTACATGACTATACGACTTGGAAAGATCACAAAGTCTACCTGACTTCGGTATAAAAATAACCATAATCTCTTTGCCACTCTTGTGGGTCATAACCCAAACCAAAGCTGGCTTTTAAGATCACTAACAGTTTTGATAGGATTATGTCTGAGCTTAAAAATAAGACGTTGGCATTTAAACCCCACTTCTAAATGTTATTGCCACGAAGTGCTTTGGGTCCTCCTAGTTTACTGTTAGCGCATTTCTGACTATAATTGTCAGCTTAATAGCTCTTTTGTTCACCTGTGATCTCCTAATATTTTGGCATCCTACCTTGGTCGCGGTAGCCCGCATTGCTCGTTTCTATCCATAAATATATTAACGATCGTTGTTCCCGTGTTCGCTCTAACACACAGGTTATCCTCTCTGTTAGACGACGGATTTGTGGTCTAGAAGCCAGTAGTTTAATTATGGCTTTTGCTTTACGATTTGGCACTTGATCACTAACCGTGGCTTGGAATAACTTGTTTGGGTCAAAAATACCATCACAAAAAAAAAAATCATTTAAGGACGAGGAGATGGGAAGACTGAGAAGCTTAAGTCTGCATCGCTAAAGAATCCTTTTAAAAGCGCTCCGAAAATTGAAAAGAAAAATAGTTGTGACAAATGTAGTTCATGATTTTAAATTTCTACTAACTTTTTGAACAAACCTCGTGCATTAATAAGATACCTGGTTTTCAAGATTTATTTTTTTTCATTTAAATTTTTTTGTATTAAATTTCCAGATTCTTCCCCACCAAAAAAAAAAAACAAAAAAAAAAAAAACAATAACATTGTTGCTGTTGTTAATGCTACTTTTCTCTTTGGCTGATTGTTACTGCTTTTAGCGCTTGTTATTTCCAATGTTAAAAGTGCTGAAAACGGATATGATTTCCATAAGAAAACAAAAAGAAAATCCTTCACTTTGCTTTGTATTTCTGAGCATTCGTGAAGGGTAAGCAATGAGAAGCAGTGTCAGCTCTAGTAACAGACAAAACTTCTGTATCATCTTCTGCTTTCTGTTCGTCATGGCAATCTATGATACTCGTACATCCGTTACAATTGCCCTGACAGTCTTAAAGTCTGTCGTTGAAGTTGTTAAAATAATTGTTGTTGATTCCGTCTACAGTTTTTCTTACAGTTTTTTGTTTTTGTTTTCTTAACCTTTAAGACACACTGTAGCTCTTTTTTAGGTAGCCAACTAGGGTTGCCAGATTCAACATTGCAAAATTCTTGACATTTACAGAAAAAAATTTTGATTAAAAAAAAAAAAAATAATAATTATTGAGAGTAAAAAATATTGGGTGTTCGTAAAAATTCGGTTGCAAATTGTCGGTAGATGACTCTAAAATGTAATATTTCTATTCATCAAGCAATACTATAGTTTATTTGATAGGTGCGAATGATTTCGGGCAAAGAAAAGTGATACGGCATTAATGTGCGAAAAAGATCATAGACGAAACAAGGTAAAGCATTGTAGACGGTGGCAAAGCCAGAATTAAACCAAGGAAGGCATTATTGTGTGTATGGTGGGATTGGAAGGGATTTGTTCATTAAAAGCCCCCACAATCTGGTCAAACGATTGATTCTGATCTCTTCTGTCAAATATTAATGAGATTGAAGTAAGCAATTCAATTCAAATGGCCAGAATTGATCGACGGAAAAGTTACTGTGTGACAACGCCAGATCACACACATTTTTGATATCCCGGCAGAAACTGAGATGGTTTGGTTGGGAAGTTTTAATGAATTTACTATATAGCCCAGACCAGTTTATTATTTGTTTCTGCAAAACGCTCTTAATGGATTTGTAGAGAACTGCAAAACGCAATTGAATCAGTTTTTTACTTCAAAAACAGAGAAAAGTTATCGATCAAAACGGCAGATATTTGATTTAATAAATCCCATCATCTCTCATGCATCTCGCTGTGATCTCAAAGCAGTGCAAGTGTTACTGAAAATTAAAGTCCAAATAAACTCAGTAAAGAATAACTTCGAAATTGGAAATCGAAAGTGTCGATAGATTTGTCCAACATCATCGGAAATGCAAATGGCTGAAATCAAGGGGCAGTAGAAAAAAACTAACTAGACGCGGAACGAAGTAAAAGTTATGATTAAAAATGAATCAAAATGTCACGCGAAAGAAATAATCAAATTCAACAGGTAAAACTCTTTCGCAATTTACGAGTTCACTCGGAGTCGCTATGCTCCATTGTGATATATTTTACAGGACAGAACTATTAAAAGAGGCCGAAAGGGCGGACATAGCAGAGTGAAAAAAAAGATCCCCACCTAAAGACCCAAAAATTTCAGTCCCTGACTGGAGCCAACCGGTACCCTAGACGAAGTTAATCAACTTTGACAGTGCCACATTCCTAAAACGGTCCAGATCATGGAAGCGACATGAACCTAAGTATCTTAGTCTAAGCTCCCATAGAACGGGACAATCACAGAGAAGGTGTTGCACTCACTCATTTTGACAGCTCCTACAGTATCCAGGGCAACATGCGGTCTATCATACAGTGCTCGATAATTGTGCCCGAAAGAAACCAGATCGTCCACCTTCAAAATCTAAGAAGAAACTTAGTTTTTCCATAGAAAGAAAAGGCCAAAGTATTCTGAATATTCCACAAGTGGTGATAGTGGTCTACCGGTGTTCCATCTTGTTCAATGCCCATCTATCAATCAAACTCGACAACGTACACAGACAGGCAAGCACGTCCCCAGAGCCAGAGAGATCCCATTAGTATCCCACTCACCACATGACTCGGCCATTTTTATTTAAACAAGTACGACTTGAGAATAATGATTGCGGCTAGACTATCTACACAGATCTTAATAAGCCTTGAGGCCTCGAGATTTAATTCTCGGATACGCCTAGCGGTCCTATCTATAGCGTAAACATCCGCCTGAAAAACAGTGCAATCATGGGGTAGTCTAAGAGAGGCCCTAAGGTCCAGATCATAAGAGTAGAAACCCGACCCTGTACCCGTTCCCGTTCTCGTCTTAGAGCCATCCTTATAGACCGCGACTATGTCATCTCGAAGGACTAAACCCTAGAAGTGTCCTACTGTCGTAAACTCTATCGAATTTCAAGGTAGGTACCGTCTAATCTGTCCGCCACGTTGTTCCGGCCACTTTCTGCAGGATGGTACAATGTACAATGTGAACGCGCCACAGTCCATCCAACTCCCAGACTTTGCAGAGACACATTTGACATAAATATTCAGCATTGTCTCCAGTCCGGCCTGAAGAGCGGAATTCATGGCACTGGTGATTGTAAGACATGCTAAACTCTGCATCCTAGTCAGAATGGTCAGTTGTGAATGCCATAGGTGAGGATTTGTCTATTGAACGCGCTGTATATCCAATACCAGACATGGGGTGTATTGGAGCCTATACTTTCCCAAATGTCTGCCTACAAATGTAGAGAAAATATAATGCCATGCTCATTCGATTTGACTATGGCGGCTTAACAGGTATAACTAAGGGTATATCGAATTTAAAAAAAATATTCAAACGAATTCTTCTCAGTGTACTTATATTGTACTTATATTGTCTTCAAAAAACACTTTCATTTTTGTTTCGCATATTATTTCGCTTTAGGGTAGACAACAATGGCAGCTACGTTTTATGCCTTTAAAACTAAGATTCTTGCTGTTGTTACTTACTATCGTTGCTGTTATTGTTGTTGCTTTTATTAAAGATGTCATCATTTTCTAGTTTTATATAAACCATAGTTTGGAAAATTTTTTGCAACAACAATTATCTTAACAAAATCCATGCCACCACAGTCATCACATTTCATACAACAGTAGCTATACTCGAAGTGCACATCTGCAATATGAGTTGAACTCATCATTACGTTGTTCATCATTGCGTTCCTTTTGGGGTTGACTGTCTGCTAGATTTTATAATAAAGGCATTGCTATCTTTTCGTCTCTTCGTCTGTCTGGTGTATTTGTAAAGAAAGCTGTTGTTCACTTATCACCTTCATAAAAGCAGTTGCATAAGTCGCTGCTTTTACACTACGGATTTTACAGATACCCATTAAACATCCGTTGCTACCACTATTGCCATGGAATTTCTGTTCTTTTGAGAGAGAAAACCGTAAGAATAGTAGCAAATTGCTTTAAATAATTTTGGTTTTTTTTTTAGATTATTTTTTAACTTTTCTTTTAAGTTTGAATTTTTGTTGGCGTCTTGAATAACTTTTTGACTCTTCCTTTTTTCCCTTTTGCAAGAGTAGCATGTTTTACAGTTTATCATAAATACCTGCCACATATGTTTCGACATTGTGATGATTTATTGTGACTGCAGCATGTTTAATGCTAATGTGGGTTTCGTTTTTTGGGTAACAAATCTGTTACAATTTGGTCTTGTCACGAAAGCAGATTTTCTTTTTTCTTTTTTTTATACAAAATTTTATAGAAATTATAGGGTGACCAGTTAGCAAAAATATTTTCGAGGTAGTAAGGTCGTTTTAAAACTAGCTCACTTACTCCAAAAAGACCTATTGTGATGCCGCACAGTATAATGACCCTGGAAATAAAGGTGCCTACATGAATACCTAGTCCAAGCCGGCTCCGATAGCGAACCGAACGATACCGGAACTTCTAGCGAAACCCTTCACCTCAGCACGAAGCCCGTGTCTCTAGATTCCGACCTCCTCCTTACAGCAATAACTGCACAACTTTGATCCACTATGCCAAAGACGGACCCCATGCCTGCCCGCTAGACAATAGCCCGAGAACATACTTACCACCGCCAAAATATTTCATCTTGGTAGGCTCATCAGCCGGTTAGACCTCCTCCTTTGATCAACCATCGGCCACAGCTCCCTCGCCTGCCCACAGGACGAAATCTGTCTTCATCTTCTGGAGAATATATTGCTGGCCCAGCACCTAAGATGCAGATGACAAGTAGAGATAGGCATACTAACACTTTCTATTGCTGGAAGACTCTGTGACGTCGTGCCCTTTCTGGTCAGTTCATCTGCTGTACAGTTCCCTGGTACCCATATGAGCCTGATACCGATATATTCCGCCATCTTTTTACAAGTGGCATTCCCACACCGTCCGGGAGTTAGTTAGCATAGACTCCAGAGACTTTATTGCCGCCTGTACTATCGTGGTCGATTATTAACCTTCAAAATGGCCGTCATTTCGGCTTAAAAGACACTGCAGTGATCAGGCAGTCTAAGCGAAACCTTAATATTAAAGTCCGTAGAGAAAACACCGCACTCCAGTCTCTATCGTTAATATCAGAACCATCGATGAAGAATCGCAAGCTTGTGGTACATCACTTCAGCGACTTTTGCCAGATCTTCTTCCAGGCATAAGCCTCATGTACTTAGCTATTGGTTGTGGATATGAGGTGTAATAATCCGTTTTGTTCGGAATTACATCGAACTGCGTCAAAAAAAAAAAAAAAAAATAAAATAAATAATAATCGTAATCAGTCCAGAGCAAACTGAGGCCCTTAATAAACCGAAAAATAACGGTAGATTCGGTGCATGAAAGGGAGGTAAAAGTTTAAATCGTATGTTCATCCTAAAGTCTATGCCTATGCTATATAGCCTAGGGAGAACTACTATGCCACCAGTGAGCATCTACTATGCTCGATCATCTTCCATCATATTCCTCCTCATCCTCGCACAGCCTATAGAATGCGGTATTTCTCTATCTACAAGTCATAGAGCGGATGCTGCAGTGGAACGTAATGACACGCGTATTCAGCCTCAGCTCCGTTTTACGCATGAAGAGAAGGGAAGACGTTCTACGAATAGAAATAACCGGCCATATGGACCTTAAAAACCAACAACTTGACGCGTTGTACCAGATTTGGTCACACTTTCCGACGAAAAACTTTTCGTGCTCGCTAATGACCCAACGGCGGCAGTACAGAGTTGTCAGTCTGAAGTACTGCTAACTTCGTGGTACTTACATTCAACTGTTTAAATAAGTGTAAAAGATTTCTCATACAGATTTCTCTCTCCCTGTGCGTAATAATACATGCTTGTAAAATCTATCATCATAATGACTTCTTTGAGAGAGTTTGCATTCCCCTTAATTAGATTAAATTACGTCGAAGAGGCCCAACTGGCCTTGGCACTGCGACCTAAAGAGATTTGTTGTGCACAACACTTCAAGGTCAGACCAGCCAGCATAATGGCCGACAACTGTAGAAATCTTATCGAGTCAATACTCGTGAGCAGATGACTATTAGATCACTCTGGAAGCGTCAATCGGAGCAGTATCCATGAGAATACCCTCTACTTTGTGCTCGAAGCCCGCTTTGCCAATTCATCAGCGAACTCGTGTACCATAACACTATGCCAGTGTGTTGACATTCGTATAGCACTTGAGTACTAGTCTCGAATATCCTAGTGCTAGAAGCACTCATGATATCACGCTGTATATTAATACGCACACAGCGGAGCTACTCTGGATCTCTGCTTGGAAAAAGCTGGGCCATTTGCATATGGGTTACCCTTAACTATGGTATTGTGCCTGATAATCTCGGCACCCACACCGTCACTTTTTAAAAATCCATTTGTGTAACACTGTAAACAACCGGGGTTGCCCTCTGGGTCCCACTCCCCACAACCATGTATAACAACTTCGAAATTGCGACCGAAGTTTAAGCCACCAGTGCACACGTCACTTTTGCCACCTCGTAACAGAGTTATACTGAAGTATTGGACCATCTGCTTAAAGACCTGCCAGCATATTGGACTACGCTTATTTCAGTGATTTACTATTCCTTACGTAATGCCATAAATTAAATTTCAAATATAAATAGAATAGAATTGAATCTGATGTTGTTTTAGTTCAATTCTTTTATAATTTTTTTCATCTGGTCATCCTGACAAATGGTTTAAAATTTATAGACTGAAGTGGTGGAAGGAAATGAAATACAACAACGTTTAGCATGCAAATAATTTTGAGATGGCAATTTACTTGTAGGTTTATGAAAGTAAAAGTTTTTGCCATTTTTTTTTCTTTGATTTTCCCTTTTCTAAAAAAAAAATATCGATTCATTTCGTTTTCCTTTTCCTTTTTTTTATAATGAAACCGGATATGGTTCTCCTATGGCATTCTTTTGACAGATTTCATGTAAAATTTAAATTTCAAATTTATTTGGATTTATTTTTTAGATTTAAAAGGGATTTGTATGGTCCATTGAATTTAAATAATAACCAGTTTTAGGTTTTTCTTGTGTAAGATAAGTCAAATTAAATTGCTTACTTATAATGGGGGTGACGTGGTGCAGTGGTTGGAGCGCACTCATAACAACACAAACGACAAAGATTCGAGCACCAGCAGAGGGCATGAAGAAAAAATTTAAATGAGGTTTCGAATGTTTAATAATAAGAAAAGGCTTCCCTCCAGAAAAAATAAAGAAAAAAGCCCCCCTGACCCTTCTCGCATACCTCTGGCGATGATGACAAACATCAGAAGAATGATCAGGAAAACACGCCCACCTACTGGGAAAAAATTAAAATGCTAAAAGTAAAGATCACCACCAATTAACAAGGATCTTCACCACTACACAAAAAAAAATCATATGGAAGAAGCTACAGCGGATTGATTAATCATCTACTTATCTTGACAATATCAAATTGATTAAAGAAACTGAAACAAAGCAATGGATGCTTTGTGGAAAGCCAATATGCTCTCTAAAGGAGTGTCAGAGAAAAAGAAAAAAAAACTTTATATACCAGCGTTAGGCAAACTAATTTTAATGCATTTTACAATTGTGTTAGTAATTTAAGAGTCTTTCACTCAGGCCACTTTGTATTGTGTTTTTCCACTTGTTTTCTTTTTACTTCTTTTTGTTTACTTTTTGTTTATTTTTTGCCTATGCTTGTGACTACGTACGTATGAAAATAAAAGAGAAGAGCAGCCCTTTGCCTTTGAACTTTATCTTCGCCATCGTTTTTGCTTCATATCAAGATTGCTTTGTCTAGTCTTTGTCGGTATATTTTGACTATTTTAAGGTGACTGATAGCACAAAAAAGTAAAAGAACTTTGCCATGACTCTAATAGACAACAGATCCACTTTGTTCTTCTTTGATGCACGTATACCCGAAGAAATCTACTGTCTTTGCTCCACAGTTACAAAACGTCACGAATTACTTTAATTACTTTACCCTACAGAGGGCCGGGCATTCGGACACAGTAGATAAAACACTGATTCCTCGCTTTCATACACGCAGCAGCATTTAGAGTGTCCGGTGGTAACCGTTACAAGACGGTAGATATTTCTTCTCCAGACTCTTATGAGGTTGTCGGTCCTACTGCTACTGCAGAAAGATCATGTATACATCGTGATGGAATAGGTAGAGAGACATTTGTCGACATTTATGAACCGCCCGCAACAAAGCAGTCTCATCACTAGTCAGCATATTAGCTACCCCATTTTCTTCAATATTGTTGCGTGTTAACCTTTTTAGGACGTTTGAGTACTTTTTAATTGCGTTAAATAAAATTAATATCACGTATGTTGTTGTTTTACTTTATGCGCTTATTTATTAAACTTCCACTTATTTAGATATTAGTCAACACCTTTACTTACGCCTAAATACGACTGTATTTTATGTCTTACAACTTTACGCAATGGCTTTCAAACTATAACTGAACTAACTAATGCATAAGGCGCCACAATTTATATTAATTCCGAATGGTGTTGTTTTTACCACACCATTGGAATGGTGTTGTTCTTACCACAACATTCGATTCATTTCTGTTAATTTAAAATGTAATAATCAAAATCGGTACGGTAGCATCGTTCAATATGCAAGTGGTAACACTGTTAATAGCACAGATAATGTAGTGCAGCAGACATATTAACAGCCTTGACACAAACCAGTATAGTTTATTGCTAAGACAACTACTGCATTAATTTAATTTTTCTTTCGGCACTGTTCAGTTCTGTAACAATATTACTGTGACCCGGGACACAAAATATTGTCACCTGACAATACAAGTCTTAGGATTTCTCTACACTCTCAACCAGTTTCACGGTCCTCTTACTTCTATGGCTATAAGGTTATCAGAGACTTTTACCTGAAATACACTTGCATAGTTCGGAGGCTTTTAGGATTTACGGATATTGGACCGCACGCGAAAACATACTTTAGCGTCCTAAAGGCCTTTAACAGTTGTGCATTAACGTCCAAAATATTGCGCTGGGTGCTGCGACATGAGGGGAACAAGGGACAGTAGGGATTTTAACAGGTCTAACTCAATTTTTTGACTTCAACAACAGTCTCCTAAAAGAGAGATTGAGAGAACATGGGAACGACACTAGTGGCATGGATCATTCTAAAACCTTTCAGAGCTAAGAGAGAGTGCAGTTTGTTCTAAAAGTGGTTAGGAATAGCCTAAGGACACTTTCGGGGGCTTATCCCACATTAGCACCTGCAGATTTTATTATGAGGAAGAATGGAGTTAATGGAGCACTTGATCACTAACTTTGTGGCACTGGCACATATGAAGTATAGGCTACTACACGCTGGGTTAGTAGCACTTTTGACACTGCCATTGAAGGAGAAGTTTAGGTTCTTTGGTTTATTGAATTTGTAAATGACAAGGAGGGGCTATATAGATCAGAGGTAGTTATTGTGCAAAGATTCGTCTTGGACATGACCTTACATTACCATACAGTCTATTCTGATATTATCTGTCCCTGGTGTGGTTATTACTCTACTATTTTCTTGAGCGTATTTGGACATCACTGACTGATTTAAAATCTATTGTAGTCAATTTGTAGTCTAAAACAGACTGTACCCGTATGATCTTCACTAACGAGGTATAACACAGTTAGTACTGCACCAGCAAAGGCCCTCAGAGTCCCTGAACTTCTCTTCACACTAGTTGGAGTATCAGTGATGTTACTTTTCTCTTTGGCCGGCCACCAAACAAAATAGCCGTCTTTAAGAATTAGTCTCACTATCGCCGTGAGAATTCATAGTTCCAATTTCGGCTGCAGCCTTCATTTACTTTCCAACATTCTGCTGCACCAATAGACAGATTTTTATATTTCTCTCATCAGTTAAGCTAAGTATTAAGAATGTCACCCAGGTAGTTATCAAACAGGAATACTGGAGAATGGCTTAGGTCCAATGCAAACTCGTTGAGCTCCTCTGTTCGCTCTTTCGATTGAGAGAGAGAGAGAGATGTTAGACAGTACATAGCAATTTTTGACTTATTTCACAATAGAATGGTACAGTAGATCTTTTAAATCGCAGTGCCATAGCTGGTTGGGCCTCTTTAGTCCTTATAATAACTCACGAGATGACAAAGCCTTCAAACCCTTGATTTTCTTCTTTGATGTTCTATAATACAAGGATGTCATGGATTTTAGGCCTGGAAAATTGATGGATAGACAACGCCCTGTGGAAATGGGGACCAACGGAATCAGTATCAGTTTCGCCACTGATCCCTTTTGAGTCTTAGCTTAAATTGGCATAATCCACGAATTATAAGATAGAAAGTAATAGAGTTATACGTGCTTAGCAAAGGTGAGTGACATTAAACATTAAACAGACAAAATCTTTTAAAAAATGCAAGAATGATGATGCCAAAACTAAAATGTTGCCACACGGAAACATTTAAGGTGAAAATACATAAATTCTTACTTACCTGAAAACCCAATAGACTCCAAACTTCTTTGTCGGATGAAAAGACACATGCCGTATAATTGTGGCCGTTAAATTGATAAATGCGTACCGAATGTGCCAATGCCACCGGTATCGCTGTGGTTATAATCAAAATCCAGGCCAAAATTATCGCTCTGTAAAACAATACATATATTATTCATTTTTGTTGCTGTTGCTGTTGTTGTTGCATTAAATCCTACTTACAATGTGGCATTTCTTTCCGTTCTCAGTGACATACTTGTCACTGGGTGCACTACGGCCAAGAAACGATCGAATGACATAAGCACTAGCGTATAAACGCTACAATGACACGTCACTACGATCATGTATTGGACAAATTTGCACCATAAATTACCGAAAGGCCATTCGGGTAGAACATAATCGGTTGCCGTAAATGGTACACAAAATATAACAAATAATATATCTGATACGGCCAAATTGATGATGAGAAGGTTTGTTGTTGAACGCATCTGTTGATTTGCCACCACCACTGGAAATGGAAAAAAGAAAGTGGAAAATGAAAATTCTGTATCATTGATCCGAGTCTAATTGATACGAGTCAAATAAATTTGGATTTACGGGATTATTTTATCTGAATGCTACACATATGTACATCGGCTTCATTTTTTGAACCAAGTTTGGATCCGGTTAAATATTTTAATTTATTATTTTTGCAGAGTAGCCATGACATAACATAATTTGGTTTTTTTGTAATTAAAAGAAATAAGCTCGTAATTTAGGTCCAAATCGGAGCTACTGCTAAGAAAACTATTGAATTTTAAGCTGCAGGAAAATTTTGTCTTAGACCCAAAGAAATAGCGTGTCATCGCTTTGTTACTTGCGCATTTTCACAAAAGGAAATAATTCGCCCCATGTGCTAACGTTTTGTGGGTTAGCGTTGTTTATTGGAATTCAGGTTACTAATTCCTAAGTATTATTTTACATGAATTAGTTTAACCTTCTTTGACCATGAGTATTATGAGTATAATGAGTTCATAGTTCACTTAGAGCGCATAAAGCGAACCTCTACCATTCAAGACCCAAAAAAAGTTTTCGAATCTTCTAGTGTTCTTGCTAGATTCCGAGGACTCATCTTTTTCTACTGAGAAAAAATGTCACGGTTTCTTTTGCACAGATCGATGTGCATGCCTCACGAGGGTAAAATCAGACTGCGCTTCACTCGTTTATGGGGTATATTGATAATGCCCTCGAGCACAGTGAATATGCATTAGTGGCATTTCCGGATATAGAGGGTGCCTTTAACAATGTGACCCCAGAGGTGATTAAGTCGGTTCTGGTTGGACTAAATGTTCATGGGTCCATGGTTAGATCTCTCTGGAGACTCGACCTACAAGAGGGAATGTGACTATTAGTACTTTGCTCGTGAAGCTTAATTCAATAAAATTCAAGACCATGCGAGTGATCTTGCGGTGGCTGTGTTGGGTAAAGTTTTCGACAATGTCGCAATGCCTTTAGACTTCTCTGGGCCTTTTTAGTCGGTGGAGCAATGACAGTGGGCGCCTACTCGAGGTGGAACTGGGGCTCTCGGAAAGCGCGAATTATCTGGGGTTATACTGAACTTTCCTGTCTCCAGAATACACAGGCGATGACGAACGTTAAATTTTTGATACAGTGATTAAGTCCATACTTATGCATGGTGCGCTTGTGTGGTAGAAATATCTAGAGAAGTCCACAAATAATAAAACCTAAGTAGATGGTGATATTGCCTGCGATAAGATTGAGGATGGCGAGAGAATGGTTCATGTGGCCATCTTGCGTTATTTGATACAATCCCTGTTGTGGTGGATTGCTTTACACCCAAACCCTTCTTGGACAGAATGTTTTTTGTGTGCATCTCCCCAAAGTCGCTAATTTGATCCGGTTCTGTTCAGGTATAAACGGGTCGAAAACTTTGAACTTACCGACCATCTAGTTGAGATGCCACTTTCCTCTTGCAGACTTTCAGTACCTGCTCTGTATCAAGATAAATCCGGCTTTACCGGGCTTGTTCGGTGTCCAACGTAGGCTGTTATCATTGGGAACTGGGTAAATGGTGCGCATGCTAGGAGACTGGATCTACCATTCAATGATTACTGAAGGAATTGTCAGGATGAGTAGAAGTAGGAGATTTTCGAACAATTGTCGTGTTAGTGCCCCAATCTTTCGGATATTAGGACTGGTTTCCTTGACAGTCAGTCTCTGCATGCCATATCAGACCTAGCTGATGTACACCTCAAGGGGCTTTCTTCCTTTTTGCATGGGTCTGGTTGGTTTGTTTCGGGTCGGGCGCAAACATGTGACGCTATCCAAATGAGCTGGATAAGTGTCTTTTTACCCGTTGTAATTAACTAGTTAACTAACTAACAGTTGGACAGCTGATGGAGTAAAAATTAGAAACTATCGCAGATGCTACTAAAACAATATGGCTACCGTAGGTTGCCAACTTGCAGTCTTATGGTATTGCCAATTACTTACTTCATTTAATACAATGGGTAGTTGATGTATAACAATTGATGTTTTACAATTACCCATTGAGTTTTATCAATTACATTGCATAATTTGTACAGGGTTATCCATTTTTCAGTTTCAAATGTGAAGTTAAATAAAACATACATAATGCTCTGACTTAATTAAAACTTTTATTTCATTATAAGGCTTGTACCTTGCCTTTATATACGAAATGTATTAGTATTTAAGTGACCGCTTCTGGGCTGGTTGCAGTAGACGATCACTTTTTGGCAACTTTTAGGTGGTATCTCGGCGATAACTTGACTGGTGTTGGTATTAAAATGATTCAACGTTAGGGTATTATCCGCATAGACATTCCCCACAAGAAAAAGTCTAAGGCAGATTGTTGTCACCAAACGCAATAGTACTTTTTTTACTACTGCCGCCATCTATATGTCAAACCACATAATTTTGGAACCGCTCTCGTACCAACAAAAGCACAAATTTAAAAAGTCACCTCAGTTTGTTTTAACAAACATCGTATATAATATGTGAAATAAATAATAAAGGGTGGTCCAACTATAATGTACGATGTTAATTGTGAGTCACACCTTAAGGTCCAGGTTTTTGCCAAACTTAATTTTACATTTCTTTGGTTCAGTGTTTGACAAATTAAGTTAAGTTTGTTGATGCTTTTACGAAAATGAATGTTCAAATCAAAATGCATTTCGTACACTTCGTGATTTTTTTTTTGGCAGCATAATCGACCAAATGTGTTTACAATCGGGAAAGTTGTGCGCAAATTTCAGCAAACCGGGTCTGTAGGAAATGTGGAAAAAAACTGTACATGCTCTCTCAATTCATTCTGCGGAAAACATTGCTGTTGTTCGGTATAGCCGTCAACCTCAACTCATCGCTATCGCGAGATGGCCAGAAATTGATGATATGAACACGACGGTGTTAATTGGCCGCCACGATCATATGATTTGACTTCGTTCGACTGCTTTCTTTGGGGATATTTAAAAGAAAAAGTGTACGCCAATGAGCAAAGAGCAATTCAAGAACTAAAGTATGAGATAATTCGGCACATTAACGATGTTGAACCTCAATTATGTGTCAGAGACATTGAAAATATGAACCGACGGCTAGAAATATCCCACCAAAGCATTTTAACCGATATTTTGTCTCACACATAGATTTCATAGAACCTTCTATCGTAATAAAAAATATTAAGATAATTCCCTGAAAACTTCTTGTTTTATTTACAATTAGCAACGTGCGTTTTAGTTGGTCCACCCTATATTTTTAAAGCAAAAACATTTTCACTCTTATGCAGGCATAATCGTATATAATGTGTTTAACCATCTAACTTAATACGGCACAAATAAACATGCCCCATGGGCTTAATATCTGCCAATAATTGTTGTTTAGATTACGGCCTTAAAATAGCCAGAAAAAAACAAACACATTAGGAAACCCAGACAATTACAATTCAAATTGCTTCCCTCCTTGCTAGCATATCCAGGCACTTATGCTAATCATAACGTATTTTATTAAGCAAATTCATTCAATTCATTCAATTCATTCAAATCGTCTTATTATTACTGCTGCGAGTAGCAAAATTAAAATCAAATGACTCTTTATTTGCGGCATCAACAGCTTTTACACAAGCACCACCAAATACCCCAAACTCTCTCTCCATTTAACGTAAGAATTTCTTTCGGTTTTCTTCTGCTTTTTATAGACAAAAAATCATCGAATCGAATTTTTCTTCGTTGTTTCTGCCAACTCATTTAGCCATTAACCTTATGGCGCTCCAAGAAAAAATAAGGAAATTGAAGATGTAGGCGAAGAAATAAAAAAGATTTCTGATTTTCATTTATCAGGGATGGGATTAATTATGTATATGAAGCATCATTTTGATTTCTAAGGGGAAAAGATGAGGTAAAAAGTTATCAGAAAAACACACATCCTTGTCAACAACAATTGCTCAGCAATAATATTTCATTGAAAATAAAGGAATATTTTTTTAAATTAAAAAAAAAAAAATTAATTTAAATCATAAAGAAAATGTTTCTTTACTGCTATGTAAAGGGTCCGCCATCTAACGTTTTTTTTTCAACTAGTGGCTATTTCCTGAATGGTAACACTTAACCTATGTCTGATTTGACAGATAATTAGTTTTATCCTTTCGCTGAACGAATGTGGTTGTGTATACGCTTGAAAAACGCTGGGAATCTGGGCCTGCGATCGACTTACAGAAGATGCCGATTTTGCCAAAAAAAATAATCTGTTCAAATGAAGCTCGTTTTGATCTTGCAAAATTGTCGCATTTGGGGCACAGAAAACCCGCACGCATACATTGAAAAGCCGATACACCCCAGACGAGTTACTGTTTGGTGCGGATTTTGGTCCAGAAGCATAATTGAGCCATTTTTCTTCGAAAATGAGCAAGGAATGGCCGTTACAATCAATGGCGTTTGTTATCGGGCCATGTTGAACGAATTTTTGTTAACAAAAATTAAAGAGGAGGATATTAGCAACATTTGGTTTTAAAAGAACGGCGCTACGTGCCACACAGCCGAAGCTACACTCGATGTTTTGCGCCCTGTTTTTGAAGATCGCATTACCAGCCGCAGAGCTGATTTCGTTTGGCCACCTCGGAGCTGCGATTGGACACCGTTGGACTATTATTTGTGAGGTGCCGTCAAAGATAAGTGTTACGTCAACAAGTCAGAGACAATTGACGCTTTAAAGGACAATATTCGTGAAGCCATTGTTGAAATACAACTGCACACAATCAATAATGTGCTAAAAATTGGACCGAACGTGTAGGCTACTGTATGGCCAGCCGAGGCAGCCATTTGAATGAAATTATTTTCCATTATTAACCGGAAGGATTGTACTTTCAAATAAAAAAAAAGAAATTTCAGAAAATATTCAGTAGTTTTTCTTTTAAAGAATTTTCAAAAAAAAAAAAAAAATTATTTGGCGGACCCTTTATATATTTATATGTCTATATCTTGAAAATGGTAACAGAAAGATTCTTTTAAATTGGCGCAAGTAGATTTATAGTCCCAAATGCGACAATTTTGTTTGTTTACATACCCGCCAAGATCAAAATGAGTTTCATCTGAACACATCGCACACATTCTGCAACATTACCATGATTTTCAAAGTAATGTCGCAATATTTTCCGGCGTTGTTGAAGCGTATACACAACCATCAGACATGAGCTAAGTGTTGCCATTCACGAAATAAGCACCAGTTGAAAGAAAAAAAACGTTAGATAGCGGACCCGATATTTACTTACAAGTTTTGTTTTTTAACTCGTGAGCACGAATTTTATACTGCAAACGAATTAAAAATAAGCAAAAAAGAATTAAAGACAAGTAATTCATTTCAAAGCATGTTGTTTATATAAAATTAAATGGGTAATATCGTGCATTCGTATGTTTGTATATGTTGTGTGCAGCGACAAATAAGTATCATACACAAACAACATTTACTAAAAAGAATTGTTCGTTTTTAACTCGTTTTGATATTTTTCAACTCGGTTTGCGTACCGAATTTTATTTTTAAATTCTTTTGTTTTGGATTCTTCTCACGAGTCGTATTTTAAATTCATTTAAACTTCGGCTCTCAAACAGAATCCTTCTTTACGAACGAATTCAATTCGAGCACTCTTCTTACTCTGCTTTGTACTTCCTGTCTGCATTTAATGAGTTTAAATTAAATGGCTTTCCAAGCTATATTTTACATTTTCACGTTATTTTGCGAATATGCTTCTGTGTGAATTTGGTCAACCGGACTATCAGGATATTTTTAGTGGAGTATTAGACGGTTTTAGAAATCTCATCAAATTTAGAAAGAAGGCGAACAGAGTTCTGGAATAATCTTTTTTATATTTTATAACTTTTCCAATTTTGTTTTTAAATTTATATCAAATAAAATGCGTAAAATTATTTTCTTACATGCAAGGAAAAGAAGCGGCGTTGGAAGAGTAGCTATCAACTACTTTCGGTAACTTTGGCCACCGATACCATATAAGTGTAACCACTATGCGCCCTAAAGAGGACTTCATTTTTCAGCAAAATATTACCATATTTTTCTTTTAATTTTTTTCTTTCTAATTATTCAAAATCTACTTTTAGGCGCTTTAAATATGCAAAAATAATGGCATTTTCAAGGAAATCTGTTTTAATAAAAATCCACTTTTATAGTTTCACTTGATGTTCCATTATCTGCTGTTTTCTTGTTTGTAGTTTTTACGGCTAAGGATTGTGTAAAAGCGAAATTAGCTTTTGTTTGGCAAATTGTTTTCCTTACAATTGAAACCACCGCCATATATCAGTATAGTAGCCATTATCAGCATCCTACTTATCATGGCAAATGATGAAGATAACATATGTATAGATGTCTGTCTATCTGTCTTTCTCTGTTCCTATCCAATTAAACATGTTGTGCGCTTTCAAGGAATTCATTCATTGTGTTCACATTGTTATGAATTCTTCTATTGTTCTATGACTTGAGATGAGATTTTATTTTATTGTTGAGCTGCTTTTGTTCCCCTGATGTTAATACTGTTGCAGCTGCTTTGTGTTTTCATTTTTCAGTTACTTTTGTTACTGTTATTTTTGTTGTTATAACTTATTTTTGTGTTGGCACAAGTATCAGTTTTTGTTACTCAAGTGTAACACTTCGAGGTGTGCCAACATTCGTTCCATATGCCATCGACTAAAACTGTGTGGGTTTGCAATAAGCCATCCTAAGCCATCCTTCTCTCTCTCATCAACCAGCCGTTTGCAATTAGAAAGCAATTTATGTTTTTTTGTTTTTGTGTTTTTCATTTTAACCAACTTATTTCGCTTGAATGTATTCGAATAGAGGTGTTAGGAGGTTAGTAAAAGGATTTCTATTTCCACATGTGTCTCGTACTCTGTTTTCAGCAAAGGTTATTGTAACCATTTTCTGTTTTTATTTGTTTTTTTTATGTGCATATGTGTGTTTTAGTTTTTCCTTTTTGGCCTTAAGGTGTTTGAGCCAACGAACGAATGAACATACATATTTCATCCATCCACCCGCATTAAAAGAGTACATGTGCTGGCTGTCGGTTTTTGTTTTTTTTTTTTGCGAACTGGTTTTCCTTTTGTTTAAATGTTGGGCTGGCATCAGACCAATTTGGTTAATAAAACCATATTTTCCATAAAACGTAGGCAGAAAAACATTTAAGACAACCTGCTTCATGTTTACTAAGCATGAATAATACAGTGATCTGCTATTATTATGCCACCCCCAATCCACATTATAAAGAGATATTAATTTTTTTTAATATGAACATTTACTTGGTGGATTGTTAAACAGGGTGCTAAATAGATAAGGGGCTTGTTTGTAAGCAATATTAGTAATTAGGAGCAGGTTAACTATAATGATCAGGAATCATTATGTGACTGCACAAATTGGATAACTTTTTTTGCACAAAAAACGTATTATTTAGCAATATAGTCCACCTTAATCTCGGAACAGTTGTTTACTTATCTGTATTCTAGATACATATATATGTATATACGAGGGCGGATTGATGTTGAAGCTACCTAAGTAGGAAAAAAACATTTTTTTTTTCAAAAACCATTCATTTCTCAACATAGTCTCCTTTTAGCTCAATACACTTAGTAAGACGATTTTCCATCATTTTTATACCATATGAACAATACGATTTTGGGAACTCCTCAAAATACGCATTAGTTTCGGTAATCACTTCTTCGTTTGAGATGAATCTTTTTCCTGCGAGCCATTTTTTCAAGTTTGGAGACAGGAAAAAGTCAATAGGGGCTAAATCTGGACTATAAGGTGGATGATCAACCAATTCGAAGTGGATTTCTCGTAGTTTTATTGTCGTATCTAATGCTGTGTGCACCGGTGCGTTGTTTTGAAGAAAAAGCACTTTTTTCTTGTTTAAATGTGGTCGTTTTTCCTTGATTGCATCAACCAATTGATCCAATAATGCACGATAATACTCTCCTGTGATTGTGGATCCCTTTCAAAGATAATCGATGAGCAATATTCCGTGTGCATCCCAAAATACAGTGGCCATAACCTTGCCAGCCGATTTGGCTGTCGTCGCCTTCTTCGGAGCACTTCCACTAGCTTCCATCCATTGCTTCGATTGATTTTTGGTTTCAGGTGTTAGTCTACGCCAAAAATCAGTAGGATTATGCTTTATGATGTCCAAGCACCGCTGTGAAGTGATCTGTCGAACTCGTTTTTGTTCAACACTGAGCAAACGCGGCACCCATCTTGCCGATAGCTTTTTCACATGCAAATGTTCATGCAAAATGTTGAGCACACTTTCATATGATATGTTTATCATTTGAGCAATCTCACGGAATTTGACCCGGCGATCATTCATAACGATATCGACGATTTTCTTGATATTTTCTTCAGTAACCACCTCTTTTGGCCTTCCTGTTGATGGTATTGTTGCAGTGCTTGTTCGACCCCGTTTAAATTCAGGAAACCAATATTTTACCATATAATCTGACGGAGCAGATTCGCCATAATGTTTATCAAGATCTTCTTTTGTCTCTTTCGCCATTTTGCCTTTCAAATAATAGTGTTTAATCACTACATGAAATTCACTTTTTTCTATTTTCCAAGAAACACAAAAGTTGCTTACTTCAAACGACTACAACAAATAAACTAATCGATGAATTTGGCTAAAATTTTAACAGCTGACGTCTGACAGATCGTAATTTCTAAGAAAGAAGAAGTTTTTGTGTTTGTGCTGCCACCTAGCGCTAGGTAGCTTCAATGTCAATCCGCCAAGATCTTGATAAACATTATGGCGAATCTGCTCCGTCAGATTATATGGTAAGATATTGGTTTTCTGAATTTAAACGGGGCCGAACAAGCACTGCAACAATACCATCAACAGGAAGGCCAAAAGAGGTGGTTACTGAAGAAAATATCAAGAAAATCCTCGATATCGTTATGAATGATCGCCGGGTCAAAATACGTGAGATTGCTGAAATGGTAAACATGTCTTATGAACGTTGGTTCAAAATTTTGCATGAATATTTGCATATGAAAAAGCTATCGGCAAGATGGTTGCCGCGTTTTCTCAGTGTTGAACACAAACGAGTTCGACAGATCACTTCACAGCGGTGTTTGGAAATTAATAACTGAAATTAATAACTGTTGATGAAACGTGGGTCCACCACTACACACCTGAAATCAACAATCAATCGAAGCAATGGGTGGAAGTTGGTGGAAGTGCTCCGAAGAAGGCGAAGACAGCGAAATCGGCTGGCAAGGTTATGGCCACTGTATTTTGGAATGCACACGGAATATTGCTCATCGATTATCTTCAAAAGGGATCCACAATCACAGGATAGTATTATCGTGCATTATTAGGTCAATTGGTTGATGCAATCAAGGAAAACGACCACATTTAAACAAGAAAAAAGTGCTATTTCTTCAAGACAACGCACTGGTTCACACAGCATTAGATACGATGCTAAAACTACGAGAAATCCACTTCGAATTGGTTAATCATCCACCTTATAGTCCAGATTTAGCCCCTAGTGACTTTTTCCTGTTTCCAAACTTGGAAGAATGGCTCGCAGGAAAAAGATTCGTCTCAAACGAAGAAGTGATTACCAAAACTAATGCGTATTTTGCGGAGTTCCCAAAATCGTATTATTCAGATGGTATAAGAAAGTTGGAAAATCGTCTTACTAAGTGTATTGAGCTAAGAGGAGAGTAGCTTCAATATCAATCCGCGTCGTATATGTATATAAAAATAAGTTGTCCTTTGTTCGTCATTTTATAACTCGAGAACCACTAGCCAGATTTAAAAACCAAAGGAAAGGTGTAGTTTCACTGATGGTTGAGCCTAAACTAGGCGGTATATAATTTTTTTATTTGTATGTTTGTATCTTTAAGGCAGTAATATTGAGAGTTTCTAAATTCGGACCAAACAACTTTGTGGTCAATACAAACCGTCAATCAAAAAGTAGTAGTGAATGTTTCCGAATTTGGTCCAAGAAACTTTGTGGACAATATATATCATCACTCAATAAGTGGGCGGAATGGGAAAAGTGGGTGTGGCACCTCCCATACAAAGTAAATATTGATTTTTATATATCTCGAGAACGGTGAGAATAGCAGTTACTGAGCTTGGTCAGTACAAGTCATCAGTTGAAAAATGGGTGAAATTGGATAAGCGGACATGGTACCATGCCCATACAATGTAAATGTTAATTTTTTGTATATCCTGAGAACATTCGAGGTATAAGTTTCTGAATTTCATTTAAATTACTCGGTAATTAATTCAAATCATCAGCCAAAAAGTGGGCGGAATTGTATTGGATGGGCCATCAATCGTTTTAAATTTGAACCAGCGGTTATTTCGAATCTGGCAATACTTATGCCCTTCTATTTAGTCACAAAAATCGGTTTATTATCTCCACTGAACGAAATGAATCGATTTACGCTTGAGCAACGTTGGCACTTATTGGAAATTTATTGCACGAAAATATAAAAAAAAGACTAAACCCACTATGTGGTTATTTGGCTTTCCGCCGTGTAGCAGCAAAGTTGGTGACAAAAGACCACAATTTCATGCCAAAAAGAAACCGCGTTGTGGTCGCACAAGACATGATTTGCGAGGCTGAATCCGATTCTACATTCATCAAAAGGATCATTACTGGAGACGAGACATGTGGGCTTATGAGTACGATACGTGAAGAAGAAGGTAATGCTCACGGTTTTCATAGATTACAACGGTGCAGTGCATCATGAATTTTTGCCAGAAGGCCAGATATTAAACAACAGTAAGCTATTCACCGAGAGAGCCCAGAATTGTGGGCAGAAAACTAGAGGATTTTGCACCATGATAACGCACCGGTGCACAGTGCCATCATTACTCGAAATTTTTATATGAAAAAGGCAACAAATGACGTTAAACAGCCACCGAATTCATCTGATTTGGCTCCCTGTGACTACCTTCTGTTCAATTGAGTTAAGAAACCATTACGGGTAACGCGGTAATGGAAAAATCGCATGAAGCACTGATGGATATACCGAAAACCGAATGTAAATAATGCTTCGAGGACTGAATCAAACACTGGCATAAGTGTGTTACAGTTGATGTGAATTGCAGTTGAAGGGGACAATATAGATTTGGATGAATAGACTTGTATTTTTAATTTTCTGAATAAATTCCGGGAACTTTTTGATCAAGGTAGCATTTGGCTAGTTGTGTGGTCTTGCCGAAGAGTTATCCTTCCGACTACCACGGTAAGCAACATATCTTTGTAGCGATTATTATCAAACTTTGTAGGCTTCCATTTGACTTTAATAATAATTGATAGTCGATTGTTATAATATAGGGCTGTTAACGGATTTATATTTTCCTTATGCGCTACTAATTTAGTTTTAAGCCCATATACCGCCAGCTACTGGTTAATTCCAATAAATCAAAACTCCCTCCCCCTAATGTTCGCTAAAATGTTATTGATTTTTTGCTTTTGATTTTCTAGTCCCTTTATGACTTTAAAAGCAATTTTGAAAATGTGTTTTGAATGACTAAGCTGACTTTGTAAAACGATTTGATAATCTTGATAGTCGCGAAATTGTAATTCAACTCTTTCCTTTGTTGCATTAAGTCATCCATCAGTGACGTTTAATCGATGCTTTCCCAGGCAATTTACGAGTACAACAGCTATAGTGGAAGCAACAGCGTAATGAGTGATGAAAAGCTTAAAGTATATGAGTAAAGCCTGACACAAATGATTTGTTTCAGTCATTCATAAATAAACTGATTTGTGCAATCAAATGAAAAGATGACTAAATTTCCATTTGATCGCCTCTATGTTTCTGTGTATGTTGGTTGTGTATGTGAGGATGTAATACAATCATAGACAGACAGTTTTACTAACATTTTGTAAAAGTTCGCTATTAAACGACTCGATTGACTGAATGTATGATTAACTGTCTTTATTATGTGGGCCCATATTACCGCCTTTCCTCTTTACAAATGATGACGTTTTTAAAAAGCACATACACATTGACATACAAATACTTTGAAACTGTGTACGTGCAGCATTATAAGGGCACACGTTAACACACATTCAACTGGTTGTTGTTTTTGCCACAATGACAAAAGTATTGTTAGAAGAGAGAGAACAAATTCTGTTTTTTCTAACTTTTACAACTTTATTCCTGTGCGGCACTGTTGCATGTGTTAACTTAACTTGTTGCGATCATCATCATTATGAGTCATGTTTGCTAACGCAACTTGTTACATCAGTGACAAGAAGACAAGTTGACAAAAGTTGTTTTGTCAAGAAAAAATATAAAGAAACCAGAAAAACTGTCAACAACAAATTTTTGTTCTTTGTTGCAGTAACAACAACAACTTGACAAATGACTTTCAATGTTTCAACTCATTTTGGCAACGCATTGTGCGAGGTTCTTATTAATTGTAATTTCTTAAGAATTATTTTCATATTTTTTTTAACTTGAAAAAACAAAGGGTCAAAACAAAGTATCTAACGGGTCTAAATGCACGAACTCGCCGATCAGTCAACAGTACCTACACGTGAGGTGTCCATGTGTGGCATGTAACGCTGTGCTGTTGAGATCGAGAATCATCCGATTCAGGTCAAAAGAATTTGGTGATAACAGTCTATAGCTCTAGCTACTGACAGCATGGCCTGGCCAGGCCAACATCATTTTCAAAGAAATATAAACCAATAACGTTGAAAACCTGACAAAACCGAATAGCTGGCGAGGTATTATGTTGCTCAGATCATTTCCAAAAGAATTTCCGAAAGAGTAACACGACTGAGACAAGAGCAAGCTGGATTGAGAACAAAGAAGTCAACTATGGACCATGTAAATACTCTCTGTGCCATTACAGAACATTATGTTGAGTAGCGCTCACCACTGTATTGTATTTGCTTTGTGGATTTCGAAAAAGCATTTGGTAAACCGATAAACTGAAGCATGAAGCGATATGGAGAGCGTCGGTATGTAAGGGGGTTCCGCAATGAATCTTGTAGAGTTAGACCTGACAAACTATTAGGCGGACCGATGGAAGTGGGATTTGGAGTTCGGCAAGGGTGTGACCTGTCACCACCACTGTTTAATATAGTTCTGGATGCAATCCTTGAGAAAACCCTCTCAAACGGCAGAGGAATAACATGGGGACTACAAAACCGGTTGTTATCTGTCTCCTGGCTCATAGCTTTTCAGATCTTGCGACAAATTTACGTAACATAAGGCTGGCAGCGGAAGCGGCAGGTGTGAAAATAAATGTCGCAAAGACTAAAACTATACGTATTGATTATTTGTTATAAGCACTGGGGAAATTGAGGACGTCCGTCAATTCTGCTTCTTGGTAAGTATTATTTCTCATTTCTCAAACGGAGGTTCGAGCGAGGACATTAAAAACCGTTTGAAGAAAGCGAGTCAAACTTTTGGTCGGCTAAGATCAATTTTGCAAATCATCCACATTATTGTTATGTACGAAAATTGCGATACTCAATGTCAATGTGTAATCTACCCTTTCGTATGGTTGTGAAACGTGGAACGCTACCACTCGCGATATGAAAAAGTTGCAAGCGTTCGTCTTCGCAGGATTCTGGGGATCTTCCAGTCGATAACTGTGCCTAACCATACGCTTTGGCACAGAACGAATCAAGAACCACTATCGATCAAAATAAAGAGGCGCAAATGGCGGTGGAATGGTCACGCTCTTAGAAGACAATCGAATGATATTAGTAGAGTTGTCATAGATTGAAATACACAGGGGAGCAGAAGAAGAGGACGCCCAGCTCATACATGGATACGACAATTTGAGACCGAGTTGAACGAATCAGGCAAGTTGGAGAGAAGTGAAGGTGCTAGAAAAACACAAAGAAATGTTCAGAGAATTTATTGAGGCCCCATGCTCTTTTTAGGATCAATTGGAATACATTAACGTTGCAAACTCGAAATTAACACTTAGCAGCGACTTTTTTGGAATGGATTAAACGCTTTTGGATTCTCTGTGGATTGGTGTCGTCGTTTGATGTTTTTCTTTCTTGTCACTCCTATTCACCCTAAAATGGGCCCCATGGCTGAAGTTGAGTTTTTTACATAAAAATAAGGAAAAGATTCTATCCTCTCCAGGTCCCATTTAGCGAATACATGACGTTATCTATAGTTGTTTATGTTTAGTTACTGGATCAGTTTAATTTTACAAGAGTCTAAGCTCTAACAGGCCACTCAATAGGTCCGTAGGATAAGCAAGAAAAGAACAAAATTTTGATAAAACTCGATTTTATAATTCAACATGACTGCCCACGAGGGCAATACAACGAATATACAGATTTTGCAACTTTTCGATATCATTTCTATGGCAGGATTTCCCTTTCTCATCAAAATAGGCTTCAGATTCAGCGATTACTTCATCATTGGACTTAAATTTACTTCCAACAAGCATTCTCTTGAGATCTGAAAACAGGAAAAAGTCGCTGGATGCTAAGTCTGGAGAGTACAGTGGATGGGTAAGTAATTCGAGCCCAGTTCATTATATTTTGCCATGGTTTTCATCGATTTGCGGCACGATTTGTGAGCTCACGTGGCACCCACTTTGAATGGAGCTTTCGCTTATCCAAATAATCGTATAAAACACTAAATCTGATACCTTTACAACGACAGCTAGCTCGTGCGCCTTAAATTTGCGATCGCTCATAGCCAATTTGTGGATTTTTTTGATGTTTTCTGGAATAACAGCCCCATTTGAGTGTTCACTGCGCTCTGCATCATTTGTGGTTCCGATAATTTTTATCAAGGCATTGTTTGGTTTCCACTGTATTTCTTTTTTTGCTTATTAAAACTCGAAATTTACTTTCTTTTTTTTAAATTTATAAAGGGTCCGCCAAATATTTTTTTTTTTTTTTTTGAAAATATGCTATAAAAAAAACTACTGAATATTTTCTCAAATTTCTTTTTTTATTTGAAAGTACAATCCTTCCAGTTAATAATGGAAAGTAATTTCATTCAAATGCCTACCTCGGCTGGCCATGCAGTAGCCTACACGATCGGTCCAATTTTTAAGCACATTATCGATTGTGTGCAGCTGTATTTCACCAATGGCTTCACGAATATTGTTCTTTAAAGCGTCAATTGTCTCTGGCTTGTTGGCGTAACATTTATCTTTGACGGCACCCCGCAAATAATAGTCCAACGGTGTCGAATCGCAGCTCCGAGGCGGCCAAACGACATCAGCTCTGCGGCTGATAATGCGACCTTCAAAAACAGGGCGCAAAACATCGAGTGTAGCTTCGGCTGTGTGGCACGTAGCGCCGTCCTGTTGAAACCAAAAGTTGCTAATATCCTCCTCTTCAATTTGTGTGAACAAAAATTCAATCAACATGGCCCGATAACGATCGCCATTGACTGTAACGGCCACTCCTTGCTCATTTTCGAAGAAAAATGGCCCAATTATGCCTCTGGACAAAAATCCGCACCAAACAGTGACTCGTCTTGGGTGTATCGGCTTTTCAAAGTATGCCTGCGGGTTTTCTGTGCCCCAAATGCGACAATTTTGCTTGTTTACATACCCGCCAAGATCAAAATGAGCTTCATCTGAAAAGATGATTTTTTTTTGGCAAAATCGACATCTCCTGTAAGTCGATCGCAGGCCCAGATTCCCAGCGCTGTTCAAGCGTATACACAACCATATTCGTTCAGCGGAAGGACAAAACTAATTATCTGTCAAATCAGACATGAACTAAGTGTTACCATGCACAAAATAAGCACTAGTTAAGAAAAAACGTTAGATGGCGGACCCTTTACACGTATCGTGTGAAGGTTAGTACTAAATAAAAATCCCAACTCTTTTAACGACGTGAAGACGAATACCTTTAACTCTCCTTCACACGCTCAGGAACAGCAGCGATGTTTTTTGGCAGATCTTGCGTTTCGTCATTGTGCATTGTTTATTGAATCAGTGGACTACAATTTTTCCACCACACTGTGAATAGTTCTTCCGGTAGGGCGATTATGGCGTCCGTAAAATAGCAGAGACAGGCGGAAAATTGCCCAAACCAGAACCGTATTTTGATAAAACAATTTCATTATTTGCATATGCTGTTGAACATTTTATATGTCCATGGTGATATGGCAAAACAAATAACAGTCAATTCGATCGCTGAAGCTTCAACAACGTGGTCGTTTTCAACAACCAAACTTTGAAAGTTCCTAGTAGAAGACTCTTATAATACAAACTCAGCCGAATCTAAGCGCATTTATCACGTATGAAAATCGTCGCATATATTTAAACAATTAAATGAACGATATACTGAATTTTCAATTAAAAAATATTTTGTTTTATAATTGAAATACAGTTTGTTTTATTCCATTTTGGCATCTAACCACTGTTATTGAAAACCCATAATTAAGTTTAACAAACTTCAGCTTTTTTTTCAATACTTTATGCATAAAACAACGAAAGATACATTGTTTCAAGAAGTAGGTTGCCATGACACTTCTAGTTCTTTTAACTCTTTGTGGTTTAAGATTTATTTCATAATTAATACTTTTTTTTCAATTAAAATTTTTAAATTAATTCCAATTTATTGAATAATTCTTATAATATTTAGCCGAGCAGACTTTGTGTTAAATCATAAATCATAAAAAATAATTAAAAGCTTTTTATTAAAAAAAGTTTTCATTTCTTCTTATTTGTATCCCACAGTGTTTTAAAGTTTCATTAAACTCTTTTTTCATTCATATCAAAAACATTACTAAAGTAGTTTAATGAAATCTTCAAAGATAAAACCTTTACCATGAATCATTAGCTTTTAACTTAACTTCTTAATGGGTTAAAAATCATGCGTTTAGCTGTTAATCTAAAAGCGACAAAACATATTGGGTACAAACTATGGCATAACAACCCAAGAAAAACTAAAAATGAAAGAGAGAGAAAAACCCATCAATGTTAACACAAAAACAAATTTTATAATACTCTGGTAATATCAACAACACACAACAAAAGTAAACTAATTCTGCATTCGTATAAATTGCAATATAATGGCCGACTAAACAACAACAAAACCTACGAAGAGTCGTAACAAAAACGAGTACAAAGAGCATCATAAAAATAAACATTCACAATGGATTTATTTGTTGTTTTTATTCAGTTGCTTATAATCATAAATGCAAAATAAAAACAACAAAACAGAGTATGTATGAGTAAAACAAAACAAGGCTACAAAAATAAAACAGCAATGGGGAAATGTAGTTAAAAAAAAGAAAAAAAAAAAAACAATAACAATTTTAGTCTCTCTGTTTTTCTCCTTTCTCACTGTATTTACCTACTAAACAAATTTATACTCATAGTACACTACCCATACAAATGCATTAAAAGACTATTTCACAGTTGGTAGAACAATGTTTGTGTGTTTAGCTTGTGTGTATGTATATAACTAATGCCATGACACCATACAGTGCAATGCAATGCCAATGAAAATAATTGAGGAAATAAATGTACGAAAAAAAAGTACGAAGTTGAGTTGTCCAGGCACGGTTAGACAATACCCTACAACATAACACAATTTTTGAAAAATTATTTTTTTTTTCTAAACAAGTTCCATCAAAATGTCTTTGGAATTGGGAGACTTGTGTAAAACTACCTTCTAAGGAGCATAGGGTAATAAAAAAATATTCATTCTCTAGCCAATAAAGTGGATGTATTTATAGCAACGTGTCTTCTTATAGAAAATTTCTAACCTTAACGGTTGATGGCGGCCATATTATTGAAATTACGTCTGTAGAATTGGCTGTCATTTATTTAATTTGTTTTGCCAAATAACCAAATATACTTTGCAAAAAACACGTTCAAATGATAAATTTGTGTTATCTAAAGGAGTGATTTGTTTGAGGAACGCTTCGGGCACTTGGCTCTCTTAATCGTCATACAGAGAAGACTATTAAAAGTGTGTAGGACAAATTTGAGTCCCCTAGCTTAGTAAAAAAAGACGACAAAATGTAAGAAAAATGTAATGGCAAAGTGTAGTAGAATCCGAGGCAGTCGATTATGAGTTGCTAACAAGTACTTGGCCTTTTGCAAGCCACAACTTGGCGAATTTGCCATCGTGACTTGTTACTGTACTCTTTTAAATTACAATTGAACCTGGAGCTGAATGCAAACGACCTTAGACAACGACGTCTGTTTGCTGAATGTGTCCTGGAACGGTTTAATACTGAATCTCTTAATTTAAAAGCGCGCAATGCATTTGGCAAAAGTCACTGATTGATGTGGTTTTTGGTTGGCGGCTACATTAGTCCACATTTCTTCGAGAACGACTTTGGCCAGCCCATCACTGTTAATAGTGAGCGCTGCTGTAAATTATAACCAAGTTTTCTTGGTTTCTGAAATCGTGCTATTTGAGCCCACTAAACTTTTTCATGTTGAGTTTTCGTAAGTCGTAGATCTATGTGAATAATAGGTCATTCAATAAGTCCATAGGATGACACATAGTTAGCGTTACTAGAATTTTTTTCAATATGATCTTTATTTACTAACCTTCGAACGAAACGTGTGTAAGTTTGACAGTAATCTGACTATTGATTCGTAAGTTATAGCATTTTGTGTGAAGCAGCTTTTGTTATTAAAAAATTGAAAAAAGTGAAATTCAAGTTTTGAGTAGTATTTTGGGATGGAAAAAATTACGTTCGAAGTCAAACAATGGCTTGATAAACATTACCCGAACTCTACTTCATCGAGACAAATGGTAGAGAAGTGGTTTGCTAAGCTAAAACGTGGTCGTTCCAGCACAAATTAGGCAGAGCGTAGCGGACGCCTAACTTAGGCTGTTATTCTAGAAAACAATAAAAAAATCCCCAAATTGGTTATGAACGATCGCAAACTGAAGGTTCGCGCGTTAGCTTATATTGTACAGATATCAGATGGTAGTGTTTTTACCATTTTATACGAATATTTGGGTCTGCGAAAGCTTTGTACAAAGTGGGTGCCGCGTGGGCTCACAGTCAACCAGAAACAACAACGTATTGATGCTTCAGAGGAGTGTTTGGCGCTTTTAAGCCGCAAAAAAATGGAATTCTATCATCGATATGTGAAAATAGATGAAAAATGACTTCACTATTACTAACCAGAATCCAAAAGACAGTCAGCTGAGTAGACAACAATCGAAAAAGGGAATCCAAAGCGAGTAAAGACGTAACAGGCGGCCGATAAGGTGATTGCGAACGAAATAATATTCATTGACTATCGCCAAAAAGGAACCACCATCAACAGCGACTATTACTGTGCACTTTTGTATGGATTGAAGGCTAAAATCGCAAAGAAACGGCCACATTTGTAAAAGAAAAAAGTGTTGTTTCACTAAGACAATGCACAGTGTCACAAATCGATGAAAACGACGGCAAAATTGAATGAAATGGGCTCGAATTCCTAACTCATCAACCGTATTCTCCAGATTTAGCACCCAGAGACTTTTCTTTTTTTCAGATCTGAAGAGAATGCTCGCTGGAAAGAAATTTTGGTTCAATGATGAAGTAATCGCTGAAACTGAGGCCTGTTTTGACGAGAAAGAGAAATCGTACTATAAAAGTGGTATTGAAAAGTTGGAAAAATGCTATAGTCGTTGTCGGACTTATTGAATGTTATGTTAAGCCGCAAACCGCAGCGGCCTTCCAGCATAACCAATATAAGACATGTCATCGCTTAAACTCAAGCTGGTTTAAGCTTAAGAGTAATGGCAAATATAGCGTTTCAAATGCGCATCACCTAGCGAAACCATGGCGGACTTATACCCCATCTTATATTCCATACGTAATAATATCGGTAAGTCTTGATGGCAAGCCACGCATGTTTGTCGTGTTTGCCAAATTCGCAAACACGAGCTGAATGGCTGGTTGGCTTGCCATCCAGCCGTGCAGACAAGACGCGCTGGATCGCATAATCACCACTTTACACATACTTTGTTTCATTTAAGTTTAGAAATAGTAAGCACTTAAGAAAAGACCCTTTAGAAAATGATTGCAAGCACAAATGAACCATCACTAATATATTCTAAGTTGAACACAAGACGGAAATATAATATAAAAGAATCAATTCTTTAAAAGAATGTCATCGCCTTTACTTTCTTCTTTTAGTTGCCTTTGTTATTGGAACTTGGTGAGTTCTTTGTCTTAAGGGCTGGTGGAATCCAATATTAAATATGCAGTGCAGGATAACTTACGGGTATGCATTGTCAAGAACAGAATTCATTGAAAATGGGATTTCATTTCGCTTCAGAAATTGTAAAGCATTGAGGTTTGTTTCAGGCCAGACTGGAGATCATGATGACTAAAATTCTGACAGATATTTACTGTGTACAACCTTATTCTCTAGAATAAAGTCTTTATTTCAGTCTTTTAAAATGCTTTACCGTAGGATTTAGCCAATAGGTGCTATAACTCCCTCAATTCCTATCCATTTTAGGAAAACGAAGTATCGTTTTATTCGTACACATACTACTTTGATAGATCCAAGAATAGTACGGTTCCTACACAAAATAGCGTGTAAAAATGTCTCTAAACTTGAAAAATTTTGAATGAATTGAACAAAGAAATACGTTTGAGAAATGTACACAGATTCCTTAAGTTTACTTAAGTAAAGTATATACTATTTAATAGATTTGTTCCTCTTATTTTTAAATCCCCAAGATTTTTAAAATCGTTTAACATTTAGCTTGGTTATTAGCAAATAAGTGCATGAAGGCACGAAAAACCTATTGTTTGCTACATCGCCTCCGGTTCATATCTTATTTCCCTCCACTACAGTCACAGACTACCTTTGACTAGCCATCTTCAAAGCCAAGTTATTTAAGGTCTTGTTCTTTAAAAGAATTTTGAAATACGGGCATAATTTCCGAACATTGTTTGAACAGACAGCTGTGGGATTTTTCAATAGTAACTCTTTACTAAGCAAAAGAAGAGGTTATGCAACATATTTTTCATGATATTACTTGAAGAGGTCTGGAAGTACGCCGACTTCTGTTTAACAAAAATTTTGTTTCCAAATATCTTTTGTTTTCCCTAAGCAATTTGTCTTTTTCACCTTTTTTTTTAACTTAAATTTCTTTGAAAGGGACAAATTTCTTTAAAACACATTTGTTTTCAAAGAATTCTTCCCACGCGCCTTAACCCTTTTATACCTTTCAATCGTTAACGCCTGGTTTTTTTGTTCGTTTTTCTCATACATTTTCTAGCGTTTTAATGTGATTTTCTTGTCAAACATAAAGTCCCAAATTGATTTAATACCTTTGGGGGCATGAGAATGTACGTGTGTGCGTTAATATAAAACAAGCAACCAATAACATGAACAACAACAACAACATCTGAAAGTAACAACGATATGAACATAATCATTTTCATCCTTGTGTTCATCGACGATGTCGTTGTCGTTGTTATTGTCGTGTACCTGTCGGTATTTGTATTCATTTCGTTCATTCAAATAAAAAATGATTTAAAACTCGTTCCACATGATGGTCTCATTGTGTCAATGAATGTGTGGAGGACGGGGGAGGAGGAGAAGGAGCAGGAAGACAACCTTGAAAGAGACTATTTTTTCTGGGTTATTACTGTTATTTTTATATTTTGTTTTCTTAAGTATGTTTTCTGGTTTTTTGTTTTTTTTTCTTAGGAAACTTGTTGTTTGCATTGCAATGGAAGTGATGTTAACTTAGCGTGTTTTATAAGAGATTAAAACAGTTTTGAAAGAACTAACAAGCGGTTTTTTATAGTTAAAAAGGGTAATTTTTTTGAACGTTTTTAATATTATTAAGAAGGTGGCAAAAACAAACAATCCTTATTAGGGACGTTATTAGGACGTCTTAAGCGAAATTTCTTGTTGTCAAATGATATATAATATTTTCCTAATCTTCTCAAATTAATTACGAATATTTGTTGGGCCATATCCCTTGAGATAAAATACAAACATAACTTAGATGATAAAGTCGTTGTGTGATATCACATCTTGCGCAGTTTGATGTATTAATACCTGAATAGTTTAGTGCCCGAGAAGGTAAAGAAACGCGGTTGGGCGCATGTCAGCATGAGTGTCTTTTTGCTCAGAAGTTAAGGACCATCATGACGTTTTCTGCATCTTTAGCAGCACTGCAGTTGCAATATAATTCTACATTGAGTCTCCATGTGATTTAGGTTTTAACCAAAACCAACGTAAAACTTTAGAAGGGCTACACCAAACGACTGAGTAAAAATGAAGTCCTAGTGCTCCTGGTACCAAAAGTAAATTATCTGAAGAGCAACCAGACGATGTAACGTTAGTACGTGGCATTGTTTTAATATCTGACTTTAAGAGTGCAGTGTCCTAAGATTATCAAGTCAATCAAGCTCAATCATCGCTAAAAGAGTACAAAAAAAAAAAAACCAAGACGAAAAGATTATGCCTGGTTAGTGGTTAGAGTGCTTGCATACAACACAAACGGCCCAGGTTCGAGTCCCCAGCAGAGGACATGAAAAAAATTTCAATTGCGGTTTCGAGTGTTTAATAAAGAGACTTCAACCTAAGTCCAGATAAATCCATCTAAAAGAAACCCCCGTAAAAATCCAGCTTACCTTTGACGATGATGGCAAACATTAGATGAATGATCAGGAAAAATAACGCCACCAACTGGAAAAAAATACAATTCTAAGTAAATATCAACACCATTACTTAGAAGGGGTGTCTCGTAGATAGGTGGTAGACGAGATGGACGAACAGCGACAAAGGAAGGGTGACTTATGGATTCATTCCGGACGTTACGTTCGTACGGGAACACCCTGACTTTGGCTGTGGCTTGAGTCTGGGGTTCATACTGACGGGACATGGCTCTTTCAATGGATTTATGCATCGAATTGGCCAGACTGAATCAGCTGACTGTCGGTGTGGGAGGGGAATTGAGGACTGGAGGCATGTACTGACTTCGTGCCCTGACTATGATGGCGTTAGGGATTTAGATAGTATGGGTATTACTCATACTGGGGGGATGCGGGGATTTCAGTAGGGTATTGTTGGACGATCGTACTTATGGTAGGCTGGGCGTTCTTGCCCTTGAGGTGTTTAGGCGTAGAAGGACGGCACTGTTAGCGGAGGTTGAACCTGCATCACCATCTTAGCGGTCTCCCGGCTAGCCTTTTTTAGCTTGGCGTCTCGCTGAGGTGTTGACGGTTGGTGTGTTATGCTGCTTGCTGTGTTTGTCTGCTGTTTGCTGTTTCCCGGCCTGCTGTTTGCGGCTTGATTTGTGGCTGCAGTTTTGGGTGTTGTATTTTTTGTACTGGTCTACTTTTGACTGGTTGTGTTCTTGTTTTTGTGTATTGTGTCCGTGGCGCACGATGTCACTTTGAGTTCTCCCTGGAGGGTAGATCCGTTTATTGTTGTGTTGTTTGAGTGTTTCTTGTTTGTTGTATTCACCATCTTGGTCACCAGTCCGAAGTTGTTTGGGACTTACACTGGTAGTAGCATTTATGCCTCTCCGGAGGCCCAATTCTGGTGCCACGGGTGTAGGCAGCCGCAGGAATTTCGGTTCCTGCCCGACTATGGTGAGGCCCCCTTTGTGGGAGCAACGTGGTGGCTGTGGTTTAAACCCAAATCGCGGGGAGAGCTATGCCGGCTCGGTGTGGAGTTAAATTTTTAACCGGGTGCCGTGACCCATAGATCGGTAGGAGTTTAGATAGTCTCCGGCACCTCACCAAGGTGTGAAGTCATGTCTAAATAACATGGCTTTAAATTGGTACTCACTGGTGATTCTAATCACAGGTGGGGGCGTTGGTAGACGCATTGTATTCACTCGTGCTCTGGCAACGTGAGGTAACGTCCTAGGGCAGGTACTCACGTTATCCACTGACTTAATTACTTAGCAAGAATCTTCACCACTACGCTATCATATGGAGGGGAGCTACAGTATATTAATCATCTACTCAGCTTGCAACTGAAACAAAGCAATGAATGCTTTGTGGAAAGCCAATTGCTTCCAAGAAGAGTGATGGAGAAAAAAATTGGTAAAACAACAACAACACAGTATGCCTTAGCTACCGTATTGTCTAGCTTTGGACATAGAGATTCTTTTTTGTAACCAAACCAGAGAAATTCTATTAAAAGTCGCAGTTTTGAGTACTTAGATAAACTAGAATGGCTGTTGCTATTTTGACTGAATTTCAATTCTATTTGAGCTTTCCATTGGAGTTTCGGATATTAATGAGAGAGAGATAAGATTATAACAAAAATTCTTAAACTTTGATTATAAATTATAGATTATGTTTTACTAACTAATCTAATTTGGTCCAATCAAATGTCTCGTTGTTCTCCAGGCTATTAAGCCGCTCATCTATGCTGTTAAAATCAATAAAAACGTTATTTTTAACTTTATAATTTCACGGTTTTTATTTAGTGTCTTTTGCAATGCCATTGTGCACTTCTTTGCTCTCATATAGTTGGTAATGCGGTTTCCAATGTCGGTATTTTATTTTTGTTTTGTTTTTGTGTTTTTACTCCTTCGTATTTGTTGTTGTTGTTGGTTCAATGCGTGTGGTACATTTTTATTTATCTAAGCGGTGTGTGGCGACTGTTGTTCACTGTTCCGTATTGGGGGAGGGGATATGGGGAGCTAAATATCAGATTGAGGAAGAATATTAAATTGTGTTATAAACACTACGATAAACCGGTATGTCTTCGTTTGTTTTGTGAAAGCAACAAATTGTAACATAGAGCGTAGTAGTTAGACAAAAAGTTTGTCACTCAGGGAGAGCGAAAGAGAGATAGAGAGAATATTTATTGGACTGTAGCTTAAAAACATAAAGTGCGAATGTGTGAGTGTTTTTTATAAGAGTCTGGTGTAAAGGCTACAATGCATTGATATTATGCACACACTACCAGTATATACACAGAAAAAAACAGAAAACGAAAATAGCAACACATTTTAACTAACACACCCACATCCATACTTACTTTTATTTTCAGTTGTTTTTTGTGTCTTCTTTTATATGTTTTTTGAAGGCCATTGTGACCTATACACTACTTGTACATTAAATAGTGATTTTTTTTCTTTTTCTCCTTTCACTCCTACGAGTGTTAATGTTTATGAGTTTCTAAGTAAATTTTGTATGTGTTAGTAAGTGTAGGTGGCTGCATTACTATGTATTTGATTTGGTTTGCATTTCTATTATAGTTTCACAGCAGTTTCATTTGATTTTTTTTTCATTTTTTTTCACATAAAAAATGTGTAAAGAAATCATAGAAATTCGATTTGATTTAAAAGAAAAGAAATAAAAAACAAATGACAAAAAGAGACAAAAAATTGCCTTTTAATACTCTTTTTAGAAAAGAAAATTGAATTGAAAATCAAACACCTTAAGCCACCAATAATGGGGGTTGTGATACTTAAAGAAAATTATTTGAATTTAAATAGAATTTTTTTTAGCAATTGGATTGGAAATTAATATTTTATGTTTCCAGAAAAACTAGGTAATCGTTTGTAAAAACGCTTACGATGCCTCTATTATAAGAGACAAACAAAGAAACAGCAAAAACTGATTAAACTTTCTGGTTTAAACCCTTCGGGGTCATGGATAGACTGTTATTTATACCTTTGTTTAGAAGCGTATTGAGAATTAGTGAGTTTCTATTGCAGTTAAGATCTACTTATAATTGAGTTTTTTTCCCCGTATTCCTCTAGGGAGTACATTGGCTTTCCACAAAGCATCCATTGCTTTGTTCCAGCTAAGTAGACGATAAATCTACTGTGGCTCTCCTCCTTCGTATGATTGTGTAGTGGTGAAGATTCTTGCTAGTGGTGGTGGTGATCTTTACTTAGTATTGTAATTTTTTTGTAGTAGCTGGCGTTTTCGCCTGATTATTCGTCTAAAGTTTGTCATCGTTGCCAGAGGTAAGCCGAAAAGTTAAGATCATGGGGCCCTCTTCTTTATTTTTTTAAATGGAGTTGTCTGGAGTGAAGTAGAAGTCTCTTTATTAAACATCCAAAGTCACAATTAAATTTTTCCATTATGTCCTCTGCTAGCGCTCGAACATGGGTTGCTTGTGTTGTTCTGCGTGCGCTCTAACCACTATACCACGCCACTCGCTACTTTTAATTGAGGAATTTTGTTAAATATGTAGAAATTAAGCTTCAAGTTCTGAACAAAGGCTTAGTTCAGGTAATACAAGCACTTAGAGCCCTAGCGACTTAGCCTTTTTGCCGTTGATTAAATACGGCCTTTTGGATAGTACACGTTATGATTGCTGTTTTGACAGAAATCCCAGAGAGAGATGAGTTGCATTATAACCAATGCTGCTAATGATGAGCTAGAGCAGTATTGCTGTTAAATGTAATTGTAGCTTCTTCTTTAGAGGTCACAAAGCCATTGGAAGATGTATTGTATTAATACTCAGCCTTCCGAGCAGTTAGGCATGTTAAAGACTTATTACATGGTTTGATTAAATAATCCACCCTTTCTTAGAGTTGCAGACTATCCTAACCCCTGTTACACATTTGATATCATGGATTTGAATGCATAAATTGTATTTTAAATCAATAGTCTCTCGTTGCTATTGACAACCAACTCGGCTGATCATTAAATCCTCAATGGAATAGATAGCGCTTTTGCCACAAAGAATTCAAACTTTAGATCAATGTGTTGAAAAATATAGAAAAATGCTAACTAAAGGGTCTTATATTAAGCGCAACCTGTTGTTAAATTTAAATAAAGCAAAGCGTATGTGTGTTATCATCCAAATCTTTTATTCGTTTGAAAGGCCTATCAATGCCATTTTCTATGACTTTGGTTTATAAATCAGGCTGAATTTGATCGATGGCTTGGGTTATATTGGCTTTGAGGCATGCTGTAGTTTGAGGCTTACTCACAAGCCCTGTAATTTGAAAAAGGAAACCATGAATATAAGATCTAACGTCGTTTAATTGCACAATCTCGGTGATCAGCTTACAATAACTGCACGTGCCTTTTTTTTAGACTTAATTGGACTCTGTTTTATCTCATGTGGATTGCTATCACACAAAAGTCGACAGTTTTGTTTGTCTGATCATCAAAAATATGATCGTCAAATTCGGAAGTTCTTTTTAGAAGATACAGTAATTTTTTGTATATTTTAACTAAAGTTTATTGGCGTTTAATTGACACTTAAGAACTAATCTGATAAGTATCCAAAGATAAGGAATGATTAGATACTAATTCCTAAAAAGATTCTGTTTCTAATGGGTGTCCAAAATTGCGGTATCATTTTAGTTTTGCTGCCATTTTTTTTCTAAATTTTTATTTTCAGATTCTAAATATGAGTACATTCCGGTGAGTTAATATGGAACGTGACACGAAGAAATAACGTGTTTTTATTATCAAAATATTTTTTGAAAATGGCAAGAGCTTGCAAGGTGTAATTAGGAAATTAAGAACAAAATTCGATTAAGAAAATGCTTCAACAAATCCTGATGACACGATGATGATGGTTGCGAAATTTGAAGAAACTGAATCCTTTCATGATAACAGAAACAGAACTGATTAACGTAGTGATCGTTCAACCGTTCAACCAATAAAGCAGCTGTGAGCAGCATTGTTGAAGAAGTGCCAAAAACATACATTTGTCACCTTTCGCCGTAATTTAACATCAAACGATGTACATTATTCAACATTTCGCATCGTGATATCCATTTAATGGCTTATAAGATCCAGCTGTGTGCCACTGTGATATGGTAGGTAAAATACCCGCCTACCAATCAGAAGGATGTCGGTTCAATGCCAGCCCAGACCATCTTAAAAAAGAAAAAAGTTTTTCGCCAGCGGTATTACCTCATAACATAAGCTAGTAACTGGTTATGAGTATAAAATACTATTGAAAACTTCTCTAAATGCATTTGCCGTTCGGAGCCGGCATTAAACTGTAGGTCCCTTTCAATGAATAGAATCGGGTGCAGTTCATTGACTGAGAGAAATCCCCGTGTTACTTAATGAAATGTTACGGGAATTAATAATAATAATATAAGATCCAGCTGATCCATGAATTAAAACCAGCTGACCACGCTTTACGCTGGCAATCCGTTTTTTTGGGCCATAGAAAAACAAGAAGAAAATGAAAATTTTTTTAGCAAAATAATCTTCACCGAAGAAGCCCATTTCCAGCTCAATTGCTACGTCAACAAGCATAATTGCCGCATTTGGGGTGAAGAGAATCCAAGAGTTACCTTAGAGCAGCCATTACATTCACAAAGTTACGGTATGGTGTGGTTTGTGGTCGGGAGGAATCATCGATTCATATTTTTTTTTTAAACGAAAATGGTCATGCGATTACGATCAATGGAAATCGTTTAAGCGATTACTTCATCATTGGACTTAAATTTCTTTCCAGCAAGCATTTGCTTGAGATCTGAAAACAGGAAATATTCTCTCAATTCGAAGCACAATTCATTCAATTTTGGCTTCGATTTGCGACGCGGTGCATTGTCTTGATGAAACAACAATTTTGTGTGTGCAAATGTGGCTGTTTCCTTGCAATTGCAAACTTAAATCCATCCATAAGTGTACAGTGTTGATGGTGGTGCCTTTTTGTAGATAATCGATTAATATTATTCCGTTCGTATCCCTAAATACAGATGCATTCACCTCACCGGCGACTGTTGCGTCTTTACTCGCTTTGGATTCGGTTCACCGATTGCTGTCCAATCAGCTGACTGTCTTTTGGATTTTGGTGTATAATAGAGAAGCCATGTTTCATCCATTGTCATATATCGGTGATAGAATTCCGCTTTATGGCAGCTTAACAGTGCCAAACACTCCACTGAAGCATTAAATCTTTGTTCTTTTTGATCGCCTGCGAGCTCGCGCGGAAGCCACTTTGTACACGCTTTCGTATACTCAAATGTTCGTGTAAAATGCTAAAGACACTACCTTCTGATATCTTAACAATGTCAGGTGGCTCGTGCAACTTCAATTTGCTATCGTTTATAACCATTTTGTGGATTTTTTGATGCTTTCTGAGCTTCCACTTTGCTCTGCATCATTTGCACTATTACGACCCCGTTTAAATTCAGCAAACAACTTTTCTACCATTTGTTTTGAGGAAACAGAGTTCGGATAATGTTTATCAAGCCATTGTTGGGTTTCTACTGTATTTTTTTTTTCATCAACAAGCAATACTTAATCAAAACTCGAATTCACTTTTTTCAATTTTTTTAATAACAAAAGTTAATTCACACAAAATGCTATAACTCACGAACTGATAGTTTAAATAGTATCGTTTGAAGCTTAGTACTAAATAAAAATCATATGAACAAAATTCTAGTAATGCCATCTATGTGTCATCCTACGGACTTGTTGAGTGACCTGATAAACCCACAGCAGTTCAAAAGCTTAAAACCAACATTATCGAGCAGATATCAGCCTTTAATAAGAGTTTATTAAAAAACATGATTAATAATTTTGGTAAAAGATTGGGAGCCTGTCGATCCGGCAGGGGTGGTCACGTGACCGACTTCATTTTTCATTTTTAACTGAAATAAAAATATTTTTAATATCTAACAAAATAATTTTTTTTCGAAAATGCTATAAAAAAAAACTACTGCATATTTTCCCAAATTTCTTTTTTTATTTGAAAGTACAATCCTTCCGGTTAATAATGTAGACTGGCCATGCAGTAGCCTACACGATCGGTCCAATTTTTAAGCGCATTATCGATTGTTTGCAGCTGTATTTCACCAATGGCTTCACGAATATTGTCCTTTAAAGCGTCAATTGTCTCTGGCTTGTTGGCATAACACTTATCTTTGACGGCACCCCACAAATAATAGTCCAACGATGTAAAACGCAGCTCCGATGTGGCGAAACGACATCAGCTATACGCCTGATAATGCGATCTTCAAAAACAGGGCACAAAACATCGAGTGTAGCTTCGGCTGTGTGGCACGTAGCGCTGTTCCATTGAAACCAAATGATGTTAATATTCTCCTCTTCAATTTTTGTGAACAAAAATTCGTTCAACATGGCTCGATAACTATCGCCATTGACTGTACCGGCCACTCCTTACTCATTTTCGAAGAAAAATGGCCCAATTATGCCTCTGGACCAAAATCCGCACCAAGCGGTGACTCGTCTTAGGTGTATCGGCTTTTCAAAGTATGCATGCGGGTTTTCTGTACCCCAAATGCGGCAATTTTGCTTGTTTACATACCCGCCAAGATCAAAATGAGCTTTATTTGAAAAGATGTATGTAAGTCGATCGCAGGCCCACTTAGCGAAGCGAAGTTCAAGCGTATACACAACCATATTCGTTCAGCGGAAGGATAAAACTAATTAGCTGTCAAATCAGAAATGAGCTAAGTGTTACCATTCACGAAATAAGCACTAGTTGAAAAAAAACGTTAGATGGCGGACCCTTTATTTTTATTAAAATAAAATGATTTTTTCACACATTTTATTTAAGTTTTCTTTAATCCGCCAAATATAAAAAAATTTAAATACTTTTTTGTTTGTTATTTTAATGAAAAAGTTAATTTTTTTTGTTTAAAGAAATTATGGTAGAAACCGATATAAATATATTTTCGATTTATGTCTGTCTTAAAATCATTTCCGCAAAAAAAGATTTCAATTTGATTTTCTATAATTACTTTTCTCGTTTTTTTTGTTTTTGCCATTTTATTGTGATACAAACAAAAGCCTTCAATCAAATAGAGAAACAGAATTTTGTTGTAAATCCTTTTCTTAAGATATTTTTCTTTTCTTTTTTTACAGCCTATGTACCAACTAGAGAGAGACGAGCGGTGCTGAAGAGGTAAACCATTTTGACGTGGTGTTGGTTAAACCGGAAATTATTTTAACATACCAGGTGAATAATGGTTTAAATTTAAATTGTAGTCCGATGTGTGTGTATTTATGTATATGAAGGTAAAAATAAAAATGACATACAGAGTGAGAAAGAGATAGGGAGTGTGTGTATGTGTAAAGGGGGTGATACATTGGCAAACATTTGCTTGAAAACAGCGCAAATAGTCAATCGCATTCAATGAAAAGTAAGTTATGCATGTATGCGATTGACTTCTTGCGATGTTTGCTAAGAAATGTTTGCTAATGTATCACCCCCTTAAGAGTATAATAAAAATTATTAAAATCTTAGTTATTTGTGTGCCTGTATGCTACCATGGTTAACTTGAAACAGTATAATTTTTTATGACAGGTTGCGTGTGTATCTGCTTGTGTACTTGTAAAGAGAGAAAAAAAAATTCTTATTTTACATGTGTAGACTTAAGACCTTTTCAGGTATATTTTTTCTTTTATTTTGGACTTTAAAAATAAACGTTTAAGGATTTAGTTGTTTTTTTCTTATTTTTTCTTTGTATATATTGCCACTCTTTAAATCTATTGTTAAAAATAAATAGGGTGGAAAAAACAAGATTGTAAAAATAGCTTGGAAATATACAGGGGGTTTAAAATTAAAACAGTAAACAATTATAGCATAACTTTGGGCGTTAACTGCCTAAACACAGTAAAAAACATATGTCGCCATCGCTAATGAAAAACAACTTATGAACGCATTTTAGTATATACGAGTACGTACATATACGGTAGAAACGAAATCCAATTACACTGTGCAACAAGCAAAAATATCTTGGATATCCACTATAATTTTTTGATGCGCTATGGTCGCCTAACTTCAAAAATCATCAGCGTTTCAGTTTCTATGGATAATGTTTTTCTTTAGAATTTTTTTTCTAAAATATTTTTTTTTTCAATAAGACCAGCACTCAGGGGATAACCCCTACTCATGCAGTGCATTGTGCTGGTACTAGGAAAATAGGTTGTGGGAAGGAGGATAGATAGAATAGTGTCGGTGGATTTAAATTTGCTCATGTCGTAAGTGGCAGGAAAAACATTCGCAGGAAGATTGTTCAACAAACGAATAGTGCGACCAAAATGCGATTTACTGGACAATCAACTACAAAGGGATGAGCTCTGCTAGAAATACGAGTACTACGTAAAAATGTATGATTGTTAGGAATTAGTTCCTTAATTTCGTTAGAACTCATTCCGTTATAGTACCGAAAGAACAATGAAACACATGCCACATTGCGACAATGCTCTAATGAGTCGATAGAATTGGCTACCCTACCGTCATTAATTAGAACCTTCGCCCTCTTTTGTACGCGGTCGAGAAGCTCCAAGACAGACTTTGAAGCACTGGCCCACACATGAGAGTTGTATTCCAATTTGGGTCGGATATAGGTCTTGTAAATATTAAGGAGATCAGATGAAGGGAAGTAATTCTTACACCGTCTTAAGAAGCCGAGACACTAGAAATGTGTGCTCCTTCCAACGAACGTCACAATGAATTCTCATGCTCAGTACATCAAGAGCATCTTATTCCTCAATATCTATCTTACCCATAGATACAAATGACAACAAACCAACACGTCTGTGTGTCAGAAAGCAACATTGGGTCTTGCGCGCATTAAAGTCGACCCTGCACGCGCCACCGCACTCAGAGATTTTTGATAGATCGTTTGTAAGTGTGGCGTTCATATTCCGCCTTTTCGCCCCAATCTCCAAAAGGCTCGGCCTACGATCAAAAGAATATGAATGACAAGTGCTGCTGTCATCTACAAAAGAGTAGATAGGATTAGAAGTGAGAAAAAGAGAGTCATTAAGATATATTAGAAATAGAGTTGGAGAAAGAATAGAGCCTTGCGGTACCTCTGAATTTATTCTGAACTCGTCGGTTGAAATCCCGTCTATAACGACTCTTATAGTGCGATTTCTCGATATAAATCGAGAGAAGTGACTATCGACACCAAAGGCTATAAGTTTGGATATGAGAGCTTTGTGCCAGACTCTGTCAAACGCCTTGGAAATATCCAGGGCCATAACTTTACTCTCACCAATCCATAAATGGACCTGTTCCACCCTTCAGAGAGTAACGCCAGTAGATCACCAGTAGAGCGGCCTTTACGGTAACCATATTGGCGATCGCTCAGCAAATTGTTGGACTCTAAATATTTCACAAGGTGATGTTTAATCATATTCTCCATAATAAATATGGATTTTTGAAGAGGCTGCGTCATACACATTATAATAACTTTGAAATGGCCTATTCGATTTCGTTAAGCCATATGTTAAAAATTACAAACTATACCAGCTTTAAGTCGTCGTAATATAACTTTTTTATATCACCCGCATTTGTGCAGTTATTGAGAAAAAAATCATAAAAAAATTTTTTTTTGAAAAGTAATGATATTTTTGCATTATGCATATTTTAATCCTAATAAAGTAAATGCAGAAAATTCCCCTGAGCGTATGATGATATTTATGAATTTTGAAAAAAATATCTCTCATACGACACCAATTACAATAAAAATTTTTCTTTTCCAAATTTGATTCTTTCACTTTATTGCCAATAAAACATGTATTTATCCATCGATTTTCCTGAATTATGGTTTATTTTATTTCTATCATATGCAACTTTATGAATGAATAGTGAAACTGGTAAATATTTGCTGCTTTCTATTTTGTGTGAGTTCTTAGAAATCAAAAATATCATCATTGAAAAAATATTTATGATATTGTTACGTTTTTAACTTTTTAAGAACGTGTTTTTATGAGTTCGTAGATTGTAGTTAAAATAAAATAAATGTTGTGTTTGGTTTTAATTAAAAAAATCTTTTATTCAACACAGTTTTGTGTACCACTGCTTGTAATCTTTTTACAGGCAATAACAATTTGTATTCTTAATTACTCTGTCTGTTTACAACTTTGTAAACAACAACAATTACTCGACAGATCTTTCTTCCTAAAGATCTTCCAACCCGATCGTAATTATAACTTAGGTTCGATCACAACCTTTTCAATCTTTGCAGAGTTAGCTCCAACTAAACTGGAATTTTGCTTCACGATTCACTTCACGAGTTTACTTCTTGTAAGCTCGCTTCACACAAACTGCATTCGCTGCGTTTACTTTACTTAAACTGTACTCGCTGAGTTTACGACACATATACTGATTGCTGTTCGCATCGATGTGCTTTTTATATGGCTGAGTAAACAACACATCGAAAGCTCTCGAACCTTTCGATATTTCAGGTAGATTCCATTTCTTTCTTTAAATTTCTTTTAAGTTCTTTTGTAGCCATGCGTATGTAAACATCTACCTCTTTCAACTCTTAGTCTTTGTTGTTGCTTGTTTATTGTCTATTACTTGTTTTCTTTGCTGCTTAATTATTGCTGTTGCCGTGTTATTTTTATTTACTTTGTCTCTCCTAATGGTTGTTGTCGTAGATTTGGTTATTTGTAAATAGCACGTATAGTTGTTCTTGCAGTTTTTGTTTATTTATTTAAGCGATGTAATAAACGCTGTGGTGTGGTACCTTATTGTCGTAGCAATATTTATAATCTGGAATTTATTAACGTATCGCTTAACAAAATCGAATGAGTCATTTCAAAGTTATGATAAGATGTATGAAGCAGATTGAAGAAAAAAATACATCTAAAAGAAAAACTTTTCCATAGAATCTGAAATGCTGATGATTAGGAGACAATAACGCATCAAAAAAATATATAGAGGTTATCCAAGGTTAAATATTTTTTTCACATTTGTTGCATAGCGTTATAGGAGCTAAAAATGAATCTACTTGAGCTTTATTTACTTATAAATAAATTGTTACGTTTGAGTTCTTTTTAATTGCGCCAAAATAAAATAAACACCACGTTGTTCTTGTTTTGCAGTTTTTATTTCCTCACTTTATATTTATAAAGTTTATCTTAATACAGCAACTTATTTATCTTGCGCCTAAACACGACTTTACTTTATGACTGCCCAAACGATAATTATGTCGACATAGGCAAAGCAGCCTCCTTATATACATAATTGCATACAGTTGGGAAAGTTCCGGATATGCCTCAAACGCTCTCATATTCTCAATTTTAAATCCGTTCATTTTAAACATGTATGATTGTGTTACCCAAAGATGGTCGAAATGGCAGTGCCGTCAAATCCACAAATCAGTACGGCATTACCAGGATAGCGCATTCAAAAACTTGACACAAGCCAATAGACTAAAATCCTAAAATACAGTCCCTGATGTGGTGTATTTTCTTTTCAAGCATCTTATTTTCGTGACACGATTGCCGCTGCTTAGTTTGATGAACACTGAGCAGCATGAAAATAAAACACTGAGTAATCGAAGGCATACATGTATGCTATTAAGTTTTGACATGAGATTTAATTCTAGTACCATGGGCAATGAAAGCCGTACTACTGCTCTATGTTTGTCAACGCCAGGATATTCTATCTATCACTAGCTGCTGAAATCTGCCTAAGCGAATATAGAGAAACTGTAGCGCATTGACTTGCAACGAGCATTGGCCGAAAAATGCCTAGAATTTAGGACCAGACATGAAAATATAATACACATTCCATTTCTACAAATGGAGGCGTAATCCCGACTTTGAGCTACTGTAGAGTAGGAGTGACGTGTGCACTGGAATCTTAAACTTCGGTCGCAATTTCCAGGTTCTTATAATAATCATAGGGAGTGGGACTATGGTGTTCATAGGGTCAACTCTGATGGTTTAAAGTGGTATACGAATGGAACTAAAATGGATGGTGGTGTGGGCGCCGAGATTTTCGGGCCCAATACCAAAGTTTGGGAACCCATATTTTCATCTGCGAGCGGATTAATATAGAGCGTGGGATCAGCGGCACTCCTGTTTATATATATTACGATAGTCATGTGGCACTAAGAGCCCTTTCTTTGGAGTTTATAGACTCGAGACTGGTACTAAAGTACTACACGAATGCCAAAACACTGGCATTGGGGAATGGAGTAACGCTTTGTTGGTTCCCTGGGAACACTGGTGTTTTGGGGAATTAGATCGCTGACGAACTGGCAAGGTGGAGCTCGGCCAGTGGTCTTATGGGATTGTACTGCGGTATTGGCAGGTCCACGGCCAGGGAGAAGATCGATGAATGGCAGCATGAACTCCGCTCGTCATATTGGGTACACTGACGGCTCTGAGGCAGGCGAAATGGCTGCCTACATGGGCAAGACAGCTATGAGAAAACTTATCGGCTTCCTGAAGAGTCATTAGTTTCTTAAATATCTCCTTTTCATTCTCAGTGTGGTAACAGATTAGAAGTTTCGCCTGTACAGGAAGGATGAGGAGTTGACAGATTATTATATCTCTGAATGTGTTGATTTAGCTAACATTTGGAGACTAACTATTACGGAGCCGTTTATTGGGCCGGCACAGATTCTTGGGCTAGCCATTGGGGATATTGCTGTTTACATATATTAGGTAGAGGGTATTCTTCTGTAGATTGTTCCAATTGGTGCTTCCGGACCGATTGGACATTCATCCGCCCTGGGGTATTAACTCAATACGATTTTTGCTGTCGCCAGTTATTGTTCTGGCAGATTTGACCCCGCAGTGTTTAGCACTGCAGTGCTATGGCCAGTTAGCATTTCCAACTCAATAATGAATATGCACGACCATATGTTGCAAGAAAAATTCAGATCGTAACTTGACTGATTATTAGAAAAACCATTACAACAATTTTTCATGTTTCTTTTAAATACAAATTGTTTTCTGCAGCGAAACAATTTCTGGAAATTTGTTTAAAAAAGAATGACACCGAGAACTTAATTTTGCGTTACTTTAATAATGCCGACACATAACAGTTCATTACGTGGCAGTGAGTTCTATGAATTTATTTTAATAAAAAGTAAAAAAAAACTCATTTTCTGTGGAATTGAATTAATTTTATTGAAATTAACAACAACATTTGCTGCTTTTAATATAAAAATGATTTTTTTCTTAATTTAATTCCTAGAAATAAATGACAATGAAAACGCAAAAAGTTTATTTCTGTTTTTTATGTTAAAAATAATTTTTATTGAAACTTTCTCTTACTTTATATATATATATTTATAAAACATATAAAGGGTCCGCCAAATATATTTTTTTTAAATGCTATAAAAAAAACTACTGAATATTTACTCAAATTTCTTTTTTTATTTGAAAGTACAATCGTTCCGGTTAATAATGTAGGTTGGCCATACAGTAGCCTATACGATTGGTCCAATTTTTAAGCACATTATTGATTGTGTGCAGCTGTATTTCACCAATGGCTTCACGAATATTGTCCTTTAAAGCGTCAGTTGTCTCTGGCTTGTTGGCGTAACACTTATCTTGGACGGCACCCCACAAATAATAGTCCAACGGTGTCAAATCGCAGCTCCGAGGTGGCCAAACGACATCAGCTATACGGCTGATAATGCGATCTTCAAAAACGGGGCGCAAAACATCGAGTGTAGCTTCGGCTGTATCGTCCTGTTGAAACCAAATATTGCTAATATCCTCCTCTTCAATTTTTGTGAACAAAAATTCGTTCAACATGGCCCGATAACGATCGCCATTGACTGTAGAAGAAAAATGGCCCAATTATGCCTCTGGACCAAAATCCGCACCAAACAGTGACTCGTCTCGTGTGTATTGGGTTTTCTGGGCCCCAAATGCGACAATTTTGCTTGTTTACATACCCGCCAAGATCGAAATAAGCTTCATCTGAAAAGATGATTTTTTTGGCAAAATCGGCATCTTCTGTAAGTCGATCACAGGTCGACTTAGCGAAGCGTATACACAACCATATTCGTTCAGCGGAAGGATAAAACTAATTATTTGTCAAATCAGACATGAGCTAAGTGTTACCATTCACGAAATAAGCACTGGTTGAAAAAAAAAAACGTTAGATGGCGGACCCTTTATTATTATTTTTTTTGAATTATTATTTCCATTTTCTTTTTAAAGGTTAAAAAAGAAGAAAAAAAATGAAAATCGTATGAATAATAACTTAAATTTATTGAGAGTATCTGCAAAAGCCAGCCAACCACAAACAATTTTTTATAGGTTTTTTAAATTTATTTTTTTTAGAAAAAATTCACGTTTTTTTATAGCCAACAAGATTAAATAGTTACACTCGTACAACAAAATCCCAATATATTTGATAATAAAAAAAACCCGGAAAAGAGAGACAGAGAATCACTAATACTTAGTATGTTATATGAATATTCATATATTTTTTCTTTTTTTTAATAAATTTTTTCCATTTAAATTTATGCAATTTTTTGCAGAGTAAAAGCTTTTTAGAAAAAAATCCCCTCTAATTGTTAACACAACATCAAGGAAAAAAAAGTATAAAAAACAAATCGGAGAAAAAAATTTGTCACACTGGGCGTATGATTTATATTTTTTCTTTTGTGGCGACAGAAATTTAAAATTATTCAGCACGTATACGCCCTAGGAATTCATAAATATACATGGACATCGCCAAGCGGCTACTCACGCGTGAGTAAAAGATGGAGAAGTTGTTTGGCGGATGTAAGAAATAAAAGATTCAATGACATCGGCAGTGATCACGAGCCTATCACAGGCGAAATCAAGCTCAAAGTGAACTGTCGAAGACGTCTCTGCCTACAGCAACTCCAGAATAACACGACCAGGTACGCGAACAGTTAACAATAAACCAACATCACACATGGGAGGATATCACAGCAACATACAATCAAGTCGCAGAGGGTGTAGTGTAGGCACATAGAAGACAGGTACATAGAAGACAATGGATATCAGACGATACTTGGAACCTGATCTCTCAAAGGAGGGAACTTAAGTTGCAGCTCAACAACAACAATGTAACGAGGCAACGTAACCAACAGCTAGCGAAACAGGTTAAAAAAGCTGCACCGAGAGACAAAAAGGAGGTTCCTAGAAGGTCTATCTAGAACAGCAGAGTTAGCAGCTGGACAGCATAACATGAGAAAACTACACCAGACGATAGACCCTCTCACAAATAGAAAGTATAGACGGAACCAAGCACAACTGTATCGAATAGTGAAGTACAGGCGGGCACATTTCGAGGAAATTAGCAACCTAACTGACACAGATGAAGACATCGAAATGTACCATAACAGCCCTATGCAAAATACATCGAACATAGACTGTAGCCCACCTAGTTTAAATGAGATAAAAGAGGCAATAACGAAGTTGAAGAATAACAGAGCCTACGGGCGGATATTACAATTGCAGATGAATTACTACGGCCTCTTATCACATCAGCATGAGAGGAAGAGAGGTTGCCATCAACTTGGAAGCAAGGCATCATTGTGAAAGTACCTAAAAGTGGCGACATGAAAGATTGCAATAACTGGAGAGGAATTACTCTGCTTAACACCATATACAAGCTACTAGCGGTCATAATACAGGGAAGGCTTCAGAGCAAACTAGAGAACATATTGCGTGACGAACAAGCAGGCTTCCGGCCAAATAGAAGCTACGTAGACCAGGCCAACACCCTCTATCATAACAGAACAAACAGTCTCTAGAATGGCGTACACCTCTATACCTACTGTTCGTTGACTTTAAGAAAGCCTTCGATACCATCAAAAGAAAACAATACGAAAATAATAGGAATAATACGAGCAATGTACGAGAATGCAGAACATTCGGTTCTTCACAACGGGAGCATCAGCCAACCATTCCATACTAACGCTGGAGTAAAGCAAGGATGTCCACACTCACCTCTACTATTCAGCATCGTACTGGATGAGATCATGCGAAGTCTGTTCACAAAGGAACTCGAGGACCTGGATTATGCGAATGATATTTGTCTTTTCTCACACAAGATCTCCAATATGCAGTCAAAATTAAATGACCAGGAAAAACTGGCTCGAAATGTTGGTCTTGCGATAAATATTAAGAAAACTAAGGCTAAAGCTCATACTACAGGGCCGGCCAATACAGTATGTAGATAGCTTGTGCTATCTTGGAAGTACAATGGCAACAAACGGCGGTGCAGAAATAGGCGTTAACAAGAGGCTCAACAAAGCAAGGCCGGCATTTGGCATTCATACATATCCAGGCGAACCAAGCACATAATATTCAACGCATGTGTAAAGTCAATTCTGTTGTACGGCAGTGAAACCTGGCTGGTGTTTAACACCATCACGCAAAACCTACCGGTATTCACCAAAAAGTGCCTTAGAATCATATGCAATATATTCTGACCTAACACCATAAGCAACATAAAGGGTCCGCCATCTAACGTTTTTTTTCAATTAGTGCTTATTTCGTGAATGGTAACACTTAGCTCATGTCTGATTTGACAGATAATTAGTTTTATTCTTCCGCTGAACGAATATGGTTGTGTATACGCTTGAACAACGTTGGAAATCTGGGCCTGCGATCGACTTACAGAAGATACCGATTTTGCCAAAAAAAAAAAATCAAAAAAAAAAAAAATCTTTTCAGATGAAGCTCATTTTGATCTTGGCGGGTATGTAAACATGCAAAATTGTCGCATTTGGGGCACAGAAAACCCGCACGCATACATTGAAAAGCCGATACACCCAAGACAAGTCACTGTTTGGTGCAGATTTTGGTCCAGAGGCATAATTGGGCCATTTTTCTTCGAAAATGAGCAAGGAGTGGCCGTTACAGTCAATGGCGATCGTTATCGGGCCATGTTGAACGAATTTTTGTTCAAAAAAATTGAAGAGGAGCATATCAGCAACATTTGGTTTCAAGAGGACGGCGATACGTGCCACTCAGCCGAAGCTACACCCGATGTTTTCCGCCCTGTTTTTGATGACCGCATTGTCAGCCGCAGAGCTGATGTTGTTTGGCCACCTCGGAGCTGCGATCTGACACCGTTGGACTATTATTTGTGGGGTGCCGTCAAAGATAAGTGTTACGCCAACAAGTCAGAGACAATTGACGCTGTAAAGGACAATATTCATGAAGCCATTGGTGAAATACAGCTGCACACAATCGATAATGTGCTTAAAATTGAACCGATTATGTAGGCTACTGCATGGCCAGCCAAGACAGCCATTTGAATGAAATTATTTTCCATTATTAACCGGAAGGATTGTACCTTCAAATAAAAAAAGAAATTTAAGAAAATATTCAGTAGTTATTTTTTTATAGAATTTTCAAAAAAAAAAAAAATTATTTGGCTGACCCTTTAGATGTCACGACATGGTTAATGAAGAAAATGTTTTTTCTGTTCGGAGTGAAAATAATTACGTGTCTATAGGTCATACTTCATCTGCATATAGAAGACCGTCGAGAAAAGCTAATTTTTAAAACACTAAAAATCAAAAGTCAGGATTTCTTGCGTCAAGATTTCAGCAATGGAATTTGTTGGATAAGAACATGAAAGTCTCATATTTTCGATATAAATAAGAAGATTTTATGGCCTGTATTAGGAAAGATGGCGACTTAGTATTTTGTGATGATGCGGACTATTACGAAAGTTGGGTTTCCTTGAAAAGTCTGAGGAATGGCTACTCTTTATTGATTCATCAAAGAAAAACATACATATGCATGCGCATAGCATGCATTTTTTCATTATGTTTGTGTTGCCTAATAATGTATTAAAATTTTTTTTGTCAAGCTTAGGTACCTTCCTGTATAGGTTAATTTAAATGCCTAAATTTTAATAATTTTTGTATAACTTTTTAAAAATGAAAGAAAAAAAGTTTTGCAAGAATACATTTTTTCGCGAATTCCGACTATTGACTTGTATTGACCACAAAGTTATTTGGGCCAAACTTAGAGACCCGGGTAATAAAACCCGGGTGGTTTAATTGGGTTACCCAGTGGGTTGCCAACCCTGGTTAGAATCCTCAACATCAACTCGTAATCGTTCTTAAGAATTGAACCGTTCACGCACCAGTTTACGTCGAATTTTTCGAAAAGATCTCGATATGACGCCAACGAGATGGTCGAACGAAAAACCGCACAATCGTGTCGACTCTGCCAAAAGAAATCATCTTTTCGGATGAAGCGCATTTGCATTTTTTTGGATACGTTAAAAATTAAAATTGCTGTATTTGGGACTCAGAAAACCCAAGCATGGTCTTTCAGAAGCCAATGTACCCATTACATGTGACTCTTTGGTGCGGCTTGTAGAGCGGAGGCATCATTGGTCCATGTTTCTTTGAAAATGAGTACGGCGCTACCATTACGGTCGGTGGAGACCCCTATCACACCATGATAACCGATTTTTTTGTATCTGCTCTTCCTGATATTGATGTGAACGATATTTGATTTCAACAGGATGGTGGAACTTGCCACATACCCGATGCCACAATCGATTTATTGCACCAAACGTTTGATGGCCATTTATTAAGCTGAAATACTGGTGTCAGTTGGCCGCCAAGAAGCTGCATTTGATACCGTTGGACTATTTTCTGTGGGGCGCCGACAAACCAGAGATAATTGAGTATTTGAGGGGCAACATTCGTGATGCTATTGCTGAGGTACGACCCCATACACTCGAAGAAATTCTCGAAAATGAAGAATAATCTGCCCAATGATGTCGATTTGCCAAAAAAATCATCTTTCGGATGAAGCTCATTTGCATCTTGGTGGCTATGTCGATAAGCAAAATTGCTGTATTTGGGATGCAGGAAACCCCAGCATGATCTTTCAAAAGCCAATGTACCGATTATGAGTGACTGTTTGGTGCGGAATGTAGAGTGGAGGCATCACTGGTCCATGTTTCTTTGAAAATGAGAACGGTGCAACCATTACGGTTAATGAAGACCCCTATCACACCATAATAACCGATTTTTTTGTGCCCATTCTTCATGGTATTGATGTGAACGATATTTGGTTTCAACAGGATGCTGGAACTTGCCACACATCTAATGCCAAAATCGATTTATTGCGTCAAACGTGTGATGGCTGTTTAATTAGCCGAAATGGTGATGACAGTTAGGCCCCAAGAACTACTTTCTGTGGGGAGCTTTTAAAGACAAGTGTTATGTCGACAAACCATAAACAATTGAGCATTTGAAGACCAATATTCGTGATGCCATTGCCAAGATTTGACGCCATACACTCGAAAAAGATCTCGAAAATTGGTCTGATCGAATGGTGTATTGTGAGGCCAACCGCGGCAGCCATATGAATGAAATAATATTTCATTTCTCACCGGAACTATTATACTTCACAAGACAAAAACTAAATTTTGCAAAATTTCAAACCATTTTTGTTTTATTAGATTTTTAAATTTGAACTTTTAAAGGGTCCACCAGATATTTAATCGTCTTTATCATTGTTAATACAAATCAGATTTTACTATTTCTTTATGGTACGTTGCCATAACAGTATTATCCACACAATAAAGCTGTATCCACTTTGTCTGTAAAGGCCAATAAAGAGTTTTTGTTTCAAATGTTTTAAGTTTTATTGCTTCTTTGTTTCCCTCTGCGTTATTCTTATCGTTGAAACACAGATTCTTTAAAGGTTTTCTTAAAGTTAAAATGGCTTTAGGATTATGCATAATAACATTGACATACAACTTAGATTTGTTGTAAACTAAAGTTTTTTTTTATTTAATTTTCAATAAATTTTACTCATTTTTTTATTGTTTTTTCTTTTTATCTAAAAAACTCTTAAAACACTAATAAATTTGAATAGTTTTTTCAATAAAATTAAAATTGACCTTAAACTTGCATTTTAAACAAGAAAAATGAAACCTTTTTGTGTGTGTTTTAGTTTATCACTTAGAAGAAAACCACAATTTGAACTAAAAGCCTCAAATTAAATTTGTTGGAGAAGTGTGCCATTAAAAGTTAATTTTGAAAAAACTTAAAGTGGCCTATCAATAGTTTCGAACAACAGCCCCTGCCTTTACCGCAGACAGGCAGATGTATTAAATTAAACCAAAACTTGATTTAATTAAAATTAAAATGAAACAAAATAAAAAGGCACCAAGACTTACCCAATATAACTAAAGCATTACCCAGCAAACCGGCAAAACCAATAATACCAAAAAACACCGGCACTATTGTCGACACCACACGTTCCAAAGGCCAATCAACATCCATTTCTAAATCCATTTCCATAAGATTATCTGGGGGGGCTGTGGCATTACCAATACCATGGCCGTCAGCCATGGTGGCTGTGGCATAACGTTGTTTGCCAATGGCAAATGTAATGTTGGCACATTCAGTGGCATTTAGCCATTCTGAGCAGGCTAAAGCCAAAGAAGAGGATAAAGTCTGAGCCTGAGGTGTTTGCTGCTGCGGTTGCTGTTGCGGTTGCTGTTGCTGGCCATAGTCAGTCGGCATGTTACTGTGATTTAAAGGCAGTTTGTCATAAGCCATGGTGTTTGGTATTTAACTGCTTTTCTTTTTTTAATTTTTATGTTTGAAAAAATTCTTCAAATTTAAAGTAAATCTTTCATCGCCTTTCATCACTCGTTGCCATTATTGTCCAGTTTTTTGTTTGTTTTCTCATTTTCTTTAAAGAATTCCTAAAAAGAAACAAGAAAGAGAGGAGAAAGAAAAGAAAATAAAGCCACAGTTATTAGTTAAACAATTACTTTATCAAAAAACTTGTAAATTTCTTTTTTGTGTGTTTTTTTAATGAATTTTATAGCAAAATACTTTTCTTAGTTATTTTCCAATTTATTTCTTTGTTAAAGTAAAGCAAAGTAAAGAAAGTTTTACTTCTAAAAGTGTTGCGAACTTTTGTTACTTCAAAAGGTAAACAAATACTTACGCCCCCCCTCCCCCACACACAGATGCACATGAAAATGAGAGAGTGGTGCTAAAATATGCTTTTGATTTTCTTTTACTTTTTAAAACTCTGGCTTTCATGCTCTGCATATCATACATACATTCCACTACAACAACAACTACGAAAGCAACAGTTTTTTCTTAATCAAAAAAGTTTCTTCTTTGCAAGTACAAGTACTTGCTTTTACTTAACTCTTCCTCTCTTTAACTATCTCGCTCCCACGCTCTCACCCTCTCTTAATTCTTTTTCGTGTATTTCTCTATTTTCAAAAGCGTTTTTTTTCAAGTATTTGTAAGTGCCTGAGTAAATGTGGGTGTATAAGTGAGTGAGAGTATGTGTATGTTCTTGCGTAAAGCGTTTTTTTTCCCTTAAAGTACACTAAGACAAGACTGAGAGTAAAATCTTCTTCTTAGATGGCTATATCATAACCTTACGGTCGTTAGCCTGAATCATAATTGAGTTCCAATCGCTTCGATCTTGTGCGCGACTCCTCCAATTTTTTTCATCAAGTTTTGACAGTTCGGCTTCAACCTGATCCTTCCTCTTTTGCGCCTTCTCTCAGGTATATGCTCGAAACACTTATTCGCCGGAGCATTTTCACACATATGCATGAAATGGTCAAGCTACCGCAGTCATTGTAATGCGTCTGACTACATCAATGTCGCCATAAAGCTATTACAGCTCATGATTCATTCGGTATCTGTACTCTTCACCAACGCGAAAAAGTCCATAAGTTCTACGGAGTATCTTTCTCTCGAATACACCAAGAACCGTTTCATCTGCCTGCGCCATATAATAGAACGGGTAGTAACAGCGTCTAGCAGAGTGTAATTTTTATTCACCGAGAGAGCGCCTTGCTTTTAAACTGATTGTGTAGACTGAACTAGCACCTGTTGGCAAGTATGATTCTCCGTCCTACCTCCAAACTGATGTTATAAGGCGGTTCCAAGATCGATAAATTCCACCACAATCTCAAAGCTGTAGTTGCCAACGTTCACATGGTGACCCAGTCGAGGGAATTCCTTGTTCGTTGAAACCAACAACTTTGTTTTATCCTCATTCACTGCCAGATCCATTTACATCGATTCCTTTTCAATATTTGTAAAGGCAGCAGTTACATCTCGTAAGGTTCGGCCCATCATATCAATATCATCGGCACACGCGAGGAGCATATGCCTTTTGGTGTAAATCGTGCCAGTTGTGTTAACTGCTGCATCGCGTAAGATGTTCTCCAATCGGATATTAAATAGATCACACGATAAACTGTCGCCATGTCTGAGACAACGTTTGGTATTGAATAATTCGGAAAGTTCCTTTCCTATTTTAACTGATAATCTTGTGTCAGTTAGGATCGTTCTTCACAGTCTTATAATTTTGGCAGGAATACTAAGCTCGGACATGGCTTCGAACGTCTTTGCTCGTATTAAAGGCGCCTTTGTAATCGACGAATAGGTGGTATGTGACGATTTGCTTCTCGTAAGTCTTTTACACGATTTGGCGTAATGTGAATATCTGGTCTGTGGTAGATTTACCAGGTCTATCTCGTTGATTTTAGTTTTTAATCTCTCACACAAAACGCCCGATAAAATCTTGTATGCGATGGGAAGGATAAGCCTCCTCTATAATGGGCACGCACACTTTTATCTCCTTTCTTATGTCGAAGGCATAAGACACTGAGGCGATTGGGTATGCGTTCCTCCAACCAAATGCTAACACTCATCGCCTCCAATCTTAAACAGAACAGCCGGCAATCCGTCGGCTCCGGCAGTCTACTGTTTTGACCTCATCTGGGCTAGGTGTATAAACTCAAAACCAACAGCTTCGATTGGAAGATTGGTATCTTCAACATCGTCGCTCTCATCAAATACCAATAGATTGGAAAAATGATTCTTCCAAATCCTCAGTACAGTTGCCGATTCAGTCACCAGTTTACCATTTTTGTCCTTGCAGGAGGAAATACGAGTACCAAAGCCATCTGTTTTTCGCCTTATTCTTTGGTAAAATTTTGGGATTTTATTTCGACTTCTGAGCATCTCAATTTCCTCACACTCACGTCTTTCTATTTCTTCTCTCTCCTCTTCTCGCGATAAGTCTTCCGCGCACTTCGCCTGCAATGTTGCCATTTATGCAGTATTCTACTCTTCGGTAGCGTTGCGACACTCCTGGTCGTACCATGGGTTTCTTTGTGGAGGTTTTTGAAACCCAACTAGAGCTGCAGCAGAATTTTTCAAGGAGTGGGCAATATGTTGCCACTGTGCGCCAATATAATCGGGACGGGGAGTGCTCTTTTGTAGCAGTTGGGACAGTCGAGTGGTATAAGCGGTTGCAGTCTGTTGTGTTCGCAGCTTTGTGGCGTCAAAGTTTCTCCGTGCGGTAATCTGTACGCTTATTGCTACACTTAACCGTGTGCGAACCTTGGCTGTGACTAAGTAGTGATCGGAGTCGATGTTAGCACCCCGAATCAAGCGTACATCTTACACACTAGAGCTAAGTCTGCCGTCTACCAAAACATGATCAATTCGGTTCTTTTGTAATGAACGGGAATGTTGAACACCAAGTAAGGGTCTGATTGGTTTTTACTTGGTAAGACCCAGTACCTATCTTGATTCCTTCTTCATCTCAAGTGGACACATACCTCGTCGTGGTGTCATCTGTGTAGCTACGTTTGACACTTGTTGAAAATAGTGAGCCAATAGTGCCATGCGTTCATCCAAAGAACGTAAAAAAGTAGATTAAGCACAAAAATATTGAGCGACGAAGATTATGTTGAAGGGCAACAAAATTCAAATCTTGGATTGAGGGCAAACAATGCTCGGCTGAATATTTGGTGAAATTGGAAGGGAATCGATCCATTACGAACTGCTACAATTTAACGAAACGTTCACTTCCACACTCTACTGGTCGCAGCTCAAAGCTAGTTTGAGAACAGTGACCAACCACAATTAGGAAATATAAAAAGCGTTATTGCGTTCCAATATAACAATGCCAGTGCGCACACAGCTTGAAAATGCCGCCAAAACCACCATTTGTTGCGGTGTCGGAAGTACTCTAGCGATAGCAAATAACTGGCAAATCAAACAGCTGCTGAAATTCACTAGGCCAAGCTTACGGCCAATAAACTATAGAAATTGCACAACGATTTAATAGTCAAGCCATCTCTCGAAAAATGCCAAATGTTAATTATTCAAAAATTTACAAAAAAAACTCTGTTATTTTTTATGACTTAATACTAAATTTTTCTCAGTGTATTATTTCTTATCTCATGTTTCACACATGGCGTATTACTTTAACCAACACGTAAGCACTCGTGTATGCACTTATCAAAACACAGACAGACTCATGCACAACACATCTTATCTCCCACACTATAAATCGTTTATGGCTCTCTCTATTTGACATTTCCTCTCACGTTTTCAAATAAAAATTAAAAACAAAATTGACTTGGCAAAGTACGACTTTATGTTACCTTCAGCAACAATAAACTCTTTTTTGGTAATCATTGTCAAAGAGCGATTTTACATTGAAAGTCAGAGAAAGAAGGTCTGTGTGTAACGTTATAAATAAAACTAATTCTAGGACTAGAATTAAAGTTTTAGGATTTCTTTTCTTCGAGTCCAGCACTTAAGGTATGGCCATACTCATGCAGTACTTTGTGCTGGTTCTAGAAAAATAGTTTGTGAGAAGGAGGTTAGAGAGAGCCGTGGTTATGGACGTTTGATTTGAATTTATTTATGTCGTAAGAGGCAGAAAAAACTTTTGCGGAAAGGTCGTTCCACAGACGCTATACGAGAAAAACGAGTACGAGAAATTAATTCCCTTATTTCGTCAGAGCACATTCCGTTATAGTACCAATAGAACAATCAAACATACGCCACATTGCGACAATATTCTAAGGAATCGATAGAATTGGCTACCATAACGTCATTGATAAGAATCTTCGCCCTCTACTGTACGCAATCAAGAAGATAGACTTTGAAGCACCGGCCCATACGTAAGAGTTGTATTTTATCTAAGCTCGGTCTTGTAAATATAGGATCCGCCATCTAACGTGTTTTTTTTCAACAAGTGCTTATTTCGTAAATGATAACACTTAGCTCATATCTGATTTGACAGATAATTATTTTAGCTTTCCGTTGAACGAATATGGTTGTGTATACGCTTGAACTTTGCTTCGCTAAGTGGGCCTGCGATAGACTTACAGAAGATGCCGATTTTGCCAAAAAAAACATCTTTTCAGATGAAGCTCATTTTGATCTTGGCTGGTATGTAAACAAGCAAAATTGTCGCATTTGGGCCACAGAAAACCCACACGCATACATTGAAAAGCCGATACACCCAAGACGTGTCACTGTTTGGTGCGGATTTTGGTCCAGAGGCATAATTGGGTCATTTTTCTTCGAAAATGAGCAAGGAGTGGCCGTTACAGTCAATGGCGATCGTTCTCGGGCCATGTTGAACTAATTTTTGTTCACAAAAATTGAAGAGGAGAATATTAGCAACATTTGGTTTCAACAAGACAGCGCTACGTGCCACACACACGAAGCTATACTCGATGTTTTGCGCCCTGGTTTTGAAGATCGCATTATCAGCCGCAGAGCTGATGTTGTTTGGCCACTTCAGAGCTGCGATTTGACAACGTTGGACTGTTATTTGTGGGGTGCCGTCAAAGATAAGTGTTACGCCAACAAGCCAGAGACAATTGACGCTTTAAAGGACAATATTCGTGAAGCGATTGGTGAAATACAGCCGCACACAATCGATAATGTGCTTAAAAATTGGACCGATCGTGTAGGCTGCTGCATGGCCAGCCGAGGCAGCTATTTGAACGAAATTATTTTCCATTATTAACCGGAAGGATTGTACTTTCAAGTAAAAAACTTATTTGGCGGACCCTTTTTTAGAAGGACAAATGGAAGATGAAGTATTACCTAAACCATTTCAAAAAACCTAGGCACTTGAAAGCTTCCTGCGACACTTAAAAACGTCACAGTGAATTCTCATATACCCAAGGTCACAGATGACACCACCCCACCACATCTGTGTGCCAGAAAACATTATTAGATTTTGCGCGCCTTAAAATCGACCATATTCGCATGAACCCACTCGGCTATTTTCGCCAAGTCACTTGTAAGTGTGTCATTGTTACAAGCATCAGCTTTAACTAAGTATACCCATATTACAGATGGTAGGTTATAGGAATTGATAAACATATTTAAATGCGAATATTTTTATACGCTATGATAGCTGACTACTACAGTTAAGTTTCATTAATAGAGGGTGAGCAAAAGAGAGAGAGAGAGAGAGAGAGAGAGAGAGAAAAGAGTGAGAGAGAGTAAGTGTAGTAGCTATAGTACGGCATCTTTTAAATGCATTTAAATAAAATATGGATTTTCTTACATACACACAGACACACACAAACACACGTTGAAACATCTACAGGTTTTTTATTTTTATTTTTTCAAAAGCCAACACTTGTTTATCAACATCCCTTCTTTCATACTCTCACTTAAACACACTCACTTAAGGAAGTAAGTGTCTGCGTGTGTGTGGTGGTTTAAGTCATTTTTAATATGCATATGTCATATTATATTACCGATAAAATAAAGAAATATTTTTAAATAAAAAAATTGTTGACACAAAATGTAATGATGTCACTCACAGAAAATGTTGTGTAAAACAACAACAGCGACTTATTTTTTTTCAATGTAATAGAGCGAGAAGGAGAGCTGAAGGCAAAGGGAATGAAAAAAATTTAAATAGTTAAGCTTTTTAAGATTTTCTTCATTTGATTGTGTCATATTAAAGTTAAATGTTATATTTTAATTCAATTTTTGTTTCTCCGTCACTCCTCTAGGGAGCGTATTGGCTTTCCACAAAGCATCTATTGCTTTGTTTCAGTTTCTTTAATCAATTTGATATTGTCAAGCTAAGTAGCTGATTAAGCCGCTGTAGCTTCCTCCATATGATTTTTTTTGTGTGTAGTGGTGAAGATCCTTGCTAATTGGTGGTGATCTTTACTTTAGCATTGTAATTTTTTCCCAGTAGGTGTCGTGTTTTTCCTGATCATTCGACAGATATTTGTCATCACCAGTGGCTTTTTTCTTTTTAAGATGGAGTTTTTTATTATTAAACATTCGAAACCACAATTAAATTATTTCTTCGTCATGTCCTCTGCGGGGCTCGAACCTGGGTCGTTTGTGTTGTTATGCGTGTGCTCTAACCACTACACCACGCCACGCCCTTTTAACTCAATTAAATGAGCTTATTTCGTGAATAGTAACACATAGCTCATGTCTGATTTGACAGATAATTAGTTTTATCCTTCCGCTGAACGAATATGGTTGTGCATACGCTTAAACAACGCTTCGCTAAGTAGGCCTGCATCTTTTCAGATGAAGCTCATTTTGATCTTGGCTGATATGCAAACAAGCAAAATTGTCGCATTTGGGGTACAGAAAACCCTCACGCATACATTGAAAAGCCCATACACCCAAGACGAGTCACTGTTTGGTGCGGATTTTGGTCCAGAGGCATAATTGGTCCATTTTTCTTCGAACATGAGCAAGCAGTGGCCGTTACAGTCAATGGCGATCGTTATCGGGCCATGTTGAACGAATTTTTGTGCACAAAAATTGAACAGGAGGATATGAGCAACATTTGGTTTCAACAGGATGGCGCTACGTGCCACACAGCCGAAGCTACACTACAGTACGATGTTTTGCGCACTATTTTTGAAGATCGGATTATCAGCCGCTTAGCTGATGTCGTTTGGACTCCTCGGAGGTGCGATTTGACGCCGATGGACTATTATTTGTGGTGTGCCGTCAAAGATAAGTATTACACCAACAACGCTTTAAAGGACAATATTTGTGAAGCCATTGGTGAAATACAGCTGCACACAATCGATAATGTGCTGAAAAATTGGTACGATCGTGTAGGCTACTGCATGGCCAGCCGAGGCAGCTATTTGAATGAAATTATTTTTCATTAGGATTGTACTTTCAAATAAAAAGAGAAATTTAAAAAAAAAAAAAAAAATTATTTGGCGGACCCTTTATTAAAATATTCAAACAAAAATTTTGATATTTTATTAACAACTCTCTAATACATACAAATTGTTGCCAAAAAAACTTTTAAGGCAAATAAATTATTTGGGTTGAAATCATTACTACGCTGTTAACATTAAACCGACTATCTGTAAATACAATTTTGTTGAGAAAGGTACGTGAGTGATGCAGTTTCATAACTTTATACCACTGTTTTTCCCGCTTTTTTGTATTCCCCCTCAAATAAAAGGGTTTCCTAAGACTCTCAATGATGAACTCTTCATTTGACCCAAACGCCTTATAACCCAGTAATTCTATAAATTTGCAAGCAGGCCTTATAGACATTTAAACGGTTGAACCGATTTTCTAGAAATTTTTATAGTAACACCCTGTATGTCTGGAAGGAACTATAGGCCATATAAATTTCAAAAACTTCAACTGGGCGCTACTACGCCCATACAATATATTTAAAACGATAACAGTAAGAGTTCCTAAATTTGGTCTTAATAGGTTCAATATAAAAGCTGTCAAAAACAGACGTTATCGGACAAATAGGCATGACACCTCCCAACAAAGTAAATATTGATTTTGTATATCTCGAGAAACAGTTAAAGCTAAGTTTCAAAATTTGGTTTTATTGAGTTAATATTTAATTAAATTCATCATTCAAGACTTGGGTAGAATCAGACAAGTAGGCGTGGTACTTCCCATACCAACTAAATATTGATTTCATTATATCTTGAGAACGGGCTGTAGGTAGACCGCCTGGATCACGCTAAATGGTCTACTTTCTCTAGCACAACCCTCCTTTCATCTATGAACTATTCTTTGGTTTACCTTTTGATTTGTTGACTTGAGCTGGTGGTTGTGATCTGGTGGACTTAGTAGCACCGGAGCTTGGGTAACCTGCGGTGTGAAGGGCCTCATTGGCCACAACTGCCTCCATCCTATTAAAACCCTGGCAGGTCCTAAAGTACGCTCTTTGTCTGTCGCCGTTAAGTTGGTGGTGTAGGTTCGGTTGAGAAGACTCCCTATTAACACTGGTCTGGCTGGTGTCAACCCTCGCGTGGCCTCCCTGCTTGCATAGATAACCACGGGAGCGTTATGGCTTGTCAGGGACTATCGTGTTTCCCTTGGGTTACTCTCACAACAGTTTGGTGTCCATCTCGTTTGGGTGCCTGGTCACAGGGTGTACCGCTGTTGTCCGTTAGACCGTCTATCAGGCGGAAATATTCACTGGATGCTGATAGGCAGAGGGTCATTCTTGCTTTACTGCTAGACTCACCTGGCCCAGATTGGATGGTAGGCGTACCAATAAAAGAGGGGAATGTGACACATTTCATTTGCCAATGCCCGTCTCTAGCTAGACGTACACTGATCACACCTGACTCGCCCTTTCACGATAGTCTATCGGAGCTAGCGATCATTGATGTCTGGCTTATAGCCAAGTTCATTAAATTATCGGGCTGGCTTCCGATTTGATTTCCGGGAATGTGTTTCTATGTAGGTCCTCTGGTTGGCGGTCAAGACCAGTTAATTAGGGCTTGGTGGCCGGTACAGGGACCTCGCTTTATTTATGGTATCACAACGGGCCACTTTGTGTGGTCAAGTGTACCTTATCTCAGCAAGGCTGCCACTCCCTCCTAACCTAACCTATCTTGAAAACTGTTGCAGCTAAAATTTCAGGATTTGGTCTGAATGACCTCATAGTCGATACAAATCATCAGCCTAAAAGTGGGCAAAATTTAACAAGTGCGCGTGGTACCTCCCATACAAAGTATATATTGATTTCTGTATAACTTGAGAATAGTTAAAGCTAAAGTTTCAGATTTTGGCCTGATTGACTTCACAGTCAACACAAATCACAACTCAAAAAATGAGCGAAATTGACTTGTCCAATAATTAAGATGGGGTAGCGAAACACTCCGGGCTTTAGTCAACATTTATAACACGTAACAAAATCTTGTTCGGATTGCCGAGTGTTAGCTAGTCCAGTTGAATTTTATACGTAAGCTAGCTCAGGTTACTATGCAATTTTCGATAGGTTGTGAGTTGCAAAAGGCCCTGTATTACTGTACAGGCGGGTTCCGGCACAGTATGGTTGCAATCAGTTGACTGGAAAGGTTTATAGTCAGGCACTGTGTTACCGATTACATCTGGAATGTGTGGTATATTCAGCGTCTGGTAACGAGAGTGCTGTACTGGAGACAGCTTCTGGTAATGGCTACTGTGCTGGAAACGGCTTCTGATAACAGGTAATGTGCTGGAGACAGCTTTAGGAACGGTTAATGTGTTAGTACGAATATAAGTGGAATCAGTGTTGCCGTTGAAAATTTCGAAAAAGTGTCTTAAAAAAAGGTATTTGAGAAAAAAAGGGTAAAAAAAGGATATTTTAAAGTAAAATATGATTAAGTTTTTTGTTAAAAAAAAATAAAATTTATTTCAATTCAAAAAAAACGATTTTTAACAGCTAATTAAATACATTAAACCAAAATAAAAGTAAATATACATACTTTACTTATAAATCAATGTTAAAACTAAAAACAATTCACGGATTCAAATATAAGCCATATTATCAAAAAGAAAGAAGTGACTTTTAGAAAAATTCTTGATAATGTTTACCACTTTTTAGAAACTCTTTCTTTGTAATTAATTCTTTACTTGGAGCCCATTTTTCCAGCCCCGATTAAAGCAAATTGAAAGACGAAAGCATGGAGTCACAAGTTCTGAAAAATTCTTTTAGCGGAAGCACTACAAGAAGGCAAAGTATATACATATATATGTATGTAACGAATTCATATAAATTTGAATATACAGTCACACAGAAAAGTATACATATCCCCTCGAAAACTGGATTTTACATAGAACTATAAGGTTTGGACTTTCAAAAACGATATAATGTAAACCTACGCATAAAATAAAACAAAAGTATATGTTCTTTTGCATAACATATCCTTTAAGCTTAAAAAAATAATAAATTCAATTTTCTGCACACAGAAAAGTATATATGCTCTGCAATATTAGGTAATTAATTATCTCCAAAATAAATGTTAAAAATTGTTTAATTGTTAATTTATATTTTATAGAGAAATATTTAATCATTAAATTTAAATACAACTTGTTTATCATAGTTTCACTTGAATTATTATGATATCCTTTAGGAAGAACAGTCATACAGCCTTGTTTGTTTTTAATTGCACTTTTTTGTCTGTGAGACATATGTCAGTTGACTAATACTCTCACTTTCATCGCAAAAAACAATTTTATTCCAAAATTTTTCAACATAAAATTTTAATACTCGCGATTATATATGTTGGGCAGTTTTCTTATGGTTTTCCATACTGCTTGATAAAGCCTGCTGCTCATCTATTCGTGTTATTTAACCACAAACACACAAATATATTTCTATACATAAGTTAATATAATTAGATATTTGGGAACGTAATACTTACTAGTCCATTCGCATTTATTTTGTAAATGGATAGCACGCGAAACTACAAAATTAAATGAAAATCTACTAAAAAATATATAAAAGCTTCTCGCTGTTAAAACTTAAGCCGAAACACATGCACAAATTAAGGCATAATCGCAGTTGATCATCAGTTCATTTTACACAATTGTCTAACTTTATATGAAGAAAATAGCTATGCATAGACTATGACAGTTACATAAAAGTCAGTTGCTGTGGTAATAATATCGAATGCAATTTTTATATATATGCTCACTCATGCATGTTATGTATAAAGAAAGCATACATTTATAAAAGCTAAGTGTACTGAGCATTTTCGTGGGGCATTTTGGACCTTTACTCATTTTTGAAAAGAGATACGTTTAAAAAAGAGTCATAGAAAGTGTCAAAAGTGATACTTTAGTGTCACAACGGCAACTCTGAGTGGAATACGGGAGTTCTTATAATCAACTTTGGCAAGAGAATTGCAGGGCTCTTGTCACAGCTTCTGGTTAGTAACGAGTGTAAGAGGAATTCGAGAGCTCTTATACTCAATAAGACTACGACCATAGCAAAGAGAATGCGGGAGCTCTTGCTGTTAACAATGTACAAACGTCAAATGCAAGATGGATTCGAGAGCTTTTACACCTAACACAACGAGAGAATTTCGGGAGCTCTTGTTGCCAAAATAATGTACGATTATAAGATAAATTCGAAAGGTTTAAAGCTCAGGTAGACTAGCTTTGCCTTAGCCAACTAAAAACTTCACCTATTATTCAAATTATTTCATGAGCTAAATGAGAATTGTAAACGATGTGTGATACTTTCAATTGAAATTTTCGTGCTTGTGTTGTCGTTTCGCTTTAATGCTATATTTGTTTAACGTAAACATGTACTGTTGTATTGTTACTGTTAGTGCACTCATGTATTTCTTTGTTTTTAATAGTTCGTGGTATTTGCTTGTTGATTTGCTAAAAAAAACTACTGAATATTTTCTCAAATTTTTTTTTTTATTTGGAAGTACAATCCTTCCGGTTAATAATGGAAAATAATTTCATTCAAATGGCTGCCTCGGCTGGCCATGCAGTAGCCTACACGATCGGTCCAATTTTTTTTTTGCAGCTGTATTTCACCAATGGCTCCACGAATATTGTTCTTTAAGGCGTCAATTGTCTCTGGCTTGTTGGCGTAACACTTATCTTTGACGGCACCCCACAAATAATAATCCAACGGTGTCAAATCGCAGCTCCGAGGTGGCCAACGACATCAGCTCTGCGGCTGATAATGCGATCTTCAAAAACAGGACGCAAAACATCGAGTGTAGCTTCGGCTGTATGGCACGTAGCGCCATGTTGAAACCAAATGTTGCTAATATCCTCCTCTTCAATTTTTGTGAACAAAAATTCGTTCGACATGGGCCGATAACGATCGCCATTGACTGTAGCGGCGACTCCTTGCTCATTTTCGAAGAAAAATGGCCCAATTATGCCTCTGGACCAAAATCCGCACCAAACAGTGATTCGTCTTGGGTGCGTGGGCTTTTCGAGGTATGCGTGCGGGTTTTCTGTGCCCCAAATGCGACAATTTTGCTTGTTTACTTACTCGCCAAGATCAAAATGAGCTTTTTCTGAAAAGACGATTTTTGATTCTGCAACATTACCATGATTTTCAAAGTAATGTCGCAATATTTCTCAGCGTTGTTCAAACGTATACACAACCATATTCGTTCAGCGGATAAAACTAATTATCTGTCAAATCAGATATGAGCTAAGTGTTACCATTCACGAAATAAGCACTAGTTGAAAAAAACGTTAGATGGCGGACCCTTCATTTAAATTAGAAAATTGCGAGAAAAATAAACTTTGGATTTATAAAAATCATCAAATTGTCTTTGTTGGCAACTGTGCCTTAGGAAACAGTTAAAGATTAGTGAAATAACTGGTGAAAAAAGACAGTTAACATATTAAAATCCTTTCTATGTAGCTTTTCAACACTTTATTACAGTCTTTAAATGTTTTTCTCTTTTACCAAGTGCGTGTTTTAAATAATTTGCATGTTTTATTAACAAAATTAAACAAGAGAGAGAGGAAGAGAGAAAAAAATTAAAAAAGTTAAAGAATTTTTATTCTTTACAACACTGGTTGCAAATATTTTGCTTAAAAATGTTCTTCTGTTCTGTTTCTTTTAATATAATTAAGTTTATTAAATGTCTTGTTAAAATAGTAAAAAGTATTTTTAAAACTATTTTTACTACTTTCATGATTAAGAGCAAAAAACTAAATTTTTAAAGCTCTTAACCTTGTAAGCAGACATTCCATTGTGCCACCTCAATCAAATGGCGACAAGAGGTAGCAGGCATTACCACATAAAAACAGGTTAGGTTGTGGAGGAGGTTTAAATAGTTTTGAGAAACACAAAAGCTGTTGTAAAAAAAGGAAATACAAAAAAAAAAAACATTTTAAATGTTTTACGAGCAAAAAAAAAATAGTTTCGTAATGAAAATTAACATAAAATTTAATGGTACGCTGGTGCTGCTCTATCAATATGGGAGAGTTTTTTTTAAGAGAGAAAGGGTAAGAGCAGTGGTTTTAATTAAAAAAGTGTAGCATTTAATGAAACATTTATTATTTTAAGTGCCTTTAAAAAGAAGTTATTCGAATACATATTTTTAAAGATTTTCATAAGGGAAATAAATGGCGGTTAATCTTGAAGGCTACTGATGTGTGTGTAAAGTGTAGCTACTAAACAAACGGTTGAACTAATTCTACCCTGCACCATTATAGCTATTCTAGTAAGCTCTATATTATAATATACCGATCGATGAAATAAAAAAAATTGTGTTAAACCTTGAGCTCACCCCTGGCTATTTGATTCTTAGCCATAGCAGGACAGTAAGCTGCGTTCATCAACTCTTGAAACAAAATATATAAATTTATTGTTACGAAAATGCAAAAATGGCTAAAACGAAAGTACACCACATCAGCGCCTCAAAAACTGTTTTGTGGGAATTTGGTATATTTGGTATTAATGTGTTACCATGTCAATGTCGTACTTGTTTTATATGTGGCAGCACTGTCAATTTTGTTATATTTAAATTAACGGATATAAAATAGAATATATGAGACATTTCCGGAACTCTCCCAACTCTAGGATATTAGTTATATAAAGAGGCTGCTTTACCCACATCAGAGATAGATATCGTTTTGTTGTCATAAAATAAAATTGTGTTTAGGCGTAAATAAAAGTGTTGTATTAAGATAAACTGTACAAAAGATAAAGTGAGGAAATATAAACTGTAAACAACAAAGTGGTGTTTTTTTATTTTTAGCGCAATTAAAAAGAACTCAAACGTTTTAAAACGTAGCAATATATGTTGATTGTCTCCGTAACAGCGATCGCTAACTAGCGAGCAATAGCGTAACCGTTTGACTACTTCAAACATGTGTTCAAGAATGTTTGGACGCAATTAGAATGCTTTTTATGCTGTTTGGTGATTGTGTATTACAATATGAACTAAATGTACGAGTATTGAAAAATTGTCCAAAAATTTTTTATTCTTAAATAAATTTTTAAAGTTACCAAACTGCCCTCGTATATGTAAGTTCTGATACAAATTTTTTATGTTTTTTGAGTACTACTTCATAAAAATTATTAAAAAATAGTTTTTCATTCTGTTGTGCAAGCAAAAACCATAGCTTTCATCATAGGGTTTTAACATATTCTAGCCGCCTGCACTAGTCCAGAGGCAATGCTTTAACATGGCTCCAAGTTATTCTGTCATATCTGTCTCCTTTAAGTATGGGCTGATCTTTCAATCTTACAGCTTCCCTTTAAGTTTCATTCTATGACCATATTCGCTACGTTGTCATCGGGTTTTTTCAAGATGTGCCCAATTCATCTGTATTACCTTCCAACTATTTCCTTTATTATACCTGATTCAGATATTTGCCTTAAAAGAAGTTGACTATTGTTTCTGGCTAGAATATACACAAAATATGCAGTTTACACGGTGGATAAATGAGTGAATGGAATTGAAATCCTTAACTGCTGCGTGCTACTGCTCGCCGTCATATTAAAATGCAGATTTGACACACAAGTTAAAGGTTATAATTTTCGTGCCTGAAGAGATAAGTCAGATGATTAGTGTGCGTACCTCTCCTGAGACATAAGCTGTCGATGTACAAAGCACAAGTGAATACAAAGCGTGCACCAGCGCACCACATATGATATATATCATTTATGACATATAAACTTTGTAGCCAAGAACTGACTTTCACCTTAGTTAAGTATCGGAGACTATCTAAGCTATTAGCGATATATGGGTCACTGTACCCGGTATAACACTACACCGAGCCATTTTAGCTCACCTCGCAATTTGGGCTTAAACCTCAGCTACCACAGAGCTCCTACAAGGAAGCTTCACCATAGCCGGACAAGAATCTAATTTGGAGAGATTTAGATACATGCCGAACATTGTAAGCATACTAGTAAGACATATGAAAAAAATATCTTCAAAATTTTTAAAGCATTGCTGTATTAGTTGCCGATGTTTATCGGCAAGTCCCTTCTGTATGACTATTTTTTTTCTCCGTCACTCCTCTAGGAAGCAAGCTAAGGAGATGATTAATCGCCTTCATATGATTTTGTATAGTGGTGAAGATCCTTGTTAAGTGGTGGTAAGTCACAGGTTAACGTGAGTCTCGCCACGCTGCCTGAAGTACGAGTGAATACAATGCGTCCACCAACGCCCACATTATGATGAAAATCACCAGTGAGTAGCAAATTCAAAGGCGTGTTGTTTGGCACTACCTTTACACCGCGGTAAAGTTGCGGAGACTATCTAAACCACGGCACATGGTTAAGAGTCTAACACCACACCGAGCCGGAGCTCTCCCCACGATTTGGGTATAAACCACAGCCACCACGTTGCTTTTATAACGGGCCCTCACCGTAGCCAGGCAGGGTGCAAGGTTCCTCGTGCTCTTGACTCCTGTGGTATCGAAATTAAGCCTCGGGTCAGGCTTCGTAACATAAATGCTAATACCAGCGTTCAAGCGCTACTACCACTCCCAAACAAAACCGGACCACTAACAGGCACACAAACAACTTCACAATCACATTAATGACACAATCACGCATCTAGAGAAGCACACAGCAGACCAAGAATAAGTAGTGCACGTACACATATTCCGAAAATGGTGCCGCAAAAGAACACAGAAATACCTAATCCTAGCATCCCTGCTATAAAAGACACAACGAGCAAGCCGAACCCCACTGACGTTTACCACATTCTCCCTGACGATGACTTCCATCGCCCTGCTAAGTGGTGGTGGTGGTGATCCTTACTTAGCATTGTAATTTGTTCTCAGTAGGTGGCGTGTTCTCCTGATAATCCGTCTGATGTTTGTCATCATCACCAGATGTAAGCTGGAAGGTCAGGGGGACTTTTTTAGAGGGAATTGTCTGGAGTCGCTTTATTAAACACTAGAAACAGCAATTAAATTTTTTTTGTGCTTAACTGGGGATTCGAGCCCCTACATTTGCTACACCACGCCACCCACCACTTTTATATACCTATGTCTGCGGAGAATCCCCCGCAGCTAGGAGATGTCTTCCAGCCTTGTGTTTAGTACTTACGTTACTTCTTGGTGTTTTTTTTTTTTGGTGTCCAGGAGGTTTAAAATCTTTCTCAGATACTTACAGCCCATACTGTAGAGCATATATGATTCACGGGCTAACACACATCCCTATCGGTATTGCTTCGTATGGACGGTGAGCCTCTTTTTGTTATTTTAAACGGTCACTCTGGCAGTTTTTGCTGTACCTCGGTTTCATCTAACGTTGGGATCAGTCTTCCTATAAATTATTCTCCGTGCACCAGTTTCCTTCGAGTTTAAGTATGTGCTGACGATACTTTTCATATGTAGACTTAGCACAAGCATATTTCAATGTGGCAGCGGTCTCTGGAAAATCGGGGGCAGTCGTATACGATGTGTTCTGCGCTTTCGTCTTCTTCACAGATTGGACATTTTAAAAGGCTGTCGCGTAAATATTTCCTATATTGCAGTTATTCTCACCATATTTTTTCCGTATCCACTTATCTATCTGTGGAAATAACATGAACATCTATCTTCTCTTTAGTGAATTTTCTCACCTTTTGTGCTTCTTATTATCATTCCTTGAAACATTTTAGCATGCTTTCGAGCTATTACAACGACTGGATGATGAGACCGTTTGGTCTGGATAAGACGCGTAGTAACACACAATCGAGAACAACTTTCTATAGCATTGGGAAGAAAGAACACAACCTTGTCTTACACCAGCTTTAATAGACCTTGATAGACTGATACCGCCATCATGTAGGATTCTACAGCTCATGTACCATCCGTTTAATTATGTCGTGTGTGCAAGGTTGTGATGTGATTTGCGATAAGCAAATTTGTCGCAATTTTTAATTTTTAAATTGATAAAATCAAAAAGACTTTTAATAACTATCAAACTCTTTAACTCTTAAGTGTACATTGTTTAACATTTACGCCGTTTTTATTTTAGGTCTTAAATATAAAAAAATGGTGGAAAAATGTTTTAAAATAGTTTTTACAAAAGCTATTGACCTTTTTCATAGTTATTCGGTCATAAATTCCCTTTGTTTTAGTTTTTATGATGAAAAGTTAGTATTTTTGTTGTTGTTTCTTCTTTTATATTTTTATAGTCACTCGTTTGACGTATTTTTTATTCAGAAGAATATTCTTTAATTTGTAACAATAATTTTCTATTTTATTTGCCATAACATTTTTAATATTTAATATTTCTAACTGTAGTCGAGTTGATTTGATCGAATACAGCCTGTACACTCTAGTGCTTGTCACATAGTTTTGCAATATTATTTCAGCAATAAAATCAACTTTTGTGTGAGGGAATCGTAAAAATAACAGAGAATAAAAATGAAAAATGAATGAAAGCATGTGAAAATAAATATAAGCCATTTAAAAAAAAAAGGAAAAAATTTAAAAAAAAAAAGAAATTTTTTTTTTAAAAAAAATTTTTTTAAAAAAAAATTTTTTTATGAAGAAAAAATTTTTTATGAAGAAAAAAAAAATTTTTTTTATGAAGAAAAAATTTTTTTAAAAAAAAGGAAAAAATTTAAAAAAAAAAAAAATTTTTAAAAAAAGGAAAAAATTTAAAAATAAAAAATTTTTTTTAAAAAAAGGAAAAAATTTAAAAAAAAAAAAATATTTTTTTTTTTAAAAAAATTTTTTTAAAAAAAATTTTTTTATGAAGAAAAAATTTTTTTTTTTTTAATTTTTTCCTTTTTTTAAAAAAATTTTTTTTTTTTTAAATTTTTTCCTTTTTTTTTACAAAATTTTTTCTTCATAAAAAAAAATTTTTTTTTTCTTCATAAAAATTTTGTTCGCGCAAAATTAGACGGTCAAAAAATTGTCATTTTTTTTCTGCTGAACAATTTATACAATTTTTTTATGAAGAAAAATTTTTTTTTAAGTTATGAATAACTCCGAAACTGTTGAAAATACAAGAAATATGCTATCCGAGCGATTTATAGGAAATTTTGTTCCTAATCTTTTGCTGGTACTTGCATTAAGATCGGTCAAGTCGTTTTCAAGTTATAATGAAAATTATTGACATAACTAGCATATTTCGGGCAAAAAAATTGCCACGCCCATAGAAAAAATTGAGGCCGATGGAAAAAAACTGAAAACGAATTTGAATTCACCGCATCAAAATCATTATATTCCATATGGTTTTGTTAAAGGTTTTTTTTTCTGTAGACCAGTGTAATTTTTTTAGGATAATAATTACAAACTGGCATCTTTAATATTTTTCTGTTTCGTATATATAAGAATGAATGTGTGGTTTTATGTATATATGTTTGTTTGCTTGTGCGTTATATACAGCTAATCGGTTAAACCAATTATCTTGAAATTTTTACGGCACCACTCTGTTTGTTTAGAATGGAACTATAGGCTGTATACGCCCATACCAAGTATATGTTTATTCGTCTATATCTTCAAAAAATCTTCTTAGTCAATATCAGTCAAAAAGTGGGTCAAGTGGGCATGATACTTTTTATACAGACTTGATTTGTGTAGGTCTTAAAAACGTTTACAACTAAAGTTTCTATCTTTAATCTAAATAACTTGGTAGTCAAAACAAATCATCAGTCAAAAAGTGGTCATGGTATCTCACATACAAGCTTAATATTGATTTTTGTTTGTCTTGAGAACTGCTGAAGTGTAAGTTTCTGAATTCGGACTAAATAACATAAATTATCAGTCAAAAAATGGGCTGATTTGAATAAGTGGGCGTGGCATCAACCATACACGGTAAACATAAATTTTTGTATATCTTGAGAACGGTAATAATAAAAACTAATAAATTTGGTTCAAACAACGTAGATGATAATATACATTATTGGTCAATAACTGGGCGAGATTGAATACGTGGGCGTGATATAAAGGATCCGCTAAATAAATGTTTTTTTTTTTTTGAAAACGCTATAAAAAAACTACTGAATATTTTCTCAAATTTCTTTTTTTATTTGAGAGTAAAATTCTTCCGGTTAATAATGGAAAATAATTTCATTCAAATGGCTGCCTCGGCTGGCCATGCAGTAGCCTACATGATTGGTCAAATTTTTAAGCACATTATCGATTGCGTGCAGCTGTATTTCACCAATGGCTTCACGAATATTGTCCTTTAAATAATCAATTGTCTCTGGCTTGTTGGCGTAACACTTATCTTTGACGGCACGCCACAAATAATAGTCTAACGGTGTCAAATCGCAGCTCCGAGGTGGCCAAACGACATCAGCTCTGCGGCTGATAATGCGATCTTCAAAAACAGGGCGCAAAACATCCAGTGTAAAACCAAATGTTGCTAATATCCTCCTCTTCAATTTTTGTGAACAAAAATTCGTTTAACATGGCCCGATAACGATCGCCATTGATTGTAACTTCCACTCCTTGCTTATTTTCGAAGAAAAATGGCCAAATTGTGCACAAAATGCGACAATTTTGCTTGTTTACATACCCGCCAAGATCAAAGTGAGCTTCGTCTGAAAAGATGACTTAGTGAAGCGAAGTTTAAGCGTATACACAACCATATTCGTTCAGTGGAAGGATAAAACTAATTATCTGTCAAATCAGACATGAGCTAAGTGTTACCGTTCACGAAATAAGCACTTGTTGAAAAAAAAAACGTTAGATGGCGGACCCTTTACTTTGTTTTGCCGCCATTTTAGTAAACATTAGTCTTGACAGTTCACATTTGGCAGTCGTGAAGAGAGACGTGGCAAATTTATTATGAAAAAATATTCAGTAAACCAATGTGTTTGAATCCTTAAAACATTTTATCAAAATCAATCATCGATTTTCATGAAAAAATATGACTGATGAGGCACATTTTCATTTGAATGGTTATATGAATAAACAGAATATTTGGTTCTTGGCAATGGAAAACCCTCAAATTATTCATCAGTCACCTTAGCATCCATTACAAGTGACAGTCTGGTGTGCAATTTTGTCTTTCAAACTGAAAACGGTGTAACGATAACTGTCAATGGTGAGCGATATCGTGATATAATTGAAAACTTTTTAACGTCACAACTGCATGCTTTGGGCTTGACTAACATGTGGTTTCAACAAGACGATGCCACATCGCATACAGCCAGGATTACAATGGAATTACTGCGAGACCTCTTTCCACAACAAATTCTTCCAAGGAATGGTGATGTTGATTGGCCTGAGAATGATGTGAGAATGTAATGAAAAATGTGCTCAAAAGGGCTCGCATTTCTAAGGCTAACAGAGGCGGGCATTTATCTGGTATTGCATTCCATACATAATTGCCGACAATAAATAAAATATTTACCAATATAAGATCCATTTTCTTTCATATAATCAAAAATTATAAACAAACAAAGTAGTATACCTTCCCGGCGGACACCCTGTACGAATCTGACAACACTTATGTCATTCTTTTCTGTCACAAATTTCAGTATATTATCTCCATTGAACGAAATTAATCGATTTACGCTTAAGCAACGTTGGCATTTATTGGAAATTGATTTTCAAAACAAAGACTAACAAAAGCTCATTTTCATCTTGTGGGTACGTTTGTAAACAAAACTGCCGTATTCGGCGCTCAGAAAACGTAGTCTTAGAGCATTACGACTGACCATTTGGTGCGGCTGGTGGAGCGGAGGTATCATTGTCTCATATTTCTTAGAAAATGAGGACAGCACAACCATTACGGTCAATGGAGACAACTATCGCACAATGATAACCGATTTTTTGTGCCGACTCTTCATGGTATTACTAAGAACGATGTTTGGTTTCAAAAGGATGGTGCAACCTGCCACACATCTCATGCCAAAATTGATTTATTGCGTCAAACGTTTGATGGCCGTTTAGTTAACCGAAATGGTGATGTCAGTTGGCCACCACGAAGCTGCGATTTGACACCGTTGGACTATTTTCTGTGGGGAACGGTTTCGACCGCATACACTAGAAAACGTTCTTGAAAATTGGTCCGTTCGAATTGGGTGCTGTGAGGCCAGCCGCGGTAGCCATATGAATGAAATAATGTTTCATTTCTAACCGGAACAATTGTACTTCACAAAAAAAAAAAAAATAAATAAAAAAATAATTCAAGTCGTTTTTGTTTTATTACATTTTTTAATTTTAACTTTTAAATGGCCCACCCTATAATACAGCAAAATGAATTTGTATTTCCTTGATAGCTGCTAAAGGCTAAAGGTTCATATAGACGTGACTTAGCAAAAGGCCATAGTTGTTACACAATCAACCAACTTTATGGGCAACAATGTTTCGATAAGTGGTGGCATATCATAATGCCATAACCGACCAATTGGATTTTGGTCTTCTCGACTACGGTTAAGTTTATGACGTCATGTTCTAGATTCTAAGCTATCTTTCTGAAAGTAACTATAAGTTATCTTAGATTTTTCTATTTGGACCAGAAGGAGATAAAATGGGGGAAATGATAACTAAGATAAGAGTTAAGTTTATGAGGGTAGAGGTAGCGAAGCACGCCGAGTATTAGCTAGTTTTAGTATATTAACTGTTTTTTAATATTTTTAAATAAAAAAAAATATAAATAATATTTTACACAATAATTTTTGTCTGACTTAATACATTTCATTTTTATTTCTCTCGCTCTCGGATTTTTGGAAGACATAAAGTTCAAAAGTTGATGGTGATGATGTTGATGACCGTAAAGTAAATGTGTTGTAAAGTTACTGCTTAAAACTAGTCCGAATCAAATTGAAATCCTTTAAAATGTTGCAAAGTAAAGTAAAATTGAGTAGAGTTAAGTAGTGTATGGAAGAAGAGAAAAATTAAACTGTGGCGCCTCAATAAGAGCTTTTACATCTTTATCTGGTTTAATGTCAGTTTCGGTTACTGTTTTCAATGTTTTTCAATATTTTATTTATTTTTTATCTTAAGGGCTGCAGACAAAGTGAATTTATTATCATTTTTCTTTATAAATTTTAAAAAATGTTTTAAAAAAAGTAAAATTTATTATCATGTTTACTTACAAATGCAAGACTAAGCAGAAAAATAAAATGATTCCTTTAAGTGTTTAAAAGACAAAAATTTCCACAATTGATTATATTATGGAAATTAAAATATTGTTACGAAAATAAAAAATGCCTAAAAAGAAGATAAACCAACAGCAGTGCGCTTAAGACTTTGGTTTGTGTCAAGGCTGCCACTGTGTCACTCTGGCAATGCCATACTTTTTTTTAAATTAACGGACATGAAAAGAAGAACATTAGAAACAGTTGGTAGTCAGGTAAGGGCTGTTTTCATAGAGGTATAGAACTTTAAGTTGCAATAAAACAACGATGGATTATTCGATTGACATGAATTTTATTTATCCGAAAGATAATCTTGTGGCATACATTTTAAATATGAATCTGGACGTCCAATTTTCTATGACTTTTTCCAACATTTGTGGCCGTATATCGGCAATAACACGGCGAATGTTGTCTTCCAAATGGTCAAGCGTTTGTGACTTTACATAGCCCCACAGAAAGTAGTCTAGCGGTGTTAAATCACAAGATCTTGGAGGCCAATTCACAGGTTCAAAACGTGAAATTAGGCGGTCACCAAACGTGTCTTTCAATAAATCTATTGTGGCACTGGCATATGACCGTCACGGCTGGCGCGGATGTAGTCCAATCTGAACGTCCAATTTTCGATGACTTTTTCCAACATTTGTGGCCGTATATCGGCAATAACACGGCGAATGTTGTCTTCCAAATGGTCAAGCGTTTGTGACTTTACATAGCCCCACAGAAAGTAGTCTAGCGGTGTTAAATCACAAGATCTTGGAGGCCAATTCACAGGTCCAAAACGTGAAATTAGGCGGTCACCAAATGTGTCTTTCTATAAATCTATTGTGGCACGAGCTGTGTGACATGTTGCGCCGTCTTATTGAAACCACATCTCCTGGACATCATATTTATTCAATTCAGGAATGAAAAAGTTAGTAATCATGGCTCTATACCGATCACCATTGACTGTAACGTTCTGGCCACCATCGTTTTTGAAAAAGTACGGTCCAATGAATCCACAAGCCCATAAAGTGCACCAAACAGTCAGTTTTTCTGGATGTAACGATGTTTCCACATACACTTGAGGATTACCTTCACTCCAAATGCGGCAGTTTTGTTTGTTGACGTAGCCATTCAACCAGAAGTGCGCTTCATCGCTAAACAAAGTTCGCTTATGAAAATCGAGAACAACGGTAATCTCGTTTTGGGCCCATTCGACGAATCTACGCGGGGCGTGAGTCTAATCATGATAAATTGCCAATCCAAACTGAGAATAAATCACTTGTGAGTTCTTTATATTGCGCAAACTAAAATACCATAAATTCAGCGAACTTAATGTTTTACTTACTATTTAATTTCCACTTATACACAAAATTTATATATACAGTATCCAACTTATTTATCTTGCACTTAATACACCAATTTACTCAATACATGACCCTTAATACGACTTTACACTATAACTGCCAAACTATAACTGACTGAGTTAGGCAGAGCAGCATTCCTTATATAACGCGCGTTTTTTTCAAGATGGCAACCGATTTAACAGCTGGCAATTAAAATTGCCAATCCAAACTGAGAATAAATCACTTGACAGCTGTTAAATCGGTTGCCATCTTGAAAAAAAGCGCGCGTTATATAAGGAACGCTGCTCTGCCTAACTCAGTCAGTTATAGTTTGGCAGTTATAGTGTAAAGGGTCATGTATTGAGTAAATTGGTGTATTAAGTGCAAGATAAATAAGTTGAATACTGTATATATACATTTTGTGTATAAGTGGAAATTAAATAGTAAGTAAAACATTAAGTTCGCTGAATTTATGGTATTTTAGTTTGCGCAATATTAAGAACTCATAAGTTTTAAAAAGGTTAAAAACGCAGCAATATAATCTTATCTTATTGTTGAACGACTGCGTCCTTTGGAATCAAACAAATGGAAAAATTTATTAGAAAATAAGTTAAAACCTAAACAAACGATGTGATTTACAATAAATAGCAACCTTCGCATTAAAACCTTTTATTGCAATAGTTTCAACTGATAAACATACACTCTCGTGTATAATGATAATAAACCCAAATCCACTATCCTTATAAGAAACTGCAATAAACCAATAATCCTGAATGGGTTGCCAACAAAAGCTTTGAAGAGGATTTCAAGTGCAATAAAAAATAGAAACTACATACATAACTTAAGTTACAAAGAGTGGTTACAACAGGATAAGTAAGGATATATTTCCTTTCTCTCCATCACTCCCTGTGTTTGGGTAGAACCACTTATACAAATATACTTGCGCTTGTACTTATAAATGCACATCTTGTAAGGATAATGGTTAAATAATAAAAGAAGAAGAAAAAACAACAAAATCCATTCAAACTAACAAACCAACAAACAGACAACAAATGAAGTCAAAAAATACGGATAAATAGTTGAGACATTAAGTTTTCATTTTTATTTTTCTTTTGTTTTAACTTTAAATACATTTTTTTTCTTATTTAGAAATACTTTGGCTTTTATTACATCTCCTGTCCTCAAATCTACTATAAATTTCTTAAATGGACATGAAGAGTTATGTGGAGGAATGAATAGCTACTGATATACTTTAGCACTCTGATAGCAAATTTTGTTTAACAGTAGAAATGGTAAAGAAATACGAGGATGGTTATATAATACCGTTACTTTTTGTATTGATTTTAAGCTCCAAACTTTTAGTCCAGCATATTTCTAGTTTTTTGATTCCCTCACAATAATAAAATATCTCAAAGCCCTCAAAATATATACTTATTTCAACCAATTTTTTACAATTTTAAATCAGGAAGCGGTGGTAAGTTCTTGAAAAAAAAAAACTGTGCTAATAACCTTGTTGGCAGATCGAACCATTTTACTCCACTTTGTTTGTGACGAAAAAAATTAAAATTTATATGGAACTACCTAACTGCGTGCTTTGCCACGCCCATATTAATCATAATCCTAAATGCTATCTTAGTTACATTTTTAGCATATTTCGCCATATTGTGCCCTTAAGGTCAAAATCCCAGCACTTGTTCCTTTCAGAAAGACACTGTAGGTTCTGCTTATTAGCTGTATACAGTCTCTTAACAAACACACATTCATTTTTATATAGTAAAGGTCCGTCATCTAACGTTTTTTTTTTATCAACTAGTGCTTATTTCGTGAATGGTAACACTTAGCTCATGTCTGATTTGACAGGTAATAAGTTTTATCCTTCCGCTGAACGAATATGGTTGTGTATACGCTTGAACAACGCTGGGAAATATTGCGACATTACTTTGCCGATTTTGCCAAAAAAAACATCTTTTCAGATGGAGCTCATTTTGATCTTGGCGGGTATGTGAACAAGCAAAATTGTCGCATTTGGGGCACAGAAAACCTGCACGTACGCATTGAAAAGCCGATACAACCAAGACGAGTCACTGTTTGGTGCGGATTATGGTCCAGAGGCATAATTGGGCCATTTTTCTTCGAAATGAGCAAGGAGTAGCCGTTACAGTCAATGACGATCGTTATCGGACCATGTTGAAGGAATTTGTGTTCACAAAAGTAAAAGAGGAGGATATTAGCATCATTTGGTTTTAAAAGGACGGTGCTACGTGCCACACAGCCGAAGCTACACCCGATGTTTTGTGGCCTGTTTTTGAAGATCGCATTATCAGCCGCAGAGCTGATGTCGTTTGGCCACATCGGAGCTCCGATTTGACACCGTTGGACTATTATTTGTAGGGTGCCGTCAAAGATAAGTGTTACGCCAGCAAGCCAGAGACAATTGACGCTTTAAAGGATAATATTCGTAAAGCCGTTGGTGAAATACAGCTGCACACAGTCGATAATGTGCTTAGAAATTGGACCGATCGTTTAGGCTACTGCATGACCAGCCGAGGCAACCATTTGAATGAAATTATTTTCCGTTATTAACCGGAAGGATTGTACTTTCAAATAAAAAAAGAAATTTGAGAAAATATTCAGTAGTTTTTTTTATAGCATTTTCAAAAAAAAAAAAAAAACCCCAACTAACCCCGTTTTTTATTTTCTATTCCCATATTTTCGGAGAGAAAAACAAACCCCTATATATTATTTTTTAACATTTTTTTAAATTAAGATATTTTTCTATAATGTTAAGAATATTGCAATATTGAATATGGAAACCCTATATATGTAGTAGATAGCTTTTATCCAGTGCGATTTCTGCAATTCCCGCTTTTTAGCTGATGTGAATTGATAATAGTTGTCATTCTTCACATATGTATTCTAAATACAATATGTGGTATGTGCCACGCTCACTTATCGAATGTTCTCTTAGTTACTGTGTATTATTTCCGACATTGTTTGAACATAATTTAGATACTTCTATTGACGTTCTCAAGATGTAAAAAATTTTATCTTTTCTTGTCCAGTTCCGGCCATTTTTTGCTGATGATTTTTATTGAATATGAAGTTTTTTTTTTAAAGCATTATAATACTAAGTAAAAATCACCACTACACAATCATATGGAGTGGATTAATCATCTGTTTAGCTTAAAAAAATCAACTTAATACATGAAACTGAAATAAAGCGATATATGCTTTGTGAAACGCCAATATGCTACCTAGAGGAGTGACGGAGAACAAAAAAAAAAAAAAAAAAAAAAATTAAGTCATTCAGACAAAATTCAGATCTCTAGTTTAAACACTTCTCAACATATATAGAAATCAATATTTAGTTCATATGGAAGATACCACGCCCACTTGAATAATTATACCCACTTTTTATTGACACTAAAGTCATTCAGACCAAATAAAGGGTCCGCCAAATAAATCATTTTTTTTTAAATGCTATAAAAAAAAAATATTGAATATTTCCTCAAATTTCTTTTTTTATTTGAAAGTACAATCCTTCCGGTTAATAACGGAAACTAATTTCATTCAAATGGCTGGTCCAATCGATCGGTCCAATTTTTAAGCATATTATCGATTGTGTGGAGCTGTATTTCACCAATGGCTTTACGAATATTGTCCTTTAAAGCGTCAATTGTCTCTGGCTTGTTGGCGTAACGCTTATCTTTGACGGCACCCCACAAATAATAGTCCAATGGTGTCAAATCGCAGCTCCGAGGTGGCCAACGACATCAGCTCTGCGGATGATAATGCGATCTTCAAAAACAGGGTGCAAAACATCGAGTGTAGCTTCGACTGTGTGGCACGTAGCACCGTCCTGTTGAAACAAAATGTTGCTAATATCCTCCTCTTAAATTTTTGTGAACAAAAATTCGTTCAACATGGCCCGAAAACGATCGCCATTGACTGTAACGGCCACTCCTTGCTCATTTTCGAAGAAAAATGGCCCAATTATGCCTCTGAACCAAAATCCACATCAAACAGTGACTTATGTTGGATGTATCGGCTTTTCAATGTATGCGTGCGGGTTTTCTGTGCCCCATATGCGACAATTTTGCATGTTTACATACCCGCCAATATCAAAATGAGTTTCATCTGAAAATATTATTTTTTTTTTGGCAAAATCGGCATATTCTGTCAGTCGAAAAAAGCGAAAAAAGCGTATACACAAACATATTCGTTCAGCGAAAGGATAAAACTAATTATCCGTCAAACCAGACATGAGCTAAGTGTTACCAATCACGTAATAAGCACTAGTTGAAAAAAAAAACGTTAGATGGCGGACCCGTTACTAAAACTTTAGCTTTAACTCTTCTCAAGATAAAATGAAATCAATATTTTGTTTGTATGAGAGGTCCACGCCCACTTAACCAAATCCGCCCACATTTCGCCTGACGATTTGTATTTTCTATGCATTTAATTAGACCAAATTCGCAAACTTTAGTTGTAACCCTTCTTAGGATTTAAGAAAATCAATAGTTACTTTGTATGGGAAGTATCACGCCCACCTGATGAATTACACCCACTTTTTTAATGATGAATTGCGGTGATTATGAATCTATTTGGGTCAAATTTAGAGAACATTGCTCTTATCATTTTGAAGATGTAGACAAATAAATACACCCTTTATATGGGCGTGGCACTGCTCAGTTTGAATTTTTATAATTTAAGTAGCCTATATAGCCCAGATATACAGAAATATACTGTAAAAATTTCAACAAAATCTGTTCGACAGTTTAGCTGTCTATAAGACACCAGCAAATCAACAAACATGCTATACATATAAACATTCATTAATTTTTATGTATAACAGGTCACTCAATAAGTCTGTAGGATAAGTAAGAAAAAAACAAAATATTGACAAAACTCGATTTTATTATTCAAGACAGTTGTCTTCGAGGGCGATACAACGAGCCACTTTTATAGTACGATTTCTGTTTGTCGTCGAAATAGGCCTCAGTTTCAGCAATTACTTCATCGTTGAACTCAAATTTCTTTCCATAAAGCGTTCTCTTGAGATCTGAATAGAGGAAAAAGTCTCTGGTGGCTAAATCTGTAGAATAGAATGGATGGGTAAGCAATTCCATGCCCAATTCATTAAAATTTTGACATCGTTTTCATCGGTTTATAGCACGATTTGTGAGCTCAAGCGGCACCCACCTTGAACAGAGCTTTCACATACCCATATGCTTATGCTAGGCCATGCACCTTCAATTAGCCCGTGCACCTTCAGTTTGTGGATTTTTTATGTTTTCTGGAATAACAGCCTTATTTGGGCATACACTGCGCTCTGCATCATTTGTGCTGGTACGACCACGTTTAAATTCAGTAAATTTTGTCACGATAAAGCGGAGTTTGGATTATGCTTATTAAGCCCTTGGGCGGGGACCACCGTATTTTTTTTTTTTTTTTTCAAAAAGCAATAGTTTATCAAAACTCGAAATTCACTTTTTTCAATAACGAATGTTGCTTTACACAAAATGCTATATTCCATGACTCAATAGTCAGATTGCTGTCAAATTTATACACGTATCGTTTGAAGTTCAGTACTATATAAAAATTATATGGACAAAATTTAATCAACGCCATCTATGTGGCATCCTACGGACTTTTTGATAGACCTGATAAGACATAATCGCTAATAATTAAAAAGAAAATTACTAACAAAGCTAATTTATATAAAAAAAATAACATTACATACATATATTACATATAAATATAAATCATTTATTACTTTTAATTTATTAAAAAGAAGAAGCAAAACAACAGTGAATTTAAGAAAAATCTTTAAAATCGATAGGCCCCTCAAACGAATAAAAGTTCTGTATTATATCTTAGGATCTTTATCTACAGATAGGAAGTGCTTAATCGAAGATCCTTACAGGAAGTAAAACATTATCTATATATCAGACCAGACGGACTGTTTTTTAGCTAATTTCCCGATGGCGAAAGTTACGTGAAATCATTGTGATAAACGCAGACAATGGTAAATTATCGATGACTTACAATGAATTTTTTTTTTGCTGTCTTACATGACTTATAAAATTATATTAAATTAATTTTTCAATTTGTCATCGATGACAGAGTTTAATCTTGTCTTGAAGGCATCTAAGTATTAGTGAGTTATACGATATTAGAAAATATCATCGAGAATCATTAGTGTTTTATAAGTTAATGTGGAGTTGAAGCAGATGAATTCCTGTTTAGTTCAGCATATAGTCGACTCATAATATATTATGTCGTATATAATGTCGCCAAATTTCATTTTTATGTAGTATGGCGACATTACAATGAAGTTGTCATACCACATTTTCGGTGGTGAATTTGAACTACACTATCACCATGATATTTGAATTGATAAACCATCGTCACAATATCGGTATGAAGTCAAAATTCATATGAAATGATCATAAATGAAAAATTTCATCGACAAACAAAAATAGTTATGTATGACAATGTTATTGAATGTCACCCTACTAAAAAAGCTAAAAATTTAGCGACATTGTCTGTTATAAGTCAACTTCATGTTGAAATTCAGCAACATTGTCTATTATGAGTCCACTATATGCTGAACGATAGAAGATTTTGTCAACTACACTTTTCGGTTAACGAAAAAAGCACAATGACTTTTAATGATATTCTTTGTTAGAACTCAATAAGCGGACGCCTGCATGACAAAATCATTTATGACAATCTGGAGAATGACTTTAAGAAGTCATGTATGACAGCAAAGAAAATTCATCATTAGCCATCGATAATTTACCACTGTCAGCGTTTGCCGTAAAGATTTATTATCACTTTCGCCACTAGATAATACCCTTCATTTGTGTCATTGTCACAAGAATTCATCAATGAAAGTTTTTATTTCCAATAATTTCATACAAGTTTCGACTTGATACTGATCCTGTAGCAAAGTAACTGTTTAAAATAAAATATTTGAAAAATATGAAAAATTTAAGGTAAAAAACTTTATAAAAAAAAGAAAATCAAGAAAAAGGCATTAAATTCTTCGAAGATTTTAAATCTTTGCAAGACTTTTATTTGTTTGTTTGGTTTTTTATTTTATCTTTTAAGTTATTTATTCCCTTGCAACTGTGTGAGGCAACAAGTTGATGGGGATGATGCCTGCTGCTACTGCTGCTACTGCTGCAAAAACTCAGTAAATTTATCCCAATTGGCGTTTAAATTCTATTTGTTTTTCCTGCATCTTTTTAACAAAATATTTTGAGAATTTTTTTTTGGAAAAGTTTTAAGTATTAAAACAAGAAGGGATAAGATATTCTTAAGAAAAGATTTTTATATCCTACACTATCATAAGTATATTTAAGTGCAGTTTTAAACTAAACTGCACTTTTTGTTTTTTGTAATCCGTTTTAAACTAAAGTCACAATTTTGTCGCAATGCATCAATTATTGGTACGGCAGTTATGTGACCGCCCAATAGGTAATAATGCGGCAAAAAATATTAAAAAGCGCCAATATTTATTGTGTTCTTGTGCGACAATCGAATTTGTCAATACGTACCAATATTAAAATTTAAAATTTTTCTTCGCAGATTAAATTGGGATAATTTTGATGTTTTGCGGCAATAAAGCACAATCGATATTGTGTCATATTGGTACATTTGCGACAATCGTTTGATCTTAGCTTTAGAGTGAAATGTAACGAAACTGGTTTCTTAAAAAAACATTTAAATTAAATTATAAATCCTTTTACAAGGGTCTTTCCTAAAAAATTTCTTTAATCCCTGGCAAATAAATGTTCTCTCTCTGTTCCATGTAATTGTCAATGATAAGTAATTTATGCCACATGTCATGGAAATATTGAAGACAAAAGAACAAAAAATTAATTGAATGCACTAACTGCTGCACTGACTGCTGACTGACTGACTTTTATTAATTGATTTCAGTAATTTTTTTATTAATTGCTAACAGAAAAGAAGAACTTTAATATCAAATGTATGTATTGGGTGTTTTTTTAAAGTTACACAAGCAAGTTTCAATCATAATAAAACGCAGAAATATATTTTTTATATTAATGAAGCAGACTTTTGTTGGATAGAATATTTTATGATATTATTGTTTAAATATTGGGTATACAAGTTAATAGTGTCGATTTTTTGCTTGAAAAATTCATTTATTATAATAAGAAAATGAATTGATACATTATTCAAAGTATTGCTCATCGTTAGTCACTACTTTTTCCCATTTCTTTTTTAGGTTTTGAGGTAAATAACTGATCAAGTCATTTTCTGATACCGTGTTCTGAAGTGAAGTGTATTCCAGTAAGGGCATTCTGCATCGATCGAAACAAATGGTAGTCAGATGTGGCAAAGTCTGGGCTACAGGCGGATGAGGAAAAACTTCCCATCCCCTAATTTCCAAATAGTTTTTGACCGGTTTTGCAACATGTGCCGAGCGTTGTCATGATGGAAGGTTATGGCCTTGTGTCTGGTCGAATATTCTGGCCGTTTTAAGTTGATTGTTCCCTTCAAAGATCCCACCAAATACAGAGCATTACCTTGGCGTCATGGATATTCGGCTTCGACGTTGATTTGGCTATTTGGACGGGCTTTACATATGATTTTTGCGTTTGGGGTTATAGTAATGTATCTATTTTACATCACCATTAACAATACGATGCAAAAATGACTTCATTTTGTAGCGTTCAAGCATCACTTCCGACATGCAAAATCGTCTTTCAACGTCTCTCGGCTTCAATTCTTATGGGACCCATTTTCCTTGCTTTTGAATTAATCCCAAAGCTTTGAAACGTAGGGAAATGGCTTGTTGTATGACTTCGAATGATAATGCAAGTTTTTCTTACATTTGACAACAATCTTCGTCGAGTAATGCTTCCAATTCCTCATCTTCATACTTTTTCGGCTGACCATTTTTGAATCGCGTAAAGCGTAAGCTTCTACCAACAATCGATAACTTTCAGCAGCCGTTTTCTTCAGCTAAAAGAAAATTATCAGACTTTACGATAAAACATCTTTTTTAGGCACAAAATTTGACATTATTCTAGCGATTGAAAAAAAATGTGTGTTTACACTTTGGCGTCCATCGAATACTGAATTATAATGACAGATGTTTATCCTCCAGAATACCATGTTTGTTATTATTGACACAAATAATATGTGATAGTTATGCCATATATTGTCCAAATCAACATTATTATTTTGTGTACCCAATATGATTTCGCAAATGGGGCGCGAATAAGTCGCAATATGGAACACCAATTTTCATAATATTTCCGTAGCATATGCAACCGTATTTCGCCAATAATTTTAGGATGTTTGTTTTCAGGTGTTTATATGTCTCTGGTTTATCGACATAGATAAGTAATTTTTCATAAGTCACACGATCTTGCTGATCAATTAATTGGACCATTACATGAAATTACTCTTTCATCAAAAGACCGCGCTGTATGACATGTCAGCAACATTAATCACTGCTAATTAAGGCACGAAAAAAATATCTGATCATGTCCCTATACCGTTCACCACTGACAGTAACACTCTGACCATCATCGTAATTTTTCTCACACCAAATATGACAATTCTACTTATTCACGTACCCATTCAACCAAAAATTTGTTTTATCGAAGAACAAAATTTTGAATTTTAAGTCGCTTGTCAAATAAAGCAGTATTGCCAGCTGAAACTAATGAACCTCTAAAAAAACTCTCGATACATATAGGGTGGTCCAACCAAAACACACGATGTTAATTGTAAATAAAACAAAAAGTTTGCAGAGAATTATCTTAATATTTTTCATTATGATAGAAGAATCCATGATAATTATTTCTGAAACTAAATGCTCTACCCGACGTCAAGCGATGACTCTGAGACATAATTGGGGTTCAATGTCGTTATTTTGCTGAATTATTTCATCCTTATCTTATAAATATCCCGAAAGAAAGAAGTCCAACGGTATCGAATTACATGATCGTTGCAGCCAATATCCATCGCCACGATGTGAGATAACACGGCCATTGAATTTCTTGTTCAAAAGAGCCATTGTTTCGTTGGCTGTGTGGCAAGTGGCACCATCCTGTTGGAACCACATATCGTCCAGGTCCATATCTTCAATTTCTGGCCACAAGAAGTCCGTTATCATCTCGATAGTGAACATTGTTTACGGTAACTGCTAACGCCAACACCCCATAAAACCCACCAAACAGTCACTCTTTGTTGATACATTGGCTTTTCAACAATTACACGTCGATTCTCATTTGCCCACTGAGGTGAAAGTGTGCCTCTTCGCTGAAGATGATTTTCTTTGTAAAGTCACTATTCACTTCTGTCTGTTCAACTAAACATTCGGCGTATTGACGACACTTGAAATGGTCAGTAGGCTTCAGATCTTAAGTCAATTGAACCTTGTAAGCGTGTAAAATCAAATATTTATCCAAATTCGCATCAGTGTTGTTCGTGAGATGTTCAATTGTAGGCACGACGACGAGTCGAGGTTGACGGCTCTTCTGCTACACTATCGCGAACAGGTACAGGTGCCTCTACATTTCCTACAAATCCAGTTTACTGAGATTTGCGCACAATTCTACCGCTTGTGGACACATTTGGTCGATTATGCTGACCAAAAAAATCATTAAGTGCACGAATTGCATTTTGATTTAAACGCCTATTTTCATAAAAGCCTTCAACAATCTTAGCGCGCTGCTCAATGCAGAGGTACACAATCCGTGGTTGAATTTGTCGAACATTAAAACAAAGAAATGTCAAATTAAGTTCGGCAAAAAACTTGACGTTAAGGTGTGACTCACAATTAACATCGTTCATTGTGGTGGGACCACCCTTTACTATGCTTACCAATCCTTTTATTCATACATAGCCAAACAGACAGACATACAGAGAGTGTTCTAGTCAGTTTAGTCAGTCACTGGTTACACCATACATGACAGGCGATTAAACTAATTTGCATCTTTTCTATTGATTTTATGAGTGTATACATGAGAGAGGGAGAGAGAAAGGCTTGAAAGCTGAATAGAGAAAATTAAAAAAACAAATATATTGAATCGAGTAGAACAGAGAGACAATAGATTGTGTTTGAAAACATGCTTTTAAATGAAACTTAATATGTGAAATGAAATTGAATTCTAACCCTGTTATAGCAGTACATGGTTTCAGTTTTGTTTTTCTTCTTCTCCCACTCTCTTTTCCAGCTATAAAATGACACTGATTGACATTGATGAGTTTAGAAAATTAATGGAAAATAAAAGAAAGGATTTTGGCTTGAAGTTGCTCGGAGCAATTTGTATCAGAAAATTAAAGCAAATTTTAAAAACTTTAAAGAAAACCTTAAGCACTGTTGAAAGTAAAGGCCTTCCAAACTAAAACTTTAACTAAAACAAAACTCACATGCAAATTACAACCCTGTACCATAAGGAACTTTTGAGAAAAATTATTATTTTTCATATATTAGGTGTATCGGTATGAAATGAGCGCCTTTATGTGAAAATTAAACACTAATTTTTAATGGGAAAGTAAAAAGTATTGGCCATTGCTGGCTACGCATTTTTCTCATCTTTCAGGCAATCTTTGGAATCCACGCCAATAAAACTGTTTGTGTTTTGAAACAAACCACTTAGACATCCAATTTTCAATTTTCTTGTGGGAATCGAAGTGCTGCTCAGCCAATGCGTGTCACATAGATGGCAGCCATGTCTGCGATAGGTTGAGGATGGCAGGGGTATGCTCGAACAGGGTCTACGGGCATGCGGCCATCTTTAGGTATTTGGATACAATCCCTGAGGTGATAGATTACTGCACACCCAAACCCTTCCTGGATAGAATGTTCTCTGAGTGCATCTCACCAGAACTGGTAATTGGACACGGTACTGTTGAGATTTCCATGGATGGATCAAAATCTTCGGAAGGGGTTGGTGGCGATATCTTTATTCTTGTATACGGGGTTAGGGAATCCTTTAAACTGCCGGACCACTGCAGTGTCTTACAGGCGGAGGTCTCGGCGATAAAGAGGGCAGCGGACTGGTTGATGTACCACGAGGTATATGACAGTGATAACCGGATATGTACGGACAGTCAGGCATCTCAACGAGATGGCGGGACATTCAGATCTGGAGATTATGATGCGATGAGGAGATTGACCACTCAGTTGGGACTCAGACTTATGGTCATGCGGTACATGTTGTGTAGGGCACAGCTAAGGTGGGGTGATGAACCCACGTGCTCTGTATCGAGACAAATCTGTCCCCTATATGATCGGGCTCGCTCGGAGTCTATTATAGGGATACCGCCACTTAGGCTGCGAACTCTTGTGGCTGTGATTACTGGGCACTGGGTGGCTGGTGTGCACGCACGGAGATTGGGTCTGCCGTTCAATGACTATTGTAGGGGTTGTCAGAATGAGGAGGACGAGAAGACTGTCGAGCACTTCCTACGCCAGTGCCCGAGTCTTTCGGGCATTAGGGCTGCTTTCCTTGGCAGTCCGTTTCTGGATGGCTTGTCAGATCTGGCCGGTATGAATATCGACAAGATCTTTTCTGGATTACTGATGGGTATCACAGTGGGATCAACACTGAACCCATTTTGCAGACGAAGTTGATGGTTGTCCCGGCTTAACCCATAATTTCTTCCGTTTAGAGCATGATCATCATATGCCTCGACAAAAATTTGATGAGGCTCTCCAACACTTTTGTTCAAATGAAAACAAAGATTAATGCTTTCCGCAAATCATCATTTCCTGGTGCAAAATTCGCCATCTTTAACACGTTGAACAAATATGATGTTGTTTGTTCACTGACTTGTTGTTTACTGAATATGCTTGACAGAAGTCATTGCCAACACACAAAAAAGTTAAGGCCTGTTTACAATAAATGTTCCCTATGGAGTCATTTGCATCTTGATGCTCACTTCATAACGGATATAAACCAATACACATCCAAAATCTAAAAGCGTCCAATGAAATTCCGTAAAAATTGCTATTTGGTGTGTAATATGCGACAAAGGCAAGAGGTAAAGGTCGATGATTACCAACTTTTTTTGGCCTGAATTGAATGATATGAACACCAACCACATGTGTCTTCAACAGATATGTGCTGTTGCTGCATAGACATCTCATGTGTTGTTAAAGCAAACTGACGATCATATGGTGACCGAGAGTAGTTAAATTCGGTAATAATATTTCTTGTACGATTTTCTAGTCGTAGGTTTAGCGGGACAAGAAATTCATAACGATATAGTGAATGTGTTACGTGAAGCTGCTCCTTCATAAGCAACAGTAAAAAATTGGGTTGTTGATTTCAAACGTGGTTGTAAATACAAGCATTGAAGATGGACCACAAAGTGAACCTTCAAAAACTGCAACAATGCCAGAAATCATAGCCAAAGTGCATGATATGGTATTAAACGATCGACGAGTGAAAGTGCATGAAATAAGTAATGCCATAGACATCTTAAATGATCGTGCGAATTTTATTTTGTTAACAGTTGACCAAAAACGCATTCGAATGAAAATTTCTCAAGCTTGTAAATAAAATGGATTTTAAGCGTCCTTTCATAATTGCTGGTAAAACATGAATCTATCGCTGTACACCCAGATAGTACTAAAATAAGGTACAAAGATTAGTGTGCATAAGCATAACCGGGGCAATGAGAACTTGTCGCACAACTGAACTCGAGGTTCTGTTGCACCTTGGTCCGCTGCATTTGGTAGTTGGAAATAGAGCCATAGAGACCATGACAAGGATAATGGGAGATGAGCTGGGTACGAGGTTATGCGGAGGTTATGTTAACCTGATTGACTGATTGGTCGTTTACTCCCTACTTGACAGGTCTGTGGACAGGCAAATGTTGGCAAATGTTTCAGGGCAAGACTGAGTAATAGAAGTGAGTGGGAAGGTTTGGAGACTGTAGAGAAGGCACCATTTCGTGGTACATGGATGGGCCAAAGACGAAAAGTGGTACCGGCGTGAGAGTGTTTGCCCCTAGGAGAGAATATTTAGAACCTATGGAATAACTCGAAAACTCGCCAGTTGAGAGGTGTGCTAAATTTTAGCTGGAGAGGAAATATAGGGCACAGGACATAGCCATACTGATATTCAGACTGACATTCGAGTATTTGGCTCCTATGATGTTGGCTCAAGGCTAGTTTGGGAATATGTGGGTGAATTGAATCAGCTGGGCAACAACAATAAGGTTAGCTTACGCAGGGTCCTGGGTTATGTAGGAATAACGGGGAATGAAAGCGCCGATGAACTGGCCAGAAAAGAGGCCTTCACTCTGGTGAGGCCAGAATCCTTCTGCGGACTAGGCAGGATGCTTTGAGTGGCACATTCAGCAAAAATGAAGATAATGAGAGGCGGGTACTTTTCTCTGGCCGTACGAGTCTGAGACAATATAAGCTTTTGTTGGGTAACTATAACAAGAGAAGATGTGATTCCTGTCCAGAAGCATAATTTTTCTTCGAAAATGAGCAAGGAGTGGCCGTTACAGTCAATGGCAATCGTTATCGGGCCATGTTGAACGAATTTTTGTTCACAAAAATTGAAGAGGAGGATATTAGCAACATGTGGTTTCAACAGGACGGCGCTACGTGCCACATAGCCGAAGCTACACCTGATGTTTTGCGACCTGTTGTTGAAGATCTCATTATCGGCCGCAGACCTGATGTCGTTTGGCCACCTCGGAGCTGCGATTTGACACCGTTGGACTATTACTTGTGGGGTGCCGTCAAAGGTAATTGTTACGCCAACGAGCCAGAGACAATTGACACTTTAAAGGACAATATTCGTGAAGCCATTGGTGAAAATCGATAATGTGCCTACACTGTGTGCTGCTGCATGGCCAGCTGAGGCAGCCATTTCAATGAAATTATTATCCATTACTAACCGGAAGGATTGTACTTTCAAATAAAAAAAGAAATTTGAGAAAATATTCAGTAGTTTTTTTTTTATAGAATTAAAAAAAATTATTTGGCGGTCAATATACTTCGTCAGAATTAATATTTAACCCCATTATTTTTGTTTTGTTCTCATTCAATTTTAATTTATTCATTTTAAGCCACTCATTTATTTTCTGAACATCATATTTCATGTTCTCTAGGTATTCTTCATCGCTGTTCGCAACTGTATGTGTAAGGGTGTCATCAGCGTGCAATACAACTTTATATCTTTCCAGTATTTTTGGCATGTCATTTATGTTTAATATCTATAAACAATAGAGCACCCAAAATTTGACCCTTGTGGTACTCCGAATTTATTAATCGCTTCCTCAGACACAGTACTATATAATCTTGTTGTTTGCGTTCGGTTCTCTGGGTATGACCTAAGCCATTTTAACTCAATCCCTCTTATTCCATACATATACAGTTTCGTAATCATGATATCTCTTGTCAATAGTCTCGAAAGCTCTTTTCAAATCTAGAAATGTTGCCATCATTGTCATTTCTTTTTCTACGGTCTTCTATTCGCTTATAACATAATTACTTGTAGTTTCACATGAATGCTGCTTCCGGAAACCTGCTGCTTCAATAAACCTCTCAAGCTGTACCTTAACCACTTTTTCCCTTAAATTCTTCACATTTTTTTTGTCTTGGGCACTTTTCCAATCAATGTTATTATTGATCTGTTCCAATTTTCTGGAAAAACACCAGTCTCCAATGATGTATCAATGAGTCTGAGCAAAGCATTGCCCAGTACATCCCAATTATCAAGTATAATTTTATTTGAAACTGTTTCACTATGCTCTCAGCTTCAGTAATGTTTATCCTACAAAATTTAAATAAATTATTCGGCTCACATGTTACTTGCACTTTAGCAATTGACTGTCTTATGCTACTTATACTTTCAATAAAAGAAAGTATTAAACTTATTTACTATATCACAGTTATCGCTATATTCTATCTGGTCAAATATCACAGACTTGGTTAAATTTTCCATTTTATTATTATTTTATGTGACCACCTATTCTCAGTTATTTACGCACTAAAATAGCCTCAAACCACAATGTGTATATAAAACATTTCTACTCTTTTCAAAGTTTAGCAATCATGGTTTATATTTCTGTTTCACTTCTGACCATAAACCAAAAAATAAATGGCCTGAAAGAGGGCAAGGAAGAAGATACTCAATAAAGTTTTATGGAGAATTTTGCGTTTCTAAAATGTTGTCTCCCTTCAAATATTTTCGATTTCAATTGTTTAAAGTACAAATAAAAACTGTGGTCTGTCGCTCTCTCGCTGTCTCTCCCTCTCTCTCTCTCTCTCTATTTTCCAAATGTATGAAGTGAACAGTGTTGCCGTTTTGGTTATTTTCTTCTTTGATGTGTAGTAATGTGCTTTATTTCCATTTTGTTTACTTTTTTCTCGAAGTAAAAGAACGATGAAATTATTTCTTTTTACGTTTATTACGCGATCGAAACAAATGGTAGTCGGACGGGCAAGGTCTAGATTATAAATGGTTTCATCTGAATTTGGAATATATGCCGCTACAACTTTTTTTAAGACTTTCCAGCAAAATTTCGAACATGAAATTTCGCTTTGCAACATATTTCGGTATTAATGATGCGGTACTCAACTCCCTTGCTTTTTGGCCAATCATGCTGCTTCCAACTGTTTTGCTTCAGTAGCTCTTTGAGTTTGAAATTGATCCTCATAGAGTAATGCCTTCAATTCATCATCTTCGAACATGTTTGCCTGACCTTGGCGGTCTTCCTTTTTCATGTCAAAGTCATCACTTCTGAACTGCATAAATAATCACTCGTAGGTTGAAATCGGGGAACATATTCAGGATAAGCTTTGGTAAGCAATCAAAGCAAAAAAACTTCGTTGTTTATAATATTCCGTTCAGTGGATGAGAGAAAATAAAAGTCAGACATATTTCAGTTTAACGCTATTGTTTCGTTGAAGTATTTAGCGATTCATTAAGATATTTGTTAGTAAAATTATTCACAAATAAATTTTAAATGACATCATACGAGTACGGTAAGAGAGAACGATATTTTTGAGTGTGTAAAGTGTGTTAATACATAATTAAAATGTTCAGCACAAATAGGAGAACATGTCTCATCAATTACTGTTGCTTTTCTTTTGATCAGTCTATATTCTGCCAATACTGCCATCAAATCAAATGTTATTTTTGTATTGAAATTAGGATTTAAAATTTTGGTTATTTTTTTATTACTTTTTTATTGAAATTGTGTTTAAAAAAATTCAAAGCAGTGGCAACACTGGAACTGATTGTTAACTTAAGCTGTTATTTTAAAGTGTTTTAGGGAGATTAATGATATGAGGGAAGTGATTTGTTGGGTGTACGTATGCATGTATATACGTACGACTAGTATGGCTTTTGATCGAGAGCGTTATTTTGTAATGCCAATTTCAATTATTTCAATTATTTTTCAATCAATTTTATTAAAATGTCCTTGAAAAATACTGAGTAATAAATTTCTTGCTTTTCTTGTTTTTGTTGTGTTTCTTAGAGTGCTCTATGTCTCGTTTACAAGTATATTTACAAGTATTCTTAAGTGGCCTGTTATAAAATAATACACCATTTGTGTATCGTTGTATGCTTTTTTATAGAGTGACCAGATGACAAAGATTGATAAAGCCTAGCATTAGCAGCATCTAGATGTTGAAATATTCAAACAGGTTAGCTGTAGCGGTTTTGCAATCTTTTCTTTAAATATTTTTTGATATCCAAGAGAGTTTCTTGTGAAGAATCTATCATCTAAGATGGATGGCGTGAATTTCAAAAAGAACCAATAACTTCAAAAGATACTGTAGCGACTTTAACAAAACTTTGAGCAATTATTGCTGGGAATATAAATAGTGTTTCTGAGTAGTTGTAAATGATATAAAACATGGCCTGAAAAGTCCCGGGCTTAACACATTCTATAGATTAGTTTGTGAGTTATTGTGCTAAAAGCGATGGTACTTTTGTTATTTGCAGAACAATGGATCAAAAACAATTTCGTGTTTTAATTCTACACTTCCTCTTGATGGGAAAAAATACCGTTCAAGCGAAGTAGTGGTTTGAAAAGTGTCATGGGGACTCCACTCTATCAGAAACAACAACAAAACGTTGGATGTTGCTATAAGGCGGTAACACCAGAAAACATCAAGAAAAGCCACAAAATCGTTTAAAATTAGCTGACATCGTTAAGATATCAAAAGAACTTGTTTCCTCTATATTGATTGATCTATGGGATAACTTTGATTTGACTATGAGATAACTGTGTTCAAAGTGGGTGACGCGTTTGCTCACTGTTGACCAAAAAAAAAGAACGTGTTGATGATTCTGAAATAATGGCAAAACTACATAATTTGAATTTCGAATTGCACCCACATCCACTCAGCCACATATATGTAAAATGGTCATGGAAAATTGTGAAAAATGAGTCCGTATGAGCATACAAAGCCGTGGAGGCCATTCGCCCGATGTGTTATTCCATAAATAACCCTATCCTATGTACTTTGAGATTCAATAAAAAAAAATAACAATCAAGAGACAATAAATACTGAGATTTATTTAAGTCTAATCTTGCGTTAATTTAGGGACACCTTTTATACGATAGCAGTAATTCTAACAGGCGAAGGGGCCAACTCTTGAGGCTTTGAAGTAAAAGATTGAGAACTTAATAATCTCATTATAAGCGTTCATTATCTCCACGATTATTTTCTCTGCGTTTAAGCGCTAAATCTGCTCTTACAAGTGTTTAAACTATTGGGTATACAAGTTAATAATGTTGATATGGACAACATATGGTAATTTGGAGGGTCAACATTTGTCATTATAGTTCAGTATTCGATAGAAGCCAAAGTGAATAAAGTCGAATTTTGTGCCTAAAAAAGATGTTTTACGGAAAAGTCTAATAACCTTCTTTCATTTGAAGAAAATGCCTGCTGAAAGTTATCGATTGTTGGTAGAAGCTTAGGAACAACATGCTCCGAACTCAAAAACCTTGTGAACAATAGATTAAGCGATTTAAAAGTGATGATTTGGACACCGAAGGCAAGGTGAGGCCTGGTCAGCCGAAAAAGTATGAAGATGAGGAATTGGAAGCATTACTCGACTAAGATTGTTGCCAAACGCATGAGGAACTTGCACTACCATTGGAAGTCACACAACAAGCAAATTCCTTATGCTTTAAAGCATTAGGATTCATTCAAAAGCTGGGCAATTGGGTGCCATATAAATTTAAGCCTAGAGACCTTGAAAGGCGATTTTGGATTTCGGATAAGATACTTGAACGCTACAAAAAGAAGTCATTTGTGCATTGTATTGTTACTGGTGATGAAAAATGGATACATTACGATATCCCCAAGCGCCTGGTCAACCAGCCAAATTATCGTCGAAGCCGAATATCTTTGACGCCAAAGTAATGCTCTGTATTTGGGGGAATCAGAAGGGCGTTTTGTGTTGAAAACTGTTCAGACGATCACAGAGGACCTGTAGTGAACACAATTGATTTGACTGAAGACGGCAATCAACGAAAAACGACCAGAATATTCGACCAGACACGAGGCCATAATCATCCGTCATGACAACCTTTGGCCACATGTTGCAAGACTGGTCAAAAACTATTTGGAAAACATTGGATGGGAAGTTTTGGCTTATCCCAAAACTTGCCTCTTCTGACTACCATTTGTTACTGGAATATGCTTCACTTCAGAACAGGGTATCAGATGGCTTGATTCATTTTTTACACAAAACCGAAGCAGTTCTTTTGGCGCAGAATCCATATGTTACCAGAAAGATGGGAAAAAGTAGTGGCTAACAATGGACAATACTTTGAATACATTTTGTAAAAAAATCGATAATATTAATTTATATACCCAATACTTTTGACAAACTGGAGCCTAACCTTTCATATTTTATTGCCGGAATATCTCTCCTTTCCTTGGAACATCAAAATTGGTGATTTAGTCTAAAAGTATTACCTACAGAGACAGATTTCATTTTAATGCTCAATTTTATCTGGCCAACCTGTAAACTCTTCGATTTTCGTAACCAGGCCTACACAATGACATTGAAAGAGTGGTACTTAAGAATAAAAGCAGAAGAAGAACAAAATGAATAAATATGTACTTTTTTCCAGGTATTGTTTTATAACTGTTTACCTGAGTTTTGATTAGAAATCTTTTGTGTGTGTGATAGTGTATAAGTGTCTGTTTGAAGGACTTTAAAGGAAGATGACTGAATAAGAAGATGTATGTGAGGCCTTGCTTATATCTCAATGATTTAGCAATTGTGGTCTAATTTAAGTGCTTTGCGTTTTTTTTCTTACGTTTAAACCACATCTCTGCTCTTCTACCTCGAGTTTTATTAAAAGATTTAAAATTAATTTTGAAAAGTCTAATTCTCTTATTTAAACACAAATAAAATATCCTTATGGGGGAAAAATAAAAAAGAAATTAAATTTAAAAATGAAATGTTACTATAAATGGATGGTTGATTGATTGTTTGTATATAAAACCTCTGGAGTTTTGTGGTTTTCAATTTCAAATGATATTTACAATGCAAACCTCGAAAATTAATTTCAATTCCATAGGACTTCTGGATATTAAATAAATAAATACAACCAACATTCCAATATAAATTTCAATATAAGACCTTAATGTACAGGTGAAAAGCCATTTTGTATTTTACGTGGTTTTCCAAGGCTGAGAGTTTGTTTTCACCTCCTCACCTCATTAGTTGGCAAACAATTGTAATTGAAGCCACTGTTCGTTATAAGTCTTTGACGTTGATTGTGTGATTATTTACAAATTTATCGGATATTGGAAATCATTTATTTCTCCTGGCGTTTTTATTTCTTTTAAATTTATTATTTATTTCTAATTTCAAGCCTTTAAAATGGCATTTATTTTCTTATGCGCTAAGCATATAGTACTTACACTCAAATTAAAATGTTAGTAAACTTTATGTAACATAAGAGATTGAGAGAGAGAAAGAGCAGATAGGAATGATTTGCTTGGAATATGAAATTGATTTTGGTTTCAATTTAAAGCTGAATTTAGGGCAGAAAACTGTCATGAAAATCCAACGTGAAGGCAAACGTTGGGGACTCTCTACGAAGGCCACAATATGGATTTATACGGCTATAGTTAGAAAAAAACTTTTCTCCGCTATTGTAGTTTGGTGGAGGTCTCTGCATAGGAAGTACATACCGAACTCTTCGACTAGAGTACAAGGTTCGATAATAATTGGTGTTGGTGTAGCATTGTGCACAACGCCTGCTATGGTAGTTAGTGTCATTTCTGGACACCTGATATCATGGCCGAACCGACTGCCTCCCGAAATGATGGCAATCAGAGAATGTGGTCTTAGATTACCGGTGTACTCTGCTGGTCGACTATACGGACTGCCTATTACCAGTGACCAATTTGAGCACATTTATTCCGAATAGGAATACCTGGAAAAAGTCATTGAAAGGGGACACGGAAAGTTTTGATTTTTCACTGATGACTCAAAGCTGGATGATAGAGTGGCCGAGTTCATTCCCCGAATCATAAAATTAACATGTACTACAGATTGCCGGTTCACTGCTATGTGTTTCAGGCAGTGCTAGTCGCTATTTTTGAGATTGTTGACTTATTGGGGAATAGTGGTACAACGGTCCGGAATGTCTGTATTTATACAGTCAATAAGTTCCTGACAGTAAAGAAATGTTACTCATCACTGGGTGTGATGGCTGGCTATTGCAATATAAATTTTATTTAGGTGCCAGGTCATAGCAACATTCCAGGCAACTGTGTGGCGGTTGGACTAGCAAGACAAGGCACTGTTGCTCGGATTGTTTCGGGGAAGGAGAGGTTTGGTATACCGATCTCCACCTGCCGTCTGCATATAGAGCGATGGGCCGTTAATGCCTTTTATGAGAAATGGAGGCAAGTTTCGACTTGTTGACAGGCTAGAACTTCCTGGCCGAGGGTGAACTGCAAGAAGTATAGGCAGTTGCTTTACTTGCCGAGATGCAGTATATCTGCGGTCTAGTTGGGAGACACGCCTTTAGGTAAGGCCATAGAGACTCTATTCTATGTTAGTGTTATTTAAAGAAGGATGAGGAGACAACGAAACATTTTTTGGAGTGCCTGACATTGGCTGGACTTAGGTATAGGATATTCTATGGGAATATAGTAAGTATTGAGATTTTACAGGAAATTCCTGTAGGTCTGATCAGCAATCACTGAATACATAACTAACCAGTGAATTTCAGGGGAAACTATAGGTGATACAATGGGCTCTATCGCGCGTAAGTGTGGTGGAAATTTGTCCGGTGGTCGTTCTTAACATAACCAAAGCTTATTATTTCAGTCTCCATCTTGGCTTTTCTGCTAATGTTTTAAGCAGTTACTAGGTACTTTCGGTAGTAGTGATGGGATCCGGCTTTGAGTCTATTATAAGACTCTCGTAAGTAATCAACATTTATCTTCGAGTGTATGTATGTCTTTAAAATTTGTTTGCTTTCTTTTTACCGTTTTCACATTTCGCTATAACGATAATATTTGAACGATATAAAATATCAATACGGATGTCAATGTTACCGAGTGGATATATTTTTTCCCTTTTTTGCTCTTTTCATAACATGTAAGAAGGGTGGTGTCGCTCATATAAAATTTTCGCAATTTTTCTGTCAATAAAATGTAAAATATTTACTTATATATGACACTACTATCGCTACTATAGTTGTTGTTGGTCTTGTTGCCTTTCACAGAATCATAAAAGAAGGAAGGGTTCCTCTATCAACAGTTATTGTTACAATAAAAAAAAAATAATTGTCAATATTTTATTTGTTTTATTTTTTATGAAAAAAAAGAAATTGAAAAAATTATTGTCATGTCTTACAATTTATTTACATTTTTAATATCGCACAAGAAAACAAACAAACACAAACAGAAATTCATTTGTAGGCATATCATATGGACTGTGTTTTATATTTATAGCACCCATCCCTGGTTATAGATGTTACCACACTATTGTTGTACCGACAGCGCAAAACAGCAACAGTAAATGGTAACAGTAAAGTAATTTTTAGAATTTAGAAAATGTGTAACATGTTTGTCATGGAATTGGTTTGGTACTGACGTAAAGACAGAGACTGAGGGAAATAGAGAGTGAGAGAGAGAAGGAGAGTTTTCTTCTCCCCTGTCTGACATTTTGGTAATATTTCAACACAGAGTTTTATATGTCACATGAGCAATAAATTTGAATATGTTTTATAAATAAGGAGAACGGAAGCAAAAAGAGTTTATTCAGAAAATAAAATATTAAAAAATAACAATTTTATTACATGAAAAAGTCTTCATTTTTTATATGGAAATCTAAGAGATTTTTCTTTTAACGAAGGTAACTTTACATTTTTTATTAAATATATAAATAAATAAGAGTTTTTTTATTTTATTTTTTTATATGTACGAAATATTAGCTCTGTTTCTTTACTCTACATTGGGCGCCCTCGGGATCCCAATTTTTCCGAAAAGCATTCCGTACACAAAAGTTGGGTAAATGGGAAATGTTTTAAGAGAGTAATATTCTTCTTCTTCATACATAAAACCATGATATAAGAAAATACAAGGTAGTGCCACTCTCTCATTTTTTCTGACATATTTCGATTTGACAATAAAGGCGAACTGACATTTATGTTGAAATTTGTGCTACCATACACTGCTCACAAAATCCCATTTTTCACGTCATTTTTTTTTCGAATTCAATTATTAAACCGTAATATAAGGCAAAACAAAATATTAAATATGCAAACAAAGAAAAAAAATCCAGCGAAAACAAATTCAAACAAGTTTTAATTGAAACCTTCAAATTTCCCATATCAATACATATCTTTTGGTATGTATTCTGAAACAGCCTTGGTTGAAAAACATATACATTAATTCCCATAACATTCCATGAACGAACATGGGGACTTCTCTCAGTCAATGAGCTACACCCGATTCCTACAGCTTAACGCCGACTCCGAACGGCAAATGCATTTAGAGAAGTTTTCAATAGTAGTGATACACCTAACCATTTACTAGCTAATGTTATGAGGTGATACCGCTGGTCAGGCCTGGTATTGGACCGACGACCTCCTGGTTGGTAGGCGGGTGTCTTACCTACCATACCACAGCGGCAAAAAAAAACATACTAAAAACATACATACATTATATCGTATATTCAAAATTACCGTTGGTACTTATGCTGCAAAATTCTAAATAATATTCTAAATTTAAAATCTTCATTAAATTACACAAAGTTTTGAAAAATTTCTGGGAATACTGATCCTTTTTCTGCATGTGGCAACGCTTTTTTAAATGTTTACAATAAGGTTGCGCACCACAGCGTTTATTAGATCGCTAAAATAAATAAACAAAAACTGCAAGAACAACTATACGTGCTGTTTACAAACAACCAAATCTACAACAACAACCATTAGTAGGGACAAAGTAAATGAAAAAATAACACGGTAACAGCAATAATTAAGCAGCAAAGAAAACAAGTAACAGACAATAAACAAACAACAACAAACACTAAGAGCTGAAAGAGGTAGATGCTTACATACGCATGGCCACAAAAGAACTGAAAAGAAATTAAAAGAAAGAAATGGAAAATACCTGAAATATCGAGATGTTCGAGAAGTTCGAGAGCGTTCGATGTATTGCTTACTCAGCCATATAAAAAGCACATCGATGCGAACAACGCCCAGTTTTAAGTAAAGTAAACTCAGCGAGTGCGGTTTGTGTGAAGAGACTTTATAAGTAATAAACCCGTGAAGTGAATCGTGAGGCAAAAAACCAGTTTAATTGGAGCTAACTCAGTAAAGAGAGTTAAGTGTGAATAACCTCTGGTTGAAAAGGTTGTGATCGAACCTAAGTTATAGCTACAATTGGGTCGGAAGATCATAAGGAAGAAAGATCTGTCAAGTAATTGTTGTTGTTTACAAATTTGTAAACAGACAGAGTGATTAAGGATCAAAATAGTTATTGCCTGTAAAAAGATTACAAGCAGTGGTACACAGAACTGTGTTAAATAAAAGATTTTTTTTAACTAAAACCAAACAACATTTATTTTATTTTTACTACAATCTACGAACTCATAAATACACGTTTTTAAAAAGGTAAAAACGTAACAGTATTTATTCTGAAATAGCCTTGGTTGAGAAACATATTATATACTAATTACCATAACATTCCATGAAGGAACATGGAACTTCTCTCATTCAATGAGCTGCAGCCGATTCTATTTCTAAACTCATTGAAAGGGACCTACAGTTTAACGCCGACTCCGAACGGCAAATGCATTTAGAGAAGTTTTCAATAGTAGTGATACTCATAACCAGTTACTAGCTAATGTTATGGGGTGATACCGCTGTCGAAAAACTTTTTTCTTTTTTTTTTAAGATGGTCTGGCCTGGTATTGAACTACCGACGACCTTCTGGTTGGTAGGCGGGTGTCTTACCTACCATACCACAGTGGCAATAAAAACATACTAAAAACATACATACATTATATCGTATATTCAAAATTAACGTTGGTACTTATGCTGCAAAATTCTAAATAATATTCTAAATTTAAAATCTTCATTAAAATACACAAAATTGTGAAAAATTTCTGGGAATACTGATCCTTTTTCTGCATATGGCAACGCTTTTTTAAATGTTGACATATAAAGCAAACTTCCAGAATCTCCTTTATTGTCAAACAATTTCGAGTCGAACTACCTTCTATTTCTTATATCATGAACCAAACAACCCGTAATTTTTCTTCGATCAAGTTTGTTGTTTGACAAATAAAAAAAGCAAAAAAAATTCTTTAATTTTATAATTTTTTTATATTTTTTTCATATTAATTTTTTTTACATACAAACGCACATACATTTGTACATACATATCATTAAAAATTAACCTTAAACCATCACTGTACTTAGTTTTGAGTCCAAACACTAACGCTTTCTTCCTACTAGAGTAAAACATATTATTTCTACCTCATAACTCCAGACGAATGGGCGGACTGTAGGTGAAAAGCTGAAGTGTCCTGTATGATCAAGAAGCTGACTTGGCCTCAGATATCTCAACCTGCTGGAGTAGACATGATATATTCTAGACTTTGGCGGTTTTTCGAGTGTTAGTGTAAATTTCATAACGGTGTAAGAGGACACTACTTGACCGTAGTGGTAGCTACAGGTGAACCAACCAATTTTATCATTTAACAAACTCTGAGTCAATAAGGATCGTCTCAAAAATTTTGAACCAAATGTTAAGTATATATGTATGCTAAAGTTATCCAATAAAAATGAATAACCAAAAAGTTCAATTGTGTACATACATAATCGCGTTTTTTATTTTAGTATTTATTTTTGTAAAGGGTCCGCCCTCTAACGTTTTTTTCAACTAGTGCTTATTTCGTGAATGGTAACACTTAGCTCGTGTCTGATTTGACAGATAATTAGTTTTATCCTTCTGCTGAACGAATATGGTTGTGTATACGCTTGAACTTCGCTTCGCTAAGTGGGCCTGCGATCGACTTACAGAAGATGCCGATTTTGCCAAAAAAATCATCTTTTCAGATGAAGCTCATTTTGATCTTGGCGAGTATGTAAACAAGCAAAATTGTCGCATTTGGGGCACAGAAAGCCGATACACCCAAGACGAGTCACTGTTTGGTGCGGATTTTGGTCCAGAGGCATAATTTGGCCATTTTTCTTCGAAAATGAGCAAGGAGCGGGCGTTACAGTCAATGGCGATCGTTATCGGGCCATTTTGAACGAATTTTGGTTCACAAAAATTAAAGAGGAGGATATTAGCAACATTTGGTTTTATACTCGATGTTTTGCGCCCTGTTTTTGAAGATCGCATTATCAGCCGCAGAGCTGATGTCGTTTGGCCACCTCGGAGCTGCGATTTGACACCGTTGGATTATTATTTGTGGGGTGTGGTCAAAGATAAGTGTTACGCCTACAAGCCAGAGACAATTGACGCTTTAAAGGACAATATTCGTAAAGCCATTGGTGAAATACAGTTGCGCACAATCGATAATGTGCTTAAAAATTGGACCCATCATGTAGGCTACTGCATGGGCAGTCGAAGCAGCCATTTGAATGAAATTATTTTTCATTATTAACCGGAAGGATTGTACTTGCAAATAAAAAAAAAAAAAAAAAAAAAAAAAAAATTGAGAGAATATTCAGTAGTTTTTTTATAGCATTTTCCAAAGAAAAGATTATTTGGCGAACCCTTTATTTATTTTTTTTTTATACAATATTTTTAATTTTTCATAATTTCATATTATTTCAAACACAATGCCAAATAAATTTTTTTGGGTAAAATATTTGGTTTTTTGTATTCCCGTACTTTTGTACATTTTTCTCTCTTAATGAGTGGAATTATTGTTTACTCTCATTTTACCGAATCTTACCCAAAAAGTAAAGAATCAGACCTACGTATCATATTATAAACAAAAAAATTATTAAATTTCTCTTTTATGGAAGATATACGTATATACAGACATACTGAAGCAGATAAGGCAAAGCAAGTGGAAATGGATCGGCCATACCTTAAGGAAAAATCCCAATAGTTTTGCAAGGATGGCATGTGAGTGGAGTCGGCAATGATCAACACCTGGCGATGCACAATTATCAAGAACTAAGGCAAAGATGGAAAAACTTTGTGGAAGGGCTTCCACTATACTCCCAAGGGGAGCAGTCTCCGGCACCTCACCAAGGTGTGAGGTCATGTCCAAATAACATGGCTTTAAATTGGTACTCACTGGTGATTCTAATCATAGGTGGGTGCGTTGGTGAACGCATTGTATTCACTCGTGCTTTGGCACCGTGAGGTAACGTCCTAGGGCAGGTACTCACGTTAAACCACTGACTTAATACTCCCAAGGGGAATAACACAAAAAAATGCTGATTTTCAAATTTCAGATAAATTGATTGAATTGAAATCATTGATTTAAACTTGTCTATGTACATATATTTTTTTTCCTCCCTCATTTCTCTAGAGAGAATTTTGACTCTCCACAAAGCATCCATTACTTTGTTTCTATTACAGTTTCAGTAATCAAGTTGATTTTCAAGCTAAATAGATGATTAATCTACTGTAGCTCGCCTCCATATGATTGCGTGTAGTGGTGAAGATTCTTGCTAAGTGGTGGTGGTTTTGATCCTTACTTAGCATTTTCATTTCATTTCCCAGTAGGTGGCGTTTTCTCTCGATAATTCGTCTGATGCTTGTCATTATTGCCAGAGGTAAGCTGGAATTTCAGGGGGATTCTTTAGATGGATACTTTTGGAGGGAAGTTGAACCGCCGTTGCTTTCGAGTCTGTTTCAGGGTTGCAAAATGAGAAAAACTGTTAATTTGTACTCAGAAGCTCATAAAATTGTACTGTTGAGCGGGTGTTGCTGTTGTCGCTTCCTATTTTCGCGTTGAAGTTACCCATGAGAATGATGATATCTCCCGTACGAATACTGCTGAGTCCTGATGTTACTTGCAAGTAGAATTCATTCTTCTTAGCGTCCTCGGTATCTTCTGCTTTTGAATCGAACCATTATCACACGTTCGGATATTGGTCTCCATGTTTGAAGGGAGTTCTTGATATTCTTCGACATTATGATTCCGACTCAGCTTTCTCCACCATTTTCTATTCCGCTGTACAGCGCAAGACTACCATTCGCCGTAGTAAGTTCCATCTCATCTCACTTATACCCAAGATGTCAATACATTGTACCAAATGAGTAATTGGTGTACCCTTGTCCGTTTGAGTTTGAAATTGTACAAAAAAAAGTACAATTGTACCAACTTTTTCAACCCTGCTCTGTTTACACAAAATCCTCTTTTTTTTTAAATTGAAATAAAATTTCCTTAAATGAATTTCCTTCTTTTTTCCCCTCAAATTAAATATTTTTCTAGCACTGCACTGTTTACCCTCCACTATCATCTAATATCGCTCATGTAGGAGCTTCTGTTGATTTAGCAATTTTCTCTCCTCATTTAGCTGGAATTTCATTTTAGGAGCTGTAAGCTTTATTACAACTTTAATTAATGTACAATCAACAGGAATCACATTTGACCGAATGCCTTTATTTGTATGATCAGTAGTAATTACTGTTTTATTACTCCTCCTTTCGTTACCTGTATTAGCCGGAGCAATTACTATACTTTTAACTGATCGAAATCTGTAATAACCCCAGTGATGGAAGCAGAAGTAAGTTCCCTTCACAAGGACCACTATTATCGAATATGAATTGCTTTTTTACTCAAGTCTCTATATGTTTTTTCAAACTTTTAATACATTTGCACATAATTATATCCAGCGTTTAGCGCTATTACATACACTTCATAGAATGTCATCATCGCACAAAAAATTAATTTTAACAGATTCAATCAATTCAAGCAGAAATAAAATTTTGCACGCGAAACAAATTCAGTCAATAAGTAAATACTCACTCGTATTATAATAATGGATTAATGCAACAAATACAACAATAAAAATATATCTTTTTGATAATTATAAATATAAAATTCATAACAATTCTTCCAGGAAACACTCAATTAATTGAAAATAAAAGACTTACACTTCATACACTTAAGACGGCCAAATTAAATCCTTATTAAATGGCAATATGCCATAATTAGAGACCTAAATGAGAAAATTTGCACAAAAGAAAAAGAAAGTTGTTCGTATTAAAACGAAACGTAATTAATTTTTGACAAACAACAGCTGGCTCAAAAGCACAGACACATACACTCTTGTGCTGGTGGCCCCTATAGAATTTGAATGGCCATCATCATTGTACGAATATTGGCAATGGAAATTAATTAGTTTTTGGGCGTGAGCGAGTAACTATTATCGGGTAACGGACTGTTTAAGGAATTTTAATTGTTTATTATTGTTGTTGTTGTTATTGTTATTATTGCTGTGCCATTATATTGTCTTTCTTAACAATTATTTGTTTTCGCCTCTCTCTCTCTCTCTCACGCCCTATAACGACTTGAATACAAATTGCCATGAATTTCATAAATCGTTTTTATGCGAATTGATTACTTGAATTAAGATTTTCATTTATGATTTTCGCCTTGAAGATAAAAAGAGAAAGAGTTTTGGAATGGATTGAAATTCATAGAAATTTGTAGGCGAAAGTAATTACTTGTGGGAAGGATTAATGTATTTGATATGGAATTAATTAATTTAAATATTAATTAATTTTTCTGAAAAAAGTCAATTGACATTTGTTTGATATGCCTTTCTTTTAAGACATAAATGAGGTATTTTCTGTTTTGCAACGTACGACAAACTTACTATTTAAAAAAGAACCGATTTTCTTTTTTTTTCTAAAATTTGGTTACGGATTTGTATGTTTTTAACGCACCATCTAGGATCACATGGTGGTGAAAGGGATGCTGAACATCCGTTAGTTAAATCATTGATTCTATTTCTTTTCGAACCATTTAGAAACCACAGTCACGACTATCTACCCCAGATCTGATGCGTCAAAGATTAGTCTCGAGCTGCGTTAGGCTGTCCTTATCACCAAACGTGGAGAACATGAAACTGTTGAGATTCATAAAGAAAGCTAGGAAATTATATCAAAACGATCGACAAAATCTCACATTAATTACATAACGAATACCTCGAAAACTAGTCCAGCCCTTGTTGGCTTGATGCCATATATAGGAGGTTCCAAACAGAGTAAAGAAATGTTGATCGGTATAGTAGTCACGCCAACTCTAAAGTCTGCAGTACCCCTATAGTCCAGAAGCCTCGTAATGGAGCGACTTATAGAGTATGCACTCTGTGAGGATGCCGCCAACATCATAGTAGGGAAGATTCCCGTAAACATATTTTCTTAAGAGGCGAGAAAACGCATCATGTGGAGGGTGATTCCAATACAGTAGAAAGCACTGATATCGGGTGGGCCATCTATCGGTTTAAATTTGAACCAGCGGTTATTTCGAATCTGGCAATACTTATGTCATTCTATTCTGTCACAAAATTCAGTATGTTACCTCCACTGAACAAAATGAATCCATTTACGCTTGAGCAACGTTGGGATTTATTGGAAATTTATTTACAAAAGAAAGAAAATGTCGTATAAAATATCGTCGCAGAGAAGAACCAACTGTTCTCGGTATACCACACGCAAGCTTACTGCTAAAATTCGTGAAACTGGTTTCATTGTTTATGCGCCAAGACGAAATCGTGCTCGTACAGAGCGTACACCCGAAAATATCGAATATGCAGTTGAGAGTTTGCATGAGAGTCCAACAAAACTCGTCATAGTTCTCAAGAATTGAAGATTTCACGCACCAGTTTACGTCGAATTTTGCGAAAAGATGTCGGTATGGCGACTTACAAAGCTCAATTGGTTCAAGAAACTGTCGAGAAACTGCATAATCGATTTGTCAAAAAAAAAATCAACTTCTCGGATGAAGATAATTTGCATCTTGGTGGGTACGTTAATAAGCAAAATTGCCGTATTTGAGGCTCAGGAAACTCAAGCATGGTCTTACAGAAGCCAATACACCCATTACGAGTGGCTGTTTGGTGCAGCTTATGGAGCGTAGGCATCATTGGCCAATATTTCTTTGAAAATGAGGACGGCGCCATGATAACCCATTTTTTTGCCTCCACTCTTCATGGTATTGATGTGAACGATGTTTGGTTTCGACAGGACTTGCCACACATCTCATGCTATAATCGATTTATTGCATCAAACATTTGATGGCCGTTTAATTAACCGAAATGGTGCCAGTTGGCCGCCAAAAAGCTGCAATTTTCTGTGATTTTCCGTTAGAGATAAGTGTTATGTCGACAAACCAGAGATAATTGAGTATTTGAAAGCCAACATTTGTGATGCCATTGCCCAGATACGACCCCATACACTCAAAAACGTTCTTGAAAATTGGTCCGATCGAATGGAGTACTCTGAGGCCAGCCGCGCCACTCATACTAACGAAAAAATAATACATTTCTAGCCGGAATCATTGTACTTCACAGCAAAAAAATAAATTTGGCGAAATTTCAAACCGTTTTTGTTTTATACCATTTTTAAATTTAAGCTTTTAAATGGACCACCCGATATAACCGAAAACCGTAGTCCAGTGGTTCGAGCTCAAGCAAACAACACAAGCGGCTCAGGTTCGAATCCCTAGCAGAGGACAAGACGAAAACATTTAATTGCAGTTTCGAGGGTTTAATGAAGAGACTCTAGACAAATCCAACTAAACAAGCCGCCCTGATATACCAGCTTTCCTCCGCTGATGATGACAAACATCACACCTGTGATCAGGAGAAGACGCCACCTGCTGGGTAAAAATTCAAATGTAAAGTAAGGATCAGTACCACTACTTAGCAAGGATCTTCACCACTACACAATCATATGGAGGCAAACAACAGTAATCAACTTGAATAATAAAACTGAAATAAAGCAATGGATGTTTTGTATAAAGCCAATATGCTCCCCAGAGGAGTAGTTTAGTTTAGTTACGACGGATAGCCAGACACGTCCAGCCTACCTGGGTCCAACATTGATCACATTGTGATACCCATCAGTAATCCAGAAAATGGGCAACCTATAAGTCCGCATTCCGGTGTGATCCGAACCAACCAGACACATGTACAAAAGAAGAGATCCTGCCGATATTCACACTGGCCAGATCCCACAAGCCATCCAGAAACGGACTGCCAAGGAAAGCAGTCCTAATGTCTGAAAGACTCGAGCACTGGCATATGAAGTGTTCGACAGTCCCTCTTCCTCCTTATCCTGACAATCGCTACAATAGTCATTGAACGGCAAACCCAATCACCTAGCGTGCGGACCAGCCACCCAGTGCCCAGTAATCACAGCCACAAGAGTTCTCAGCCTGAGTCGCGACACCCCCATAATAAACTCCGAGCGAGCCCGATCATATAGTGGCCAGATTTGCCTCGATACAGAGCACGTGGGTTCATCATCCCACCGTAGCTGTGCCCTACCCGACATGTACCGCATGACCATAAGTCTGCAAGAGGAGAGTGGTATCCCAACTGAGTGATCAATCTCCTCATTTCTGAGAAGAGAGCCAGCCCTCGCAAGTCCGTCCACCACAGAGTTTCCCCGGGTGTTCGAGTGACCCCTAACCCAGATAATCTTCAGGTCTGAATGTCTCGCCATCTCGTTAAGAGATTCACACACCAGTCGCGATGTCGAGTAAACACTGGAGAGCGCCCTGATCGCAGCCTGACTGTCCGTACAGATCCAGATATCACTGTTCGGTAGTTTAAAGGATTCCTAGAATTAAGACCCCAGGACTTTCGAACGACCCTACGACAGGCGTACAGCACAACATTCGCTCTCGCCGCTCTCGCACTTGTATTTTGGAGCCAGGATAGCTTGGAATTCAGGATTATCCCCAGATACTTCGCGCCATCCGACAGCCCAGCTCAACGCCGTGCAGACGCGGCAGGGAATACGACGGAACTTTGTACCTGCGCGTGAATAGTACCAATTCCGTCTTTCCGGGGTTAACGTTCAGCCCATTGTTGTACTCTACCGTCTGAGAAGGCCCAGAGATGTTTAAAGGCCTGCGACATTGTGTCAAGAAATTTTCCGACACAGCCATAGCAACATCATCCGCATACGCTACAGTCTTAAATCGATTAGTGTTAATGGTCAAATTTCACAGGAGATGGGAAAGAACCCCCCCTGTGGAGTGCCCCTTTCAGCCACCCTGTAGACGGTAGCTGATCCCAGAGTGAAGACAATGACCATGTTGGTCAGGAGTCTCCCTATAAATCTTACCACAGACCAATGACCTAATCCCCTCCGGTTTCACATTGATAAAGACCTCCTCTATATCCAGGAATGCCACTAGAGCATACTCCCTGTGCTCGAGGGCATTTTCAATATACCCCACAAGCGAGTGAGCGCATTCTCAACAGGTCTGCCCGTAGTGTAGGCATGTTGGGACGCAGATAATAGGTCAGGTTCTATCGTACTGCGAAGATGTAAGTCGACCAACCTTTTCAGAATTTTCAGAAGAAAAAAAAATAGGCTGATAGGTCTGAAATCCCAGAGGAGTAACTGAGAAAAAAAAACTAAGCACGTTATGTTTTCATGCCATAGGTTTGCAACGCATGTACTTGAGTAGGGATAGGCCATGGTTTCAGAGTTGTTTTCAAGCTGTAAGAATCTGACGTCTGGCTGTTCTTGAAGCTGTTCTTGCGCTGCGTTACAGAGAAAGGGTGCGAAATCCAATTGCGTAGCTTATTAGACAGGATTAGCAATAAGTCTATCGTTAGAAATATCATACGTATTTTGAATAATGATTGTGGTTTCTGTAAACGTTTGATTTTTTGCTATTTGTTATGTCTGCAAGAGTTTTTATTTGTACTTTTAAAACTATTTTTTGTTCTTCAAATCATAAACGAAGTGCTAGGACCAACCTTATAATCAAAACATGTAATTCCTTTTACGTAACTAAGAATTTCAAAGTTTCAAAGTCAAAGCTTTCATTTCATCACAAAATTCCAACAGGTTGGCTTAAGATGTTTTAGCTAAAATGGCATTTTAGTGTCTTTATAAGCTTAAATATTAGAAGCGAAATTTATGGCATTTATGTTATTTGACATTTAAAGCTTCGTAGGCATACAGTGTATTTCTCAAAATCAAATGCATTTTTAGATGCAATATCTCATTTGTTAGGTATCTTCGAATTTTAAAACAACAAAAGATAATTTCCTTTAAAAAGAGATTATAATTTTCACATAAACTTTTTTTATTCATAATTTCATTAAAATGATTAAATTAAATGATTAGGGTTTATTTCCTTTTTTTCTGTGAATAAAAAAAATTTAAATTTGGAAAAACATATGGAAGATTAGGTTTTCTTTTATTATAAATATTCAAATTCAAAACAGGATTTATTTTTCTTCAATTTCCTTATTTTACTTTTTTTTGCCTAAAATAATATTTAAATTTAAATTTAAATCGAAACAATGGGTTATTATTCTAATGGATTTCTTAGGTAATTTCTTTATGAATAATTTACGAGTTAACTGATACAAAACGCGTAAAATAATTTTACCTTCAAATGCTTTCAATTTTCTTGGTATTAGTACGAGGGCGGATTGATATTGAAGCTACCTAAGTAGGAAAAAAACAATTTTTTTTAAAGACCATTCATTTCTCAACATAGTCTCCTTTTAACTCAATACACTTAGTAAGAAGATATTCCAACTTTTTTATACCATCTGAATAATACGATTTTGGGAACTCCACCAAATACGCATTAGTTTCGGTAATCACTTCTTCGTTTGAGATGAATCTTTTTCCTGCGAGCCACTTTGTCAAGTTTGGAAACAGTAAAAAGTCACTAGGGGCTAAATCTGGACTATAAGGTGGATGATCAACCAATTCGAAGTCGATTTCTCGTAGTTTAAGCATCGTATCTAATGCTGTGTGAACCGGTGCGTTGTCTTGAAGAAAAGCACTTTTTTCTTGTTTAAATGTGGTCGTTTTTCCTTGATTGCATCAATCAATTGATCCAATAATGCACGATAATACTCTCTTGTAATTGTGGATCCCTTTTCAAGATAATCGATGAGCAATATTCCGTGTGCAACCCAAAATACAGTGGTCATAACCTTGCCAGCCGATTTCGCTGTCTTCGCCTTCTTCGGAGCACTTCCACCAGCTTCCACCCATTGCTTCGATTGATTTTTGGTTCAGGTGTGTAGTGGTGGACCCACGTTTCATCAACAGTTATTAATCTACGCCAAAAATCAGCAGGATTATGCTTTATCATGTCCCAACACCGCTGTGAAGTGATCTGTCGAACTAGTTTTTGTTCAACACTGAGCAAACGCGGCACCCATCTTGCCGACAGCTTTTTCATATGCAAATGTTCATGCAAAATGTTGAACACACGTTCATATGACATGTTTACCATTTCAGCAATCACGTATTTTAACCCGGCGATCATTCATAGCGATATCGAGGATTTTCTTGATATTTTCTTCAGTAGCCACCTCTTTTGGCCTTCCTGTTGATGGTATTGTTGCAGTGCTTGTTCGGCCCCGTTTAAATTTAGGAATCCAATATTTGACCATATAATCTGACGGAGCAGATTCGCCGTAATATTCATCAAGCTTTTCTTTTGTCTCTTTCACCGTTTTGCCTTTCAAATAATAGTGTTTAATCACCACACGAAATTCACTTTTTTCCATTCTCCAAGAAACAAAAAAGTTGCTTACGAGTACTTCAAACGACTACAACAAATAATGAATTTGGCTAAAATTTTAACAGCTGACTCAAACGTCAGATCGTAATTTCTAAGAAAGAAAATGATTTTGTATTTGTGCTGCCATCATCTAGCGTTAGGTAGCTTCAATGTCAATCCCCCCTCTCCCTTATTAGGGAGATCGATTATTCGACTTTTTCCAAAAACCGGTTTTGGAATAATTCGTAAAGTAGCAATTTTTAAAAAATCGGTTTTCGGTTAATAATTATTCAAATAACCGGTTAACCGGTTCTTTAATTTAAATGAAATTTTTCTAATTTCTTGAAGCAGAGAGCTGGACCACGCCGTTTTAAAAATAAGCAGAAGCTGACTGAGAGTTTAAAATTAACGATAATTCTAACAAATCTCATAAAAACTATACCAAAATGGTGTGCGGAGGCCATAAAAAATATGTTTACTACACAAAGTACTGAAAGTTGCTTAAGTTTCGAATAGCAGCTCAAAAAAAAAAAAAAAAATCTTCATTTCATCAGACCATAGCATGTTGTTTTAATTATTACGGTGCAGGTGTTGCTGCCGTTTACTGAGAAATGATACATTTCGAGGACTCTTATCCAAAAGTCTAGCCTCCATAAGTTTTTTTTTTCTTATTGTGCGACTTGAAACAGGAGAATAGGTTCATTTTTGGGGCCTTTTGATGACTTGCAAGATGAATCCCTTATCTTTTAAATACGAATTAAAAGTTTATCAGAACTGACAGTTGTTCCACGCTTTTTTCCCATAGTCTTTTCAGTTTTCCTTCACTAGATCTTTTTAATAACTTTAGTTTTGTAGCACTTCATGGTCTGAACAATTTTCACTATATATGTAGGATTAATCTTCCATCAAAAAAATTTCCATACATCAAGCCTTATTACATACTGGAATAAATATAGTGTCCCTATTATTTGTTTTAAAACTGTATATTAATTATTAGTCTTTCCCTTTCACTCAAATTGTAATATTGTGGCCACAAGTAGCACATAAAAGAAGGACTATCGTTAGTGTTGCAGCTCTATAACACACTAACTTTTTCAAAAACTTGGTTATTAATTTTGCTTTAAATCGACTGTTTCTATTTTCGTTCTAGCAAACAGCTGATCGTAATTGGTATGAACAGTTTATAGAAATTGTTTTCAGATTGATTCCAAGTTGCGTGCCGTCTGCGTTATAGCTTACAATTTTAGAAAATTTTGACAAGCAATATATGGTATTGTTACGTAAATGAAAATGCCTAAAAAGATACACCATTTATACTATTGGTTTGTTTCAAGGCTCATGTGTAATTCAAATTCTTAACGGTAATTGAATGAAAGGTTTTGGAATTTACTAAAATATACGAATTTAATGCTAATTTACTATAAAAGGCGGCGCATTGTACTTAGTGAATCGGCCACAGTTTAACAGGCAAAGAGTAAGCTTATGCTAATATGTTAGTAAGGGCGTTGAGTAAATTTTGGTATTGAGTGGAAGTTAAATAAGTTGGATACTGTATAATTTTATTCGTGGAAATAAAAGACTCTAAAGAGTAAAACAATAAGTTCGTGTCATATATTTTATTCAACGCAATTAAAAAAAACTCAAATATTTTAGAAACGTTAAAATATAATATGTATGTGAATCAGTTTCAAGAAAAAAATTTTCGGGTAACTGCAGAGTAAGATAAAGTATTTGGACTTTTATTTGCTTTAAATTTTGATCAAACTTTAACATATTTCTCCTCATCTATATTCAAGGTGTAACTTTATATCAAGGCATGGTTCAAATATGAATTGATTTTAATCTATTTTTGTGCTTTATAAAGTTTTCACATTATCTTATTTGAGACAAGTTTGTGGTGTCACTATCATAAGAGAGTATAGTCGTGATATCACACAAGAAACAATGCCAACGTGTTAGATGCCAAGCCTAGATTAACTGGTCTTGACAGTCATCTAGAGGCCTAACAGAAAAGCACAATCGCGCAAATCAAGTCGGAAACCATTCCAAAGGTATAACGAACCTGACTATTAAACTGATATCAATGGTCGATGGTTCCGATAAGCTATCGAGAAAGAGCGAGCCAGTTTGAGCAAACTACGTCCAGCAGAAATTAAAATAGCGACATCACCTCATAACGCATGAACTGAAAATTTCCAGGCCTGACAAAGAAAACACATTTTTTTGTTAACTTTATTGATCAACGTGAACTCCATCAAGAGCAATGTAATCATTCCAGCGCTGCTCTAACATTTCAATACCACTTTTATAGAAGGATTTATTTTTTGCCTCAAAATAGGCCTCAGTTTCAGCGATAACCTCTTCATTCGTGCGAAATTTCTTACCGACGAACATTTTTTTGAGGTCCACGAACAGCCAGTAGTCTCTGTGCGTCAAATCTGGCAAATACAGTAGATGTGAGAGGAATTCAGAATTGAAATCATGTAGCTTTGCCATTATTTCAGACTTAGAACAAAGCTTTCTCATCGACAAATGCTCATGCAATATAAAGCTAACACTTACTTTCGATATCTTTGCGATGTCAGCTAACTCACGCAACTTCACTTTTCGAACATTCAAAACAATTTTGTTGAGTTCCGATATTTTCTGGTGTTACCGCCTCCAATGCGTTCTGAATCATCGGTGTCTCTACGACCACGTTTGAAGTCAGTAAATTAACCTTTTATTGCTGTTTCTGATGGAGCGGAGCCCACATAACACTTTTTATGCCATTTCTTCATTTTAACGCTATTTTTTGCCCATCAAGAAGCTGAGTGGAATTAAAATACGAAATTTTTTTGATCCTTTATTCTGAAATTAACAAACGTAGCGTCGCTCGTAGCACATTAACTCACAAACTAATTTATAGAATATCATGAAATTTTGAAGGTTAGCCTATGTGTTAACATTAGCTAGCAACTGGTTATGAGCATTACACTATGAAAAACAAATCGAGCTAATGCCTCTACCGCTCGGAGCCGGCGACAAAACTGTGGGTTTGCCCTTTTTAATTTAAAAAAAATGCTGGTGCTGAGTCTATCAATAGAAAGAACTGGCTGTGACTGACTAAGCATACTTAACATACCTTAAACAACCTACATAATACATACGTTGTTGAAAGATTTTTAAAAAAACGTAATAAAATCCATAAGCTGCTTATGAAATTCTTTTCAAATTAAATTTTATTTTTATTTTATTAAAACTCTTGCCATGAACTGAAGTTGCACTGGCAGCTGCAAAAGAAAATATATTCCTTGGAAAAAATTTGTTAAAAATATTTTAACTTTTCTATGCTGCTTTAGCTTAAACCCCTTTTTCTTAATAAATTTGAATATTAAGGGTAAAATATTTGAAAGAAATCATAAGAACTTTGAAACATGCCAGTTAGTAAGTCAAGTAACACACAATGTACTCGTGTATACACTAAGAAAAATTTCACTTTTCTTTTAATGCGAAAAAATTGTATTAGAAAAGAAAGAAATTTTTATATCCAATGCTACCATGTGATTTTCCGGCGAAAAATGTTACGATTAAAATCGATAGAGCCAAGTCTATAAAATATATATCGCGTTTAAAGTACACGTAGTAGGCTCAAATCCCGTTATCGTTCTTGTTACAAAACGAAATAAAAGCGAAATATGGCGTCGCAGTTGTTGTTGTTGTATACATTAATCGACACTGTGTTGATATTCTCTATTTTGAAACGAAGGTAGAAACGATAAAGAAACATTCGTTTTCTGTCGTTATCATTTTTGGAACAAATGAATTTCGTTTTAATTAAATAACGTTTCTAGCACTGAATGTGGAAAAGCAAAGCCAACAACATTTTGTCATGTATGGTTATATTTACCATTACTACTATCCATTACTATCCATTTCTTATTAAAAAAAATATTTCCAAAAATTCCAAAAAACAAACCAAAATACAGCAGTGCTGCTAAGTCTTATTTGTGGTTTTCGATAACTTTTCTTCATCATTTCCAGGTATTTCAGGAAGAAATACGACAATTAAACGATAACGACATAGAAACAACTTTTAATACAAGAACGACTTTTTATATAATTATACAAAATCTGTACTATTTTACAAATTTTGTACATTTCTTGGAGCAAAAAATTTTTTGTAGAATTTTCATACTAATTTGCTAGCGACAGCAAAAAGTAAATATATACTTCGAAAAGTACATACAGTCAAAGTAAAAAATGACATATAGTCATCAGGTGTTTTACCGAATAGGTGTTTTAACTCCGTCAATTTGCATTATAGAGTATCGTTTTATAATATAATACGTTTTCTAAACAAAATATCGTTTGAAAACGTCTCTAAACTCGGAAGATTTGAAATGAATTGGAAAAAAATGTGTTTGTATAAGAAATGCACATAGATTACTTAAGTTTACTTAAGTAAAGGATACACCATTTAAGCGGTCTGCTTTTCTTCTTTCCAAATCCGTCTCGAATTTTAAAATCGGTTATTATAAGCTAAGTTATTTACTTACAAGTGCATGAAGCTAAAATCGAGAAAATTGGTTTTTGTTTACCCGTAACTAAAAGTGGTAGTGTTTTACAAATTAAAAAAATAGATTCTTTTTGTACTCGATAGCAAATATTAAAAAAATGGTATCACATCATAGATATTTCAACTTTATTCTTTCTTGTAGCATAGATTTTTGTATACTTTTTTTGAAGCACTGAATTTTTTTGTATGCGATTTCGTATGTTTTGGTGTAATACGCTTGAAATTCTCCAATTATATTTTGTCTGCCTCAATTTTTCAAAATTTTTCAACTCGGAATATGCCCTTTATAACAAAAAAAAAAAAAAAAAAAATACCCCTATCTTTTGAGACTCGAGTTTCCGGAATGTTTTTACTTAAATATAAAGTCACTTGTTGCATACAGACGTCTGAGCAAGTTTTTATTGCTGAACGATATGTAATGCCTTTTACTTACGATAACATTCTTTAAAAAAACCTTTTTTTTATAAAAACTATAATTCCAATAATTTTTAAAAACCGTTTGCTCGACAGCACAGGCAAAAATAGTTTATGTTGTTGGCGTTGTAATGTATTGGTCTATTTAAAAGTTATGAAGTCTCATAGTCCTTGAGAGCTACATTAACGAAATGTGTAGAAAACAAAACAAATTGTTGGAATTCTCAAATGAAAATAAGATTATGATTTGTTTTTTCTACTTTGAAAACATTTATTTGACAAACTGTATCGGAATTACTGTCAAAAACACGTTTTCATGCTTGTTTTAAAGTACAAATAATTGGATATCTTTTTAAATGAACATTAATTAATAAAAATAATGGAAAAATTCTATTATTACATAATTTTCTTTTTTGCTCTATTAAATTTGGTTTTGTATTATTTTTGCCCAACTTACGTATAATCTTCTGTTTCATTGGTGGCAATACTGATATGGCCGAATGCTTGACTTAAGAAGTTAAATTTTGTCATTCTTGTTAAATTTGCGAGTAGTAAGGTTTTCGTTGCCAATGACTATAAAAAATGACTATAAAAAATTATTGGACTTTGTTAGTATTTAAGTAGACAAGAGCCAGAAACCTGAAAGAAAAAACTTACAAATACAGTTGTTCTCGTTCCGGTATTACTATTGTTATGAGAATAAAAATGCCTAAATTGTAGGATTTTGATATATTTTGTGTCACGTACTGTCAATGCCGTACTTTTTTGTGTATCTGGCAGCACTGCCAATTAAATCATCTCAACACAATCTGAAGCTCGGATCACACGATCTGATACAATTTTTATTGTAACCAATGAGCGCACAATAACAAAATTGTCCCAATTAAAAATTCTGTATTCACACGGTTGTCTTATTTAATAAGAAATTTATTGTCACAAGATGGCGCGAAACGATGTATTGACAATAATTGTCCCAATGCTTTCACACGATTGTTCTAGTTTATGGCAACTCTGTGAATCAGCTGTTGTGGTAAATTAATTATTTTATTTTTGTGTTCAAAATGGTTCGTTTAAAAAAAAAAGAAAATAGTGTCCTCTTTATTTATACAAATAAATAAAAAAAAAAAAAAAATTCACTAAAATATTTTTTTATTTAAATTGGAGTAAAATTACAAATTATATTTAGTCCTCTAAAGATGATCTGTTTTCTCTAAAAATAAAAATTGCATCGGCTTTGATTATCGTGTGTCCGTTTGATAAAAAAAGTAAAAATAATGAAAAAAAATAGTAGAAGTTTATGATGCAATTTGCAGATAAACGATTAAAAAATATTTTATTTTAAGAGATGACAATTATAAATAACGTATAAACACGTGTTTTTTCAGAAATGAAACAACAACAAAAATTAGTGAGTATTGTCTTCTTCAATCGTCTCACAAGAATATAATAAATATTGATGTATTTTCGGCATTTACATTGGTGCAGGATTGCCCTTAAAGCTTTCACACGAATGTCGCACCAGGAGAGCATTGATTGAGATAAATAAGCAAAATAATGTTGTAAGTTGTCGCATGAGCCAACAAATTGTATAGTCACACGATTGGCATATAAAATAGACTAATTATTGGTGCATTACGACAATCGTGTCATCCCAGCTTAGCATGTTTAAAATTAACGGATAGAGGATATGAGACCAAATGAGACATTTCCGGAACTTTCCAAACTGTAGGCAATTAAGTATATAAGGAGACTACTTTGCCTATGTAGTTTGTAGCCGTCATAAGATAAAGATGTGGTTAAGCGGAAATAGAAGTGTTGTACAGGGTGCGCCAAATATTTTTTTTTTTTTTGAAAATGCTATAAAAAAAACCTACTGAATATTTTCCCAAATTTTTTTTTTATTTGAGAGTACAATCCTTCCGGTTAATAATGGAAAATAATTTCATTCAAATGCCCGACCGGTCCAATTTTTGAGCACATTATATATTGTGTGTAGCTGTATTTCACCAATGGCGTCACGAATATTGTCCTTTAAAGCCTCAATTGTCTCTGGCTTGTTGGCGTAACACTTATCTTTGACGGCAGCCCACAAATAATAGTCCAACGGTGTCAAATCGCAGCTCCGAGGTAGCCAAACGGCATCAGCTCTGCGGCTGATAATGCGATCTTTAAAAACAGGGAGCAAAACATCGAGTGTAGCTTCGACTGTGTGGCACGTAGCTCCGACCTGTTGAAACCAAATGTTGCTTATATCTTCCTTTACGATTTTTGTGAACAAAAAATCATTCAACATGGCCCGATAACGATCGCCATTGACTGTAACGGCCACTTGCTTGCACATTTTCGCAGAAAAATAGCCCAATTATGCCTCTGGACCAAAATCCGCACCAAACAGTGACTCGTCTTGGGTGTATAGGCTTTTCAATTTATGTGTGCGGGTTTTCTGTGCCCCAAATGCGACAATTTTGCTTGTTTACATACCCGCTAAGATCAAAATGAGCTTTATCTGAAAAGATGATTTTTTTGGCAAATTCGGCATCTTCTTTAAGTCGATCGCAGGCCCACTTAGCGGAGCGTATACACAACCATATTTGTTCAGCGGAAAAATAAAACAGATTATCTGTCAAATCAGACATGAGCTGAGTGTTACAATTCACGACATAAGCATTAGTTGAAAAAAAACGTTAGATGGCGGACCCTATATTTATCTCAACTAATGTCCATTACAATGATTACACCAAAAACAATAAAATATTTATAGCGATTGTAATATAAAACAAAAATATGGAGAAATATCTCATCTGGGAAATTAAATTGTCACGACAATTGTAATGGCATATTGCAAAACGTGTCCATACTATCGTAGCACTTAGAGAAATGGCAACAAATGCAAATAAAAGTTAAAATAAAAACAAACATTTCAAATATTTTGCTCAGTGTATAAGTACATATTTTTGTAACAAAATGTCATCGTCATTACCACCATCATATTAACAACTATATCAGCAGCATGAAATAAAACGAAATGAACTAAAAAAATATTTTATTTTTTCCAACAGAAAACTAAATAGAAATCAGCCACAAAGAAGAAAAAAAGAGAAACTAGTAAAGAAAAAAAAAAAAAAATTGTATAAAAAAAATATAAATAAATATTAAGAAAAAGTTTTCTTTATTGAAAAAGTTATAAACGTTCACAAACGGCAGCTCCTGCTGTTGTGCCAGACACTGCTCTGCAGTTTTGTCGTTTGCCAAAGGAAGTAAAACTTCAAGGAAAACAGAGAAAAATTATATTTTTTTTCTTTGTGAAAACTAAAGAAAAACTAAAACTATAAAAAAATAATCGTTTTTGAAATATTTTATATGATTTGAAACAGAAAAAAAAAAAAAACACAAATCACTACTGTAACAGTTTTTATGTCTGTTTCGAAGTTAACAAGAGTTTGCTGGGTGAAAAGGGCAGCACCGCAACAACTTATTTCTGTTCGTACTTATCGAAAACCATAATATTAATCGCATGTAATGATAAGCCGGAAATCTCTTGAGGCACACTCACGATAATAGTGGGAAAACGCCAGTTAAATGAAATGTTAAAGATTATTATGGTACGAGAGCGGTAACAGTATTAAAGAGAAAATACAAAACTTTAATTTGAGAGTTTTAAGGGTATTTTAAAATATGTTGTTTATTGTTTCACGACGCTCCTCTTGGTAGTATATGACTCTTCACAAAGCATCCATGATCTTGTTTCAATTCCATTAATCAATTGATATCAAGCTAAGTAGTCAATAAAATAGCTACGTTGGTGTTGTATAAGTTTGTCTCCAAGTGATTGTATTGTGGTTGGGATTCTTGCTAATTGGTGGTGGTGATCTTTGCTTAGTATTGCCAAATTATTCCGGTAGGTTGTGTTTTCTCATTATTATTCATGTAATGTTTGTCACTGTCGCCGGAGGTAAACTGGAATTCCAGGGTGCTTCTTTTGGATCGATTTGTCTGAAGGTGGTTGAAATCGCTTAATTAAACTCTCGGGAATGGTATGTAAGGTTTTTCTTTAAGTCAATTACACCCAAGGCGTTTTTTCATCGCAATGGTGAGAGGGTTTTTCATTAAGTGCTTTCTGTCTATTTAAATGATACATGTATGTGTGTGAAATACCAATATCAGTCGAAAAATATTCCTTTAAAAGGTCTATGACGCTGGTGCCTTTGTGAAATGTTTAATTTTCTATTACTCTGACGCATAAATAAGCCAAAGTTTGTTCAATGTGGTTTGTGGCCCATTCACATAGACCTGCGACTTAAAAATCCCACAAGAAAAATCCTAAAGGGGTCAAATTACACAACCTCGGTGGCTAGTTTATATCACTTTCACATGAGATGACAAAATCGCTAGTGCAGAACGTTCGCTGTGGCATATGATCTGTGGCACGTAGATCTCTCCTTTTAAAATTACATGTTGTTGCCTATTTCATGGGTTTACACCATCTGATTCAACAAACCATGAATTTACACACGCGATTTAAATTTACGCTTGAAAATTGTATGCCTATGTCATCGTTGGCTTCGTAGCACATATCACACGTTGCAAATTCCTCTACGCCGAATCTTTAAAGATATTCGCTAAAATTTCCAATTTCAACTTTCAGATAGAAGTTTAGTTCACCAAGTTTCGTTTTCAACCACGGTAGAATTGTGTCCAAAGAAGGCAAAGGCAATTCCATCTGCTGACAAGGTCATGGCGTCCGTACTTTGAGAGGATTTGTATTGCTTATCTTGGATAAGACAAAGCAATCAAAGACAAGTATTATGACAACTTATTGCTGCGTTTAAATACTGAAGTTAAGGAACAAACAAAATTCAAGACAGTGCGCCAATTAAATTTCGGATATAAACTTAAAAATGCAATATAGCAAGATTAGTCTCTAACGAAAAGGGTGGTCCAACTAAAACGCACGATGTTAATTGCAAATAAAACAAAAGTCTTCCGAGAATTATTTCCTTTTTTTATTATGATCGAAGGATCTGTGACAATTTTTTTTCTTTTTTATTTATTTTTTTCTTTCTCCGTCACTCCTCTAGGGAGCATATTGGCTTTCCACAAAGCACCTATTGATTTGTTTCAGTTTCTTTAATCAATTTGATAGTCAAGCTAAGTAGATGACTAATCCGCTGTAGCTTTCTCCATATGATTTTTTTTGTGTAGTGGTGAAGATCTTTGCTAATTGGTGGTGATCTTAACTTTAGCATTGCAGTTCTTTCCCAGTAGGTGGCGTGTTTTTCTGATCATTCGTCCGATGTTTGTCATCATCGCCAGAGGAGATAGAGTTGTCTGGAGGGAAGAAGTTGAAGCCTTTTTTTATTATTAAACATTCGAAACCACAATTAAATTTTGTCTTCGTCATGTCCTCTGCTGGGGCTCGAACCTGGGTCGTTTGTGTTGTTATGCGTGCACTCTAACCAATACGCCACGCCACCCCTGTCACCCTGTTACAATTATATGTGAAACAAAATATCGATCAAATGCTCCCTACGACTACGGTGGCATACCTTCATCCTTCAGTCCATATTCTCAATGACTCTAAGACATAATTGAGGTTCAACGTCGTTAATGTGCCGAATTACTGCATTCTTTAGCTCTGGAATAGTACTTGGCTGATTGATCCACACTTTTTTTAAATATTCTCAAAAAAAGAAGTCCAAAGGTGTCAAATCACGTGATCGTGGCGGTTAATTAACATCGCCACGACATGAGATAACACGTCCAGTGAAATTCTCGATCAAAAGAGCCATTGTTTCGTTGGAAGTCCGTTATCATCTCGCGATAGTGAACACCATTCACGGTAACTGCTTGGCCGATCTCATTTTCGAAGAAGTATGGCCCGATGACGCCGCCAGCCTATAAATCACACTCAATACTCACTCTTTGTGAATGCATCGGCTTTTCAACAATCACTCGTGGATTCTCATTTGCTCAAATGCCGCAATTTTGCTTGTTGACGAACCCACTGGTCGATTATGCTGACCAAACCAAAAAAAAAAAAATCACGTAGTGCATTGAATGCATTTTGATTCAAACGGTCATTTTCGTAAAAGTCTTTAACAATCCATGGCTGAATTTGTCAAATACTGATACAACGAAATGTCAAGTTTAGTTGGGCAAAAAACTTGACAACAATGCACGATTATGATTCGACAAAAATGTCCAAATGTGGCAACACGTATGCCAACCCTAACCATTAACCAATTCTAACCATAAGCATTTTCAATTAGTTTTTGGACCGCAATGAAGAATTATATCAGAATTCTTTGGATTATCTTGCAGTTTAGCTGCAAGTATTGCATCAAGAGATTAATGAACGTGTGAATGGCAAAATATGCTTCATTACTCTTGGCTGTTTAAATGAAATCATAATCACAGTGTTATTCGCAAGCACACTCGTTTATAGAGTTATTAGCAGAAAGCTTTATATACGTCGTTGCTGTTGTAAAGTCTCTCAATTATAAAGGCAAACGTATGCGTATACCTAAGTACCGTACGTACATCTGAGAGTATCTAGGACAGTGTAAGTGTGTATTTGACTATAATCATCTGAAAATCATAATTCTTAACAGATTATCAGTGTTATTAGAGCAACAACAACAACAATAACAATTATAGTTAAAGCACTTGTTGGCATTATCATTCTCTCAAATAACTGTTAAAACTTTATTAAGTGTTAGGGTTTATTTTCCAAATGGACCGTAAAACATTTGACCCGCTGAGCGTTAATTGAATGGCAAAACTATAGAGACAACAATAATAATGAGTGAATGGGAATGACAGGAAATTAAAATAAACTTTCTCTTCCTTCCTTCCTTTTTGTTTTTTCTCTGTTCTTAGTTCGTATTGATTATTGAGGGCATTTGCTATAAAGTACACTCTTACGGACAGAAACACATATTAATTTTAAGAGTGAATGAGTGCGTACAAAGGAGTAGTTGGGTAGTTAACAGGCAACAAGGAGAATTGAAAGGTTGTTGATTGTCTCTCAATAGAAAAGTTATCACTTAGAGTGTTAGGTGGCAAGCTCTTTAATTATTTTATTTTGAATTAAAATAAAAACTAAAGTTTATTGTTAACCATCGTAATCTTATTAAATTGCTTAAAAAAGCCTTAAATTTTTTTTCTGTGAATTGTCTAAATCATTAGCGTAAAGTTCTTGTTTTAAGTTATATTTTTATTAATTTCTTATCTTATGTACGTTTCAGCTTAAATTATTGCCGTCATTCTAGTTAAACGAGTAAATCTCTTGTCATCTTTATTGTTGTGTCATTTCTAAAAAAAAACAAAAAAAAACATACTCGTAAATTGTATATAAATTCAGTAATAACTGTTTCCATTATAGAGAGTTATTCAATTGGCGCGAGTAGATTTTTATGGCCTATTGTGACTATTTTGTTGTAGGAGGCGCCTGTTTACGCGGTTTTTATAGTGCATTTATGAAATAAATTTTTTAGTGGCTATCTTTGGTTTATCGGCGAAAAATTTGTTCAAGTTGTTAACAACTTTGTTTTTACCATTAAATGAATATTTTTTTGTTGTTTTTTTTTGGACGGTTCAAGACCATACGGCGCAAAGTGCGTCAATCCCACAGAGCGCAGGGACAAAAATAAAGCGTGTTTTTTTATAGAGGTATAGAACTTTAAGTTGGCATTACTTTTCAAGATGGCGACCGATTTAACAGCTGTCAAGTGATTTATTCTCAGTTTGGTTTGGCAATTCATCATGAAAAGAGTGCAATTTTCATTTTTCATAAGTAAATTTTTTTCAATTTTCATAAGCGAATTTTGGTTGAATGGCTACGTCAACAAACAAAACTGCCGCATTTGGAGTGAAGGTCATCCTCAAGTTTATGTAGAAACACCGTTACATCCAGAAAAACTGACTGTCTGGTGCGCTTTATGGGCTGGTGGAATCATTGGTCCATACTTTTTCAAAAACGATGGTGGCCAGAACGTTACAGTCAATGTTGATCGGTATAGAGCCATGATTACTAACTTTTTCATTCCTAAATTGAATAACCATGATATCCAGGAGATGTGGCTTCAACAAGACGGCGCATAAAGTCACACAGCTCGTGCCACAATAGATTTATTGAAAGACACGTTTGGTGATCGCCTAATTTCACGTTTTAGACCTGTGAATTGGCCTCCAAGATCTTGTGATTTAACACCGCTAGACTACTTTCTGTGGGACTATGTAAAGTCACAAACGATTGACCATTTGCAAGACAACATTCGCCGTGTAATTGCCGATATACGGCCACAAATGTTGGAAAAAGTCATCGAAAATTGCACGTCCAGATTGGACTACATCCGCGCCAACCGTGGCGATCATATACCAGACGTCATATTTAAAATTTAATGCCACAAGATTATCTTTCGGAGAAATAAAATTCATGTCAATCGAATAATCCATCGTTGTTTTATTGCAACTAAAAGTTCTATACCTCTATAAAAAACACTCTATAGAAGGATTTGTCGTTCATAAATGAAATTTCGTGAAGACAATTTATTTTAGTTCCTTACAGACTAATTTCAAATTATGTATAATATGGAAAGAAGTACAAGCTTACGAGTATATTATAAGAACTTTACATAACATTTTAGATACAGCAAAAAAGGAAAAAATAAATAAAAATTTATCAAATACAGTAGAATCTCACAAATTCGAACTGTCCAGAAATTAGAACCGGCCATTTCAATGTATTGGATGCTCTGAAATTAGAACAGTGGGTTCTTATTTCTGGAAGTTTTATTATTTTTTGTTATTTTCACTACAAGTTATTTTTTTTCGCTCATTAAAATAAAAATAAAACGGGGAATCACCATGTTATTCGCGGTGTGTTCAATTTCGTCATATGCGTGTGAAATTTGTTACGCTTGTACAAGCGAAGTGTTCATACGTGTAAAGTTTAAAAAAATAGCAAATAAACGCAACAAAATACCTTATCTTTCGATACAAAGATTAAAATATTAAAAGGGCTTAATGAAGGCGTGAGTGGAAATCGTTATGCTCAAGATTTTAATGTGACAAAATCTTCCATCAGCTAAATAAAGTCAATAAAACAAGAAATAATAGATGCAGTTACCAGTACCTATCAGGAAGCAAAAAAATCTTCGCGTAAGGCAGAATATGAAGAAATGAAAAAGTGAATGCGCAAACCAAATTTAAAACCCAAAAGATTTTTAAAAATTGGTGGTGAAATACTTTCGAGTGATGTTCCTACACAGATTTCGTGCAAAAGTCACAGAAATGGGTTTATGGGAAACGCAAATACATAATGCTGATGAAAGCGGCCTATTTTCCCGCTGTTTGCCAGATAGGACATATGTCACTTCTTGTGAAAAAGGAAAAAAGACTTAAAATTCAAAAAGAACGCATTTCGCTTTTACTAGGCGCAGATACTCACATAAATTAAAACCATTGGTTTTACTAGGCGCAGATACTCACATAAATTAAAACCATTGGTTATTCGAAAGGCTAAAAAGCCAAGAAGTTTCAGAGGATTTAATAAACCACTTCATTACGACTTTTTGAAAAATGCGTGGATGACTTTTCGGATATTTAATGACTGGTTTCACAAGATATTTATCAAAGAAGTATGTTTAACCAATTGTGTGCCGCTGTGGTTTGGTAGGTAAGACATCCGCCTGCCAACCAAAAGGTCCTCTGTTCAATACCAGACCAGACCATCTGAACAAAAAGAAAACAGTTTTTTCAACAACGGCATCACCTCATAACATTAGCTAGTAACCAGTTACTGAGTATTACTACTACTGAAAATTTCTCTAAGTGCATTTGCCGTTCGGAGCTGGGGTTAAACCCTAGGTCCCTTTCAATGAGTCTAAAAATGGAATCGGGTGCAGCTCATTGACTGAGAGAAGTCCCCGCGTTCCTTCAAGGCATATTTTAAGTTCTATATTTTTTTTATTTTATTTTATATTTTGTTCTACAAGTCATTCGTTTTTCTGAAGACAATAATTTGGCCCCAAAAGCTCTTCAGCTTGTAAATAACATTAACAGTTCAGCCAATGGATCAAAATCCTATTAAACTGACAAAACTCATCTCAATTAAGTGATGATGGTGGTAATATTAATAAGCTTTTGAAACGACATTCAATCTGAGATGCAATAATATTGTTGAAACAATCATGGAATCAGATACAACCGACAGTGTTAAAAAATTCTGGGTCCAAATTATTAAATTGGGTTTCGGGCGATTACGACAGCGATGATGGATTGCAATGAAGTTCTTCAACTAAATCTTGATCTTTTGAATGAAATTATGCCAAACAATTCCGTAAATCTAAATGAAATGGAAAAGTGGAATGATGATTTGTTTACTGACGGATCTGATGCAGCGAATAGCTATGAGGAGGCTTCATATAGCAGCGATGTCGATGTTGTCAACATAACGCCAGCTATTCGTTATTCAAAAGTCCTTGAAGGCAAACAAACAAGTATTACTGATTTTATGTTAAAAATTAATAAAATACCTTATAAATAAAGAACTTTTTAAAAGTTCTGCTATGAATTTAATAAAGGGTCAGCCAAATAATTTTTTTTTTTTTTTTTTGAAAACAGGGCGCAAAACATCGAGTGTAGCTTTGGCTGTGTGGCACGTAGCGCCGTGCTGTTGAAACCAAATGTTGCTAATATCCTTCTCTTCAATTTTTGTGAACAAAATTTCGTTCAACATGGCCCGATAACGATTGCCATTGACTGTAACGGCCACTCCTTGCTCATTTTCGAATTATGCCTCTCGACCAAAATCCGCACCAAACAGTGACTCTGCCTGGGTGTATCGGCTGTTCAATGTATGCGTACGGGCTTTCTGTGCCCCAAATGCAACAATTTTGCTTATTTACATACCCGCCAAGATCAAAATGAGCTTCATCTGAAAAGATGATTTTTTGGCAAAATCGGAAATTCGAACTGGCCGGTCGGTGCACAAAGTGGTTCTAATTTGTGAGATTCTACTGTAATAAGAAAAATAATAATCTTGTGCTTTATGATATTATTCTTTAATGAAAAATCAACATATACGGACAAACATTGTTTTGGCGACATAAGTTCATAAATGGATCAGCTATAGCATAATTTTATCTACATATTTGAACATATAAAGGTTTATAATGACGTGAATATCGACAAGGGACATTAAATTTAAAAGATTCCAAAAGAAACTCACAACAAATATGCCCATTGATAAAATTCACCAAAAACTATACATTTAAGATGGTACGACGAGTTTTAAGAGTAGGCAGTTTAATTAAAGATAGTCTACAAGTATAACAAGGCAGTTCTAAATAATTCCAACCCAGGTAACGCAAAGAAAATAATCAAAATTGTGTCTGAACAGATCCAATGCGGATGATATGAATATTATAGTAAGGATCCCATACGACTGATCCGTATTCCAAAATAGGTCTTACAAGTGAAACAAAGAGCTGTTTCGTAATGTAAGGATCAGAAAACTCTTTAGCCCACCGCTTTATAAGCGCATGAACACCTCTAGGTTTGTTCACAGCCAAATTAATATGATCAATAAAATTTAATTTACTGTCGAGTAAAATGGCCAGTAAATAATTTGCAGCAATTACATTAGAGAAACGCATGCATTTACATTTTTTTTTTTTAAATTTAGCTCCAACATGATGCGTTTACACTACACAAAAAAGTGATTTAGATCATTCTGAAGATAGACGTGATCAACATAATCATTAAAAGAAAGAAATATTTTTACGTCATCGGCATACATCAATATGTTGGCAAGGTTAATAACATTGTGAAGATCATTAATTAAGAGAGAAAATAGGAGTGGCCCGAGATGACTGCCCGGGAAAACACGCGAAGGAGCACATATGTATTTGTAAGTACTATTGTAAACTCGTACAGCCTGCTTCCTTTCCGTCGAATACGATTCAAGCCAGCTTAAGCTAATCTTAGAAACACCCAACAAGTCCAATTTAGTCAGCAAAAGCCTATGATTCTCTTTATCAAAAATTTTAATGAAATCCGTATAAATAACATCAGTTTGTTTTCCTTAAGTAAATGCACAGTTAATTAATGATGTTAAGCTGTTGATAAGATGAAATTATTGTCGAAGAGAAAATCAGCAATTAGTTTTTTAAACATTTTCGGAATAGCACTCTATAATTTGTTACATCAAATTTATTACCCGATTTAAAAAGCGCTAAGATATATGAATCCTTCCAGAATTTAGGAAACTAACCATACTTAACCGAAACATTAAACAATAAAGTAAGAAGTGTAACCAATGAATCCGCACGGCGATATAAAATACAACTCGGAACTCTATCAGGACCGGGACTATAGGATACCTTCAGCTTTCTTCAGTGTTCGAAAATGTCACTTTCATTCAAAGTAGGAAAGCATATTATTTGATGCGATGTAAACAGATAAGAGAGTTTATTTTTATCATTATAAGCAGCAACAGAATAAGTATTTTGCTAAAAAATCGGCAAACATATCAGATATGATATCAACATTATAGGACTCTTTAAAATGAAATTTCATAACCGATGGAAATTCGCTGGATTTTTTTTTCGAATTGACAAACGCATAGAAGAACTTAGGGTCTTGTGCGAAATTGGTTTCTACTTTATTTAAATAGTTCTTATATAAGGCGTAGTTAAGTAGATTATATTCTGACTGACAAACGGAATACTTCCCATAATCAGTAACCGAGCCAGACCAGTTTTTTAGCCGGGCCAGTTGCCTTGAGTTCCACGATGAGCCCACTTTTAAGAAATGAATGAATCGTATTGTAAAAATGGGTGATCAACTAATCGATATCCGAATTGTTGCTTAAGGGAAAAGATAGAGTATCATACCAGCAAATACCACCCATCAAGTCATTAAATAAATTATAATTAGTTCACTGAAAACAGAAGACTTTGCTTACAGCAGAAGGCTGCAATCTTAATTCAGATGGAATAGAAAAACTAATTCCAATTGTGGGATGATATCGATCCTTAGCAAAGTAACGGTTTCAGAACGTATTAGAGCACAATCACTCACATCTGAAAAGTATAAAAATATGCAAACTTTTAACAAAATAATACAACGGTTACGCCCACCGCCCACCTATATTTAAATTAAACAAAGCCTAACTGAAGAAAATTTTTTATAATTAATTTTTTTTTTTTTTAATAAAAATATAATCCTTTTAACATAGAGGTGTGTTAGTTACCGATATAAATAAATAAATTCCAAATATCAAGTTTTTAATTTTGTGGACTTGTAACAACAACAAATTAAAAATGTATTGTAATCTGGCGAAAAATCGATGCTGTTCTTAAAATTTGGAATTTGAATAATAATTTTAGTTATTTCTTGGCTAATATATCATATCCAAATTGATAATCTAAATTATTTTTAATTTTTATTTCCCTTAAGTTACTTAAAATCAATAAAATTTATGAAAAAATCTCGAAATTATACATTTTTGAAATTTCAAAATTTTTATAAGTTGTAGGACTAAGTTAGTTCTTATTTTTTTATTTGATAGAACACATTACATAGTTTCAAAAATAAAAATAAGAAATATATATTTTATATATATAATTTTTTTTAATACTTCTTCAAAGTTTGGCAAATTTTAAATTTTTGTTGAAATAAGTGCGTTTTTCAAAGCAGTCAAAAATAAAAACAATAAACAGAATCTAAAACTTTTTCTTCCTATTTTGTTTACAATATTGTAAAGTAATTAAAACATTAAAACTTTATAAATTTCTTAAAAAAATAGAGTTTTTGCAGCTATTTTTCTGAAGTACCTAAAATTCAATTTTATCCATATGTATGCAGTATGTTTTATTATATTTTTGTTGAGTCTAGCACCCTCTTGAGACGGTATGGAGAACTAACTAAAAAAAAAGTTGTTCACTAGTATACATAACCGATAATTAGCATTCAAAAAATATATATTTTTTCAATATGAGTGATGAGTGATATTTTGATTTTTTTATGGGACAACACACTGTGCGGCGGTTGCTTGAGAATTTCTCAGCCGAGTACAGTTAATTTTTGGCTAGACGTTTAAGATGTGGGCGGCCAAATATGGTCATGACGGAATACAACTTGATGGCATCCGAATTGAATGTTTTTCAGACCAGGACTGTGTTCTGTTTTCACTCACAGCCCTCTACCGTACACTATACAATTATATTTGTGCTTTTAGCACTATTTTCCACAGGTGTTATTACGATCTTAGTGGGCAAGTGTGATAAAAATAAAACAAATTAAATTGAGCAATCGAATAGCAGAGACCTCTCTTGTGCGACGAGAGAAGCATCTTCTACTCAATTGGCCATTGAGAACATAATAACATCTGTTGGCAAGAGTAATTCTTTGCACGATTTTCAGGCTGTCGCTGGTAATGGCGGTGTTAAGGTAAATAGACTCATTCACAACATCGAATGTATAGTTGTCAACTTAGGATCCAATACGCTGCATGTTTCCTACTTGGCGACAGTATATAATTCGTCTTGGCCTCATTCACCGTCATATCCATCTTGGCAGAATCCTTTTTGATAGCTCTGAAGGCAGCAGAGGCATCTCGCTTGGTAAATTCAATGATATCAACTTCATAGGCGTGAAATGTTATGCCATTGAAATGCACTCCCGCAATTCACTTAACACATTCGATGATAAAGGATCGCCTTTGGTTTCTAATGCTTCGTTTTATGGTGGCCTAAGGCTGAACAGAGGCTTTGCATAAATACATGCAGGGCTGTTTGGTCTTAACGGATTCAATGGGAATTTGTACCACTGTAGCCATGAAAGCTTTTATCGAGCTGAGCCGACTGCATATCTTCATTATGTAATCTGCTACTCTGGTGGCTTTCAGGTTGTTGACACTTGGCGATCTTAAGTCAGTGAACCATAAGGGTCACATGATCATCCTAGGGCATATCAACGACTTTGAGCTATTGTTGCGCAGGAGTGACGAATGCACACGTGGCATAAATTCGGTAGTAATTTCGAAGTTATTATACATGATCGTGAGGAGGGGGACCCTGTAGTCCTTAATGTTAACCGCGACTGTTTACCGCGGTATACGGATGTCTGGGAACTTATTAGCAGGCAAGTGGCCAAACGTTTCCTAGGCAGAGATCCAGGCTATTTCTATATGTGCGCAGATTTATGTAGAGCCTTGGATTGAGAGCGCTTCTATTAATATATATTCCCGTAGTCAAGCGGCACTAAGGGCCCTTTCTTCGGAGTAATGGGTATCCCAAAATCAACTTATTTTTTGAAGGGTGTCCCAAAATTAACGAAAGATTTGAATTTGTTGCAATTTGTGCAGTAAAGTGTTGGCAATCCTAAACAGCTTTACTGCACATATGACAAACTCAATGCCAGTGTGTTGACATTCGTGTAGCACTCGAGTACCAGTCTCGAAACTATATAAATGGTGTCCCAAAATTAACTCATAAATTTGTCAAAATTCAACAGCTGACAGTTTAGACTGTCAACAAATTGAAATTGGAAAACAGAGTAATGGTTTGTTGGGTGCCTGGAGACAATGGTGTTGTGGGAAACGAGTTCGCTGACAAACTGGCAAGGCGGGGCTAGACCGCCGGTTTCGTGGAATCAGAGTCGTACTGTGGTATTAACTGGTCCACGGCTAGAAGGAAAAACGACAAATGGCAGCATGTGGCATATGTTTCACTGTTCTATCGATGCTATAACGAGAAATAAAGGAATTGATTCCTAATAATCACATATTTTCAAGCCAAAACTTGAGTTTCCCGTAGAGCTCATCTCTTTGTAGTTGATTGTCCAATGGGTCATACAAAGCTTTATAGGGAAAATTCGTTCTTCAGATGCATCGTTCGTTTGTGTTACGACCTTCCCGCAAAACTTTTCCCTAATACTTACGATATAAATAACTTTAAATCAAACGCCCATAAGCATTACTCCCTCTATCCTCCTTCCCACAACCTATTTTCCTAGTACCAGCAAAATGCACTCGAAAGTAGGTTGTGTCTTTTTTTCAAAAGGAAAGAAATTAGACTTGGACCTGTTTCGCAGTAAAAATTTTGCAATTAAGTAAAAAATGCCCTAATTTTTCGTATATAAAAACGCATTTTTTTAATTGATTTCTTTATTTACCCGCTCTTATGAGAAAACCCCTAATTTTGTCATCGATAAAAACACTTTCTAATTGTGTTTTTTTTCTTCTCATTTCAGTTGTGGTACGAGGATGGTTTTTAATATATTATAAGGGTTTTGATTTAATTTATTCGTCAAGATTTCCATTTTATTGTTTTTGTGGCTCCAGTGGATGGCTGTGTGCCTTATAAAGGGCATTCGAATATTTTATTGTCAATGTCGCCATTTTTATTTTTGTAAAGTGGCCTGTTCTGTTGATTATTTTTGTATTTTTTTCTTCTATTGCTTTGGCTTAAAACGTGATTGGAAATAAATGACATCGATGCCACATAGAAATTATGAGATTATTTTTAAAGGAAATTTATTGAAAAGTCACAACAATAATTTTTCCAGAACAGTTTCATCATTATTATTAAAAAAAAATATTTTATAATTTAAATGTAAATTATTTGTTTTTAATTTCATAATTTTTTTTATTGTTTGTCATTTACTCGTAGTATGGCGGTTTTCGTTTATGTACGTACATAAATAGTTTTTTTTTTTAATTTGAAAATTAGCTTTTGCCAACTTTTTTATTAAAAACATTATTACTTGGGTTCTTGTACTTTCCAAATATGAACCTCATTACCTCTCACTTGTATAGGGTCCGCCATCTAACGTTTTTTTTTCAACTAGTGCTTATTTCGTGAATGGTAACACTTAGCTCATGTCTGATTTGACAGATAATTAGTTTTATCCTTCCGCTAAACGAATATGATTGTGTATACGCTTGAACAACGCTGGGAATCTGGGCCTGCGATCGACTCGCTCGCCAACCAGCCGAATTAACTTTAAATTTGAGTGTACATACATAGGGTCAAAGTAATGCTTTATATTTGGTGGGAACAGAAGTGTCCCATCAAGTCAGACGATCATAGGAGGCCTGCACCGAATACCATTTCTTCGTTTTAAGAGAGCATAGGTCTAAAAATAACCGGAATATGCTGTTAAGCACATTATTTTTAACAAAATTGAATTTTGAAAATTCATACGCAATACCCAGCCAGCATTTTTTGAAATTTTGAAACAAATTCGAATTAATTTTGATTCCTCTGCGCGATTAAAAAGCTGCGCTCATTTTCTGTTAAAAAAATATATTTTTGACGGGAGAAAATTGTCTTTCGCCGCGACTCTAATTAATGAATCATTTCTGAGTCCTTTTCGTTGTTAGTTTAAAGTCCTTTTCGACCTCTTTTGTAGCAGCATATAATACTCACATTTTAAACTTCTGGATGATTAATTTGCGATTGTTCTACAACTTGTTATTGTAATGGGTCCGCCATCTAAAGTTTTTTGTTCAACTAGTGCTTATTTCGTGAATGGTAACACTTAGCTCATGTCTGATTTGACAGATAATTCGCTTTATCCTTCCGCTGAACGAATATAGCTGTGTATACGCTTGAACTTTGCTTCGCTAAGCGGGCCTGCGATCGACTTATAGAAGACGCCGATTTTGCCAAAAAAAAAAATCATCTTTTCAGATGAAGCTCATTTTGATCTTGGCGGGTAAGTAACCAAGCAAATTCTCGCATTTTGGGGCACAGAAAACCCGCACGCATACATTGAAAAGCCGTTACACCCAAGACGAGTCCACAGCTTGGTGCGGATTTTGGTCCAGAGGCATAATTGGCCGTCGCAGTCAATGGCGATCGTTATCGGGCCATGTTAAACAAATATTTGTTCACAAAAATTGAAGAGGAGGATATTAGCAACATTTGGTTTCAACAGGACAGCGCTACGAGCCACACAGCCGAAGCTACGCTCGATATTTTGCGCCCTGTTTTTGAAGATCGCATTATCAGCCGCAGAGCTGATGTCGTTTGGCCACCTCGGAGCTGCGATTTGACACCGTTGGACTATTATTTGTGAGGTGCCGTCAAAGATAAGTGTTACGCCAACAAGCCAGAGACAATTGACGCTTTAACGGATAATATTCGTAAAGCCATTGATGAAATACAGCTGCACACAATCGAAAATGTGCTTAAAAATTGGACCGATCGTGTAGGCTACTGCATGGCCAGCCGAGGCAGCCATTTGAATGAAATTATTTTACATTATTAACCGGAAGGATTGTACTCTTAAATAAAATAAGAAATTTGAGAAAATATTTCAGTAGTTTTTTTTATAGCATTTTCAAAAAAAAAAAAAAAATATTTGGTGGACCCTATAGATCCTTTTAATTAGAATTTCTATTTAATGTTTTTGCTCTTGGTGTTTATTTTTATACTTCTTTTTTTTGCTGTGCGATTTAAGCATTTCCCGACTTGTCTTTAATCTATTAAATCGATATCTTTTAAGGAAAATAATGGTAATCGATTTATGTATTTTGTCATTAAAAGTAAATAATTGAAGAGGATTTAGGCGTCTTTTGATGCCATTGATGTTGAAAATGGCAGCAGCAAGAGTAATAAAATGCTTTAATGTTCTTTTGACTGATTATTTCTTCATCATCTATAAGACATTAACACCGTAATCAGTTTTTCTTTAATGTTTGGTGAAGAGATGTCACCAAAAAAAACTTTAATGGTTTTCTCTTACATTATGAACTTCTTTACAAATTTTCATAGACTTGGTATACATAAATGAAATAATTTTTTTCTTCTTGTATTGGGAATCATTAACACAAGATAAGTTTATTCAAATTTATTGTCTTAATTTAATAAACCACTCAATTTTGACGCCTTACACTTCCAGCTCTAGCACTTTATATGATTTGTGCTTTGTTGATAATACCAATCGGGTCATTTTCTTTGACTAACTTTCTGCTTCTGCATTTTCGAAACACGATCTTCTCTTTATATCATATAATTTCCAATCAATTGCTAATGAACAAGCGTTTACGTTTAGAGATTTTAAAAACATCGATTCTACTGCACTGGAAATGGAACTAACAGCAATACCATGGAATCAAACTTTTTTGATGTCATCTGTTGATGATCGAGTTACTTTTTTACACCATAACATACTGTTACGTTTTAACCTTTTTCAAACGTTTGAGTTCGTTTGAATTGCGTTAAAATAAAATTAAGCCACATTGTTGTTGTTACAATTTTATTTATTCCACTATTACTTTTATACACTATGTCTTAATGCAGCAAATTCGTTTATACAACACTTTTTATTTACGCCTGAACGCAACTTTACTTATTGACAGCCAAATGATCACTAACTCACCAAGCGCAATGAACCAATCTTTTTATAGTATTTCATTATTAGTTTCGAATGTTCTAGTACAGACACGAATCTTTGATTTATCTACGTTAATTCAAGTCGTCTAAAATAACTTTATAAACACAAAAAGGAATCGAAATGGCAACTCTGTCAGACATGCGGATGGTAGCGCTCTTAATTAGTACAAGTAATTTTGGCAATTATTAAGCCTTGGCACAAGCCAACAAATTTTACAGCTAAAAGCTCATAATAAGTCCCTGATGTGGCGAATTTTTTTTTCAGCGTTTTCATTTTCGTAACAATAAAATATTTGTTTGAAAAATATGTTAAAACCAAAACGAAAAGTATAACTCATGAGAAACCCTAGTTTAACAATAAAATTAGAACCCTAATCAATAACAGACATAATGCATATTACAGATGGAAAAGGTTTAAGACCACTGACCTCTACAACTTTATATTTAAAAGTCAGAGCTGCAAAATCAAGCTTTTACGCAGGAATATTAGCCGTGCTGACAAGCTACGCTGTATCGTCTAATCGGCTCTTTGGACATTGAACCAAATACTGTTAACAATAAAGTTATTTCATGCATGAAAGATAACATTCCATGAAGGAACATAGGGACTTCTCTCAGTCAATGAACTGCACCCAATTCTATTTTTAAACTCATTGAAAGTGACCTACAGTTTAAGGCCGGCTCCGAACGGCAAATGCATTTAGAGAAGTTTTCAATAGTCAGTAATACTCATAACCAGTTACTAGCTAATGTTTGAAACACTGTCGAAACACTTTTTTCTTTTTTAAGATGGTGGTCTGACCTGGTATCAAACCGACGACCTTCTGGTTGGTGGGCGGGTGTCTTACCTACCATACCGCAGCGGCACACAGATATGGTGTAAGTCTCCCATTTTTGAGTTATATACATACTTATATAACTGATTTATTAATATGAATAATGAGCAAATACCAAATATCATTTCACAATTAAACATGTAACGAAATGCGCTTTCCATCGCCTTTAGTTTTATATGTGTTTTTTGACATTTCAACGCTTTTAATCAGTATTAATGGTGTAAAGTTTGCCGAAAAAAGTTTAGTTTCAAATGTCAAGATATCAGCTGTGTTTAAAAGTAAACATACACTCACACACTTACACACTAACATAATATTTACAGATTCTTATGCCATCATTTATATCACAAATGATTACACAATTTTGCTTTCTATCATCTTCTTACTCCTTCTCTCACACTTTTTAATACAAAGTACATACATTGTATGTATAATTGCATATACCAGAGATTGGGACGAAAAAAGAACAAGAAACTGCTTAAACTGAGTAAACAATTTAAATGTAATTCATTATTGTGTGAGTGTAATTGATGCTCATTTTGAATATAAGAATCCATTATTATTGTTGTTGCCGTTGGGTTTGTTTTCTTTTGGCATACTGTACACCACTCTAAAGTGACTGCTACACATATCAATATCGTGTTTGTTGTGTGTGATATTGCAGAATATCAAAATGCTTTGTTGTTGTTGTAAAAAACGTACGGAAGCATAAAAATTGACGTACGATATTGATGCTTGTAGCAGCCGCTCAAGTCGCAGTGGTTTTGTGTTGACGGTTTTTTAAAGCGCACGAGTATAAACAAAGTTTAATATGAAGTTTTTAATTTTACCGATCAATTTTTTATGATTTTTTAATTAATAATGCATTATAATCGCTCCATCAGTAAATCCGTCGGTCCGCTTGTATAGGTAGGTATACAAGCCGGCTTTAACCTTTTCTTTTTGCTTTTTTTGGCATTTATTTCTTAAATTATCCCAAAGCTTTCCCTATATGTATATGTGGAAATTTATTCATGCTTATGGTATGTGTATGTTTGTATGCTTTTGTATTTGTATTTGTACATGGGTATTATGAAAGTTTGTTGTTCTTATTTTCTTATTTTTTTATTTCTTTTTTGATTTTATTATTTGTTTTTGTTGAAGAAGAGAAAGTTTTTATTTTTCTGCGGGAATGGCATGTACATACATATCGTTAACGTTTGTGTTTATTTTTCCTGTCATAACTTTTAATGAATGAATTGATAAAGGGAAAGGAAAAATAAAATAAAAAAGTCGAAGAATATCATTTATAGGGTCCGCCGTCTAACGTTTTTTTCAACTATTGCTTATTTCGTGAATGGTAACACTTAGCTCATGTCCGACTTCACAGATAATTAGATTTATCCTTCCGCTGAATGAATATGTTTGTGTCCAATGCGTTTTCGCTTCGCTAAGTGGGCCTGCGATCGACTTACAGAAGATGCCGATTTTGCCAAAAAAAATCATCTTTTCAGATGAAGCTCATTTTAATCTTGGCGGGTATGTGAACAAGCAAAATTGTCGCATTTGGGGCACAGAAAACCCGCACGCATACATTGAAAAGCCAATACACCCAAGACGAGTCACTGTTTGGTGCGGATTTTGGTCCAGAGGCATAATTGGGCCATGTTTCTTCGAAAATGAGCAAAGAGTGGCCGTTACAGTCAATGGCGATCATTGTCGGGCCATCTTGAACGAAGTTTTGTTCATAAAAATCGAAGAAGAGGATATTAGCAACATTTGGTCTCAACAGGACGGCACTACGTGCCACACAGCCGAAGCTACACTCCATGTTTTGCGCCCTGTTTTTGAAGATCGCATTGCCAGCCGCAGAGCTGATGTCGTTTGGCCACCTCGGAGCTGCGATTTGACACCGTTGGACTATTATTTGTGGGGTGCCGTCAAAGATAAGTGTTACGCCAACAAGCCAGAGACCACTGACGCTTTAAAGGACAATATTCGTGAAGCCATTGGTGAAATACAGCTGCACACAATCGATAATGTGCTTAAAAATTGAACCGATCGTGTAGGCTACTGCATGGCCAGCTGAGGCAGCCATTTGAATGAAATTATTTTCCATTATTAACCGGAAGGATTGTACTTTCAAATAAAAAAGAAATTTGAGAAAATATTCAGTAGTTTTTTTTTTTTTTTTTTTTGGCGCACCCTATATAATTCTTGAAAAATGTTTGTTTTAATGTTGAAAATTAAATTGTTTAAAGTTAAAAAAACGTAAATTGTATTATAATTTACGCAGATGTTTGTATTTAAATAAGTTATAAGAAATGCTATCAATTTAAAAGAAATATTTATTTAAGTGCGTAAAAAGGGAATTTTTTTTTTGTTATTAAGAGATTACAAGCAGACTAAGGTTCGATATAACCAGCATTACTTTTTGTTTTTCTTTAATTGACCCGATTTTTATGCCATCATATGATGGCTACTGTACGATTGTGACAATCTGCAATCCAGAGAGCATATTAGAATACATAGCCCTCATTTTGAACGAAATCCAAGAGGCCAGTCGGAATCTAAAACGTAACAAAGCACCGGGACCTGATAATATTTCCCCGGAGCTGTTAGTAATTTATTCTGCCTAAAATGTCAAAGTGCTTAATTGGTTTTATGTATTGGCGGGAATTGGAGAGGCATTTCTCTATTGAATATTGTCTCAAAACTAACATAGCACATCTTAGCCCAACGAGTTTCAAAGCTATTGGAAACCCAACTTAGAAAAGCACAAGCAGGCTTTCGCCCACACATGTCATACATCGACCTTTTCAGTAGCTCTTCACTCATGCTGATAATCATTGTCTTTGAGAGAGCATTTGGCAGGTTATTTCATGGAAAGAAAATAAACAACTTAATAAAAGCTTTGTATACTAGAACAGCTTTCAGATAATTGCAGTAAGACAAGGTTCTATCGTCTCTCTCCTGCTGTTTAATATTATATTGGATGTTGAGCAAGCAGAATACATAGAGGCTTACAGGAGAGGCTAGCTTAACTCGATTGTGCAGTTGACACAGCAACTCATATATGCTCACAAACCAAAATACCATCAATTATTTGACTTCTTTTCAAAAATCGATTTTTGAATAATTCGAAAAGCAGCGCTTAAAAAACCGATTCTCGGTTACTAATAATTCAAATAACCGGTTAACCGGTTCTTTTATTGAAATAAAATTATTCTTAATTTTTAAAGCGCAGAGCTGGACCACGTCGTTTCAAAAATAAGCAGAAGTTGACGCAGAGCTCGAAATTAAAGTGGCTACCAATCCGAACAATAATTCTAACAAATCTCATAAAAACTATGCCAAAATTGTGTGTGGAGACCATAAAAACATAGTTTATTACACAAAAGTACTGAAAGTTGCTTAAGTTTCGAACGGTTACTCAAGCAGTTAATTTCGTTTCTGTTGTATTACTTGGTAGGGAATGAAGTTAAAGCTTTGCTATTATGGTTATAATTTAGGTGCCTAAGACAACAAAAATTAAATGCTTTAAATTGAAGAAATCACTCCTTAATTGCCTCGACAAGAAAATTTACTTAGATTTCGAGCAGCACGTATTTAATAGTGTGTGTGTCACTGTGGTATATTGGGTAAGAACTCACATTCCAACCAAGAAGTCGGTGATTTAAAACCAGGCCACACCGTCTGACAATTTTCAACAGCAATATCACCCCACATTACTAGTTAACTGGTTATGTGTATTCACGCTGTGCAAAACTTTAATAACTAATATATCTGCCGTTCGGAACCGGCTTTCAATGAGTCTAGTTGAACATTTTCCATATATAAACATCATTATTTATTTACAGAAGATGAGAAAAGGTTATTGTTGCTCAAGAGTGCATATATTTTTCGATCTACCTTGGTTTTTACGTTTTTTGTGAGACGTTCGAAGTTGATCATAAATTAGAATTTTATGATCATATTTCAATGATGGTGAATAAAGCTAATGGTGTACTCGGATTTATGAAGCGATGGTCGAAAGAATTTTCCGATCCTTATGTAACGAAACTTCTATTTCTATCCTTGAATACGGATCTATTATATGGGACCCCTACTTCAATACTTACAGTAACAAAATTGAATCGGTGCAAAAACCGTTTCTTCTATTTTGCTTGAGAGGACTTGGATGGAATTCGTATGTACTTCCTGTATATGAAAACAGGCTCGCACTTATTAAATTACCTACTTTGAAAAGGCGACAAACTATGCTGAGTATGTCCTTTCTGTGCAGTTTAATTCAAGATAACATTGATTCGGAGTTCCTACTAGACCAACCCGCAACTTTCAACTATTAACCTTGAAGTATTATCGATCAGTCTATGCGAACAATGACTCCTTTTGTCAGATATGCTTGAAATTTAATAATTTTTATCACCTAAATGATTTCTGTGATTCTACTGATGTTGTAAAGAGAAAAATTATTTTATATATGAATTAATGTTTCTGAATTTTCTATTCTTGCTTTTTTACTTTAGTCTGTAAGGAAATGTAATCCATAAACCTCTTTTAAATAAATAAAAATAAAATAAAAAAAACCAAAAAGAAAACCGGTTAAAACCGGCCAAATATTAACCCCCCGATCTCCCTAATTGGTAAGCAAATAGAGTTAAAATGAAAATACGTGTGAGGAAAACAATAATTACACGGTGCGACAAAAATGAACGAAGTTGTTTTTCAGATCTTCATGAACTTATAAGCTAATAAATTAGCTCAATATGACACGATTTTAAGTTTCTTTCGGACTTGGAAAGAAAAGATACGGGCCTTTTAAATGATCGTTTAAGTATTAATAGTCTAGAAGTATATGGGTGTTTTTTGCAATTTTTTTGCGCACTGTTTTATTTGGGAACCGTACTATTGATAAATTAATTAAATAATTATTTTCAGTTATGAATAAAAAGAAACTGACAGATTTATCTTATATCCTTCAGCAAATAGGCCTTCAATTTCGAGTTTCGAATTAAGTTTGTAAATTAATAATTAAAAAAAAATATATTTTTTCTTTAATATTCAATTCATTGTACATTCAGTAAAAGTAGATTATCAATCAAAGATATAAAAAACACATAAAAGAAATAGCTAAGAAACATGCTCGGAAAAGGTAATAATTTATGTATAATTTAAATATTACAAATATAAATATAAATATTAAATTTTAAGAAAATATTCTTTCACTCACTGCAAAATAGTAATACAACTGTAACCAATGTAAAAAAATAATAATATTTCTCAGTGCATAAGTAAACAAAGGAATTTTTCTCTTTTCATACTCTCTCATAAATATTTTAATTTAATCGCCCATTGTCTTTTGTTGTTATTAATTACAGCCATTAAGAGCAGTGTTGCCGTTGAAAATTTCAAAAAAGTGACATAAAAAAGGTATTTCAGAAAAAAAGGGTTTTTTGACCCTTGTTTTACTTTAAGGTAAATTAGGGTCACGTTTTTTGTAAAAAAAAGAATAAAATTTATTTAAATTAAGCAAAAAGACCAACGAATTTTAACAATTAGTTAAATACATGAAACTAAAGTAAAAGTAATTATACATAAACAATTCACAGCCACATTCAAACAGTAGTCATATCATCAAAAAGAAAGAGGTTAATTTTAAAAAAAACTTTTGATACTGTTTATCACTTTTTAGACATACTTTTTCTATATTTTGTAATTAAATCTATACTAGGAGCTCATTTTTCCAGCCACGATTCGAGATAGGAAAGCATGGATGTACAAGTTTATATCTTAAGTTTGTAAGTTTATTTTTAATCAGTGAGCGGAAGCACTATTAGGAGGCAAGGTAAATATCGATGAGGCAGACCATCTAATGTTTTTTTGTTGTTCAACTAGAGTTTATTTCGTAAATGATAACACTTATCTCACGTCTGATTTCATAGATAATTAGTTTTATCCTTCCGCTGAATGAATATGGTTGTGTATACGCTTGAACAACGCTGGGAAATATTGCGACATTACTTTGAAAATCATGGTAATGTTGCAGAATGTGCGCGATGTGTTCAGATGAAGCTCATTTTGATTTTGGCGGGTATGTAAACAAGCAAAACTGTCGCATTTGGGGCACACAAAACCAGCACGCATACATTGAAAAGCCGATACACCCAAGACGAGTCACTGTTTGGTGCGGATTTCGGTCCATAATTCTTCGAAATTAACAAGGAGTGGTCGTTACAGTCAATGGCGATCGTTATCGCGCCATGTTGAACGAATTTTTGTTCACAAAAATTGAAGTAGAAATTGAAATAGAACGGTGCTACGTGCCACACAGTCGAAGCTACACTCGATGTTTTTCGCCCTGTTTTTAAAGATCGCATTATCAGCCGCAGAGCTGATGTCGTTTGGCCACCTCGGAGCTGCGATTTGACACTGTTGGACTATTATTTGTGGGGTGCCGACAAAGATAAGTGTTACGCCAACAAGCCAGAGACAATTGACGCTTTAAAGGACAATAGTCGTGAAGCCATTGGTGAAATACAGCTGCACACAACCGATAATGTGCTTAAAAATTTGACCGATAGTGTAGGCTACTGCATGGTCAGCCGAGGCAGCCATTTGAATGAAGTTATTTTCCATTATTAACCGGAAGGATTCAGTAGTTTTTTTTATAGCATTTTCAAAAAAAAATTATTTGTTTATATATGTATTAATGTAACGAATTCATATAAATTTGAATATACAGTCGCATAGGAAAGTATACATATTCCCTCGAAAACGGCATTTTACATAGAACTATAAGATTTTGACTTTCAAAAACGATATAACGTAAATCTATTATCTAATATTGAATTATTGTGATATCGTTTAGGAAGAGCAGTCTTATAGCCTTATTTGTTTTTAATTGATTTTTTGTGTACTAGGTTATCCCCTTTATCAAATAAATTGTCTGTGGGACTTATGTCAGGTGACTAATAAGTAGAATGAAGCCGTCAAGTCAAGTTTTGATGTCGGAACTTCTTGTTTTTTTAACTTTTTGTTTTTGTCACATTTAAATATACTCCTATTTTCATCGTTCGAAACAACTTTACTCCAAAATTTGTCAACACAAAATTTTAATACCGGCAATTATATATGTACTCGTATGTTAGGCAGTTTTCTTATGGTTTTCCATATTGCCCGAAGAAGCCTGCCGCTCATCTATCTTTTGTGATTTAACCACAAACAAACAAATATATTTTTATACTTAAGTTAATATAATTAGATATTTGGGAATGTAATATTTACTTGTCTATTTGCATTTTTTTTTTTTTTTCAATAAGACCAGCACTCAGAGGATGACCCCTCTCATGCAGTGTATTGTGCTGGTACTATAGGTTGTGGGTAGGAGGATAGAGTGAATAGTATTTATGGGCGTTCGATTTGAATTAGCTCATGTCGTAAGTCACAGAAAAAACATTCTACAAGCGAATAGTGCAACCAGAGAACGAATTCTCCCTATAATGTGTTGTGCGATTTACTGGACAATCAACTACAAAGGAATGAGCTCTACGAGAAATACGAGTACTACGTAAGAATGTATGATTACTAGGAATTAGTTCCTTAAATTCATTAGAACACATTCCGTTATAGTACCGATAGAACAATGAAACACTCGCCACATTGCGACGATGCTCAAATGAATCGATAGAATTGGCTAACTTACTGTCATTAATAAGAACCTTTGTCCTCTCCTGTACGCGGTCTAAAATAGAGTTTGAAGCACCGGCCCATACATGAGAGTTGTATTCCAATTTCGGTCGGATATAGATCAGATGGAGTGAAGTAATTCCTACACCGTCTTAAAAAGCCGAGGCACTTGAATGTTTCTTTCGACACTTGAAATATGTACTCGTTCCAATGAACGCCATAATGAATTCTCATACCCAGAACATCAAGAGCATCTGATTCCTCAATATCTGCATTACCAATAGATACAAATAACAACACACCACCACGTCTGTGAGTTAAAAAACAACAGTGAGTCTTACGTGCATTAAAATCGACCCTGTTCGCGCGGCTCCACTCAGAGATTTTCGCCAGGTCGCTTGTAAGCGTGTCATTCATATTCTGACTTTTCGCCCCAATCTTCAAAAGGCTCGGTCTACGATCAAACGAATATGAATGACAAATGTTGCTGTCATCTGCAAAAGAATAGATAAGATTAAAAGTAAGAAAAAGAAAGTCGTTTAGAAATATTAGAAATAGAGTTGGAGAAAGAACAGAGCCTTGCGGTACCCCTGAGTTTGCCCTGAACTCGTCGGATGAGACCCCATCTATAACCACTCTTATGGAGCGATCTCTGAGAAAACTCAATATAAATCGAGAGAAGTGACTACCGATACCAAAAGCACTAAGTTTCGAAATGAGAGCCTCGTTCCAAACTCTATCAAACGCCTTTGAAATATCTGGAGCCACAACCTTACTCTCGCCAAAACCATGAATGGACTTGTTCTACTTCTCCGAGAGCAATGCCAGCAGGTCAGCAGTAGAACGGCCCTATAGGAAACCGTACTGACGATCGATAAGTAAATCGTTGGACTCCAGATATCCCACAAGGTGATGATTAATCATACTCTCCATAACCTTGGAGAGTGCGGAACAAACTGCTATTGGACGGTAGTTCTCAGGATTACTAGCCTCACTCATTTTAGGGATTGGCGTTACATTGGCAATCTTCCAGCAAGATGGAAAAATACCCGCACGATAAGACGCACTGAAAAGATTAGCCAATGGACGCGCAAGCGTCGAAAAGAACTGCTTCAGGACCAGCGCTGGAATGCCATCCGGCCCAGAAGACTTACTAACGTCGAGATTGGCAAGAAATTTTTAAACTGCACCGTATCGAAAGAAAATACTAGGATAGTCACTGATACTCTTTCAAGTCCGGGCAGTGGTTGAAAGCACTTCGGCAAGTTCGAATCACCTGCAAACATTTCAGCCAGAAGGTTTGCCTTATCAACCGGGCTAGTGAATGTTTGGTCATCCTTTATGAGTACTGGAACCGAACTAGCGCTGTTTTTAAGCCTTTTAGTGAATGACCAAAAGTTCTTACTTACCCGCGGAAAGTTGTTGCAAATATGAACAAATGTGTATATGGATGGCACGCGAAACTACAAAATTAAATGGAAATCTACTACAAAAAATATATAAAAGCTTCTTGCTGTCAAAACTTAAGCCGAAACTGTAAAATAGTTCAAATAATTTCAATAGCTTGTCCATGTAATAAACATCGGTTTAGTAAAATACTTTATACGAGTATACGGAGCTCAAGTTCATTGCACAAATCTGCTATATTAGAAATTTTGTAATAAAGATAATTCTGAATAACTATGTTCAACAAGAGGGGTATTTTGAAGTCACTCAATAGATGAATTTAGTTGAATAGGGAATAGAACTTGACGTTGAGTAATTAAGCTTTCTCAGATAATAAAGAACTCGTATATGCATCAGGATAATACTCGTATGAGTATCGTCGAGGTATACCTGCAAGACATAGGAAGTGTTGAGGGAAAAAAGTTTAATTTACCCCAATAAATATAATTGTAAATTGACTTTTTAGTTTTTTCCATTAAGGGTTAGACCAGTGAAAAGAGGATATCAGTGTTAGTATAGCATAGATTATTCCTAAAGCACCAAAGAAGATTTCGTTTTTCCTGATTCTTGATTAATAATGTGAGAAATTATACCGAATCCAGGAAGAATTAAACCATAAACTTCTGGATGATCAAAAGATCAAAATAAATGTTGGTAAAGAATAGGATCACCTCCACCTGCTGGGTCGAAGAAAGATGTATTAAGATTTCGATTAGTTAAAAGTATAGGAATTGCTCCAGCTAATACAGGTAACGAAAGAGGAACTAATAAAGCAGTAATTACTACTGATCATACAAATAAAGACATTCGGTCAAATGTGATTCCTGTTGATCGTATATTAATTACAGTTGTAATAAAACTTACAGCTCCAAGAATAGATGAAATTCCATCTAAACGAAGAGAGAAAATTGCTAAATCAACAAAAGCTCCTCCATGAGCGATATTAGATAGTGGAGGGTAAACAGTTCATCCAGTTCCAGCTCCATTTTCTACTATACTGCTGACTAAAAGAAGTGTTAATGCGGGAGGAAGGAGTCAGAAACTAATGTTGTTTATACGAGGAAATGCTATATCTGGAGCTCCTAATATTAAAGGAACTAATCAATTTCCGAATCCTCCAGTTATGATTGGTATTACTATAAAGAAAATTATAATAAAAGCATGAACTGTAACGATTACATTATAAATTTGATCGTCACCAATTAAAGCACCAGGATGTCATAGTTCTGCGCGGATTAAAATTCTTAAAGAAGTTCCTACTATTCCGGATCAAGCTCCAAATAAAAGAAAGTATAAAGTTCCAACATCTTTATGATCGGTAGAGAATAACCATTGTTGCGATTAAATTACTGCAATTTAGGCAATAGACTGTAAATCAGGTCATAATCGCAGTTGATCACGAATTCGTTTTACACAATTGTCAAACTTTATATGAAAGAGACTTTATATGCAAATAGTTTATTGACAGTGTAAAATGAATTAAGAATTTGTTTTGTTGTATTCTTTCTTTTGTTTTTTGTTTTATTAAAGGATTTTTTGACAATATCTCTGTACTACATAGAAATTTATGAAATACATAAATAAACAATTTTTTGTAGAATAAAAATAACATGAATTTACTAATAATTTTAACCAAACTGTGTTTTTTTTTAATGTGCAAACTCATTATTGACAGACTGTATATACCACATACATACATATATATATAAAAGCTAAGTGAATTTTCGTGAGGAATTTTGGAACTTTACTCATTTTCAAAAAGGGTAAAAGCATATATCATTGGTATGAAAAAGGGTCAAAAGTGACACTTTAGTGTCACAACGGCAACGCTGATTAAGAGGAAAGCACACACACTTACACATAAATACCAAAGCAAATACTTACTTTGTTTTAACGTAATAAATACACACACACACTAATGCATTTATGCATTACCTACATATAACAATATCAACAATAATTATAAAAAGCATAACATTTTACAAAGAGAGGGAGGGAGAGAGAGAATAAAGAACACATGCTCGTTCGTTAAAACAAATTGTTTGTGTGTATGTGTGTGTGAACATAAATATTTATAAAGAATATACTGGAAACAGAAAATTCTACAGTTGACATGAATTAAATAAATATTTATTGTTAAACAATAAGAAAAACATGATTTGAAAACCATGACTGAGATATTGATCATTATGTATATCCTACACCAACAAAAGTAAGACAATAGTGGGATATTTTTTTTGTTGCAGTATGGCAAAGCAAATATTTAATAATTTCTTAAGCAGGCAAAAAGTATAAAATCTTTCTTTTTAATTTTTACACAATAAATGTATTCATTTCATAAGTACATTCCGCTGTAAGGTGTTTCTTATATGTTCTCTACAAAGTAGACATTAAAGAAGACAACAAAAAGAGCATGTTTTTCGCATTCTCCTTCGTATAAATGAATTTTTCTATGTTTTCAACGTAAAAAGTCAGGTTTTTAACTCGTGTATTATTATTATTGTTACACACACACACGCATAGACAACAAAACAATGTTAAGCATATTCGCAGTGTTACTCTCAGGCAATTGAAAGGAATTTCATTAAAAATCAGCCCATAGGCATTATCTGGAGATTTAAAATTGTTGGTTTTTCTCTTTCATTCTTAAAATTTTTGCTATAAATTATTTAAAAAAGAAAACAGACTTTTTGCTTTTCGTTTATTTTTAACTGTTTTTGATAAAAATTTTAAATTAATTTTTATTAAAAATAAATAATAAAAAAACATTTTTCTTACAATGAAAACAGCCATTGAAATTATATTTTTAAATGGGAATTTAAAATCATTTTAAATAATATAGGGTCCGCCAAATATTTTTTATTTTTTATTTTTTTTAAACAGGGCGCAAAACATCGAGTGTAGTTTCGGCTGTGTGGCACGTAGCGCCGTCCTGTTGAAACCCAACGTTGCTAATATCCTCCTCTTCAATTTTTGTGCACAAAAATTCATTCAACATAGCCCGATTATGATCGCCATTGACCGTAATGGCCACTCCTTTCTCATTTTCCAATTATGCCTCTGGATCAAAATCTGCACCAAACAGTGACTCGTCTTGGGTGTATCGGCTTTTCAATGTATGCGTGCGGGTTTTCTGTGCCCCAAATGCTACAATTTTGCTTGTTTACATACCCGCCAAGATCAAAATGAGCTTCATCTGAAAAGATTATTTTTTTTTGGCAAAATCGACAACTTCAGTAAGTCGATCGCAGGCCCACTTAGCGAAGCGTTATTCAAGCGTATACACAACCATATTCGTTCAGCGGAAGGATAAAACTAATTATCTATCAAATAAGACATCAGCTAAGTGTTACCATTCACGAAATAAGCACTGGTTGAGAAAAAAAAAACGTTAGATGGCGGACCCGTTATATATAAAAACTCAAGTACATACAAGTAAAACAGATCTTATCGAGCAGTGTTTCTGTTGGATTTATTGCTTGAAAAAATTTAAAGAAATAGAACAACAAAATAGAACTCATAACGTAGTTTGCAGAAAAATATCTATGAAAAATATTGGTTTAGTTTGGCAAAAAAAAAAAAAAAAATATTATTACGTTTTTTCATAAAATTATTGAACATTTTAAAATAGTTATGCAAACAAAACAATTTTATTTCATGCTGTTTAAACCACGTTTGTATTCACAAAAGTATTATTTCCATGAATCGTTCTAAAATATAAATATTTAATGTTTTCCTTTCCTTTTTGGCTAAAAACCACCATGTGTTAGTCTTATGCGGTTCAAAATATTTGATGAGCATTTTATAAAACACGATTAAGCACACCATTGGATGACAAACAACGACAGCGTTATAGGGAAACTATTATTTCATGCAAATCAACCATAAATCCATAGAAATTCTATTCAACTATTTATTTGCATTGGAATTACAGTGGCTGCTAAAAGTGACACGGTCATATGAAGAAAATTGAATAATAGAGTTTCTAAAAGCGATAAATATCGCAAAGTCTGCTTAAAAGCAGGTTTTTAGTTAGAAAAACATTGATCCTGTAAGTGAACTGACAAGAAATTCTTGTTGGATGTACGCTAGTGCAATTATATAGGGTCCGCCATCTAACGTTTTTTTTCAACTGGTGCTTATTTCGTGAATGGTAACACTTAGCTCATGTCTGATTTGACAGATAATTAGTTTTATCCTTCCGCTGAACGAATATGGTTGTGTATACGCTTTTTTCGCTTCGCTAAGTGGGCCTGCAATCGACTTGCAGAAGATGCCGATTTTTCCAAAAAAAATCATCTTTTCAGATGTAGCTCATTTTGATCCTGGTGGGTATGTAAACAAGTAAAATTGTCGCATTTGGGGCACAGAAAACCCGCACGCATACATTGAAAAGCCGATACACCCAAGACGAGTCACTGTTTGGTGCGGATTTTGGTCCAGAGGCATAATTGGGCCATTTTTCTTCGAAAATGAGCAAGGAGTGGCCGCTACAGTCAATGGCGATTGTTATCGGACAATGTTGAACGAATTTTTGTTCACAAAAATTGAACAGGAGGATATTAGCAACAGTTGGTTTCAACAGGACGGCACTACGTACCACACAGCTGAAGCTACACTCTATGTTTTGCGCCCTGTTTTCAAAATAAAAAAAAATTATTTGGCGGACCCTTTATTATTAGTTGATTATCTTTTTTAATTTGATCACAATATTTTATTAATTATAAAAAGTGAACATTTTGTGCCAGCAAATGAAAGGCAACATGCTGTTAAAATAAGCAAATCATATTATGCATTTAAAAAACTGTTTCATTGTGCAAAAAACTTTTCAAGAAACTGTTATCAAACGATAGCAAAGCTGGTAATAATAAAAGCTTTTAAGGAAGGAATGCCGATGAGCCAAGTTTGAATCCTATACGGAGCTCACAAATCAACTGTTAGTCGAATTTTCTCAAAATTTCAGTTTTCTGGAAGTGTAGACAGAAAACCAGAAAGTCGTCAGGACTTAGATATGCTAAATGCTTAGATGTTGCTAATTAGGCAAAAACAGAAATGGGCGTCCCATTTAGCGTACGTAGCGCTAGACGCAGATTAAATGAAGTCATCTTATTTGCCGGACCTCCCAGTAAAAAGCCACTAATAAGCAGAGTAAATAAGAGAAGGCATCTTGAACTTGCAGAGCGTCACTTAAACTGGACAACACAGAATTTGGCTAAAGTGCTTGGTGGCAATGAACGTAAATTTAATTTAATCGGCACCGATGGCATAAATTGTATTCGCCGGCTACTAAATAAGAGATTTTTGCTCAGGTATCAGCTACCCACAACGAACATGCTGGGGGCTAATTAATGAAAATTTAATAGCGTTGCATTTTTTATGCTCGATACTGTATATTGTGTGTAATTTTTGATACTATATGACACTGATCTACAGCAAAAAATGCCATTAAATAAATTCAAATCGCTGAATTCAAATCGGTTTTCAGTTTTTTTCCATCGGATTCAAATTTTTTTTTATGGGCGTGGCAAAAATTTTTCGCCCAAAGTAAAGTAGTTGTGTAAATAAATTTCATCATAACTTAAAAACGACTTGACCGATTTTAATGCAATTACCACCAAACGTTTAGGAACAAAATTTCCTATAAATCTGAAGACCATTTTTTGTATTTTCAACAGTGTCGGAGTTATTCAGAACTTAACTGCGAAAAAAAAAAATTCCCGCAAAATTTGAGCAATTTTGTTTTTCAAAAAGTCGTTAAAAATTTTTTAAAATTAAAATTTTAGATGTTAAGCACTAAAATTAAAGTTTAAAATGTTGAGAATAAAATAAGCTTTAAATCATGAAAATCGGTTGGCTATTGCCAATTTTATTCAAAATTAAATGAAGGCACCTAACTTTGACCAAAATTGGCGAAAAAATATTTTCTTGCAAAATTGAAGGAGTTTTTTTAATTCCAAATAGTAATACAAAAATTATTAATACTATCGATCACAATAATAAAATTTTTTATTTCAATCCCGTTTGTTCCGTTTCTTGAAACTTCGGCTTCAAGTTGTGTTCTCCAGGTATAAGCCGTTGTTTATCATTTTTTACTTATTAGCGGCTTCCAATCAATGATTTTATGTGTGATGTTAACTTAAGGATTTTTTCCCATCAAGACTTGGTAAGTTCGTATTTACATTTCGGCATTTCGCAATATTTTCACTCAAGAAAATTAGTATACTGCTTAGGTTTTTAATTGCCAGAGTTCTTCAGTGTGAATTTCTTCAGTGTCAAAAAAGATTCATGTGACAGTTCCACAAATGTTCAGTATGGCATGCCATTTCACCATGAATAGACAATGGATAAGTCAACGAGCAGAATTTCCGAATTTCGTGTGAAGAGCAGCCGAAGGCAGTTCAACACGTGCTAATGTATGCTCAAAAATGTACTGTTTGATGCAGTTTGTCAGTCAGCGGCTTCATTGGATCGTACTTTTTTAAAGACGATGAAAATTCCAACGTTGGAGTTATTAGAGTATCTTAGGTATCGTGCGATGATTACCGACTTTTTTTTGCCCAAAGTGGAACAATTTAACTTGGCTGACATTACACAAAACAGTGCCAAATGCCACTCGACGCACAATACCATAAACTTTTCGAAAAATTAGTTTTTTGTGGGGATACGTGAAGTCTGCCACAATACATAAGTTAGTCACAAATAGAGCCCTAAAAGACAACATTAAGGCTGCCATTAGATTGGTATTTTGTGTGTAATTTTAATGCCGGTTGTGTGCAAACCATAAAGTTGTTGGTGGTAATATTGGTGCTTACCTGTCTCAAATAGGCATAATTGTACGATATATTTAATACCGGGTAATAAGAAATATATGTATTAATGTTTATGAAATCTCCGCTGCGAGATACATACATCAAAGTTGCAATTTAGGGCTACATTTTCTATCTTTCTGCATTCTTGCGTATATTCGCTTTAATAACTTTTTCAAGCGCTGCTGGTCCAAGCCACAATACATTTAGTAACTTAACTTGGTTGGGTTTTTTTGTTGCCTGCGATACAAATATTCAATAGTCTGTTTACACTTGACGAATATTTTTGTCTTTTCAGCTTGCCTCGATGATGACAAACATCACACGAATGATCAGGAGAAAACGCCATCTTCTAGGAAAAACTGGTAATGCTAAGTAAGGACCACCACCACCACTTACCAAGGATCTACACCACCATATAATCACATGGAGGTGAGATACAGTAAATTAGTCATGTACTTGACTTGAAATCAAGTGATTAATTAAACTGAAATAAGGCAAAATGGACGATTCGTGGAAAGCCATATGTTTTCAGGAGATGTAACGAAAAAAAGTAGTATCACGTCTCTAGAAGCTTAAATCTACGTTTTTAACTTTCCTAGAGTCTCTAGCTTAAAATACATTTTAGCTACAATTTAAGGCTACAATCTAATAACCTCTTCCTGCGATTTACGTTCATGTGTATTTAAAAATATTGCATTTACAACCGATTAGGAAACTAAATGCACGGGATTCTTGATACCCTTGAGAACAGAATTTAGTATCTCAGCAGATCTCAAAGGAGTTTTCTTTCTATTCGATTAGTATGCTAAACCGAAGCAGGTACATAGGAGAGAGTGACAACCTTGTTAAATCAAGGCACGCCCGTAGTGATACCACATGACACGTTGTCCTGTGCAGAGTACTGATGATAAACCAGAGATACCATATAGAAGCATAATTCCTAAGATTATGTCTGAAACCAATCCGACTGCCCAATGAACCTGGTTATCAACCTGATGTCAAGGATTAATAGTTCCGATAAGCCATCGAGAAAGGGAGAGCCAAGTGTGAGAATTCTTCGCCGAGCAATAGCCTGACACTGGCAGATGAAGTGGATCATGCTCTCCTCCTCTTCAGCCGATCAACAGCCTTGTCAAAAGACATCCTCAGGTAAGCACAGTCTTTTTGCGTCCCCACCCATACAGCAGAGGAGTTTTTCCGACGTTCCAGTTTAAATAGTCTAATAACTTCTTCCTGCTGTTTACATTCAAATTACTTTCGTCATGTTTATATCCAAAAGATTGCATCTGCAACCGATTAAGCTCCAAGGACGTTTAATCTCGTAGGATTTTTTCTAGTCGGTTATTGTACTAATCCGAAGTAGGTAACCACTATCTGCTTCGTAGCTTGAACCACAGATATGATAATTTGAAAAATCAAATTGGATCTATAGGGTGACCCCACAATAATCCACGATGTTAATTGTGAGGCACACCTTACCGTCAAGCTTTTTGTCCAACTTACTTTAACAGTTTTTTGCTTCAGTGTTTGACAAATTCACAATTGAGCAGTGCGTTGAGATTGTTGAAATCATTTACGAAAATGGGCGTTCAAATCCAAATACATTCCGTGCTGTTCGTGATATTTTTGGTCAGCATAATCGACTAAATGTGTCCAAAAATGTGCACAAATTTCATCAAACCGGGTTTGTAGGAAATGTAGAAACACCTGTGCATGCTCGCCCAGTTCGTTCTGTGCAGAACATAGCTGTTGTTCGTACTTCTTCGAAAATGAGGTCGGCCAGGCAGTTATCGTGAACTGTGCTCGCTACCGCTAGAAAATAATAGACTTCCTGTTGCCAGAAATTGAGGATATGTGGTTCCAACAGGATAGTGTCACTTGCCACATATCCAACGCTTCAATGGTTTTTTGCGCGAGAAATTCAATGGCCGTGTTGTCTCCAGTCTTGGCGATGTTAATTGGCCGCCATAATCATGTGATTTTATACTGTTGGACTTCTTTGTTTGGAGATATTTAAACGTCAATGAGCCAAGAATAATTCAAGTGCTAAAGAGCTAATTCGGCAAATTAACGACATTGAATCTCAATTATGTCTCATTAAAAATACGGACCGACGGATAGAAGTATGCCACCGAAGCCATGACGTGCATTTGGCTGATATTTGTTTCACAGATAATTGCCATAGACAATTCTATCACAATAAAAAATATAAAGATAAGTCTTTTTGTTTTATTTACAACTAGCAGACCCGGGAAAACGTTGTTTTGGCTTCGAATTTTATTTTCACTGTAAGTCTGGTTTGCAAATTCATGGCTGATTGATATTTAGAAGAAGAATGAAAGGTGCACTAAATCGACATAGCAATTATTGTTCAAATGGAATTATATATTTTTGATAGCTGGGCCCGATCCGCGTTGCTGGACCAAAACGTTTCCTTTATGTTGAACTGCCTCTCGAAGAAAATCAAATCAGTGTTTTTAATTATAAATTATTAAGGCTGCCCTTTATTGCCTTACCCTTTTTTTCACAAAAATTGAGGAAGAGGATATTAGCAACATTTGGTTTCAACAGGACGGCACTACGTGCCACACAGCCGAAGCTACACTCGATGTTTTGCGCCCTATTTTTGAAGATCGCATTATCAGCCGCAGAGCTGATGTCGTTTGGCCATCTCGGAGCTCCGATTTGACACAGTTGGACTTTTATTTGTGGGGTGCCGTCAAAGATAAGTGTTACGCCAACAAGTCAGAGACAATTGAAGCTTTAAAGGACAATATTCGTGAAGCCATTGGTGAAATACAGCTGCACACAATCGATAATGTGCTTAAAAATTGGACCGATCGTGTAGGCTACTGCATGGCTAGCCAAGGCAGCCATTTGAATAAAATTATTTTCCATTATTAATCAGAAGGATTGTACTTTCAAATAAAAAAAGAAATTTGAGAAAATATTCAGTAGTTTTTTTTTATAACATTTTCAAAAAAAAAAAAAAAAATTATTTGGCGGATTCTTTACATATAGAGATTAACATCGTGCGTTTTGTTTGGTTATTACATCTTAATAACCGAAGCACTTAACTAAAAAAACGAATATATAGTATTGTGTGGCTCTGTATCAGTATTTCAAGCACATAAAATCGCAAAATTTAAATTTCTTTATTGCGAATATATTCAAGTACGTTTTCAATGCCTTAAAAAGTGTCACCTGGTCAACTGTCAGTGTTGCAACAAACAGCTTTTGCATTGACACAAGGTATTGTCGAGTAAAGTCTGTAATTTATTATTTTTGACTGTCAAGGACACTCTTTATCTTGCCCATTTAATCGCCAAATATTTCATTACTCACACGCCTTTTTTCAGTTTTTTTATACATAAACTACCATAGGGATTAAAATTTCAACTGTCACTGTAAATAAAAATTCCTGCTGCTTTTTTCTCTTTGTATTGCTATACGTGTATGGGTGCGTTTGTGTGTGTAAGTATTTATATGGGGTTTATATTTAAATGAATTTAATATTATGTTTTCAATATGTTTGTATGCATGTTTGTGTATGTGTGTGTGTAAATATTTATTAATTCAACAACTCAACTCATATTTCATTAAAAGCAAGTAATTTTTGAAACGGGAGACTCATACTTATACAGATACACTTTACGAAAAATTAAATTCATATATTTTCTGCTACAAATATGGCCGTCGATTTAAATACCATCATCACCACCATCTCCGACACCATAAAAAATGGTAAAAGACCGAACCAACAACAAGAACACTAATGTGTGGTAAAAACAAAAATGAATGAGCATTGAGCGAAAATGTAAGCTCTAATGGTATCTCATATGGACATTCTCTTTAATACTTTTCTTGTGTTGTTTTTATAAAAATTGTTGTAAAGCTGAGAGTAGGGAGAGAAAGAGTACTTGCCAAAGAGTAAGTGTGGGTGTGTGTGTGCAAGTTTGTTAAACAGTGTGTAAAACGAGATCACCACCAGCTGTGGTTAAAAGTTTATTTGTTACAAATATTTTTGCTGTTTTTTTGTTTTTTGGTTTCTTGCTCTACTGGTCATAACATTTATTTGCTCTATGAATGACCACATTGACTCTCTCGCTCATTCCACCGATTGTTGTTGTACACTCTTCATTACAAATAAATAAAAACCATTTAAGGCTGTAAATGTGGCCATGTATGCGTATTTATGACGTAAAGTAAGGGAATAAGTAATTTTGTTTTTTATGTACGACTGTGTGTACGTAATAAGTAAGTATGTGTGCGTTTGTTGTTACTAAACGCATAAATAAAATGGAATAAAATTTGTTTATATTGTTGAAAGACAAGAGGATTGTTTTTAATAACGTTTTGTTTACATTTTGTATTTATTTGTATTTCTATCACAAAAACAAAATGGTATAAACACTGACTATTTGAAACCCCCTACACAATCGTAATACACTTCCTTATCTTATTGTAAAAAAAAACACTTCTGAATTAAAATTTGCGTAGGATGGTAGATAAAATTCATATTTCAGTCGAAAATATACCCCAAAATTTTATTGTAGGATTTTTAAGGGGGTGATACATTGGCAAACATTTTTTTGCAAACATCGCAAATAGCCAATCGCATTCGAGGAAATGTAAGTTATCCATGTATGCGATTGGCTATTTGCGATGTTTGCAAACATCACCACCCAATGTATCACCCCCTTTAAATTGAAATGTTTGCAAATAGGTTATATAGTATGTACGTAGAGCAGGCCTAAGAATTAATCCTGAAATGATTTTACTTAATAAATTTCAGAAAAAGATAAACATTTAGTGGCTATATTTGGTGTTGACTTAATACCATCTATAGGTTTAAATTTGAACCAGCGGTTATTTCCAGTCTTGCAATACTTATGTCATTCTATAGGGTCCGCCAAATAATTTTTTTTGAAAATACTATAAAAAAACTACTGAATATTTTCTCAAATTTCTTCTTTTATTTGAAAGTACAACCCTTCCGGTTAATAATGGAAAATAATTTCATTCAAATGGCTGCCTCGGCTGGCCATGCAGTAGCCTACACGATCGGCGCAATTTTTAAGCGCATTATCGATTGTGTGCAGCTGTATTTCACCAATGGCTTCATGAATATTGTCTTTTAAAGCTTCAATTGTCTCTGGCTTGTTGGCGTAACACTTATCTTTGACAGCACCCACAAATAACAGTCCAACGGTGTCAAATCGTTGCTCCGAGGTGGTCAAACGACATCAGCTCTGATAATGCTTATAATGCGATCTTCAAAAACGGGGCGCAAAACATCGAGTGTAGCTTCGGCTGTGTGGCACGTAGCGCCGTCCTGTTGAAACCAAATATTGCTAATATTCTCCTCTTAAATTTTTGGGAACAAAAATTCGTTCAACCTCTTTACCAAAATCCGCACCAAACAGTGACTCGTCTTGGGTGTATCGGATTTTCAATGTATGCGTACGGGTTTTCTGTGCCCCAAATGCGACAATTTTGCTTGTTTACATACCCGCCAAGATTAAAATGAGCTTCATCTGAAAATATCGCACACATTCTGCAACATTGACATGATTTTCAAAGTAATGTCGCAATATTTCCCAGCGTTGTTCAAGCATATACACAACCATATTCGTTCAGCGGAAGGAGAAAACTAATTATGTGTCAAATCAGACATGAGCTAAGTGTTACCATTCACGAAATAAGCACTAGTTGATAAAAAAACGTTAGATGGCGGAACCTTTATTCCGTCACAAAATTCAGTATATTATCTCCACTGAACAAAATGAATCGATTTATGCTTGAGCAACGTTGGAATTTATTGGAAATTTATTTTCAAAACAAAGACTAACAAAAGCTCATTTTCATCTTGTGGGTACGTTAATAAGCAAAATTGTCGTATTTGGAGCTCGGAAAACCAAAACGTGGCCCATATTTCTTTGAAAATGATGACGGCGCACCTATTATGGTCAGTGGAGACATCTATCGCACCATGATAACCGATTTTTTTTTGTGCTCACTCTTCATGATATTGATGTGAACGATGTTTGGTGAAATTTGCCACACATCTCATGCCGCAATCGATTTATTATGTCAAACGTTTGATGGCCGTTTAATTAGTCGAAATAATGATGTCAATTGGCTGCCAAGAAGCTGAGATTTGACATCGTTGGACTATTTTCTGTGTGGCGCCGTTAAAGACAAGTATTTTGCCAACAAGCCAGAGAAAATTGAGCATTTGAACGCCAACATTCGTGATGCCATTGCAGAGATACGACCACATACTCTCGAAAATTGGTCTGATTGAATGGTGTACTGTGAGGCCAGCCGCAGCAGTCATATAAATAAAATAATATATCATTTCTAACCAGCACAATTGTACTTCACAACGAAATAATACATTTCACAAAATTCCAAACCGTTTTTATGTTATAGCATTTTTAAATTTAAACTTTTAAATTGCCCACCCCATATAAAGAGTAGGTACAGAAAGTGCCCTAGATATGAAGTTTCGCCTATACTTTGATTACAAAGTTTACATAACCTCACAAATGAACGAATAACTGAGCTCTAGTGTTTGCCCAAGACATTTTCAGTTAATTGGTATCGCAAAGACTTAATGGTGAATGATCATTTATTGGCATTATTACAGAGATCAGCAGTGAATCGCATTTTTGCTACTCATACTCACACACACACATTAATTTATAAGTATATATACAAGTACACTTCATTCAAATTCAACTACCCATACTCATTCATACTCAGAATAACGTTGATCCATTATTATAAGTAGCAATGAGTATGATCATACTCTAAGCCAGCGTTGCCAAATATGCAGATTTATCTATGTTTTGCAGTTTTTAAATCATTAAACAGTTTTGAAGTTTTTTGTTTAAGAAATATGTTTTTCTGTAAATTTTGCATATTTTGCTAAATTCGAGCACGGTTTCATTATATCATATTATTTAAGCATATCACATTAAGATTTTGTGTTATGATTGAATAAAAAACACACTATGAAATAAATTATCCGGTATGTTCTGTAAACAGAAATCGGGATAAAATGAAATCTACTGAAACTTAAATATGCCATAATTTTCAAAACAGGCCAGATTTTGATATATTTTCTTATCAGTTCATTCCTTTACAATAAGTTTACTCAATTTCAGCTTCACTCGTTGTCGGTGTTGTATAAGTCTTTTTTACTTTGTTTTTAAGTTTGTGCAGTTTCTTCACTTGAAAATTAATTTTTTCTTCTAAATTTTAAGTTTTTCTAAAGAAATATGGTAACACTGCTCATAGCATTCATTCATTTTTCAGAAATTAATCATAATACTCATAAATGATTCGCATGAATACTTATGAAAAAAAAAAAAAAAAAACACAGAGTATACACACAACCATATAATGGTTACTCAAATGTTTATATTCGAATCATACTTATTTTGCATCGTCTACGCGCAATGAGTGTAGATGAGTATGAATCAATAGCGTCATAAATGTTGTTAAGTATGAGAATGATGGGTAACTGCAAGCTTTAGAGTACGAATGCGTATGCTCATAACATTCATTCATTTTTCAGAAATTAGTCATAATACTCATAAATGATTCGCATGATTCGAATGAATACTTATAAGTTTTCATAAATACAATAATTGACTATTCAAAAGAAAAAGAAAACACAGAATATACTCACAACCATATAATGATTACTTAAATGTTTATATTCGAATCATACTTATTTTGCATCGTCTACGCGCAATGAGTGTAGATGAGTATGAATCAATAGCGTCATAAATATTGATAAGTATGAGTATGATGTGTTACTGCAAGCTTTAGAGTACAAATGCGTATGCTCATAGCATTCATTCAATTTTCAGAAATTAGTCAAAATACTCATAAATGATTCGCATGATTCGAATGAATACTTATGAGTTTTCATAAATACAATAATTGACTAGTCAAAAGAAGACACAGAATATACTCACAACCATATAATGGTTACACAAATGTTTATATTCGAATCATACTTATTTGGCATCGTCTACACGCAATGAGTGTAGATGAGTATGAATCAATAGCATCATAAATATTGATAAGTATGAGTATGATGGGTAACTTCAAGCTTTGGAGTAAGAATGCGTATGAATGAGTATGTGTATTAGAATGTATGCATAAACACATGTTTTCAGCATTCATTGCTCATATCTACGTTATAATTACACTGTGCAACAAACAAAAATATCTTTGATATCTAATATATTTTTTTAAGCGCTATTGTCGCCTAACTACAAAAATCATCTAAATTTCAGATTCTATGGATAAGTTTTTTTTTAAATTTTTTTTTTTTAAATGTGCGATTTTTGAAAAGGCTACTTCGTACATCTTATGATAACTTTCAAATGACTTATTCGATTTCGTTAAGCCATATGTTAAAAAGTTTCAATTTCACATATCATTCATTTAGAAAAAGAATTCTAAAAAAACTTATCCATGGAATATGAAATGTTGATGATTTTTGAAGTTAGGCGACTATAGCGCACCAAAATAATATAGTGGTTATCAGAGTTTTTTTCTTTTTGTTGCATAGTGTTATTGGAACAAATTTAACATCTGCCAATTTATAAAAGATGTTGATGTAGAGTACAAAAAGAAGCCTTCGCACGGAAGTAAGAATAACAACAAATAAGAATCGAGAAAAAAATGCGAAAATATACAAAAGCGAAAACATGTTTCTGCTCCACGTTTTGATTTTATTCCGTTATTTATTTAAAAGCTTTTGTTGTAGAAAAAAAACAAATTAAAACATGAATTTTTATTGTTCTCACTTTGAACGGGAAAAGGATATAAAAAAATTACCACTATTTCGCTAAAAAAAACAATTGTGCATAAACATGTCTATTTAAGTGGACATTTTTCAGCATGAAAATTTCTTTAATAATTTTTTGTTTTTTATGCAAAGTTTTACATGGCGATGCCCTACATAATAAATCGAAAGAGAAGAAAGAAAAACTTGGATTTTCATCGAATTTAAGACTTTCCAAAAATTGTAGTGAAAAATTTATTTTATAAAAGTAATCGTAGCAAAAACAGTGATGACAGTGCTGACTTTATCTGAGAGAAAAAATTTTTTTCATTTTGAGGCCGCAAAATAATTTATAGGTTTTCGTTTCGAGGTAAGGCCATTTCAAAAACAATGACAATTAATTTTTTTTATTTAAAACAAGGTGGCATTAGTAACTATTTTAAAACTTTAGTATGCAACAACATAAACGGGACTTAACTGGGGAAACAACTATTCTTTTAAGTCCTTTTACAATGAAATTTCAAATTCTTTTTATAGAAACTTCTATTTTTCAATAAATTTTGAAATAGAAAAGGGTGTCACTCAATAGATTTCAAATTCAAAAAAAGTGGTTTGTTATTATTGCCGTAGCTTTTGACAACTCTATTATTAGATGCGTTATGCGTAAACGTTAGTTGTCGTCTCCTGTCAGACATATTCTGTGGCATTTCCCCAACGCTACTCAACGTTGTGTTCAACTGTGTGTTACCACGAACCTTATCTACGCCCTGGAGTATAACTTGGAAACTTAAGGCAAAGCTGCAAGTCCTAGACTACGTTACACGGGCTTAGCTGTTTTCTGCACAGCAAGAACGAAAATTATATAAATCAACGCTTTTATATAAATTAGAAACCAAAATTTGTAGGACCTTAAGTGTTTTTCTATTTTTAAAGTCAACGACTTTGAATGACTGTGAGTAGAACGCAGCAGTTAAGTACATTTGTCAACTCTATACAGGCATTTATTAATAATTAACTATGGCACTCACTTTCTTATAATACTCTGATAATTTATACTCTCCACCCATTCCCATTGAACGTGGCGTGGTGTAGCGGTTAGAGTGTTCGCATACATAATAATCGGCCCGGGTTCAAATTCACAGCAGAGAGGACATGACGACAAAATTTAATTTTAGTTTTCGAGTGTTTAATAAAGGCCCCTCTGACCATCCAGCTTAACTCTGGCGATGATGACAAACATCAGGCTGATGATCAGCAGAGAAGGCTACTTACTAGCAAAAGAATACAATGCTAAGTAAGGATCACCACCACCACTTCGCAAAGATTTTTACCTCAACACACAATCATATGGAGGCGAGCTATAGAAGATTTATCATCCACTTAGCTTGAAAATCAACTTGATTAATAAAACTGAAACAAGGCAAGGTATTCTTTGTGAAAAGCCAATATGCTCCCTAGAGAAGTTACGAAGAAAGAACAAAGCTAATTTTCTCCCCTGTTGCTTCTGTTTAGCATAAATGGGTCTAGGACGTGGTTCTGATATTTGTCATCATTGCCATAGGTGAGCTGATAGGTCAGGATGGCTTCTTTTATATAGATTGTTAGGAGGGAGGTGGAAGTCTCTTTATTAATCACACCTTTTTTGTCATGTCATTTACTGGCTATTCGAACCTCGGCCGCTTGTGTTGTATGCATGCACTCTAACCACTACACCACTGCATCTCCAAAGATATCGATTATAATTATGACATTTACTTGTTGACTCATACTTTTATGGATATGCAATCAAAGTTGGAACAAGTAAGAGAGTTGAATTAAAGATCAATATACAAAAAACCAAAAGCTTACCTTTAAACGTTGAGCATGCCGAGTGATACAAAATCAACCAATTGAGATCGTTAACTTACTCTGTTGCTTGTGCAGTTTAAATGACCAGACAAGCGGCTAGAACAAGGGCATTCCAAGCTGTGTAAACAAATAACGTGAAACTTTTGACCTTTAGAATCATACTTGGAAATCTTCGATAATATCGCGTAAGACAAAGTTAAGCCTATTCAACACGGACTTAAAGCCAACTTTGTTATACGGATGCGAACCATGGAATGCAGTAACACGCGACTTTCAATATATCCAGATATTAAGATAATAACGAACAAAAAGAGGAGGCGGCCTGGGTCATACTTGTCGAAAGTCATCTGATGATATTGCAAGACAGGGCATAGCACACATACATACAGGACGATACACATAGAAAACATCCTTCACAGACATGCAAATGGCAAATCGAAGGTGGAATGAGTGGAAATGTCCTTTAGTTGATCGAATATAACTGTCGCGGCCCTATGCTCTTTGCAGGAGTTCAGAGGAATGGATGGATATACGTAAGTACTATATACGAGTATGTATATCTGAAGAAGCTATCACCATGAATAAATTCGGCAGGGTACAGAGACTCGCCTGCCTCGGTATAACTAGGGCAATGAGAACATGTCCATTAGCGGTAATGAGAGTGGTAGGTTCGGCGGCAAAACTTTTCGCCAAACGGTCACAAAATGCATCGGGAAGTCTGTCTTTTCTACGCAGAGTGGTCAGAGAACCGTCTTCGATTCTGCGCTTTGACAGGACATTCGCAGTTGAATTCCCTGGCCTGAGTTGTTGATCTAATGTGGCTTTAGTTCCGAGTGAGTTTAAACTGGTATACTGATGGCTAAAAAATGAATGACTAAGTTGGCGCTGGTGTTTATGGGGCCAAACGAGACTTTTCGTTCACACTGGGAAGATCACTAGGTGTTTTTCAGGCTGAAATCATGGCAATTGCTATATGTGCGGAGATCAACCTGGACAGTGGGCTCAAGAGTAGGCCATTAATATATTCTCCCTCTTTCGCTCAGAAATAACGTCCAGTTGCTTTGGATACTTGCTAACGGAACAGCGGATGCATTGGCCATAAAAGGTTCCATGAAAGCCTATATCGGTTCGGAATCTTGTTGTGCAGCATCATTTACTACCATCCTCAATCTGATCAAGGTTTGAAAAATTGACAGATGCTTAGAACACTGGAATGCTCAAGGCGGACTACGCCATTCTAGAGCAGCGATCATTTCGTAATTTCGTCGTTCTGAGATTCTCAAGTATGACAGGCCGTACTTGAAACTTCTTACAGAGTTTCTTAAGGGCCACTATATGTGGTAACGGCCACAAATGTGGATGTTTTTAGACTAAGCTCACAGGCATCAAAGACAATGGAACACATATCGTGTGAATGTGGGATTTTTGATAGGTTCAAGTAGAAATATTTAGATGAACATAGGGTTGTAATGGGTGACATATCCACCATTATGGTTTTAGATCAGCTGGTGTTCCTTAGGAAGGCAGCAGATCTGCTGAACAAACCGTAGACCGGAAGAAGCGCAATATCTTGCAGTAGTGTTTGGTGGATATGATGACAATGATATATCTATGAACATATGCTTAAATTCAAACATTATTTAAAGAGTTTTTATCTTAATATTTTTCTTTTAAAACTTTATCTTCTCCCATGCAATTCCTTTTACATTCGCTTAAAAATAACTTCAAGTATCCATAGAGAGTGTATCATGTAAACTGGTGGCACTTATTCCCAGCTTATATTCACTCTTCATGATTATTATCCCCTTTTTCATATTCAACAGAAATTATATTCCAAAAAAGAGAAAAGCACATACTCTTACGTACTGTGATATTTCGACGACATTGACTGTGATGATGACAGCAATTGTTTGTTGAAAAACTGAAACTGTATTTAATTTGAATATAAATTACCCCCTTCCCTCCAAAAAAAAAAGACAAGAGAAGAAGCCAAATTGTTGTTGTTGTCATAGGCACTGGCAAATGGTATATAATAAATACATTTGCAAGATAAAATATTTCGTTTGAAAACCAAAAATAAATTTTTGATAAAAATGTATTTTATTCTCTGTATGAAAATATAAGTTTCAATTTCAGTGCTTCAAATGCAAAGAAATATTAGCGTGTGTGAGAGAGTGAGTGGGCTGTTATTTCTGGGAAATTGTATCAGTAACCGGTTATTGTGTTGATAGACTCTTATTTGAAATACAAATACAAAATATTTCATATCCAACAATTTTTTTGTTTATTATTTTGGTAAAATTGGAAACTATTTTTACTACGTTTTCTCTTTTCTAGTTCCCATTTTCTATTTCGTTTTCTATTTTTGTGTTTAATTTATGACAGAAACTTCATAAAATACATTCCTCTGCTCTATTAATATGTACAGTAGAGATGGTTTATGTTGTAAATAGTTAGCTCTAACAGGGGTTTTGTGCGAGGGTAGTTAGAAATGTTCTGTTCAGAAAAAAGCTTTGTATAACGAAAACTTCTATCCTTCATATGAACGCATGTTAAAATTTTTCGTTTACACACAATGAGCATGATTCGTATATGAACATTTGAATACACATTATAAGGTTGGGTGTTTGTATGTTTTCTTTTCTTTTTGAATAGCCAATACTCATGAATATTCATGAATACTATACAAATGAATGAATACAATACAATATTCATGAATATTCATGAATACTCATGAATATGCTGACAAAGGAATGAATGATATGAATATGAGTTGCGTTTGGTATGAGTACGACGTTTAATTCATACTCATTGCTGTTTATACTTATGAATCCCTAAAGCTTAGAATATGAATGCCTCTGAGTAGCTATTGCAATGAGTATGAATGAGTATGAGTATAAAAATGTATGAATCATGATTCGAGTATACTCATGTTCTCAGTATTCATTGCTGATCTCTTATCACTTCACACTAGGGATAAAAGAACAATCCGAACAATCCAAACAATGGACTGCATCTGGTGGAAGTGCACCTAGAAAGCTAGAAACTATTCAATGGGCTGTTAAGTTCAATACAAAGTTTTTCTGGAACTACATAAGTATTTTTTTATTGATCAACTATCTTCAATAGGGTAAAACAATAACTTTGAAGTATTATTCTAACCTTTTGGATCAATTGGATTTAAAAACTCGAGAGAAACTACCCGGTTTATAACACAAAAAACAACGCACCATCCCACAAAAGTGTTTTAACAAAGGCAAAATTCAACGAGTTTAACTACGAATTGCTGACCACCCATCCTATTCTCCTGATTAAGCTCTCTCTGACTTCTACCCGTTCCAAATCTAAAAAAATTCCTTGCTAACAAACGTTTTACCTCAGCTTAAAATGCAATGGCAGTTGTAAACGATTATTTTGAGAAGCTTCAGGAAAAGTATTGTAATCAAACGATAGAAATGCCAGAAATCCTTGAACTAAGTGTATTCAAGTTTCAGAAGATTATATTGAAAAATAAAATAATTTTGATAATCCAGCTTTTGTTTTTCATTGTTATGCTAAAAACATTTCGAACTGTCCTCGTAGAGTTCAGGACTCAGATACAAACATTCAATATGGACAAGAACATAAATTTTTGGTTTATGTTGGTGCAATTATTTTGTTTGTTTTGGATCATATGTAATGTATACTGTCTAAAATCCAAGAAAAAAAAAATGAAAAAAATTTCAGGACTAAATGGGCAATAAAACGTTATACATGTACCTTTTATAGTATACACTCTTACAAATAGTATACACTCTTGTAAATCAAGTATACATATTACTCATGTCATTTTTGCTACAGCTAGAAATAATATCTTGGTTGGGTTAGACTAGACTGAAGCCATCTTACTATGTTGGTACCACATCGTGTCAAAGCCATACATGCCTTATTACTTTGTGTCAATCATCCCGCTGACATAATGAAATCATATTTCTTAACTAGGTCGCCCGTTCTTAACATAGAACCTTCTATGAACAAAGAATGTTTCGGAATTTTCTGTTGACAAAAAATGTAGCATTTTTTTTGCCCCTTGCACTTTTGGGGTTTTTTGTCTAAAAAAATTAAACGCTGAGAAACGGTATCATGTTCTTTTCTACAACGGTTGCCCTTATAATATGTAAAAATTATGCATATTTTGCCCTTAAAAAAATCGCAGTAAGAAAATGTTGCCAGCAAAAATCTGCCTCTTTAATTTTTTTTTATGTGTAAATAAAATTTTTAATAAATGAGCCACTTTCATTATCTGATGATCCAGAGGTTTACTTTTTATCTTAGTTTCTGACAAGAAAAATGGGCAACATCTTAAAAAGGCGAAATAATTTCGGAAAAGAAAACGATAAAAGTTTTCAGTTTACTATCATCATTGCAGCTCATTCAAACTCAATAATTTGAACACTTGATGCAAATGTATAGTCTGTACTTCTTTGCGGAAGTGAAACCTAGCTTGGGTCAGTGAAGGCAATGATCAATCTACAAACATTCATCAACCAATGCCTGAGAAATATTTTGTGTATATGGTGGCTCCCCACAACTGGACTTACAACTCGGAGCTTTACAGAAGATGCAGACAAACACACATTGCCCTGTATATAAAATACCGAAAATGGAGCTGTACTGGGTACAGACAATAGCGAGACTAACTCTCGACTGGAATCCGCATGAAAAGCGAAGCCGCGGTCGACCGAGAGGGACATGGCGCAGAAACCTATTAGATGAGATAATGACTGTTGATGACAAACTAAACTAGACGCAGATCTAGCAGCTCTAAAAAACGTAGTAAATTTAGGAAATTTTATGCGACAGTATGTGCCACTTAAGCGGCGCAAAAGCGACTGAAAATAATAATAAAATTGTTACGAAAATCAAGTTTGGGAATCGCTGTCGCTTATTTTATTGCTAAAGAAACAAACACAAGCTACAAAAACAACTATACCAGCTTGGTTATAAATAAAAACACCGACAACAAAACCACTAGGCAAAATATAGTATATAAAAAACGGCAACAACAAAAACAGGCAGAAAGAAACAAATCATAACAAACAACAAAAAAACAAAATGAACTAAGAGAAGTAGGTGTTTACATTCGTATGGCTTCATAAGAACTAAAAAGAAAGTAATGGAAAGAAATGATATTTAAGTATTGTTTACTCAGCCAAATAAAAAGTTCATCAATGTGGACAACAATTAGTTTATGTGTTGTGAACTAAGCGCACGAGTTCTTGGTTTGAACTCAGTGTAAAGAGAGTTTAGTGTAACTAAACTCTGGTTGTAGAAGTTGTGATTGAACCTAAGTTGTGAAAACAATCGGATTGTAAGATCTGTCGAGTAATTGTTGTTATTTACAAAGTGGTAAACAGAAAAAGTAATTAAGGATAGAAAACTGTTAATGTTCGTGAAAAGCCTACAAACAGTGCTGCACAAAACTGTGTAAGTAAAGGATTTTAATTGAAAAGCAAACACAGAATTTATTTTATTTTAACTGCAATCTACAAACTCATAAATAAACGTTTTTAAAAAGGTACAAATATAACAGTATATTAAAATAAACGGCAAAAACAAAAACAGGCAGAAAAGAAAACATATCATAACAAACAACAACAAAACAAAAAAGGACTAAATTAAGTATTTGTTTACATTCGTACGGCTTCATAAGAACTAAAAAGAAAGTAATGGAAGGAAATGAAATCTACCTGAAATATCGAGAGCTTTCGAAGTATTGTATATAAAAAGCTCATCAATGTGGACAGCAATCAGTTTATGTGTTGTAAACTAAACGACCGAGATATTGATTTTAGCTTAAAGTAAAGAGACTTTAGTATGGTTAATATCTGGTTGAAGAGGTTGTGATCGAACCAAAGTTGTAACAGAGATCGGGGTGGAAGATCTTAAGGTGGAAAGATCTGTCGAGTAATTGTTGTTGTTTACAAAGTGGTAAGCAGATAAAGTAATTAAGAATAGAAAGTTAGCAGGAAGGAAGCAGTGGTGCACAAGAGCATGTAAAAAAAGGATTTTAATTGAAAGCCAAACACAAGATTTATTTTATTTTAACTGCAATCCACGAACTAATAAATAAACGTTTTTTTAATGTAAAAACGCCACAATATGCTAATGGCATCTTGTTTATTTGAAAAATCAAATAGGAGTTATAGAGTATGACCCTATTATGGTAGAGCCATTCGAACTATTGTCGTCCTAAAGACAATCTGTATTCTAAAGATACAGAAGAGTGCCAAGTTTTTCTTGCTTAGAAATTTTTCAAAGTATTGCTAAGCCAGAGAGAATTTTTTAAACGATTCAAATGTACCATTTAAATGGTCTTTAAAAAATAAAGCCATCCATGCAATGCGTTTACCTAAAATATAATACGGCATTATATGTGAATTTTAAAAATTAAAAATATTTTGTTAAATGCTTTAAATACATGGATAATTAATAATAAAAATCAATTATTTCTCTTTTAATGAAAAATAAAAAGATTAAAACCAATAATCACATTCTGCCGCAAAATATAATTACATTCCCTTAAATAGGCCGCATTTCAGACTTCAGCTAAAAATTTAATATAATTTTTTTCCATAAAACTTATTGAGGTTTTTAAAAAAAAAAAACTAAGTGATAACTACACTTAATTAATTAATTAATTTTTACTGTTATTATAAGTTAATCAATATTGTTTTTAATTTATATATTTTGTATGTGTCTGTTACATACAATTGCAATTACAATTACAATTACAATTACAATTATTTTTATAATTTTTTTTCGCCTATTGTTTATTTATATAAATTGTATTTAATTAAATAAAAACAAAAATAATAAAAGAATTAAAAAAAACATTGAATGTTTCTGCCAGCATCAGATCAGATTACCACAGACAGTCGTGTAGGCGTATAAGTGTTATTATGCTTTGTGCGGTGTAATTCAATATTAATCATACGCCACGCTTAACAAAGAAAGCTATAAGACGGTAAATGACCTCGTTTTTTCAATATATAACGAAAACAATTGTTGTTTAATGAAATAAATTATGACAAATTGTTGCAAAAAAAAAAAATAAACACAAAATAAGCGCAAATAAGCATTTTCTGTATGAGTTTCAAATCAAAATGCGTTTGAAACACACAAAGGTAAACGAATTCCACGCATCACGTTAGGTGATTATATTGATATAAATAACCATTCTTTATGTCTGCGTTAATCGGTACGACAACCAGACTTAGAAACTTCAAAGTAGAAAGTTGCAAATCAAACATTATTTTTTACAAAAATAAACGAGCAGAGAAACCAAACACAGATACCAGAGACCTGCAAGAATGACAATAAAAATCAAAATTGTGCATTCACTTTAAAATGAATCATTGTTGTAAAATCATTCATCTTTTTATTTGTGTTGAAGTTTGTATATCTCTTTGATGAATTACACAGTGTGAGAAATGATATTACTTTTCCGGTAGACGCTCTTGAGTAGAACAAGGATCTGTTTTTGGAATTTAAAACACTTCCGAAATCTCGAGTTACGGGTAAAACATCAGTTTTCCAAACCTTCATGCACTTATAAGGTAATAGCTAAGCTGAATATTACCCGATTTTAAGTTTTCTTTCAGATTTCGGAAGAAAATAAACAAACCTTTTAAATGATATATATATCGTTTAAGTATCCTTGAAGAATTGGGTGTATTTTTCAAATTTTTGACCAAATTTTAAACAAAGAAGAATGAACCTTTTAAATGATATATATGTCGATTAAGTAGATTTGAAGAATCCGGGTGTATTTCTCAAGCAAACACATTTTGCAATTCCAATTTTTTCCACATTTTTCAAGTTTAGATGCGTTTTTGCGCTCTATTTTATATAGGAGCCACATAATTTATGAAATAATTAAGGAATTATATTAAGTGATGAATAAAATGAGACTTACGGTTTTAGAAATCCGTTAAAGATTGTCGGAATTATTAAGCTTTTTCATAATGAAACCCATGAACAAATCATAAAATTTTCAACAAACTTAAAATCGGGTAATACTCATCTAAGTTGTAAGCTTAGAAGTCCATGAGAGTCCAAAAAACCGGTTTTTTACCCGTAACTTGAGATTTTGGAGGAGTTTCAAAATTTCGAAAAAAGATTCTTGTTCTGCTCGGCAATGCCTATCAAAAAAATAGTATCACTTGCCAGGTATTTTTTTGTCACACCATGTTATGAATGCTTCAGCTTTTCATTGTTACCTGCTTTCAGTCATTTGCTTTTGAGTGAATCATGAGCGCACTGAATCAAAACAGCAATGAATACTTCACAGTAAACAGTATGCATTCATTGTGTTGTAATGATTTTTTTTTTTTTTTTTTTTTTCTAAACCAAGACAGAAAGAAAAAAAAACCTAAGAAAGCGATAAAAAATACAAATAAAATTTAAGGGTCTTAACGATATGCAATACAATATCATCTATGTGTTTAATGCTGGAAATGAATGCAGTAGTTTTTTAATGAATGCATGGTTTTTATTTAATATACACTGTCTTGAGTTTATTGCTATGATGTGTAGTGAACAGTGTGAGTGAGTATTAATGTTTAAGAGAATGAAATACTGTTGAATAAAGTCTTTCTCTCACATTGCATTCACTGTGGTTAAAAGAAATTAATGCAGTAATGCAGGCCTCTAGTTCAGACCTAAGAGAGGTTGTGATGCTTGAAATTTGTGATAAAATTAGTCGCAAGCAGATGGTTGCGGTACTTTGATGTATCTTCTTTCAATGAGTTGGCGCAGTGCGCAAATCTGGTGGCTCTTGATCGTCACCTTTTAGGTAATTCGTTATCTATGGTCTTGGCTTGGTTTCAAAGCGGCACCTAGATGTCGTCTGAGTTAACTAACCAACTTACTTACCTAATCAATTGGAGGCTAAAGAAACCTCAACAGAGTGGATATATCAGAATTTCGAAATAACATCAGGTGTTTTTTTAGAGGTTCATAACTTTGAAAAACCAATTAATTGCGGTTGCGAGTGTAAAATAAAGAGGCTTTAACTTCGCTACAGACAACTTTATCTAAAAAAAAAAGATGAAGCTCCCTGGCGTTCCAACTAACCTTTTGGCGATGATAACAAATATCAAACGAATGATCAGGAAAAAACGTCACCTACTGTCAAAAAACTATAATAGTAGATAAAGATCAAGCAAGGTTCTTCACCACTGCGCAATCATATGGAGGGGAGGTACGGTGGATTACTCATCTACTTAGCTTGAAAAATCAACTTGATTACAGAAACTGGGACAAGATTCGGCTGCACAGCTTTATTCGACAACCCATTTAACAGCTGATAATTTCTTTTTGTTTAAGTTAGTTTGACATTTCAATACGGGTAGACTTACACCAGAGTAACGCTTCCAAATTGTTGAAATTTTTCATCAAACTAATGGTTCTGTTCGTCATACTCTTAACTTCATAATTTTGTTCTCCGATGAAGCCCATTTTTGGTTGAATGGGTACGTAAATAAGAAGAATTGTCACATTTGGAGTGATGATAATTCACAACTTATGTCGAAACACGATTAAATCTGCAAAAAAGTACTGCTTGGTGCGCTTTATGAGCTGGCGAAGTCAATGGCTCATATGCCTTTAAAACGATGATGGTCAGAATGTTACTGTCCAGAGATCAGCAATGAATCGCTTTTTTGTTACTTATACTCAATCATGAATTTATAAGTATAAGTGATTACGCATACTCACAATAACGCTGATTCATAAGTATAAGTCGCAATGAGTATTAATCAAACGTCGTACTCATACTCTTGGCCACTCATACATTCTCCGAAAATACTCAAAAGAGTTATAAATGACTCGCATTATTTATGAGTAGTCATGAGTATTCATGAATATAAGTATTGCCTACTTAAAAGAAAACATACAAACACGCAACCTTGTAATAAGTATTCAAATATTTATATTCGAATCATACTCATTTTGCATTCTATACGCACAATAAGTGTAGATGTATTTGAATCAATAGCGTCATAAGTGTTATTAAGTATGAGCATAATGACTACTTCAAGCTTTAGAGTATGAATGCCTATGAGTAGTCATTGCAATGAGTATGAATGAGTATGAGTATAAAAATTAATGAATGATGTTTTCAGTGTTCATTGCTGATCTCTGATAGGGACATGATTAAAATTTTTTTCGTAATTCAAAAAACCGGCATTAAATTTTCTGACATGTGGTTCCAACAGGATGAAACCACTTTTCATGAAAACTTTTGATTCCAGAGTAATATCGCATTTTTCGCTTTATTATGATTTAAACTTGTGTAACTCAAAAAAAAAAAAAAACACACACACACACACTTGATACTTGGGTACACAGACAGCTATGTGCATACTCAACCATAATTGATCATTTCAAAAGAGTGTTTTGCAATTTTCAGCTACAAGTCGACCATTTTTTTTTTTTGGCCATTTTTTAACTGTGGAAGATACATCAGAGAATAGAAGGAATAAAAGAGAAATAAATCAATAAGTTTCATACGATGAATGTGCTCCAAATTTGACTGATGTAGGTCTGTCGGCCAAAAAGGTCATGGCCACAGTATTTTGGGATGTGTGCGCTGTTATTTATATCGAATATTGAATATTGTCATCTAGCAAAGAAAAGCATGTAAGTCTATTAAGGCTATCCAGGAAAGCACACGTTTGCAGTTACTTTGGCAAATACATATGCGGGAATTTCTGAGCTTAAACCGCTATTCTATATAGCAGACTAGATTTTGCACCTTTCGAAAATTGGTGGACTTTTGGTTTGAAAGAAGATATTAACCGTTTTCAGTCGAAGGAAAAAAATATGCTTTGCCCCAGAAGTCAACAATCTTTGTAAATTGACTGTCATGTGATGAAATGTCTGAATTGAGCTGTCAACCTTTGACACTTATGTAGTAAAAAAATTGGGAAATTTTATTTAAAGAAAATGGTGAAAATTTTGCAGTATCACTTCGTAAAATTCGAGCAGCTTTTTCTCGTAATCAAACTCCTTCTGAAGCCGCTGTTCGTAATTTAATCACTAAATTCGAGGCTCACGGTACTGTTGCTGACAATAAATCAAGACAATATACTCGTAGTGGCCGTGGTGATGCAAACATAACCCCTGTACAGCAAAGTGTTGAGAATGAGCCTGGAACATCAACTCGTCGACGTTCGCAACAATTGGTCATAACCAGAGTAACCTTGAGCAACATTTGGCATAAAGATCTTCATCTTCACGCTTTGTTTGTGTCGAACGTTTGTGAAATGTTTGTTTGAATAGCTGAACGAAAACAATGCATTTTTCAACAAAATCATTTTTAGTGATGAGATCCATTTTCAATTAGGCGTAAAAAACAAAATTATCGCATATGGGTCTCACAAATCCACAAACATTCCTCGAAAAACTTATTACTTTCAAAGAAAGTGACCCTATGGTGCAGTTTGTGGATAGCCGGCATCATCGGCCCGTTTTTTTTCGAAAATGAGCAAGGAAACGCTATCATCGTGAATGCTCTGCGCTAACAAACCATGATGACCAATTTTTTGTGGCCACAATGGGCTAATGTTGACAACAGTGACCTTTGGTTTCAGCAGGATGGCGCCACAAGCCACACAGCCAGCCAAACAATTCATTTATTGTATGATAAGTTTCCTGGTCGTGTAGTTTTCTATTTGGCAATGTCAATTGACAGCCTCGTTCTTGTGACTTAACACCGCTGGATTATTTTCTCTGGAGCCATTTGAAAGACCAAGCTAATGTGAACAAACCACAAACAACTGACACTCTGAAAGATGAAATTCGGCGCTGCCGAATAAGCGAGGTTGTTTGAGAAACATGGTTCAAAATTTTGTGTAAACAGCGGACGTCTGCCGACGTGCTAGAGGTGCAAATTTGGCCGACCGAATGTGACAAAAAAAAAAAATGTGTCTTTAAGCCAATTTACTTCCTAACCTCAAATTTGTCCACCATTTACATTCGCAGGATATCTGCCACATGTTAACTTGTTTTATTTTATTCTTTCCTTTACAATATTCTGCAGCCTTTTTTAATTATATTCCTTAATTAATATCTCTTGTAAAGTATATTTAAATTGGTTTGGGAAAAAAAGAGAAAATTTTGTAAAGCGTGTGCATAAATACCAACCGCAGCAAAACAGAAAATGGAACAAAAAAATCATAAAAAGTGAAAATCCAAATAAAAATCCTCTTAAACTGAAATATTTTCTTTAATAATAGAAAATAAATAAAAACAACAACAACCATAACATTTTTGTTATTTTAGTGAATGACTGGATAAGTGAAAAAGTAGAGAGGGAGAGTAAAAAGAAATGTGAAAATAAAACTGCTGAATGACATTAAGTCGCTTGAATTGGATTGGATGGGTTTGTCAGTGAATGACGACGACGACTGATTGCCATGTATGTGAGCATTAAAACGTATAATTCCGTGTTATATTTGCTCTTATAACTGTTTATGAGCGTGTGTGGGTGCATGAAATTATTGTTTATAAATATGTGCTCGACTGACTTTGAGTTATTTACACGACTGTAGTTGACAACAAATACATGATTTAAGGACACACATTACAAGTATAGACGCTGTTAGGAGGATTTGATTGTTCCCTTAAAAAAGTTTTTGGTTTTTTTTTCTAGTATTAACAGTTATATTTGTAGCATTGAGGCAAAAAAATAAAAATAAATTTAAACTTCAGTTTTGTATTTGAACGAATTAGAAAAATGAATACAAAATTGAAAATAATGTTCATTTTCTAAAGGTTAATAAGATTTTATAAAATTACTTACTATTGCCAATGACTTACAATAGCATTACAATTAATGGTTAATTGAAAAATGCTTTAAGTATCATTAACTTTTCTACGTTTTTCTTTTCTTTATTGTGGTCTCCTTAAGACCCATATTTTCAATATCATTAATTACACTCATCCCTGTTATTTTTTCCTCTTCTCACAACACTTTTTCTCTTTTGATTTTAATCGATTTTTTTATATGGTTTTTCAATTTATAGAAAAAAGGCAAACCACTGCCACCGCTGCCATAACCAGCCTTTGCCACATTCCTTTTACTTCGCGCAAATAAAAAAGGCTTTAAAAACAAACAAAATCATGAAAATTTCTGTCTCATTTGCGGTAAAGACAAGAATTTTTGTTTCGTTTCTTTTCTGTACTCTAAGATCATTGTTCTGGTTTGATAGAGGCATAGTAGAGACCACAAACAACAATTTCATTAAATAGGAGACAAAAAACAAAAACAAAGAGGAAAAAGTAAAATATCAACTCAAATCGTTTGTAATCAATTGTGGAAATTAAATACTCAGTCTTGCAAATACCGACAGAACAACGCCAAACGAAATGAAAAAAAAAACAAAAACAATATTTTGTCTATATTTTTATTTCATTCCCCTCTACCAGCCACCGTTGGAGCGTAAATATCAATTAACACGATACAGTCATGTGAACTGACTTGCAAATGAATTGAATGAATAAGTGAATGAGTGAATGACTGAACACAAGTAAAGAGCTTAAATGCAGAGTAACTTTAGCAACTGAATTTTAATTTGTATTTGTTTTTTAATATTAAAGCAAATATTAATACACTTAGAAAACGAAAAAAAAAAAAAATTAAAACTTTTTTCAAGGCCCTATCAAATTCAAATTATCAACAAATTCTAGTCCAGCTGCCAATAAATATTCAAGGCCACCCCAAAGTAACTCTATACTTTCCCAAGTTTTTTTTTATTTTTACAGTGTAAAATCTTTTTTAGGTGTAACTCTCTAAAACCCGGTGTGCTTCGCTAACCCCATCTTAATTCTTATCTTAAATGCTATCTTAGTTACATATTTTACCCTTTTTCCACATTTTGTCACCTTCCGGTCAAAATGCAATCATTTGTTCCTGCCAGAAAAACACTGCAGGTTCTGCTTTTTAACTGTATACAATCTTCAAACAAACATACATTCATTTTTATATAGTATACATATATAAACAGCTTTTATCCAGTGCGATCTCTGCAATTCCCGCTTTTTGGCTGATGTGTATAGTTAATGAAGCTTTAGTAGTTGTCGCTCTTCATATATGCAAAATACAACATTTAGTATGACCGGAAGTTGCCACGCCCACTTATTTAATCTCGCCCAGTTACTGACTGATGACGTGTATTATTCACAACTTTGTTAAAACGTATTTTAGAAACTTCTACTATTGCCGTTCTCAAGATATACAAAATTAATATTTAGTAGGTACCGGAATTATTTAGGAGGTACCGGAACCTATCAGTGCAGTTTCAGACCTGGTAAATCCACCAACGACCAGATTTTTATAGTGCGTCAAATCCTGGTGAAGACCCGTGAGAAGAACATCGACATACACCAGCTATTTGTCGACTTTAAAGCCGCCTTCGACGGATTGCCTATACACCACCATGTCTGAGTTTGTTATCCCAGCTGAGCTCATATGCAGTATGACGTTGAGCACCAATGAAAGCTCCGTTAAACGAGGTTTTAAACAAGGCGATTCCCTGTGATGTGACCTCCTCAAACTTTTACTGGAGAATATTATACGTGTCACTGGGTTGAATCGCCAGGGCACCATTTTCTACAAGAGCATCATGCTGCTAACATACACCGACTTGCCTTAAGAGAAAGAAGCATCTAAAGTGGTTCTTGAAGTGAATACAGATAAAAAAGTATCTTTTGTCAACAACTAAAGAATACATACGTCTTGGACAGAGCGTCACTGTTAGTGATCACAACTTTGAAGTAGTGAAGGCTTCTGTATATGTTGGTACCAACATTAATACTGCGGACGACGTTAGCCTGGAGATCAAACGAAGAATCACTCTTGCCAACAATTGCTACTTTGGGTTCAGTAGACATCTGAGGAGCAGAGCACTCTCTCGACGTACCAAGCTCACGCTCTAAAAGACGCTTATTATCCCGGTCTTGCTATATGGCGCAGATGCATGGACTCTGTCGAATCAACGACGAATATGTTTTATGAGCGTTTCAGAGGACATTACCTTGGAAGATTTTCGGTCCTCTATAAGCAGGAGATGAATACCACTTACGTTGGAAGAGCGAGCTGTACAAGTTATACAGGGACATGGACATAATGAAGCGCATTAAGATAATGCGGCTACGGTGGCATGGCTACGTCTCGCATATGGATAGAGAAACTCCGGCAAGGCAGACCTTTGATACGGTACCCCAAAGGGAAAAGGAGGGCAGAGGACGACAAAATCTTCGGCGGAGAGACTAAGTTTTTCATAAACTGACCACCTTGGAAATCTCAAACTAGCGCCAGCTAGCGCAGGATAAATTCAACTGGCATGTTTTTTGGTATCGAAAAACCGGTTGTAGTGCCACGCCACTTGTCCAATTTCGCCAACTTTTTTTTTACATAAAACCAGCACCCAGGGGATGGCCTCTACACTTTTTGGCTGATGATTTGCATTGACTACGAAGTCATTTAGACCAAATTTAGAAGCTTTTGCTTTAAACGTTCTCAAGATATACAAAAATAAATAAAAAGTTTGTATAGGAGGTACCATTCCCACACGTCCAATTTCGCCCACTTCTTAGCTAATTATTTGCATTGACTGTAAATCAAGCAGACCAAATACTTAAGCTTTAGCTTTAACCGTACTAAAGATATAATGAAATCAATGTTTAGTTTCTGCGGGAGATACCACGCCCCCTTGTCAAATTCCGCCCACTTTCTGACTGATGATTTTTTATTGACGACGAACGAAATTTTAATCTCTTACTGTTACCATTTTGAAGATATAGACAAATAAATATATATTTCGCCTGGGCGTGGCACCGCCTAGTTGGTGTTTTTTTTCAACATAGAGAGAGATACTGTAAAAATCGCTTCAGCCGTTAAGCTGCCCATAAGGTACAAACAAACAAACCAACAAACATACAAACACATATTCATTTTTATATATAAGATTTCAGAAACCTAGAGAGAAATCAAAAGTCATATTACCGTTTTCCTGTATTTAAAAACTAACTTTTCAACGCAATTTAATACATTTTGTTTTCACAACATTTTTTCACTGTTTTTTGCATTCCTTTGTTTCAGGATTAAGAGAAAAATAGGTGTAAACAGCCATTTACCTTTTAAACATTTTTTTTGTGGCCATTTGGGCAAATATTTGTTTGGAATACAAACTGTGGTTTGCACCTGTAACATGAAATACAAAAAAAAGTGCCAAATTAAAAAAACACTTGTTTTTGAAGTATTTAACCATTAACTGGGATTTAAGAAAAGCAATCAGAAAAAAATTAAAAATTTATTTAAAAAAAAATCTGTTATAGCAGAGGGAAATTCCATCTGAAAAGGTTTTTTGCGGCTTATGAAAAACAATTAAATTTAATTAAAAAAGTGGTTAAAATTTAATTCATTTATTCAAATTAAAAGCAAATACATACTCGTATATACAGAAAAGGCTTTTTAAATTAAAATGCTAAAGCAAATAAAAACAAAAACCCAGAGAACGAGAGACGCTGTTACGAGGGCGTTCACAAATTCAGACAACCTAACAAAGAAAACGCTACAATCATGCCCTTCTTAATTCTTAACATAATCTTCTTTAAGCTCGTTACACTTTCCCAGCAAATACTGAATAACTCAGATATCATATTTGACAACTTAAACTAGTTATCTACCGCAGACAACACATTCTCTTAAGAGCTGGCAACTCTCTTACCATTGAACTATGTTTTCATACTTAAAAATAAAAAATAGGCCAAGGATGTTAAATCGCATAACTAATTGCTTTTGGCCAAATTGGATATTAGAGTTGGCAAAGCCGGTCAATTCAACAAACTTTTTTAGCTCCATAGTTTGTTCGTATATTCATGTTTCTTTTTAGTTCAGGTCTACCTTCGTTCATATTTTCTCATATGTTTGATACTCTCAAACAAACAAAAACTTGGTAATGTCATACTACCTATAAAGGGTCCGCCATCTAACGTTTTTTTTTCAACTAGTGCTGATTTCGTTAATGGTAACACTTAGCTCATGTCTGATTTGACAGATAATTAGTTTTACCCTTCTGGTGAACGAATATGGTTGTGTATATGCTTCAACAATGCTGGGAAATATTGCGACATTACTTTGAAAATCATGGTAATGTTGCAGAATGTGTGCGATGTTTTCAGATGAAGCTCATTTTGATCTTGTCGGGTATGGAAATAAGCAAAATTGTCGCATTTGGAGCACAGAAAACCCGCACGCATATACTGAAAAGCCGATACACCCAAGACGAGTCACTGTTTGGTGCGGATTTTGCTCCAGAGGTATAATTGGGCCATTTTTCTTCGAAAATAAGCAAGGAGTGGCCGTTACAGTCAATGGGGATCGTTATCGGACCGTGTTGAACGAAGTTTTCTTCACAAAAATTGAAGAGGAGGATATTAGCAACATTTGGTTTCAACAGGACGGCGCTACGTGCCACATAGCCGAAGCTACACTCGATGTTTTGCGCCCTGTTTTTGAAGATCGTATTATCAGCCGCAGAGCTGATATCGTTTGTCCTCGGAGCTGCGATTTGACACCGTTGAACTATTATTTGTGGGGTGCCGTCAAAGATAAGTGTTACGCCAACAAGCCAGAGACAATTGACGCTTTAAAGGACAATATTCGTGAAGCCATTGGTGAAATACAGCTGCACACAATCGATAATGTGCTTAAAAATTGGACCGATCGTGTAGGCTACTGCATGGCCAGTCGAGGCAGCTATTTGAATGAAATTATTTTCCATTATTAACCGGAAGGATTGTACTTTCAAATAAAAAAAGAAATTTGAGAAAATATTCAGTAATTTTTTTTTGGCGGACCCTTTACAAGCAGTGTTGCCAGGATCTTTTTAAGGGAAATTTTTAAATCTGAACTATTGAACTAAAAGAATGAAAATGCGCTGAACTTAGAAGAGCGTAAGCTATAAAATACTCTTGTGGAAATCTAAACTGGTGCATGTCTTGACAAATGCGGCCTATTTTCCTTACTTTCATTATCAAAACGCTGCAATAAGGTAGCATAGTATTCGCAGTCGAGAGTTGTTTTATTTCTGAAGATAATCAATACATTGTCCCAAGTGCATTTGAAAACTCAGTTGCCCTGATCTTGCTTGCAGATGGTGTGAGACACAATTTGCTCAATTCAGTGCAGTGCAGTTCAGTGCGCTTCAATGAAAGTTTCTTCTTTTAAATAAGGCAATAAAAAAAATTTGTTGATAAGAAATGGGTAACATTTGGATGGAAGAAAATAAACGTTTTTTAAATATGGTTCGCGTTTTAAGACCAATACAATTGCCGGTGAAGCAACTGAGTAAGCGCAGCACATACCTATTACTTGATGATGCCATGTTATTATGATTGTTTAGTGACATAAAATTAAATCAAACTCTTTTTCTATGAGAAGCAATGTTTTACAATGCTTGTAGAGGAATTCCCGGGAAAATAACTTTTTGTCCGTTTTCCTGGGAATGGAAAAAGTGCGGGAAAAAACCCTATTTTTTGACAGATTTCATAGCGATTTGAACCAAAAACAATATTATCTGACAAAAAAAAAAATGTTATTCCATAACAATGCTGCACGATGGCTACGTGCCTTTATTTTCACACGAGATTTATGAAATTTTAAGCAATACAAACTATTTGTTTTCTTATGCTATAAAAACTAAAAAAAGATTTTTTTTTTTTATTTATTTGTCGAAATTCTATTTTTTATAATTTTTTCTAAATAGAGCCAATTGAAGCACAAATTAATACAGTCGAATCTCACAAATTAGAACCACTTTGTGCACCGGCCAGTTCGAATTTCTTAAAAGTTCGAATTTCTAGACATTCTAATAAAACTAGTTTTGCTTAAGCTTTATTTTAACACAAAACAGTGTTTATTCATTAACATTTAATTTATTGAACATATTAAATTCATAGAAAAGCTTTTAAAAAGTTCTTTATTTATTAGGTGTTGTTACAAAAATAAGGTTGGGCATCCCTGCGTTTATTACATCTCTAAAATAAATAAACAAACGCTGCAAGAACAACTATACGTGCTGTTTACAAAAAATCAAATCTACAACAACAATCATTAGCAACGATAAAGTAAATAAAAATAACACGGCAGCAACAATAATAAAGCAGCAAAGAAAACGAATAACAAACAATAAACAAGCAACAACAAATACGAAGAGCTGAAAGAAGTAGATGTTTACATACGCATGGCTACAAAAGAACTAAAAAGAAATTAAAAGAAAGAAATGAAATCTACCTGAAATATCGAGAGGTTCGAGAGCTTTCAATGTGTTGTTTACTCAGCCATATAAAAAGCTCATCGATGCGAACAGCAATCAGTTTATGTGTCGTAAGCTCAGCGAGTGCAGTTATAAGAAAAGTTTACTCAGCGAATGTGTTATTGGTGTGAAGAGAGTTTATAAGGAGAAGAACTCGTGATGCTAATAGCGAAAAAGACACCCAGTTTAGTTGGAGCCAACTCAGTAAAGAGAGTTAAGTGTGGATAAACTCTGGTTGAAAAGGTTGTGATCGAACCTAAGTTATAACTACGATCGGGTTGGAAGATTTTTAAGTAGAAGAGAAGATCTGTCGAGTAATTGTTGTTGTTTGCAAAGTTGCAAACAGACGGAGTAGTTTAGAATTGAAAATTGTTATTGCCTGTAAAAAGATTACAAGCAGTGGTGCACATAACTGTGTTGAATAAAGGATTTTTAATTAAAACCAAATACAAAATTTATTTACTACAATCTACGAGCTCATAAAAACACCTTTTTAAAAGGTAAAAACGTAACAATTGGTGGCAGAAGTGGGATTGTAGACTTCAAAATAAAATAAATAAAAAGGAGAAAAAATGAAGGCCCAAGAACTATTGAATAAGGGAGAGTGGCTGGCTGGCTGCCATGATGACAAAATTGGGAGCATATTTTTTAACATAAAATCAGTAATACTTGTTTGTTTGTTTGTTTTTTTTTTTTTTTTTTGATTTGTTTAAACTGGATACACACTACATATATTGTTACGGACGTCCAAAAGGTTAGACATGTGTTTACTGACAACAATATCACTGGTTTTGCACTATTTTATAACATTATTGATGTCTTTAAGGACCTTTGAATAACGAATAGCTGGCGTTATGTTGACAATATCGACATCGCTGCTATCTGAAGTCTCCTCATAACTATTCTCTACATCAGATCCCTCAATACGCAAATCTTCATTCCATTTCTCCATTGCATTTAGATTTACGGCATTGTTTAGCATAATTTCATTCAAAAGTTCAAGATTTAGTTGAAGAACTTCATTGCAATGCCGATTTCGTTGATTCAGTTGTGCTAGTGGCAAGTCATCATCGCCTGAATCCTAATTTAATAATTTGGACCAAGAATTTTTTAACACTGTCGGTTGTATCCCATCCCATGATTGTGTCAACAATATTACTGCATCTCAGATTGAATGTCGTTTCAAAAGCTTATTAATATCACCACCATTATCACTTAATTGAGATGAGTTTTGTCAGTTTAATAGGATTTTGATCCATTGGCTGAACTGCTGCTGTTATCTACAAGCAGAAGAGCTTTTGGGGCCAAATTATTGTCTTCAGAAAAACGAATGACTTGTAGAACAAAAAATAAAATCAAATAAAAAATATGGAACTTAAAATATGCATTGAAGGAACGCGGGGAATTCTCTCAATCAATGAGCTGCACCCAATTCTCTTTTTAGACTCATTGAAAGGGGTCTACAGTTAAACGCCGGCTCCAACGGCAAATGCATTTAGAGAAATTTCAGTAGTAGTAATACTCATAACCAGTTACTAGCTAATGTTATGAGGTGATACCGCTATTGAAAAAACTTTTCTCTTTTTGTTCAGATGGTCTGGTCTGGTATTGAACAGAGGACCTGCTGGTTGGCAGGCGGGTGTCTTACCTACCAAACTACAGCAGCATACAATTGGTTGAATATACTTCTTTGATAAATATCTTGTGAAACCAATCATTAAATATCCGGGAAGTCATCCACGAATTTTTCTAAAAGTCTGTTTGAAGTGGTTTATCCAATCCTCTGAAACTTCTTGGCTTTTTAGCTTCTCCAATAACCAATGGTTTTAATTTATGTAAGAATTCGCGCCTAGTAAAATCGACCCGCTTTCTTTTTGAATTTCAAATCCTTTTGCCCTTTTTTCACAATAATGGTTCGAATATGTGAGATTCTACTGTATTCAAAACTCATTTATACTGCAATATTAGTTTTTATTAAATTAATTAAAAACAAATATTTTATTATTGGCTAATAGTTCATATGTATTTTGTTCTAACCACTTATTGAAGAAAATAGCAAAAAATAATTTAAATAAAATATTCAATAATAGCAATTAAATTATATAATAAATTCTAAAATTAAAAACATGAAAGAGTTTTTGCCTAAACCATAATATAAAATTTTCTATTAATTATTACCTGCGCGATATTGAATATAAAAAACAATCATTTCTAATTAAATAAATGACCAACTAAAAAAAAAAAGAAACAAAATAACACATAATTTAATTAGTATTACGAATATAAAGGGTCCGCCAAATAAATTTTTTTTTAAATCCTGTAAAAAAAACTACTGAATACTTTCTCAAATTTCTTTTTTTATTTGAAAGTAAAATCCTTACGATTAATAATGGAAAATAATTTCATTCAAATGGCTGCGTCGGCTGGCCATGCAGTAGCCTACACGATCGGTCCAATTTTTAAGCACATTATCGATTATGTGCAGCAGTATTTCACCAATGGCTTCACGAATATTGTCCTTTAAAGCGTCAATTGCTTTGACGGCACCCCACAAATAATAGTCCAACGGTGTCAAATCGCAGCTCCGAGGTGGCCAAACGACATTAGCTCTGCGGCTGATAATGCGATCTTCAAAAACAGGGCGCAAAACATCTAGTGTAGCTTCGGCTGTGTGGCACGTAGCGCCGTCCTGTTCAAACCAAATGTTGCTGATATCCTCCTCTTCAATTTTTGTGAACAAAAATTCGTTCAACATGGCCCGATAATGATCGCCATTGACTGTAACGGCGATTCCTTGCTCATTTTCGAAGGAAAATGGCCCAATTATGCCTCTGGACAAAATCTGCACCAAACAGTGACTCGTCTTGGGTGTATCGGCTTTTCAATGTATGCGTGCTGATTTTCTGTGCCCCAAACGCGACAATTTTGCTTGTTTACATACCCGCCAAGATCAAAATGAGCTTCATCTGAAAAGATGATTTTTTTGGCAAAATCGGCATCTTCTGTAAGTCGATCGCAGGCGCAGATTCCCAGTGTTGTTCAAGCGTATACAGAACCATATTCGTTCAGCGGAAGGATAAATCTAATTATCTGTCAAATCAGACATGGGCTAAGTGTTACCATTCACGAAATAAGCAGTAGTTGAAAAAAAAAACGTAAGATGGTGGATCCTTTATATAAAAAAAAATAAATAAAATCATTATAAACCCAATGAGCATAAAAAATTCTTTTCAACAAATTGTTACACAAACCAATCTATTATTTATTTCAAATCTGGCAAACTTATGTTATTCTATTCCGTTAAAAATTCAGTATATTATCTCCCCTGAACGAAATAAATCGATTTACGCTTGAACAGCAGTGGAATTTATTAGAAATTTATTTCCTTAACAAAGACAATTGTCGGAAATTGCACGAAAATGTCGTACAAAATTTGGTAGCAGAGAAGGACCCACAGTGCCAGGTATATGCAAATTTAATGCTAAAGTTTGTGAAACTGGTTTCATTGTTGATACGCCAGGTCGTAAGCGTAATCGTACAGTGTGTACACTCGAAAATGTCGAAGATGTGATTGAGAGTGTGCGTGAGAATTCATCAAATCAACTCCTCATCGTTCTCAAGACTTTAACACTTCACACACCAGTTTACGTTGAATTTTGCGAAAAGATCTTGGTATGGCGCATTACAAACCTCAATTGGTTTAACAGTTGAAGCTGCATGACCATTCCCTTCGTTTCTTTTTAATTTCGCTAGATGAGCCAACGAGACTCTGCACAATGAAAACAATTTTGCCAAAAAACTAATCTTTTTCGAAAGAAACTCATTTCCATCTTGGTGGGTACATTAATAAGCAAAATTTCAATATTTGGGGCTCAAAAAACCCAAACGTGGTCTTACAGAAGACAACACCATATTTCTTTGAAAATGAGGACGGCGCAACCATTAAAGTCAATGGAGACACCTATCACACCATGACGACAGATTTTTTTGTGGCCGCTCTTCATGCAACTTACCACACATCTCATGCCACAATTGATTTATTACGTCAAACGTTTGATGGCCATTTACTTAGCCGAAATGCTGATGTCAGTTGGCCGCCAAGAAGCTGCAATTAGACACCGTTAAACTATTTTCTGTGGGGCGCCGTTAAAGACAAGTGTTATGCCGATAAACCAGAAACAATTGAGCATTTGAAGACCAACATTCGCGTTGCCATTGCCGAGATACGACCTCATACACTCGAAAAAGTTGAAGAAAATTGTTCCTGATCGAATGGGGTACTGTGGGTCCAGCCGCGACAGCCATATGAATGAAATAATATTTCATTTCTAACCGGAACAGTTGTACTTCTTCAAAACCCTTTTGTTTTATTGCATTTATAGATTTAAGCTTTTAAATTGCCCATCGGATATCTACAAACCAAAACTTAAATTAAAACCTTGGCAAAGAATTGCTTCATACCAATAAGCCAACAAATATTCTCATGCTTATGTTTAAGTAATAATATATCCCTTTTAATGCATTGTGTGTCTGTAAGCTTACAAATTGTTTTATGCTTATTTGCAACAATGACTAGATAATAAGACATTTAAATGAATAGAAAATTTTCCAATATGTTGTCTCATATATCATATAACAGACATATTTATTCATAATTCATTTGTTTACCTTAATTCGTATACAATTTTCTAACATAGAAATAGAAATCCAATTACAGATTTCAAATTTTACCAAATAATTTCATTAAAATTATTTGATTTTAATAAACCAACAATAGAGCCTCTAGCAACTCTTACCACATGTACTAATCTCTTCATTATTCTGTATTTTGTTACTTGAAAATATCCTTTAATTAATACTTATTTATAAAGGATACAACCTTCATATATTTTCAATCCATATTGTTTGTTTGTATGGGTAGAACTGAAACCATAATTAGGTAAATAATTACACAGGACAACGATGATAAAACTTTTTCATTTCGTAGACACTACTGGATAAAATAAAGTGCAAATTACGTTTTTTATATTCCATCCAAGAAACAAAAAGTCAAACTCAATATTATTGTTAAAATTTAATTGAATTTATTTATTAATTTCGTTTACATTTCAATATAAAAACATTAAAACTTACATATTTATATTAAACCTTTCCCGCAAAATATCTTAATTCTAAATGCTCTTTGCCTACGGTTGGACAAATTAAAGTGCAAAGGTGCAAAATATGGGATGATGACCACAGAAATATGAAGGGATATTATAATAAGCAGTACCTAGTAGCTCTCCCTACTCTGACTTCTGAAAGCGTCTTAGTCTTTAATGAAATTAAAAAAAAAAAAATTAAAATCTCCTCAGACATAAAAACCAGGTGGGTTTAATTGGGTATTATATTTAAAAAAACCGGATTTATTTACAACAATAACAAGTATATTTTACGTATTGGTAGTACAAATTAATTCTGTACTTTCTTTAGCTTTCGTCTTTTCCCCACCTCTGAGCCAACTTCCGAATTCCGTTTCAGAAAATCTTCTCGTCTTTGAAGGCGATCCGACTTTGAAGCCGATTCAATATGTGTTGAAGACAAGTTATTCGGTAACATGCCAAAAGATATTGCATCCGTCGAAACAGCCAATAGTCCGAGCGACCAATGTTCGGAAAATACGGCGGATGCGGAATTTGATCGTTTCTGACAATCGTTTGGCAACTTTTGTGATGTAAGGTAGAGCGTTGTCATGCAAAAGAAAAACTTAATCATGTCTGCCTTTATATTGCGGCCGTTTTTCTCTTAATACAGGGTTTAAACAAAGCAATTGCAGTGTGCTTCAGCAGCCCAGTGTACACAACGCCGCCTTGATAGTAGCCCTCCACAAAGCCGCCTTGATAGTAGCCCTCCACAAAGCCTCCATTACTTTGTTTCAATTTCATTAATCAATTTGCCCTTTTAAGCAAAGATGATTAAATCCACTGTAGCACATTCCTTATGATTGTATAGTGGTAAATATCCTTGCTAATTGGTGGGGATCTTTACTTTAGCATTGTAATTATTTCCAAGTAGGTGGTGTTTTCTCTTGCTCATTCCTCCGATATTTGTCGTAATCGCCAGGGATAATCTGGAAGGTCAAGAAAAATTCATCTTTATTTTTATTATTTTTTTTTTTTTTAGATGGAGTTTTCTGGAGGGAAGTTAAAGTCTCTTCATTAAAGAGTCGAAATCAATATTAAATTTTGTTCGCCATGTCTTCAGCTGGAGCTCGCTTTTGTTGTTATGAATGCACTCTAAGCACTACACCACGTGGTGGCGTGGCCAACGTAATTTTACTAGCAAATAAAAAATATTGTCTAATTGAACCAAATTGGGAAGCAGTTATAAAATCAAATACAACCTAAAAACACCTATCAAGAAACGAAATATAGCTCGGTGGGTTGGGTTAAAAAAAAACTGGTTTTTGCCAACCCTGTTTAAAAGAGTATGTTTTGAGCCTTCACAAAAACTTAAATCCAATCGCATTACATATACTATAAATCATGGTGGCGGAAGTCTAAATGGAAGTCTAAATGGTAAAATGGACTCGTGAGCATTTTATTAACAGTAGTGCTATGGTAATGGGCCTGGGGTGCTTCATCTTTGAACAAAATAATGATCCCAAACATAGCCAGTTGCCAGGATTTTTGTATGTAAAATCTTAAAAAAAACAGCTCAGTACTGAACTATTGAACTGGAAATACGAGCTAGTTCATTACAATGCACTGAACTAAAAGAAATTAAATACCAAAAAGAGCTACAGAAGCCAACTTTAATGGATATTTTCTGTCTTGAAAAATGCTGCTTTTTGCCTTATTTTTATTACCAAAACGCTGCAATATCGTAGCAGTATATTCACAGTTAATTGTTTTTTCCTTTTTGAAGAAAATTAATAAAAAAATATCCAAAGTGCACCTCAAAATGCAAACACTATGACCAAACACATGAAACTGAACACAATTCTCCCAATTCAGTCCATTGCTTTGCTGTCATGTCTCATTCATAATTACGAACCTACACAACAGACGATTTTATTGCTGCAAATATCTTAATTTACGCTTTTTTGTGCAATTATGAGCAAACACTGTACTCATCTTCCAGACATCACTCTCATCTGCGAATGTTAGAATTCTTATCATTTCAATTAGCTTACGAATCTTAAGCGAACGATCATCCAATACCATTTCTGTGGTATAGTGCAATAAAGAGTCCTACAAGACAATTCCGAATTTGAATGTATTACTTGCTCAGTAATTTTCAAGTACAACTCTATACTAGTTAACCATTATCTAACCGGTCGAAAATTATAAACCTTCTCGCTATCAGAACCTCATATGTTCTTACAAGCGTACTGTGCGAACGACTGAAGATATTCTCCATTGTACTGATTGTACCAGTGTGGCTTCAGACCTGGTAAGTTTAACACTGATCAGGTTTTACACCACTTAAATCCTGAAAATAGCCTCTGATATACAATTCGGCAAACGCCATCGTTTTGACGGCAAAATATTTTGTAGCCTAATAAGAGATCGCATGGCAGACTAAAGAAACCCCTCTGACTTGCCAGCTTAGCTCTGGTGATGATGACAAATACAAGACGAATGATCAGAAGAAAAGGCCACCTTCTGGGAAAAAATTAAGCAAAAATTAAAAAAAATGCTAAATAAGGTTCATCACCACTTAGCAAGGATCTTCACCACTACACACAATCATATGGAGGCGAGCTACAGTAGATTAATCATCTACTTGGCTCGAAAATCAACTTGATTTTGGAAACTGAAACAAATTAATCTATGTTTTGTGGAAAGCCAATATGCTCCCTAGAGGAGTGACGGACAAAAAAAAAATAATGGATCGCGTTTATGCCACAATGGCTGAGAATGCTATTTCTAAGAAGCTTATAGGGCTGAACAATTGCTGTAGCTGGTTCTAGATAGGAAAAGATATTTCCGAACCTTTTAATACCGTGCAAGGTTTCAAACCTTTTAATACCGTGCAAGGTTTCAAACAAGGCGACCTATTCAACTTTGTCTTGGAGAGCGTCGGTGTTCATCGCAATGGCTTCTGGCGTACGCATGCAACATCGACATTGTTGGGAGTGCTAAGCACGATGTAACCGCAGCCATTGGTACCATCGAATGAAAGTCTGCCCAGATGGGTTTGGGGGTAAACAAGGGCAAGAGGAAGTATTTGTTGTCATTAAGCAGGAACACGATGCAGATGGGTTCGTAGGTAACGGCTGACAACAATACATTCGATGTTGTCAAAGAGTTTATATACCTTGGCTCATCATTAGGATAGAATTAGTCTTGCCAACAGGTGCTACTATGATCTCAGTAGGCAGTTCAGTAATAGAGACCGCTCACGTGCGATGAAAGTGCTACTCTAGAAGCCGTTCACTTTCCGATGTAGCTGCCTTAGGAGTGTTCGAAAGGAAAATTCATCGCAAGATATTCGGTGCCATTTGGGTTGGTAATGATTTCAGCATACGAAATAAGCATGAGCTATGCGAGCTCCTCTACCAACTGCTACGCTGGCTCGACAATGTCTTCCTAATGGAGGAGCTGACATGTGGTTCTAACGGAGACGACGGAACGGAGCCACATGCCAAACAGTGGTCGATAGAATTGATTTAGTCAAAGAAACTTTCCATGAAAGAGTAACTTCACGTAATGGTCCAATTCGTTGGCTACCAAGATCGCAAAATTTATTTATTTTCTGTGGAGCTATGCAAAGTTTCTTGTCTAAGTCCATAAGCCACAGACATTTGAAATAGTATAGAAATCAACATTCAAAGAATTATTACACGGTGCAACAAAAAAAAAAAATAACTGACAAATGATAGCATTTTTCTGATAGGCGCTGTCGAACCGCTGAAATTCTCAAAACACCTCCAAAATCTCGAGTTACAGATAAAAAACCGGTTTTTCGAACCTTCATGCACTTATAAGCTAATAACTAGCTACCTGATTTTAAGTTTCTTTCGGATTTGGAAAGAAGAGGAACAAACAGAGATTTCATCCAAATTTTTCCGCATTTTTCAAGTTAAGATGCATTTTTGAGCACTATTTTATATAGGAACCGTACTATTGATGAATTAATTCAGGAATTATATTAAGTTATGAATAAAATGAGACTTACGTTTGGAAATCCGTTGGAAAATGACGTAGTTGTTAAATATTTTAGTAAATCAACTCATTATTACAAAATTTTAAACTTTTTTTTAGAAATACAGTTCGAAAGTAATAAAATAACACCAGTTTGCTGAAAATTTTACGATTTTTTCATGAATTGCATTACCGAAAAGCATAATAACTCCGTTAGCACTATGCGACAGAAAATAATTACTAATTAATTAATTATTAATAATTAAATACTTGAGAAGTGATATTTTTTCTGTTAGGAAAAGGGTAGTCCAACCATAATGCACGATGTCAATTGTGGGTCCCACCTTAATGTCAAGTTTTTGCCGAAATTAAATTGGCATTTCTTTGTTTCCGTGTTTGACAAATTCAACCATGGAGAGGTGCACAGTTGAGCAGCGTGTTAAGATTGTTGAAGCCTTTTGTGAAAATGGGCGTTCAAAACAAAATGCATTACTTGCACTTTGTGATTTTTTTTTTTTTTTGGGTCAGCATAATCGATCAATTGTGTCCATAATCGGGAGAATTGTGCGCAAATTTCAGCAAACCGGTTTTGTAGAAAATGTGGAAACACCACTGCATGCTCGCTCAGTTCGTTCTACGGAAAGCTTAGCAGTTGTTCGTGATAGTGTGGCAGAATAACTATCAACCCGAATCGTCGTTATGGCGAACAATTAAACATCTCACGAACATCATTCATGCGAATTTTGAATAAAGTTTTGAACTTACACACTTGTAAGATTCAGTTGACTCTAGAGACCATTTCAAGTGTTGTTAATACATTGAATGGTTAGTTGAACAGACAAAAGTGAATGATGACTTTACAAAGAAAATCATCTTCAACGACGAGGCACACTTTCACCTCAGTGGGTTGCCACATTTGGCCAAATGAAAATTCTCGAGTAATTGTTGAAAAGTCGATGCATCCACAAAGAGTGGCTGTTTGGTGCGGCTTATGGGCTGCCGGCAAAGCAGTGACAGTGAATGATGCTCACTATCGCAAGATGATAACAGACTTCTTGTGGCCAGAAATTGGGAATATGGATGTGGTCGATATGTGGTAACAACAGGATGGTGCCACTTGTCGCACAGCCAACGAAACAATGGCCGTGTTATCTAATGACGACGTGATTTGACACCGTCTGACTTCTCTTTTCGGGGATATTTAAAGGAAGTGTGTACGTCAATAAGCCAAGAACAGTTCAAGAGCTAAAGGATGAGATAACTCAGAAATTTTGCGACATTGAACCTCAATTATGTCTCAGAGTCATTGAAAATATGGACCGACGGATAGACGTATGCCACCGAATCCGTGGCTAGAATTTGGCCTATATTTTGTTTCACACTTAATTGTCATAGATTCGTCTATCATATTAAGATAATTCTGTGAACACATTTTGTTTTATTTAGGCAACCTTTACTATAGAATACAAGACTAATCTGTTTTTAAAATTTTCTAGCACCTCTACAATTGAGTTGCGGATAAAAAAACCGGTTTTTTGTATCTTGTTGTACTTAAAGTATATTTCAATACAGTTTTCTAAAGGGGGACATTGTGATTGGCGACATGGTTGGGGTACAACAGTGTGAGAGGAAATTCATCGTGTTTAATGACATTTGTAACAGTGTCAAATAATCGACAGCATTGTTTTTTATAAACAGGTTGTAATCAGCGTACCTTTGTTTAAGCAAAGGTTGCCAACCAAATAAAAAATTTGTTTTTATTTTATTTGCAATCTTGGAGTTCATTAAATTAACGTTTTTAAAGAGTAACGTAACGTAACAATATATTACCCATTAATGGCAACCCTTTTTATGTTATATTGCCATTCCATTTAAACCAAATTAGTGTTACCTAATGAGATTTTTATGGACTTCTCTAGAGCTTCATTTTATTCCATCATTGTTAGTGGCAAAAGGCAAAAAAAAAAATTCAATTTTTTCTTGAGTTTTCAACGCTAATCAAGTTAAGGCTTCAAATTTAATGATCTCGGGAGAATTGATGTTTATCGAACATGAGACGATAAAACGGATTAAATATAGTTTCTGCACAAATAAACAGCCACACGCGCGTATACATACTATCTCTGTGGTGTACTTCCTCGGTGTTAATTGGCTTGTTTGTTTTTACTCCTTCTATTGTCTGGGGAAATATGTCGAAATAAAGCATAAGTAAATGACAGATATTAACTCCAGCGGCAAAAGGAAAAGTGTCAGTGAAATGATTAGAAAATTTTCTTTGCTCAGCCAAAAGATAATAGGATTTGCGGTTGGTATGATGATGGCGGTGACAACGATGATAGTGATGATGATGGTCTTAGGGATTATGATGCTAATTGTGTTTAAGAATTTAATTAAGTTTTGATAATACACAGAAGTCCTATTTGTTGTTTCTATGTAACAATTATAACATATTTTTGTTTAAATATTTATCTACATTACGACACACGTACAAGTTTGAATATATTTCTATGGACAAGAGACATGTTTATGTGTTTGCACAGGATATTTGATAATTTACGTGTCTGTAACTCAAACACACACAAATAATAGCAGTCAAAAAAAAAAACCAGTAAAATACGACTATAAAACACCTTTTACATTAGAAAGTACTTATTGGACCATGAACCAACCGGAATCACTGCAAGGATTGAGGCTGCTACTAAAGTTTTCCGCGCCAAATTTCACTATTATTCCGTATAGTAACAATTAAAAATAAAGCAATGTCACGCCAATAATAGCCAAACTTATCCATGCTATGGATACTGCTTTGCTCACACTCCACCAAACGCATAGCCGTCTCATCACTTCAAAGACATTGAGGAGTAATCCGAAAAACGAAAAAGTGAACGAGATATGCATTCATCCCAACACAATTTTAAAAATTTTAAGAATAAGATTTGTGCTCACGAATTAAAAAATAAAGCTCACAAGCTCGAGTCAAAAAACGAGCGCACCAAAGAAAATTCTGCTCACGAGCCGAGTTTTTACTTACTATGCTGAAACTGAGGCCTATTTTGACGAGAAAGAGAATTTGTGCTATAAAAGTGGTATCGGAAAGTTGCAAAATCGCTATACTAGTTGTATTGCCCTCGGAGGCAATTATGTTGAATAATAAAATCGAGTTTTGTCAAAAAAAATTTTTTTTTACTTATCCTACGGACGACCCTAGTTCGAGCCCAACAGAGGACATGACGAAGAAAAAAAAATCTAATTGTGGTTTCAAATATTTAATAATAAAAAAAGGCTTCAACTGCTTCCCTCCAGACAACTCCATCTAAAAAAAATAGAGTAAAAAGCCCCTCTGACCCTTCTCCCATATCTCTGGCGATGATGACAAACATCAGACGAATGATCAGGAAAAAAGCGCCACCTACTGGGAAAAAATTACAATGCTAAAGTAAAGATCACCACCAATTAGCAAGGATCTTCACCACTACACAAAAAAAATCATATGGAGAAAGCTACAGCGGTTTAATCATCTACTCAGCTTGAAATATCTAATTGATTAAAGAAACTGAAACAAAGTAATAGATGCTTTGCGGAAAGCCAATATGCTTCCTAGAGGAGAGACGGAGAAAAAAATCGTACAGACTTATTGAGTGACCTGTTATGTTATATTTGTCTGTTTTTATTTGTCATAACCACAAAAGCCAACGATATACATAAATTTGAAGCCACTGTAAGCGTGTGTGTTTTTATGTTGGTATTAAATGTATTTGTGTTTATGTGTAGCAGTATGTATGGGTAAGTGCTCCTTAGAAAAATTCTTATTTAATTTACACTTTTCTTCTGACATTTGTTTATATTTTTCCCACAATGCAAATATTAGCCATTAAATGGAACATATAACGGAAGTCTTGGTAATATGAATATATGTATGTATGTGTGTGTGTGTATGTGCGTTTAAAAGCCACATTTCTATTTTCTTCTTTCTTTACTACCGATTTCTTAAAGACTAAAACAGGTGATACATTGGCAAACATTTGTTTGCAAACATGGACAACTTAACCTTAAAAAACTTAACTTAAGTTTGCAAACATGGATAAATTACTTTTCCTTAAATGCGATTGGCTATTCGCGATGTTTGCAAACAAATGTTTGCCAATGTATCACCCCTTTAATAAGCATTAGCTAACATTTCTTGCAAAGCTTCAACAACATGTCGTCGCTTTGTCGCGTTGTCACAAATGAAAATTCATGGCTTCATTAAAACGCCCATTGAAAACCAATTAGAGCAGTTGCACACCTTAAACACAGGAAAGAGAGAGAGAAAGAGAGAGAGAGAAAGACAGAGAGAAAGAGAGAGAGAGAAAGAGAGAGAGATAGAGAGAGAGTGTATGTGTTATACTAATATATCGACATGCATGATGTGAGATTGACTGACTGATGTGATGTGATGTGATGTTTGGATTTATGGCATCTAAAGAAATGTCTACCAAACTTTAAACATTTGTGTGTAAATGACCACTAAAGGAATGTTATATGAAATTGTTCGCCTTGGTTATCAGCATTAAATCAAACAGATTCTTCTCTTACCGTAGGCCAGTAATATAACAAACTCATTACGTCAGTTTTATTATACTCTCTCGTGGTATCGTATGAAGATGGTTAAATGACATTTATTTGTTTTTGAAACTTCCAATAAAGTTAAAGGCACTTTAACACACTCTTACCAAGCAGATGGATATCGTTTTAATATATACTTTTTTTTACTATAAATCTGTGTTTGTGTGTGCGTGTTACGAAATTAGATTGAATAGGAAAATATTTTCCAATATTCTTCTGTTTAAATTATTAATATAATTTTGTATTGTTGTTGTTGTTATTAGAATGTGAATGTGTCCGTATATGATTCTTTCTCTTATCCCTTTACCTAAGTGTGTTTATTGAATGGATTTAAATAAAATGATAATGATTTTCTATTATTATGTTGGTTCAAAATTTGAAAATAATTTTATGTATCGCTCTAGTTGATTTTGAATATGAATTTATTACACAGGTCAACAAAAATAAATTGACTTTTTTTATTTAATATATTTTTCTTACAATTTAACATCGATTGTTGATATGTCTCGTAATTTTTAGTTATTTGTAATAACTGTCATAAATCAGGGGTAGCCCTATAGAGGATTTAAGGCCATGGCTTGTAGATTTGACCGATCGTACGAGTAAAACTTTTAAATTTAAACTTCTCTGGTTTATCGACTCGAACAAAAGTTTATATTTTTAAGTTGGCAGCACAGTTATTGACATCTTTATAAAATTTTACGTCAATTGGTTCATTGGTGCAGTAGTTGCGCTTGTGTTTGCGAACAAAGTTGTCAGCCGTAACGTTGGAACCCATCCGAATCTGCTTGTTAACAAAAATAAAAATCTTCGTCTTGCCCAGAGTCTTGCCAGACCCTCATTCGATGGAACTTGTCTTGCGGCTCTGTTTGGTTTAGCTGCTAGCTCTGGCAAGGCTTCTTCGACTTAATCCTTCCAACGCAGACAAAGTCGAACTCTAACTTCCACATCAAAGACTTGTTTCGTTGACTAATTGAGCCGGCTAATTAAGGTACGAAAAAATTTCCCTATACCTTTCACCATTGACCGTAACATCCTGACCATCATCGTTTTTAAAGATATATGGACCAATGACTCCGCCAGATCATAAAACGCACCAAACTTTGTGATGTAAAGATGTTTTAACAAAAGCTGACTCTAAAAGCGACAATTCTGCTTATTTACGTACCCACTCAACGGTAAATGGGCTTCAACGGAGAACAAAATTTTGAATGGAAATTCAATATCAATATGGTTACAAAACTCAGGTTGGGCACCTCTGCGTTTATTACATCACTAAACTAAATAAACAAAAGCTGCATGAACAACTCTACGTGCTGTTTATAAATAACCAGAATCGACAACAACAAACATTAGCAGAGATAAAATAAATAAAAGTAACACAGCAACAACAAAAACTAACAGCAAAGAAACCAAGTAACAGACAATAAGAGGCAACAACAAATACTAAGAGCAGAAAGAGGTACATGTTTACATTCGTATGGCTACAAAAGAACTAAATAGAAAATAAAAGAAAGAATAGAATCTACCTGAAGTATCAAGAGGTTCGAGAGCTTTTGATGTGTTGCTTACTCAGCCATATAAAAGGCACATCGATGCGAACAACAATCAGTTTATTTGTAGTAAACTCAGCGGGTACAGTTTATGTGAAGATAGTTTGTTGGTTTGAACTCTGTATGAAGAGAGTTTATAAGGAGTAAACTCGTGAGGTGAATTGTGAAGTAAAAAACCGGTTTGGTTGGAGCTAACTCAGAAAAGAGAGTTAAGTGTGGATAACCCCTGTTTGAAAAGGTTGTGATCGAACTTAAGCTATAACTACGATTGGGTTGGAAGATCTTTGGTAGAAAGATCTGTCGAGTAGTTGTAAGCAGACGGAGTAATTAAGAATTGAAAATTGTTATTTTTGTAAAAAGGTTACAAGCAAGTGGTGCACAAAGCTGTGTAGAATAAGGGATTTTAATTAAAAACAAACACAAAGTTTATTTTATTTTAACTACAATCTACGAACTCATATATACACGTTTTTAAAGAGGTAAAACGTAACCATATCAATATCAATATCAATATCAATATCAATATCAATATCAATATCAATATCAATATCAATATCAATATCAATATCAATATCAATATCAATATCAATATCAATATCAATATCAATATCAATATCAATATCAATATCAATATCAATATCAATATCAATATCAATATCAATATCAATATCAATATCAATATCAATATCAATATCAATATCAATATCAATATCAATATCAATATCAATATCAATATCAATATCAATATCAATATCAATATCAATATCAATATCAATATCAATATCAATATCAATATCAATATCAATATCAATATCAATATCAATATCAATATCAATATCAATATCAATATCAATATCAATATCAATATCAATATCAATATCAATATCAATATCAATATCAATATCAATATCAATATCAATATCAATATCAATATCAATATCAATATCAATATCAATATCAATATCAATATCAATATCAATATCAATATCAATATCAATATCAATATCAATATCAATATCAATATCAATATCAATATCAATATCAATATCAATATCAATATCAATATCAATATCAATATCAATATCAATATCAATATCAATATCAATTTATGCATCAGCTGTAAGTCTAAATATAATGAAACATCAAACCAAACTAAACAAAAACCAACTATCAACTGTTAAATCGGTTTTTTAAAGAAGCAGTGTTGACAACTCTAAAATATGAAGCAATACCAGATACTTTAATATTTTTAATATTTTTTTTTAATTCGCGTTTTAATCATTTATTTTTCAGATAATTAATGTTTTTAATTTTATTCTTTCGACACAAAAATTTCAATTATAATTTTCGATTTTTATTCTCAATTTACAGTCCATTTGCATCATAATCGACTTTTTATTGAATTTTTCACACTCAATAAATTTTAAATTGTTTTTTCGCGTTATTAAATACGATTTTTGTTTTATTTAATTTTTTTGTTTTCTTTTTTTGTTCTTCGCTTTTGTAAAATTTAATTACAGAATATGATTTCGTGTGTGATGCGTTACTATAGCACTTTTAAATTAGCAAAAACAATAAAATAAATATCAAATAAATAAATAAATAAATAAATGATTGAAAATTTGAAACTATTAGAGAGGTCATGACTACAGTAGAGGGTAAAATAATAGAAGCTGTGTACTCCAACAAATCATTTACATACAATTTTTAAAATTTTTGAAACTGTTTTAAAGGCCATGTTAGGCAAGTTTAGAATCAACTCACGGTCGTCCGTGGCTCACGGCTGACTTGGGTCCAAGAATAGGTGCCGCTGTGTTACAATCATTCGTGGCAAAGTCCTCGTTACTCCTGTTCATCATTCTTTAGCCAACCATTCGCCTCAATAATGAGGTAGATTTTATTAAAATCGCCCGTAGCAAAGCTGTGCTTATCCTAAAATCTGGCCCCTTCAAGAAAGACAGTCTTAATTCTTCAAAAGCCGAGCAATGTCAGAGACGATATTTTGGTGACTTTTTCTCTTCGTTATTGCAGCTCCTAAAGAAATCATTGTGTGGAAAAATCGTTATTCTTACAGGGAAGCAAAAGGTCTTAACTAAAGATTTCCGGGGAACGCTATTTGGAGCAATTCTTGTTGCCGACTTCTTTTCTCATTTGAGTTCAGCACTCAGTACATTGTGCAGGTACTACAAAAATAGGTTGTGAGAAAGACGATAGAGAGAGAGAGTACTGTTTATTAACGTTTGATTTAAATTTACCAACATCGTGAGTCACCATGCCTACCAACCAAGAGGTCTTCGGTTCAATACCAGACCAGACCATCAGATAATTTTCAATAGCGGTATCACCTCAGAGCACTGCTAGCGACTGGTTATGCGTATTTACGCTATGAAAAACTTCTCTAACCAATGCATATGCCGTTCGGATTCGGTATTAAATTGTAAGACTTTTTCACTGAGTCTAAACATAAAATAGGATGCAGCTCATTGATTGGAATGTACTTATATAATATCGTAAGTGGTAGAAATACATTGTGCTTTTCACTGAACAGTCAACTACAAAGGGATCCACTCTACAAACAGTAAGGGTACTACATAAGAACATGTGATTATTATTTCGTCCGAACACATTCCGTTATAGTACCGATAAAACAATGAAACACAGCTCACATTGCGGCGATGCTCTAATGAATCGATAGAATTGGCTACCCTACCATTATTAATTAGCACTTTCGCCCTCTCCTGTACACAGTCGAGAAGCTCCAAAATAGAGTTCGAAGCACCGGTACATACATAAGAGTTGTATTCTAACTTAGGTCGGATATAAGTCTTGTAAATATTTAGGAGATCGGATAAAGTAAAGTGTTTCTTAAACCGTTTTAAAAAGCTAAGGTACTTGAATGCATCTTTCGACACTCGAAATATATAATCGTTTCAACGAACTCCTAAATATCTACATGAACCACGGTCACAGATATCACCACACCACCACGTCTGTGTATCAGAAAACAACATTTGGTCTTTCGTCTATTAAAATAGACTCTTTTCGACCATACTTAAGATTCTCGCCAGAGCCGTTTTGAGCGTGTCATCATATTTCGCCTTTTCGCTCCAATCTTTAAGAGACTTGACCTACGATAATAGGTGATAACAAATGTTGTTGTTCATCTGTGAGAGAGTAAATAGGATTGGAAGTGGAAAAAAGGAAGTCGTTAATATGAAAAAAACTGGGAAGATATCCCATCTATAACCACTTTTATAGAGCGATCTCGATATAAATTTAAAGAAATGACTAGCGACAGTAAGACAGTAAGAGCAGTAAATTTCGACACGAGCGCCTAATGCAAAACTCTATCAAACGCCTTGGAAATATCCAAAACCACAACTTTTTTCTCATCAACCAACCATAAACGGATGTGTTCCATCATTCGAAGAGCACCTTCAGCAGGTCACCAGTAGAACGGCGGTATCAACGGTCGATTAGCAAATTTTTGAGCTCTAAATACCTCATATGGTGGTGATTAATTATACTCTTCATGCCGATCAAACTGCTATTGGGCGGCAGATCTAAGAGTTGATAGCCTTACATTAGCAGCGTTATATTAGCAACCTTCCAACAGGAAAAATACCGGTTCGATATGATACATTGAAAAAGTTGGCTAATGGACGCGTAGGCGTCAAAGAGCAATACTTCAGGACCAGTGCTGGTATGCCATCTGGCCCAGAAAACTTGTTGCCTACTTCTAGCTATAGCAGGCTATCTTTTACCCACAGTAGTACACCATGTATTCTTCGCCCAACCTCTGCGTTTGCTTTTAGAAAAATATATACCGTTTTCCTCTCTTTAACAGACAGGTTCTGTCTACATTAGTGGCATGGAAGCTGTCTTCCTAGGCAGTTCATCTGACTTATTCCATAAAATTAATTAAGAATTTTTTTTGAACCAGTTTTTAATATTTACTTTACAAGTATTAGTTGAAAAGCAATTATTTATTAATTCCAATGCTGCTTCAAAAACACTTAAAACAACTTTGGTAGAACATGTTAAGCAAAACCTGAAAAACTATTTAAAAAATAATTTCATTTAAAAATTATTTCTATTCAAAAAACTTGTTCAAGTGATTTTTAAAAACTTTTCCAATATTGTAAAATTCCTTTATATAAAATTACCAACATACTTACATACGAGGGTGGATTGACATTGAAGCCACCTAGCGCTAGATGGCAGCACAAAAACAAAAACTTTTTCTTTCTTAGAAATTACGATCTGTCAGACGTAAGCTGTTAAAATTTTAACCAAATTCATCGATTAGTTTATTTGCTGTAGTCGTTTGAAGTAAGCAACTTTTGTGTTTCTAGGAAAATGGAAATAGTGAATTTCGTGTAGTGATTAAACACTATTATTTGAGAGGCAAAACGGCGAAAGAGACAAAAGAATAGCTTGATAAACATTACGGCGAATCTGCTCCGTCAGATTATATGGTAAAATATTGGATTCCTGAATTTAAACGGGGCCGAACAAGCCCTGCAACAATCAACAGGAAGGCCAAAAGAGCTGGTTACTGAAGAAAATATCAAGAAAATTGTCGATATCGTTATGAATGATCGCCGGGTCAAAATACGTGAGATTGCTGAAATGGTAAACATATCATATGAACGTGTGTTCAACATTTTGCATGAACATTTGCATATGAAAAAGCTATTGGCAAGATGGGTGCCGCGATTGCTCAGTGTTGAACAAAACCGAGTTCGACAGATCACTTCGCAGCGGTGTTTGGACATGATAAAGCATAATCCTGCTGATTTTTGGCGTAGATTAATAACTGTTGATGAAACGTGGGTCCACCACTACACACCTCAAACCAAAAATCAATCGAAGCTATGTGTGGAAGCTGGTGGAAGTGCTCCGTAGAAGGCGAAGACAGCGAAATTGGCTGGCAAGGTTATGGCCACTGTATTTTGGGATGCACACGGAATATTGCTCATCATCATTATGTATTATCGTGCATTATTGGATCAATTGGTTGATGCAATCAAGGAAAAACGACCACATTTTAACAAGAAAAAAGTGCTCTTTCTTCAAGACAACGCACCAGTTCACACAGCATTAGATACGATGCTAAAACTACGTAAAATCTGCTTCGAATTGGTTGATCATCCACCTTATAGTCCAGACTTAGCCTCTAGTGACTTTTTCCTGTTGCCAAACTTGAAAAAATGGCTCGCAGGAAAAGGATGCATCTCAAACGAAGAAGTGATTACCGAAATTAATGCGTATTTTGAGGAGTTCCCAAAATCGTATTATTCAAATGGTATAAAAAAGTTGGATTATCGTCTTACTAAGTGTATTGAGCTAAATGGAGACTATGTTGAGAAATTAATGGTTTTTGAAAAAAAAAAAAAAAAAATTTCCTACTTAGGTAGCTCCCATATCAATCCGCCCTCGTACCTATGTTTGTATTTATGTAAGTAGTATAGTAGTAGTGTTAGTACAAGTAGTAAAAATAAGTATTTACGAATTTCAACACCGTATTCCCATAATACGAGTAATTTAATCAAATTAATTAAATGGCTGAAGTGATTTCAAGCATTTTATTCAACATTATCTCTACACGCACACACACTGTGTGACTATAACACATTTAAAAAATTCTTCTTCAGCCTCATTTAAAAACTCATAATGAATTTGAAAATGGTGAGATGAGGATGATTCATTTGAATATAATTACAAAAGTAATTAGAAAATTTCTAACAAATATTGAAAAATAAAAATAAAAAAAAATAGTTTGCATATGAATGTTGTCAGAACAAAAAATTAAACAGAAAATGGAAATGTTTCCTAGTTTAACTCAACTATTCAGCTCATAATTTCCAATTAGAAAACAGCACAACCATTAATCTTAGAATAGTGAAAGCTGTTGGCAAGTAAAAGTGTGAAATAAGAGGTTAAAGCCGACTATTTAATACTCTGCAATGGAATTCAAATGAAATTTCATCAAACGGTAAAGCTAATGTTTATTAACAAAGGAAGGACCTGAAGCGCAGGTTACTCTAGATAATATATCGGCCAAGATGTTAAAAGCATGTCCCAGAGCCACCGCTCATCTCTTACTCCCTGTGTTCATGAAAATATGGTAGACAGAGGAATTGCCAAGAGAATGGTTGGAGGGAATTTTGGTCACAATTTCGAAAAACCGCGTTCTAAGCCAATGCAAAAACTACAGAGGTATCATGTTGTTCTCAATTCCATCAAAGATAATAACTAGGATTCTGTTAACGGTATAAACGATAAACTAAAGTCGCCCATACCAATACAGCAAGCCGGGTTTCGTCCAAACCGTTGTTGTGTTGACCACATTAACACAATGAGAATCATCATCGAGCAGTCAGTCGAGTGGAAAACAGCCTAACAACTCGTATTTGCTAATACTTGTATTCAAATAAAATGAACACTCATGAGCACTCAGGAAAAAAAAACTACTGAATATTTCCCCAAATTTCTTTTTTTATTTGGAAGTACAATCATTCCGGTTAATAATGGAAAATAATTTCATTCAAATGGCTGTCTCGGCTGGCCATGCAGTAGCGTACGCGATCGGTCCAATTTTTAAGCACATTATCGATTGTGTGCAGCTGTATTTCACCAATGGCTTCACGAATATTGTCCTTTAAAGCGTCAATTGTCTCTGGCTTGTTGGCGTAACACTTATCTTCGACGGCACCCCACAAATAATAGTCCAACGGTGTCAAATCGCAGCTCCGAGGTGGCCAAACGACATCAGCTCTGTGGCTGATGCGTTCTTCAAAACCAGGGCGCAAAACATCGAGTGGAGCTTCGGCTGCGTGGCACGTAGCGCCGTCCTGTTGAAACGAAATGTTGCTAATATCCTCCTCTTCAATTTTTGTGAACTAAAATTTGTTCAACATGGCCCGATAACGATCGCCATTGACTGTAACGGCCACTCCTTGCTCATTTTCGACGAACAATGGCCCAACTCTGCCTCTGGACCAAAATCCGCACCAAACAGTGACTCGTCTTGGGTGTATCAAGGTATTCGTGCGGGTTTTCTGTGCCCCAAATGCGACAATTTTGCTTGTTTACATGCAAAATCGGCATCTTCTGTAAGTCGATCGATCAAAGTAATGTCGCAATATTTCCCAGCGTTGTTCAAGAGTATACACAACCACATGCTTTCAGAGGAAGGATAAAACTAATTATCTCTCAAATCAGACACGAGCTAAGTGTTACCATTCACGAAAAAAGCACGTTGAAAAAAAACGTTAGTTGGCGGACCCGATATTATAAGTATTTTCTGAGAAATGAATGAATGCTATGAGTATGAGTACTACGTTTGATTCGTAGTCATTGCTAATTAGACTTATTTATCATCGTTATTGTGAGTATGAATGAGTGTAATGAATATTTACATTTGATTGATGTGTACTCTCTTATACTTATAAATTCATGAGCAGCATAGCTAATATCTGATACCACTGCTCACTCTACTCATCATCTGGAGTCGTAGATGTAGACCTATAGAGCATTGCCAAGAAAAAAGTGGTTCATTAGGCTAGAAATCTCTTGTAGAGAACTAAAAATCAAATATCCTCTCTAGAAAATTATATGTGACCTTGTAGTCAACACGAATATGTCTATGGTCTCCAATGATCACAGGGCGCTCATTGTGATTGAGCCAGGAGTTGACTGTATTTAGCCTTGCAGTCAACAGCACAGCATTTAACAGCATAGATGGAATGCATGACGGCGGAGGGGAATAGCACCTAAGCTGATACGACATGTAACACATAAGCTGAAAAGTGCCGGGCCTAACACATATATGGCGCTAGTTTTATTGCATTCACCTCTTTTTTAGTTAGTCCTATCCTTCAAAAGACAGCTGTTAAATTTTCGTGATATTGTTCTAATTAGTTTTTGAGTTATTGTGCTAAGGGTGACGCTACTTTTGTTATTTTCATAACAATGGATCAAAAACAATTTTGTGTTTTGATTCTACACTGCCTCTTGATGGAAAGTGTAAACAAAGTAATGACTTGAAAAGTGTCATGGGGACTCCACTCCATCAGAAAAAACAGTGTGGTCTTCTAAACACCGATGATGAAGAACGCAGTGGACGTCCAAATAAGGCGGTAACATCAAAAACCATCAAAAAAACTCACAAAATCGTTTTGAATGATCGGAAAGTGAAGTTGTGTGAGATATCAATAGAACGTGTTGGCATGAGCATTTGACTATGAGAAAAAACTGTACAAAGTGGGTGCCACGTTTGCTCACAAAACAAGAAAGTGTTGATGGCTGCAGTATTGCTCCTACACACACGGAATTACTCCCACATCTATCGTATTCGCCAGATTTCGTTTTCAGCGCCTACTGGCTGTCCGCAAACCTCAAAAGAATGCTTCCCGGTAAGAGATTTGCGCGAATGCAGAGGTTATAGCTGAAACTGAGACCTATTTTGAGGAAAAGATAAATCGTTCCTTAAAAGTAGTATTGAAACAATAGAGCGGCGATTGTTTCAGATTGTTAAACTTAAATATAGAAAATGCTCTGCTGTACGGCTGTGAAACGTAGCGAATGACAAAGTCACTTTGTACAAAGCTCCTTACTTTTATCAACAGAAGTCTGAGAAAGATCCTCAAGATCTAGTGGCCAAATACAAAATCAAACCCGGAATTACGAGCCAAATGTAAGCAAATCCCGATACATCTGGAAATAGAAAAGTTGAATTTGGATTGAGCACTCTCTACAGAAACATCCGACAAAGACAGGACCTTCAATGGAACCCACAACGGTCTACACAGACGAGGTAGGCCAAAACACCCATGGAAGCACACCATAGAGAAGGACATACAACAATTAGGATATTATTTCAATGAGGTGAAGAACATAGCGAAGGACCGAAGTAAAAGGAGAAATTTTGTTAAGGGCCTATGCTCACGTGGAGATATCGCCGCTCACTCATGGCCGTGTTGAAATACGACAGTTTAAAAACGACAAATCTGCTGATTTAGATAGCCTGCCCGCTGAATAATGTAAAGCCGGTGGTGAGTGCTGGTTAGGTGCATGCACCAGCTTATCGGTAGAATATGGTTCGAACAAAGTAAGTCTAGCGTTTGGAATTTTATTGCCCTCCGTCCTGTCCTGACGGAGGGAACCCTACAACATGTGCCAACCACAGGAGTATAAACCTTGTCCATATCGCATACAAAGCCCCTACGAGCGTATTATGTGAACGACTGAAGCAATTCGCCAACGCATATTGCACTATCAGTGCGGGTGCAGACCTGGTAAGTCCACCATTGAATAGACTCATGAAAATCAAGTAGATACGCATCGCCTTTTTGTCGGCTGCAAAGCAGCCTTCGATAGCCCGATAAGATCGCGTGTATGCCGCAATATCAGTGCTTATGTTCCTTCAAAATTGGCAAGACTATGCAGAATGACGTTGAGCAACTCTTGCAGCTCCGTCAAGATAGGAAGGGAACTCTCAGAACCTATTGAGACTGCGTGAAGTTTTAGAGAAGGCGATTCCTTATCGTGCAATCTTTTAAATTTCATTATTGAGAGCGTTCTACGGAAGGCAGATGTATGAAAGTGTCCAGGTCTTTGCATACGCTGACGATATTGGCTTCATTGAGCGTACCGAGCGAAAAGTCACTGCTGCCTTCAGTGCCTACGAAAAAGAGTCTGCTAAAATAGGTCTAACGCTGACTGAGGTTAAGACGAAAAATAGATTGTCGACAAGTAGGGACGTGCGGCGTATTAGCTCCCAGGTTAAGGTTTGGTAAATGAATTCATCAGACTTGGCCCTGCCATAAACCGCAGCAACGATTTGAGTTTTGAGGTCAAGCGTAGAATCACTCTTGCCAGAAGGTGTTATTAAGGTTTCAATTGGCAATTGGGTAGTAGATACCTGTCCCTGTTACTAGTCGCTCATCCTCCCTGTTCTTCCTTATGGAGCAGAACCATGGACGTTGTTACGCACCGATGTAACTGCCTTGGGTGTGTTCGAGAGAAAAGTTCTACTTAAGATCTTTAGTCCCTTGGCGATGTATTCCGTATTCGAACTAAACATGAGCTGTACGATATGGACGTTGCTCAGCGAATGAAAATCTAAATGCTACGCGGGCTACAATATGTTGTTCGAATGGAAGATGCTCCAGCGAGAAGAGTGTACTATTTGAAAGTCAGTGGGCGGTAGAGGACGTCCTTGTCTACGCTGGAAAGAACAGGAAACGCCGAGGAAACTCTATCCATGATGAGTATGACCAATTGGCGAAGGCGCACACCAAACACAAGTGCCTATAACAGGCCGAAATTCGGTAAACTGGTTGTATGTATGCTCCCCTGGGAGCCGAAAGATATAAGAAAAAGAAGAATAGAGTAACGGCGATTTGAAAACTTGTGCTATATGGGCTCTAGTAATGATGATATACAGACATCCTTAGTCTTTTTCTATTTACTTGATATGCAATTTATGAAACCGCAGTGAATTGTAGTGACGGGAAAGGTGGTTATAGCCGTTAAAAATTCGACATAACCAAAGAGAAATTGACATGCAATGTTGCCACCCCGAAAAAGAACTTTATGAGGTGTCTCATAATAGTAATTGAAACCAATTGGATTCAATTGTTTACAAATACTTTTTAACTTAAAGTTTAAGTTTGATTTTATTGAAACGCTTAATTAGAGCTGTATTCGTCTATAGGTGTAGGGTATCAAAACCATTTTTTAATAAAATATTTTTGCAGTTTGACATGCACAATTATTGTATTTTTATTTAAATTCCTCTCACCATCTCATTCTCTATGACCCCTATGCTATCACCATTTCCTTGAAAAAAAATGTTTGTTTTACTGTGTTTGCGGTTTAATTTCATCCATCAATGACTGACTGTCTGCATAAGAATCTGTCATTTGTTCTATCAGTGCTACTCTCTAGTTTTTCTTTTTGTTTTAAAATTTACAGCTTAATCATTTAAACTGACAGCAATAGCGTTAATAATACTATCATAGTTGCACGGTCGTATGCGCAAACAACCTTAATACGTGGCCACAAGTACCGAAAAAAAAGCTTTTTTCTAAAAATATGAATTTTTATCCAAATATTTTTGTTGTTGTTGTTGGAAAAATATATACAGTTAACAAAAATATTGCAAATGCAATAGAGCAAAAGAAAAAAGAAAACTGTAGGAAACCAAAACTAAACACACGCTTTCGATGCATATCACAACAGTCAGAGGGGAAAGTTTACTTACATTTTGGCTTAGCAATCGAAGCGCCAATTGTCTCTATAAATATAAGCAAGTGATAGATACCATATTAACACAAGACTTCAAACTACTTTATTTGCTGTTTGAATTACTTATACAAAATACCCTGTTCGCATGGCACAATTGCAATTTGCCTGTAAATTGTGCTTTACAAATGGAAAAAAGTTTAACATCTTAAATAAGCGCCTTCGTTTAGAATACCAAGATTGTACAATCAATCTCTAAAATCTTCATAAAGGGTCAAAGTGTGATATTAGTCTCAAAACTTCATTGGAAGCTACATGCAAAGGAGCGGGTAAAGAAGGCCTGTGTCGCGTTTTATCCCTGTAACTCTACGTCTACTCACACCACAAATGATGCTCTGGATGTATAATCTGATAGTTCTGCCAATTCTCGCATATGGCTGAATGGGTTGGTGCGGAGCCCTTAGTAAGAGACGTATAGCACTAGATTGGAGAGAGTTCAGAGGACTGCGTGTTTGGGTGTCACCGGTGTTTGCCGGTTATGTTCCAGTGCTGCCCCCAACATTCCGCACTTACTATCTATTTATCTCCACATTTTATCACCTTCGGCGCAGAGTGCAATAAGGTTGAAAGCAATCGGTATCTGGGGGAAATCGCTCAGTGCCCAAGATAGCATTTTGGGACCTCTTACTGTGTATCTAAGGTAATTGGCGGCAGACTTGGTTATCCGTAGACTAGACTTCTCCACTGTGCCGCTGTGGTAGTCTGCCACTGTGGTATGGTATGTAAGACACCCGCCTGCCAACCAGAAGGTCGTCAGTTCAGTACCAGGCCAGACCATCTTAAAAAAGAAAAAAGTTTTTCGACAGCGGTATTACCTCATAAGATCAGCTAGTAACTGGTTATGAGTATAAATACTATTCAAAACTTCTCTAAATGCATTTGTCGTTGGGAGCCGGTAATACACAGTAGGTCCCTTTCAATGACTGAGAGAAGTACCCATGTTCCTTCTCCGACTACCAGAGGTCCCTAGCATTTTTACGGCTGAGATTTGTGTGATTATGCAGGCAAATCGGGGGCAGATCGGGGGTCTGTGGGAAGGATCGGAATTTTCTCTGATAGTCAGCCTGCTATCAGGGCCCCGGTGTCGCCTAGTAGCTCGGCTTTAGTTCTCCTTGGTGGTACATATATTATTTCTCCGATTAGGTTTAATGGGACATCGTTGATAATGAAGAGGCTGATGAACTTGCTAGGAGATGTGGAATTTATCACCTCTTACTCTGACATCCGCTGCCCTAGAATTGTAGTTAAAGGGCAAGTCTATAGTTTCTTTCGTGAGAGGGCGCTATGGCCTCGGTATGACAGTGGCATGACACTGAAACTACTGAAAACTCCCCGTCACTCCATTTTCAAACTCATTGCACGGCTGTACACGGGACATTGGCTGATCGGAACGAACGCAAAGAAAATGTGTTTGCCCTTCTAACTTCACTGCAGAAGCTGCAAAAGTATCTTTGAGAGGAAAACAATTGTTCACTTTCCGTGTGTATGACCGGGTGTGCCGCTAAGATGACGGTGATACTTTGGCGCATATTTGTTCAATGGTTTGGCGCAGTGCGCAGATCTGGATCTCTTGAACTTCTCCACTTCATAAGCAGCCTAAGATGGCTATAATCCCATTTTCCCCTTCATTATCTTTTAGGGTGGTTTTTTACCTGTGATCTGGCTTGATTTTAAAACGGCACTTTATTGTTAATTGTAGTTTGTCTCGTCTAGGTTAACAAGCCAACTTAAAATAAGCACATTTCGCACTGACAAACGCGTGATAAAAATTAAAGATTAAATTGATTCTGCAGTAATCCACAACTGAAACTGAATTACTTACAATTTAGGTGATTTGTTCTTAAAATTTTGGAATTTTAAATGAGTGAATCAATTACTAAAAAAAAGTTGTCTTGCTGTTTAAATAGAAGGTATTAAATGAAGACATTGTATAACGATGAAGGCTTATTCTTAATCTTCGCTTGTTTTAACCAAATTTGGTGCGATTATAACATAAGCCCTCCATATACCATATACACGAAAAACTAAAAAAAAAAAAAAAATCTTCTCGAACCATTTTAATTACGGTAGGATATCGCTCTTTAATAGCGACAATGCAAAATTTTTTACAAGAGGAACTTGATAAAGTATGGATAAGCCTATGAACCGATTTCTGTTAAACATTAATAAGATATTAGATGAGGCAAAATGTCTTACATTACTTCAGCAGCTAACGGTTGTTATACTGTTAGGCACAGCGACCTATACCACATTCCGACTAAATATACTACCACCATATTCAGTGGCTTTGTAAAGATAAAAAGGAAATTTATTTACTTAGAAATTCAGACACATTTTAATTTTTAACCACAGTTATCATATTTAAGGCCTTGACTGTATTGTATTGGTTTATCAAGAACTAATTAGAAAATGCATTTGAGCGTATAAATAATGTTTTTTGTACAAAATCAACAACATTTACATTCAAAGACGAGCGTTCAAATGCAACAAAATATATTTAATGAAAACAAGCGAGGGTTGTTTATTAAATTCAAGAAATATACTTCAATTTTTAGAATCTGACACATTTTATTTATTTTATGCATTTGCTTTGAAAGTACAGTACTGAGTTGATAAAGATAATTATTTTAGGGATATAAAAAAGTACCTAGTGCAGTCAGATCTTTCATTTTCAGCGTGACTCTGGTCATGATACGGTACCCCATACAGCGTAGCTTTGTTAAGGCGGTAATTTTTATAGTTTTAAGCAGCAAGAAAGTGCTTACTACGTACTGAGCCTTGGCAATACCCCGCGTTGAGGATCACTACGCCCTAGACCAGCGTCAGGCAAACTAATATTAATGCATTTTACAACTGTGGTAATAATTGGGAGTCTCTCACTTAGGCCATTTTGCAGTGTATTTTTCCACTTGTTTTCTCTTTGCTTCTCTTTGTCTAGTTTTTACTTATTTTTACCTATGCGTGTGAGTACGTACGTATGAAAACAGAAGAGCAGCTCTTTGCCTGAATCTGCTCTAGAGCCTGTTTAGCTGCTCTTCGTTGAATCGATACTCTTAGTTCTTCTATGCTATTGACCGCTGCAGCGATTATAGTTTTATAAAATCTGCTTAAGATTTTGGTAAATTTCAACGTTAATAAGTTAACTGGGCCGGAGGGCATTCCCGGAGTTCGAAGCGTGCGCATGCATTAGCTCAGTGTGTTATATAGCGCCGGTTTTTTTCCATCTTGCTGGAAGGTTGCTGATGTAACGCCAATTCTTAAAAAAGGCGAGGCTAATATCTCTGAGGACTACCGGCCAATAAAAGTTTGTTCCACACTTTGTAAAGTTATGGTGAGTATGACTAATTACCACCTTATGATGTATTTGGTGTCCAACGATTTGCTAAGCGATCGTAAGCATGGTTTTAGCAATGGCCGTTTTACTGGTAACCTGCTGGTGTTACTCTCAGAGAAATGTAACAGGACCATTCGGTTTCGGTAGTCACTGCTCTTGATTTATATCGAGCTTTCGCAGAGATCGCTTTATGAGAGTGGCTATGAAACTTTGTTTTATTCCATTTCAAAGTTCTATACCTTTAGAAATAATTCCTTTTTTGACCGCATCGTTCGTATGTGTAATAGGTTTACCCGCGAAAGTTTTTCATGCCGCTTTTACAATATATGCGGGTAAATTCAAATCAAACGTCCATAAACCCTTATTTCTCATCCCCCTTCCCACAACCTATTTTTCTAGTATAGTATGGGTATTACTTTATGTTTGCGGGACAATAAGACTCTTGGAAGGTCGGTCACTTTTACACTTGCTGTGTTTGATAGAAGAAGACGGAACGTTGGGGGAGGTACCTTCTTCATTTCCAATACCAAGGCTCACTAAGTTGCCGTTTTCCAGCTTGTTAGCACATGGCGATATGCATTGGTGTTTGGTTGGCCTGCGGCTGGTGGCGAACTCTAGTTTCTCTCCGGTTTCTGGCCATTGTGCTGTTCCTGTTTTCTGTGTTCTTCTGTTCCTTTTTGCTGTTTGTTATATTGTTGTTGTTTCCAGTGTTTCCTGTTTGCTGTTTGGTGTTTTTCACTTTTATCTTGGCCACCAGTCCGGAGCCATTTGGTACTTATACTCTTAGTAGCATTTATGCTAAGAAGCCTGACAGGAGGCTTATATCTGGTACCACGAGTGGCCTCGGTAAGATAAGGCCACCTTTTAGAAGCAACGTGGTGGTTGTTGTTTAGACCAAAATCGCGGGAAAAGCTATGCTAGTTCGTTGTGTGTTAATCGAGCGCCGTGACTTATAGAGGTAGAGGTCATGTCCAAACAACATGGCTTAGAATTGGTACTCACTGGTCGTTTTCATCATAGCTGGGGGTGTTGGTGGACAGGTACTCACGTTAAGCAATTGACTCAACCTATTTTTTTAGTATCAATACAATACACTGCTTGAGTAGGGGTTTCCCCTGGGTGCTTGTCTCAATAGAAAAAAAAATTGGAAGTTTAAGCTTCATTAACACGTTTGCATACTGAAACTCTTTGAAGGTGCGTCACTTGAATAATTGCAATTAAGCGGAAATTTTAATAATTTTATTTAAAGTCGTCTTTATTACCTAAACACCACTTTTAAATATTATTTTTTTCTACCCATAATTTTTAATCGACCCTCGTTACCACACGAAAACTAATATACAAATTTCCTCAAAGCTAGCCATAGAACTCAAACGGATATATTATCTGGAAAGAATTTAATAACAAAATACATTTTAAAATGCGAATGAATCAATCGAGTAGTTTTCCGCAAATATGAGTGAAAACATGTATTAATTTAACCACATTATTAGCTAGCATTCAGTCAGTCAGTCAGTCAGTCAGTAAGTCGTTTTCATTAACAATTCTATTAAATTTTGTTTCATTATAAATTACCAAAATTTCATTAAATTGACTATACAATATGAATTCAATTTAACACTCCATGTTACCAACTCTGACATCAGTTTTTAGATATGAATGAACGTACTCGTACATATGATGATGGTAATGCTCTTAATCACACAATATTTATAAAAGTGTTGGTTGATTGGTTAGGTTAGATTGGCTTATTGGTTGCATTTTCATTAAAATTTCATTTTATTTTTTCTTTTATTTTTTGTTTTTTGCCAATACCGGAAAAAATATTTTTAGCTTTTCATGGAAAATTTTATAATTTTCATCCTTTCGGTTTCATGGCTTCATGTCATCATCTGCATACATATACAATTTCATCTATTTTTTCTTCCATATCATATGTATATGGATAATGGAAAATAATAACAATAATGTGATGTGATATGATGCTGTAGGGTTCACGAGTATATTATTATAAAATCCTATTGAATGTTATGACCTTTCCACGCTTCACCTTGCCTCCTTTTTTGAGGTCCACCACAATACGTTGATGATGATGATGATGATGAGTTTATAATAATTTGGTCTCTGCTTACAATTATTGTTTAAAAATAATGTATTCAGCCATTCAACAGGGCTGAAACCGGAACAGGTGAGTGTGTTGTCTGTGTTGGCCATGTGTCTTAGCCATATTAGTATTATAAAATAATTAATTACATAAATTTTTTTATTTTTAATTAAAATGGCCTGCTATAAAAATAAATAAAGTTATCAAATTTTATTTAAGGCTAGTTTACATGATAGGTAATACTTTACGTTCGTAAAATCAGAGAGAAAATATAATATTCCACGGATTTTTCTACGTGTACACGACACGTAAACAACCAAAGTAAAATGAAAGCAATCGTTTTGAAAGAGATCTTTAGTGCGTGCGAAGTAAATTTGCAGTATTCTTTGTTTTTTTTTTATTTGTTTACTTAAAAATACAACCCTGATATAATGAAGTGTGATGGTTTAGAAAAAAAAAAAAATTTAAAAACCAAGAGAGCTGTACAACTGCCATTCAGGGTTGTCAGATCTGGCGATTTCTCGACAAAAGTGACGATTTTAAAAGTTATTTGGCGACCTAATTTTCGGTTTGGCGACATAGCGATTTTTAAAATAGTTGACGATTATGTTGGTTATTTTTGACAAAAAGTACGAAAAAATAAAATTATTACGAGGGAGGATTGATATTGAAGCTACCTAAGTAGGAAAAAAACATTTTTTTTCAAAAACCATTCATTTCACAACATAGTCTCCTCTAGGCTCTATACACTTAGTAATTCGATTTTCAAACTTTTTTATACCATCTGAATAATACCATCTGAATAATACGATAATTGGGAACTCCTCAAAATACGCATTAGTTTCGGTAACCACTTCTTCGTTTGAGATGAATCTTTTTCTGCGAGCCATTGTTTCAAGTTTGGAAACAGGGAAAAGTCACTAGGGGCTAAACCCGGACTATAAGGTGGATGTTCAACCAATTCTAAGTCAATTTCTCGTAGTTTTAGCATCGTATCTAATGCTGTGAACCGGTGCGTTGTCTTGAAGAAAGAGCACTTTTTTCTTGTTTAAATGTGGTCGTTTTTCCTTGATTGCATCAACCATTTGTTCCAATAATGCACGATAATACCCTCCTGTGATTGTGGATCCCTTTTCAAGTTAATCGATGAGCAATATTCCGTGTGCATCCCAAAATACAGTGGCCATAACCTTGCCAGCCGATTTCCCTGTCTTCGCCTTCTTCGGAGCACTTCCACCAGCTTCCACCCAATGCTTCGATTGATTTTTGGTTTCAGGTGTGTAGTGGTAGACATTCATTAGACAGTCATTAATCTATGCCAACCATCAGCAGGATTATGCTTTATCATGTCCAAACACCGCTGTGAAGTAATCTGTCGACTCATTTTTGTTCAACACTGAGCAAACGTGGCACCCATCTTGCCGACAGCTTTTTCATATGCAAATGTTCATGCAAAATGTTGAACACACGTTCATATGATGTGTTTACCATTTCAGCAATCTCACGTATTTTGACACGGCGATCATTCATAACGATAACGAGGATTTTCTTGATATTTTCTTCAGCAACCACCTCTTTTGGCCTTCCTGTTGATGGTATTGTTGCAGTGCTTGTTCGGCCCCATTTAAAATCAGGAATCCAATATTTTACCATATAATCTGATGGAGTAGATTCGTTGTAATATTTATCAAGCTTTTCTTTTGTCTCCTTCGCCGTTTTGCCTTTCAAATAATAGTGTTTAATCACTACACGAAATTCACTTTTTTCCATTTTTCAAGAAACACAAAAGTTGCTTATTTCAAACGACTACAACAAATAAACTAATCGATGAATTTGGCTAAAATTCTAACAGCTGACGTTTGACAGCTCGTAATTTCTAAGAAAGAAAAAGTTTTTGTGTTTGTGCTGCCATCTAGCGCTAAGTAGCTTCAATGTCAATCCGCCCTCGTATTTTAGCATTTTTATGTGTGAAATTCAGGAACTTAGAGTATTCTAATATGACGATTATAGATGGCAGCGGAACTTTAGTTGTGTTCTCGGCAAAGAGAACTTTAACAAATCGAAACAAATTATTTCTTATTTATTTAAAAAAATTTTTTTTTATTAAAAAAAAAAATTGATTTGGCGATTTTGGCGTTTTTTTAATTTGAATTTGGCGAAAAACCGTAAAAATGATCTGACAACCCTACTGCCATTTTCATCTGTAATTTTCCTCGACGTCGTACGCACTCATTTCATATTAACTTTACAAGATACTATCTGCTCTCTTCTACATAAAAACTTGACATATCGTACGACTTGTATTATCGTGTAAGCCCCCCCTTTAAAGATTTTTGAAAGCCAATTATAATCATGTGTTGGTGGCTGAAGAGTGAAAACTAAAAAATTGATTTTTTACGTATATGCTCACCACATCTAGAGGTTGCAACCCAAGGCAATTATCTTACTTGATAAATAATAAATGTTACCTTGGATTTTCCGTAGCGCCACCTAGGAAGCTAGTCCTGCGAGCCAAGACGGCATGACAGTCGCCAAGTAAATATTCCGATGCCTCAGCATACATTGATCAGTAGTATCAATACCCAAGAATAATAAAAGAATACCCTTTCGCCTGTCTCAATTCATGGGAGGTATGGGAAAGTTGATACAATAGTACTTTTTTTGGTACTATTTAACTTCAAAAAATACCATAGCCCTAACAGATTTGTAACTCTCATTAATAATTCACTTTTCCAAATTTTTTTTAATTTTTTTAATTTATCGGGTGAGTTTTGAGCCCTTTAGATCTGGTTAAATCGATTATGAGATCTGACTTTTTTTCCATGTCCCGCTATAAATTTGGTCAGTTGAACTCGTATATACATTTTGGCGATCAATCTGCATTAAGTATGACGACGATGCAATGAACCGACAACAGATATCCCGAACTATTCATTTGATGAGCAGATGATTGATATCTCTTACGGGTAGATGCCCCGCACGTCGGGTTATTCGGTCAAAACCGCGACCGGTTGGCCACAAAAATCTTATCTGTGCTACGCCCAGTGGTGTTGTTATCTTGGCCCCGGGCCATCCATAGTCATTCGTCTAATAAAGAATTTTCCAAAAGGCAGTATGGTATACATGGATCGATTGTTCGCAACAATACCACTGTTAGAAGCTCTAGACGAAATTGGTTACCTAGCGACTGGTAAAAGTATGGCAAACAGAGTTCCCAAAAGCGTGAAATTTCCCTCGGACAAAAAAATGAATCGAGATGACATCTGCCAATTTACGAATGGAGAGAACGTAGCTGTTGTAAAATTGAAGGACACAAAGGCAGTGATTGTTACGTCAACTAATTGTAGTAAGATTTTGTAGGAGAAGTTGATCAATGGAATAAAAAATTGAAACGCCGTTTTCACATCAAAATACAACGTCCAAAGAATGGAACGTTAAACTATTCTTCACTTAAACTTTCCAGAATACCATTTTTAACTTTTAAAATGAAATGACGGACTTCATTTGAAGCTCCTGAGCGAGTCGAAATTTTAAGCTTTCTAATAACTTCATGCATTTTCCGATGAACCCCAAGACTGTGCCGAACAGTTGTGAAAGTCATTCGAAATTCGACATAATAAGGCGGCAGGCGGAGATGGACTACCAGCGGAAATTTTACGGGTGAACATCCAAGCCACAGCTGAACTTCTACTTCCTCACTTCACATCAATATGGGAGGAGGAGAGGCTGCCTCCTACGTGAAAAAAGGACATCATTGTAAAGTTACAAAAAAGTGGCGACTTGAAATCTATACTAATTGGAGAGAATAACTCTACTTAACACCATATATAAGATACTTGCAGTCATAATACAGGGGAGGCTTCAGAGCAGAATACTGCGAGACGAACAAACTGGCTTCAGACCGAATAGAAGCTGCGTAGATTAGGCCAACACTTTACGAATAATCATTGAAAAGTCCATAGAATGGCATTCCCTCCTCTATCTACTGTTCGTCGATTTCAAGAAAGCGTTTGATACCATCAGGCGAACGGCTATACGGAAAGCACTAAGAAAAAAAGGAGTACCCCAGAAGATAATTCGAATTCAACAGAGCGATGTATTAGGATACTGAACTTTCAGTTCTTTACAACTGGAACATCAGCCAACCATTTCGCACCAATGCTGGAGTTAAGCAAGGATGCCCACTATCACCTCAGCTTTCCACCATCGTGCTGGATGACATAATGAGCAAAGTCTGTTCGAAAAGAAAAGGGATCACATGGAGTCTCTCACGTCAACTCGAAGACTTGGACTATGCGGATGATATTTGTCTCGTATAAGATTTCCAATATGCAGTCGGAAATGGAGGAGCTAGAAAAAATGGCTCGTAGTGTTGGACTTGAGATAAACATCAAGAAAACCAATGTGATGAGAATAAACCATAGGAGCACGGGATCTACAGGGTTAACCAGTCGAGTATACAGATAGCTACTGCTATCTAGGAATACAATGACTACAATCGGTGGCGCAGAGACAGACGTAGATAACAGGCTCAATAAAGCGAGAGCGGCATTTGGACGACTACAGTCAGTGTGGAGAAGTTCACATATATCCAGGCGGACTAAGCTCAGAATATTCCGCTCATGTGTTAAATCAGTACTGCTGTATGGTATTGAAACCTGGTTTACATCGAATACATTAACAAGTACCTCAGAATCATATGCAGAATATTCTGGCCTAACACCATAAGTAACACAGAACTCTGGAGCATGACTAATGAGGAACCCATACTGAAACAGATAATGAAAAGAAAGTGGGGATAGATCGGTCACACTATACGAAAAAGTCCAGAAAGTATGACTAGAATGTCACTCAAGTGGAACCCTCAAGGCTCAAAAAATCTTGATCGAACTAAGAACTGAGACAGAGCAACCTAACATAGGAGGAGGCAAAGTCAACTGCTGTTGACCGTAAGCCGTGTTAGATTGAGATGCTTTGTGGAAGCCATATGCTCTCAAGGGGAGTACCGGAGGCAAAATGGACTTAATTATCTCTGGGTCTGAAAGGGTTAGCAATTTTCTTTTTAGCAACACTGCATTTGGCAGCTCAGCTGTTTTCGTGTTAACATATTACTGTCAATCATCTTTAATTTGGTCTATAATTTAACCATGAGTCGACTTACAAACAAACAACGCAGATTTTTGAATATTATTATCAAAATTGATGATCGGTTAAGAAAGTGCATCCTGCACTTCTTCCATTATATGTGTACAAGCAAAACTGCTAATGCATCCCCAAAAATGTACTGTTTGGTGTGGGTTATGGGCCGTGGCATAATTAGGCAAGAACGTTATTGTGAATGGCGAGTGCTACCGTACGACGATTACAAAAATATTTTTTTTTTGCCCAAATGGAAGTGCTTGACTTGGCACACGAAACAATGGCCCAAATGTGATGGTAGTTCGGTGAATTTTTCACGGTGAATTTATTTCACCTTTGTGGCTACAAAGTCAATTGGCCGGTCAATTGACCGCCTAGATCGTGCGATTTAAGGCCTTTAGACTACTTTTTGTGGCACTATGTTATGGATCATGTCGATGCTTTTATTGCTCCGAGACCTCTGCATATCTTCATTGTGAAATCTGCAGTTCTAGGGACCCTCTGATTATTGACACGTGGTGGTCTTAACTCAATGGACATTAGAATCACAGGCGTATTCCCGATTTTGAGCTGCTGTTAGGCAGGAGTGACGACGTGTACACTGATGTCTATAACCTAAACGGAATTTTGAGGTTATTATGCATGATCGTGGAGAGTGGTACCATGGGGTCCGTAAGGTAAACTCCGGCTGTTTACAGTGGTACACATATAGATCTAAAATGGATAGTGGTGTGTGTACCGGGATATTCGGGCCCAACATAAAAGTGTGGGAACCCATGGGAAAATGGCCCGCCGTTTCCCATGTTATCTCCATCTGTCCACGTATTAATATAGAGCTTGGAATCAGGGGCGCTTCTATTAATATATTCTGCGTTAGTCAAGCGGCACTAAGGGCCCTTTCTTCGGAGTATATAGACTCGAAACTGGTACTCCAGTGCTTTACGAATGACAACAAACTAGCGTTGAGAAACAGCGTAACACTTTGTTGGGTCCCTGGGCATAAGGTTCGCTGATGGACTAGCAAGGCGCGTCTCATCTACTCGTGTAGTGGGACCAGAACCGTACGGTATTAGCTGGTCTACGGCCAAGCGGAAAATCGACGAACGGGAGCATGGGCTACACGCTCGTTATACTGGGCAAAGCGGCTAATGAGACCCTTCACCTACAATAGGGAATTGCGACACATGGGAAAGACGACTATTAGGAGACTTATTGGCTTCACGTCAGGTCATAGCTGTCTTAGATATCACTTTTTGGGCACGGATATGGTGGCTGATTTGGAGTGTCGCCTATGTAGAGCATATTCTCTTCTTTTATGAAGCCCTTTATTGAGTCTGAACAAGTTTGTCGACTACCCATTGGAGACATTGCCGTTTTCATACACAAGGTAAAAGGTATTCTTCTGAAAACTGCTCCTATTGACTCTACCAGACTCTACCAGACTGATCGGACCCAGGGTATTGACTCGATGGGTTTTCTATCTCTGTTGACCATTACGTTGGTGGTTATGATCCCGAAGTATTTGGCACCATAGATCTTTTTAGGTCACAGTGCCATGGCCATTTGGGCCTCTCCGACTTAATAATTAAATAATAAAAATAAGGCTCATGTCTATAGGGACAAGCCCAGAACAATTGGAACACTGAAAGCCAGTATTGAAGAATTTATTCGTAAGATACCAGCCGATATGTTAGAGAGAGTGTGTCAAAATTGGACCCAGCGTATGAACCATTTGAGGTGTAGCCGTGGTCAACATTTACATGAAATTAACTTTAAATATTGACTTATATGGTTCGTTCAATCGATTCAAATAAATATTTCATACATTTCTCTAAAGTGTATGCGTTTTTTTAAATCAAATCCGAAAGTTTTAAAAAAATCACCCGATAGTTTAATGCTTTCAGTACAACTTTTGCTTTTTGTTCTCGCTCTTTCTCTCATAACTTTTACTAATAATTCCGAAAAAATGTTTAGATTTCAAATATTAATTTCCAACATTACTTGAGTGCAATTTAAATATGTGCATATGTATGCGTAATTTAGCTCAGATGATAAAATTCATCAGCAAACATCATCATAAGGATGCATGTACTCGTATATGATGTTAGTGTTTTGCTATGATGTTAATTGTTGTTGTTATTGTTGTTATATATTTTTCTGTAAAACCGTTTATATTTTAATTGCATTATTTTCGCCTTATTTTATCAGCCATAATAATAACAACGTTAACATTGTGGCAACAATCAACTAAAATATATTGTTACAATCTCAACACTACCATGTAAACAGCCACAACAACAACACCAAACAGGAAAGATTCTATCAATGAGTTAATTCACAAGTCGTTTTTGTTGATACTCAACACATGCATATAAACGAACAAATTAAAAAAAAAAGAAATAACGCCTACACAGGAAACTATAGACGGATGCTCTCTCGTATACAAACACACACACTCAATAAGCACCCTTGCATTTTTTAAAAACCCTTCATTTAAATGTGTTTGTGTAATTCAAGTAATGAGGAACTGCACAGTGGTTATGTCATGTCATGAACAAGTAACATAGTCAGCAATTAATGGAATAAAAACCATTTAAAATACATATCAGAGATCAGCCATAAATCGCTTTTGTGCTAATGCTGTGCACAATTCAAAATGTATTTGTGTTGGTGAGAAAATAAGAAATGCACTGTAAGAAATTTGCAATGGGTTAAAAGTAGTATTCAGTTCTTTAAGAAATTAATTTTAATTCCAAATATAAAAATATTAATGTTTTGTGTAGAATTTATAATGCATTGGGGATTAACAAATGCATTAATAATCATAAAATATTCGTTGCACACTGTTAATAATTTTCTTCAGTACATTTAGTGGAAAACAAAAAAATCCACATGTTAATTCGTCGCTGTTTCAGTGACGACTAAATGCAAATGCAATAAGAGAGCTAAAACCAAGAGCGTAAGAATACGTGTGAGTTGAGCTTAAGCAATTGCTCTATGAAATGAACACCATTGTGCTATTCATGCTCACATATTTAGGCAAAGAGCAGCTCTTCTCTTTTATTTTCACACCTACGTACGCAGACGCATTGGCAAAAAGGAAGCAAAAAATAAACAAAGTGTTTGCCTGACGCTGATTTATAACTATAAGATATTACACATAATACTCACAATAGGGTTGGCCATTTAAAAGTTTAAATTTAAAAATCTACTAAAACAAAACCGGTTTGAAATTTTGCCAAATTTATTTTTTTGTTGTGAAGAAGTACAATTGTTCCAGTTAGAAATGAAATATTATTTCATTCATATGGCTGCCGCGGCTGGACCCACAGTACTTTTTCTATCTGATCATTTTTCGAAAACTTTTTCCAGTGTATGTGATCGTATCTCAGAAACGGCATCTCGAATGTTGGCCTTCAAATGCTCACTTGTCTCTGGTTTGTCGGCATAACATTTGTCTTTAACGGCGCCCCACAGAAAATAGTCCAACGCAACATCAAGATTTCGGCTAATTAAACGGCCATCAAACGTTTGACGTAATAAATCCATTGTGGTATGAGGTGTGTGCCAAGTTGCAACATCCTGTTGAAACCAAATATCGTTTATATCGATACCATGAAGAGCGGGCACAAAACATCGGTTATCATGGTGCGATAGGTGTTTCAATTGACCATAATGGTTTCGCCGTCCTCATTTTCAAAAAATATGAACCAATGATGCCTCCGCTCCACAAGCCGCACCAAACAGTCACTGGTAATGGGTGCATTGGCTTCTCTATGGTAACGTTTAGATTTTCTGAGCCCCAAAGACCGCAATTTTGCTTATTAACGTACCCACGAAGATGAAAATGAGCCTCATTCGAAAAGATGATTTTTGCAATTTTGTTGATTTTTTTTTTGCAATTTGCGACCAATTGTCTCTGGCTTGGAAATAAATTTTCAATAAATCCCAACGTTTCTCAAGCTTAAATCGATTCATTTCGTTCAGTGGAGATAATATACTGAATTTTTGTGACAGAATAGAATTACATAAGTATTGCCATATTCGAAATAACCCCTGATTATAATTTAAACCGATTGATAGCCCACCCGATATAAGTAGCAAGGATGTCTTACTCATACTCATAGCAACTTATACTTATAACACTCATACTTATCATAAATGATTCGCATTGTTCATGAATACTCATGAATATTCATGAATATAAGTAGTGGCTATTCAAAAGAAAACACAAACACACAACCTTATAATGAGTATTCAAATGTTTATATTCGAATAATACTCTTTTGGGATCATCTACGCTCAGTGAGTGCAAATGAGTATGAATTAATAGCAGGATTGCCAACCCAATTAAGTCCATTCGGGTTTCATTGGCTATTATATAAAATTTAAAGGTTTTCGTATCTTATTTACAACAAAAATAAGTATAATTTATATATTAGGAGTACAAATTAATTCAGTACTTTTTCAAGCTTAAAAAAGATATTAAGTTAACAAGTTTATGAAAATAAAAATGTATCAAAACACTGCTTACCTAGTTTACCCACCGTTTAGCTAAAAAATGTTGTATCCATCGAAATAGCCAATAGCTAGAGGAACTAATGCTCAGAGAATACGGCGGGTGCGGCATTTAATCGTCGAATTGAACGAAGGAAGCAGTTATAGAACCCAAGATAATTAATTAAAAAACCCAATAAAACCGGGTAGGTTGGTGTTTTTTTAAACCAAGGTTTTTGCCAAGATTTGTCAATAGCGTCAAAAATTTTGTATGAATTTGATGAGTACTTCAAACGTTAGAGTATGAATGCCTATGAGTAACCATTGCAATGAGTATAAATATAAGAATTTATGAATCATGATTCGAGTTTACTCATGTTTTTAGTATTAATTGCTGTTTTCTGATACATATCATATCATACATATCATACCACTGTGCACTAAATTTTCCTGCATTTCGATTACATCGAGGGTGTGTGTATTTCGTTTAACTTTTAAAAGTTGCATACGAAAAACCATAGTTTTTTTTGCAAATGATGGTAAAAATAACTGACTCTGCTGGTTGACTGCACCCACGAGAGAGAATCACAAAGTCAAATCTAATTAAAATATACGAAAATTGATGCAACGCCTTCTATACTCTTACTCCAGCACTTTACGGCTCGAGTGCATTATACTGACATTGGTAAAACTGTAAATGGAATATGGATGGCGATAATGGTGGTGATGCTTGCAGCAGCTGTTAGTGTAACGCAAAATAATTTATTATCAAACTGCTCACTAATGGTGATGCTTTTCTGTTATTACTAGAGTTCTATATTACTCTATACTAACCGCAGTAAGCCGGGTGGAGGGAAGAGTTCATACGGGGAAAGCTTAAAGCTTCTGAAACAATATGTCATTTTGGTACAAACAATGCCACCTTACCACCATATTTCCAAGTATTTTCTCAAACAACAATGTGTCATTGTGTTGCTGCATACAAAAGGAAGACAAATTTGTAACGCTGGTAGTTGCAGTGCGGATTTCCCTTACTGACAGTGTGTATTTTGCCTTGTCACAATGTAAAGCGATAATTTAGAAATTAAATTTCGGTGCGTTTAAATAGATTAAGAGGTTTTTCCGTAGGAAACTAATTAGTATTAAATGTTTGTAAAACAAAAAGTAGTAAAATGAAGTACTTTTTTGAAAATTGAAGTAAGCGAGAAAAAAAGTTTTGTTACGTTTTAAACTTTTTCAACCATTTGCGTTTATTTAAATTGCGTTAAAATAAAAGATACTCCAGGTTTGTTGTAGTTTTACGGTTTTTATTTAATCCACTATAACTTTTATACACTTTGTCGTAATACAGCAAATCGATATTCGTCTATACAACACTTTTTATTTTCGCTTTAACAGACTTTACTTTATGAAAGCCAAATGATGACTAACTCACCAACCGCAATGCACCATCTTTTATAGCATTTCATTGTTAGCTTTGAATGTTCTAGTACAGACTTGAATCTTCGATTACACAAAACAAAGGAATCGAACTGGCAACACCGTTAGACATGGGAATGGTAGCACTCTTAATTAGTACAGGTAATTATGGCAATTATTAAGCCTTGACACAAGCCAATAAATATTAAACAGTATAAAATCATTGGTATGATATAGGGACAAGGTGTTATCAAAACATATTAATTTAAGATAAGTCCCAGAGAACCTATTAAACCCTTAAAATTTTTCTGATTAAAGCTCTGACGGCAGATGTTTACGCATCAATAATTTTAAAAGAAAAAAAAGGGCAATGACATGCCTCTTAATAATTATTTATTCCTGGATTACTGTCAAGCTTTGAGCAGAGAGAGCTGTGCCTATTAAATTATTTTTTTTTTTTTTTTTTGACAGCTATGTAAAGCAGCTATGGACTCTCATTTCGAAGCTTGTTGATTTTGGTGGCGGTAGGTGATTCTCTCGATATATATCGAGTTTTCTTAGAGATCGCTCTTTTAGAGTGGTTATAGAGTAAGTCTCCTCCGACGAGTTCAGGATAAACTCAGGCATACCAGAAGGCTCTATTCTTTCCCCTACTCTATTTCTAATGTTTCTTAACGACTTTCTTCTTCTTACTTCCAATCATACAAAAAATAAATATGAACGACCTAGTGAAAATATAAAAGTGTGGTCGTACGAACATGGTCATTTTTGATACACTTAAGACCCAATGTCGTTTCTTATCACTCAGATTTGGTGGTTTGGTGTCATCTGTGTCAATGGGTAATGTAGATATTGAAGAATCGGATGCTTTTGCTGTTATGGTCATCAGAATTCATTGCGATCGAGTGCCTCGGCTTTTTAAAACGGTGCAGGAAATACTTTACTCCATCTGATCTCCACATGATCCATATTCGACCCAAAATCAACTCTAATATATAGGCCGGTGCTCCAAAGTCTACTTTGGAGAATTTCGACAGCGTACAGTATAAGGCGAAGGAACTTATTAATGATGGTATGGTAGCCAACTCTAGTGCACCACTGGACGATCGTCGCAATGGGGCGTATGTTTAATTGTTCTGTCGATACTATAACGAAATGTATTCCGACGAAATAAGGAATTAATTCCTAATGATCATACTATATATCACATGGCGATCTTGCTTTATCAGTTCGCGCACTGCATCGATCTTTCCTGACACAACAACCGATTTAGGACGACCTTAACGGAATTCGTCGTCGATCGATCAGCGTTATACTAAGATTTTTGATGGTGTTTTAACGCCATACAAAGAACTGAGCTCATCGGCACATTCTTGTTGAGATAATTCACGTCGAAAGTAATCTTCTCTTGAAATTTCCATTTCTTGGCCAAATTGAAATTCTTAACTCACTGTAAACAAAACAAATAGCACTTGTACATCAAAATGTTGTGAGCACAGCTGTGTTAAAAAATGTCAAACTTTACTATGAAGTTGCCAGATTTTATCTATTTACATTAGTGTTGCCAGTTATCAATATATAAATATTACCACTCATAGCTATTATTTTCCGGTATCCAGATAGGATAGTCATAGTGGTCATTTTTTAAATATCATTTTCAAGAAAATAAAAATAAAATAAAAATAAAATTTAATTTCTATTCTTTTATTCAAAGTTTTTTTATTCGAATAAAAGCGCACATAAAAAATTTCATTTTCGTTGGAATATTTTATATTTCAAAGATAAATCAGGCCACCTCTGACTTTATTTGTGGATATTTTTAAATAAATATTTTTTTATTATACTCGTATACGTTTTAAAATAAGTTTAATTAATTAAAACACAACTTACCTGCTATTTTATGTAAGAAAATTAATAACTTCAACAAAGTTTTTGCTTTTTATTATAACTTTTTGTGGAGGAATGCCTGCCAGAGTTTTTGAAGCCGTGCAATAGTTTGAAAATTAAAAAATTAAAATTTTATTCTATTCACAGCACAAAGATTTCTTTCTCCACTTCGAAACAATTGAAAACCTGAAAAAGAGTGAAAAAGTAGAAATTTAATAAAAAGAATTTTAATAAAATGAATTAAAAGAAATGTTCATATTAAAAAAAAAATCATATATAAAATATTTTCCATTTCTATTCGATGATATTTCTTAATACAGAAAACAACAACAACAAGTATTTAAATTAATTGAATTTTCTACCACAATTGTTGTTGCTGTCGTAGTCATTGAGAACAAAATACTCCAACAAGAGTTGGTGTGTGAAAGCTACCGACACTAGGTAAGTTCACTTATAGCATTATCACCGCATTTTGTAATAAATATTCGGCATATTCGGCAGGTAATTTATCATCATGCAAAGTCCAAGCATTGCTTTCCTACAACGTAAATGGCTACTGTTTCAACTCAGCCCAATTTAAGCAGGAAAGTCTTTAAAACTCCACCCACTCTGATTAGTTTTATCATGAAAAGTTGTTTTGGACGTTTACATTCCATAAATGCTTATTAGCACTTGATATTCATCGAAACATGGTGCTCTTAACGTCTTGTAAATGCTTTTCTAGGTAAGGCTACAAGTGCAATGTGGGCTTGTTGTATCTTATCGACAAGGCCAGGGGTCTTAATCCTACGATAATTTATTGGCTGTATATCATAATCGTTAGACCGATAGTTTCTTATGTATGGATTGTATGCTCGCCCAAGGCTCAATAAAGCCAAAAAAAGCACAAAGCTTTAGAGGCAAAAGTGTTTGACTTAGGAGGTATAATGGGAACTTGTCCCACTATAGCCATGAAAGCTTTTATCGGGCTAAAACTTCATTATGAAATCTTCTGCTCAGAAGAGTCACATAAACATGCAGTTGCGTATCTCCCAATTTGAACTACTGAGGGCTTAAACTTCAATATTATACATGACCGTGGGGATTGGGATCATGGGGTCCCTAATCGCAACCCCAATTGTTTACAGTACTATACGGATGGATCTAAAATGAATGGTGGTGTAGGATCCGGGATTTTCGGGTCTAATAGCAAAGTCTGTGAACCAATCAGCAAGTGGCACAGCGTTTTCCAGAGGTCTAGGCTGTTCCCATCTGTGCGCGGATTAATATAGAGCGTTGGATCAGGGGAGCTTCTATTAATATATATTCCGATAGTCAAGCGGCACTAAGGGCAGTATATATGTCAACACACTGGAATTGGGAAAAAGGGTAACGCTTTGTTGGGCCCTGGTCACACTGGTGTTTGTGGTACGGCTCATACTGTGGTATTAACTGGTCCACTGTCAGAGGGAAGATCGATGAATGGAAGCGTAAACTACTGTTGTCATATTGGGTATAATTCCCAGGCCTGAGACAGACGAAGCGGCTAATGAAACCCTTCACCTACAATAAGGAGTTGCGCAACATGGGCAAGACGACTATGAAAATACTTATTGGCTTCCTGACGTGTCATTAATATCTTAGATATCAACTCTTCAGCCTCAATATATTACCTGATTTGTTGTCTCGCCTGTGCAGGGAGAAAAAGGAGACGACGGAGCATTCGGAGATGAACTTTAATGGACACCTTTATTTGGCTACCTATTGGAGATATTGCTGTCTTCATACACAAGGTAGATGGTATTCTTCTAAAACCTGTTCAGATTGGCGCTTCCAGACCGATCAGACAATCATCCGTCCAGTGAGATGGCATTTTTACTCCAATGGGATTTTTACTGCCGCCGGTTATTGCGCTGTCGGGTCTGACCACGGAGTGTTTGGTACAGTTGGGCCTTCCGAACTCAATTTAATAATAAAAATAATAACAACGTCTAGCATGCAACTAAACATTCATATTCATATTCTCCCTGATTTAGGTTCACGCCACAGCTACCAAGATTATTGGCGATTGTTATGAAGTACCGTAGATTTGTGCCTTTGGAGAGAATATATCGTTCTTTTAATAGCTAATATCGTAGTTGTCGTATCATAGTAGTCGCAGTCACTTTCTGTGTCACTAACTTACACTGAAAAAAATAGTGCTTCAGATGTCTGGGCTTAAGGTATTTTTTTTGATGCTTTACAGTGCCTGACAAAGAGACTGAAAGAAATGCTTTTCTTTATTAGAGTCAGCGGCCGGTACACACAGCCTACACATTTTGCATTTCTTATTCCCTCTAAAGACTAGTTGGAAATTTATGGATCTAATCTTCTTTTTAGTTTTTCTATTTTCCTATCACAATGGTAAGTATACTTTTCCTTAGCGACCTGATAACCAACCCATAACCGCGGTAGGTTATTTCTTGAATAACTAAACTTAATCACCGGCCGGGGATGTAGGTTCACGTTACTCGGGATACACGTTGCCAGTATTACGAATCTAGTATTCGTACACAAGACTACTTAAGAGTAGATAACCTCAATCAGTGCTGGTAGCTGTAATTCAAAATGTAATGTGTTACGAAGGCTTTAACTCTGTTGATCTTTTTTTGATTCCTTATTGTTAATTCTGTTTTTTAAAAGTTAGCTGGTTGTCGATACGACACCACTCGCTCTTTTTTTATTTATTTAATTTAAATTTGATGTGGTCGCTCTAAAGCACGCCCTCTCTCTCTCTCTCGCACTAAACAGCAGCGTTTTTCTTTCGCAGGCAATTAACTTAAATAAAATAGAATACAAATATCCATACATATACACACACATACACATACACACGCGTACACATATTGTCAAATAACAAGTCACGACATGAAACAAAATGACATACAATTAATTAGTCCCAACTGTGGCTGTAGCAGATGTAGTGGCATTAAATTCTTATGCCATTATAACACCCGTACATTGTACTCGTACTTGTTTTTGTTTTTTCAAACTGTTATATGAGAAGACAGGGGAAAAGAAAGCGGTAAATTAGTAACAGAAACCTTAAAGCCATTAATCAGAGTTTAGAATAAAGGAAATATTTTAATTAAGTCTTGCTAATGCCAATATTAAACCCTTTAAGGGGCACCCACACTTCTAAGCGAAAAACACATACAAATACAAAAATAAATTAAAAATTATTTTCCCTTTGAAACATTTTTTTTTCTTTTTTCAAAGGCAACTTTCTTGTTTTTAAAGTTAAATAGGAAAATGTAGAGAAAAGCATAATTAATGAAATTATGAAAATGTTCTATATTTCGAATTAATTTTAAAATTCATTTTTTCAGAATTTTTGTTCTTTTGTTAATGGGTTCCATCAAGCTTAACTTGTATGACATGTGGGAGAGATTTTGTGGTGTGGTTTCTTAATGCTTAAAAAATTAATTTAATTTTCATAAAATGGCTTATAATCCAAAATTGTTCCTTTTTTCAAAGGATTTAAGAAAAAGTTTTTATGTTCAACTAAGGCGACGCCATAACATATGTTGACACATACCTAAGACAAATGGAAGAAGTAAACAAGAAACCATAAGCGTATTTTAAAATTAAAATTAATTAATGTTAAGTAAATAACTAATCACTCTTTTTTGCTGTTTTTTTTTTTTGGAATTAATGCTGCTTTAGAAGTTGCCCAATATGGCAGCGTTAATACAACAATTTTTTATCATCTTTCAAGTCTGCCTAAGAGCTGCAAAACAATAGATACTATCGATAGTTTTGTTCTTAGCTGACCATCGCTAGTTTTTTTTACTATCGATTCTATCGTCAAATTCTAAGAGCAAGTACGGAGACCACATTTGAAAAAAATTTTAGCCCAGGCTGTTAGCCGTCTGTAAGCCTTTATAGGTTCCTAGGGACACAGTTTAACAGTTTTTCAAATTTCTATTTATTAAGCTCAAAGTATGAATTGTAACTAAAATATGTTCGCACATACGATTTTGCATTTGTTCCAAACAAATTAGTCTTAATTTCCTCAGACCATAGCATGTTGTTCTAACTATTACGTGGCAGGTGTTGCTTTCGTTTGCTGAGAAACGACATATTTGGAGGGCTCTTACCCACAAGTCTAGCTTCCATAAGGTTTTTTCTTATTGTGCGACTTGAAACAACTTAACACGGCTTGACATACTGAAAAAAATAATGTCTTCCTATTATATGTCTCAACACCTGAATATTTATTATTATTCCCTCCTTTTAACTTAAATTCTAATATTGTTGCCACAAGTAGCACTTAACAGAATCCGATAGTATCGAGAAACTATCGAATGGGCCGACTATCGATAGTTTTGCAGCTCTAGTCTGCGTACCATTAACTAGAACGAGGCGTCCAACGCACCAGTATAATCGGTACTGATCTATATCTTTGGGATTTGTATAGAAATTTCGCTCTTGATAGACTAAATTTTCTTATGAGTAGGTAATGGTGTGCTGGCTCAGTCAACTTCACGTCTTTTTGGTTCACATAAAATGGAACCGCGCTATTGTGAACGTTGTTATGTGTTAATACGGTCCTCCCGACAACCAGGTTATTGTTAAAGCAAGTTTCGATAAATATTTAATTGCTTTTTGTCATTCTGACAATATCTTGTTAGCCCACTATCGATAATTTGAACGTCTGTCTGAGAGTGAGCAGCTTCCTGGTTAGCGTCTGTTACCCATGTTTGGGTCGGCTGCTTTGTAACATACTTGGCGGAAGGTTAAAAATGCTACGGGTGGGATCATGGAAATTAAAACAAATAATGGAAAAGTTCAGTAGATGAAAATAGTCTTACGCTGAAGAGAGTAATGACCTCAATACGGCGGCTAAGTGTACTGAGTGCGTGAGCATGTTGTCCGTCGTAGTCGTCCAGCAACTGCAATGCTACCCCAGTTAGGAACTTGACTGAGATAGTGGATAATGTTACAAAATTAAAATCTATCCAGGAGAAAACCTCATGAATTAGTGGGAGCATGGAGCCTTAATAACCGGTCTTTGGGAGTTAATCCAAAGGTCACTATACGACAAAACTCTCAATTATATGAAGAAATTGCAGCCGGAACAAAGATCCCAAGCCCTAAAAGATCAAAACGTGCTGATCAAAAGAAAATAGACACAAATTAAGTCGATGCAAAATCGGTAAAGTCAAATCAAGTCGAAAACGTACAAATTGTAATAACCGCTAAGGAAGGGAAAAATATCATAAGCGAACATTCTAAGGAAGATGAGAGAAAATCTTGATTTAAAAGAGCTGGACAAAGAAGTCAATAGAATAAGAAGGAACCAGAATGGCGTTCTTTTATTGGAATTGACGATCTTTTACTAGAACAGCAAAGGCTTAGGCGAAAATATAGGAAAGAAAATATAAATGCTCTCGAAGGAGCTGCGAAAGTACTTACCCGAAGATAAGATGTAGCCATACTCTGTAAATATATGGAAGACATAACCACAAAATCGGGAATTTGTAAGCTGTAGCTGTGTTAATAGATCTATCCGTACCAGAAGAAATAGAGGAAAAACCTATGTTAGCAGCTTAGTCTTTCTAATCCTAAGAGTTTCAACAGCAAAAACATACAACCTTCCAAACGTGTAATCGCCGGAGCCATATCATATAAGTTTGAAACCCAAGCTTAAACCATAACCAAAGTTTGCACGTTCCCGTACGATAATCACAAATCAGGCATAAATTTATTAGTCATCCTCCTTTGTCACTGTTTGTCCATCTTGTCCATCACCTATCTAGGAGGCACCTTTTCAAAAGGATCCTAAACCTACCTCTCCAATGTCGAGATCCAGTAGCCATGGACAACATGGCGTAGTCATGGTTGCCGAGCGGGTCTATCGGAGTATAGCCACTCTCAGGAAAACGTATTTCGCAGAAATATTATGTAGAGTAGAAGGTATATCAGAAACTCTTTATAGATCTGTGTCAACTTAGACATTTCGAGCAGTGTGCTTACGTTTTAGTTTCCAATCGCATACATTTATTGAATTTTATGAAATATGCGTGAAAAGATGACATTTTTATTAGAAATTTGAAATAACTTGCCCAACCTGCTAATGTTTCTCTCTAATAAAAAAAAAAAAAATCACTCAATATGCGCCTTCTAAGTTTTTCTCTTTTTGCTTAAAAAATTTTACTTAAAAAATTATTTTGCTTTTATTTTCTATAAATAATTTATTCATATGTGCGCTAAGATACCCACCCATACATCCTAAGATAATCACTGGCGAAAGAGAAGCTCGCTCCAACCTTAAAATCTGTCGTCTGTTTGACTTATTACGAGTAATTTTTTCTTTTTTTTTCCTTTTTTTATAAGCAGGCTAGGGAGATCGAACGGTTGTTATTCGACCGATTTTAACCGGTTTTTTGGTTTTGTCGAATATGGTTTTTTTAAAATCTTCATTTTTCGAATACCAAATAAACGGGTTGATTTAACACGAATAACCGGTTAATTTATATAAGTATAGTTCCGAACGCCAGATATTTTAGTTAGTGAAGTTTTTCAGAGCGTAAATACACATAACCGGTCACTAGTAATGTTGTGAAATGATATCGCTGTTGAAAATTGTCAGACAGTGTGGCCTGAGATTGAACCCTCGACTTCTTGATTGGAATATGAGTTCTTACCCAACATACCACAGTGTCACACACACTATTAAATACGTGGTGCATAAATTTACATACAGTGCTGCTCGAAATCTAAGTAAATTTTCTTGTCGAGGCAATTAAGGACTCGTATAGATTTATTCAAAGTACAGGGTGTGCGCCGGGAAGGTATACTACTTTGTTTTGCCGCCATTTGCTAAACCTTCTTCTTGACAGTTCATATTTGGCAGTCGTGAAGCAGAGACGTGGCAAATTTATTATGAAAAAATATTCAGTAAACCAATGTGTTTTAATCCTTAAAACATTTTATCAAAATCAATCATCGATTACTGTGACGATGAGAAAGTTACATGAAATTTTTAGGAAAAACAACGTGCCAACAAGACGCACTATTTATCGTGTAGTGATTGATTTCGAAGGAAGAGGGACTGTAGCTGATAGGCCAAATTATGGACCACAACGTACTGCAAGATCAGCTGAAAACATTACTGCTGTTCCAGAAAGTGTTCAAAATAATTCATCAACCTCAATTCGACGCCGTGCTCAAAAGCTTGGTCTTCAAAGAACAACTTTGGTCACAATTTCGCACAAAGATTTGCATTTGTTTCCATTTAAGATTCAGTTGACATTTACGCCGCCGTACATATGCCAATAGAATGTTACAGCTCGCCCATGACAACCCCGATTCTCAAAAAAAAAATCATAATAAGTGGCGAGGAACATTTTCATTTGCATGGTTATTTGAATAAACAGAATAGTCGGTTCTGGGCAATAGAAAACCCTCGAATTAGTCATTCGTCACCTTTGCATCCATTAAAAGTGACAGTCTGGTGTGCAATTTTGTCTTTGAAATTGAAAACGGCGTAACGGTAACTGTCAATGGGGACTGATATCGTGATATGATTGAAAACTTTTTAATGCCACAACTGCATGCTTTGGGTTTGACTACCACATATTAGTCAAACAACAAGACGGTGCCACGTCGCATACAACCAGGATTACAATGGAATTACTACGTGACCTCTTTCCACAACAAATTATTTCAAGGAATGGTGATGTTGATTGGCCTCCATGGCCGCCTGATTTGACTGTTCTGGACTTCCTTTTGTGGGGATAGCTGAAAAGCAAGGTTTATGCAAACAAACCAGGAACGCTGGAGCAACTCAAACAAAATATTCGTGATGAAATTAATGAAAAACCGCGTGAAATGTGTGAGAATGTATTGAAAAATGTGCTCAAAATGGCTCGCATTTGTGAGGCTAACAGAGGCGGCCATTTATCTAATATTTTGTATTCCATACATAATTGCCGACATTAAATTAAATATTTAGCAATATAAGATCCACTCACTTTCATATAATCAAAGATTATAAACAAACAAAACTCCATTCTCTACCAAGTAATAAAACAAAAACGAAATTAGCTCCTTGAACAGCTGTTCGAAACTTTAGCAACTTTCATTCCGTTTTGGTATAGTTTTTATGAGATTTGTTAGAATTATTGTTGGTATTGATTGCCACTTTAATTTTCAACTCTCCGTTAGCTTCTGCTTATTTTTGAAACGAAGAATAATTTTATTCAAATAAAAGAACCGGTTAATCGGTTATTTGAATTATTAGTATGATATTTTTCGAATTATTCGAAAACCGGTTTTTGAAAAAAGTCGTATAATCGATCTCCCTAATTGAGACTCACTGCTACGCATTTATAATTTTATTATAGAGTCGAGTTATAAAAAAATATATTATTTTTTTTGTTGTTGTTATTTTTTATGATGATGAAAAATATGTTAATGTTAACGATAAAGTAGAAAGGAAAACATATGACAGTGTTAAGCCACCAAAGTAGTAAAACAAAAAATTGATTTTATTTGTGTAGAATCCTTTATAAAGATATTTAACTTTAGAGACGTTGTACGTTAATATATGGTTGTGTATGAGTTGTGTATGAGTTCATTCAAGTCAAACCCTTACTTGAGTATGGCAGAAGAGGAGGATATTTATATATTTTTTTTATATTTTTATATTTATAAATATTTATAATTTAACGGTATAAAATTAAAGTCAAAAAGAATTTCTCAAGTCTTTACAATAAGCCAACTGGCATGAGCTACACATAATAAAAGTAAAGTGTTTAGTTTGTAGATTGTTTTTAGCTGGCGTGCTTCGCTACCCCCACTTTAATTATTATCCTAAATGCCATCTTAGTTACATTTTTTGCCCTGTTTGCCATTTTTTCTCCTTCCGCTTATAGTTCCTTCCAGAAATACACTGTAGGTTCTGCTTTTTATCTGTATACAGTCATCGAAAACACACACACATTCATTTTTATAAATAAGATACGTCTTCAGATAACTTTTATCAAGTGTGCTTACTGCAATGCCTGCCTTTTTGGCTGGTGTGGATAGACAACGAAGCTTTAATTGTTACCGTTCAATACATATAAAAATTCAATATTTATTCAATATCGCCCAGTTACTGATGATGTGTATTGTTCACGAAGTTGTTTGAACCAAATTTAGAAACCTGTATAGGGTCCGCCAAATATTTTTTTCTCAAATTTCTTTTTTTATTTGAAAGTACAATCATTCCGGTTAATAATGGAAAATAATTTCATTCAAATGGCTGCCTCGGCTGGCCATGCAGTAGCCTACACGATCGGTCCAAATTTTTAAGCACATTATCGATTGTGTGCAGCTGTATTTCACCAATGGCTTCACGAATATTGTCCTTTAAAGCGTCAATTGTCTCTGGCTTGTTGGCGTAACACTTATATTTGACGGCACCCCACAAATAATAGTCCAACGGTGTCAAATCGCAGCTCCGAGGTGGCCAAACGACATCAGCCTTGCGGCTGACAATGCGACCTGCAAAAACAGGGCGCAAAACATCGAGTGTAGCTTCGGCTGTGTGGCAGTAGCGCCGTCCTGCTGAAACCAATTGTTGCTAATATCCTCCTCTTCAATATTTGTGAACAAACATTCGTTCATCATGGCCCGATAACGTTCGCCATTGACTGTAACGGCCACTCCTTGCTCATTTTCGATGAAAAATGGCCGAATTATGCCTCTGGACCGAAATCCGCACCAAGCAGTGACTCGTCTTGGGTGTATCGGCTTTTCAATGTATGCGTGCGGGTTTTCTGTGCCCCAAATGCGACAATTTTGCTTGTTTGCGTACCCGCCAAGATCAAAATCAGCTTCATCTGAAAAGATGATTTTTTTAACAAAATCGGCATCTTCTGTAAGTCGATCGACCAAAGTAATGTCGCAATATTTCCCAGCGTTGTTCAAGCGTATACACAACCATATTCGTTCAGCGGAAGGATAAAACTAATTATCTGTCAAATCAAACACGAGCTAAGTGTTACCATTCACGGTAACACTTTATAATTACCGTTCTTTGTATATGCCAAAAACAATGTTTAGTTTGTACGGTTTAGTACGACGCCAACTGGTCCGGTTCCGTCCACAGTATAATGTATGTACTCGTATTGCTCATGAAATCATTCTAACCAAACTCAAAAAATTTTACTTTAATCATTCTCAAGATATATTTAAGTCAGTACTAACATTGTATTGGAGGTGCCACGCCCACTTGTCAAATTTCACGAACTTTTTGACTGTTGGTTTGTATCACAGTACGTAAAAACTCGGTTCGTGAGCGGGATTTTCTTTGGTTAGCTCGTTTTGTAACTTGTGATCGTGAGTTTTATTTTTTAATTCGTGAGCACGAATTATATTTTTTGCTCAAAATATTTTTCCCTGGACTCGTGAGCACAAACTTTAAAAATTTTAAATTTAAATTTGTGCTTTTTATTTTTCTTTTGTTTTGTTTTGTTCTTTAATTCGTAAACATGAGCGAATTAAAAATAAGCAGAAAAGAATTTAAAACGAGCAATTCATTTCAGTGCATAATGTTTTTGTAAGACTAAATGCGTAAATGTGTGTTAGGGATATCAATTGTTTCATTTCAATAAAATTCTTTTTAATTCATGTCGTTTTGTTAAACAAAATTGATCACTTTTGTCCTATGTTGTAGTTTCTAGCTGGTAAGTATGCTAGAATAACATTCCGCTTTTTAGGGCTTTAAAGGACAGTCCGTCCTCGACAACACAAGGTGCGAATATTTTACCCAGTGATTAATTTATCCAAGAGTCCAATAAGATGGCGCCTCGGAACTACTTAGTATAGAAAAAAGTTCTCCTCCTTGCTGTACAATTACGTAAATCTTATAGGGACATTTAAGGTTGTTAATAAGTCTTACTGTCGAAAAACCTTAGCATGGTCATGAACTTAGGTCGAAGACTCTCAAACTTCTACTGGGCTTTCTGTGCATTATGCGTTAAGGGCAAAAAACAGGCTCTGAGATACGGGCAAACCTTTGCCGCAGTCATTGGAATTGCAGACTCAGGCTTTTGGGACGAGACTTTTTCAGTGACCACAGTGAGGTCGCGTCTGTCAAAATTTTCAATATGGCCAGATTTTTGTTAGCCATTAGTTAGCGCTGGTGAGGAGACTCTTTACACTTATCTTGCGCTTCATTTCGTGGTTATTGGTCACATTTCTTGTTTTCTCTTATCTCTCTACTGAAGGTGTCCAAAATGAATATCTTTTGGTCTCTGGGTGGAGTGCACCACTTTCGCGCCAGTGGTATTTTATTGAACAGAGTACGCCTGAGTCTGGTTTCCGAAGTTATAACCCTGAATCTACAGTTTGTTAGGGGTTTTAAAAAGTCGCTATCGTTACTGAAATCGAGATGTAAAATTAGTATTTGAGGATAGTTAACACATCCAGACAATCCTTTAAATCGCGTTCGAAATATTTTCAAACTTTATTTCTCAAGGCCAAAGTGCACAGCTGATCATCATCCTCCATTCATAAAAATTAATATCCATTTACAGAAAATGAGTAAAAGTTATTCTTGCTCAAGTGTGCGTACATAAGTATATCAATCGTTCTACTATGGTTTTGACGTTCTTTGTGATTCGTTCAAGGTTTTCATATATACTCGTGTATTAAAATAAGACGTTATATGTAAAAAACATATAAAAAGTATACTTTGTTAAATAACCGGTTCTTCGTGTTAAAATAACCGGTTTATTCGGTATTCGAAAAATAGATATTTGAAGAAAACCGTATTCGACAAAACCAAAAAAGACGGTTAAAACCGGTCGAATAATAACCGTTCGATCTTCCTAGTGTGTATGTATGTATATTGTGTGCAGCGACCAATAAGTATAATAAGTATGTTTTATATTACACTGTTCACGCTGGCCACCCTATTATTAAGTAAAGAGTGTTTTTTATAGAGGTATAGAACTTTAAGTAGCAATAAAACAACGATGGATTATTCGATTGACATAAATTTTATTTCTCCGAAAGATAATCTTGTGGCATTACATTTTAAATATGATTTCTGGCATATGACCGCCACGGCTGGCGCGGATGTAATCCAATCTTGACGTCAAATCTTCGATGACTTTTTCCAACATTTGTGGCCGTATATCGGAAATAGCACGGCGAATGTTGTCTTCTAAATGGTCAAGCGTTTGTGGCTAAAGTAATCTAGCGGTGCTAAATAACAAGATCTTGGAGGCCAACTCACAGGTCCAACACGTGAAATTAGGCGGTCACCAAACGTGTCTTTCAATAAATCTATTGTGGCACGAGCTGTGTAACATGTTGCGCCGTCTTGTTGAAACCGCATCTCCTGGACATCATGGTTATTCAATTCAGGAATGAAAAAGTTAGTAATAAAGGCTTTATACCGATCACCATTAACTGTAACGTTCAGGCCACCATCGTTTTTGAAACAATACGGAACAATGATTCCACCAGCCCATAAAGCGCACCATACAGTCAGTTTTCCTGGATGTAACGGTGTTTCCACATACACTTGGGGATTACCTTCACTCCAAATGCGGCAGTTTTGTTTGTTGACTTAGCCATTCAACCAGAAGTGCGCGTCATGGCTAAACAAAATTCGCTTATAAAACTTAAAAATTTAAAAAGAATTCATTTATGAAAAATAAAATTGCTCTAATTGCAAGCGTTGTTCAGGCATGAGTCTATTCATGATGAGTTGCCAAACCAAACTAAGAATAAATCACTTGACAGCTGTTAAATCGGTCGCCATCTTGCAAAGTAATGCCAACTTAAAGTTCTATACCTCTATAAAAAACACGCTTTATATTAAAATCTGTTTAGTTTTTAAGTAAACTAATCTATAAGAACATCAATGTACTGTCTAAACAAGAAGAAGGTAAAAAAAGTGTGCGATTGTATCTATCACCCGCAATCCGAAAGGTACGTTTGCTTACCTTGTAATAAATTAATACAGAAAAAACGAATTCTCTTTTAGCTTTATTCTATCCCCGATTTCAAGTAAATATTTTATGTTTTATCCACTTACCCCCACATTACACAAACAACATTTATTAAAAATTTTTGCTCGTTTTCAACTCGCTTTGATGCTTTTCGACTCGGTTTGCGTTCCGAATTTTATTTTTAAATTCTTTTGTTGTTGATTCTTCTTACGAGTTGTATATTAAATTCTTTTAAAATTCGGCTCTCAAAAAGAATCGTTCTTTACGAACAAATTCAATTCGAGTACTCTTTCTACTTTGGTTTGTATTGACTTTGAAGTCATGCTGACTAAATTTAGAAGCGTTTGCTTCAACCGTTTTTAAGATGCCTACTTGTCGAATTCCGTCCACTTTTTGGCTGCCGAATTGCATTTATTATAAATCAAATACTGAAACTAAAGCTTTAACCGCTCTCAAGGTGTAATGAAATCTATATTTGGCTTGTATGGGAGGTACCACGCACACTTGTTCAATTCATCCCAGTTTTTGATTGATGTTTTGTATTGACTATCAAGCCATTCTGACAAAAACTCAGAAGCTTTTCTGCAACCTTTCTCAAGATAAAATGAAACAAAAATTATTTTGGATTTGTGGTACCACGCCCACCTGCCCAATTCCGCCTACTCTTAGCACGATGACTAAAATTGAGTAGAAAGTTATTCAGACCAAATACTGAATCGTTGATTTTAACCGCTCTCAAGATATACGTAAATCAATACTTACTTTGTAAGGGAGGTACCACGCCCACTTGTACCATTCCGCCCACTTTTAACATGATGATTTATATTGACTATGAAAGCAACCAGACCAAATTCTGAAACTTTAGCTGTAACCGTTCTCAGGATATACTAAAATCAATATTTACTTTGTACGATAGGTACCACGCCTACTTTTCTAAGCCTGCCAACTTTTTGCCTTGACTATAAACCTATTTGAGCCAAATTAAGAGAATCTTTTCTTTACCATTTTGAAGATATAGACAAAAAATATACGCTTTGTATTTATAGAGCTTAAGTTCATTCCAAACATGCAGAGTTATGCTATAAAAATATCAAGAAAATCGGTTCATCCCTCACACATTAATTTTTACATAAAAGATAATAAATCTATCAAATAATAAATTGGGCAAATGGCCTCCCAAGCAACGCTAACACTCACGCATTCTTTATATGACGGTTGTGCATAAATGCGACTGAATTCCGTTGATCTAATGAACAAGTGGATATCTAATGATGTTCAATCACGCGTACAAAAGAAATACTTCTTTTACAAGAATGCTGCTGTTTAAAAGGGTGCCTTGTTTTAAGAGTCTATTAAATTAAAAACGCTCTTTTACCTGAAAAGCCTCTATTTGAAAAACAAACTATTATCTGAGAATACCTTCAGCTCAAAATTCGCACCATGAATACGTTCATGGTCGTCAGTTCATTATTACGTCGTACGACCATTGTCGTAGTTAAAAATCCTTAAAATAATTGCAATTAATCTGAAACTTGATGTTTTCCTTAATAAGCCTATTTAGTAAATGTATCCTTTTTCCAGAACACTACTTAATAATCAAATAAATTTTTATCTCTTCCAATAACAATTCAAATTCATATCTTTTTCTTAACGATTGTTCCCTAAAGTAAATTTTTGTTCATTATATGCTCATACCCATATGCTCATTTTTAAATATTAAGTAAATGGTTTCCATGGAAAATTTCAAATTCAGTTTCATTTTACAACCCAATTGAATTATCAATACCGATACAGGGTGACCAAATGTAAATAATAGTTTTTTTTTAATATAAAAAATGTCATGACAGTTTGGCTTTTAAGCGTATCCAACTTGCCAATTGTCTAAAAATTAAAAAAGCAATTCTGACACTAGGCTGTCATATAGGTTGCTTGAACACTGCAGTGTATTCTAGGTGGAGGTCATGGCTATACTGAGGATCGTGCAATACTTGTTAAATGTCAGGATTTTCCCTCAGAATCTTTTGATTTTTTCGAACAGTCTGGCTGCAATTAGGTCTCTTGTGAGCGTTACAATCCTAGTCCATGTAAGGCGCAGGTCTCTCATGGAAAACTCGGCTCTCATATGAGTTCCGAAACACAGGGATATCGTTAGAAATTGTATTGCTACTGAACTGGCCTGGGTGGGTACTGAGGTCGATATTTTCGATCGAAAGCCTATCATTAGTGTCCAGAATGCCCCGATTAAGCTATGTATTCTCCGGTCAGTGTATGGCGGTGCATGAGGGTACGTGTGGTTTGCAAGGCTCTGCTTGACCGATCTCGATGAAAAAAGGACTAAGTCGCATGGCCATCCATCGCACAATTGCTGTCCTCACGGATCACTGTCTGATTGGGAAGCATACAATAGACTCGGCATCACCCCGAATGGTTTTTGCAGGAATCGTGGTTCCGAAGAGAAGGAGGTGACTATCTTTTGCATTATGTGTCAGTGTTCAGACCTTGCTACTAGACAACAGCAGTTTTTATCCTCCCATTTCTTACCATCTTTGACTAAAATCTCCAGAATTAAGGTCGCACCAATTGCGAAATTTATTTTCGGGTAAGAATCGTTTTCTATGGAAACAGCTTAATTCCCTGTTTATCATCTACGCTTGTAGCATCACAATGGGCCAAATCTCTGGCCGAAGTTGGACTTCTGCCCTCTAGGGGGAATCAACCACTCAACCTAACCCGACTCTGTTGTGAATCCACGTCGTGAATATGTTTTTTAATGGCTTGGTTCCCAAAATAGCTGCTTCGCGACTTCAGAAGCCTGGATAGACTCTTAACATCCTATTTTAACTTCGACTCATAACTTAGAGTAAATAGTATATGCCTCTCCTTGGTCTGTCTATTGATACCACTGTGTGGCGATCGACATAGCTTGGGTGAGACCTATCTGGTCAGATCGGAGTTAATTTCCCTGATATGGAGTTAAATTGCAACCAATACATTGATATTTCTCAACACCATAACAAGATATTATGCTGCTATAGTAAAGGCTTTATAGGCACTAGTACACGCTTCGTATTACTAAGTATACAGAGTGCTCTTAAAAGTAACTCAGTAATTTTCGGTTTTAAGAGGTATAAGGATTCACTTATTTGAGGAACAGAAAATGAGAAGTGACTATAAGCTGAACTTAACAATGTACGTACTTAAGCCATAAGCAAATAGTGTGTACTACACCCAAATAGATCAGCTCTAAACTATGTAACAGTAGCGGTCACGGAAGCTTTTTAATATGGGCTGAGTTTAAAATGCTGTATCTCACTGTGGCGGGCGTTCGAATAGAACTCGGAACTAACAGACTGAATTACTACGTTTGAACGGTGCATTATGAGAAAAATGGTGGACATACTAAGACCGACATGATTAACTCATTCTTTTGCATGACAACATTCGGCCTACGTCGCAAAAGTTGCCAAACGATTGTCAAAAATTATCAAATGCCTCATTCGCAATATTCTCCGAACCCACTGACTATTGCCTGTTCCGAAGGATACAATATCTTTTATCATGTCGAGTTCAAAGTTTGATCGCCTTACAACACGAAATGTTTTTCTGAAATGGGATTCGGAAACTGACTTAGAGGAGGGGAAAATATGTAAGCAGTGATTTCACATATATTTATTTGAGTTAACAATAGGACCAAACTAATTTGTACTTATTTTTGTTGTAAATGAACTGGGAATTACTTAAAATAAAAAACCCACCCGAGTTTTGTTTTAATATAATACCCAATAAAACGTGGTTGGGTTTAATTGGGTTACCCAGTCGACTGCCAACCCTGCTAGAGACACCGATGATGCAGAACGCTGTGTACGTCCAAATGAGTCGGTAACTATAGAAAACAAAAAAAATCCACAAAATCGTTTTGAATAATCGAAAAGTGAAGTTGCGTGAGTTAGCTGATATCGTAAAGATATCAGAAGAACGCATTGGCTTTATATTGCATGAGCATTGGACTATGAGAAAGCTCTGTTCAAAGTGGGTGCTGCGTTTACTGACTGTTGACCAAAAACAATAACGTGTTGATGATTCTGAAACAATGGCAAAACTGCATGATTTGAACTTCGAATGTTATGAGCGACGCTGGAATGGTTGATTTTGAACAAAAAAAGTGTCTTCTTTGTTAGGCCCGGTACTTTTCAGCTCATGTGATAGATTATCAACTTGCATTCTAAGCCGCATGCCAACAGAACTAAGACTGCTATTTCTATCAAGTAACCCTGTATTTTAAGATGTAACAATAACGCTACACTTTTAATTAAAAAACGTGCTAATTAAACGTTAATGCTTTTAATCTCTTTCTCTCTTCCAACACTTAAAAAGAGTTTCCTTTAAAAAAAGAAAATTATTTCCTTTTTTTAGTTTTCCGACAAATGCTGGCTTTTGTCTTGCGTGTGTACACCCTTCGTCAAGGAAAAAGGAATTAAATTTTTAAGTGTTTTTTTAATATTTTTACTAAACTTGTCCTTTGAAAAGTTTTTTCTTTAATTTAAACAAGCAAAGCAATGTTTATACCTTTTGTAGTAGTATTTTTCCTCTTTTTACCCTTCTTTATTCCCAGAGTCAATAGCCCCTCAATGACATGAGCTACCAGGGAATTTTGGTTGAATATAACTTATATGTATGTATGATGTATGAATGTATGTATGTATGTATATATGTATGTATGTGAATATACACACAATGTGTACTCTGTATTTTCTTTTTTGTTATGGACAGCAGATGGTAATCTTCCAAAGATACTTATGTTCCACGGCATAAGCATACTCAATGCGCCATCGCTGGCGCCTACGTACTAAATCCCACCCACTACTTCTTTCAAACACTATCCATTCGCGCGACTGCCGCTATGTATTACTTCACGAAGGGCTATTTAGCATTAATGCTACTCTATATGAAAGCCAATCGCTCAACCCATTCCTTTGTCTCTCCAGATGCATTCATCCCATCTGATTTGGGAATCCATTATTTCGCTGAGCTGCTGGTATGAACTGGCATCCATTTCCCAGGGCCTTCTGAATCTCAGACACCTGAATATCACATGGTCTGCATCTTCATCTTCATTCACACAGTTTGGGCATGTAGGGCATCCACCATGTCCAAATATGTGCAAATATTTTCTAAAGCAGCCATGGCCAGACAAGAACTGATCCTCCATCCAAGATGTTATGACAAGTACAAGATAGAATGTTCTCTTCTATTCAAACTGCACACCCATCGTGACTACCATTTTCATAAGGAAACCTACCATTCCACTCTTTTTATAGCCGTCGTAAGTCTTCAAAACGGCGAATCTTGATTCCCCAATACCAGAGCCGTTTCATTAGATATTGTCCTAAAACCGCTTATGAATCTGATTACGCTTAAACGATGCACTGAAGACAGTTTCCTCCTTGCCATCCTTTTGGAGAGTGCCTCCGACCATGTTTGCCAAGCGTATAACATTACCGATGTTACTGCCGATAATATTATCCTCCTCTTTAGTAGTTTCGGCGCTCCTATATTTGGCATTATTCTCGCCAGTGCTCTTTAAGTCCCAGACGCCCCCTCACTGATAAACCTTATGTGTTCCTTGAAATTAAATTCGTCGTCAATCATCACATCCAAATATTTCATGGCCCTCTTCGACTCTATTTTAATGTCTCCAACGACCACTATTATTTTTTTAACCATTTTCCGGCTGCTTATCAGGACGGCCTCCGCCTTATGTACAGTGAGTCGCAGTCTAGCCATATCAACTGCCTCAATAGCAATATTGTTCGCGAGGCCTATAATTGTAATGTTGTCCGTTAGGGAGCCAGAGCAGAGACCCTAGTACTGCGCCCTAGGGCACACCCGCCGTGACTATATATTCCCCCTTCTCTTCATCCGTTGGATAAATAACCGTTCGAAATAGTCATTCACCAAGTCCATTAATATGTGCCTTAAAGTTTGAGTTGTCTGTGCTGCCTTTAAAATAATCCTCTTCATAAAGGGTGAGCCATTTAAGAGTTTAAATTTAAAAATGCACTAAAACAATAACGGTTCGTAATTTTGCCAAATTAATTTTTTTTGTTGTGAAGTACAATTGTTCCAGTTAGAAATTGGTGGCTTGGCTGGCATCAGAGTACACCATTCGATCGGACCAATTTTCGAGAACTTTGTAAAGTGTATGGGGTCGTATCTTGGCAATGACATCACGAATGTTGGCCTTCAAATGTTAAATTGGCGTCACACAGAAAATAGTCCCACGGTGTCAAATCGCAGCTTCTTGGCGGCCAATTGATATCACCATTTCGGCTAATTAAACGGCAATCAGAGTTTGACGCAATAAATCGATTGTGGCATGAGATGTGTGGCATAGTTCACAGTAATACTATGAAAAGCGGTTATCATGGTGACATAAGTGTCTCCATTGACCGTAATGGTTGCGCCGTCCTCAATGTGAAAGAAATATGGGCCAATAATGCCTCCGCCTCACAAGCTGCACCAAACAGTGACTCGTAATGGATGCATTGTTTTCTATAAGACTACGTTTGTGTTTTCTGAGCCACAAATATGGCAATTTTGCTTATTAACGTATCGACCAAAATGAAAGTAGGCTTCAACCGAAAATATGATTTTAAATGATAATAAGTTTCCAATAAATGCCAACGTTGCTCAAGCGTAAGTCAATTCATTTTTTTCAGTGGAATTTTAAATTTTGTGGCAGAATAGAATGATGTAAGTATTGGCCACCCAACTGGTGCTTATTTCGTGAATGGTAACACTTAGCTCATGTCTGATTTGACAGATAATTAGTTTTATCCTTCCGCTGAACGAATATGGTTGTGTATACGCTTGAACAACGCTGGGAAATATTGCGACATTACTTTGAAAATCATGGTAATGTTGCAGAATCAAAAATTATCTTTTCAGATGAAGCTTATTTTGATATTGGCGGGTATGTAAACAAGCAATATTGTCGCATTTGGGGCACAGAAAACCCGCACGTATACATCGATACGACCAAGACGAGTCACTGTTTGTTGCGGATTTTGGTCCAGAGGCAAAATTGGGCCATTTTTCTTCGAAAATAAGCAAGGAGTGGCCGTTACAGTCAATGGCGATCGTTATCGGGCCATGTTGAACGAATTTTTGTTCACAAAAATTGAAGAGGAGGATATTAGGAGGATATTAGCTACATTTGGTTTCAACAGGACAGCGCTACGTGCCACACAGCCGAAGCTACACTCGATGTTTTGCGCCCTGTTTTTGAAGATCGCATTATTAGCCGCAGAGCTGATGTCGTTTGGCCACCTCGGAGCTGCGATTTGACACCGTTGGACTATTATTTGTGGGGTGCCGTCAAAGATAAGTGTTACGCCAACAAGCCAGAGACAATTGACGCTTTAAACGACAATATTCGTGAAGCCATCGGTGAAATACAGCTACACACAATCGATAATGTGCTTAAGAATTTGACCGATCGTGTAGGCTACTGCAAGGCCAGCCGAGGCAGCCGTTATTTTCCGTTATTAACCGGAAGGATTATACTTTCAAATAAAAAAATAAATTTTAGTAAATATTCAGTAGTTTTTTTAGCATTAAAAAAAAAAAAAATTATTTAGCGGACCCTTTATGTGTAAATAATAATTTTGTGTTTTTGCTATCTGCTGGTTGTTGTCATCAATGTGTTTTGAGCATTGGTAGTAAAGCGTTCAAAACGTTTTTTAAGACCACTAAATACTAACAATTTTCTTTGTGTGTAGTTTTATGTATTTTTTTAAATTATTTTACCTTAAATGGTATTGCATTAATACACCATTACTGCGCGTACATCTACACTCATACACACACCTTTATGAGAAGGTAAAGTTTGTGTGTTCATTAGTGTTGCGAGAATCGTATAATTAATTCCCTTTTAATTCTACTTTTCTCTCAAGAACAAAAAGTGACAGTGAAAGCAAATATAATACATTTGCAGTTTATTTCATTTACTTCCTTTTTCGGCCTTATCATCGAATTACTCTTTGGCATCACATTAAAAAGAGCGAAAATATTACTTTTTTTTAATCTTTTGCTACAGATGATTTGTGTTGTTTTTGTTTTTTCCTTCTTATTCTCTGCTCATGTTGTTTTTTTGAGATTTACAAACATAACTGCCAGATTTAACGATTAATCGTCATTTTGACGATTTTCTAACAAAATTTTTGGCAAAATAACGATTAACGATTTTTGCTTCTAAAATGACGATTTTTTATACGATATATGGACAATTGGCAGCCCTAAATGTATTAATAAGCTTTTGTGGGTGAGACAACTAGCTTAGATCCTCTGATTTTTGCTTGAGCTTAATGTTAATAAAGAGTTTGCGTTTGCGTTTTTTATTTTGAGTGTCGATTTTTCGATATGATTTACGGTGACTATATGTAAAAGGTATCTTTTATAGAGGTATAGAACTTTGAAATGGAATAAAACAAAGACGGATTTTTTAAATTTATATGAAATTTACTTTATTCGAAAGAAAAGCTTTCGACATTATAATTTAAGTATAACTTCTGGTATATGGCCGGCACGTCTGGCTTGGCAATATCTAATCTGGAAGTCCACTTTTCGATTACTTTATCCAACATTTGTGGCCATATATCGGCAATAACGCGGCGAATGCGGTCATCCAAGTGATCAATCCTTTCAGGCTTATCGGCGTAGACTAGCGACTTCACATATCCGCACTAGTCTAGCGGCGCTAAGTCGCACAATCTTGGAAGCCAATTCACGACGATTATCATCACTCCAAATACGACAGGTTTGTTTAGTGACGTATCCATTCGAAAACAAAGTGAGCTTCATCGCTTAACAAAATACGCTTATGAAAATCGGAATTAAAAGCAAAAAAACTTACTTTTCCTTACTTTTCTTACTTTTCCTTGAATGCGATTGGCTATTTGCGATTATGTTTAGTTTGGCTTAGCATTTCAAAGTAAATAGACTGACGCCTGAACAACGCTTCCAAATTGTGCAAATAGTGCCCAAAACAAGATTGCTTTTGATTCCGATTTTCAGAAGTAAATAGCCAATAGCATTCAAGGAAAACTTACTTTTCCTTACTTTTCTTACTTTTCCTTGAATGCGATTGGCTATTTGCGATTATGTTTAGTTTGGTTTGGCAGACTGACACCTCAACAACGCTTTCAAATTGTGCAAATAGCGCCCAAAACAAGATTGCTTTTGATTCCAATTTTCAGAAGCGCATTTTGCTTCAAGGAAAACTTACTTTTCCTTGAATGCGATTGGCTATTTGCGATGTTTACAAACACATGTTTGCCAATGTATCACCCCTTTAAATCACTTCACAGCTGACAAAATGGCCGCCAGTTGAAAGGTGTTGCCAACTTAAAGTTTTATACCTCTATAAAAAACAGGCGGTATATACGAAATTTATGAAAAATAATTCTCAGTGAAAAAAGAGAATTTTAAAGAAAGTAATTATTTTAAAAAAATCAAAGATACTTAAGTATTTTTGTCGTTTAGTAGTATTAAAAGCTACGATCAACGATACGTGGCTCCATAAAATATTCGCTCACGTTAATATTTTTTAAAGAACATCTCACCAAAATAGAAATTTTAATTCTGCATAAAATTTATTCATTTATGTATATTAAATAGAGTCCTCTCTTACAAAAAAAGATAACAAAATTATAAAACTTCATATAGAATAAAAAAAAAGCAAAAAATGACAGCATCATATTATGGAACTCAAAAAGTATTCGCTCACTTAACTAAATTACTAAATAAATTAACTTTTTCTGAAAAGTTAGTATTTTGTTGGACCTCCATTACTTTGCAGGACTTCATTTAAACCTGCTGGAATAGAGTCCAGTTTGATGAGAGTTTGATGATATCTTCCGAAATGTTGTTCCCTTCCGTAATTAAGGCAGTTTTGGTATCATTTTTGTTGCTAATGTTAGACTTTCTTATGTTGGCCTCAAACAAACTCCACAAATTTTCAATTGGCTTGATATTCAATGATTGTGGAGGCGTTTCAACCCATTTTGGGACATTATATTTTAACCACATCTTAGTATTCCAAACAGTGTGTTTGGGATCATTATTTTGTGTAAAAAAATATAGTCGTTACCTAATCCCGTTTTTTCAACATTTAAAATTTCGATGTAGTGCTTGTGGTGATTGTGGAGGCATTTGAACCCATTTTGCAACATTATATATTAATCCCATCTTAGTATTCCAGGCAGTGTGTTTGGGATCATTATCTTGTGTAAAAATATAGTCGTTACCTAATCCCATATTTTCAACATTTAAAATTTCGATGTAATACTTGTGGTCCATTATTCCCTCAATTATTCCAACACCCTTGCTACTCATACATCCACATACAAGCACAGAGCCTTCTCCATGTTTGACAGTTGGCCAAGACATTTTGCCTCCATCTGACCCAAATATATTAAATTCACTTTCGTCTGAGAATATTACTTTATTCCAGAACACCGCGTGTTTTTTGGTTTATGTTATTTATGAAAGGCTTCTTTCGGACCATCCTTCCATGAAAACCTGTCTTATATAGCACACTTAGCACGGTATTAACTGTCACATTTTCTTTTTTAAATCACTTACAACTTCATTTGTCACCTTAACAGCCCTATTTTCCAGATTTCTTCGTATTTTATTTACTTTAATACGTTTTTATTTCTCTGTTCACTTTTGCGGTTTGTCATTTCCATCCTTATTTTTGAAGTTATTGCTTGAAAATGTGGAATATGATCTTTTAACACTATTTCCTATTTCCCGAATGGAATTTCCTTCTTTACGAGGATTTATAATTATTTTACGCTCTTCTTTTGTCGTTTCACGTTGTTTTCGCCCCATGGCGACCTTTTTTTAAACATGACAATAATTTATTTAAACGTTAATCTTGTTTTTGTTTACCGCTTATTTCAAACTAAATCATTACTTTTTTAAACAATAAGCGAATACTTTTTGAACTTAAAAAGATTAGGTCGTTTAAAACCATAAACGTAGTAGTTTATATTTCACTGAGATGAGAAACTAATTAATTGGTGATATTTTTAATTGGACATGACATACGTAATTGTTAATAAGAAAAAAAAATTTCAATAATTTTGAATTCTTACATTTTTATGCAACGTGTTTTAAAATAATAATAATAAAACATGAGCGAATATTTAATGGAGCCACTGATTTGTTTTCACATTATTATCAAATAAAATTCTAAAAGTGAAGTCCATCGATTTGGCAACTGAGGTATTATTTCAATCCTGCTTATCTAGGAACTCGGGGATGTAAGCCACATGAACTTAAAAGCAATTCTCAATGATGGTTTGGATCACCATGGATCCAAACCAGTTTCAGAATGGCCCAAACGCAAACCATTGAAAATACTGGAAAGTGCAAAAATAAAAGAAGATATTCTTTATCGATTCTCCTCGTACACAAGAGCATTACGTGTCTTCTGTTACGTGTTCCGATTTATTAACAGGGTCTTAAGAAAGTTTAGAGTTAACATTAATCTCCCGACTCAAACCGAATTATGCGCATCGGAGTTAAAAATTGTGAAGACCAGACTTATTAGTTTGGCACAAAGAGCATTTTACCCTGAGGAGTATAAGTGTCTACTACGGAAATCGGAAATTATTCCAAACGAAGTTCTTAACCCATTCCTAGACTCGGTAATGATAATGCGTCCTTTCTTCCATACGACGAATGTTATCCGATCATTTTACAAGGTACGTAGCTGTACGTAGCTTCAAAAACGCATTAAAAATACGTAATTTTTTATGCATATGTACTATATTTTTTATTATATTTTTTTCTCTTGAGACCAGCACTTAGGGGATAACCCTACTCATGCAGTGCATTGTGCTGGTACTAGGAAAATAGATTGTGGAAAAAAGGATGGATATAGTAGTGTCTATGGACGTCCGCTTTAAATTTGTTCATGTCGTAAGTGGCAGGAAACACATTCGCAGGAAGATTGTTCCACAAACGAACAGTGCGACCAAATGCATTGTGCGATTCACTGGTACTACGTAAAAATATATGATTACCAGGAATTAGTTCCTCAATTTCGTTAGAACACATTCCGTTATAGTACCGATAGAACAATGAAACATACGCCCCATTGCGACGATGCTCTAATGAATCGATAGAGTTGGCCACCCTACCGTCATTAATAAGAACCTTCGCCTTCTCTTGTACGCGGTCGAGAAGCTCCAAAATAGACTTTGAAGCACCGGCCCATACATGCGAGTTGTATTCCAATTTGGGTCGGATATAGGTCTTATAAATATTAAGGAGATTAGATGGGTAAAGTAATTCTTATACCGTCTTAAAAAGCCGAGGCACTTGGATGCTTCTTTCGACACTCGCAATATGTGTTCATTCCAACGAACGCCGCAGTGAATTCTCATGCCCAGAACATCGAGAACATCTGATTGCTCAATATCTACATTACCCATAGATACAGATGACAACACACCACCACGTCCGTGTGTCAGAAAACAACATTGGGTTTTGCGCGCGTTAAAGTCGACCCTTTTCGCGTGACCCCACTCAGAGATTTTCGCCAGGCTCGGCCTACATATATACATGTGTAGATACTGTCAATAAAAATTGAAAACACTAACAACTTGGTTGTTTTTTTTTTTTTTTTTGAATTAGTTTTTTGACGAATGACAATAATTTTAAAATTTATCGCAAAAATTACGATTTTCTGCAAATTTCATCTGGCAGCCCTGTTTACAAACAAGACCTTTGTAAGTTTTTAAGTCCCTTTGCTTTACTTATTTTTTTTTTTTTTTGTCTTGGTTTTAAAAAACATTCAATGTAAGAGAAGAAATTATTTTAACCGGTACCAACGCCATCATACGACAAGAATTGTTGTTTAAATTTATCATCTATCGTTTTTACCAGTGTTGCCGTTTTGGTTATGTTTAACCAATATTGGTTATTTTTTCTTCGATGTGTAGATGTGGACTTTTTTCCATTTTTGGTTACTTTTTTCTCGAAGTAAAAAATAAAAGTAATTATTTATCTTAATCTTTATTAATCAGGCCCTAATTGGCCGTATAATCTTAACAAAGAGAACTTTTGTTAGGGCTTTAGTTTTGGCGCATTAGTACAAAATAAATTTCTTGATATTCTTGATTAGCGTCAGCTATGAATCCTTTCATATTTTTGAGCACATATTGACTTCGCACCAAAATACTGCCCATTTTTTGAGGCCAAGAATGAATCAAGCCCATTTCATAAACTCTGAAATATACTATTCCGATCGAAACAAATGTCTGTCAGACGTACTGTCGAAAGACGGCTTCAAATCTGGTCTAATATATCGAGTACTTTTTGCCAAAGCTTGTACTTCGGGTTGTAGTAATGGATTCGTTTTTGGTCAACAGTAATAATTGGATGACGCAATAATGTCTTTTTTGCGTTAAAATTTTGGTTACTTTTTTATTGAAATTTGGCTACAAAAAATTCCATTTCGTGGCAACACTGGTCTTCACATAAATTTTTTAAAGTTTGAAGTTGGATTTTCATTTCATAATTTTTAAGGGATTTTGTTTTCCTTTTTTTTTTTGTCTTATCCAATCTCTCAATAGGGATAACAACTAACAAATACCAAATCATTTTTTATATTTTTTTAAGAAACAAAACGAAGGTGTTGGTTTTTTATGTGTGGTCGTGAAAGCACAAACTCACACTTACACCCATGCACACGCGTTATTTACTGGCTTTAGTGGCTTCTGGTTAAAATGCCAGAAGACAAGCGTTAAGAAATATATTTATGAGCGATGTTAAGGATGTTAAGGATGATGTTGCTCTCGATTTTCTCTTTTTTTAATTTTAAAACAAAAATCTTTGAATTGCTTTTTAGCAGAACATAAATAAAATACATTTTTTATACATATTGTCTATAAAAGTTAAGCTATTAAGTAAATTTTTATTATTAATTAAAAAAATAATGCCTGATATAAAAAACTTTAAATTAATTTTAATATTTATTGTGTACTTGCTAAAACCCGGCGTGATTCGCTACTCCTATATTATTTATTATCTTAACTACAGGGTGATACAACCAAAACGCATGATGTTAATTATAAATAAAACAAAAAGTTTGCAGAGAATTATCTTAATAATTTTTTATTATGATAGAAGGATCGGCCAAATGCTACCCACGGCTTCGGTGGCATTCCTCTATCCGTGAGACGTAATTGAGGCTCAGTGTTGTGAATGTGCCGAATTATCTCATCCTTTTGCTCTTCAATTGTTCCTGGCTAATTGACGTAGACTGTTTCTTTTAAATATGTCCTAAGAAAAAAGTTGAACGCAGACACATCCTGTGATTGTGGCGGCGAATTAACATCGCCACGACATGAGATAACACAAAAGAACCATTGGTTCGTTGACTGTGTGGCAAGTGGCACCATCTTGTTGGAAACACATATCGTCCAGGTCCACATTCTCAATTTCTGACTACAAGAAGTCCGTTATCATTTCACGATAGCGAACACTATTCACGGTAACGGCTTGGCCGACTTCATTTTTGAAAAAGTACGGCCCGTTCACGCCTTCAGCCCATAAACCACACCAAACAGTCAGTCACAGATGTTTCCTGAAAATTGCAAGCAATTTTCCCGATTGTGTACACATTTGGTGGATTATGCTGACAAAAAAATCACGAAGTGCAGGAAATGCATTTTGATTTGAACACCCATTTTTAGAAAAGGCTGCAAAAATCTTAACGCTTTGCTCAACAGTGTACCTTTTCATGGCTGAATTTGTCTAACAGTAAAACAAGGAAATGTAAAACTAAGTATGACTCACAATTAAAATCCTGCATTATGCCTGGACTACCCTTTACTAACTTAGTTATTATTTTGTACCAGTTTTACCCATTAAACATACTCGTATAAGCAGCCTATAGTTCCTTCCAGAAACTCACCGCAGAATCTGCTGTTTACCTGTACAGAGTCTTCAAATAAACACACATTAGTTTTTATATAGTATACATATGTACATATATAGATAGTTTTTACCCAGTGTGCTTTGTTCAATAGCCATTTATGCAATATTTTCTGCTTTTTAGTTGATGAGGATAGATAGCAAAGCATTAATTTTATTGTTCTCGACATATAAAAAATGTCACATTTAGTATGAAGTATTGAAGGCGCCAGGCCCACTTATCCAATTTTGTCCATTTTTTGTCTGATAACTTATATTGATTTCGAAGTCATTTAGATCAAATTCAGAAACTTATAATTTAATTTTGTATCTCATAATATACAAAAAAACAATACCTAGTTTGCGCACTTGTGCTATTCCGACTACTTACTTTTTGACTAATGACGTGTATGAAACTATTTGGAGTAAATTTTGATATTGATATAGATATAGACAAATCAATATTTACTTTGCAGGGCTGTGACAGAGCCAAATTAGAATTTTTGATAATTGTATAGCCTATAATTCCAATCATATATACAGAAAGGTACTGTAAAAATTTCAATTTCAATTTGGGTTTTCTAACAATATTAGATCTGACAGGAAGTCTATTTCTTGTGTGGCAACGCTGGTTCGTATCGATGTGCTTTTTATATGGCTGAGTAAACATTACATCGACAGCTCTCGAACCTCTCGATATTTCAGGTAGATTCTATTCTTTCCATGCAAATGTAAACATCTACCTATTTAAGCTCTAAGTATTTGTTGTTGCTTGTTTATTGTCTGTTACTTGTTTCCTTTGCTGTTAGTTTTTGTTGTTGCTGCGTTATTTTTGTTTACTTTATCCCTGCTAATGTTTGTTGTTATCGATTCTGGTTATTTATAAACAGCACGTATGGTTTTCTTCTTGCAGCTTCTGTTTATTTATTTTAGCGATGTAATAAACGTAGGCGTGTCCAATCTTATTTTCGTAACAATATAGAATACGTACTCGTATATAGACCAGGGTTGACAACCCGCTGAGTTTTTTAATTTAAGGGTTTTCGTAGCTTATTTACAACAAAAACAAATATAATTTACGTATTGGAACTACGAATGAATTTAATCAAATTTGTCAGAACTATAATTTATCAAATCACTGCTTTCATCTTTTCGCCGCCTTTGAGCCAATTTTTATATCCCATCTCAGAAAGGCTTCTCGTACTTTAAGGCGCTCAAACTTTTAAGGCGATTTACATTTCTTCAAAAGAAATGAATTGGTGACATGCTTGCAGATAAGCTCATACCTATTTAAAAGGCCTCGATAGGTTCTGAGAATGTAATCCGTAAATCGAAATGCCGTAAAACGAGATGAATATTTGTCGCTTTTGCTTCTCTTATACTGTTTGTTCAAAACGATGAATCTATGGTTTTTTCGCCATAGAATGAGTTAATTTGCTTTGTGAAGCGATTGTGTTTAATAATTTAAAAAGGCCTTTAAAGAGTGTATTCTATCTGTCGCAACAGTCAATAGTCGGATGGAGCAATGTTAAGAAAATACGGCGGAAGCGGTAGGTGATCCTTTCTAATGGTTGTTTTGAACTTTAGCGTTGTCATGCGATCATCATGTCAGTCTTTAAATTTCGGTTGTTTTTCGCATATTGCATAGTTTATACAAAGTAATTGCAGTTTGACAAGTTTTAGCAGTGCAAGGCTCCCATCAAGAGTGCTAAATTGCTTATAGAAGTAAAACAACGTCATTGTATTAACAAATAGAAAATATTGTCGACTTGAACGAAAGCAGTTAAAAAACCCTATGAAATCTGTTTTTTTTTAACCCGGGTTTTTTCCAACGCTGATATAGACAGATTTATCAAGTGTGATTTCTGCAATTCCCGCTTTTTAGCTGATGTGGATAGATGACGCAGCTTTAAGGGTTGTCGTTCTCCACATATACAAAATCCAATATTTAGTATGAAGGAATGTGCCACGCCCACATATCCTACCTCGCTCAGTTAGTGACTTATGATGTGTATTGTTCACGAAGTCGTTGGAGCCTAATTCAGAAACTTTTACTATTGCCGGTATCAAGATATACAAAAGTTAATATTTAATTATATGGTAGGTGCCACGCCCACTTGTCAAATTCCGCCCACTTTTTGCCTGATGATTTGTATTGCCTATGAATCTATTTGGTCCAAATTTAGAGAATCTTTCTTACCATTTTAAAGATACAGACAAATACATATACACTTTGTATGGCCGTAGTAAAAGCCAAACTGGAATATTTCAAATTCATGTAGCCCATAGTTCAAGCATACAGACATATACTGTAAATATTTCAAGAAATCAGTTCAGCCGTTTAGCTGTTCATAAGGCACAAACAAACAAACATACATACCACATTCATTTTTATATACAAGATAAGATTAATTTAATAATACTTTGGAATTTAAAGGAACTCACTTTATTATTGATTAAAAGTGCTTTTTTATTAGGGGAGAATTATATTGTGAACCTAATCAATCAAATAGAATGACACTTTATTTACTGATATATTATATTATGATGTGTTTTTAAATAAAACAAAAAAAGTAAGTAAATGACAGGCATTACAGAGCCATTATTGGTAGTAAACTTGAGCTTTGTTTAATAACTACATACATACGTACATACATATGTATATATCTCGAACCCGTGGTCAATAAGTAAGTGAAAGCGGGTAAAGTTGCATTTCAATCAATATTGCCAATGATGGCCTTAATTCCAGAACAAGGGAAGTAAACAAAACTTAGAAGGTGTAGTCCTTAACTTGAATTTGGATCATCCATGTTCTTAAGGCTTCAGAGTCTTAAGATTTATATTTTTTTTTTTTCTCCATTTTCTTTAACATATGCATTGCACGAAAAATAGGAAACAAATAAACGTTCTTGCCGAACAAATACGTCAAGGAATTCTCTCTGCTTTGCTCGGTCATTTACTAATTTACGACATAAGTATTCGTTTTAACCATCCGAATGCAAGTGTTTCGAGGTCTGCTAGGTTTTTTATGAAAGTGCGATTTCCAATTGAGATTTTTTTACAACATCACTAGGTGGCCTTTTTAATCTATGGCCAGTCCATCAAAATTAATTTATCATTGGTGACAAAATTCAGCCAGAAGGTGCAAAGAATTTGTTCTAAGCATTTATTGAGTGTAGAGCAAGCACAGAAAAACAGATATCAGGCGACGTTATGAGGAAGCAATACCAACAGCTCGATAAACAGGTTGAGAAAACTGCTGGAAGAGACAAAAAGAAGTTCCTAGAAGTTCTAGCAAGAGCAGCAAAAGAAGCAGCTGCACAGAATAACATGAGGAAACTATACCAGACGATAGAATACTAATCGCAGTGGCACAATTATATCGAACAGTGAAGCACGGTTGCAAAGATGTAGGGTAAATTTGGAGGAAACTATCAACGTCACTGAATACATCGAAGTATACCATAACTGCCACTGGGCGGTGCCACGCCCATATAACATTTTTATTTATATGCCTATATCTTTAAAATGATAATAGTAAGAGTTTCTAAATTTACCACAAATAACTTTGTTGTCGTAAATCTACACTCAAGAAGTGGGCGGAATTAGATAAGTGGGAGTGGCACCACCCCCCTACAAAGTAAATATTGAGTTGTGTATATCTTTGGAACGGTAATAGTAAAAAGTTCTGAATTTTGTCTAAATAACTTCATAGTCAATCCACATCTTCGGCCGAAATATCGGCGAAATTAAATAAGTCGGTCCCATACAAAGTTAATATTTGGAGAATGGTTAGAATAGCAGTCTCTGAATTTGGTCTAAGCGACTTCGTAGTCAAAACAAATCAATAGTTTTAAAGCGAGCGTGACATCTTCCATACATAGTAACTATTAATGTTTGTATATCTTGAGAACGGTAATACCTAAAATTTCTAAATTTGGGCACTACACATCATCAATTAACGACCGGGCAATATTTGATAAGTGGGCGTGGCAGCTCACACTCATACTAAATATTGTAATTTTGCATGTGTTAAAAACGGTAACAGTTAAAGGTTTGTTATCCAATCACATCAACACACTGGCTGAAAGCTATTTATATATTTATTCTTATCTACAGGGTGGGCAAATTTGAGGTTAGGAAGTAAATTGGCAACCTTTGACACTTATTTAGTATAATATGGGGAAATTTTAACTATGGAACGCTACACTCTTGAGCAAAGATTTTCATTGTAATATATTACTATGAAAATGGTGAAAATTTTACTATATCACTTTAAGCAGCTTTTTCTCGTAATCAACCTCCTTCTGAGTCCGCTCACGATACTGCTTCTGACAATAGATGAGAACAATACACTCGTAGTGGCCATAGTGATGCAAACATAACCGCCGTACAACAAAGTGCTGAGAATGAGCCTGGAACATCAACTCGTCGACGTTCGTAACAATTGGGCATCACCAGAGGAACTTTGCGCAACATTCTGCATAAAGATCTTCATCTTCACGCTTATAAAGAATTAAAGCCAGATGACCATTGATTGCGTAGAACGTTTGTGAATTCACTGTTTGAATACCTGAACGAAAACAATGCATTTTTCAACAAAATCATCTTTAGTGATGAGGCCCATGGTCAATTAGGCGTTTATGTAAACAAACAATATTGTGGCATATGGAACTCGAAAAACCATTACATCCAAAGAAAGTGACCGTAAGGTTCGGTTTGTGGTTAGGCGGCATAATCAGCCTGTCTTTTTTCGAAAATGAGCAAGAAAACGCAGTCACCGTAAATTCTCTGCGCTACTAAACCATGATAACCAATTTTTTGTAGCTACAATTGGCTAATGTTGATATCAGTGACCTTTGGTTTAGCAGGACGGCATCACAAGCTACAAAAAATTTATAAAAAGAGCGGACGTCTGCCGACATTCTAGAGGTGGAGATTTGCCCAACATCATATTACGTTATTAATTCCGATATTTCTATTTAATATTGATATGAATAAAGCGAAATCTGTAAAAAAAAATGTATTTTTAAGCCAATTTACTTCCTAACCTCAAATTTGCCCTCCCTTTATATGCAAATAAGTTGTCCTCTTGTGATGGTGTGTTTTTTCTATATTTAGTGCATTCATTCCTTTAAAGTTCCCTTATAAAGAATACATTTTATGGGTATTCAACCCAAAGGCTACCAGCATCGCGGGATGGGTTACTCTAATAGTGTATAAAAAATTTATTTTTCTTCTCATTTTTGCTCTTATCAAACCACTGTGCACTTCGCTTATATTACTTAAGCTTAGATCCACTTTACGCCTTAATATCTTAAAGATAATGCTACACATGAATTTAGTTTAACAAACTATTCTTTTTTTCATTTCTTCTTAAAAGTTTTTCTGTTGATACTCGTAGTTATTAAACCAAAAATGTTTTAAGTCGATCAGATTAAAAGATTTTTCTTTCACTTTGTCTTCTGGAAGAAGCACAAGAAGACATTTAATTTTATTTCTTCATATTCTCTCGTTTTATACATTTCGGTGTGTAATTCAATTATAAAAAAAAAAGTTCGAAAAAACTTCTTACGCTGATGGCTATATGTACACGAAAGTAGCTGCAGCGGTTGTCTGTTTCAATACGAGTTAGCAGCAGGAGCTAACGCGTAAAGTGGAAAATTGCAGACACAATGTCAGTGTCAAGAAGTTGGAAAAAAATATGGATTAAATATGATATACGAGTATAGTATTGCGTTCATTTTTAAAATATTATCAAAAGATTTAAAATTTTCTTGTAAAAAGCAATAAAACTATTCATCTTCCTTCTAAAAAAAAAAAAAACGTTCATAACCATTTTCTAAATTTTTCTTCATATTTAATATATTACCTTGCAGCTGTACTCTATTCACGAGTCTGGCAACAAATCCTTGCTACGTTTGTGTACAAAAAAAATAAATAAAAATAAGTAGAACGTTGCCTACGTGTCTGCTTGTAAATGTGTATGAATTTCTTAAATTTATTTTTGATTTTAAATTGAACAACGAGTACATGAACGTGAGTGCAATAGTCTGTCTGTCTATCTGTTTGTCTGTCTAACTGTCTTGCTGTATAACCATAATTTAAAGTTCATATTACATTTTGTTTTTTGTTTTTTTTCTACATTTTTCTAATAAAATAAAAATAAATATTTTTAAGCTCCTCTAAAAGCTGTTAAAACTGACAATGATTGACTGCGTGATTGTCTGACTTTTACTTGTCATTTTCAGTATTTCATTTTGTTATACGAGAAATACTTTTTTTGTTTCGAAAAGTAAAACAAACAAAAAATGTAGAGAAAATTTATTTGCACTGTAACCAATTAACGAGGTATAAAGTCATGGATCATACAAAAATAAGAAATGTTGTCTATCTTCAGGCGCTTTCATATCATGTTTTAACTAATATTTACATTTTTTTATTATACTGCAATGTTTAAATAAAGGGTCCGCCAAATAAATTTGTTTTTTTGAAAATGCTATAAAAAAAAACTACTGAATAATTTCTCAAATTTCTTTTTTATTTGAAAGCACAATCCCTCCGGTTAATAATGGAAAATAACTTCATTCAAATAGCTGCCTCGGCTGGCCATACAGTAGCCTACACGATCGGTCCGATTTTTAAGTACATTATCGATTGTGTGCAGCTGTATTTCACCAATGGCTTCACGAATATTGTCCTTTAAAGCGTCAATTGTCTCTGGCTTGTTGGCGTAACACTTATCTTTGACGGCACCCCACAAATCATAGTCCAACGGTGTCAAATCGCAGCTCCGAGGTGGCCAAACGACATCAGCTCTGCGGCTGATAATGCGATCTTCAAAAACAGGGCGCAAAACATCGAGTGTAGCTTCGGCTGTGTGGCACGTAGCGCCGTCCAGCTGAAACTAAATGTTGCTAATATGCCCCTCTTCAATTTTTGTGAACAAAAATTCGTTCAACATGGCTCGATAACGATCGCCATTGACTGTAACGAAGAAAAATGGCCCAATTATGCCTCTGGACCAAAATCCGCATCAAACAGTGACTCGTCTTGGGTGTATCGGCTTTTCAATGTATGCGTGCGGATTTTCTGTTCCCCAAATGCGACAATTTTGTTTGTTTACATACCCGCCAAGATCAAAATTAGCTTCATCTGAAAAGATGATTTTTTTTTTGGCAAAATCGGCATCTTCTGTAAGTCGATTGCAGGCCCACTTAGCGAAGCGTATATACAACCATATTCGTTCAGCGGAAGGATAAAACTAATTATCTGTCAAATCAGATATGAGCTAAGTGTTACCATTCACGAAATAAGTACTAATTGAAAAAAAAATGTTAGATGGCGGACCCTATACAAAATCATAAAATTAAGCAAAATTTATCCTAAAAAAGCCGAACAGTTTGAATTTTTATCCTGTAATGTTAAAAAAGTTGCCTTGTTTTAGGCAGAGAATTTTGTATTTGTTACTTTCAATTAAAACTTTGCGATAAAAATGCAACATAGAGCCATAAAAATTATGCTTAAAATAATAGTAAAAACTAAGCAGACTTAAAGGCAATTAATTACTTATCTTAGCTAATACTCAAAATATTTTAGGTAACTATTCCACTTTGAGTAATAATAGATTATGTTTAACTAACGAACCTTATGAAACAAAGCACTATTTGAACTAAAACATTAACATGTAAATTACCTATTTTCAGGCGCTTAACACCAACAATTTTTTTTTTTTTTGAACTTTTAAGAGCAATTTAAAAGAGGTGTAAGCACACTTGAAGTCGAAATAAATTGTTTTAAAGTCATTTGCATACTTTTAGGAGTGTTGCTGTTTAATGGATCTAGAGATTTTAATGTTCTACTTAGCAACAGCATTAATTTGTTAAATTTGTAGATTATTAAAGTGAACTGACATTTCCAAAACAAAAAGGTGATCAGAAAATGGGGGAAAGCAAACTTAGTTTAACTTTCATCAATATGCCTGCATTAAGGCTATTTGTAGATGTGAATTTCCAGTCTATTTTATGAGTGTGATAAGCATTATAATTCCTTATTGCCAGTGCCTACCTTTACGCAATTATTTTGACCTAAAAGCTTAAAATATCCTCATTATAAAACAGAAATTGTTTAAAAACAAAAATATATACTGATGATTAAAATTGTAATCAGGTCCACTCCATTAAAAGCCTTATTTGTATTTATGTACTAGCTTTCGGTTGATCTGATGAGTACGCAGATACCTATTATGTGTGCGATAAGATTGAGGATAGCGAGGACATGGTCTGGCAAGGATCATGAGCATGCAGCCATCTTTCTGTATATGGATACAATCCCTGGTGGTTTGGACTACTGTACACCCAAACCCTTCCTGGAGAGAATGTTCTCTATGAACATCTCACCAGAATCGGTAATTAGCTACGGTTCCGTTGAGATGTATATGGGCGGGTCGAAATTCTCGGTGTTTTTATTCCCTCATATAGGGTGAGAGTATTCTTTAAACTTCCGGACCACTACAGTGTCTTACAGTCGGAGGTCTCGGCGATAATAAAGGCATCGGACTGGTTGATGTGCTACAGGGTATTTGATATTGATATCCGGATTTGTACGGACATTGCAACTCAACATTGCTACTGGTATGTGAGTGCTGGGCGTCTCTAAATGAGATAGTGAGACATTCAGACCAAGAGATTATCTGGGTGAAGGGTCACTCCGACATCCGGGGAAATTGTGAGGCGGCAACGTGGAGATTGACCATATAGTTGGGATGCCGCTTTCCTCTTGCAGACTTAGGGTTCTGTGATACATATTGGGCAGGGTACAGATAAATCAAGACAAAGCTGGCCCTTATACAATCGGGCTCTTTCGAAGTCTATCATGGAGATGCCGCGACATGCTAGAAAACTGGGTATACCGTTTAATGATTACTGTTGGAGCTATCAGGATGAGGAAAAGGAATGTCCGAATTTTCGGATATTTCCCTAAGCAGTCTGTTTCTGCATGTCGGATCTAGCTGATGAAAATATCAACAGGCTTTCTTCTTTGTGCATGCGTCTGGTTAGTTTATTTAGGGCCATGGCGCGGACAAGTAGATCCACTTGGATGCTAGCTTCTGTGGGCATGACAGTGTGATCAGTATTGGACCCATGTGAGCAGGGCCAGTGTCTGGCTGGCCGAGTAACTAACTAACTTCTTATTTTATAATTTTTTAAATTATGAATACATACAATCTGACTATTGATTCATGAGTTATAGCGTTTTGCGTGAAGCAACTTTTGTTATTGAAAAAAAAGTGAATTCCGAGTTTTGATAAAGTATTGCTTTTTGATGAAACCAAACAATGCCTTGATGAACATTATGCGAACTCTGCTCCATCGAGACAAATGGTAGAGAAGTGGTTTGCTGAACTTAAACGTGATCGTACCAGCACAAATCGTGCAGAGTGCATTAGACGCCCAAATGAGACTCAAAACTTACCCCCAGCGACTTTTTCATGTTTTCAAATCTCAAGAGAATCCTTGTTGGAAAGAAATTTAAGTCCAATGATGAAGAAATCGCTGAAACTGAGGCCTATTTTGACGAGAAAAAGAAATAATGCTTTAAAAGTGTTATCGAAAAGTTGGAAAAACGCTATAATCGTTGTATCGTCCACGAAGGCAACTATCTTGAATATAATAAAATCGACTTTGTCAAGACTTTGTTTTTTTTTAACTTATCCTACAGACTTATGGCATGGCCTGTTACGCTGTAACTATAAGTTTTCCTCAATCTAGAATATAATTCTACACATGTATGTTACGATTTTAAAATAATTCTCCTTTAAATCTAACAAATTTAAAAAGCAATGAATTTCAACTCCGCTGCGCTGTCCACTTTCAGGCGTTTTATATTAGATTATCGTTAAGAAAAACTTAAATCCTGTAGCACTTCTTTAAAATTCAACAAAACTTTGTTTGATGCTGCATATAAATTGTGGTTTATTTGGTTGGGAGGCTAAACAAAACAACAACAAAAAAAGAATGAAAACAAAAGTTTTAAAGCAGAGTACCAAAAAAGAAAATAAAATCAAGCGAAAAAATTCAACTTTCAAGTCAGTTTAGCTTCTGAGAAAAAACAATATCAACAGACAAATAACAAATTGGAAACCAAAAAAACAAAAAGCAAAAGATTTGAAGAAAACATTTTAAATGAAAATCAACCACAAATTTATACAGACAGCAGACAATTTGGCAACAGTTTTGCCAACAACAGAAGCAGAAGCAAGTCATTAAAAAGAAAGAAAGAACGAATTTTTCAAACCAAAACTCCTGCCAATTTTTCTCTTTATGAAAACATCATCATCATACGAGACAGACAATCTATTGATTTTGTTATAAGAAAGAAGAAGAAGAAGAGAAAACGATTTTCTCGGTCATCCACACAAGTTGGAATTGAAGACTTTCATAAAGTGAAAGGGAAAAATCGAATTTAAGAAGTTCGCCAACAAATATAATAAAGATTATTATTTTCTTACAAACAGTCAAGGTGAATTAAATAGTTACGCCTAACGTACGCTTTATTATCTTTGGCTATAAAGTATTACAATTACGTTACTCTTAACTGTATATAGACCTTCGTGATTAGCTATATCAAGATACCACACCGAGGATTAAAGAAACCCATGCGATATAACGATCTTGCTGACGTAGAAATAATTTCACCAACAGAAATACGCATGAGTTCAAGTCAGATAGCCTATATGGCCCATTAACGTTGCATTTTATTGTCATCACATACGTTTACGGAATTTTGGGGGCAAGACGGTATTGCAGGATATGCGGTGTGATAAGGCGCTTTATATAGGCAGACATCTACCGAATATGATTCTTATCAAATATCTGAGCAAATTGTATGGCAGTGAATTTATCTTAAACGCAAGGATTCGATAACATATGACACTAAGGATTTAAAATTATAATGAGTCAATGACTCAATGACTACTCACAATTGGTAGACAGACGCTTCCACTGTGATGCCCACAAAAGATAGCGTCCAAGCGGATTATATGACAGTCTTCTCCTCTTCTTCATCTTGACAACTCTCACAGTAATAATTGAACCGCAGACCCAGTCTCTTAGCATGCGCACCAGATACCCAGTACCCTGCGATAACAGCCACCAGGATTCGCAGCCCATATCGCGACATTCTCAGGATAGACTCCGAACGAGCGCGCTCGTTTAGGGATCAGATTTGTCTTGACACTGAGCACGTGGGTTCATACTCCAACCGCAATTATGCCCTGCCTAACATATATCTCAGAACCAGAATTCTGCAAGAAGAAAGTGGTATCCCAACTAGATAGTTAATATTAAGGAGACAGCTTTTCCTTTCTTTGGAAAGAGGACAAGTTGAAGCGAAAGTTGTTTATACAGAGCTGAGGACTTGAGAATCGACTGGTAGTCATAAACGAAGAAGTGTGCTACTGTGGTGTGGTAGGTAAGACACCCGCCTTCCAATCCCAGGCCAAACCATCTGACAATTTTTAACAACGGCATCACCTCAGAGCAATAACTGCAGACAGGTTATGAGCATTACGCAATGAAAACTCTTCTCAATGCATCCGCCGTTAGTACCCGACGTTAAACTGTAGGTCTCTTTTAATGAGTCCAAAAATAGAAACGGGTGCAGCTCCATGACTGAAATAAGTTCTCTCTTATGCCAGTTGGGATATTGTGAGAATTATATATGTCTGTATATATCAGAGCAATACTTTAAGGGCTTAAGATGGGAGAATTTGCTTAAAGGCCGTTGGACTATTCGATTATTTTCTCATATTGAGGTGTAATAGACGAATCGTTGTTGTGTTTTTTATTAATCAAATCTTTCGAAAATTTCAAACATTTAGCGCTTCAAAAACAAAACATGGTGTTGGCGGACCATAGAGAAGTTATTCTATCACCCCTATCCCAGACATCAGTTAGTGGTGAAAGAACACATATTACTGTTCGATGAAATTAATTCTAAGGGCTTTGAAAGGCTTTTAAATCTTTTAAAATTAGATCAGAGCTCGTCATATGATATGAAAATTCAAAACGGTCTCTAGCTGTGCTAAATGTTAGGCCTGTGCCAACAGTAGAAGCAGAGTCAGAATATAATACCGATTGCTGAGTTGAGTTCAAATGTAATTATTTGTCAAATTTATTTAAGAGGATACTTGAAAAAGTGTAACAATTAATAAAAGTGACTTCAGTCCTCACACATAAATTCATTTTCAAAATCAACACTGCATCGTCCACAAACCAAATTCAATATTTAGGTGGTAGTAAATAGCAAGGAATGCAACTGTGAATCGAGACGGTTTTCTCTAACTGCGATTTAAGTCTAGACTATAGCTACCATGTAGCTGTAGTAGTAGTATTAGGTCGTAGGATGGACTCTATCGTCGCTTTTATTTAATTTTTCCATTGGCAATGCGATAAAACATCTCATATTCGAATGGCGGGATAATATCTGCGGCTTAAATAGACATGGACTATGCAGACGATATCTGTTGACTGACACATAACCTCTCAAACATGCAACTCAAGCTGGATAGCTTGAATACAGCAAACTCTCAATCTCTCAGTAAAATTCTGACGAAGTTGAATCCTTCTGTTAACTTGACAGTATAATTAAAAAATCTGGTGTTCAATAAAAAAATGTTCTCAGCCGAATATAGAAGGCTAAACAGCCATTCGGTCTGAACACGAGATCCTACAACCTTAATCGACACTTTTTTCTCTGTCACTTCTCTAGGTAGCATACTGGCTTTGCACAAAGCGTACATTGATTTGTTTCAGTTTCATTAATCAAATTGAGTTTTAAAGCTAAGTAGCTCTGTAGTGCTGTAGCTGCCCTCCATATGATTGTGATGACGGTCCTTACTAAGTGGTGGTGATGATCTTTACTTAGCATTGTAATTTTTTTTCTCATTCGTCTAATGTTTGTCATTATCGCGAGAGGTAAGATGATAGGTCAGGGGGATTTCTTTATTTTTAGATGGAGTTGTGTGGAAGGAAGTGGATGTCTCTTTATTAAACACGCGAAACCACAATTAAATTTTTTCGTCATGTTCTCTGCTGGAATCCGAACCTAGGCCGCTTGTTTTGTTTTGCGTACTCTTTACCAATACACCACGTCACAATCTACACTATATCGGCAATACTTTTAGTAGTTGTGTAAAATCTGTGTTGTTATATTGTTGCGAGACTTAAAACGCCCCTAGCCGAGAACCGCAAGCATTACCAATATTTGTGAATGGCTGATATTGTTGCGAAATACTGAACATTTACCATAAGCAAACAACGGCTATCTATATAGTAGCTATAGTCCACTAAATATGGAAATAAATGCCGCAAATGGCGGCTCCGTAAGCCCGTGAGCGACATAATTCAAAATACTATTGATTAGAATTCACAGGAAAGCCAAGAAAGGCGACGCCAAAGCAACACGTGGCAAAAAACAGCTGAATGCCGAAGCAGGTGTATGCCGCAGTTCGTGGAATGAGCTACTATTGTTTCACTAGACACTGTTTTTCTAATTATAATCATCGGTATAAAATAGTTGATATTATTACGAAAATAAAAGCGCCTAAAAAGCTATTAATATTATTATATTGGTTTGTGTCAAGGCTACGTTCAGCTTGTCAAGACTGCATTTATTTACACAGCATTGCCAATTTAATTTTGGGTTTTAAGCCTTGCATTTGAATTAACGTAGCTGAATAGCAGGTTGTGGAATATACTAGAACATTCGAAACTAATGTTAATTTACTATAAAACGGCATAACATTCTGCTTAGTGAGTCAGTTATACTTTAGCGGTTATAGAGTAAAGTTGTACTAAGGGTTGAGTATTGAATAAATTTGTGTATTGGGCGGTAGTCAAATAAGACTGCATAAAGTTCAACAGCACTTGCGTATTATTTATTTTATTTAAAGCAATTTAAAAGAAATTATACGTTTTAAACGGGCTAGAACGTAACAAAATAAAAATTTATTTTGCATATGACTTAATAATATTTCTATTAAGTTACTCTCAACTGTACACATGCACGATTGACTGTAAACATGCTCGTATAACTTTTTGGAAGAGAAGAGAATACACACTGTGTTGTGTGTTTTTGTGTAATAACCATGTAAGAATTGCTATTTATTAACCTATTACTAATACATATATACATACTACAAGTGTGTGTGTCATATTGAATACAAATACAGCTACAACTACGCATCATAATTCATTAACGTATTAAAGTCAAAAAGTAAGCAACTGTTTTTCATTGCCTATGAATTTATTATTTATTTCACAAATTTGTTGTTATTGTTTTAATTTTACAACAGCACTTTCTCTATTAATTTTAATGCTGCTGTTTCAGTAATATTTCCTAAGAAATCTTATTATTTATGAGAAAATTTATGAAGTTTGCTTCGCTCTCTCTCTCTCTCTCTCTCTCTCTCTCTTAAATACAAACCACAACTGTATTAAGAAATCAATAAATTTTGTTTTGATTTTCATTAACAAATTCATTAATTTTTATTGGATTTTCTTTTCTAATTTAGTAATTTTGCTTATGCATTGCTAGAAATAACTGGTCAAAGGTTTTGAATTCTTTTACTTTTTGCCTTTTCATTTCTCTGATTTTTTGCTCAAAATTATTCAGTGATAACCATTTTAATAAAGCAGATCCAATGATATATGCTATTGATTTTCTACAAGAAAAAAGAAAAAGACTCATGCATGTACTCAAGCATGTGGTGATTCTCAAATACCAAATATCTGATGTTGGTAATAAAAAACTCAAAGAATTTTTAACAAAAATCTGTTCAAAGAAAAATTTATCGGAATCTGTTACTGTTACAGAAAGCAAATTATAAAAACGAAATGAAATTCGAAGGAAAAGGTATGACTTTCATTAGCAAAACACTTTTCTTTTTACGGATAAGTTTCTTTTGGCAGCAAATCTGCATAGATCTGGAGTGTACATGCATACTAGATATGTAATATCAAAAGAATATTGCGTTAGATTTGAATTTCTTTTTTATTTTCAATTAGAAAGTATTTGGTCTTTTTCTAATATCGTCTTTCTATAACATAACTTACAGTTGGACGTGCATATACGTCATAAGAAAAAGTTTAATAACTACTTTGGTTTTTCGTAATGTTTTTAAAAGGAGATAAATAATTAATGATAATACTGTACAAATACACAAATTTTAAATTATTTCGTCGAAAGATATTCAGTCGCTATTTGTTTAACTAGGACAAGATAACCCTATCCGATCATATGCATATTAGATTTGTTTTGGTAAATGTTGATAGGACCAAGTGTTCTCTTTCAGGGACAACATGACAAGGGGAGTTAACCGGCTACCTGACTCCGTAAATTATATTGGTGAACTGGATCTGGCAGCAAGTCAACTTTAGTCAACTGTTAAATCCTCTTTAGATGTTAGCATGCGTCATAGTGACATTTTACCAAAAATAGGGTTCCATGGTGAAATGACACTTTAGCAAAATCGAGAATAAGGGACAGGAGGAATTTTAATAGGGCCAAGCGCACAGGCGACTTTAAAATTTATAATGCTAGACTCACGGAGTACAATAGGCGAATTGCAGCTAATTGCTTCACGCAAGCGTCTCATAACGCTCAAATAATACTCTTTGTTTACTGCCTGGCCTTCTGTCAAAAATTTATGATGAACTACACCGTTGTAATCTATTAAAACCGTGAGCATTTCCTTCTTTTTTGACTGAAAACGTCGTGGTTTTTTTGGTTTCGACTCATTTGGTGAACGCCATTCACTTGATTGATGTCTGGATTGCGTGTGATACTCAAAAAAATACGTCTCGTCTCCAGTAATGATCCTTTCGATGAATATGGAGGAAACACTGTCAGACCATTGAAGATTTGACGGCATTGCAGTCCCTTGCAATAGATCATTTTAACGGTATTGGATCCCTATAGCAGATATAAAAGGGAAACTTTGGATCTCTTATTGAGAACACATTTTCCTGGTTCTTGAACGATTGCACCTGTAGATAAGTGTCGGGGTATTTCCGCCTCTGCACGTGTCATCAAAAGTGCCAATAGTCATACGGGTAGAATATTCACCCTGGACGGGGTTTTCTATACGATTGGCTCCTTCAAGCCTTACAAAGCTACAGGTAGACTGTTTCCGACTGTTTTGCAAAAGAGCTCTGACATAATCTTATCAAAATTGTTAGTGAGTTTTAAGGCAAGCTTTGGTTTGTGTTATGTCTCACAAGCGTGGAGGGATAGTGATCTTTCCATGTCGTATAGACCTATCAATCTCTCATCCTTTCTTTTGAGGGCAATGGTAAGGGAGAGGTACTATCCGAGTCATTTAGCGTACAAGAAGGGAGAGTTCACTGGGGGTGCCATTTTGTCTCTTTTGGACAGTATCGAAAAGCAATTTTCTGATAAGGAAGTTGCTCTTAATGCGTTTGTAAATATTTACGGCGCCGTTAGCAATAAAAGCTTTGACGCAATTGCTAGGCCTTTGAAACGGAAAGGGGTGGAGAAGTCAATTATAGCTTGGATCAGTCTCATTCTTAGGAGCAGGATCATCAGCTCATCTCTTAATAGAGTGAAATCCACTGTGATGCGCTCAGGATGGAGAACTTTCTCTATTGTTGTGGACGGTAGTAGTTAATAACTTGCTCACAATATTGGCGCATAGGTGTGTCAGTGTCAGTGTTAGTTTAGTTAGTTACGCTGATGACCTTGTTATAACAGTACGTGGGAAATATTATGAGAGTACGTTGTGTGACCTCATGTTGACGGCCCTGGGCAAGGTGACAAATTAGTGCACCCACGAAGGGCTCTCGATGAATCACTCAAAAACGGTAATTAAGGAGATATAAGCTATCGTGTGGCTGTATTTCTTTTATAGATAGCACCACCAACTTTTCTAAGGAGGTTAATTGTCTAAGCATATTGGCGCCGTCCAGACTAAGGCGTTAACAGTCCTTTAGGCAAGTCGTTCCACCTACGTAGGACATGGGGTCTTTCGCCAAGAATGATTGCTATTATTCGTTCCATTATCACATTTGCGGTGATGGCTAGGTGTAGAAAAGAGCGTATCTAAAGAGGATGGCTGTCACAGTTGTTGATGTTTATAGATATTTGTGTTCACAGGCATCGGAGACAGCGGAACACATATTGTGTGAATATAAATGTTTAGGTAGACATAGTGTATGAATGGTGGATGACATATCCACCATTATGGTTTCAGATCTGCTGGTCTTCATTAGGAAAATAGCAGATCTGCGGAACAAACTATAGACCGAAAGGAGGACAATAGATCCCATGAATCGCAGTGCTCTGGCTGGTCTATATGATGATAATGATTACGCTTTACTTGTAGTTAAAATTTGGCATAGCTTACAAGAAATGTTATTTTTTAAGAAATAACGATTTTTCTCAAAGTATAGGGTATAAAAAGGAAATCTTGTCGTGTTACTTTATTTTCTCTCCATAAAATTATTTTTTTGTTTTACATCTAGCAAATAATATAAAAGATAATAATAAAAATTATTTTCATAGCCAAAGTTTGCACCACAAGCTGTGCACCATTACTCGTTTTTATTGTTAAGGAATAATCTTTTTGTTTAAAAACCAAAAACTTAAGCAATTGCCTTTGATATGAAATGGTATTTCCGTTATTATGCCACCTGTGTCCTTTACCACAAACAAGCCAAAAATGCATTGTTAAACTGCTTAAAATTAAGATTTTTATCTTCAGATGCAAGTGGTTTTGAATTTAATATCTTTGTGTTTAAAAATTTATTGTAGTAAATTTAGCGCCTGAGTGTATGCCATAAATTAACTGTATTTCTTAGAGCACGCGTTCACACGCATTCACATAGCAATGCACATACTGGTAAATAAAGCTACAAAAGCAAAACCAAGCACAAAGCTTTTAAATAACAAAAAAATATATATAGAAATAAAGTACCGTTAATTTATTGTCCAATTATAAAGAGTATTTCGTTTAAACTAAAAAGAAAATTCTTTGTTTATGTCAGGGGTGGCCAAAGAGAAAACTAAATTTGTAGAAGTAGTAGTAGAAAATGGGAAAAGTAAAAAACAAAATAAATTAACGGTTTAATAAATAAGTGACATATGTACATGTGCTTCCATTAAAAGCTATCTTATAACTGAATGAAATCGTTGTTTATTTTATTTTCTTTGCTGAATATTTTCGCTTTCGTCAGGATGCAATGAATCGCTTTTTTGCTACTCATACTCACTAATCAATTTATACGTATAAGTGAGTACATAACATTCAAATTCAACTACACATACTCATTGATACTCAGAATAACGTTGATTCATGAGCATGAGTAGCAATGAATATGAAACAAAAGTCGTACTATTGCTAATAGCATTCATTAATTTCTCAGAAAATAATCATAATATGATTCGCATATATGTAAATATTGTCTATTCAAAAGAAAAAGAAAACACGCAAACACACAACCTTATAATGAGTAATCAAATGTTCATATTCGAATCATACCCATTCTTCATCATCTACGCACAATGAGTGCAAAATGGTATGAATCAATAGCGTCACAAATGTCGATGATTAGCCATTGGAATGAGTATGAATGAGTATGAGTATAAGAATTAATGAGTCATGATTCGCGTATACTCATGTTTTTACTATTCATTGCTGATATCTGGTGTACACATATGCGGAGCCGATTAAATGTATACACTCCAGTGCCACTTTGGCTACATATGTATGTTGTGCGTACATATATATGTATATGGGAATGAGTAAGTACGTGCTTAATAGAGTCTGTGTTTGCAGGCGTGTGTGTTAGCTTATATATTTGACCGCTAAGAAAGAATAACGTTTGTTTCTCTCTTTTTCCAACATTTTTTTTTTTTTTTTTTTTTTTTTGACTTAAAGATGCTGTGCGAGAGATAAAAAAAGCCAATTTGCCAAGCAAGTAACTACAACAACATACAGAAGCAAAATCGTATTAGTTGACACATCACGAAATTATGTTTTTGTACATTAGCAACAACGGCACTGACTATGGAAATAAGAAATAACGTCTTTTTCTTGTTTTTAATAAAATTGCACAATAAATACTCAAGTGACACTTGATAAAGTTTTTTGTTTTTATTTTAACTTTGTTATCACTCTTGTGTCTTTAAATCACTGGTATTCTCTTTCAAATGATATTTACAGTTACAGCCACTAAGATAAGTAAATGAAAACGAAAACACATACACACACACACATACCCAAACAGGGTGATAAAAAAAATTATTTCATTTTTTAAAAGCTTAGATCGACCTAATTTGTTAAAAACGGCATCAATCCAGTGGCTGCCCTTATTCGCTGTAATCTGTCTATATATAGGGTGGGCCATTTAAAAGTTTAAATTTGAAAATGTAATAAAACAAAAACGATTTGAAATTTTGTCAAATTTATTTTGTTGTTATGAAGTACAATTGTTCCGGTTAGAAATGAAATATTATTTCATTCACATGGCTGCCGCGGCTGTCCTCACAGTACTACATTTCGGGAACTTTCACAAGTGTATGGGGTCGTATTTCGCCAATGGTCTTCAAATGCAAAATTGTCTCTGGTTTGTTGGCATAACACTTATCTCTAACTGCGCCTCACAGAATATAGTCCAACGGTGTCAAGTCGCACCTTCTTGACGGACAACTGACATCACCATTTCGGGTAATTAAGCGGCCATCAAACGTTTTACGCAATAAATCAATTATGGCGTGAGATGTGTGGCAAGTTGCACCATCTTGTTGAAACCAAACATTGTTTATATCAATGCTAGGTGGAGCGGTTCTTATTATGCCATAGGTGTCTCCATTGAACGTAATGGTTGCGCCTTCCTCATTTTCAAAGAAATATGGGCCAATGATGCCTCCAATCCACAAACCGCACCAAACAGTCATTCGTAATGGGTGCATTGGCTTCTGTAAGACCACGTTTAAGTTTTCTGAGCCCCAAATGCGGTAATTTTGCTTATTAACGTACCCACCAAGATGAAAATTAGCTTCATCTGAAAATATGATTTTAAATGATGATATATTTCTAATAAATCTTAACGTTGCTCAAGCGAAAATCAATGCTTTTCGTTCAGTGGAGATAATATACTGAATTTTGTGACACAACAGAATGACATAAGTGTTGCCAGATTTGAAATAACCGCTGGTTCAAATTTAAACTCTTAAATTGCCCACCATATACCCAAATACTCCACAAAGGTTTCAATAAAGCTTGCTTATGTTTTGATCACAGTATTCTAAAATATTCTGAATAAACAAATCTTATTCGACTAATTAGCTTAGAATCAATTTTTGATCTAGATAAAGCACGTTCGTATGATACTTCCACTGTGTTCTAAATACGATCCTAGCAGGTGTATCCTATACATAAATCCATTAATAGGTTTTTTAAGTGATCAAATACAGATTTTTAGAGTCCTTCTTAGTTTGGTTAAGATCTGGCTTTAACTAGCCTTAGCTGCTAGCAGAAATCAGCAGTGAATCGTTTTTTGCTACTCATAACCACTCATAAATTTATGAGTACAAATTCAACTGCTCATGTTCATTCATACTTACAATAATGATTATTCATATGTAGCAATGGGTTTGAATCAAACGTCGAACTCATACTCATAGCTAATCATACTCATAGCATTCAGTCATTTCTCAGAGAATACTACTATACGGTTAAAAACTCGCTATACGGTTAAAAAATCGGCAATTCAAGGTTTTTAAGGAAAATGTGTAAGCATTTCAATTTGCGGCCTAGAATTTCAGAACCCATCCCAATTTCAGAACAACCCGTATAAAGAGGTATGAGTGTACTTATAAATGATTCGCATGATTCATGTATATGCATTATAAGGCTGTGTGTTTTATTTTTCTTTTTAATAACCAACACTTATATTCATGAGTTTTCATGAATACTCATGATTATTCATGAATATTCGAATCATACTCATTTTGCATCGTCTACGCACAATGAATGCAGATGAGTATGAGTCAATAGCTTCATAAACGTTCATAAGTATATGAGTATGATGAATACTTTAAGCTTTAGAGTATGAATACGTATGAGTAGCCAAGGCAATGAGTATGAATAAGTATGAGTATAATAATTAATTACTTATGTTTCGAGTGTACTCGTGTTTTAGTAGTCATTGCTGATCTCTTGCTACTGTATAAAATTTTGCTTACTATCTTTAAAAGCCTGGTATTGTCTTTACTCATTTAAAATCAATTTGTACCCGAATAACCAATTAGAAAAATTCAAGATGTCTTTACTCATTTAATATCAATTTGTACCCGAATAACCAATTAGAAAAATTCAAGATGATCACTGTAGCGAAAATGCCTGGTCCTTATATTAAAATAATTAAGTATTTATATAATTGTAGGGTATCATATTGTCCCGCTGTATCTTCTCAACTTGTTTGCATTTGAAAAATAAAAAAAGCAACGAGACCAGAGATTACAAGATTAATTGTTACTTCACATGTTTTAGAATGTAAGTGGGAAAGAGCGAGAGATTTTCTTTCTTTGGTTTACGAAATTATGAAAATCTAACTAAAAATCTCACCATAAATTCTCTTGGTTTTTCTTTGTGTCCTCTATTCATGTTTTGTTTTAGTTTTTTTTTTTTATTTCATATTTCTAATAACATACTGCTACATCTCCTGCATTACCAGAATATGGTCAAATAATTGTGTTTTAACGAGTTTCTGTGGGTATGACTTTCATTTCCATAGAAAGAGAAATAATAAAAGAAGAAGAAAATAAACGAGAGATATCTTTAGGCCACCCGACTGGTATAGCTTTCCTTAAATCTGAAGTCAACTTATTAGGAGAATAAGAAATAACAACATTTTTATAAGGCCAGTTATTAGTATTTTATTAATTTATTTTAACCGGTCAGTGATCTTAGGGGGGATATGATTATTCATCGTTTTCGTAACTATAGAAATCTTTATAAAGCTTTAGCCAGTCCTCAAGCAATCAATGATATGATTAGCTTGTGAATAATCAAATATCGTAGGGCAACAGCTACGGGATCAGCACTCCTGACTAACTACGCCAATAAGTCAATCATAAATAAGCCCAAGATACCTTATTTGATTTGTTTTTTGTCATTATATTAGTACAGATCGCAAAATGTGTCGTAAAAAACAATGTCGGTCATACCGTTTTAATTTTAACTCCCAATCTCTAAACGACCAGTAAGGAAAATTAGTGTAAAAATACAAATTATGTTGTTGTTGGTTTCTGTAAATGTTCGATACTCTGAAGACCCTTATAAAGGGTCCGCCAAATAATTTTTTTTTTTTTTTTTTGAAAATGCTATAAAAAAAACTACTGAATATTTTCTCAAATTTCTTTTTTTATTTGAAAGTACAATTCTTCCGGTTAATAATGGAAAATAATTTCATTCAAATGGCTGCCTCGGCTGGCCATGCAGTAGCCTACACGACCGGTCCAATTTTTAAGCACATTATCGATTGTGTGCAGCTGTATTTCACCAATGGCTTCATGGATATTGTCCTTTAAAGCGTCAATTGTCTCTGGCTTGTTGGCGTAACACTTATCTTTGACGGCACCCCACAAATAATAGCCCAACGGTGTCAAGTCGCAGCTACGAGGTGGCCAAACGACATCAGCTCAGCGGCTGATAATGCGATCTTCAAAAACAGGGCGCAAAACATCGAGTGCAGCTTCAGCTGTGTGCTAATATGTTGCTAATATCCTGCTCTTCAATTTTTGTGAACAAAAATTCGTTCAACATGGCCCGATAACGATCACCATTGACTGTAATGGCCACTCCTTGCTCATTTTCGAAGAAAAACAGTGACTCGTCTTAGGTGTATCGACTTTTTAATGTATGCGTGCGGGTTTTCTGTGCCCCAAATGCGACAATATTGCTTGTTTACATACCGGCCAAGATCAAAATGTGCTTCATCTGAAAAGATGATTTTTTTTTTGGCAACATCGGCATCTTCTGTAAGTCGATCGCAGGCCCACTTAGCGAAGCGAAGTTCAAGCGTATACACAACCATATTCGTTCAGCGGAAGGATAAAACTAATTAGCTGTCAAATCAGACATGAGCTAAGTGCTACCAATCACGAAATAAGCACTAGTTGAAAATAAGAACGTTAGATGACGGACCCTTTATTACACATTTATGTTTCTTTATATGTATGTGCTACTATATATAGATATATGTGTGTATGTGTGTGTGCGTGTTATAATAATATAATAAGAAAAAACTCATTTAAAGTTAACGCTGATTTACATTGTTTCAGTTCAAACACCATATCGTTCAGTTTCAGTTCAAAAACGCATATCAACGTCAACAGTTAAAAAATTGCTCTTTTTTTAAATGTCGCACCATACAAGCAACTCCACTCTTCCTTTCTCTCACTGTCTACTACAATTTTACTTTTATTTCTCCTCCCGTAGCTACAAACACTCTCATTCATAAACAGACACACACACGCACACATTTCTTTACAAATGATAACAAAAAGTCAGGGTCATTCTCTCGTTTGAATGAAATAGAGGTACCCCAACACTGTTAAAAAAAAAAAAATTTTGAATTTTTTTTGAATTTTTTTTTTTTTTCATATTAAAGTCAGCGTTGCCGCTTTGGTCCAATCGGACCCAAACTTGTAGCTTTTTCTTGTTTTAAAACAGTTTGGTAGTTTGGTTGTTTTGTTGCAATTTTTTTATATTTTTGGTAACATTTCTTCTTCTTTAAATGCTCATACGTTAAATTGTTAGATTGTTCTTCCTAACACCCCACATAATTAGTAATGAAAATTGTCATTTGAGTAAATAAATATCGAATTTTAATAAAAATTTGTTATTAGGAGGCATAACTGAATCAATTTTCGACTTTAATTAAGAAATTAATTATCAAATTTTTTGTTTAAAAATTTGGTAGGCAGCGATGTTCTCTTCTGTTTCCACACGTACGTACTCACACGCATAGGCAAAAAATAAGCAAATAATAAACAAAGAGAACTAAAGAGAAAACAAATGGAAAAAATACAGTGCAAAATCGTCTGAGTGAGAGCTCTCAAATTACTACCACAATTCTAAAATGCCGGTGGCGAAAGCTATATGAATCATCGTGACAAACACTGAAAATAGTAAAACATAGATGACTGACAATGAACTTATTTTGGTATCATACATGACTTTTTCAAGTAATTGTCCAAATTGTCATAGATGACAAAAGTTGATTTTCTCCTGTAGACGTCCGTTTACTCGTGAGTCCTAACAGACAATATCATTAGTGCTTTATGCGTTAACGGAGAGGTGTAGGAAACAAAATTTTACATCATTCAGCATAAAGACGACTCATAATAGACAATGTCACTAAATTTTGCAATATGGTCTACACATAGCAGACAATGTAGCTTCATTTCAGCTTTCTTTAGTATGGTAACATACAATGATGTTGTCATATATAACTCCCTTTAATTGTGTCATTGTAGCGGGGACTCATCAATAAAATTTTTCATTTATGAAAATTTTTTAAAAATTTCGACTTTAAACTGATATTATGACGCTGATACATCGATGAAAAGTGTCATAGTGACAATGTCGCTCAAATACGCCACCAGGATATACCATGAAACGATAAACAAAGATAACGCCGACAGGTTTTCAAAATAATTTTCTACTGCGCATGTACGTCATAATAGAGAAAAATTGTCTGTATTATATGAAATTTTAAGGAAAATTGTGGAAAAAAAAGAATGTCATGTTTTTGTTTCATATATAACATAAAAAAAAATGTATTTTAAATTGTAAAATAAAATATAATTGAGATAAAATTTAAGAACTTTTCGCATAAAAAATTTTTAATAAATACACTTCAAAATGATTTCAGACACAAGGAAATATAATTTATGTCATCGAATTTTGTCGGTATATTTTTGTTGTTATAGGAATTTGCCTAATATTTTTAGAAAGTGCTACCTTTTTAAATAATACTAAAGAATGCATAAAAAGACTGACTTGAGAACATAAACATTTTGACTTAATTATTACCAGCATACGTTTTGGTATGGACTGCACTACGTTTTTGCAGAAGTCTCCATAATGCAATTGAAATTGCACGCTTGACCTTAACCTATACCTGTTCTATAACGTTTATATTCGAAAATTGGGTTGCCCAGTCAAAACCTGCGAAGCCGTTACTCTGGGTGCAAGTTTAAAAATCATGTCGAAACACTTTTGAACCAAATTTCGAAATATTCATAGAAATCTTAGTGCAAAATATCAATGTGTGTTATATTGGCGTCTATTCTTCCCGAAAAATTAACGCATTTGCTTACCCCATCTATTTCCCTACATCTACACATCATTATGCTACCCCCTCCGGACTTCACTCTTGGTGAAACAATTCGATTAAAAATTTTTATGATTTTTTGGAAATGATTTGTAAAAGTTTTGAAAGCACGAAAATTTATTTATTTTTTTTTTTTTTAAGTTTTTTATAAGAAAAATTCTCAAAAACACGTCATTTAAATTTTGATTTAAATATCAGTTTACATTTTTAAGAAAAAGTTATAGGACTTAAGCGTAAGACGCAGTTAAAGTGAACACTGCGTACACGCAATGCTGTGCTTAACAAATTAATAAGAAAAAAAATTATTGTACAAAAGTTTTTTTATTATACATTTTATAGCCGAACACCTCAATTTAATATTTAATTTTATTATCTTTATTGCATTTTTTGTTTATAATTAATTATTTATCATTTTATTTTATATTTGAATGTAAAATATATTATTTTGCTTTTAAAACAAAACAAAAAGGTCTATGCCTACGTCACGCGCACTTTCAGCGAGAGAGAGAAAAAGTAACAGACCTGAGCAAAGCGATTTTATTGAAAATTAGCAACACTAGACAACTTGCAAGCAAAAATATAATAAGAATTTATTTTCTCTCTCTCTGTCTCTCTATCTCACTTTCGTTTTTATGTTCTTATACAGTGTGATCAGATTTTAAAATGACATTAAGCTAAAACGCGCGCCCGGCACAATGTAATGTAACCGCATACAATGTGTTAATTGTAATAAAGGGTGGGCAAATTTGAGGTTAGGAAGTTTGGCTTAAAAACACATTTTTTTGACAAATTCAGTTTTATTCATACCAATATAAAATACAAATATGGGAATTAATAATGGAATATGATGTCGGGCAAATGTCCACCTCAAGTACGTCGGCAGACATCCGCTCTTTTCACAAAATTTTGAATCACATTTTGCAACAAAGCTTCGCTTATCTCGTCAATGCAGCGCCAAATTTCATCTTTCAGAGTATCAGTTGTTTGTTGTTTGTAAACCCGGTCTTTCAAATGGCCTCAGAGAAAATAATCCAGCAGCGTTAAATCATAAAAACGAGGCGGCCAATTAACATCGCCAAATCGAGATCACTAAATTGTTTGGTTGGCTGTGAGGCTTGTGGCGCCGTCCTGCTGAAACCAAAGGTCACTGATGTCAACATTAGCCAATTGTGGCCACAAAAAAATTGTTATCATTTTTTGACAGCGCAAAGAATTAACGGTGACGGCGTTTCTTTGTTCAATTTCGAAAAACTACGGGCCGATGATGCCGCCTAACCATAAACCGCACCATTCGGTCACTTTCTGTGGATGTAATGGTTTTTCGAGGACTGTTTGTGAATTTTGTAAGCCCCATATGCAACAATTTTGTTTGTATACATAACCGTCTAATTGAAAATGGGCCCTATCACTAAAGATGATTTTGTTAAAAAATGCGTTGTTTTAGTTAAGTTTTTTAAACAGCGAATTCACAAACGTTCGATGCAAGCAATAGTCGGCGCCGTTGCATAGTTGAAATTTGAAATTGAAAATCGACAGCTCAATTCTTTACATTTCATCATTTGACAGTCAATTTACCTCCTAACCTCAAATTTTCCCATCCTGTATATAATATATAAGTTAGCAAGGGTTACCATGCTTTTAAGTATAGTTTTGTATTAAATATGTTGCTGTAGAGAAAGATGAAGTTGGATATACGTTTAACTAACAATTTGATACGTAAGAAGAAGAATTAAGTAAGAATTCACTTGTATTCTTACATAATTCTCTAAGAATTTGAAGAGGTAATTTGGCAACCATAGAAAAAGACTTCAATATTGTGTTCGCATTTTTTCTTGCTACACTACTCATTATGTCGTCAGCTTCAGCTACTACTAGAACTTCCTTATCTGTTTCCGGTCTAAAAATTGGAAATTTATTCTAAACAGTCAAAAATTGGTGTAGAAAATTTAATTAAATTTAGTTTTTATTTTATTTCAAGTATTTTAGTTCTATTGGAATTGCTTATAGGGTATTAAATAACCGAACTTGATTAACTAAATTTCTTGCCCTTCTTTTTAATTTCTCTAATTGCATTAACTTTGTTTCTCCTCCAAACTCTCGCCGCAACTTAAAAGGCCATAAATTTTTATAGGACAACTCGGTTGTGTTATAAACAAATGTTTTACTTGCTCAACTGAAAGAACAACAATCTAATGATGTCGCTGTGAATAGAATAAAATCGTTACGGCAGCAACAGTAAGAACAGCAAAGAAATAGCTGTGACACACAAAAAAGCTATTTTAATATAAGCAACGCTCAGAGGACAACAAAACTGAGAAAAATAAATAAGAAAATGGAAAAAATCTTATTACTCATACGCACACAAATACACCGACACAAATATAATGATACAACATAGATTACTCTTATAGACACACATACTCGCATGTACTTTGTACATACTAATATGACCACAAAACAAACTTCAAAAGCGTGGTAAAAAAGGACATTCATTTTGATGGCTTAAAACAAAATAATAAACAAAAACAATCAAAAAAGCTAGTAAGTAATCTTAACTATTTGATTACCCTACATTAACAAACCGAAAAAAAGCCATTAAAAAACTTTATCTAAATTATCGAGTAACAATGCCACAAAAAAGGATCTGCGACAGATTTTTCCAAAGGTTTGTGACAAACATTAGCACAATTATCAGCTATTCTGTTCGTGTATATGGCGTAACAAGCGAAATATATCAACCACACACACACGCATTCTCTTTCACTAAATAGAGTGTGAGTGTGTGTGCATGAGAATAGAAAACGTTAAAACCATTTTCTATGGTTCAGCGCACTCACACAGGAGTTGAAAGTTATTACTTTTTATGCTGTTGTTGTTGATTTAGTATGTATGTATGTATGGGTGCTTGTGTACTAAAACAAATGTAGCAGAATACATTTTCTGTGTTGCTCTCTTAACGTGGGTATATTCTGTATGAAATGAATAAAAAAATTAACAAATTCTTTGCTGATATAACAACCTGGCACAGTGGTTTAAAGCCTGACCAAAAGAATATGAAAATGGATTTTTAAAACTTATGAGGTTATAAAGGTTTTGGTGACACGTTTTTTCCCGTTACTCCTCTTGGAACATATAGCTTCCACAAAGCATCTCCATCTAACACGGTTTACAACTATTGACTTTGCCTCTTTCCATGTTAGGTTGTTCTGTCTCAGTTCTTGGATAATTGTGCGTTTCCACGATTTCTCGAGCTTTGAGGATTCCATTCAAGTAACATTCTAGTGATACTTTCTGGACTTTTTCGGATGATGTGACCGATCCATCCCCACTTTCTTTTCCTGATCTGTTTCAGTATGGGTTCCTCATTAGTCATGCTCCACAGTTCTGTGTTACTTATGCTGTTAGGCCAGAATATTCTGCATATGATTCTGAGGCACTTGTTAATGAATACCTGGAGTTTTTGTGTGACGTTATGCGATACAAGCCAGGTCTCACCGATTTAACACATGAGTTGAATATTCTGAGCTTAGTTCGTCTGGATATATGTGAGCTTCTCCATACTGACTGCAGTTATCCAAATGCCGCTCTTACTTTATTGAGCCTGTTATCTATGTCTGTTTCTGCGCCACCGTTTTTAGTCATAGTACTTCTGCTATCTTGAAGCTGGCTGACTGGCTGACCCTGTAGCATGATGTTTTCCATGCTCGTATTTTTTATTCTCATGACCTTGGTTTTCTTGATGTTTATCTCAAGCCCAACACTACGAGCCAATCTTTCCAGGTCCTCCAGTTTCGACTGCATATTGGAAATCTTATGCGAGAGTAGACAAATATCAACCCATAGTCCAAGTCTTCGAGTTGGCGTGAGAGACTCCATGTGATCCCTCTTCTTTTCAAACAGACTTTGCTCATTATGTCATACAGCACAATGGTGAATAGCTGAGGTGATAGTGCATTGGTGTGGAATGGTTGGCTGATGTTTCCGTTGTGAAGAACTGAAAGTTCTACTTCCTCATACATCGTTCTAATTATTCGAATTATCTTCTGGGTACTCCTTTGGTTCTTATTGCTTTCCATAAAGCCGTTCGCCTGATGGTATCAAACGCTTTCTTGAAATCGACGAATAGTAGATACAGGGGGGTCCGCCATTCTAGGGACTGTTCAATGATTATTCGTAAAGTGTTGACCTGACCTACACAACTTCTATTCGGTCTGAAGCCAGCTTGTTCGTCTTGCAGTATGTTGTCTATTCTGCTCTGAAGCCTCCCCTGGTGTATGACTGCAAGTATCTTATATATGGTGTTAAGTAGAGTAATTCCTCTCCAATTATTACAGCCTTTTATTATTATTCACCACTTTTTGGTAACTTTACAATGATGCCTTTCTTCCGTGTAGGAGGCAGCCTCTCCTCCTCCCATACTGATGTGATGTGAGGCAGTGGTTTGGATGTCAACCCGTAGAATTTCCGCTGATAGTCCATCTTCGCCTACCGCCTTATTATTTTTCAATTTACCAATCGCCTCTTTTATCTTCTTTAGATTGGGAGGGTTGCATGCTATTCTTAAACTGTTTTCCTCATCTATGTTCTCAACTGTTTCGCTGTCCTCAGTAGTATTCGTGACGAATTTCATTGAAATGCTCTCTCCATCTCTGTGTTTGTGCATCATTGTTCGTTATTAGTGTACCATTTTTATCAGCAACGGCTTGGTTCCTATTAAACTTTTGATTAGTGAGATATTTAATCGTCTGGTGTAGTTTTCTCATATTATGCTGGCCAGCTGCTTCTTCTGCCGCTATTGCCAGTCGTTCCAGGAACTTTCTTCTGTCTCTTATTGAAGCTTTCTTTACTTGTTTTGTCAGCTGATGGTATTGCTGCCTCAAGGTATTGTTGCTATTCAGCTGCAATTTTAATTCCCTTCTTTGTGAAACCAGGTTCCAAGTGTAATCTGATATCCAACTTTCTTCTATTTGGTTGCACTACACCAAATTTTTCCTCCGGGACTTGATTATATATTGCTTTGATATCTTCCTATGAGTGACGTTGGTTTGTTGGTAGCCGTTCACGGATTGCCAAGGTTAGTGCGCGCCTGGATGCATCATTCTGGAGTTTTTGTATATTGAGCCGTTTTCGCTTGTGTGCCTGATGGTGTTTCTTTGACATTTCAATTTAATTTTGATTTCACCACTGATAAGCTCGTGGTCACTGCCGATGTCAGCTCCTCTCCTATTTCTGACATCCGATAAAGAGCTTCTCCATCTTCTGCTCACGCATATATGGTCTATTTGATTGCGCGCATTGCCGCTCGGGGATGTCCAGGTATACTTGTGTATTTCCTTATGCGGAAAGATGGAACCACCTATGACTAGTTGAAATATCTGGCACAATTCTATTAGTCGCTCTCCATTCTTATTCTTGACTCCACAACCGCGTGTTCCATTAGTGGACCGGATATTGGTATTGTCGCCACATATCTTCGCGTTAAAGTCACCCATGAGTATGATGATATCACCTCTTCGAATTTCCGTGAGCGTGGAGAATTCATCTTTTTTATGTTCTTCAGCGTCTTCCGTTGTGTCTGGTGATACATTAAGCACCCGAAAATCGGATTCAGTCGAACTTCTATAAATTGAACCACCACTATACAGAAAAAAACTTCAACTTATGGAAACTTCAACTTTGGGAATAAAATTTAAATATGTTCCAAATTAAACAACAACTACTTTTAATACCAATTCATTTTTATTTATCACCAAATTACTTTAAGCAATTTGTACTTTTGTAAAGGTACTATATATTTATTTACTAAAAGACTGAGTAATTTTTGACTGAATTTGTTCAGATTTGCTTTGAGCAAAAAGTGATTCTAATTTGTGTAATGCTTTGTAGTGGTCATCTTTTGCGTTTCTATTTGTATTTAAGAATACATTTAAGGTTTTAAATGAATCGTTTATAACTTGTGTGGATGGTTGTCTAACTGTTTCCTCAACTTCGTCCCCATCGCTATCTACTATTTCTCCAGAGTGCGGTTCTGATTCGACGACATATTCATCAATAATATCTTGATCAGTTGGAAATTCAGAAGTAATCAATTCATTATCAATGTCTACAAAATCTTGAACAGTACAACTTATAGATTCTACTTCATTCAAATGGAGCCAGGCTTCATAGTTATCTTTTAAAACATTTTTGTTGTCGTTAAAATCATTTAATAATACCAAAGGTATGTCATCTTCTTCGTCTCACACTGAATATTGTCCAAATCCAGATTTTGTAAAACAGTTTAAAATTGTCTGGCTAGTGACATTAATACCCGAAGCTCTTGGTAAATGGTGAATGCATTCTAGCACATTAATATCGTGCTTACAATTTCCTTCAATTCGAACTATAGCTTCTTTTAAAATTCTGTTTCGATAATAAGCTTTCAAACATCGAATTATTCCCTGGTCAAGAGCTTGTAATTTTTATATCATATTTTTTTCTCCGTCACTCCTTTAAGGAGCCATTGGCTTTCCACAAAGCATCTATTGCTTTGTTTTAGTTTCTTTAATCAATTTGATAGTCAAGCTAAGTAGATGACTAATCCACTGTAGCTTCCTCCATACGATTTTTTTTGTGTAGTGGTGAAGATCCTTGCTAATTGGTGGTGATCTTTACTTTAGCATTGTAATTTTTTCCCAGTAAGTGGCGTGTTTTTCCTGATCATTCGTCTGATGTTTGTCAGGGGGGCTTTTTCTTTATTTTATTTTTTTAGATGGAGTTGTCTGGAGGGAAGTTGAAGCCTTTTTTTATTATTAAATATTCGAAACCTCAAATAAATTTATTTTTTCGTCATGTACTCTGCTAGGGCTCGAACCTGGGTCATTTGTGTCGTTATGCGTGCGCTCTAATCAGAATGTGTTGCAGAAAGTGTGCGAAATTGCATACGGATTTTTGAAGAATCCGTAAACGATCATCCATAAACCAAAGCGTGAAAAGCCAAAAACAGTGCGTATACCCAAGAATATTGCAGGTGTGGCAGAAAGTGTGCGTGAAGAGCCATCAACATACAAAGTCCAATTGTTTCAGGAGTTGAAACCAACTGACTATCCAATGCGCTTTCGCTTTGTTAAGTGGGCCTGCGATCGACTTACAGAAGATGCCGATTTTGCCAAAAAAAATCATCTTTTCAGATGAAGCTCATTTTGATCTTGGCGGGTTTGTAAACAAGCAAAATTGTCGCATTTGGAGCACAGAAAACCGCACGCATACATTGAAAAGCCGATACACCCAAGACAAGTCACTGTTTGGTGCGGATCTTGGTCCAGAGGCATAATTGGGCCATTTTTCTTCGATAATGAGCAAGAAGTGACCGTTACAGTCAATGGCGATCGTTATCGGGCCATGTTGAACGAATTTTTGTTCACAAAAATTGAAGAGGAGGATATTAGCAACATTTGGTTTCAACCGGACGTCGCTACGTGCCACACAGCCGAAGCTACACTCGATGTTTTGGGCCCTGTTTTTGAAGATCGCATTATCAGTCGCAATGCTAATGTCGTTTGGCCACCTCGGAGCTGCGATTTGACATCGTTGGACTATTATTTGTGGGGTGCCGTCTAAGATAAGTGTTATGCCAACAAGCCAGAGACAATTGACGCTTTAAAGGACAATATTCGAGAAGCCATTGGTGAAATATAGCTGCATACAATCGATAATGTGCTTAAAAATTGGACCGATCGTGTAGGCTACTGTATGGCCAGCCGAGGCAGCCATTTGAATGAAATTATTTTCCATTATTAACCGGAAGGATTGTACTTTCAAATAAAAAAAAAGAAATTTGAGAAAATATTCAGTAGTTTTTTTTTATAGCATTAAAAAAAAAGAAAAAAATTATTTGGCGGACTCTTTACTTTCTTTTCAACTTAATTTGCTATAAAAACCGCAACATTTTACTGCCAAACAGCGTTGCCGTTTTGATTATTTTTAACCAAACTTAAAAAAAAAATAATTTCAATACCTCTTGACTCTCAGCATGGGTCGATGATGCGATTTGTCCCCTAGAAAAGAGTCCAAAATCAAAACTGTTCTCCAGTAAAGAAAGATACCGAAAACTGCAATGTTTCAAATTCAGCTGTTAATGAAATTAAAATTAAATTGGATTAAAAACAGTCAATAACTTTAAAGAGGTAAGATAATATTGGAAGAAAACGCATTACTACACCACGTACAAACAAGAAAATTCGGGATATCTAGCCGATAACAGTAGCTTTGTCAGACGATATCCTAGTGAAAAATAACATCCTGATTGGATCATGGAAAAAGTAAAACAAATCGTGAGGTCTGCAATAACCGCTAATGGAGTAGGACGCCACCATATCGTTTGGGTAAAACAAGATCAGTATAGACAAGTTTTACTATTTCGTCTGTTACCAACTCTTAGCAAATTTTTCTCAAATGGTAAAGAGTTTGTTTTTGTGCATGATTCTGCAACCTGTCACAGAGTTAGAAGCCTAACTTAGTTTTTAGACGACAACAACATTTCAGTTTTACTTTTCTCCTGACATAACTCCAATCGGAGATCATGAAGGCGAAAATAGCCAAGCAGGTGGTAACTACCAAAGTAAAACTTGAAACTCTTATTAATCCTCTTATTAATCCTGAATCACAATCCAAAATCCATGTCCAGGCAAATAATAGCACTTATCAACGCACAAGAAAATATTACTAAATACTAATTAGATTTTAATAACTTACTTGTACCTTAATACGAGTACTTATACTTTTCCACCATAAACTATGCCTTTTTATATGTTTTTCTATTAATAAATTTGAGACTAATGCATCAAATATAAATATTTTTTGTTATTGTTCCTAATAATTTGTACTGCTCCTACTAAACGTACTCAAATTATTTGTTTGCCACTTAAGTTATTTAGACTAGTTTTCTAACATTCTTTAGGGGTGAGGAATTTTCAGAGCAATTTTTAAGAAAAATTTATGCAAATGTTTGTTCAAGTGGCTTGTACAAATAGTTGTAGAAGCAAATTATACAAACTCCAAACGTTTATTTCACATTTAACAACAGTTTCAGATTAAGTAAAAAAGAAATAATGCAAATGCTTGTACAAGCGGCTTGTACAAATACTAACAATATTAAATGTTGACTACAATGACTGCAATTCAATTTATAAAGCTTGTTTATTCTTTTAATAAAGTGTTATTTATATAAACAAAAGAATATGAAAATTTTATAAAAAGGTTTAAAAACCTGTGCTTACACAAGCATTTTTTTATGCATAAGAAAAAATATGCTTAACAGCATGTTTGCATACAGTAAAAGTCTTACTAAAGCTCAAAGTGTTTAAATATAATTTTTTATGAGAAGTTTTTAAAACAAGCAAATATTTTTTCCGTTATACAAATCTGTGACGCGGATTATCAAAATCTTATAAAAAGTTAATAAAACACTGTTTGTACAAGCAAATTTCGGGCATAAGAAAATAGTATGCTTGACAGAATGCTTTTCTCACTAAAAGTCGTTTTAAGTGTCAAGTAATTTTAGCAGTAATTTTTTATAAAAAAAAATTTGTGCAAATATTTGTACAAGCGGATTGTGCAAATGCGTGTACAGGTGGCTTGTACAAATATTAAAGTATTTAATTTTTTAACATTTTTATGCATTACTGAAGCTTTTTTAAAATTCATGTTGATTTTTTGTTTAAATACATAAACTTGCATTATGTGCTTGCAAGGCCTGGATATATAGAAAATCGATAGGTTTAAATACACATGTCTTTACATTCGAAATAGCACAGTTTTATCAATTAATGACACAATATATGTTAATCAACTACGTACGTGGTATTGGTATTTACACTCTAGACTTAGCTTGAGCTCATATAAACACAAATGGTAAAATTGGTATAAAAAATGTCTTGATTCTTATAAAATTCTTGATAACACGGTGCTGCAAAAAAATATCAGATAAGTTATATAATTTTTCTGATAGACGCTATCGAGAAGAACAAGTATTTGTTTTTGGAATTTACAAAACATCTCCAAAATCTCGAGTTACAACTTTAAATTTAAAGCTTAGTAATCCGTTGCAAGTTGACGGAGTTGTTAAGCTTTCGGTAAAGCAACTTATGAAATATCATACAATTTTTACCAAACTGGTCTTATCTCTTATTACTTTGAGACCGTATTTAAGAAAAAAAAAGTTTAAAATTTTTCATTAACTGCATGATTGTATTTAAGATGTTTTTAAAATGCCAAAAAGAGATACTTGTTCTACTCGACAACGCCTATATTAGAAAAATAATATCATTTCCCAGGTATTTGAACTTCGTTCATTTTTGTTGCATCGTGTAATCATTTGCTCTTTCAACTTTTCGACAAATAAGAAATCCAACATCAGTTTGTTTTTATAATTATTTCTTTTTCTCTGCTCCAATTTAATTTCCCCCTGTTGTGGTTAAAAATCCAATCAACACTTTGCTGGTCCTCAATACTTTTAAATTTCAATTTTCAGAAAATAGTAAAAAATAAAACATAAGTAACGCAAGAAAATTAAAAGAAGACATTAATAAAAATTAAAATAACAAATAGAGAGGGAGAGGGGGAGAGAGTAATAAAGAAAAAAATATTAAATAACTAAAGTTCAAAGTATCTGCTCTAGCGTCCATCACCTGGCTTACCGACACTGCCACAAGAAGAGTAACACAATGATTATAAGTACAACGGATATTGGGGGAAGATATCGATAACTTTCTTTTTTTTTCTATTTTTAATTTCGAACAAAAAACTAAATGATTGGCAGGTTTTCTCCTCAAGAAAGTACACAAAGTCAAACAAATAAAAATAGAATTTAAAGAGAAAAATAATAAAAAAAAAATATAATAAAAAAATATTTATAAAAAATAAAAAAGTAATTGCGTAGCTTAAGATATTTTTACTTTAACAATAAGAAGTATGGAGGACAAAAACTGAACGTTGGTTACAGTGGACTGTGGATAAAAGAACGTTAAATAATAAAAGAAATATAATTATAAAAGAGATCTATTACAAATAATACATTGTTTTATCAACAACTTCCAGCATAGAGCACAAAAAAATATTTTTGTTTTGTAAAAAAAAAATAAGCACATAGTAGGGACATAAATACTGTTACAACATTAAACATACCCACTGTAATAGCAGAAAAAAACATGCACTTTTATTATCATATGGTTTGTGAAAGAAGCTCACCTACACATTGTTGGTCTATAAGTGGAATTCCAAATTGTGTCAGTTTCGAATATAGGAATCGTATGCTGTTATGGCGTTTTTTAAGTGTGAAATGAAATGAAATGAAATTATTTCAGTGGAGCAGAGTTATAAAAGACCATCAATGATCGATGTCGCCACGTAACAGCAAGTCATCTAAACAATCAAAACAAATATTCAGCGAAATCCTCTCCGGAAAATAGAAAATCATAGCCTATGATATTCATCTTTATCATGTAAAATTCCATGAGTTGCTTCATACGAGTGCATACAAAAATGGCCGACCTAACATACAGATGACAAAAAAACATATTTCTGAACATTGGCAACCTTATAAAACATACCGTTACGTTTTAAGCTTTTTAAAGCCTTTGACTTCTTTTATAGGGTCCGCTTAATAATTTTTTTTTTTTTTTTTTTTTTTTTTTTTTTTTTGAAAACAAGGCGCAAAACATCCAGTGTAGCTTCGGCTGTGTGGCACGTAGCGCCGACCTGTTGAAACCAAAGGTTGCTAATATCCTCCTCTTAAATTTTTGTGAACAAAAATTCGTTCAACATGGCCCGATAACGATCGCTTTTGACTGTAACGGCCACTCCTTGCTCATTTTCGAATTATGCCTCTGGACCAAAATCCGCACCAAACAGTGACTCGTCTTGGGTGTATCGGCTTTCCAATGTATTTGTGCGGGTTTTTTGTGCCCCAAATGCGACAATTTGGCTTGTTATATACTCGCCAAGATCAAAATGAGCTTCATCTGCAAAGATAATTTTTTTGGCAAAATCGGCATCTTCTTTAAGTCGATCGCAGGCCCACTTAGCGAAGCGAATAAAGGTTAAACGCAACCATATTCGTTCAGCAGAAGGATAATATAATATCTGTCAAATCAGACATGAGCTAAGTATTACCATTCACGAAATAAGCACTAGCTGAAAAAAAAATTTAGATGGCGGACCCGTTATATTGCGTTAAATAAAATAAATTTCACCAATTTATGTTATACTCTATACACACTTTAAGCTTGTACAGTATCCAACTCATTTAGTTATCGCTGAATACATAAATTTATTCAATATTTTTACTAACGCTTTAGCACGACTTTATTCTATGATAACTAAATTGTAACTGACTGACTAACCAGAATGTGGCGCTCTTTCATAGTAAATTGGCATTAGTTTCTAATGTTCTAGCATAATCCACAACTTGCTATTCATCTACGTTAATTCAAATATAAAGTTTAATACCTAAAAATGAACTGGCAATACCGTTCAAATAAATACTTACATTGTTGGCATGTTGATAGCCATGACACAAACCAATAGAATAAGTTCTATAATAAAGTTTATAGTTTTAAATATACAAATTTTAGTGTATCCTTTTAGGCGAATTAATTTTCTTAACAATAGTTTTTGGGTTTCCAGGTGCCAGCTAGGTGGCGTTGAGCAATATTGTCACTATGATATTTTCATCGATATGACATCAGCATCAAGTCGCAACTTGTATGAAATAGTCAAGTATATACTATCAAGCCCGTGCCGTAAAAAGGGTTCTTGCAAATCTCAACGTAAACAAGTCTTCTGGAACGGATGGCATATCAGCACTGATCCTGAAGTAGTGTTCTTCGACGTTTGCGCGTCCATTAGCCCAACATTTCAGTGCGTCAGGTAGCATCAATCCATAAAAAGGATGAAGCTACCCACCTGAAAACAACCGACCAATTACAGTCTGTTCGGCACACTTTATGGCGAGTATGGTTAATCATCACCTTGTGATATATTTGAAATTTAACAATTTGCTAAGTGATCGTCAATACGGCCTTCGTAAGGGCCGTTCAACTAGCGACCTGCTGGTGGTACTCTCTGAGAGGTGGAACAAATCTATTCATGGTTTTGGAGAGAGCTAGGTTGTGGCTCTAGATATTTCCAAGGCGTTTGATAGAGTATACTTACTGCCTTTGGTGTTGGTAGTTACTTATTTATATCGAGCTTCTCAGAGATCATTTTATAATAGTGGTTATAGATGGGTAATCATCCGATGAGTTTAGTATAAATTCAGGGCTACCGCAAGGCTCTGTTTTTTCTCCAACTCTATTTTTAATATTTCTTAATGACTTTCTTCTACTCACTTTCAATCCTATCTACTCTTTTGCATTTGTCATTCATATTCTTTTAATTGTAGGCAGAGCCTTTTGGAGATTGGGGTGAAAAGGCGAAATATGAATGACACACTCACAAGCGACTTGGTAAAAATCTCCGAGTGTGGTCATGCAAATCGAGTCCATTTGAATGCGCGCAAGATCCAATCTTATTTGCTGACACACAGACGTTTCGTTTATAACTGTAGATAATGCAGATATTGAGGATATTGAGATTATTGAGGAGTCAGATGCTCTTGATGTTCTGGGCATTAAGATTCATTGTGATGTCCGTTGGAACAATCCAATATTCCGAGTGTCGAAAGAAGCATTCAAGTGCCTCGGTTTTTAAGACGGTGCAAGAAATACTTCACTTCATGTTCTCAATATATACAAGACCAATATCCGACTAGAAATAGAATGCAACTCTCATGTATGGGCCGGTGCTTCAAAGTCTATTTTGGAGCTTCTCGACCGCGTACACGAGAGGGCGAAGGTGCTCATTAATGACGGTAGTGTAGCCAACTCTATTGATTCGTTAGAGCATCGTCGCAATGTGGCATGTGTTTCATTGTTTTATTGGTACTATAACGGACTGTTCTAACGAAATAAGGGATTTAATTCCTAATAATCACATATTTTCTCATAATACTCGTTTTTGCCGTAGAGCTCATCCCTTTGTAAATGATTGTCCAACGAATCGCTCAACGCATTATATGGAGAATTCGTTCTTGAATCGCACAGTTCGTTTGTGAAATAGTCTTCCAGCGAAGATTTTCCTGTCACTTACCATATGGGTGAATTCAAATCAAATGTACATAAACACTGCTCCCTCTATCCTCCTGCCATATCCTATTATCCTAATACAAGTACAATGCACTGTATAAGTTGGAGTCAAACCTGAGTGCTGGTCTCAAGTTAAAAAATAAAATAAAATATTGGCAAGAAAAGTTCAACAATAAGAATATGGAGCTTGCGTTGGTTGGGTTTTAAGAAGCAAAATAGTTTATACTGTAAATAGAATATCGAAAATATTAATTGTCAATGTGAAAAGTACACCAAGCAAAAAGGAGGTTATGTAGGTAAATATCGACCACTTTGTGCGAAATTATCGTATGTTACACATTTTACGAAATCGACTTTTTTGCGAATGCATTCGAAAGTCACTAACTCATCACATTATAAAACATTATATCGATATTTGCAATACTTAGGGAGATATAACATTTAAAAGTTGGCATTGATTTACCAGCCCAAGCAAAAAAGTTATAGAAGTTAAGTTCTCCCGTAAAATTTGCTTTTTGTAACATACGATAATTTTGCGCAAATGGATCAACATACTAAATTTTGTCAAAATTTGTTTTTTTTTTTGTTTTTGTTCATAAAATAAAGTCGTTATTATTCGTAAATAAAAGTGCTGTATAAACAAATATTTAGTTGCTATATTAAGATAAACTGTATAAAGATAAAGTGAGAAAATAAAAACTGTAAAACAACAACAAAGTGGTGTTTCTTTTATTTTGACGCAATTTAAAAGAACTAAAACGTTTAAAAAATGTTAAAATGCAATATTGGTGTCAGAGCTGAGATTGCGTATATAAAAAAATAAATAAAAATTGAATATATAAAAAAGACGGCGACGGGTAGTTTCCAAAAAAAGCTTTTCAATAACAAAACATTTGTCATTTTACATCATCATAGGAGTAAAATGAACAGCGACAGACAAAAATATTTAGATTTACTATAACACTTTTTACCCTCATTAATTTCTTTTTATCTCCCATCTACTACCCTAGAAAATATTTTTACTTAAATACCAGCTCATGCTTTTCTAGAAAACACTCTTACTTTTGTTTATTCCATTGCTTTCAAAATTTGTTTTTAATTAATTAATTAATTATTTTTTAAATGGAAACATTTAGTCAAACTTTTCGTTTTTAGGTCTTCTAATGGCTTTACAAGATGTATCTCCGTATCTTTCTTACATATTTGCATTAAAAATGTATGAATTTCTTGCTTTTATTTTATAATTTTATAATAATCGTTTATTAAGTCATTCATTCATTCATTCATTCATTTACTCATTTAGTCATTTAGCCATTACAAGAGATAAATATCCTTTAATTGTATATTTTTCTTATCCTTTGCACCAACCTACATAGTACTTGTATTTGTAATTCATAATGAAATGGCAGTTTTATGTTTACCGAGAAACTTTTAGAAACTTTATTTTGCAAGAGAAAATACAAAAAGGATTTGTTTTAAATGCATTTGATGATTTGTATTCCTAGCGGGAGCTCGTGGGGGCATAAATATATAGTTTTTTGAAAAAAAAAATTCGAAAACAAAAATGTAAATGGCAAAGTTGTGAACATTTTAAAAAAATGTTATAGAAATTCTTGACCAGGCTTTTATTTTATTTAATAGAATACAAAAAAAGGATCTTTTGAAAATGGCAATTTTCTGAAATCTTACTTAAAAATAATACAGACCAATCGGAAATATGTCAATAGAAATCTTTAAAAAATATTTACAGTATTTTAGCGTAAGTTAATAGCTTACACCCTTATTCAGTAGAATTTAGTTTTTATATCAGCCTTACAAATACAAACAATTTAAACATTTTATGTTTTCTGAAAACTGTATTTAATGCTTTTTAAAATTGTTAAAAAGCAACAACAAAATTTTTACAACAACTAAATCTATATACAACAAAAACGAAAGATACTCTTTTTTAACGAGTCAAAAAAAGTGTTCTTGCTTTAGAGCAGCGTCAGGCAAACTCATATTAATGTATTTTACAATTGTAGTAGTAATTTGTGAGTCTCTCACTCAGGCCATTTTGTACTGTATTTTTCTACTTGTTATCTCTTTACTTCTCTTTGTTTATTTTTGCTATGCTTGTGACTATGTACGTGTGCAAAAATATAGGGTGTTTTTATAGAGGTATAGAACTTTAAGTTGCAATAAAACAACGATGCATGATTCGATTGACATGAATTTAATTTCCCCGAAAAATCATCTTGCGGCATTACATTTTAAACATGATTTCTGGCATATGACCGCCACGGCTGGCGCAGATGTAGTCCAATCTGGACGTTCAATTTTCGATGACTTTTTCCAACATTTGTGGCCGTATATCGACAATAACACGGCGAATGTTGTCTTCCAAATGGTCAAGCGTTTGTGGCTTTATCGCATAGACCAATGACTTTACATAGCCCCAACAGAAAGTAGCCTAGCGGTGTTAAATCACAAGATCTTGCCAGATCGGTCACCAAACGTGTCTTTCAATAAATCTATTGTGGCACGAGCTGTGTGACATGTTGCGTCGTCTTGTTGAAACCACATCTCCTGGACATCATGGTTATTCAATTCAGGAATGAAAAAGGTAGTAATCATGGCGCTATACCGATCACCATTGACTGTAACGTTCTGGCCACCATTATTTTTGAAAAAGTATGAACCAATGATTCCACCAGCCCATAAAGCGCACCAAACAGTCAGTTTTTCTGGATGTAACGGTGTTTCCACATACACTTGAGGACTACCTTCACTCCAAATGCGGCAATTTTGTTTGTTGACGTAGCCATTCAACCAGAAGTGTGCTTAATCGCTAAACAAAATTCGCTTATGAAAATCGGGAACAACGGTAATCTCGTTTTGGGCCCATTCGACGAATCTACGTCTTACTTTATGATCGTTTGGCTTTAATTCTTGCAAGAGTTGGATTTTGTTAGCACGCAAACCAAGATCCTTCCGCAAAATCTTCCATAAAGTGCATGGACACACATCCAATTCCTGTGTCCGATGGCGGATGGACTCATTCGGGTCTTCCTCAATGCTACGCTCTACAGCAGCAATAGCTTCTTCTGTCTCTAGGGATGCGAGTTATCAATAAGAGTAAACGTGGTGCGAAAACGTTCCATGGTTAATCGAATTAACTGCTCTGATGAACGACTTTGTCGACGATAAAATGGACGTAGTGTGCGATATGTTTTCCGCACAGAATCATTATTTTGGAAATAAAATTGCTAGCGTTGTTCAGGGGTGAGTCTTTTCATGATGAATTGCCAAACCAAACTGAGAATAAATCACTTGACAGCTGTTTAATCGGTCGCCATCTTGAAAAGTAATGCCAACTTAAAGTTCTATACCTCTATAAAAAACACGCTTTATAAGAGCTGCTCCTTGCCTGAATCTGCTTTAGAGTATCAATGCCTATGAGCAGCCATTACAAAGAGAATGAATGAGTATGAGTATAAGAATTTTGAATCATGATTCGAGTATACTCATGATTTTGATATGTACACTGGAGATCTCTATATAACTGACAGCTCTTGTATTACGCTTAGCGAGTTATATCCTTATATGGCACACAAAAAATTCATTCAAAAAAGTTTTCTAGCATGTGCTGCACATAAATATTTTTTTTTCCAACATACTCTAAGCATAAAAACATAATTGCATACTTTAAGCCATTAAATGTTATGTTATGTCTTTTAAAGGCCACCACCACTAAAAAGCTCACATTCTTGGCAAAATTCTCGAATGTCAGACAAAAATACAAAGTGTCAATTACCCTACTGCAGTCGTAATTCTAACTTTTATTTTCAAATAAAATATTATAAGTGGGCATCAAGGTTAAGCAATGTGACACACATTTATACTTTTTAAAAGCCACTAAATATGTTTTTGGGAGCATTTTATGGTTAAATTTAATGCCGCATTTAAATGCATTAAAATATTATTTGTAGTTGTAGTGGCACCACAGCACTGTTGGTGGTAGCAATGACAAATTCCCTTTCTTTATATACATACATACATACATATATCTGAGTATATATATATATATATATATACTAGAGAGAACACAATTTATGGTGGCATATTTATTACAAAAAAAAAAAAAAAAAACTTAATGCACATGCAACAGTTTAAAAATGATAAAGCAGCAGCAGCAACAGCGCCATCATACCACAAAGGAATTGCCAGAGATGGTGGCTTAGCTCTTAGAAAAGACGAAGACATATGAAAAAATGTATTTTTCTTTTAAATTTAAAAGCTTTTTTAATTTCATGAATTTTTTACGAAGTTTTTTTAAATCCATCTTTTTTCTTTACATCGTAACTGCGTCTGGCAATTTATTTATCTTTGAGTGTCGTGTGTTTTTCTTACCACGAATTTCAACTTTTTGACCAACCAACCATTTGTCTGGTTTATTTTATAAGATTTTTCCATTTCGTTTTTGTTTTTCTTAACTGCCTCACGAAATGAAACCGCTTTACATTTTATTTTGACAATTTTTCGCTTTATTAATGCGCTTTCGCTTAGTTTTTCCGTGACTTCATTTCAAACATAATCATCCATGAAATGATGATAGCGACCATCATTATTTATTCATGCACTCAGTAGTTATTTACTCAATCCAGTTGTTATTCATTTCATTTGCAAGTTGTTTTCTATCCTACACTACAGTTGGTAATTCCGCCATATTAATATGCTTGGTTAGAGCGCATGCATACAACACAAGCGGCCCAGGTTTCAATCCAATGCAGAACACATGACGAAAAATTGTAATCAAGGTTTCAAGTATGTAATAAACAGACTACAATCTTCCTCCAGACAAATCAATATAAAAGAAGTCCTCTGGCCTTCCAGTTTACCTTTGGCGATGATGACAAACATCAGACGAATGAGCGGCAGAAAAAAGCCATCTACAGGGACAAAAAATCACAATGCTAAGTAAGACACACCACCACTACTTAGTAAGGATATTTACCACTACACAATCATATGGAGACGAGCTACAGAAGATAAATCATCTACTTAGCTTGAAAATCAACTTGATTACTGAAACAAATTAGGAGAGTGACGGAGAAAACAAGATGTTCGGCAAGCATACAAATATTGGTCCAAAATACACTTTTAAAATCTATGCAAAGATGTCTGTGTGTCTTGTTCCCCAAATTGTGTTTCCAACAATATGAAGTTCGCCTACAAAACTTAAGTCGACTCATGCCATTCGTTTAAATGGGTAGGTGAGTAGGTGTGAAAGGCGGTACCGAAGTACCCCACCTAGAGACCACAGAGGCTTGATAAAAAAAAAATGTAAAAGTATTGTTACATTTAACCCTTTTAAAACGTTTGCGTTAAAATAAAATTAAACACCACTTTGCTGTAGTTTTACAGTTTTTCTTGTTTCGCCTTAACTTTTATACAGTTTGTCTTAATACAGCAACTAAGATTCGCTTATACAACATTTTATTTACGCCTAAACAGATTTTACTTTATGACAGCCAAGCGGTAACTGACTATGACGTAGGTAAAGCAGCCTCTTTATATACCTAATTGTCTACAATTTAGAAAGTTCCGAAAATGTCTCATATCTTCTTTTTTATATCCGTTATTTCAAATCTAACACACAAAAATGCTCGGATTGGTAGTGCTGCCAGTTAATGCAAATAAATACGGCATTGACAGGGGGACACATAATTATCAAAATCACTGGAGCGCCTTTTCTGAACATAAATGATTTAACAGATCTTAATGAGATTAAACAAGTACTCATATGACGGATTGAAGTTTTCATTATAAGAGGCAGTTTACTGCTTATACTTACCATGCCATTACTATGTCAGGCTAAGAACTTTTCGTACTGCCATCGTAGTTGGACTGTGACATAGCACATCAAACAGTCGGGCTTAATTGTTTGTTATGTCCATACATGTTACGGTTAAAATAAAAGAAAATCTTTTCAGTTGTCTTTTTCATATTATGGGTAGTAATAGTGTTAAGTGTGTGTATGTGTATTGTCTTAAATATATTTATGGTGCGTGGTACCATCCGTGGTCATGGCACCATCCTACCGCTAAACAACATTTCATTCGCACACGAATGACAACAAAAAATCGAAAGAATATGAAGGAAAAAATAAAAATTTCTTAAGAAAATTCAACAACAAAAATTGTATTCAACAAAATTGTCAATTTATGTGCATAAATCAGTGGTTACAGTGATTGGCAGAAGTAGGTATACTAATATTACATAATTTAACAAATTCCCGACAAAAAAAATCAAATCAATGATGAGGACGAAACTAAGCGTGATATTGTCAATTGATCAAAATGTCAAAATACCCAGTCCTCTTTATTCCGCACTGCATTACTCGTATAGTTAAAGTTAATTTCAATTTTTAACTGACACTTTCAGTATATTTTTTTTATACCCTGTTACTAATTCCACTAGGGCTCATTAAAAGTATTGGGTGTTTTTTTAGAGTTTCATAACATTGAATTGCCATAACTGCTTTATTTGACAGCCGATTTAATAGCTGATAAATGCTTTTTGTTTCGTTTGGTTTGACATTTCACTATGGACAGAGTTTAACAAAACAGCTAGCTGGACCAGAACAACATTAAGAATCCTTAAAATTGTTAATGCAGTTAGTCAGAGCATGCTTAATACCGGTCTATCGCTATCGAATGAGGATGCCGATAAGACGGTGGTGGCCCAAATCAACCTCCAATGCTCCAAAGTGGCTTCGGCAGCCTTGCTCCTACGTCTTGCATAGAGGACTGGGAGCCCACACTTGTCCAAGAACCATGGGACGTGTATATCTACTTCAAAGGTAGGCCCAACGCGTACACTATAGTCAGTACCTCTATTAATGATAATAATTATACAAGGACACGGTGTCAATGGTGATCGATCAGTTCAATAAATCTCTCTGGATAGTATCATCGCACTTCGCAAACGACTATGATCTTAGTTTCTCGGTTGCAGAGGCACATGAAGCAGTTGCTCCAGTAAACGCACATTACGAGTTGTGGAGAAGCTCAGATACCAATGAAAGAGATGAGATGTCTTTTTGACTTTATCGTATCAAATATTTTGCGTATTGCCAATCGTGGCGATGAACCAACCTTTCTCATTGTGAACAGGAGGGAGGTATTGGACATCATCCTAGTCAGTGGACACTCCTTTGAAATTATTAAGAACTGATATGTATCTGACGAAGGCTCCTTCTTGAATCACAGATACTTTATCTTGTCTATTGAGATATCTATTTCCAATCATAGGGAGATCCTTACTGTTAACGGAAAGAGTAGTGATCGGTCTCTCTTCGGGGATGTCCGTAATTGGTCGGATGTAGATAAAGCAGCGGTTTTATCTACTGCACATAAAATGGCGGCGGCATCCTCGACGAAGCATCCCGTGTACAGAGGAATGCGGAAATCGAGGATCTTTGATGTGTCTTTGGCAAGCTCTTTAATAGAGACAAGGCAACCGGCGAATGGGAATTCTATAAGACCAAGAAGAAGGAACTGAAATATGCGATAAGGCGTGCAAAAAGAGCCTCATGGAGGAACTTCTGCGAAAGCGTCTAATCCTCTACTGAGGCCAGCCGGCTTCTCAGATCTTAAGTACCTCTGGCGGATCTATCGCCAGCATTCGGTGGTTGGACAGTAGCTGTACTACCTCGATCGGATAGAGGCTCTATCTCTTTCTTTATATCCACTTCCCGGGTAGCACACCGATGACCAGTACGGGGCCGTTGTGGGGCAGAAACTGGAGGCGGCATATGTTTGTATTTACCCTCACGTGTCACTAAGCCTGACCAGAAATATACTGGTGCCACAGGAATAGGGAGCCCCAGAAATTCCGATCTCTGCCCGATTGTTGAGTAGGCCCCCTTGTGGAAGCTTCGTGGTGGCTGTGGCTTAGACCTAAAGCGCAGGCAGAGCGCGAGCTCGGTGTGGTGTTGTATCTTCTTAACCGGGTGTTGTGACGCATATCACGGCAGGAGTTTAGATAGTCTCCGACTCCTCTCCAACGTGTGGAGGTTATGAGTGTCCTAACAACAAGCCTTCGAATTGGTGCTCACTTGTGATATTCACTCGTGGGTATCATAGGTGGGGGGCGTTGGTGGATGCATTGTATTTACCCGTGCCAGCGTGGCGATAGTCACTTAAGCCCAGATAGCTCTCAAGGGTAGCAATACCTTTATGGTAATGATCTGGCTATTGTATCTACGGGCGGTCATCATCCTCTGCTTCAGGTAATTTCCAATCAGTTAAACTAGGCTATCGGCTCATTTGAACTTTCAAATCACCTGGACCGGATGGTATTATTCTGGTTAATATCTAATATGGGAAGGATCTTATCCTTCCCTCGCTATTAGCTATTTATAATGCGTGTCTTGGTCTTATTTACATTCCTCTGTGCTGGAGGAGTTTCAAGGTGGTGTTCATTCCGAAAACCGGAAGGCATCACACACTGATCCTAAGGACCTTAGACCCATTCGCCGATTCAATCCCAGGTCAGTCCATCTGAAAACATCGATTATGAGTATTTGCGCTATGAAAACTTCACTAATTAATGCACCTGCCATTCGGTATCGTCTTTAAAGTATAGCTCTCCTTCAATAAGTCTAAAAATAGAATTGGATGCAACAGCATACTCACGTTGATAAACAAAATTTTTTCATTTGTACGTCTTGTTGAGCACCATCCGTAATGATATTTTGACAAAACAAACTGAATAACTGACAGCCAATTCGCCAGATATAGCTTCAGCAATATGGCCGCTACCAACGCTCAAAATTCTGAAATCTCTATTGTAAGACACGTTGTTTATAATACTTCTCTTTAAAATTCTTTCTTCTAAAATGTAAATACAAATAACGAATAATGAAAATTTTATTTTGTTTAAATGGCTGCTGTACCCGTAGACACAGACCGTTAAAAAGGAATCTTAAAAAAGCTTCTTTTTTGTCTTAAATCAACGCAAATAAGCAAATAAAAATACCATAGTTTTCCACACAAAAAAAAAAATATCCAAAACAATATAAAACCACAAAAGATGTAAAAAACAATATAAATAAAATATGCAAAAAAGAATTTGGAAAGAAAAGAAGAAGAAGAAAACAATAACAAATATGTAACCAAGAATATGCCATTTAAGTTTTAATAGAAAAATCATGGGGTTTTAGGAAAATCTTATTAAAGCTCATAAATATCACAACAATAAAGTCGAAATTATTATTTTCATACCCTACACCACTCTAAATGCTAAGGATATATAGGATTTGCAATCCAACCAAATTCCTAAAACTACATATTGGTGCAGTGTATAAAATATACGGACTTATCTTATTACAACCCCTAATTATTTGTTAGTCTGAAATAAAAAAAATAAAAAATTCAATAAAACGGCTGAAAATTAAATTAAACTTTTTTTTATGTGTAAAAAAAAAAATGATAAACGTTTTGAAAGAAAAGCAAATTAAGGAAAATTAAATGGTCACCAGCCAGGAAATACAATTTTCTCTGCAGGAGGATTTTGGGTTGAAAAAACAACCGAAAATTAAAAAAAAAACAAAAACGGAAAACTAAATAAAACCGAATGTAATTTTACATTTTTTTTTGTTCTTAAAACAAAAGTAATAAAATACGAGGTGTCCTATTTATATTTCGGAAACTGGCAACACTAATGTCAATAGCTAAAATCTGGCAACACCATAATAAAGTCTGACATTTTTTAGCATAAACGTACTCACAACGTTTTGATGTACGAAGTGATAAATTGTTTTATTTACAGTGAGTTATCTTTCATAGCTCTCGACCTGGATTATCTCAACAAGTATGTGTCGATTAACTCAGTTCTTTGTATGGCGATAAAGCACCATCGAAAGGAATAGTACATCGCTGGTATAGTGAACTCAATCGTGAGCGTAGTTTGTTCGCCGACGAATTCCATGAAAGTCGTCCATCGCTGCAGTGCGTGCACTGATAATGCAAGATTGTCATGTGACTTGTTGTGAGATAAAGGCATTCTTGCACATTAGTTCCACTTCAATACATACGATTTTGCCTGAATATTTAGTTGTAAAAAAATTTGTTCTCGTTGGATGATCCATAATTTATCAATCGCTCAAAAAAAAAGCTCGCGCAGATTGGTGTAAGGAAATCATTGCAAAATTCGACCATGGTGCTTCAAAAGACGTGTATAAAATCGTGACAGGTGACGAATCATGGATATATGCGTGTGAGCCGGAAACAAGGCAGCAATCGACCGTGTGGTTATTCCAAAACGAGCTAAATTCAGCAAAAGTTGTTCGTAGAAAAAGTACAGCTAAGCAACTGGCCACTGTTCCGCTTGAGAAACGAGGAATGGTCAATTCTGGGTGTTACACGATCGTTAGTTTGCCGGAAGTCCTAGGAGAAATTCGTAAAACCAACCGCTGAAGACGAATCATTTTCCATCATGACAATGAGAGCTTTCACACATCTCGTCAAACACGTGAATTTTTGAGCAGTCAAAACATCGAATTTAGGTCTCATCCTCCGTACAGTCCTAACTTGGCACTCAATGACTTCTTTTTCTTTATGGTCAACGATGTACGTGCGCTGAAGAAGCAATTGAAGCATTCAAAACTCGTGTTTTGGAGGTGTATCAAGAGAAATGGAAAAACTGCTTTCAGAAATGGTTTGAATGAATGCAAAAGTGTATTGATCATCAAGGAGAAGATTTTGAAAAACAATAACTTCTTAAAATTACATTATTTGGAAGCAGCTAAACCTTTGTTTCTTGGCGAAGACTATAGAATTTCTAAAACTATCGGCAAATGGATTTTTCACCAAAGTTGCCAATTTTTTATTTTTTTCAATAAGACCACAAGCGTTTTAGTAGTGGCCTAAAGGCAACGATATATCAAAAAAATAAACTGTTATCTCAATCGCTAGATGTTCAGGTCTCAAGGTATTAAAGCCATTTTCATTTAAAAATATTTGTTTTAGTTGCTATTCCCGAAGTATAAATACTTAATACCACTCGCACTAACAGAAAAATCCATACATTTTTCACAAAAACAAAATAAGTAAAAAAAAGACTTTCTGACAGAGAATAATGCAAAAGAATATTCTATGAAAGACAATGAAAGACTTTTAATAAGTAGTTTAAAAGTGACCCAAAACTTTTAAGCATATAGTGAAAGGCTTGGATAGTTCACCAATGAACTAGTTCAACTTGATGGTATAGTACAGTAATTTTTACAAACTAGTTCAGAGAGGCCTCTTGCTTTGGTTTAATGATTTCAATAAAAAAGCGTTCTAATGGCAGTTTTTGGCAGCACAGCTCACTTGGGACTAATAAGTAGGTCCCATTGTGCTGCCATATATCCACCAGAATCCTTACAACTTCTGGCAAACTCTTGTTAGCCACTCCGTCGATTGGATGAAGGCATGACTTTTGTTTTAATTGGTCAGTACAAGTCTGTTCTTGTCATAGACTCTTCACCGAACAAACGAAGAAAGCCGTAAAAATAAATAAAAAAAGACGTTTTATAAAAAGGAATGTGTATTTGTATGTATGTACATATGTATGTATTGTTACGAAAATAAGGTTGGGCATCAGAGCGTTTATTACATCGCTAAAATAAATAAACAAAAGCTGCAAGAACAACTATACGTGATGTTTACAACTAACCAAATCGACAACAACAAACATTATTAGCATAGATAAAATAAATAAAAATAACACAGCAACAACAACAACAAACTAACAGCAAAGAAAACAAGAGAATAAACAAGCAACCGCAAATACTAAAAGCTGAAAGAGGTAGATGTTTACATACGCATGGCTACAAAAGAACTAAAAAGAAAATAAAAGAAAGAAATGGAATCTACCTGAAATAGCGAGTGGTTCGAGAGCTTTCAATATGTTGTCTACTCAGCCATATAAAAACCACATCGATGCGAACAGCAATCAGTTTAGGTGTCGTAAACTCAGGGAGTGCAGTATGTGTGAAGAATCGTGAAGTAAAAAACCAGTTTAGTTGGAGCTAAATCAGTAAAGAGAGTTAAGTGTGGATAACCTCTGGTTGAAAAGGTTGTGATCGAACCTAAGTTATAACTACCATCGGGTTGAAAGATTTTTAAGTAGAAAGATCTGTCGAGTAATTGTTGTTGTTTACAAGTTCGTAAACAGACAGAGTAATTAAGAATAAAAATTGTTATTGCCTGTAAAAAGGTTACAAGCAGTGGTGCCCAAAACTGTGTTGAATAAAGGATTTTTTATTAAAACTTAACACAAAATTTATTTTATTTCAACTACAATCTACGAACTCATAAAAACACGTTTTTAAAAAGGTAAAAATGTAATAGTGTGTTTGTTTGTTTGTGTCATATAGAAAACTAAACCGATTTTCTTGAAATTTTTACAGTATCTCTCGATATGTCTGGAATGGACTATAGGCAATGCAAATTTTAAGAATTCCAACTGGGCGGTCACACGACCATACAAAGTAAATATTTATTTGTCTATACCATCAAAGTGATAAGAGTCTCTAAATTTTATCTGAATGACTACATAGTCAATATAAATCATTAGTCGAAAAGTGGGCGTAATGGGATAAGTGGGCATGGCACCTTCCACACAAAGTAAATATTGATTTTTGTATATCTTGAGAACGGTTAAAGCTAAAGTTTTTGAATTTGGTCTAAACCACTTTGTAGTCGATACAAATTACTTGTGCAAAAATGGGGGGAATTAGACAAGTGGGCGTGGTACCTTTTATACCAAGCAAATATTGATTTTTTATATCTTTAGAACGGTAAAAGCAAGAGTATTTAAATTTAGTTTAAATGATTTCATAGTTAATACAAATCATTAGGCAAAAGTGGGCGCAATTTAGCAAGTAGGCGTGGCATCTCCCATATAAATAAAATTTTAAGATTTATATATCTTGACAACGGTAATAGTAGTAGTTTGTTGTCCTTGGGTATACATGTTAATAACTGGCATAACTATCACATACGGCTTGTGTCAATAATAACAAATATAGTATTTTGGAGGGTAAACATCTGTCATAATAATTCACTATTCGATAGACGTCAAAATGTAAACACACATTTTTTTCAATCTCTATAATAATGTCGAATTTTGTGCCTAAAAAAGATGTTTTGCGTGGAAGTCTGATAACCTTCTTTCATTTAAAGAACACGGCTGCTGAAAGTTACCGACTGTTGGTAGAAGCTTACGGTCAACATGCACCATCTCAAAAAACTTGTAAGCGATGATTTACGCGATTCAAAAGTGGTGACTTTGACACAGAAGGCAAGCTAAGGCTTGGTTAGCCGAAAAAGTTTGAAGATAAGGATTTGGAAGCTTGACTTGTCGAAGTTTGTTGTCAAACACAAAAAAAACTTGCATTATCTTTGGGAGTCACACAACAAGCCATTTCCCGATGTTTAAAAGCTTTGGAATTCATTCAAGAGCACGGAAATTGAGTCCCTTATGAATTGAAGCCGAGAGACGATGAAAGGCGTCATCATTTTGCATGTCGCAAATGATGCTTGAGCACTACAAAATGAAGTCATTTTTGCATCGTTTTGTTATTGGTGATGAAAAATGAATACATTGCAATAAGCACAAGCGCAAAAAGTCATTTGCAAAGCCCGGCCAACCAGCCAAATCAACGCCGATGCCGAATATTCATGAAGCCAAGGTAATGCTCTGGATTTAGTGGGATCAGAAGGTCGTTTTGTATTATGTACTGTTGAAATCGGGTCACAAAAACACAGGGGACTAGTACCAAATACAATTGATTCGTTTGAAGTAAGCAATCAACGAAAAACGACCAGAATATTCGACCAGATACGAGGCCATAATCTTTTATCATGACAACGCTCGGCCACATGATGCCAGAACTGTCAAAAACTATATGGAAAACAGTGGATAGGAAGTTTTGGCTCAACCGCTTTTCTTCGATCGACGCAGACCGCCCTTGCTGTAATACGCTTCACTTCAGAACACGGTACCAGAAACTGGCTTGGTTCACTCTTTACCTCAAAACCGGAGCAGTTCTTTTGGCGCGGAATACATATGCTACCAGAAAGATGGGAAAAAGTAGTGGCTAACGATGAACAATACTGTTACGTTTTTACCTTTTTAGAGACGTGTTTTTATGAGTTCGTAGATTGTAGTTAAAATAAAATAAATGTTGTGTTTGGTTTTTTTAATTAAAATCCTTTATTAACCCAGTTGTGTGCACCACTGCTTGTAATCTTCTTACAGGCGATAACAATTTTTATTCTTAATTACTCCGTCTGTTTACAACTCGGTAAGCAACAACAATTACTCGATAGATCTTTCTTCCTAAAGATCTTCGAACCCGATCGTAGTTATAACTTAGGCTCGATCACAACCTTTTCAACCAAAGGTTATCCACACTTACCTCTCTTTACTGATTTAGCTCCAACTAAACTAGTTTTTTACTTCACTACTAGCTTCACGAGTTTACTCCTTATAAGCTCTCTTCACACCTGAGTTAACTTTGCTTAAAACTGCACTCGCTGATTTTACGACACATAAACTGATTGCTGTTCGCATCGATGAGCTTTTTATATGGCTGAGTAAACAACACATCGAAAGCTCTTGAACCTCTTGATATTTCAGGTAGATTCCATTTCTTTCATTTAATTTCTTTTTTGTTCTTTTGTAGCCATGCGTATGTGAACATCTTCCTCTTTCAGCTCTTAGTATTTGTTGTTGCTTGTTTATTGTCTGTTACTTGTTTTCTTTGCTGCCGTGTTATTTTTATTTACTTTATCTCTGCTAATGGTTGTCGTTGTCGATTTGGTTATTTGTAAACAGCACGTATAGTTGTTCTTGCAGCTTTTGTTTATTTATTTTAGCGATGTAATAAACGCTGTGGTGCCCAACCTTATTTTCGTAACAATACGTTGAATCATGTCTCATTTCATTTTGTTATTATAGTAAATGAATTTTTCAAGCAAAAATATCAACATTATTAATATGTATACCCAATACATAGGGTATACATACTACATATTTTTTTAACATCCAAATGAACACTTTTTATATAAACTTGCGTTCGGCTCTTGGTTGTCACTGAAGCGTATGTGAAATTTTTTAAATAAATATTTTTCATACGCCCGGCTATGATGCAGTTACAGCTGATGCATACGAACCAATAAAATTCAATTTTCAGAAATATTTATTAAAACCAAATTCCATTTGGTAAAATCAGAAAAAAGATTATTGAAAATATTTTCTGTCGGTGGGGTGAACGTGAGGGTTGGCAGTGGGTAAAAATGTTCATTTTTATAAAAAAAAAAATTCATCGGAAAAAGGTAAATATTTTCTTGTAATATTTCTCTGGATCGTAAATATTTTTGAAAATGTTTGCATACATACTTGTCACCATACGCTCACTTTTTGCTTGTTTTTTATTTCCACTTATCTCTTTCCATCTTTTCACTCCTTCACATTGAAGTTTATATCCAACTTGCGTTAATATATAACAAATTGAAGATGGTTTGGTAAAGTTGACAAATAAAATGCTGTTGACAATTAAATGCACGCAACTGAACTCAACTCAACTTAAATGGTTAAAAGCATTTGTAAGCAGCGGTTAAATGATGAATCGTTGTAGCAAAATAAGCAAAAAAAGGGAAAAGACAACAGCAAGGGAAAAACGTGTTGTGCAACAAAGTTTTCTTTGCAACTTATCACCTCCTTCATCAGTTAAATGTTTTAAATGCGCCAAACTGACAATAGCATGACAAACGATTGCTTCCCAAGGAAAATGTCAACTTTGTGGAGTCCAAAAAAAGAAAATTTATAAAAAAAATTATAATTTCTCCTCTCACTATTACACCAGGTGATCTGTGTGTACGCAAACATTAAAATTACTTAACCATGTCCAATATTCTTGAATGAATAACTGGCATGGACACCTTTTAAAAAAAAAAAAAAAAAACTTTTTACAGATTTTTTATGAAAATCTGATAATCTGTGTAGGCTGTGTAGGGTTGTTTAACAATTAACGGACTATTTAGGGGCTCAGTGACTGACCTATTGTCGAAGTATATATTCAAAGAATTTGGGCATTTTTTGATTTTTTTCATATAACGTTCTATTAATTGATCCACTTTCTCCAGTGATATTCAATATCTTCAATAGGCTGGCCGCCCTAATAACATCGAATATATCCATATAAACTATCTGTCCCACTTTATTGATTAATATTGCGATTTGAAAAAACTCCTTTCAAATTCACAAATATTAAAAAACTATAGCATAACTTCGGGTTACAAGTCTCAGTTGGGTCCATGAACATCAGCACCGACATAGTCATTCATTTTGGAGCCATCGGTATACCAGTTTAGATCAAACTCACTTCGAATTAAGGCTTCGTAAGAGCAACAAATCCCGTTCTGGGAATTCAATTCCCGAATCTCTTTCCAAAGGATAGAACCAAAGGCATAATATCCTGGACCTAAGATAGTTTTCCTACCACCCTGCATAGAATGGTCAGACATCCTGATGCCGAACACGCCGCCGAACACGCCGCCGAACACGCCGCCGAACACGCCGCCGAACATGCTGCCGAACTTGCCGCCGAACATGTCGCCGAACATGTCGCAACCCTCTTCAAACCAATACTGGTCTCCAAGACCGTCGTTGGCCATCGCATAGCTTAATTGCATTCACCTCTTTTTCAATAAGTGCTAACTTTCAAAAGACGGCTGTTAAAATTTCATAATATTCCATTAATTACCTTGTGAGTTATTGTGCTAAGAGTGACGTAACATTTGTTATTTTCAAAACAATGGATCAACACCAATCTCATGTTCTAATTCAACACTACTTCTTAATGGGAAAAAATATCATTCAAACGCAGCAATATTATGCGGACTCCGCCTCATCAGAAACAACAACAAAGTTTTGGTTTGCTGACTTCAAACGTAATCATAGAAACACCAATAATGCAAAACGCAGAGGACGTCAAAATGAGGCGGTAATACCATAAAACATCGAAAAAATCCACAAAATCGTTTTAAATGATCGAAAAGTAAAATTGCGTGAACGTGTTGGCCTTAAATTGCATGAGCATTGGACTATGAGAAAGCATTGTTCAAGGTGGGTGCCGCGTTTGATCACTGTTGATCAAACACAAGAACGTGTTGATGTTTCTAAGCAGTGTTCGGGCATGTTTCATCACTTCATCCATCACTTCACTCCGGAATAAAAACGGTCGGCATTTGAGTGGACAACAACTGGTGAACCTCATCCAAAGCGCCCGAAAGCACAACAATCGGCTAGAAAGTTTATGACCTCGGTATTTTGGAATGTGCGTGGGGTAATATTTGTCAACTAAAGGGGAAAACTAAAAAGGGAAATACTATCAACACTGGATATTATTTAGCGTTATTGGAGCATTTGAAGGCCGATATTGTTTTATCAAGACTACATGAATTGAACTTCGAATTACTCCCACATCCACCGTATTCGCCAGATTTGGCTACCAGCGAATATTGGCCGTTCGCAGACCTCGCTAATAAAAAATTTCGCGCGAATGAAGAGGTTGTCACTAAAATTGAGGCCAATTTTGAGGCAAAGGATAAATCGTTCTTCAAAAGTGGTATTGAAATGTTAGAGCAGCGCAGGAATGATTGCTAAAGAAAGCCAATTTTGAACAAATAAATATTGGTTTTTTTTTTAATTAAGCCCAGAACAGGCAAGACTCTGTATCATACCCAGTTTATTCATGGGGGTAGCTTACTCAGACTATCCACCAAGCTGTCAACGCACAAGTGGTAATGAGGCGAATAATGAATACATTACTTTTCATAAAATATTATTTCGTAATATACATGTCACGTTCTTAATGGAACCAGTGTAACTTTTGCTCTTTAGCTATTTTTGCACAAGAGGACAAAGTTGCGAAAATTAAATTTACACTTTCAAAATGTCAACCTGGAAACTCTTTTTTAAGACAAAAAAAAAAACACGAACAATACAAACCAGAAAAAAACTGTTTAAAAATTTGAATGAAAACAGTGAGAAAAAGAAAATAATAAAAAAAGCTTTTAAAACAATTTTTAACATCTTCAAAAATATGACACGAAAGCAAAAAAACAAAAAAAAAAAAAACACGAGAAAATTAAAAACTTTTTTCCATAAATTTTACCTGAAAACTTAACCAACCAGTAACAACACTTCCATTAACAATCAGAATCTGCTGTGCTTTTGACTACATTTTTTTCTCGTTTTATTCAAAAGGATATTCTGTAATAAAAAACAATTTATTTATACCCTTTTAAGATACATATAAATGCATATGCATGTACGTACATGCCTGCCATGAGAGCATCTTTATTACAAGAGTGTGTGCAAGTACTTGCAACACATCACAACAACAAGAACAACAAATAAAATAAAAATTGTTTAAAAAGAATCAGATAAAGCCACTTTTCCTGGCAGCAGATTGTCATTTTCATTATTATTGCTATGGTTGCAATTGTTGTATATGTTGTTGTTGTCGTTGGGTTTTTCTGTACAAGTGTATACTGCTAGCAAGGTTGCCAGATGTCCTTGAATTTTTACGGCTTGTCAAGAGTCAAGAAAAATTACGGTTTGTCTAGATTATTTAAAGCACATTTTTTAAAGTTTTTCTTACACAAAATATTGTAAAAAGCCATTAAACATTTTAGTGAATTAATAACATAAAGCGTTTTCAGTGAATTTGTTCCCTGGTTTAGTTTATCTAAATAATTCCTAAACAAAGTTGTATAATAGGTGTTGGAAAAAGTTCATTTACAAATTTAATCAAATATAAAACACATTTCAAACGAGCTTTATTAAACCAAATATGTGCCGTTTTTATCGATAACTATTCGCCATATTTGGATTAAAGTCATTTTTCCATCAGTGTAGAACTTCTGAGCTAAAAACTGATCCAATTGCATTTTGTAGGACTCTATGGCATTTAAATTTACACTATTAGGAGAGCAGAAACAAATGATGATCTAAATGGCAAAGTTCTCTCAGTTTCTGCCAGGTCATCATCAGGTATTGTCTGGCGCTGTCTTGATGGAACACAACACCTTTTTTGTTGATCAATTCTGTTCACTTTAATTGAATTGGTTGACTCAATCTCGCTAATTGTTGACAGCTTGTAGAAGTTGGTAATGACCCAAGCCCTTTCGCAACAAGGCTCTGGGATTTAAACTTTTGTCCTCAAGAACGGTTACAAATTGCCGCAGATCTCTCCACGAGATGGCTAAGCAACATAATATCTATATTATATGGATACTAGCTCGCAATGATATTCCGGAGAACTGTAAGGTTGATGAACTGGCCTAGTACTAGAACAAAAATCGAACATACGAGCGAATCTTCTACGTTCGGCATCCCATTGGAAATCTGCAAGCTTGTGATTCACAATTCCGTAATAGACTGTGTCAACGCCGCATAGACAGCTTCGGAGACGGGCAAGATAGCGCAGCAAATCTAGCCAAAGCTGAATCTCAAGCGCACAAAAAATCTGCTCAATCTCCAAAGAAGAACACTCAGCTTAGTTGATGGTGTCATTACTGAGCAGTGTATAATAAGCACTCATATCAGGCGACTTAGATTGAGTTAATTGGCCAATATTTCTGTAGAAGCGGCATGGATGAAGAGGAGGAAGAAAAATTCTTCACCTACTGCGCACATGCCCGGCGTAATGTGGCGTTGTTTACCAGCCTGACAGCTCTGTCGGGTTAAAATATTATGAAACTTAGCGGTTTTATTATGTTTTCTGGATAGTTTCGGGTATGGGGGGACGACAATCCACTGTGGTATCACAAAGGGCTAGTTGTGGCCTACGTGTGTCCTTTCGTGGGGTCAACCAACTCTACCTACCAAGTTCCATCTGTCTTTCTATATTTTCTCCTTTTAGGGATCACTTTATTGGATCCAAGTGTACTGTACACTTTACTTTCTAACAACGATGTTTAGCTGGCATTTAGGCTAAAAACATTACTAAGCCGTTTTTTCTTAAGAAAAGGCAAAATAGCCGATACTGGTGGTTGTTTGATCATGATATATACCAGCAAATGTTCATATTGGTCTGCACATCTACGGATCTCAACAAGACATTTCACCATGTCATAGAACAAACCAAACAATGTAGTTTCAAATGTGAGCTGAACATCTGATATCAAAATTATTAAGACTTTGCCTAACCATTTGAAGATCTAGATTCGATTTCTCCAGACTTCACTTTGAGCGTTTATTTTAAAACCAAATGCTTACTGGTGTGTTTTGATCAGAAAGTGTACCTTTACCAGCAAGACTTTAGCCATTTAACAGCTCAAACCAAACATACGAGAAAAAATATTCGGTTTACCTCGCTATTTTCTGAATATTATAAAGGAAAACACAGTAAAAGGGGTATATTATGTCTTAAACTAAGATCTGAAGAACAGTTAGTCGCCTTTGTTTGAACAAAAGCTATGCAATATTTACAATTAAGCACCCTGTATATACTCATCCTATTATTGCTGATTTCAAACAAAAAAATCTTTTTTCTTTTTAATTCTGTTGCCTCAAATGACATATTTGAAGATAAATTGACAATTGGCATTAAGGACATATCCTTCTAGTTTTTTTACAACAAAAAAAAACCTTTCCCTTACCTTAAAGAGAAAAAAAACTGATTTTTTTTTTCAAAAGAAGAAATTTAAATGAATTGTCGTATATGACCCCCAGACCAGAGAAAATGATTTGTAACAATTACTGTGTGGTTTTGAATTACCGAACAATGTTTGTTCAAGAAAATTTATTTGTAAAGAGATCTCGTTTTTGTTGCACCAGACATGCATTTTGCTAAAGTATACTTTTAGGATGAAAAAAAAATTGTTTTTTGAATAGAAATTATTGGGAAAATTTGTTTTTCTATTTTGTTTTGGTTTTATTTTAAAGAGAGAAAAACGAAAATCCAGAAATTGTTTCAGTCAAGGATTTAATAACGAATTAACACATTTTTGAATTTTGATAGATTTATTGTTAATAGGGAGCATAACGTAAACGATAAATGAGTGCCAAAAGCTTATACTTGCCACTAAGTATTGACAGTTTATAATGGAGAGTAAATAGGAAATTGAGAATTGGTCCAAATTAATTGTTTTATAAATTGGAACTCAATCACTTCACTTAAATGGTAAAAAGTTACACTACTTGAGTTTTAACCTGAATTTTTCAGATGTTGGCAATATAAGACAGTAGACCAATAACTATGACTTTTATGGGTAACACTTTCCATTTTTCTAAGAAGGTTAAGTATCTAATTTTCATTCTGAGTTGGATCTCGCCCATTAGTTCAGTTTAGAATAAGGCAATAAGAACCCTCTGAGCAAGTCGCTCCACCTACGGTAAAACATGTGGTATATATACTGCTATTATTCGGCTCATTATCACTTATGCGAAGATAGCTTGGTGGAAAAAAACCTAAGGAAGCTAGCACCATGAATAAATTAAGCAGGATACAGAAACTCGCCAGCCTTGGTATAACTGCGGCAATGAGAACATGTCCAACAGCGGCCTCGGAGGCAATGATTGGTTTAACACTAATCGGCGACAAAATTTTTCGCTAAAGGCTTCCAAAATGCGTCGAGAAGTCTGTGAGTTCTTCGCAGGGTAGTCGGAGAACAATTTGCGGTTTCGGATGTTATACCTTTGGATCTGTACTTTGGCAGGAGATTCAGGGTAGAATTCCCGGACCGGTATTATTGGCCTAATGGAGCCTTAGTTCGGAGTGAGTGTGATCTAAACTGGTATACCAATGACTGCAAAACGAATGACTGTGCAGGTGTTCATGTCGATCTTACTGGGAAGATAACTGAGTGTCTACTAGACTAAGATCATGGCCATTGCTATATGTGCGGAGATCAACCTGAACAGTGACTCAAACTGTGCCCCTTAAGGGCACAGATGTGTACGTTTGTAGATTCTGCTCACAGACAACACATATTATGTGAATACATACATACATATAAAGAGTCTCACTGGGTGGCATATCCATCATTGTGGTTTCAGATCTGCTGGTGTTTATTGGCAAGGCAGCAAATCTAAAGAACACACTATAGTATGGGAGGAAGAAAGGATACCTACAACATGGAAGTAAAGTTACTAAAAATTGCCGACTGGAGGGGAATTACTTTGCTTAGCACTTTGTACCAGATACAGAGAAACTTTCAAGGCTAAACTGCAGAGTAGGAAGAGTGCTCGAATTGAAATCGTTCGTAAAGAACGATTCTTTTTGAAAGCTGAATATTAAGACAATTTAATATACGACTCGTGAGAAGAATCAAAAACAAATGAATTTAAAAATAAAATTCGGAACACAAACCGTGAGCACAAACTCATTGAAACGCGGGCTCCGAACGGCATATGTATTAATTATTGAAGTTTGTCAAGCGAAAATACTCATAACAAGCCGCTAGCATTGCTGTGAGGTGATCCCCTGACAAAAATTGTCAGATGGTGTGGCCTGGGATTGAGCCGATAACTTTTTGGTTGGTGGGCGGATTCTTCCCTACATGTCTATAAAATTGATGTTATTGTGCAGCAAGAAGAACTTGATTCTATATCCAGTAGTCTCTCTCTCCGTAAAAAATTAATCACTGGGTTAAGTTTTAGGACATTGTGATGTCGAGGAAGAACTATCCTAAAAACGCTGAGCGTTGTTTTAGCATACTTACATGCTACGAACTACAAAATACCGGCTGAAGCAACAATGTATATGAGGGAAATATATCAATTACACTGAATTAAGCAACAAAAATGTAAAAAAAAATTTATTTGAAGAAAAGAACAGGTTAACCGTTATTTAATTTTTAACCGAAAACCGGTTTTTTAAAAGTTTGTAATTTTTCGATTTATTCGAAAATCGGTTTTTGAAAAAAGTCGAATATTTGATCTCCCTAATTATTTTAAATATTTTCAAAATTAATTTTTTTTTAATAATTTTTAATAATTTTTTTTAAATTTTAAATTAAGAAAAACATTTAAATTTTAAAATTAAAAAAAAAATTATTTTAAATTAATTTTTTTTTTTTGTTAATTAAAATTTTTTGTTTTTAATTTTAAAATTTCAAATTAAAAAAAAGCTTTTTAAGAGTCGGGCAAGAAATATTTTGAGCAAATAATATGGCTCGTGTTCACGAATTAAAAAATAAAACTTACGAGCACGAGTCATAAAACAATCGAACTAAAGAAAATGCTGCTCACGAACCGAGTTTTTACGTAATGTCCTAAATAGACAAAATATTGTGAAGTGAATAAGCAGGCTTTTGGCCAAATAGGCCAATATTTTACGCATCATCATAGAACAATCTCTAGTATGCCATACTTTCTGTTCGTTGAGTTAAAAAAAGCATTTGATGCCATCAGACGGACTGCCATTTGGAAAGTATTGAATAGAAAAGAGTATCCCAGAAAATAATTCGAATTATTCGAGCGATGTACGAGGATGCAGAACCAGCAATTAATCACATTGAGAACGTCAGTCAATCATTCCACGTCAATGCTGGATTAAAACAAGGGTGTTTTTATCTCAGCTTCTCATTCTATCTATCACAGTCTGCTCGAGTTACAACAAATTAAAAATAATAAAAGCATCTGGTGTAAGAGGTACTCAAATCGATTTCCGAATTTTCCACGCCAGTTGTTGCAGTCTTTCCAGTCAGCAATTTTTATTAACTTTACTTTCAAGTTATAGGCATCCTTTCTTCCTCCCATACTGATGTGATGTGGTTTGGATTCAACGCTTAGAATGAAAGATGAAGTTTTGACTAATAGACTTAGGGTATCACATGTTCGAAATATTATTTGCCTCCCATTTAATTTAATTTTTTTTTTTTAATACATACCAAAAACAACAACATTTCAAAACTCAAATTCTATTTAAATTGTGACAGCAGGCAGACTGTTATAACAAAGATACGTTTGTGCATCAAAACAGAAATGCGCCACCATTTGTCAGAAGTCAACAAAAGTAGCGAAACAATATTTCAAATGAAAGAAAATAGTGAAACAGCAGCATCAATTGGAAAGCTTTTTTGCTTCTTTGCTTCTTTGCTCCTACAAAAGGTAAAATCTTTTCATAAGCATGTCAGCAGGTAGTCAGTGCAAGTGTCTACTTGTCTAGCAGTCAGTATGCCAACAGCCTTTATAACAAGCAATGTCAGATGAAAGCAAGGAATGAATACTCTACGCATATGAAATGAATGCACGAGCAGCAGTAGCAGTACTACAACAATGCAGAAATGAAATCTACTTGACATACACTCATTCAACGATGACGACGATGATGATGATGATGACGATGCAAATGTAACAATAAAATGAAATCACATGGAATATTTGGATTTTTATTCTTTTGAAGCAACAGTGTACATATAATAAGAAGAAGATGTCAGGCATCATTATCATCATGTTTAATTTAAAGGCTGACATTTTCGGTGTAGATTGTATTTGAAATTTAAAGTTGTACTAGGATCAGAGATAAAAAGAAGTAGTTTAACTACTGTTTACAGATCCAACTCTATTTGAGCTATAACTACAGTTTCTTTTTTCAAAAAAATAATTTTTTTTTCCAGCAAAAAAGGTTCACTTGACTGTGTGATTATCAATTGTTGTGATGCCTGTTAAAAGAAACGCTGAAAATTAATTGCCCAATTTTTGTCTATAAACCAGAAAAGCTCTTTTTTTTCGTTACTCCTCTTGGGAGCATATACCTTCTACAAAGCACGGTTTACCGCTGTTGACTTTGCTTTCTCCCATGGTAGATTGTGCTGTTGTCTATGTTTGTTTCTCCTCCATCGCTTGTTATCATTGTACTTCCTGGATAGCAGAAGCTATCTACATACTGTAGCATGATGTTTTCCAACATTATGAGCCAATCTTTATAGGTCCTCCAGTGTCGATTGCATATTGGAAATCTAATGCGAGAATAGACAAATGTCATCATAGTCCAAGTCTTCGAGTTGGCTTGAGAGACTCCAGGTTATCGCTCTTCTTTTTGAATACACTTTGCTCATTATGTCATCCAGCACGATGGTGAATAGCTGAGGTGATAGTGGGCATCCTTGCTTAACTCCAGCATTGGTGTAGAATAGTCAGCTGATGTTCCCGTTGAAAGTTCTACATCCTAATACATCGCTCTGATTATTCGAATTATTTTTTGAGATACGCTTTTTGTTCTTAAAGCTTTTCAAATTTCGTTCGTCTGATGGTAGCAAACGCTTTCTTGAAATCCACGAAAGGTACGCCATTCTGCCATTCTATAGATTGTTCTATGATTATTCGTAGAGCGTTGGCTTGATCTACGTAGTTGCTATTAGATCTGAAGCCTGCTACTTTGTCTCGCAGTATGTTGTCTATTTTGCTCTGAAGCCTCCTCTGTATTGTGACTGTAAATATCTTATATATGGTGTTAGCCTTCGCTTATGTTGTACATCGTTTACTTAATACACACCCGGGTGGTGCTGCACTTTTGTACACATCCTTTTTGCCTATGAACAAGAGCTTGTTACATATACTTATGTCTCTATGAATTATGTCTCTAAAAAAAATTATGATTTTACGAAATGGTCACCTGGTTGGGTATTGACAAAGCGAAGGTTAGGCAGAGTAATTCCTCTCCAATTATTGCTAACTTTACAATGATGCCCTTCCTCCACGTAGGGGGTAGTATATTTTTCTCACAAGCTGATGGCGTGTGAGGCCGAAGAAGAATTTTCGACCAGTGTTGCCAACTTTTGACGATCAAAACGAGCAGACCTCCTACTCAAAAGGCGCCAAAAAGCCCTAAATTATATTTTGTGTAAATATTTGTGATCAAAACACGCTGTAAAAAAGCGTTTAACATATATAAAGACAGTAAAATATACTAAAATTGTAAATAAATTTCTATTCCTACAAAGATTTTTTAATAATTCGAACTATTGCTTAAAAAATATAATTAAAACGACTCAGAAGAAAGCAGCAACTTAAGATCTTTTTCTTTATTTTTGGGTTCAGGTGTAAGATAAAGAAATTATCTATCAGAGATTGTAGAAAAGGTTGTGTCCTTCTCCACTGCTGTTTAAAGTAGTCCTTAATTGTGTCAGCCTGGCGACTTAACATAAAGTTAGAAGACCTGTATTAAGCAGACTACATCTATCTCCAAGCTCAAAGACATTGCGAGATGCAATAAAAACTGAATTTTATACATCTTCAAAACCAAAATTATGCGAATCATTGTTAATAGCACAACGATCTTTCGAATTACAAGCAGAAATTTGGCCGACTGAATTCTATAGGGTTTTCGCCATATATCTCTTCAAAAACGAAAATTAACGTCTTTAATTCGTGGTTGAAGTCTATTTTTGTATAGTTGCGAGTTATGAAATGCGGATGTGATTGATGTCAATTGCATTCAAGCATTTATAAACCGCTATCTACGTGGCAATTGAAAATACATCTGGAAATTATTCTGTGAGAAAGAAACGGAAATGGATTGTGCATACTTAAAAGAAATCAAAACGAAATCTATGCGGAATTTACTATTGAATGAAAATCACAGGTAAGCAGTAAAATCGGAAGGTCAGCTTATTAATAGAGAAGACATACTGATAATCCAGAATTCGTTATGGCTCTATGATCCACTTTGTATTTTTAAAGGATCTAATAATAACATATTACAACTTAAGTATTATAATTATTTAATAAGTCTTAAAAAATGTACATTTCAGAAACACTGTTTATACTAATTTTTGCACAAATATTATCTAGAACAACGTAATTTTTACAGCATGAATCACTTTAAGTCCATAGTTTATATGAATTGATGAGTTTATTGAATAAATATAGCGCGAAAGGCGAAAGGCGCTAAATGGGCAACACTGCAGGCAACCCCCCCAATCTGAATGAGATAAAAGAGGCGATTGGTGAATTGAAAAATAATAAGAGAAGTTCCACAACGATGAAATAGATAATGCAGGCCGAAATATGGTAAAAGTTGATTCCAATTGATTTTTAACAAAGGAAACTTTAGTTCAAAAAATTACACAAACAAAGCAAATACTTTTTCATAATCCAATATTATTTCTAAAGCACTTTTTTTTGTCGGTTGCAAATATCTTCCGTATTACTGCATCAAAATTTATGACTGATGATTTATCTTAAAGATAAATTCCCACTCTAATGACAAGAAATAGTGACAAGTCTTGAAGTTAAATTTATAGTTACATAAAATACATTTTAAAGCCTCAAGATTCACAGTTTTCTATATTACATGTTTTGTAGTTGCAGTGTTTATTTTTTCAAGTGTATTAACTAACACAGGATTGTTTAATATATAGTGTCAAGTGATATCAAACTTCAACTGTTACAGGGACTGCAAGAAAATAGACACATAAATAATATATAAACTAAGTGTCTTTTAAAGTAAAATAAGTCGTTTATCATCGTTTGCACACATATAATGCCTCAAATATGTTTTTTTGTCGGTTACTTACTAACGGGAATAGTCGGTAATGCAGTATTTGTTTTATCAAGTGTATTAATTCAGGGTTGTTTAATATATAGTGTCAGGTGATGTTTAACTTTAACATTTTGAATGCTTTCAAGAAATAACTGCACAAATAATGTAAAAACAACGTGTTATTTAGATTAAAATAATTTTTGCTTTTAAAAATATTTTCGTCATTAGATGTATTATTTTTTAAGGATGATTTTGACGGTTGCAAACAACTTCTTTACTACTGCATATAGTCAACATCGCTGTGTTTGTTTTATTAAGGGTAGTAATAATGAGTCGTTCTATATATAGGGTCAGATAATGTCAAACCTTATACGCGTTGCATGGACCGAAATTGCAACAAATCTTCTACCAGGATGATGATACTCAAGCATGTATCACGTAGAAACATGATATTGTGAATAATAACTTTTCTTAGGGAGAAAATTAATTCTGTTCCGTGGAGATTTTCGCCAGGTGTTACCCGTTTTAAGAAACGCTAATAGAACAACCATTGTTGAAAAGGTGGTAATCAGAAGACCTTTTGGTCTTACGTTAAAATCCGTAAGTTCATTCAAAATTTGAGATCGAGCGATCTTTCTCTTAGAAATTGGTTTCTTTTGAGTAACGGTGACTTAGAACATATAACAGGTCACAATAATGAAGCATTTGAAGTACCGAAGTATCATAATTGTATTTTTCCCAATTTTACTCAACGTCAAATTTGTGTACACAACAGAATTATTAAATTATCAAATACACTAATTATTAAATACACTAAATCCACTGGCTTAGCATCTCACAAATTAATTTTAAAGCATTATAGAGTTATGATGTTAATCAGAAATATTAATGCTATACAGGGATTAATAAGTTATACGAGGTTAATCGTAACACACTTGAGTGAGTGCATTATTCCTGCAAAAATTATTTTTTCCGATAAAACTGTAGACCTTCTGATACAACTGTCTTTTCGGATGATAGAAAAAAAAATCTATAAAAGTTGCCTTCGCTAAATATTAACAAAGCATAAGGCCAAGCTCTTCAAAATGCAGGATTGTATTTAATTGTTTTTCTCATAGACAGTTATATGAAGATTTACACGAACACGTGCGTTTATAGGTATTTTTGTTTCTGTTAAAGATTCGTACGGACAAAAATTAAACGTTAATCACATCATAACCTTTAAAAATTATTCTTCAAGAAATTTTATGAAATTATTTAATAAGAAATATGAAATCATTTAAAAACGATTGAATTTGTTACTTTTTTTTCTAATAAAATATATTGAAGACATCAGTATTCGCATTTTATATTTATACTTAATTATGTTACAAAAATTACCAGTAATAGTGTGGAAAATTCGCTTGGGTCATCTAGTCCAATATGATTTTCTTAAATGTGATTATTTTATTTAATTTTTATATATATTTATTTTATATATAATTATTTTATTAAATTTTAAAAAAACAGTCTTTCAATTCCAATTAGAAACTATTCTTAATTTGATCAGATTTCATTTCTCTTTAGTATTTCTATAGTATAAAACGAAATAAAATATTTGTCAAATTTTTGCATTTCGTTTAAAAATTGTGAATAATTTTTAGTTTATTCTACCTTTTAAATGTACGAACTTATTCAAAGCATTTTTGTTTTCTAACAAAAAATATTAGGGGATATCACTCTTCGTTGCATATTTGCAATTTAACTACACATGCTTTGAATTTCTGCAATAAAGGGTGAATGTTTTATACAATGTTTAGCAAATTTTAAAACAAATATGAACCCAATCCATCGGGTTTTATTTGATTTTTGATGGGCTGTTTTAGATTTTATTCGATTTTATGACTGTTTTCTAATTTCGTTTGATATGACAATATTTCTTATTTGTTACTAAAATTCCTTTGTCTTAATATTTGCAATGCAATTTTGTTACTTTTAGTCAGATCAAGGCTACGTTGCGACAATGGGATGCCAAAGAAGACTGCATTTACTTCATTTGAAACCTGAATTATGAGAAAAACTGCCGGTATGCAAAGACAGACATGATTAAGTTATACTTTTGCAGGACAACGCTTGGCCTTACGTCGTAAAAGTTGCCAAGCGATTAATCCCTCTGACCATTGGCTGTTTCGATTAGCATGTCACCAAATCACTTCTTTCCAAGAAATATAAGATCGGGTTCAAAGTTGGATCGCCTCAAAAGACGAGATGTTTTTCTGAAAGGTGTTTAGAAAATTGGCTCAGAGGTGGGGAAAAGATGTAACAGTGATTTGATACATTTTTATTATGATAAATTTATTAATTAATTCATTATCTTTCTTGAGCTCAAAAACGAGCCGAATTCACTTGTACTCCCAAAACTTAAATTTTACTTCTTCTGCTATACATATACTGCGAAAACCTTTAAATAAAAAAACCCACCCGGGTTTCTTAAAAATAATATCCAATAAGAGCCGGGTGAATTTAAATGGCTTACCCAGTGGATTGCCAACCCTGGTATGTACCCTAAAACTCAGCCTATGTCTCTATGTCAATACTCTTTTTCTAGCGACAACTTTCCTTTTGTGAGCACGCGAGTAAAGCTACTTTAGAGATAACAGCTTTGTGTGTGTATTTTGGTGACATTATCAACGAACGCGTCAATTTGGTCAACAAAATGGACTAGTGAATCTTTGATTCAAATGCTTCATATGATCGAAAAAAAATACTTCGTCAATAGTACTAAAGGATTTTCAATGACACCTTAATGTTAAATGTCAATAGATGATTACATTGGATGGGCGCACTTGGTCAGTAGTACTACTAACGATTTCACTAGTAAAGCACTAATATTCCACTATTAACCAATGATCTGCTAAGCGATCGTCAGTACGGTTTCCGCAAGGGCCATTCTACTGATGACCTGCTGGCGTTGCTCTCCGAGGAGTGTCATGATTTTGGCAAGAGCAAAAGGCATTTGATAGAGTTTGGCATAAGGCTCTCATTTCGAAACTCATTGCTGTTTTACTGCTTCTCTCAATTTATATCGAGCTTTCTCAGACATCTCTAAGAATGGTTATAAAAGGGGTCTCATCCAACAAGTTCAGGATAAACTCAGGGCCACTGCGAGACTCTGTTCTTTCTACCGCGCTATTCCAATCTTATCTGCTTTTTGCATATGACAGCAGCATTTTTCATTCACATTCTTTTGATCGTAGGCCGAGCTTCTTGGAAATTGAGGCGAAAAGGCGACATATGAATGAAAATCTCCTAGTGAGGTCGTGTGAATAGAATTGGTCTTAATGCTCGCAAGTTCTTATGTTGTTTTCTGACACACAAACGTGGTGGTGGTGTGTTGTCATCTGTGTCTATGGGTAATGTTAATATTGTGGATGATCATCATGATGATAATGATGTTCTGGGCATAAGAATTTAGTGTGACGTTCATTGGAACGATCACATATTTCGAGTGTCGAAAGAAGCATTCAAGTGCTTTGGTCTTTTAAGAGGGTGGAAGAAATACTTCACTCCATCTGATCTCCTTAATATTTACAAGATCAATATCCGACCTGAAATACAACTATGATGTATGAACCGATGCTTCAAAGTCTATTTTAGAGCTTCTCGGCCACATACAGGAGAGGGCGAAAATACTTATTAAAGACGTTAGGGTAGCCAACTCTATCACAATGTGGCGGCGTTGCTCTATCGGTGCTAAAACGGAATATGCACTTACGAAATAAGGGAATTAATTCCTAATAATCACATATATTCATGTGATACTCATTTTTCTTGTAAAGCGGATCCCTTTGTAGTTGATTGTCCAATGAAGCACACAACACATTAAAGACAGAATTCGTTTTATTTGCCACACCGTTTGCCTTTGGTACGATCTTCTCGTGAATGTTTTCCCTGCCACATAAATAAAATTAAATCAATCGTCCTTAAACACTACTCCATCTATCCTCCTTTCCAATAACCTAATTTCCTAGTAGGGGCCATCCCCTAAGTGCTGGACTCAAAAGAAAAAAAAATTACAATGATTTTTTGTGTAGCAAATGTCACTTTCATGTAATTTGTTGTTGTGATGTACCAAAATATAGCAGATATGCTAGGTTTACCGCATCTGCAAGACTTGCAACGCGGGTTTGCAACAAAAAGTGATTGCCCTATTGCATTTCTGAGTTGATTTTTTTTTTTTTTTTGTTGAGAAAATATTTTATTTCTTCATTTTTTTTTTTAAATTCTAGCAAAAACTTGAAAACTCATACTTGAATGCCATTTTGCTTTTACAGAGAAAAGAGAAGACAATTTTATTAAAAAAAAAGAAAAATTTTATATTTTATTTTTCTTCTTTTTAATAAAAAATTGTTAAATTTATGAAAAGAAATTTAAAAAAATAAATCATTTTTAAATGAAAAATATTTTTCTTTTTTGTTAATTCCCAAGTAGAAACGTATTGTTTTCCATGTAAATGGGTAACTGCAGCCATATAAGTATACGCACACATACATACACACTTAGATATGCATTAAGAGTCACTCCTAAGTACACCGTAGTACATACAAATACACAGACAGACTATTTTATAGAAATATTTGTTTATTTAGAAATCCTTGCATAACACCCACATGCAGCTATAAAGCATGTAAAAATTCATATACAAATACAAGCACAAATACAAATACTCATGCAAATTTTATAATTTAATATAAGAGAAGACATACGAACGTAACGAACGAACGAACGTGTGTCTAAATATTTACAAAAAGGATTTTTATTAAATTAAATATTTAAAAAACAAAAATTCAAAATAAATAAACAAAAATGTAAGAGACATCCAGAGAGAGAGAGAGAGAGAGAGAGAGAGAAAGAGAGAGAATGGTAACAATCTGTGTGTAAACAGAAATTATTATCAAAAATATCATTTGTCATATAAAATTATTTTAAATTAAAGAATTTAAGCCAGCTACTCAATAAAAGTTATTATGCTTAACGTGACCAGGAAGACATTTCAGAAAAGTGCCAAGAAAAGTGCCGGGTGTGCCATTTAAAAGTTTAAATTTCAAAATGCAATAACACAAAAGCGGTTTGAATTATTATTTTTTTTTTTTTTTTTTGTGAAGTACGAGTGTTCCGGTTAGAAATGAAATATTATTTCATTCATATGGCTGCCGCGGCCTTTCCTTACACTACCCTATTCGATCGGATTAATTTTCGAGAATGGGGTCGTATCTCGCCAATGGCAACACGAATGTTCAATTGTCAAATGCTCTATTGTCTACGGTTTGTCGGCATAACATTTGTCTTTAACTGCGCTCCACAGAAAATAACAGCTTTCTGGCGGCCAACTGACTTCACCATTTCGGCTAATTAAACGTTTGAAGCAATAAATAGATTGTGGCATGAGACATGAGGCAAGTTGCACCATCCTGCTGAAACCAAACATCATTCACATCACTACCATGCAGAGCGGTTACAAAATGATCGGTTATTATGGTGTCTCCATTGACCGTAATGGTAGCGCCGTACTCATTTTTAAAGAAATATGGGCCAATGATGCCTCCGCTCCACAAGCCGCACCAAACAGTCACTCGTAATGAGTGCTTTTGCTTCAGTAAAACCACGTTTAGGTTTTCTGAGCCTCAAATATGGCAATTTTGTTTATTAACGTACCCACCAAGATGAAAATGAGCTTGAACCGAAAAGATATTTTTTTTTTTTTGGCAAAATCGACATAATCGTGCAGTTTCTTGTTGGCCCATCTAGCGAAGCGAAAATGAACCAATTGAACTTTATAATGGTCATACCGAAATCTTTTCGCAAAATTCGACTTAAGCTGGTGCGTGAAATGTTCATTTCTTGAGAACGATGATAGTTGACGTTGATGGATTCTCACGGACACTCTCAGCTACAGCTTCGATATTTGCGGGTGTACGCACTGTACGAATACGCTTACGTCTTTGCGCATTAACAACGAAACCAATTTCACGAACCTTAGCAATAAGCCCGAGTATACCGGGCACTGTTGGTCCTTCTCTGCGACCAAATTTTTTCCGACATTTTCGTGCAATTTCTGACCAATTGTCTTTGCTTTGGAAATAGATTTTCAAGCGTAAATCGATACATTTCGTTCAGTGTAACAGAATATAATGACATAAGTATTGCCAGATTCGAAATAACCGCTGGTTCACATTTAAACCGATAGATAACCCACCAGATATATAGTTATCAGTTGCTACTTGTAGTTATCTTAACGCTAAAAACAATCTATTAAATATGACAGCTACGTATGCAATTCTTTTCCACTTAAAACCATGAAATTCACTATTACGGTATCAATCCCTAACACTGCAGTGAAAGCCAATTTCTTTAAAGTAACGCGTAGTTTAATGGGTGTAACACTACACAACTACAATCAAAGCTACAACCATCTCCCTCATAAAAGAGAACATGAACATGATGTCAACACCAGAAACTATTTTCTTTTCATACACAATTAAACAGCAAGAGGAACAACAACACTAACAATTACATTTACGAGTATGTAATATTAGCGAAAACAAAACTACAATAACTACAGCGACAAATAACAAGTAACGAGCAAAACAAAACAAAAACTCAAAAAAATTGAAGAAAAGAGAAAAGAAAGAAAGCTTTTATACTTTTTCTTTTAAATTCTCGTGAGAATAACAATAATAATATATGAATAGGTGCGGGAGTAGAAGAGAGAGAAGTAAATAGAGAGAGAGGGGGGCAAATGACAAGAGTCACAAGACTTAAAAGACTTGAGACTTGTATTGTGTAATTAAATTTTTAAGTAATTTGAAATAATAACAACAACAATAATGTTAATAAATTAAAAGAAATAAAGAAATTCTTTAAAAATAGACCCCTATGTGGCGCTTAGCTCACACACACAATGAAAGCGATGACGACATTTACAGAGTGCGTGTAAAGTTCTATAGATTCAATATGTAATTGCAAGTATTTGTTATTAAGTTTTTATTTTTTTTTCACAAATATGATATTTTTAATACATTTTTGACAACTGCGACTGCGACTGCGACTGCGATTTAGTGATTGACATTGTGCATCCCTTTTTGCTTGTGCTTGAGTCACTTAGATAACGAGCTTATGTGAACATCCTAGGGCGAGTTAGATGTTAAATCAACTTGAGGATTATTCTGATGCATGATTTAGTGGCAAATGCCACGAAACATTGAAAAAAATTCCGGAATAGCGATTGCTGTCGTAAGTTTTATATATTTGTGCATGGGGAGTTGACAAGTTTGCTAAGCTAAAAAATTTTTATTATTTTTTGCGTTCGAGATATTTTACTTGTTTACTTCTTAAACACTGTCACTTCACTGGTTGTATGTGGTCAATAAAGTGGTTAATAAGCCCAATTTGTTCTTGCATAGCTAGTAAATTAGCTACAACGGGTAGCCAGACACTGGTTCAGCTTACTTGAGTCCAATATTGATACCACTGTGATGCTTATACATGGTAGTGTCCAACCGACCTACATGTACGCACCCCGGCCTGAAAAGAACCAACCAGATGCATCCATAAAGAAAGAAAGTCCGCCAATACTCATAGCAGCTAGGCCCGATATGGTATACATAAACAGACTTCCAGCTCTTCTTCATCTTGACAATTCCTACAGTAATCATTGATCGGTAGAACCAGTCTCCTAGCATGCACACCAGCCACCCAGTGCTCGGTGATGACAGACACCAGGATTCGCAGTTTATGTCAAGGCATTCGAATGATAAACTTCGAACGAGTCCGATCGTATAGGATACAGGTATGTCTTGATACAGGACAGTTGGGCTCATTCTCACACTGTATTTTTGCCCTGCCCAAGATGTGTAGTAGAACCAGAAGTCTGAAAGGAAAGTGGCAGCCCACCTAGATGGTCAATCTCCTCGTTGCTAAGTAGAGAGCCTTCCCTCTTCTTCTGCCTCATATTGCCCCGGGTGTGAGAGTGACCTTTCACCCGGATAATCTCTAGATCTATAAGTCTCGCCAGCTGGGTTCATTCTCCCAGCATCAGAAGTCTGCAAGAGAAAAGCTGTATCCCAGCTGGATGGTCAATCTCCTCGTTAACAAAGAGAGAGTTTTTCATCGCTAGTTCGTCCGCCGGATGTCAGTGTGACCCCTCACCCAAATTATCTTTAAGTCTGAATATCTTGCCATCTCGTTTAAGAATGTCCGGCATTCAATCGCAATGTCGAGTAGACACCGGAGAGCAACAGATCCCAATATTAACATCAAATACATCAACCAGTCTGCTGATCTCGTTATCGCCAAGACCTTCGACTGTAAGACACTACAGTGGCTCGGAAGTTTAAAGGATATTTTCATCCTGCAGGAATAAAGACACCGCCCTAAACCCCTCCGATGTTTTCGTCCTGTCCGTGTACACCTTGTGGTGAGATGTTCACCAAAAGCATTCTATCCAGAAAGGGTTTGGGTGTACAGTAATCTACCCTACCAGGGATCGTATCGAAACTGCAAGGGTTGGTCACATGCCCACGAACCTTGTCAGACCATAAACTCGCCATCCTCAACCTTCTCGCAGACATAAACGCCATCCAGTTGAACAATACAAATAAGGCTTTCGCAGGAGAACACCTGAGCGCACCTATAATCATCAGTGCCGCAGAACTCTGTCAAAGATTACGCCATATGTGGACTCCTCCAAAAATTTCCACCATACAACAACACCATACATAAGTATATGCTTAACCACCGTGTCAAAAATCCATTTGTAATTCCTAGGATTGAGAACCCAGAACTTTCCAATGGTCCTACGAAACGCGTACAGCGCAACGTTCGTCCTTGCATACTCTTCAATTTTTTATTTTTTGTCTCTTAGTAGACATTTTGTAGCTAGTAAAGTAACTAGTGTAAAGGTAACGTCAATTAGCCAAAAAAAAAACTTTATGACAGCAGGGTGTATTTTAATTGCATACGATATATCTAAAGTAGCAGCAATAAACAAAAACAATGTTTTAATGCAAAATGGCAAAAAAAAACAAAAACAAAAACAAAAACAAAACAATGCTCCTTGAAATTAAATATAAAACAATATACGAATATTGTTTAAATTGATAAGTGTGTCTAAGCATTTTTTGTAAATTTAATGCAAATGCGAGAAAGGAAACGGAGAGTAAAAGTGGTTTTAAATTAAAACAAAGTTTATTGTAATTAAATTCTATTGTTAAGCTGATTACACACTTGGCAACAATAGACAACAAAAAAAGGCTATATGACACCTATACAGAAACATACATGTACAAATGCTACTTGACTACAAAAAAGAGAATTCAATTATAATGCCATCTATCAATCTCTCTTTTATTCTCTCACTCATTGTCTACACAAAAGTACAATATTTATATTAGTCTTAGCCATGTCAACGGCCACTTAACAGCATAAAATTTAAATAAAGGCTTAGAACACAGACACGCATATACTCGTACTTAATACATATGCAAATGGCTTGTAATTAATTTGTCTCTTTTTTCATTCATTTTTCCTTTGCTTTTGCCAATTTGTTTTTCTCTATTTAAAATGAAATTTGTTTTGTCAAACACACACTCTTATAAGCACACTCCTATTTTTCGTCATAACATGTATGCATACATGTACAGTGTTGCCATATTTTTTCAACGAAAAACTAAAAATTTCGAAAATATAACTGATTTTCAAGTGAAAAAACTGCACATACATCAAAAAATAATAATATATTCATATCGCACACTAAATCATGAACAGTCATAACTCAAAATTTATCAAAATCCCGTTTTTTGCATGAATCAATTCAAAGACCAAATCTCTAATAAGCACAAAAATTTTGTTCGCATATCTGTCTTCTTTAACTAGTAAATTAGAGTTATGTTAGTCGTGACTTATTGTAACGCCATAGCTGCAAGGTAACAAACCAAGCTTATGGACAACGCTGTGATCGATTAGTGGTGCCATACCATAGCTTCATAATCGATCAATTTAATTTTACAAGAATATTTTAAAAACAGTTTTTTGCCTCTGCTGAAGATATGAAAATTTGGAGTTGTGACTGTTCAGGATTTAGTGTGCGATATAATAATATATTCCGAACACGAGTGAAGGAAGTTATTTAAAAGGTAAGTGATTTAAAGGTTAAGTGAATTAATAAGAACAAATATATTATTATTCTTTATTAGATTATAATTTGAAATTATAAATCTAATACATATAATAGAGTACTAGCTACGAAGACTATCAGATCCTAAGGTAGTCAACAAATTGATCATCATAAAAAAAACAAAAAACTAACTTAAGTACATACTCGTATGTGTATCCATTTCATAAAACTAAAATTACTCGCTATAATAAAAAATGTTCATTAGATATAAAAAATAAATCATTAAATCAATTCGGAACATCATAAAATTAAATAATAAGTCCAGTTCTGGTTATAAATTCATTTATTTTCAATATGTTGTCAAACAACGGCGTTCTCAGTAACTCTCTGTGATTGGAAGACCTAAAAATGTCATTTCTGATACCTTGAAAATAACTGCAGTGTAAGAGAATGTGATCGACAGAGAGATTCAAACCACATTTTGGACAGACTGAAGATGATTCCCGGTTGAAAAGAAAGTTGTGTGTTACATACGAAGGCGGATTGACATTGAAGCTACCTAGTGCTAGATGGCAGCACAAACACAAAAACCTTTTCTTTCTTAAAAATTACGATCTGTCAAACGTCAGCTGTTAACATTTTAGCCAAATTCATCGATTAGTTTATTTGTTGTAGTCGTTTGAAGTACTCGTAAGCAGCTTTTGTGTTTCTTGGAAAATGGAAAAAAGTGAATTTCGTGTAGTGATTAAACACTATTATTTGAAAGACAAAACGGCGAAAGAGACAAAAGAAAAGCTTGATAAACATTACGGCGAATCTGCTCCATCAGATTATATGGTAAAATATTGGATTGCTGAATTTAAGCGGGGAAGGCCTAAAGAGGTGGTTACTGAAGAAAATATCAAGAAAATTCTCGATATCGTTATGAATGATCGCCGGGTCAAAATACGTCAGATTGCTGAAGTGGTAAACATATCATATGAACGTGTGTTCAACATTCACAGCGGTGTTTGGACATAATAAAGCATAATCCTGCTGATTTCTGGCGTAGACTAATAACTGTTGATGAAACGTGGGTCCACCACTACACACCTGAAACCAAAAATCAATCGAAGCAATGGGTGGAAGCTGGTGGAAGTGCTCCGATTATCTTGAAAAGGGATTCACAATCACAGGAGAGTATTATCGTGCATTATTGGATCAATTGATTGATGCAATCAAGGAAAAACTACCACATTTTAACAAGAAAAAAGTGCTCTTTCTTCAAGACAACGCACCGGTTCACACAGCATTAGATACGATCCTAAAACTACAAGAAATACACTTCGAATTGCTTGATCATCCACCTTATAGTCCAGATTTAGCCCCTAGTGACTTTGTTGCTGTTTCAAAACTTGGAAGAATGGCTCGCAGGAAAAAGATTCATCTCAAACGAAGAAGTGGTTACCGAAACTAATGCGAATTTTGAGGAGTTCCCAAAATCGTATTATCCAGATGGTATTATATTGAGGAGGATGGCAATGATCAGCCCATTCAGACAGTTTTCTTTTCCATACAACATTTTTAATAAGTCTTTTTACATCCGCCTTTTCAGTTTGATGTTCCATTAAAATCGGGGCACTGTTAGCAAATTTGGCGACATTGTCAGCATTATTATTACCTAAGATGTTCTTATGGCCTGGTACCCATAATATCTTCAGATTCTCAGGATTACATATAAGAAGATCATGGATGTGCTTAACAGCATTCCAATTGTGTGATAGGGGGCTACGTATTGCGTTAACATCTGACAAGCTATCTGTGCAAATTACAGTTACTCATCCATCCTGTAGTGTAATGAAAGTGCAGTACATATAGAGGCGTATTGAGGATGAATCTTCATAAAAAGGACAGTACCGTTTTTTATCAACAATTGCATAAGATGAAGTTCCACTATCCACCCTAGAACCATCAGTGAAATAAAAATTCCAACCACCTTCGCTTAAAGCTACTTCCTTTTCCAAATAGTGTTGTTGGATAAAATATTGTCTGAGTAATCTTGCTTATTAAATTCAAACAAGGAAATATCACACAAGTTATTATCAAAAAAGCATGAAGGATATTAACATTTAATAGGTTTTCAGGGTATATACTCGTATATGTTCAAAGAATTTGCAAGGGGAATAGATTCACCTATTGCTGATGGTATACCATATAATCGTTTGCAATAAATTGTCCTTGAACGTCAATATCAATTAAAGAGTTGGTTGGAAATACTATTTTTAGCAGTAATTTCAATTTGTCCTCTCATATATACGTTCCTCAATTGATGGTAAACCAGATTCAGCTAATAAATGTTTAATTGAAGTAGTCCGGAAAGCATACACACTAGATCTGATAGCTTGATGATAAATACTCTTTATTATATTTATATAGGGTCCGCCATCTAACGTTTTTTCTTAACTAGTGCTTATTTCGTGAATGGTAACACTTAGCTCTTGTCTGATTTGACTGATAATTAGTTTTATCCTTCCGCTGAACGAATATTGTTGTGTATACGCTTGAACAACGCTGGGAATCTGGGCCTGCGATCGACTTACTGAAGATGCCGATTTTGCCAAAAAAAAATCGTCTTTTCAGATGAAGCTCATTTTGATCTTGGCGGGTATGTAAACAAGCAAAATTGTCGCATTTGCGGCACAGAAAATCCGCACGCATACATTGAAAAGCCGATACACCCAAGACGAGTCACTGTTTGGTGCGGATTTTGGTCCAGAGACATAATTGAGCCATTTTTCTGCGAAAATGAGCAAGGAGTGGCCGTTACACTCAATGGCAATCGTTGGCGTGCCATGTTGAACGAATTTTTGTTCACAAAAATTGAAGAGGAGGATATTAGCAACATTTGGTTTCAACAGGACGGCGCTACGTGCCACACAACCGCAGCTAAACTCGATGTTTTGCATCCTGTTTTTAAAGATCGCATTATCAGCCGCATTATTAGCCACCTCGGAGCTGCGATTTGACACCGTTGGACTATTTTCTGTGGGGAGCCGTCATAGATAAGTGTTACGCCAACAAGCCAGAGACAACTGACGCTTTAAAGGACAATATTCGTGCAGCCATTGGTGATATACAGCTGCACACAATCGATAATGTGCTTAAAAATTGCACCGATCGTGTAGGCTACTGCATGGCCAGCCGAGGCAGCCATTTGAATGAAATTATTTTCCATTATTAACCGGAAGGATTGTACTTTCAAATAAAAAAAGAAATTTGAGAAAATATTCAGTAGTTTTTTTTTCATAGCATTTTCAAAAAAAAAAAAATTATTTGGCGGACTCTTTATTTATCTTTGCGGTATTCCCAGTCAAAAATAGAGCGTAATCCATTTTACTCAGAATCAAAGTTCTGGTGAGGTATGTTAAGGTGTTAATATGGATAGAACTTTTCTGGCTGGTAAGAAAACCAATTATGTTGGCTCTCTTGACTATCGATTTCTTAAGAGATAAGAAATTATCTCTCCATGAATAATTTCTGGCAAATATAACACCTAATATTTTCAATTGATCCACATTGTTAACTGTTTAGTCTCCAATGGACAAGTTTTGTTGATTTATATCGCAAATTCTCTTTCTACAAACATGTAGTTTTTCAGTTTTTGCAGTAGATATTTTAACACCAGATTTCGATGACCAATTGTAGATTTCGTCCAATACATTCTGTAGTAAATAGTTACATTCAGAACTACTATTCTTCTTACAGAATATATACAAATCGTCATCATAAAGGCAGTGATCTATATACTCGTATTTGTGTTTATCAATTATTATACTGATCTCATTGAATGATATAGAAAACAGGATAACTGGCAAAGGTGAACCTTGCGGAATTCCATTGTATAAATCATGGGATGCTGAATATGTATTATTTGCTCTAAATCGAAATTTGCGATTTGTCGGATATGATGTAACATAATTAAAAATCTTGGGACCAATTTTCCATTTGTTCAAGACATCTAAAATAGCATGAGCACCAACGCTATCAAAAGCCTTCTCAAATTTAACTGAGAGGATAGAAACGTGGTTGTGTGATGAAAGGGCTTTTGTAATAAACAAATCTATGTGTAGGAGAGCAACTGTACAACCTCTACCAGATTTAAATGCCACTTGATTCTTCGCCATAAGACATTCTTTTTCGGTAAACCATGACAAGCGATTAGCAATAGTTTTCTCCAATACTTTGCTAAGGCAAAACAGTAAGGAAATAGAAGAGTTGACGTTGGCCTTAGGAATAGGAACTATTGTAGCCGTTTTTCACTCGAAGGGAATTATATTCCTATTAAGTATATCATTATAAAGTGAAAGTAATCTCTGTTTTGATATTCTGTCGTAACCAGGCGTTAAACCACTAACCCTATTTAAGCAATAAAAAAGTTCAGAAAGGGTTATATCATTCCCCAAAGAAAAAATATAAAAATCTTGTCTTATTTGGAAATTATAACAATTTGAAGTTTTATTCAATTTCAATTTCACTTGATTTCGGTTTACAGAACATACCCCATAATTTATTTCATAGCTTATTTTTTATTCAAACAAACGATAACAGATTAAATCGCTCCTTTATTGTAACAGTGTCATTACTCATAACAACGTAATTTGTTAATTAAGTATCTAAAATATGCGAAACATTGTGATGTATATTGTGTGAAAAATTCTTTGCGATTCGTCTAAAATTATGAGCACAGGAGCGAAGTGTTTATTCCCATTTCAATGTTAAGTAATGGGAAATTGAAATTTAAAATTACTCTCCTTAAAAATTCTGTTTTTTGAGTTATGACACTGTTTCAATAAAGGAGCGAAATGTTGTATGTGTACTTAATGATTCTGTAATCGAATTTGCCACTTTTTTCCCGACAAGCTAGGCTCCCAGCGGGTAAGCCGAAATCAAGTAGGCTGAATGCATAGGTGCTAACTGTTTATATATCTTAGCTCTTGTTTTCGATGTATACCATTATTTCGAAAATAAAAGATATTCGAGTAACTCAAAAACGGTTTAGTTTATTGAGTAAACGAAATAAAACCGTAATCACGTAATAAAATTACTAAAACTTTTTTTAATCTGTGTAGTCGCCTTAGAAAAATAAATTTTTTGTGCAAAAAAACAGCGGAATTACATTACTACGTGAGTATTAATTTATTAGTGAAGCAGATATATCACTCATACATACGAACTTATGTAGTATGTAATGTAAAACCACTGCTCTTTTGCCAAAAAAAAAACTTTATACATATTTCTATAAACGACGAAATATGAGTACCAAATACTGTGTAAATACTCTCTTTATTTGTGATCAGTGGTCAAAAAAGGGATAAATACATTGTCGCCTTAAAAGATGTTCGAGAAAAACCTCCCCACAGTTATATTAAACAAATGGGTTGAAATTCTTACTTCAGAAATTGTAATTAAAATATTAGAATTAAAAGTAAAAAACTAAAATATTAAAAACTGTAAGATCTACACAATTAACAGTAAAACTTATTTTTTAAACAAAAAACTTCACAACTGCAATATACAGATTCATCTACACATTTGGCAACGCTGCTCTCATACAATACTCTCATACAATTCCTCTATCTCTCACTCTCGCTATAGTTGTTTATAACAACAAAGAACAAAGAAAACAAAACCAATAAAGTAATTTGTAAACTTTAGGAAAATACAAATACACCCACTATATTTCCACACATACATAAACAATTTTCGAAAACTCATACTTTCTTCACTTTCTTTCTTTCCCTTAAACGCTATTATTGTTTACTAACCCAATGTAAATAAAACATCATTACACGTAGACATGAGAGCTCTGTAGAACAACATACTCAAACACATACAATGAATGGTGCTTACAACAGCTGAGGACAGTGTTTTGTTAGGACAAGTACACAAGTATATTTCCATTTAAGTGTTTATCTAATTTGTTTGATAATGTCGTGCCTTTTTGACTGTCTCTTGGTTGTTTATTTTAGAAGAAATATATTTTCTGCTGGCAATTCTTTATATAAACACTTGACGTTGAAGGTCATTGAAAATCAAAGATTATTTCAATCGTTTTGTTACAAATTCATTAAATTTTTTTTTCCTTTAAATCCTAAAACAAAAGGTCTTCTACTGACACAATTGTGCTCACTTGCATTATCCATTCTAACTAACCAAGAATAGCGTACGAGTCTAACACTAGCCAACAAGTTATGGTAGAATATATTGATATAAATACCATATTTTGGGCGACCAATTTGCCACGCCCAAACAAAACAAAATTCTAGCCCGACTGAAAAAAAGAAAATTTAAAACGGATTTGAATTCAGCGCATCAAAATCATTACAGTTCATATAGTTTTATTCAAAGGCCCAGTGTAATTAAGAACGTGAATTTAAGTTCAAAACAGGACTACCCAGTCAAAAAAATTGTACTGCAGGTACAGCTATTGCAATAAAGGGCTCACAACAGATTTTACGTCGAAAACATTTTTTAGAATTAAAAATTTTGATTTAATTGAAGCAAATCATCTGGATAACAGGGCTCACACTAGTTCGGCTATATTAATTAGAGCGCCCCTTAAATACAAAGTTTTAGACCCAGTAATAAAGAGTTCTCTACAGGGAAGTGGAATTCAGATAAATTGTAACAACACTGATATTTCTATATATTCAGTATATTTCCCTCCTAAACACGGTCTAACATATCAAGACTATGACAATTTCTTAAAAAAAAACTGGGAAATAGATTTATAGTCGGTGGTGATTTTAATGCCAAACACAATTGATGGGGATCTAGAATTACAAACCCAAAAGGAAAAGAACTTTATAAATGCGTAACCACAAACAATTATAGAACGATATCTACTAGTAGTCCAGTAGATATCTATTGGCGTAAAACTCCTGTCTTACTCGATTTTTTTGTCTATTCTGGAATACCAACACATCTTTTAAGTTCGGATCACTCACTAATCTTACTTAATTATAACACTTTACCGAAGAACAAATACTTGAACCGGAGACTTATTTCACCTATAACGGACATTGCTTCTCTTCGGTATTGGTTAACTAAACATTAAAATTTAAGCACCCAAATTTAAACTGGCTAGGACACAGCCTTAGAAGAGTTTACAAGTCTCATTGATGAAGCGGCACTATTATCAACACCACAACAAATGCAAACTAATAACAATCAAGTGTGTCTGCCATTGGAAATAAGACAAATAATTTTGCACAAACGGAGATTGAGAAGAGTATGGCAAACTACAAGAAACCCAATTGATAAAACCAATTTTAATCGAGCTCCTAATATCTTAAAGAAAAGATTATACGAAGTAAAAAATAACGAAACAGCTAATTTCTCACCAAAAAATCAATAACACGCAGGCAACAAGACACATATTATAACGGATCCGCCATCTAACGTTTTTTTTTTGCAACTAGTGCTTATTTCGTACAGTGTCAAATCGCAGCTCTTAGGTGGCCAAACGACAATAGCTGGGCGGCTGGCGCAAAACATCGAGTGCAGCTTCGGCTGTGTGGCACCTAGCACCGTCCTGTTGAAACCAAATGTTGCTAATATTCTCCTCTTCAATTTTTGTGAACAAAAATTCGTTCAACATGGCCCGATAACGATCGCCATTGACTGTAACGGCCACTCTTTGCTCATTTTCGAAGAAAAATGGTCCAATTATGCCTCTGGACCAAAATCCGCACCAAACAGTGACTCGTCTTGGGTGTATCGGCTTTTCAATGTATGCGTGCGGGTTTTCTGTGCCCCAAATGCGACAATTTTGCTTCTTTACATGCGAAATCGGCATCTTCTGTAAGTCGATCGATCAAAGTAATGTCGCAATATTTCCCAGCGTTGTTCAAGCGTATACACAACCATATTCGTTCAGCGGAAGGATAAAACTAATTATCTGTCAAATCAGACCAGAGCTAAGTGTTACCATTCACGAAATAAGCACTAATTGAAAAAAACGTTAGATTGCGGACCCTTTAGTATTGTATGTAACCATTATTAAGCTATATTATAGCATGTTAAGCATTAGTGTTATGTTGTACGTTTAGTAATGTCATGGACTTAATTTTTTTTTAATAGACAGAAATTGCAATAAAGGGCTCCGAAAAAAATCGATTTAGAGCCTATCAGCTGAATTAGGCATAACTAGGCATTAATACAGTTCATTTTGCGCTTGGATGAAATCTTTAATCATTATGAGATTCAAATGAGGAAAGAAACAAATTCTGACATTCTCTTAAACTCAATAAACGGTGACAATATTATTTGCAATTCATAAAATCATGCAATCGGACGAGGTCAATTTTTACAAGCTACAAGCGTCTGATCAAGCAAAAGGGAGTTCAAATATATTCCAAGTTACCTTGTAACATCTTCCGTTTAAGTTTCCAACATAATTTGGTGTACAAATAGGCAACAAAACATTTTTAGAAACTAATTACAGCTTTCATTCTGGTCCCAAGAGCAATAGAAGCCACAGTAATGTGGAATGTACCTCCTTTGTAAATGTATCAATTAAGGTTTGAACATATTGACTAAATAACGTTTCTCTAATGGTGGTGCTCCTTATTGTTGACTGAGTGTCTCTTCTAGTAGCGCTTCTGAGTACGTTGGCAGACTTATCGAATTAATGCCAGCCTTAAATGCCTTGATCTAAAATTTTCGGGGCAAGTGAACAGCTAAAGTGCGTAACTTGATGTGGTTTATAGCAATATTTTTCATATAATGAAGATGATGTCAATTGATTGATTGACTTATTAAGACCAAACGCCACACAAGTTACTTTCGAGATCCACTAGAAAAAACAGAGCAATTTATTAGTTTCTTTTAGTCAGGCCCAATTAAAACCCGCCACTTTCCTCTGCTCATCCTTTGTTCATCGTTAACGAGGTACCGTGCTTTAGGCCTTTCGAGACAGGTGAACACCTTAAACGCGTAACCGTTATTAAAGTGACATTAACGGTCTTAATTTTTGTCGAAATGGTAAAAGAGATCTCAATACCGTTCATGATCATAGTTAAAAAGCTATATTATCCATCTTTTTGTGCTTAGAACTCGGCAAGATCGAAATGTTCAAGCTCTGATTTTAATTAGGTGTCGATATGTAACTTAAACGAAACCAACTATTACATTTCAGGGCAATTCACCAATTGCCATTCTGGCATCATTCCGACGTTTATCTGTTTCTTTCACAAGTTATTTTTCTATGAAGTGATATTTTATACAAAATGACGTTAAGGTAGTTTTGTTCAAAATAGCAGTTCTGAGCAATGCTCAGAAGCTCTTAATGACATTGTTAATAACGATTCAGATTTGCTTGAATTGGTAAAAACTATTGACGGATCATGAGTAAATGTTTATGACTTTGAAACCAAGGTCCAATCAGTTCAAAAACTGATTAAAGAAAAACTAAATATATTTATAAAAACACAAACTTAATTCGATTAAATATGAGAATATAGCTCCCTTTTTACTTCGATTGCCGCTTGTACGTAATAATACCTTGAACTTGTACTCATATGTGAAAAGTTATAAGAGAAATTGCTTTGGAAAATGTAAAACGAATTTCAATGCCTTTAACATTCTCATTATTGTCATATCGACTGGCCACTTTTGCAGGACACTGTGACCTACAGGATCTATTTTGCCATATGTCTACCTAAACATTTCCACCTAAATCTCTTAAGAACACCACATTCACACAAAATGTGGTCCAGTGTCGCTGCGAACACAATCTAAAAACATTCACATTTGTGACCACCATCCTTGTCAGATGCGCTCTCTCAGTCTACAGTGGTCCGTAAGAAATTCCGTAAGGAGTTTCAAGTCCGGCCTGCCATAATTAAGAACTTCAGAGCGACGCCCAAATTGCGTGGCAATTTCCCAATCCTTGATTAAATTGATTGCTGCACAGCAAGGTACCGGCATCCGAAATTTCATTACCATCTATTCCACAGTGTCCAGGTACCCTAAATAACTGGACTCTATTTCCAAGCTAATGCTTTTGCAACGTATCGTAGCAATATTTGACCTTGGCTTGGCTTGGCTGTCAAAGAATATACAAATGGTCTTACCCTTGAGCTCACTGTCCAGGTTGATCTCCACACATACAATGGCCGTTATCTCAGCTTGGAAGACACTCAGTGATCTTCTCAGTGGAATCCACAAATCTCGGTTGGGACCATGAACACCATTTTGGAGCCATCCCTACACCAATTTAAATCAAACTCACTCTGAATAAAGGCCCCATTATATTAACAATCTCGGTCCGGAAATTCAACCCTGAATCTTCTGTCAGAGCACCGATCCAAAGTCATAACATCCGGGACCGAAAATGGTACTCCGAACACCCAGCGTCCTTTAGCGAAAAACTTTTTAGCCGAACATGCCGCCAACATCGTAACATGGATGTAAAGCGGTGTTAAACAAATCAAGGCCTTCAAAACCGCTGTGGGACATGTTGTCTTTGCCTCAGTTATACCGAGGTAGGCGAATCTCTGTACCCTGCCTAATTTATTCATTGTGGTAATTATCTCAGCTTTTCTTCACCAAACTGTCGCGACAATGGTAATAATATTGCCGAACAATAATGGCATATATCCATAGTGTCGTTTTTGGCGAAAAACTGCATGTCTTACTCTAGGAGAAATGATTTGCCCATAGGGTTCTTGCATAATGGGCCTAAACATTCAATATTTTTTGTTAAAAACCAAATTCAATGGATTAGACATTTTTCTGCTACCATGATACAAGAGATTTCTGAAAGAATGAAGAAGCAGGGCTTTAATAAAAAAATTCTTATTAGAGAAATTTGAACAACGCAGAAGTGAAAACAAAGTCTACTTTTTGGCGCTTTTTTCTTTTTATAAATATTGAGCCCCATTTGCAATTATATCATAGGCGACAATTTATCGAAATTTGGGTTTTTGCTGCAAATAGTTTGTAAGTACCAGCTGCATCTTCTCAGAAATTTATAGAAATTAATTTTTTACCGTCGTTGCTTAAACGCAGGTTTCATTTTATCGTTTGCTTTGTTTTTACATTTTTCATTAATGCAATTTGATCGTAAGCGACACTGCGAGCTATAAGTTTTACTGTGGTTATCTACAGTAATTACAACTGCAAAATTTTTAATTTTTAGTTGCCTTGACATTTAAAATGCTTAAAAGCATAATAAATATAAATATTATTTTCGAAAATATTGGTGAAACAGAAAATCTTTCGGCGAAAACAAAATGAACTCTCTATCGTTAAAGGTAAGTAAGTAATAAAAATATGGCGTTAATTTTTGTTTGCAGCTATTTTTTATATTTTCTAGATTGATAAAAAAAAATTAATACAGCGACACCGAAAGCAGTTCAATAATTGAAAACAAAGCTTGTGTCATAGAAGAAAAAGAAACAAAAAACTCACAATAAAAGAATTTTGGAAAAATGCATTGGTGCCAATAAGTCTGTTAAACATAATCATTTTCGGGAACGAAGATGTGACAATGATTATGATGACTACTCATGAGAAGAACGTGTTCTTATATTTGACCATTATTGGGGACTAGCAAGTGAGACGAAGCAAAAAGAGTGGCTTTTCTCATATATTGAACGCACAGATATTAAAAACAAAAACGAAAAAAAATCTAATTAAGCAGATTGAGGTCTGCGCACATTGTTGTTTAAATTACAGTATAGCTACTTCGAAAATAGTGAAACACAGACGATCAATACCAGTACCTCCTCATTGTTGAAAAAAGGCGGCACTCAAATATTATAGAAATTGAACCACAACAGCTTTACAAAGAAAAACTAAAAATTTCAGAAGAAAAAATACAGAGACCTATGCAGACTCTTCGAGAAAGGTATTATTCCGTGGCGATATCACAACGTGTACATGCAAATGAACTACAGCAAATATGCTTAAGACACATTGGCTGAAACCGACAATGAATATGAAGCATTCTGAGTGGATAAAAGGTTATTTTTTTAACAGATGTTATTTTCTTGTAATAGATGGATAATAGATGGATTTATTTTATATAATTAAACGCTAATTTACTACGTTTAATTGGATTTAAATTTCATTTATTTAAGAAAATTACTTTATCGTAAGCGCCAAAACTATAATCAATCGATTTTCATCATGATGGCAATAGTATCGTAAGCGACATAATATCTTAAACCATGCGTAAATGCGAAACATGAACAGTCTTATTAAGAACACAGCCTTTAATAATTTAGTTGCACATTTAAATGAAATTAAAATATTGCAGTGCTTACGGAAAAAACAATAAAAACCTTCTCCTGTAAAATATTAGTTTTGTCGCTTGCGATATAATCGCAAATTGGGCTCGATATGCATATATACTTTTTAATTTGAAATTTTGTTTGCATTTAACAAGCTCTAGTAAATGTTTCTATAGTTTCCCTATACAAATTTACATTGAAATGTTTTTAGAAAATAATCAACTTTTTGCAAACAACATCAATAGTAATTATTTGTCGTTTTGTTTTTGTTTTCTCTACGCACAACAAACTTTGTTTTTATAATTCGAACTAATTTTCCAGAACTATTTGTTTTGTAAAACTCATTTTGAGAAACAATGAACATGAACCACCACTATGAACGCGAAACAAAAATTTTTAATATCCTTTCGTTGTGTTCAATAATAACAATAATTTATAAAACAATAAATTTAAAATGGATATTAAGTAAAAGTTTCTAGCACGGCAACAAAACTAAAGTTAACAGTTTCAGCAATTAAAAATGAAATATGTGTAGAAATATTCTAAACTTTTACTTTGTTGCTACAACACAAACCACAGTCTCTAAGCATTTATTTTGTCTTGATTTTTTACTATACCATACAGAGTAGTTGCTTTAATTTAAAATCAATCTTTTGAAAATTGCCAAATAACATAACATTTGTAAACACAACACCACTGACTACATCATTAGCAACACTGGTGATAACGAGCGAAATAAGAAAAACAATGAACTTTTATGCACGACTTAGCTTACTCACATATACACTCACACACACACACACACACACACACACACCATATAATGTTACAAATTTAATAAAGAGCCTCAAATATATACACAAACAAACGAACGGTAGTTATTTTATACACTTTCTATTTCTGCTTCTTCTACTTAAGCTTAATAGTAGTATATGGTTACTCTTTGTTTACATTCCAAAATACACAGGCACTCACACACACATGTATAAACATTATTCATCGCTGGGAGTTCCATACCACTATTACATTTTCATACATTTTTACTGGTTTACTCAAGAGATGCTGCCTGCCATCAACATTTGCTATTGTGTAAACGCAAAAGAGATGTTAAGTGTAGAAGGAGTAACATTTCACTTTTTAAAATGGTCTCTCTATAGACATGCATCATGTTTATTAAACTGGTATGACCCATAATAAAATCTAGGGGGTTAGTTACGAATTGAAATACTCGTACTTACAAACATTAATACAAAGTAATGTCATACCTGTAACGAAAAAAGCAAAATTTCTCAATTAAAGTTTATTATTATAATTTTATGTATTTTATTCTTATTGTTAAAATATAAATTTAATATTTGTATATAAAAGTTATTCTACATTTTCCCATTTTCCATTTCATTCTAATTGCATTGTCCATCTTATTTTCGAATTGGATCAGTTTACTCGACAAAGTTTCATTGTAATTATCAAACTTATAATTAAGCCACCAATTATTAGCCGAATTACGTCATTCATATAATTAAGCCAATAATTATAAGCCGAATTACATCATTCATGGAACGCTTTCTAGCCAATGCATCCACCATTTTTCATTACCATCTATTCCACAGTGTCCAGGTACCCAAAACAAATGGATTTTATTTTCAAACGAAAGCTTTTGCCGATTTTCTTAGCAAAATTTAAGGCAGCTTGGCTATGAGATAATATATTAATGGTCTAAGCTTTGAGCCCTAGTAGCAATGACCATGATCTTAGCCTGAATGAAACTCGGAGATCTTCCCAGTGAAATCGAAAGTGGTTCTCCGACCACTCTGGGCAGAATGATAAGACTGTTCGACGCATTTCGGAATCCTATGGGGAAAAATTTTGTAACCGAACATGCCGCCACCCTCATCAGATGGATGTGAAGCAGTGTTAAACCAGTTAGATATGGTCTCTTTGTTTCGGTTATATCGAGGTAATCAAGTCTCAGCTTTTGCCCACCAAGCTATAGCCGCACAAGTAATAATGGGCTGAATACTAAGAGTATATATTCATAGCGTCATTCTCGGTGAAAGGCCCCATGTCTCACCGTAGGAGAAGCGACTTGCGCAAAGGGCGCTTATCGCCTTATTCTGGACAGCAGCTATGTGTGAGTTCCAACTAAGCTTCCTATCCAGAATGACATCTAGATACTTAACCTCCTAAAAAAAACAGCCAAATGGCTGTATCTCCTTGTAAAAGGTAGAACAACCATTTTTGTCGAATTCACCGAGAGCTTTTCTTGTGTGCACCAATTTGGCACCTTGTCCAAGGCTGTCCTCATGAAGTCCCATAACGTATTCTCATATTACCCACGTCCGGTGTTATAGCGAGATCCTCAGCGTAACAAATTACACTAACACCCCTATATGCCAACATGGTGAGTCGAATTAAATAGTTTATCATACAAAATTTTTGAAGAACAAATCACTCAAATTGTAAGATATTCAGTTTCAATTACTCTGTGGTTTAATACAAAATCAATGTGAAAATTTTTATTGGATATGTGCCATTGCTAAATCTGTTTACAATTTGCCTTTAAATAACAAAAAGAAGTAAACAAAATAAGAACAAAAAGCAGAAGAACCATCAAAACGAATGCCAAAAGTGCCATATGAACGGTGTAATTCGTAATCGAAATCTTTTCCTCAACAAACTTGTACCATAACTAAATGCATATCATTTTATAACGGGCCTACGATTGCCCATCTTATGATATAGAACTTTCAACTACAACAGCCACTGCACCACGCACACACACACACACACACACAAGCATTTCTCAACAAACGTGCAAAGTAAGTAAATGCTCACTTACGCACTCATACACTCAAGTTTGAACGGTAAAAAATAACTATACATCTTTAGACCACTTAGAGACGAATAACTATAAGACTGGTATGTATTTGTGTAATTCTAAATAAGTACGAGAATGTGTGTGTATGCGTGTAAGTGAACAAACAACAAACATATGTAAGTTTATTAAGGACTTATTACAAGCGAATATTTTTTCCTCTCGATTCTAGGATTTTCTTTTGTTCCCTTTACTTTTCTTGAAATTGTTTTTTTTTTTTTATATGCTTGGCTCTCCCTCTCTCTCTCTCTCTCTCTCCCTCTCTCTCTCCTTATATCTCTGTACAAAGGCAGATTTCCTTATTAAAAGAAAATAAATGAATAATTTGTTTTTAAATGGCTCCTACCATGACTTCAAATTAAATTAAGTAGAAACAATAAGAAGAAGAAGAAGAAAACAATATAACGCAGCAAGTAAAATAAAGAGAATTTTTAAGATGGCAAGTAATCACAATTTCTCTTTGCTTTGATTTAATGTAATTAATGGCCACAATGAGTTTTAAACAAGAGTTTGAGTTGAGTAGAAGTAAAAGGCATCTCTTAAAGCAGCTTAAGAGCAATAAACACATTGTTACCGTTATTAGTACTCTCACCTTTGTGTAGTGAAAACCAATGCTTGATAAATTAAAATATTTTTCAATGGTTTTCATGTTTTCTTAGTGAAAAGTTACGAGGGCGGATTGACATTGAAGCTACCTAGCGCTAAATGGCAGCACAAACATAAAACTTTTTCTTTCTTAGAAATTACGATCTGTCAAACGTCAGCTGTTAAAATTTTAGCCAAATTCATGGATTAGTTTATTTGTTGTAGTCGTTTGAAGTAAGCAACTTTTGTGTTACTTGGAAAATGGAAAAAACTGAATTTCGTGTAGTTATTAAACACTTTTATTTGAAAGGCAAAACGGCGAAAGAGACAAAAGAAAAGCTTGATAAACATTACGGCGAATCTGCTCCGTCAGATTATTTGGTAAAATATTGGATTGCTGAATTTAAACGACAGATCACAACACAGCGGTGTTTGGACGTGATAAAGCATAATCCTGCTGATTTTTGGCGTAGATTAACAACTGCTTAATAAACGTGGGTCCACCACTACACACCTAAAACCAAAAATCAATCGAAGCAATGGGTGGAAGCTGGTGGAAGTGCTCCCAAGAAGGCGAAGACAGCGAAATCGGCTGGCAAGGTTATGGCCACTGTATTTTGGGATGCACACGGAATATTGCTCATTGATTATCTTGAAAAGGGATCCACAGTCACAGGAGAGTATTATCGTGCATTATTGGATCAATTGGTTGATGCAATCAAGGAAAAACGACCACATCTAAACAAGAAAAAAGTGCTCTTTCTTCGAGACAACGCACCGGTTCACACAGCATTAGATACGATGCTAAAAATACGAGAAAGCCACTTCGAATTGGTTGATCAGCCACCTTATAGTCCAGATTTAGCCTCTAGTGACTTTTTCCTGTTTCCAAACTTGGAAAAATGGCTCGCAGGAAAAGGATTCATCTCAAACGAAGAAGTGATTACCGAAACTAATGCGTATTTTGAGGAGTTCCCAAAATCGTATTATTCAGATGGTATAAAAAAGTTGGAAAATCGTCTTACTAAGTGTATCGAGCTAAAAGGAGACTATGTTGAGAAATGAATGATTTTTTTCCTACTTAGGTAGCTTCAATATCAATCCGCTCTCGTATTTAAAATGAAATGTATAAGTGAAAAAGTTTATGACACAAAATTTAAAAACTAATTAAGAGTTTTTTTATTTATTTTGTCAATGACGCTTTCAATGTTTTAAAAACGCCACAAGGTTGCCATTTATGTATTTATCAAGGTGAGCTCAAGACTAATTTCGATAATCTAATAAAACCACTTAGTCTCTTAGATAGCTCATTCCAGCCCGTGTCCAAAGGTATAATACTCTGTAATGCTTAAAAGAATTAATATTAACGACCAAGAAAGTCTTAGTCCGTTGCTTCGCTAAAGTCAGAGCCTTCCGAATAGGGAGTGGCGTCGTGTAATGGTTAGAGCGCAGGTATACAACACAAGCGGTGCAAGTTCGAATCCCAGCAGAGGACACGACTGGAAAAAAAAATTAATTGCGGTTTCGAGTGCTTAATGAAGAGACTTCAACTATACATCCAGACAATTGCCGTCAGAGGGCTTCTAGCCCTGACGACGGTGGTAACAAATATCAGACGAATGATCAGAAGAAAACGCTACCTACTGGGAAAAAATTAGAATGCTAAGTAAGGATCACCACCACTTAGCAAGAATCTTCACCAATAGACAAAAATCATGTAGAGGCAAGCTATAGTAGATTAGTCATATACTTGGCTTGAAAATCAACTTGATTGCTGAAACTGAAACAAAGTAATGGATGCTTTTGTTGAGACAACGCTTGACCGACCGCCATTGTAGCCATAGTTATACTATCGTCCGATGTAATAACACTGCCAACGTACGAAAATTATTTGATCCGATGCCAATGGACTTTGCCTTATCAACATTAGCTCTCAGGCTAAGTTTATCTGCTTCTTTTACCAAATCATTGAGTTTCTGCTGCGTGCCGCACCGACAGCAGGCAAATGTCGTCGGCATAATCGAGTTATTGAAGCTGCTGAGTAAATGTTAATAATAAGTTTCTGTTTCTTCCATCCACAGATTTCTTAAGGATGCCATCTACGTCCACAATTTGTCTCAGTCAAAATCGGCTTTCATCAGCCCATTACTCGTTTGCTCGGTATCCCAGCAGGATATTCCATACTGATGCAAAATTAGTACTATCAAAGGCCATTTTAAAATCAATCACACGCAAATAGACAGTAGATCGCCATCGATTTATCTATTCCACTAAAATACGCAGGGTCTTTATATGGTCATAGGATGATCTATTAGCTCTGAAGGGCCCCCGTTGCTTATGAAAAGTGCGATCAAGACTTGTGTTGGTTCGACTGAGAAGAATGGGTGTTAGAATCTTAGAGGGAGTTGAGAGCAGAGTAATGCCCCAGTAGTTCTTGCACTGCGAAAGATAACTCCTTTTAGGAATTTTAATCAGGATACCCTCCAACCAGTCGGCAGGCAATTTATTACTATTAACAGTTAGAATACGTCAGCAACTATCTTGGCTGCATGCCGCTTAATATAGATGATGATGTATCTAGCAGACCCGTTAAGGTAAGATCCGCTTTTGGTCGGCTAAGAACATCTTGATGTTCAAATCAAATATCACTTAAAACTAAAAAGCGTACTTTAAATGCATGTGTAAAATCAATAATACTGTTACAAAAATCAAGTTTGGAAACAACTGTTGTTTGTTAAATCTCTAAAATCAATAAACAGAACGTACAAAAACAACTACGTGCCTGTGTACAGATAATTAAATGGACATTAACAACACAACTAGAACTTTTTATAAATATAAATAAGCGGCAACAACAAAAACAGACAGAAGAGAAACCAAGTAACAGACAACAAGAAGCAACAAGTACTGAAAGAAGTAGATGTTTACACCAACATGGCTTTATAAAAACTGAAAAGAAAATATCGGCTAGGCCATCTATCGGTTTAAATTTAAACCAGTGGTTATTTCGAATCTGGCAATACTTATGTCATTCTATTCTGCCACAAAATTCAGTATATTATCTTCACTGAATGAAATGAATTAATTTAGGCTTGAGCAACGTTGGGATTTATAGGAAATTTATCATCATTTAAAATCATCTTTCGGATGAAGCTCATTTTCATCTTGTTGGATACGTTAATATGCAGTATTGCCGTATTTGGGGCTCAGAAAACCCAAAGGTGGTCTTACAGAAGCCAATGCTCCCATTACGAGTGACTGTTTGGTGTGGCTTGTGTAGCGGAGGCATCATTGGTATATATTACTTTGAAAATGAGGACGGCGCAACCATTACGGCCAATGCGGGCACCTATCGCACCATGATAACCGATTTTTTTATGCCCCCTCTTCATAGTATTGATGTGAACGATGTTTGGTTTCAACAGGATGGAGCAACTTGCCACACATCTCATGTCACAATCGATTTATTGCACCAAACGTTTAATGACCGTTTAATTAGCCCAAAGGCTGATGTCAGTAAGCCGACAAGAGGCTGCGATTTGACAGCATTGGACTCCATTCAAGACAATTGTTATGCCGACAAACCAGAGACAATTGAGCATTTGAAGGTCAACATTTGTGATGCCACTACCGAGATATGAACCCGTACACTCGAAAAAGTTCTCGAAAATTGTTCCGATCTAATGGGGTAGTATAAGGTCAGCCGCATCAGCCATATGAATGAAATAATATTTCGTTTCTAACCGGAACAATTGTACTTCACAACAACAAAATAAATTCGGCAAAATTTCAAACTATTTTTGTTTTATTGCATTTTTAAATTAAATCCTTAAAGAAAGAAGTAGAATCTACCTGAAATATCGAAAGGTTCGAGAGCTTTCGAAATATTGTTTATTCAGGCATATAAAAAGCACATCAATGCGGACAGGGAACAGTTTATGTGTTGTAAACTCAGCGAGTAGAGTTTATTGGTGTAGACTCAGTGAGTAGAATTTCTTGGCTTGAACTCAAGTTGTAAAGACCAGTTTGGAGCTAAAAGAGAGTTGAGTGTGGACGTTGTGATCGAACCTAAGTTGTAACTGCGATCGGGTTGGAAGATATTTAAGTAGAAATATCTGTCGAGTAATTGTTGTTCTTTACAAAGTTGTAAATAGAGCGAGTAACTGAAAATAGAAATTGTCATTGTTTGTTAATGGTTACTAACAGTGGAGTACAAAACTGTGTTAATTAATTAAACACAAGATTTATTTTATTTTAACTGCAATCTAGGAACTCATGAATTAACGTTTTGCAAAGATAAAAACGTAACAAAACTCTATGGTTGTTAAACTTGTAAAGCTACAGGTTTTGTTGATGAAGGTCTGAGAAATATTGGCAATTAATTTTGACCTCGAACCATTAGCCATGCCAATTTATCAATACTGCGCTAATTATCGAAAAGAAAATGTAAGTTGGTTGGACATACCCTGCAAGAGCTTTCAAATAATGATAAGTCATAGAAAAAAACCAAAATTTATTGTCAAAATAAAGTAAAATGAAAAATCCTTGTTGAAGCCCCATGCTCCCAAGAGGAATATTAGGGGGAAAAGATATGATTTTGTGAACTCTTTGCTTCTTTGTTTTTGCTGAGTTTTATTTTCGTTGCTTTTCATTTACTTTAGCAATCAGTTGTTGTCATCTCGTCATCGTCATGGTTTTTTGCACTCTTAATAGCTTAATATCCTTTTTTAAATTGTAAAAAGGATTTTCGCATAAAGTTTTATTTGATTTTACGCGTATTGTCTTTTGATTGCTTTAATATTAAATAATTGTTGTTTAATTAGTTATAAGGCATTTAAAAAGAAATATTCTTAAGTTCGCTTAAAAATATCTCCTAAAAGTTAAATAATTTTTAAATATCTATTAGGGAGATCGATTATTCGACTTTTTTAAAAAACCGGTTTCCGAATAATTCCAAAAATTCCCATTAAAAAAAACGGTTTTTGGTTATAAATGTATCAAATAACCGGTTAACCGGTTCTGTTTTTTAATTAAAATTCTTCTCAATTCTAGTTGCATTAGCAAATAAAGTTGAAAAATTTTAGTTCCATGTTGTAGTTTCTAGCAAGTAAGTATGCTAGAGCAACGTTCGGCTTTTTTTTTGGAGTCTTAACGGACATTTCTTCCTCGACACCGCAACGTCCTAATACATCATCCAGTGATTCGTTTTTTACAGCGTATTTTGTAAGAGTTCTACTTGCCAGCGCCTTGGTATAGAATCAAGTTCTCTTTGCAGCGCAATAACGACAATCCTGCTGTCGAAAAGCTTTTTCAGCTTTGTATTGTTACAAAAATAAGGTTGGGCATCACAGCGTTTATTACATCGCTAAAATAAATAAACAAAAGCTGCAAGAACAACTATACGTGCTGTTTACGAATAACCAAATCTACAACAACAACCATTAGCAGAGATAAAGTAAATAAAAATAACACGGCAACAACAATAATTAAGCAGCAAAGAAAAAAAATTATAGACAATAAACGGGCATCATCAAGTACTAAGAGCTGAAAGAGGTAGATGCTTACATACGCATGGCTACAAAAGAACTAAAGGGTCCGCAAAATAATTCTTTTTTTTGAAAATCTATAAATAAAAAAAACTACTGAATATTTTCTCAAATTTGTTTTTTTATTTGAAAGTACAATCCATCTGGTTAGTAATGGAAACTAATTTCGTTCAAATGGCTGCCTCGGCTGGCACATTATCGATTGTGTGCAGCTGTATATCACCAATGGCCTCACGAATATTGTCCTTTAAAGCGTCAATTGTCTCTGGATTGTTGGCGTCACACTTATCTTTGACGGCACCCCACAAATAATAGTTCAACGGTGTCAAATCGCAGCTCCGAGATGGCCAAACGACATCAGCTCTGCGGCTGATAATGCGATCTTCAAAAATGGGCGCAAAACATCGAGTGTAGTTTCGGCTGTGTGGCACGTAGCACCGTCCTGTTAAAACCAAATGTTGCTAATCTCTTCCTCTTCAATTTTTGTGAAAAAAAATTCGTTCAACATGGCCCGATAACGATCGCCATTGACTGAAACGGCCTCTCCTTGCTCATTTTCGAAGAAAAATGGCCCAATTATGCCTCTGGACCAAAATCCGCACCAAACAGTGACTTAATTTGGGTGTATCGGCTTTTCAATGTATGCGTGCAGGTTTTCTGTGCCCCAAATGCAACAATTTTTCTTGTTTACATACCCGCCAAAAAAATGGCAAAATCGGCATCTGTAAGTCGATCGCAGGCCCACTTAGCGAAGCGAAAAAAGCGTATACACAACCATATTCGTTCAGCGGAAGTATAAAACTAATTATCTGTCAAATCACATATGAGCTAAGTGTTACCATTCATGAAATAAGCACTGGTTGAAAAAAAATGTTAGATGGTGGACCCTTTAAAAAGAAGTTAAAAGAAAAAAATGTAATCTTCCTGAAAAATCGAGAGGTTCGAGAGCTTTCGATGTATTGTTTACTCAGCCATATAAAAAGCACATCGATGCGAACAAGTAAGTAAAGTAAACTCAACGAGTACAGTTTGTGTGAACAGAGTTTTTAAGGAGTAGTAAACTCGTGAAGTGAATCGTAAAGTAAAAGACCAGTTTAGTTGGAACCAACTCGGAAAAGAGAGTTAAGTGTTAACTACGATTGGATTGGAGGATCTTACGTAGAAAGATCTGTCGAGTAATTGTTGTTGTTTACAAAGTTGTAAACAGACAGAGTAATTAAGAATAGAAAATTGTTATGGCCTGTAAAAAGGTTACAAGCAGTGGTACACAAAACTGTGTTAAATAAGATTTTGAATTAAAACCAAAAACAAAATTTATTTTATTTTAACTACAATCTACGAACTCATAAAAACACGTTTTTAAAAAGGTAAAAACGTAACAGTATTTTTAGAGCACTCTCACAGTTCAGAGGACATGTGTAAAAACATAAATGCATACATGCATCACGTATTTATTAGTGTGTGTCACTGTGGTATGATAGGTAAGACACCGACCTACCAAGCAAGAAGTTCTTAGTTCATTTACAGGCTACACCACCTAAAAATCTTCAACAGCGTTATCACCTCACAACATTGCTAGCGGCTGGTAATGAGTATTTACGAGTACGCTTGAAAAACTATATTTACTATAACAACTGCCGGTCGGAGCAGGCGTTTGTAGGTCTCTTTCAACGAGTCTAGTTGATCATCATTCTCCATATATAAAGAATTAACATTTATTTACAGAGAATGGGAAAAAGTTATTGTTGCTCAAATGTGCATATCGTTTTGATCTACCATGGCTTCCATGTCAATCGCGCTACGTTCAAGGCATATTAAATTTAGAAAAATGCTTAAACGACGAGCAAATTTGCAATAAAATATATAAAAACATATAAAAATTATATATATCAAAATTAACCGGTTATTCGTGTTAAAATAACCGGTTTATTCGATATTCGAAAAATTTATATTTTTAAAAAACACCGGTTAAAACCGGTCGAATAATAACCGTTCGATCTCCCTAATATCTATAGAAATACAAAGTAATTTAAGTTCATTTTTACAGCTTTTGATGGATTATCATGACTCTTTGCGTTTTGTTTAACAGCAAATGAAAAACATTTCATGTTAATGGAAAAATTTCATTATTTTCTGAAAGAGCAAATGATGTCTTAGTATTTTATTGCTATTTTTAATGATCATCAGATGCAGTTTATTTCTCTAATTTTCTGTGTGACAATTAACAGTCAAGCGTGAACAACAAAAATGGTATTTATGGTTGCATTACTACAATTGTGAGTTTCATTTGACTTAATATTCTCTCATCAAAAGTTTATTGGCTTTAAAAACAGTTTTTATTGTTAAGCCACATTGTACTCATACGCTATAAGTGAACTCTTTTGCCTCGCTCTCTCTTTTTTTTTATATGAACTTATTATATGGCTGTATGTGTGTGGTTTTAATTGCGGTTTTTTGTGTGTGAGTATGTCTGTTTTTTTATGGCTTTAACTTTAACTTTAATTTTTTCTATTTTTTTTTTCCTGCTATTGATTACTAATTTGAAATTTAAAAGCTTTTTCTTTGCAGAAAAATAAAAGTCATTTTACAATAATAAAATTTAATAAACACAAATACAATTTCACTTCTCTCATATCTCTCTCTTTCACTTCTTCTCTCTCGGTTTCTCTCATACTCTGTTATTTATAAAAGTTGATTTTTCTTTTCAGAAGAACTAAAGTCGCCTGTGGCAAAGTTTTTAAATCGAAAAAGTTTTCATATGGAGATAAATTTGAGTTTTTTTATATCTCTTTTTTTTGGCTGAATAACATTTCTAACGTACATTGAAAACATTTAGAAGCATAGTTTAAGGCTGTTAGTTTAGTTAATAAGATTTATAGGTGGTTGGTTTTGAAATTTTTCAAACAACTCGACTCAGTTGAATTGAAATTTCAGCTGAAATTTTACAACTTCTCTGGATTGTTTGTAATTTTTCGGTGTTTTAGACAGAAATTGTAAAATTTTGTTTCAAATTTCAACTCAACTGAGCCCAATAGTAAACCGTATAAAATAATTAAAATTAATAACGAAGTACACTCAAACCTCGTTTTAGGCAGATTCATTTCATGCGATTTTAAATTTTACATTAAACGAAGGAAGGCAAAAATTTACAAATTTCGATTGTATTATTATGACTGCATCTGCAGCACCATCAAAAGCACTACCTTGATCAAAAAGTTTGCGGAATAACCCCCGTGTGGCGGTCGCTTCGTTCCAATTTAAGTTTTTCTTTTTTTAATAAGTTGGTACATCTGTTATTGATATTCCCGCTAAATCTTAGCGTCATAGCTTGACATTTGCAAAAGCTACGTAGCCAAGACTACATCTATATCTATGTGTGTTGGCCAGGGTTGGCAAAAACATCTGTTGTTGATATTCCTGCTAAATCTTAGCAACATAACTTGATATTTGCAAACTAGCCGTAGCCAAGAGTACATCTATCTCTAAATGTGTTGGCGATTTTTTACAATTTTCACAGTGTTGAGGTAACAAAAGTCATGATTTGCAAGGCTGAAAGGATCAATTTGGGTGAAAAAACGTGGTTTTATGAGTACGTCACGCAATCCAGACTTCAGGCAAGTGAATGGCGTTCACCAAATGAGTCGGCACGATTTTCAGTCAAAAAATAAGGCAATGCTCACGGTTTTCAAGGATTACAACGGTGTAGTGCATCACGAATTTTTGCCAGAAGGCCAGACAGTAAACACAGAGTATTCTTTGGCGTTATGGGACGTTTGTGTGAAGCAATTCGCCGAAAGAGACCAGAATTGTGGGCAGAAAACTCTTGGATTTTGCACCATGATAACACACCGTCGCACAGTGCCATCATTATTCGAAATTTTTAAAATAAAAATGCAACAAATACCATTCAATAGCTACTGAATTCACCTGATTAGACTTCCTGTAATTACTTTCTGTTCAATCGTTTCAGCAGCCGTTTCGAAAATTGTAAAATATCGCCAACACACCTAGAGATAGATGTACTCTTGGCTACTTAGCTTTTACGAGAATATCAACTACAGATGTTACAACTTAACAAAAAAAAAAACTCAAATCGGTACAAAGGAACTGCCACACGGGGGTTATTTCGGAAACTTTTTGATCAAGGTAGTACGACGACTTGCGGTCTGGAAAGCTTCATACCCAGATAGTGTTAAAAGCAACACTGGTGAATAAATGTTGACAGAATTGGATGAAATTTAAATGCTGGCTCCCCAAATTGGAGGCGAGGAGATTTAATTCTCTAAACAATAACTACTAATAGATGTGCTATGATCCGATGACAATATTAGTAGTTAAACTACATATTAATTGATGATTGTAAAGAAATTGAACCTGTTACTTCGAAACAAATTTGTGAAATCTTTAACAGCTTTTTAGAACGAAATTTTTAATGTGGATTCAGATAGGAAACGTGCGTAGCTTCAGCGTGGTCTCAACTATCTCTTTTCTGGTTATCAGAAACTGTATAAACAACTGAAAAATACAATGTCGCAAAATCGGATGACAAATTATTTTGCAAGAGAGGAAAAAGATGAGTATGATAGAAACTCGTTGACCATTCCTTCTAGTCATAATGAGAATCTTCCAAATGATGATAATAAATTACATGTTTTTTCTAGTGGTTAAAGTGTGTTTTCATGTCACTTTAAGCACCAGAAACGTTGTTGACACGTAGATACAGTGGCAGAATATGTAATAGGGACGCAGTTTAACAGTTTCTTAGATTTTTATTTATTAAACCCAAATAAAGTATGAATTGTAACCAATGTATGTACGTACATACGATTTTACATCTGATCGAAACAAATTTGAATTCATTCCATCAGACCATGTTGTTCTAACTATTGCGGTGCAGGTATTGTTTTCGTTTGCTGAGAAAAGATACAACACTTCCAGGACTCTTATCCACAAGTTTTTTTTTCTTATTGGCGACTTGAAATAGAGGCAATTAGTTCATTTTTAGGTTATTTAATGACTTGAAAGGATTTATCTTTAAGGTATGAATTGAAAGTTTATCTCAACCGACAATTATTTTATATTTTTTCCCTTAGTCTCCACAGTTTTCTTTAATTGGATTGCGTTAAATACTTTAATTTTGAAGCCCTTGATGGTATGAAAAATACATCAAATTTTATGATATATTCAGCGGTTTTTCAGAACCCTTTATTGTCAGAATCAGAATTGAAAACGACAAAAACATGCTTTTAATGTCATAGAATTCAGTATTATCGATTTTATGTTCGAATCAGAAATGCTATCAGAAAATAGTGTCTCAGAATCTCTTCTTTATTGTTTTTTTGTCAGAAATAGTCCGATCAGCTGACAGCTGTCACATTTGCATTGTTTATTTTGATTTTTCTTTTAGGCGGCTTATCTCTCGTAAAAGACTCATACATTTAGTTTAAAGTAAACGTAATAACAAGTCATATATTTAAGTTAAAATAAAATACATAAATAAATTAAATAAAAAATTAAAATTTTTCATTAAAATTTTTTTTTTTTTTTTTTTTCACCTCACTTGCCACAGCCTCTACCATAATTTTGCTAAAGAAAATTTGCTCCAAAATTTACTTGTCACTAAATTATTAAAATGCGACTTAGAAATGTAAAAAGAAAATCTAATTTATATTCCACCAAATGAACACAAACAAAACCAACAAAATGTAAACATAACCAACAAAAAAAAAAAGCAAACGTTGCCAACCAAATGTAAACAAACCTTAACAGCTGTTTCGAATAATGATTTTTTATGTTCGAAACAAGATAAACCAACACGATTTCATGACACCAATTCATATTAGAATTGATTTTCAGTTCTGATAAACAACAATTCTATCGTGGATTCTGTAACACCCCTGATTATTGAGTAAAAAAAAGTGTTCCTATTATTTGTTGTGAACATTCGGATTTGATAGGAAAACAAATACATAAAATTTAGAAAAATGTATGAAATATTTATTTGAGACGATAAAACGATGTATATAAATTAATGCTTCATGTAAATGTTAACCGCGACTACGTCTCAAATGGTTCCTACGCTGGGCATACTCTCTCCAACGCATCGGCCGCTATCTCACGAATAAAGTCTTCAATATTGGCTTACAGTGCGTCAACCGTTGCGGGCTTGTCCCTATAGACATGAGCGTTAAAATAGTTAAAAAAAATTGTCTGAAGGCGTTAAGTCGCACGAACAAAGCAACCAGTTGTCCGGCCTCAAACGTTAAATAAACTTTTCGCCGAACTCGCCTCTCAATTAGGCCATTGTTTCGCGACCTGTGTGGCATGTGGCACATGTCAGCTAAGTCCAGCTCTTCAATTTTGGGCAAAAAAAATTTGTAGTCATCGCACGGTAGCGCCCGCCATTCACGGCAACGTTTCTTCCTTCGTCGTCTTTAAAAAAGCACGGCCTAATGATGACACCGGCCCATAATCCACGCCAAACAATGTATTTTTCGGGTTGCACTGGCAGTTTTTGCAATGCTTATGTCAATTTTGTTTTTCCACGTATGCATTCAACCAGAAATGAGTAGAAATGAGAAATGAGATGATAAAATGCAATAATCTGCAAGCGTTGTTCGTTTGTAAGTCGCTTTAAGGTTAAATTATTGACCAAAATGAACATATTTGACAGTGACGTTACATAAAAAAAGCTGAGCTGCCAAAAACAGTGTCGCCAAAAAGAAAGTTGCCATAAAATCACCCATTATATACCAAACTTCGCAAGCAAAATCGCTTAACCTCCTGATGATAGGCAGCAAATACATGCTCTTTAAGAGTTTATGTTCCCTTTTGCGTATGCAACATTTTTTTTTTGTTAGTTGGCTAAACATCAATAACAAAATGTTGTTTATGTTTAAATTTTTCAAAAGGATGTTTTTCTTTTAAATTCCTTTAACTGCCATTAGAGCCCATGATGGCTGCTGAATAGATAAAATTTGCATTTTGTGCTTTAAACTTTTTTCAACTTTTTTAGATTTAAGTTCTCCAAAGGATGATAAGAATATTTTTAGCGTTTAAGTCCCTTGGGTGAAGTTCATAGTACTGCTGTACTCATTATTGTAGCCATTTCTATTATTCCTTTTTTTTAAATTCGTTTTTCTTTTTCTTTTTTTTTCTGTAAAGGGTAGTCTATTGCGATTGGGTTCTAACAAGAAAAAAATTTGATAAATTGTTTGGAGCTTTACAAGCTAGAAAGTGAAAGGCAAAACAAAATTTTGTTTCTAAGAAAAACTTTGGTAACTAATTTATCATTATACTGCTGGTTTTGCTATCACTTCACCGCCTTTTTTCTTGGAGTGTATTAGTGTGTTGTCTTGTTTGCTTTACTAAAAACAAATTTTTAATTGCGTCTAAATATTTTTTTTTCTTTTTTGCTTTTTTTATACTCCTTTAGCCCTTTTCTTTGGTAGGGAATCTACTTAATTAACCATACTTTTTTGTAGTCGACCAAGTTAACAACAAGGAAACCTCTCGCAAAGAAAAGATACTTAACATCCTTGCAAAGCCAACTCTGTTTGTGATAGCTGCCGCTGAATATCATTTTAATTGACTGCCACTGGTTGGTTGGTTTCTGTTACAACTGCTACGACTTCTACTACTACTGCTACTACTCGTACTACTAAGTATGGCTGCTTAAACCAAAAAAAACAGAAAAAACTCAGCATTTTCCTTCTCCTTAAGAAACTGGCAATAAATTTGAAAGCAACAGGAGAAGTCACCATAAGAAGCAACTGTCGTCGTCTACTTCATTGTTAAATGATAATCTAATGTTGTTTACGCTGTGCTCTTGGCCATAAAAAAAGGTAAAATTTTTAATCACCAGCATTAAACAAAATTTTCAACATTATTAGCAACGACCAAGTCTAATGAGTTTTTCAAAACAAAAAAAAGACTGTCTAACACGAAATGTTGCAAGAAAAAGTATCTTGTGAGAGGAAAATATGAGTAAATAACCTTGAAAACTAATTTCAATTACTTACAAGGATGTAAACTGCCATCCTTGTAAAGGGAAATGAACTGAAAAACTTAAAAAAATAGTTTTAAACGAAAAAGAAGAAAAGGGGTAAAATGCTGTAGATTCTTATTAGTGAACAAATAAAAGGTGTGTTTTTAAAGCTTGTCTGATATTTCAATACGAATGACTCCTATCAAGTGTCCAACACTAAACTTATTTCTCTTTCTTTTTACTAAGTTTTGGCAAATCACAATGAACCGTATTACGCTCCCCAAATGTTTTCTAATTATAAAAATTTTTTATTTAAAAAGGGTCCGCCAATAATTCTTTTCTTTTTAAATGCTATAAAAAAAACTACTGAATATATTCTCAAATTTCTTTTTTTATTTGAAAGTACATTCCTTCCGGTTAATAATGGAAAATAATTTCATTCAAATGACTGTCTCGGCTGGCCATGCAGTAGCCTACACGATCGGTCCAATTTTTAAACAGCTGTATATCACCAATAGCTTCACGAATATTGTCCTTTAAAGCGTCAATTGTCTCTGGCTTGTTGGCGTAACACTTATCTTTGACGGCACCGCACAAATAATAGTCCAACGGTGTCAAATCGCAGCTCCGAGGTGGCCAAACGACATCAGCTCTGCGGCTGATAATGCGATCTTTAAAAACAGGGCGCAATACATCGAGTGTAGCTTCTTCGGCTGTTCAATTTTTGTGAACAAAAATTCGTTCAACATGGCCCGATAATGATCATTATTGACTGTAACGGCCGCTCCTTGCTCATTTTCAAAGAAAAATGGCCCAATTATACATCTGGACCAAAATCCGCACCAAACAGTGACTCGTCTTGGGTGTATCGGCTTTTCAATGTATGCGTGCGGGTTTTCTGTGCCCCAAATGCGAAAATTTTGCTCGTTTACATACCCGCCAAGATCAAAATAAGCTTCATCTGAAAAGATCATTTTTTTCTTTTTTCATTCTGCAACATTACCATGATTTTCAAAGTAATGTCGCAATATTTCCCAGCGTTGTATACACAACCATATTCGTTCAGCGGAAGGATAAAACTAATTATCTGTCAAATCAGACATGAGCTAAGTGTTTCACGAAATAAGCACTAGTTGAAAGAAAAAACGTTTATAACACTGGCCTACAAGAAACAAAAAATTTTCTCGCCTTTAAATAAAAGTATATGGAACATAATGATTTTAAGACGCTGAACTTAATTCAGTTTTCAGTTTTTTTCCATTGGGCTCAAATTTTTTTTTTTATGGGCGTGTCAAATTTTACGCCCAAAAATTGTACTTATGTCATCATAATGCTATAAACACGTAGACGACGGCAGGCTACCGACTACAAACTACAAAAAATAAAATACCCATGTTTATATGAATACGATTATTTGGATAGCAACATAGCTATACGGCCACTTTTTGCTGTTGTAGCCAACTTAGGCTTATTTCTATTTTGTTCAGGTACAACAAAAAAAAAATTAAAATAAAATAAAATTAATAATAAAATAAAATTAAAATTCTAAAAAGTATTGTTTATCAAAACGGAAGGTATACTACTTTGTTTGCTAATAATTTTTGATTATATGAAAGAGAATGGCAATAATTTAAGTTAAATACTAGGGAGATCGATTATACTACTTTTCTCAAAAACCGGTTTTCGAATAAATCGAATAAATAACCGACTAACCGATTCTGCAATTTAGATAAAATTTGTGTTAATTATTGATGCGCAGAGCTGGAATATGTCCTTTTAAAACTAAACAGAAGCTGATGATGGAGAGCTTAAAATTAAAGTGGCAATCAGTACTAACAATTATTCTAACAAATCTCAAAAAACGGTGTGTAGAGGCCAAAAAAAACAGAGTTTATTACGCAAAGTTCTGAAAAATGCTTAAGTTTCGAACAGTTACTCAAGGAGCTAATTTCGTTTTTATTGTATTACTTGGTAGAAAATGGAATAAAAGGTTTGTTATTATAGTTATAATTTAGGTGCCTAAGATACTTTGAATAAATCTATTACCAATTTACGAGTCCTTAATTGCCTCGACAAGAAAATATGCTTAGATTTCGAGCAGCACTGTATGTAAATTTATGCACCACGTATTTAATAGTGTGTGTGTCACTGGGGTATATTGGGTAAGAACTCACTTTCCAACCAAGAAGTCGTCAGTTCAATCCCAGGCCACACTGTCTGATAATTTTCACCAGCGATATCACCTCACAACATTACTAACAACTGGTTATGTTTATTTACGCAGTGAAAAACTACACCAACTAATATATCTGCCTTTCTGAACCGATGTTTCTGGGTTTGTCGGCTTTCAATGAGTCTAGTTGATCATTCTCCATATACAAAAATCAATATTTATTTACAGAAGATGAGAAAACGTTATTGTTGCTCAAGAGTGCATATCTTTTTCGACCTACCTTGGTTTTCACGTTCTTTGTGAGACGTTCAAGGTTGTCATAGATACAAAAATAATTAAATTTAAACAAATAATTAAACGATTAGCATATTTCAAATAAGAAAAAACGTGGAAAAATTATACCTTTTTAAATTAACCGGTTATTCGTGTTATATTAACCGGTTTAATCGGTATTCGAAAAATGAAGATTTTGAATTTAAATTTTAAATTAACCGGCTTATTCGGTATTCAAAAAATAAAGATTTTGACAAAACCGAAAAAACCGGTTAAAACCGGTCGAATAATCTCCCTATTAAATACAAACCACGCAAAAAAGATATGAAACCTGTTTATGCTAAGCTCGTTCAACAAAAAAAAAAAAAAAAAAAAAAAAAAATCTGACAAAACTCGATTGTGCCAACATTGTTGCCTTTGAGGGCGAGTATAGCGATTTTCCAACTTTTCGATTCCTCTAGTATCTAGTACGATTTCTCTTTTTCGCCAAAATAGGCCTCAGTTTCAGCGATTACTTTATCATTGCACTTAAATTTCTTTCCAGATAGCTTTCTCTTGAGATCTGAAAACAGGAAGAAGTCGCTAGGGTCTAAATCTGTACAATACAGTGGATGGGTAAGCTATTCCAAGCCCAAATCATTCAATTTTGCCATTGTTTCCATCGATTTCTAGCACGATTTGTGAGCTCACGCAACACCCACTTTGAACAGAGCTCTCGCATACCCAAATTTTCAGGTTAAATGATGAAAAAACACCTTGTGCACCTTTAATTTGCTTTAGTTCATTACAAATTGCTGGAATTTGTCGCGGTTTTCTTTAAAAACAGCCTCATTTCTGCGTCCAAGGTGCTCTACATAATTTGTGCTGGTATGGCCATGTTTAAACGTTCAGTAAACCACTTCTCTACCATTTGTCTCGATGGAGCAGAGTTCGGATAATGTTTATCAAGCCATTGTTTGGTTTCCACTTAATTTTTTTGCATCAAAAATCAGTGGTTTATCAAAACTCGAAATTCTTTTTTCTTAATTTTTCTTTTTTTTTCAATAACAAAATTTGCTTCACACAAACTGCTATAACTCACGAATAAATAGTCAGATTGCTGTCAAATTTATATACGAATTGTTTGAGGATTAGTACTAAATAACGGACTTATTGATACACACCCTGATATTTTTTTTCCTCCGTCAGTACTCTAGGGAGCATATTGGCTCTCCACAAAGCATCTATTGTTTTATTTCAGTAGATGATTAATCCGCTGTAGCTTCCTCCATATGATTCTTTATTTTTTTGTGTAGTGGTGAAGATCCTTGCTAATTGGTGGTAATCTTTACTTTAGCATTGTAATTTTTTCCCAGTAGGTGGCGCGATTTTCCTGATCATTCATCTGATGTTTGTCATCATCACCAGAGGTATGCGGGAAGGGTCAAGGGGGCTTTTTTCTTTATTAATTTTAGATGGAATTGTCTGGAGGAAAGCTGAAGCCTTTTTTATTATTAAACATTCGAAAGCATAATTAAATTTTTTCTTCGCCATCCCAGTACACCACCTGATATACAACCAATGTAATAAAACTTAAGCTGTGCTTTTTAATCACAAAGTTAAGAGAAAAGATAATTTTTTGGTACGTTTTTCCAGTTTTAAAAATTGTTTCAATATTTACGAAACCAAATACTTTGCCAACTTTTAAGACCTTTTAATCTAAACATAAAATTTATATTTATTTTATCCTTATTTTTTAATATTCTTTACAGTGCTGCCACCTTGTGTGTAATTACACATATTGTGTCTAATTTATCATTATGTGTGTAGCCTGTGTGTAATTAGCGTTGTGTTTTCATTAATCACTATATTTTGCATTTTTATTATATGATATTTGACATACGAAAATTCCTCTTTTGCAAACAAACCGAATTTAACCATAAAACTACAAAAACTACCGTTAAGCATGGAAGATAGTTTGGGACTGTATTTTGAATGCTGGTGACGACTATTCACATTTTTCTTATGTTTAACACACTGAAGGCAGTAGACGTGTATACCCGTCTATAAATTTGCAAAACGTCTATTAGGGGTGTATACTTATGTAAATGTTACATTCTAAATACTGGTACAAAAATATGCGGGAATTTAGGCTATACACTGTTCCCTGTATACCATCTTTAATGGTGTTAAATGGAAAAATTTGTTTATCTCCATATTTGAAATAAAAATATATAGCAAACTCCAGAGAAGGGGGGCTAACACAAGCAATTTCCCATTCTACCAAGACAACGATTCCAAGCAAACATCGGGTAATGCAAAGGTTTGGTTGATCAGAAAAAGTTTAACACCCTAGTTTAGCTTAAAATGACATTATCAAAAGTATAGGTCTCCATAGCGCCGGAGGAATGCTAAAACTTGTTAAAAAGAATTCCAAGGCGCTTACTAACTAGGGAGATCGATTGTTCGACTTTTTGCAAAAACCGATTTTCGAATAATTCGAAAATTAGCACCGTTTTTCGGTTAATAATAATTCAAATCACCTGTTAACCAGTTCTTTTATTTAAATAAATTTGTTCCTAATTTCTGAACCTCCGAGTTAGACCACGTCGTTTTAAAAATAAGCAGAAGCTGATGGAGAGCTTAAAATTAAAGTGGCACTCAATACCAAAAATTATTCTAACAAATCTCATAAAAACTATGCCAAAACGGTGTGCGGAGGCCATAAAAAACCAAGTTTATTACACAAAGTACTGAAAAATGCTTAAGTTTCGAACAGCTACTCAAGGAGCTAATTTCGTTTTTGTTGTATTACTTGGTAGAGAATAGAATTAAAGATTTGTTATTACAGTTATAACTTAGGTGCCAAAGATGACAAGAATTAAATACTTTTAATAAATCTATTAATAGTATGTCTGTCCTTAATTGCCTCGACAAGAAAATTTGCTTAGGTTTCGAGCAGCACTGTAAATTTATGCACCAACCATTTTAATAGTGTATGTGCCACTGTGGTATGTTGGGTAAGAACCCACCTTCCAACTAAGAAGTCGTCAGATCAATCCCAGGCCACACTGTCTGATAATTTTCAACAGCGATATCACCTCACAACATTACTAGCGACTGGTTATGTTTATTTACGCAGTGAAAAACTACACCAGCTAATATATCTGCATTTCTGAACCGATGTTTCTGGGTTTGTCGGCTTTCAATGAGTCTAGTTGATCATTCTTCATATATAAAAATCAATATATATTTACAGAAGATGAGAAAACGTGATTGTTGCTCAAGAGTGCATATCTTCTTCGATCTACCTTGGTTTTCACGTTATCTGTGAGACGTTCAAGGTTGTCATAGATACAAAAATAACTAAATTTAAACAAATAATTAAACGATTAGCATATTTTCAATAAAAGGAAAAATATATACAAACGGGTAAAAATTGTACTTATTTAAATTAACCGGTTATTCGTGTTAAATTAACCGGTTTATTCAGTATTCGAAAAATGAAGATTTTGAGAAACCGTATTCGACCAAACAGAAAAAGCTGGTTAAAACCGGTCGAATGATAACCGCCCGATCTCCCTATTTCTGCATAAGGAAATGTAAACAAAGGCTATGTAAACTATTGCTTATTGTTCCAGTATTACATTTTAAGTATTTATGCTTTGTTTGGATCGATTATGCAATGAGCTCAAAAAAATGAATTATTTTTGTGTTTCTTATGTAACTTACAGCTACGAGGCGGATTGATATTGAAGCTACCCTAAGTAGGAAAAAAATTTTTTTTTTCAAAAACCATTCATTTCTTAACATAGTCTCCTTTAAGCTCAATACACTTAGTAAGACGATTTTCCAAATTTTTTATACCATCTGAATAATACGATTTTGGGAACTCCTCAAAATACGCATTAATATCGGTAATCACTTCTTCGTTTGAGATGCATCTTTTTCCTGCGAGCCATTTTTTCAAGTTTGGCAACAGGAAAAAGTCACTAGAGGCTAAGTCTGGACTATAAGGTGGACGATCAACCAATTAGAAGTGGATTTCTCGTTGTTTTAGCATCGTATCTAATGCTGTGTGAACCGGTGCGTTGTCTTGGAGAAAGAGCACTTTTTTCTTGTTTAAATGTGGTCGCTTTTCCTTGATTGCATCAATCAATTGATCCAGTAACGCACGATAATACTGTCCTGTGATTGTGGATCCCTTTTCAAGATAATCGATGAGCAATATTCCGTGTGCATCCCAAAATACAGTGGCCATAACCTTGCCAGCCGATTTCGCTGTCTTCGCCTTCTTCGGAGCACCTCCACCAGCTGTTACCCATTGCTTCGATTGATTTTTGATTTCAGGTGTGTAGTGGTGAACCAACGTTTCATCAACAGTTATTAATTTATGCCAAAAATCAGCAGGATTTATCATGTCCAAACACCGCTGTGAAGTGATCTGTCGAACTCGTTTTTATTCAACACTGAGCAAACGCGGCACCCATCTTGCCGACAGCTTTTTCTTATGCAAATGTTCATGCAAAATGTTGAACAGACGTTCATATGATATGTTTACCATTTCAGTAATCTTACGGATTTTGACCCGGCGATCATTCATAACGATATTGAGAATTTTCTTGATATTTCCTTCAGTTACCACCTCTTTAGGCCTTCCCCGCTTAAATTCAGCAATCCAATATTTTACCATATAATCTGACGGAGCAGATTTGCCGTAATGTTTATCAAGCTTTTCTTTTGTCTCTTTCGCCGTTTTGCCTTTCAAATGATAGTGTTTAATCATTACACGAAATTCACACTTTTCCATTTTCCAAGAAACACAAAAGCTGCTTACGAGTACTTCAAACGACTACAACAAATAAACTAATCGATGAATTTGGCTAAAATTTTAACAGCTGACGTTTGACAGATCGTAATTTCTAAGAAAGTTCAAGTTTTTGTGTTTGTGCTGCCATTTAGCGCTAGGTAGCTTCAATGTCAATCCGCCCTCGTATTATTGGATAAAATGCTGGTTTTCTTATTATTCACAAAGGCTCATATCTGATGTATAATTAATACTCCGAAAAATTTATATATTTTTCTACGACAAAAACTCTTGTCCGATTATACCTTGGAGTCACTGTACGTATATAAAGTGCGTAAAAACAGAACTTTATATATAATTTGTGTTTATATGTGTAATTTTGATGTCGGTTATGTGTAATTCATAATGCTTTTGTTGGCAACACTGTCTTAGTCTTGATTAGCGTATGAGTTATATTTTTTATAGCAAATGCGTATACGTTACAGTGTACCTTCATAATACCCTCTACTAATGAGATTATTGTTTTTTTAAAAAAGTTATTCTATTAAAAAAATTTGTTCATATTTTAATAACATTTTTATTTACAAATTAAATCATTTAATTTAAACACGTTTAAGTTTTCTGGGGAATATATAACAACAAAAAATGAAATTTCATTTGTGTTTTGAAATTTTGTTGAAAAAATATATTTCAATGAAAAAATGTCTGCCATTAAACTACTGCTACTCCCCTTGATGGCATATTTAATGAGCAGTAAAATGCATTTATTTAATTTTATTTACACTTAATAACTCAAATAAACAAACAAAAACAAAAATAAAAAAAACATTCTTCTCCATGTTTCTTTCTTCACTTTCATACAAACACTTTTAATTTTTTTTTTTTTTTAATTTTTCAGCAGAGAAACAAGAGATATGTGATTTTGTTCCAAATTGATTTTATTTCACATCTGCTGTCAAAGAAAGACAAATTAACGCTTAACAATTTATTTTTATTTATTTTTATTTATTTTTATTTATTTGTTAAGAAATTAAATTAAAAGAAACAAATTTTTTTTTTTTATCTGAAAACAAAACTCTACAGGAGGCCAGCAACTGGACAAGCTAAGCAATAAGAAATCAATTTTTATTTCACTTTTTTTTTTCTCGTCTTACCTTCCTAAACAGGTATTTTAAGGGCAGAAAATTTCATTAAAAATGGCTGATAGCGGTTGTACATGCTTAATTTCACCTTTAAGTTCAGAAGTGAAAGTGAATTGATTTCGTTTTTTTTTTTTGTTGAATTTATTTGCTTATTTATTTTTAATTTCTCTCTCTCTCTCCTTCTCTCTCTCTGTTACTCAATATATTGGAAATCACAAATATTTGCAGTTTAATTCAATTTTAATGTGATTTCGTTTACTTGTACAAAAACAACAACAACAACGAGACATACAACAGAAAGCAAATACTTTAAAAGTATAGGTTTTACCGGTGGTAATACAGCACCAATAATATGTTTAAGGCGCGTTATAAAATTGTTTATAGAATTTAGTCACTTAAGAAGGCAACAAAACTATTAAGGAGCTTTATTATGATGAGATGAACTATATAACAGGGGGCCGATAGGACCAATTGAAAGATCTTGGCTATGGCCACTACAATGTCGATATGCAAACGAAACTAAACTTAGTTTAGGAAACAGCATCCTGTGTATATCTGAGGATAAGCAGCAGGACGACCAAATTTTCACCTCGAAACACCACAATACTGGAAGGCTTATGTGTTTAGCGAAATAACTAAGAAGGCGGACTAGTTTTACTACTCACGTAGCTTAATCGACCCGACTGGTGAATCCCAAAATATACATCCTTAACCAAATTGGCAAGGCCAGGCAGACGTTTGACTTTTTCAACACTGTCTCACGTCAACGGACAGATTGCTCTCATAAAGGGTCCGCCAAATAAATTTTTTTTTATGCTTTAAAAAAAACTACTGAATATTTTCTCAAATTTCTTTTTTTATTGGAAAGTACAATCCTTCCAGTTAATAATGGACGATCGGTCCAATTTTTAAGCACATTATCGATTGTGGCGTCAATTGTTTTTGGCTTGTTGGCGTAACACTTATCTTTGACGGCACCCCACAAATAATAGTCCAACGGTGTCAAATCGCAGCTCCGAGGTGGCCAAGCGACATCAGCTCTGCGATTGATAATGCGATCTTCAAAAACAGGGCGAAAAACATCGAGTGTAGCTTCGGCTGTGTGGCACGTAGCACCGTCTTGTTGAAACCAAATGTTGCTAATATCCTCCTCTTCAATTTTAGTGAACAAAAATTCGTTCAACATGGCCCGATAACGATCGCCATTGACTGTAACGGCCACGCCTTGCTCATTTTCGAAGGAAAATGGCTCAATTATGTCTCTGGACTAAAATCCGCACCAAACAGTGACTCGTCTTGGGTGTATCGGTTTTTCATTGTATGCGTGCGAGTTTTCTGTGTCCAAACCCGCCAAAATCAAAATGAGCTTCATCTGAAAAGATGATTTTTTTTTAAGCAAAATCGGCATCTTCTGTAAGTCGATGCTGGCCCAGATTCCTAGCGTTGTCAAGCGTATACCCAACCATATTCGTTCAGGGGAAGGATAAAACTAATTATCTGTCAAATCAGACATGAGCTAAGTGTTACCAGTTACGAAATAAGCACTAGTTGAAAAAAAACGTTAGATAGTGGACCCTATATGTTACAGATGGCCGTATGGCCAGCAGTTTAATGCGCATCTCTGTGACTAACAAATGATGATCACACGCCTGCTTCTCTTCGAACTCTAACGTTCAGAATGGACTCACGTCATTTGCCGTTTATATAAATGTGGTCTATTTGGTTTCAGGTATAACCAAGTGACGTTATGAAGTCTAATGTGAGCGGAAAATGATATCCCTAAAACCTAATAATTCGCCGCGCACATTTTGGATAATAATTCAACATTTTCCCCCCTGCGTTCAAGTGCGTGAGTACACATAAGTTGGTGTTAATTGAGCCAATTTAGGCGTTGAAATCTCTCATGACAATCCAAATATCGTCTGGATTACTTTTTCTGATTGCGCTGTAAAATTATTCCTTGTTCTCCATGTCAGCAGCATCCGTTGCGGCATAGCACTGGATGCAAGTGAGGTTGCGATCACGGGTGAAAAATCTGGCAAATAGTACTCTGTCCAAGAATGGTTTCCAGGTTATAATGGCTCTTCTCGCACTCCTTGTCAGTAGAATTTGCAACCCACTTGATCTGGGTGGGATTCACCTACACCGGGTCAACGAGTCTCACACAATCTTAAGAACAGAAGTTGGTAGGCTCCAAACTATATGGTTTCAACAGTGTTCGTATGTTCCATATTCCAAATCGGGTTCTTTTTTTATGCTGAAGGTCGTATTTTCTAAGGTTTCATTAATATTGAGATTTCAGATGAGCACATATAACTGCCATCTAAACCATGAGACTGGTCGTTTTTAACACATTTATATAGCGATACGCTTAATATAAATACAGACGACCTCTCGCAGTCGCCCCAACTAGTTAAGCAGACGCTGCGCTCGCCTTTCACAACCCGCCGACGCTTGACGGGTGTCAATAACAACGCTCAGGGGTCACCACGTGGAAGTTTGTAAGTCAGCTTGGAGTGTAATAGATAAGCATCACTCTGGATTAACCAGGTTGAACCAGTCAGAAGCTTTACCTTAACCATACACATCCTGGCCACCACTCTGTCTAGAGATGACACTTTATCTTATTGGGTGCCGTTGACGCCAATTGACGCTTTAAAGGGCAATATTCGTGAAGCCATTGGTGAAATACAGCTGCACACAATCGATAATGTGCTTAAAAATTGGACCGACCGTGTAGGCTACTGCATGGCCAGCCGAGGCAGCCATTTGAATGAAATTATTTTCCATGATTAACCGGAAGGATTGTACTTTCAAATAAAAAAAGAAATTTGATTTGTAGCTTAACCGTACACATCCTGGCCACCACTTTGTCTAGAGATGACACTTTATCCCTAGAAAGACAAAAGGACTCCAACGCAAAATTAATTTATAACGAGAAGAATCGCTTTCGTTACAATTTTTGTTTTCGTAGATAAACCATTTGGCTTTGAAGAATAACATCAGTAGCGGCAACAACAACAAAACAATAACTTGAGCAAATTCGAATAATAAACGCCTTTAAGGTTTTTTTAAGTCTATTTATTGTATTTGCAAACTAATGGGCAGACAGACAGACAATAATGATGAAAGACGAAAACGATGTGTTTTGCATAAAAAAAGATAAATAAATAAATAAATAAAAAGAAATTGTTATTTAATTTCTATTTAATTTGTTTTCCAAAAATTATTTGTTATTTTTTATATATTTAACTAAATGCCTCCATGATTGTAACAAACAGTGGCCAGGTCATTTATTGAAACTGTTGATGAAATCAAGAAAAAATTGTATAAATTCAACTGCTTTTCTCTTTTTGGCAATTTTCGTTTACGAATGTCAAAAGGGAAACAGAAGGGAATGTCTTGAACTGTTTGTCTTACAAAAAAGAAAATATAGATAAAAAAAAAACAAAATACAATTTATTGTCTTATAATTTAATGCCAAATAATTGCCTGAGTGTTTTTAATGGAGCATAATATGGAAAAAACGGCATTAATTTTAAGCCTACAGGACTATATCGTCAACATCAAACAAAACATCACCACCAGCATTCAAAAGAAGAGAAAACGCATTAAGAGATAGATGGCTTGGCGTAGAATGAAACGAAAATGTAAGCGCTCATGTAATAAAAATGTTTCTTTAATGAGCCTGACCTGCTTTCTTTCTTATCTATCTTTCTCCCCCTCGTAACAAACTTTTCTTGCATTTTGTATAGCTTTTTAGCATTTTTTTTTTTAATTGGTTTTTTAATATTATTTTATCGTTTAATCTCAATGTTTTTTATTTTCTTGTACTTAATGTTTGTTTAAATAATATTTTTAAAAAAAAAGAAAAATTACGATAAGTTTTATGTCTGTTATTAGGGAAATTACTTACTTGGTAGGCAAAAAGATAAATTATTTAACAGTTTTTTTTAAGCTTCAATTTTAGATAACGATTTTACGATTGTTTTGTTTTCCATCATAATTTTTTAATAAGAAATCTAGCACCGGTGTATTCTTGCATGTGTTGACTTTCGATAGACTTTTCTTCTGTTTAATCGTATTTAGATTCGTAGATCGTAGATTTTGATAATATTGTTACGACACTAAGGTTGCACACCACAGCGTTTATTACATCGCTAAAAGAAATAAACAAAAGCTGCAAGAACAACTATACGTGCTGTTTACAAATAACCAAATCTACAACAACAACCATTAGCAGAGATAAAGTAAATAAAAATAACACGGCAACAACAATAATTAAGCAGCAAAGAAAACAAGTAACAACAAGCAACAACAAATACGAAGAACTGAAAGAAGTAGATGTTTACATACGCATGGCTACAAAAGAACTAAAAAGAATTGAAAAGAAAGAAATGGAATCTGCCTGAAATATCGAGAGATTCGAGAGCTTTCGATATATTGTTTACTCAGCCATATAAAAAGCACATCGATGCGAACAGCAATCTGTTTATGTGTGTCGTAAACTCAGTTAGTGCCGTTTAAGTAAAGTGAACTCAGCGAGTGCAGTTTGTGTGAAGAGAGTTTATAAGGAGTAAACTCGTGAAGCTAGTAGTGAAGTAAAAACCAGTTCAGTTGGAGCTAAATCAGTAAAGGGAGTTAAGTGTGGATAACTTCTGGTTGAAAAGGTTGTGATCGAACCTAAGTTATAACTACGATCGGGTTGGAAGATCTTCAAGTAGAAAGATCTGTCGAGTAATTGTTGTTGTTTACAAGTTCGCAAACAGACAGAGAATTTATAATAAAAATTGTTATTGCCTGTAAAAAGATTACCAGCATACGAAGTCATAAAAACACGTTTCTAAAAAGATAAAAACGTAACAATATACTACCCGGGTATTATGATAGCAAATATGGTATTCTGGAGAGTAAGCAGCTGTCATTATAATTTAGTATTCGATAGACGCCAAAGTGTAAACCATTGTCCGGCAAACTAATTTTTTCATTTGTTTTGTCTTTAGTTCTCTTTATTTATTTTTTGCTTATTTTTTTTTGCTATGCGTGTGAGATATAGTGTGAAAACAGAAGAGAAGAGCCGCTCTTTGCCTGACAATGTTGTAAAAGAGGTGATACATTGGCAAATACCGCAAATAGCCAATCGCATTCACGGAAAAGTAAGTTATGCATGTATGCGATTGGCTGTTTGCGATGTTTGCAAACAAATGTTTGTCATTGTATCACCCCTTTAACGCTCTGGCTTTAGTCGTTAATGAGACACCGACGAAAGCACATGTGCAGAGAATGTACACGTATTTTTTTAGACACAGAAAAATTATATAAAAAAGTTCCTATGATCGTGCTTTTAGTTGCCACTGAAACAGCAACAAATGAACATGTGTGGCGAATGAATGTAGATTTTTTTTAATTTTTTAAAACATCAACTTTACTTCTCTGAGAGAGTAATTTTCATGTTCTCACTAATACAACTACATTTTTACCTTTGCATATGCCTGGTGTAAGCAGACATTCTTTTCAATCGCTAAAATAAAGTCGAATTTTGTGCCTAAAACAGATGTCTTGCGAGAAAGTTTGATAACCTTCTCTCATTTGAAGAAAATGGCTTCGCCTGTTGGTAGAAGCTTACAGTCAACATACACCAACTCAAAAAACTTGTGGACGATGGTTTGCGCGATTCAAAACGTGTAAATTCGACACAGAAGACAAGAAGAGGTGTGGTCAGCCGAAAAAGTTTGAATATAAGGAGTTGGAAGCTTTACTCGACGAAATTTATTGGCAAATACAAGAAAAACTTGCATTATCTTTGGGAGTCATACAACAAGCCATTTCCCTATGTTTAAAAGCATTGGGATTCATTCAAAAGCAAGGAAATTGCATACCATATGAATTGAAGCCGAGAGACGTTGAAAGACGAGATTGCATGTCAGAAATGATGCTTGAACGCTGGAAAAAGGAAGTCATTTTTTTGCAAAAATGCAGCGTATTGTTACTGGTGATGAAAAATGGATCTATTACGATAACTCCATGTGCAAATAGTCATATTTAAAGCCAAATTAACGCCGAAGCCAAATATCTATGAAGCCAAGGTAATGTTCTGTATTTGGTGGCATAAGAAGGGTGGCTGTAGACATTCAAAATAATATATCATCGCTACAGCAACCAGTCCTCATTAGAATGCTGCCACGGTAGGAGAAATAGCTAAACTTTTCCAGCTCGATATTACGTATCCTGAATTTGATGTTGTTAGACATGTAACGATGACTGTGTGTTACAATGCAAGCATCAACGCCAAATTCTATAGTCCCAAGTATTGACTAAGTTCCCATCTTACGATCGATGACATCCAAAGTTATTTCTATAGAAGCAGGGATAATATAGATCCCTGTTGATATGAGGAAAGCAGAGCTAATGACATTTCTATGATAGAAAAGAACAAAAATTCGTGGAAAACGACAGGCCATACTTTACGCACGAACGTAATGGGAAGAAAAATGCATCATCATTTCAGTCACAGATTAGGTCTAAGTCCCTTCCACAATAACACTATGCAACAAATAGAAAAAAATTGTCTGACCTTGGATAACCACTACATTTTTTTGATGCGCTATGGTTGCCTAACTTCAAAATTTATCAGTATTTTAGATTCTATGGATAAATTTTTTTAGAATTTTTTTTTCTTTGATTTCGTTAAGCGATATGTCAAAAAATTTTAAATTATACCGGCTTTAAGTCATTGTAATATAATTTTTTGATATAACCCGTATTTTTGGAGTTATTGAGAAACAAATCATAAGAAAAAATTGTTTTCTTTAAAAATATGATATTTTTGATTTCTAACAAATCACAACAAATAGAAATAGAAAGCAAATATTTACCAGTTTCACTGTTTATTCATAAAACTGTATATAATAGAAATAAAATAAACCATAATTCATGGAAATCGATTAGTAAAAACATATTTTATTCCAAATAAAGTGAAAGTACTTTTAAAAAAAAACAAAATCTTTTGCTGTAATTGCCGAAAATTCCTCTGAGCGTATGAGTCATATTTATAAATTTTGATAAAATATCGCTTATACGACACCCATTATATACAATTGCAAAAAAAAATTCTTCTTCTAAAAGTCGACTTTTGCTCTCTCTCGTTTTTGACTATGAATATGGGCCATTATGCAAGGGCGGATTGACATTGAAGCTACCTAGCGCTAGATGGCAGCACAAATACAAAAACTCTTCCTTTCTTAGAAATTACAATCTGTCAAACGTCAGCTGTTAAAATTTAAGCCAAATTCATCGATTAGTTTATTTGTTGTAGTCGTTTGAAGTAAGCAACTTTTGTGTTCTTGGAAAATGGAAAAAAGTGAATTTCACTATTATTTGAAAAGCAAAACGGCGACAGAGACAAAAGAAGAGCTTGATAAACATTACGGCGAATCTGCTCCGTCAGATTATATGGTAAAATATTGGATTGCTGAACTTAAGCGGGGCCGAACAAGCACTGCAGCAATACCATCAACAGGAAAGCCAAAAGAGGTGGTTACTGAAGAAAATATCAAGAAATACCTCGATATCGTCATGAATGATCGCCGGGTCAAAATACGTGAGATTGCTGCAATGGTAAACATATCATATGAACGTGTGTTCAACATTTTGCATGAACATTTGCATATGAAAAAGCTATCGGCAAGATGGATGCCGCATTTGTTCAGTGTTGAACAAAAACGAGTTCGACAGAACACTTCACAGCGGTGTTCGGACATGATAAAGCTTAATCCTGCTGATTTTTGGCGTAGATTAATAACCACCACTACACATCTGAAACCAAAAATCAATCGAAGCAATGGGTGGAAGCTGGTGGAAGTGTTCCGAAGAAGGCGAAGACAGCGAAATCGGCTGGCAAGGTTATGGCCACTGTATTTTAAGATGCACACGGAATATTGCTCATCGATTATCTTGAAGAGGAATCCACAATCACAGGAAAGTATTGTCCTGCATTATTGGATCAATTGGTTGATGCAATCAAGGAAAAACGACCACATTGTCTTTCTTCAAGATAACGCACCGGTTCACACAGCGTTAGATACGATGAAATCCACTTCGAATTGGTTGATCATCCACCAGACTTAGCCCCTAGTGACTTTTTCCTGTTTCCAAACTTGAAAGAATGGCTTGCAGAAAAAATATTCATCTCAAACGAAGAAGTGATTACCAAAACTAATGCGTATTTTGAGGAGTTCCCAAAATCGTATTGTTCAGATGGTATAAAAAAGTTGGAAAATCGTCTTACTAAGTGTATTGAACTAAAAGGAGACTATGTTGAGAAATGAATGGTTTTTGAAAAAAAGATGTTTTTTTCCCCACTTAGGTAGCTTCAATATCAATTCGCGCTCTTACATATTTCTTGTTAAAAATCGTTTACAATTTTATTTAATTTTCATTTAAATTTACTCTTCAATTTTATTCTAAAATCTACAACAGATTGTGGTCGTTTCTATTTTCATTATAATTCTCTCATTAACAAACTTTCTCCAAGTAATTACTGATAATTTATTCAATATGCGTACTGCCCAATACCCCGCCCCACCCCCCCCCCCCCACTTTTTTTATCAGTCTACGCTTTTAATTCCAATGAAACCTTTTTATACGATAACCCCAATTTAATATTTAACTAATTAACAAAAAATTTTAATTAAAACTCCTTCTTCTTCTCTCTGTTTCCAATTAAATTTAATTAAATTATTTTTGTGTTTTTGATTTTATTTTGTTTTTTTTTTTTGTGAAAATAGTTTTAAAATAATTTGCATATAATTTAATAATTAATTTAAGCGGCCTGCAAAATTCATTTCAACATTTTTTTAATAAAATTATTTATTTAACGATTGCTACTGGTTTTCCAGCGAAATATGCAATAAAATAATGCAATAACTTAATAATATTACACGAAATATTTTAAAACAAAAATATTTTAATTTAATTCAAAAAATACAATTTATTTTATTAAAAAAAACACAAAATAGCAACATGTTTATTTAACTGAAAAGTTAAAATTAAAATTTTTTATTACACTGACTAACAGTGAAATAATAATTGTTACGTTTTAACCTTTTTAAACTTTTGAATTTTGTCAAATAAAATAAATGGCACGTCTGTTGTTGTTTTACTTTAAGCACTTATTTATTTAACCTCGACTTATACGATTTCAACAATACAGCTTATTTATCTTGCACTTAACACTCGCTAAATACACAAATACTCAACACTTTTGCTTACGCCTTAGCACGACTTTACTTTATGACTGCAACACTATAACTGAACTGAACTAAAGCATAATTCGCTGCTTTTTATATAAAAATCACATTACTTCCGAATGTTCTTGTGTTCTATTCCCGTTAATACAAATGCAACAACCAAAACCGGTACGGTAGCACCTTTCCATACGCAAGTAGTAACACTGTTAATAACACAGATAATGTAACGAGGCAGATACAATAAAAGCCTTGACACAAACCAATAAATGCCATAATAAAATTTATAACTACAGCACTAATTTAGTGTAACTGTTCTTTAGGCATTGTTTACGTTCGAAACAATAATTTTTGAATTATTTTCTATCCGCCAACGAAATTATCAAATACAAGTGCCTTTATGAAGCTGAAAATCGTTGACCAGTGTTAATATTTTTTTTTCCTGAAATGGTCTTCCACAGTTAAATAATACTGCGACTTATTAATTTTTAATATGTCTGACAGGATATGAAATTTAATACTTATGTACATAAAATCACATCCTGTTAAAACAAAATATTTAATTGCGTGTTTTTGTGAAAACATGATGGGATTTTATTTTCAATTTTTTTCGTTTCTCTGTAACTCTTACATCGACAACTAATAAATAGGGAGAAATTGTTTGGAGTTTTGTCAATACTACCATTCTGACCAGGCACATAGGATATTTGTTTAGCAGATCTGTTGTCTTCCTAATGAACACCAGCAGATCTTAATGGCTATCAAGAACACATTCACACAATACCACAAGGATTTGCATCTTCTTCTTCTTCTTCTTCTTCTTCTTCTTCTTCTTCTTCTTCTTACTTCCAATTCTATCTACTAAGTACTTTGAAGATAACAGGGACATTTGTCGTGCATATTCTTTTAATCGCGGCGCAGCCTCTTGGAATTATGATTAATATGAACGACACTCTCACAAGTGATTTGGTGACAGTCTCCGAGTGGAATCGTGCTAACAGGGTCGATTTTATTACACGCAACATTTAATATTATTTTTTAACATACGTGGTCGTGTGTTGTCATCTGTGTCTATGGGTAATGTTGATATTGGGGAACCAGAAGCTCTTGAAGTTCTGGACATAAGAATTCACTACGACGTTCGTTGGAATAATCACATATTTTAAGTCGGAAGACGCATTCAAGTGCCTCGTTTTTTAAGATATACTTCGCACCAATCTGACATCCTCAATATTTGGGTCGGTGCTTCAAAGTCTATTTTGGAGCTTCTCGATCGCGTAATAAGATAAGGTAGCCAACTCTATTAATTCGTTAAAGCATCGCCGCAATGTGGCGTGTGTCTCATTGTTCTATCGGTACTATAACGGAAGGCGATCTGATGAAATAAAGGAATTAATTCCTAATAATCACATATTTTCACGTAATACTCGTTTTGCTCGCAGAGCGCTTCCCTTGTAATTGATTGTCCAATGAATTGCACAACGCAGCTTAGAGAAAATTAATTTTTTTGCCGCACCGTTCGTATGTTTTCCCTGTCATTTACAACATAAATCATAAACACTACTCCCTCTATTCACCTTCCCATAACCTATTTTTTAAGTACCAGTACAATGCACTACATGAGTAGGGGTCATTCTCTTAATGCTGGACTCAAAAAAAAAAAAATATATGTGTTCCGCTGTCTATGATGCTACTGAGCATAGTCTACAAACAACCACATCTGTGACCACCTTTCTCTTCAGACGCGCTATCTCAGTCAACAATGGCCTGTAAGAAAATATGTCAGGAGTTTTAAGTCCGGCCTGCCATACTTGACAATCTCAGAGCAACACCCAAATTGTGAACTAATCGCCACCCTAGAGTGAAGAAAACCCCTATAAGCACTTCAACTTTTCAAACATCTGGCAATTTCCCAATTCTTGATTAGATTGAGAATAGGACTAAGCAGTGCTGCACAGTAAGGTTCCGGACCTATATAGGTTACAATCTATATAGTTACCATCTATCCCACAAAGTCCGGGCAGCCAACTGGACCTTATTCCTGAGCGAAAGCCTTTGCAACGTATCGCATCAATATTTGACCAGTCCAGATGCTATATGATTCGATCTAAGCACACTTAAGGCAGCTTGGCTGTCAGAGAATATATTAATGAGCCCACTCTCCAGGCTGATTGATCTCCGCACATATGAAAATGGCCATATTTTCAGCAATGAAGACACTCAGCGAACTCTGCAGTGGGATTGACAAGTCTCCAGCACCTGCCATCAGTGTACCAGTTCAGATGACGGTAAAGCAGTTGGCACAGTGCTAAATGGTCAATTCTCGATTACTTTACTGTATAGCTTCAACTTAATATGAGCGATGGCCTCAACGCAGATCTCAGCGAGCAGTTTGTTCCGCACTCTCCAAGGTTAGGGAGAGTATGATCAATCACCACCTTGTGGTATATCTGAAGTGCAACGATTTACTTAGCGATCGTCAGTACGGTTTCCGAAGAAGCCGTTCTACTGGTGACCTGCTGGCGTTGCTCTCGGAGAGGCGAGGGTAAGGTTGTGGCTCTGGATATCTCAAAGGCGTTTGATAGAGTTTAGCACGAGGCTCTCATTTCGAAACTTAATGCTTTTGGTGTCGGTAGTCACTTCTCTCGATTTATATCGAGTTTTCTCAGAGATCGCTCTATAAGAGTGGTTATAGATGGGGTCTCATCCAACGAGTTCAGGGTAAACTCAGTGGTACCGCAAGGCTCTGTTCTTTCTCCTACTCTTTTTCTAATATTTCTTAACGACTTTCTTCTTCTCACTTCTGATCCTATCTAATCTTTTGCGGATGACGGCAACATTTGTCACTCATATTCTCTTGATTGTAGACCAAGCCTTTTGGAGGTTGGGGCAAGAAGGATGAATATGAACGTCACACTCACAAGTGACCTGGTGAAGGTCGCCGAGTGGAGTCGTGCGAACAGGGTCGATATGAATACACGTTAGACTCAATGTTGTTTTTTAACGCATAGACGTGGTGGTGTGCTGTCATCTGTGTCAATAGGAATCAGATGCTCCTGATGTTCTGGTCATAATAATTCACTGTGACGTTCATTGGAATGTTCACATATTTCAAGTGTCGAAAGAAACATTCAAGTGTTTGGGTTTTTTGAGATGGTGCAAGAAATACTCCACTCCATCTGATCTCCTTAATATTTACAAGACCTATATCCGACCCAAAATGGAATACAACTCTCATGTATGGGCTGGTGCTCCAAACTCTTTTTTTAAACTTCTCGACCGCGTACAGGAGAGGGCGAAGATGCTCATCAATGACGGTAGGGTAGCCAACTCTGTTGATTCATTAGAGCATCGTCGCAATATGACGTGTATTTCATTGTTCTATCGGTAATATAACGAAATGTGTTCTAACAAAATTATGGAGTTAATTCCTAAAAATCATATATTTTTACGTAGTAATCGTATTTCTGGTAGAGCACATCCTTTTGTAGTTGATTGTCCACTAAATCGCACAACGCATTATAGGGAGAATTTGTTCTTTGATCGCACTGTTCGGTTGTGGAATAATCTTCCAGCGAAAGTAATTCCTGCCACTTACGAAATGAGTAAATTTAAGTCTAACGTCCAGAAACACTACTCCCTCTGTCCTCCCTCCAATAACCTATTTTCTTAGTACCAGCACAAAGCACAGCATGAGTAGAGACCATTCCCTGAGTGCTGGTCTTATATAAAAAAGAAATATAATTATCCAATATTGCTTTTCATTTAAAATAGTACGTGACGTGACTGTAATTTGATACCAAACAACCATAAAAACCCTTACTTATGAAACCATTTTAATTACCATTGACCTAAGCTTTAACCTTCTAATTTGTGATGCATTTGTTATTTTCTAATCGCCAAATGCATCTCTCATTTGACTTTATTTTTGTTATTCAAAAAGAAAAAAAACAAAAATTAAATGAAATTTGCACTTAAACACGCTACAGCCATAATAAATGATGACGATAATATACAATTTTTGTTAGTATTTAATTTAAAATGCATTACTTTTGTTGTTATTGGCAATTATTGTTGTAATAAAATGTTTAATGTCAATTGTAAATAAAACAAAAAATATGTTTTTATATTTTCAGTTGATTACGCCATAAATCAGGATTATGTTGAAATGTAACAATGAGGACCATAATTGCGCATATTTCGAAATGCAAAGTCATAAAAAATAGATAAAATATTCAAATATTTGCATTAAAAGTATTTATTTAATAATATGCTATTAATTCATTTTTTGTAGCTCAATGATCAATTAAAAACTCCCTTTCATCTCAGGCAAATCCATAACTGGTTTTTGTTGTAACAGCAGCATCTAGTCGTGGTGGAGATAATTTATCGGTCAAATTACATTACATGACACATACAAAAATGTCCTTTACAAGTGCTGTGATAAATTTTATTATATTGTTTTTCAAAATCACTAAATTATGTTTTTTTTTTTTAATTCCAAAAACTATTCAATAAACGTTCTCTTTAAAAAACAATCCCAATTTGAATTTCATTTGTGGCATGCTTTTGATGGATTAAATTTTACTTATTTTTGTCGATGGCACAATATTTTTGTAGTCATACATACAGTGGCTCAAACGTATAATTGGACACTAGGTATGAGATCACTCAAATGGCGATTTTTTCATATCAATGAAATTAATTCTAAAAAATTTTGATGCGGGGTTGTAGATGATTAAAAAAGCTTTAAAACAATGTATAATACTTAACATGTTTTATTCAAAACTATTTTTAAAATAAGAAAAACAAAACTAACAAATTTCATCACAAACGCATAATTGGACACTTAAATATTTTTTACCGTATTGGTACTTGGAAGCAAAACCCTTTGCTTTTATTACTGTTTCCAAACATCGCGGCATCGACTGCACGAGATTGGCGCAAAATTCCGGAGTAAAAGCAAATGTGTCCAATATGTTTAATTTATCGGCACTTTGCTTCACATTTTGCTTTAAAATGTCCAAATATTGGAATCGTTTCATTTTACCCTCTATAAAATGAATGTTCCCTCCCCACACCATCACCGACCCTCCCACATGTTTGACCGTAGCCTGAGTGTTATTAGGCAAAAACTCAGTATTTGGCTTACGCCAAACGTACTGCTTTCCTTCGCATCCATACAAATTAAACTTACTCTCATCAATAAAGAGTACCTACATATAGCAAAGGTTAAAATGTTAAAAACAATTAAATTAAATAAGTGTTTGCAAGATTACCGTGCTCCAAAAGTCAGAATCTTTTAATAAATATTCCTTACAAAGTTCCAACCGTGCAATTTTATTTTTTTACTGATATAGGGCTTTTTTCTGGCTATTTGTCCATGTAAATCAATCTTCCTGAACACGTTTCGAATGGTCTCGGCACAAACATCTTTTTTCAAATTGCATTTAACCATATTCTTCAATTCAATCGCCGTGGTGAATGGCTGTGCTTTAATTTCCCTCAAAACAACCGCTCATCATAATCATTTAATCATTTCTTTCCTTAACCAATACGACTTTTATTTTCTACTTGAAAATTTTGCTGATACCTTTGAATGATAGCATGAACTGTGGACGAGTATCACTGATTTGACGCTCTAATTTACCCTCGCCGTGTAATCTTATAGTTATATAAAGCCGTGTTTCCCAAGTTGTTTGTTTTTTTCTTTGATCCATTGCAATCCTGATCCGCACTTTTAACACTACACTTTCACAATGATTCATCATTTGTATTTGAATAGCCATGTACTCACTTAGCAGAAAAAATAACGGTCCAAGGAACCGTTTTACAACTATAAATCGTTATCAACATCATGTGTCCAATTATGCGTTTGTCATGAAATTTGTTAGATTTATTTTCATTTCCCATTTTAAAAACGTTTTTTACTAAAACACGCTACGTATTATACATTGTTTGAAAGCTTTTTGAATCATCTATAACCCCGCATCAAAATTTGTTAGAACTATTTTCACTGAAACGAAAAAAGCGCCATTTGAATGATCTTATACTTAGTGTCCGATTATACGTTTGAGCCACTGTATGTATTTTTATATAATTTTCGTACACATGTAACAAAAATTAATGAATGATTATTTACATTACTATTAATTTATCATGAACGTTTAAATGATATAATTTTATTATTAAAACAAATTGTAATTACTTTTCCGAAATAGAAACAGATATGAAAAACGATTTAATATAAATGTGGCCAACGATGCATATTAATAAAAATCGCGTTAAGCACCAATGAAAATAAAATACAAAACATTAATAAATGTGCGTGTGTGCTATACATACACACACACACTGTGTGTGCATGTATATATTGATATTAAAAGCTCAATAATCAATTAATCAAAGAACATGAAATCAGCATTAACATAACAACAACACTGTTATAATGAGTTAATAAAATGTACGTATTAATTTTTAACAATTTTTCACTTTTAACACAGATTTTGTTATTTTTGCAAACGCAGCATTTTTTAATCAACTCCACCGAGCCTTGAGAATAAATAAAAACAAGTAATAAAGCATAACAGAATGGCAAATAAAACACGTTATTTGTTAATAAATAAACTGTTATTTATGTAAATAAATGTGCGACATGCAAGTGCATGTTTAAATAAAACTATATATGTTTACAATAACAAAATTGCATATTAATGGCCAGTTTAGTAGCTTCTCTCTATATCCATATATTCGTATGCATGTATGTACTTATACTCTTCTAATCGATACTCTTACTCTCCAAATTCTTTGCCTTGTTTACAAAAAATATTTGCTTCAGTTACAAAATAAATAACGCAAAGCAATTAATGTGTTTAAATTTTTGTATTTTTTAATGATTTATTTCATATTTTCATTTAATAAAATCGTTTTTTTTATAAAAAAAAAAAAACTTTCAAAATATTCAGCTTTCATATACAGGTAAACCTCCTACAACGCGGTTTCCAAAATGCGAACATTTTCTTACAACGCGGTTTCCTATAACGCGTTTTCCTATGTATTTTAATTTGAAAAAGCGTTTCTTCCCCAAATAAAATTCTTTGCATGTAGTCAACGACACAATTAAAAAGGGGCTTCCCCGCAGTTCTAACATCACACAACGATTTATGCTTCTTTCATTTGATGTAATAATTTTTTTGTTAGTTTGTTGTCGGCATTGCAAATAAAAACATGAATCTAAAGCGTGTAAAAAATTGCGCAAAAATATTCAGTCAAATTCCAGTTAAATTACATATAAAAAATTTGTGAAATAGTTGTTGTTTTTTTCGTAAAATAGTTTTGATAAAATTATTTTAAGGTGAATAAGTAAGTTTCTTTTAAACCTTATTTATATGTGTATGTTCATATATAACTTTATTTACATAAATGCAAAAACATTTTTTTTAATTAAGCAACAAAAATGCCGAATGAAAAAAAAACGCCGTTAAAACGAAAATTTTTTTCCATTGAATTGAATATACAAATTTTGGATCGACTTCAAAATCGGGAGAGGATAAGTGATATTGCCGGACATTTTAGCTTAAATGAGTCAACAATAAGAACTATCAAGCAAAACGAAGAAAACATAAGAAGTTTGGTAGCATCTGGATCCTCTGTAGTCGCGAAAGTAACTGCTCGTCCTAGACCGCAGATAATGGAGAAAATGGAGCAATCGCTTATGGTGTGGATAGAAGATATGACAAAAAAAAAAACGATTGCCCTTAGATGGGAATGTAATTAAGCATAAAGCACTAAAAATATTTAATTATTTAAAGGAAACAGGACAATCGTCTATCGATGAAGTCAATCATCAGTTCGTAGCTAGTAATGGATGGTTTGGAAAATTCAAAAAAAGACATGCATTCACAATTCAAAAATACAGGAAGAAAGTGCATCCGCAGAAGCAGCTGCAGCAAGAAAAATCCAGCAGAGTTTGAAAAAATTATTAAAGGAAATGGTTACTTACTTGAACAAGTCTTCAACGCAGATGAGACAGGCTTGTGGTGGAAAAAAATGCCTTCAAGAACTTCTATTTCGAAAAACGAAAAAAGAGCTCCTGGTTTTAAAGTTTCGAAAGATCGAATAACATTATTGCTATGCAGTAATGCGTCTGGTGATTTTATGACCAAACCAATGTTTATTAACCGACCATTAAATCCAAGATGTATGAAACAATGCAACAAAAACAACCTTCCAGTGTATTGGAGAGCCAATAAAATATCATGGATGACTGCCAGTTTATTTAATGATTGGTTTTATCATTGCTTTGTTCTTAACGTAGAAAATTATCTAACAAAGAACTTAGCATTTAAAATTTTACTACTTTTAGATAATGCACCATCCCATTCGACTGGTTTAATCATCCTAATGTTCAAACCGAATTTTTACCGCCCAACACCACATCGGTATTACAGCTTTTAGATCAGGCATAATAGCAGCATGCAAAGCTTACTACATTCGGAATTCCTTTGAGGTAATATTAGAGAAGATGGAGTCAGCAAATATTACGGTTAAAGAAGTCTGGAAACAATTTACAATTTTAAAGTCCGTTGAAATTGTTGATACGTCATTTAAAGAAATTCGTCCTTCAACACTAAAAGCTTGCTGAAAAGCACTAATACCGGAAATAGACCTTCAGGGCACTGCTTCTACACCAATAGAGGATGAATATAGGAAAATAGTGAGATTGGCACATAGAGTAGAAGGTGATGGATTTGATGAAATAACAATGGCTGATATTCAAGAATTAGTTGCGGACGACGAAATAAACGAAGCAGATTTAGTGGCAATGACAGATAAAGAATCAGTTAGAAATAGCTCTGACGATCTTTCCGATGTTAAAAATAAAAGCTTTTCCCTAAAAAATGTCGAGAAAATATTAAATATGGCAAAGCAGTTGGAAGAACACATTTTCGAGAACGAGCCTTTAAGTAACAGAGCAGAAATATTGAAACGAAATCTTCAAAACAATTTAGCTCCCCATCAAGAAATTTATAAAGATTTGCGCAGTAAGAGCAAACAAACTTCAATGCACAATTCTTTCAAAGCAATAGTCGTCGAAAGGATGCCCGAATCTGATAGTGTATCGAGTTCAAACCCCTTTTTTGTATTGAGTTCATATCTCCCACAACGCGATTTCTTATAACGCGGAATTTTCTAGGAACCTAACTACCGCGTTGTAGGAGGTTTACCTGTATAGTGGTTAAATGCACAAAAGCGAAAAGGGATCAACTTATTTAAATATTATTATAACAATTACTTATAGATACCTATGTATGTATGTATGTATTTAGCAAGTACTGTACTTTTGAAGTACAGTGGTCGAAAAAACTATTCGACATCTCATGTTATTTTCGTAAATCTTCTTAAAATGTTTATATACAAAGTAAAAACATTGTGCATTTTTGAATTATTTGGCCAAGTTAACAAAAACTACTGAATATTCAAAGCAAAAAAAGTATTCGACAACCATCGTTTTTTTCTATTCTTTTGCTAATAGGTTTGTTTATGGTTTATATTTTTACTGTTATTAGTACCCCTAGAATTTAGGTTTGTAATTCAAAACACTTTTTGTCAATAATATGCATAAGATCGTAAAAATGGGACGCAAAGAATAATACACCTCTGTCGATATAAGAAATTTCATAATTCATCATTTTAAATCGGTAAAATCTGAAAAGGTCATATCAGAAATATTGAAAAAATCAAGAGTAATGTTCGCTATATAATAAAAAATAAAAACAAAAGTGAGAAAACTACGGTAAACAAGGTTAGAAGTGGTCGTCCTTGAAAACTTACAGAAGCAGATGAACGACGAATTGTGCATGAAGTGAAAAAGATGCCAAAATGAAAAAATTAATGCCTCTACACAAGCCAAAAGTAATAAATTAAAAAATCACGATTTCTATGCTAGATTTACCAGCAAGATAGCCTACATTTCTTTGTACCTTGACGACAACAAACAGTTTATTGCTGTCAGGGCAATAAGATGCATGAAATACGCGTTTTAAAAACGCAATAATAAAAGTAGAAGAATGTAAGGATTGATATAATTTTTAACTTTTAAATTATTTTTCCTTATATTTTTCTACTTTCATTACTTTTTATGTTGTTCTTATAAAGGGTGCGCCATCTAACGTTTTTTTTCAACCAGTGCTTATTTCATGAATGGTAACACTTAGCTCATGTCAGATTTGACAGATAATTAGTTTTATGCTTCCGCTGAACGAATATGGTTGTTTATAAGCTTGAACAACGCTGGGCACTATTGCGACATTACTTTGAAAATCATGGTAATGTTGCAGAATGTGTGCGATGTGTTCAGATGAAGCTCATTTTGATCTTGACGGGTATGTAAACAAGCAAAATTGTCGCATTTGGGGCACAGAAAACCCGCACGCATACATTGAAAAGCCGATACACCCAAAACGATGGTGCGGATTTTGGTCCAGAGGCGTAATTGGGCCAATTTTCTTCGAAAATGAGCAAGGAGTGGACGTTACAGCCAATGGCGATCGTTATCGGGCCATGTTGAACAAATTTTTGTTCACAAAAATTGAAGAGGAGGATATTAGCAACATTTGGTTTCATCAGGACGGCGCTACGTGCCACACAGCCGAAGCTACACTCGATGTCTTGCGCCCTATTTTTGAAGATTGCATTATCAGCCGCAGAGCTGATGTCGTTTGGCCACCTCGGAGCTGCGATTTGACACCGTTGGACTATTATTTGTGGAGTGCCGTCAAATAAGCCAGAGACAACTGACGCTTTAAAAGACAATATCCGTGAAGCCATTGGTGAAATGCAGCTGCATACAATCGATAATGTGCTTAAAAATTGGACCGATCGTGTAGACTACTGCATGGCCAGCCTAGCCAGCCATTATAATGAAATTATTTTCCATTGTTAACCGGAAGGATTGTACCTTCAAATAAAAAAAGAAATTTGAGAAAATTGATTTGGCGGACCCTTTATATAAAATTTTTAAATAATAATTATTTTTTGGAAGCTGTATGTAGACTTTTTTCCTATGAATTTTTAACATTTTTGTTATTGTTGTTTTCATTATTATGTAAATGAATTACTTTTTATTTTATAAATAAACTAATTTATAAATGCCCCTTAAATATTAATAAGGGGTGTTTTTTTATAGAGGTATAGAAGTTTAAGTTGCAATAAAATAACGATGGATTATTCGATTGACATGAATTTTATTTATACGAAAGATAATCATGTAACATTACATTTTTAATTATGATTTCTGGCATATGACCGCCACTGCTGGCGGGGATGTAGTCCAATCTGTACGTTCAATTTTCGATATCTTTTTCCAACATTTGTGGCCGTATATTGGCAATAACACGGCGAATGTTGTCTTCCAAATGGTCAAGCGTTTGTAGCCTTACCGCATAGACCAATGACTTTACATAGCCCCACAGAAAGTAGTCTAGCGGTGTTAAATCACAAGATCTTGGAGGCCAATTCACAGGTCCAAAACGTGAAATTAGGCGGTCACCAAACGTGTCTTTCAATAAATCTATTGTGGCACGAGCTGTGTGACATGTTGCGCCGTCTCGTTGAAACCACATATCCTGGACATCATGGTTATTCAATTCAGGAATGAAAAAGTTAGTATTAATGGCTCTATACCGATCACCATTGACTGTAACGCTCTGGCCACCATCGTTTCTGAATAAGTACGGACCAATGATTCCACCAGCCTATAAAGCGCACCAAACAGTCAGTTTTTTTGGATGTAACGGTGTTTCCACATACACTTGAGGACGTAGCCATTCAACCAAAAGTGCGCTTTATCGCTAAAAAGAATTCGCTTATGAAAATCGGGAACAACGGTAATCTTGCTTTGGGTACATTCGACGAATCTACGCCGGGCGTGAGTCTATTCGTGATGAATTGTCAAACCAAACTGAGAATAAATCACTTGACAGTTGTTAAATCGATCGCCATCTTGAAAAAAAGCCAAAGCCAACTTAAAGTTCTATACATCTATAAAAAACACGCTTTATAAACATTTTTTAATTTTCTTCACAATCTCTTTAAAACCCCCAAATTAAAGGCTGTATGTAGACTTTTTCCTTGACTGTATATCAATACCGTTATACCGAGTTAATGTAAAGGAAATGGCAATAAATTAAAACGAAACTACGACAACATTTTTAACGTAACTACTGAGCTGTATTGAATTGAGTAAATACTTAAAAAGTTTTTAATAAATTTTCATGTAACTTTTGTTATCAAATGTATCCCTTTTTCAAATTATTTGTTGTATTGACTTTCAATTTGTTGGGATTGAGAGGGTTTAAGAAAATGTCAATCAGTGTTTGTATAAAATTTAAATCAAAACAAATGCTGTTTCTTTCTATCCTTTTCACAAACATGTATGCTTATTACACGCCGCGTGTGTAGTAAAAGTGGTTGCCATATTTTTTTAAGCAAATACTATATATTCAGAAAAATCCTTTCAAAAATATTTCTACTATACATATACGAGGGTGGATTGATAATGAAGCTACCTAAGTAGGAAAAAACAATTTTTTTTTCAAAAACCATTCATTTCTCAACATAGTCTCCTTTTAGCTTAGTAAGACGATTTTCCAACTTTTTTATCCCATCTGAATAAGACGATTTTGGGAACTCCTCCAAATACGCATTAGTTTCGGTAATCGCTTCGTCGTTTGAGATGAAACTTTTTCCAGCGAGCCAATTTTTCAAGTTTGGAAACAGGAAAAAGGCACTAGGGGCTTAATCTGGACTATAAGGTGGATGATCAACCAATTCGAAGTGGATTTCTTCTAGTTTTAGCATCGTATCTAATGCTGTGTGAACCGGTGCGTTGTCTTGAAGAAAGAGCACTTTTTTCTTGTTTAAATGTGGTCGTTTTTCCTTGATTGCATCAACCGATTAATCCAATAATGCACGATAATATTCTCCTGTGATTGTGGATCCCTTTTCAAGATAATCGATGAGCAATATTCCGTGTGCATCCCAAAATACAGTGGCCATAACCTTGGCAGCCGATTTCGCTGTCTTCGCCTTCTGCGGAGCACTTCCACCAGCTTCCACCGATTGCTTCGATTGATTTTTGGTTTCAGGTGTGTAGTGCTGGACCCACGTTTCATCAACAGTTATTAATCTACGCCAACAATCAGCAGGATTATGCTTTATCATATCCAAACAACGCTGTGAAGTGATCTTTCGAACTCGTTTTTGTTCAACACTGAGCAAACGCGGCACCCATCTTGTCGATAGCACACGTTCATATGATATGTTTACCATTTCAGCAATCTCACGGATTTTGTCCCGGCGATCATTGATAACGATATCGAGGATTTTCTTGATAAATTCTTCAGTAACCACCTCTTTTGGCCTTCCTATTAATGGTATTGTTGCAGTGCTTGTTCGGCCCCGTTCAAATTCAGCAACCCAATATTTGACCATATAATCTGACGGAGCAGATTCGCCGTAATGTTTATCAAGCTTTTCTTTTGTCTCTTTCACCGTTCTGCCTTTCAAATAATAGTTTAATCACTACACGAAATTCACTTTTTCCATTTTCCAAGAAACACAAAAGTTGCTTACGAGTACTAATCGTAACTTATCGATGAATTTGGCTAAAATTTTAACAGCTGACGTTTGACAGATCGTAATTTCTAAGAAAGAAAAAGTTTTTGTGTTTGTGCTGCCATCTAGCGCTAGGTGGCTTAAAAGTCAATCCTCCCTCGTATATAAAGTAGTAGTATATTTTTAGTATATTTTTTAAATTAAATAAGTGTTTATTTAGGAAGAGAAAATTTCTTAAATTTCAATTTATGCTTGTTTTCTTCTGTTATTGCCTAAAATTAATTTTGTTTAACCCTATAACTTATCATTATTATCATTATCGTCCTGACCCGGCACTCTTGCAGGACACAGCGGCCAACGGGATTTATTGTGCTCCTTTCGGTGTGAAGTTTGTTCAGCAAATTTGTAACCATAATGGTGTACATGTCTTCCTAAGCATTTCCATCTATAGCTATCAAGAACGCCACATTCACACAACATGTGTTCCGCCATCTCTATTGCGCTATCCTCCTATTTTATAAAGTTTGTCAAAAAAAAAACGGCATATTTTTGTTAGTGATTTAAAAAATAAGTCATTTGTTAGTCTCTTTTTTTGTATTATTTTGTCAATTGTGTTGGCATAAAATGTTTGTAATATTGTCTTGATTTTATGTGACATAATCTTGACAATATATTTGAATCTGTTTTTTCTGATTTAAATTTTTTATGATTTTATATTACATAAGTTTTCAGCAGGAATTATTTTTCGTTTTTCTTTTTTTTACATTTTCTCTCATAGAGAAAATTTGTTAAAAAGGATTGAATTTTTTTTTTTTTTTTTTTTTTTTTTGACTGGTAGTCAGTTTATTTGGTGAAGTTTTTATAGTATTTAAACAAAAATTGTTTATTCTGCATAAGTTTTGCAGAATAAACAAAGTCTCTGTCTTTTAACTGTGATATACGAAATGTCACTTAAATAGCGAAAACCCAAAATACTAGAGGCGTTATTGTTACAGCTTGGGTAAGTGATATTACGGCATACAAAGCTGTAAGAAAGGCCTGTAGGAATGATAAAAGAAGGACATTTAGCGCTTCTGTTCAGGAGGCAGAGACGGCTGTGGAAGCATAGAATATTCAGAGATTGTACATGATAACCTGTAAGCTTGCAGGTCACAAATTTCTTCAAAACCGAACTTCTGAGCTCGAATGTACAACAACGCACCAGATAGAAGGAGCACAGTGAGACCACAGTTAATTATGTACCCCTTTCCTGACATCGCACAAATAATGCCAAAATAAAGGCGATTGCGGGGAACAGAGGGAGATGGAGAAAGTTTGTGGAGGCTCTTTGCTCTAAATAGGAGCCTTACCCGAACACAAGAGTTGGGTGATACAGAAAATGAAAGATCTTCTTCTCGTATACTGCATTGCAATAAATAAAACAATAGCCGTTAAAAGGAAAGCCCATGGCCTCCAACAGACATACAGTGCTCGGAGCAGGCGTCCACCAGATCAACTCGGCCTTTAAGAAGAAAGAGTTGGACTGATGATTAAGCTCCAATCTTCGTCAAACTTTCCACAATTGTGTTTCCCTTGCTGGTCTTCTGTTTCCGCACCCATATTAGAGTAACATTCAAATCATTCAACGACTAGAAACACTTTCGGACCTTTGTTAATGTGGTAAATATACCTGCTATTAAAGGTATCTCAGCCTTGCTGTCAGTTGCTATTAAAATAGCCCTACGGAATATCAACAATCCAACCAAATGCACAAAAAAAACAAATTTGAACAACAAGCTGTCTTTATATCAAATTATTACTAATGATGTAGAAATGAGCCCCAAAAATGGAATGATTAAAACTAAAACTTGTTTATTATTTATCTCACAATATCAGTTTAACTTATGAAACGGAATAGAAAACTATAATCAAAAGGTATACCTAATAGAAGCGATTCATCATCAGCCACGAAACATTAGCATTTAGAGCCTATTTGATATAACGGGTCCGCCATCTAACGTTTTTTTTTCAACTAGTGCTTATTTCGTGAATGGTAACACAGATAATTAGTTTTATCCTTCCGCTGAACAAATATGGTTTTGTATACGCTTTTCTCGCTTCGCTAAGTGGGCCTGCGCTCGACTTACAGTAGATGCCGATTTTGCCAAAAAAATCATCTTTTCAGATGAAGCCCATTTTGATCTTGGCGGGTATGTAAACAAGCCATATTATTGCATTTGGGGCACAGAAAACCCGCACGCATACATTGAAAAGCCGATACACCCAAGACGAGTCACTGTTTGGTGCGGATTTTGGTCCAGAGGCATAATTCGAAAATGTGCAAGGAGTGGCCATTACAGTCAATGGCGATTGTTATAGGGCCATGTTAAACGAATTTTTGTTCACAAAAATTGAAGAGGAGGATATTAGCAACATTTGGTTTCAACAGGACGACGCTACGTGCCACACAGCCGAAGCTACTCTCAATGTTTTGCGCCCTATTTTCGAAAAAAAAAATTTGTTTGGCGGACCCTATATTATAAAAAAACATATTTCACGTGCCATTTTATACATCATTAGGAAAAAAATTACAATTTCCCATATTTGGAAAAAAAAACGTTAACAAATGAAAAATTTATAAAATGATGTCAGTTTGACATGTGATGAATGGTTATGGTCATAAGTTTAAAAATTATTTTTTTTTCTCTTCTATTCTTCAACGTTAAATAATGACCAGCAAAATTTGTCATAAAATTTTAATAGAAGCGAGAAAAGAACCGACATTTATAAAATGAATTATAGGTTTAAACAAATAAAATAAATAATAAATAAACTAGTAATGGAAATGGTGTAAGACATTTGTTCCTCGTTTGTTCAAACGAGCACATCTTCAAAAAGTGTCATTTTAGACAATATTTTTGGAAATGACAGTGCTTTACTTCGTTTATCGTGGTAAAATTTATTTGGACTTAGAAATGAGTAAAACATCTGAAGAAACACGCTCGATAAATATGGCGCAATGGTTTCAAACTCACTTCGCACTAAGGTCTCATTAGACCAATAATCCCGGCCCGGGAATTCAACTCTAACTCTGCTGCCAAAGCACATATCCAAGTTTCTAACATCCAGGACCGAAGATGTTTCTCCGACCACCCTGCGTAGAATGGATAAATTTCCCGACGTATTTCGGGATCTCTTGGCGGAAAACTTTGCCACCTAACATGTCGCGACTCTCATGACATAAATGTGAAGTGGTGTTAAACCAAAGCCACTGTTGGACATTTTCTCATTGCACAGTTATACCGTGGCAGGCCAGTCTCTGTACTCTGTCTAATTTAATCACCAAGCTATCGCCTCACTAGTGATAATGAACCGAATAATAGCGTCATAAGACCATAATGTCATTCTCAGCAAAAGGCCACATATCTTTCCGTAGGAACAGCGACTTGCCTAAAAGTCCCTTGTCGCCTTGGTCTAGGCGGTACCATTGTGCGAGTCCCAGAATGACACCTAGATACTCTTAATCCTTAGAAGTGGTGATAATAGTACCCACAAAAAATACAGTCACATGATAACTTGTGTCTCCTTGTAAAACGTATGACAACGGTTTTTGAGGGATACACCGAGAGCCCTTCTGAAGTACACAAATTTGACACTTCGCCCAGGGTAAACACATGAAACCTCACAACGTAATCTCATATTTTCTACGAACAGTTATAACGATGTCATCAGTGTAACCAATAACACTGACCTATAAGCCAACATAGTGAGCAAGGCATCAACTGCTATTGTCCATAACAATGGAGAAAGTACTCCCTCATGAAGGCAACTCTTTGACGCGCTAACCGTGGACTTCTCGCCATCAAGAGACGAGCATATGATCCTGCTCCTAAGTAAAGAACGTGTCCAAGCTATAACTGACTTTTCCACTCCCTTTCGTTCTAATAACCTAGAAATGGAGCAAAAAGCTGTATTTTCGAAGGCTCCCTGAACACGTAAGAAGGTACGTAGAGCCAATATTACCCAGAAGAGTATAAGTACCACCCTCAGAGCATCCCCTACATAACCTTTCAGTGGCCGATCTCTTCGCGAACTGACTTCGATGAAGAAGGTACTTTCACCTTGTATTGACATAAATGAGTCTTTCAATCGTTTTCAGAAGAAAGGATGAGGGACTGATAGGTTCATACGATTTGGGAAGATCACTAGGCTTACGGTTCAGCCTCGCAAATCATGTCTTTTGCGAACTCAACACAGTCAAAATTGTAAAAAATCGCCAATACACATCGAGATAGATGTACTCTTGGCTACGTAGCTTTTGCAAATGTCAAGCTTAAAAAATCGTAACGATGGGACTGCCACACGGGGGCTATCCCAGTAACTTTTTGATCAAGGTAATATGGTTCCAACAGAATGGTGCCACTTACCACACAACCAATGAAACAATTCCCTTTTGTGCAAGAAATTCAATGGCCATGTTACCTCATATCTTGGCGATGTTAATTGGACGGCATAATCATGTGATTTAACACCGTTGGACTTCTTTCTTTGGAGATATTTAAAGCAAAAGCGTACGCCAATAAGCCAAGAATGATTCAAGAGCCAAAGAATGATATAATTCGGCAAATTAATCACATTGAACCTCAATTATGTTTCAGAGTTATTGAAAAAATGGACCGACGGATAAGGGTATGCCACTGAAGCCGTGACGAGCATTTGGTCTATATTTTGTTTCACACATAATTGTCATAGATTCTTCTACCATAGAAAATAGTATTAAGATAATTATCTGGAAACTTTTTGTTTTATTTACAATTAACATCATGCATCTGGGTTGGACCACCCTTTATTTCCTAATACCATGTTCACACGACAACGTTTTCTCGTAATATGCTCTCTCTATTCATAACTCAATTCCCACTTATGTGTAGCATTACGAAGAAATGTAACTCCCCATACAAGATTTTGAGAGCGAATCACCCAAATTGTAAGTAATTAAGTTTTAATTACCATAATATTGATCCCTAATTTTCCAATTGTCCACTCTAAAGTAATCTATTTAATTCCCTAAATTTTTTTCCATTTCTTAGAACACAATTTACCGACAAATAATATAAGAAGAAAGGGAGAAGGAGAACCATCAAAACGAATTACGAGAATGAGTTTTTTTAAGCGAACAACGTAACTCGTGTGAACATGTTATTAAATGCCAATTTTTTTTTTTAAGTAAAACTCATTTTTTTTCCATTTTAAAGCACCATAAATTATATTCCTTTAATTTTACCATTCTTAGTATCTTAACAATTTAACACATCATTTCGCTAAATGTAAATTAACAATTAAATCTTTAAATGTAAAGCGACTGCTACAGGCATCAAGCTCATACTTCAATCTATGTATGTGCATTTGTTTATTTGCTTACAACAAAATACTCACGCCATGCGTTGTGCGGGATATTGAAGAATTTGAAAATTTAAATAACTCACACAAACACAAATATTACAGCATAAGCTTGATGTGTGTAGCGGCCGCATAAACAGAAGCTTAAACATATTTCGCTTTACTTCAAAGCTATATACACTTAACATACGAGGGATACTATTTATATTTCGGGAATAGCAAATAATAACCAATATATTTAAATGAAAATGTTTTTATTGTTTTTCAAAATATTTCCCTCGACGATCAATATATTTTTGTATTCGTTCAAACCATTTCTCAAAACGGTTTTTCCATTCCTCTTGAGGCAATTCCAAAATATGGTATTTGAACGCTTCAACTGCTTTTTTAGCGCTCGTAATCGTAAACTGCGTGGTCAGTTTATTTTTGATTTGGGGAAACAAGAAGAAGTCATTTGGAGCCAAAGCAGGACTGTACAGAGGATGAGACATCAGATTCAATGTTTTGACTGCTCACAAATTCACCTGTTTGAGGAGATGTGTGAGAGCTCGCATTGTCATGATGGAGAATGATGATGGTCAAGCGCAACAGTGGCCACATGACCCATTCGGCCGTAGAAACATCGACCATGTGCTTCGCTGTGCTTTTTCCACGAACAACTTTATTTAGATTTATCTCGGCCTGGAATACCAACACGGTCGATTGCTGTTTTCTATCCAGCTTATACACATATATCTATGATTCGTCACCTGTCACGATTTTAAAGACGTCTCTTGAAGCCACACGGTCGAACTTTTCAATCATTTCCTTACACCAATACACGCGATCCTTTATTTTAAACGATTGATAGGTTGTGGGGTATCCAACGAGAACAACTAAGTGTTCATGCAAAATTCCTCTGTCTCACAATATAACACATGACGATCTTGTATTATCAGTTCACCCACTGCATTGATCTTTTGTGGCACAACAACCGATTTTGTGACGACCTTCACTGAATTCGTCGGCGGCCGAACTACGACCACGATTGAATTTACTATACCAGCGATATACTGTGGTTTTTGATGGTGTTTTATCGCCATACAAAGAGTTGAGTTCATCGATACATTCTTGTTGAGATAATTCACGTCGAAAGTTGTGAAAAATAATTCAATGAAAACCTTCTCTTGAAATTTCCATTTTTTGGCCAAATTGATTTTTTTAACTCACTGTAAACAAAACAAATAGCACTTGTACATCACAACGTTGTGACAAAAACGTCAAACTTTATTATGGTGTTGCCAGATCTTAGCTGTTAACATTACGAGTAGTATTGCCAGTTCTCGAAATATAAATAGTACCCCTCGTATATGCAATAATGTGAGTGCGTGTATACTTGTAATAAAAATCTTAATCATCATATTGCCTTTTGCTTTTTTACAAACTTTGCCTTCTACTGTGTCTCTCTCTCTCTCTCTCTCTCTCTCTCACTCTCTACCTTACTTTAGTCTTCTTCACAATAGATTTAATTTGTCGCATAATGGCTGCCTGACATTATGAAACAAATGGGAGAGGATACTAATTTTAGTAACGGTTACTTTGTTTTGTTCTCTTTTTTTGTATTTGTTTTTGTTTTTGTTTTTCTTTGTTATTTATTATAAATACCGTTGGAGGAGCAGTAAACGAAAAACAAAAACAACATTTTTTAATTCACTTTTGTTTGTTGTTGCTATTGTTTTGAATTGTTCCTTCTAGGGAGAGAGGCATTACAATTCTTTTACTGTAATTTTATGATTTTTTTAATATTTTCTTTTCTTAGCAAATGCATCCCTGAGGATATACTAATGTATTTGCAAATAAAGTCATAAGTATATATGTATGTATATATATATGCATATACATTATATACACATACATACATACATACATGTACAAATAAACAAACATATTTTGGTATACTTATATTTGCTTATTTATTTTTTTGCTTTCTTTTTTTCATGGGTATGCCTATAGATATGTGTGTGTCTACTAGGGTCTTAACCCGGGAATTCGCGGGAATTTCAGTTGTTAAAATTTCTCACTCTCCCGGTATTATTTTCTGGGATTCTGGGAAGTAATAAAATAATTTTTAGCAGCTGTTTTTCTATGTTTAGGAAATAGACGTTCATATTCCTACGAGAATTTGTTTACTTCTTCAACAATACAAATATCGTCACTTAGAATCAAAAAGGACGTAAGCGACAAAAAACTGTAAATCGACTTTTTGATTGATTATGACGTAATCAGCCAAAATACATCATAATCAATCTAAAAATATATATGTATGTATTTCAATGTTCTGTCGCTTACTGCCTTTTGGATTTTAGGTGACGATATGTATTAACAACGAAGTTTTCCTTAAAACAAAAATCGATACATGTAAGGAAAAAATACGAATTTTTAAAAATGGATTATGTGGAAATTTCGTCAGAAGTAATCTAATAATACTGCTAAATATTTGCTGCTTATGTGCAAAGACGATCTCATGTAATGACAAAATCAGACCATTGTGTCATAGGAAATCCTTACATAAAATATATGGGGGAAAATGAGGTAACTGAACGTGAAAATCAGAAAAAATCCCCGTCAAACGTAATAAAAACGTAGCCTACATTACATTCATTTTCAGTTGGAGAGAAGGCTTACATATGTAGCTCACTTAGCAGCTGTTGATAGATATTCCATTAGATTAATTAAAAGAAGTGAGTACATACTTACATACGTGAATCAAGGGCATATGCAAATCAATTGGTCTACCAAAAAACGAATACGGAATGCTAAATATGTCACCCAGTGGTAGGAATATGTCACCAAGTGTCATAAATCTATTAAGAAAACCACATGCACACAATATGTATTCCGCTGTCTCCGATGCCTGCGGGCATAATCTAGAAACAGCCACATTTGTGTCACCATCCTCTTCAGGCAATTTCCCAATCCTTGATTATATTGAAGATGATAGTAAGTGGTGCAGCACTGCAATGTTCCGGACCGATATTGGCCGTCATGGAACCCTTTCTGGCCAATGCATCCGCTACCTCATTACCATCTAATCCACAGTCACCAGGTACCCAAAACAACTGGACTTTATTACCAAGCAAAAGCTTTTGCAATGTGTCGTAGCAGTATTTGACCAGTCTGGAGGTCACTCAATTCGAGCCAAGTGCATTTAAATCAGCTTGATTGTCAGAGAATATATTAATCGTCTTACCCTTGATCCTACTGTCTAGATTGATCTACGCAGTGATCTTCCCAGTAGAATCAACAAGTCGCGGTTGGGTCCATGAACACCAGCATTGACAGAGTCATTCATTTTGAAGCCATCGGTATACCAGTTTAGATCAAACTCACTTCGAACTAAGGTCCCTACAATCCGCTCCGGGTATTCAACTCTGAAACTCCTGCCAAAACACAGACCACCCTGCGTAGAAGGAAAGACTTACCAACGCATTTCGGGAAAAATTTTTTTTTGGTGAAAAATTTTGTCGCGAAACATGCCACCATCCTCATCACATGGATGTAAAGCGGTGTTAAACCAACAAGGCTTCTAAAGCAGCTGTTGGACATGTTCTCATTGCCACAGTTATACCAAGGCAGGCGAGTCTCTGTCATACCTCATGTCATACCCCTATTCTGGACGGCACCAATGTGCGAGTTCCAACTAAGAATTTTATCCAGAATGACACTTGGATACTTAACCTCCTTAGAAAATTTGATGGTGGCACCCATAAAAGAAATACAGTCACATGATAACTTATATCTCCTTGTGAAGGGTACGACAACCGTTTTTGAGGAATTCAACGAGAGCCCTTCCTACGCACACCAATTTGACACCTCGCTCAGGGATCACAAAACGTACTTTCATATTTTCCACGTACTGTTATAACAAGATCGTCATTACACATAGCCAACAAGGTGAGCAAGCTATCAACTGCTACCGTCCATGACAATGGAGAATATTACACACCTTGAAAGCACACACCTTTCGACGCCATCACAGTGAATTCCACCCCATCAAGAGACAAGCTGATGATTCTGTTTCTAAGCATGGAACTTATCCGAATTATAAATGACTTATCCACCCATTTTCGTTACAACGACCTAGCAATGGTTCCAAACCCTGTATTGTCAAAGGCGCCCTGAATATCTACGAAGGCACACTTTCCTATCAGAAGTGAAAACAAAGAATCCTCAGTTAATCCTCCCCCCCCCCCACCACCCACCACTCACGTACACGAACTGATTCGTATCAAAAGGGCATTCCACAAGGTACCTCTTCCTTATATATTATACATTGCCTTCAAAAAAAAGGATGAGAGACTGATAGGTCTATACGACTTGAGAAGATCACCTGCTTCCCTCTAAAAGCTCTTTTGCAAAAGAGTCGGAAATATCCCATGATGAATGCGGCAGATTTTTAATAAAAATGGTCTTAAAAACATGAGATATCTGAAAATATTAGCTACGAGGGCGGATTGATATTGAAGCTACCTGAGTAGGAAAAAAATCTTTTTTTTTTTTCAAAAACCATTCATTTCTCAACATGGTCTCCTTTTAGCTCAATACACTTAGTAAGACGATTTTCCAACTTTTTTATACCATCTGAATAAGACGATTTTGGGAACTCCTCAAAATACGCATTAGTTTCGGTAATCACTTCATCGTTTGAGACGAATCTTTTTCCTGCGAGCCATTTTTTCAAGTTTGGAAACAGGAAACAGTCACTAGGGACTAAATCTGGACTATAAGGTGGATGATCAACCAATTCGAAGTGGATTTCTCGTAGTTTTAGCATCGTGTCTAATGCTGTGTAAACCGGTGCGTTGTCTTGAAGAAAGAGCAATTTTTTCTTGTTTAAATGTGGTCGTTTTTCCTTGATTTCATCGACCAATTGATCCAATAATGCACGATAATACTCTCCTGTGATTGTGGATCCCTTTTCAAGATAATCGATAAGCAATATTCCGTGTGCATCCCAAAATACAGTGGCCATAACCTTGCCAGCCGATTTCGCTGTCTTCGCCTTCTTCGGAGCACTTCCACCAGCTTCCACCCACTGCTTCGATTAATTTTTGGTTTCAGGTGTGTAGTGGTGGACCCAGGTTTCATTAACAGTTATTAGTCTACGCCAAAAATCAGCAGGATTATGCTTTATCATGTCCAAACACCGCTGTGAAGTGATCTGTCGAACTCGTTTTTGTTCAACACTGAGCAAACGCGGCACCCATCTTGCCAATAGCTTTTTCATATGCAAATGTTCATGCAAAATGTTGAACACACGTTCATAGGATATGTTTACCATTTCGGCAATCTCACGTATTTTGACCCGGCGATCATTCATAACGATATCGAGGATTTTCTTGATATTTTCTTCAGTAACCACCTCTTTTGGCCTTCCTGTTGATGGTATTGTTGCAGTGCTTGTTCGGTCCCGTTTAAATTCCGCAATCCAATATTTTACCATATAATCTGACGGAGCAGATTCACCGTAATATTTATCAAGCTTTTCTTTGGCCTATTTCGCCGTTTTGCCTTTCAAATAATAGTGTTTAATCACCAAGAAACACGAAAGTTGCTTACTTCAAACGACTACAACAAATAAACTAAACGATGAATTTGGCTAAAATTTTAACAGCTGACGTTTGACAGATCGTAATTTCTAAGAAAGAAAAAGTTTTTGTGTTTGTGCTGCCATCTAGCGCTAGGTTGCTGCAATGTTAATCCGCCCTCGTTTGGTATGGTATTTGTAGTATTTAAGTGCTTACTTTGTTTTTAAGTATATTTATTTATGATTTTAAATAAAGGAATCGTTACCTAAAAAAGAAAAATTTCACTAGATTCAGGGAAATTGAAAAATGTCCCGCTTTGCCAGGAAACGCAAACTCTGGTGTCAACTTATTTTTATTAACCAACCTGTTGTAACTCTTCCTCTCTTCTTTTCTCTTCTCCTCATTCTTTTAAGTATCTCACTAAATTCGTCCTTTAGAGAGAATGTTATGAATTATTGTGAATAGCACAGCACGCGCTGAGTGTTATTATGATTTTTGTTGTTGCTTTTATTTTCTCTCATTTTATTTCCACAAAAAAAAAATTTAATTTACAAAAGTTCATTTGTGTGTGTGTCTGTGGAGTAACTAAATAGACGAGTTTTTAACGAAAAGTTGGGTTAAATTATCGGCCAGTGTTTTGTTATAAAAAATGAAAGTAAACAGCCAACTTTAACTCAAATTCCTGATGGCCTGGCGGCGGTAACTAAAAATAAGTGTAAACAAAAATGTTTTAAAACTTCTCAACTTCTGTGCCAGCTCACATAGAAGAATGATAATGCTATAAACACATTCAAGGCTACCGACCACAGACTACAAGCTGTCGAAAATAGAATACATGTGTACATATGAGAATAGAATTACACTGGTCTACAAAAAACAAGAAATGTTCTCGCCTTTAGATAAGACTATATATATGGAATATAATGATTTTGATGCTCTGAATTCAAATCCGTTTTCAGTCGTTTTCCATCGGGCTCAAATTTTTTTTATGGGCGTGTCAAATTTTTCGCCTTAAATATGGTAATTATGTCAATATATTTCATCATAACTTGAACGTTTAGGAACAAAATTTTTATAAATCAACTCAACAAAATTTTTTTGTAATTTCAACAGTTTCGGAGTTATTCACTACTTAGCTTTTTTTTTTCAAAAAGTCATAAAACATATTTCAGAATGAAAATTTTAGATGTGAAGCACTTTAATTAAAGCTTAAAATGTTAAGAATAAAATAAGCTTTAAATCATGAAAATCGGTTAGCTATTGCTGATTTTATATAAAATTAAACGCAGGTACCTAACTTTGACCAAATTTAGCGAAAAAATGTTTTCTTTCAAAATTAGCGGAAAATATTTTTCTTGCAAAATTAGTGGAAATTTTGTCTTTTCTTTTATTTACAAAAAGTTATAAAAAATTCTTTGAATATAAATTTACATTTTAAATACTTTAATGAAAGCCAGGTGTAGGGTTGAAAATAATATTACCCATAAAAGCAGGTGCCTAACTTTGACAAAATTAAAGGGTTCTTTTTTATGGCTATGGTAAGTCAAAAATATTCTATGGACAAGATATTTTTATTATTGTGGTAAAAAACCCAATACAAAATGTACTTTTAAGAAAGAGAACACAATTTTTTTAATCATACAACACTTGTTTGCGAAACCGGAACAACAAATCCTATCCGATATTTGATTTTATCAAAACCAAAAATTAATATTAAAAACCACTCTAATGACGATTTCCGTTTTATATACGAGTATTTTTTTATTATGGTAAGTGTTTTACAAAATCTATACACAGAGTTAGCTTATTTATAATTTATTTTCGTTTTAGATTACAGTATACCAAGGGCTTGGACTTGTAAAAATTCTCCAGGTTTGTTTTGCTACATCTGTGGGAAAATCCCAAATTAAGAATGCTTATAAACATTCCATTGGATTTCCTATCGATGAAATAACACATATTGGCTGCCAAAAATATGTTTAAATACCTGTTCAAGAGCTTTAAGAGGTTGTTTTGAAACCAACGATATGGAACCACAAAATCACGAACATGATTGTTATTTCTGCATTACCACTACACGTGCATTTACGAGAAAAAATTAGAACAAATTCATATATTCGAACATTTCATCTGCCCGACGACCAATTCTTCAAAGCAATAATGTTTCTTTAAGGCCAATGCTTCCTAAACGTTACGAAATGGTTAATGAAGACCATGTTTTTTCTGTTCGGAGTGAAACCAGTTACGCGTCTGTATTCATCTGCATATAGAAGTCCATCGAGAAAACCTCATTTTATAAACCAGTCTGACCTAACTGATCTTGTGCGAGACTTAGAACTCTCAAAATCAAAGTCAGAACTTCTTGCATCACAATTACAGCAATGGAATTTGTTAGATAAAGACACGAAAGTCTCATATTTTCGATAAAGGCAAGAAGAGTCTCTGGCCTATTTTAGTTTTGGCGATTTATTTTTTTAGTTTTTCACTGAAAAGTCTGAAACATGACGACTCTTTATTGATTCATCAGAGAAAAACATACATATGTAAAGCGTTCGCCATCTAACGTTTTTTTTTTTCAACTTGTGCTTATTCCGTGAATGGTAACACTTAGTTCATGTCCGATTTGACAGATAATTAGTTTTATCCTTCCGCTGAACGAATATGGTTGTGTATACGCTTGAACAACGCTGGGAAATATTGCGACATTACTTTAAAAATCATGGTAATGTTGCAGATGAAGCTCATTTTGATCTTGGCGGGTATGTAAACAAGCAAAATTGTCGCATTTGGGGTACAGAAAACCCGCTCGCATACATTGAAAAACCGTTACACCCAAGACGAGATTTTGGTCCAGAAGCATAATTGGGCCATTTTTCTTCGAAAATGAGCAAGGAGTGGCCGTTACAGTCAATGGCGATCGTTATCGGGCCATGTTGAACGAAGTTTTGAAGAGGAGGATATTCGCAACATTTGGTTTCAACAGGACGGCGCTACGTGCCACACAGCCGAAGCTACGCTCGATGTCTTGCGCCCTGTTTTTGAAAATCGCATTATCAGCCGCAGAGCTGATGTCGTTTGGCCACCTCGGAGCTGCGATATGACACCGTTGGACTATTATTTGTGGGGTGCCTTCAAAGATAAGTGTTACGCCAACAAGCCAGAGACAATTGACGCTTTAAAGGAGAATATTTGTCAAGCCATTGGTGAAATACAGCTGCATACAATCGACAATGTGCTTAAAAATTGAACCGATCGTGTAGGCTACTGCATGGCCAGCCAAGGCAGCCATTTGAATGAAATTATTTTCCATTATTAACCGGAAGAATTGTACTTTCAAATAAAAAAGAAATTTGAGAAAATATTCAGTAGTTTTTTTTAAGCATTTAAAAAAAACTATTTGGCGGACCCTTTAGTTTTATCTGAAGGCGTTTTTTGCTGTAGACCACGACTAACATTGTAGTCCGTAGCCAACTTAAGCTAATTTCTATTTTTCTTAGCGACAACAAACAGTTTAGTGGTGACAATTCAATAAGATGCATGAATAGGCGTTTTAAAAACGCATTACTTTAAATATAAACATTAAAAACGCAAATAGAATATATGTGGCACCACTGAAAAAGAACAATCATATGTACATTTGTGTAATTTTAATAAAGTAGCTGGTTACTTGGCTACTTTTGCAACCAGCGTCTTTCGTAGTCGTGTGGCCGATGGTCGGTAGCCTTGAATGTGTTTATAGCATAATAAATATTTTTTATTCTTTATTTAAAGCTAAGTTTCTTCAGTTCCCATAATGACAGAAAAAGGTCGCTCTTAAAAATGTACATTCTACTAGTGTTGCAAAAGAATGCCTAATATTTGAAAAAAAATCTTGCATTTTTAAGTTATACACCCAATATCTGATAAGATTTGAATTTTCTTAGCTTAACTGTCATATGATTTAAGTCTTTCAAAGTATGGTTGTTATTGGCATGTTTGGCGAATATGTTTTCGGTCTTCCTTGTTTTAATATTATTCAGTGTATTTGTGTTCCTTGACAACACATTATAAACGAATTTAAATTCATGCCACTTTATTTAAAAGTGTTGGCATATTTTTTTATATTTTCGCTAAACTGATATTGGCAACATCATGTCAAATACGTGACCAAATGAAATTGACTGAAATGGCATTTGAATGCTTAAGTCTCTCATTTTCATTCATATTAGCGTTACGAATTTTAATAACACAACAGTATGGCTAGAATTTGATGATGCGAATGATGATGAGGATTTTATGATTTATAATAAAAACCGAAATTTATGAAATTTAAACGGTATATTTTGTCAAGGAGTGAAAAGATCCGCAAAATAAAATAAAGTAAAATGCGTACAGAGCATAGAAGCATAGAATGCTCGAAAGGCTTCTGCTATAAAGATGTGGACAACCGTATGGATAACCGTCTAGAACGGCTTTTGGTCAATTGTGAAAGGTGAGGAAATCAACAGCTTTCGCCACGACCACAAAATTGTGAATATTCAGAACAAATGTTAAGACCACCTTACTGTAAGGGTGCGAAACACCGTCTAATAAATAAAAGATTGGCAAATAAACTGCAATTGCTTGTAAACCGCTGTCTGAGACATACATACATTGAGAATATGGTGGTCAAAAATTATCTCGAAGACAGAGCTTTTACGTAGGAGCAATGAGGAGTTAGTAACCATCCAAATAAGTCGTCGCAAATGGAGCTTGATTGGTTACATGCTAAGCCAAGCAACAGGAGAACTTGCCAAAAAGGCGTTGGACTAGAATTCGCAGGATACCAGAATGCACGGGAGACCAAGGACGACATGGCGTCGGATAATAAATGCGGAAATTGATAACTGGAAGAAGATAAAGCCGATTATAGGGAACAAAGAGACGTGAAAAAGTTTCTAGAAGCTCTTTGCTCCAACTAGAAGCCTAACCAGGGCACACAAAAATTTCATATACCATTTAGTTCTACGAATAAGTGGACTTGTTACGAAACCTGAAAAGAAAAAGGTGGTCTAAGTTTCTTAATCAACGCGAAAACTACTCACTCTTTTTGATAAAATAGCGAGCGTTTTCGAAAGTTTTGATTCTTTATCTCCTCTGCGATCAATTTCAAGTGTGAAAGTATCCGCAAATTTACTTACTAGAACTTAAAAGACATACAGAAGTTTCGTAGCTGATAAGATACTATCGAATGGGCCATCTATCCGTTTAAATTTGAACCAGCGATTATTTCGAATCTGGCAATACTTATGTCGTTCTATTCTGTGACAAAATTCAGTATATTATCTCCACTGAACGAAATAAGTCGATTTACGCTTGAGCAACGCTGGGATTTATTGCAAATGTATTTCCAACAAGATTTGGTCACAGAGAAGGACCAACAGTGCCCGGAATACGCAAGTTTATGGCTAAAGTTTGTGATCATTGTTGATGTGCCCAGACGTAAACGTTCTCGTATAGAGCGTACATCCGAAAATATCGAAGCTGTGGCTGGGAGTGTGCATGAGAATCCATCAACATCAACTCGTCATCGTTCTCAATTGAGAACGAATTTTGCGAATAGATGTCGGTATGACGCCTTACAAAGTCCAATTAGTTCAAGAGTTGAAACTGCATGATCATAGACTTCGCTAGATGAGCCAACGAGAAACTGCACAATGATGTCAATTGTTCCAAAAAAAAAAAAAAAAAATTTCATCTTTTCCGATTAAGTTCGTTTTCACCTTGATAGGTACGTTTATAAGCAAAATAACCGCATTTGTGGCTCAGAAAACCAAAAAGCCACATAAAAAAAATATGACTGCCGCTTAGTTATCAAAGAAGATGCATGTATATGTCAGTTGTGGGAGCGCCGTCACTTCGGTGTATAAGAAGGCTTTGCTGGACCGGTCTGCATAAGAAGAAGACTAATTGTCTCTTTTTCTTAAATCGCATGGTCATTCATCACACTATTGCAGTTCTTACAGGCCATTAGAAGACATGCCGATAGACTTAGCATTCCCTCTAATGACTTTTCCAGAATCTGTGGACCTGAAGTGAAAGAGGAGACTATCCTTCACCCTGCCCTTACCATGAAATGACAAATTTGCAAGTCTTTTCATCTTTGACTTACCCAACATGGTTTACTAGGCCACTGATTGGATCCCGGTTTAGCTCTTATGCTTGTGGTAGTATCACAATGGGCCAAATCTGACATTGGGCCCAGACAAATACATGCAACTGTTTATTTATGTATGTTTCACTGGATGCTAATGAATTTGAGAAGAAAGCCATATATTTTATCTTTGTTTTTAATTTCAAGGCTATGTCCTGTATCGCCAGTCAATCTATTTCCTTTGCAAGCAGATTTTATTTTTAAAGATTTAATTAAAACAACAATTTTTTTAATTTGGCAACACTAAGTACAAGTAAAAGATCAATAATAATTCTCTTGTATTGTAAACAAATGGGCTTTACAACCAATTCTCTCCATTGACATTGCATACGTTTTTTTTTTGCTTTTGGGTATGAGTATGTGAGTGCACTTGTGTGTAAATTAAAGGTTTAATAATAAATGAACGTTCATGACTAGACATGATGTCTTAATGTCAATATCAATAGCAGAGAGAATCAACAATCAATACCAATAACATAGTCGTGTATTAAGTAATGAAATAGACACACAGACACTAATACTTTTATAGAGTTCCTTGAATAAAAGAGACAGACAGAGAGAGCGAGAAAACAAGCACAAAGCGTGACGAGAGGACATTACGTTTTTAAGGTCGTTTTGTGTTTGCTGTTGTTGCTGTTGTTGTTTCCGTTTTATTCAAAGTCATCATTAAATAAATTTATGTTTTGCAATCAATCGTAAATTGGCAAAATTGAAAAAGTGAAAGAATATCATAACAACAACAAAAACAGAGAATCAAATCATTACAACATGATAAAAAAGAGGAAGAGAACAAATTTTGACAATTTCTTAATTTTTCATTCATGCATGCATGACAATGCTTGTGCTTAACACAACACAATCATACACAAATATAGATGTAATGTTTACATTTCAATAACAAGTATTTGTGTGTATAGTGTGCGTCTGTTGGTAATGAAATGTATGCGAGAGTTCATGTTGTATACTCGTATATCCATGTTAATCTTATAAGTCTGTTAAGAGATTATGGGTGTCTATTGCTATAGATTTTGAGGACTTATGTTATATTTAAATAATGTTAAGATGATTTCAGAATACATATTGCTTGCGACGTTTTTTATCTAAAACTTTATATATATCTGGCAGCTATGGTGTAATTTCAGAGTCCCTCACTCCGGTCACTTTACACTGTATTTTTCCACTTGTTTTCTCTTTACTTCTCTTTGTTTATTTTTTGATTATTTTTAACTATGCGTGTGAGTACGTACGTGTGAAAACATAAGAGTAGAGCAGCGCTTTGCCTGTCAATGGTGTAGCAACAGTTGAAATGTATGCGAGAGTTCATGTTGTACACTCGTATATCCATGTTAATCTTGTAAGTCTGTTAAGAGTTTATGGGTGTCTAATGCTATAGATTTTGAGGACTTATGTTATATTTAAATAATGTTGAGATGATTTCAAAATACATATTGCTTGCGACGTTTTTTATCTAAAATTATCTATCTGGCAGCTATGGTGTAATTTCAGAGTCTCTCACTCCGGTCACTTTACACTGTATTTTTCCACTTGTTTTCTCTTTACTTCACTTTGTTTATTTTTTGCTTATTTTTTAACTATGCGTGTGAGTACGTACGTGTGAAAACATGAGAATAGAGCAGCGCTTTGCCTGTCAATGGTGTAGCAACAGTTGTTTGGTGTGTGTTTTCTCTTTCTATTTTTTTCTGCAACATTATATAACATAATATAAAATTCTGCCTGTGCAAGCGCTAACTAAAGCAATCGTATAAAATTGTAAGTATTTGCTAACGGTTTTATTTTTCAAACATTCAAGAGATTTACTGTTATTGAGTGTCGTAATTAGTTTAAAGCATTTTAAAGAGAATGTTTTTAGTGAAAAGAATAAACATTTAATAAAAAGGAATTTATATTTCACTTTAAAGAGAAATCGTTTAAAAAAAAAGAATAATAATAAATGAAACGATGATAATGAGCGTTAAGTGTGAAAAAATGGTTTATAAAATTAGAGCATAATAAAATATTATAACTTTTTTATATATTTAGTGTTGCCATTGTAATGGGTGGACAAATTTAAGGTTAGAAAGTAAATTGGCTTAAAAACAATTTTTTTTTGGCAAATTCAGTTTTATTCATACCATTATAATTTAGAAATATGGGAATTAATAATGGAATATGATGTCTGCTCTTTTGACAAAATTTTGAACCACATTTTGCAACAAATCTTCGCTTATCTCGCCAATGCAGCTCCGAATTTCATCTTTCAGTGTCAGTAGTTTGTGGTTTGTTCACGAAAACCCGGTCTTTAAAATAGCCCCACAGCAAATAATCCAGCGGCGTTAAATCATAAGAACGAGGCGGCCAATTGACATCGCCAAATCTAGAAATTACGCGTCGTCCTGCTGAAACCAAGGTCACTGATGTCAACATTAGCCAATTGTGGCCACAAAAAATTGGCCATCATGGTTTGGTAGTGCAGAGAATTCACGGTGACGGCGTTTCCTTGGTCATTTTCGCAAAAATAGGGGCCGATGATGCCACCTTGCCACATACCGCACCATAGGGTCACTTTCTTTGGATGTAATGATTTTTTGTGTGAGTTAAAAAATAAAAATATGGTGAGAATTTCTTCCTTTTAACGCACAAAAGCAAAATGTTGGTTCAAACAATTTAACAAAAATCTTCAAACCACCAGTGTTACCATAATTTTTTTTTTAGAAAAACTGAACATTTAAAAGAAAAGCACAAATTTTCAAGTGAAAAAACTGCACACACCTAAAAAAGTATAAAAATATACATTTATGTACAGGTATATTCTATTCTAAAAACGATTTCAATTTCACTCGAATTCGGCTTATAGAACATACCGGTTATAATAATACTTTACACAAATTTGACACTTTTTTCCGACAAATGGGACATCCGAAGTGTAAACCAGATTCGAATACACTGAATTCAGAGGTGCTAACTGTTTTTTTAGATTAGCTCTTGTTATTTTGAAAATTAAGGAAGTTTTTCGCGTAACTGAAAAACGCTTTGGTTCATTGCATAAACTAAAAACACAAAATTCGGCAATAAAATTACCTTTAGGTAAAAACTAAAACTTTTTAATCTGTGCAATCATTTTAGAAATATGAATTTTTGCCAAAAGAACGGTGAGCTTACATTACCACGTACATAAGTACGTACGTATGTGTAATATTTTATTAGTAAAGTCTATGTATAACTCATACGTATGCAATTACGTGGTATATAATTTGATCCCACTATTCTTTTGCAAGAAACAAAAAAATTATATAGGGTTCGCCAAATAATTTATTTTTTTTTTTTTTGAAAATGCTGAATATTTTCTCAAATTTCTTTTTCTATTTGAAAGCACAATCCTTCCGGTTAATAATGGAAAATAATTTCATTCAAATGGCCGCCTCGGCTGGCCATGCAGTAGCCTACACGTTCGGTCCAATTTTTACGCACATTATCGATTGTGTGCAGCTGTATTTCACCTATGGCTTCACGAATATTGTCCTTTAAAGCTTCAGTTGTCTCTGGTTTGTTGGCGTAACACTTATCATTGACGGCATACCACAAATAATAGTCCAACGGTGTCAAATCGCAGCTCCGAGGTGGCCAAACAACATCAGCTCTGCAGCTAAAAATGCGATCTTCAAAAACAGGGCGCAAAACATCGAATGTAGTTTCGGCTGAGTGGCGCGTAGCGCCGTCCTGTTGAAGCCAAATATTGCTAATATCCTCCTCTTCAATTTTTGTTAACAAAAATTCGTTCAACTTGGTTCGATAACGATCGCCATTGACTGTAACGGCCACTCCTTGCTCATTTTCGAAGAAAAATGGCCCAATTATGTCTCTGGATCAAAATCCGTATCAAACAGTGACTCGTCTTGGGTGTATCGGCTTTTCAATGTATGCGTGCGGGTTTTCTGTGCCCCAAATGTGACAATTTTGCTTGGTTACATACCCGCCAAGATCAAAATGAGCTTCATCTGCAACATTACCATGATTTTCAAAGTAATGTCGCAATATTTCCCAGCGTTGTTCGTATACACAACCATATTCGTTCAGCGGAAGGATAAAACTAACTATCTGTCATATCAGACATGAGCTAAGTGTTACCATTCACGAAGTAAGCACTAGTTGAAAAAAAACGTTAGATGGCGGACGCTTTATTACTAAAACAACTGAGCAGAAAAACGTAACTTTCTTGGACCTAAATGTGAGTATCACACACTGTGTTAATTCTATCTTTTTTGGTGATCAGCGCTCAAAAAAAAATTATATTTAAATTGTTGCGTTAAAAAAAGTACGAGTAAACTTGACCACAGTTATGTTAAGCAAATGGGGTGAAATGATTGCTTCAGAAACCGTAGTTGAAACAACAAAATTGGAAGCGAAAAACTAAAATGTTAACAACTACAAAATCTGTGAAATTTAAAACAAAACTTATTTTTTAAACAAAAAACTTCAAAACTGCTCAATGCTTAAAAAATCTACCAAATACAGATAAGTTTGTACATTTGGCAACGCTGCAAGCAACACATTATTTCATTATCTTTCTATCTCTCTTTCCCTATCTATCAATTTTACTAATTGCTCATTAGCAAATACATGACAACAGCACCCTCTGGGTATAAAAACAGCAATAATAAAAACAAAACAACTCATCACTAATAACAACAACAACAACAACAATTTATAAGCAACATTTTAACTGTATTCAAAAAATGAATAATTGTCAAACATAAATATGTATGTATGTATGTATGTATGTATGTATTGTTGTCACTAAGAGAACGGAGCATCTACCAAAATTGAAAAACAATACATTTCATGTCATTAAAAATATTTATTGCGAGTCTGTGTTAGTAAGTATTACAGAATTTCGTGAGAAAGAAATAAACATTCGCTTGTTTTTGTAATAAAATGGTACATATGGCTAACTTTTGTTGTTATTATTGTTGCTGTTGTTTTTTATATGTGTACGTGACTGGTTACAAAAGTTTGCAAATTTTATTTTTTTTTTTTTAACCATTTTATGTTATTTTGTTTTTACATTTTTTTTTCTCTTTCCCTCTGCTAGAGCGATATTACATTGCAAATAAAAATAACGGCATTGCGAACAGTAACAACAATGGACCATCATTTGTAAACATATAAATACCTGGCACTTATATTTTTTAACAAGCATACACACATTTCGTGTTTTCTCATGCTTTTGCCATATTTACATACACTTGCACACACCCACAGCCCAAAGGCCGTTTTAAATACACATAAAATCACTCAATATTTGTTAAAAACAAAATTCAAGAGATAAAAGAAGTACAAAGAAGAGAAAACATTTGTGGGTGGATGTGTATTTGTTTGTGTTTTTCACTATAAAAAACGTGTACAATCGATGACTTAGATGGATGAATTGATAATATTGTTGGCTTTTGCCTATTTCCATAAGTCTTACATTTTCTGCACAGTGGAACAAAGTAATAAAAAAGCTGTATATTTGTGATTTTATAAAAAAAATGATTAATAAACTTAAAAAATTTAAATAAACTTCGAAAATAACACGGAGAAACCGTGGGCTGTTTATGAGTTAAGAAATGCTTTAAATGTTGTCCAAAGCCCATGGTGACATCAATCTAAATGAAAGCATTATATATGAGTAAAATAAGGCCTCTTTATCAACTGACAATGGAAACATTAAATAAGAAATCACTGAAATCCCATTAAAAGGTTTTTGGCTCATTCTATGCATTTTTTTAGATATTGTAGGCATGAGACGTCTATCGGAGATGCTTGGTCCGTAACTGTTCCATTTTGAAGCCATTAAAGATCAGCATTTACTTCAATATTTTCAATGCAAGATATCAGAAGACTGAAAATTATATGATAATTTCTATCAAGTGGTAAGGTTCTCTTCACTATTCTCCTCGATTACAGTCACATAGTAACTTCACAAACAACATGCGTACATCGTTGGTGCAAAGCACTTCCGCTTGGCCACGACATTTGATAATAACATCGCCTTCCAACGTTTGTCAAACATTTCTCTGATAAAACATTCGAAAACGACTTTTGGAAGCTAAACGAAATAGAATGCACAGAATTCATCCGTCGCTCTTTTGATCTCGAAGATTTGTGATATCAACAGCGAAACTTTAGCGATATCTAAAGCGAAAAACTTGGCCTTACTCTCTTTTGTTTTTGCGTTACGTTTGCTTTTGCATTTTTTTCGCCTCTCAACTCTAAAAACGAGAGAAATTATTCACTTGTTTCTTTAAAAAAACACAAATAAATTTAAATAAAAACAAAAATAAAAGTAAATCAGCATATACTCGTTACGCGTGTTCATTCGTCGCTGTTTCAGTGACGACTAAAAGCAAGTCCGTAAAAAAACATGTAAATTGGGAAAGAACAAAAGTTTTATGAAATGAACACCAATGTTCTATGCTCTGTTAAGCATTTTTGTTCGAGAAAAACAAATAGTTTTGTTTCGAAAATTCTTTGCTAATAGCGAACAATCTCTTATTGCGAAAAATCAGGATTATACAGTAAGCGAATTCAAAGTATTCAGCCAAATGCATTAAATTTTTTTTCGGCTTATCAAAAAATTGTATTGCCTATTTATTGTATGCATTCTTATGATGGGTTATAGCAACATCTTTTCCTGTGGCCACATCTTTCGCAGAAATAGAAAATTATCTGTCTATTATATACTTAAGGATGACAAGAAGCGATTCTCTTGTTCTGAAATTTCCAAGCAGCTCACTACTTTCGATCTTATATTAAGTGTCCTTTGGTAATGTTATACAGACCTCTGGGTCTACAGTAAGTTGGCGTACAGTTGAGTAAGCTGGATGGTATGTTAACAAGGATGCCTACTCAAGAAGTAGATAACAGTGAGCACACGAACAGTTTCTAGAGCTCAGTTGTCCATGTTGCTGGTTGTCGGCCACTCTGCCTAGATGTTTTTGGCAGCCCCAACACTAGGAACGGACAAGATAAAAACAAATGTTTATTGAAGCAACAGCAAATAAAATGTTGCCCTTTATTCCTTATATGTACATACAGGCACAGAAATTATTAGAAAAATAATAATTCTTGTCACCTTTTTTCGATTGTTTTATTAAAATGGTTCAGTTGTGAGCAGCAGAAATCATAATTTATCGTTTCGAAAAGTTGTAGCAGCTCATATACGCACTGAACATATTCTTGTTTACCATCAAACCAAGCTTTTAAATCGTTTGCGAAGGATTACCGGCCTTTGACTAGGATTTTTAGGTTAATCTGGTTTTTTTATGTTAATTCCCACAGCACCAAAATAACAAGCTTTTTCAATTCGATGATATTTAGTGCCTTTACTAACTCCTACAGCTTGCATGCCAGTTTTACTCCAGCAGTTGCAGATATTTCATGCACTTTATCAGTAACTAGCCGAACAGACCGAAATGCATCTTTAGCGTAAAAGTTTCCCGAACAGGAATGAGCGCAAACCACTCTTAACGTAGGTATTCACTCTCTCAAATGTTTCGAAATGTTTTTATAGCTTTATTTCACCTTTAGAGTAAAATACGCATCAGTTATATATTTTTATCATTTTTACGCAATTTGAACATGTTAGCTCTCACTGTCTAGTAACTTTTCATATGATCAAATGCAAATATTTTCCGAAGTTTTATTAAAAATCTACTTTATTTGTAATTTAGTAAAAAGAAATTGTAATTGAATATCTTTTTTTATTTTTCTTAATATTTGTATTTAAAATTTTCTTTATCAACCCCACTGTTATTTGTAACAATTCATGGTTCAGAAGTTTATTATTCATATGGATGTTCCGTTTTGTTTACGACCTTCTGTCTACCTGTGTATTCAATACAAATAAAAGTAAATTCTATTTTCATTCTGTCTTATTGCTGTTGCTAATTTTTTTTTTTTTATTATTATTATTTTTCATTCTCTCCGCACTTCCACGCCAATTTCTCTTTCTCAACAAAATTTAAAAACAAATCTAGCATAAGGTGTACGTGTAGGTGTATTTGTTTATTTATGTATAAACCAACGAAGAGAGTGCGTTTGTTTACATTTTTATTGTTTTTCTTCTCTTTTTTTCTCAATTTCCTAACAATACTTGACTGCGTATGGGCCTGTGTGTTTGTGTGTATGCGTTGGTGTTGAATATTTTCCTTAATTCATTCTTATATTGAGTTACTCTGCTTGATGTTATTGTTGTTGTGTTTGAATGGTTGCCTTTAAATTTGCTTTACTTTAAGCTAAAAAGTAGTTATGGTGTTGCCATTGCGAATTGTCAAGTGCGATGACAGCAATAAAATTTCTTATGCAAAATTTTTATTTGAATGTGATTTACGAGAATTTTATATTTTGTTTGTTTTACTCAATAAAGCGTTAAAATATTTTACATACCAAATTTAACAGATATAAGAAAGTATAAAAAAGGCATATATTGGAAAATGTTTCTCATAAAATTGGTACAGGATATCCATACATACATATGTACATATGAGGTAACATATATCCCATAATGTTATAAAGTGTGTGAAGTTAGCTCTCAAAGTTATATTCCAATTTTTCTGTTAACGCGGCTTCTCTGTAAATTAACATTGCACTGTTAAGTTAACAGAGTTAAATTTTTTGAAAGAATACAATATTTTTAAAGAAAAATTAGTAAATTTATTGTTCAAAGTAACAAATTTTTATGTAAATTTTTTAAAATTTTTAAAAATTAAATAAATAGTTTCAGATGGAGGCGTAAAACAGCAAAATTGTACATTTATAAAAATACGCACTCGGGTATTTTTTAAATTTGAAAAAAGTGCCCTAGGAGTGCGAGGGTGGGGCAATGGTGACTATTAGGATTTACTAACAAGGCATCCATGATTCCTGTCCACTTTACCGCATGTCCATAACCGTTACCGATTTTTAGATATAGCGCCTTAAATTTAGCCAATATTCGGAAATTCGAATATGGCCATTTTTTAAATTTGAAAAAAGTGTTCTAGGAGTGCGAGGGTGGGGCAATGGTGACTATTAGGATTTACTAACAAGGCATCCATGATTCCTGTCCACTTTACCGCATGTCCATAACCGTTACCGATTTTTAGATATAGCGCCTTAAATTTAGCCAATATTCGGAAATTCGAATATGGCCATTTTTTAAATTTGAAAAAAGTGTTCTAGGAGTGCGAGGGTGGGGCAATGGTGACTATTAGGATTTACTAACAAGGCATCCATGATTCCTGTCCACTTTACCGCATGTCCATAACCGTTACCGATTTTTAGATATAGCGCCTTAAATTTAGCCAATATTCGGAAATTCGAATATGGCCATTTTTTAAATTTGAAAAAAGTGTTCTAGGAGTGCGAGGGTGGGGCAATGGTGACTATTAGGATTTACTAACAAGGCATCCATGATTCCTGTCCACTTTACCGCATGTCCATAACCTTTACCGATTTTTAGATATAGCGCCTTAAATTTAGCCAATATTCGGAAATTCGAATATGGCCATTTTTTAAATTTGAAAAAAGTGTCCTAGAAGTGCGAGGGTGGGGCAACGGCGACTATTAGGATTTATTGACAAGGCATCAGGGATTCCTGTCCACTTTACCGCATGTCCATAACCGTTACCGATTTTTAGATATAGTGCCTTAAATTTAGCCAATATTCGGAAATTCGAATATGGCCATTTTTTAAATTTGAAAAAAGTGTTCTAGGAGTGCGAGGGTGGGGCAATGGTGACTATTAGGATTTACTAACAAGGCATCCATGATTCCTTTCCACTTTACCGCATGTCCATAACCGTTACCGATTTTTAGATATAGCGCCTTAAATTTAGCCAATATTCGGAAATTCGAATATGGCCATTTTTTAAATTTGAAAAAAGTGTTCTAGGAGTGCGAGGGTGGGGCAATGGTGACTATTAGGATTTACTAACAAGGCATCCATGATTCCTGTCCACTTTACCGCATGTCCATAACCGTTACCGATTTTTAGATATAGCGCCTTAAATTTAGCCAATATTCGGAAATTCGAATATGGCCATTTTTTAAATTTGAAAAAAGTGTTCTAGGAGTGCGAGGGTGGGGCAATGGTGACTATTAGGATTTACTAACAAGGCATCCATGATTCCTGTCCACTTTACCGCATGTCCATAACCGTTACCGATTTTTAGATATAGCGCCTTAAATTTAGCCAATATTCGGAAATTCGAATATGGCCATTTTTTAAATTTGAAAAAAGTGTTCTAGGAGTGCGAGGGTGGGGCAATGGTGACTATTAGGATTTACTAACAAGGCATCCATGATTCCTGTCCACTTTACCGCATGTCCATAACCGTTACCGATTTTTAGATATAGCGCCTTAAATTTAGCCAATATTCGGAAATTCGAATATGGCCATTTTTTAAATTTGAAAAAAGTGTTCTAGGAGTGCGAGGGTGGGGCAATGGTGACTATTAGGATTTACTAACAAGGCATCCATGATTCCTGTCCACTTTACCGCATGTCCATAACCATCACCAATTTTGAGATACAGAGTCCTGAAATTGACGTTATCTCAAAAATATTATCTACTTGATTACTTTTTATATACTAGATAATTTTAGTCCGTTCAAGATTTGAACCCAGGATGCTTTAATTTTCAATGTGCAATATAAAAAATATTCATATCATTAATTTTGAGATATTTTATGTTCCGAGTTCAATCCCCGCCAGAGATAAAGTTTATAATTTTAATATTTTTTTTTATTTTTTTATATCCTCTATTGATGGCTGCTGCTTAATTTTGGTACATAGGCGGGCTATTGTAACATTTTTGTTACAGTAGATATGTTGGCTGTTAAATGCGACTGTTTAGCTTTTGACAAAACGCATAAAAAGCACTGCAATAATATGTGTTGTCATAGCGCATATGGTAAAGCGTTTTGATTTTTATTTGTATTCGCAGTACAAGGTTTCGAGTTCAATCCTGCGCTCAGTCGCATTTTTTTATTATTATTTATTTTATTTTTATTTAGTGGCTTTTTTCACTTAAATAAATAGGTAAATATTTTTTTTGTTTCTGTACGAAAATTCGGCAATTTGCTGGATAATGATGGATTAGGTTTTTTGAAGCTGTAATTAATATATTATTTAAGCTGTAATTGATGCCAATGTTGGCCTTACAAAATATAGAATATCTTGCAACTCAATATTTATTTATTTATTTATTATTTTTTCTAGTATGCATTTACTTGACAACAAAATTCTACTTTCTTTTTTTATCTTAATTTTTGAATTAAAATTTATTGTTTATTATTTTTTACTGTTATTTGTTAGCCAATTTCTAGTAGATGAAATTAAATCAACAAAAAAAATTCTAAAAGTAATAGAAAAATCCTATTCTTTTCAAGCTAAAAGTCAAACCCGATTCTTTTTTCATTGTGTAAAAAGATTTTCTTGACAAACGGCTTATGTATGGATTCTTGCGGGGTTCACCGTTTTTTTAATTTGAAGCAGTTATAAATTTCTATTACCGCTCTGTCACGGGGCTGAACACGTCTAAACTAAAGTAGGTAACAGCAACAACGATAGTGCTTGCTAACTTGCATTTGTTCGTAATAGAACGGTCCGAGTTCGATTCCCAGGCTGGCGAGAAAAGTATAGAGTAGGCAATTTTTTTTTTTTAATTCGATGGCGTTAAACCTAAATTAAAAAAATACAACAAATATTTTTTGCTCCAGGCAGGGTTTGAAATCCGGCACTTTAATTCCAAATACATACATATATTACACTCATATCTATTAAGTGTAGACAATTTACATTAAAATGATGGATTTACTCACATATCTACTACAGAATGCATTATCATTTCCAGCAAATTGCCGAATTTTCGTACGAGGCCTGACGGGAGGCTTAATTCTGGTGCCACGGGTGTCGGGAGGCCCGAGGAATTTCGGTTCCTGCCCGACTATGGTGAGGCCCCCTTTGTGGGAGCAACGTGGTGGCTGTGGTTTAAACCCAAATCGCGGGGAGAGCTATGCTGGCTCGGTGTGGAGTTACATTTTTAACCGGGTGCCGTGACCCATAGATCGGTAGGAGTTTAGATAGTCTCCGGCACCTTACCAAGGTGTGAGGTCATGTCCAAATAACATGGCTTTAAATTGGTACCCACTGGTGATTTTGATCATAGGTGGGGGCGTTGGTGGACGCATTGTATTCACTCGTGCTTTGGCACCGTGAGGTAACGTCCTAGGGCAGGTACTCACGTTAAACCACTGACTTAATATAAATTTAAATTTGCTGGAAATGATAATGCATTCTGTAGTAGATATGTGAGTAATCCATCATTTTAATGTAAATTGTCTACACTTAATAGATATGAGTGTAATATATGTATGTATTTGGAATTAAAGTGCCGGATTCAAACCCTGTCTGGAGCAAAAATATTTGTTGTATTTTTTTAATTTAGGTTTAACGCCATCGAATTAAAAAAAAAATTGCCTACTCTATACTTTTCTCGCCAGCCTGGGAATCGAACTCGGACCGTTCTATTACGAACAAATGCAAGTTGCAAGCACTATCGTTGTTGCTGTTACCTACTTTAGTTTAGACGTGTTCAGCCCCGTGACAGAGCGGTAATAGAAATTTATAACTGCTTCAAATTAAAAAACGGTGAACCCCGCAAGAATCCATACATAAGCCGTTTGTCAAGAAAATCTTTTTACACAATGAAAAAAGAATCGGGTTTGACTTTTAGCTTGAAAAGAATAGGATTTTTCTATTACTTTTAGAATTTTTTTTGTTGATTTAATTTCATCTACTAGAAATTGGCTAACAAATAACAGTAAAAAATAATAAACAATAAATTTTAATTCAAAAATAAGATAAAAAAAGAAAGTAGAATTTTGTTGTCAAGTAAATGCATACTAGAAAAAATAATAAATAAATAAATAAATATTGAGTTGCAAGATATTCTATATTTTGTAAGGCCAACATTGGCATCAATTACAGCTTAAATAATATATTAATTACAGCTTCAAAAAACCTAATCCATCATTATCCAGCAAATTGCCGAATTTTCGTACAGAAACAAAAAAAATATTTACCTATTTATTTAAGTGAAAAAAGCCACTAAATAAAAATAAAATAAATAATAATAAAAAATGCGACTGAGCGCAGGATTGAACTCGAAACCTTGTACTGCGAATACAAATAAAAGTCAAAACGCTTTACCATATGCGCTATGACAACACATATTATTGCAGTGCTTTTTATGCGTTTTGTCAAAAGCTAAACAGTCGCATTTAACAGCCAACATATCTACTGTAACAAAAATGTTACAATAGCCCGCCTATGTACCAAAATTAAGCAGCAGCCATCAATAGAGGATATAAAAAAATAAAAAAAAATATTAAAATTATAAACTTTATCTCTGGCGGGGATTGAACTCGGAACATAAAATATCTCAAAATTAATGATATGAATATTTTTTATATTGCACATTGAAAATTAAAGCATCCTGGGTTCAAATCTTGAACGGACTAAAATTATCTAGTATATAAAAAGTAATCAAGTAGATAATATTTTTGAGATAACGTCAATTTCAGGACTCTGTATCTCAAAATTGGTGATGGTTATGGACATGCGGTAAAGTGGACAGGAATCATGGATGCCTTGTTAGTAAATCCTAATAGTCACCATTGCCCCACCCTCGCACTCCTAGAACACTTTTTTCAAATTTAAAAAATGGCCATATTCGAATTTCCGAATATTGGCTAAATTTAAGGCGCTATATCTAAAAATCGGTAACGGTTATGGACATGCGGTAAAGTGGACAGGAATCATGGATGCCTTGTTAGTAAATCCTAATAGTCACCATTGCCCCACCCTCGCACTCCTAGAACACTTTTTTCAAATTTAAAAAATGGCCATATTCGAATTTCCGAATATTGGCTAAATTTAAGGCGCTATATCTAAAAATCGGTAACGGTTATGGACATGCGGTAAAGTGGACAGGAATTATGGATGCCTTGTTAGTAAATCCTAATAGTCACCATTGCCCCACCCTCGCACTCTTAGAACACTTTTTTCAAATTTAAAAAATGGCCATATTCGAATTTCCGAATATTGGCTAAATTTAAGGCGCTATATCTAAAAATCGGTAACAGTTATGGACATGCGGTAAAGTGGACAGGAATCCCTGATGCCTTATCAATAAATCCTAATAGTCGCCGTTGCCCCACCCTCGCACTTCTAGGAGACTTTTTTCAAATTTAAAAAATACCCGAGTGCGTATTTTTATAAATGTACAATTTTGCTGTTTTACGCCTCCATCTGAAACTATTTATTTAATTTTAAAAAATTTTTAAAAATGTACATAAAAATTTGTTACTTTAAACAATAAATTTACTAATTTTTCTTTAAAAATATTGTATTCTTTCAAAAAATTTAACTCTGTTAACTTAACAGTGCAATGTTAATTTACAGAGAAGCCGCATTAACAGAAAAATTGGAATATAACTTTGAGAGCTAACTTCACACACTTAATGTTATAAGGGAAATAATTACTTGTTTTTTATTTACAATACAGCTCTGTATAGCTTTGTCGAATAGTATCCTAAATGGGTGACTAAGGCTTAAAAAATACCCGGAATGTGACCAGGGATCTCACATAGAGTTAGCACCCTGTGATAAACGTGTGTCGCCTTACAGGACGACAAAGGCCATAAGGTCGTTTGACTATACCACATCAAAAAAGGTCCAAACCCTTCGATTTTCTCTTCAGATATTCCCTAACACAAGTGAAGATGGCGTAAATCATCATCATCGGCGAACTTTTTTGTTTCCAAACCGCAAAAGCTATTTTTAGAACTTTAAAATCGCTGGAATAAAGTTAGGAAGAGCAAACGATGTGTTTCAGCTGCTTTTATTTTCAAATTAAATAAGTAAAACAAAACTTTTCTCAAATAATGCTTTGTTGTTTAAACTTAATGACTGAAGGAGATTAAATGACAGATATTTACCCTCTAAAACACCTTAAAAATTATTACCATCTGTTGTTAAGTTATGCGTTCCTTAAAAAAAAAAAATTATTTTAAGCTCATTTTGAATTTCAACATAAAACTCAGTTGGGGAGCATAATGAATTTAATAATTTCTTGCTAAAATCGCATTATATTTTAAATAATACATACTCGTATATAAAAAAGGATTCTTTTTATATTTTATTTTTTATTTTTTTTATCCCTTGATATTTTAATTGTATCTTAATAACAAAATGTAATCCCTGTCACAAAAAAAAAAATATATTAAAAATTAAAAAAAAAAAATTTTTTTCTTTTTTCATCGTTAAATAAAAATCCTGTTGCTTGATTTTCGTGCTGAGCTGAAAAAGGTCTGACATAGACAAGCCCCATAGGTGTGTAAGTAAATAACAAAGAAAGCAAAAAGAAAAGGTTTTTTTTAACTTTAACACAAGAAAAAAAGAAGGAAAGCTTGTAATCAATACAAACTTTTTCGAAAAACTTATAATATCAGTTGGTTTTATTGTTAACGAGCATAAAATGAGTATTTTATTGCCTCGTTTACATAAAGAGAGCAATCAGGAAAAAAAGGCAAAAAATTAAATAAAATATGTTTTATTACTAATTCTGGGGACATATTTTATTATCATATACTCGTACCTCTATCATATACCTCTCTCATGATACCGTTAAGAGTTAAATTTTTCGAAATGTATTTGTATAACAGCAACAAAGATCTTTTTAATAGTTTTTTATAAACAATCACGTTTAAAACTCCAATGCGGTCGTCAAAGCCTATAAAAACAGTCATAAAAATATTATTTTATATGTTTAAGTACTTCTATGTATTATGTGTGTGTGTGTGTGTATGTATGGTTGTTATTTCCCCAGAGTCGAACTTTTAACACAATGCACATGCATAGTGAATCACACACACATACATAAAATCTAAAAGGCGATTTTGTTTTATGCTGGAGTTTAACGAGTACGTAATAGGAATTCATTTAAATGGGCACTAAAATAACGAAAGACAGGGGCAGAGAGAGATAATGATACAGACAGTATGACAAAGAATAATATTTTTTTATTATCTGTTTAACGGTTTTCATATAACACAACATACCCATAAATTGTTTAAGTACTTTAAATAGAAACAATTAATTGAATATTAAATAGAGAGAGAGAGAGAGAAAAATGGTATAAAAAAGTGAAATCTCTATGGACTATGGTAAGTATCAGTTTTTCCGTTTGCTATTAAAAGTGTTTACTCTTCATACACATGTCTACTAAACTATGTATACAGCCAACGCGATAGAGGATGAAAGTAAAGGTTTGGCTTCAAGAAACACTGTGTGTTGTCGTCACACTTGACATTAAGAAAGCTTTTAATTCTACTAATTGGGGACAGATCCTGAGAACTCTTTTCAATATTGGTACCCCCGCCATACTTGATAAGCCTGGTGAATGACTACTTTCGGAACCGAAGGAATAATGATCACGGTAGATGTCACGCAGGTTTCAGTACTTGGACCTCTGCTTTGGAACATTATGTACGACGAGGTACTGAGGCTCTACCTACCTGGCAATACTACGATTGTGGACTCCGCGGATGACATGGTCATACGCTCGATAGCTAAGACGGTGGAGAATATAGAGGCGAAGATGAACAGGCTGTTAGAGCAGTTGAAGGGTGGTTTGATATGGTTGGGATGGTAAAATGGTTGAGAAAATGGGAGTGGTCCTTGGAGACACTAGAATAGAATCGAAGAGAGCCATAAGATATTTGGGTGTGATGATTGACGACAGTTTGAAATTCAAGGAACTTATATGTCTCATTAGTAACAAGGCGTCTGCGATTCAAGCAGCTCAGGCAAGAATGATGCCAAATAGTCGATGATCGCTAAATAGAAGGATAATATCGTCGATCGTAGCATAGATAATATTGTACGCCTGCCCATTATGGTCGGAGGCACTCTCCGACAGGATGACAATTGATAATCGGCTTTAGAGGCAAAACGTATCGTCCAAATTTTTATATGTTCTTGTTAGGTCATGGCTGCTTTAGGTAGTATTTGCACAAATTTCGACTCGATGGGATGTCCAACATGTCCAAGCTGTGTGAATGAGGATAAGATGTGGAGCATATAATATTCAGATATCCGAGGTTCAGGAGGCTCTGGGAAATTAAAACCAGTCGACGCCAACTGCTCGGTGAGATTATTGTTTCCGAAATCAGATGGAATAAGTGCAATGGAAGGTTGGATAGACAAAGGAATTGGTGGAGCGATTGATTTTGGTGAAAAGAAGCACTAATGCTAATCAGCCCTTCGCGAAGTGACACATAGCGGCAGTCGTCCGAAGGGAGAATGTTTGAAGGAAGTGGAGGATAGAGTTTAGCACGTAGGCACTAGCGATAGCGAATCGTGCATGCTTATGCCGAGGAATGTAAGTATATTTTGTCTATGACAAAAAAAGTGTATAAAACCGACAATGGATTGTCACACACAATAATGTGACAATTTTTTTACATTTCATGCATACATACAAAATTATGGTCAAACATGTTTGCCCGTTTATCAGGGACTTAAGAATACAGTACATATACACACATAAAATTGAAGGCGAACATAAGAAGCTATTGTTAGAATAGGAGCAAGAAAGAGTTAAACAAAACACATTTTTAAATCTCTTGTTAAACATATTTCCTATGAGCCTTGACAAATTTACCATAAAAAAAAGGAACACTTACACACATTTTATGTATGTATGTGTGCGTGTGAGTGTGTGTTCAATATAAATCCATATTTAAATAACTCTTGCCAATTGATCAATCGTCTTTATGTGAATTTCCAAGAAAAAAATATATATGAGTAAATATTTCAAGCCACCTACACATACATATGGACGAAAGCCTTTAACATCTTTTAGACAGAAGCGTGTGTGTAGTATTATTAGACATGACATTAATTGGTAAAAATAATCTTAAACAAAATACCACACTGTTTTTAATTTTTATACTCACTGTCTCTCTCTCTCTCTCTCTCTCTCTCTCTCTCTCAATATTTCTTTCATCATTGTATTATTGTGTTTTTATATGAAATGTATTGAAAAAGTAAATTTAAAACCAAATTTTTATAATATATTTTCCCAAAAATATTTTTTTTTATGAAATAAAAACAAAAACTGATTCTATAAAGGGTGTTTTTTAAAGAGGTATATAACTTTAAGTTGCAATAAAACAACGATGGATTATTCGATTGACATGAATTTTATTTCTCCGAAAGATAATCTTGTGGCATTACATTTTAAATATGATTTCTGGCATATGACCGCCACGGCTGGCGCGGATGTAGTCCAATCTGGACGTCCAATTTTCGATGACTTTTTCCAACATTTTTGGCCGTATATCGGCAATAACACGGCGAATGTTGTCTTCCAAATGGTCAAGCGTTTGTGGCTTTACCGCATAGACCAATGACTTTACATAGCCCCACAGAAAGTAGTCTAGCGGTGTTAAATCATAAGATCTTGGAGGCCAATTCACAGGTCCAAAACGTGAACGTGAAAACATAAGTAATCATGGCTCTATACCGATTTTGAAAAAGTACGGACCAATGATTCCACCAGCCCTTAAAGCGCACCAAGCAGTCAGTTTTTCTGGATGTAACGGTGTTTCCACATACACTTGAGGATTACCTTCACTCCAAATGCGGCAGTTTTGTTTGTTGACGTAGCCATTCAACCAGAAGTGCGCTTCATCGCTAAACAAAATTCGCTTATGAAAATCGGGAACAACGGTAATTCCCATTCAACGAATATACGCCGGGCGGGAGTTTATCCATGATGAATTGCCAAACCAAACTGAGAATAAATCACTTGACAGCTGTTAAATCTTGAAAAGTAATGCCAACTTAAAGTTCTATACCTCTATAAAAACACGCTATATTATAAAATTTGTCGAAAAGCAAAAAATCGTTGTAAAACTAAGCTACAATCTTTTTATCCAACCCAATAAAAAGGAACCTTTCAGTATCCCTTAATTTTTACGCAATAAACAATTATATAGAGCGATTGTACCATGAGAAACCACTCAATTAAACGGCTTTTAAATATCAAGAGTAAAAACTTAACTCTTATTAAACATAGCGACAGGCTTTATGTATATACATAAAGAAGAAACGGCGGCAGTTGCCAGGATTACTAGCCTCACACTTTAGCGATTGGCGTTACATTAGTAATCTTCAGCATTGTAAAAAAATGCCGCAGTAGTTGCTGAAAAGTTTGACTGGGCGGATTTATCACGTTGATATCTACAACCTTAGTTACAGTTTTCTTCATTTAAGACATGCTGTTATTCGGTAAGAGTGACCTTTATACAGATTCTCAATATCGACAAACCCTTGGAACAATGCCTTAGCGCCTACATTAACTTAATTTAAGTTAAATATTCTGATACATTTTAAAATTAGAAAAAAAAAAAACAAAAAAAATATTAAATTTTTATTTAACAAACAAAAATAAGTTTTTTATTAAAAAAAAAAAAAAAAAAAAAAATTTATCAGAATGGTGTAACTACTGACCACAAAACCTTGTTGTGCGAGAAACCCAAGCAGCATTTCTTTAAGTATAATTCTATTTTTCTTAATGATGGCCTTGACACTTGACTTCATACTCGTACGTTAGTTTCGTGTTGTCGATGCAAAAGGTCGTGATTGCAAGACATTTCATGGCAATAATGAAATAATAAAATAAAAATAAAAGAAAATTCAAAAAGACATCAACACTTTATTAAGTAAAAAAATAAAAATTGTAAATGCAAATGTAGATTATTTAATGCAATAACAAAAGCAATAAGAACAACAACAGTAAAATTAAATTAAATTAAATTAAGTAAAAAAAAATTACTTCATATAAGAAAGCGCAAAAAAATATTGTCAACAAAAAAGTTCCTGAATGCCATCACACACATAAGAGATGTCATAATATAGGCTGGCTGTACTGCACGTAAACAGCAACACTAGTAACAGCAAATGTATGCCACTTACATGTAAGAGTAACAGGTTTTTTTGGTCTTATAGATTAAAAGTTAAAAAAATATTCTTTTAGATACTAGTCCTATGACTAGTAAAGTATAGTATAGGAACTAGTTTTATAAGTAGTGAAGTTTTATAATAGTCATCAGTGGGACTATTAATGAGTTACTAATGATAAGTATTATGAGCGTTAAAAGTAAATGTACTGTTTTTTCTCTCTAGAATTTTATTGTAAAACAAAAACAAAGTCTATGCCATATTTTAGCTAAAGCTTTTATGGTAAAGCATATTCCTATCCGATTCAAAAAACGAAATATCATTTTATTTGTAACTAAACAAGATTAAAAACTTGGAAAATTCGGGATGCATTAAATACACAGATTTCTTAAGTTTACTTAAGTAAAATATACACCATTCTATACATCAGTTTATCTTTTTAAATCCGCCAAGAATGTTATTAACTTATGAGTACACGAAGGTACAAAAAAACATATTTTTTTACCCGTACTCAAGATTTTGAATTTACTTCACACCTTTAAACAAAATGGTATCACTTCCCTACGTCATTCTCTTTTGTGCCATAGTTTGATGCATAGTACGCAAAAACTCGACTCGTGAGCAGAATTTTCTTTAATTCGCTGGTTTTATGGCTCGTGCTCGTGAGTTTTGTTTTTAATTCATGAGCACGAATCATATTGTTTAAAAAGGTTAAAACGTTTGAGTTCTTTTGCGTAAAATAAAATAAACACCACATTGTTGTTGTTTTACAATTTTAATATCTTCACTTTATATCTTTATACAGTTAATCTTAATACAGCAACTTATTTATCTTGAACTTAATAAACACGACTTTGCTTTATGACTGCAAAACTATAACTATGTCGACGTAGGCTTACAGTTTGGAAATTTTCGCAAATATCTCAAACGCTCTCATATCCTCAATTTTATATCCATTAATTTTAAACATGTAAAATTGTATTACCCAAAGACGGTCGAATTGACAATGCCGTCAAATACACAAATCACTACGGCAACACCAGGGTAATACATTATCAACCTTGATACAAACCAATAGACAGAAATCCCACAATAAAGTTCCAAAGGCCCGAATGTGGTGTATTTTTATTTTCGTAACAGTTTTCTTTTGCTCGACTCGTGAGCACATATTTAAAACTTTTATAATTTTTGCTTGCGAGTTTTGTTCTTTAACTCGTGAGCTTGAATTTTATACTGTGAACGAATTCAAAATGAGCACAAAAGAATCGAAAACGAAAAATTCATTTCAATGCATTATGTTTGTGTAAAATTAAATGCGTAATACTATGCATTCGTATGTGTGTATGTGTGAATATTTTGTGTGCAGCGAATAATAAGTATCATACACATCCATACCCAAAAGAATTGCTAGTTTTCAACACATTGTGATGCTTTTCGACACTGTTTGCATTCCGAATTTTATTTTTAAATTCTTTTGTTTTATTTTTGATTCTTTTCAGAAAAATCGTTCTTTACGAACGAATTCAATTCGAGCACTCTTCCCACTCTAGTTTTTTTCTTGTACACTTTATTTTGACGCATATAAAATAGAGTAAATATCGTTATTGTTGTATAATTTTAGTTGTTGTAAGAATTTTGTTGTTGTTTTCTATGGATTTTGTAAAGTTTTAATTACACTCTTATAAATGTATAAATCTTACAAATATAAAATGTTTTAAGAGACTGATATAAAGACTTAATTCTAGACTGTGCACTTAATTTTGACGCTCTTAGGAGTTTCCACTTTACCATTTGACTACTTGGGTACCTGCCTCCAAAACCAAGTCGGGTATTAATATAGAATATAATGCAACCAGTATTACTTTTATTCTACTTATTTTCAATTGGTGGAGAACAAAGTAAAATTGATGAATATTTTGTAACGTATGAGTATAAGGTGTGACAGGCATTTTTCGTAATGTACAAAAAAAGAAATTGTAAATAAGATATTATTACTCGTGTGAATAGAGATGTACTATTTTGTTAGCAAATAGTCAGTCATCATCTATTTTCAATGGATAAATGTGTGAATTTATGAAAACTTGTCACACATTGTAACACAATTTATTACTTTTATAAAATTTATAGCAAAAACAAAACGAAAAAAAAAGAAAATTCAATAACAAACAGACAAATGACGAGAGGTGTCGTTAGCGCACCCAGCTAAAAAGTAATGTTATTTACTGTAGTTTTCGAATATGGTATGTAGTAGAGAGCGCTGTTTTAAAACTCGTGAACGATTGATTAATGAAGCTAAAATATTCAGCTCTATTTGTACACTAAGACAACATCACGGTATATAATGTGCTTTACTATGCATTCGATACTACAATGAAGTGTGTTCGCCGCAATAAAATAATTGTTTCCCAAAAATTGGGCTGAGTTCCAAAATGTTAATTGCAATGTATTTGAACAAAGCATAGTGTTTCATAAAGCCGCTGTACAAAATTGTTACAATGCATACGATTTCAAAACGATGCCAGTAAGTATTTTTAACGCAGTCAATAAGCAATCTGGCATCGGTTTTATAATTGATGCTTTGATGTTCGTTTACCCGCTTAAATTAAAACAAAAGCGAACAAAAGCGAAAAAGGCCGACTGACATATGTATGTATGTGTTTTTTTTATAAAAAAAAAATAATAAAAACATAAATTAACATTTTTATAAATTAATTTTTAAATTTAAAACAATTATCAATTAAAATTTTAATAGCTGTGTCGCTTACCTTACCATTTCAGATTTTTTTTATATGATGCATTGCAGCAGTATGTACATTTTATATTGTAAATGCAAATAAAATACATAATTGCATTGTTTGGGAACTTTGCACATGTACATAATTTAAATACCGTAGTAGAATTGTACACAAACTTTGTATTGATACATTTTGGAAGTTAGCCTTGCATATTTTTACGTTATACTCACATTTCGCGCAGATTTCATTATTCGTTTCTCCCGTCGTCTCTCTCCTAGCATTAGTACAATACATTGCATGAATGTTGTCTATACCCGAAGTTAGTAGTCAGTGTAGTCTAATCAGTGCCTCTGGATATATTGCGGGTTTTTAAATATTGTTACTGTTCTAACGATTTTAAAATGTTTGATTTCTTTTAAATTGCATTAAATTAAATAAATGACACGATATTATTGTTTTACGTTCTACAGTCCTTTTATTTCCACAGCTTAACTCTATGTCCAACTTATTTATCTTCCACTTAACAACACAATTTACTCAATACTTTTACTAACGCTTTAGCACGTCCATACTCTTTGATAGTTAAGTTACGACGAGTGTTGCCGTTTCGATTATTTTTAAACAAAATGTTTTTTTTTTTTTGTCATTGATGTGTAGATGTGTACCTCTTTCCATTTTGGTTACTTTTTTCTCGAAGTACTCTTTAATAGTTAAGTTACGAAAAGTGTTGCCGTTTTGGTTATTTTTAACCAAATTTGGTTATTTTTTTCGATGCGTAGATGTGTACATCTTTCCATTTTGGTTACATTTTGCTCAAAAAAATTTTCGATCGATAAAAATATAATTCAGACGGACAAAGTATAGATTATAAATAGTTTTATCTGATCTTAGAACATTTGACCAATTGTTGCTTCAATAGATCTATTTTTCATCGCCTGTAATGATTGAATGCAGCGACAACTTTTTTTATAACTTTTCAGCAACATTTCGGACATGAAATAACGACTTTCAACATTTCTCGGCATTTACTCAATTCCATTGCTTTTTGGTTAATCCTGCTGCTTTTAAATGGAAAATAATCTTCACAGAGTAATGCTTTCAACTCATCATTTTTGTCTGACCTGGGTGGTCTTCCTTTTTCATACCAAAATCATCACTTCTGAACTGCATAAATAATCTCTCGTACGTTCAAATCGGAAGACATATTCAGAATAAGCTTTGGTAAGCAGTCAAAGCAAAAAACTTCATTGTTTATACTATTTCGCTCAGTGGATGAGTGAGAATAAATATCAGACATATTTCAGTTTAACGCTATTGTTTCGTTCGGGTATTTAGCGATTCATTCAGATATCTGCTAGTAAAGGCTACTGAGCTAAAATTATTAAGAAATACATTTTAAAACCTTATCATAACCAAAGCTCATCACATGAGAGAACGATATTTTCTAATGTGCAAGCTTTGTTAATACATAGTTAAAATGCTTAGCACAAATAGTAGAATATGCCTCATCAATTATTGTACCAAGTATTTTTTGACCAGTTTATATTCAGTCAATACTGCTATAAAATCCATACATAAAATGATATTTTAATGGTTTTTGTATTGAAATTAGGATTTAAAATTTTGATTATTTTTGGTTACTTTTTATAGAAATTTGGTAACAAAAAATTCAAAGTTATGGCAACACTGGTTACGACTGACTGACTAAGCAGAATGTGGCGCCCTTGTATAGTAAATCAACATGAGTTTTGAATGATCTAGCATACCCCACAACCTTCTATTTAGGTACGTAAAGATTACTAACCAAAATTGAACCGTCCAAATAAATTCTGCATCAGCAGGTTGGTCAAAGCCCTGAGACGACCCAATAGAATAACTTTCATAATAAAGTTTACAGCTTTTAAAATACAAATGTTTGTGTATACTTTTAGGCGAATTAGTTTTCGTAACAATATGTATTTGCTAGCATTTTCTGTTCTCTTTAATCAGTTAAAATAAGGTATTTGATACAGTAGTTTGGTGATATTTTGGATTAATATTAACAGCTCACAACCAATAGTACAGCTTACAGGGTATATTAAATTCACGATATTGCTATTGTGTCATGGATTTTCAGCTTAGGTGACGATTTTCGTCAATGCTTCTGGGATCTTATTTGATTTTGTCACAATTTTCCAAATTGTCATCTAAAGATGCCCATTGAAATTAATATTTTAAATTGTTCAAACCTAGACTTCTAATAAGGGTTTCGTAGGGTTTCTCCAGCAATTTTCTTAAAATAAAAACAAAGTTAACAACTATACCAGAACCTCCTTTTTGTGGCGGGTTCGAGTCCCACCAAAAACTCTGATCTGCTACACCATAGATCGCTCCGCTCGTAGCAATTAGAAATTCTCAATGTGTCGAAAATTTCACAAACTAAAGTGTCAGTTGTACTTTTGCATTTTTTGATGCCATCCTTCGACGCTTCATAGTAAACTTCATTTTGAAAATTGATAGAAAAAAATGTGCAAATATTTATTTGAAAATTGAAACACCAGCTCTTTTACAGCACACGTGTACCTATATTGTCATCAAATATTTGGAATAAGAAGGAAATAAATTTAAAAATTTAAATTAAATTTCTTGTTTTTTGTGTGTAATTTCAGGCTATTTGTTAAAATAGTTTAAAATACAAATTTTATTTATTCATTAAATTTAAAAAATTGAGTAATTTTTTTTTACATTTGAAGTAAAAGTAAACAATAAAACTAAATTTTTATACTGAAGAAAGTTGACAGGGTGTGCTGCCTTAATTAAGGACATATTACATTTTACAAATTTAGCAAAGAAACTGAAACCCATTTGGTTAAGTTATATTTTTAATTATTTTTGAGATATGTATGCGGAAAATTTTGCACAAGTTAATGCCTATTGAAGTTAGGAAAGACTTTAAGTTCTTAGAATTAAAATGCTTCAATAACATGAAATAATAATTTTAAAAATACATTTCTCTGAAAAAGTGGCATACAGACTGTTGAAAAATAGCAGATGCCCTAAACTTCAACTACATGAAAGAGTTTGGATTCAATTATTTAAAGCAAAATACTCAGAGAAGCTTAAAACTTAAATTCCGCACGATTCACCGAACTGCCACACATATGGCTAAATTCAGATACAACAGTGTTATCCATTTATCGGTTTCAAGAGTAAAGATAAACAAAACACACATAAAGCTATGATTTCGATGAAACCTTTATTTCATTATAAAAATTGAACCTGGCCATTATGTACGAAATACAATGTCATTTTAATCACCGCCGCTGGGTTGGCTACAGCAGACGATCCTTTTAGGATTATTCTCGACCAGTTTCTCGAACATTTCGGGCGGTATCTCGGCGCTAATGTGAGAAATATTGGTTTTCAAATACTCCAACGTTAAGAAATGATCGGCATAGACATGGTCTTTGACGTAGCCCCACAAAAAAAGTTGGTTTATGGTCAATTGACGTCTATAAATTACGCGACCGGGAAATCTATATAGTAAATAAGATTAAGTTGTTTTATGTTCGTCATTTTTTTAAGTGCAGCTGTGGTATCGTAGGAAAGATACCAGCCTACTGACCAGAAGGTCCTCGGTTCAATACCAGGCCAGACCATCCTTAAAAAGAAAAAGTTTCAGTATCACTTCATAACATTAGCTAGCAACTGGTTATGAGTATAAATACTATTCAAAACTTCTCTAATGCATTTGCCGTTCGGAGCCGCCGTTAAACTGTAGGTCTCATTCAATGAGTCTAAAAATAGAATCGGGTGCAGCTCATTGACTGAGAGAATTTCTCATGTTCCTTAATGGAATGTTATGGAAATTAATATATGTTCGCCATTTTACAACCCGAGAACCACTTAACTGATTTACAAACCAATTCATGCGTTGGAAATGTATAATTTCACCGATGTTTTGGTTCAACTGGGTGGTCCCACGACCATATAAAATTTTTATTTAAATGTCTATAATTTTAAAGCGGTTATAATAAGATTTTCTGTATTTTTATGCATTTATGGATAGATTGTGTGCTAAAAATGACTATGAACACTTAACATCATGGTTCTTACGGCATTTTTAGTGGAAAAAATGGACAAAAGGGAATGACTTCGAACCCATACGTATTTGATCAGTTTCTACAGTGACAAAGCTGACTGAGAACCTCTGACAATGTGTTTATTCAGTTTAATAGACTGAGAAAAGCGATAAGAACATCATTTTAGAAGAGATGGTAACTCAATGGAAGAGAATTAGGAGTATATTGGATAACTGTGGGGTTTGGGGTGTGACTTGGGTACATTGACGAATATACCATACATACATACATCCATGAAAAAATGTTGAAAATTAAATATATGATTTTTATGCATTTATGGATAGATAGGCCCAAAAAACTTTGTGGTCAATACAAATCATCATTCAAAAAGTGGGCGGAATTAAATAACGGGGAGTGGCACTTCCCATACAAAGTAAATACTGAAGGTTATAAATTTGAGCTAAATAACTTCGTAGTCAATCTACACCATCAGATAAAGTATGGACAAAATTGAATAAGTGGGTGTGGCACGGCGAAACTAAATATTGTACAATCAGAATGACAGTTTCTTTATGTCTTGGTAGTCAAATCATTAATTTTAATGCATTATTTTAAATTTTTCTTATGTACAATACATTTTCTATGGCAGGTATTAGAGAAATCGATTATTCAACTTTCTTCAAAAACCGGTTTTCGAATAATTCGAAAAGTAAAAATTTCTAAAAAAAATCGGTTTTCGGTTAATAATTATTCAAATAACCGGTTAACCGGCTCTTCTATTTAAATAAAATTGTTCTTAATTCTTGAAGCACAGAACTGAACCAGGTCATTTTAAAAAGAAGATGCTGACGTAGAGTTTAAAATTAAAGTGACAACCAATAGTAACAATAATTAATCATCTACTTAGCTTGAAAATCAACTTGATTAATGAAACTGAAATAAAGGAATGGATGCTTTGAGAAAAGTCGATATACTCCAATATGCTATAGGACTGGCGAAGAAAAACAGCCAACAGCCGTAAATGAAGAAAATTTTCTACGAAACTTCAGCCACGTTTAAAACACCACCTTTATATCGGATCGGCCATCTAACGTTTTTTTTTTTTTTCAACTAGTGCTTATTTCGTTAATGGTAACACTTAGCTCATGTCTGATTTGACAGATAATTAGTTTTATCCTTCCGCTGAACGAATATGGTTGTGTATACGCTTGAACAACGCTTCGCTAAGTGGGCCTGCGATCGACTTACAGAAGATGCCGATTTTGCCAAAAAAAAATCATGTGTTCAGATAAAGCTCATTTTGATCTTGGCGGGTATGTAAACAAGCAAAATTGTCGCATTTGGGGCACAGAAAACCCGCACACATACATTGGAAAGCCGATGCACCCAACACGAGTCACTGTTTGGTGCGTATTTTGGTCCAGAGGCATAATTGGCCCATTTTTCTTCGAAAATGGGCAAGGAGTGGCCGTTACAGTCAATGGCGATCGTTATCGGGCCATGTTGAACGAACTTTTGTTCACAATAATTGAAGAGGAGGATATTAGCAACATTTGGTTTCAACAGGACGGCGCTAAGTGCCACACAGATGAAGCTACACTCGATGTTTTACGCCCGCTCGGAGCTGCGATTTGACACCGTTGGACTATTATTTGTGGGGTGCCGTCAAAGATAAGTGTTACGCCAACAAGCCAAAGACAATTGACGCTTTAAAGGACAATATTCGTGAAGCCATTGGTGAAATACAGCTGCACACAATCGATAATGTGCTTAGAAATTGGACCGATCGCGTAGGCTACCATTTGAGGCCGAGACAGCCATTTGATTGAAATTATTTTCCATTATTATCCGGAAGGATTGTACTTTCAAATAAAAAAAGAAATTTGAAAAAATATTCAGTAGTTTTTTTATAGCATTTAAAAAAAAAAAATATTTGGAGGACCTTTTAGTAAATTATTTTGTAGTTTTGACTATTTTAACGCGTTCTTCGGTTGTTAAACGATCCATGTTCGTAAATGGCAAACTTTTCAATAAATGGATGACACTTGAAATGACAGATATTTAACAGCTGATAGCCTTGCCAGACTGGCAATTTTGAAACCACTAAATGGATCATACGATACAACGATCAATTTTGATCTGTAATGCCTACAATGCGACCATTTGAACACAGCAACAATAAGAAAAAACGACCAATATTGGTCAACAGAAAAGTTGTTGTTATGTTCCATCATCCAACCCGACCATCAATGATAGTTCACACATATTTTATAATCGAATAAAAATTTACTACGTTACTTGATAAAAATTTAGTTTTAATAAAGAAAAACTCGTTTCATTGTTGATATTTTTAACGATAAAACATGAGGTTGTCCCTGTTTTAACTAATAATTTGAAAAATTTTCCATTCAAAATGATTGAATTAAAAAGCCTTAATGAGTAAAACTGGTAGTAATTAATAGCTTAACAAAATATGTATAATTTAGACTTTTTCATAGGTTTTAAAAACAATTTTCCAACAACAAATCATGTGTCAAGGCAAATCATGTGTCAAGGCAACAATTATAAAATTTTTCACTTTTCTAATGCGTGTCTGCGTGGTGGATAAATTTTCACTTCAAATGTTAATGCATTTCCAGGGAAACATAAGCTCCATATTAAATTGGGGGATTAACAATTGGCATAACATATCTACCTACTCATTCCACGCATACACACACACACACATACACACACACGCGAAGAGAGAAAATTGTTTTGACTTAATAAAAGCTTAACAGAATTTCTTAATAATGATCATAAATTTCTTTTTTTCGGTATCCAGGGAAATGTTAACAAAAAAAAAAAGAAGAGAGAAAAATTATAATTTATTTTCCTTATAAAACAAACAGTTTAATATATATTAACAAAATACACAAAAATACTCTTGGCATTATTTGTGCTGTTTTATTTAATTTTAATTAAATGTTTTGTGTTTTTTCTTTTGTGCTTTTCTAATAATTTATCGTCAAAACTTTACAAAAATTTGCTTAACGAGTCATTACTTGTCATACAAAATACAAACACGTACACAATAACAGTAACAATTATTAAGATATGACAACAAGTAGTTGGAAAATAGTTAAAAAGAGATACCCTTGTTTATAAAAAATATTTTAAGAATTTACCAAATACACACCTCTATTGACTGTTTGACATTCTACCACATACCCCATACCCCATACCCCTTTTTGTCTGTTGTTTTTATATAAATATTTAATAGTGTTGAGTTGAGTGCGTGCAGTAACTGTTAGATTAAACGATGGTGAGAAAATGAGAAAAAGTGAGAAACAGGGTTGTCAGATCGAGCAATATCCCGCCAAACGTGGCGATTTTAAAAGTTATTTTGCGATTTAATTTTCGGTTCGGTGACATGGCGACTTCTTGGCGATTTTGTTGGCTATTTGTGATAAAAAAAATACGAAAAATTTATAGTTTGGTTTGGCATTTATATGTATGAATTTCTTTAACATGGTGTAATTTAATATGTAGATTATAGATGACAGTCTAATTTCAGTGGTATTCTCAGCAATGAGTTCCAGTTTACTTATGTAATGCAATTTTTAGCAACTGCCAACGAGTTACGTTCATAAATGATAAGAAAAAGTTCTAAACTTGATAAAAGTGGAAAAAATTTAATGTGTTCACTTGAGATAATCACACATATATATGTATACCTAACAAGGTCTACTTTTCTCCCTTCCAAATCCACCGAAAAGCTAAATATCGGAATTTAATAATTTATAATTTATAATTTATAATTTATTTATAATTTATATGTGTGTCAAGTTAAATACGAAAGTTAAATGCGTTTTTCTTAACATAACAAAAACTTGCGTAAGTCAACAGAATATGTGTGAAGATAAATACGAATATGAAATTTTTCTGTTAAGTTAACAGAGACTTTCGTATTTAACTTCACACACATAACTTGATAAATGTGTAAAAAATTTAATGTGTTCACTTAAGATAATCACACATATGTATGTATACCTCACAAGGTCTACTTCTCTTCCTTCCAAATCCACCGAAAAGCTAAAAATCGGATAGTATTCCGCTAATTTATTAGCTTATAAGTGTATAAAGGTACTAAAAACCAGTTTTTTACACGTATTAGAGATTTTGGAGGTGTTGCGAAAATTTCTAAAACTGAATATTTTTGTACTCAATAGCGTCTGTTAGAAAAATAGTATAACTTTTCAGGTATTTCAACTTCATTATTTGAAAATAATGACAAATGAAAAATGTATCGAAGATAAAGTGTATAACGTTTTAGATATAATCATGTGAAAAAATAATAGGGACACATATCAAAAGAGTTAAAATTCCAACTCTGTTTTTGTATTCAAACATTTATCAAAAACATCTTATAAATTGTCTGCTTGAATTTCGTCGACGTAAAAAATCGTTATTCGACAAACAAATTTCGTACCGTTTATCAATTGTGTTATATTTTTCTCTTTAGCTTTTAAGGATAACCGCAATGTGTCCCTATTATTTTTTACATGACTATATAAAAAAATAATGATACGAAATATCTATATCCAAACTGTAATTCACTTCAGTCATAAAAATTAGGTTTTACCGTTTTTTTTTATACTTTTTTTTTTTGCTAATATTTTTGTTTAATAAAATTAACAAAATATATATTATGGCGAATTTTTTTTCCACTTTTGGCAAAATTTAGGAATTCGGAACAAATTACATTTGATTTATTTGAAAAATTTTTAAATTATTTAAAAAAATATAAATTTTATTGCCAGAATATAAAAAAATATGATTTGGCGATTTTGGCGATTTTTGAAATTGAATTTGGCGAAAAAACTTAAAAAGGATCTGACAGCCCTGGTGAGAAGTGTGAAGGGGGAATGTATAATTAATATCTGTCTATTATACGCTTACGTACAATATAGCAAATATTATTCATACGCACAAGGTTGAAACTACTAATAGTACTGGGACACAAGTCTCATTTCACATTATAAATTAAAGGTAAAAAAAGTTTTTTAACAATTAAAAATTACAAACACAATTACGACAATTTTAAGAAATTGTATGCAATATCAGTTACAGCTGGTTTTTATAAAACAAATAATTCCAAACAATCACTAATACGGTGCGACAAAAAAATATCTGGCAAGTGATACTATTTTTCTGTTAGGCGCTCTTGAGTAGAACAACGGTCTATTTTTGGAGTTTCCGAAACACCTCTACAATCTCGATTTACGGGTAATATTTTGGTATGGTTTTAAGACAGGAGCTGAAAAGTCCTGGGCCTCACACATAGATAGCGCTAGTTTTATTGCATTCACCTCTTTTACAGTTAGTGCTAACCTTCAAGACAGCTGTTAAAATTTCATCATATTCTATAAATTAGTTTGTAAGTTATTGTGCTCAGTGTGACGCTACTTTTATAATTTTCAGAACAATGTTCTAATTATGCACTGCTTCTTGATGGAAAAAAATAACATTGAAAAAAACAATGGTTTGAAAAGTGTTATGGGGACTCCGCTCCATCAGAAACAACGTTGGCTTGCTGGCTTCAAACGTTGTAGTAGAGACACCTACGTTGCATAGCGCAATGGATATTCAAATGAGGCGGTAACACCAGAAAACATCGAAACAATCCACAAATTCGTTTTGATTAATCGAAAAGTGAAGTTGCGTGAGTTAGCTGACATCGCAAAGATGTCAAAAGAATATGCTGGCCTTACATTACATAAGCATTTGACTATGTGCCGCGTTTGCTCACAGTTGACCAAAAACAAGAACGTGTTAATAATTCTGAAACAATGGCAAAAGTACATGCATTGATTTTTGAATTGCTCCCACATCCACCGTACTCGCCAGGTTTGGCTCCCAGCGACTGTTCGCAGACCTCAAAAAAAAATCGCCAAAAGATAAATCGTTCTACAAAAGTGATATTGAAATGTTAAAGCGTCGCTGGAATAATTGCATTGCTCTTAATGGAGATTACGTTGATAAATAAGGCTCCCTGGAAATTGGCTTCAAAGAAAATTACCCCAACGTAAAAATGAAAAATGGCCCCATTTTTTGGGCAATCATTTAACAGTCTTTGGGTTAAATTCAAAATCAGGACACATCGTTTGCATTTAGGGTTCCTGTATAGAAGCCCAAACACGGGAAGAGAGGTTTCCATATCTGGCTTTGACTCTTTTTCCGATTCAATATCGAGTATCCTTGTGAATTACCCGAACAGTGAAATTGTTGTTGCTCCAGAAGGCCAGTACGTAGAGCTATTTGCCGCGCACAAACACCTTGCGCAATTAGTGATGGGCACCAAAATAACACCCTCGACCTTTTCCTCACTACACACCCTATAAAGTATGTAGTTGATGTCCTTGCACCTCTCGGAAATTCGGTTTACTGTACTATTTCTGCCTCTTTCCCGTTCTTCACTCTACCCAACGCTTCACATACAGCTACGAAGCGCTTGGTTTTCAATTACGGGAAAGTTTGTTGGGCTGAGCTTAACGATTTCTATGGGCATTTCAATTGGAAACTTTGTTTCCTTGACTCTAACATGAATGCCATGGCCGAAATGGTTGTCAATATAATAAAGCTAGGGATGGATAATTTCATTCCATCCAGAAAGCTTCCGATTAAATCAAGTAATAAATCTTGGTTTAATCAGACGTACAAGCTTACAGTCAGATCCAGAGAGAAAACATTCAGAATTTGGCGTAATAACAAATGCGATCATACTGATTCGCTACGCAAACAGGCGAGATCTTCGTGTGCCGAAGTACTTAGGTGCGAAAAGTCTCTATACGAACAGCGCTTACGTGCTGAAGTCCTTACTTTTCTGCGGGGAAGTAAGAGCTTTTGGTCATTCATTAAAAGGCTTAAAAACAGCGCTAGCTCGGTTCCAATCCAAATAAAGAATGACCAAACATTCACTAACACGATTGATAAGGCAAGCCTTCCGGCTAAAATGTTTGCAGGTAATTCGAACTTGCCGAAGAGCGTTCAACCACTGCCCGAACTTAAAAGAGTATCAGTGAAAGAGTATTCAGTGCGTCTTATCGTGCGGGTATTTTTCCATCTTGCTGGAAGATTGCCAATGTAACGCCAATCCCTGAAAAAAGTGCGGCTTGTAACCCTGAAAACTACCGTTCAATAGCAGTTTGTTCGGCACTTTCCAAAGTTATGGAGAGAATGATTATTAATCACCTTGTGAAATATTTAGAGTCCAACAATTTGCTGAGCGATCGCCAATATGGTTTCCTTAATGGTCGCTCTACTGGTGATCTGCTGGCGTTACCCTCTGAAGGGTGGAACAGGTCCATTCATGGATTTGGTGAGAGTAAGGTTGTGGCCCTGGATATTTCTAAGGCGTTTGACAGAGTCTGGCACGAGGCTCTCATATCCAAACTTATTGCCTTTGGTGTCGGTAGTCACTTCTCTCGATTCATATCGAGCTTTCTCTGAAATCGCACTATAAGAGTGGTTATAGACGGGATTTCATCTGACGAGTTCAGAATAAATTCAGGGGTACCGCAAGGATCTGTTCTTTCTACAACTCTATTTCTAATATTTCTTAATGACTTTCTTTTTCTCACTTTTAATCCTATCTACTCTTTTGCAGATGACAGCAACATTTGTCATTCATATTCGTTTGATCGTAGGCCGACCCTTTTGGAGATTGGGGAGAAAAGGCAGAATATGAACGACACACTTACAAACGACCTGTCTAAAATCTCTGAGTGGGGTCGCGCGAACAGGGTCGACTTTAATGCGCGCAAGACCCAATGTTGCTTTCTGACACACAGACGTGGTGCTGTGTTGTCATTTGCATCTATGGGTAATGTAGATATTGAGGAATCAGATGCTCTTGATGTTCTAGGCATGAGAATTCATTGCGACGTTCGTTGGAACGAGCACATATTTCGAGTGTCGAAAGAAGAAGTGTCTCGGCTTCTTAAGACGGTGTAAGAATTACTTCACTCCAACTGATCTCCTTAATATTTACAAGACCTATACCCGACCCAAATTGGAATACAACTCTCATGAATGAACCAGTTCTTTTCAGCTTCTCGACCGCGTACAGCAGAGAACGAAGGTTCTTATTAATGACGGTAGGGTAGCCAATCCTATCGATTCATTAGAGCATCGTCGCAATGTGGCGTGTGTTTCATTGTTCTATCGGTGCTATAACGGAAAAAATTAAGGAACTAATTCCTGGTAATCATATATTTTTACGTAGTACTCGTATTTCTCGTAGAGCTCATCCTTTTGTAGTTGATTGTCCAGTAAATCGCACCACAACGCATTATAGGGAGAATTCGTTCTTTGGTCGCACTATTCGTTTGTGGAACAATCTTCCTGCGAATGTTTTTTCTGTCACTTACGACAAGAACAAATTTAAATCGAACGTCCACCTAAATTACTCTATCTATCCTCCTTCCCACAACCTATTTACCTAGTACCAGCACAATGCACTGCATGAGTAGGGGTTATCCCCTGAGTGCTGGGCTTATTGAAAAAAAATGAGAAATTGCCGCAAACTACAGTATGAAATTTGGCCACAAGCTAAAGTGAAAAATTGTCTCAAAAAAACACAGTTTTCTTAAAAGAAAAATAACTCAAAATTAAAGTAATTTCCCAAAAATGAAAAAATTATCCCAATTAATACAAAAAAGCCTTCAATTTATTTTATAAAGTTTTCATTCCTTTATTTATTGTGTATTTGAAATCGCTTAGTTTGTATTAATAATAGAAAATATTTGTATATGGCTCCGTAGTACAAATGAATGATTTGAAAAAATTGTACGATGACAGGGAAAACTGTATTCTTTTAAATAATCGCACGATTTTTACATATTTACCTCTTCGAAATGGCTCCCTAAAAAACGGCCTCAGAAAAAAAATACCCCAACGTAAAAATGAACAATAACCCCAAAAATGAAACAAAAAAGGCCCGAAATTTCGTGTTGTCGTACTTCATTAAAAAATTTTGAGTCATTTTTCATTTTTACGTTGGGGTAATTTTTCTTTGAGGCTATTTTTCAGGGAGCCGATGAATAAAGCTAATCTTGAACAAAAAAATTAATAAAAATCTTTTCTTTGTTTAGTGCGGGACTTTTCATCCCATGTGTTAGCTTATAAGTGTATAAAGGTCCGAAAAACCGATTTTTTACCCGTAATCCGAGATTTCTGAGATGTTTCGAAAATTCCATAAACAATCTATAGTATAGCGCCAAAAGAACTAAAACAGGCAATCATTACCTCTATTCTTTATCCTATGCTTTGTTACAATATAATCAGTAAGTTTTTGTAAAAAAATGTATATTCAACCGAGTTTGTTTACTTGAGACCGTAACCAGAATAGGCTTTTTCACAAAATCTTAACTGAAATCAATTTTTCAATAAAAATTGTAACCAAAAGTGAGTTAAAGCGATTATTTACTGTGTAAGCAGTGTTCGGCACATGATTATCATTCTGATAATTGTGCCCCACTTTCCCCCACCTGTGCCTCCTTATGCATTTCCATCTAAACCCATCAAGAACCCTGCATTCACTTAATATGTATTCCGTGTTTTCTATCTAGAATAGACCGCAAGAAAATCCGTCAGGAGGTACGCGTCATGCTTTAGAACATCAGAGCCACGTCCAAATTGCGGGCTGATCACCGTTTTATCGTACCTAAATTCTCTTTGAGCATTCCATTGCTTCAAGAATCTGGAAATTTCCCAATCATATCGTAGACTTAAGATAGAATAAACAGTGCCCCACAGTAGAACACCGGACAAATATAGGGTGTCACAGAACCTCTTCTAGCCAATTCATCCACAGTTTTTTTGACAACATTCCGACAGTGTCCAGGTACCCAAAACGATGAGACCCTATTCCTCAGCGCCAGAATTTGCAACGTTTAGATGTCATACGATGGAAGCTGAGTAACCTAAAAGAATTTTGACTGTCCCAGATACAAAATGCTAAAAATCATAACTGTTTTTTGAATAACGCGAAAGTCAGTTTCAACAAAATTTTGTTTAAGTGAATACATAAAATTTAATGGCATTTTACTGAAACCGTAAACGAAGCCGGGTGGCGATGGTATGGTGTAGTGGTTACACCACAGGCATACGGAACAAGCGGCCCAAGCTTGAACCCCAGCAGAGGACATGACGAAAACGAAAATAAAAAGAATTTTAATTGCGATTGCCAGTGTTTAATAAAGAGACTTCAACGTCCCTCCAGACAAATCTATCTAAAGAAACCCCGCTGACCATCCAGCTTAACTCTGGCCCCTCAGACGAATGAATAGAATAAAATGCCAACTACTGGGAACATATTACAATGCTAAGTAAGGATCACCACCATCCCTTAGCAGAGATCTTCACCACTACACACAAGCATATGGAGGCGAGTTACAGTGGATTAATCATCTACTTAACTTGAAAATCAACTTGATTAATGAAGCTATGGAAAGCCAATATTAGGGAGATCGATTATTCTAGTTTTTTTAAAAACCGTTTTTCGAATAATTCTAAAAGTTACAAATTTTAAAAACCTGGTTTCAGTTAAAAATTAATCAAATCAAAAAATTATTCTCAATTCTTATTACATTAAAAATAAAGTAGATATGCTAGAACAACGTTTGGTTTTTTTAGGACCTTAACGGAAATATTTTCCTCAACAAAACAACGTCCTCATATTTCATCCAGTGATTAATTTTTTTCAACATATTTTGTAAAACTATTAGTTGTCAGCGGCCAGAGAATACTTGGTATAGAATCAAGTTTTTCTAGCTGCACAAGAACGTCAGTTTTATGGATATATTTAAGGTGGTTAATAATTTCTGGGGTCGAAGAAGAGCCTTTTCTAGACTTATTCTTTCCATCGTTTTCCCAATATTTTCACACTTCAGAGGACATCTATAGAAACATAAATGCATGCAACACGTGTTTAATATTATGAGCCACTGTGGTATGTTAGGTTAGACACCCGACTACCAACCAAGAAGTCCTTGGTTCAATCCCAAATCACACCATCTGACAATTTTTAACAGTGGTATTATCTCACAACACTACTAGCGACTGGTTATGAGCATTCACGCTGTGAAGACATTCACTTACTAATATATCTGCCGTACGTGGCCCGCGCTTGTAGGTCCCTTTCAATGACTCTATTTGATCATCAATCTCCATATATAAAAAATTAATATTTATTAATTAAGGTTGTCGTATATATAAAAATAACACGTAATATATCACATTTAAAAAATTATTTAAACGATGAGCATATTTGTAATAAAAAATATAAAAACATAGAAAAATAATTTTTTCTTCTCCGTCACTTCTTTAGGGAGCAAACTGACTTTCCCTTGCTTTGTTTCCGTTTCTTTAATCAATTTGATTGTTCAAGCTAAGTTGATGATTAATCCACTGTAGTTTCTTCCATATGATTTTGCGTAGTGGTGAAGATCGTTGCTAATTGGTGGTGATCTTTACTTCAGCATTGTAATTTTTTCCCAATAGGTGGCGTGTTTTCCTGGTCATTCATCTGATGTTTGTGATCATCGCCAGAGGTATGCGAGAAGGTCAGTGGGGCTTGGGCTTCTTATTTCTTAGATGGAGTTGTCTGGTGGGAAGTTAAAGCCTCTTTAATAAACATTCGAAACCACAATTAAATTTTTCTTAAGCTGGGATCACACGATTGTCTCAAATACACCAATCTGATACAAATTTTATTGTGACAAATTAGAGCACAATAATAAAATTGTGAATTAAAAATTCTGTATTCACACGGTTGTCTTATTTTATACAAAACTTATTCTCACAAGATGTTCTAGTTTACGGCAAGCCTATGAATCAGCTGTTGTGGTAAATTAAATTCATTATTTTTTTTTTTTTTTTTTTGTTTAAAATGGTGCGTTCTTTGAAAAAAAAAGTAAAAATAATGAAAAAAACGGTGGAAGTTTGTGATGCAATTTACATATGCATAAACATTTCAAAAAATGCATATTTTAAGGGATGACAATTATAAATACCGTATAAGCACGTGTTTTTTCAAAAAGAAATCAATTAAAAAATAAAAATCGGTGATTATTGTCTTCTTCAATTGCCACACAAGAATACAACAAATATTGGTGTAATTTTGGCATTTACATTGGTGCATGATTGCCGATAAAGCTTTCACACGATTGTCGCACCAGGGTTGCATTTTAGTGGGATAAATAAGCACAATAATATTCTGAGTTGCCGCATGAGTCAATAAATTGTATAATCACACGATTGGCATATAAAAAACACTAATTATTAGTGCATTACGACCTTAAGTCATGCCCTCTGCTGGATTTCGAACCTGGGTTGTTATGCGTGCACTCTAAACATTACACCACACCACCCTTAATAAAAAGTTTCCATGGCAATAAAAATAATACATATTTAAATTAACCGATTATTCGTGTTAAAATAACCGGTTTATTCCGTATCCAAAAATGAACATTTTACAATAACCGTTTTTGGCAAAACCAAAAAAAAAAAAAAAAAAACTGACGGAAAAAAAACCGGGTTCTTTAATAAAAATGTTCAAATAATTAGAAAATAATTTTTTTTTTTTTTTTGGTTTTTGAATACAATAACATATGCTTGTGAGAATAGATCACTTGATTAAATTTTGGGTTTAAAAATCAATGACAAACGAGATTTCTTACAAATTAACAGCCATTTTGCTATAAAACGACTCACTTGAATTCTGAAATATCTGACCGATAAAAGAAAGAATGTATGAAACGTAAACATGAACGAACGAAATAAATGGATAAAAAAGAAAATCAGGACTTTTTTCTTCTTCTATACCGGAATTGACAGGATATACTCCTTTGTTGGTATAGAGTTTTTCAAAGAAACTTTTAAAGAAGTCAAGAATAAAGTGTCATAGAAAAACGTTGCTGGAATGTGTGTGAAAAGTAAAATGTTTCTTTAGAAAATGAACAGGAGTAGAGAGAAGAAATAAAGTCATTTATTTGTACAGGTGTTACATTTACAAGTAACATATTCGTTTATGAAGAAAAATTAAGAAAAAAAATTCAAGGAAAATAAGAAATTTATACTCTTTTGTAATTTCCTTCTATTACAGGATTTCGAAGAGAAAGGCCAACTCAACTGGTAAAAGAAAATAACAAATAAGTGTGAAAGGATTTTATTTTCAATCTCAATTTATCTCCAAAAAGACATTTTTATTTAAACGAACATTAAAAACAAGTGAAAGAAAAATCGTTAAACAAAACATCACCGATAAAGTAAGTTGAACACCGATAAAGTGAGTTAACGTTGCAATTCCAAACTGAACTTGTTTTATGCGACTGACGTTCGGGGTACAGCACGCTTCTTAAGAAGTTGTTAAGGGGAGGATTGAGGGTGCAGCGTAGGGCTACCAGATGGCATTGATTTCACCAAATCCGAGTCGTTTTGACAGACAACTTATGGTCACTTTTGCGTTAAACTTTATAACATCAGCTTACTCAGAACTTTTGATTGAAAAACTGATCCAATAGTGTTTTGCAGGCCTCTACGGAATTTAAATTTACACCGTTAAAAGAGTTCTACACAGATCGAAAGAATCACAATCTGATGGAAGGCGTTAGGTCCGGCCTATATGGGGAATGCGTCTAAACTTCCCAGCCAAGCTCTTTCTTTTCTTTCCGCCGAGTCATCTGTGTGGTCTAGCGTTGCTTGATGAAACACAACACCTTTTCCGTCGATTAATTCTCGCCGTTTTGATTGAATTACTTGCTTCAATCCTGTTAATTGCTGACAGCTGATATCAGAATCAATCGTCTGACCAGTTTGTAGAAGCTCATAACGAATAATTTCCATCCAATCCCAAGCAGACACAGAGTATTACCTTGTTGGTGTCAATGCTGACTTTCCCACCGCCTACGAATCTTTATCTTGCTTCATCTATGATCTATTTAACGCAATATTGTCATACATGATCCACTTGTTATTGTCCGCAATTATTCGCATGTACCAGACAGGTTTGCCTAATGCATTTAATATTACCAGTGATATTAAATTTTAGACTCATCTTCCGACAATTTTTAACCGAAGTTTTTCGAACGTCAATATTTCGGACTGCCAAGATTTTTTTCAAAAACAAGATTTTTTTTTATAAACGTCAAGAATTTTGCAATGTTGAATCTGCAACCGTAGTACAACTACACGTCGCGTGGACGTCTTTAGGACAGGATGTAGTCAAAGCTTATATAAGTACACACCACTTAATACGTAGCCTCATATCTGTCCAGCAAGCTCCTAAGTTATTCTGAAAATCAAATCAAAAGCTTGATAATAGTCCCGATGTCATAGAACAAAGAATGTTGAGCCAAATAAAACAAGTCTACGTTGAGCGAGAAACGACTCTCTATCCATCTACAAACAATAATCTGTGAGAATAGACACAGCATTAGAGATGTCTCTACTACGTAGCTTTAGTAGTTGATTGGTTTGATTACTATCCAGTTTATTTCAGGTATGTCTAGCAATGAAGCCAGATTCCTCGTCAACCCAGCATATGTCATCTTCTAATAGATGTTTTTGCCTAACAGCCAGTTTGATGGAGGTAAGAAGAATATTATCCACAAATGAATGGAAAGTAAATCCAGAGAATCGCAAAATTCTGTAACTCGTTTGGAGTTAATTACAATAGTTTCGCAGACAAATTTGCACAAGAAAGAATATATACCAGAAAATATAGAGATAGAGTCAGTAGTCGATGCTTTATGTCTTAGAATAAATCCCGCAGCTTAATTTGTAGCCATTACTGCGGCCTGAAACACACTACGAGTACAATAAACCAGGCAGCGTAGCCGTTGTGACACTAAAGTATCACTTTTCACCCTTTTCATACCAATGACACTTTTTATGATCCTTTTTTAATTTATCCCATTGTATCATTTTAACGAAATATATGCCACTTTTTGACCCTTTTTGAAAATGAGTTAAAGTTCCAAAATTGCTTACGAAAATTCTCAGTACACTTAGCTTTTATATATGTATGAGTTTTGTGAATGTATACATAAAAATTGCATTCGGTATTATTATTACAACAATTGACTTTACGCAACTGTCATATGCTATGCATACCTATTTTTTTCATTAAAGTTTGACAGTTGTGTAAAATCAGCTGATGATCAACTGCGAACATGTCCTGATTTAAGCATGTATTTCGGCTTAAGGTTTTACAGGGAAAAGCTTATATATATTTTTTTAATAGATTTCAATTTAATTTTGTAGTTTAAAGTGCCATACATAAATAAGTATTACAGTTCCAAATATTTAATTACTAGCAGACCCGGGCAAGCATTGTTTCGAATTTTATTTTCACTGTAAGTCTAGTTTGCATGAAAAGTCATGGCTGGTTGATATTTAGAAGAAGAATGAAAGAATGAAAGCTGTAGGTGCATAGCAATTATTGTTCAAATGGAATTATATATTTTTGATAGCTGGGCCCGATCTGCTTTGCTGGCCCCAAATGTTTCTTTTATGTTGAACTGCCTCTCGAAGAAAATCAAATCAGTGTTTTTAGTTATTTAGTTTATTTAAAAAAGAGTGATAGATATTTATTTACTTTTTTTTAAATCTATTTTTTCACAAAAAGATGTTAGGTTTCAGAAACACAGCATAGTGCAGTAGTTCTTGAGTTACGGTGCAAAAACACAAAAAATATTGCGCCATCTGTTGGACGAACTTCAAGCTACACAAAAACACTCCTCGCGCCCCATAGAGCATGTATATACAGTTTGGTCGAAATCGGTGCAGTAGTTCTTGAGTTACGGTGCAAAAACACAAAAAAACTAAATATTGCGCCATCTGTCGAACGAACTTCAAACTACAAAGAAACACTCCTCACGCCCCATAGAACATGAAATCACGATCACGAAAATACACGTCATTTTGATATAAGTATAGCGTGTTTTTTATAGAGGTATAGAAATTTAAGTTGGCATTACTTTTCAAGATGGTGACCGAGTCAAGTCAGCTGTCAAGTGATTTATTCTCAGCTTGGTTTGGCAATTCATCATGAATAGACTCACGTCTGAACAACGCTTGCAAACAGTGCAATTTTCATTTTTCATAAATGAATTTTTTTTCAATTTTCATAAGCGAATTTTGTTTAGCGATGAAGCGCATTTTTGGTTGAATGGCTATGTCAAGAAACAAAACTTCCGCATTTGGAGTGAAGGTAATCCTCAAGTGTATGTAGAAACACCGTAACATCCAGAAAAACCGACTGTTTGGTGCGCTTTATGGGCTGGTGGAATCATTGGTCCGTACTTTTTCAAAAACGATGGTGGCCAGAGCGTTACAGTCAATGGTAATCGGTATAGAGCCATGATTACTAACTTTTTCATTCCTGAATTGAATAACCATGATGTCCAGGAGATGTGGTTTCAATAAGACGGCGCAACATGTCACACAGCTCGTGCCACAATAGATTTATTGTAAGACACGTTTGGTGACCGCCTTCACGTTTTGGACCTGTGAATTGGCCTCCAAGATCTTGTGATTTAACACCGCTAGACTACTTTCTGTGGGGCTATGTAAAGTCATTGGTCTATGCGGTAAAGCCACAAACGCTTGACCATTTGGAAGACAACATTCGCCGTATTGTTGCCGATATACGGCCACAAATGTTGGAAAAAATCATCGGAAATTGGACGTCCAGATTGGACTACATCCGCGCCAGCCGTGGCGGTCATATGCCAGAAATCATGTTTAAAATGTAATGCCACAAGATTATCTTTCGGATAAGTAAAATTCAATAATCCATCGTTGTTTTATTGCAACTTAAAGTTCTATACCACTATAAAAAACACCCTATATATAGAGATATAAAAATATGTGTATTTATTTGTTTGTGGTTAAATCAAAAAGAATAGATGAGCAACAGGCTTCAACACGCAATATGGAAAACCATAAGAAAACTGTCTAACATGCATATATTATCGCGAGTATCAAAATTTTATGTTGAAGAATTTTGGAGTAAAATTGTTTTGAGCTATGAAAGTAGGAGAATTAGTGTCACGAAAGCAAAAAAACTAGAAGTTCCGACATAAAATTTTGACACGCACAATAGAGCATTTATGTAAGTAGTTACGCTATAGTTTCGTGTTACATATTGACGGCGGGGGTTAGCATTTAAGTTTTTGTTGAAACAATTATGGATCGTTTTATATATTCCAACCTAATCGAATATGATTTGAGGCAATCTGTGAATAAAATAAGTGTTTTTGAAAGCTGGTACTTTCAAGAATGCGATAACCCAAAGCATACAGTAAGCACTTTAAAAGTTTGATTATTATACAACGTTCCCAAACGGCTTCATTTTACTTACTAGACGACACCTGACATAAGTCACACAGAAAATTTATTTGATAAATTGGATCACCTCGTACAAGAAAAGTGCAATTAAGAACAAATAAAGCTCTAAGACTGCTCTTGCTAAAGGATATCACAATAATTCCAGTGAAATATGGCTCTAAAGAATATAAATTGATAATCAAACAATTTTTAATATTTTTTTGAAGTATAAGTAGTTATTTCACACTGCAGAATATGTATACTTTTCTGAAAAATCAATTCCTTATCTTTCTTAAAGGATATGTTTTACAAAAACTGATATATTTTTGTTTTATTTTTTCCGTAGATTTATACCAGAGAGTTCGAACCTTATAGTTCTGTGTAAAATCTAGTTTTCGGGGACTGTATATTCAAATTTATATGAATTCGCTCCATATATATTTACATTGTCTCATAGTAGTGCTTCCACTGGAAGAATTATTCAAAACTATTATTGATTAAAAATAAACTTACAAACAAACTTTAAATAAAAAACTTGTGAAACCCATGCTTTCATTTCTCAATATGACTAATATTTGAATATGTCTGTGAATTGTTTTTTTAGTTTAACATTGATTTATAAATTAAGTAAAGGGTCCGCTATCTAACGTTTTTTTCAACTAGTGCTTATTTCGTGAATGGTAACACTTAGCTCATGTCTGATTTGACAGATAATAAGTTTTATCCTTCCGCTGAACGAATATGGTTGTGTATACGCTTGAACAACGCTGGGAAAGATTGCGACATTACTTTGAACAACATGGTAATGTTGCAGAATCAAAAATCATATTTTCAGATGAAGCTCATTTTGATCTTGACGGGTATGTAAACAAGCAAAATTGTCGCATTTGGGGCACAGAAAACCCACACGCCGATACACCCAAGACAAGTCACTGTTTGGTGCGGATTTTGGTCCAGAAGCATAATTGGGCCATTTTTCTTCGAATATGAGCAAGGAGTGGCCGTTACAGTCAATGGCGATCATTATCGGGCCATGTTGAACGAATCTTTGTTCACAAAAATTGAAGAGGAGGATATTAGCAACATTTGGTTTCAACAGGACGGCGCTACGTGCCACACAGCCGAAGCTACACTCGATCGCAATATCTTTTTATTATTTGTGGGGTGCCGTCAAAGATAAGTGTTACGCCAACAAGCCAGAGACAATTGACGCTTTAAAGGACAACATTCGTGAAGCCATTGGTGAAATACAGCTGCACACAATCGATAATGTGCTTCAAAATTGGACCGATCGTGTAGGCTACTGCATGGCCAGCCGAGGCAGCCATTTGAATGAAATTATTTTCCATTATTAACCGGAAGGATTGTACTTTCAAATAAAAAAAGAAATTTGAAAAAATATTCGGAAGTTTCTTTTTATAGCATTTTCAAAACAAAAAAAATTATTTGGCGGACCCTATATGTATATTTACTTATACTTTAGTTCAATGCATTTAATTAGCTATCAAAACTCGTTTTTATTTTTATTTTTAATTGAAATAATTCTTATTTTTTGTTCACAAAAAACTCGACCCTATTTTACTTTAAAATACCCTTTCTTTGACCTTTTTTTCTCTTAAATACCCTTTTCATGACACTTTTTCGAAATTGTCAACGGCAGCCCTCAAACCAGGAAGCTAAGAGATGAACAGCTCTCTCATAATTACTAAGAAAAACTAATCAAACAATAAAACAGACGAAGATCGCACAAAGGAGAATAGAAGAAAGAATTAATAATGTTATTTCGCAAATAAAGCATTGTGTTATAATTCTCATTGAGTTTATATAATTGTTTGTGTACATCTTTGATGTGATTCGCCAAAAATTAACTGTACTTCTTTAAAAAAAGTTTGATGCACTCACTCACTGTATAACCTATAACTTGCACTGCCTTTTTGTAGTTAGAAATTTGCCAACTAAAAAGCCGCTCAAAATAACGCCAAGTTTTCTATAGCGAAAATGTAACAAAAACTATAGTTGTTGTTGTAATTAAATTATTTTCCTACTTGGGCGCTTTTATGCAAAGCGAGTGGGGCGGTATAGTGGTTAGAGCGGTCCAGGTTCCCAGCAGAGGACTTGACAAAAAATTTAATTGTGGCTTCGAGTGTTTAATAAAAAGACTTCATCCTCTACCTGCAGATAATAAACGGATTTGACTTTCCACCTTATTTCTGGCGATAATGACAAATATCAGACGAATGATCAGGAGTAAGTAAGAATGCCACCACCACTTAGCAAGAATTTTCACCACTACACAATCATATGGTAGCGAGATACAGCAAATTAATCATCTACTAAGCTTTAAAATCAACTTAATTACTGAACCAAAGTAATGGATGCTTTGTGGAAAGCCAGTATGCTACCTAGAGGAGTCATATTATTCTCTTTTAAGGCCTCATAAAGGATTTGATATTTTTTAACTTATTTTTATATATAAAAGTATGTTTATATTTAATAAAATCTTAAATATTATTTTAAACCTTTTAAATTTTAAACTTACCTTTTTACGATTTTTATTAAAATAATATTCCAACTTCCGCAAAGTATTTTATTGAGTAAATAAAAATCACAAAAAAAATCAACAACAAAAAGTGTAACTATTTTCCCTTCACAACAGCAATAACAATAATATTTATGTCAATACAACTAATATTTTTTCTATTTAAACGAATATAAGTATTTTTTATTATTTATTAAAAAAAAATATATAAAATGGAAAATATTTTATTTCAGTTGAAATAACTTTTTCACTGAATAACTTTGTGTAACAATTTTTTACAACAATTTTTTATATTTATTATAATTTATTTATAAAAGCATTTATTTTATACACATTTTTATATTTAATTTTTTTTTTTTTTTTAATTTATAAGATAAAATTAAAATATTTTGCCGTTTTATTACTTTTTTCTTTATTTTCCCTAGATTAAGATTTTCAAGCAAATTGTCACCAACATTTTGTTTACACCAATTCAACTGATGAATTTTCCTTTCGTTTTTACGCGTTCGTACATAGGAAAATGCAAAAAAGCACTACTACCACCTAGATAGACACACGTAAGATGACTGACTCTATGTGTCGTTTGTTTAATATTATGTTGTCCTTACGGAGATGTATTTTATTGTTGTTGTTATTGTTGCTGGTTGTAGTATCCAAAAATAAAACGATGAACATCGTTAACAGTTACACGAGCAATGAGTGAAAGTTCATAGTAAAAGTACTCAAATGTCACACACATAGAGTTACCATACTTAAAGCTATTGTAGCGTTTTTTTTTTTTTCTCAGAGATTTGAGTAAAACAGTTTAAAGTGTAAATTCTGAGCGGAAATAATAGATAAATTGAATGAAATTTCAACATACAGTGTGCGATAAAACATATGCACCAACTTCTGGTTAATATAAAATGTCTCAATAACAAAAGCAAACCCTTGCGGATTTTAAACTATTTTATTTACCATATTCATAAAGTTTATCATGTAAAATCACTAAAAAATAAAAAAATAAGACAAAGAAAATTCCTATTTAACTTAGAAAAAATCATTCTGTACGTTGAACGTATTTTTTGAATACGACAAAACATATTCACGTCTTCAATAAATTGACTTAAAATATCAATATTCTACTAATATTTGGTTCTTTACATATTCATGTTATTGATGCAATTAGATTCGATAATTTTTCACCAGAAATTTCATTCAATGCAATTATCGCAGTTTATTTTAAGAACTACAATATCCCATAGATTTTTTGGGAAAATAAGATCTGACGATTGTTGATGTCTCCAATCAAGTGGCATTTTCCACTTTGCATGCGGTATCAGTATGTATTCTAGTATATCCTTGTAAATGAATCGATCCATTACACCTTTTATTTTATGTGTCGGTCCAATTCCATGGCCAGATATGCATTCCCAGGATGGAACACTTCCTTCTTTATGTTTTACCCCGTCTTTGATATACCGAGGATTAAGACGCTGTCTTTTTTATTCAGCTTAACAGTCTAAATAGATAAGAACGTCTAGATTCATTAGAGAAGAGTACAGTCTTCCATTAAAAGTATACCTAAGTTTACTTGCTTTGTAAATTCAATTCTGACCAATCCGTTTTTGCCAGTAGTAAATAGTCTTTTTGCATTTCGAAATGATACTAATCTACCGTCTACAGATCGCGTTTGTATGCATCTAATCGACAAATTTAATTTTAATTTATTAGTAATAGACCTTTTTGATATAAATACATACCTTTTCATTTCATTGTTCCGTTTGCCGGTTTTCAGGGGTCTACTAACTCTGGGTATGGTTCTTAATGAGCTTGATGAACGGAAACAGCTTATTACTGTAAATAATACTGTGTTGAATTCCAGCTTTGTTTGCGATTGATACCACTGATGCATCTTTATTACTGTTAGCCATTTTTGTAGAATATTGCAAATTATTGTTTGCTAGGGACAGAGTTTGATAGAATTGGTACAATTATTGTATAAAGACGTTAAAATTTTCTCTAATTATTCCTCCAATGTTGAAATAATCGTTTTTGTCATTGAACGATTTTTGTCGTTGTTAATTTAAGTATCTAACTATTTCGTGCTATAGTTTTGACGCCTGCAAAGTAGCTGTTTTGTAACTTTAACATAAATTTTTACTGTCACAAATTTGTTTTTCTTTGCTTCAGTCTGTTCTTAGTAATTGGAGGATATTATTATTTCTTCTAAAATGAAATTCTTCATTTATTTAAATAAAATTGCATTCTAATTATTACCAGCGGAGTTATCAAAATCTTTTGCTGGATGAGATTCAAAACAATAACCCTTACACTAGTAGACCATGACCCATTAGTCTACCACAGCATCTCGAAATTTGTTGAAAGGCCTATCGATGCTATTATGTATGGAATATAAAACCTTGCAAAAGTCCATCACAGCTTCTAAAATGTTCTATTTTTCAGTATTCTAAAGCATAAATTAGACCAGCGTCAGGCAAACTAATATTAATGCATTTTGCAATTGTCTGAGCCTCTCACTCAGACTACTTTGCACTGTATTTTTCCGCTTGTTTTCTCTTTACTTCTCATTGTTTATTTTTTGCGTATTTTTTGCCTATGCGTGTACGTATGAAAACAAAAGAGAAGAGCAGTTCTTTGCCTGTCGTTGAATTAGACTGAAAGCTGGTGTAGTTAGTGGCTTATTTGCTTAAAGCTGCGAGCTAATACAACCGAGTGAAAAAACTCTAACGCTGTCAAAGCGCAACTCAATTGATCATCAACCGCTACAGTGTCATGGAACGATTGACACTCGTAGTCTCATTTAAGCTTTGCCACTTAAAATTTTATACTGATAAACGAAGGAGCAAACTTTTTCCGGAGTAGAATCTAGCTCATGATCAATTTTTAAAATTTTTGCAAACTGGAAGGCTTCGTGGCGAGCAGATGTGGTAACATACTCATCAAATGCAACTTAGAAATTTAATCAAATCAGTAAAAGACAACAAACGTTATGAAGAATTTATTTACAATATTCAGTAAAAGAAAAACAAGGAAAAACAATAGGGGAATCACTCTTGGTTGCAAACAGGCCGTGCAAGTTTTGCAGACGTAGCAAACCTAGCATATCTGCTATATTTTGTTACGTCACAACAAAAATTACATGAAAATGGCATTGGCTACACTTATGCATATTTGCTACACAAAAAAGCATTGCAAGCTTGCTGTACTTAAACAGCCATTTTTTACATGTATACCCTGTTTTTACACGGTAGACAAATTCCAAACGATACCGTGTAAGAAATCATGTAAAGTATAATGGTTACGTATAAAATATTAAAAAATATGTTTAATTTTTTGACAAAATTTTCAAAAAATGTTTAATATTTGTTTGTTTTAATATTTTTAATATGCTAGAGATTGCATAAAAGAAACCCCCTCCTTGTTGCTGAAATGCAGAGCATATATAGTAAATTGCAAATTTACAACAAAGAGTGATTTCCGCTAATATACAATTCACTAGCATTAAAGGTGAATTTAAAGTTTTAGGCAATTTTATAAGAGAAGCTCAAGTATACACTCTTATCAGCTATGAGCTAGCCGATACATAATTTAAAAATCCATGGCCTTGAGCCAGTCTGTTAGAATTTTTGTATCACCTTTATTCTACAAAGTCTGAAATATTGCATTATAATATACGCCTTCTAACCCCTTGCTTATTATTGCTTTCACTTGGTGCTTTTCTAGGTTTTAAAAGAACGGTGCCACTAATATTCCATTGAACCGAAGCAATAACCCTGTGCCACTATAATAAACACACCAATTTTTGTGGTAAATCCAAAGTTAATAATGAGCCTTTAAATTTTTTTAACACTGCCTTATCTGCATTGCACCTGATATATGTTAAGACCAATTCTACAAAGAGCTGTATCTTCACTTGCCTTGTTTATGGGGGATGCAGCCTATTTTGGTATTTTTTAACATGATATTGGCGTCTCTCTCCGAAAGCAAGCAAAATCGATAGCAAATTTCAAATTTTTGGTAGATGACTCATATATGTAGAAGAATCGTCTTCAGGTCACAGTTTCTCTCGTTGCTCTAAGCTTACATCGAAGAAGAGTCTTGAAACTATCAAAAATGCCTAAACAAATGCTACAAAATAAAAAGAATTGTTCTGTGCGTTTTTGTTTAAATATTTTTATTACATACTAAAGGAGGGACCTACAGTGAGCTTCAAAAAAAAGTAAACACCCTCATACTTTAGAGTTTAGATTATATTTCGGACTTTTAAAATGTGATGAATTTAATGGTTTTATATTTTTTAAAACTGTATTAATGGCTTTACAAGGTCCATAAAAACAACAACAAAATTCTTACAACAATTAAAGTTATACAACAAAAACTCAAAAAAACTATTTTTTACGCGTTAAATAATAAATAAGTATACAACTTATGCGATAAGAAAGAAAAATGTAGAATTATCTTGGAAGTGATACCATTTTTCTGATGAGTCCTATCGAGTACAACAAGAATCTGCTCTAAAAATGTCCACAACACCTCAAAAGTCCTGAGTTTTTTGTACCTTCATGTACTTATAAATTAATAACTAAGCCAAATATTAACCGATTTCAAAATTCTTAGCGGTTTTGGAATGAAGAGGAATAGAGCTAAATGGTGTATAACTCAGTTAAGTAAACTTAAGCAATCTGTTCTTAATTCTTACACAATCACAAAATATTCAAGTTAATACTCTTTTTACATGCTGTTTTATGTAGGGCTAGTACTATTTTCGAATTTATTAAAGTAGTACTCGGGTGGAAATTAACGGAGTTAAAGCAGCTATTTGGAAAAGAAACAACTTTACACACCAGTCCTTTTTACACGATATTTTATATAGGACGAGTACTATTGTTGGATTTATTAAAGTAGTGAGTTTTGTTATAAATAAAATAATTCCTCCCTTTTTAAAATTGGGTGGAAATTGACGGAGTTAAGCCACTTAGTTGGTAAGGCAAAAAGGTGCCTTACAAAATAGATGCTTTCTCTCGGAGTTTGCTTTTTTTGGCGCTCAATGTATGTACATATACACAAATTTAAATTTAAAAAATGGAATTTAAAAAAAAAAATATGGAAACACCTGAAAAGATATAACAACTAAATTATATAAAAATTAAATTCTTTTTCTTAGTCGGCCACCAGCATGAACAAAACGTTGCTGTAAAACTTTATTAATTCCCGCATCGTCAGCTTTTAGAAATTTTGAATGACACGTATCTAAAAGAATAAAAAATCAAATATTATGTTATGCTGTAATTACATTCCTTCGCAAACAGATATGTAAAGGAAATAGCGTCTAGAGCTGCCGCTGAAGAAAAGCATAGGTGGTGCTACATGGATGCAATATATTCTTTGCAAAAGTATTTTTCACCGCGAAAGTTAGTTTAAGTTGTTTTTTTTTTTTTTTTTGTCTCAAAAATATGTATATTTGAAATAATGTTTCCTTATAGAACGTTTTTAAATATTCAGTGTCCTTCGTCTGAGGAGCGATCACGTGTTAAAAACACATGTTGACATTTTTGATGGGCTAAGTTTTGAACAACTTACCACCACCTTTTTGGACACTGTCTCAACAGAGGAAGAAATGTTCCAAAATAAGCCTAATCGCTTGGAAAAGCGGCGCAAAGTACACGCCTGAGCTTTATACAGCAAAATTATAATTATTAAAATCTGCACAATAACCTAAGTTCCAATATTTATTTATTTATTCAAAATTGTCTTGTTGTACTTAATTTAAATCACAGTGGAATAATTAAAATGTTAAATATAAACAAAAAACAGCTGACTTAATATCCGTCAACAAAGTATTCCTTGTACCAACACTCTCCGTCTCATACGTTTATGTCAGTTTCATTGAGGCCTTTAAGGTAGAATTAGCTGAACGTAAATGTAGTCGTGTCAGCTGATCGCTTTTGTTATATGAAAAGGTATGAAAGAGCTTTCTTCACCATAATGAAACGTAACTGTAATGTCCCAATCTGTTGAAAATAGAATTTGACGGCAACGTTATGTGCCATTTGTCAAGCAGTGACGGGTTATTTGTATGTGGAATGTTATGGGGGTATTTTTACTCTTTTTTGGTACTTACATTTTTGGTAAATACATAAAATATGAAACATGTTTCAAATTAGTTTTTTTTTTGTAAAATCTAATAAGAGCATTTGTCAATCGTATGTGTTTCTTAATAGCAAAAGTTATAGGTTAGTATGAATTATATTGTTACGAAAATAAAAATCAACGCTGCATTGTGGGATTTTGGTATATACAAATCGTATATATAAATCGAGAGCACCAGTCGGTAATTCCAAGCAAAAAGAAAGTCCCAAAGAACTTCATGAAACGATGTATACACAACTAGGAATGGACCGTGATAGATTGGAAGCCAGATATGATCCAGCAGCAGGTGCTACTGGCTTCCATGATGGATAATGGTTCTACTCTACAACCCACAGCGCAAGAAAGGATTATCTCCCAAGCTGCAAGCTAACTGGGGTGAACCTTACAAAGTAGTTAAAAGTTTAAATGATGTGGTATACAGAATACAAAAGAACAATAGCCCGCGATTAAAAATGAAAGTGGTACATTTAGAACGACTTGCAAGCTATGGGAAGAAATATAATGAGCCTACTCGGGACGAACAGGCTTAAGCGGGGGGCAATGTTACGAAAATAAAAATTCAACGCTGCATTGTGGGACTTTGGTATATGTCAAGTTAGCAGCACTGTCACATCGAATATCTTTACGTTACATTTGAATTGGAAATAGAAAATGGTCGATATTTCCTCAACCTTCTAAAATGCAGACAATTAGGTATATAAAGGGCTGTTTTACCTACATGTCAGTTAACGATCGTCCGCCCTGGAGAATGGGATGGTGACTGGCTGCTTCGAGGAGAGGAGTGATATGGAGACCCTAAGGGTGCACAGATACCTGTTGCCTGTGGATCTCCTAACGTTGAAGGACGAGGGGCTGCTCTATGGCGACGAGGGCCTGCTATTTTATCACAGGAGGGTTAATACGCTGGATTTGGACAGCCTGGTATATAACATTGCACAGTGAGGTGGATGTCTGTGCCCTGTTGTTGTTAATTAGTTGTAAGTAGTGTTTTAAGTATATGAGCGTTTCCGTTTTTCCATTTTTTGCGGAATATAGTATAAGAGTTGATTTGTTTTAGTGATGGACTATTCTGCATTATTTTAAGTTTTAGTTGATAAGTCTATGATAAGTATCATTTACGCATAGAATAAGTATCTACATGATTAATTAGTTTAAGATAAACTATGTAAGAACAGAATATTTGGATGGATAAAGTAAAGTACTACATGTCAGTTAGTTATCATTTGGCTGTCGTAAGATAAATACGTGTTAAAGCGGAAATAAAAGTGGTGTATAGTGAATATTAAAGTTATTGTGTAGCAAATAAGAGATAACAGTAAAACAAGAAAATAAAAACGGTATTTATTTTATTTTAAACGTTTTAAAAAAGGTTAAAACGAAACAATATAATATAAATAACAATAAGAATAAAAAATATAAAGGTTTTTATAAATTTAATACATTGTATATATCCAGTAATGTATGCATGTATGTGGAAAACCAGAATTATAATCTAATTACATATACAAGTTTTTCTATTCTGGTTTTTCGACCTCTATTAATCAAATATGAATAACTAACTATTCAAGCCGAAGATATTTTTAAATTAAAATGTCTTTACTTTTTTATTGGTATTTCGCTACTTCTTTGTGTAGCTTCACCAGAAAATATATAATTAATTATATTTATTTGTAATGAATTACCTATACATATGTGTATATTTATTGATATAAAAATTATTCACATAATTTTAAATAATGTGCACATATATAAGTGCTAACAGTGTTTTGCACAGCTGTTATTTTTTTTTAATATACACGTGCTTGTGTTTGATGTATGTATGTATACCTAAATATTTTTTTCTTCTTTAAGTCAATAACATATGACACGTTTTTAAGTGTTCTATAAGTGTCAAAACGCTTACATTTACGTTACATTTACATTTACATTTACGATTTCTACGTTCGGCTAATGAGGCCTTTAAGGATAAATGCGTCATCAAAACTGTAAAACATGGTGCAGGCTCAGCGATGGTCTGAGGACGCATAGCGGCATATGGAGTTGGTAGTTTTGTGAATTTTATTGAATCAACGAAAAAAAAAGGAGACTACCTCAACATTCCGAAACATAATGTTGCCCCTAGTGTAGAAAAATTGGGTTTACCACATACTAAGTAGTTATTTTTCCAAGTCTATTTTTTAAATATAATAAACATGTTTTTTAAATAAGATGAAGTGTTTACTTGCAAGTCATTGAACTTGTTTATCAGAAAAATGTTTTCAGTGACGAAGCTCATTTCTGGTTGAATGGGTACGTGAACGAGCAAATTTGCCGTATTTGGAGGGAAGAGCAGCGAGAAGCATTGCAGGAACTGCTAATGCATCCCGAAAAATGGTGTTCCAACAACGCTACTGTTGACAGAAATTACTTTAAGCAGTACCGAATACATCAATTTAAATTATACAATAACATGGGGCTACACGATCAAGTTTTACCTTTCAATCTTTAACACACTCACACTTTTTTTTACTAAACACTCACAATTTCAAAAATTAATTGATACCAACTCGGTAATCGAATTTGCTTTCCATTGAGTGCTAGGCAAATTTAACAAGGTGGTCCCATTTTGAAAACGAAACCACACTGTAAACAGACTTTAACGTTGTGTCAAAATAATGCAACACTGTGTTAATTAATTAACTAGTTACTTATCAGCTGTTGCTTACGAAGGCAAGGTCACCTGGTTTGAATTAGCCTTGAGTGTTTCAAGTTACTTTCAAGAAAACAGCTGCTCATAATTGGCATGAACAATTTGTAATTTATTTCTCTGCGAAAACATTTTAAACAACGAAATTGTTTTCATATTGATTTTAAGTTGCGTGCCGCTTACGTCACAGCTATCTATTTTAGTAAATTTTGACAAGCAATACAGTGTGAAGCATAATGCAAGATACCCCACTTAACATAAGCAGTTTTATACATTTTTGCAAATATATAATGTATATAATACAATGTGAGTCACTTTAATTTATTATAATCGCTTATTTATTTATGTTATAAAAAAAATCAAAATGTATTTATGTGTTGCATAAGCCGAACATAAAATACGCTAACATTTCGGATAACCCCATATTTTTGCACAGCAAGAGTCTGGGTACCCTTTATCGTTTGGTACACACGAACATTGGCAACTGCATTATTTATTAAGATTATTTCTTAAAATTCAAAACGGTAAATTAAAAACGTGTTTAAAAGTATTTCTTTTTGGTACCAGTATCCAGAAATACTGTTTATTGCAAAAATGTGTTTATAACATTGTCTCGAAAAGAATTGCCTTTGGAGGAATGAAACACTTTTATTAATAACCATAATATGGGAAAATCTTACTCCGAAATCGCCAAAATTACAAGCAGGAGTAAGTCAAAAAGTAAGAAATTGTTTGAAGAAGGAAAATAGATTTGCAATAAAAAAACCAAGATCAGAACGTCCTAGAAAGTTGAGTGCTAGGAAAGAAAGGAAAGTAAGATCTATAATTAAGAATGAACCATTTAAAAAGGCTCTAAAGATTGCTACAGAGTTAAAGGAGTCTTTAAATAAAAGTGTTTCTGCAAACACCATACACAATCCTTATATTAACGAAATAAATAGAAAGAAACGAGCAGAATTCGCAAACCTATACAAAACAAAAACAAATAAGTTTTTGAATAAAGAAATTTTTTCCGACGACTCGAAATACAACATTTTTGGTTCGGACAGACGTGCATTACTCTGGAGGAAGAAAAACGAAGAGCTCAATCCGAAGAACATTCGCAGAACAGTTAAGTATGGAGGTGGTGGTATCATAGTATGTCAGCAGTAAGTGCAGGTAATTTGGAATATATAGAAGGAAACAATAAATAAAACAGTATACTTAAATATTCTAAAAAAACCTTAACCGAATAATAAAATATCTAACAAAACTGAACTCAAAGTCTTGCTCATGACTGAATGGCAGCAATTATCACCAGACTCCTCAAAAAAAAATTTTGTATATTCGACACCAAATCGGTTATATGAAGCAATTCGTCTTAAAGGATATCCTACTTAATATAAGTCACGGAACACACGATGGACGTTTTCTTGTAGAAATTTTTTTCAATTCGCTTTTAAACTTGCATTCGCATCTATACTACAATATTTTTTCAATGAAATTTACGATTTTCAAACAACATTGCTGTTGTATGACATAACGAATTTCATAACAAAAGAAAAATTCAGAGTACATTCATTTCTCCCAAATGTACATTTTGAATTTACGGTTTTCTTTTTAGGGGTACCTACACGTTTTCTGCGCAATGTGGTTACCAGAAATCTTAGCTTACTTTTTGTTGGTCTTATGCAATACATGAATACTTTTTTTGTTTTTTTTTAAACCATATAATAAATTAAAGCGACATGAATTTTATTACATACATATTTTTTGTCAAAATTAATAAAAAGTTTTATATTGACTGGGGTACCTTGAAATATGTTTCACACTGTTTACATATGTGAAACTATTTCAAAACTTGATCGTGTAACCGCAGGTTAAATAAAGAATGCACTGTCTGCATAAAAAAACAACACTACAAATTCTTGCCCTAACAAAGCAGGTATTGCTATCACTACCATTTTGTTTTTTTTTATTTAATTTAACTTTCTCTTCTCTTTTTATTGGATTGTACTTATTGTTTTATAATCCACATTAGTGTTGGAAAGTATTAAAAATACACAGTGTTGCCAGATCTGCAGATTTACGTGCGTTTTCCAGTTTTGCGTGTTTCTATAAACTGAACAATATTCAAAAAATCTGACAGTACTATCTGTTGTAATATTCTAGTTTATTTCAGTTAATTTTTTATCTATTTCATAAAACTGTAACTTTGCTGTAACACTATCATAAGTACGTGCTCAAATTTAGACCAAAGTTAAATCATTAAATTTTTGCAAGTTTCACCTAAGAAGATTCTGGTAACACTCTGTCTATATGTTATTTGTCGGCTGGTAGCACAATTCTGGTTTTTTTCTAATAGTGTGTCAAACGTAGTACATATGTATATTAATATGAACGAAATGACAAATTATATAAACAAAAATGACATATTTTTTATGTCATTTTGTATGGAAAAACCGTCAAGCCCAAATTCTGCTTCATTTCTAATTTCCGCAAATTTTTTACATTTATACGATGATTTTTAGTTACGTTTTTTTCAATTTCTTCATTTTTGTTTTTGTTTTTATGGACAAAAAAAAGGAAGAGGAATTATTTTAAAAGAAAATATGAAAAAATACATGAAAAACAGAAAAAGATTCTTTTTGTTTACCCCTCTTGCGTCTCTACAGCGATCTTCCTCAAACAAAAGTAGACGTCGAAGAAACGACGCCGTAAAAGTCATCGTGTGAACTACTGGATGTATAAAAATAAAACTAGACTAGAAAATGCTAAAATGTATTAAAGACATTTCCGCTACTTCAACTTCAAATAAGAAAGGAATTGTTTGGCTTAAGTCGAATGTTTAGACTAAAAAGTTGTCAATATTTAATTATATGGTTAGAACTCCAAGAAAAGCACCGTGTTATCAGCAAAAATAAAATATGTATAATGCTATAAACACATTCAAGGCTACCGACCATCGACCACACGACGACAAAAGTAGCCAGCTACTTAATTAACGATTACAGTTACAATATAAATGTAAGCAAATTATTCGTTTTCAGTGGTGCTACACACATTTTTTTCGCGTTCTTAACGTATATATTTCATGTATTGCGTTCTTAAAACGCCTTTTTCATGCATCTTATTGTCTTGTTGTGGCCAAGAAAAATAGAAAGTAGCATAAGTTGGCTTTCGAGCTACAACGGTTCTCGTGTGGTCAGTTGCCGAGTTGCCGCTTAAATGATTATTCTCAAAAACACACATGTATTATATTTTTTAGACAGCTTGTAGTCGATGGTCGGTAGCATTGAATGTGTTTATAGCATAACAAAGAAAGCAAGCAAGTACAAATTTAAATTTATATATTATTTAGTTTTTGTTTTACCTCTGTTCTTATTTGCTTTTGCTTACGTGTTTATATTTTTATGATTGTTGTTGTTTCAAATTCTACAATCCACATTTAAGAGTGTTGGAAAGTGTAAAAAAATTGCTTGTTAGACGTTTTAAATAAGAGGATACACTTTCATTTTAGTGTGGAATAAATGTTTTAACAATGTTGCCATGTGATAACTTAACATACAGTAAGAAACATCATAATCTTGTTTGATTACTTTTTCAAAATTAAAAATTAAATTTAAAAACATATAAAAGTATATTTCTTAAAAATACTTGTAATTACAATGTGTTGAGAGAGAACCGTTTCGAAACTTTATCTTTATATTTGTATCTCTATTATCACCCCCTTGACAAAAATTTATTCTTTAGCTTGGCAACACTTCAGATTCTTCACACAACTACATTCCACATACTTATATGTTTTTTAAGTAAAAATTTTAAGCCAGTCGTTCTTGAGTTTTGAAAGCGTTCGGTTGTAATTTTTTTAAAAGCGAAGTAAGTTAGTGTTTTGGGATACGGATGTCTGAAGTGGGTAAGCAAAAACGTTTTTTTGGGCTTGCGTTTTTCTGTAAAAAGTTTACATACGTACATTTTTTGTTCATTTATTTATAACCATACATATTAGTTTTTATTAAATTTTGTTCATTTGTACGAAATAAACATGTCCGTTTTTTTCTTATCGAAAATTTTTTTATCGACGACGAAGTTTATGACTATAGTTTTGTATGTGTGTATGTTAGAAATAACGGACGCCTTTGTTAACAGTCGTTAAAAGAACGAACATAGTAGAAGTAGGTACAGTTTTTTGATTTTATTTTTCGCTAAAAACGATGTCGACAATCGCAACAATGCTATTGCAAGAGCAACAACAAATACACACACAAACATTTTACGTTTTGGTTTTTATTTTCTTTCGATAGAATTTTTGCTGTTGTAAGAATGACCGTTGTTTGTTTAGGTTTGATTGTGATGATAGGAATTTTTTTATATATACATACATAGATTTGAAAAATATAAAACTGCATATCAGTGTTTGCTTTGTTTATTTTAACGCTAGGCTTGTGAACACATTTTTTAGTTTATTAAGTTGCTTTCACACTATACTACAAGTTTTTAGATTTTGTAAAACCAAAATCTAATAATTTTCGTCCGACTGTCAGAAAAATCAAATAGAACACCTGCTCATTACATTTTGCTCTTTCACACGTACGTGGTCAAACGCGTAGGTAAAAAATAAACAAAGAAAAGAGAAAACAAGTGGAACAATACAGTGCAAAGTGGCCTGAGTGAGAGATTCAAATTTCTACCACAATATAAAATGCATTTATATTAGTTTGCCAAACGCTGTTTTACACTATCACATTAAATAAAATGAAAACAGCTGTTCAGATTAAAGGTCTATTTACGCTAATCAGTACCGTATTGGTTCAGTATTAACGTCAGTGAAAAGAAAAATCGTTGCTTTAAGCTGGAATCACACGATTGCCTCAAATATACCAATCTGATACAATTTTTATTGTGACAAATTAGCGCACAATAATAAAATTGTTCCAATCAAAAATTTTGTATTCACGCGGTTGTCTTATTTTATACAAAAATTATTGTCGCAAAATGGCGCTAAACGATGTATTGACAATAATTGACACAACTCTTGTCACGATTGTTCTAGTTTTTGGCGGCTTTGTGAATCAGATGTAATTCATTTTTTTAGTGTTCAAAATGGTCCGTTCTTTAAAAAAAAATAGCGCCCTCTATTTATATTGAACTTATTTAGTGAACAAAAATACAAAAAAGAAAACACGTGTGTTGGTCAGAGATTAGCCCACAAGGAGGACCACCGATGGTGTATATGAGCAAATATTTTAATAAATTAAAAATTAATTCACTTAAATATTTATTTATTTAAATTTAAATATAATTACAAATTATATTTAATCCACTAAAATAGAGATGATTTGTTCCCTAAAAAAATAATGATTATATTGGCTTTGATTGGATGAAAAAATAAATGGTAGAAGTTTGTGATGCAATTTACATATAAATAATAAAAAAAAAAAAAACATTTTAAGGGATGAAAAAAATACCGTACAAACACGTGTTTTGTCAGAAAGAAATCAATTTAAAAATTAAAATTGATGAGTATTGTCTTCTTTAATTGTCGCACAAGAATACAATAATTAATGGTGTATTTTTTGGCATTTAAATTGGTGCATGATTGCCTTTAAAGCTTTCACAAGTTGTCGCACCAGGGTTACATTTGACTGGGATAAATAAGCACCATAATAATATTGTGACCTGACGTGTAAGCTAATAAGTTGTATAATCACACGATTGACATATAAAATACACTATTTTTGGTGCATTACGACAATCGTGTGATCTTACCTTTAGTTTCAAATGTGGAACTCACACATGTCCGGCACAGTGCCGTTTCTTACTGTCAGTGTTGCTTCAGTTTCAGTTCAGTGATTTTTATACACGTTTGGAACGATTTTTTTTTCTGTATTGACCACTGACGTGCTCTAGTTATTTTATTGTAAATTGTATTGAATATAGAGAAAAAATAAAAAATTGTAAATACAGTTAGTGTCATTAATATTCGGTTTTTAAGTTTATCGATAATAACACCCTGGCATTAGCAAAATGGATAGGTAATCAGAAGAATAGTAAAAACTTAAATAAATGTTGTCAGTATGAGTATTCAAACATATGGAAAAAATGGCTCCATGGTAACCCTGAACCGTGATAAATCGATCAAAGTTTGTTAACCCTGTTTACTAAGCGCCATTAATATTCGGTTTTTCCCCTATTTATATGCTATTTGCAAAAAACATGTTATTCAGCTACTTTTCCAGCAATATAGAGATACGTTTTAATAAAAGTGCATAACACCTCCTTTCTTGTCTGTCCAAAATTCTACTTCACTGCAAATTATACAAATGGGGGCAAAGGAAAAAACACTCATTTAGAACAGAGAAAACTTGTTATCTTCCATTATGAAAAAGGTAAAAAGTACAGAGATTGCTGAAATTCTGAATATGAAACCAGATACAGTTGGGGATATTGTCAGAAGGCACAAAAATGAAGGAAGAATACACTTCATAAAACAGACAGGTCAGCCAAAAAAATTGACCGAGCGGGAAGAAAGTTCAATTGTGAAAAAATAAAATCTAACCCACGCTTAAGTGCTCCCAAATTAGTCACAGAGGTGCTCAATGAGTTTAAAAAGAAAATATCTGCATCTACTATACGAAGAACCATAAGAAAATAAGATTTTCATGGCCGAGTAGCACGTCGTAAACCATTGGTTAATTTACGCAACCGAAAAGCTCGTTTGAGTTTTGCCAGGGAGTACATTAAGAAGCCTGAAACTTGGTGGGATGACGTTATATTTGCGGACGAAAGCAAGTATAACGTACTTGGAACCGATGGGCGTGTAATGGTGTGGCGGAAGCCAAATGAGGAGCTACAACCACAAAATTTAAAACCAACCGTAAAACATGGAAATGGACATGTTATGGTGTGGAGTTGTATGGGAGCTAAAGGGACGGGAAAATTAGTTTTTATCAGTGGAATTATGAATAAGGATTCATATTTGAATATCCTCCGTCAAAATTTGAAAGAAAGTGCAAATAAGCTGGGCGTTTTAGATTCTTTTAAATTCTACCAAGATAACGACCTAAAGCACAAGTCGCGTTTAATTCAAGAATAGTTGCTCTATAACTGCCCTAAAGTTCTCCATCCACCTGCACAATCCCCAGACCTCAATCCGATTGAGAATTTATGGGATTAGCTGGACCGGCGAATCCTCAACTACAAAATAACATCCATTGAAGACTTGAAATTGCGGCTTCAAGAAGAATGGGATCGTATTCCTGCAGCTTATACAGCTAAAATAGTAAAAAACATGTCAAACCGTCTAAGTAAAGTTATAAAACAAAAGGGTTATCCAACAAAATACCGAATTTTATATAAAACAATTTTTCTAATGTATTATTTGTTACTTTTTAAAGAAAACCGAATATTATTGACGCGCAATACTTTATGCCACCTGAATTAATTTAGTTTTTTTTTTTTTTGTTATATTGTTATCCTTTTTTTTTAATTAGAAATGTGAACTTTCAAGTGTCTAAATAAACTATTAATGAAAAGAAAAAATGTTGAAAAAGATATACATTTAGCTTAAAACGAATCAGTTAAACATATCTCTAATAAAACCGAATATTAATGACACTAACTGTACATATATTTTTTAAAGTTCATCAATACATTTCTTAATAAAAAAAAGTTTTATTTTCACTTAAAGATGAAATCAGTGATATTTGCCTGAAAACGGTGTGGAGAAACACAAGAGAACTTTCATGTTTGGTCAGATTTGTTATAAAAAACCTAAAATTGAAACTGCACTTTACCTTGAACAAACAACCAATCGTTTCCTCGGTGTAATGGCCTTTCTAAAATGATAAATTGTTTCATTAAATGCCTTTTTAATTTGTGAAAAATTATATTAAAACAGATTTGGGACATTCTAAAATATTAAAAAAAATTGTTTCATCGTATATATTCCTTATATAGGGTAATAAATTCGCCTTTACTTTCCAAACTTTGTGAACCCAATTTCGCTTTTTTTATTTGATTTTCTCCCTCGTCTAAAGCTATGGCGCAATAATTGCTAATTCTTCCCCTTTAAAAAAATTCATTGCTACACTAATCTGAAAGTACTACTGATATGTGTAAATTGATATTGATCAGTGCTGAATAGCTGATACTGAACTGATACGGTTCTGATTAGTGTAAGTAGACCATTAAAATAATTATTTTATACTTCTAAGAGCGTTTAATATGTGAACGCAAAATGTAGATGCAAAAAAAGGAAAAAAATATATATTAAATTCAATCCAACAAACAGCAATTTTCATATACATATGTATAAAGTAATTTTTTTTTTTATTAATTTTCTTTTGATAGCAGCAAATAACTCAGCAGCTATTTGCTTGGACGGAAAAGTTGATATGATCGTCATATTGTTTTTTTTTTTTTTATTTTTTATTTTTATTCTTCATACTGTGCACCGTTTTTAATAAATTTTTACAACAAATGCGTACGTGTGATATATTTATAATTAAAAGTAAATACATACTTGTAATTACAAGGTTATTTTTTATTATTATATATATGATATACCAATGCCAAAAGTAAGAAACAGTAAAATTATGTGAAATTAATTTTAATTTCCCTTTCCTGACATTCTTTCTGTGCTTCTGTATAAATACAACTCTGATCAAATGAAAAATCGTTTAGAAAAAATTTTCTAAAAGTAATGAGAGCCATACGATTGTCAAATTTCTATCCGTTTTTTTCTTTTTTTTTTGTGACATTTCATTAAGGGCGATTTACTACAATATCGATGGTCACATGTAAATAGAAAGGCCCTACCGCAATTTTTGGAAAATTGAGTTTTTTTACTGATTCAAATTCGTCGTACAAAAATGCACTTTATAACAAAAATTTATTGCAATAGTATCAAAACAAAGGGATTTATAAGCAATTATTCAAAAAGCCCAATCATTAAAAAAAAAAAAAAAATAAAAATCTTAAAGACCTAAAATGCCAAGTGTACGTTTAAAACTTATTAAATTGTTGGGCAGCGAATTTACAGTATGCGAAACTCATATTCGTACACCGGATAAAAATAAGAAAATTTACAAAATATTCAACGCATAAGCAAATTTTTGAAAATTTCGTGTCTATTGTTTCTATAACCAAATACTTAGGTATCCTATAAATCGACCCCTAGATGGCGGAGTATTCACGAAATGGATAACAAAAACCGTATTCGTACAGATGACAATGCCATATATTTTCTTGTTGTTAAAGCGAGTTTTAAACTATTTTATTTGTGTGGTTCCCCGTTTTTATTGTTGCAGTCGTATTTTCATAAAATATATTCAGTTGAATTATTATAAAAAGTTGGGAAAATTTAACATGTGCAAAAAATCAAGTGAGCTTTCAGATGAACAACGAAAAATAGTAATAGATCTACACATTGATTGAAAATCTTTACGGGAAATTTCAAAGTATAAAAAAACCGAACAATTTAAAGAATAGTATGCTGTCAGAAAACAATTTGTTAGGATGATTAATAAGCAAAAACGGGTTTCGTTTGCTAAAAAGTACCAAAATAAGGTTTACAACTTCTGGAAAAGAGTTATTTTTACGCATGAGTCCAAATTATATATAAAATTATCGGATGGATGCGTTAAAATTTGGCGAGAGAAGAACATGAGCTTATTTCGCCACAACCTAATTCCCACATTTAAGCATGGTTGAGGCGCCGGTAATAGTTTGGGGTACCTTTTCGGCATCAAGAGTTGGAAGTCTACATTTCACTGAGAGGATTATGACAGCAAGGGACTATATACATAAATATTTTAAAGAAAATGTGAAGCAAAGTGCAGAAAAAATTGCCATTACCAGGGATTTTATCTTTCGACAGGACAAGGATCCCAAACCCACAGCGCTGGATAATCGACTCTAAATTCTCTACAACTGTCCCAAATACCTCAAAACGCCACCTCAAAGTCCAGATCTCGATTTTATTGAGAATTTGTGGTCAATTTTCAAGAAAAATTTGAAACAATACGATATTAGAAACGTAAACGACCTGAAAGTAGCATTGAGGACGGAATGGATTAAAATATCACCACAATTAACTTCCAAACTAGTGGAATCGATGCCAAGACGTCTCAATGCTGTCATAAAAAGCAAAAACAATATCCAACAAAACGTGCATTAAAAAGCACTTGACAAATTTTCTTGCTTTTGCCAGAATCGTAATATCACGGTATTCAATGCCATATTTATTTTTTGTGAAGAACGAAATGTAACTGTGGAACAAAAGTAGTTAGTGGTTGGACATACACAAGTGGAGTGCGATGAGAGAGAAAATAAAAAAACTGGCAATAACTTTACCGTCGCAATTTGTGCAACTTATTAAAGAAGCAAGAAAATGTACGTCAAGTCTAAAAGCACACCAATTAGATTACACCTATTTCTTAGATATTGAAAATGTTTCGAAACGATATTTGTCTATTCGACCAGGTAATGATAAAAATTTTCATACGATTTTAAATTTTAGAAAAAAGTTAGGCATAATACCGTAAATATGCTGCGAGCTTTAGCATATGATACTTCAGAGCTCATATATTTTAAAACAAATAAGGGGTGATCCAATCAATTGTAAGTTACACCTTAATGTCAAGTTTTTTTTTGCCCAACTTAATTTGAAATTTCTTTGTTTCAGTGTTTGACAAAAGCAGCCATGGACAGGTACACGATTGAGCAGCGCTTTAAAATTGTTAAAGCGTTTTGCGAAAATGGGCGTTCAAACCAAAATGCGTTTCGTACACTTCGTGATTTTTTTTTGGATAGCATAATCAACCAAATGTGTCCACAATAAGAAAAATTTTGTGCAAAATTGAACATTTCACGAACATCATTGATGATATGGACTTGGACGATATGTGGCTCCCACAGAATGGTGCCACTTGCCACACAGCCAACGAAACAATGGCTCTTCTGCACGAGATATTCAATGGCCGCGATATCTAATGTCGTGGTGATGTTGATTGGCCGCTACAATCATGTGATCTGACACCGTTGGACTTCTTTCTATGGGGATATTTAAAAGAAAAAGTGTACTTCAATAAGCCGAGAACAATTCAAGAGCTAAAGGATGAGATAATTCGGCACATTAACGACCTCAATTATTCCTGAAAATATGGACCGACGGATAGAAGTATGCCACCGAAACCTTGGCGAGCATTTGGCCGATATTTAGTTTCACCCATAAATGTCATAAATCCTTTTATCATAAAAAATATTAAGATAATTCTCTGAAAATTGTACCACCCTTTATAAGCGCTGAATAAGATATTCCACACATGGCTAAGGCTTACACTGAACGTATCGTTCCGAAAAATCTTTATAAAGAAAAATTACTGACTTAAAAAAGAAATGGGAACGTTTGGGTTTTGAAAAAGTTGCTTCCTGCTGAATATCATCTTTTTAATGATACTTTGCCATACAAAATCTAAACAGCCTTCATGCTTATGCACTTAAAATTATTTTCCAACAATTTGTTTTTTTTTTTTTTTAGTTTTCTTAAATGGAAAATTAAATTTAATTTGTATTTAGAGTTAAGCCTTATCTCGCTTTACTACATCATATATGTATATAAATTAAAAAAAAATTATCTTAACACCAAATTTGTGTTTGATTTTCATTAAAACTTGCATTAAAAAAAATTAATTTTTCATTACTACAGTTTCTAATTAGTTTTTACCTCCTGCTAAAAAATTAGAATTGTGTGAGTTAGGGCCTTTCTACATGTGAACATCGATAAACCGTTTTTGAAAGTCAAAACTTTATAGTTCTATGTAAAATTCCAGTTTTTAGGGGATATGTATACTTTTCTGTGCGACTGTATATAAAAGTTTATAAAAATTGTCGTTCAAATGTGTTGCTTAACGTGAAATTTATTTTTTTATGAGGCTACCATTGCCGTTTTGATAGGAACCTTTGTGTTGTATAGCTATAAAATGTACTATCTTGATCAAAAAGTTTTCAGCATGACCCCCGTGTGGCGATCCCATCGTTCCGATTAGATTTTTTCTTTTTAAGTTGATACATTTGTTGTTGATATTCCCGCAAAATCTTGGCGTAATAGGTTAACATATTTTACAATTTTAGAAACGGCTATTGAAACGCGTTCCCCGTAATAGTTTTTTAACTCGATTGAACAGAAAGAAATCACCAAGAGTCTGAATTTTATGTGCTTTTTTAAATCAAATCCGAAAGCTCTTAAAAAGTCACCCGATACATGTTATACATGTATCCACAAGTACTCGCCACTTTACATATATTAGAGCGGGTCGATTAAAAAATCGCCCAAGTGAGGAAAATCGTATTCTAAGGATCAAAATAAGAAACTTTGCCAAAGGAACCATACCTCTAAAATGAATCCAAAGGTCAAATTTTGAAAAATTTGTGCAATGAAAGTTTATATCTGATTTTTCATAAACTCTAAGTTCCGTTGAATCTTCAACATCGATTCGATAGCGAATAGATGGAATTTTCTTTATTTTCAACATTGATACCAAGATATTTTCCTAATGCGCGTAATATGAATTATTTTTAATTACTTGATTGACAATACTGCGTAAAGGAGGTCGTAGAAATCGTGACCAACTAATGAACTTGAAAAATAATACACTATCGTACACGTTAGAGTTGTAATACTTGATATTGAAGTACATTTGCACATAACAATTAATTATAAATTCAACCAGAATCCGTAAATTTTTGGCTGGATTTTACATTGTCACATATAATCGTAATAATCTAGTGGCCTTGGTGAGCCAGCGAGAATGTACAATTTTCCCTGGTTTGATGTTGCCCAGATCCACAGAAACAACGCCGCTAGAAATTTCATTGACAATGTCGTATAAGTACTTCGAATCGGTGGAAAATTTAATTTTTTCTGAAGCAGGGGGTGTATTTTTCAACGCAATTTTCTCACTTCTCGTCCACTTCCGTCTACCACCTGAAAATAGTATAATAAAGCAGACAAATAATTAAAAACGTTGACAATTATAATAAATGAGTGATAGCAATTACTTAACGGAAGAATTTCACGAGTTTCGATTTCATTGCTCAGTTTTCCGGTTGCCGATCTAGGTCCAGTACTGGTTTGTTTCGGCTTGAAACAAATGCCAAAACGGAAGTTCGTTAAAGTGTAGAGTCGTATAATTAAACCTTTGGCGTAGTGCATATACCAATTAATGCATTCAGCCGTTTTATGTTCTGGTCTTACGTTACCAATCAATTGAGAACTTCGTTCTTTCAAAATAACAAGATGCGGTTCTTTTACCATCCTAGTATGATACTTTCCATCAATTTTATCTCTCGTTACAATATCATCTTTTCTACCATCAAATGAAAACGCTAACAAATTGGTATCGTCTAACCGTTTGCGAAGCACTTCTCGTCCACATTTATCTTTTTCTCTGCGAACTTTCGATATATCCCTGTTGAGAGGTTCGCCATGCTGATCTTTCATTTCGAAATCTTTGAAAAGAGCGGTTCCTAATGCTGATGCTACTCTATCAGGCACACCAAATCTGTCACACATCAAGGCAAAGTTGAAACAATCGTATTTTTCTGTGTATAGTGAACCATTGCTTCTATCCATATCTTCTTCAACCGATGGCGGTACGTATATTGAATCATCGGGATGTATTGTTGGCATTGATGAAAACCGTTGCTCCTTGCTCTTCATTTTCCATCACAAATGCATCGACTGTTAGTCTTCTCTGATTACATTGATCGTGCATAAACTCTTTGATGCGTTCTGGAACCAATCCGCATATACATACAGATGCCTTGAAATCGCATTTACATTTTCCAATGTAAAAATTTTTTTTCAGAGATTTTACAAACTCTGGAATTGGGTTATAGTGTTTTTGCTTGCCTTCGGCTTAATATTTGTTGAGGACTCCATTCAATTTAATCAATACGCAATTTTTCGACATTATATCCATACCAAGTTTTTCCCAAATTGCATCAACTTATTTGTTACTTGAGTAGTGAATAATTTATAGGAAAACTTTTTAGTTCTTTTTTAACACGTTCGCTTAAGTAAAAAGAATATCTAAAGATATCCAGCTCGGTTGGTAAATTATGATCAGTCAAATCAGAACACGCACCAAGAGAGTAACATCATGCTTGGGTATATGACTCATTGGGTTTTCGATAGTTGTAGCTGTTGTTGTTTCTTCATCTTGCGGTTGCAGGATGGTGGATTCGTTTCGCTGAAAAAATAAAAAAACAATACTTAAAATTACGAGGGCGGATTGATATTGAAGCTACCTAAGTAGGAAAAAAACATTTTTCTTTTTTCTTAAAAAACCATTCATTTCTCAACATAGTCTCCTTTTAGCTCAATACACTTAGTATGACGATTTTCCAACTTTTTATATCATCTGAATAATACGATTTTGGGAACTCCTCAAAGTACGCATTAGTTTCGGTAATCACTTCTTCGTTTGAGATGAATCTTTTTCCTGCGAGCCATTTTTTCAAGTTTGGAAACAGGAAAAAGTTACTAGGGGCTAAATCTGGACTATAAGGTGGATGATCAACCAATTCGAAGTGGATTTATCGTAGTTTTAGCATCGTATCTAATGCTGTGTGAACCGGTGCGTTGTCTTGAAGAAAGAGCACTTTTTTCTTGTTTAAATGTGGTCATTTTTCCTTGATTGCATCAACCAATTGATCCAATAATGCACGATAATACTCTCCTGTGATTGTGGATCCATTTTCAAAATAATCGATTAGCAATTTTCCGTGTGCATCCCAAAATACAGTGGCCATAACCTTGCCAGCCCACTTCGCTGTATTCGCCTTCTTCGAAGCACTTCCACCAGTTTTCACCCATTGCTTCGATTGATTTTTGGTTTCAGGTGTGCAGTGGCGAACCCACGTCTTGTTCTGTTATAAGTAATTCTAAAAGGTGCTTTTTTTTGTTCTTCCTTACTGAAGGTTGTCGGCAATGCAGTGTTTGTGTTATCAAGTGTATTTATACAGGGTTGTTTAATATATAGTGTCAGGTGATGTTAAATTCTAACAGTTAAATTGCTTTCAAGAAATAAGTGCACAAATAACGTAAAAACAACGTGTAATTTAGATTAAAACAAGTTTGTACTTTTATACATACTTTTGTCACCAGATATTTATTAAAGGTGTTTTTGAGAACTGCAAACATCTTCTTCACTACTGCATGTTGTCGACAATGCAGTGCTTCTTTTATTATTACTGAATCATTTCATATATAGGATGTGAGTTGAGTGGATCGCCATTACAGCTAATGTCCAAACAGAATGTAGAACATCACATTCGCTTATAAAATACGTATACCTGTCTTAGACACAAACAAAGAATGGAAAACATTTTAAAACAGATATCATCATTTTGATCATTAAATGATCCCAAATGTACACTGAGCGTTGCCTATTGTCTTTTAAAGGACGTTAGAAATAATAAACTTCCTTATGGTGAAAAGTAATACTGTTTCGTGGACATTTTCGCTGGGTATTATCCGTTGTGTAAAGCCCCAATAGAACAAAATATCGTACAATATCGCCCTTATGTTAAATCTCATAAGTTGACTCAAAATAAAAGTTCGAATGAATCTCCTTTAATGGAATGGTTACTTAAATTGGATATCTGTGATTTAGAACCTCCAACAAGTTACAATAATGAAGCATCTAAAGTCCCGAAATATCGTTATTGTTGTCATGATACAATGTTTGTCACCATTTTATGCCAGAAAAATCAATGAACAAAATGTTTCTCAATTCTACTCGATGTCAATTCTGTGTCCAAAAATTGATGAGTATACTAAAATTACATATTAGTTCCAATCTGTTACTTGGAGAGTAAATATTTACTTTAGTTCTGATTGTGTTCAACAGGAGGAAACATAAAATGCTCAGTTGGACCCAAAAGAATTTTTGAATATATTAAATGTAAATTAGAAACCTTAGTGATAAACAGGCATTTATAAATGGTACATGGTTAATATACTTGGCTGAGTACATCACCACTACAAAAATTATTCATTCCGATAAAACTGTGCTACTTCTTATCTAGCTGTGTCTTTTGGGATGAAAACAAAAATTATAATAATATGATAAAAATTGCCTACGCTATGAGTATTAACAAGGCGTACGGGTAAACTCTTAAAAAAGCAGGATTGTATTTACCTAGACCTGTTTTTTCTTATGGACAGTTATGCGAAGATGTTGACGAGTACATGCTCGTTTCTGTTAAAGATTCGTACGGACAGAAAGTAAATAATTATCACATCATAACCTCAAATATTGTTTAAAAAAATATTTTAAAGATTTAATAAGAAATGTGAATTAATATCATTTCAAACGATAGACTTTGTTGTTGTTTTTTAAAATAATATACGTTGAAGTCACTAATATTGGCATTTTATATTTTCATTATGTTACAAAAATTACCACTAGGGGTGCGAAATATTCGCACAGGTCATCTAGTTTGAAACAAATTTAAAAAAAAAAAAATTGAGTCTACATAATTACATAATCCCAAATTTTTTAGGGACGTCCGGGTTTTTTATATTGAAACAAAACAAAGGAATAAAATTCCATGACTTATTTCCTAAATCCGATATATAATAAATGATATGAATTACATAGCGAAGATAAATAATAAGGTATAAACCGCTTAATTGCTTTTCGCGAATATTAACCTTAATTTATAAATCCCTGCTGTTTTTCCTATCATAAATACATACATAATTTTCATGACATCCCAAGTGGAAAAAGGCCGACTTCTCTTAATAAATGAGCTGCACCTGATTCTATTTGTAGACTCACTGAAAGGGACCTACAGTTTAACGCCGGCTCCCAACAGCAGATGCTTTTAGTTTGTCATAGCGTACTCAACCAGTGGCTTGCAAAGTTGTGAGGTGATGCCGCTGTTTAAAATAATGAGATGGCCTGGTATCGAACAGAGAACCTCTTGGTTAGTAGACGAGCAACTTACCTACCATACCACAGCGGCACTTTGCCTATCATAATTGCTTCATATGTTTCCCTTCAATTTCCCCCATTTAATTATCCAAGGTACCTTTTGGCTACACACCTCCAGCTAACTGAATAGGCAAATTTTCTTTTAAACTACCTACATACATATTTACTAAAACTCTGCAACCTCTGCAATAATTTTTTTGCTATAATTGCATACGTTTGACAATGACCTATTTAAGGATTTTCGTCGTATTCATCTAATTTTTTTTTTTTAATTTCTCAAAGAGATAATTCAACATATTCTCCCTTAATAACTTGTCACAATTAGCCAAAAACTCTTGGAATTGTTGTAAAAGGAATTATGCGAGGATTACTTTATTTAAATTGTCTTATGCTAGGTTTGTTTTGGTAATTCGCTTCCAAAATTTTATATGGAGAATTATGTAATTAAGTTCATAATTGGCAGTTGAATCAAAAAGCAATAAATAGAGATAACGTATTGCTTTTAGAATAATTCTCTACTACGCGTGTATGTAACAAAAGACAAATATTATAAAAATTGTATAAAATTTTTAATGAAAAACGAAAAAAATAATTTTTATGATTTATTTATGTCCATGATATTTGTAATGTTATAACATATTCAAGGTTACTGACCACCGACCACAGGACTACAAAAGATGCCGGCTACCAAAGTAGCAATGTAACCAGCCCCCTAACTATTTTTGCAACTACAGCTACAAAATAAACATCTGATTTGACACATTGAACATTAGTTATGTTGCCAATTTAGCGCCTTTCGCGTTATATTTAGCGCTTTTCTATTTGCAATTTTTTGTAAGAGAAAGTGATTTATTTCAATGAACTCATTAAACTATGGACTTAAAATGCTTCATGATGTGAAACTTACAATATTCCAGATAGTATAGCATTTAAGTTTAAGTAAAATAGTAAAAATGAAATAATTTAAGGGATAAAGCTAGAAATTTTAATTATTTAATTACAATACTAAACTTGTAAGTTATGATTAGATATTTTAAAGATTCCAAGGCGATCATAAAGCCATAACATTTTCTTTTAATCCACGTCTCTTTAAAGCCGATGATCTAATTTGGCTCCTAGTCATTCTATGGAAAGAAACTTCTTTTTCGGTCTGTCTTTTCTATGACCTACCAATTCATCTGCTTCCCAAACTTCTGTTTCAGAATTCGTAAGATCGTTGTGTTATTAGCGTTAATTTGCATAATTTTGGTTTTAGAGATTTTTATCTGCAAGCCCACTCTGTATGCTATATATAATCCAGTTTTCCTTGCATTTCGCAATGTCTGTAAGCCAGGAAATAGATGTCGCCTGCCTAATCCAGGTCTTCCAATTTTGTGTTATGTCTCTAGGTTATGCCACGTTGCAACATACAATCGATTGCAACGTTAAACAGCAGTGCAGAAAGTACACAACCTTGTCTAACACTAACTCTGATAGGTATTTGCTCTATGTAACACCTGAACCCAAAAATAAGAAACAGTTGTTGTTTTGTTTAAAACCGTTTTTAATTTAATTTTTTAAGCAATCGTTCAAATTATTTAAAAAAATTTTTGTAAAAATGGAAATTTGAGTAGTAGAACTTTTTTTTCGATTTCAGTATATTTTTGTTTTTAAATATTAACGCTTTTTACAGCGCGTTTTGATTGCAAAAAGTTATTTAACGGTTTTGGACTATTAGGTCTGCGCGTTTCGATTATAAAAAGTTGACATCACTGAACATGACCTGATTATTGTTTTTCAATGGTGCCACATACATTTATTCACGTTTAAATGTGTATATTTCATGTTTTGCGTTTTAAAACGCCTATTTTCTGCATCCTATTGTATTGACAGCACTAAACTGTTTGTTATCGCCAAGAAAAATTGAAAGTTGCCTAAGATGGTTACGAGCTACAACGGTAGTCGGTATCCGTGTTGCCGCTAAAATAATTATTCTCATATGCGCACAAGTATTCTATTTTTGACAGCTTGTTATCGATGATCGGTAGTCTTCAATCTGTTTATAGCATAACTCTTAATTTAATTTATTGTTTCTTTTTTAATTTTCTTATATAAATTTAGTAGTTTCAATAAATATTTTCTTGTCTTGAACAACACTTTTGAATAAAAGTGGAGCACTTTTAGTTTTTTATAGCATTTAATATAGCTAAGACGTTAGAAATGTAACTTTGAAAACTCTTTTGTAGTAAGCAAGTCTTGTCCATGTACACGTTGCATATTGTTTTTCAGCAGGCTCCGATCATATATCCTTAAGCAATCCACGAATATGTTGAAAACTTTTCCTTTTTTGAAGCCTCAGTATCGAGATCAAATTCAATTTCATAAAGCGATTAATAACACGGTGTGACAAAAAAAATACCTGGCAAGTGATAGCTTTTTTCCGGTAGGCGCTATCGAGTAGAACAAGGATATGTTTTTGAAATTTTCGAAAAACCTTTAAAACCACGAGTTTGGGTAAAAAACCGGGTTTTCGGACCTTCATGCACTTTTGAGCTTATAACTTCTGAGCTATAACTGAATATTACCCGATCTTAAGTTTCTCTTCGAATTTAATAATAAGAGAAACAGACCTTTTAAATGATATATGTATAGAGTGGGCCATTTAAAAATTTAAATTTAAAAGTGCAATAAAACAAAAACAGTTTGGAATTTTGCCTTTTTTTTTTTTTTAAGTACAATTGTTCCAGTTAGAAATGAAATATTTCATTCATATGGCTGCGACGCCTGGCCCCACAGTACCCCATTCGTATATAGAATCGTATATCGGCGATGGCATCACGAATGTTAACATTTAAATGCTCAATTGTTTCCGGTTTGTCGGCATAACACTTGTCTCTAACGGCGCCCCACAGAAAATAGTCCAACGTTGTCAAATTACAGCTTTTTGTCCAACTGACCGACTGGCTAATTAAACGGCCATCAAACGTTTGACGAAATAAATCGGTTGTGGCATGAGATGTGTGGCAAGTTGCACCATCCTGTTGAAACTAAACATCGTTCACATCAATACCAAGAGGAGCGAGCACAAAAAAATCGGTTATCATGATGCGATAGATGTCTTCATTGACCGTAATGGTTGAAATATGAAATATGGGCCAATGATGCCTCCGCTTCACAAGTCGCACCACAAAGCCACAAATACGGCAGTTTTACATTAACGTATCCACTAAAATGAAAATGAGCTTTATCTGAAAATTTATTCATTTCGTTCAGTGGAGATAATATACTGAATTTTGTGACAGAATAGAATGACATAAGTATTGCCGGATTCGAAATCCGTTATATGTCGTTTAAGTAGTCTTGAAGGATCTAGGGGTATATATCAAATTTTTCCACATTTTACAAGTTTAGATGCGTATGTGCGCACGATTTTATATATGAACCGTATCTTTTATGCATTAATTAAGGAATTATATTAAGTTATGAATAAAATAAGATTTAGGGATTGAATTCCAAAACGTAAATATACTTTGTAGCGATACGGTTTTGCTACTGTATCGATATGTTTGTTGCTTCGTAAAAAAGCTTTGTACAGTTTTACATTTAGAAACTTTTTGCTGCAGCACCTTTTCCATAAAACAATCTTTTTTCCTTTGTTTTTTTTTTAGGCAAATTCATCCTCATTTTGTAAACAATTGCTGTTTTCATTCGAAAGTCTATTATTGTTTCAATTTAAACAAAATTATTTCTATTTGTAAACAAAAAGCACCGACAAAGTTTATACTACACAGTTTGCTTTTTTGCTGCAGCACCTTTTCCATAAAACAATCTTTTTTCCTTTTTTTTTTTTGAGGCAAATTCATCCTCATTTTGTAAACAATTGCTGTTTTCATTCGAAAGTCTATTATTATTTCAATTTAAACAAAATTATTTCTATTTGTAAACAAAAAGCACCGACAAAGTTTATACTACACAGTTTGCTTTAGTTTGCGCAGTTAAAATTTTTACAATACATTTAGGAATGGATGACTGTAAAAATTTGCATGGTTGCGTTTAGGAACGAATGACATTGTTCAGTGACGTTTTGAAACTCAGCCTGGTCTTATCAACTTCGTTTTTTTTTTTTTTTTTTTTTGTCGCACCATGTATCTTTACATAAAAATTACATATTATTTGTTGGAGATTTGTCATGTATGGATCTAAGGCAATTTTCGTCCATAGAAGATACTTTATAGACATTAGACACAGCGTATACAGTATAAACGCATGCAATTCATAATTAACCCATAGCTTAAAATTTTACACAAAGATTTATAATAACTTCACATTAATTTTTCTACCATCTTCACAAGTATCTGTCCATTGCTATAATAAAAAAGTATCTGATGAAAAGTTGAGAAAAACAACGTGCATGTGTTTGTTTTATCATTACTGCAATTTTTAACCGCACACTTAAGTTTTAATTCATTTATTGCATTTATTATTTTAATTTGCTTATCGCACATTTTTTTGAACATTTATGCCCGTAATTTATCTTGCTGTGCAAAGATATCTATGATGTAACGAGTTTTTCATAATTTTGACATTACCCACTGGTCAAAGAGTTTAGTGTATTTTACACCATCGATTTTCGATAGGTAAATTAAAACATATAAAAACAAATAATCTTATATATAAAAATGATTCTGTGTTTGTATGTTTGTAGATAGAGGCAATTATCTTGAAATTTTTGCAGTGTCCTTCAGGAAGAACTGTAGGCTATCTTAAATATTTGAACTGGGACTTGAATTCAATAAAATAGAATGAAAGTGTAAATAATGCTAAAGATAAGAGTTAAAATAATAAATACAATAGGAGTAGCCAAGCGCGCTGGGTTTGAGCTAGAAATAATAGGAAATGACAAATATATTTTACAAATGTTTGCATATTTTTTTTTTTTTTATATGAAATTTGAAATAACTAAAGTTATTTTACCGAATAGGTAAAGATAACTGTTAGGTACGAATACGACCAGATATCTGTTTGTAGAAATTACAGGCACTAATGTAAAAGTTATCATTTCGTCTTAAAAACTTAACGAAGAGAAGAGGCCATTTTATACGACACGCACTTTTTTTTAGAAAGAACAAAACTTACAGACCTATTCAAGGCCTAATCTGCTTATTTGATTCATGGGGTTGAATTACATACGTATATAACAAAGTTAGCGATATAATTTTTTTCGTACAGAATAGCGTTTTACACATAAAGCTGACGATAGACCGTATATAAATTATTTTATTTTTAATAATATGTAAAATATAATATTTCATACACTATCTTAAACTTTTTTAGAAATAGCCTTGGTTAAACTTAAATACATTTTATTTGAAATTCGATTTGTAGACATAGTTACAATCGGGTATTTTCTGAAAACTAAATTCGAGTGATTTTGAGATCGAGCGAAATTCCAAATTGATATAATTTTTAAATTTGACAAGATTTTGATACTTTTTTATTAACTCGCTTAATTACCTCTAATTCTAACTTCTTTCTTCATCAGCTCTTTAAAATAATTGTTACTTTTAATTAGAATTTTTCTTTGAAAATTTACTCGATTTCAATTTCACTCTTTTTTAGTTTACAGAACATACCTGAATATCTTTAAATGAATAGTATGCAACTAAACTCATTACAAATTCATAAATTTTGTTTGTTACTTTGATTGTAATTCTAGATCAGAAAGACAAAAAGTAAAAAATCAGATCAGTTACTCTTAAAAATATATAAAGTAGAAAATAATATACCTTTTCTAGTTTCGACTACTTATATCATACCTGAAAAGAACGGACAATATCCACACATTGTATATTGTTAATAAGTAAGGTTGTGGTATTATTTTGCTTAACTTTTTTTGTTTTTAATTTTTTCACCTGGCATTTGTGTTAATTTATTATTGCTTACTTATTGCTATTACCTATTCCTAACAACATTGCTTTTGTTTTTTTCCATTCAGCATTTATAATGTTTATAATTTTTTAACCTTAAATGTAATATATAAAACAAAACATTATTAATTCGAAATAAAAGGAAAAACAAAATGATTGCATCGCAATATATACCGAACCAAACTTTGAAGGAATCAATTTTTGTTCTCAATAAATATATTACGTTGTTGTGAAATCAGACTTTTCTCAAATTAAACGATCATAAAGTTACAGTTAAAACTTATATCCCGATTGCTGCAAGCTAAGCTAAACATCTGAACCATGGTGAAATTACATATGGTGGTGGCGCCTACAACAATACAAAAACAGCAGAGCATTTTAGCCTCTAGTAATGTCAAAAAGTGTTCGTGGTAAAACAGCTGTCAAAAGTAAAAAAAATACTACCTTGATCAAGAAGCTTCTGGAATAACCACATTATGGCGGTCCCGATTGAGTTTTTTTTTAGGATGGTACATCTCTTGCTGATATTCCCGCTAAATCTTGGCGTCATAACTTGACATTTGCAAAAGCTACGTAGCCAAAGTTCATCTGCCTCTATGTGTATTTGCGATTTTTTTAAATTTTGACCGTGTTGAGGTCGCAAATGACATAATTTGCAAGGCTGAATCCGATCACACATTCATCAAAAGGATGATTACTGTAGACGAGACGTAGGTTTATGAGTACGACACGCAATCCAGACATCAGGTAAGTGAATGGCGTTCACCAAATGAGCCGAGACCAAAAAAAAAACCACTTCGTTTTCAGGCAAAACAGACGGCATTGCTTACGGTTTTCATGGATTATAACAGCGTAGTGTATCATGAAATTTGCCAGAAGGCTAAACAGTAACAAATAGTATTATTTGGGCGTTGTGAGACGTTTTCGTGAAGCAAAGTGCTGAAAGAGAACAGAATTGTGGGCAGAAAACTAGTAGACTTTGCACCATGATAGTGGCACAGTGCCATCACTATTTGAAGTTTTTTGACAACAAATACCATCCAACAGCCATCGAATTTACCTGATTTGGCGCCCTGTGTCTTCTTTCTCTTTAATCAAGTTAAAAACCATTACGTGGTACGCGTTTCAACAGTGGTTATTAAAATTGCAAAAAATCTCCAAAAAAAAAGCTTTTTCAAATGTCAAGCTATGACACTAAGATTTAGCGGGAATATCAACAACAGATGTACCAACCTAACAAAAAGAAAAAAAAAGACTCAAATCGGAACGATGGGAACGCCACACTGGGGCTATTCCGGAAACTTTTTGATCAAAGTAGTATAAATAAATGAGAAGAAAGTTTAAAGTTCCGGAAATAACGTTTTAACGAACTACCAACGATCATACATACTGCAGGAATATATAAAAGCAAATGTAATTGATTGAATCAGCTTAAATATAAGAGAAGAAGCAAATTTCCTTAAGAAATTAATCATGAATAATGCATGTTAATTTAAAAAGAATATAGTTTTAATGAAAAATTATTTTAAATAAGACTCTTAAATTCTATAAAAATTATTAGATTTTATAAACTAAATTTGAAAAAAAAAACAAATTGTATTACATTAAAATATAATTCTCATTCTTTACACCAACGCCATATTACGCCAAATCCGAATTACAAAAATGTAGCAAATGAGACCAAACTTCTCTTAACTTTTCTATCCTCTCTCTTTTCTCTCACTATTTACATATTTATTCTTTTTCATTCTTTCGGATAGACGGGCTACCATTCTAGAACTCAGCTTCTATCAAAGTTGGTATGGAACCGTCTGGGTAAACTGAACAAACTAGGCAGAGACAACTTTGTGTGAAATGGAAAAACTAAACATAAATAAACAGAGTTCTTCTAAAAGGAAAAATTATAAATTATTTGAAAAAGTTTACATGCAGCGAAAATAACCAGTAAAGCAAAGATAAAGTAGCTGTACGGTTGCCTTTAATAGCAAAGCGAAAACGTCAATATGACGAAATTTGATAGAAAAAACGCATTAGCCCCAAAAAAGTGTAGTGTACATCAAAGAGATTGTCAAAAAGTTCTTAAAGACAATGTACTATTTAGCAGAATAATACGCAAAAAGCTTATCATACCAGAAAAAGATCATCTACTTTGGCATGAGTTTGCACGTGTGCATATTAACAAAGCGGTGTATTGCTGACCAATTTTTGTTTACTGAAGAATTAAAGTTTAACAAATTCGGAAGTTATGGCCGTTGTAAGATATGGAAAAAAAATGTGCGGCCATGCATTTCTAAACCTAATACCAAATGTAAGGCAAGCTGGTGGAAGGGTTGTGGGTTGTACAGTTCCGAAATATTCTGCCAACACCAACAATACTTAACTAAACTTTTACATACAAATTACTAATATGGTAATGGCGCCCATAATTAAATTATGTATGACTTCATAAGAATAAGTAAACATCTCTGTAGTTATAAATTAAATAACGCTTTCATGAAAATTAAAACGTGTTGGCAATCAAAAAATATCAAAACGTACTCAATTCCAACTTATTTTTGAATAAACCCAATAGACTTGTTGGTTTTCTTCATGTTCAATAAACGTCACACAAGTGTCCCAATCCAGTTTACTGGTTTATCTCTTCCTTTGTAAAGTGATAAACAAATTGACGCAAATGCTGTTCTATTGTGAGCAAACTTGGCGCAGACGAAAATCATCATACCATTTTGTGTATTTTCCTAACCGTTTCTGGCGTGGGGACCTAAATGGGCCCTACCATTACGGCTTTCTCCTTAATAGCTCGTAGAACGTCGTTTCTCTAATCAGTCACCCAATATTTTAAAGTCATAGACGAATAAACATTGAAAAAGTATAGCGCCTAGAAATTTAAAACGCATGTTTTAAAAGATTAACACTTTACCAATGTCAGTATTTTGAATTTACTTTTCTTCTAATCTTAGAACTGCATTCATAGAAGTTATATGTTTTGTCAGATTGGGCAGGTTAAATCGACCGGCAGTTTTTCTAAATACGCAACAATTGCTATAGCAAGCATATGTTGTGGATGGTGTATCATTTTAGTACTAAAAATTCGTTCATCAACCCATAGTCTTGAAGACTTAGGAACTTGGTCATATCGGTTGTTTACCTTATTTTCCATGTTAAAAATTATGAACAAGGGTTCATGTCCCGGTAGTCCTTTTTTACAAAATCTTTTAATCATTTTAAATTTCTTAATAGTCATGTGGCAGTGTTTGTTCACCAATAGCTCGGTAAGTTTGACATAAGTAAGTACTCCAATGTGATGAAGTTTTTCTAAAGCATTTACTTTGAGATTACTATTTAATTTTGATTAGTTTCCTCCGTAATTTTTTTCAAATAAAATTTTTAAAGAAGTATACAAATATATCGACTGGTGTTGTTAGGTGTTTAATTGAAATAGTTAATTGGGTATTTCCTTGAAATGCTACTCAATTAACGTGTATTTCTCCAGAGAGTGTAAAAATCTTGATTACTTTTTTATTTCAATTAAGTCTGAAAATTTCGGATAAACTAATGAATTATCTTCTTACTACTTCAAAGTAAGTAGTACCGCTATTTTATAGTAGGTACGACCAACTAAGATGTTTTCAGTTCAATACCAGAGCAGACTATTTGAAAAAAGCAAAAACAGCGGTTTGACCTCATAACATTAGCTAGTAACTAGTATTAAGAAAAATAAATATTCATAAAGTATACATTAGAAAAGATAAGTAATTAAGACAATCATAAACACTTAATATTTAAGACAATGAAATATTCGTAATGTAAACAAAGGATTATGATAACCTTAGATCTAAGATAATTGTAAACAAGTATTTAAGACAATGAAATATTCGTAATGTAAACAAAGGATTGTGATAACCTCAAATCTAAGATAATTGTAAACACTAGTGTACTCAGCGGCTGACACAGTCAGCCGCATTCTAGCCTTTAGCAGTTATTTCAATTAAGTATTATATCAGGGTTTGTCGAAAGCACTACGCGACGTAAATTGATTGTCTTTTTCATGAAAGAAAATAAAAACAAAACAGTCAGTCTCGTTTGAGCATTTGAACAAAACTCTCAGCGAATTGTTTGATGAAGACTTTGATAAACTTAGAACTAAGATAATCATAAAAATATGGTTAGAAAAAATAAGTAATTAAAACAATTATAAACATTTAGTATTTAATAGAATGAAATATTCATAATGTAAACATTGGTAAACAAAATATTATGATAACCTTAGATCACTAGTGTACTCAGCGACTGATACAATCGGCCGCACACTCTAGTATTTATTTTAATTATGTATGTATGACAGGGCTTTCAAAAAGCACTACGAGACGTAAATTGATTTTCTTTCTCTCACACCTACACGTGCGCACACATGGAAGAAAAGAAAAACAAAACGATCAGTCTCGCTTGAGCATTTGCACAAAACGCCCAGCGAATTGTTTAGTGTTTCTTGTTTAGCGTAAAAACCCTAATTTAGATTTTTGTTTTCTTATTGTTAATATTTCTACAGTATATGTCTGTTTGATTTTTTTTTTTTTTTGCCGTAAGTTTCTCTATGTGTATTAAAGTAAGACAGATTTGCTACTCACTTACACAAAGCAAAGGCAATATATGTGTTTGACAAGCCCTGATGTATGTATTTATGCAATTTAGTGTTTTTAAAATAACCAACCCCCATATTCATAAAATTCAAAATGAGTTTTAAATATATATTGTTTTAAATTTTCAAAAAAATTTGCTTTATAAATAAGTTTTTTACATAAGCCTAAAATATACGATAATTTTTTCTACAAAATTTCTCTACTAAAAATATCTAAAAAAAAACTAAGTTTTATATGACTGATAAACAAATACACTTATGTACTACATACATTTTCTTTTATTTGTTTTTAATCTATAGATAAACAAAAAAAATGTGTTTCTTTCCTTGTGTTTAGTAAGAATTTTGTAGTTATTTTACGCCCAAAGTACTGAACCGATATGATATATATTTTTCCAAAATTGGATCAGTAGAACGGGCGTAATAGTAATATCAAGAAATGTGTTAGCCTATTTATTATATAGATATATGGTTAGAAAATAATTAATATAATCTTAAACATTAGTATTTAAGACGGAAAAATATTCAGTATTAGCAAACAAACGTTTATGATAACCATTGACGTAAGCAGATATTATTACAATCATAAAAATGTGTTTCTTTAAAAACACAAAAACAAAATAAATGTAACAAAGGAAAACCACATTTTCATATCTAATATATAAAGTAAATTTTTGTAAATATAAAGAAAAGCTAGAAAATGAAGACGCATAGTTATCGAAAAAAGTTTATATATTATTTTTATTGATAGAAAAAATTGTTGATTAGCGTGCTCTGGGGCCTCCATAAAGTTTTTAGTTACCGATTGTATAACTAAACTTGTTAAAAAAATAAAAATCAGTACGTAAAAACAGCTCGTGAGTAGAATTTTTTTTGGTTCGATCGTTTTATGACTCGGGCTCGCGAGTTTTATTTTATAATTCGTGAGAAAACGAATCATATTTTTTGCTCAAAAAAATTTTTTTTCTCGAATCGTGAGCACAAATTTTATACTGAGACGAAAACGAGCAATTCATTTCAATCCATGTTGTTTGTGTAAAATTATATGCGTAATACTATGCTTTTGTATGCGTGTATGTATGCATATTTTGTGTGCAGCGACTAATAAGTATCACACACATGCATGTTTTATATTACACAAACAACATTTACATTTCAACTCGTTTTGATGCTTTTCGACTTTTTTTTAAATTCTTTAGTTTTTGATTCTTTTTATGACTCTTAAAAAGAATAGTTCTTTACGAACGAATTCAATTCAAACACTCTTCCTTCTCTGAAAAAAAAAAATAATTCAAAAATATTTTAATTTTATTTATTAATTTATTTTTTTATTAGTATTTTTTTAATTTCACTGTTTTCTTGTACAAAAATTATTACAGAATGAATGAAACTCAATTCATTCGATTTAATAATGAATTATATCGGCAAACAGAGTAGTAGGTAACAAAATTAAATAAAACTACACTTCGTTTAACTGCAAACGAAAATTTATAGCTGTCCTAAGGCAGCCAAGACCGTTAGATTGTTAAAATGTTAGTTTTATAGATAGTAGCTTGTGTTTAACGCTACGAAAAAATTAAAAAAAGTGTAATTCACTGTTTTTGGGCTTTTAATGAGATTGGCGAGTTTATTATCCAGATTTTTTGAGATGCAAAACAAACTTATATTGAAAATATAATTATAAATTTTTGTATAATTTTTAAAAAGACAAGCGGTAAGTAACTAAATGAAGTTTTGAATTTTTTTTATAAGAATCTTTAATACGATTCGTTTCGTGTAAATCAATAAAATACTTTTAAGCATTTAACCGTACACAATTATAAGCAAGTGACCCGAGTTAATAATATTATTGTTAATAAAGAAAATTGTAAGCATTTTTACAATGCTTACTAAATATATTGACATCAACTAAAAAAGGGTAATCCTTAACTTACGTGAAAATAGATGATAATTATGGTCCCACGTGGGCAACGTGTGCTGGACACTGATTTAAAATATATAGTTCATTATTTGAAACAATGTAGACGACGATAAAAATAAAATTGTAAAAAAATATAAAGCAGACCTAAAGCTTAATAAAATTAACACTGTGTATAAAACAAAATATGGAAATATGTGGGAATTAAATTTTTCTGTATATTTATTTTACAGATACAAAATGGAGAAAGTTATAAGTGAAAAAATGGACGCCTTATTGAAATATATACCTTTTATTGATTTTCTTCTCAATATCGATAAACAGAAGTATATAAAATTTATAAATATAAAAAAATGGATTATCTTAAAAAAGAAAAAGTACGTAAAAATTAAAATAAATATTATTTATTTTCTTCAATATATTTATTAATGCAAAAATATTTCATTTTCAGATACCCCTTAAGTGATTTAAACAAAATAGAAAAATCTATTATAACGCAATACCAAAATATACTTGTAGAAGATAAAGTGGTGAGTAAATTTAAAGAAAAAGCATACTAGACTAGTGTAAAAAAATATTTAAAGAGTATGTCGTTGCTTAATATGTATGGAAAAATATGTTATGTATAGTTAGTGTCATTAATATTCGGTTTTTAAGTTTATCGATAATAACGCCCTGGCATTAGCGAAATGGATAGGTAATCAGAAGAATAGCAAAAACTCAAATAAATGTTGTCAGTATGAGTATTCAAATATATGGAAAAAATTGCTCTATGGTAACCCTGCAACCGTGATAAGTCGATCAAAGTTTGTTAAGCCTGTTTACTAGGCGCCATTAATATTCGGTTTTTCCTCTATTTATATGCTATTTGCAAAAAAAAAACATTTTATTCAGCTACTGTTCCAGCAATATAGAGAAACGTTTTAATACAAGTGCATAACACCTCCTTTCTTGTCTGTCCAAAATTCTACTTCACTGCAAATTATACAAATTGGGCGCAAAGGAAAAAACACTCCTTTAGAACAGCGAAAACTTGTTATTTTCCATTATGAAAAAGGTAAAAAGTACAAAGAGATTGCTGAAATTCTGAATATGAAACCAAATACAGTTGGGGACATTGTCAGAAGGCACAAAAATGAAGGAAGAATACACTTCATAAAGCAGACAGGTCAGCCAAAAAAATTGACCGAGCGGGAAGAAAGTTCAATTGTGCGAAAAATAAAATCTAACCCACGCTTAAGTGCTCCCAAATTAGTCACAGAGGTGCTCAATGAGTTTAAAAAGAAAATATCTGCATCTACTATACGAAGAACCATAAGAAAAAATGGTTTTCATGGCCGAGTAGCACGTCGTAAGCCATTGGTTAATTTACGCAACCGAAAAGCTCGTTTGAGCTTTGCCAGGGAGTACATTAAGAAGCCTGAAACTTGGTGGGATGACGTTATATTTGCGGACGAGAGCAAGTATAACGTATTTGGATCCGATGGGCGTGTAATGGTGTGGCGGAAGCCAAATGAGAAGCTACAACCACAAAATTTAAAACCAACCGTAAAACATGGAAATGGACATGTTATGGTGTGGGGTTGTATGGGAGCTAAAGGGACGGGAAAATTAGTTTTTATCAGTGGAATTATGAATAATGGTTCATATTTGAATATCCTCCGTCAAAATTTGAAAGAAAGTGCAAATAAGCTGGGCGTTTTAGATTCTTTTAAATTCTACCAAGATAACGACCCAAAGCACAAGTCGCGTTTAATTCAAGAATGGTTGCTCTATAACTGCCCTAAAGTTCTCCATCCACCTGCACAATCCCCAGACCTCAATCCGATTGAGAATTTATGGGATGAGCTGGACCGGCGAATCCGCAACTACAAAATAACATCCATTGAAGACTTGAAATTGCGGCTTCAAGAAGAATGGGATCGTATTCCTGCAGCTTATACAGCTAAAATAGTAAAAAACATGTCAAACCGTCTAAGTGAAGTTATAAAACAAAAGGGTTATCCAATACAATACTGAATTTTATATAATACCATTTTTCTAATGTATTATTTGTTACTTTTCAAAGAAATCCGAATATTATTGACGCGCAATATTTTATGCCACCTGAATTAATTTAGTTTTTTTTTGTTATATTGTTATTCTTTTTTTCTAAATACAAATGTGAACTTTCAAGTGTCTAAATAAACTATTAATGAAAAGAAAAAATGTTGCTTAAGACGAAATAAAAAAAAATAATAAAACCGAATATTAATGACACCAAGTGTAAAAAGTCTAGGTCGTTGGAAAAAGGGAAGTCGTGACGCATTGCCTTTTTTGAAAAAAAATAATATACAAACTAACAAAAATAACATTTATGTCTTTTTTGATTAATTTTCAGTTATTCATGTACGTACTATATATTTAAACATATGTACGAGTATGTGAAAAAATTTAATTTTTATGATGATTCAAATTTTATTTTTGAATTTTTCAAGGCAAATATCATATGCGATTCGCCACGTTTTAACCTTGTCTTAAACTATAGCAAACATTTTTAGGGGGAGTGTATACATATACACCGGTAGGGTGAAGTAGGAATTGGTTATTATTTAAATCACTAAAGCCAGGTCCAGTACAATTGGACTTTATTTTTTCTATCGGAAATAGGACTATTCCGCCTGTCCGGTACCCTAAAATATTAAATTTATTATTTGCTCTACTTATCTAAACACGCCACCTTCGTCCAAGGATTATGATTTTATAAGCCTTGGTTGGCAATTCTTGGAGTAAGGTAAAGGAACCGATCATGTCCTCCTACAAGACTATAAGCAGATCTTTTATCAATTATACTGCCCAATCTGAACCCATTCTTGAACGAAACACGGTAAAAGGGCTTATGAATAGTCCAGAACAACGCATTGCGAACTTGTACTGGATGTGTTAGGATGACCAGATAGACCATCGATATGGGAAAATTAAGGTTTTAATTCTACGGCTACAGAATGAGCTACTTTCAAAACAGTTTTTAATGGCGTGTCGTCATTACTACAACAAACTTATAGTACTGGCTAATCAAATGAGGACAGATATTGAAAATAATGTTGCGCTCATCCTTTATGCCATATTCATGGTTAATGCCCAAAAGACACTGCATCAAATTGCTGTGGACGACGCTATAAACAGCTATAGCCCCCATTGAGTCCTGAATTACCACGCTGCGCTGATAGCCAAGGATGAAAATATCTCCTCAGGCAGACAAGATCAATCCTCCCTGCTCAACTTAGATCAGGATTCAGTGGGTTGCTGAATACCTAACGACCTAGAATAATGCGAGGTTTAACGGATCAACGCGCGACATTACATTAGATAACATCATTCATGATGTTATACACCATTAACTCATTTTCATCATCAATTAGATAATTATCAGTATTTTTTTCCTGGGATTTCAATCGGGATTCAGCCTTCCAACAACAACAACAACAAGTTAATCAGGCGTTGAAATTAATCAAAGCTTTCTATCTAACACATTACGAATAACAGCTGATGCATTTTAATTTGTTTTAAATAAAACATTACAGAATAACTTAAATATCACTGCCGTTTAAACTTAAATTAGAAATTTTACAATCGCACACACGTTCTTAGCATTATTGTTATTAAATTAGAAATAATTTAAATAAAAAAGTCGAGTAAACTTTAAAACAACTGAACGAAGAAGTATGATTAATATGCTTGTTGTTGATATGTAGATCCCAGTATATTTAACTATAAAGTATACTATACTAAGTTGTTTAATAAAAATCTATGATATCAACTGGTTAAACCTTCATATGTTGAGATATTGGCTACCTTCCTAAAAGCATGTTGATGCGCAGTCCGACAGTGTCACATAACAATATATTGCATTCCTAAAGTTATTCTTTTGTTTGCGGATATGCGAACAAACCCAACTTGTGCATTATTAAAACAAGTAACACTTTTAATAAACCTGGCATATTAACTCAAGATAACCTTGGAAGTTATCTGAGGGATAACCTGGTAACCTAAAAAGAACATATTCTCAACGGTTTTGAATGTCACAGAGGATCAACTAAAGGCTTTCTTATTCTAAATTAGAGGTTAACAACTTTACAAAATTGTGGAATAGTTACACAAGCCTGACAGTTTAGATAAAACACTGCGGAGAAACATGCATCATAGCTAATTTTTAAATTCATTCAGTTTCGTTAAAATAATATATAACAAATTGTTTAATAATTTATTTTCAGCGCATACCCGCCAGTATATCAAAAATATTCGCACCTTTAAAATTCAAAGAGTATGTGAATTTATGTTCAGATGAGGAAGACAATGATGAAGAAAGCAATACAAATAAAAATACAGCGCAGGTTTCATTATTAGCGAAAGGAAACGATTGCATAAAATCTAAATTGAAAACAGAATTTTCCAGTACAGCAAACAATAGAAATCAAAAAGCGGCTAATGCAGGCAGTGATGATGATGATGATGTAGAAATCATAAGCATCGATTATATAGACAAACAAAAAGAGTCAACAAGTCACTCATTACCGTTAAATAATGCTTGCAAAGTTAAAAAAGACTACGATTTGAGTGATGATATATCGAACGATATTCTAAGTAAAATTGATAAATTGACTGGAGATGAAATGAAATCTAAAATAGTGCATGAACCAGTTAATTATTGTTATCAAGCAAATGATAACAACGACAATGTAGAAATTGGCGATAACACAGCTGAGCGAGCTTTAATACAAAATTCTGAATCAACAACAGATAATGTATTATTCCAAAGACGTACGGATTTTAAAAACGACAAAGATAATGAAGTTGTACTTCATGAAACAGTTGAATTATTTGAAAGGCGAACAGATTTCAAGGACGAAGTTCATGATGAAACATTAAGTGAAAATGTGAAAAATAATCGCCAAAATACTACTGAAAAAGAAGGTGTGTTATTCGAAAGGCGTAAACATTCCAAAGTTAAATCTGATGATGATGAAGTTGTTGTAGAAAGTCTAATCAAGAAAATGAATACAAAAAGCTGCAACACTAAATCGGCAGAAACAATATCTTTAGATTCTGACAGTGAAGATGAGTTATATAACGACAAACCCTCTACATCTAAAGCAGCTGCAACTGCCTTGAAAGCTAAAAAAGGTTTGGCAACTAATCAGTGTAGTGTAGAAGAAAATACAAAGACTACTTCAAAGGAAGATGGTACAACAGCGGATAATTCTGAGGAAGTTGACAGTATATGTGACTCTATTGATTTTGCATTTGAAAAAGATATTGATATACTTAATGAACTGCGCGCTGAAATACAAACAAATCCAGCAAAGGAGCATAATGTAAATAAAAACGGCATTAGCAATAAAGAAAATTTAATACGACCAAACGTAAGAGAAGCTTATACGCAATTGTTAAAATTGATTGAAACTGCTTTAGATATACCAGTCGATAGTATTTTAGCTGCGCTAACAAATGCTAAGAACCATAAAACTAAAGAAGAGAATTCGTTAGAAACACCACCACCAGCTCCACCAGCTATTATGAGCATACCAAACACACCTTCCGTAAATTTCAACCCCTTACAGCAGCAGCAACAGCATCAAACTCACATAACACATAATCCGCACAGTCTGGGGCAAATGCCGTTTCAGACCTATCCTCCATCTCATCTTCCACACATTCCAGCACCAGCTCAGCAAGCAATATCGCCTGTTTTTCAAAATCCAAATTCAAACGTTGTAGTTTCTCAGGCCGTGCCACCCGCAAAAAAAGTAAACATTAAAGATCCGCGTATACAGAGGCAATTACAGGTTATACAAAAATCACCACTATTTAATTGTAATTTAATTAATACCAACATAGCAGAGAGTATTATGAATATATGTCGGGAACAGGCTGGCCAACAAATGGCAAAAGCTCCTCAGCAGCACCAACCTCCACATACTATGAACAACTTGCCAACATTACACCAACAAAATGTACTTTCTAATAAAACCTATAATACCTCTGCCCAATCAATCTGGTCTAAGTCCTCCAGCGAAACTGTCTCTACAATTAGTTATGGTGAATATAAACGCCGAAAAATGGAGGAAAAATTACAAATGGAAAGACTTCGAGAGGAAGAAGAAAAAAAGAAGACAACTAAACCGCAAATTCTTAATAAGGAAGAAGAAGAAAAAGAGAGGAAAACTAAACCGCAAACACTTAATAAAGACGATTTACGTTCGCAAATTTTATCAACTTTAAATCCATGCAAAGATCAAATAGCTAATATGTGGAAACAACATAGAAATAAGGAGAGCAAAACAGTAGAACATATTTCCCAACAAAATTTAATAAGCGAAAAAGGGGATGAAGAAAACGAAGAAGAAACAGAAGTCCAAGAAATGATTACGATTAATAAAGCAAAAAAATCTCGAAAAACAACTAAAAGTAATAAGAACAAAAAGATTGATACTGAAGAAAAACTTAATCGGATTTATCGTGAATTGCACTGTACAGTTAAGGGTTTTGATCAGTTACATGATTATGTGCCCAAACCTACTGACAGTAAACGCCATTCTAGTGCCCAAGCTCGTATAAATATAGAGAATCAATTGAATAACAGCAATTCTCCTGAGAGTTCGTTTGTAGCAGAAGAGAGTCAGAAACAAATTACAACACCACGTCCTATAGGCCTTAAAAGACGATCTAGTATTCATGCCCTCTCAGCTATTTCGGAACAATTGGCAAATTCACAATCAGAAGACATCGACATCAACATTGATCACACCCAGTCAACACAGCCCGAAGAAAGATCTCAAACATTGAAACGACGTAAAACAATAGATGAAATAATTAAACCCACCAAGAGATGTCACGTTTTACGTATAGATTCATCTGAATCCTCCTCCTCTTCCTCAGAAGATGCAACTGATACAGAGTATTTGGAAAACCTTAAGAAACTGAAACAGGGAATAATTAAAAATCCTGGTTATGTAAAATTGGAACGTATCTCGCAAAAGTTTATAAGAAATCACACTAAACGAGAATCTCAGGATGACACACACAACCTTTTAAATGTCCATTTGGTTAAACTCGATGGTACATTGGAAAAAATGCAAAAGTCCCTGGATTCACCAAACGCCAAAAAGCCTAATAAACCACGTAGATTTAATAACGATTGTCAAATGACCGAACGTAATACACGATTTTGTGTGTTATGCACTTCAAAGCCTTCGGATTTGACAAACCATTATATACGCAAACATAAAACAGAATCGTACGTCGCACGTCTGGATTGGTCCGAATTGGATGATCTTAAAATAAATCCACCATTTGCCAAATTACAGCCACAAACATCTAGCAATCGTGCTGAACGTTACGCTGTTGAATGTCCTTTCTGCAAAGAGCAACTTATGGATGCATTTATGAATCTATATAACCACTATGCATCTCATACAGGCGAATATGCCTATCAGTGCTCACATTGCCATCTGTTAAAACCTTACAGAGCCGATATACAGTCACATCTGCTACATTCAAAAACATGTCGCAATGCTCATGTCCAGGTTATGTATCGTTATCCTTATACCCAGTGCATATATTTGCATTATTGTGATATATGTAATTTCGTTCAATTAAATGAAGCGAATATTATTAAACACATAAGAGAGCATCATTATAGTTCGAAAGCCATAGCAGCGAATGTAGGTAAATGTATATTGACAGCCGTAAGTGATGGACCAGTTGTTGAGAATAGTGCGTTGAATAAGACACCATCATCACAAGCAGCAACGGCAGCCTTGACAGAGGTAGCAGAACAAAACAAGAATCTAATTCTAGAGAATCTAAAAACAAATTGCGCATTAAAGTTTAAGGTCGACGATGATGATGTACCCATATGCAATGAGCCTTGCTCCGAAGATATATTCGATGACAATAAAATATCTCTTGAAGAACATCTCAGGCAAATACATGAAGATCCGCCAAATATTCAAAAAATACCCATGACAGTTGTACATTGCACTGAAAATTTAAGAAATAATTTATCAGATTCTGAGCAATTCTATAATCCCTCAAACACAAATAGTTCACCACATAGGCATTTAAAAGTAGAACCCTTAGAGATTAATGAAAATATAATCCAAACACCACCACGACCACTACCACCACCACCAGCTACCAATTGTTTAACTGATGTTGCACAAACTAGCAAAGTAGTTAGCATCAGCCAGCCTGAAGGTTATACAGTATATGAAAAATATCGCTGTTATAAGGAAACAGTTGATTATTTGGGACTCCATAAATGTATGATTGATGATTGCTACTATTCTACTGACTGTCCAAATGAAATGTTAAAGCATTTTGCTGACCATGCCATAGACTCGCCAGTGGATGAATATCTTCAATGTCCCTACTGCATAATACCAATGAACAACAAGTCGTCACTAACCGCTGAGGAATTAGTTGAACACGTACGTCTTAAGCATCAACACATGAACTATCAATGTTCCTTGTGCTGTTATCGCAGCTGTGAAGCATCTAACGTTTTAGTTCATCAGAGGAGTCATCATAGCGACACTAATCAAAACTGTTGTAAAATTTATAAATGTCCCGCCAATGATGAAGACAACAATAGTCAACGAAGACAAATTGATTTGGATCAGTTAATTACGAAAAACGTTATGAAAATTTCTTGCAGCTGTAAGTATTTCATTAACTTAATAAAACAGTATCTCTTAATATTTTGCAATATGCTCGTTGACCAAGAATCAGGTCAATTTTTATTAAACAGTATTCGAGTGGTTCGAAGTTTCTTAAATATTTAAAATTTGATAATGTTTTTTTTTTGACATCGCCAGCATTCGAACCTGGGTTGCTAGGTCTTGTATTGACAAATCAGGTTAACAGTTTTGACTTGCGTTAATCTATCTTGTCATGTCAATAAAAGGTGTGAAATTTTTAAACAATAAATCACATTCACAATTGTGTCCACCGTAAACGTCAGGAAGATTTAATAGAATAATAGAATACATATAGCATGTTGTCAGGTTATTTTGAAGCGTACCTTTTTGTGTATAGTTTTTGTTGTTTTTATTAATGAAGGTTTTGTTTTTTTCTGTTTTATTTCAGTTTGCCATGCAAGCTTTTACAATTCAAATTTGTTAGCAAAGCACATTTCTAGTGCTCACAACTTAAGTTATACAAGTTTGAAGTTATATTCCTGTATACGTTGCCACTTAACAGGTAATAATATAAAGCAGTTAAGGCTGCATGTTGCCACTAAACATCCGGAAGAAATACCTTATATATACGATCATAATGGACAAGTTAATAGAACAGAGGTAAGTTTTCTGCAATGCATTGTTTAATTTTAAAAATGTAATTGTAATCACTTTCAATTCACTTTTTTTCTATTTTTAAGGATGCTTTAACTAGCTTAAATATTATTAATCTCTCTGAACCGGTGGCCAACATTAAGCTGGCGACAGCCGTTGTAAATCAAAATGTAGAAGAGACAGGTGTTATGTTGCAAGATAATGCTGATGTTAAACCAGATCTTGCACAGCTACAACAGATAAATGAAGAAATAATTAAAGTACGTTTACGTAAATTAACTAATCATACGGGTGTACCACCGGATACACTCTATCGTTGTCCCATTTCCACGTGTGGTGGTTTCTTTAGCATTTTCGATTCGTGGTTAAAACATATGAGAAAACGTCATACGGCTTTAGAATGTAAATGTCCCCACTGTCCCGCCACAGAAGCAACATCACCGACAATGCTTCCGTTGGAGAGTTTTCGCTCACATTTCGAAGAACATCGTCGACATACGTTTTTATGTTTCTATTGTACATTTACTTGCCGCAACAATCAAATGGCTTTGCAACATGCCCACCAAGAACATTCCATATTTGGCATAATGCGTTTCGAACAAATACGCTTCAATATAAACTACTCATACTCTATCATGATACAACATACATTATTCACCAAACGTGAAGATTTTATTAATGAATTTCTTGTGATTTTGGAGCAACGGCTCAAAGATATGGAAACAATGGAGATGAAACTACTAAAGTCCCAGTGGCCTTTAGATAATAGTGTCGCCGTTTGGCTAGAAAATTTTCCCAAATTTTTGCTCACTAATCGTAGAACTACTATACGCTGCTTGGTGAAGACGTGTACATTTCGTTCTTTTGAGAAGACTGCACTTTTTCAACATTTGTTAGCTAAACATGAACATGAGATCAAAGATAATTCGTTTTTTTGTAAGAAATGTAATTATCGTCTGGACAAAATTGATGGTTTTGAAAAAATCTATGATCACATTAAAATCCACTCGGAATCCATGTTTATTTGTGCTGCCTGTTCTGTACATTCATCAAGCCGTTCGAAAGTCTCTCAACACATTATTGAACAGCATGCAGCAAGAGATGTTGCCGTCGTAGAGCTTTTAAAAATGGACGAACAAATATACAATAAGATTTATATAGTCTTTGCTAATAATCATCTAACATTTTCCACCATGAAAAATTGTTTTTGTTGTCCGGAAAGGAATATGAGTGGCAATGTATTGGCTTTGCACTTGAAACACTATCACAATCTGGTATTTAACCACTACTGTGAAAAGTGTATACACTTTCAATTTAATTCTCTTAAAGAGGTTAAAGGACATTTTCAACAATTTCATAAAGAGGAAAACATAAAGATACGCTGTGAGTTAGCTGCCAAAAGCGATTTAAGCGTAACAGCATTAAATGAATTTCAAGTAGAAATTTCTAAAGCAAATAATCCGCACCCTAAACAAAACGATAAATTACTTATCAAGATCAAAGAGGAACCATATGACAGTGCTAACAATGATGATGACGATGATTGTGTAATGTTGCTGGAAGATGATGATATAGTCATACAAAATTCTCTAAAAGATGAAAATAAAGTAGAAAAGACACCACAACTGAAATGTATTGCACTAAGTAATTTAATGAATGAAGCCAATAAAAATATAAATAATACTTGTAATAATAATACAGCAATCGTGTCAAATTTACCACAACAACAGCAACTTATAACAAGTCAAAATCTTAATTATACGACAAATCAGCAGCAGCAGCAGTCTCCTTCTTCCATGTCATTACCATCGTTTAATGTCAATAGTAATAATTTACTTACTACTGGTGCTTTAAATACATTCAATAGTGTACCAAATAATTCCAATCATATCGTTAGCTCAACAGCTTCATATATTGCAACACCAGCTACTAACATGAGTAATGTAATTGTTAATGCTCCAAAAACATCAATTGGTAATCATATCTCGCATTTATCTAATTCAACAGCAAATACCAGCGGTAATTACAATAAGAACACAGAAATTGTTCAACCAAATTTTATCAGTACAATTGTAAATCGGCGGCCCACTTTAAGGGTGGTGCAGATCAACCCCAGTAATAAAAATAGCACAAGTTTTAATCGGCCGCATTTAATATATGTTCGTTCTAATGCTCAGGCAAATCCAAATTATTCTACGTTTACTTCACAAGTTGTACAGCATGATAAGAGTAATCACCAATATGTCCAAAATTAATTACTTTTTAAATTTTATTTTATTTCTTTTGTTTTTTTTTTATACAAACAAAAAATAATCAATTATGTTAACTGAATATTCTATAATTTAGTTTTAATTTTAAACATTTTAATATACATACATACAGTTAGGGACAAAAGCATTCGTACGCCCTTTATATTAAAAAATCTTCAAACACTTAAAAAATATTTGGAAGTGTTGCATACGGTTTTATTTTAAATTCATTGTACTTTTATTTAATAAATCATATCACAAAATAATATTCAATACATAATTTTAATATATAGGAAATAAGGAAAATTCGGAGGGACAGAAGAAGTATTCGTACATAAATTACTTTTATTTTTATTATAAAATCAGCACTTGGTGGCTTCCACGCCGCTTTTATCGTGTCCTACAGCCTTTGCGGCATCGATCGGACTAAACTATTTGTTAAAATTTAGAAATATTTATTTTTAGGCTTCTTCCAGAGACGGCGGAAGAGTTCCCGGAGTTCTTCGTACCAATTTTACATTTCAAAAACATCAAACATATACTTATTTATGCACATTAAACACAAAAACTTTTTTTAAATGTACGAATACTGTTACCTAGTGCGGAACTGTATGTATTTACTTTATGATTTAAGTTGTATAGTAAATTATAATGTTAATTTATTTATATATATTGAATTTACACTACACAGCAATCTACTAGTCAATTGGATTTGAAATCTTTGTCTCGTTTCTTTGTAACTTTGCAAATGAAATGTTATTGGAGTAAAAACGATGTAAGATTTAATCTTTTGAAAGTGTTTCTGTTATTTTATCTCTTTTGCTGTTCGACGTAAGATTATGTTGGAAAAAAGTAATTTCAATCAATAATCTAGAGCGGGCGTGTATTTTCGTTGGCATCATAGTTTTAAAAGACGTTTCTAAATCGGTAGTACTGAAATAGATTGCATCGACTAGGAAAAGTTGTCGACAGCTTGGTAGCTCCGCTATATTTTGTACTTTTTATCTTTTTTATTGCGGGTTAAAAATTCAACAGTACTTTTTTATTTAATTTTTTTATTTTTTAATTTTTTTTAATTTTTTTTTAAATCTTGTTTTTAATTTTTTTTTTTTAAATCTTTTTTTAATTTTTTTTAATTTTTTTAAATTTTTTAAAATTTTTTTTTTTTATAAATTCTAAGGCATTCCTCTTTAATTTTCAACCCCTTTCTTTGCCAATTTTCTGTTCAGCTTTACTTTATGCTAACATTGCCCATCTTGAACTTGAGGTCAAAACCGATAAATGGTTTTAACAGTGAACAACATCTACAAGTTTCTTACTGTTACAGATTTTTACTACATTTAACGCCGTTTTCAAGTTGAACACAGACCAGTTTGTCATAGTTTGCTATATAAACAATAGTTGATACTTAATTATATATTAAAATTATTTTTCGACATTTTTATTTAAATGTTAGTTTGTTAATCAAATAAAGATGGCGAGAAGACGACTGACTGTTCAGGAATCTTGATTCAAACTTAATTTATTAAATATGTTTGTTTTTGAATATAATTAACAGTTTATTTAATAAAATGTTTTTGTTTTTAATTTTCTCTTATACGGGGTTGCTGACTTCCAAAGTGTACGAATATAAAGGTTGTATAAAGTTTTACTACGGTATTTAGATTTTTTAATGTTTCAACATTTTAAAACAGAGCAACTTTGCATATTTTGATATACAATATAGATGATGCAATGCATCAAATTTAAACAGCAATTTATGTGTTGTTCGTTAAAAAAATACGTTTTAAAGCTGTTTTGTCGGAATATTAAAAAATGGGTAATTTTGCCTTTGTTAAGGTTGTAACGATTTTTGTTTAGTTCAAAATGTATTATTTGACTAAAATTTATTATTTTATTATTTATTTCTATTGAATACGAAACGGAAATATACCAAATATAATAAAAATATAAACAAACGCATCCATTTGCATTAAAAAAAAACAACGAGAAACAAACAAATATTTACGCCTTTCTTGAATAATTGTTCCCTCGAACAGTTTTCCCATTTCTCACAATTGCAATCATGAATGAAATGTTTTGTCCTGTAAAAACTCCTCTGATCTTGTATAGTATTTTACCTCGAGATTTGTTCCCTTTTGCCATTGATTTGTTGTTTACATCATTCTTGCTGGAAAGTTACATATATCATTAAGTATTTATTTATTTTTATTGGGTAATAAAAAGTTTTGTTAGCCAATTTTAGGACTAGAAGGGTTAATAAAGTGCAAAACAACACAATTCACTATAAAATGCAGAGTAAAAGATTTATTTCCTGTAGTTTAAGAGAGGTGTTGGTAGAATATATAAATTCACTAACAAAAAAAAAAAAAAAAAAATGACAGCAACAACATCGACGGCTCCTCCGAGCCAACGGATTCACCGCCACTACCGAATATGGCATTCAATTCATCCTCATCTTGCCCTTCATCGCTCCCACTTAGTTTGTTTTGTTGATTTCTAAATTTATTTGATAGAAATTGTTCGATTGGTATGGAATCACGATTAATATAAAATTTTTGTTTTATCTTTCTTTTCTTTTTGGCGTTTAAGCCATTTGGCCAGAGTCACCAGTTACTGTCTATCCATCTTGTCGAAGAAAGAAAACGTTTTGTTTCCTCTTTTCCAGCTTTTGTTTGTGCAATTCTTTGCAAGGCAATTGGCCCTACAGGGGCCAATTTAAGGGACCATTTTAATTTCGGTTGTTCAATTTTACCGTTTAATTATGATAACATTTTACTTTTCAATAACAATACATAGTTTTTTATTTTTTTATTTTTGTTAACATTTAACGTAAAATGATAGCTTGTGAAAGGGAACAAAAATTTCATGGAAGATTCACTATAGCAATTTTCCTTCGAGCGGAATGAAAATTTCATGGGAATAGAAATTTCCCATGTTATTCACGACGGGCCTGATTTTATTTTGTTCTTGAGTCCCTTTGTATATATACTACATTTCGAGTTTTTATAAAAATTGCTTATTTTTCTGTTTCTATTTCATACGTCCCAATGCTTTTAAGAACATTGTTGTATTCTTTTTCTTTATATTCCGTTTTTGTTTGGAATAGCAATTTTCGATCTAAACGTAACTGAATGCGGAGACGTAATTAAAACATTATACTTTATTAAAAGCAACTAATATTTTGGAAGTCAGCCGGAATTTGACAACAAATGTTTTTGGCACTACAGCCAATTTGTTTACTAGAATGTTGTATTATTTTGACACAACAGGTGGTTGGTTTATTACAGTATTGTATTCAATGTTCAAGCAAGATTACTTTATTGAAATTCGACTTGATAATTTATATTATAGTTTTGCATTATGGAATTATATCTAACTAATATGTCAAACAAATTTACAATTCGTTAGATTTTAAATTTAATCTACATCTACCAGGATCCGGTGTAGTGTAAAAGCATTATTATTCTTTACTTGTAATTTCATTTTAACGAATAATATATTATATATATTTGAGCTATAAGTGAGTCATTGTGTGGTCACACAAATATTAATTTTTATTTGCGATTATGTATGTATATTAAAATGAAATCACAAAATATAAATGAAAAAGCTGCGTATAACTAGACCATAAGTACTTATTTGAAATTATAAAAAATTGTATATATGTATCTATGTACTTATTTAAAATGAATTTATTCTCTTATTTTAAGTTAGAATTAATTATACAGAGTATAAAATAAATCATTAATTAATTAATTAAAAAAGCCTTAATAAAATTAAATGAAATTTAAATAAAATGAAATGTCGTTTTAGATGTAAGTTAGACATATACCGCCGTATCCCCGTTGTAGTTCTTGCTTTAAAAGTCGTTTTTATGTCGTTGTCGTTTAATTGTCGTTTCGTTCCTATATTGGTATTCCTGAAATATATTCGGTCCAATTCCCGTTGTCGTACTTGTTTTAAAAGTCATTTCTATGGCGTTGTCGCTTAATTGTCGTTTTGCCGCTGTATTGGTATTTCTGACACACATCGCAACGACAAAGAAAAGTTACCATAAATTACAAATAAAACTTGGCAGCATTTGTATACTATATTTTATATATCTTTTTAATAAGAAATCATAAAACGGCTAGTATTCAATTTTATTTTTTAAGTTCAAGTGAGGATGATAATGTGGTAAACATAACTATACATAGGAAAATGTTACGAAAAAATTTTGATATTTTTGTTATTTCAGATTCAGTGTAAGCAATGTTAATTTGATTTAAAAAAATTTCATAGATTTATTCATACATATGAACACGTTCAGACTTAATAAAATCGCACTTAAATACTTCCTGGAGAAAATCGGCAAAAACTTAATACCAACATTTGAAAATCAATTACACCAGCAATAAAACTTGCAACTGCTTTACGTTTTTTTGCACAAGGATCATTTCAGCTCAACGTGGGTAATAACTTTAATTTACTGTTGGCTCAATCTTGCTGGCATCAACGAAAGCAGGCGTTTTATTTAAGTTTTCAAAAGGTTTAGTAGGTGCTTTTTCTTCCACAATAGCCCCCTCAATCCTTTTACTGAATCTCACAATATCTCCTATTGGATTTAGTTGTTTTTCAAATTGCATCAAATTTGAAACAGCTTTTTTCAATGATGGCAATGGAATCTGTTTATTGGCGCCTCCTCCTGTAGCTCTAGCATCAAATATAAAATTTTAAATCCTTCCACACCTTTAATTTTAATTATAGATAAATACATACATACATACACATTTATTTGTAAAATCTTAACTTATATTTTTGCCAATTTTATTTTACTTACTTTGTGCTAACCGTCTCCGTCACGAACTAATGGTGTTTATTTTTTCAGCTCCTTTTTGCAGAATCCTAAGCATATTCTAGATTTCGTTTCATTTCTGAAACCAATGTTTCAAACTGTTCCAGTGCAGTAATATTTGTTTTTTATTTCTATCACGCTACTCGTTTTAATTTCGTTATTAAAAATGACAACGACAGAAACTAATGTTTCTTTTTCGTTTCTGTCTTCGTTTGAAAATAGAGAATACCAACATAGCGTCGATAAATGTATACAACGACAACTGTGATGACATATTGTCGCTTTTATTTCGTTTTAAAACAATAATGATTTATGTTTCCGTAAAAGCCTTTTACTATAAGTAACAATCATTAAATTACTAGGGGTTTCCACTTTAATGCGATACGAAATATAAATCATATCAAATTAAATGATTGGTACTCTTTCATACTGTGTGCCGCTGCAGTATGGTAGGTAAGCATTTAGCAAGGATTTGCAACACTATGCAAAAATCATATGGAGGAAGCTACAGCGGATATATCATCTACTTAGCTTGAAAAATCAAATTGATTAAAGAAACTGAAACAAAACCAGGGATGCTTTGTGGAAAGCTAATATGCTCCTTAGAGGAGTAAATATTGATTTTTATATATCTCGAGAACAGTTAGAATAGCAGTTACTGAACTTGGTATAAACGATTTGGTAGTCAATACAAATGGTCAGTTAAGAAATGGGCGAAATTGGATAAGCGGTCATGGTATCTCCCATACAATGTAAATGTGGATTTTCGTATATCCTGAAAACATTTAAAGTGGAAGTTTCTGAATTTGGTCTAAATAGCTAGGTAGTTAATACAAATCATCAGTCAAAAAGTGGGAAGAATTTTATAAGTGGGTGTGGTATCTCACATACATATTATCTATTCATTTTTGTATATCTTGAGAACGCTAACAGTAAAATTAACTAAGTTTAGTTTAAACAACTTCCTGGCCAGGACACATCACCAGTCCATAACTGGACAAGGTTGCGTGGCAGTTCACATTCATACTAAACATGGAATTTTGCATGAGCGGAAAACGATAACTGTTAAAGTTTCGTGATATATCCGTATCAGTCAAAAGGCGAGAGAGATTGAAAGAGCGGGTATTGCACAAAGCACAGCGGGTAAAAGCGATTTATATACGTATTCTTATCTATATATATATAAAAATAAATTGTCCTGAGAAATAAATTGTATAGGTTTACAACAAAAAGCCTCCCAGCAAAGCGGGAAGGGTTACTCTAGTATGTATATAAAAGTTTAGTGTTGTAAGACGCTAGTTGTTAAGCCATATGCTTATGTACATACGTCATAAATATTTTTGCTTCGAATCCTTCTTTGAGCTGCAATTAATATGATCTCTTAAGTTTTAAGACATTCCCTGCTTTCTCGGATTTTTTTCTTTTCCATAAATGGTTTTCTTTATGGCCTATGTAGCGCAAGATAAATCAGTGGCCTGATGAAATAATTATGTTTCTGTATAGCTTCAACCAAATCCACAACGTGTTCTTCGAGTTTAAAGCACGAAATAAATGAAATTATTTGGCGATGTAAAAATTTTGTGTGCTTAGGACACTCCTAAATTGTGTCAATATTTTTAAATATCAACAGGTCGTTTTTAAAGAAAAATAGAAAAAAACAACCACTGTTTTCGCTCCTTTACACTTGACATTATGAAACATGTTGTCGATACAAACGAATACAAACACTTGGAATGAATTTCTTCCAACAGGTTTCTAAATACTTTACTCGTTACAAACAAAAAACGAAATTTGTTTTTTCAAACTTCGTTGCCAGGTGAAGAAATTTTAATCAATTTGTGAATAAATATTTCAAAAAAAAGAAAAATTTTCACATTGAAAAAATATTTTTTTCAAAAAAATAAATAAATAAAAAAGGAAGAAATATAAAATATAATAAAAAAAGCGTAAAAATGTCTCGAAAATTTTCTAATGAAGTCTTAGAATCTCGTGCCAAGGCTTTGGATATCATTAATCCCAGTGGTCAATTTAAACCAAAGCGCTCTTCGAGTAAAGCAATATTCTCTAAAGTAACAATCCGCACCAGTGATGCCACAAAGAAAAAAGGAGAAAGTACCAGTAGCATTAAAACCGGAGCCTCTCTAATACCTGATTTAAATATTCTAGTCGAACGTATGCGAAACATGCCCGATGATCGTTTTATATATTTAACTTATATGCTGCCCAAGACCAGTGCATACTTTACGCCATACAGTCTGCAGGAATACACTTGGGAAAAATTACCCAATCGTTTGCTATACTTTACAATGAGTCGACATGGTGTAACATATTGGCATTTGTCGGAGAACTTTTTTACGCCACTGTTACAATGGCAGCAGGAATTTCAGCAATTCTTAAGCATTATAAAAATACGCACATTTGCGGTATTTCGCATTTGGAAAGGCTTTAAGGTATGGGAGAAAACCGTCAAATGGAAGAAACAAAATGAGGCAAGAGCCTTCCTACAGGACCATCTATTCATAGCCATACCGAATTTGGCAAAGGCCGTTTTAAAGCTACGCAGTGATATAGTTTATTTGGAGAAGAGTAATTTTATAAATGTTAGCGGTAAGAATTATTTGGAATCTTGTTTGAGAGCTTTTAAGAGCAAAATACTTAAAAATCAAATTTGACATAAAAATTATTATTATCTTTTTTTTAATTTTTGACCGATTTTGAGCCATTTCGGTCGGTCGGAACTGTTGCTTAAGTGAGAATATATGTATTCATCTTTTAAAAATTATTTAGGTAAATAGTTTTTGTTACAGCTAGGGCCCCTTAAAACCTATCTTTAGCATGCATATGAAAAATATTGGTTGGATCTATTTCATTCAAAGTACTACCTTGATCAAAAAGTTCCCGGAATAACACCGGTGGCGGTCCCATCGTTCCGATTTGAGTTTTTTTTTCATTAAGTTGGTACATCTGTTGTTATTATTCCCGCTGAATCTTAGCGTCATAGCTTGACACTTGCAAAAGTTACGTGGCCAAGGGGTACATTTATCTCTGTGTGTTGGCGATTTTTTTACAATTTTGACCGTGTTGAGGTCGCAAAAGACATGATTTATGAGGCTAAATCTGATACCACATTCATCAAAAGGATCATTACTGGAGACGAAACGTGGGTTTATGAATACGACTCGCAACCCAGACATCAGGCAAGTGAGTGGCGTTCACCGATTGAACAGACACCAAAAAAAGAGGGCAACGCTCAAGGTTTTCATGGATTACAACGGTGTAGTGCCTCATGAATTTTAACTAGAAGGCCAGAGAGTAAACAACTAGTATTATTTGGGCGTTATGAGACGTTTGCGTGAAGTAATTCGCTGAAAGAGACCAGAATTGTGAGCAGAAAACTCGTGCATTTTGCACCATGATAACGCACCGTCGCAGAGTGCCATCATTATTTGAAATGCAACAAATACCATCCAACAGCCACCGAATTCACCTGGTTTGGCTTCCGTCAACTTCTTTCTGTTCAATTGAGTTAAAACACCATTACGGTAAAATCGCATGAAGCACTGATGGACATACTGAAAACTGAATATGAAAAATGCTTCGAGGATTGAATCAAGTGCTGACATAAATGTGTTGCAGTCGATGGGAATTACTTTGAAGCGGACGATATAGATTTAGATAAATAAACTTGTACTTTTCATTTTCTGAATAAATTCCGGGAACGCTTTGATCAAGGTGGTATTTACTATTCTGTGTACATACACACATAATGTCGCGACATCCCAAGTGGAACAAGAGGAACTTCTTTCAATTAATCAACTGCATCCGATTCAATTTTTAGACTCGTTGAAAGAGACTTATAGTTTAACGCAGGTGCATTAGTTAGAGAAGTTTTTAATAACGTAAATACTCATAACCATTCGTTAGCAATGTTATGAGGTGATACCACTGTTGAAAAATGTCAGATGGTCTGGCATGGGATTGAACCGAAGACCTCTTGGTTCACCACCATTAATATTATTATCATTGAGCTACAAAAGTACTGCAACCTCTCGCTCTATTGTAGAGCTATCTATATAGGGTTTCCCTATAATATCTCCCCCAACATCGTATACCTTACGAAATTCAAGTTGCCGGCTGCTACCAACTGCGATAACTCCCTATCTAGTATCTCATAAGCAACTAGATACTTTCCCCTAGAGTGCATTAATGTAACCAGTATGTGCTCTGGTGACTCGATTTCCTCACCACAGAATCTGCACATCGGCCTGGAGACTTATTCCATTTTACTTAGATGTCCACTTAGCCTGGAATGACCGGTTAAAGGCACGGTTAGCATTCTCAGGTTGTCTATGGACATTCCTATGCAGGATTCAAATCTTCTCCTGTTATAGTTACCCAACAAATATTTAGATTGCCTCAGACCCGTACGGCCAGAGAAGAATACCCGCCTGTCGTTATCCTCATTTGTGTTGAGTATGTTCTTCTATGAGAAGGGGGCCATCTTAGCCCACAAAAGGGTTCTGGCCCCACCAGTGGAGTGGACGCTCCCTTTATTGCCAGTTCATCTGCCCTTTCTTTCCCCGGAAATCCTACATGACCTGAGACCCAGCATAAGCTGACCCTATTGTCCCTACCCAGCTGGTTCAGTTTATCTAGACATTCCTAAACTAGCCTTGATTCATAGCAGTCAAGTATTCGAATGGCTGCCTGACTATCAGATAGTATGGCTATGTTCTGTCTATATTTCGTCTCCAGATTAAGCTAAGCACGTCTCTCAATTACATAAACTTCCACCTGGAATATGCTGACGAGTTTTCCCATAGGCTGCGAATATTGCCTCCTAGGTCGAAGCACTCACGCGCTCTTATCACTTTTCGACTTTGACCCATCCGTGTACCACTAAATGGTCCCTTTTCTAAAGGAGTATGCAGTCTCTAAACCTTCCCACTCACTCCTATTACGCAGTCTTGCACTAAAGCATTTGCCAGTCCTTGGATATAATCGACCATTCGGCCAAGCGGGTTAACATGACCCCCCAATAACCTTACCCTACTCATCTCTTATTATCCTTGTCATGGCTCTATGGCTCTATTTCTCACTACCAAATGCAGAGGACTAAGGTCCAATAAAACCTCGAGTGGGACAAGTTCTCATTGCGTCAGTTATGCTTATGCAGGCTAATCTTTGTACCTTATTATGCTCTGCCTGGGTTGTTCCCTATCGTTCTTAACCCTCATGCAATGACCACATCGGTCGGACCAACATATAATTCCCATGACATTCCATGGAGGAACACGGGGACCGATTCTATTTTTAGACCCATTTTATTCACTTCCAAATCGGTTTACTCAAAAAATTAATCAACCCATTGTACAAGTGATTTAGTATTGCTCTATTTAATATAGCATCAGCAGATAGTTTTTATACGATCCAATATTGATCAAATTGGTTTGTCCTATCTTAACATTAACCAATTTCTAAGCGAATGTTTGTTTAGATTTCATAAAAAATTATATTTGCAAAATTAAATCTAATTCGAACGGTAGAATATAAGCAATTTTGTTGGATTAATTTTATTTTTTAGTCATTGAGGAATGGCATCCATTTTATTTTTTGGAAATCCAAATGAAAATCTATGAAAGACTTAAAGCAACTTTAAACGATTTTCGTGAGCGATCAAAGAAATTATTATGTAAGTAATTTGAATATTGTTTAAATTTATTTAAGACTTTTTTATTTAAAAACCTCCTTCACCATTTCTAAGATGATGCCTGCCTTAAAGCTATAGTTGATCGAGGTTTTTTTCCCGATGATGAAATTAATTATTATCCCTCGATTAAGAAAATGCGTGATGCCATGAGTTTTATGGATCGTGCTAGAAAACGTAACTTTTGTAAAATTCTTTCCAAGTAAATATCCGCACTCGGAATAAATTATTCGGTTCAAATGACTACTAATTGCTTCCTTTTTGTTTCTTAGTTTCCTTAGCTATTGCGATCAGATGATGTTTCATTTGTTTCATCAAATTACGGCAAATAGTTTCCGTGATTTAGTTGAAGCCTTGAAAATTCATGATTATTTAGGCCCCAGCTTAGATACCTTAAAAGAAAATCCGACTTTACATGAACAACTGGAAGCACCACGACCTGAAAATTCACCTCAGGTTCTAAAGTTTTTTTCAAATTTTTTTTATAAAGTATTTATATTAAAATGTTATTTAATTATTTGCAGACTCCTTTTTTTGTAGCAGTTTTTCGTTTGCTACCGGATCGTATTGAAATTGAACCCTCGGAGTAAGTATTTTAATATGTATATAAAGCAGATTTAATTACACGTTTTTTCGAATTTTCTTTTGATGTACATACAAATGTATTTACCATATGTACATATATTGATAACTGATTCTCAATTAAGTAGATCTTTCTTTTTTTTATCATTTGGCTCCCAGTGAAGCATAGAATCAGGCTGCCACAACTTTGCTCTTATCGATTGCCAGTGTAAAAATAATCAAATTAATATTTACCAATATTATCTATGACCTTCAAAGCATGACATATAAGAATCGGTAGCTCATTTACTGTGCAGGAGACCGCCTACCATTCTGAGCGTTTCAGCACAGCGCCTGTCATGATCTCCTTTAAAAATTTTTGGATTTACTGACGGTGATTCGGTCAATCAAATTTGTTAACGTTAATTCATGTAAAACTCAAACATTTAGGTTTGCTTTCAAAAAAAATTTCATCCACTTTTACAGCGCGATTTGTTGAACGAAGACAGCATGATACGTCGTTAATATCTAAACTTATAGAACGGAATAAACAAAACTACTTCTGAGTTAGTTTAACATTCCTTCTTAACACGTTGTGTGCGGGTACATTTCGCAACAGAATACAGCCGTGCGCGGGGTTTTTACGCGCAAATTTAGTTATTCAGCTAAATCGAAAATGTATTAAATTCTTAAACTAAGCTTTTCGTATTTTGTACCTACAAACAAGAGCTATAAAGTGGCGCTATGAGTCGTCTGCTTTTGTACATCACTGCAAAAGGAGTTTTAACATGCTCTGTACCAATTCACTTTGTACAAAGAATATCTAAGAAAATGTTTATCAGCCTACTACTTCTTTCTCTAAAAGAGATACAAAGAAACCATGTCGTTACACTAAACCCTACTAGTACGTGACAATGAGTCAGTTGTTTAACGTGAGTACCTGTCCTTGGACTTTACCCTACGGTGCCAATGCACAAGCCCCACACCGGCAGACCGCAGATTCAGTCTAGCCAATTTTATGTAAAAATGCATTGAAAGTGCCGTGTCCCGTTGGTTTGAACTATAGGCTTAAGCCGAAGTTTTGATGTTCCTGTACGAACGTCACTTCCGGAATAAACTCCCATTGCCACTATTCATCCATCTTGCCATCTATCTACGAGGCACCCCTGTAAATGGGCCTTATACCTATCTCTACCCATGTGAAGATCAGAAGCAGAAAGCCAGTCATCCGTACGAAGAAGCAGTCTTTTCATGCTATGACGTATTACCTCTAAATCAAGTATCGCTGCACCAACAAGAACCTGCAAGGCGTCGGTAGACAGAGTTCGACACACCGGAACAAATGCCAAAAGCGCAATTCTTCGTCCAATAACTGACATGACCGTTTCGTACAACACAGAAGAGCCATACGCTGCACAGGCAACGAACAATCCATTATATATGATACGAACGGCTCGCCTACCGAGACCTCAATCACTTCTTAGTATGCGCCTAACCTTTCCAACAATTACGCTCTACCATAGCTATTCCAAAGTACCTGACCTGAGTTACACAGCGAATGATGTTGTCACCAATTCTAATGAGAGGGGTCACCCGAGTGGCAATGTGCCGTTGAACAACATCATCACCATCTTGTTCACTGCGACATCAACACCAACCTCTGCACTCCACTCACAAGCAATACGAACGGCTTGAACACTCCCTCTCTCCAGCTCAGAACAGGACTGGTCTTCGATCAGAATGAGCAAGTCACCTTCATATGTACACAGTTTAAATGTCAGCCGGAGCTGCCCTAATATTGTATCCCGCACACAATGTGTTCTTTTAACATTTCTCTCATATTTCTTCGGAATTTCAGCAAAAATTTGTTTTTGAAATTTCCCAAACAACACAAAAAATCTTGTGTTACGGGTAAAAACCGGATTTTTTACCTTTACATAAGCCTATAGTTTATTACCAACTTTTTTTTACTGAATTAGAGGATAAAAACCTTCGGCTTAGACATTTTTTAAGAACGATTTGAGAGCATGGTCATGTGAATTAACACGGTTTGACTTTTTTGTGGGGGTTTCTTAAGTAGCAGGTCTAGACAACTACGCCAGAAAAGTATCCCATTAAAGCGCTAAGGTTATAAAAAAAGCACATTTCGAAAGCGCTCAATACAGCTAAGTTTTATAAAAAAAAAAAAAATAAATAAATAACTAAAAAAGAAAACTGGGAACTTGATCAATATGTCGATCAAAATTCTCTCTATGAGTATTTGGATCCTAGTTTCTTCTTTTGAAATTCTCTAAGAAACTTAGAATCGATTCCTGTTTGGCGAGCACGACAGGAATCAAAAAAAAATAGATCACTTCCTAGATATGTCCAGGTTATTATTTTTTGTATCCCTTTGTAAACTAATGCATGGTTAATTCCAAAACATCGAAATACATTGTATCGATACAGTAGTATTACTGTAAACTTTTAAAATACATTAAAGAATGGATGACTTTGTAAAAGTTTTCGTGGTTGCATTTTGGAATGCATGACATTGTACGGTTGTTTTGCAAATTATGTTTTGGAACTCACCCGTACACCTACTTAGGTGAGCTACTCATATATTTGCTACTTGAAACAGTAAGTTTACCCATCCTTTTCTGCTTTTTTATTCTCAAGCAAAGAATATAACCAATTTGACTCCATCAACGAACAACTCTTTTTAATTTCAGAGATGTCATGAAACATATTTTTAATCGTATAGCGACGCTTATTTTGGAAACTGTAACGGAAATTAAATGCTTTACCGATGACAAAATTTACTATCAATTTACTGAGTAAGTCCAATTTTCCAATTTATATTGCTCGTAAAGATAATAATTTTCTGCTTTTTTTTTCTTTTTTCTTCTCAGGCCTTCAATAATGGGACGAAAAGAAGAAAGATTAGCTGGTGTTGCTCCAGATTTAGATTTTCTATTAAGAACTGATGCCGAATTTCAATTTAATCGGTATGGTTTAGAGTTATAGGCAGTTGCTTATATTATATGTTTAACTCTTTTTTATTTTTATTTTTGTATAGTAAAGTTATAAAAACCTTTATAAAATTGGCCTATGAAAAGGCCATATTATATACCTTGAGATTCGAAACCATACGTACTAATTATGAAGTGGATACAAACACCGATCCCAATACCCTTAAAACTGAAAGAGGTAACAAAAGTTTATATTTAGTTATATAATGTAAAATATTTTGTAGTTTATTTTGTAATTTGTTGTTGTCTTTTTGTTGTTTTTCGCTAAGATCTTGCACAATTAAGAGCCTATTGTGAACGTTATTGCAATAATGTTAAAGCCTTGGATGGCATACTATCGATTGTAAACCTAGGGTTGTTAAAATTGGATCAGGGCAGTTTTAAGGACACCGTAACACCAGTTTGTGTTAAATTACAAACTATTTTAGCCACTTATTTGCCCAAGTATGTACATATGACATACATACATACATATAAATGATAGGTTAATAAAACAAAGTTTTTTATTTTACTCTTTTGAAGACTTGCCGTCGAGGAGGTAGAACGCATTAATGAAAATGTTAATGAGCTATCGGGGCGTATTTTAGCTGAGCCCGATTCTACTTTAGATCTTGTAGCCCATATACGTTTCCTAAGTGTTGTCGATGAAGAAATGGCGAATATTTTCAAAGATGTCGACTATGCTCACGATGTTTTTATTATTATAAAAGACTATGCCATACCCATTGACGATGAAAAAAAAGAAGATTATCTAGATTGTGAGGATTTAGTTAATCGTACCAATGAGAAATTAAAGGAAACACAAGCTAAACGAGACAAATTTATTGACCAACTGTCAGAGTGTATGAATAAGGATATCGAGGTTATATTTGAGGAAACCCACAAGATATTTTTGGAAACCCAAGATCCAGCACTACTGGATGTACGTGAAAAACATTTTCGAGTTACATGAATATTTTATTCGTTTTTATGTCTTTTTTCCAATATAGAAAAAAACGGATCGAGAACATGTTAAATCAACATTGGATAACCTCCATGATCGTCTAAAAGTCTTGCATACAAAAGCACAAGAATTTATTGGTTTTCAGAAAGAGTTTAGGGTAAGTCGCATATATATCTTTTTAAGGATTTAAAAAATTTCCGAAATATTTGCAAACGCAACTACTCGTTCAATGAGTAATTATCGATCGAGTTTTACAAACTATACTCACTCAACTTTATTTGTTGGAAATAATCGTTATATGTATATTTAAAGGGTTTTTAGAAAATATCGTTAGATAAATAAATCGCCAAAACTAAAACTCTATATAGTTTTCGTGTGAGAGTCTTATCGATAACAAATTTTTGTCACGGTTTAGCTGGTTGTTGCGTATTCAACATACATAGTATCGCAGACAGCGGAGATATTTTTGACAGATCTTGCGTTGTTTACAATTATGGACGATTATTGCGACCATGTGGAGGAGGTGGTGTGGTGTAGTGGTTAGGGTGTACGCTTACAAAACAAGCGGCCAAGCTTCGAATCCCCAGCAGAGGACATGATAAAAGAAATAAAGAGAAAAATCCATCTAAAAGAAGTCCCCCTTGACCTTTCAGCTTACACCTGGCGATGATCAGCAGAAAAACGCCACCTACTAGGAAAAGGTGGCGTGCAATGATAAGAAAATATCACCACCAGCGTTGTCATACATGAAATTAAATTTCTGCCAAAAATTTTCTAAAATTCTAGCAAAACCGTTTGCAGCCTACCAAAAATTCAAGTAAAAAATTAAAAAGGCATTCCGACATAAAAACTTTATGCCAACGATAGAGCACGGATGTAGGCAGTTTTGGTATGGTTTGACGATCGGCTGCTGTGGCTGACATTTAATTTTTATTTATACAACTATGGATTGGTTCACAACATATTCGAACCTATGTACTTGAAGATAATTCAAGGCATTCCGTAAACATTATGGGTCTTTTGGAAGCGAATATATGTGTCAAAACAGGGTAAAAAGTCTCTGAGCAAAAAAACATAGAGTTATTACACTTAAAACAATTTTTTTTAAGTACAGTGCACTCGGAATAACGTCAACCAATTAAAACAGCGGGTGTTGGCGTTTACCAGATTGTTGACGTTTATGAATGTATAAGTTTAATATAAAAAACATATTGGTAGTGTAGTTTAAAGCGTATAAACTAATTGTGTATAAACTAAAACCAAGCAAAAATAAATCCAAGAAAACAGAAAAGCTTCCACCGAGAACAAAAAAACAACCGATCAGAGAAAGACAATACATTTGTAACTTCATTTCTATAATATTGTTACGAAAATAAAAATGCCTAAAAAGAAAACACACATCAGCGCCTTTAAAATTGTATTGTGGGATTGTGGTATATTTGGCAATTAAGTGTCACTCTGTCAATGCCGTACTTATTTGCGTTATTTGGCAGCACTACCAACCCGACGATCTTTGTAAGTTACATTTGTATTAACGGATATAGAAAAGAGGATGTGTGGCATTTCCGGAACTTTCCAAACTGTAGGCAATTAGGTATATAAAGAGGGTGCTTTACCTACACGTCAGTAGTTATCGTTTTGCTGTCATAAAATAAAGAAGTGTTTAAGCGGAAATAGAAATGTTGTATAAACGAATATTAAGTTGCTGTATTAAGACAAGCTGTAAAGAAGTTATAGTGTAGTAAATAAAAACTGCAAAACGACAACTAGTGGTGTTAATTTTATTTTCACGCAATTTAAACGAATTAAAACGTTTTAAGAAGGTTAAAATGTAACAATAGTTATAACGGGAATCTCCAAATTCCAAACAAATTTCAAAAATAAATGTATGTACGCACCACGTACGTAAATGTTTTAACTGTTACTGAAGCTAAAATAGTTTTTTATTTAAAGTTGATGTTTTAGAGCTTTGTGATTTGGTTGGCGTTAACGTTTTGGAATGTTAAAACGAGTGTTTCCGTTATCCCGAGTGCACTGTATTAACATTAGTACAAATTGTTGTTTATTTAAATCAAATTTAAATTTTTTATAAATTACGTACAACGTTTTCGAGAGCAAACATCTATCAAAAATATAAGTGAATTGCAACAAACCAACCTAACTACCAAATTGTTTTTAAACAACAAAAAACTACCAGTCTTGGCCCGATTGTTCCATAACGACAACGCTGATTAGCACCACCACTTAGCAAGGATCTTCACCACTACACATTATCTATTAGCTTGAAAATCAATTTGGTTAATGAAACTGAAACAAGGTAATGGATGCTTTGTGAAAAGCCAATATGCTCCCTAGTGGAGTGACGGAGAGAAAATAAACTGCGGCCATACACTAGAGCTGCAAAACTATCCCATTTGATAGTTTCGATAGTTTGCAAAAAAACTATCGATACTTGTGCCAACAATATAAGAATGTGAAAGGGAAAGAATAATAATAAATTTACAGTGTTGAAACAAATAATAGGGACACTTTATTTTTTTTCCAGTATTTCATAAACTTTGATGTATTGATTATGTATGTATTGTCCTTGTATGCAGCGAAAATTGTTGAGACTATGAAGTGCTTCAAAACTAAAGTAATTAATGCAACAACTGCCAGTTTTGATAAACTTTTAATTCGTACTTCAAAAATGAATCCCTTCAAGTCATCAAAAAGCCTCAAAAATGAGATAAACGTAAGCAACACCTGCATCGTAATAGTTGGAGCAATATGCTATGGCCTGACGAAATAAAGATTAATTTCTTTGGGTCATATGCAAAATCGTATGTACGAACATATTTAAGTTACAATTCATACTTTGTTTGACTTTAATAAATAAAAATTTAAGAAACTGTTAAACTGTGTCCCTATATGTATGTAAGTATAAAAGTTTTGCAAATGTGATTTTGACTGCATTTAGTGGCCTCCATATTTACTCTTAGAATTTGACGATAGTATCGATAGTGGAGAAAACTATCGATGGTCAGCCAAAAACAAAACTATCGATAGTACTATCAATTGTTTAGCAGCTCTACCATACACCCATTTTGATAATATAATATTATCATTTTCTATCAACTACCAAAGTTCAAAAGTCTCTGTTAGAAGACATAAAAAATTATAATAATATTTTTATTAAGATCATTTCTAAAATCTGAACAAAATTCTCTTTTAAATATTAGGTTTGTTCAGTAACTAAAAAGGGGAAAAATGTAATAAATTAAAGCACAAAAAATTCTTGTTTTTGCTCGTAAAAGTTTTACTTGCAAGAATTTTTCAAACAGCTGTTTTGTTTCCGTTTATGTTTACAAATCAAGCTTTTTAAAAAAATTGCGAATTAAAAAAAAAATTGCGAAATTTAAGAAATTGTAAGTAAAAAGTGGAAACAAAGGTTATAAAATAATTAATAAAATAAATTATTTATTCCTTTGCTTAAAAATAATTTCCCAGCTCGATTTAGGAGCTGGTTTTATGTCTGAAATTATTCGGTTCTTTATTATAAAATGTTCTGGCTTATATACTAAATTCAAGCCGACTTGACAATCCCAAGTCGATCATTTAAATTTGCTTATTTCTATTAGTTTGTGTGTTGTTATTTAATTATTATTAAAATTACCTTTTATTCTATAGGTTTGTGTGTGCATAATTAATTATCATTACATTTTACTTATGCTCTATTTAATTATCATTAAATTATTTAATTATCATTAACTTATATTAAAAGTAATGTGATGCCTGCACACGTGTCAGTATAAACGAAAGCGTGTCGGCGCAACAACCACATGTAATGACCAGCGAATGCGGCGGTCAATAAAAATGATACTTGATATTTTATTTTCAAATATTGTGCTGCATATTGTGTAGGTATTATACAGTACGGCACAAAAGTCGTACTATGCTACCAAAGTCGTACTATGAGACAAATTTTGCAAAAAAAAAAAAAAAAAAAAACTTTATTCTCTCGTTACAAGTTTCTGCAAGTAAAGTTATTAAACAAACCTATGTGACTTGGTGATATTTTAATAAACCGCAAGAGAAAAAAATTGCTTTTTAGTTAACATACGAGTATATGTAGTAAATAATCTCTCTCACTCTCTCTTTTTATACAATATTTTTAAGATTGATATAACGATGTATACTGAAATGGATAAAGCTTTCACTGAAATACGTTTAAGGCAAAATCTCCACAATTCTGTTGAGGAATGGGAAGAGGCCTACGCTCGTTGGAATTCCATGGAATTCAATAAATTGGTTGTCCAAGAGCTAACAGATCTTACAACAAAAACAATTAAAAATTGCATGCAATTTGAGAAGTATTTACCAGCTAATAACATAGTGCCTGAATTAAAACAAGCAGCTGAAGAATTTAAACTTAAATTACCGGTTATCGGTTATCTAAGGAATAATAGCTTTAGAGCGGTATATATAATACAATATTTTTAATTTTTATTTTTTAAAGTCTATTAAAAAAATGTTCCATTATTATTTAGCGACATTGGAATGAAATTGAAAACTTATTGGGCAGAAAATTATATCAAGAGGAAAATATTTTAATTTCCACATATGTTGAGCAAAATGCCTTTGATGAAGATATAGCCAACTCTTTAATGGAAATATCATCTCAGGCTACGGGTGAAGCTCAGCTTGAGAATATGTTGAAGGCTATTGACACAGTTTGGAAGGAACAGGATCTATCAATAGTCATGTATCGTGACCAAAAAGATGTCTTTATATTAGCCGGTACTGAAGAATTGCAAGCCGTTTTAGATGATTCCAATGTAAATATCAATACGATAGCAGCTTCGAAATTTGTTGGTCCCATTAAGAACAAAGTCGATGAATGGATAGAAGCATTAGATCAATTTGGAAAGACTTTAGGTAGGTTGTGACATAAATAATTGAATTAATATTACGATTATTAGAATTAATCGCTAAGTTTTCAGAAAAAACGTATAGTCATGTTCATTTAAATCATGCCAAATTGCAGATTGAGTGTGTAGCCCATTCACGCAGCTCTGCAGAGTCTAAGATAATGTTTTTGTTTGGAATTTTACGATTATATTTTTCACTTAATAGAAAAATTCACAATCACTTTTATTTATTTCATAGATTTGGAGAGGTTATGTAAGTTGCTTCGCTTCTAAATTGAAGCGAAATGTAGGGGCTATATCTCTAAAAACTAAAAGCAAGTGGAGGACTCTACTACTAGAATCAAACTCTACCATATACTAGACTAACTTGTCTGCATGTATAGCGACGAAGACATCGACGACTCGGAATACACATATTTTAATGTGGACGATGGGAATATAAAAAATCCAAGATAGAAAGCAAAATTAGGCCTATAATCGTGAATAATATAGTAATACTAGACCAAACTGGCATAATACTCTGAGAATATCTTCAGAATGAGGGAGAATATTTTTAGAGCACAAGCGTACAACACAAACGGTTCAGGTTCGAATCCCAGCAGAGAAAAAAATCCCAGACAAAGAAAAAATTTAATTGCTATTTCAAGTGTTTTTCATAATAAAGAGACTTCAACCACCCTGACCATCCTGACATTTCCATCTAAAGAAGCCCCCCTGACCCTACAGCTTGCCTCTGGCAATGACCATTAGAAAACGCTAGCTACTGGGAAAAAATTACAATGCTAAGTAAGGATATTCACTACTACACAAAATCATATGGAGGCAAAATGCATGAGATTAATCATCTACGTAGCTTGATTAATCATCCTCAACTTGTATACTGAAACTGAAAGTATGTAATGCATGCTTTCTGAAAAGCCAATATGCTCCCTAGAGGATAGACGGTGAAAAAAATCCTTAGAGGATAGACGGTAAAAAAAATCCTTAGAATGAAAAAGTAGACCAATTAAATTTGTGATTAAATCAACATGAAGCTCTAACCGAAGTAAAGCAAACGCGGTTCCGAATAGAGAAACCTTAAGGAGGAGGTGACTTTTTAGTGAAAACGCCACAAACTAGAGTGAAAAAAAATTGTTTTGCTCGCCAATTAGCAAGTTCATTAAAAAGTTTTTGAACAGTACGACACGAATGCATAGTGCATTTAATCAAATTTTTTAGTGACAACCTCTATCAAGATGGACCTCTTCCTTATCTAAGCAAATTCTACGATAGTCATCATGTGACTTACTCATACGTTTCGACATGCAACATTACCAATCATAAAGTGCCCAGTAATTATACCTGCAAGAAGCCTAATCTTTCTTAGCCAAAGTAGGCCAAAGCATTCTGAATATTCCATTATACCATACATTAGAACACTTGATTTCGTCTGTCAAATACGATTTCAATGCACTCTTTGCTTTGTTCCTTTGTGCCACCCACACACAACTTATTTTTGAGTCAGATTGTATCGTACGATTTTTTTAACTGATAAAAGATAGATTTCAGGGTATTTAGACCTTCAGTCATATTTCAACCATTATTCACAACTAGATTAGTCACTATAGGAATTGAATTTCTACTTTTAGAGGTGTGGATGGATTGTCAAACAGCTTGGATGTATTTGGAAGCCATATTTGCTTCACCGGACATACAAAGACAGTTGCCACAAGAAGCTCGAATGTTCTTTGCAGTCGACAAAAGTTTTAAAGAATTATTGCGTACGTCAAAGAAGATATCATTGGCCTTACCGGTTATGTCCTCAAAAGATAATTACGATCTATGCAAGGAAAATAATCGTCTATTAGATTTAATAAATCGCGGTCTTGAAGCTTATCTTGAGGTCAAGAGAGTAGTGTTTCCCAGGTAATCAGATTTCTTATTATTATTATTATACGACTTTCTATTCAAGATTAAATTATAATTTCAAGATTCTACTTTCTCTCTAACGGAGAACTCTTGGAAATTTTGGCGCAAACCCGTATACCACAAGCCGTTCAACCACATTTGCGCAAATGTTTTGAAAACATGTACCGTCTCGAATTTGGTCAAAAAGACGATGGAACAGGTCATATGATATCCACTAATGATATTTTGGCTTTTATATCACCCGAAGGTGAAAAGCTATTTTTCCAGAAAGGCTTAAAAGCCCGTGGTGCTGTCGAGGAGTGGCTTAGCAAAGTGGAAGATGGCATGTTTTCTTCGGTTAAACGTGCTATGCGCTTTGGGTATCAGTGCTATCCAAACAAAGAGAGAGATGTATGGTTCCAAGATCATCCCAACCAGGTGGTTTTAACCATCTCTCAACAGCAGTGGGCTAATGATATTCATATCATATTCGACAATCCACTTAATGATGAAAATAAAGTTACTGGCCTAATGAAACAATTCGAAATAAAGTGTTTGAAAAACTTGGCCGCCCTAGCAGCCTTGACGAGACAAAATATAACCAGTTTAATAAGAAAAATTTTAACTGCATTAATTACAATTGACGTGCATGCCAAGGATTCAGTCAGAATGCTAATCGATAAACATGTGGTAAAATCGTAAGTATAGTTTCAAATAGCCAGACGATATTTTAAATTGACTCGGCGTTTATACACGTCATCATGATTAGATTAACAATTTGGAATAAATTTTACACACACATAAACATATAAAAGTTATCTTACATTACACAATAAACGAGAATGTAAATCGAAAAGTAGAGCACTTAATCCAATTTCTTTTAATTTTAAGCACCGATTTTGATTGGCTGAAAATGTTACGTTTCTATTGGAATAACGACACTGATACGGTTTATTGCCGAATGACTTCGGCTAATATACCATATTATTATGAATATTTAGGAGCTGGTGGTGTACTAGTTTTGACTCCCCTAACAGATCGTTGTTATTTGTGTCTTATGGGGGCTATACAAATGGATTTGGGTGGTGCTCCAGCTGGTCCTGCTGGCACTGGTAAAACCGAGACTACAAAAGATTTAGCCAAATCGGTAGCCAAACAATGTGTGGTATTTAATTGCTCCGATGGGTTAGACTATAAAATGATGGGTAGATTCTTTGCGGGTCTAGCCCAATGTGGTGCTTGGTGTTGTTTTGATGAGTTCAATCGAATCGATATTGAGGTATTATCAGTAATTGCTCAACAATTAATAACAATACGTAACGCTAAAGTTATGCACGCCAAAAGGTAAGTGGAATGTACAAATAAAGGCAATCAATTGTCGGCAGCTGTATGGAACATATTGTTTTTACTTCAGATTTATGTTTGAGGGTCGTGAAATTAAACTTAATAGATCTTGTGCAGTATTTATAACCATGAATCCCGGTTATGCTGGACGTACCGAACTGCCCGATAATCTAAAAGCTCTATTTCGTCCCATATCAATGATGGTGCCCGATTATAACCTTATTGCCGAAGTTATTTTATACTCGGAGGGCTTTGAGGACCCTAAAAATTTAGCTCAGAAAATGGTACAAATGTATAAGCTATGCTCTGAACAGTTGAGCCAACAGAATCACTATGATTTTGGTATGCGTGCTGTTAAATCAGTGTTGGTTATGGCTGGTGCCTTAAAGCGAGCTTCTCCCGATCAAAGAGAAGATATAACTTTAATTGCTGCTCTCAAGGATTCAAATATACCCAAATTTTTAGCGGATGACGCTTTACTATTTTTAGGCATTTTAAGTGATTTGTTTCCCGGTGTGGAATTACCAGATTCTGTTCATGTGGAATTAACAGAAGCCATTATTTTGGGCTTGACTCGAAAAGGTTTACAGCCAGTTCATGCCACTTTACGCAAATGTATACAGCTATACGAGACAATGTGTGTTAGATGGGGCGTAATGATGGTAGGCCCTACAGGTGGCGGTAAATCCATAGTTCTACATGCTCTCGAATTTGCTTTGGCACATTTGTTTGAAATTGGAGTACCTGGACCTCAATTCAGACCTGTGAACATACAGTGCATGAATCCCAAGGCAGTATCAATGAATGAACTGTACGGTTATACTAATCCCAAAACTTTGGAATGGCAAGATGGTCTATTGGGCTTAGCAGTAAGAGTAGCGGTTAATGTAGAAGGTAATTTAAAAATTATTTAACACTTTTTGTAATCTCCTTAATTTTTTTATACATTAAGATATATCTATAACCTTAAAAAACAGTAAAAATTGACTTATAACTCGGTGATTGATTTTCTAATCGCAAAAGAAAGTGAATAGTTAAAGTGAAGTAGTTTAAATAAATGTTATGGCCAAGAATAACTTTTCTATTAAAGCTCTATTCGTTAAGGCACCTTTAATAAGTCTCTGTATCTGCTTATAGCTCAATTAATAGGCCTCTAATCGGAAAAGTAAAGTAGATTTAGAACAGGACTCTGTTTCATATCAAAAAAATATTGAGACTTGAAACAATAAAGAAATTCAACATTTTTGCTACAAAACCTTTGACCTCTTAAATTTCCAGATGAAATTCATCAATGGATTGTAAATGATGGTCCAGTCGATGCTGTTTGGATAGAAAATTTAAATACTGTACTAGATGATAATAAAATGCTTTGTCTTGCCAATTCTGAACGTATCAAATTGACTGCTTGGGTGCACATGTTATTTGAGGTACAAGATCTAATACAAGCCTCTCCCGCCACAGTATCACGCTGTGGTATGGTCTATGTAGATCCTGATGATCTTGGTTGGTTACCATTGTTAGATACTTGGATAGCTGGACCTGTAACAAAACAAATGGGCCCGGTACAATTAAAATACCTTTATACATTATTTACCAACGATTTTCAAGCCCTATTGAATCTGGCAAAAAAGTATGGTAATGTAGTTATAAGTCAAGTAACCAGTTCCAAAGTATTTCTATGCTTAGAATTACTACTCTCCTTGATTGAAAAAATAACATGGCTTGAGTTTACCGAAGATGATTATAAGATGTTATTAAATAAAATGTTTTCATGGTGTGTGCTATGGTCTCAGTCGTCCAATTTTCGGGATAATGATAAGGTTAAATTTGAAAAACTCATAAGAGATCATATGTCAAACAAACCCTATGTAAGGTACGTTCTAATGCTTATATTTTTTGTTTGTGTAACGAAATATTTTCTCATGTTACTATTTTCCTACAAAGTTTTCCCACGGAAGGAACTCTTTGGGATTATAGAATAAATATGACTACACGCGAATGGGAATCCTGGTCAAACATACAGGAAGTATTCGTTTTTAATCCGGATGATAAATATTTTGATATGCAAGTTCCTACTGTCGATACCACCAAATATGGGTAAGTGTAATATCGCCTACTAAGATAAATAGAAGCGGGTATGATTACTGTGTCGCTGTGGTATGATAGGTAAGATGCCCGCCTACCAACCAGAAGGTCGTCGGTTCAATATCAGGCCAGAACATCTTCAAAAAGAAAAAAAAAAGTTTTTCGACACCAGTATCACCTCCTAACATTAGCTAGTAACTGGTTATGAGTATTACTACTATTGAAAACTTCTCTAAATGCATTTGCAGTTCGGAGCCGGCATTAAACTGTAGGTACCTTTCAATGAGTCTAAAAATAGAATCGGGTGGAGTTCATTGACTGAGAGAAGTCCCCATGTTCCTTCATGGAATGTTATGGGAATTATATGTAATATGTAATATAATATATATGATTAGCGTAGTATTTACTGAGACTCGAACATGTAACCATCACATTTTACACCTAGTCGCATATGACCCAATAAACTCGTACTTATTTATATCGCAACTGGCAGCAAAATTTTTAGGGAAAAAATGTTTCACAAACCGATCGATAGGAAATGCAAAGAGAGCATTGTTCTAGTCACCGACAAATGATTGGCAGCACAATTACCCATCCTAGACTTACTACAGTAGGCCAATCATGAATCACCTAAGCTAAATTGATACAAGGTAAACATTCTTTGTGGAAGTCATATGCTCCCAGGAAGAGTAAAGGATAAAAATTATAAGTGGATATTGCTACGTTAAGTCTTGTAGCTCTTTAGACATAAGTGAGATACTTTTCACCCGTACTGTATTGATAATGTAAAGAAATATGGTTATGAAGCTGTAGTGTCAGTCCTTTGATAATACGTATAGAAAAATGATGTCATCTTTGAATAAGCAGATTAGGTGAATGTGGGGTATTGGTTCAATATACATTTAACAAAAAAAAAATAAAAATACTATATCGTGTAGTTCCACCATGGGTACTTATGCCGATGACTGAGGTTTTATATACTATATGTAGCGTGCTAAACTTGAACTAATATTATTGTTACGTTTTAACCTCTATACAGCGTTGCCGTTGTGACACTAAAGTATCACTTGTGACCCTTTTTCATGCCAATGACACTTTTTATGACCCTTTTTTAATGTATCCCTTTTTAACCCTTTTTGAAAATGAGTAAAGTTCCAAAATTCCTCACGAAAATTCTCAGTACTCTTAGCTTTTATATATGTATGTTATACGAGTATATGTACATTACATGCATGAGTTTTGTATTTGTAAACATATACATAAAAATTGCATTAGATATTGTTATTACAACAACTGACTTTTATGCAACGGTCATATTCTATGCATACCTATTTTTTTCATATAAAGTTTGACAATTGTGTAAAATGAACTGTTGATCAACTGCTATTATGCCCTGATTTATGTATGTGTTTCGACTTAAGTTTTGACAGCGAAAAACTTTTATATATTTTTTTAGTAGATTTCCATTTAATTTTGTAGTTTAGCATGCCATCCATATACACATACATATGTTCATATTTTCAACAAAAGAAATGCGAATGGACAAATAAGTATTGCTTTCTCAAATATCTAACTATATTAACTTATGTATGAAAATATATTTATTTCTTTGTGGTTAAATCAAAAAGAATAGATGAGCAGCAGGCTTCATCAAGCAATATGAAAAACCATAAGAAAACTGCTAATATATATTATCGTGGGTATTAAAATTTTATGAAGAATTTTGGAGCAAAGTTGTTTTGAGCGAAGAAAGTAGGAGTATTATATTCAAGTGTGACGAAAACAAAAAGTTAAAAAAACTAGAAGTTCCGTCATCAAAACTTGACTTGACGGCTTCATTCTACTTATTAGTCACCTGACATAAATCCCACAGACAATTTATTTGATAAATTGTATAACCTAGTACACAAAAAGTGCAATTAAAAACAAATAAGGCTATAAGACTGCTCTTCCTAAACGATATCACAATAATTCAATGTATATTCAAATTTATATGAATTCGTTACATTAACACATATATATTTACTTTGCCTCTTAGTAGTGCTTTCGCTAAAAGAATTTTTCAAAACTATCACTGGTTAAAAATAAACTTACAAACAAACTAAAAATATAAACTTGTAAGTCCATGCTTTCCTCACTCAATTTGCTCAAATCGGTGCTAGAAAAATTAACTCCAAGTAAAATATAGAAAAAGTATTTCTGAAAAGTGATAAACATTATCAAAAGTTTTTGTAAAAGTAACTTCTTTCTTTTTGATAATATGACTACTGTTTGAATGTGTCCGTGAACTGTTTTTTTAATTTTAACATTAATTTATAATTTAAATATGTATTACTTTTATTTTAGTTAAATTATATTTAATCAACTAGTAAAATTTGTTTTTGTTTTTTTAATTTAAATAAATTTTATTTTTTTTACAAAAAATGTGACCCTATTTTAATTTAAAATACCCTTTTTTCTTAAATACCATTTTTTCTTAAATACCCTTTTTATGACACTTTTTTCAACGGCAACACCGCCTCCATAAAACGTTTGCGTTGTTTTATATTGCATAGAGTAAAGTAAATGCAGCGAATTTAATGTTTTACTTTATATGCGGTCGGTTATTTACACAATTATAACTTTACAGTCTCCAGCTTATTTAATATCCACTTAATACACCAATTTACTCAATACTCAACTCCTAGTGCGACTTTACACTGTCACTGCTAAACTATAACTGACTGACGTAGGCAAAGCAGTGTTCCTTATATACCTGACTGCCATCAGTTTCGAATGTTCTAGTGAAGTCTTAAACCTTCTCACATTTTCTATTCAAGTCCGTTAATTCAATAAGCAATAGAATAAATTCCATAATAAAGTTTGTAGTTGTTTTTGTACTAAGATGGTGTATCTTTTTTAGGCATTTTATTTTCGTAACATTATTATTGCTACTTTTTTCCTTTAAAGCTACGTTACAGAATTACTGTTTGATCGTAAATATCCTGTCATGTTTACTGGTGATACGGGTGTTGGTAAAACGGTTTTAGCTGTTTCCACTTTAAAAAAACTTATGCACGGCAATGTAGTGCCGGTACAAATAAATTTCTCAGCTCAGACAAGCAGTATAAGAACCCAGGAAATGATTGAAGGTCCTTTGGAAAAACGTAAACGTAATCAACTAGGGGCACCTATTGGAAAAACGGTTATAGTATTCATAGATGATGTCAACATGCCAAAATTAGATAGATATGGCAGTCAGCCCTCCATTGAACTTTTAAGGTATCCTGCACATACATACCAATTCTTTCTTCCGTTTCCATTCTGGATTTCTTTCTTTTCAATTGAAGGCAATTTTTGGACTTTAAAGGATTTTATGATCGTGAAAAGTTATTTTGGAAAGAAATTGTCGATGTAATATTGGGTTGTGCTTGTGCACCTCCAGGCGGTGGTAGAAATCCCTTAACGCCACGCTTTGTTCGACATTTTGCTTTATTGACACTGCCCAAGCCAAATGATGACATATTAACTACCATTTTTGATGGTATTTTGACCGGGTAATGTACATATTTTTTTAAAACAATAACGTTATTGAAAAATTAAATACAAACTTTACTAATTTTTCTTTTTGAAAACTTAGATTCTTAAGCGATTTCTCGTCCGCTATAAGACCTCTTTCCACACCCATTGTTAATGCCTGTGTTGATGTATATGTGCGCATTTCGAAAGAAATGTTACCCACACCCGATAAATCCCATTATATATTCAACCTTCGCGATCTATCAAAGTGTATTCAAGGTATACTACAGTCCAGCAGTTTATATTATAACTTGGAAATGCAAGTGTTACGCTTATTTTATCATGAAACCACACGGGTATTTCACGATCGTTTGATAAACGATCAGGATAAAACTGAATTCAAGAAGATCATGGAAGAAGTATGTTTTAAGCACTTTAATAAAGTTGTCTATAGCGAGGAAGAGCCACCTATACTTTTTGGTGATTTTATGATCTTTGGCAAACCTAAAGCTGATCGTGTGTATGAAGAAATTAAAGATCCAGCCAAATTGGAAAGTGTTTTAATAGATTATGTGGAGGACTACAATTCAGAGACTGGCAAGAGAATGAATTTGATACTCTTTAAAGATGCTTTAGAGCACACTGTTAGATTGGCTCGCTTACTTAGAAGTGATCGAGGCAATGGTTTACTAGTGGGTGTGGCTGGTATGGGTAAACAATCGTTAACAAAATTGGCGGCCCATGTAAATGAATATAAATGCGTGCAAATCGAGTTAAAGAGAAATTACGATGTCAGTGGTTTTCACGAGGATCTAAGGGGTATCTATCGTCAAGCAGGTGTAAGTATATTTGTTGATATTAAATTGAGTTTTCAAAGCAAAGTTGTAATAAAATAACTGAAACCAAAATCGAAAACGAAAACCTTTTAGCCGATTGAAAAATTTAATATTTTCGAAGTAATTATTAGGACAATTCTAGTCGTACTCTTTAAAGTTTATTTATTTTACGACGGGGAAAGTTTTCTTTTCAAAATGTTTAAGCATTATTTATTTTTTTATGGTCTATGAAAAAGAGAAAGAAATACATACATACATACATACAATCTACCTTTCACAGAAAGAAAGGAATAAATTTGATAGCACAGTGATGTCTACACTTATCACCGATTTGGGATTTATTTCTTACTCTGCAATAAACTTACAAATTTTTAAAGTAAACTTTCGCATCCAATATTGAAAACATTAATTAATAAATTTCAAACGCGCTAATGGTCCTTCGAAACGGAGTTTCGTTGCTTTTTTTTCCTAAAGGTCTTACAGCAGTGAAAAATAAACAACGTTTTAATTATTTCTATTTCAGATTGATAATACGCCCATTGTCTTTTTGATGATTGATACGCAAATTGTTGAAGAAGAATTTCTAGAAGATATTAATAATCTGTTAAACTCTGGCGAAGTACCCAATCTTTTTGAGGGTGATGAGTATGAAAAAATTATTTTAGATGCCCGAGAACCCTGCAATGCTGCCACGAAAGATGTACGAAAAAATAAAATAATATTCATTGAGTTTATACATAAATATCTTTTTAAATATACTTAAAGGGTTGCAGCCGTGATACCATCTATAAATTCTTTATTAATCGAGTGCGTAATAATTTACATGTTGTGCTGTCTATGTCTCCAGTAGGTGATGCATTTCGTCGTAGATGCCGCATGTTTCCTTCTTTGGTTAATTGCACTACCATAGACTGGTTTACCAATTGGCCTACTGAGGCTTTATATTCAGTGGCCCTAGGATTACTGGCGAAAAATACTTCATCACAGGAAGAATGTAGAGCTTTAGCTTCAACTACTGTGTTTATGCACAAGGTCAGTTTGTCGTTTTTAGTTATAGAAAAAATTAAAAAAAAAAATTACTTCTATTTTAGACAGTGGAAGATGCCTCTGAACGTTTTTACAAGGAAATGAAACGTCATTATTATACAACGCCTAGCAGTTATCTGGAACTTTTAAAAATTTATCAAAGTTTATTGCAGAAAAAGAGTGAAGAAATTAAAAATAAACGTAAAAGAATTGCAAATGGTTTAAATAAAATTCTACAGACCAACGATATAGTAAGTCATTTCATATTCCTTCTAAAAAATAACAAACAATTTTTTTTAATTGCAATATTCCTCCAATTCCAGATCAATGTTATGCAAAAAAAATTAGAAGTTATGGTGCCGGAGTTGGATGAAAAGTCAGCCAGCATGAAATCTTTATTAGAGAAATTAGCGATAGACACTAAGATGGCGGATCAGGTGAAGGAGAGTGTTATGCGCGATGAAGCCAATGCCAAAGAAAAAGCTGCCATGTGTCAAGCCATGTCCGAAGATGCTAATAAAGATTTAGAAATTGCTATGCCAGCTTTAAAGGAGGCTGAAGATGCTCTTAAGGGTCTTACAAAAGCCGATATCAATGAACTAAAATCATTTACAACACCACCAGCTTTAGTACAATTCGTCATGGAGGCTGTGTGTATATTATTAGGGGCCAAGTAAGTACAACTGTATAGATAATGTTCTTTCATATTTCGCAAAATTTTTTCAAATATAATTTCTACCATTTAGACCCACCTGGGCTTCGGCAAAAGGCATTATGGCGGATGTAAATTTCATTAAGAGACTTTTTGAATTCGACAAGGAACACATTAAAGAGGAAACTTTGAAAAAAGTTTCTAAATATATTAACCATCCCGATTTTGTACCGGCTGTAAGTTCCAAAGAAACAACATTATACATCGTTCGATAATGATGAGCGTTGATCTTTCCAATTCTCAAATAAGTATATGTAATTTCTAAAATTTGTCAAAAGTATCATATCATCGATTTGTTTAGTATTATTTATGTATAACTCAGAGTGAACTGACTATATATTGAACATTTGAGATGTGCCAATAGTCTTTTTTATATTAAATGAATCACCCAGGGAATGACCTAAACTCATAAAATGGCATTGTGCTGATATTATAAAACAGACAAAACGATAGGCAGAAATGTCTTAAACGCGATTTTAGTTCCAATTGCGTTTGGGTTTATCAAAAGTATAACAAATCTGGCAAGCAAAATAACTAAAATTGCAATAACTAAAATCCATCTCTTCACAAAATCAAGAACAGATCGAGTCCTACTAGTCATCATATATGATCATAATATATTCAAAAACCAAAAAGAACGGCCTAAAATCAAAACACTCAAGTCGAGAAACGGGAAAACAGTCTCAAAAGAAGAACTAATAATGTATGTAGACACAATTACACTCCTGCCACAAAATACCATACGTTTGAGCTTTCTCCGGCTATAATCTATCAACATAACGTTCACTAACTAATAAAAACGTCAGTAATTCATTGCAGAGTATACCAACCTTGTCAACAACTAAAAGTATAAAATAATTGAACATCATTAGTGTACATAAGAATATCAAAATTAGAAATAATATCAAGTAACAAATAGCAAATATGGTAGAGGACCCCAATGGATACACTGTGGAACAAAGTTGGTAAAAACAGTCTTAGACGATAGATTCTGAAATAGAACCCTTTGAATTATATAGGCGAGATAAAATCATTATATAGGAGAGGTAGAAATCATTATATAGGAGAGGTAGTTTATATAGAATAGAAATCAGCCCAAGTTTATAAAACAAAAGCCTTACTTAAATCAGCACATATAACATCCGATAGAGCTCTAGAAACAAAGACTCTACAAACAGGCGTATATCACACGAAATGAGAGAAACTCATCACCTTAAGAATATCACTAAGTTTAGCAATGCACCTATAGTTCAATAAGTTCGACTTTTTAACCGACTTATGCAGTAGAAAAACGAACGACTCCCTTCAACTAGGTGGAAAATTACCAATTTCCGTTAAAGGACTAATCAAAAAAGAAACTTTCTCAAGACACATTCAGGAACTTCATGGTGTGTGTGAAAATGTTAACTTTGATAAATACTCAAGAGCAGAATCAACGCTAAATGTATAAACATCAGAAATGGAAAAACACGGCAAAGATTTTCGAAATTTCAAGGTAATCTAACACCATAAAACATCTATGTAGAAAACGAAGAAGATTTAGGCTTAGCGCTAACAAAGTCACACAAGGACTTGAAGCAAAATTTGACTTGGCCTTCTCCAGTTACATCTTAGCATAATCATTTATGCAGATATTCAAATACTTATCATAATCAGAATCACATCCAGACTTACAAATATACTAAACAATCGCGATTTTGTATTCCTTAACCTCGATAGTCTAGTTGAATTCCAAGGGTGACCAAAACGTTCCAAACGATATCGTACAAAGAGAGCGCACTCAGCAAAGCACCGAAACAATACACTATTAAAGCAATCAAACTCTTTCTTAATAGAAACAAAATCATAGCACAGCATTTTCAGTAAGCATGTCTAATCAACAGACGAAAGTAACATTACAAACGTTGAAAATTAGCACGCCACGCCAAAGTGCCTTCAAAATCAAAGCCTTTTGCCAGTAGAAAAATCTATTAATAAAGTGTAATAAATATTCTCAGTAAAAATGCCTGAGTCATCCATGACCCTGATGGCATAATCTAAATACCAATCAAATTCACCACATGATTAACTTGTAAAAGCCAAGCTCAGACATAACAGTCAAAATTCCCTCATAAAAAGTTACCGCTGAAGAGGGTATCAACGATTTGACTCCAAGCGAGAAGTTCTAAGAAATGTTCGCAAGATTAAAAGGTAAAAACAGTCTCAATCTTCTTTGTGAATGCTTAGCACTAGAAATAGTTTTCTTGGCAGCTACATACTGTCCAGTCTAGGTGACACGGACAGCTACAGCCCTAATATAGCACAATACAATGAAAATGACAGTGCATCTGACGAAAAGTGTGGTCTTATCAAAAGAGAGTAATATAACGAAATTGAAAAGAAACAGGAAAATAGGTTACGAAAAGGAAGGAAAATGGATTAATATTTATGGACATTGGATTTCTTTTTTTCGAACCGTTTCCACCATTCACTCACTCACCCATAGCATCAAACTATGTTTAATATTACAGATGCGATAATTAATATCAATAAAATCACAATGAAGGTTTGTGTTTCATGTAAAAATACAATGACAATGAAGAAATCTGACCATAACGTTGAAATACAAGATTAGAAGTAAAAGCCCATACACAGTATTACCGACAATAAGGTTGCAAACAAAGCAAACTTGCAAAACTGTCCTTCTTCTTTCGAATTTAGGAAGTTTTATCAGGCTCCACCTTGGTTCTTATAGAGGAAATCCATAAGATAATTCCATCTTAAGCCACGTAAACAATAATTAAAACATTAATTATAAGAGTTCAAAATAACAGACATATATTCCTAAATCGGCCTAACTCACAATATAAAAATCAAGGAATTACTAGTCATCATATTCATGTGATCAATAAATGACAGTTTCCTGTCCAACAAACTACACAGATCAAGAAATGCAGTAATGATTTTAAACGTATAGGAATCAATCGTATACTTGAACGGAATTACACCATGCTGTCCCGCATGCTCCCACCTTATGCTTACATTTCCCCAGATTGAAATCCATTAAATAAGTTCCGCATAAATAAACAAAAATATCAAAACTTCGGTGCAGAACGGCCTGCCCAAATCATCATTAAAAGTATAATTAGTGTATAGATTTCGGCCTAAACAAAGACTCAACACCAAATGCGTAAATATATGAAACGTACACGCTTCCCTCACAATAACGAAATTAAAAAATGCCTTTTGAATTCAAAACCGACTCCAATTGCTTATACGTAGACTGAAAGGAATCGGCAACCATATAAGAAATATCAGAATAGTTGGAAAATGATTCTGCCACATAGAACATTTCAGCTGTTAATAAATTTCTACTGGATAAATAGCACCAGTGTGACCTAGACCTTTGGTTATTTCTAAAAGCACCACAATAATATTTGTAACTCAAGAAAGTACGTTGTCTGAGAATCAATTACTAGCTTATCGACTCCCAAGAGTTAAAATGCTAGAAATTTCTTACAAGAGCTTACCGCACTCCGACTCGATTCCAAGCAGAAAAGGCATAAAAGATCCTGATAGACTTTGCAAAAGAACTGGAAACTAAATTTGATTTAGCTCAACTCATTAGGCGGATAACATTCTGAGGTGAACACGCTAGTTTTTAGCCAAAAAGTTTTAACCCACAACATAAATGCTTTGTGTGAGACAAATCCTCTAAAGAGAATTAGCAGAAAAAAAGCAAATTTAAAACCTATTTTAAAAATAAATAAACAGTGTAAACAGTGCCGAGGCACTTGAATGTTATTTCGACACTCGAAATATGTGCTCGTTTCACGCGACCCCGCTCAGAGATTTTCGCCAGGTCGCTTGTAAGCGTGTCTTTCATATTCTGCCTTTTCGCCCCAATCTCGGCCTACGATCAAAAGAATATGAATGATAAATGTTGCTGTCATCTGTGAAAGTGTAAATAGGATTGGCAATAGAGGTGGAGAAAGAACCGAGCCTTTCGGTACCCCTTAACTTATCCTAAACTCGTAAGATGAGATCCCATCTGTAACCACTCTTATAATGCGATTTCTGAGAAAGCTCGATATGAATCGAGAGAAGTGACTACCGACACCAAAAGCAATGAGTTTGGATAAGAGAGCCTCTTACCAGACTCTGTCAAACATCTTGGAAATATCCAGAGCCACAACTTTACTCTCACCAAATCCATGAATGGACGTATTCCACCTTTCAGAGAGTAGCGCCAGCAGATCACGAGTAGAGCGACCCTTACGGAAACCATATTGGCGATCGCTCAGCAAATTGTTTTATTCTAAATATTTCACAAGGTTATGATCTCCATGACTTTGGAAAGTGCCGAACAAACTGCCATTGGGCGGTAGTCTTCAGGGTTACTAGCCTCACCTTTTTTAGAGATAGGCGTTACATTGGCAACCTTCCAGGAAGATGGGAAAACACCCGCACGATAAAACGTACTGAAGAGATTAGCCAATGGATGCGCAAGCGTCGAAGAGCACAGTTTTAGGACCAATGCTAGAACGCCATCTGGCCCAAAAGACTTATTAAAGAGATTTATTATCGAGATTTGCAAGAACTTTTTTTACTTCACTATACTAAGCATAGTCACTGATACTCTTTCAGTTCGAATTACCTGCAAACATTTCAGCCAGAAGGTTTGCCTTTTCAACTGGGTTAGTGAATGTTTAGTCATCCTTTATAAGGACTGGAACCGAATTAGCGTTGTTCCTAAGCCTTTTAATATATAGCCAAAATTTCTTACTTCCACGCGGAAAAGTAAGAACTTTAGCACGTAGGCACTGTTCGTATAGTCTTCTCGCGCCCAAGCACTGCGTCACACGAAAATCTCGCCTGTTTGCGTAGCGAATCAGTATGATCACATTTGTTATTACGCCAATTTCTGAATGCTTCCTCTCTGGATCTGCCTGCACGTCTGATTAAACCAAGATTTATTTCTTCTAATGTGTAAAAAACGCATTGCATTCTTATAGTTAATTTAATAAAAATGGTTCCTTTGGATTTTTAATTTGTATTTTATTATATAATATTATAATTTGTATTTTATTTTATTATAATTTGTAAAGTGCTTTTACGCGATATAGTGGTATCATTAAAATAGGTCTATAACCATGTTTAGTATTATAGACTTTTAAGTCACACGCATTTTAGGATACACATACCTATCTATTCCATTCTTCTTTTAGAAATTCGAAAAAGTATCGAAAGTGGCGAAATCAGTCAGTTTATGGGTGATTGCTATGGATAAATTTTCTAAAGTTTACAAAGTGGTTGAACCCAAAATCAAACGCAAAGAAATGGCTTTATCAGAACTGAAAGAAACTATGGCCATTTTAAAAACGAAACAAAAAGAATTGGCAGCAGTTGAAGCCAAAATCCAGGCACTCAAAGATAATATTGATGTAAAAAATAAAGAATTTCAAGTTGTACAGGATGAGGTTGATTTGACTTACGGACGCATAAATCGTGCTGGTCGTTTAACATCTGCCCTATCAGATGAAGAAATCCGTTGGAAAGAAACTGTGCAGGTATTTTTGAATTTTATACAATTACAAAAAGAAAGAAAGAAATAAGCAAACAAATTTATATTTTTTAGGTTTTAACAGACGAATTGGCTTGCGTACCTGGAGATGTCTTAGTGGCATCCGCTTGTGTTGCCTATTTGGGCGCATTCTCTACCGAATATCGCTACGAACTGTCTTCTCAATGGATTGCCAAGTGTAGAGAAGAAAAAATTCCCTCTAGTGCAGAATTTCACTTGCTAAAAGTCTTAGGCGATCCTTACGAAATACGTCAATGGACGGTAGATGGTTTGCCCAAAGATGAGATATCTGTAGAAAATGGTCTCTACGCTACTAGAGCCTTAAGATGGCCACTTATGATAGATCCCCAAGAGCAGGCCAATCGCTGGATTCGTAATATGGAAAAAAACAATAATTTATTTATTACAAAAATGAATGATTCCAATCTATTGAGGATCATAGAGAATGCTATAAGACAAGGTTTTCCTGTACTCTTGGAAGATATAAGTGAAAATATTGATCCGTCTATTAGGCCAGTACTACAACGAGAAACTTATGTTTTTGAGGGTCGCACCTATTTAAAACTAGGCGATGTTGTTATCGACTATGATGACAATTTCAAATTGTATATGACAACGAAATTGGCCAATCCCCATTATTTGCCTGAAATCTGCATAAATGTAACTCTTGTTAATTTTTTGGTTACCGAAAATGGCCTAGAAGATCAACTCTTGTCGTAAGTATATAATTTTTTCGAAAAATAACTTTTATTTTTTAGTGAAAAACGCATAATTGGAGAAAGAGAGAGAGAGAGAGAGAGAGAGTGGAGTTTATAGAATACGAAGTGTACTATTTATATATAGGGAATAACAAATAATAACAGATATTTTTTAATGAAAATGGCTTCATTGTTTTTCAAAATATTCCCCTCGATGATCAATACACTTTTGTATTCGTTCAAATCATTTCTAAAAGCAATTTTTCCATTCATCTTGAGACACCTCCAAAACAATGGTTTTTGAACGCTTCAACTGCTTCTTCGACGCTCGCAGTCTACTTTTGATTTTCGGAAACAAAAAGAAGTTATTGATATTGAGACATCAATTCGATGTTTTGACTGTTCAAAAATTTACCTGTTTGGCGAAAAGTGTGAGAACTTATATTATCATGATTGAAGAATGGTCATGTACCACTCAGAATTGACCGTCCTGCGTTGCTCAAGCAGAACAGTGGCCACATGACCCATTCGGCCGAAGAAACGGGCGATCATTTGCTTTGCTGTTAATTTTCCACGATCAACTTTTGTTGGATTTAGCTCGTCTTAGAATACCCACACGGTCGAATATTGTTTTGTTCCCGGCTCATGCGCGTATATCCATGATTCGTTACCTGTCACGGTTTTATACGCGTCTTTTGAAGGACCACGGACGGACTTTTTAATCATTTCCTTACACTAATCGACGCGAATTGGTTTTGAGCGATTGATAATTTAGTGGTATCCAACGAGAACAAATTTTTTTACAAATAAGTGTTCATGCAAAATCGTATTTATTGAAGTGGCACTAATGTGCAAGGATGCTATTAATCTCACAATATGCCACATCAGTTCATTCATCGGCGACCGAACTACAACCACAATTGAATTCACTTGAATTCTTAGTATTTCTTTGCATAAGTATATCGAATATATCGAATTATACGGGTATTGCTAAGCTTAGTACTAAACTGGTTAGTTCGTAAACTGGTTTTTTAACTGATGTTATTTATATTGATTTCAATAAGGCCTTTGAATGGGTTGATCATAAAACTTTTCTTTGTAAATTTGCACTTATTGGTGTACCTAATATACTTCATCGTTGGATAGACTTTTGTCTCCATTGAAGGAATCTAGAGAGTTATGTTTCGGAATTTGTTGTCTGTAAATGTTTCTTCTGGTGGTTGGCAGGGTAATCATTTAGGTCCGCTATTATTCTTGTTATTTTTTAATGATCTGTGACTTAAAATTATTTTACACTTTTAATGATGATTTAGAGCAGACTGTTTTATAGCGAAGTATTGATATTTTGTATAGATTTGTATTGAATTAATTTAATGGATCTTAACCTGAAGAAATGTAAACACACTATATTTAAACGAATTGTTACTGGGGCTCAGACGCAGTCATTTATACTTACTTCAGTAAGGTTTTTAACCGCGTTGATCATGAAGTTTTGCTTCAGAAACTTGGGTTAATTGGTATTCTCGATAGACTACATCGTTGGACTGGTTCCTACCTCTCCTTTAGGAATAAAAGGTTTATATTTCGGTATGTATTGTTAAGACTGTTTTTGATTCTTCTCGTTTTTCACAGGGTAGCCACTTGGCTCCTCTACTATTTTTACTGTTTTTTGATAACCTACCTGTTTTGCTAAATCACTCTGACTATGGCGTACAAATGATGATGTTTTATAGTTGCCTTAATCATCCTACCGAGAAGACTATTTGCAGTGTGGTGGATAAATTTGAGATCACTATTTCAGTAAACAATGACAACGAATCGCAAGATCTGCCGAAATATCGCAACTATTTGTGAGGGTATGAAGGAGAATCTAAAAAAGGTCGATTTCACGTCATACAAAATTTCACTGACCCAGAAGGTTAAGTTAAATTACCATAGATGACGACGTATATATAGTCATGTGAAATTTAATTGGGACGCTCAAATCAAAAAAGCTAAAATCCTAATATTCAAACATTTAGCAAAAAGATCTTATAAATTGTCTGCTTGAATTTCGACGACGTCCAGAACCGTTTTTGACAAACAAATTTTGTACCGTTTCTCAGTTTTAGTACATTTTTCTCTTAAGCTTTTAAGGAAAACCGCAATGTGTCACTATTATTTTCCATGTGACTATATATTCCGTGAAAGAACCACATGGCTTATACCGTATTGGACATTCTGCATGAGCGATTTGAATGCGTGGTTTTCTCTGTGATATTATATTTCATACATAATAGCATTGATAGGCCCGCACTTCGTTTTTTTATTTTTAATTTAAAGTTGAGAAACGCTTAATTAAAGACCCTTTATTTAATTTGTTGTTTTTGATTGTTCACTATTTCATACCCATTTAGAGATATTGTGGCTATTGAATTGCCAGCATTAGAGATACAACGTAATGATTTAATTGTTAAAATCAATACTGATAAACAGCAACTCTTGGCGCTGGAAGATAAAGTTTTAAAACTTTTATTCCATTCAAAAGGAAATATTTTGGATGATGAAGAACTGGTAGAAACTCTAAATGATGCCAAAGTAAATATCTGAAATATACATACACAATCCTGTAAAGGAATAAAAAATATTTATTTTTTTCTTTCTTAACGTTTTAAGGAAACCTCTTTGATTATTGCCACACGTTTGGTGGATACCGAAGAAACTGAAAAGGTTATAACGGCTACCCGAGAAAAATATCGTAATTTAGCTTCTCGTGGTGCTATATTGTATTTTGTCGTGGCAAGCTTAGCTGATATAGATCCCATGTATCAGTATAGTTTAAAGTATTTCTCACAGGTATTCTGTGCTGTTATACGTTTGGAACATCCCAAAATGAATACCGAAGAACGTATAGCTCAATTAAAGCTGGATGAACTCAAAGCTATATACGATAATGTTTCTAGGGGTTTATTTGAAAATCATAAATTGATTTTTAGCTTTCTACTAGCATTATGCATAGAGAAACAGGAGGGTCGCGTCAGTCAGCAAGAGTTTAATTTTCTTACGCGTGGTATGGTTGGCACAGTTAAGGCAAAGGCTAAACCCGCTAACGTTAAAATGAGTGATTACGAATGGGAGAACTGTTTGTACTTAGAAGAGAATTTTCCAACTTTTAAGGGTTTCACCGATACGATTCAAACACCTTTCTTTATACAAATTGAGAAGAATCGGGAAGTACGTATGTGATTAAAATTATACCACAAAAATAAGTAAATAATGAAATCCGTAATCATTTTTGTAATTGACTTTCAAAGGTTTTCAATTTTACCTCTTCGTCTGAAAAGCCTTCAGATTTTTGGAACGAAACATTAAAGAATTTCCATAAACTTATGCTGGTAAGACTTTTCAGAAAGGATCGATTTTTACTTAATGTGGTGGTTTATTTAAGAGATACTGTAGGTCCATATTTTACCGAAGTCTCTGCTGAAGGCAGTCAATTAAAAGTCGTGTAAGTAAAAAAAATGTGGGACATGTGCACAGAATGTTGTTTCTTAAAATAATTTCTATTTTATCTAGTTTCCTGGACACCTCTAATATCACACCTTTGATTTTTGTCTTATCAAGTGGTTCGGATCCTATGGCGAACTTTTTGAGATTTGCTGAGGATATGAAATATATGGATAAATTCTACTCTATTTCGTTGGGTCAAGGTCAAGGTCCTGTAGCTGAAAGTCTAATCGACAAAAGTTTACGTTTGGGTCATTGGGTGTTTTTGCAAAATTGCCATTTGGCTACTTCTTGGATGAATCAAATGGAGACCATAGTACGTAACATAACATTAGGCGTTACTAAAGCACATGAAGAGTTTCGTTTGTTCCTGTCGTCAATGCCACAAAAAAGTTTCCCTATAAGTGTTTTACAAAACTCTGTTAAAGTCACCAATGAACCACCAAAAGGCATAAAGGCCAATATATTGGGAGCCCTGACCGATATGAATGTGGATTATTTTGAACAACATGTTCTTGAAGAAAAATGGCGGGCTATAGTATTCGGCTTGTGTGTGTTTCATGCTGTGCTTTTGGAAAGACGCAAATTTGGTCCTTTAGGTTGGAACATAACTTATGAATTCAATGAAAGTGATCGAGAGTGTGGCCTCAAGACTTTAGAGTTCTTTATAAATCGCATACAAGAGCGCAAAATACCTTGGGATGCTATATACTATATAAATGGAGATATTACTTGGGGTGGTCGTGTTACAGATTCGTGGGATCTACGCTGTCTGAGAACAGTTTTGAAAATGTTTACGTTTGACAAAATTCTAGATCCCAATTACAAGTACTGCCGTGGAGATCCATATTATTGTGATCCGCGAAAGAAAACCATACAAGAGTATAAAGAATATGTGCTAAATTTCCCCACAGTAGAGGATCCCGAAATATTTGGCATGAATGAAAATGCCAATTTAGTATTTCAAACAAAAGAAACCAACTTTTTCATTAGTACCCTCTTAGTGGGACAACCTCGTTCAGCGGCTGATGAGGGTCAAGCACAAGAGAATGAATTATGTTTAGATATTATCTCGAAAATACAAGAAGTTTTAGCCGAACAAATTAATAGAGAAAATTTATTTCCTGCTCTACTAACGGTATTTTTTAAGTAATTAAAAAGAAAATATGTTTAATATGTTTTGTTATTTTCAGGTCGATGCCAAAGGTCAACATCCCTCTCTTACCACGGTATTGGTACAGGAAATCGATCGTTACAATAATTCCTTACGTTTGATCCACGGTAGTCTGGTGAATTTAAGAAAAGCCATTAAAGGTTTGGTAGTAATGTCCGAAGAACTAGAAGAAGTATTTCAATCGCTACTGGCCAATTTGGTACCAAAACTATGGGAGAAAAAGAGTTTTCTCTCCATTAAACCATTACCCAGTTATATAGCTGATTTTCAAAGACGTATCGATTTTATACAAAGCTGGGCTAATACAGGAAATCCAAGGTCTTTCTGGATTAGTGGCTTCTATTTCCCTCAGTCTTTTCTAACCGGTGTATTGCAAACGCATGCTCGTAAAAGGGTGCTACCTATAGATGAATTAAAAATCGATTTCCAAGTTTTAGACATTGAATTAATACAACAAAACTTTTTTGAAAGAAGACTTAACGATAAACCGGTAACTTTTTATTAAAAATTAACAAAATAAAACATAATGTAATGGGCGGCCATATGCTTTTATATTTTAAAGGTTGAAGATCTGTATGGTAATATGCCAGATTCAACTGAAGCAGCTGTTAATGTACATGGCATTTTCGTAGAGGCAGCCGAATGGAAAAGATCGGAAGGCGGTTTATGTGATGCCAAACTTGGTGTTTTATATAATAGATTACCGACTATACGTTTTATACCATGTCTAAGGCTTTCACCAGGTTCACGCTATGAAGCCCCGCTTTATAAAACTCAATCTAGATCTGGTGTTTTATCCACTACTGGTCATTCTTCCAATTTCATTTTATCCATCCTTTTAGAAAGTCAATTACCACCTGATTTTTGGATCCTAAGAGGCACAGCATTAGTCTCGGGTGTTGCGGAAAATGTTTCTTAAGTCTTCAAATAATGTTCTTTTTTCTTTAAACAAATTTCATAATCATTATTGTCCAAATAAATTTTATTAGTCTTCATCATAATCCTCATCTTCTTCCAACAGAGTACTTCTGCGAAATCCTGAACTACGATTTAATACACCATCATCTTCATCCATCATTTTTTGTATATCCACTGAGCTTTTGGTTTTTATAGGCACTATAAAAATATCACGCACAGCACGAAATTGACCCACATTATATAGATGTTCGTTTTCCAAACGTATATAGTTCCAAATGTAACGCCTACTTGCAAAATTTCAATCAAATCGAAAAGAAAATAAGAATATTAACGAGTCATTGTCAAAACATCGACTTACAATAAAAAAAGTAGAAAGTTTAAAGGCTATCAGGAGCTGCTATATAATAGGCTACCTATACATAAAGTTCCTAAACTAGGCTCTCTCAAAGACGCGACACCTTGAAAACGCAAAAAAGTGGGATATTACCGAATTCGATAACAAGTTGATTTGGTCTTCGCTATTGAACATTTTACATGGTACATTGTTATTCTTTTGATCACGTAAGCAGCGGTTACCCCACTGACTTTCATATTCCAGAAATCAGAAAACGGGTTGTTGCTTCCGATCAAAAAATTTCTTAAATCTCTTCGATAATAAAGGCAATCACACTATCATCCTATATGTTTAAATACTCCACTCTTGAATGGGATGAAAATACAGATATACCAACCAAAAATTGAAAGTTTTTTTTTCGAAATCTAGAGGTCAAACAGAGTATTATAAGCATATCTGCTGATCTAAGAGTACTCAAGTTATTGCTTTTGGTGTTAGTATGCAGCCACCTCGTTCGATTTATGGTGTAATTTCTCAGAAGTGACACTATATGAATGGTTACAGCTATCTACTCGCAAAGACGGTGGCGTGGTGTAGTTGTGATTAAAACTGCTTGAAAAATCTAGCAGCCCAGGTTCTAGTCCCGGTTATGTTAAATTATATTCATCAAGGTTTGGAATTTTAAAAATAAAGGAGCCACATAATCCATTTAATAATATATTAAATATTAAATATTAAATAGGGGGATCCTATTTATATTATAGACATGACAACTCACACAAAATGGGTCACATTTTGCGAATATCGAAAGAAGCCTTCAAGCTTATCCAATTTTATAAGACCTTTATCTGATTTAAAATGGAATACAACCCTAATGCATGAAACGATGCTGCATAATGATTATGGGAGATTTTAATACTCTATTGATTCATTTAAGCATCGTCGAAATGTGACGTGGTTTTCACTATATATACTACGACTCACAAATATGTTCTAATTTAATTTCGCATATTTCGACGTAGTACTCGTACTTCCCGTAATGTTGATAATACTGATAATCGTAGAATGCATTATAGAAAGAACCCGTGCTGTTTATTTGTGAAACAATCTACCGGCGAAAGCTGTTCGTAATTTCATTATCGATATTAAAGTATTTTCTAAGAATGAGCTCAATACCCTGCATCAGTAATAGATATCATTTCATGAGTAGTGCTGGCCTTATGAAAAAAATGGTGATGGGGGTAAAACTAATAACTATAATGCTGACATATAAAAGAAAATGGTGTCTCATATAAAAATTTTTTAACATAATGCACAAACAGCTGTTAGCCTTTTCTATGCTTAGGGAAGGTTTTCTGCACTGATTTTTTTCTAACGGTCAGACCGATTTTAGGTTTGGGTGCTTATATGAGTAGTAAATAGGAGTTCTAATAAAAAAAATCAAAAATCTAAGCATAACTTTTAACCTGATTGCAACTGGGCTAAACGTTGGCGTACTCTAAAAGTAATAATGATTGTTAGCGTGCATATAAAAGTTAACTTATTACCTGATCATTTCTAAGCAACCCATTATGGATTCCATATTATAAGAATATATAAAATTATTATTAACGAAATACAGCGAAGCTACCCAAGCAAATCGTAAAACAACATTTTCTACAATAACAAAATAATAAAATATCGGTGAGTAGATAATGTGCTCTCGAAGAAACATATCCTTGGCCGTAAATGTTTGAAATAAACCGAAGTCAAAACAAAGATCCCATGCAATGCAATAGCAAGTTTGTATCATAGCCGCCACGAGATAGTACCAGAAAAAAGGATTTTGAAAAATAAATTTGTAATTATCTGCAAAAATAAAAAAATATGAATTAAATACTTAAGTCTTAAGTCTCATTGTACCTCCCCTTCTAGTTCTTCTCCTTACCATTATTGATAGCAGCTAATGTTGAAAATATAACTTTCGGAAATGTTGTAAAATATTTGCCAGCATTCACTAGAAAAGGATATGCCTCACCAGTATCACGATAACGTCTTAAACACTGGGCAAAACGAAACCAAGCGGGCAAACAACGCACTATTGCGTTGCCTATGTAATCACGTCCCACACACTTTTGGTAGTCGAAATCTTTACTCCAGCTTAGGTTTGTTATATAGAAACATAAAAAAAATTTCCAGTCTAATAAGCCGGCAACCATAGAATTGAGCTGATCAGCAAACCAAAAATCGGCAAATCCTACAGGAAAGAAAGGGGCCGCTACAATACGACCCTTCATGCATTCATAAAATAAAAATAATTAATTTTTCTTCAGGATCAATGTTATCGTTTTTTGTATTGGATTTTATCTTATGGCATCTTTAGTTCTTATTAGGTGCATAAAAATATGAAATTTTAGACAAATTTTTTGCGTTTAATATAAATCACCGGTGCAATATAAATTTATTGAAAGTACTAGCCATCGCTTGCAATGACTTTTTTCCATCTTTCTTGCAATATATGGATTCCGGATCAAAAACACGAATCAAGCCAGTATCGGCTACCCTGTTTTAAAGTAAAGCGTTTTGCTTATAGAGCGTTAGTTGCAACTTCTGAACCAAGTTGTCTTGCTACATGTGTCCGAACGTTAACACGTTTTTCGGTCAATGCTTACTTCCAATAAATAAGATAGGACCCAGTCGCACGAAATATAGAGCATTAATTTGGTGCTATTGCTAGTTGGCTTTGGTGTTGATTGACACACGATTTTTAAAGCTTTAGGATGTCGGTAAAGGATTCACGTATAGCCACAAAAGATCTACCGAAAAATTATTTATTCTTATGGCGTTCAAACAAGCAGCAAGTCGGATTATCAAAATTCTCTTTAAACGTATACCCAATTTCTCTGCTTTTGGATGAATCCAACTGCTTGAGTGGCTCCTAATGATTTTGCAAATAATATTTAATTTGAAAATAATATTTATAGAATAATATTCCGAATTGATCATCTGAGGACTTTTAAGTCTACGATGGGTGGTCACCATTACTATATTTTCTTTCAACAGATTTTCTTTAATGATAGATATTTAAAAAGAAACAAAAAACATTTTTTTTGTGTGATTTCCGACTGGTTTTCAACAGGATGTTCGAGATTATGTTTCCTGATTCAGAGCCTTGTATTATTCCGAGGAATCCCAAGTGGTTTACGTATGGATTGAAGACTAACACGAGTGAAAGAGCGACTTTCTTTGGAGCTAATAGAAGTATCTCTGTGCCTATGGCCAATTGCCATTTGGGCTAACATTCATGCAATTTCAATGTGCTCTGGGATAAACATAAAAACAGTGGCAAAAGTGCAGAGGTCTGTTCAAGGACGAACACTTTTAGTGAGACCCTAAAAGGAAAGACGACAGGAGACTTCGAAAAGCCAAAAGTTTAGTGAAGCCTTTCTACTACGGAGAAGTACTTTATGGCTTATGAAGTGTGGACAGTTATTGAATAGCTAGTTTTCTACCAGCTCGGTTTGGAGGAGAATGAAACTACATGGCACATTTTGTGCTGCTGTATTGGATGGTTGCTGGCGTTGGATGTTTACGACCTGCATCAATTGGATCTATTCTTTTCAGGGATTTACTCGGCTTAATTCCGATGGCATATAAGTAGCTGTTTGAATATAGATTTCGGCCGAACCCTTTCTATATAGAGAACAATTCAGTGGAATGGTATCAGTGTATGATTGTGTGGTGATGATCATATGGGTAATATATTGAGTCTATACTACTTAAATAATAAGAATTATAACGTGTAGTGAATGTCGCATTTTTAAGTTATACATCCAACATTTCTTTGAATAATAAACAGAAAAAGTTATAAGTACTCACCAATAATCTACACAACCAAAATCTGGCCTTATGATGAAAAATATGTAAAGGATTTAAGAGAAAGCAAAACATGGTTGTAAATATAATTAAAGGAAATAAAAGCGGTGGTAAATTAACAAAATCAGCATAAATATAGCCCAGTAAACATAGACACCATATTGAACCGAAAATAGCATGTAATTCCAATATATGGGTATAGGTTAAATGCCGACGAGGGTTTATTTCGAATATCAATATATGATTAACGCCAAATCGACGCCAATTGTATACATTAATGCCAATCAAAAATGTATACATGACCACATAAAAGGGAGCACGAAATAATATTAAATTATGTATTGGTATTTTCTTTACGGGACTGCTTACAAAACCTGGAAATGAAAATAAGATAGAAGCTTAATAGGTCATAAGGGTATATTTAAGCATGCGTCCATACATAAAAGTAAAATAAAAGAAAGCATTATAATAAATACACCCAAAAATAGGCCCGTGCGAAATACTGTTGTTATATCTTGAATTTCCTCCAATGGCGGTACTCTTAAACGTTTCATAGCCTGACCACGGTCACCACTTTCTAAATAATCGGTAAAATTATTTTCAACTTCGCGCATTAGTTTCTCCAATTCTTTATTTTTATAGAAAAAGGCCCTTTCAACATTCTCATCAAACCATTTTTTACCATCACTGTTATTCATAAGCTACAAATGTATGCTCACATATTAAGATATTGTTTTTAAGTTGAAAAAAATCAACTTTTAATTTACCTTATCATGCTTTTTCGTGATCTTTTTAAAGCCCGTATAATTTAAGACCTTGTAATTTTGAAGCAATACCAAACTCAAATATAATTCACTGAATGCAGCTTTTAAATCTCTTAGTTTAGGCTTTTTCTTTGTTACTTTCTGTTTTCCATTGTCCTGATGTAGATTAATACGCGACTTAGTATATACTCTTAAACGAACCTCACCGACTCTTTCATCCAAAGCAGTGTTAAGAACTTCATAATGTCTCTTTGCTTCAGCTAACTTTTCCGCATAAAATGTATTAATCTTACGTAATTCTTTTTCGCATTCAAACATAAAATCTTCTTCGACTTTTGCAAAATACGTATCGATAACGCGTCTGCTACTGGTCTCCACAACTGGAGCATTTTCCAAAGCATACAAAATCATATTTTTAAGATTCTTGATACAGAGTTGACAAGAAATCAGTTTATAAATATCATTTGAAAGAACCTTTTACTTACCGCATAAGAAATGTATTGTTGACGCCACTCTGGTGTCAGATGAGCGCTTAGTTTTTGCGTAAATTTCATATTTAAAAATATAATAAGTCTATTTTGTATAATAAACTTGATAAATAATAAAATATTGTAGTTTGAGTAAAACAAAAGTTATTTTAAAAAATTTCAATGTGTCAGCAAAACACTTTTCAATTAATCAAAAAAAAAAAAATTGTAATCAACTGTATTGAATCGTCATGTTGGTTTGATAATTAAATTAAATAGACTGAATTTCCACATTGATGTTATGAAATTTTTCAGATTTAACAAAGAGTTAGATCATGTTCCGTTTTTACGGTTTCGGTACAAATACATAAATGTGCTGCAAAAGTTCCATAAGGATATACTTGTATTAAATATTCTTTATTTTCAGAGTGTATTAATTTAATCGCCATTCTAAGCCGTCGCTTTTTAAAAGTCGTTATTCCAATAGTCAATATTGAAATTTATCGATGACTGCCGACATAATTTTCGTATTCTGAAAAAAGTATTGACATCTATGTAGAGCTAAATTGACCACGAATTTGTTGCCACATTATTTCTTAGTTTCTTTGTTATGATAAAACTATCATCGCCGTTTACTAAATCGTACCAATATTAATAAAAAAATTAAATATTCTGATAAAGAGCCTTTGGAGTTTCGCTTCATTTTATAACCCATAACATTCTGAATTACAGGGACTTACATGGATCTTCGAAAACCTGTTACATCTACCTACAAGTGTAAGTATAACATTTAGGGAAATGCTTATTGATCCAATTTTTGGAAATCGAATGTTGTTTGTCTCTTATGTGTTTAATATTTTGATGACAAGTATACCTATCACTTTGTCCAATTATGAAGAAGTTCCAGAAAACTACTAATATATTATATTTTTACTTAAATATTTGCTTTATTTGTTTTATTTACTTTTTTCTTAATATTGTATTACACACATTTTATATATACTATAAACTATAGTTTTTTTATTGTTTTATATATGTAAATTTTTAGAGCTCATCAATAGAACGAGCCAAGTTTTGTAACAAAACTTGTTAATAGTAGAAACATTAACTTTAGCACTTACAAACATATAAAACTCAAAATCATATAACGCATAAGAAAATTAAATAATAAAAATATACATTTTTCGGAGGTATAAACGAATAAACAAAAAAGAAATATAAAATTTCATTTTCACAATTTGTTGTAAATTTGTTAGGAATGTTAAGTGGTATCATATTAGATTTGGAAACACGAGGATCATTTTTGTTTTTTTTTTTAGTTTAGTTTTTTTTTTAGTTTAGGTTTTAAGTAATACTGCCTTTAAATTTCTATTTTAAGATTATGGCATTTTTTAAAAGGTTTTTCGTCTTTTTTTCTTAAGTACTTCACACTATAAGTATATGGGAAGAAACATATTGTAATTAAACTAGACAAACTAAAATTAACACGCAAATTAGATAGATTTGAACTAAAAAATAAATTAAAATTAATATTAAATTTACTTTAAACTTCGCACGAATTTGTTCACTTTACAGCTTTTTAGTGCCGTCTATATCGATAGTTAGATCTTGTAAAGAGCCGCGAGGATGTAAAAGACTACGCTTTTCGGGATCTTTAGACTTTTTCGGTTTGGGACGATTAGTTTTTGTATAACGATTAATAACACCATCCGGTTCATCCATCATACGTAGTATTTGCGTCTGATCTGATGAATCTATGGGGGCTATAGAAATATCGCGTACAGCACGGAATTTACCACAATTATTCAAGTGTTCGTTCTCCAAACGGAAGAAATTCCAAACAAAACGACTAAAGGCAAAAAATATTTTAAAATTTGAAGTTGAAATAAAACGAAATAACGAAAATAACATACCGGAATACTTCTAAAATGCCAGTTATTGAAGTCATAATATCGCCGCTTAAATATTTCATTTCGGTTATATAAAATGATAAAGCCCAACTGAAACGCAAAAGTAAATCTTCAACTATGGCAAAATAGTAGAAGCCCTAGTAAAGAAAAGCGTAAAAAAACGAAAATTTACATTATAAAGCAAACTAATTTATTTAAGCCTTACAGTAGAGGAGTAAACAATTTCTTCTCTTAGGAAAGTATTTTCCCCAGCATTTTTATCAAACAAACCCCAATCCATTTTTATATCCCACGTATAGGAGTAGCACGAAGCTGTCACAGAAGCAACAATCCATAGCCAAGTGTATGGATTATCGAAGGTATTCGTATAATAGCCTGGAAATTTGAAACATATTACGGAAAATTTTAAAAATAAACATTTCTCTCTAAATTTACTTACGATTGTGAAAACTTCTCAAAGTGGCAAATATAACAACTAAAAATGTTGTGGAATATTTGCCCGCATTTACCAAATGTGGAAAAGCTTCACGTGTATCACGATAACGTCTTAAGCACTGGGCGAAACGAAACCATGCTGGCAAACAATTAAATATGGGTCTTATAATGAAATCTTTTTCCATGCAAATAGACGCATCACGAGCCTCAAACCAATTGCCATTAGTAAAATAGAAACATATCAAATATTCAAAATCTAGTAAAGCTGTTGCCAAAGAATTCAACTGATCACCAAGCCAGAAATCAGCAAAGCCCACATGAAAGAAAGGTGCAGCTACCATACGACCCTTGTTTATAGTAAAAAAATTAATAAATTAATAATATTTATTTGAATCAATTTAAAAAACTCACCGAAATTCTCAATAACCAAAATCTGGCATCATGATGTAAAACATGAAAAGGATTTATCAAAAATGCCACCATAATTATAGTTAGTGTTAATGGATTTATAAAAGCCGGTATACTTAAGCTGGCTGAATATAGAAAACTTAACATACTCAAAGTCCAGATAACGCCAAATATAGCCGCCAGTTCCATAAGATGTTGTTCCGATAAGTGATTACGCGGATCTAATTCGAATATAAGTACGTGATTTACACCTGATGAACGCCAACCATATATATTAACACCGATGAGGAATATAAACTCAATTATTAGAAGAGGACCACGGTATAAACGGAAAGTAACCTTTAGATTTTCACCACTTATATCATGGAAAATTGCTGTTGAAATATTAGAGGAAGAAATTTAAAAGTATAAACAACATAATACTTTTAGAAACTTAAAATTAAAGAAATTGTTTTAAAATGTGTTTTAAATTTAACCAAAGAAAAATTTTAATTTTAAATTCTAACTAAAAGGTGAGTTGTTTGATTACTTTTGAGGAAACTTCGATATTAAAAATGACCTTTGCTGTGCTCGGTCAACTGCATTAGCCCGATGCGAAAGCTAAACATCAACCACGTGTCAATTTAGAATAATTTAAAAAAGTCTGGCTGAATCAAATAATAATAGAATAATCAAAGAAATTTGATTGATTGAGTTATCACCAGTAAAACACTGTTGAAACACACCAAAATCGAATCATCAAATAATAAAAAGCAAACAAGAATTGGCCAACAGAAAAGGCATTGTGATCTTTTAGTACGCAATGCCAAGCATTAATGATCGCCAAAAATTGACTACATTACTCGGACCTTGCACTGACTGAGTATCAATCGTTTTATAAAACTCTCTTAATGGTATAAGTTAGCCAAGTTTTTCTCCGATAAGCCACAGAAGTTGTACAGCGTTGAAGGTCAAAATAATAATAGCAAATATCTACTTTATTTAAATTGAATTTCAATAGAGAAAATTTTAGTTTAAAAATATTTTTGTATGACCCAATATGCAACATGAGAACTAGTGATTAGACTTGAGCCTTAACAAATATTATTTCTACAAAAAATATTTTTAAAATTTACAAAGCTTGACACCTTTTACTTTAAAATTTTAGATTTATTATTTTTAAAGCCTTGCCTTGTAAAAGATCTAAGCATTTCTTTTCACTTAGAAAAATTTCAAACTGATCTTAAGGCTTATTAAATTAAATAATTTATTTTAAATTAAGAGAAAAATGCAACGTTATCGCTATCAGATTAGTTTAGAATGTATCGTAAAAATTAATATTTTAGATACATACATAACATTTATGTTACTATTTCAATAGGTTATTCACAAGCTTGCTTTGAAACACTTGTTAATTAATTAGCTATAAAAACAAGCACTACTTTTTTTACTTACCAGATAACACCACTACAATACCCAAGACAATAAATGAACCGGAAAATAAACCAACTTTAAATGTAGTCCAAGGACTTTGTTGTTCACCTAAGGGTGGAACACGCAAACGTTTCATTGCACGTTGGCGATCGCCACCCTCTAATTCAGTCGTTACCGTTGTTTCTGTTTCATTAATTATATTATCGATGTCCTTGTTAAGAAAGAAATGTGAGGATTCAACATGCTCTTGACGCCATTTAGCACCAGTATCAACACGTAATAGTTTATCATGTTTCTTTAGGATCTTACGAAAACCAGTATGATTAAGATTTTGATAATTTTGCAATAGAATTAAACTTAAATAGAATTCACTAAACGCCAATTTAAGTTCTTGTGCTTTACGATGTGGCAAGCCAGCTTTTTTTAGGCCTTTCGATTTCTTTGCACTACGTTCAGACTCTTCGATACAAGTCTTTAGCTCCGCTTTTAAAGTGGCAAATTTACGTGTTGCTTCAGCTAATTTTTCAGAATAAAATGTATTGATCTTTTTCAATTCTTTATCACAATAATGGAAGAAATTTTCATCAAAATTAGCAAAATGTCTTTTTAAAACTTCATCTTCAACACTGTCTACCGATGGGGCTTCTTCAACGGCCATGTATAACATGGCCTTCATTTCCTATAAATGAAAAACAAGAAGTTATTAAAATTATATAAGAATTTTAAATATTTAAACATTTTTTCTTAATTACCTCATAATTAATATATTGTTTACGCCATTCCGGCGTTATGTGAGCCGTTAAATGCTCAGCAAATTTCATGATGCCAAATTAAATTAAATCAATCTGTAAAAAAAAAAAAAATTAATGCAATATTTATACTACATATTACTCAAATTATTAAAACATTAAAAATTAATGTCTCTGTCTTTCTAAGTTCTGCGAACCCTCATGATTTTAATTGATACATTTCTTAATACAAGGTGTCCGCCGAAAAGGTATACTTCTTTGTTTGTTTATAATTTTTGATTATATGAAAGAGAATGGATCTTATATTGATAAATGTTTTATTTAATGTCGGCAATTATGTATGGAATACAAAATATCAGATAAATGGCCGCCTCTGTTAGCTTCACAAGTGCGAGCACTTTTAAGCACATTTTTCATTACATTCTCACATATTTCACGCGATATTTCATTATTTTCCTCACGAATATTTTGTTTGAGTTGCTCCAGCGTTTGTGGTTTATTTGCATAAACCTTTTCAGATATCCCCACAAAAAGAAGTCCAGAGCAGTCAAATCAGGCGACCATGGAGGCCAATCAATATCACCATTCCTTGAAATAATTTGTTGTGGAAAGAGGTCTCGCAGTAATCCTAACTGTATGCGAGTAGCACCGTCTTGTTGAAACAACATGTTAGTAAAGCCCAAAGCATGCAGTTGTGGCGTTAAAAAGTTTTCAATCATATCACGATATTGCTCCCCATTGACAGTTACCGTTACGCCGTTTTCAGTTTCAAAGAAGTAAGGTCCAATGATTCCTCCTGACCAAATTGCACACCAGACTGTTACTTTTAATGGATGCAAAGGTGACTGATGAATAATTTGAGGGTTTTCCATTCAAATGAAAATGAACTTTTAGGTAACTTTCTCATCGTCACAGTGATTGGTTTTGATAAAATTTTTTAACGATTAAAACACGTTGGTTTACTGAATATTTTTCTATAATAAATTTGCCACGTTTCTACTTCATGACTACAAAATATGAACTATCAAGACTAATGTTTACCAATGTGTGTGAAGATAAATTGGAATTTGAAAAGCCAAGACACCAACATTAATTTTTCAATATGCACAAATTTTTCGTTACGGGGTACTGTTAAGAGATTAACAGTGATTGCATACAAAATGTAAAATATCTTTAGGGGATAAGTGAACATTTCGGGAAAATATGAAGCTGCTCCCATATACCACTATATACAAATGTTTGAACCAGTGGTCTTGTCTAGAGCCCATATAGTGGTATGTTTGGAAAAATTACCGGATTTGAGAAAATCAAATTTTAAAAAATCGTCTTTCTGAAAAATCTGAAATTTCTTGGGAGGATTAGTGGCTATTTCTCTAAAATATGGAAGTGCTCCCCTATACCACTATATAAATACAAATGTTTATGCCAAGGGTCCTGTCGGAAGCCCATATAGTGGTATGCCTGGAAAAATCACCGGGTTTGAAAAAATTGAATTTTCAAAAAATTCTTGGAAGGATGAGTGGCTATTTTTCTAAAATATGGAAGTGCTCACAAAATCAATATATAAAAATTTAATTTAATTCTTATTGTGTTAGCCCACTGTAAAAGTTACCAAGGCTACTCATGTTTTTTTTTACTTTAACAAAAAGTATGTAGTATATAAGTATGTAGTATATATACATGAGATAACACAGCCATTGAATTTCTCGCACAAAAGAAACATTGTTTCGTTGGCTGTGTGGCAAGTGGCACCATCCTGTTGGAAGCATATATCGTCCAGGTCTATATCCCCAACATCTGGCCACAAGAAAACCGTTATCCATAGCGAACATTATTCACAGTAACTGCTTGGCCGAACTCATTTTCGCAGAAGTAGTGCCTGATGAAGCAGCCAGCCCATAAACCGCATTAAACAGTCACTCTTAGTGGGTGCATCGGCTTTTCAACATTCACTCTTGGATTCTCATTTGTCCAAATGCGGCAATTCTGCTTGTTAATGTATCCACTGAGGTGAAAGGTGTCTCGTCGCTGAAGCTGATTTTCTTTATAGTCACCATTCACTTCTGTCTGTCTAACCATTCGGCGTATTGACGACACCTAAAATGGTCAGTAGGCTTCAGCTCTTAAGTCAATTGAACCTTGTAAGCGCGTAAATTCAGAACTTTATTCAAAATTCGTAGTGATGTTCGTGAGATGTTCAATTGTTGGGCACGACGACGAGTCGAGGTTGACGACTATCGCAAACTACAGCAATGTTTTCGGCAGAACAAACTGGGCGAGCATGCAGACACGGTTTGCTGAAATTTGCTCACAATTCTCCCGATTGCGGACACATTTGGTCGATTATGCTGACCAAAAAAATCACGAAAATTACGAAATGCATTTTGATTAGAATGCCCATTTTCATAAAAGGCTCCGACAATCTTAATACGCCGCTCAATTGTGTACCTCTCCACGGTCGAATGTGTCAAACACTGAAACAAAGAAATGTCAAATTAAGTTGGGCAAAACTCTTGACGTTGATGTGAGACTCACAATTAACATCGTCCATTATGGTTGGACCACCCTTAACTATTTAAAATGGCTTTCGTGCCAAACGAGAACTTAAGCTTTCTACTTTTTGGCTGCTTAATCATAAAATCGGACGATGTCGTTTGGCGCTACGTTTTGATGCTCGACAAAGTATTGAAATCGAAGCATACCTCAAGAATGACGAAAATAAAAAGCCAATAGATTGTACTGTATGCATGCGAAACATAAAACATGGCTTTGAAAGAAATACAAGCACTATGGGTTTCTTTAAATGATATCTAAGGAAAATATTGTAAATATTCTGGCCTAATATGGTCTCAAATATTGACTTTTAGACAATAACAGAACAGATACCAAAACATTTATAAGTGGATTCTGCACACATTGAAAAAACTGTTTAAAGATATCAGTCGAGTAGCCCTTGATTATAACCCGCAAGGCGAGATACTGGACTGTCTTTAATAGTTTTTTACGAGCTGAGCAAAAGCATTGCATTCGAAAAATAAATTCTCAAAGCTGTGTGCTATCACCCCTAATGTTCATCTGCGTCCTTGATGTAATATACGCAAAGGATATTTGCCTGTTAGGCCCACATTTCTCTGAAATGCAGGCAAAGCTTTATGACGTACCGAAATCCGCACAATTAGCTGGATTGAAGATGAGAATAAACAAAATCAAATCCGTGCGGATCAACTGCAACATAGAGCGGAAATTCGTTGTCCAAGGTCAGGAAGTAAAGGAAGTAGACGAAAGTGAACGATCAATTCCTCTGATTCTTCCCACAACCTATTTTCCTAGTGCCACCACAATGCACTGTATGAGCAGAGGTCACTCCCCGTGTACCGATTTCAAGTGAAAAAAAGAACAGCTAAAACGAGTTTGGTGTTCAACAAACATATCGCAAAAGCCAAAACGTAAAATAGTCAACTGCAGCGTCAAATCTACCCTGCTATATCACACCACGCGTGAGATAAGCAAACACCGAACTAAAGAAGAGGGCCAACACACAGTCAATTGAAGTTGAAATAAAAAAATGTTAGTTGAACTGCATTAGACACACACTATAGAATGCAGAAGATGATAATGTCAGGAAGGCTATTGAGTGAAATGTGCAGGGTAGTAGAAAACTTCGAAACGCCAGCTAGTGAAAGAGCTGCTGAATACACGACTGAACTGAAACGAAGTTGAGCACTGCGCAGACGATCATAACTTTTTGAAAAACCTCGTTATGGCCCGATACTCCCCGGAGGAGTAATAGGACATATATATACATATACATATACGAAAAAGTGTTCAAAATTTTAACAAAATACGACTATTTCATCTTGTTAATAGACCTGCCCTTTCATCGATGTTTACCAGATTTGACCGCCTGCGAACTTTGCTGTTTACGATTTAGAAGGTAAAGATAATATATATATATTAAAAAATGTTTTCATTAGTTTTATTCAACATTGTATTCCCTGATCTATATTTAAAAATGGCTATGAAAACTATCAACACATTTTAAGGTCTACGTAATAACAAAGAGCAGAGCTACAATTAAAAAAATCGTTCTTTCTGATAACAATCTCGCACCATACAAAAATTGTATCACAAATCATTTTATAATTACAAATTGAAAATGAGATAAGAAAAATATACAAAATAAATCTTATGAGATTTCGTAAAACAAAAAAATCAATATTTACACAATAAATTGCAAAAAATTAAAAAAATATAGGGTTTATATGACGACATAAACAAATATACTAATCCATGCATTTGTTAATTTTCTGTATGTAAACGTATTTATTATATACATACTTATTTATATAAAAGGTTAAATTCTTTTAAATTATTAAAAACGTTTCAATTGAAAAGCAAAAGAATCAGAATTCTAAATGTAAATCTTAATGTCATGCATCATAAAATAAAATTCTCAATCAGTATAAAATATCGTATATATCGTATATATGTAAGTATGTAAAACATAAACGTGAATATGTACATTGACATTATATTTTATTTAGGAATTTATTACAATTGAATAGTATATTCAAATCTTTTCTTTTTTAATCACATTTTTATCACTTAGGTGTTAGATAGTGACGTGGAGGTGGTACTTGATGGTAAATTGCTGTTCACTTAATTTGTCTAACATTGTTTATGAGACTTTTATATTCGATTTGAGGTACATTTTCAACTTTTAGACATATTGGTAATCAAACAAAATGTATTATATCTTATCTTATTTGCTAATTTAAAGATAATTAAGCTTCATTCCCTCGACAACATTCATATAGCGTACGTACTTAAATATCTATAATAAAAACATTTGTGTTTTTCCAAACAGTAGTAAATATTATATTTGGCAAAACTGTCAGTCAAGGCGAGCATCAGCTTAACATAATTTATAATTTAATGTAGGAAATTTCGGATTTTCAGTTTTGTATTTATTTACATATATATTTATAAGATGGTTCATTGATTTTATAAGACATTTAATTTTAAATTTGCATAGTTTTCCTAATTATTTTAACAAATAGTGGGAGACATAATAATAGTATTCTTAAATAAAATATTTGACAAACTATTCTTTTTTACTTTTTTTTAACTATAATAACTAAATAAGAAGAATATTCAAACACCTGCTGGGTATCACTATACCTTAATATATATATGTGAATAAAAATTCCATGATTAAATGTTTGCCAACTCTTTAAATAGAGCATGCGAAATAGTTCTACTTATTAAAAACAACATTTGAATTATTTGACAGAAGTACTAAAAGAAATGTATTTAAACGTTAATGGTATCATGATGAATGAAGATGTGTGTGAAGATAAATTCGAATTTGAAAAGCCAAGACACCAACCACACTTTTTTAACATGCTCAAATTTTGCGTTAACAGAGTACTGTTAAGAGATTAACAATGATTACATACAAAATGTTAAATATCGTCAGAGGATAAGTGAATATTTCGGGAAAATATGAAGGTGCTCCCATATACCATTATATAAGTATGGTTGCCCAAAGGGTCTACAATAGTGTCTTTGTTTAGGACCCTTTAAGCCAGCATATGTATATAGTGGTATGTGTGTACCCTTCCATATTTTGGAGAAATGCCTACTCATCCTCCCAAGAATTTTCATATTTTTCAAAAAGGCGATTTTTTAAAATTCCATTTTCTCAAATCCGGTGATTTTTCCAGACGTCCCGCTATATGGGCTCTGTTTAGGACCCTTTAAGCCACCATATGTATATAGTGATATATGTGTACCCTTCCATATTTTGGAGAAATGCCTACTCATCCTCCCAAGAATTTTCATATTTTTCAAAAAGGCGATTTTTTAAAATTCCATTTTCTCAAATCCGGTGATTTTTCCAGACGTCCCGCTATATGGGCTCTGTTTAGGACCCTTTAAGCCACCATATGTATATAGTGATATATGTGTACCCTTCCATATTTTGGAGAAATGCCTACTCATCCTCCCAAGAATTTTCATATTTTTCAAAAAGGCGATTTTTTAAAATTCCATTTTCTCAAATCCGGTGATTTTTCCAGACATCCCACTATATGGACACTGTTGTAGACCCTTTGGGCGACCATATTTATATAGTGGTATATGGGAGCACCTTAATATTTTCCTGAAATATTAACTTATCCTCTGACGATATTTTACATTTTGTATGTAATCACTGTTAATCTCTTAACAGTACTCTGTTAAGGCAAAATTTAAGCATGTTAAAAAGTGTGGTTGGTGTCTTGGCTTTTCAAATTCGAATTTATCTTCACACACATTTCTTTTCCTCAGAGCACTATGCCCAATTAGAAACACTTACAGAGTCCTAAGAGGTATTATGTTCAGATTCATAGCCCATTCCGTCCTCAAGCGGTCAAGTCTGGGTCATAGCAGTCTGGATAATTTACAATCTCCACCCTGACCCTCCATGGCCTTTCCACTCTAAAAAGAATACAATAATCCATCAACTCAACGATGAGTTTCTTCGTTGAGGGTCTCATATGCCCTTTAAAAAGTTAAATTCGCCATTGGACTATAGCTAATGATTACGTCCTCATTGGACTGTAGCGAAACGCAAATCAGCTTTATTGGCCCAAGAATCTTAATTTAGTTTGGCCACGTTCGAAAACCAAAGAAATTACGACTACTTTCCCATTATTGCCGACACAATAAAGCACGGAGGCGGATATGTAATAGTCTGGACTGCTCCTCAGAGTTGAATTTGCCTCTTCGTCGAAGTAAAAACAAAAATAAATCGTTTTCTTTTTAGGGACACTTTATCTAACGACATCCTTAAATATGCCGAATGGGAAAAGCTACTGAATAGGTGTTTCAGTGCGGCAGCAACCCAAAACACATGTCAAAAATAACCAAGGAATGGTTATCAGCTAATAGAATCCAAGTCTTTAATTATCACCAGACTTAAATTTTATTGATAACCTTTTAGGAACTTTGAAGCGCATCGTTGGACCACGTAGTTTTAAAAATTAGCAGAGGATGACTGTTACGAAAATAAGATTGGGCACCTCTGCGTTTATTACATCGCTAAAATAAATAAACAAAAGCTGCAAGAACAACTATACGTGCTGTTTATAAACAACCAGAATCGACAACAGGAAACAATAGCAGAGATAAAGTAAATAAAAATAACACAGCAACAACAAAAACTAACAGCAAGATGTTTACATTTGCATGGCTACAAAAGAACTAAAAAGAAATTAAAAGAAAGAAATGGAATCTACCTGAAGCATCGAGAGGTTCGAGAACTTTCGGAGTGTTGTTTACTCAGCCATATAAAAAGCACAGCGGTGCGAACAACAATCAGTTTTTGGTGTAAACCTAGCGAACGTGTTATTGGTTTGAACTCAGTATAAGAGAGTTTAGTGTGGTTAAACTCTGGTTAAAGAGGTTGTGATCGAACCTAAGTTGTAACTACGATCGGGTTGGAAGATCTTTAAGAAGAAAGATCTATCTTCTTTGACAATCTTTCTTTCTTTCTTTATTAATATCAATAATACTTTGAATTTACATTTACAAAAGGTTTAAATAACAAATCTCAGCTTTAAAATACATTGTTTTTAACAAAAAATATAACATTTTTTCGAAATATGTTCGGATTGCGAACAATTGTTGCTAATTATTATGCTAATAATTAAGAATAAAAATTGTTATTGCTTGTATAGGGGTTATAAGCAGTGGTGTACAAAACTATGTTGAATAAAAGATTTCTAATTAAAACTAAACACAAGTTTTATTTATTTTAACTACAATCTACGAACTCATACATACACGTTTTTAAAAAGGTAAAAACGTAACAATACTAACAATAATTCTAACAAATCTCATAAAAACTATGCCAGAACAGTGTGCGGAGGCCATAAATAACAAAGGTTTTTACACAAAGTACTGGATTAGCTTAAGTTCCGAACAGCTACTCAAGGAGCTAATTTAGTTTTTGTTGTTGTATTACTTGGTAGATAATTGAATTAAATGTTTATTATTATAGTTATAATTTAGGTAATAAGATAATAAGAATTTACTGATTTACTTTGAGTAAATCTGTTAGTTATATATACGAGTCCTTAATTACCTCGACAAGAAAAATTCCTTCGGTTTCGAACAGCACTGTATGTGAAAATTAAAAGAAATGTAGGCATATATTGAAAAATTTTGTGTCGCTATTTTTTACCGGCACTGTATATATTTTCATTTAAGATGTATTAAAATATAGAGCAATGAATGATAGGCCTTGACCGTGACAACTTCCTATCTTTTATTCTAAAAAGTATTACAAAACGATCACTAACTTTGAAACGACGCATAAGGAAGGTAACAAGATTTTAATCATTAATAAATTATATTAAAGATAATAAGTTTCACCCAACAGTCAGTCATTGTCACTAAACGTTTCCATAATTTAATGAAAATCACAAGACAACGACAACGATATCTGTCTGTCTTAACAGCTCGGTCATTCATATTCCTAGCGCTTTTAATAAAAGAAAAATAATAAAAACAAATTGATGAATTTATTACTGTGACGGATGATTGATTACCTTTTTATATTTTTATCACTCTGCTATTTATTAATTTTGTTTTTTTAATTTATAAATATAAATAGCGGTTCTACGTAAACATTTATTTAATCCTTTGCAAAAAAAATTAAAAAATAGATTTTCTATTACTGCCGTTCGTTGTTATTGTTGTTGTTATTGGGATCGTTGTTATAAATAAATATTTTTTTCTTTTTTCTTACTTTTATATTAAACGTTAATTGTTGTTGTTGCTCATTCTTAGAATGAATTCAATTATCTTGTAAATGTTTGTTTCAGACTTTTTTAAGTACAAAATTTTACACACAATCACTTTGTAACTTAAGATTAGAATTGTTATAAAAATATCACTTTTTATTAGAAAAAATTATAATCATGCTTTAGGTAAAGGCACGCATTTTCCTCGTATTTATTAAAATTAAAAAATTTTCCGTAAAAATCTGCATAAATTTTATTTTTTTATTAACTAAACTGGAGCCATAATTTAACAAACGATACGTTTAATCAGAATTAACCGAAAACGAGAACTAAACAAAGAAACAGCTGATAAATAAGAATGGCTAACATTTGTTGTTGTTGAGTAACAAGTTTTCAAGTTAAGCAGTGAATAAATGTAAGAAAAAATAACAGGGTGCTTTAGGTAAAAAAAAAACAACAGAATACTCTTAAAAGCCAACAATATATAGACAGTCTATAATATTGTTCTCATACCAGAAGGTATATTAAGGAAAAAGGCTTTCGAAAGAATCACAGACTTCTACAATAGATCGTATTCCCTTTCTACTGTAAAACATCGACTGACACTGCTCCGCACTCAATTGTAAGTTATATAGAAATTTATCTGAATAATACTTTGGTAGCTTTCCTGGATATAAGGGCTATAATAGTAAGGAAATTAACTCCTTCAAAGAATTTATGAGACAGCGTGTTATGAGACAATCACATAGGAAATCGATGTGGTAATAATGACTGCAGGTAAGGATCTAGGACCAACTTCTAAAATCTTAAGATCCAGCGTATAAGGCAAGTCTTAAAACTAATTATAAAAATAGGGAAGATTTCAAGAGCCTATATAATCTTTTTTGATCAACAGTTATCACAAATTATTTCTTTTATCAAAAAGAACACAATAAGTTTTAAATGATACCCAGAAGATATCCTTAAACATGGCAAATATTTAATTTCCTAATTCGCATTTTCATGTTAACAAAAAAACTTTAGTTTTAAATTTTACTTCAACCTGAAAGAATGGTTTGGAATTACACTTTTTTATCACTCACTTTAGTATTACACTTCTTTCTATCCAGCAACTCATAGTAACGAAGACTGAACAAAGAAGCTGCATAGAATTAATTTTTCTTCATCACCATGGGGAAAAACTTTATCTTCTTATCTAAAACATACAAACACACCCATTCTTAACGGGTTTTCTAATTAATATTAGTCAATAGAAAACGTTAGAAAATATATAGACAATACTGATATTATTAAGTAAATATGTATTGAATTTAATTTAAATGTATATACATAGATAAAGAAACAAAAAAAATGTTTTGAATAAATAACTGTTTAGCAGAAAGTAAAAGTTTCGGCTTCCGGCCCACTTTTGTTAAATATTTGCTTATTAGCACAATAACAACAAAAAATGGTTTTATACTTTTGGCTCCTTAATATTAGATATTAAAGAATTTCTTTTATTTTCATGTGGTTTTAGGAGAAAAAAAAATAAGTATGAAAAAATTTGATTATTTTGTATTTTTGTAGCTCTATGTTTTAATAGGTTTTTAAATTTTAGCCACTGGTTTCAAGCCCAAAATATTAAAGCAACTCTTTAATACAGCAGCTGTAGCTTCGCTCAGTAAAATACGACTACGATTGACTTTGACAATATTTCCTTCCTTGTCTTTTTCAATGCAGTAACAATTATCATAGAATTCTGAGAACACAGTACATACTTCGTAGCAATATTCACAAAGTATGTGTAGTAGCAAGTCTTTTGATATTTTAATTAAAATATCAGGGAATTTAAGTAAAGTCTTGGCTAATTTCCATTCCTTTTCGTGATTTAATTCAATCTTTGTTGATTCCAGAACTTTAGCCAAGTCGGAGAAATCTTCTCCACTATTGCGCGATATGGAACAAATGCGAGTAAAGGCATATAACAAATATACAGCGGTATTGCCACGATCTTCTAACATTTTATCAAATGAGAACACATATTCGTTGGTCCGATTGTGACTTAAATCGGCATATTTAATGCAACCATAGGCAACAGATTCTTGAGCAGCCTTAAGTTCCTCTGGCGTCAATACCTTATCACGTTCCTTTTCGATAAGCTTATCCAATGCTCTTTTAAGACCTTCATCTAAGAGATCAGATAACTTAACCGTATCACCAGAACGGGTCTTGAATTTTTTACCGTCTTCACCTAACACAACACCGAATTGTACATGATCGGCGCGATGTTTTTTGGGATCTAAAATACCGCACCTTTCAGCAGCTAAATAAATGTTTTTCAAATGAGTATTTTGGCCCGCATCTACTACATAAATTAGCCATTCAGCTTTTTCTTCCTCTAAACGATAACGTATAGCAGCCATATCTGAGGTATCGTAGGTGTAACCACCGTCCGATTTCACAATAGTTAAGGGTATGGTATCTTTTTGTTCGGTAGCCCACATTATCTTACGGCCTTCGTCTAATTCCAAAAGATTTTTCGATTCCAAAAACTTAACTACTTCTACAATACGTGATTGATAAAACGATTCTCCTTTTTCGGTTAGATGCACATCTAAGCGATCATAAATTTTCTGGAATTCACGACGCGAAACATCACAAATCAATTTCCAGGCTTTTGTTGAATTTGGTTCACCACTTTGCAATTGTACCACGCGGTTATATGCACGTTTCTTAAATTCCTCATCTTCATCGAACCTGTTTATAAAACAAACAAAACAAAAGCATGTTAATAGAGTAGGCGTAATATATGTGAGTTAAATAGGCAAAATTACCTCTTTTTGGATTCTTTATAAAACGCCTGCAAATCACTTATTGGTGGGCTTTCCTTAAGGAAATTAGGAAATCTGTCTTCCAAATGGGCAATCAACATACCAAATTGAGTACCCCAATCGCCTAAATGATTAACTCTTAATACATCGTGACCCATAAATTCTAAAAGACGGCAAATTGATTCTCCAATAATTGTTGAACGTAAATGGCCAACATGCATTTCCTTTGCAATATTTGGCGAGGAAAAGTCCACTAAAATACGTTGACGTTTGACATGAGGAGCTTTAACACCAACACGTAACATATTGGTTAAAGCTTTTATGGCATAATTTCTATTGGACGCGATCAACATTTTTAATTTATCATAATTAAGGCAAGCGAAATGTATAACTTACTTCTTTAGAAAAACATTAATGAATCCAGCACCTGCTACTTCCATTTTTTCTATCAAAGGTGATGCTTGACATTGTTTTATTATCTCTTGAGCAATATCTCTTGGTGATTTGTTAATGCCACTAGCCTTAAGAGTTTTTGCCAAAGACATAGCACTGTTACATTGATAGTCGCCGAATTTAGCAGCATTTGCATTAACAGCTGAAATTATTGCTGGTGTACCGGCTAACTGCGGAAAAGTCTTTGCAATAGCATTTGTAAATAAATCTAATAAATGATCACTTATAGAAACCAGTTCATTAATTTCTTGGGGTATTGTGGCAGCGACAAATGGCTTTGGTTGTTCCACACCCTGATTTTTTCTTTCAACTTCAAGAGCCTAAAATTAAAAATTTGTGTGTAATTATTTTCGCTTAACATATAAACAAATGTAATACGCCATACGAGTATCTACTTGTTTGCGTGTAGATTCAAAATAAGCGAATAAACGGGATAAATAGAGAAATAAAAAATTGGAACAGTCATTGAATCTTGCAGGTCTTCAACACACAATATTTTTTGTTCCTATTCCATTGTAAAATACATATGTACGTAAATATGAAATTACGTCAGCTACAAATAAATCTAATGATAATACTAATAATACTAGGTACACTATACCTAGTATTTTTTGCAATATTTAAAAGCCTATAAAACTAAATCTTAATATTAATAACACACCATAAAACTGTAGTAATTTTATGGATCTCGTTGATAATCCTATTTGATGCTGAAACCCTGCAGTGATGTCGCATCAGACAAAAATAAATCTTTCGACAGAGCAAAATGAGGAATTAACTTCACTGGATAACTCCTTTTCGTTAATTTCTTAATATGGTCCGCACCTATAGTTCCCAAAAGTAACAAATTTGCACTGCATATGCATGCATACAACTACTCATTATACTCACATTTTGCAAAACAGCTAAACGATGCTTTAGTTTTGTATTTTCCAATTGTAGTTTCATCAGATCTTCATCATGTTCTTCCAAACCTACACCATGTTTTGTACCTTCAATTTGCGCACGCAGCTCAGTCGTCAGTTGCTCCTAAAGTATTCACAAACACCATCATCTTAAGCGAAATGGATTCATCTCAAATATTTACTTACTAGCTCATGCAATGTATCGATCTCACGCTTTAAATTCGACATTATTTACAGAAATTATTGATATCTTTTTCACTATGAAATAATTTTTACGAATTGCCACATGCAGTAACTTTAGAATACAAAAAAAATAATAAAGCACCGAAAAAAATTCCGGCTGTCAAAGTCATTCTGCTTCTTCTTCTTTGGGACATAACTGAAAATAACAAATGTTGCCAATCTACTTTTAAACTGTCACAAAGAGCTGCCATATGTGAATTAGTAATTGCTTCTAGTTAATAGAATTTCAATCTTGTTGTTTTTTTTTTTAAAAGAAAAAATTAAAATGTAATCAATTGAAAATTAAATAAAACGAAGACTAAAAGATATCTTTATATTAATAAAAAATAAAGTCTTTAAAATGTTGCGTCTCATCGAAAAATATTAGAAGCAAATTAGAATAAAGAATAATTTATTGAAAATTTACTTTATAAAAGTTTGCTTTATTAATAAATTTTATAATTTAAAATTATATTTTCTTATTACTAAAGTACTTAGATTACTAAATGTTTTTTATTTTTCAACTAAAAATATTTTCAGTTAATCCTTTCTTTAACTTCGCAACAAAAAATTTATTAAAAAAAAGAATTAGTAAATATTTCATTAAAAATAAAACAACATAAATCTATAATCATTACATTTGATGTATTTAAACGCGTACATGTATGTATATACTATAGGGTTTGCTATTTGCTTACTTTCTTGTCTTTTTAAACATTTTCTTATTAATTCCACAGTATATTGCACAGTTTCTGATAAATTGATAAGATTTTCCAGAATATAGAATAAAATTCTTAGAGAATTAACTATGATGAGTTTTAAGGTCTTCCCCTTAATACCAAACCTCTTTCACGTATAGCTTCTGCCACTGCATCCTCATATACCTCATAGTAGAGAGGCCTTAAACGTGGCCGTCTAGCTGGTGGATGCACAACGAAAACATTATTTGGTTCATTTTCATTGCCTTCGCTACGACGACGCCTTCGCTGCAATCCATGCTGTTGTATGGCAGCATTTATGGCATAGTTACTCAAATACTCCGCCCGTTCCTGGCGATCAGCTTCTATGCGTCTGTTTATAAAGTTATCACATTCACATTCGAAAATAGCATTGTGTTGCCATAACACCAACTGTTCATCGGTCATTTGAACTAGAATTTTGAATGTATAGTAAATAAAATTAATTTAATTAGCGTGTAAACAAATAAAACAAAGGAGAAATCTTCTTATTGCCATTATTGTAGTGGAATCTTACAATTGGATGGAGGTAAAAGAGCAAATAAAAAATCCATATTCATATCAAAATTCTGCATGATTTCACTATGTTGTATCGTTGTGATGGTTCACAATTGAAATTGTTATTAATTTTTTATATTTTTAGTTTTATTTGCTTTCAAAAGAAGTTCCATAAAATTGTACTGTTTTTTATAATAAACAAACTATGTTTTCTTATTGCACTTTTTATCACACATATGGTAGGCTGCCAGATGATGCGAAAAATAATCACCAATTTGTTGATAAATGAAACATCAAGTACTCAAAAGAAAGAAAATTATGCGAAATAAATAAATCGTATAGACCATGTCAAAAAAGAATAGACACAAAAAAGGTAACCGTAGAATAGAATTAACTGGGTAGCCGGATAAAGACAGGTGGAGAACGATGCTACTTCCCATAAGATCACTTGGAAGCATGTACAAGCATTAGCCCAATGATTTCCAGTGAATCATTAAAGGAATTAATAATAATAAAAAACGAATAAAATCACGTTAACAAAAAATGTCTGAAGTTTTGCAATTTAGAGTGCCAGTGTTATTTTTATGACCTTCAGGATGTTAGTTTTCTTTTTGCGTTTTTGAACTCGCTTAATACTGAATTCCTCTAGCTTGCTAAGAAGTCTGGCATATATACACATATTTGACATTTACTTTTGTTGGTATCTTTATACACAACAAACTGTTACAGAACTCAAAGCTTTCGTATATGTTAATGTACTTAAAGAGCCGTCCCATTATTTATGTCCAGATAAAGACGATATTAACGGAAATCATAACTTAAAAATTATATTTTTTAGAAAAGGGTTGATTTTTATTTTAAATTAATTTTTTTTTACACATTATTCATTTATGTATATATTTAATGTTATTTAAACATCTTTTTTACAAGCACTTGTTTGTTTTTTAATTTTTGTTTTTAATTAATATTACAAACTATTACATATATTGTATGTTGGTTGTTAGTTTTTAAAATTCTTTAGACTTTTTTGTTCATTCTGAAATTCACATAAAGTAGCCATTTACAGTTATTAAAAATTAAATTGAGTAATTCTAATTTAATTCCCAAATTCATTTCCACGAAATGTTGTATATGTTCATGTTTTAAGATTTTTCGTTTTTTGTTTCAATATCTATTGAAATAAACAGTTTATTTTGTATTAGTATTGCTATAATGATTATATATCAATATACATAATATGTATATATATTTTATTACTGCTCTCTGTTTTAACTAAAACTTATATGAAATTCATAATTAATCACAATTTTTAATTTACAAAAAAATGCATTTTAAGTTTTTTAAGAAAATTGAACACGTTGTATATTTATTTTTGTATAAAATAATGTCTAGGGCTTTGTAATTCTTTTGATTAAAAATTGTTATTAATTATAAAACAACAAATAAAAGCATAAGTTAAAGTGTTACGTCTTTAAAATAAAACGAATTAATTAAAACAAATTCAGTCGATTTAATATTTAAAAAATATTATTATAATTAGAACAAAAATAAAATTTACTGGTATTTTCTCTTTTGAGTATATTTTAATGTTATTATGATTAAAAATATTGTAAATATTATTTGCGTTCTTAGAATTCACTATATATGTATGTATATATATTTTTCTTTTGTTTAATACATTGTATTTATTTACTTTTCTGCTGCTATAACCATAATTTTTTTTAAATTCTTTTTGTAGATTTTTATAGTATTGATTAATTCTAATGTTAAACATTTGGTACATAGTTTGCCTTCAAATGAAATTGTATTGATTTGATGTTTTTCATTACATTCCTTATCAATTTTATTTTTTTTTGGCAACAATTCGCCATTTTTTTACATTTTTGCTATATATTTAGTTGTGTGTTTAAATTTTATATTGAGTTTATTGTTTTAACTTAACAATAAAAAATTGTAAATTAAATCACACTAATTTAATTTAATATACCGATTTTTATTATTTGCTTTTAAATCTTTTTTGTTTTTTGTCTTAAGTAGTAATTTTTGGGATAAATTTCATTCATTTTAAAATTTTGAAAGGGAAACGAAATGCATAACTTTAATCAAAATAAACTCGGACTGTTCTTAAATATTTTAAATTAAGGGGAATAGTTTAAAATTTTGCAATAGGAACTAAAAATGTCGTAACAGTCTGTCTAAAATTTTGAATGAATTTAACGATTTAGTTGTTTATCTTCAATTTTGAATAAAAATCGTTAAATGACACCTTTGACGACACCATTAATTTTATATCTAGAATGAAATCTAATGTCATTGTATACATAGCTATTTGACACAGAAAATTAAATTTTGGAAAACTATCCGCTTAAATTTTGTTGAACTGTGAGTTAATTTCGCTTATACTTTACTTATTTAAAACTTCCAAAACATATTTTAATACTTTTATTTTTACATTAAGATAAATTTTAAATGACGAAAGTTCTGATACAGAACAATCTTTAACGCTAAATAGTAAAATATTTTTTTTTATTTATCATACTTATCTTAAAAAAATTTTTAAATTCTTCAATAATAAAAACCGTATGTATATTAATTAAAAGTGATTTTAGCAAATCTATTTACTTCTATTGCTTGAAAATTAAATTAAAATACAATATGCAGAGGTGTAATTATCATTATATAAAATAGAAAAAAGAAAACGGCAATATTATATATATTTTTTAAATTCTTTAAAAAATCTTGTGATTAATTTTAAATAAAATGTGTTTTTGTTTCCTCCAGCAATTTTCAAAATTTTAATTTGAAATTCAACATTAATATTTTGCGAATGGTTATTAAAATAGAAACAATAATAAAGGAATTTTAAAAATATTTAAAGCTGTAAATTTGGTAATAATATGACAACGACACAGAAAATGTATTACAAAGTCTGAAACGATTTTTTGTGGATGTACAGTAAAATATAAATGTAATATAAATGTGTGTGTAGAGCAAAATATGTTTTCTTTTGTGGAATATAAGTGTGCGTAGATTAAATTTAATTTTTTTGTTAGCCAATAGTTTATAACATTTTTCAGTAGAATCTGAAGTACTAAAGAGATGGTGTTGGTGTGAACTTTCATGATTGTTAATGCAACATTTGTTATACATATGTATGTGAAGAGATATTAAGTTTTGTTGGTTTTCATTTTTTTTTTTTTTTTTGTTTGTTTGTTTACTAACTCATAGGTAAACTTTAATTCTCGATTTTAAAAACATTTGTTTGATTCGGTTTTAATTTTGTTTAAATTCCAAGACTGCAATAAAAAAAGAAAACAGAAAGAAAGAAAAAATACATATTTTATATTAAATATAATCATGTGATATGATTTTTTAATATACGTTTCACTTGTATGATAAGTATTATTTGGCATAAAATGTAAAGCATGCATGCAATGCAATGATGATAATATATTAATCGAAAAATATTTTTATCTTTACTTAGTAGAATTAAGTTTTTCTTTTATTGTTATTATTTTTACTTCATTGTGTGTTTTACGTACAAAATTGGATTCACTTTTTAAATTTAAGAACATAATGGGCAAAAAAAAAAATATTTTTGTTTATAATAAACAAATAATCTCTTTAAGAAATGTTTTATGAAATTGTCACAAAAAAAGAAATAATAAGATATTGTTATAACATTATAATATCTTACATGCGAGATCCTTTTTGTTGCAGTACTTTTGCTCTATCATTGAGTTCAAGTTCACGACCGCTGGATGTGCCACATTCCTTAGAAACGACACAAAGAAATTCATTATTATCAAATGCACCATAATTTGAGTGATATTGTGCGCCAACACTGATCACTTGTTCAAATCTCCAACCATCAGATAGCGTCGAGATCACCTTAAAAAAGAAATAACACACACATTCATAGTTGTTTACAAATAAATACAAACATTTTTTTACTACAAAGGCTACTACATATTTAGTCTTCTGTTTAAATGATAATTTTTTTAATCCGGTATCCTCAAGCGACATACCTTATTGAACATGGTAGTAAAATATCTAATTATTTCATAATGTTAAGATGATAGAATATAGTAGGCGGCCATATACAACTTTATGGTTGAAAATAGTTTAACACCTCTGCTACGTGTATACTTTTTTCCAAAGAAAAATAGTAAAGATAGATTAACAGCCTGTTTCCAGATGATGAGCGTAAGAAAACGTTACATTTCAAACACTAACAAAAATTGAGTGCTTTGTTTGTGTTTTACATATAAACAGACAAGTCACTCAACTTGTTAGACGAACGTTTTCTTACGCTCGTCATTTGGAAACAGGCTGTTAATCTATCTTTATTATTTTTCAATGCTTGAATGCATTAGTGAAAAGATAAAAAATACAATAAAATTTTTAGCAAACGTGCTTCTAAAGACACTTTGACTCTTGGTAAACATAGTTTGTCTTGTAATTTTAATTTTAGCATGGCAGTGACATTTTGGAGCCACTACATTTTTCGGGTGTATTTAAAACAAAAACAAATAAAAGGTGGAAACCTTTCCTTAAAACAAATATATCTCTAAAACCAGACATTGTAAGTAGGTTTAAAGATGGAACAATGATTAATTGACAACTAATTTCGAACAAAATGATTGTATGGAAAAAAGTACGCAAAATATAAATTTGAAGCGATATACATACATATTCATTGTAAAATATAGTAAACCAACCTGTGTTAACTCTTGTTCACGGCACTGCAGAACACGATATACACGTTTTTTGTCTGTCTGAGGTCTCTATATTTAAGAAAAAAAGAACAGAAATAGTTCAAAATAAATCAACTTTTAAAAGAAAAGTATTATTATTAATTAAAAAGATAAATATTTAATAAATAACTTACTTGATCTCTGTGATGAATGCATTCTTTGAGCAATGCTATTAGCTGTGTAACATTATAGAATTCAGCTTCTTCAAGTACTCCCTCCTCTGATACACCGTCTAGTACTAATTTACCGTGACGTAAATAATTTAAAACTGGTGCAAAATATTTTGGATCTCTGTCTATTAAATAGGCACCAGTTTCATCCTTGAAAATGGATTATAAAAGAGTAAAAAATAAAACATACATAAATTGTACCAAAACATTTGTTAAAAAGAAAAAAATCCTAATTAATTGTCAGTGAGTGCATTTCTAGGTGATGTTTTCTCTTTGTAACAAAAACTAACAACAAATATACATTGAATAGCAACCTTCACCTCAAAGAAGTACCACTTCTTGTATGTCTGTTACAATAGTTTCGTTTTGCTATATATTTTACCTTCATATCTTTTTCGACCACCAACCAACCAGCCAGCCAGCACAAACACATTCATTCATATTCATGGGAATTATACAAAAAATAAAAAACTGCCGTATTTTTCTTATGGTATTTAGCCAGAGGCATAAACAGGTCATGCATATATTCATACATACAATGTAAATAGATATGTCTCTTTAAGATATGTATGGCAAGCTGCTATTTAAATGAATATGACGGTCTGCTTTATATTTAATAAGTTGCTATAATAAGTTAAATCCAATTGTTATTCTTAAAAAAAATATTTTTATTAACTTTTTAGCTTAACATTTATTGTAATTACTATATTCTATCAAAACTCAATTATTTATTCTTGATAAAGGCACCAGTCATTCAATCCAGTCCAACCCCCTAAAGAGCAATTGTTGGTTAATGCATTACCACCTTTTTTACCGAATGCTATTCAATAACGCAATTATGAACAATACCAAATGCATATTAATTGTATAGTAATTGTAATTGACTACATTTCTAAACGTCTTAATATAAACACATGCATTCACAAATGTATAAAACTGGGCACACATATTGTTCAGTTATTCTCTATTGTTAGAATATTGGCCTGTATACGTATAAAATATGCATAAAATACAGATACCATACAGTTTCGGATAAAATATTTTAAACAAATTAATTTCTGCAAACAAAATCTCTTTAACAAATTTTTTTTATTATTCTTAAGAGATTATAAAGTATTTTGTATTTTTTTGCACTAGATGGTGTATAGTCTCGTATATAGAGCAATACCAACTTGGTTGGGATAAACTTTACGCCATATTTTTGTTCAATTTCTTTTCGAAATGTTCAATGTTAAAAATACTGTTTGCTCTGATCGGCCAATTACTGAAGAAGTAGATGAAGTTTTGAAACTGAGTGCGGAGCTAATAACATTCACCATTTGATCGGCTTCTTTAAGCAGCCTGCTTTATTTAAATTATTCGAAAAGATCAAATGGTTAATGTTTATTGTGGAAAGTCTTGAAAACTTGTCTCTTTTTTTTATTAATTCCACTGTACTTTACACTATGTCTTAATACACCAAATTCGCTTTTACAACACTTTTTATTTGCGCCTTAAACAAACTTTACTTCTTGACAGCCAATTGATAACTAACTAACTCACCAGCCACAATTCGCCGCCTTTTATAGTATTTCATCATTAGTTTAGAATGTCCTAGTACGGACACGAATCTTCGATGTTTTGACGTTAGCTCAAAATGGTCTAAAATAACTTTATAAACACAAAAAGTAACCGATCCATGCCCATGGTAGCACTCTTAATTAGTGCACGTAATTTTAGAAATTCTTAAACCTTGACAAGCCTATAAATTTTTTTTTAGCTAAAAACTCATAATAAGCTCTGACGTGGTGAATTTAGTCTTTAGCATTTTCATTTTCGTATAAACACATGCATTCACAAATGTATAAAACTGGGCACACATATTGTTCAATTATTCTCTATTGTTAGAATATTGGCCTGTATACGTATAAAATATGCATAAAATACAGATACCATACAGTTTCGGATAAAATATTTTAAACAAATTAATTTCTGCAAACAAAATCTCTTTAACAAATTTTTTTTATTATTCTTAAGAGATTATAAAGTATTTTGTATTTTTTTGCACTAGATGGTGTATAGTCTCGTATATAGAGCAATACCAACTTGGTTGGGATAAACTTTACGCCATATTTTTGTTCAATTTCTTTTCGAAATGTTCAATGTTAAAAATACTGTTTGCTCTGATCGGCCAATTACTGAAGAAGTAGATGAAATTTTGAAACTGAGTGCGGAGCTAATAACATTCACCATTTGATCGGCTTCTTTAAGCAGCCTGCTTTATTTAAATTATTCGAAAAGATCAAATGGTTAATGTTTATTGTGGAAAGTCCAGTGGCCTTCTACAAAATATTCCAAAGCGGAGATTGGCGGAAAACAACGTAACATTGAGCATATTCTGGGTCAGAAAGGAAATTATATATTATTGGCTGCTTCTACTTCGAATCTACCCCCCATTTATAGCTATGAACTATAGTGAAAAATTAGCTAACCTAAATATTTATTCCGGTAAAATTGTTTTTCAATAAAAATATTTTTTGTTCAAAAATTCACCTAAAGTTTTTATATGCATCAATAAAAAATAAACTGTTTTCGCTACCACTGTACATGTTTAGATAAACAACATAGAGCGTAAGGTGGTTGGGATAGCTTTTAAATAATAAACAAAAACAAATATATATAGTAATAAAATGTACACTTTTGGGCACAGAGGCTATTCAAAGGTAACAGAATAAAGCAGATATTAATTTCATAAAAACTACACCTAACAATTGTACTTATGATTCATTTCGACAGTACATAAGCAGAATTATTATTACTTTTTTTCACAATATACGAGAAAAGGAAATAATGATAATTGATTAGATTACAATTGTCAGTTTACTGAAAGTAAATTAACCATTAAATAATATTATCAACACCATCATCATCATTGTTATCGCTGTTGGTCGACATTCACCAGTAAATCATATATGCAGCACATGTTTGTGCGAAAGGTTTAGTCATAACATATAATTATAAGTCCCGTTATCATAACTAATTTTGATTTAATTTCATTAGATCCGAAGAACGTTGTTGTTAATTTTGATTTGCAAACATGTACACCTTAAGGTTGGGGTCATACAGTGATGGCATTCAGTGGGAAAGTTGAGATAAATTTTTTAAATTGCAAATGTTTTTGTCTTACCCGATCTGATATTAAATCACAATCCTCCTGTATTAAGCGTGACAAAAATGAATTTGGATCACGAGATAAAGTTGTTTTTGTTGTGAGGAAGTATTGACCACCCACATTCAGTTTAACCCACTGGTCTGTGCCCTGTTTTTTTAAAACATTAGGACTTTTACGTGTATTTATATTAACTGTGGTCATGTTGAAGCAAATATTTTAGGGTTTTTCTTTTTTTTTTTTCAAAAAAAAATAAAATTAAAATTATTTTTATTTATATATTTTATCGCTTTTTATACTTTTCCACTATTTTATTGTTTTTTCAGTGGCAATAAAAAGAAACAACTTGGCTTCTCCTCCAACACACACGCACACACAAAAACACAATAAACTGCTATCAAAACCAACAACAAAAATAAGGAAATATTTTGAGAATTTTTTAACCTTTAGCGTGTTTTTCGCTAACGACGTATTATAATCGTTGGCAATTATAGAGTATTCCCTAATTAAACATTTTTTATTTGCAAATAACACTTGAAACAATTAAAATTTATTCTAACAAAATTAAAATGCAGAAAAATGCCACTTTTCTATGTAAATTTGTCTTTCTTTTTTGCAATTTTCTTCCGTCTCTTGCTTCTACTTATAAATTTGCGCAGTTGTATTAAGTGGTAACTATTAATGCTGACACACAGTTGCGTACAAAAAGTACTTGCTTAGTGCATGAATCAAGTAATCGAATATGAATAATATAAAAACTTTTGGATTTTAAACTTTATAGCAACTTGTTGAATAATATCAAGCTAATATTTTTTTATTTATAAAAAAAATTAATTTATATAATGATTTTTGTACCTAACAAACTTATTTGTATTGTTTTATAATAACATCAAATGAAATGCACCCGAAAATAAAATTAAATTTTCAACAATTTTTTTTTATTTTGTATTGATAGTAATAGATATACATATATATATTGCTGTTTAGCGTACAGTCTATTTATAACGCCAATAAGATCAAACTTAATCTTACATTCAAATCTAGCATCGGATACAAATTGCAGATTTATTAGGTAGAAACACATATGTGTGTATCAATTACTACTTACGTTTCATTCTAATAAGCTTTTTAAAAACCACATACATATAAATGCTTAGTTTAATTTTTGTTTTATTTTTATATAATAAATATTAAAGACAAGAAAATATAATATTTTAAAGTTAAAAATAATAGCTTTCAAAATTTATATTTATTTTACTCGTTTACCATAACCAAATCCAAAAGCGATACGTTACAAAACCAAGTAATAAGAAGACAATAAATGCCTTGAAAGCTAAAATAAGTCAAGAACGTCGTAAATCAGTTAAAGGAACATACATAACACCCATTAATCGCGAGCTCTTAACATTTCCATCGTTGTCTTTATCATACTGTGAAATAGATCAAATATTATAATATGATTATTTCCAAGATAATATTTGTACATATGTAAAAAATATATTTCATCTAATCAAAAAGATTATAATGAAACGGCTAAATTACCCAAACGCTGAGTTTTATTTTCATAAGACATCTAGCATTATATTACAAAAAAATCCTTAGAAAGGGCGGAAAGGCAGAAAACAACAATAGGTCTGTTCAGTAACTAAAAATTGTTACGAATTTGGAACAATTGTTACTGGAAAAGTGTTCATTAACTTTCAAAATTTGCAATGAGAGAGCGTCAGAAGAGAGTAATAAATTGAGGCACAAAAAATTCTTGCAAATTCTTGCTAGTAAAATTTTTTACATGCAAGAATTATTCAAATAGCTGTTTTATGTACATGTTTACAACTCAAGTTTTCTAAATAGAATTGCAAATTAAAAAGATTTCGCGAAATTTAAGAAACTGTAAGTAAAAATTGAGAGAAATTTTGCAAAATATTTTACACTCTCGTTGCAAGTTTCTGCAAGTAGTTATTGAGCAAACCTAATTTTATAAGGAAAAATATGCTGAGAAATAAATAACTAGTAACTTTTCGTAATACTTACATTTTTAAATAGATTTTATTATTATACATCATTATATTACTGATCTCATAAAGTTTTAAGTTATCTTTAGAGAAAAACCTAGCAACTATCAATCATAAGGACAAAAAATTTTCAGCGTTGGAAAAGTAAAGTTTTTAACCGCAATACTTATTTAAGAGAGTATAACATTCGCCTTAAAAAGCGTTTTAAGCATATTGAGGGGTACGTTTAAAAGAACATTATTCCTACGTTAATATTTAATATAATTTTTTAGGCATTTAGTACATACTAACCTGCATCATATACTGTTCACCTCCTTCGGGACCTACTGGCACTACTAATCTACCTCCTTTAGCCAATTGTTCTATTAAAGCTGTTGGAGTTTCTACAGCAGCAGCGCCCACATGAATAGCATCATAGGGAGCTTGTTCCGGGTAGCCTTTCCGACCATCGCCCTCTATATTCAAATGAAAAAATGCAGTTTCATATACATACTTAGATCTTGTGTGTAGATGATGCAAATATATGTATATTACACTCACCAACAATTAAAAGCTTTCCAGATTTTAACATTAGTTGATCATCATTGTTTAGATTCTCCTTGCTTATAGTTACCAGCTCCGGTTGATGCTCGATGCCAACAATTTTAGTTTTCTCATTGTCACCTTGTTCTTGTATATAACGATAAAAACAAGCTGTCAAATAGCCTGAACCGGAACCCACGTCTAAAACATGAGCACCTGGTTTCATATGATGTCTTAGGTATTCCATTGCAAAGGCATGCTAACAGAAGGCATAGAAAAGTAGTCTTGAACATATAAATACAGATATAAATATTTGAAATTACCATATGTGGAGCACTTATAGTAACACCATGTCCAATACTTTGTGGTGCATCCATATACGGATTACGTGGTGAATAAAATTTTCGGTCAGTAGCTTTCATGGCTTGAGCTACAGCATTAGATGAAATAACCCCATATTCTTTTTGTTGTACATACAAATACGTGTAGACATAATAAATATTTATAATATATATTAATGTTATATGATTCAAATTCTAAAACCTTTAAGTTGCCTTATAAGGTCTTCATTATTAGCTCCCACAGAACGCCAAGCCATTGCATTAGCAAATATAATAAATATTACCAATAAACTTTTTATCAACTTAAGTTTTCCCGTCCTGAAAGTATTTTTTTTCTCTCTAAAATACTAAGAAATTTTTGCACATAGAAAGGACAACAAATTGATAGTAGCGTAAAATTTTGTTTCTTCGAGAATTTCTAACAGCTGTCATTTGTTTACGTTTAGTATTTATACAGTGAAAAGCAAAATTGTTGCCTAATAATAAAATATTATTCTAGTCAGTATTACCATTGTGTAAATAAAGTAGTAAAAAGGTACTTATTATTAATCTTTTTGTTTTATTGAAATATCGGAATTTATAATATTTTTAATGAATTACCTTTCAAATCTAGTTCACTGATCTCAAAATTGATTAAATAAAATATTATTTTTATTTTATTAATATATATAATAACAAATAACTTAGTTTCTTTTACATGTTAATTTTTTCACAAAAATATTATTTACTCGGTAAATCTGTTAAAGGCACATACAGTACGCCCACCAAACGAGTTTCTCTCACTCTACCGTCCTTATCTTTGTCATACTAAAAATATAGAAGATAAGTAATTGTATCTGCAGGAATTAAAAAAAATACATATGTACCTGCATCATATATTGCTGTTCGTAGGCAGAGCCTACGGGCACAACTAAACGGCCACCTTTAGCTAATTGTTTTATTAATTCTACAGGCTTTACAGGAGCTGCGGCACCAACATGTATAGCATTATAAGGAGCCAAATCAGGGTAACCTTTACGTCCATCCCCCTCTGTGGTATTATTTAAACTAATTTACATTCGTCATATAAAATTATTTATAAGCTTACCTACAATTCTAAGTTTACCCGATTTTAGCATTTGTGGATCATCGTTGTTAAGATTTTTTTCGCTAAGTTTTACCAGATCAGGTTGATGTTCTATGCCCACAACTTTAGTACTGATATGTTCACCTTGAGCCTTAATGTAGCGGTAAAAACAAGCTGTTAAGTAACCTGAGCCTGAACCCACATCTAAAACACGAGCACCTGGTTTTAAATGTTCTCGTAAATATTCCAAAGCAAAGGCATGCTAACAGTACCATCACCATTCACATCAATTTTCTTCCTTTTACATTAAAATTATTTTGTAAAAAAAATTACCATATGCGGAGCACTAATTGTCACACCACAACCAATACCCTGAGGAGCATCTACATACGGCATAGAAGGTGAATAAAATTTTCGATCAGTTGCCATCATAGCAGCCGCAACTGAATCTGAAGCAATCACTCCATACTCTGCGTAAAATGTTTGTATTGCTATTGTAGTTTTACATAATCATTTTATTTTTTGAAGTCATTTACCTTTTAGTTTAGCAACTAGTTCCTGATTATTTGACCCAACTGAACGCCAAGTCATTTTAACAAATTTTCGAAAAAACTTGAAATTTAATGGAGTCTTATTAGGGAATAAGAAAATTGGGTAAAAATTCATTTCAAAAGCACAGAAATAACAAAAACAATACAAGACAAAATTTGTAAAAACAGCTGATTTTGCTTGTAAGCAAATACACAACATAGTTGCTTTAAAAGGTAGTAACTCAAAAGTAACTACTTATTTCCATCTTTGTCTGGAATGACAATTGTTTTTCTTCTTGTTTTGTTTTCATTTTGAAGTTTGATTTTTTACACCGACATCTGAAGAAAAAATAATTTTAAAATTCTTTCCAAACAATAAGAAATTTAACCACAATCATGGAAGCAAAAGTAACAGTTTTAACACCAAATGGTCGAAGACAAAATATAAAAGTTACGCCAAATACCACCATATTGCAAATTTTGGAGGAGGCATGTATGAAACATGGTTTCGTTAGTGATGATTACTGTCTTAGACATCACAATAAAGAGGTGTCTCTTTCGCAAGTATTTCGCTTCAGTGGTTTACCCAATAATTGTTTATTAGAAATGCATCCCACGGACAAAAAGCGTGTAGTAATGCCTGTCGATATATGTGTACAGACTGAAGACGGTACCCGTAAACAGTCCCAGTTTAAGCCGGATGATAATCTATGGCATGTTCTAGAGCAATTGCAAGGTGTTGCGGTGCTGCAAAATTTTGCAAGCCCCGTCGTTCTTTATATGCGTCAAGAAATTTTAGGTAAAGAGCAGTTGTCGAATACGACCTTAAAGTCCTTAGGCATTATGGAAGGTAGAGCATTATTACGTTTGTTGGACAAACAGCCAGAGGAATTGAAAACGTAAGTGCTAACAATGCAAACATTTAGTTGTCAAAACTAGGCACAAAATGAATACATGAAATTCTTTTGTAAAAGAATTCTCTAGGTTTTGCAAGGTTTTCGCACATTTACAGTGGTCAAATATATTTTTTTAATGATTGCTTTTTGCTTTTTTTATTAAATTTTTTCTCAATTTTTTTTTTTTTTTTTTATTTTTATTTTAGACAAGCAATGGTTTATAAGCCACCTGCGCAAAAAATTGTATCTACAGAAACTGTAGATAATAAACCAAAGACATCTAAAAGTGTTATAGTACCAAGCGGTGGCTTTGCTATAACAAAAGATTTGGTACAATCTCTAAAGAAATCTTCGACAAAAGAAGAAACAAATGATGTTAATGATGAAAAACCCACATCGAGTAATATTACTAAAGGAGCAGAAAATACAGATGTAGAAAAGCCAAAATATGATTGGGGTTCTGCACCGGGACGCTCAATGCGTTCTTCTGAAATGCATATGGAAGTGGAGGATAATGATAAGACTGAACCTGAAGTTGAACCTGAATATCATATAGTAAGAGTAAAACTAATTAGAGCAATATTTGTTTAATAATTAATTTTTCATTCCTGTTACAGCTTGGAGAGCGGAACGCTTTAATATATTCCTTAGACTTGACACAGACCCAAACAGAGGATTTACCCGACTCATTTTATGATTTAACTGTAAATGATTTGAAATTAGTTCTGCGTGATCTGAAAAAAATAGCTGCCGGAAATGAAGATGCTCCTTTGCTAACTGAAAAATTACGAGAATTAGAGGATAATAATACCATGCTAAGAAAAATCGCTCAATATAAAAATTGTGTAATACGCGTACAATTTCCTGATCGTCATGTTTTACAAGGAATGTTTAAGCCTATCGAAAAAATAGCCGATTTAAAAGAGTTTACTAGAAACTACTTGGAAAATCCCAATAAAGCTTTTTATTTCTGTAAGTTATGTTGTAATAACAAGCTTTTAAATATTAACTCTTTGTTTTCCTTTTTAAAGTTACCATACCACCCAAAACAAAATTGGATGAAAATAAAACTCTACTTGAACTAGATTTCGTACCAAACGCTCTAGTACATTTCTCTCTCGAGAATGAATCAGATGATACAAAAAATTTTATTAAAACAGAATTTCTTAATAAATTAACACCAGCAGAAGGTGCTTTTTATGCAGCCAGTAAATTACGGTATATTGCTTAAATATGAATTATTATTTCTAATTAAAAATTCAAATTTTTAAACTCGCAGAAGACATCAACATCACAATACTCAGAACAATAGAACCAACCAACATGAAAGCAAACCTTTAAGTCCATCCACTGGTGCTATACCAAAAAGACCTCGTAATTGATTATTTATAAATCTAGTGATTGAAAAGCATTTAACTAATTCTTTTTAAAAGAAATAAAGCAAAGTTATATGAGTAATATAAAAATAATCAAAAGTATTTTGTCCTAGTATTGATATTAAATGCAAAACATAGATAACACAGGGCCTGTTCGTAAATGCATCATCACTGCAAGTTTTTACTATAGAAAATTATATGATGCACTATTAATGTATCCAAATTTGCGGCTGCACTACCTTTTATTTACATGAAAAAATTTTGGAGTAAAATAGTAAATATAGGTTGTTTTAAAGCTCTAAATATGTCGATGCAGTGTTGTAATGCATTTACGAACACGACAATGTCTAAAACAATAAGACTGTTTCGACTCGAAACAAGTATATTTTTATGTGTTTCCTTGAGTTACTAGTTCTTTCTTTAAAGATAGCATAATTTGCTTTGTTTTGTGAAATAGAACTATGTTTATCACAATTCAGAGGACTAAAGTAATACAAGTAAGTATGGTTGGATTGGTGAACCTTTCATACCATTACCATATTTTTATGTATTTCCTTCATCCAATGAGATACTAGTTCTGCTTTAAAGATACAATAACGTCTTTTGTTTTGTAAAATCTACAACTATGACACAGTTTAGAGGATTAAAGTAATAGATAGAAGTTAGTATAGTTGGGTTCAGAGCATCACCTTTAATAGTTTACTATAGTCAATTTAAATAGTGCTTAGTTTTAGAGTAGTTCTTGTTGTGAGTGCTCTTAACACAATTTTAAAAATAAGATGATGTCAGGTACCAAAATTATATAAAATTCATTGTTGGCATAAAGTATAGTTCTATGCATATAGGATCTTAAAAACTAGGGCCAATAAAATTTTTTTCCACTAACCAGAATAATTGAAAGAATTTAAATAAACAAAACATTTCTTAAATTCTCTTATATTTATTTATATGAATATTTTATATTCACAATATAATATGAGAACACACCATTATTATTTCTTTATGAGATTTTATGACAGATGAATTTTTAATACATTTCATTTTTATTGTAATTAATAAGTTTTACAAGATGATCGACAGTTTTTTATTAAATATGCAATAGAAAAATGAAAAATATGTAAACTACAGGCACTTTTAACAAGGACTTTAGATACATGCAACAAAAAATATACAAATAGTTTGAGACAAAATTTATTCGATAATGTACAACAATAATTTATTTTGTAAATAAATTATGTATGATATGAAATTGTGAATAAATTTAAACCATTTTTCTATATTTAATATAAAATAATTACACAATTTATATAAGAATAAAAAAAGAAAAATAACAAATACCTACAAAAGTTTGAAATTAAAGAAAAATTAAATACAATATACCGCATTAACTATATTAACTTGCTCTCCTCTTTATTCCAAAATATTAAACATAATTCATATCTACTGTAAAATTTCTTATGACTGGCTACTGTTTGTTCTTACCAAAATTATATGTTGAGATTTTCTTCATGATATGAAAGTAATTTATATACCAACTTGAAAGAACAACTCATTATATTTTCATATGCAAAGTAACATTTTAAGTTACATGTATTCGTATCATAAGCGTTTCTTTATGGCAGTGAGTCATTTAGAAAATAGAGTTGACACTCTTTAGTGAACTAATAGGGTTTTTCTCCTTCTGCGTTCTTTTCTAAAATAAATGCAACACTGTGAAATATAGTTTTTTTTTTTTAAAAGTAGAAATTATACAAATTTTTGAACGTCCAAAAAAAACTGACTGAAATTGTTACCCTTTTTGTTTTTATCTTTAAGTATATTATTTCGCGTTTAAAAAGGCAAACAATTTTCAGAAAGTTTTTTTTTATTTCAAGAGAATAGTAGTGAGTAAAGCTGTAGGAATAAAAAGACCAGAATGGCTATAAAATTAATAGAAAGAAAAAGTTTAGAACATAAAATTGCACGAATAAAATGAGTGTTTAATCGAATTCGACTGTAGTTATGTTTGTAAGTCGTAAATGTCGCGCTAAAATCCGCCGGTATAGGGTGTGCCATAAATTTTTGTTTTAAAGATATTAATTAAATTATTATTTAGCTATTTTTTGTAGTTAATTTTTTAAAGTTTTTATGCATATTTTTATAATTAACAGACATAAATTTGTCACTGAATACTGAAAAGTAAAATATTTGTTTTAATTTTTTTTCAGCTAATTTCTTACACAAATTGAAAAAAAATTGTTTCCACAAATCTTTTTTTTTCGAATTTCTTTTAGCTAATGCCTTTCAAGTTCTTATTAATATTTTTAATTAGCCAATTTAAATACTGAATACTGGAAAGGAGTTTCTACATGAGGAAATATGACTGTTTTAATTATTAAAATTTTTTCATTAAAACATAAAAAATATACATATTTTATTTTATTTCGGGAAAAAATTTTCTTTTATTTAAAAAAAGCTACGTTATTTATTAATTTTAATTGAAAGTCATGCAAAAATTTTTATTTTTAATAAAATACTCTCTTCACCCTACATACATACATAATTTTTACAAATTATTATTGTATTATATTGATAAAAAAAAAACAAAATCGAAACGAAAATATACAAAAAAAAAAAAAATTGTTTTTTGTTCAATAGCGCAAAATATTTATACATAAAATTGAAAGCAAAATTGTGTACGAATAAATCTTTATGTACATACATAAAAAAATATGTATTATGTACTATGTGTATGTATTTTTTATATGTTTGCCAATAATATAAAAAATAATAATTAATAAATAAATATTGCTTTTTAAGGATTTCTTTTTTTAATATACAATTATATTGTTTATCATTTCAAAAATATGTATAAAATTTTAAAAACGCATCTCTAAATATATTGTTTTTGCTTTATGTGTATATCTTTATAAAGATACATACATTGTCTTTAAGCTTTATACGTAAAAACGATATCAAATAAAATGTACAATTAATTGGCAAAGTGTAAGAATAAAAAAAATATACCATCACCTATATACAATCAAAACGATGATAAATGATGATGATGACGATACTGGTGGTATCAGTAATCCTTATCAAGCATAACAACACCTTGTTCTTGTGCTATAGCGGCTAATTCTCTAAGCCATTCATCTAATAAAACAGCACATAAAGCCAAATCTCGTGTCCGTTCAGTACCACCACTTGTAATGGCTCCCATTGTCGATGAAATTGAATCTAAGGAAGCTGGTTCAGAACTATTCCCTCCACCGCCGACTAAACTTGTGCTTGCCATATAAGTGTTGGTAGAGGTTAAAGTTGATGTTGAACTTTGCCTTTCACCCAAAGAGGACAGAGTGCTGGCTGCTAGATTATGTTGTGTTGATGAATTATTAGATTGCAACGTAGTTGTACTGCTTACACTGCCACTACGTTCATTTGTGCGTTCAACTATGGATGAAGAAGATGAAGTTGATTTTGTTCCTAAAGCAGGCGGTAGATTCGTTAAACTAGTCTCTCTTGTAGCAGAAGAAAAACTATTAACTGTGTTTGATGTTGGCTGATTTTGATTAATTAATGAAGAAGAAGTTGCTGAAGACGATGATGTTGCACCTGTTGGGCTGCTAGCAAATGGTGATGTTGAACCTACAATATTAATAAAGTTTAAAGTATATTTTTAAAATAAACGAAAAACGAAAATATTTAGCAATTATGTTTATAAACATCAATTAACACAAAAAGCTACATACAGACAAAAAGTCATAGTAAAAATTATTTACGGGCATGCGAATTAATTATTTTTAATTAAAACTGTTTAAATTTCTATTCTATATCATATACCACTTAAAACTTTATCTTTTACATTGAAATTAATATTTTCAAAATATAAAATAGAAAATTAAATAAAAATGTATTATACCTAATACAAACTGAATAAAAAAAAATTCTAATATACATATTATATAGCAATATCCAATAAACCCAGCCAATGTTGTTGTCTACCAATAAAACAATGCTCGATATACTTTCGGTCGATTAAGAAGTATCTGGTGTCAGTATTCGAAATGAAATCACTTTTAACTTCAAAAGTGGTTTCATTCCGAACAAAATATTCATTTTACGTCTTCTGTAGAAGCAAATTATGTTATCAACTCCATTTTCGAACAAAATTGGATTCTGTGACATACCTGATTGCGTCATATTTGTATCAGTTTCTCTAATATTTCACCTAAGAAGTAGACTTTGGTTAGTAAATAAAAATTAAAACATAATAATCATAGAACAATTTATTCGGAATAAATTACAGTTTTAAAAGTAGTTTCATTCCGAAAAAAAATTTTGTTTTGCGTGTTCTATAGAAGCTTATTACGGACCGGAATTGAATTCTGTGACAGGCCTGAAAATTGTATTTTTTCAAATAAAAACAAAGACAACAGATTAATCAATCAAGAGTCAGTATTCAAAATCCAACTTTGCATATGTAATGTCGCAGAACATTGCTATTTGTACACTTTATTTAAAACAAACTCAATTTCAAAGGAATATAATGTAATAGCAAGTACAAAATCAGCTATGCTTTGTATTCGAGCATGCAGCACGATTTATAATCATTACTTATACATTGAACGCGCTCAGGAGTTTAAGAACGTCTGCATAGATTTCTATATGAAGACTATGTTAAAAGATCAGTTGTCACTAATACGAATAATAACGTCGAATTTCCTATCTAATTTCGGCCCAGGTGAGATATAATCAGTCTCATCCAGAACTACGGGTACGCATCAGATCTTATCAGTGTGTCTAAAATTGTAATCCAATCCAACAGAAGACCGCTTCATAAAAAACATTTATTTCAATGATCATCGAATATATCTTCAAGTTAGTCTAAAGACTTACCACCTCTACATGTTGAAATGAAATTCAAAATTTTTTCTGAATTTGGAAAACTAAAATTTAACGAAAAAACTATATTTTTTGGATATGAAAATTCTGAATTTAATGAAAAAATAAAAATAAAATTATTTTGCATTTTCGGTCAAAATTCGAAAAATTTGAATTTAACGGAAAATTTCGGTCTGTACTTCCGGTCAAAATTAAAATGTTCGAATTTAACGGAAAATTTTATATTTTGTCAAAATCACCGGTAAAAAATGTTGAACATTTCAAATTTAAAGGAAACATTTATATTTCCGGTATAAAATATATAAAATAAATATGAACTTGCACTCTTCCTGTCAAAATTTGGAATTCAGCGGAAAAAATATATTTTTATATTCCCAATTTATAGTTTTATTTGCGGTTTATGCTTCCAGTAAAATTTTAAAATATATATTACTGAACGAAAATTTTTCTACATTTCCGGTCAAAATTATTTTTATTATTTTGAATTTTTGGTAAAATTTCAAATTCTTAACTTAACGGGAATCTAGATTTTGCATTTCCAGTCTATAATTGTATTTCCTGTGATTTTGCAGTCTGTATTAGCAATTCCGGTGTAATTTCGTTCAAAGTTTTAAAAATCTGGATTAAACAGAAAAATTACATCTTATATGTCCAGTTAAAAAGGCTGTTTAATACTGCTCATTCCACTGATCTGCTATTTGAATTCAACGATTACAGTTTTCCGTTGCGTGGCCTTTTGCAATGATTTAAATAAGTTCAATGATTTAATAAGTTTAGAAGTTTATGTATTTTCAAACCGTCAATTGTATGCTGAATGTTGTATTGGGAAGCAGACGACTTTATTCATTTCGTGTAAATATGGCAACAATGTCGTCTACCGCCAGCCACTACAATCAACTTTATCTTTTTTGACGTTCTCACTTAAAAAAATTTTAATTTTTTTCACTTCTTTTTAAGGTCAGTTCTTTCCAGGAAATTTAATTTTTATACAATATATTATTGTATTCTCAAGCAACGCGGGCTGGCAAAATAACGAAATTTGTCTTGCATTGAAAGATTATGAAAACATGGCTTTCCTTTAAAATAAATAAATCAGTACTTTCATATAATCAAAATAGAAAATCTTCGAATCCGCATATCTCTCGGTAAATACGCGTCTAATCGCAAAAGTAGGGAAATTTTCATTGCATTGAAAAATTATGAAGAAATTGAATTAAATTCTGTCACAGGTCGGTATATTTGAGAGCACTTTTTTTAGTAAGGACATATCGCGATTATTTAATTTGCTTTCAATAAATTTGACAAATTTTAACAATTCTGTTTCTATTAACTATGTTTTGCCACTTAATCATAATATCTCTACAAATTGTACTAAACTAATCGTATAGGGTCCTTGTAGCTTCGATAAAGCAAATAACAAAAAATCTGCAATAGGTAGAGACAAAATCCATAGACAAGTAAAAACTTTGCGAAATAGCTATACAAACGCAATTTTCGAAAAGTTAGACTTACTTTTACACAAAATGGCATAAATTATTTTTGTAATAAAAAATACTTTGTATCACAGGGAAAGCCTACATAACGCAAACAGTTTCATATTTAAAATAAATAGCGTACTTATCAAAACTTTAGAGAGAGAGAGAAAGAGCATATGTTTAAATTAAAATATATATATATATATATGTAAGTATATACATAGTAAATATATAAAAATACTTATATTCTGTTCTAGTTTTGAGCTCTACTTTTCACCAAATAGAAGAGCAAACAAGCGTTAATTATATAAAATACATTTTACTACTACGATTTAATCAAAAATTAAAATTATTTATTAAGCTACAAAAATTTAAAAGCAAACAAACAAACAAATGATACCAAGTAAAGTGAAATATTTACCGGTGAAGAATGCATAAATTTGTGATAAGCCAGATGTAGCTAAGGAAATATCATAAGAAAAAAACGAAAACGAAAACAAAAATCAAAATATATTAATAATTATGAAGGAATGAAAGTTATTTCTTTTTTGTTTCTTTTTTTAATATAATATTATAATTTATTTATGTATGTACTTTGTAATGATTGTATGTAGTGATTAATGTAAAAAATAACATAAACCCCTTGTTATCCCATATTAATATAAGTCACCTTTGTTTTATTCCCAATATATAATTAGAATAATCAAAATAAACACTTTGTTTGTTGTTTATAAAATTACAAATTTAGACATTCAACTTACCATTCGTTTTACGGCTAAACATGCTCGTTATAGATTTGCTAATACTCATTCTTTTCGTATCGTTACGTTTAAAAGGGTCATAGGAGGAAGAGGGTGTAACTTGTACAGGGGAAGCTGCCGATAGGGGAGCATAGGTAGAATGCTGTGATGTAATAACTTTGGCAACATGTAAGGGAGAATTTTCAGACGCTTTGCGTGCATTTATTAAACGAAATTCCCGATCGATAAGATAAGAACGAGCTACATCGATTATTTCCAAAGAATCTTCAACTACAGGCAATTCGGCATCGATTTGTTGTTTGAGAATACGTAAAACCTGATGAAAGGAAGGTGTGTCCGAAGTGACAACAATATCTGGACGCAATAAAATGGAGTGTATAAGTGGTAAGGGATACCATGCTAAACGTGTTATAAGACCAGTTAAGTGTAAATTTACATAGAGGGTGTTACTGGTAAATGTTTGCAATTTGCCACAAACAGCATTGAAGAAGGGACCTTTAATACAATAATGAATTGAAAATTATCGGAATTGCTATGTAACAAATGTATTTTACTTACCCAAAGTAACGGTGCCTTGAGCAAATAGATCCTCAGAAAAATCCAAATCGGTTAAATACAATTCATTGCGATGCTTTGATACTCTCCAATTTTCTTTTTTTGCTGTTATTTTGTTACCAACATCCAAGTCATTTTCTACATTATTTGTAGAGTGCGGCGTATCTTCTGATGCTGCTTCGTCATCTGCCGGGCGCCATTTAAACGACTCATAACCACTGGACTCACCTATAGATTGTAAACTATCCAATTGTTTTTTATCATCATAATATCCAGTGGAAGAGGTTATTATATTTGAATGCTCACTCAAGAGATGGCTACTGAACTCATTAAAGAATTGCTTAACCATTTCTATAGTTTGATTGTTAACTTTATTTGATTTTCGAGGCCATTTCTGATATTTATAATCGTGCGACCAAGTTGAGATAGCAGCTAAACATTGCTTTATACGACAATGAGCTTCAAATAAATAGGCATGATAATTTGCATAAAGACTTTCACCCGTATGTAAGCCATAATAATTCCAATTGGCCCCTATTGTTTTACTCAACGTTGAAGTTGGCGATGGCATGGTAGGGTGTGTATGATGATGGGCCGCCGTATCACCTATATGTTTGTGCTTAGTCAATTCTCTAGCTCGTTTCATAACGTCTGGTGTCAAATCCAAAAAGTATTCAGCTGCATTAGTATAGGGATCGATTTTATTGATTTTGTGACGATACGAAATGGGTATGTGTTTACCCGGCAGTAAATATTTCAACAACAACTCCAACATTAAATCTTCACAGTGTAAGCCCAATAAAGTATCAAATAATGCCATTGTAACCATACATAGATTTGGATCTGTAGAACTTAAACGTTCAACCATTGTATCCAATATACGTTCACCATCAAATTTTTCCGTATCCAAAAGAAATTTTACAAATAATTTCATAAGTTCAGGTTCAGTTACCGAGCGTAATATTAAATCCAAATAGGACATGGCCGAAATTTGTGAATCCACATTTGTCTGGAAATGTTTACCTTTCAATGTCTGTGAAAATTTTTGAAAAAAAAAATTGTTTCGATTTTTTACCATTGGTGTGGTCTTCAATTGTGTTTGTGTATTTCTGTTTTCAATTTGTAAAACAACTAATAGACAGAAGTAATTGTAACATGCAGAAAGAAGGTGAACAACTAAGGACAAAAATTACAGTGTAAAAAATGTGTATTGTCAATTCGTGTAATAATATAATATTATTATTATTTTAATTATATAGTATTATCTTTACTATTCCACACAAAAATAGTTTTGGGTAATTTTACTGTATTCTATATTACAATTTACTGTGTGTGCCCTAATTTAAATAAAATTATACTGAGCAATCAAAAAGTTAAATGTTTCCTTCAAAAGCCAAATTTATCAAAATTAGTTAATTAGAGTGAGAAGAACGAAAATGTCAAAACTATTGGCTTAAGCTAACAATGAAGGTGAATTTTAGGAGTTTTAATTACGTTCTAGGGATCTTGAATTGATTGTGGAATACCTCCTCTTAGATGATGTTCCATTACAAAAATCTCATTACGGAATCTTCCTTCATGTTCACCAGAAAAAAGTCAACAAATAGAGGGGCAATAATTTAGTTGGAAATGGAAAAAATTAACTTTTAGGAATGTATTGGATCCGAGTGTAGTCACGAAAACAAAGTGTAGTTATGTTTTCCCCCAACATAACCGTAATAGTGTTATAAGATAAACATAAATATTTGTGAATATTTTTTAATTACCTTTAATATATACTAGAGTCACTTTTTCCTCAAAAATTTTAAGCTGTTTCTGATTCTCTCGTATTGACAATACCTTTGTATATGTACATGTAGAATTGTTCTTAATGATTTACCAAATAAAAATTACATTAAAAAGCAATAAAACTTGCAATATATATAACCAACACCACATAAAAATCGAAGACAATTTTTTTTAACATTTAAACAAATTGATTGTACAGGGACAATTAAAGTAACGTATACTTGTGGATAGTGTGTGTATCGTTTTCTTTTATAAAGTCCCTGAGCTTACCTGTAATAGAGCTGGACCTAAGACGGGTACTATAAATCCTTGATACATAAAATCTAATAATTGAGTTTTGATCATTTCATGGGCTACTTGAACTACAGCGTTACAAAATTCCAAGGCGTTCATGAAGAGAGTTAACTCTGGTATTTCTGTAACATCATCCGGTGTTATACGATGCCAATCAATCGAATTGATTTCAATGGAATTGGGGAGACGAGAGTATAGACCACCAAGACCCGTTACCAATAATGGGCACATGGACGAATATTGTGCTATATAAGTGCCTATATTCGAATTTTTTTGTGATAAGGCCATACAAAGCAATAATGCATCTCTAGCCTGATGGCCTAAGCTGCCTTCACGATGAACATACGGTATTAGAAGGGAAAATATGATAAAGCTGTGAAACGATAGAACGAGCGATAAAATTGCGTTTTTAAACATTATTTGTAATGATTAATTTACTTACTTGCTTTGGCTTTGGGTTTCTTGTGCCGATGAAAAGAAAAATAAATCCAATAGATGAACATTTTGCATCAATACTACACAAAGTTGATTTAACAGTATAACCAAACGTTTCTCCAAATCAGGCGGAAATATTTCACCTTGACTGGATGCCAATATTTTTAGCAGTGGCCTTAGAAACGGTTCATGACATAACAATTGATGTCTCGAGTGACTTACTAATAATTCATACAATTTCAATTGTTCCAAACGTACTGCATTGGCATAACGTCCAGTTGTACAACCCCACTCGTATAGTTTATCCAAGAGATTTTCACTTAACATATATTCTAAACAAGGCGCAGGTGGTGTATGCGATGAATCAGGTAAAGCAATTTTATTGCAATGATGAAGTTCAACTAATAAAAGTGTTACCATAAAATCCAAATGTGAGACAACTGCCAAAACATCATCATGCGTTGGTATTCTATTTGGACCTTCGCTACCTCTTTGAATGATTTCGTAGGCTTGTTGCCAATGTTTACAAAAACTATCATAACATGCTCTGGGATCACAATCTGTTGCTGTATCAATGGGACGCTGTCGTAAAACCGGATGTTGTGTTGAACCCGAACTACTCGATGTGGTGAAGAAGGAGTTGCCAGAACTTGAGCCATTATTCTGGGAACGTGTTAGACTCTGTCTTAAAGGACTTGAACGTAACCAACTCATTTTTAATTCGAATTTTTTCGCAATTCTTGTAAACTGATATTTTGTTTAGTGTTTGTTTTCTTTTCATAAACTATAATGAAAATTTAAATATTGTTGCTGGTTTTTATTTAGATAAAATTTTGCCTGCAAATTAGTAGTAGTTACAGCAGAGTTTTGCTTATAGAATTATATTTTTGATGCCCTGTTTAATGGTTTTGATATATATACAAACATTGACTTTATACATTAATGTTATATTCATTTAGTTTATCACCATCACAAGTTTTAGACTGCGTTTTGGGGGGACGTAATATTTAATTGACTTATTCGATGTTTTGTTGCTTTTATTTTTCATAAAAAACTTTTATTTGTAAGCAATGATATTGGTGACGTGATGTGAATATTAAACGGTTCTAAAAGAAAAAATAAAATGGAAATTGTGATAAGAACATTTGAAATAATCTTAAGTAGACATATTTGTTTATTAATTATGTATGAGTAAATTACCACTGGGACTTTAGAATTAAAAAATTTAATTCAGTTTACATTTCAAAACGTTTTTAGAGCTCTACTACACTTTCAAATACAGTTTGGTAAGTGTAACTGAATTATAGTTTAATATTATGTGATTTATATGTTGCAATATTTGTCTTTTATTTTATTCACAACAACAATAAACAATAGTGGCAACTATAAACAGGTATAAAATTAAAACTTACTACAATATAATATAAAAAAATTGAAAATAAAATCAAATCAAAATGATTAAGTGGTAGAAACAAAAACATCAACAGCAAAAGCAAATGAAAAACTCCACCAATATTGTTTAGATATACAATAAATGAACAGTCTAGATACAGGCAATCTACTACCTGAATTAATAAAAAGCAAAAAAAAAACAATGCAGATAATCCCAAATAATCAAAATTTTTATGTTGAATTTATTGGTAGAGTCTATATGAATGTTTATTTTATTTAGAAATTATAAAGTTTAAAGAGGTAATGCCCAGAGTATAAAGGTTATGAAAAATTATAAAAATTTGCAAGAAACAAAAAATCTTACAAATTATGTATTAAACATTCATACATTTAAAAATATGTAGTATATATTATACATGTATGATTATTTAGCATTTTAAATTTTTTGTAAATTTTTGAATTTAGTAACAATATAATGATATTTTTGTTAATTATTAAGCTCTTATTTAAATAAATTTAAAAAAGTACTGATAACAAATTTGACATTTTTATTGAAGCTATTATAGTCAAGTATACTGTTGTGGAGAAAAACTAAATATGTAATTCAGAACAAAAACTTATCAGTCACATAAACAAGGACGAAATTGTTAGTCTATATGATGCTTAAGCTGGTTTCGAAGTCCATTTCGTTTATCCCCAAAGCAATATTTTTTTAATTATATATTACAATTAGGCATAAATAAAAACTTGAATAGTAATAATACATACTATATAAATTTCGATGAAATATTTTATTATTTTAAGATTTTAAGATATATTCTTATCTATAAGAAATATTATTAGGTTTACTATTGTATAGAATATGCATACAAATCAAAGACCAACCTTATCTTAGCAACTCCATTCACAGCACCATACAAACAAAGGCGTAATCACGTGTTATTGCCAAATTGATAATTACAAAGCGTTGAAATTACAAGTTTCCTATATGTTCGTACTATATGCGTTTTACTACTTTTGGGGCGTGTAGCAAACATTTCTGATATTTTTCGCCTTAGGATGTGGCTTTCTCTTCAAAACGCTTCTATTTTAGACACTTTTTTTGTCAATACAAATTGCTTAACAATAAATTGCAGAATTAAAATAAAGAATAACGCATTGTATGATTTGTTAAAAGTATTGTGCTTGCACTAGGTATAGGCAGTTTTCATTTTATTTGTAAAGAAACATTAAGAAACACTGCCTTATGTTAAAATTTTATGTTTGTAGTGGAAAAGTGGCGCTGTAAGCTAAAAAAAAACATATAGTCAAGTAGACTAACAAAAGTTAGCGGTTGAATTATTTACAGGTCGGACATCGATGCTTCACTGCTTTACAGGCCCGAGCATATAAATTAAACCACAATCATCACAACATATTAAACAGATGCTGTCGGTTATGTTCTCAATAGTGTGCCACTTAACAAATTTATAGCACCTGTGCATTTACATAGCAGCATACTTATGCTGCTGCTAATGATGATACACAGAATCGTCTCTCAGTTACCTATTGGATATGGTGGACAAGAGTTCTTTTCACAAGACTAGCCAATAACGAGACATTCCAATTGGCATTAACAAAAATAAAAACCCAACATACTCGCACGCATTCACACTTTCAAAATGTAAAGAAATACATGTAATGTACAAAAAAAGAGCGAAACTAAAAAAAATAAAATTAAAACAAAAAGTACAACGATAAATTTTAAAACCAATGGCCTTGTGACAAATTAATTTTGTAGTTGTATTAATATAATTAAATACTGAAAAATAAATATTTGTCACCAATTTTGTTAGAAACATTAATGCAACACTTTACTACCCCCTTCTTTCTCCCTCGACGACCGACGCCACTACTACTTTTGTTTATTTGATAAACATTTTGAATAAAGCACTTGATTACACATAATAAATTACTTACTTGTTGTTGTTTAATTTGCAATCAAAAAAATTATTAAAAAATCAAAAATGTTATTTTTTGATTTTGTTCGTTATTTAGTTGTAGACACTCTCACCCCTCGTATTAATTTTTTTTACACTTTTATTGCTTTTCTTTTATTTGCTACTCTTTAAAATACACAACAGAGCTTTAATAACAAAGCCAACAACAACAAACAGTCTCTTGGCATAGATGTATGCGTGTCGATATTATGCCATTGTTGTTGTGTTGGTAGTTAAACTTCCGCAGCCAATAAAATTTAAAGTAAACATTGAATTTTTTGCCATTAAAATTTCAACAAAAATGAAAATTTCATAAAACACTTAAAATATAACAATTAAATAACACTTTTTTACAAATTTACATATTTTCCACAGTTTATTTTTATAAAATTTGCTTTGCAAAAAAATTATTACACAGAACACACAGAAAAGAAAGTAATGACGATATAAAATATATTCACGATAATAATAATGACAGTAATACGACATTTTATAAAAAAAACAGAGATGTTATCCTTCACATAAGTATATTTTTTTTTTGTTGCTTTCGTAAAAGCCCTCTTGCATTATGTAGCTGTAAGTGACTCACAACAAAAGAAAATGTCAAAAATCAGCTGGCCACACTTTGTTGAAAGGAAATAAGTTAAATAAATAGATATTGTGCGAAAAGAGGGTGTATTTCTATAAACTACATAATTTATTATTAAAAGTAATCTTAAATCATTAAAAATGTCGAATCCCTTTGGAGAACCTGATGATAGTGATATTGATGGTGAAATACTTGAGGGATTTATTTGCCCCATATGTCGTGAAGACCTGAAATCTTTAGAGTTCTTGACCGACCATTTTGACAAGTCGCATGCCGAGGATGACGATCTGAAGACATTGTTTAAGGAAATATTTAGTAAAGCCAAAAAGAAAATTAATTTTGATTTGTCTCGAAGTTTGGAGAAAAATATCTCAATATCTTCTTCGCGCAGTGGAGGAGATCAACAGCCAACAGTACGAGACACTAGCAACGCTCGTTCTCGTATGAATATTTTTAATTTTATGGACCATCAAGATATGGGTGTCGAAAGGTCTTTAACGGAATATTTTCAGTCGGTTAGAAATCCCCGTTTGGAGCGTTACGCTAATGAAACAAACAAACTGATCATTAGATTACACAAATTATTGAAAGATATGCCATCGGATGCTGTATTAAGGAAGCAACATGAACAAAATGTCAGTATTGCACATGCTATACATATTAATATTTTGTAAACAACATTTTTTATTTTAGATTGTACCTTGGCTAGATGGCAGTTCTGTAAAATTGTGTCCAAATTGTGCCAAAAGTTTTCACATTGCTCGACGTCAGCATCATTGTCGTTTGTGTGGCAGTATAATGTGTCATGACTGTTCCAAATTTTTGCCATTAGACGCGGCATGTAAGTAGTTTGAAGTATACCAACAAAAAGTCAAGTTTGTCAATTGCAAAGAATTCTTAAAACACTTTTTTATTATAATAAGAAAGTTGTTTGTATAAACTACTATAATCGCTCTTTAAACAAAGGTGTATTATAGATATACACATTGCGATACATAACTCAATTCGGTTCAGTTTTCCATTAACTTTCAACTTCACGTCAAAATTTGTTAATATTTTTTAAATATTTGTTTTAATATAAATAACGATTTATGAGTCAATTTGATCATATAATAAATGATTTTGTAACATATATGGTAGCAGTAACTCCCTAGTAAATTTCAATCCGTAGATAGGTTCATTAGTGATGTCTAAAATTAATTTATTTGTAATTTTTTATAAACGTGATTTTAAATTATAGAAAACCGTTATTTATTTCGTTTTATTAAGTTACGTAGTTGTATTTGCTTTCAGTCTTTTAGTAGTGCTAGTTTTTAATACGAAAAATAGCAACCTTTAATACAAATAGTTAAAAAGATAAAAAGTATAATGAAAATGGAAAAGAAAAAGAAAAAGTGCATACAATTTGTTTAATATAAAAAGAAAACAAAAAACCAATGAATTATATTAAAAGAATTAAATGAAATTGAGAGCCGCGCAGTAAATGTATTAAAAAAATATGAATATCATCTCCAATATTAGTAATAATATATAAGAAATAAGAAGCATTGCAGTATATAAAGTAGACAGACATTACCAAAAAGCAAACGGAAAAGGCAAGAGATAACGTGGCAAGAAAAAACAAAAAAAATAAAATTTTGTACTATTGAGTGAAAAATGCTTAAATGAGAGGAAATTTAGAAATTGAGACCTGATTTGATAAAAAATAATAAAGTAAACAATAACCAGAAGGAGCTCTCCCATCCAGTTTCATAAGGAAGAAGGATAATAAAAACGAAAGGAATATAGTGTAAATAGCCAAATGACTGAGGAAACTGTAATGCTTGTAATGCTAGCACTAGTTATGCTGGTGGGTTCATATATGGCTGGCAGCATACCACTGGTTATGAAGTTGAGTGAGAAAAAATTAAAACTAGTTACAGTGCTGGGGGCCGGTTTATTAGTCGGCACTGCTTTGACGGTAATCATACCAGAGGGTATACGTTCACTTTATGCTGACGATGAAAAACCAGATATACCTAAATCCACCGCCAATACTGCTGAAGCTCCCGTACTTCATCTTCATGAAGACGATAAGGATCATTCACGTACAATTGGCTTATCACTGGTGTTAGGCTTTGTCTTTATGATGTTAGTAGATCAAATATCGCAAAAACGTCATAGGGAATCGAATCCAACGGATAAAAATATCACAGCTACTTTGGGTCTAGTTGTGCATGCAGCCGCAGATGGTGTGGCATTAGGCGCTGCTGCCACCACTAGTCATAAGGATGTGGAAATGATTGTGTTTCTTGCCATTATGTTACATAAAGCACCTGCAGCATTTGGCCTTGTTAGCTTTCTGTTACATGAAAAAATCGAACGTCAACAAATACGAAAACATTTAGCCATATTTTCGTTATCGGCACCTCTTTTAACACTGCTTACCTACTTCGGCATTGGACAAGAACAAAAAGAAACACTAAATTCAGTAAATGCAACTGGCATTGCTATGTTATTTTCAGCGGGCACCTTTTTATATGTCGCAACAGTTCATGTTCTACCTGAACTAACACAGGGTGGGCATTCGCATGCGGGACACTCTTCCCAGCATCAATATCGTTTACTAGAGGAGAGCTCAAGTACAGATGTACAAACACAAATTGTAGCACCTAGCGGTTTGAGTTGTAGTGAACTTTTTATAATGATATGTGGAGCATTATTACCCCTGATAATAACTTTCGGTCATCATCATTAAATAGTTAGATAGATAGTGTTCATTAAAAGATTATTGTAAATATATTGTATGTATTCATAAATGTACTATTATTTAGATTTATAAAATATACAGTAAAATACGAAAAGAAGAAGGATTAAATCGAACATACGGAACAATTTGGACTATTTGTAGCTGTTGTAGTTTTAATTTATTTCATTTTAAAGGGCTTCAAAATTACATATCTGACTTTTTTGTAATGTGTTATATTTTTATTGGTTTGCTTTCATTTCATAATATTACTTATCCTTTTTATCAATGTTTTATAAAGTTTTCAAAATGTATTAGGCATTAAAGAGAATCTTAAAAGTATAACAATAATAAAAATAATCAAGATATATACATAAATATATTTAAATAAATTTAATATTAATTTATTAAAAAAAATGCGAGACTTTGATTTTCCATCAATAATAAAAGTGAAATAAGGAGTGAACTATGTACGTATTTACAATTTATAGATTTAAAGCGTCAACCATATCTGTACTGTTATCTTCATAAAGATTAGTGTGTTCCGTCATCTATTCCAATAAACTTTTTAAAAATCGTTACCATCAAATCAATTCTTCATTAATTTGAACGTTTAATAAAGTTTTTTGTATTACTTTTTAGTAGAACTAGCTAGTCTCACAATGACACACAGCGAACCACTGAAACAAACGACTGATACAAAAAATACTCCAGGCTCATCGAATCCCCAACAAAGCGGTATACGTTCCTGCGATCACTGTCTCTGGTTGTTAGAAACGCGGCAAGAAATGCATGAAAGTCGTACATGTCGTCCGCCTATAACACAAATCTATGCGGATGTACAAAAATTAAGTAAAAATGTTATGCCCGATATTGAGACATATTTAAAAATAATAAATAGTCTATATGAAGGAGAATCGATATTTACTCTAAATGATGCCAGTGCTTTACGTGGTAAAATAGGTCAAGTTGCTGAAGCTATTGATATACTAAGTAAACGTATAATGGCCATTGCATGTGAGCCAGGAACACGTGAAGAGAGTTTGAAAAAAGCCATACGTTTATCATGCATACAATTGATAAAAGAAAAAATGCTTTCACTGCCACCTTTACCAAAGGAAGAGGAAATTCGAAAAATACAAGAACGCAAACGCATGGAAACTGAATTACGCATAGCAACTGAACGTAGACAAGCTATGGAAGCTTATGAACGATATGGTTTAGCAGCGGCAGCGGTATCATCAAATGCAGAGCAAAGTTTAAAAAGTGGAGATTACGCTCAAGGGGTATGTTGCAAGAGCTATTTTATAATAAATTTGAATCACAATTGTTTTTTATAAATATTTCTTTGCCTTGTTTTCTTTCAGTCCGATTTACGTTCTTTGGATAATTGGACTGCACATCAAATAAGTACAGCTGGGCTTGTACATAGCGATGATCCTTTAGTCGAACAGATTAATATTATTAAAGGCTATATAAAACAAGCAAGGCAAGACATGAATTTTGATGTTGTTGAAACATTAGAAATTAATTTAAGAGAATTACAAAAGGAATTTTATGAACGCCAAAGATCTTTAAGTGTTATACAACAAAATGAGAAAGAAAAACAAACTGCAAACCAACAGACTTAATAGATTTCTAGATTTAAAACACTCATCTAATCACTTAAATATGACACATTCCCTGAATTCGTGTACATCACAAATGTTCATAGATACATATAAAAAACATTAAAAGTATATAGATAACTTAAAGAATGCTTATAATTATAATTTTATAATTTATTATATTACTTAAAGAAAAATAAAAAAAAATATTTTCTTTTGTGAGAAACGAAAAATAAGTTTTGGCTTTTATTAATTTTATATTTAATATAAATGTGCAATATTACATTGTATATTTTCTTTTAGTCTAAATATTTGTGTCATTAACATTTACTTTTACAATAAATGTTATTAATAGCATGTATAAATAAAGTTTAGTTTAAGCAAAACGAATTGTATTTGTGTTTGAATATTTATTGACCGTTTTTTAATTTTTAAGCTTTAAGCCCAATGGAGGCTATTAAACCTTTAGCCTTCTCTACGTAAGCATTTGTAGCATCTGCACTTGACATACCCTTACGATTGTTCCAAGCCTCCCACTTGGCTTTACCCTTGAAGTCCAAGAAACCAGGTTTATCTAAAAAAAATGTAAAAATACAAAATATTTATTAATAAAAAATAACTTGTAATTAATATAAAGTAGTAAACGTTGCAGCGGTGCAGAGAGGCTAAACGGCAGATTGTTACACAAATGAATTAGCGGGATTGTACCCACTTTGAACAAGAGGATGGTTTTCAACGCACTGGCCCATCCTCAAACCTATGGGAAGTATAAAAATGTTTAACAAAGTAGCATGATTACTTTTTTAAAGATCTTCAGTAGTATACCCAATTAAACTTCAACAATAATTCAATAAGAATTTTGAACAAAATTTCATATTAACATTTCTTAACACACTATTAGAATAAGTCTAAATGAAAAAGACCCAACGAAAGTTACATGGTCTTGGTGAACAGAACTTTGAATTCATTTCAGTTTTTCCTTTTTTCTGTATGAAGATAATGGGTCGATTATGGATGGCAACAGAATTTTAGTTGCGTTGCCAGTTGCCGAAAATTGCATTACGTATTGCAACTGGCAACTAAAAATCTATTAATTTCAATTGCTATTTAGGCAACTATAAATTTCTAGTTTCCGTTTGGCAACGCAACTGAAATTCTGTTGCCATCCATAAGCGACCTAAAAATTGTTTTAAAATTATTTTTATAAATGCTGTTTACACTAATCAGAGAAACTGGGCGAAATAAAATGTTGCGAACTTTTTCTCAAAAATATGTTTTGTCCTTAAAAGAAATCTGTTTTATCTAACTTAATTATATATTTTTTTAAATCGTGTAGTTTTTAATAAAGTTAAATAGCTGTTAGACAGTCTCAGTGTAAGATTAGGGATCAACAAGACACCTAAAAAATGTACTATCTTTAGAATTATTGGTTCCAAAATATTATAAGCCATTTATTTGTTGCAATACCCTTTCAAGCATAAAGTAATCTAAAACAATTAACCTTTCAATTTGTTCTTATCAGTTTAACATTAAAAGGTGATAATTTGTAATCAGACTATTGGCATAGAGTAATTACAATTGTTTAACCGATGGTATGCAACATAATTAAATAATTCTAACTAGAAAAAAAAAATATATATATATATATGCATGTAGTAGTAGCTCACGTACCTGTGTTACAATCGCCTACAGTAGCCTGTTTGTATAAACTATACAATTCCAATAAATCGTTATCGGAGGGAGTGGTGTTCAAATTTTTTACATCTTCGGCAGCCTTATTGAATTCCTGTTGGAAAATAAAACTAACGATAAATTTAACACGTGGAAAATTTAAAGAAATTAAAAATTATGATAGGACAAAGTTCAATACTATAAGAAAACAACTATTTATACTTATATGCATAGGTATTATATGTTTATAATCTAAATGTAATGTATAAATATGTATAAAAATAAGAAAAAATTTAAATATACCTCTTGAGTGGCCATTTTAAAGTTGATTGATTTGAGATTTTTACTTGTGCGTGGTTAAACTGGAATTATTAAAAAAAAGATATTAATTTTAATTTTTTTTTTTTAGTCTGTTTATTAATAATTAACGATTTTAAACGGTGTATATACTATAAAGAAAAAATCGTCCGGTTTTATCTACTACACATTTAGGGGTCACACCACACATATTAAAGCCACTCCCTCAACTTTTAAAAAATTTCAAATAGTTATTGACTTATTAGCAACATCAATATAATTTGTAAAGTTTTCGGAGTGGGAGAAGAGTTGGAAGGAATTATGTAAAATTACTAATTATTATAAATTTCTCTCTTTATCCGCTACCAATTGCCACTTACCAGTAGATTACCTTTTCCTCTGTGTGAAAATTAGCCGGTTGTTATATTTTCTCGTCTTTTACTTTTTAATCTCATTTTTGATTAAACATTTAGTGTTGCCATATGAACTGAAAGATAATTTTCATCTATGTTATCAGAGTTCAACAGAATGTTAAAGTAATTAATTCTATGGAATGCATATTCACCACTTTTACTACCGCACACATTTATACAAATGGATCGATTAGCAAGATATTTTTTATGAATGTAATTCAAATTTATGTTTCCCATTATAGTTTATGACCCTTTAGAGTTTTTCTGCCAGCTTCATAATATTGTAAGTGTAGAACTTCTGTGTCTTATCGGAGAAAATATATATGAAAACATTCAATACCTGATAATTTGCTTAAAAATCGAATATAAAACAAAATGTACGATTTTTAAAGTTTTTTTTTAACTTCTAGCAAACATAAGTATATTTGTTATTATTTTTATTAGTAGTATCTATAGTACTTTCAAAATACAATTCGTTTTAATTTCATTTGACAAATTAAGTTAACTCTGATTAAAACTTACATTTTTATAAAATTGACTATCTTTTTTCTAAGTTGTAATATTCGTTTCATTCTTAATATCACTTGGCATCATGTTATATAGGTTTAATTCTTTACTAAATAGCGATTTATGCATTGCACTAGTGTTTGTTCTCTGTGGTCTAAAATTTAAGGCAGCCGTGATATTATACAGTAGAACTTCACCAACATATCTTATTTTTTCGATCAGGTACTCTGGTGCACAACCCATTTTCATTTTCTGAATAAGAAATATTGTATTGAGCTGCAGTCTCTGTTTTATAGTAAGCCATTTCAATATGTCTAAACATGTTTTAAAATTGAGCGCATAGCTTTATTATTATTATATGCATAGTTATTTACTTTTTAAATGTTATTTTCTTAACCCGGCAACACAGTAAATTTCCAAAGTCTGGTACCTTCCTGTGAATAAACAGCGGTGGTATAAATACAGATATCTGCAACACAGTAAAAATCAATATTTGTTTTCCTACTTCAATAAAAAAAAATATTTTTGCGAATAACAATTTTCGACAAATAAAATGGCAAGTATTAAAAGTTTTATAGGCAAATGTTAATTTATTATATTATTTGAATAACAGGTCTTACTAAGAGATGAAAGAAATACAAACATCAACAGTGATAATAATGAAAGTGGTGATGAACAGAACTCAGAGAAATGCTGTCATCCGGAAACTCACAAAAAGGATGAGAACCAAAAGCAACAACACCGCACAACTAGCCAAAGCACTAATGCAAATACAGAAGATAATTTAGAAGTTTTTCTGAATACGTTGATCCAGGCTTCTAAAAGAATTTGTAAGTGATTTTTAATTGAAAAACGCTCTTTCAATTAATAAACGAATACATTTCTTAGGGCAACATATAAAAAGAATTTCGCTTTTTGTTATGATTGATTTGGGAGGTTATCAATTATTTGACCGTGTGGCCCAGTGGTGTGTTCAACATCCTCAAATGGCGATTGTTATACTAGCAGGTGGCTTAGTAGCATTTTTACCCATGTTACTTTTTTTCACATTCGCCTTATCAACAATTGTTATGACCTTTACCGGATTTTTAGTACTTGAAGGTAATATCACCTCTTTAATATTTACAATGATGTTGCTTTAGATTTTGAGCACACCTTGTAACGGAAAGTTTAATTCCAACTTCTGTAGTCTAATTCATAAAAAACAAAATTTCTTTTAAATAGAAATATGAAATAATAATCACCAATATGCACAATATACATACACATATTAATAACAATTTTGTTAAATTGTTCTTTTTTTAGGAACATTGCTGACCATCTTAACAATGATTATGTGTGGTTTACTAGGAGCCTTGGCAGTGGTTTTACTCTTTTTCGTTCTAGTTGGTGTAGCCACATATTTTGGTGTTTCACGTGTTTATGATATGTATGGTAGTACAGAACTACAACGCACTGTATTAAGAAGCTTTATGCAAAGGAATAGTCGAAATAATAGTAACAATGCAAACGTAACTAATAACACAAATCAAACTTCTCAAAATGAAAACGTTATTAACTAAAACTAAACGTTAGCCTAATATAAATTGTCTTTGTGACATACATACGTATTTTGAATTCCAATATTATTTTCTTCTAAAAATAACAACTGAATTCCGTAAATAGTACAGGCATCACCAAAAACTTAATAAAAATTTGCTGACCTTTCTTTTCCATTGCATACATAAAAATCATAGTTATTTATAGTAATTATGTAAATTACTAATTTTATTAAAATTTTCCAATTTGTGAAATAAAAATCTCATATTGAATTACTACTATTAATTTTGTATTGTTTATCAAATTATTTTAAAATATATAAATGGTCTTAATTTTGTTACTAAAGTGTGTGAATTGATTAAAAGAAAAGAGGCATATAAAACACTAGACTATATTTAAAACATCAAAATTTTATTTTAAAATGCTGCAACAATGCTTACTCTAAATTTCTTAAACTTCAAAATTACACAAAATCACAGGAAGTATATACAATTTAATTATTTCCTTTTTCGGAAGCATATTCATCTTTGAAATTTGTGGATGCTTTCATATATCCATGCTAGGTATTTTATTTTGTCTAATTTTATAAGGCTGCGCTATGTTTTAATTTATTTAACCCTTATGTTTGCTCCAAAAAACATCTAATGCACTGTAAGATACCTGTGGAAGTTACGTAAGAAATAAGCAGTTTCTCACTAAATATCTAGGTAAAACGTCGACAAAGCTGAAAACAGATGTTTTGTATAACACATCTTATTAAAAATTCCAGTTATTGTATACATATGTTTTTTAATTTTTACGTATAAATTAATTTTAAATTAAACAGCTTTTTGCCTGAATGTATATAAATCTGACGTTTGTAATACATATTTAGTACAAATGCAAAATTGGTGATTCCCCTTTGAGAATACAGAGAACATATGTATATCTGAATACATGCTGTCAAAACCTGAAAAATATGCCATACAAATATTTAGGGCTTACGATAAACGTAACTCTTTTGCATGGCCAATTGTATACCGGTAAACCACCAGAAGGTGAGCGAAAAATTAAAATAGGTGAAAAAACAGTTTTAGATTTGGTTTTTCCCCATAAAAACTCGGGAAGAAACGTGACGACAGACAATTTTTATGTTTGGAAATAGGAATTGCTTTGAGTTCATGGAACTTGTTCCTATGTGCCAAAGAAGAAAATGGCAATATTCATGCTAACAGCAAGCTGAATCTAATGTGGAATCGAATACATTAGAAACCGGAAATTATAACACATTACAATAAAACTAAAGGAGGTGTTGATAATATGGATAAATTATTTGGCGAATTAAACGTGCAAACGCAGAACAGCCAGAAGCCTTAGAATCATATATTAGATATATACATACGTATATGGAATTTAAGCATTTGTGCCAGGAAAATATAAAACAACGTGCCAAAAATACAAGTGTAGGTTTACAGTCGTCGGCGGCAGCCGCAATCAAAATTTTGTATACAGAAGGGTTATGAATTATAACATCGCCCATAAAAACAAGGGACAAAAAGGGTTGTATACCAGTAGTAGCAAGTTGGCACGTATGTTCTTATCTACGTATGAAGAAGAGAGAAACTCGTAAGGCTTGTTTCAGCTATTCAAGTCAATCTGCAATGAACAGTCGAACAATGTGTACCAACTGCTTGACAGATCTGCCGCATTTCCACATGAAGCACGTACAGATACCCGGGTGCCTTGGTTGTGATAAAATACAAAAAAAAAATTGGTGTACGGCTGCAAAAATACTAAATTTTTGGAGATTAATTATTCTCAGGAAGTTTCAGATATGCATATTATCAATTTTATCGAAAAAACATTGGTTGCAATTGCTAAAGGTACCCGGGACCCTAGGTGCGCACATAAGGTTAAACTAATTTTTTTGTCTTCTACAACTACCGAAAACACATTGGAAACATTTTTATTCATTTAAATTTTCTTACAACAAAATATCAAAATTTAGCGTTTTTCCAGCTTCTTTGCTAAGCCGTTTCGACACCCAAATACTATTGTTTATCGAATAAACTGCGTCGTTTTGAAGTCGACCGACTGTGATTTATAGTGTTCGCCTCGATTCGTCAGTTGTCTATTCGTTTTTTGTCTCAACGAAAAATTTAATTTTTTTTAAGTAAAAAGTGGTCTAAAAATACAATTTTTTTTATAAAATTGTTAATTTTCATTTACTAATTGGTAAGTAATAGTAAAACTGTGAAAATTGTTAGAAATTAAGGCTCTAAATAAGTCTGAAAAAAGGGCAAAAGTGACTTCGTGATTTTATACGCGTGTGCGTGTGTGAGTGAATGTATACTGCTTCTTTTGTTGATTCGAATTGGTATTGAAGGGTGTGGTGAATTGTTAATTTAAAGTGTGTATTGCTTGTGTTTACCAAAATGTTTTGTTTGTTTTTTCTGTTAAATAAAATATACATATAAACAAATGCATTTATTACTATTTTAATTTATAGCTCTAAATAAAAAAACAAATAATAATCTTTCTGTGTTTACATATAAAAGTAAATTAAAATTTTTGTGTGTAAATTTCTTGAGGGAAAAATTCCTTTTTCAAAGTGATGTTTTTCAGATACAATTTATTTTTCCTGCATCTGTGAGAAAATGGTAAATATCCACGTTGAGAGAGGGAGAATGTGTAAGGTGCATTGGCGTCTGTGTTGCCACTAAAAATTTCAATTCTACCAAAATTTCTTCAAAAATCTACAAAACCGATTAAGACCTATCAAATTATAAAAACCAATACATATATCTTAGATGAATAAAATTTTGTACTAACATCTTTACATGTGTTGATATACTATGAGCTTCAAACTAATGTTCACACTATCATCGTCCACATTTTAGTTCTCATTTAAGTCTCAAAATATGATAAATTTAAGTAGTACTGTTTTTTATATATTTATATGTTGCTTAAATAACAGCGTATTCTGCCATTCCTCTATTATAACGAATATTTTAGGATATTTGTGCATTAGAGGATTAATGATAAAAATTCTCTCGAAAACGCTCGGTAGAGTTTAAATTCGGGTATTAGGAAAGATGTTACTTAAAACTGCGACGTGAAGTGGTATTAAATTATGATTCAAATACCTTTAGAAAATCTATTTCATTCATGGTTCTTTCTATTAAAAGTAAACATGTATCTCAACTCTCAGTCACATTCACACACTATTACTAAAACCTCCATCGGGCTTAACTGTGTGAATTTTGTTTGTAAAGTTCGTTTTGAGTTCTCTATATTTTTGTAAGTTTCTTCTGCCCAAACACATCAAATTAGTTTTCATCTTTAATTAATCAAGACGTCACTTGTGATTTGTTGAGTCGCTTCTTTATAGGAAATCTAGCGTATAAACCGCTTACATGTAGTTATCGACTAATACTCTCTAACGCCAGCATCTGATGCAGCAAAAATTTTTGATACTTCAACATCAATTAACAATTCGAAAATAATAGTAATTTTTTTAAATTGTCAAACTTTTTCAAAATTCTATTTAGCCTACCGTCGTACCCAAACGAAAAATATTGTACCAATTTTGGTAAAATTTTACTAAGAGTGGCAACACTGATTTGCAACTGTTTTTGGGTAGATGGTGAAAAATATTCGAAAAATTTAATATTCTTAATTATGTAGTTGTTTAGTGTCATAATTTAGTCATAAAATAGAATGTATGATGGTACATCGAAAACATTTCAATTTTGACAAAAAATTAAAATATAAAAAAACTTATTTATTATGATATAAAAAATCTTATTTTATATACATATAGAAAATACAAAGTAGTAAATATCTATACATTGAAGATGATAACTGTCAGTTTTGGGTAATAATAGTCTATTCGATAAACTTTTATATGTAATGTATGCATATACCTATCTATAAGCGACTCTGGTTTATAAAAACCAAATATAAAAACTTTGCCGCCAGCGCTACTGGTGTTTGCTAACAAGTCTTCTAAAATAACAACAACGATAATTAAAATCAAAACAGTAAGAAAGGGAGCAACGAAGAAAGCCTTTCACTAATAGCAATAATGATTGCCACAAATGCAACAAAAAACAACAAAACCAGAAAAATTGTGGAGTAATACCACTTCTTTTAACTTAATATCTGTTTAGCTGCTGTTGCTTTGCTGCCAAAGATGCCAGATAAACTAAAATTCAAGAGTCATTAATATGGCTATTCAAGATCTACAATAATTCGTCCATGCTCCAATTTCACACAAATTAATTTTTGTTGCGCAGCTCGAGTGGTAGAGAGAAAATAAAAGCGGTAATATGTGCGAATTTATGCAAACTTTTCATATAATAAATATATTTTTTGTCTTTCGTGTTAAAACGATAAATTTGAGAAAAAAAAGGCTTAAACATATTTTTGGTAATTAAGTCAAATCTGGCAACTATTAGTGCTATGGTTATTGCTTCTTCTGTTAGTGTCGACATCGAAGTTTGGTGTGTTTTGTTAGTGCTTTAGCTACATACAGTTTAATTTGTGTACACCGTTCTCTGTTACGTTTTGTCTTTCATCGTGTAATGGCTAAGTTTTTCCGTCAAAAGTTATATTAACCAAGGAAAAAAAGATTACTAACACAGAACTAAGTGAAAGAATACTTTATTAACTTAAAAAAATAAATAAATTATTTAAGGTAAATAATAATTATGTGTTAAAAGAATTAACAAAAGGTGATCGATCATACCCGTTTAAGTTAACAAATTATATATTTTGTATACTCTATACTGTGATAAAAAGAAATGAGAATGAAAAGAAATGTCTTCTCGTTAGTTTCGTTTTTATGGATTTTTAATCGGGTCTTGTTATTTCTGTGTTGCTTAACAAGTAAACGTATATGTGTATGTACATGGGCATGTATGCATATTTTGTATAGCATATATACCACACAAACGCAAATGCATTTATACTACAAATGCACGCTTATATTTATATTTCTTGTATATTTACAAAAATTTCATTTATCAGTTATCTTCTTCATTCTTCTTTTATTGTTGTGTTTTAAGTTTTGTTTTGTTTTTCGTTATTATTTTTGTTACAGCTTTAAAAGGAAATATTTTTGGAATTACTAATGACATGCTTGGGTATTTGTTTATTTTACGTGTTTTCTTTTTATGTCGGTTCGTTTTTCCTCTTTGTGTGTTTTAAAAAATTCAGTTCAAAGCTTTTATGTTCAAGAATATTAATTTTTTTATTCTTTAATAATGAATAGCCATATAAAATATTTTAACAGTAACTTAATTCTGTTTAAAAATGTCGATATGCTAGAATTTATTACAATTAAAAGAAAAACTACACATTACACGTGTAAACATTTGTTTAATTATAATGAAGAAAAAACGACAAACTACACACTTAAAGTAATTGAGTGGTTTAATAGTCCAACACATCATTAAAAGGTTTATCAATGAAAAAATAATGAAAATAATAGCAAATTAGCACTCGATAATATATTTAATGATACAGATAAGCTTGTATCCGAAGTTGGAATTGGAAGCTGAAAAACACTTATTAAGCTCTCCAATTCAGAAACATTTCGAAGTTCTGCGAGAAACTAATTTCCATCGCCAGAGTGCTCGAAACAAGCCGTTGACCGAAAACCATATAATATTGTAAAATAGTGTAGTAGTGTTCTAGAAGTAAGTTATGTTTGCAGGTGGATATAGTCTCTCAGATTGGAGATGCAAGGTGCAATTCAGGAGTAGGAAATTTGATTTTATCGAAGGATCTGCTTAAGAAAAATATACTACAAAGTCTGGAGAAGCTTAGGATTGCGGATCTATTTAGATTTTATCAAGAGAATGTTCATAAACAGAAGTCTGATATTATGAAGAGTTGGCTTAACTGATACTGCGCTCTGAACCTGTGGTCAGAGCTTGAAAATAAAGTTTGCAAGCGCAATGTTTCCAATTCTTCAGAGAGAATACTTTACCCTATTAGAGAAATGGTAAAAATTAGTTCTGATTACACCAATGTGTTGACAAACTATGGAACCCCGCCTAAAAGCTGCCTCCATCAAAAAGTACGCGTCACTAATTACTATATTTAATTATTAGTATATAGTTGGAAGACTGACTGAAATATAGTGGATCATTTAAGCTGTAAGCTCAAAAAAGTGAAATACTTATATTATTACTATAGTAATTCTTCCCGCGTTGCTGGGAGCCTTTGTGTTGTATATCAATAAAATGTATTCCTCATAAGAAAAATTTAAAGGAATGGTTAAAACTAATATCATTTAGACTAACTCCAGAAACAGCCATTCTAACCGTTCTTTAGATATACAAAAATCAATATTTACTTTGTATGGAAGGTTCTATTACCACTCATCCAATTCCGCCAATTTTTTGAATGCTGGTTAGTATTGATATAAAAACTCTCATTATTACCGTTTTAAAGATATAGACATATAAATAAAAATTTTATATGGGAGTGGCGCTACCCAATTGAACAAGAACCACAGTGAAAGTGCATACAGTTTGTCAAGAAAATCTTTTTACATAATGAAAAAAGAATTGGATTGGCTTTTATTATTAAAAAGAATAATTAATTAATTTCATCTAGATATTAGCTAACAAATAACATCAAAAAGGAAAAAAAAGAAAAAAATTAATTGAAAAATAAGATAAAAAATCAAAAAAACTGTAGAATTTTGTTGGCAAGAAAATGTTTTTTACATACTAGCATAATATTAGGTCTGTTTTAGTACTTTTCCAGCAAAGTCTGGTAAAAATTACTCAATAAGAAATTTACAGAGAGTAAGACAAAATCTACTCTCAAAAATAAAAAATATCTAGAAAAGTACGCAAACGGAAGTCAAGTAGGAATTAGTAAGATAGTGAAGACAGCTGATTGAGGTATAAAAAAAGGAAATAAATAAGTTTAAATAAGTAATAAGTAATAATAATAAGTAAATAATAAATAATAATAAGTAAATAAATAATAAATAAATAAGTTTACACTTAATCTTTTTTATTATTTAAAGAAATAAATTTTAATTTATTTTAAAAGGTTTTTTGTTTTTTAACATATGCTTTTCTATCAGCTGCTTTTTATTTATCTTACAAACTTTTACTGGCAAACATTTATCAAGTAAAAACCAGTAAGTTTCTTTACATCGAAATGCCATTTTACACTCTTTTGTTCTTCTCTCCTTACTGAGTATTTGCGTAAACAAACACAATCCAGTAAAAACTTTTAAAATTTTTTGCAAGTTTTAAAAAATTTTTGAGTACGCAAATATTGAGTTGCAAGATAATATTTTGTATGGCCAACATTGGTATCAATTACAACTTAGAGACGCCTTTTCAGGAACAAAATAAAATTTTGCACACATTCCTTTGTAATTTTATCCCATTCTTTCACAATTACAGCCCCTAATTCACATTGGTTTTTGAGACGCCTCTTGGCAGTACTTCTTTTGAGATAAGTCTATAAATTTTCAATTGAGTTTAAATCTGGACTCTAAGAGATCCTAAGAAAATAGCCTCTTGTTTTGGGTTATTATCCTGATAGAACTTAAACTGCGGCTTTCCATTAGTATAAAGCCAATTTTTTTTAGCACTGTGAATTAAATGCCACTTTAATATGTCCAGGTATTAACTCGCATCAATATTGTTCTCAATGAAACAAATTTCTCCTACTCCCTTAGTAGATATGCACCCCAAAACCATTAGCGAAAGTTCTTGATAGTCTGCATTTTGAATTGTGTTTCGACTTTCCAACGCTTTTAAGGGTTTCTTCCATACTTCATTAGAGCCATACTTCATTAGGGCTCAAAACACTCGCCTTTCTTTGCGTTGAATTGTAAGCAGTGGTTTTTTAGCGCTGCTCTATATAAAACAGTCGTTCTTTTTCAAGACTTGTCTTAACTTTTCATGAGAAACTCTCACGCAACATTCTTCTCTGAACTCACCAGAAAGTGGTCTTGTGGATACCAAAGAATTTTTGTCCACATTTCTTCGTAACACGCTTTTTGTTTACTTCTAATTATTACGTGAGACCTATGGTGAATGTATTAAATTTAGCCTAATTTCGTTTTTAGCGTCTTTTAAACTTTTGACATAGTTTGTCTTCATATTGAGAACATTTCAGGTAATGTTTGACCTTTTTCCCGACCGGGTGACTATAACAAACCAACTTTTTTTTACATCCGACACTGTTCTATTGTGAGGCATTTTAAAGTCTCGTATATTCAGCATTTATTTGATAATAAAAATAAAAACTTTAAACGTTTCAACTGTTACTTGACCAATGAAACAAAACAATAATTTTTTTTTTTTTTGGAGAGCAAAATCTACCAGATTAAAAAAAAAAAAAACATAAATTGTAAAAACATTTTCTCGACAACAAAATTTTTGACTTTATTTTTTAAATTATTTAATTGTTGTGTTCTTTTGCTGATATTCGTTAGTTACTAATTAGATCATTTATTTTAATTAATAAAAAATATTCAAAAAAATAAATCAGGAAATCCGTTTTTTAATTATAAAAGTATATATATATAAAGAATATATATATATATATATATATATATATATATATATATATATATATATATATATATATATATATATATATATATATATATACAATATATAGGTATGGTATATATATATACCATATATAGATATGTATATTTTTTCAATAAATATATGTATGCAAAATAAAAATTTCGACGTATGTGTGTGCTTTTTTTCTATGACCAAAAACAATCGAAAAATGTAAATTTTTTTAAATGACTAATCTAAAGACAATTCAATTACCGATAAGTGGATTTTATAAAAATTTGAACCCACGTTAGGTCAAAATTAAACTTAAAAATGTATATGAATAAAAAAACTTGCATTGATAGAAAAGCATCTTTTATGAACTTTTTCTATTAGCATTCTAAATGGTAACAGATTTTTAATTGATATACATACTTTAAACCGAATTTACATTTTAACAGAATCTAATACTAGATTTCGATCAAAATCTGATATTTCAACAGTATATACTTCAAGAAATGTCGAAATTTTAGTTTAAACCTAGTGGATTTAGTGATGCAATTCTGTTTTTTGTACTAAAAATACAACACAAATGAAGAAAAAATTACAGTTGGATTAAAAAAAAAAACAAATATGTATTAAAAGTTATTGTTTGGTACAGATATTTGATATTAATAATGTTACAGTTTGGTATCAAAGACAATGCAAAAAAGTAATTTTTTCTTTTTTGTCAGTAATATGGCACTAACATTTTGCTAAAAATATAGTGTAAACGCACTAGATTTCGAGCAAAATTTCAAACTTAATTGACTAGATTTAATGGTAATGTAACTTGGGTAAAGAAACCAACCAATTTTTTTATACTTTCTTATTATTGTCTTTAATCTATTACAAAAGTGTCGAAACACGACAATGGCTGCGTCAACCATGGCAATGATGAACATTTTCTGACTTATGCAAATAAATCGTGCCCAGAAACTTTTAGTATTACCTTCTAATGGCCAAAAAATAGGATAAAACCGAAACAATACTAAGTATTCTTAAAAGAAATAATTTGTATGGAAATTCTATAATGAGCTTCAAAATAAGATTATAAAGTCTTGTTTGCAGATGAAGTTTATTTTAAATCAATCTGATGAACGCTTATATATTTGTAGAAATCAAATCAAAAGCTAATAAAAAGCACTTTCAGTGAAATCAAAATTATTATTTATTCTAATTAGGAATGTGCTGAAAGGAATTTAAAAGATATAGTTTAATACAAGAAACAATGAATGGTTGATTTACAATTATCAAGACATAACATAAGAAACAAATATGTAACTAAAATATTTTTACTTTTTTTATTTACAGGTGTGGTGTAAAACGCCTAAATCACCAAAATGAGTTACATGCCAGCACAAAATCGTACAAGTAAGTACATTTTAATAAACTACATATTTTTTTCTCATATCGCACACTAAAGTATGTATGTACAGTCACAACTATAAATATTGAAATGTACGGGAGAGGTAAAAAACTGTTTTAAAAACATTGTTGTATAATTAAATTAATCGGTTATGAAGTAATAGTTTGTCATTACTAATCTATGACAACGTTGACCGTAAGTTTGATTTGCTACGTTACAACTATGGTGTCAAAAATGCCACGTCTAATGGAAACTTTAGCTGATTATATTCGAGCGACACAAGTAGCGTAACAGTATTTTACTATTTAAAGAACACAGATATGGAAACGAAATTTTTGTGGTTATTAGAGGTTTGATCTTACTCACTTATATTTACTGGATATTTACAACCTTAATTGGTAAATAGCCGAGTATATGGAAGCCCAAGATCATCGACGCGCACAAGGTCTTCTTCAGTTAGTCACACCAAGTTTCAAAAGATGTTAATCGTTCAGGTCTTTCCAACGGAGTTTTGGTGGCCCTCTCTTACGTTGACCTTCGGGTTTCCTATCAAACACCTTCCGAGCTTGGAAATTTTTACTCATGCGCGCAACACGTTTCAGCCAACGCAATTGTTGCACATAGATACGCTTAACCACTATGGTATCGGTATATACTGCATACAGTTCAGAGTTCATCAGGCATCTATACTCGTTATTTAGGACAACAGGTACGTATATTCTGGAGAGAATCTATCTCTCGAAAACTCAAGAAATCGCCACATCAGCCTGTGTCATCATCTACGATTCGGCACCGTACAGCAAAACAGGTAAAATTAACGTCTTGTACATGTGGAGTTTTGTTCTTCTACTCAAGGTCTTATCACGAAAATTCTTACTAAGTTCATAATAGCATCTGTTAGCAAGCAAGATTCTCATTTTTATTCCCAGACTGATATTATTGTTCTTGTATATGGCGGAACCGAGATAAACGAAATTATTCACTTCAAAATTAAAGTTATTTATGTCTAATGATGGTCCAATGCGCGTGTACTGCTTGTCAGTGAAGACCATTAACTTCGTCTTGCCCTCACTCACCAGTAGTCCTGCTTTAGCTGACTCTCTCTCAATTCTGGAAAATATCGACATGACCTCGAAAATTTCGACCTATTATGTCGATATCAGCAGTATATGCGAGAAGCATGTGGATCTTGTTATAAATTGTGCCACTGGTATGCACCGCTGCATCTCTTACTATTTTCTCCATTACAATGTTTAAAAGGCAGTAAGATAGACTGTCCACCTGTCTGAGTCCTCTTAGTAACAAAAAAGGCTATTTTGAGTTGTAAATTACATAGATAAACTAAATTCATAGAATTTATTTTAATCTCCATTTTTATGTAACTTTTTATATTTATATTTATAAATATATAAATACTAAATTTCTTTTAAAAAACAATAGCCAGGTTACTACTATGATACTGAATCTACTAATTTCATCCCTAACTTTAGGTATTCGTAAATCCCGATGAATGCCATCATTAGTCACATATCAAGGAACACTTGCAATTGTTCTTATGGTCTCAGACTGATATCGATGTTTTCATTATTTGACTCACTTGCAGTTCTTCATATTGTATTCCATATGCCCATTAATATAATATTTGAAAAAAGATGTATTTTATGACAATTGCGTTTTTTTACATCAATTCAATCTCTATCTTTAATTTTCAAGAAATAATTAATTAAACATACCATATATTTGAAAAAAAAAGAAAAAAACTTTTCAGAGTCTTTTTATCATGTAATAAATAACAGCATATTATCATAGAAAATAATTCATTTTATACACGTACTGAAGCCAGTAGGAGAAACTTTTCCAATAACAAAAATTTTTTCCTATCTCGACTTTTTTGTAATCATACTCATCCAACGCTTGATTGCATATTTCAAACTAATTTTTTTTTTTGCCAACAAAAGTCGTATAATAAAAATGTTTGAACTAGTTCAAATTTAAAAAAAAAATGTGCAAAAAAGCCATATTTTTCTTTAATGTCGGGGATTGAAACTAAAGTGAAGTGAGTGGTGCACTCATAGACTTAATAGAGCTGCTGCAGTATTAGGACAAACATATGCTTATTGCGAAAAAAGGCATGAAGAATAAAACTAAGCTAAAAAAGGAATAAAAAAAATGGATTTCAAATGTAATAATAATAATTTTGTGTTCTTTTTCTTTGAGATTTAACACGCGCTACCATATGGCCAATACTTTTTACAGCCACCCACCACTTAAAACCACCACTGCCATCAACATTAAAAAAGATTGCTTCAAAACATACAATTTCTCATTGTTGATGTACATTTCTTTTTTTTAAATTACATCCATACGTACGCATGTATATATGTACATATAAATATACATATATGAACGTACTTGATGCTTTTGTTGATGGAGATATTATGTATGGTATTGTTCGTCTTTAATTTGGTGGCGGAAATGCTGACATTTAGTATAACGAGAGCAACTAATCTTTTTTATTCAGAATTAATATTCTTACAATATGATTAAAGGTTCAATTAGATGTGACTTAAGGTAAAGCCATATCCATAACCGTAAACTTGATGGGTATTTAATTAATGGTAACACCCTACAACGCCATAACAATAACCGTAAACGTAGATATATGAATTTAATTTTGATTTTCTGTCATAACCATAAACATTACGACACCACTAATTGATTGAAGGAAATGTGCTTATGTTTTGGCTACAGTTACGACTTAACCAATTCTTTTTTATCAGGACTTGTACACAACCTGTTCAGTTTTACGAACATTTAAATCCCGTCGGAATTTAATCTTTGGCGGTAGAAACAAGTTTATTACATCGTCTAACTTACCTCTTTTTAAAATTGCACTTAACCCATTTGCATCATTTGACGGAATAATCCGAAAACAAAAATTGACTATCACTGGGAGCGGACGAATCCGCATACATTACACACATTATTTGTTTTCAGCTTATGAGCCATCGTTAAAGTGTGCGGTAAACAAATAAAGAATTTTGTTTAAAATAGTATTTTTCTTACTTTTCTGGTTGTAAGTTCAAAATAATAAAATATTAAAAAATAATCTTGGTATCGATAACGTTTAGCTGCGCAAGTCGGATTTTGAGTAAGTTTGCGGATTTAAAGCGAATATGTACATGGGTTAAAAGGAATTTTGAAAATTTTGTTATTTGAAAAGTTTATAGTTGGTCACGCTTTAAAAGAAACTGCTTATATATTTTGAATAATCTGTATTGTAAGCCTTTTTATTAAAAAAAATAATAAGAAAAAAAAAAAAACAATAAAGTCCTGGGTTCTTTTTGGATGTTAGACAAGTACAGAGTTTATCAACAATAAATGCTTTTTTCAACAATTCTTTTTCTTATTTTTATTATAAATATATATTTCAAGACATTTCGATTCTACTCGACTCACGTAGCACCACGTTCGAGGGACTTTCTTATCTGTTGTTTTATCAATAATGTAACACTTTACTTTGGCTTTTATTTGGAATAAAATATTTCTTTACTTGCTTAAGAAACATAATTTGGTTTGTGTGTTCGTTGTTATTCGTGTTTACTGAAATGCATATTAATTTCGTTGTTAAAAAACCAGCACTTGGCATAGAAAATAAAAAAAGGAAATTAAAAATTGCTGTTTAAGCATTAATGCTGCTTTTTACTACTTCAAATATAATTAATGCAGTTCATTTAAAGATAAAAGAGATGATAACAAAAGAAATATTGAATATTGTTAAAATTTTAATTTTTTTTGTGTCAAAGGATATGTCGGAAGCAAGCTTTTTAAAATTGTTTGTTGAAATTTCTTATATTTTTTTACAATTTTTTTTATGCACTGTTATAGACTAACGCTTCAAGTTTTGATTTTAAAGCATTATTCTTTCATCACAGTTGGGTTGGACAGTTTACTGATATAGTTTAATAAAACTTATTTGAATTTGTTATATTGTATTTGTTTTCTCAGCAGGATTACATTTGTTTTTGGTACTAAATATGTCAACATCAGTGCTCAATTTGCTTATTTATTTGATCTAAATACAATGTAAATACAACATATTGATGATTCCGTCTAAATAAGATTCTATTTTTTACAAATCATTCTGTTCATCTTACTGCAAAAGACTATGATGAAGGGATGATTTTATATTGATGGTGGAGATGTTTTAGACATGTATTTTTTATTTTAATTTTATGTGTGGACACGATGAGCCATGTAGATGATTTGTGTTGACATTTAATATTGTTGTTATATTTACCATTATTATTATTAATTTTTGTAGTAAACGGAAACGTGCAAATTGTGTTATTCATTTGTGATGAAAAAACAAAAAACGAAAATTTATAATTTTTACTGGTAAAAATAGGATTTTTAAAAATGGTGGAAGAAAAATTGTTAAAATATAGTTAAATGATTTAAGACAAATTAAAAGTTCTCGTTAAGATATGTTTCATTGAATTATAAACACATTTAAATATTTTGTTCAATTTTGTTTTCTTGGTTTTAAATCACCTAAAATGAAACTTCAATGAAACTTACCGTTCTATACATTTTCATGCATCAACAACATTTATCTGTTACTATTAGACCATGTAAAACGAACTTTTTTGTTGTCTGACTGATATTAAATCCCTTTTCATTTCCAGTCTATGGCTTGTGAAGAATATCTTAACCAAATTCTTTTGTATACATATATATGTAAATGTATTCTTTTGAAACGGCAACAATTTCATGGTATATCACTATTTTTTAATATATCGCGGCTATGTTTGTCATATAAACGTATGTCCATGCTTATGTGTACTACATGGATTGAAAAGTCACTGTTAAAAGAATTCTAATATTTTTTGATTCTAATGACCACAACTTTCATTGATGGTGCAGTATGAATTTAAAGCAGGTACATAAACACCGCTATTCTGCGTTTCGATTATGTCTCCGTATTTAGTTACGTTTCGATCGAAAACGGTATCCAAAAAAAAAAAAAAGATTCGAAAGAAAAAGAAGCCAATAATGTTCTCAAAAGCATAGGAGCATGTGAGATAGAAATAGAAAAACATATGCTGCAAATTGTAACAAAAACTCAAATGCAGGGGGTTCAATAAGAAAACACCTTTTGTTTGTCTTTTTCATGCAATTGGACAAGCGTAAACTTATATTTTAATAAAATTTTTTACATTTTGAACTTTTTCACTTTGTATTAAAAAAACAAGATTAAATAAAATAGTAACAAATTTTAGCCAAAAAAAAAATATTTGTCTTAAAAAAAACAAAAATCGAAAAAAATTGAAGAGAATAAAAACAGAATACCAAATTTGCTAAACAGAGAAAACTTCGATTCGAATCGAAACGCAGAATAGGTGTGATAGTAAATGTCTATAGCTATAATTTTGATTCTTATTATCTTCAAAAAGTGTATTGGAATTGGAGTTTAATGATCCGTATACTTTAGCGCAATTGTTTAATTCTCTGCTCAAAATAAAGCATCACATTTGGAAAATAGTATTAGGTGTATAACTTAAAAACACGTTTTATTGTTTGCAATTTTTTTGCGTTTATGGTAAAACATGTATCGCAGGTCCCACATTTTCACGTGATACACCCAATATGAAAACTATTTAAAAATACAATAATTGTTCTTTTTATATATTCAGTCAATTATAAAAATCTAATTCCATATTTCAAAAATAAAGCTGATTGTTTTTGTACTAAATTTATGTTTTTTTATCTGTGTTTTTAATTTCTGCCGATTAAAGCCGAACAACTCTAATATTCATGTAGTTTAAAATGTCACTACCGTTGATTGTATGATGTTTTATACTTTGTATAATTTTTAATCCTGCTGATTTTATACCACCATGCAATTAGAGTATTTTTGTTCTCTTTATATAAAGTACTAGGTAAAACCCGGTGTTCTTCGCTACCCACATCTTAATTATTATGTTAAATGCTATCTTAGTTAAATTTTTACCCTTTTTCCAAATTTTGTCTCCTTCCAGTCAAAATCCAATCAATTGACTATGAAGTCAATCAGACCAAATTCTGAAACAATTTGTTTGTGAGGTCACACGCTCACCTGCCCAATTCCGCCAAATTTTTGACTGATAATTTGCATTGACTATGATGTCATTCAGACGAAATACTGACTCTAGCTTTTATTTAGTTTGTATAGGAGGTACCACGCCAACTTGTGTAATTTCCCCCACTTTTTGTCTGGTGCTTTGTATTTACTATGAAGTCAATCAGACCAATTTCTGAAACCTTAGTTGTAACTGTTTCAAGATGTAGTATAATCAATCTAATTTGTGTGGGAGGTAACACTCCCACTTTTTGACTGATGATTTGTGTTGACTGTGAGTCTATTTGTGGCAAATTTAGAGAATCTATATATATACTATACTTCCTTTCAGACATAGAGAGATATAAAAAATTAAAGAAAATTGGTTCTGCCGTTTAGCTGTCCGTCCATAAGGCACACACAAACAAACCAACAAAAAACATACAAACACATTTTATATATGTATAAGATATAATATTCTCACTACTAATACTTGCTGCCGTCGTTTTTCATTTATGCTTCTTATTATTGTTGAATGTTCATTTTGTGGAAAGTTTGGTGGTGGTAGTATATATAAAAACATGTAAAAGCATAAAGTACACAGACATTGACTTTTTAATGGCTTAAAAATGTCGTCCGGTCCATCACATCTAAAATTTCTTGTCCTATAGCAATATGCTTTAATGATTTTTTCCATTTACTTTATGTTAAAAAAACAAGTATACTTCCAAAAATGGCATATTTTTTAGTCGAAAAAACATCTCCATTTTATGTTCAGTCGCTATCCTTACAAATGTATTTCAATTTCTATTGATTTCTTTAAATCAAATATAAGGAGTAAGAGTTGATTTCAAATATATTTTATTTTGCTTTACCCGCATGCAGTAGTAGATGATATTTTATAAGAGTTTATATAGATTTTTTTGTAATTTTCAATAACTTTAATGCATTCTCTTTGTATTTAGATTTTCTTTTGATACGAAAAACAAACATCCCGTCTCAAAATGATTTTATTTTTAATCACATTAAATGTGAATCTTTATCTCAACTCCTTCTAAGGATGAAGACTAATACATTTATTTCCTGTGGCAGAATTTTAAATTTAGAAAATAAATAATAATAGTATTTCCAACGATATAATTATAATTTCAAGTAAAGACAAAAATTTTGTGCAGGTACATTCTTTTGTATTTTGTTCAGTATGCAGCATTTTAAAACATGTTTATGTAAACATATCGATTTTTTATCAACACGAAAAGTTTTAAAAGTTTGAAGAATTTTAATTATATTCGTTTTTCTTTTCTTTAGTGTCTCACAACAATCAATATAATCCACCGGATTTGCCACCGATGGTTTCATCTAAAGAGCAAACCCTTATGTGGCAGCAGAATTCGTATTTAGTAGATTCTGGTATTCATTCAGGTGCCGTTACTCAGGCTCCATCGCTTTCCGGTAAAGAAGATGAAGAAATGGATGGTGATCCACTTATGTTTGATTTGGATACTGGTTTTCCACAAAACTTTACACAAGATCAAGTAGATGACATGAATAGTCAATTGAGCCAGACACGTTCGCAACGTGTTCGTGCAGCCATGTTTCCCGAAACATTGGAAGAAGGTATTGAAATACCTTCGACACAGTTTGATCCACAACAACCGACTGCTGTGCAACGTTTGGCCGAACCATCACAAATGTTGAAGCATGCTGTTGTCAATCTTATAAACTATCAGGATGACGCTGAATTGGCAACACGCGCTATACCGGAATTAATAAAATTGCTCAATGATGAAGATCAAGTTGTTGTTTCCCAAGCAGCCATGATGGTACACCAGTTGTCGAAAAAAGAAGCTTCGCGCCATGCTATTATGAATAGTCCACAAATGGTGGCAGCTCTCGTGCGCGCCATTTCGAACAGTAACGATTTGGAGAGCACTAAAGCTGCTGTTGGTACTCTTCATAATTTGTCACATCATCGACAAGGTCTCTTGGCTATATTCAAGAGCGGTGGTATACCAGCTTTGGTGAAACTTCTGTCTTCTCCAGTTGAAAGTGTTTTATTCTATGCCATCACCACTTTGCACAATTTATTATTGCATCAAGATGGTTCTAAAATGGCAGTTCGTTTGGCTGGAGGCCTCCAAAAAATGGTTACCTTGTTGCAGCGTAATAACGTAAAGTTTTTGGCCATTGTCACAGATTGTTTACAGATTCTTGCTTACGGCAATCAAGAAAGTAAACTCATAATTTTGGCATCTGGTGGTCCAAATGAATTAGTACGCATTATGCGTTCGTACGATTATGAGAAGTTGTTGTGGACCACATCGCGGGTTTTGAAAGTTCTATCGGTATGCTCAAGCAATAAACCAGCTATTGTAGATGCTGGCGGTATGCAGGCTTTGGCCATGCATTTGGGCAATCCATCGCCTCGTTTAGTTCAAAACTGTTTGTGGACTTTGCGTAATTTGTCTGATGCTGCCACAAAAGTTGATGGTATGGAGGCTCTATTACAATCTTTAGTCCAAGTATTGGCCTCGACAGATGTTAATGTTGTTACTTGTGCCGCTGGTATACTCTCGAATTTGACTTGCAATAATCAACGTAATAAAGCCACAGTTTGTCAAGTTGGTGGTGTGGATGCTTTGGTACGCACTATAATTAATGCTGGTGATCGTGAAGAAATTACTGAGCCAGCCGTATGTGCTCTACGTCACTTGACTACACGCCATGCTGATTCTGAAATGGCTCAAAATGCAGTTCGTCTAAATTATGGTCTTTCAGTGATTGTTAAACTTTTACATCCACCATCACGTTGGCCATTAATTAAGGCTGCCATTGGTTTGGTACGCAATTTGGCTTTGTGCCCAGCTAATGCAGCACCATTGCGTGAACATGGTGCCATACATCATTTAGTACGTCTGCTCATGCGTGCTTTCCAAGATACAGAACGTGTAAGTAGTAGAAAAATAAAAAATAAGAGCCTTAGTATTGATTTATGTATATTTTTTTCTAGCAACGTTCTTCGGTAGCTACAACTGGCTCTCAACAACCTTCGGCTTATGCAGATGGTGTACGCATGGAGGAAATAGTTGAAGGAACTGTTGGTGCATTACACATATTAGCCCGTGAATCTCATAACCGGGCTTTGATTCGGCAACAATCGGTTATACCGATATTTGTACGTTTGCTCTTTAATGAAATTGAAAATATACAGGTGAGTTGTCAACTGGTTTTTGTTGTTAAATAAATTTGCTCATGTTGTATTGTAAAATTACTATATAAAGCGCGTTGCTGCCGGTGTTCTTTGTGAACTTGCAGCAGACAAAGAGGGAGCTGAAATAATAGAGCAAGAGGGAGCCACTGGGCCCTTAACTGATTTATTGCATTCACGCAATGAAGGCGTTGCTACTTATGCAGCCGCGGTTCTATTCCGTATGAGCGAAGACAAACCGCAAGACTATAAAAAACGTCTCTCTATTGAATTAACCAATTCACTTCTCCGTGAGGATAATAATATATGGGGCAATGCTGATCTTGGCATGGGTCCAGACTTACAGGTTCGTTATGTTTAATGTTTTCTACAAACAATATATACACATATATATACACATATATACACATATATATATATATATATATATATATATATATATATATATATATATATATATATGTATACTTATTATTGAAATTTATATTCAAAATACATGTAAAAATATAATTATATTATAAATAAGATAAATTATTAAATCTATAGCGTATTGTATATAAAAAAAACAAGAAATATTATTTTTCTTTGGTTCAATGTAAGAATAGTTAATTATATATATATATTAAAAATTTTATATTTTGCATTATTTTTATTAAATAATCTGTTGTTTTAAAGCAAAAATTATTTAAATTATTTCTCATTTGGCAATTTTTTTATTTTTACGTAATGATGTAGTTATAATTAGTGGAAAATATAAAAAAGAACTTACTATGTTGTTTTTCTGTATCAAATATTAGAAAGCAAAATTGTTAGTTTTCATTTAAACATAATTTTTTTTTTAAATTTTCTTTTAAGCTTTTAATGTTGTATTTTTATCATATTAACATTTTTTATTTATTAATTTTTGTTTTTCTTTTTTTTTCGTTTGTATTTTTTTTATTTTTATGATTTACGTACGTTTTTTGCAAATTTTCACGACTACTACTTTTTACTACCAACACCAAATGTTGTAAACTCAACCACCCCACCACCTACCTACCACCATCACGTAAAATTGATAACCCCTGTGCACCTGTTACGAAAAAAAACTTCAAATTTGGCTAATTTTTATTTAAATTCATAACAAATCAAAAAAATGTGTTTTTGGTGGCCCCCTCGTATTGAGAAAACCCTGTTATCCCAAAAAAAAAAAAATGTTAATGGTTAATGTGATCAAATTACATATGAAAATTAAAACCTATCAACCTACATACTATTACTACAATGTGACATTTTTCTGTTACCATTTTTAACAACAACAACAACTTAAATAAAATTATACCAAAATATACCGAATTTTGAAAACGATTAATTTTGTTGAAAAATCATCCCAATGTGTGTTAAACGTTTTGTAAATCAAACCAAACCAATAAATCAAACCTCGTTATGTGTAATAATACAACACAGGATATGCTTGGTCCCGAGCAAGCATATGAAGGCCTCTATGGTCAGGGGCCACCGAGCGTACACAGCTCACATGGCGGTCGTGCATTCCAACAAGGTACGTATTTTGATTCCTATAATTTTATGTGTTTCTCTTTTTAAGATAATAATTGTTTTTAACACCCTCTACCCCCTCGCCCTCCATGACCCACCCCGTTCGAAAACCACACCACCATTTATCAGTAACTAAAAACTTAAAAAAAAGAACATGAAAATTAATTAAACAGTTTTTTAAATAACAACTCTGTTAAGAAACAAGCATGTAGAAAGTTATTCATATTCAAAACAAGACAAAAAAGAACAACATTTGTAAACGTCAAAAATCAAATCAATACAAAACAAAAACAAATTATTGTCAAAATCGTAACCACCACCCCATTAATCCACAAATAATTACAAGCAACATAAAAAGTTCTCTCGTTCAAATGTTTGTTGGTTTATTCTTCTTCTTATATCATATAGTAACTCTAATTCTACCACCATATTTACTATTCCCAAACTGTATATCCCCTATCAATTCATACGTTTTTGCAGTTATTTTTATTAATTTATTTTCTTTCGGTATTCCCTTCGTGTCCTCTGCTTTTTGTATCACTCTAATTTATTGTTTTTTTTTTTTTAATATTTTTCATTATAATTTACTTTTCAAGTTAAAAAATCAGTTTCTATTTTTTAAACTAATTTTCAGTCTTATACACATAAAAACAATATGTATTTTGCTTTCTATACTCAAGAAATTTAATTTCCACCAATATTACGATCTACCAAGAACATTTTTTAAAATTGTGACAATTTGGTTTTAATTCACTTTTATAAACTTTAGGAGTGTTTTTCTTTTACCAATTCATTTCTCCTGTTCTGTTAACAGATCGGGTGAAAGCTAAAAAGCTTCCCAATACGTGATAATTATTTAAGGTATTGAAATTTTATGTATATATATATTTTTTAATTTTTAAAATTCGAGGAGTTTTCGAATCAACGTTTATTTATATAGTTTATATTTATATCAAATTGTCATTGGCCTTGAGATCAAAACTAAATTTTTCTAAGTTTTCAGAATTTTGAATTTTTTTTTATATATATTCTATATTCTCTAAACTAAATTTATAAAATATACGAATAAAGGCGCCTGGTAGCTCGACCATATGCGCTCAAAAAAGTAACAGAACTAAATTAAGAAAAAGAGTATTCGATAGTTAATATACATTTTAGATAAAGATATAGTAGATAATCAGAGTAGTTTATAACAAAGTTAGGCGAATATACATTAGATTAAAAAAACAAATTAATAAAAAAGTTCAAATTCCAAAAAATTTCATATACAACCAATAAGTTATTCACGAAATTGAATAATGATATGGATTTTGTTGTAAAAACTGAGGTTATCAGGATTTAAGGTGATTGGTTTAGCAGGTATAGAAATATTATATCTATTTAATAATCTGATGATGTTAGCAACAGAACTGAAGGACCTGCCTGTAGGATGGTTCAGATGTATCCAAAATAATTCGTGCAGACCATCTGATGGTATAGTAATTGATCTAGATGCTAGTGTAATCGAAGTTTTTTCTAAAAGTATATGAAAATCTATAAACTTCGCCTCGGTTTGAAGGTGTTTGATGGGTGTGGATCGAAGGAGACCTGACGCTGTTCGATAACATTTGTTAAGTGATGTGTTGATCTTGGTGGTGTTTCTTTTTGATGTCCAGCCATAAATTGTTATGCCATGTAAAAGTATCCCAGAGGTTAAAGACTCGCAGATGTTGAGTGCTGTTTCAATATGTGGCCCTTTACTACGCGAGCAAATAAGCCTTAATAAATTATTTATCTTGCTCAGTTTGACTCACAAATATCGAACGTGGGCGTTCCATCGTAAAGTTCTAGTAAAAATTAAGGCCAGTATTTTCAAATTGTCAACCACCTGTAGATCAGTATTTCGTAAGCAAGTTGTTGTAACGCCACAACTTCTTTTCCTGCAAATATGGAGAATATCAGTCTTTTCAGCTGGAATTACTGCTCCTCGCCTTTTTTTTGAATTTTTATTTTTGGAGAAATAATATACGACAGAACTGAACATAATAACGATTCAACTACGCGAGATTCATCATGCAAACTTGGCTAAAAAAATTTTGAACTAGTTTTTCTTCACGATAATAATTTTTAACAAAAATAAATTTGAAAAACAAAAACATTTCAGTGCACACTTTTTTTACCACTTTCGCATACACATTTCACAACAATTTTTTATTGCAATTATTTTTTTGTTAAATTATTACATTAGATTTCAGCTTTTGGTTTTTTTTTTTATAAATTTTACAAAAGTTTTACATTTCGAAAAAAAATTGTATGTTTTTTTGTTCTTGTGTATATACAAAACAAAAAACAAAAATATTAATATCCAAAATTGTATAATGCATATAAAAATCATAAATACTAGCCATACCACCAGATAGTTCAGAATTGAACTTCATTATCTTATCAAATACAAAAATATTCTTTAATTCAAAAAAGAAAAGAATTAATAAGACTAATAACTAATGTATTTTTATTTCTTTTTTACCTTACCTCTCTTTCGTATGCATTGTTCAAACGCGATCCTGTGTGTGCTATTTTGGTTGGAATACAATTTATGAAATGAAAAACAAAAACAAACAAAACAATCAAAACTCTTCATATACAATAAAAAAACACATTTAACTGAATAAAAAGTTGAGCCAGCCTAACATATATCATCATTGAATCCAAATTTAAACTCAGAATTCATTTAAAGTTTTAACAAGCTATAATAGTATCGAACCAAATCGTTAATGAAAATACAAATTATTCTTCTAGCTGCATTTCTAACAATTAAAACAACGAGAGATTAGTATTTTATTTTAATTGAATATTTTGCAATTTAATAAAACACACAACACAATACGAAAATTAAAAGAAATATTCAATTGATAATTATATTCAACGCAATGATCATTTAAAATAAGCGCAACTAAATACATATTATATACATATTATATTCTTTCAACTGTTTTCTGTGCGCATAGGAATATATTCTATAGCCTGCAAAATCCTTTTCAATAACACATTTGTAGGTGATTGTCAATGTCTTTAAAACGAAAAAAGTTAAATAAGTTTTATTATTTCTTGCTCGAAATCAATATCGAATATATATGTATGATTTATATTTTTTTGATAAAACTAAAAAATATTTCACGGTATAGTAATTGATACTCTTAGTAATGATTCAGTGCTTTGAAAGTCAACACTATTACTTGCTGCACCTTGGGAGTCCACTTTGCACCTACAATATATAAAATTCTTTCTTACAATCACGTTTGTTGTGGAGTCATTTCAGAGTTACAGAAACAAACATGCATTATGTTTTATCGCTTTAGTATTCGAATCGAAATTTATTGTCATAATATCTTTCACTTCTGAGCTGGCACAAGACAGGGTTGCTTATTTATTCATAGAGCAAAAGTGTTTTACAAAATGTAAAGTCCGGTTAAAAGTTACATTCTGATAAGATCTACTTATGGTGACCTAAACCCCTTTATAGGTCTACTCCATTTGTTCTTCAAATGCCGTTAAAAATGTCCTCTCCTCTGTTAATATATTTCGCTTTGCTATTCAATTATAATAATGCTAACTTAAGATTCTATTTACAAAAAACCTGAATATGGTATAACGTGACTACCCTATGTCGGTATTGTCAAAGTATGAAATTATAAATTATGTATATTTTAATGAACCACAATATGACACCCAAAGCAGTTTTTTTCGGAGAGCTTTTCTTTCTTATATTTCAGATACAGAGCTTTTACATGTTAAAGAAAAACATGTTCTAAATAATATAAAGAGGCTCTTAAAACTAAAAAGTCGTAAACGATTTCTGATTTTTTTTAATATCGACAATTTCATTTTGGGCCCGATGTCAAATAATATTTATTATCTTGCAGTATATCATATATATATTATTTCGATATCGATTTTTATGTTTTTAAAAGTGTTTCAGTTTAATTTTTTTAAAACTAAATAAATTTGGTTTTTATTTTCAATGTTTCAAAAAATGTTATTTATACATATAAAGAATTTTCATAATAGATATTTTTGTTTATTATTGAGAAACTATTGTTTTCGTTATGATCTGCTGCATTATCATATTTTAATTACAAATACAATTCTTTTTTGTTTTGTGTATGCGTGTGTTTTTAACACATTTTTTTATTCATTTTTAAAAGGCTTTGCACGAAGAATGATCGCTTTTTAAAAATATATATATTTTAATATTTATAGTTAAAATTAATTTGTTAAGTTGATTAAATAAAAGTTTTATTTTTATGAGAAGATCTTATAATTATCTATTATAGATCTTGTATTGATGTTTGCAAAAAAAAGAACAAATTCAATTACAATTTTAAAAAATAACCTTAAATTATTTTAAAAATGTTGCTCTTTTTACTTGCCAGAAAGGAACAAAAAATTATTAATAACAAAAATATTAAATATGTATGTCTTCTGTAAGTGTTCCTTTTTATAAAAGAAAGCAAAAAACTATTAGTTATTGAATTTTGAACTCAAGAGTTCTAATTCGATCTGAAAAATATTTCGGCAAGTTTTTGCAACATTTGTTTTAAAGCAACTCTAGCTCTCTCAAAGACAGAAATGTCAAATTACCTATAAAAAAAATATCCGAACCGAGAGAATGGGTGAATTAAATGTTTCAAGATAAAAATTCTGTTCGAACAAAACAAAAGCAAAAGCTTTACAGAACACTTAATAGTATAATTTAGGTACTCGGTTTTTAAGTAAAATTTCAGAATAAAGTATCTGCATTCATATATGGATAATCAGTATTTCAGAAGTTTTGTTCCCATTAAATAATATGTAATTTTAAAAAAGTTGTAAAAAAGTACTGGTATTTCGTTTATTTTGTTATTACATGCATGTATGAATTGACTATTATTTAAAAGCATGTTTTGTAAATTTCTTTTATTTTTACTTATTTATCATACCAAATGTTTGTTTATTATGCATTTTACTTATTTGATATTAAAACTTTTCAAAAAAGAAAATAGAAAAATATTTCAAATATAATACAACAGAATACTAATTTGTAATTTTTTATATTCTTTTTTTTTTCTTTATTTTTGTTTATTATTCAAACAGGATATGATACTCTACCAATAGACTCTATGCAGGGTCTTGAAATCAGCAGTCCAGTAGGAGGCGGTGGCGGAGGTGGTGCACCACCAAGTGCAGCACCAACTTCACCTTATTCCATGGATATGGATGTTGGTGAAATTGATGCTGGTGCATTGAATTTTGATTTGGATGCTATGCCAACACCACCTAATGATAGTAATAATTTAGCTGCTTGGTATGATACGGATTGCTAAACATCTATTTTTTTGGAATAAGAAAAATTAAGCATTTTTATTAATATTTTATATATGACATTAAAAACAACAACATCAACAACAAAAAATATAACATTTATTTAAGTAGTATTAAACAAAACATAACGTAATAAAATTCCGTATGCATTTTACTTTTATTGCGGAAACATTTTTTTTATTTTATTTTTTTATTTCAAGATTTTATTGGTTAGGTTTTCTTACAAGTCCTAAGACACTATTTTTTTAATAATTCAATTATTTTAAAGGTTGATTTCAACATTCTTTTTTTTCAAATGCTTTAACATTTTATTCGAAAAAGGTTCTTTACTGTATAATGTCCAGGAAGGCATTTAAAGTTTTTAATTTACATTTTAAAGAGCCTTCCATGTACGTGTCAAGATAACCTTAACTATAAAAAAAGAAAATCTTTGTATGTTTTTCCTATAATTAAACTCTGAATTGGCCAAGCAAGTAATATATAATAAAAACTTTATATTTAGGCACATTTTCATATTGAATGAAAACAAAAACATTTTATCGAATTTAAATACATAAACATGTTAAGATGAGATAAAGATTTTTTAAAAAATAAAACATAAAAACAAAATTTAAATGTTACTTATTGAAAATATGAATTATATTATACATGATGGTATTATAGACCAATTTCACAACCAACAATAATAAAGAAAAAAACTACATATTTAACGAAAAAAGTTATTTAGAAAGAAAAAATAGATAAAATTTTGCAAGATTTTTAATAATTTTACGTATGAGGGATAATAAGAAAAAACGTATATCATACATGTTTTATGATTGATCGTCGTGTAACCACATTTACAATAGAAGTTTTGAATGAGTATCAATAAAATTAAAAATATTAAGAATAAATTTAAAAATATTAAGTATTAAAACAAATAAAAAAATATCAACAATAAAGTGGAAAATAAGAAATATGAACTCATGATTTTTAATGTGCTTGTAAATGATTGTGATTTGAATATAGAATACCTATATTTAGAGGGCGATTTGGAGTTTTTTAGGTCTGCCTCCTATGAGTTCTGAGCATCCTTACACATTGGCCAGAGCAATCTTAAGTCATGGTTTTATTGCAGTGTTCGGCTGTTTATTTATTCTCTTCGTGAATATTTCAACCAGGGTTGCTAAAAGAAAAAATCCTGCCAAAAATTTTCCTAAAATGTGCTAAAATCAGCTGTATCGCTAACTTTTATTACATACTCTTGTAATTTAAATATCATACAGTATTTATTGATATTGCTATTATAATTCCTAAAAAAAAAATTGTTTTTGTTTTATTTTTCTATAAAAAACTAAGAAACTGTAATAAAATAATGCTAAAAGATCTTGTATAAAAAAATTCATACGCTGTGTTAACATTATTCCAAGCGTCAACCATAATTACAACAAAAAATACGTGTGAGAAACAAACATTTTTCAGTGGCTTGTTAGGAGTGTGACCATATTAGCTTTTTTAAGCTAAATTTAGTTTTTATGTTCGATTTAGCTTCGATATTTTTCATTTAGCTTTTTTCAAAAATTCTTTTGGCTTTTTTAGCCTTTTCTGCCATTTCAACAAAAAAGGAAATATAAAGTCTGACATAAAACAACATTAAAATTGTAGCATCACAGAAACAATAGTTTCCGCATTCCTTATATGCTTATATTAATTAGTAAGTTCATATTCTTTTTCATATGAGTTTGACAGAAAAGTTGAAAATATTGCTTATTGTTGCACTTTCTTTTTTTTTGTATTAATTTAAAAAAAATTTAATACAAGGAAAGGGTTTTGTGTTTATCTATGAAAATGCTGTCTCTTAAAAATCCTTGATATTTCTTAATTTTAAGCGTTTAGTGATGAGGAATAGAAGTGTAACATGTTTGGTCAGAAAAGAAAATGACATAAGTAAATAAACAGGAAATTGATTTGATTAAAAATTTGTCTCTTAATGTCTCAGAAAGTGTTACACCAGATAAAAATAAGAAAATTTACGAAATATTCAATGCATAAACAAATTTTTGAAAATTTTGTGTCTATTTATTGTTTTTATGGCAAAACACAAGTAATACGTAGGTATCATATAAATCGACCGCTAGATGGCGGAGTATTCACATAATGTATAACAAAAACCGTATTCGTACAGAGTAACAATTTCAATAAAATTAAGAATATGTGCATAAGGATTAAAACTAATATATGGTTGGATATCCTCTTTGCTTAATGACAGCATTGAGACGTCTTGGCATTGATTCCACTAGTTTGAAAATTAATTGTGGTAATATTTTAATCCATTCCATCCTAAATGCTACTTTCAGGTCGTTTACGTTTCTAATATCATAATGTTTCAAATTTTTCTTGAAAATTGACCACTCAATAAGATTAAGATTTGGACTTTGAGGTGGCGTTTTGAGATATTTGGGATAGTTGTACAGAATCCAAAGTCTGGAATACAGCGCTGTATGTTTGGGATCATTGTCCTGTTGAAAGATAAAATCCCTAGAAATGCCAATTTTTTCTGCACTTTGCTTCACAGTGGACTATATAAATTCTATTCTAAATTTCATCAATGAAATGTAGATTCCCAACTCCTGATGCTGAAAAGCAACCCCAAAACATTTCCGAGCCTCCACCATGCTTGAATGTGGGAATTAGATTATGGTGAAATAAGTTCGTGTTCTTCTTTCGCCAAATTTTAACGCGTCCATCCGCTAATTTTATATTAAATTTGGATTCATCCGTAAAAATAACTCCTCCAGAAGTTGAAGTCCTTATTTTGGTATTTTTTTTTTTAACAAACGCAACCTGTTTTTGCTTATTAATCATGTTAACAAATTGTTTTCTGACAGTATACAGACTTTTGAATCCAATTTTTTTAATGTTATTTCAGACTGTTTGAGTCGTAATGTGAATTCCAAGTTCTGTTCCAAACTTACAGCTAGTGTAACGCCAGTTATACATAGAAGGATCGATGCGAATTTGGCGACGTAGGAATCAGCACTGTCTTCTTTTTAACTTGCGCCGGTTAACATTTCGCTGCGATTTTTAAATTGTCCGGTTTTTTTATATCTCGACATAGAAACAATAAATAGACACGAAATTTTCAAAAATTTGCTTGAGTTGAATATTTTGTAAATATTCTTATTTTTATCGGGTGTACGAATATAGGTTTTAGATACTGTACAATTTATCCCACAAATCGGATAAAAATTATTCGATTGTGCAAAGGGAACACTTGTTTAAAAGACGACATTTCAATTTAAATTTCCGGTCAATGAAGTTTTTTAAATTGTCGCTAGTGTAAAAATGTATATTTTTTCAAGTAAATTAGTACGGGGATCAGAGTTGTCAGATTTGTCGATTTCTCGCCAAACGTGGCGATTTTAAAAGTTATTTGGCGACCTAATTTTCGGTTTGGCGACATGGCGATTTTGTTGGCTATTTTTGATAAAAAACGAAAAAATAAAATTATTGTTTTGGTATTTTTATGTGGGAAATTCGTGAACATAGTGTATTTTAATGTGACGATTATAGATGACAGCCGAACTTCAGTTGTGTTTTCGGCAAAGAGTAATTTGTAGTTGCCTATATGGATCTGAAACTAATAGATTTTTAGGTTCCAGTTTACTTATGTAATTCAATTTTCGGCAACTGGCAACGAAATAGGTTCATAAGTGTTATGAAAAAACTTTTAACTTGAAAAATATGGAAAAAAATGAAAGTGTTTGTTTAAAAAATTCACACAAGATTATGAAATTGAACGTCATTGAAAAGGCGTATGCCTCCTTCTTCTTTAATCCAAAAATCGGATAGTATTTAGCTAAATTATTAGCCTATAAGTATACAAAGGTACGGAAAACCGATCTTCAACCATAAAAATTAATTTTTTAGTTTTATAGCTTTCGGTAAACTATAAACTATATTATGGTAAGCATTGTACATTTTCTGTTTTTGTTAAAATTTGTATGGCGAATATTTTTTCACTTTTGGCGAATTTTAATTCAAGTGTAACGTAAAGATATTCGATGTGGCAGTGCTGCCAAATTGACATATACCAAAATCCCACAATGCAGTGTTGTATTTTTATTTTCGTAACAATATTAAACGAAACAAATATTAATTAAGGTTAGATTTGTGGCAGCACCAAGTTTGTCAGATAGTGAACGAAGTGAATCCCGCAACACTTTAGAACATGATAGAAAAATAAAACAAATATTAATTCCTTGCGTCGTCTTTGCTGCCACCACTGTAGACAATCCTTTTCGCAACTTAATTTGAATTCTTTTATACTTCCAAACATGAAAATAAAATAATAATAATTTTAAATAGCTTAAGAGTAAAATAACACGTTTTATTTACCACAAACTATATTGGTGACCCCGTGCTTGGAACAAATTACATCGAATACCAAATCGGTGAAAATTTCAGTAAAAAAAAATATTTTTCGTGGAAACAGCGCAGTCGCAGCTTATTTGAAATTTTAACGTTTCAACGCTGCGATCAATTTTTTTCACAACGAACAAGATCAATCCTGCTTATGAATTCAAGCAAATACAACTTGACAAGTAAGCAAACTGTTTTAATAGAAAAGATATTGCTCAAATGAGGGACCTTCAACGAGAAGTGAATTTACTACGAGAGCAACCTAAGCATCCAAATGAAACAGCAAAATCGAATCTCCAAATTCAATAAGCATAACCCACACCTTTGGTTTGCTCAGGTTGAAAGGTCGTTTGCCTTGTGTGACATTACATCAGATACAGATAAATTTGATTTTGTTTCGGTTCGTCTTGAAGACGATATCCTTTTATCTGTTGAGGTTTTAATTACCAATCCGCCAGCAAACGACAAATTCAATGTACTCAGGGAAAGATTAATTTCAAAATTTGCTGAGTCACCTGAATCAAAATTGCGCCGTTTATTACAAGGTGGAGAAACCGTGGGTATGAAACCGTCTGAAGTCTTGGCACACATGAAACGACTAGCGCCTGGTAAGTGCAACGAAGCGATAATCCGTACACTTTTTATTGGACTGATGCCAGAATCGATTCGTCCACTTTTTAGTATATGGGAGCAAGACGATTTAGACAACTTGGCAAAACGGCAGATAAAATGTTAGAGGCGCCATATCACACAGTACCTCAAGTAGTGAAACGCAACTTTCGGTAAGTGCTATTAACACTTCAATGGCTGATCTCATTAAATCAATGAATATTTTATCGGATAAGATTGATAAGATGAAAATACAATCAAGTCACAATAATTGTCGTAATCGTTCAAGATCTCGGAGTCGCTCACAATCGGGTCAGATTCCTTCTGAATCACAACTTTGCTGGTACCATGTAAAATTTGGAAAGAATGCTAAGCGCTGTAAACCAAATTGCCCACATTATAACAATAATTCGGAAAACTAATTGAGCTGTCGTCAATCAACTCAGTTGGCGACAGCGACAGCAATAATGGAATAATTTCGGAAAATCGTTTGCACGTATATGATAACTCGACGAGATCTTACCTTATACCCCCTCCTTTGGTCAAGGCAAAACTTTTCCCCTCGAAAATTAAACTTTTGGCAGTCAATCAGAGTGAAATCACAACCTATGGTCACTCCGTTTTTAAACTAGACCTAGGGTTACGTCGTGAGTTTAAGTGGCTATTCGTTATTGCTGACGTTCAATCATCCATAATTGGTGCTGACTTTTTAATTCATTATCATTTGTTAATTGATCTCAAGATCAAACGACTAGTAGATGGTACAACCAAACTTGCTAGTAGTGGTAAAATTCGTAAAACGGAAGATTTTAATATCTCAACAATTTCTTCAAGCACACCATTTGCAGCTTTACTCCAAGAGTACGTCAGCATTACGACAACAACCTTAACCTGAAAGGTCACAAGAGGTTCAACCGTCGCACATCATATCGAAACAACTGGTAAACTGGTAGCAGATCGCCCACGTAGATTATCTGGAGATAAATTAGCAGCCGCAAAAGCAGAAATAGATTTTCTTTTGGAACAAGGTATATGCCGTATATCTAAGAGTCAGTGGGCTAGTCCTATTCACATTGTGGCTAAAAAAACGGGTGGTTGGCGTGTATGTGGCGACTATCGAAAATTAAACGCTCAAACAATTCCTGATCACTATCCAATAGCTAATAGTTCCCTTGAAAGACATCTGCTCAAACCGTTGCAACTGCTTTCTGGACTCATTGGATATCTAGATTCGGATGCCCAAAAACTATAACTACAGACCAAGGTACACAGTTTGAATCAGCTCTATTCAAATCATTGACTTTGTTGCCACAACTGTAGACAATTCTTCTCGCAACTTAATTTGAATTCTTTTATACTTCCAAACATTAAAATAAAATAATAATAATTCTAAATAGTTTAAGAGTAAAATAACGCGTTTTATTTACCACAAACTATAGATTATTACAATGCCGATGGATATTTTTGATTCGCCGAAAATTGGCTGGAAACTTTCAATTCTTGCACCCTTGAGACCGGATTTATAATATATACGAGTATGTGTATGTGGATTAGGAAAAAGTTTGAAACTGAAAATTATGTACATTTACATATTTCATTTGAATTCTTATTGAAATTTGTTCAATTATAGTTTTACTTTTATGGTTTAAAAGTGATATCTAGATTTAAAGAAAACAATTTATATACTGATATATTAATTAACCTTATCTAATATACAACACAAAAAATTTTTTCGTTTTTATTTAATTTTAAGAGATTTTGAAGAGAGCTTAGATTTTGTTTTCTACATCAAGAAGTGTTAATAATAAGCTACATAAATCTATGCGTGTTTATAGTTTGTATGAATACCTATTTTTTGCAGCATTTGTGTTTTCACTCTTTTTGCGCACCCCTGCTTTATTGCAACGACCCTGATACATTTTTCAATTACAGACATATCCAGATAGAAACTTTGTCCATTGTTACCAACTGAACGTAGTTAGCATTTTTTTGTTGAGAATCCATGAATAAAAAAACCCTCATAACTGAGCCTTATTTTTATTAAACAAGCTTTTAAAAAAGATTTAAATTGTTGATCCAATGAACAAAATTAATTCAATTAACAATGATTTTATAATAGTTTACTTCGATAGCAGTTCTGTGCAAGTTCGCTGTGTCAAAAAAAAGAGAAAAATTTAATTTCGAACTACGGTTGCTACTTGTAGAATCTAATAAAAACTCAAAACAAGAACAAAACATTCGTATTTATGGTGATTTTTAAAACTATCGCTGACTTCCAAAATGTTAGTTGCTTTGTATTCGAACAAAAAAAAAGGCATCAATACAAAATATTAACAATGTATACTGTTCTAAAATATTGTAGACAAGTATTCGAAACGCAACTAAAAAGTAATTATGGCATCGTTTCCTTGATAATTGCTAAACAAAAAATAGAACAAAATGAGCGATTCTCAAAACAAGTTTATTCGTTTTTGCTAAAATATAAAAAAATACCAATAACTTATTTTTATTTATTTTTTGTCGTTAACTTGCGTGTATTTTTTAAATATGACGCATCACATCCTCCACATATATTCCATAATGTCAAAACGAAGCAACATTACAAAATCTAAATACCGCAGTAGAACTCTATACAAACTTTGTATATCTACATTTTGGGAAACAGCCAATGGATTCAGTTCACAATGATTTTAAAATTTACTTCGATAACAGTTCTGTGCAACTTCGTTGTGTCATGAAAAAGCAAAAAAATGTAATTTCGGGCAAAAGTTAAAAACAAGAACAAAACATTTTTATGGTGATTATTTAATCAGTGGGTAGAAATACATACTTGTATCGAAACCGAAGCAACTTTTTTGTAAACAACACTGTTCTATATTTTTTCAAGAATACTGTTATTTTCAATAAGCAACTTGGCAGCACTTTTTCACTCATATAACATTAGTACAGGCTTGTTATATAAAAAAGTGTTACCATTCTTTGGCTAATTAGGTGATTGTTCCACTTTTAAGCAACTATAAGCAGTTCCCCAAAAATAATTTTATTACTGAGCTGGTTCTCCAAATGTAAAGCTGCTTCATCATCTTCCATAAAGTAAAGTGAATTATAAAGAAGTACTAAAAAATAAAATTAGAAAAAAATATTAATAACTTCTGGTAAAAAAGTTTTATTAAAAGGTATAAATATATTATTACAAATTACTTAAATATTTAACAAAATAAAACAATTCTATAAGGCTTTAAAAAAGATATTTAATTTAATAATTGTCTATACACAGGGTCAAATTTTCTCTGAAAAAAGAAAAAATTGGATCGATATTTATATTCATTATTTTACAGCCTCCCTACACTGCAAAGAGGAAAAAAACTCACCCTCTTGGGTTTGTAAAGGCAAAAGGGATAGCGCTATCAAACACTTAAAAAATTGTAAACAGAGAGACAACTTTGCAAAATCGCAACAAGAGAGTGAGAGAAACTGAGTAACAGCTGATTAGCATTTTGTTTATGTGTTAGAAAAAAAAGAAAAAATTTAATTTAATTAAGTCTCCAACAAAAACTTCCTCAAGTCTTTTCAACATGTCCTATGTAAGTAAAAAAAGAATTACAATTTAAGACTTGGATATACTAACGTGTGTGTTGTTTTAATTTTAGCGTATGAAAGCCACTAAATGTCCCACAGACGAACTGTCATTGACCAACAAGGCCATTGTCAATATTAACGATTTTCCCGAAGATATAAAGTAAGGGGAATTGGAAAATAATTAAACGTAAAAAGAAATGTCTACAATAACAAAAAATTTGTTTGTTCCCTTACAGATATGCTGACATTTCCCCTGGCCCAGGCCAGCATTATATATTTGCTTTGGAACGTACAGCAGAAGTGCCACGCGGTTATATTGGATTTTCATTAGTGCAACGTAAATGGGCTACACTCTCTATTAATCAAGATATCGATGTACGCCCCTATCGTTTCGATGGTAATTCCGATATTATTACAATGGTCTCCTTTGAAACAGATTTCTTACAGAAAAAAATGTAAGTACATACATACACACAAGTCATATATTTAGGGCATAATTAAAAAAAAATGCAAAATTTCAACTTACCTTTTATATTACACAATTTAAAGTCTTAATCATCACGTTTATCTCTGAATCATCATTAAGAAACATTTCACAATAAAATGTTATGTTGAAATAATTGGCCCGTTGGTTGTTCTCCTCTTTTAAGGGTTGTAGGATAGCAGATTTTTTTTATCAAGGTTATCATAAAGGGGGGGGGGAGGGGGATTTAAGTCTTTCTTTTGCTATTTAGTTCACATACAAGTACACACGTTTAATGTTTATTAGGTGAAGCACATTGCCATTGACCACTTACCCCCTTCTCTTTAAAATTGATTTTGCAGAATGCATTAAGCATTGCAGGTTTGCTGCGGGCATTTTTGTGCCAACTATGGTATGGCTTATTGACACATTTGCTTAAGATTTACTCTTTGTTCTGTATATCAATATGTTTTTTAAGATAAAAAACTTTAAAATTGTTTTAAGTTTTAAATTGGTTTTATAGAAAGAGATATTTAAAATTTTTGTAAAGAAGTCTTCTGATGAGCTGTTTTAGCATCAGCAAAATTTGCTTTAGGACAAATAAAATATTAATCACATATTAAAGCAGGAATTTAGGACTTCAGTTAGATAAATTAAAGTTTCTTGATTAGATTTATAATTTTACTTTTGCAAACAAAGAAAATATACATTCGGTTTATGTACACTTACCTGATAATGTTTACAACATGATCGACTTCAGTAATTAAAATTTTGGGTCAAGTTTTTATTAATAAATTAAAAGCAACTTTTCATAAAATTTTTAATCTTCTTATAAACTTTCAGCACTTCCCAAGAGCCCTATGATTCCGATCAAATGGCTAAAGAATTTTTAATGCAATTTGCTGGTATGGCCTTAACCGTGGGTCAGACTTTAGTTTTTAGTTTCCAGGATAAGAAACTTTTGGGTTTGGCTGTTAAAACTTTAGAGGGTAAATGATAAGATTAAAATAAGAGAAAACACTTAGCTTAGTTAAAAAAAATAAATTATACTTTTAGCTGTTGATCCCAAAGTTCTTAGCGAAGGCAAAGAGGCTGCTACTAGAAATGTAAGATTTGGGCGCATTACCGGCAATACAATGGTACAATTTGAGAAGGCCGAAAATTCTTCGTTGAATTTACAAGGCAAATCAAAGGGTAAATTTGTGCGTCAATCGATTATAAATCCTGATTGGGATTTCGGTAAAATGGGTATTGGTGGTTTGGATAAGGAGTTCAATGCCATCTTTAGAAGAGCTTTTGCTTCTCGAGTCTTTCCACCAGAGTTGGTAGAACAATTGGGTTGTAAGCACGTTAAGGGTATTTTATTATACGGTCCACCTGGCACCGGCAAAACTTTGATGGCACGTCAAATTGGTAATATGTTAAATGCTCGAGAACCCAAGATTGTTAATGGTCCTCAGATTTTGGACAAGTATGTCGGTGAATCAGAAGCCAATATACGACGTTTGTTTGCGGAAGCTGAGGAAGAAGAAAAGAGAGTAAGTAATTACAAACCTAAAATAAAACAAAAACGATTTTAATAAATGATTTTGCTTATTGCGTTTACTAGTTGGGCCCCAACAGTGGCCTACACATTATCATTTTCGATGAAATCGATGCCATTTGCAAACAACGTGGTTCTGTGGCCGGCAATAGTGGTGTCCATGACACTGTGGTAAATCAATTGTTAGCTAAAATTGATGGCGTTGAACAATTGAATAACATTTTGGTTATTGGCATGACAAATCGTCGCGATATGATTGATGACGCTTTACTACGTCCGGGTCGTTTAGAAGTGCAAATGGAAATTAGTTTACCCAATGAACAGGGCCGTGTGCAAATCTTAAATATTCACACGAAGCGCATGCGTGAATTCAATAAAATTGCTCCTGATGTAGATTGCAAAGAAATTGCTGCGCTTACTAAAAACTTCAGTGGCGCTGAGCTGGAAGGATTGGTCCGTGCTGCCCAATCTACCGCAATGAATCGATTAATTAAAGCTGACGCCAAGGTAACCGTAGATCCCGAAGCCATGGAAAAGTTAAAGGTTACACGAGCTGATTTCTTGCATGCTTTAGAAAATGATATTAAACCAGCCTTTGGTACAGCTTTGGAAATTTTAGAAAATATGCTTTCCAGAGGCATAATTAATTGGGGTCAACCTGTGGCCAATATTCTAGAAGATGGTATGTTGTATGTACAACAAGCACGTGCCACAGAAAGCTCTGGCTTGGTATCGGTATTAATTGAGGGCTCTCCGAATTCGGGTAAAACTGCTTTAGCCGCTAAATTGGCTAAAATGTCAGATTTTCCATTTGTAAAAGTTTGCTCACCTGAGGATATGGTGGGTTATACAGAATCTGCTAAGTGCTTACATATACGTAAGGTGAGTATTGTTTTTATAAATGGTTTTAGTTTGCCAAAAAACCGGAATAAAATTTTTGAAATATTGCCTAAAGATATTTGACGATGCTTATCGCTCCATGTTAAGTTGCATTGTTGTTGACAATGTTGAACGTTTACTTGACTATGGTCCAATTGGTCCACGTTATTCAAATTTAACATTACAAGCTTTATTGGTGCTTCTGAAGAAACAACCACCAAAAGGACGTAAATTGTTGATATTGGTGACCTCTAGCAGACGGTATGTTGATTTGAAATATTTTACATATTTGCAATATTTTATATTTACGTACTTGTTATTGTAGTGAAGTCTTGGAGGAGATGGAAATGTTATCCGCATTTACATCTGTTCTACATGTACCTAATCTATCTCATCCTGAACATGTTTTGGCTGTTTTAGAAGATGCTGACATCTTTAGCAAGGGTGAACTACAAGCTATTGGCAAGAAAATGTCGGGAAAGCGGTAAGTTTATCACTTTTTGTTTACAATTATAAGAGCGGTCCAAGTAAAGTCTGTATGTTCAGTATTAATAAAGAGCACACATATGTTTACCATTTGGAACCTGTTGGAATAACAGAAGTTGGTAATAGAAATTGAAAACGTGAATGGCAATTTTGCAAAAATGGTTTAGAGGTCTTTAGTATTAATAAAAACTGAAGGGAGTATTCTTAAACCGATCCATATTGCGATTTTTAAATGGATCACTCTTTGTAATAAAAAAATAACGTTAAAGCGTTTAAATACCAAAGTGTGAAAATTTATACACTTTTTTATTATTGTATTTTTTTAGTGTTTTCATCGGTATTAAAAAATTATTGGCTCTTATCGATATGGTACGTCAAACTGAGCCTCAACATCGTGCAATAAAATTCCTTTCAAAAATGGAAGAAGAAGGTGGTTTGGATATGGTGGGCAAGCACTAACTACTTCGTAATAGTTTGAACATGTCCGTTGTTGAGCTCAACGTTGTTTTCTGAAAAAAAAAAACAGACAGAAAATTTAGTGAAACAAAATTATTAAACACATTATTGTAAGTTCAAAGAAACTATAATTAAAACAATGACTTAAGATAGAAACAAAAACGCAAAGTATTTAAACTCAAATTTTATTAAAAACACAAACCAAATAATGTCAAATAATGGTAAAATTAAATTTCAAATAAATTACTCAAATGCAAATAGCTTTAAAATAACACAGTATAAAGCCAATGAAGCACTAAGCTAAATAAGGAATGTTTTGTTGAGCGCATACATATATAGAGCGATAGAGAATGTAAAAACAAAAACTCTAAAAGGATATGTTTCAAATTTTTTAATGGTTAAACTATTAAAACTTTGGTTTAGAATTTAAACTCTCTCTCTCTCTCTTTCTCTCTGTCTTCTTTTTGTCAAGCAAAAATCTAAAGTATTTTAATTTAATAAATAAATAATGATGCGGTAAGATGATGGATGACGTAACAATATTAGTTATGATGTGATATGATCTCACTTTGTGTGGCGGATTTTACTTTCATCATCATCGTACAAAAAAGTATAACAAAGTACTTGTCATTTTTTATTAGTACTTCCCTACAATTACTAGGCTTAAAGTTTAGCAAATTTTTATTTATTTTAGCCTCTGCAACATTCCACAAGCATAGTTATCTTTAAAACTGTTGTAATATAATATTAGAATTGCACGTTTATCTTCTATGTAGTGGTATGTGTTAAGCTATTCAATTAAATAGTTTTTTAAGTTAAACTAATATATGAAAGTTGTTTTCAAATAGTTAATATATTAAAATAATTCCAATGAATAACAACAATTGCTATGCCATGTCATACTTCCTATTTTGTTTATTCTCCACTCCTACATTTGGTTCATCTCAATAATAGACTTTATTTAAAAACACCAGAAATTGTATAGTATTGTTAAAAGTTACACCAAATAGTAAAAGAGAAAAATAATAAATTACATATATTGTTATATAGTCAAATATCTAAAAATAAAATTAAAATATCTAAATATTCTGCTTTCGCAATTAAAAAAAACAATATTTTTAATTATGTTTTCAAATGATTGATTGGTTTTCGCATAATGTTATTACAAAAATCTATATGTATGTGTTTAATAGAAAAATATTTTAAATAAAAGATTATTTTAAATAAAGAACAGAAATTACAAAAACAAAAAATGAATGAGCAATTAAATATAATTACAAATAAAATAATAAAAGAAAAATATTAACGAATAAAGAGCTTCCAAATTCTATTTATTATAAAAGTTTAAGTGTATGAATTCGTCCGTATCATAAAAAGAACATTGTCACAAGTGACTGGGTAGCATTTTTACCCATTATATCAATGACGTTGTTTTTGGAGTATACCTAACTATTAAGAATTTTGTTATTTTATAGCTAACCAACACCAAATATTTATTTGCTTATAGTTAGTAAAACGGGAGAAATTCCTTATTCTTCACTAATGGCAACAACTACGTGATTAATTGCGAATCATGTAATTGAAACAGTAATGAAACTTATATATCACCGCTCTTCCTTTTAAAAACTGGTATTACTACTGCAATTTGGTAATATTTGGTAATAGTGTATTGGATAGAAACATTTGGATCTCTTGTAGGTAATTTGTAGATAAAAGTAATGCGGCAATCAATCGCCACTGTGCAGGACATTCCCATGTTATATTCTCTACTTGGAATCTAGCTAATGTACATCATATTTACCATTATTGTCATTTTTCGAGTAGCTTTCGAATTTCGTTGCTTTATTGGTACAAAACTTGATAAAGCGTTTTTAAGCGATTCTTCAGTTGGCCAATTTTCTTTATCATCAAAACAGTTTTGCAAACACTGAAACACAATCTAATCAGATGTAGCAAGGTCCAGGCTATACGGGGTATGTGATCAAAACTTTCCAAGCAAGTGCAATCAATTTTGTGTGTATCAAGGATTTCGTGGTCTGGCATTGCCATTGATGAGACTAATTGACTAATTCCAGTTACTCATTCTTGATCGTTACATTCAAATGATCTAGTGGTGAGCAGTTAAGAACATAATAGATCTCGTCAGGTTGTGGTAGCTCATAGTGAAGAATTCCATCCTAAAATTCTATCAAATACTTATTTGCCTTCAATACAGCCTAAGCCTTAAATCGGCCTATAACATTTTTTTGTTTGTTTTAAATTCTTATATTTCATCAATTTTTCAACGCTTTTAATGAACCACTTTAGAAGGATTCCACTAGCATTTTTTAAATGTTTTCAAATTGTAATATGGTTGATGTATAGTGCTGCCGGTTGCAAAATTTCAATCAGTGATCGGTCGAGCAGAATGAGGTGCATCTTTAACATCGACATTTTCAAAAATTAATCAAACAAATCACTCCTAGGTCCGTCGTTCACCCACAGCTTTACAAATTTTGCGGCATGTTTTTGCCGTTATTAAAGAAAAAAAAAAAAAAAAAACGGCGAATTACAAATTGCCTTTACCAAAAATGTAACCTCGGATCTCATCTGTAATCGTTTGTGCGTTTGACAAAATCGAATAAGTTTGGCTGACACATGTGCATCAACACCAACTAATGGCAAAAACCTAGACTTATGTGACTCAATATATGAATGATAACATTTTGGCCCAAAGCCTAAAAAATTGCCTTTTAATTACAATATTATTATATTATTACCGTCACACCGTTTTAGTACACCTTGTACTTGCCACTTGCAATAACAATAGTTATCCATATTAAGAAAACTATTTTTTTCTGTTTAACAATATTTTCAATTATTATTTTTTAATTTTATCTAACAACTAAAATCTTAACAATTTATAGGGTCATGGTTATGAAAGAAATATCAAAAAATATATTTTCTAATAAAAAATATATTTATAAATGATTAAAAAAATATGTTTTTAAATTACTTCAATTATGCGAATTTAAATTACAGTTTTGCTGTGGTTTAAAGATAATTTACCACTGTGCACACGATTTTGAAGACGCTGAAAAGATATGCATTTGAGGCAATTAGATAAATGTTATGATTTATCCAAATAGGAATGTATTTCTAATAAGAAATTAACTTGTCTTCTCATTACTTACTCGATTAAAAACATCTCTTAAAACGCGATAACCTCTGCGTTTCTTCTCTTCAACTTCACGCTCTTGCTTGGCCACCACTTCAGGCAAAGTTGTAAAACGTTTATTAGTCAGAGCTTTCATTGCTTTGGTATTCAAAATGCGTACTTTTTCTAAAAAGACATTTAAAGTTACATAATATTTTATAACGAAAATTTCGCAATAATTTCATAAATTTACGTGTCGGTGGTGGCGGCAAAAGCTTGAAACGTTTCTCCAACGAATTAAAACTGGTATTATCGATAATTTCTCTAATTTGGCGACCACGTTCTTGTCTCATAGATTGTAATTGATTGAGTATAGCTTGACGTTGCTTAGAATGTTGCGAAAATTTCGGTTTACTCTTTTGCAAATGTTCTTGAAGTGTCAGTTGTGGTTCGTCGGCACTGGACAAGAAAGTTTTTAAATTATTTGCCTCTTCAATATTGGTTGAGAGAGAGCTTTGCGTTTTTAAGTTTGCTTTAATATTGCTACTAGAAGTTGAGTTTGAATTTGAATTATTTTTGTTTTTAACATCAAATTCTATGACATAAGCAATGCCTTTGGGTTTAACTTGTATACAAGCTGAACTTGATTTAGTGTTGTTGGCATGGAAGTGATGAGGTATGAATCTGCCAGTCCTTTGTTCGGGGCCATATATGGGTTTTGTGTACATCATAGAGTCGGATGTTTGTATAGCAACACCAATTTGAGTCGCAGCTGCAGCAACATCATCATATTGATGAGTTGTAGTGGATGTAGAAGAGGTATTACAGGAACCCATTGGCACAGAGACATCAGAGGATATACAAAGCATTGAAGTCGAAGATGAAGTGGTGGTCGTTGTTGTACTAGCAGTGACATTAATAGGTTTTTTTGGTGGCTGTTGAGCAGCTGCTGTACTATAAATTACATGTACTGGTTTAGCATTGTGGTTTTGTGATTTTAGCTCCCTTACAGTAGGTGTTAAAGGTAAAGGATTTTGTGTGTAGGCATAAGACAACTCGTTAGCACTGAACGTTCTAGGCATTGTACGTGGTACTGAATAATGTTCAGAGCCAGTAGTAGCGGTGGCTGCCCTTTGTAGATTTAGATATTTAAAATCTTTTTGCTGTTGCTGTTTAAGTGCTTCGTAATGATGTTGTTTTTTTGTTTTATAGGCCTTCATAAATTCTTTTTTTCTTTGTTGAACCATATCTTTTAAACTTTCTGATTCCTGACTTTTTTCAGTACTTGGCGTATCGATTTTTTTCCTCTGACGTATTTGTTCACTTTCTTTTTCATTGTTCCCGTTTAGCAACTGCTCTTCACTAATATTGATGGTTTCTTTGATCGTGCGAAATTTTGGCTTTGCTACTTTTTTCGTATTATTTTCAGAACCACTTTCTTTTTCATATACAACTTGAGTTTCTTTTGTTCTATCTCTGGATTTTTTTAAATTTTCCTTTATGTTTACAACGTCTTCATGGGATTCCTCAAGAATAATTTCAATTTCTTGAACCAAACGTTCAGCACTTTCACTCAAAACGGAAGATTTATCAGAATAAACTGTATCGTACAGTTTTTCCGAGCGTGTAGAGTCTTTGGTTGAGTTTTTGTCAGTTGTTACGTCTTTAAGGAGAAGATGTTTTAGACACTCCAATCGTTTTATTTCATTTTCTATCCAATTTAATTGCTGTACACGACCACAATCATGCCTTTTGGACTTCTTTAAGCACTTTTCTTTTTGAATAGCGGCTGCTGCCTTTTTTCGGTTTTCCTCACGTTTCTTTTCTTCATATTCAATTTCGGATTGTGTCAAAGGATTTAGCCACTCACGCATTGTTGGCTGTTCTGCATCCGTATTATTGGAATTATTCAATTCATTTTTAGTGGTGTTGCCAACATATTTTTGGGTTGTTAAATCTTGGCTAGTTGAAGAAGAAGATGCGTATATAGATGTTAAAGAGACATTTTTATGCGATTTTGATAACGATTTTTCTTTTGTTGATAAACGATCTGGAGAAAATTTTTGTTTGGTGGATTCTCTTTTTTGCACTGTCTTTACTTTTTCATTTTCGATTGTTGCTGCATTAAACTCTTTGGTGTTACTTTCTTTTAATATATTTTCACTTTGCTGATCTGTTTTTTGTGTAATGTAATACCTTTTGCTTTGCTTTATCTGTTGATGAGTTTCATCGCCATTGAACTTCGGTTTTAATTTGTGCACATTTCTTGTGAGCTGTTCTGTTCCTAAAAAAAATATTTTACAGCTTGAGCATAAAATTACGTATTATATTTGTATTGAGGGGCTTACCATGAAAATCTTTTGAATTCTTCCTGTTAATATCAGTTTTAGTAGATTTCTTCTCCTGGGCCCCTTTTACTTGCTCCTCTGTTATGGGTCTTACAATCAGTTCAGTTGCGTCATTTGTGTTAGACATATTGCTTTTATGTTTGTTAATAATATTTGAACTCACAGAGTCATAAAGATTAGTAACTTTACTATCGCTGGATTGTTGTGTAGATGTGCCACTGCTACTAATGTTAATAATGGCCGAGTGATTTGTATGACCGTAAACTTCTAATCTTGTTAAACGTTTAACTATTTCACGTATTAGTCGTTTTTTCTGTTTTTCATTAACACTTTTAGCATCTATAAGCGAACAAATCAATTGTATACCCAAATCTAACTCAGGTGCTTTCTTCGTCAACGAGAAACAAGATGTAGTGGTTGATGAGACGCTTGTGGAAGAGTATGCTTGATTTTCTTTATTTTCATCTAGGGCAGCTTGAAATTTTGTTTGTAGTTCGCATATATCATTATATTGTTGTTGTTTTTTTTGCTGATTTTTCTCAGCTACAGCTTTTCGTTTCATTAGCAAATCCGTTATGCTTGTAATGAAGGGATGTTCGAAAAGGTTATCTGATGACTTCGGAGTTATAGATTTGGAAGACCTTGAGGAATAATATTCAAAACTTGATGGTGTTGCTGTATCCTCTTTTATAGTATTAGATGAGTTTGATATACTACATTGTATTTCTTGGGATTGAACTGAGGGCAGTTTTCTTACAGAAGTTTGGGCATACTTTTCAAATTTTTCTTGCAGTGAAGTGCAAGAAGTGGACTTTGATAGCTGTTTCGGCTTTGCACCTTTTTTATTTGGCTCCACCAGTGTACTGCTGGCTAATGGAGGTGTACTATGTACTTCTTCTGGTTTTTGTTTCTTTTCAAGGTTGCGTTGTTCGGCCATATCGGTTTTAGCTTGAGCTGATGTAGTAGGCTCTGATGCCGCATTATTTTCCTTGAAAAACGCTTTTAGTAATGATTTTTCTAATATGCTTATATTGCTCGTAGACATAGATTTTTCATAACCTATATCGCCTAAGGAATCCCATTCTAAACGTCGGTGAGACTTAGCAACAGATTCAGGAGTATGCGTGGTAGTATTTTTTAATGACTTTCTTGGAGTTTCTAAGTTTTCTGTTGATATGCTTAGTATCTGTAATATTTAGAGGAAATTGATGCGATAAAAAATAAAAAAATATACAGAAACCTTGAAAGGAGTATAAAATAAAAGAATTTCTCGGCAAGACCTGACCTTCCGTTAATAAGGTGTGCTTCAAAATGATAAGGTTAATTCATCCAAACTATAAAATGTTATGTATGTTTACTTTATTCAAAAAAATTCCACGTTCAAATAAGTGAATAATAAGCCGATTTTGATTTTAGAGATGTACCGTTATATTATGTTTATTTAAATTTATGTAAATAAGTGCAAAATTCAATGCGTTAAAATGATAAGGTCAGTGATTAATAAGCAATTAATCTAATCAGAAGGTATTACAATTGTTATTTTTTTTAAATAATATCTGCGAGGTATGGGACAAATTGTGTCACCTCATGAGCAGGGATTGAATATGCGTGGAATGGCGAAAAAACTGGGACGATCTTTGTGTGTGTTGTAAAATTTTCTCAAAAACAGAGAAAATATTGGAAAATTAAAAGGCACGGGTCGTCCAAAGGTCCTGACTGCCTGTGAAACTCTGCTAATTTCAAGAAAGGCCTCGAATTCCATGAAAAGTGCGGTAACAATAGAAGAGGAATTGAAATTACAAGCTTCAAAAAGCATAATTCTAAGAGCTATCAACGCCCAGCCAAACCTTATTCGAGCAAAATTAAAAAAAATCCCTGTCTGACTAATCAGCATAAGATTAAGGGTAAGGAGTTTGCGAAAAACAACGTGACAACTAATTGGCATCAGGTAAACATTTTTTTAAAAACGTTATAAGATATTCCATACATTTTTGGGTTTGTTGGTAATTTTTTCTGATGAGAAAAAATTTAACCTGGATGGACCAGATACCTCACATGGTACTCTGGAACTCTACTTTCCTTCCACTCGAATGGATAGTTTAAAGTACCAGGGCATTGTGTCTGAACGTTTGCTGTCTTATTTGGACCAAATGCTGACAAAATTTTTACCTTTCAGCAAGATAACGCAGCAATTCATGTCAGCATTTCGACCAGACAATGGTGCGAAACGTTTATGCAGACGACAAACAGTACCGGACAAAAGTGGAAATCTGCAGAAGCTGGCGCGAAATCCGCTCCAACGTTCTGAACAATTTAGTAAGTGCGATGCCATCCCGTATTTTTACGACAATAGAAGGAAATGGGAACTGCATAAATTAAAAATAATTGATTATTGCTAAGTTTAAATAAAAGTTTGGATAAATGAATCACTGACCTTATCATTTTGACGCATTGAATTTTGCACTTATTTACATAAATTTTAATAAACATAATATAATGGTACATTTCTAAAAGCAAAACCGGCTTATTTATCATTCACTTTATTCAAACGTAGAATTTTTTTAATAAGGTGACCCTACGTAACATTTTATAGTTTGGATGAATTGAGCAAATATTAAGGTGACCTTATCATTTTGAAGCACACCTTATAGAAGATCGATTACATGCTCACTTTAAATTGCGATTATTGACAGAATAACGTTGGTTGATCTTCTCCAACTAACGAATTTCATACCTCTCGTTTATCTTCCTCGGTTTCTATGTTTATATCCACTATGACATCCTTTGCAATAAAATATTCAGCAGTTTTACATACATTCTGTCCTTGAACGTCAATATTTGGCAAACTTTTACTATTTGCCGTACCAGATACACTCAGTGGTCTAGAGGGCCTTAATTCCAAAGCATCACTGCTGCTGTTCGAAAACAAGGCCTCCTGACTTCTAGTATGCGTACAGCGTGAATCCTTAATAGCAGCACAACTTACACCGTCCTGATTGTTTTGGCTCTCTTGACTACCGGCAGGAGAATAGAGACGCATGAATTTTTCTAATTCACGACCATGACCAAATTTTTCATAATATTCCTTAATTTTATCACTAACGCGTGGAGTGTTTGGTAGGGTATGCTTCTTTGTAGTCTGTTGCGACTTATCGTCCATATTTTGCATTCTATCAAAAAAAAATTCAACAGATGTGATTATCTGTGTGACAATGTTATGCAGATGAATATATTAAATGATTATTTCTAAAATTTGTGCCATGAAATCTATACAAATTCCGTAGCATTAACCACCAATATAAAGAGATTTAAATTATAAACAACCCTTGTTGGAAGTAATAAAAAATTTTAAAACTCAAACAACAACAAAAGTTTCTATTAAAACTTGTTCTTGTTTCTATTGTAAACAAAATTCATAAATAGCATTGCCAGCTTCAAATTTAACAATAATCAAGTAAAAGTTATGCCAAGTTTAATGAAGTTGGGTTTCTCTTAAGAAATTTTTTTAATCATGGTAACGGTTTAATTACGAAGCGCTTACCAACACTTGTTGGAATAAAATTTTTATTGCATGAAATTTTCACATTTTTCAGCTTTTATATATACAAAATGTAGTCGAACGTCATTATGACATTTAACATTTCGTGTTTTTGTTACACTTTTTTAACTCAATTCAGTTGTTATTGCTTTATTTTGCGGCTTTTTTCTTGTTTTTGTAGCTTGGTTGTTTCATTCATTTGTTGGTATTGGGACCATCATTACAAATAAACAACCTGGCTTAGTAGTTTCGCATATTGTGTTGTTGTTTCTTGGTATATTTTCCATTATTCTTTTTATTATGGTATTTGTTATTGTGTCTATCAGTGCCTACTACTGCGTGTGTGAAGAATAAAAAAAAAAAAAAAATAAAATAATTCAGTTTTAACGATTTAAGAAGACGGCCAAACGTTGGTCTATAAAGAATTACTATTGCTTTTGCTGTTGTTACTACAACTACTGCTGTTGTTGTTGGTTGTTTGGTATTGAGTGAAGGCGGCTGTTGTCTAAGGCAACACAAAATAAATAGATAGTGAGAGAGACACGTCGACAACATTCTGTGTATGAAAGTAAATGACACTTTCTTTGTCAAGGAATAAGTCTTCCAACGTAGAGCTGTTAGACTTGTCTTCTCCAGTATTAATTTTGCAAATTGCGTAGAAGATGCGTATCAGCAACATACGCAGCGGACGTATGTGCCGTTTGGCCTTGATATGTTTGGTCATCTTGCCTCTATTGTATTTGCTAACTACCTGGAGTGATAGCCATAAACGTGTGCAAGAGGTGTATCAAGCAAAGTTTGGTTCCAATCGACGAAGCTATCAACGTCTAGAGGGTAGACCCAAAGAAGTGCCAGTCTTGGTAGAAGGTAAGGCAACACAAATGAGCAAACAAAGAAAGTTTTACAAAATAACCAAAAAACTTGAGTTTGTTTGGCATTTGAAAAAGAGAATAAACATGGTGTCTATATAGTAGATGCTCACAAATTGTTCGCTACTTTTTACAGGTTTGGGCAACTTTGAGCCTAAGCATTTGGAAGCTCGTGTAGGCCCTGGTGAAAATGGTGAACCTTATCATTTGCCCGCGAGTAAAAAAAATAAAGCCGATGAATCTGAAATGGAATATGGCATGAATATTGCCTGTTCCGATGAAATCTCAATGCATCGCAGTGTACGCGACACCCGTTTAGAACAGTGTCGTCATTGGAATTATCCTTATGACCTGCCCAAGACTAGTGTTATAATTGTTTTCCATAATGAAGGCTTTTCCGTACTTATGCGTACCGTCCATTCGGTGATAGATCGATCTCCAAAACATGTATTACATGAAATCGTTTTAGTCGATGATTTCTCAGACAAGAAGAATCTCAAAGAACAATTGGATGAATATATTGAACAATTCAATGGATTAGTAAAACTTGTACGTAATAAAGAGAGAGAAGGCTTGATACGTACACGATCGAGAGGCGCCCAAGTGGCTACAGGTAAGGGTGCTTTATTTACATTTGGCGTTTCAAAGTTTCCAATTTAAAAATGTTATTTTTGAGCTTATATGATGCACAGAGAAGAAGTAGAGGGGCGTGTAAGGAAAACATAACAATGACATATAGATTCTTAGTTTCTTGACCTGCTTTTAGAAGTGTAATTATTAATAATCTAAATACATAATTGTAAATATATTGGTAGTTAGATTAGGTATATTAACTTTACTAACTTTTTACGAGTTATAAGGTAAGCAAATACTTTAGTTTTTAAAAGAGAGTAAGGGGTTTCTTTTGCAGGCTAAATAGGAAAAAAGTAAGTGAACGCTTTTAACTTTGCTCCTAAAAACACAAAAAACTTCGTATCGCTATTGGCAAAGGGGTTTAATTGTTGATGAATTTTACAATTTTAATTAATATACTTATGGAAAGATAGACTGTTACCACCGATTCCATTTCAAATTGAATCGAATTATATGTCAAAATATTTCATTAAGCATTCAACAATTGTATTGCAACTTTTAAATTATAAATAAATCATTTGGGAATTTCATATAGCAAAGAATTAAATCTGAACTACATATGTGTGCATAGAACAATTATTCTCTATCTTATCACGTAACACGTATTGAACTAAACACATTTTGGGATGTTATTTGAACAAACTTTAATCACAAATATCTAAGACAAGCCCACATTCAGTTTATCATCATAGCAAACACAAAAAAACTTCAACTTAAACCCAATATTTCACGTAGGCTACATGCCTATAAATGACTTGGTAAAATCTTATTGGTTTTAGATAACAAAAAAGAAACGTAAAAACTCTCGCTATGACCTCTTCGCAACTTTCTGACAACATAGGAAAACCACACCAAATGAACTGTTCCTTTTTTGAGGACAATGTCGAATCAAGTCAATTCCAGTATCGTTGTTTTGAAGTGAAGCGTATTTCAGTGAGAGCGTTCTGTAGTGAAACCTTTGTTTTTGTTACGGGACTCCTGTGATGTCTGACACGATTTCAGCGGCCTTCTGGTTCGAAATAATCAAGTATGTATATGCATAATTCAAAAATATACATAATTAAATACATGCAAAAATAATCCGATTTATGGGAAAATAATAAAATATATGCAAAAACAAACAAATATATGTTAAAAATAAGTAAAAATAATCAAATATTTGTAAAATTATCAAGTATATGCAAAAATAAATAAAAATAAAAACAAAAATAAATAATAAAATATATGCAAAAACAAACAAATATATGCTAAAAATATGTAAAAGTAATCAAATATGTGTAAAATTATCTAGTATATGCAAAAATAGTAAAAACTATTAATAAATAATCAAATATATAAGCATAAATAACGAAATATATGCTAAAAATATGTAAATTTAATCAAAAATATGCATAATCGAATATATGCATAACTAATTAAATATATAAAAAATCAAAAATAATGAAATATAGGCAAAAGTAATCGAAAATATGCATAAATAATCAAATATATGCAAAATAACCAAATATATACTAAAATAATCAAAAATATGCAAAAAAATATGTTAAAATAATCAAAAATATATGGAAAAATATATGCATTTATAATGAAATATATATCAAAATAATGAACTAAACATGCATAAATAATCGAATAATACAAAAATAATGAAATATATGCAAAAATAATCGAAGATATGCACAAGTAATCAAATATATGCAAACATAATCAAAAATATGCTTAAATAATGAAATATATGCAAAATAAACAAAAATATGCTAAATTAATCAAAAGTACGCATTATGCATTCAAATATGAAATGCGAAAATGTAGTTGTTATTTTTTTCAAATTAAAAAGTGAAACAAAACTTTCCACTGATGCTTTATTGGCACGAAATTCGACATTTTTGAAGCAAAAGAACTTTTGTTTTTTTTTAACACTATTTTGATTAATGCCTAAACGACAGATATTAGCCAGAAATAAATAAAGCTAAATGCCATAAAAGTTGTTAGAAACACAAATCATGTATAAAAGATCCGTCATCTGTTTAATTAATTTAGATGATACAGGAGTTTTGCCAAATATAAACATTTAAATATTCCACTTAAAAGAAATATATTTCGAATTTTATTTTATTTTTGAATCTACAAACCTATAAGCCGTTATCTGATAAAGAACTATAAGAATACATTAAAATAAAAAAATATATTTCAATATATTATAAGTATTAAGAAGTTTAGTTGTTAAGAACGATAGAATTATAAATTCTTTATTTACAATATAATATATATCTGATTTTCATATGCATAATTTACCCCAAAATACACTTTAAAACTAAAATTAAAAATTTCTTTATAGGTGAAGTAATTGTCTTCTTGGATGCTCACTGCGAGGTTAATATTAATTGGCTGCCGCCCTTGTTGGCCCCTATATACCGTGATCGCACCGTTATGACGGTTCCAATTATTGATGGTATTGATCATAAGACATTTGAATATCGTTCGGTGTATGGCAGTGAAAATCATTTCCGTGGCATTTTTGAATGGGGCATGTTGTACAAGGAAAACGAAGTACCCAAACGTGAAAAACGTCGTCGTCAGCACAATACAGAACCTTATCGCAGTCCGACACATGCTGGTGGTCTATTTGCAATTAATCGTGAATATTTCCTTGAATTGGGTGCCTATGATCCAGGCCTTCTAGTTTGGGGTGGTGAGAATTTCGAATTGAGTTTTAAAATTTGGCAATGTGGTGGCAGCATAGAATGGGTGCCCTGTTCTCATGTCGGTCATGTTTATCGTGGTTTTATGCCGTACAATTTCGGTAAACTTGCACAGAAAAAGAAAGGACCTTTGATAACCATTAACTATAAACGTGTTATTGAGACTTGGTTTGATGATACTCATAAAGAATATTTCTATACAAGAGAACCTTTGGCTAGATACTTGGATATGGGCGATATATCCGAACAATTGGCATTGAAAAAACGTTTGAATTGTAAATCCTTCCAATGGTATATGGATAATATTGCCTATGATGTTTATGATAAATTTCCTGCCTTACCTGCCAATTTGCACTGGGGTGAATTGCGTTCTGTGGCTTCAGATAACTGTCTCGATTCTATGGGCAATCAACCGCCAGCCATAATGGGCCTATCACACTGTCATGGTGGTGGTAACAATCAATTAATAAGACTTAATGCCGCCGGCCAATTGGGTGTAGGTGAACGTTGTGTTGAAGCTGATCGCCAAGGTATAAAATTAGCAGTTTGCCGTTTGGGCACTGTTGATGGTCCCTGGAATTATAATGAACAAACAAAACATTTACTACATCGTGCCCATAGAAAATGCATGGCCTTACATCCTACCACCCAACAGCTATTCTTGGCTCATTGTGATGCTAACGACGGTTATCAGCAGTGGTATTTCAAGCCCATTAAACCCAGATATTAGACAATCAACAATGAAACCTATCATACTACAAAAATGAAACGAATGAATGAGTGAGTGAATGAATGATAAAAATTGTTAAGAGAAGAAGAAAAACAAAAGAAATACAAAAGAAATTATAAGCAATATACAACATATAAATATAAAATATATTTATTAGAAAATTTAGAAATATATACATGAAACTAAATTAGATGGTTAGTAGAAAAAAATTAGAGTTCAAGATGTGCGATGGAATGTTATTTAAACTATGTGGGTTTCAAAAGCTTAACAGAAGCATAAAAATAATTGTGACAAGATAATTTCATCAAAAATAAAATTAATTTATTGGGTAATCTATAATAACAAAATTTGTTTTTTTTTTTCTTATAAAAGTTTATAGATGACTAAATCAAAATATTTATTTATAATATTAGGTTAAAAGTTTTTATTTTGATTATATTTTCTTTTAAATATTTTAATTTTCAATTATTCGAGAACATTGCCAACTTCTTTTTAAGTTATTACATATAATGAATATATAATATTATGTATAATTAAAATTTATATATAAGAGAAAAAGTCTTTAAATTGTTAGAAACAACTTCCATTTTATAATGCTAACAAATATTTTCACTTATTATTTTACTTTTATTTAAACAGTTGTTAATTTTTTATTTTAATTATTAAATTTGCATTTCTAACTTGTGATAGAACAGCTCGCAAAAGAAAAAAATAACAACTTAACTTTTGTGGTCTTTAACTATAAATAAGCATTTACTTAATTATCTTTATTTTTACATCTATTGATAAATGAAAAAAAACAGAAGCAAAAACAAAAACAACTGCAAATAAATATGTAATTTGATAAATGCCTACTTTTACAAGTCTGAACAAGAAAAAAAAATTGAAAAGTGAATTATTGAATACACAAAAAATATTTAAAAACAAAGAAAATATCGAAATTGTTTTTAATTTTTTATTCTGACGATTATATTTAATAATAACGTTTAAATTCTCTTCTCTGTGCACCTTAGTAATATAACATGTGGAAAGTTTGAAGATTCCAACTTTTATAGATCCCAAAATATAACGTAATAACTACGTGTTTCGAAGGAATGGACTATGATACAAATCCCTTAGTAGCTCCTTAAAGTACAACTTTTGAAAATGTACTTTTGTACAACACAATTAAGTGGATGATGAATGTTATCAAATAAAAAACTTTAAGGAGAAAAATTTGTACGCCCGTTTTCCCTCTCTTTTAACGTTTCCGAGGTAGAATTTTGAAAACAAAAAACACCCTATTGCACTTTCTGTGTTCTTAACTTCAACAAATTCGGTTCAGTCGTTAACGGGTGATTGATGGACAAACAAACAAATTTGCAAAGAAATTTGGGCGTGGTACCTCCCATATTGATTTCTGTATATCTTGGGAACGGTTAAAGCAAAAGGTTCAGAATTTGGTCTGAATGACTTCATAGTCAATACAAATCATCAATCAAAAAGCGGGCGAAATTGGTCAAGAGGTCATGGTACCTTCCATACAAACTAAATATTGATTTCTGTATATCTTGGGAACGTTACAGAATTTGGTCTAAATGACTTCACAGTCAATACAAATATCATCAGGCAAAAAGTGGACGAAATTGGACAAGTGGACGTGGTACCTTCAATAAATAAATATATAAATATTAATTTTTGTATAAGTTGGGAATGGCAATAATATAAGTTTCTAGATAAGGCTCAAACAACGTCGAACTTCAAAAAAAAAGGTCAAAATGGTGAAAAGTGTAACTAAGATATCATAGACGTTAGTAATTAAGACAGGGGTTGCGAAGCACGTCGGGTTTTTGCTATTATAACGAATATATTCTACCTGTTGGCTTTTACATAGCTTGGGGTCGAATCATTACATGTGATACCAAGCAAAATTGTCTGAAATTTTTTTATTTTTGTTTTAATATTATTCGATACTATAGTTTTCTCGATACCTGAGTTAAATTCGAATTCCAAGCGCCTTGACCGTATGCGTTGTTACTCCACTTCCTTACATTAAGTTTCGATCGTCTTCTTTCCTCGGATTCAATATTTTATACTCACTCATGCGAATGACATGTCTTAGCCAATGCAATCGCTGACCTCTCATGTGCCTTATTATATTGACCGCTCATGATTCACAGAATGGCTGTGCTAATGGTCAACGCAGGTAAGTAAATTTCATACTCGTATGCCTTGCGAAAGTACTCATTAGCTCGTTGCAGAGTGCGATTTTCACTTGTCGCCTTGTTTTTTAAAACTGCTTGCATCTATTTATTTATTTTTAAACGGTCCCGTCACATACTTAATTGCTCTCACTTAAACGCGTAGTATCCATCCCTATAGCGTAGCGATAACTACATCACAGTCTGAACTATAGCGGAAAGAGAAAAAACAAATAATGGCAAAAAGTTCCAAATCAACAACAGAACCTAATCACAAGCTGATGCTAAGAACAATCCTCATACTTATTGTGCCTGTTTGTGCCGCAGTGGTTATGTAGGTAAGATTCCCGCTTATCAAGCAAGACCATTTGATAAAGAAAAAAAGTATTATTACGAGTATTACTATTATTGAAAACTTCTCTAATGCATTTGACGATGGGAGCCGGCGTTAAACTGTAGGTCCCTTTCAATGAGTCTAAAAACTGAATGGAGTGCAGCAAATTGACTGAGAGAAGTTCCCGTGTTCCTTCATGGAATGTTATGGGAATTAATATACTACATAATCTAAGAAAAGGACATTATATTGCTTAGTTCGTTCGCTTAAAATCCAATGCCAAAGGATGATAATTACGAGGGACGGGACGGGTCTGGGACGTTGAAATTCAAGTTAGAAAATAGCAACTCACAATCAACATCACCAGATGCAAGATTGTTAATAAAAGAAACCACTCGTCTTCATTCCAGTATTTTTCTTAAATTAGATTATTTAATTTTTTTAAGCCACAATTACCGCTTAAGTCGACTTAATCATTTTTGCTTTATCACTTCAGCTATGTAACAGGTTTTTGAAATACATTCCCCCCGGAAATATGCTTAAATTCAGCGTTCAAAATTGCCATATTGTTTATTAGGGGTCTTTATTAGAAAAATGAATGATAGATAGTAAAGTGTGCTAATTATTAAACAAAATTATATGGTGAAATAAAACTGCGTAAAAAGGAAGACAAGATTAATTTTTTATTTATTTTCAAAGAAGGCATAAATACAAATTATAAATAAATAATATTTTTATGCCAAAAATTTATTGCGGGCTTAAAAAACTTGTGAATGGTGGTGGTAATAACAAACACTTTTTGTTTTTCGTAATTTATGATCTTGCAGAAGTTCGCAAAGAAAAAAATATTAAAAAATTATCATATACTAGCACGAGTACGTTCGTTATGAATGATAACAGAAGTGATTTTTTTTTAATTAACGATTGAAAAATTTCATAAACGTACGTTATACAGAATAAAAAAGAACAAATTGTTTAGAGAACATCTACGGTTTGAAATGAAAAAAAGAAAAAAGATTTCATTTCAATATGTCTTTTTAAAGACAATAATCAATAATATTTCTATATACTTCACCCACATACTTAAGTGATAAACGGATGTTTGTACTCTGTATACATATGTATATCCAATTATTAGATTATTTTATTATTTTTTGTCAAAATGTAATAAAAGATGATGTGGTGTTTTGGCGATTTTTGAAATTGAATTTGGCGGCAATGCTTAAAATAGATCTGACAGCCCTGGTAGACCACATGATACTTAAAAAAAAAAAATAATATTAATTTCAATACAAGACCTCCAAATACTGTTTGTGTCAAATTTTAAGATGGATTTGAGGCTAAAAACAATCTACCGAAATGGGTAGAAAAATGCCCTAAAAAATAAAAATATTCATGTTAATACGAATCAAACAAACAAGGTTGTATCAAATTTCAACAAAGTCGGATTACGGATTGGGGATACAGGCGATAATGAGTTAAGCCGTGCAAATTTGTTCACAGCATGCATTAATGCAGTCTTAGAAGCCCGAAGGAATTTTTATGTAGTCTTTCCTGCTGGCAAGTCCACTGCTGGTTTTGAAACACTGAAGGGCTAAGTGGTTTCATAATAGGTTCTAAAACGGTTTCTTAATAATGTTTGACCAATGTTATACTTTGTTCACAGAAATGCAGGTCAGTAGTCCCATCCATGATTGTATTTGGATAATGACCCTTTCGACTTGTGGGATCAGATTAATATTGTAGTTCCCTTCCTTCCTTAGATAACCGTGCTTACGGTTTGTGTTCGATACGGTAGGAAACAAGATTATCATACGTACTTCAGGAAAATATATTTGGATTTCTTTCTATGCTATTTTTTAGCACCAAATGTCTCAATGTTTTTATTCAATAATTTGACTCATGGATTTTTGAGTGATATTTAACTCACGGGCCATGCATTTCCCTTACCGGTAAGAATTTTGCTGAATTGACGCTTGCCATGTGACGTTTTTGATGACGTGCTATTTCCGAATGTTTTTTAGAGTTCTCCTTGTAGATAAACGTAAATACGTACATACATTTGGAAGGAATAATTTATTGATATTTTTGGTAAAAGTTTGATGAGTATTGGTGGTACCAACCACCGAATTTGCTGTGTTTTTAATGAATTAAAAATTGTATTGAATTAAATTGTGAAAAAATCACAACTGATGGACAAAATAATGACGTAAACAAAAGCAACAGTTGATAGAGAATGAATAACGGAAAATAACGAATGGCGGCAAATTTAATTAAAATGTTAAGCTTAAGAAAAAAAAAATAAGGCATGATTGCAATAAATTTAAATTTCATTTAAAGGATCTATTTATCATTCAAAGAGTTTCGATAAACAAAATTTATATTGTTTTTGAACGAAACAGAGAAATTATTGTGAAATGATACAGAATATGAAAATGTTTAAAAAATATGTATGTACATACATATAGTATGTCTGTATGTATGTATGTATATTGAAACTACTTTTGAAGAATTTTACAAAGAACCACTAATTACACTATACAGGGTAGTTTCCACTATAATACTTTACTTACGTAAAAACAGAGAGAAAATATTATAAAATTCCATTAGTATTTTAAAAATGAGAATAAAAATATTACGACAGATTTTACGTTTATACGATACCTAAAACACCATAACAAAGTAAAATGAAAGCAGCTGTTTCTTTTGTTTATTTTATTTTATTTTATTTTATTTTATTTTATTTTATTTTATTTTATTTTATTTTATTTTATTTTATTTTATTTTATTTTATTTTATTTTATTTTATTTTATTTTATTTTATTTTATTTTATTTTATTTTATTTTATTTTATTTTATTTTATTTTATTTTATTTTATTTTATTTTATTTTATTTTATTTTATTTTATTTTATTTTATTTTATTTTATTTTATTTTATTTTATTTTATTTTATTTTATTTTATTTTATTTTATTTTATTTTATTTTATTTTATTTTATTTTATTTTATTTTATTTTATTTTATTTTATTTTATTTTATTTTATTTTATTTTATTTTATTTTATTTTATTTTATTTTATTTTATTTTATTTTATTTTATTTTATTTTATTTTATTTTATTTTATTTTATTTTATTTTATTTTATTTTATTTTATTTTATTTTATTTTATTTTATTTTATTTTATTTTATTTTATTTTATTTTATTTTATTTTATTTTATTTTATTTTATTTTATTTTATTTTATTTTATTTTATTTTATTTTATTTTATTTTATTTTATTTTATTTTATTTTATTTTATTTTATTTTATTTTATTTTATTTTATTTTATTTTATTTTATTTTATTTTATTTTATTTTATTTTATTTTATTTTATTTTATTTTATTTTATTTTATTTTATTTTATTTCTTTATATACAATACACCCCTGATCTAATGAAGTGCGATGCTTTTTACAAATTTTAAAAAACAAAGAGAGCCGTCCGACTGTCAAATTTTCATCCGTATTTTCTCTCCATGTCGTATGCTCTCATTACATATTGTGTTTACACGAAACTATTAGCTCTCTTTTACACAAAAACTTGACATGTCGTACGACTTGTATTATCGTGTAAGTATTACTTTACTTTTTGTAATACATATATACAGTGTTGTGCAAAACAAAAAGAACAAATTCTATAAAAACTAGTAATGTCGTTTATTTCTGAAAGTATGTATTTTATTTAGAAAAAAGTGTTTCGGTAATTTATTTACATTTATATGCACTAAGATTTACAATAAAAAAATACTACTTTATCTCAACGTTTTCTCAAAAAGCAATTAAAACAACCGAGCTCTTCAAATAGCGGCTGCGAAACAAAAGTAACAAATTAATATTTCATTGATAAACTTGAAATCAATAAGGCTATTAAGTACGAATTCCGAGATACGTTTCCATTTATCTTCTAGATTTTAAAAGAGTTCGTTTTGATTTTTGAATCGTGTTCCTGAGATGTTCCTTTTTATTACTCCAAAGAAGTTTAAGTCCAGTGATGGTATCGGCCAATCAAGGACTTGAAACCTACCACCTTGATTAAAAAGGAATTTGTTCAAAAAATTAAAAATACAAGTTTATTGATCTCAATCAATATTGTCCCTTCTAAAGTAATCCCCATCGACTGCCAGCGCTTGATCAAGTCCTCGAAGCATTTTTTATATTCGGTTTTCGGTATGTCCATCAGTGCTTCCTGCGATTTTTCCATTAGTAATAGTTGTAACTCGATTGAACAGAAAGAAGTCGCAGGGAGCCAAATCAGGTGAATTCGGTGGCTGTGGATGGTATTAGTTGCATTTTTCGTAAAAATTTCGAATAATGATGGCTCTGTGCAACGAGTTTTCTGTCCACAATTCTGGTCTCTTTCGGCGAATTGCTTCACGCAAACATCTAACAACGCACAAATAATAATCTTTGTTTGTAATCCATGGGAACCTTGAGCTTTGCCCTTTTTTTGACTGAAAACAACGTTGTTTCTTTGATCTCGGCTCATTTGGTGAAAGCCATTCACTTGCTTTATGTCTGGATTACGTATCGTACTCATAAACCCACGTCTCGTCTCCAGTAATGATCATTTTGATGAATGTGACGGAAACCCAAATCATTAACCAAAATGTCTTGGACGGATCAATAGGCAATGTTCAAGTCTTCCGCTATTTCTCTGATCGTTAATTTGCGGTTATTGACCAACATTTCTTCTACTTTATCAATGTATTCGTCGGTTTTCGATGTCGAAGGTCTGTCACTGCGTTCATCATCTTCGATTGACTCACGACCACTTTTGAACCGCTCGTGCCACTGGTAAATGACCGTTTTCTTTAGAGAATTGTTGCTGCAACACTCTTCTAACATTTCAAACGTTCGCGCACCATTATATTCGTTTTTTTTTTGTGCAAAATTTAATACAAGTTCGTTGTTGCAAATTTAAATCGAAGTTCATATTCCACTCAATCTACGCAATCATTTTCGTTTGGAAATGTTTTTGTGCAATAAATCGATCCATTATGCCATCAATTTTGTGAAAGGATCCTACTCCATTTGCTGATAAGCAAGTTCGCACCATAACGTTGCCTCCCCCATGCTTAAAATGATTTCTATAGTTGTGTGTAATGCAACGACATTATTTATTTTATAGTGTTCGCTGCTTTTGTTTTGCACGTCACTGTACATTCAGAAAAAATCTAATTGATTTTCTTTTCTTAATTTTTTTTCTTTACGATAAAATATTATATTTTAAGACAATAATGATTAATTAGCTTTAAGTTTTATGAGTCCATTAGTTATCATACTTTTGTTCTGCTGCAGTTAATCGAAAACTATTTTGTTTTTAATTGCTTTACGATTATATTTACTCATATTTACTCAATAACTTTCTAGGAAATTGATTTATAATCTATTTGTTTGCTGATAATTTGGCAAAAATAGCTTGAGATTTATAAGTTCCAAAAATAATTCTTTTTTTAATCAGAATTACTCGAATAATTGCTTAACAACCACTCAATACTCGTATTAAGTTGAATTGAAAGCAGTTAAATCACGCGATCAAGGCAATTGGTTGGCTATTAGCTTCAGATATGGAAAACATAGGTTACTTATGAAATAGTCACCTAAGGCTGCCTATATGATATCCTACACCACAATATACTTTTTATAATGATAAGTTTGTTTTGAGGCTAGGGATTAAATTTCTACTCAATACTCAATAAATTAACTCGATTTCAGAGTGAAAATTATTATGAGAGTAAAAGTCGTTAAAAGGTTGCACAACCTTTATGCACCAAACTTTATCTTAATTTTACTTTACTATGTTATATTGATAAAACAGGAACCAGACGCGTTGTTTCCGTTATCGTTTTTCTTTATTATGGAACTAAATCCCTACAACGTAGTTATTTAGGGTTCACCTATCAATGACACTAAGGAGGTTTACGCCCGGCACCAAGTAGAACCTCAAATACGCTGCCATAATTTCAGGAAAAGCAGGGCGTACACGGAGTTTTAATGTTCTGACCACACGACTGCAATAATTAGTTTAGCCGATTCTATAGAGCAGTGCTCTTTATAAAGTGCGTAGAGCAGTTCCTTCGTTCTCTCCTTATCTGGGAAACACATTTTTCTTGTATTTCAAACGAACTTTATTTTACCAAATATGTATTGGCTATTAGCTTCAGATATGGAAAACATAGGTTACTTATGAAATAGTCACCTAAGGCTGCCTATATGATATCCTACACCACAATATACTTTTTATAATGATAAGTTTGTTTTGAGGCTAGGGATTAAATTTCTACTCAATACTCAATAAATTAACTCGATTTCAGAGTGAAAATTATTATGAGAGTAAAAGTCGTTAAAAGGTTGCACAACCTTTATGCACCAAACTTTATCTTAATTTTACTTTACTATGTTATATTGATAAAACAGGAACCAGACGCGTTGTTTCCGTTATCGTTTTTCTTTATTATGGAACTAAATCCCTACAACGTAGTTATTTAGGGTTCACCTATCAATGACACTAAGGAGGTTTACGCCCGGCACCAAGTAGAACCTCAAATACGCTGCCATAATTTCAGGAAAAGCAGGGCGTACACGGAGTTTTAATGTTCTGACCACACGACTGCAATAATTAGTTTAGCCGATTCTATAGAGCAGTGCTCTTTATAAAGTGCGTAGAGCAGTTCCTTCGTTCTCTCCTTATCTGGGAAACACATTTTTCTTGTATTTCAAACGAACTTTATTTTACCAAATATGTGCCGGCATTTATGTGGTCATTTTCCATTTTTCTGAGCGAATTTAAATTTAAATTTACACCATTAAGATAATTCTGCAGAGATTTAAACAAATGATAATCTGAATATGCATTGAGGTCTGGGTAATAGTTTTCTGTTTCAGTTTCTGCCGGATCATCAAAGATGTGTATTGTCTTGATGGACAACAACTTTTCTATTTATCAATTCTGGCCGTTTTAATTGATTTGCTTGCTTCATCTTGTTAATTGTTGACAGCAGACATCACAAAGCTGGTAATAACCATTACCTTCCAATTCCGCCGCAAAACGGGCTCCCATCTTTCTACTATCGCAGCTTAATTTACACTAAAACGGGCACCCTTCTTTCTACTATACCTGCTTATGGTTGCTTCATTTATATTAAAATGAGCTCCCAACTTTCTACTAAGACTGCTTATGGTTACTTAAATTGTACTAAAATGGGCTCCTATCATTCTACTATGGCTGCTTAATTTATACTAAAATTGGCTGCCTCTACTATGGCTGCTTAATTTATACTAAAATGGGCTCCCATCTTTGTACTACGTCTGCTTAATTTATACTAAAACGGACTCCTATCTTTCTAGGATGTATGCTTTGGTTGCTTAATTTATACTAAAACGGACTCCTATCTTTCTACTATGGATGCTTAATTATACTAAAATAGACTCCCTTCTTTCTAGTATGGCAGCTTATGGTTGTTTAGTTTATACTAAAACATCGTTTTAGGATTTCGTAATTAATCATTCAGTCCGCATTGTAAATGTGACTCCAGGTGTACCGGTATGAAGTGACCATCAAGATACAAATGTCTTCATAGGGAACATTTATTGTGAAAGAGTCTTAATTTTTTTTGTTGGCAATGGCGTCTGTCAAACCTATTCAGTATACATCATCTCAGTGAACAAACAACATCATAAGTTTTCATCGTGTTAAAGATAGCAAAATAGCGAATGTTGTAGTGGGAATTGATAATTTGCGGAAAGCATTAATTTTTTGTTTTTATTTTAAGAAAAGTACTGCAGAGTCGCGTTGAATGCTAGTCGAGTTATATGGTGATCAATCCCACACGGAAAAAATCATGGATTCGGCCGCAAAACTATATCGATTCGGCAGGAAGACTATGCTGTGTGTCTAGTGGGACTATAAAGGTGTGTGGTACCACGAGCTCTTAAGACCGAGTGAAATCGCTACTGACAACAAATGATAAATTTGAACCATGCATTGATCGTAAAACGATCAGCATGGGCCACAAGACACGGCAAGGTGATTTTGCAACATGACAATGCATCTGCACACAAAGTAAAATCGATTCAGCATATAATCAAAGCATTAGGCTGGCAGCTGTTACCACACCCGCCGTATTCAGAAGTCTTTGCGACTACTATATATTTTCATAGATGGTGCCCGCTTTGGCTGAACAGCACTTTGATTCCTACGAGGAAGTTGAAATGTGAGTGATTAATTGCTTTTATTGGCGTGAAATCCACTAATTACATGAAATGTGGGAAAATGTGTAGCCAGCAATGGCCAATACTTTTAATAAAATCTTTTTTACTTTCCAATTAAAAGTTAGGGTTTTATTTTCGCAAAAAAAATGCTCATCATATAGGGACACCTGATATACAGGATGCCAGACATCTATTCTTTAAGTGCAGGAAATTTAAGGAATTTTAGAGGTATTCTGGAGAAAGGGTGGTGGTTGAGAAATTAGAGTTGGGAATATAGTGAGTATCAGAGTAGGAAGAGTGCTCGAATTGTATTCGTTCGTTAAGAACGATTCTTTTTGATAGCCGAATTTTAAAAGAATTTAATATACGACTCGTGAGAAGAATTTAAAAATAAAATTCAGAACGCAAATCGAGTCGAAAAGCATCAAAACGAGTTGAAAACGATAAATTCTTTTTAGTAACTGTTGTTTGTGTAATATAAAACATGCATGTGTGTGATACTTATTGGTCCGCTGGACACGAATGCATAGTAGTACGCATTTAATCTTACATAAACAACATGCATTGAAATGAATTGCTCGTTTTTGATTATTTTACGCTTATTTTTAATTTCTTCGCACTATTCAATTCGTGCTCACGAGTTAAACAGAAATTTTAAAATTACAAATTTTTAAAATTTGTGCTTACAAGTCGAGCAAAAATTATATTGAGCAAAAAATATGATTCGTGCTTACGAATTAAAAAATAAAACTCACGAGCAAGAGTCAGTACTTTTATTGAAATATGTTCGGTCCAATGAGGAAATTATGATGTTTAAGTTCTGTGCGGCGTTTTTCGATAATTTCATTTCGTTAAAAACGAATGTATATATTAGATGAGACAAGAAAGGTCAAATCTATGATAAGTTAATAAAATTAGGCCAGACGATCAGAGTGTACCTTCACTGAACGCAATAAATTCTTTTGAAGGAAGCGTGGGCTAAAACACACCTTCAATGTGCGCGCAAAGATAAAGCCGCCATGTGCCAGAACACTTTCACGCATTTACCCCTTAGTTTTTGTTCTTAGAAAGCTGGGGAAAAGTCCTAGCTCACGATGGCGAATTAAAAATTAAAAGTTTGGCATTTTTAAATTGTACGCCCAATCCATTTATAAATACTCGTATGTAATATATAAAACTTTCCATACCTGAGATACCCACATCAAAGCGAGCGATAGACACATAGAGAGAGAAAGCCAACTTGCGCGTGTAAGAGAGTATAATCTTATCTGCAATAGAAAAAAATAAAATCTTCAATAGAAACCATTCGAAAAAACAAAAATGATTTCTTGTCGAAGATATTGGAATATTAACTTCTTTCTTTGACTCTTTAATTAATATTTAATATTTTTCAATTTCTTTATTATTGCATTCTTTAAAGCGCTCTTTCCTAATATTTCACGAAGTTTTCATTCGTTTTTTGTTTTTGTATTTTTTCTGTATTTTTGCGATAAGAAATTTATAAAAATGTTAAAAATTATAAACAAACAGTTCAATTGTTTAGAGCTCCTAGAAGAGAAAACATATCAACGTAAGGAAAACGCTTTTTACAATTACAATATTGAAATAAATAAAAAATAACAAAAATACAATTTCAAAGAATATGGGTTTTCATATGCATTGCGGTTTAACGGTATTACTTGTATGCGCTTACGTTACGAATATTGTATTTTGTGTCGATCTAAGGAAAACGGAAATTAAAATTGTTAATGACGAAACTCGTTACACCACCTTAAATCCAAAAGCTGTATTAAGGCCATTCAAGAAATTGACTCATGTTAAGGGAAATATTATTTTCAGCATCGGTGAACGTATCGATGGTAAGTGGAGGCGTGGCAGTTTAAATTGATTACATATATTGCATTTAAATATGAAGTGAATTTGAAATTAAATAAAAACAATTATAAGACATTGACTTCTATATAATTTTTTTAAACTATTTTTTTGTTATCTTTCCGCTCGCACTTTGGTAGTGCTAATAAGTAGTGTGTTGAAGTGTGTAAATTTTGCTATAGACCAGAATGATTTTTTTTGTGTGTTTTTTGTACAAGTTTAACAAATAGTACTTGAGTACAAATCCTTGAGTTAAACAATAATTTATTTTTAACATGAATTTGTTATAAAAGTTGAGTTGGTTACTTTGCTGTTGTTGTTATTGAACGTTGTAAAAAAGAGAAAATATTTAACATTTAAAATTGATTGATTAATAATATTGTAAATGAAGTGCTTTTTTTGTTTTGATAAAAGTATTAAAAAAAGAGTGGGAAGTCGCCGTCTTTTTGTAAAAATTTTTCTTTATATTCCTGGAAAATATTACAATAACAATTTATGCCTTTGAATGATTAAATTTTATGCAGTTCTTTAAAAATTTAGTGATAATATTATAGAATAGAATATTCGGTCGAAAATTAAAAATTTTAAAAGCGTTGTTTGTCAAAAAATATTTTGCAAAATTTAATGAATGTGTGTGTTCAGCTATGTCGAGGTTAGGTTCAATTGACAGCTGCTGGAGTTCAAAGAGTACCTTGTACTATCATGTGTCTAATATTGTATCTCAACTGTCGGCCCGCTTCCCCGAATGGATTTTGTTCAAATCGCCTTAGAAAAAACAGCCTTAAGTCGAAGAAGTTGTTCTGTAGAATCATCCTCCTCTTCTGCAAATATTGTATAATAAAATAAAATCTTCAGTCTTTAAGCATGTTTATTAAGAACTATTGTCAGTCACTCAGTCGCTTTAATGACGGCATGCACGACTGTTCTTGGACAGGGTTGTCAGATCTGGCGATTTAATTTCCGGTTTGGTTATTTTTTAATTAGTTGGCGATTTTGTTGACTATTTTTAATAAAAAATACGAAAAATTAATATTATTATTTTGGTATATTTCATACAAAAATAAATAAAATTCGTAAACATTCGTAAACATGGTGTATTTTAATGTCTAGATTATAGATGACAGCCATTCAGTTGTATTCCCGGCAATGATTAATTTGTAGTGAAACAAAAAAAATTTTTAGATTCCAGTTTACTTATGTAATGCAATTTTTGGCAACTGGCAACGAAATAAGTTCATAAATTGTGCAAAAAAAGCTCTAAACTTGATAAATGTGGAAAAAATGAATGTGTTTGCTTGAGGAAATCACACATACTCGTATGTATATATACCTCAAGGCTATAATATCATTATAACATCATTCAATAGGTATACTTTTCTTTTCTCCAAATCCGCTGAAAAGCTTAAAATCGGATAGTATTCAGCTAAGTTATTGGATTATAAGTGTATAAAGGTTCGAAAAAGCAGTTTTTTACATGTAATTAATTAGAGATTTTGGAGCTGTTTCGACAATTTCTAAAACTAACACTTGTTGTACTCGATGACGTTTGTTAGAAAAATAGTATTACTTTTCAGGTATTCCAACTTCGTTATTTTTTGTCGCATAGTGTAATTTAACTTCCATATAAGACAGTGAAAAGTGTATCGAAGATAAAGTGTATAACGCTTTAGATATAGTCTTGTGATAAATAATAGGGACACTTATATCAAAAGAGTTAAAATTTCAACTTTGTTTTTATGTTCAAACATTTATCAAAAAGAACTTATAAATTGTCTGCTTGAATTTCGTACCATTTTGAATCGTTTCTCAGTTGTAGTACATTTTTCTCTTAAGCTTTTAAGGAAACCCGCAGTGTGTCCCTATTATTTTTATATAACAATAATGAGACTAAATATCTATATCCAAACTATATTTTATTTCAATCAAAAACTTATTTTTTATGGTTTTCTAGCTTTCAATAAATTATGAACTGTATTACAGTAAACATTCACTTTTGGCGAAATTGAGGAATTCGCAACAAATTATTTTTTATTTATTTAACATTTTTTTTTATAATTTTAAAATATAAAAACTTTATTGTCAGAATGTAAAAAAAGATAATTTAACAATTTTTAAATTAAATTTGGCGAAAAAGCTTAAAAAGGATTTGACAACCCTGTTCTTGGATGAAAATCTTCTTCCACTAAGCAAAGCCTTAAAGCCAAATGAAGAGCAATAGCAAAGAAGATATTTTTTAGATCTTTCCTACTCTCCTACAGCTTTATTAGATGAATATTTCAGCTTTTGGACATATTTATCAAGAGGTATGCAGTCTGGGCAGTTTTAAAACTTACTTGTATTCGTTCGTTTATAATAAGATGAACTTTGGCGACACCAGTTAATGGAAAATAATTTCATTCAAATGGCGGCCTCGGCTGGCCATGCAGTAGCCTACACGATCGGTCCAATTTTTAAGCACATTATCGATTGTGTGCAGTTGTATTTCACCAATGGCTTCACGAATATTGTCCTTTATAGCGTCAATTGTGTCTGACTTGTTGGCGTAACACTTATCTTTGACGGCACCCCACAAACAATAGTCCAACGGTGTCAAATCGCAGCTCCGAGGTGGCCAAACGACATCAGCTCTGCGGCTGATAATGCGATCTTCAAAAACAGCGCCGTTCTGTTGAAACCAAACGTTGCTAATATCGTCCTCTTCAATTTTTGTGAACAAAAATTCGTTCAACATGGTCCGATAACGATCACCATTGACTGTAACGGCCACTCCTTGCTCATTTTCGAAGAAGAATGGCCCAATTATGCCTCTGGACCAAAATCCGCACCAAACAGTGACTCCTCTTGGGTGTATCGGCTTTTTAATGTATGCGTGCTGGTTTTCTCTACACAAATGCGACAATTTTGCTTGTTTACATACCCGCCAAGATCAAAATGAGCTTCATCTGAAAAGATGATTTTTTTTGGCAAAATCGGCATTTTCCGTAAAGCGATCGCAGGCCCAGATTCCCAGCGTTGTTCAAGCGTATATACAATCATATTCGTTCAGCGGAAGGATAAAACTAATTATCTGTCAAATCAGACATGAGCTAAGTGTTGCCACTCACGAAATAAGCACTAGTTGAAAAAAAACGTTAGATGGCGGACCCTTTATATTGTTTTTAAGTTAATTTTTAATTAAACAATATTTTTATTTTCATTTTACAGGTGATCGCTTGATTTTAACTTATATGGAAGAGACCTCTTATAGCCGTTTAACCGATATTGAAGTTTCGATGTGGTATCCTGCCCAAGGTCGTAATGGTCTTATCATAAGCAGCGTTCAAGTTTATACCGATTTGTCAACATCTGATGCTGAAATTTATTTCGTGAATGATGGCGGCATCGGCCATACTTACGCTGAAATGTTGTTTGTTGGCAATCAAACCTACAATTATGGTTATCAAATTTATCTTTATGGTTATTAAGATCAATTATTATAAAGTTTATTAAAAAAAATGTGGAACCATTAAATGGAAAAAAGAAGAAGAAGTAAAAACAAATTCTGTGATTAAATTTTCTGTCTCATTTAAAAGCAAAGAAATCAAATTTCAAAGAAAAAAAAGAAAAGAATGGAAAAATCATGATTATGATGAAATTGCTGCAACATAGTAGTAGTAGTCAATTAATTTATTAAACTTTTATTTAAGTATTGTTTTAAGTATTTTACTTTTAAGCATAAATCTCTCCTTTCTTTTTAAGTTTTAAAAATATAAAGAAACAGACAAAAAAAAAAAACAAAATTAAAAAAAAGAAAACAAATTCAAATGTTCAAGTGTTTAGCAAGAAATGAAATTTTGATTAATTCAGGTACTTACTCGTAAATGTAGATCCTACATTGGCTAGGTTCTAGAGAATTACATGATCTACTCAGTATTGTTTTTTTTTTTTAATAATTTAGAGCGTGCCTTACTAATCGATTATTTAAATCCTGTCATCGAGATACAGATGGCAATTTAAAAGATTGTTCAATAATAGTTGGCTACTCTGTGTTTGAGATATATATCAGAACAACCACACCCTCTATTTAAAGCCTCCTGATCCCAATGAAAAATTCAGAGGTGAAAAGACTACAGTTGGGCTTAACTTACTTTATGCTCTATGTATCATATTACAGTCGAATATGGTTACAGCACACTTTTTTATAAGTAGAGTGAACACACTTTTTTGTACCGTTGCGTAAGGTTTTATTGAAATTAGAACGATCATAACGAACTAACGAGTGGGCCATTTATCGGTTTAAGTTTGAACCAGCGGTTATTTCAAATCTGACAATACTTATGTGGAAATACATAAGTATGTGTAAGTATGTAGAAATACATAAGTATTGTCTGTCACAAAATTCAGTATATTATCTCCTCTGAACGAAATGAATCGATTTACGCTTGAGCAACGTTGGGATTTATTGGAAATTTATTCCTTAAAACAAGGACAATTGGTCGGAAATTAAAAAAAAAAAATGCAAAAATCATCTTTTCGAATGAAGCTCATTTTCATCTTGGGGGGTGAGTTAATAAGCAAAATTGCCGTATTTGTGGCACAGAAAACCCAAACGTGGTCTTACAGAAGTCAATGCACCCATTACGAGTGACTGTTTAATGCGGCTTGTGGGGCGGAGGCATCGTTGACTCATATTTCATTGAAAATGGGGACGGCGCAACCATTACGGTAAATGGAGATAACCGATGATACCGATTTTTTGTGCCTGCTTTTCATAATATTGATGTAAACGATGTTACGTTTCAACAGGATGGAGAAACTTGCCACACATCTCATGTCATATTCGATTTATTGTGTCAAACGTTTGATGGTGATGTCAGTCGGCCGTCAAGAAGCTGCGATTTGACACTGTTTGACTATTTTCTGTGGGTCGGCGTTAAAAACAAGTGCTATGCCGACAAAACAAAGACAATTGAACATTTGAAGGCCAACATCCGTGATGACATTGTCGAGATACGACCTTACACACTCGAACAAGTTCTCGAAAATTGGTCCGATCGAATGAGGTACTGTGAGGCCAGCCGCGGCAGCTATATTAATGAAATAATATTTCATTTCTAACCGGAACAATTGTACTTCACTTGTTTTTGTTTTATTGAATTTTTAAATTTAAACTTTTAAATGGCCCACCCGTTATATCCAAAACAAACTTGCACTTCTTTCCAGTACATAATTTTCTTTCCTGTTAGACTGTACCTAGACTTTAGGAATTGTGGAAATATAGTCTCCTTCAAACTCATACATATAAGTAAATACGTGTGTTCTTCACGGATGGGTCCAGCGGGCTATGGCGTCCATTCTCTTGAACTCAATATCAATAGGTCCTAAAGGTTGCCGGCCCACTGCAGTGTATTTCAGAAAGAGCTGGCCGTTATTTGTGAGGTTACTGACTTCGTTGAAGAATAGTTTCACAATGGTCTGGAAAGTCTGTATTTAAATCCTATGTTCACTAAGTCCCTGACGGTAAAGAAATGTCACTCATCACTAGAAGTGATGGCTGAGTATTTCGATATCAATTTGCTTTGTGTACCGAATAAAAGTGATATTCCGGGCAATTGTGCAGCAGATGAGTTCACTAGACAGGGCACTGTGGCTAGGATTCTTTCGGCGGAGGAGAGGTTTGGTAAGCCGATCCCTACCTACCGCCTGCGTAGAGGATAATGAGCCGACATTGCTTAGCTTGCCCAAGAGCAGGATATCTGCGGTAATAGGAACACTTACGGGTTATTTTCAGGTGGGAACACACTCAATTAGGCTGTGCCATAGGGCCTCTGTCCTATGCAGGTCCTGTTTAGACGACGATGAGGAGACTACAGAACATCTTTTGGACTTAGGTTCAGGATCTTCGGTAGGCATATAGTTAGTATTGGAGATCTAAGGGAAATTCCTGTAGGGCTGATTAGCAAGTTCAATGTGCTCTATCGCTCTAACGTTTGTTCGGCGGCCCTTCTTAACCTTACCCAACCTAACCTAAATACGTATGTGTACTCTTCAAATCAATATTGAATATGTCCTAAAAATCTGAATCATAAAGGGTGGTCCAACCAAAACGCATGATGTTAATTGTAAATAAAATAAAAAGTTTTCAGCGAATTATCTCAATATTTTTGAATTTCTCGCCTAAAAGAGCCGTAGTTTAGCTGGCTGTGTGGTAAGGGCAAGGGCACCATTCTTTTGGAACCACATATCGTCCAGGTCCATATCCTCAATTTCTGGCCACAAGAAGCCCGTTAGCATCTCGCTATAGAGAACACCATTCACGGTAACTGCTTGGCCGACCTAATTTTCGAAGAAGTACAGCCCGATGACGCCGCCAGCCTATAAGCCGCACTAAACAATCACCATTTGTGGATACATCGGCTTTCCAACAATCGGTCGTGGATTCTCATTTGCCCAAATGCGGCAATTCTGACGATTGTGGACACATTTTTTGAGATGCCTTCAATCTCAGTCTCCTTATCCCTTTTCTTTTTTCCAATAACATTTTACTTGTATGGATTTTTATCGACTATTTCTGGCATGACGGCCTATGTTTATATGACCAATTTTAAACTTTGAAGTTTGTTAACCATCTCTTAAACATTACAATTTATGGTATGGACTTCACGTAATATTGGCTGATCCCGTATATGGGTTTACAATTTTTCTTATCCTAGTAATTATAAAAATGATTGAAGTTGAAGAAATCTTTTGAACTTATTTATTATCGTACTTAGTAATACGATTTTTCCGAAAATTAGCTACTAGAGAGACTAGTAAGAACAAGATCTAAATTACGATAAAAATCTCTATGAAACAGTAACCATACATATCTATTATGATTCTCAGTTCGAAGGACCAGAATTTTGCATGTACATTAAAGGTGTTCTTATTTATATGGCCAAATTTAAAAGTGTTTTGATTTCAGTTCCTCGGGCAGATTTTTTCACTTTATATTAATGAGTAAAATTTGGAAAGAACCAAACTATGGATTTAATATTAGATCAGATTTTTTATGCGAAAGATATTTCTGCCTCAACAACCTGAAACAACAATTGCTATTCCTCTTCATCACTTGTTAAAATTCTGTTAAAATCTTGAGTAAGTTTAATGCCTCTCTCAGCAGTATCATTAACAACAAATAAATACTTACAGAATGTTCAACCCTCCTCAAATTCAAATGATGTTTCCCAAGTTCAAGGTTCAAACTCTAGAAATTTGACGGATAAACTAAACCGACGGAAGAAATACTTAGTTTTTTTTCTGAAACAAAACCACTTAAGATGTATTTTTGAAAGTCTGTTAAATTTGTATAGTTTCGGCCATTTTTTTACAGTTGGTTTAAAATTTTTCAACCATTTTACGGTTTTCTTCAAAACTTATAAAGGGTCCGCCAAATAATTTTTTTTTGAAAATGCTATAAAAAAAACTACTGAATATTTTCTCAAATTTCTTTTTTTATTTGAAAGTATAATCCTTCTGGTTAATAATGGAAAATAATGTCATTCAAATGGCTGCCTCGGCTAGCCATGCAGTAGCCTACACGATCGGTCCAATTTTTAAGCACATTATCGATTGTGTGCAGCTGTATTTCACCAATGGCTTGGAATATTGGAATGGAATATTGTCCTTTAAAGCGTCAATTGTCTCTGGATTGTTGGTGTAACACTTATCTTTGACGGCACCCCACAAATAATAGTCCAACGGTGTCAAATCGCAGCTCCGAGGTGGCCAAACGACATCAGCTCTGCGGCTGATAATGCGATCTTCAAAAACAGGGCGCAAAACATCGAGTGTAGCTTCGGCTGTGTGGCACGTAGCGCCGTCCTGTTGAAACTAAATGTTGCTAATATCTTCCTCTTCAATTGAACAAAAATTCATTCAACATGGCCCGATAACAATCGCCATTGACTGTAATGGCCACTCCTTGCTTATTTTTGAAGAAAAATGGCCCAATTATGCCTCTGGACCAAAATCCGCACCAAACAGTGACTCGTCTTGGGTGTATCGGCTTTTCAAGGTATGCGTGCGGGTTTTCTGTGCCCCAAATGTGACAATTTTGCTTGTTTACATACCCGCCAAGATCAAAATGAGCTTCATCTGCAACATTACCATGATTTTCAAAGTAATGTCGCAATATTTCCCAGCGTTGTTCAAGCGTATACACAACCATATTCTTTCAGCGGAAGGATGAAACTAATTCAAGAAATAAGCACTAGTTGAAAAAAAAATGTTAGATGGCGGACCTAGTATTTGAATCTAAAAAGACTAGAGCTACTGTTTCCCCAGCAATATACCATAAATGATTGCTTATTTTTTTAGAATTACCGTTGAGATTTCTGGGTCAGTTTCCTCATACTTTATAGCATCTTGAATAAAAGTCAAATCTTGAAGCAGTGCGTCTATGGCATTGGTACATCTAAACCAGAATTTAAGGTAAAGTTTCCATTTGATTGGTCACGGAACGGAGATATTTTTAAAGAATATATTGCTTTTGGCATCCATCGTGCATGACTGGTTGGACCAGGCATTCGAAAATTATAACGCTCTGCACCAAGAAAGATTAATATTTATATAGTTCTTGATTCTGAGATTTAGTCAGCTGTTCATAAAAAACTTTATACAATTTGCACGTTCCGCTTCTACGACTTACTTGTAATAAAACAGTATATCAAATATTGAAACTTCTGGAGCAGATGTAGAATATAACTTTGTTTCGAAAATGCTGCGCAATATTATTTTATACAAATGACGGCAGCAAGGTAGATTGATTAGACTACGTCCTATTTATTTTCCAGGAGGAGGGTGGCGCCTGTATTGATATCAATATTTGTAGGCGTAGTATCATATGACAAGCCGTTTACTTGGTTCACAATATTCCATTTAACCAATCTTTCATAAGCTGCAGCCGTAATATTTTTGGCAGTTGAAGATTCTACTTTCTCACTAAAATTGCAATATTAAAAAAAAAAAATATACTCCAACGAAGCACTCTGAAAACTTTTTATTTTAATTTTTTTCTTTTGTTCTCAAAAAGCAATATAAAAGCGCAAACAGAATTAAAATTGCAAAAATCTTAGTAACTTTTTGTCTAAAAACTTGTCAAAAATTTAGAATTTTTAAATTCCCCCCATGTCCCACTTTACCCCACTCTTCCGTATATTTATATTGAATAATGTAAGAAAGAAGAAGAAAATTAATATAATTTTTTTCTTTCAGTATGTTTTGAAGAAAATACTGAACAGTCAAATGTATAAAAATTAATGTCACTTGTTGAATATGTGAAGTCGATCCTGGCCCAGAAAACGTTATCGGATTCGGTCCAAATTTTACATATTTTCTTTTCTAATACAAAGGTACAAAAATCAGCCTGGGAGTTTATATATATACTCGTATATATATAATTTTATAAATTTACATACATAAATAATAAAATATATCTCCTGGTTCGCAATTTTATTGTGCCCATCTTCGGGGTATTTTTTTTATTTTGGCAAATAAAAGCTTTAAAAATAGAAATAAAAATTATTTATTTTTTAATTTTCTTATCACGTTTTAAGGAGAACTTTCGTATATTACTCGTGCCCATATAATAAGCGTTTTATGGACCCAGCCATAAAATAGCGGCACGTCAGAATTGGAAAGTTTTCATTACTTAAGCGGTTAAAAAAAAATCTATTTATTTGTTTTTATTTATAAGCAAATGTTTGTTTCTGCCACAAATAAGATAATACTCATGATAATAAAATTTGAATTTCTCAAATAATAATACTGGAAATAATAATAATAAAAAAGAAAACCGTAATAATTAAATAAAAATTTGATTATGGCAAAAAAAAAATTCTTTATTTTTGTTTTATAAAGATAATCGTATTGTTACTACCGATACCAACTGGAGGATTAATTAAAATCAATAACTTGCTAGGGAATTAATATTTTGATATTTTCTAAAAGTATGCAATTTGTTATTCGAGTAAGTACTCGATAAAACTTGAAAAGTCTTCAATCTTTTCTTTTTTCTTTGAAATTAAAATATTAGAAATTGATTGATTTCTAATCGTGGAAAGGAATTATAGTCAATAAATATCGACTATTTGATACCTTACATAAGAAAACGCGACTTATATTTTCCATTGATCTGATCGCCAGTAATCATAGCATGTAAAAACTCAAATCGTGAGCAGAATCATATTTTTTGCTGAAAATATGTTTTGCTCGACTGTGAGCACAAATTTAAAATTTTTGAAATTTTTTAAATTTAAAACTTAAAATTCGAGCTCACGATTTAATGAACAAAACTCATAAGCACAAATTAAAAATTTTTTAAGTTTTAAATTTAAAAATTTTTTTTATAAAATTCGTGCTCACGATTTAAAGAACAAAACTCATAAGCACAAATTAAAAATTTTTTAAGTTTTAAATTAAAAATTTTTTTTTTACAAAATTCGTGCTCACGATTTAAAGAATAAAACTCATAAGCACAAATTTAAATGTTCTTTAAATCGTGAGCACGAATTTTACACCGCGAACGAATTAAAAATAAGCAAACAAACATCGAAAATGCATGTTGCTTATGTAAGATTAAATGCTTAACACCATGCATTCTTATGTGTGTATATATGTATGTATATTTCGTGTGCAGCGGACCAATAAGTATAACACACATGCATGTTTTATATAATATACAAACAACATTTACTAAAAAGAATTGCTTGTTTTCAACTCGTTTTAATGCTTTTCGTCTTGCTTTGCGTTCCAAATTTTATTTCAAAATTTTTTTGTATTTGATTCTTCCCACGAGTCTTATTTTAAATTCTTTTAACATTCGGTTCACAAAAAGAATCGTTCTTTACAAACGAATTCAATTCGAGCGCTCTTCCTACTCTGCTAGTAATTATCTGTGGCTGATTAAGAGTTAAAGGGAAACCCTGTAGCATCAGGAAGAAATGTAAGTCGGGCTGACAAAGTACTTAGTTAAAGCGCAAGGAAGGACTACATTTATCAAAGGACACGGTGACACTACTTGTATTATGCACTATCATCATATCGACCAGGCACTATTGCAGGATACTGCTACCAATGGGATCTATTGTGGCCTTTCCGGGATATAGTTTGTTCAGCAAATTTGCTGTCTTCTTAAAGAACACCTACTGATCTAAAACCATAATGGTGAATATGCCACACAGTGAGATTCTATGTCTACCTAAACGTTTCCAAATAAACTTATCAAGAGCCCCACAGTTACACAATATGTGTTTCGCTATCTCTGATGCCTGTGAGCACAATCTATAAACATTCTCATCAGTGGTCGCCAACCTTTTGTGATGCGTTTTAAGTCTATAATGGCTTGTAAGAAATTCCGTAATGAGTTTCAAGTCCGGCCTGCCATATTTAAATACATCAGAGCGACGCCCATAGCGCTGACTGATCTCCGCGCTAGAGTGGCGAAGTCCCCTTTGAGCATTCCAGTGCTTCAAGCATCTGACAATTTTCCAATCTTTGATTAGATTGAGGATGATATTAAGTGGTGCTGCACAGCAAGATTACGGACCGATATAGGTTGTTATGGAAACATTTCTGGCCAATGCATCTGCTATTTCATTACTATCTGTTTCACAGTGTCCAGGTAGCCAAAACAACTGCAATATTTGACCAGTCTTAAAGTCGTCTGATATCCCACAAAAAGTCCAGAGCTCAAGTAAGAGACCTAGATTGATGTTGTCGTTGGCAAATCTACGACTAAATATAGACATATATGTAGGTGTGTCAACAAGTCCAAATGTGAGCAGATACTTTTTAAGGTATTTGTGATTGGACCAGAATTGCCCCAAATATAGTAGTATGTACTACCATAGTGCCTCAGGAGCCATTACCGAATTTTCGGAATGAATTTGTACGTTGACCTTCCTTAAGTGGACATATTCCATCTGTCCTGCGAATAATAATGTCATCTCTAGAGACTATGACTTTTTGCCATTGTTGTGAGGCTTACTGTCATACACCTTCTTCATTCCATCAGCTCATATGTTGATTGGTATGAGGTACGCAATGAGCCAGGCTGCTTTCGATGTTATTGTTAGGAAACTACTACCGATATGCTTTTAAATTTTGAAAACTTGTACATTTTAAAGATAAAGCAGTTCGAATTATTGAAACACCTTGTATTTAATGATTTACAATAGAAATAAACTCTAAGCATACTTTCAGGCGTTAAAAAATGTTATCATATTCACAGTGACGAATATAACTGACTTATTTATTGCTTTCATACTTGAAGAAAAACTTAGGCATCAATTTATTTGGAACACTTAAAATCGGGGTTGGCGAAAACCCGCATTTAAAAAAAAAACCCAACCCACCGGGTTTTATTGGGTTTTTTGATGATTTTTTTTGAGTTTTATTGGATTTTATAACTGCTTCAAAATTTCGTTTATTTCGACAATAGTTTTTGTTTGTTAGTACAATTACGTTGCTTTAGTATTTATAACGAAATTTTCCACTGTTAGTGAGATCAAGTCGGCATTGTGTAATATGAGCTGTTAAAACTCAATGATCGAAACAGACTGCAATTATTACGTTTAAGCCGGCATTATGAGAAAAACGGCCAGAATATAGAGACAGGCAAACAGATAAATTTGTTTTTTTTTTGCATAATAACGCTCAGTCTCACGTCGCAAAAGTTGACAAACAATTGTTAGAAACGATCAAATGCCGTAACCGCCGTATTCTTCACGCAATGCTGCTTCTGACTATTGGCTATTTTAAGGGATACAATATCTTTTAGCATTTTACCGAATCACTTCTTTTGAAGAAATATGAAATCGGCTTCAAGGTGGATCGCCTCAAAAGACGAGAAGTTTTTCTAAGACGTGACTCGAAAATTGGCTCCGAAGTGGGGAAAAGATGTAAGCAGTGATTTGATAAATTTTTATTTTGATCAATTTGTTAATTCATAATCTTTTTTGTGCTAAAAAACGGACGGATCTAATTTGTACTCCTACTACGTAAATTTTAATTATTTTTGTTTACAACAAAAATGAAAACCTTTAAATAAAAAAAACACCCGGGTTTTTTTAAATATAATACCCAATAGAACCCGGTTATTTGTTAAATATAATACCAAATTAAACCCACTGGTTATCCAGTGGGTTGCAAAACCTGCTTTAAATACATAAGAAATTTATTTTCAATCAAGTCCGATTATGCGAGGGTATTTTAAGAATTTCGTGAGTTTTTGGATGTCCGCTACATGCGGTGACATTTACATCCATTATTTAGAAAACAGCAAAACGATAATCAGTGAATATTGTTGAAAGCTTTTGTACATTGATTGAAAGCAAGAATTACCCTATCTAGGGAAGAGAAGAAGTGCTGTACTAGCAAGACATAAGCATAGATGCACAGATATAAAGTCATTATTTAGAAAACAGCAAAACGATAATCAGTGAATATTGTTGAAAGCTTTTGTACATTGATTGAAAGCAAGAATTACCCTATCTAGGGAAGAGAAGAAGTGCTGTACTAGCAAGACATAAGATATAAAGTCATTGTCGCAAAAAACCATTTCGAACTTTGAAAATTATTTATGATGAATAAGAAAACTATAAAAATGCTGGACTATATGTAGCAGGACTATGTTGAGAAATTAAACATTTTTTGCAAAACAATATTTTTTATACAAAAATTCACCAAATTACCAAACTGGCCACGTAAATACTCTAGGAAATAATCATATCATTTGTAACTTTGCTTTTTGCTAAAAATATTTTTTATTTATTCGCATAGAATGATAAATGAGCTCAATACTGCTTTTATTTTTCTTAAAACACATTAGTTAACCACTTCATCAGGCTTTTTACCATAAATCACTATCATGTAATTTAATAAATTGGAATTATTGGTAACAATACGTAGGCCAATATTATTTTCATTAATGCCACCACTCGAAATATAGGCCTGTGTAAGGGCATCAGCTTCGGTTTTAACATACAATTGAATTTGAGTGATTACGGGAAGATTTTTGGTCTCATCAACATCGTAACTGCCTTCAATAGGATAATTGAAATCAAGAGATATTTCAGGTTGTCTATCAACAAACGATTGGGTGTATTGATACATGTAAATTATTTGAGCTCCTAAAAGTATACAAAATGATTAGTGAAGATATTTAAATATGAGTTCAAGAATACGTACCCTCTTCTACTTTGCCCAGTGTAAATTGGTCGTATTGGTTTTGCTCAACGGTAGATTCACGAAACACCTTAATGGACTTGTAGGTATAGTCCTCATGCCCGATACTGGCGGCTGTTATGAACTTTACACATACGCACCACAATATGAATTTTGAAATTTGCATCATTTTGTATAGTCTCCTTGATAACTGTTCTTGACGTGACGAAATTATGCAATGAAATGGCTAAAATGGTTTGGCCTTTATATACAAACTGATTGCAAATGATATTTTTTTATCTGTTTGATTTCTTTATCGGAACACGTTTGAAAAAAAACACACACAATCGTGTGATTTGTTGCAACATGAAAGCCAAATTGAATTCTATCACTGGGCCGTAGTATTTGAATTATTTTGATTACTAACAAGAGTTTTTGTGTAATTTCATGTATTGAATCATTAATTGATTGATAAGATACTAATTATAACACTCCTACTGTAAACAGGGGTAAATACTAGTCTACAGTGCAAATTGTAAAAATGTTAAAGGGTGAGCAGATAAGAACGTTTATTTTAAATACATGAAATAGAATAAATCAAGTTTTTTTTTCGATTCATTTATGCCAGTATAGAATAGAGTAACGTATAATAAGTATTTGGTGTAATATATGTAATTTTTAATAATGAGCTCAGCAAGCTCCCATCATGAAAAATTGACCAGGGTACAGAGACTCTCTCGTATCGGTATATCTGGGACAATGAGAACATGTCCAACAGCGGCCTTGGAGGCCTTGATTGGTTTAACACCGCTTCACATCCATGTGATGAGGGTGGCGACATGTTCGGCGACAAAAAAATTCGCCAAACGATGCCGAAATACATCTGATGTTTTGCATTTGCATCTGTGCTTTAGAGGGAGATTCAAGATTGAATTCCCGGATTGGGATTATTGGTCTAATGGCGCCTTACTTCGGAGTGAGTTTGGGAAGATCGCTTAGTGTGTTTCAGGCTGATATGAAGGAGATCAACCTGACCAGTGGGCTCATGGATAAAACCATTAAGCTGCCTTAAGCGCACTTGGTTAGAATCGTATGACATCTAGACTGGTCAAATATTGCTACGATACGTTGCAAAACTTTCGCTTGGAAATAAGGTCCAGTTGTTTTGGGTACCTGAACACTGTGGGATATATGGTAATGAAATAGTAGATACATTGGTTCCATAACATCCTATATCGAACCTTGCTGTGCAGCACCACTTACTATCAACATCAATATAATCAAAGATTGGAAAAATGTCAGATGCTTGGAACACTGGAATGCTCAAATGGGACTTCGCCACTGTAGGGCTGCGCTATCTGGGTATCGCTCCGAGGTTCTCAAGTATGGCAGGTTGGACTTGATAGTTCTTACGGAGTTTCTTACTGGTTTCTTAGTGGCTGCTACTTACCGACTACGTGTAATTCGTAAATGTTGATTGCCAATGACATATAATTGGAGATTTTCTATTACCACTTATACAATTTGTAATTGTTGGTTATCAGTACGGTAATTAGTAATTAGAATTGAGTTTAGGGTAATTGGTAATTGCTAATTACTAAATACACGTCATTTTAATCACAATTTTATGTAATTTGTAATTGTTGAGTGCCAACAGCCGATGCATTAAACTTCTGTTTTAAGTAAATGGCAATTGCCTCAGTACTTTTTTCTCTTCGCGTGCGACTTCGGCAGTTGGTAGTAGCAATCGATAAAAGGGCTTCTTTGACTTTGTCCTTTCAATGAAAACAAGGTCGATCTCTATGCCGACATCCGCAGACTTTAAACAATCGTCTCGTTGGAGCAACTTCCTTCATCCGAACGACACGGTGGAGCCAGCTTAGCTGCTAGATATTTATGCGCTGGGCAACGTCGACATTGTCGGGGAGTCTATACAGCTCATGTTTGGTTCGATGCGAATTCATTGCCAGCCTCCTCAAGAACGAAGATCTTGCAAAGAACTTTCTTCTCGAACACTCCCACATAGCTGCATCCGAATGTTACGTTCATGCTTCCGAGCCGAAAAGAACCACAGAGGGAATTAGTTTCGTTGCATGTCAAAGGTCTCTATTACTCAACTTCCCACTGAGATCATGTTAGCACCCGTTATCAAGAGTAATTCTACACCTGATCTCTAAGCTAACGTTATTTTCGCTAGTAATGACGAAGCCAAGGTATACAAACTTCTTGACATCTTAGTAAGTATAGTTGCCTGCCGTAACTTATGGACAAGAATTACTTCGTTCTCTCCACCTTTACTGCCAGTCCTATCTTGTCAGACTCCCGTTCTATGGCACTAACGGTTGCGGTGACATCGGTGTCATTTGCAAACGTAAGTAGTTCGACCCTTTTATAAAAATTGGTACCATTGGAATGAACACCTGACATAACTGGTATTTTGCTATTACATGCAATGTAGTTGGTAAGTAATTATATGCATTATGGTGGCATGGTGTAGTGGTTAGAGCGCAGATAAATAACACAAGCGGTCCAAGCATGGTGAAAAAAAGTTTAATTGCGAGTGTTTAATAAAGAGGCTTCAATCTCCCTCCAGACAAATCCATCTAAAAAAGCCCCCCTCCTTGACCCTTGTAGTTTACCTGGCGATGATGACGAGCAATCAGACGAGTGATCAGGAGAAAACGCCACATACCGGGAAAGAATTACAATGATAAGTAATAACACCACCACCACTTAACAAGAATTCTAACATACAGCTACAGTGGATTAATCATATACTTAACTTGAAAATCAACTTGATTACTGAAACTGAAACAAAGAAATGGATGCTTTGTGGGAAGAAAATATGCTCCCTAGAGGAGTGATGGAAAGAAAAAAAATTGATAAGTATTGTTATGAAAATAAACAAAGCCTACAGAAGATACAAAAACACAAGTGCAATTAAAACTATATTGTGTAATTCTAGTCTATTGGTTTGTGTCACGGCTGTCAGTGTACACCCTGGTAATGCCATACTTAACAGTGTTACCGAACCGATTTTGAATGTTAAGTTTGAACTAACGGATATGAATCGAATGTTGTAGTAAGTACAAGAGCATTTGGAAGCAATGTCAATTGTATATACAAGGCGGGTGCATTATGCATTAGATATAGTTAGTTATAGTTTGACAGTCATAAAGTAAAGTCGTGTTTACGCGTAAATAAAAGCGTAAGTAATTATGTATTAAGTGGAAGTTAAAGTAGTTGCTGTATAAAGATAAGAAGTGGAAATAATATAAAAGACTATAAAGTAAAACATAAATTCGTTGCATATACTTTATTTTACGCAATTTAAAAGAACTCAAGCGTTTTAAAAATGTTAAAACATAACAGTATGAAGAAAAACAACAAGATCGCATCATAAAACGCTAGAGTACCAGATGTTTAAGGTTATCCTTTTTATTGCATTTTCTGTAGGTCGTAAAATTTTTGTGAAAAGTACAGATAGAAAAAGCTCGACATTACGTGATGCGGTTTGCTATACAGGAAGAAATTTGTAACCGCTTGCTTTTGGATACAGAAGGCGTTCTTTGTATGTTTATAGCTGAGTATTCACGTTTTGTCATCTTTTTGCAATGTAGCCAGCTGCTGATACATATTGTACATATCAGGTCACTCAATAAGTCCGTAGGATGAAGCATAGATAGCGTTACTAGAATTTTGTCCATATGATTTGTATTTAGTACTAACCTTTAAACGACACGTGTATAAATTTTACAGCAATCTGACTATTGATTTGTGAGTTATAGTGTTTCGTGTGGAGCAACTTTAGTTGAACAAAAAAATAGGAAAAAGTGATAGATAGATTGATAGATCATTGCTTTTCGATGGAAAACAAAATACAGTCGAAACGAAACAATGGCTTGGTAAACATTATCTGAACTCTGCTCCATCGAGACGAGTGGTAAAGAAGTGCAGAGGAGCCACACCAGCACAAATGATGTAGAGCGCAGTGGATGCCTAAATAAGGCTGTTATTACAGAAAAAAATTAGGCTGTTATATCAAAAAAGTCCACAAATTGGTTATGAACGATGGCAAGTTGAAGGCGCACGAGCTAGCTAGCATTGTATCATTTTACACAATCATTTGGGTATACGAAACTCTGTTCAAAGTGGTTGCCTCTTGAGCTCACCATATCGTGTCTTAAATCGATGACAAAAATAGCAAAATTGAATGAGTTGGGCTTCGAATTGCTAACCTACCCACCATATTTTCAAGACTTAGCCCACAGCGATTTTTTTTGCTTTCAGATCTCAAGAGAATGCTTGCTGGAGGGAAATTTAAGTCCAATGATGAAGCAATCGCTAAAGCTAGGATCACACGATAGTCGCCGAGGTACCAATATGACACAATTTCAATTGTGCTTTAAATATTGGTACGTATTGTCAATTTGGATTGTCACACAAGAACACAATAATTATTGGCGCATTTTTGATATTTTTGTTGTCTTATTATTACCTTTTGGGCGGTCACACGATTGCCGTACCAATAATTGATAAATTTCGACAATCGTGTGATCCCAGCTTCATACTGGGGCCTGTTTTGACGAGAAAGAGAAATCCAAACTATGTTCAATAATAAAATCGAGTTTCACCAAAATGTTGTTTTTTTCTTTCTTATCATTATCTTGAGGGACCTGTTATATTAACTGCTATTGCTGTCTGGTTAGCCTATTCCCAATCAAAGCAACATGTTTTTTCTTTTGCTAACTTAGTGGTGGCAATGGGTTCCTTATTAGTGCATCTATTGGTTTTCTAGAATTTTTTTCAGATCCTTAAGCTTTTAGTCATTTCAGGCCTTGTAAAATTTCCATTCAAATCAGTGGTTAGAGTCAAACATACTTTCACGTAGAATATATTAAAAATATATTCCTAGAAATACGAGTATATGCCATTATAACAAAATTATAACAATTATTGTAAAATTTGAATGGAAAAGAGTAGTTTCTGAAATTAAAAAGAAACGAATTTAATAAATGATCGTTTTTAATAACAATAATTAATTAAATTGAATTGTTTAAGAACTTGACCTGAATTAATTAAAATAAAACAAAAAATTCATACACACACACACACACTCACACATACACTTCTTTTGTCTTATTGTTCTGATTTATTTATTTTTTAATTTTATAAACTGCTCAGTGAATTTTTTAGTCAGTCAAACAAGACCATGTGGTATTCTACACCAAAATCCAGTTGCTTCATACTCTTCTCCATATCCAAGAGCCTAGAAATAATTTATGGCTATTGATGGTATGGTTGTGAGGATTACATTTTTTATGGGTCGAACTTAGAGAGAGATGCCGTGGGCTATATTTCATGCGAAAGTATTTGCTATTTTAATAGCTGCTTGCAGGATTTTCGTGCTCAATATCAGAAACTACAGGCAATCATTCTGTAATGTTATTCTGTACTGAATTGTAATTACTGATGGGTCTAAGGTTGTCTATTTTATGAGATTTGCAAACATTAGTTCAAAGCTAATTTAACCCAATCAGAGGCGCGTAGGTATGTATGTATTATAGGAGAATATCACACTTATTCCGACGCACATTTAAAAATCAGAAGAAACGTATTTATTTATATAGATTGTATAGCTTAATAAACTGATAACAGGAATAGGTTAATTAATTTTATTATATATTTTTTTGAACACAGCGGCCTAAAAAATAAAAAAATATTTATAAGTAAATTAAAATTTTTGTTTTTGTTTTAATTTAATTTTATTTTTTTTATGAAATCAAAAACACCATGATTTCTTATTCCTAATTCACAAAGAGCAGGCTATCTTTCAATGTAATTAAAACAGAGTGTGTGTGAGATATTATAAAAGTTGTTTTATGTGTTTGAAAGGCTTATTGATGCTATTATGTGTGGAACGTAATATCGTACAAATGGTGCGCACTTGAAATATACAATTTTTCATGTGGTATATTGATTTTTTTGTGGCCGCTGTGTTGGGTAATTTATTTAGACTTGGGAGAACCCCACAAGAAAACGTCTAACGTTGTCAAATTGATCATCATTTCATCATCTCCACGTAAGGTGACTCAAACAATGTGGGAACAGCGGCCAGAATTAAATGGGCTGTGAGTACATTCCAATGTACTGGAATATTTAATGCCTTTTGCAAAAAGGCATAGAGGAAATATTACCATACCTTGTAAATATAGTTCGCAGTAGCCTGGTTTTTGGGTATATACTAGGGAGATCGAACGGTTATTATTCGACTGGTTTTAATCGGTTTTTTTGGTTTTGTTGAATACGGTTTTTTTAAAATGTCAATTTTTCGAATACCGTATAAACCGGTTATTTTAACACGTATAACCGGTTAATTTAAATTTTTTAGTGCAAATATACTCTTCGTATAAGTATTTTTCTAAATTTAATACTATATAACGTCTTATTTTTATACTGTATGTGACAACCTTAAACGCCGCTAAACCATGGTAGATCAAGAAAGATATACACACTTGAGCAACAATAACTTTTTCAAATTTTTTGAAAATAAATATAAATTTTTTATATTATTTTCATTGAGAGGGACATACAAACGCCAGCTACGAACGGCAGATGTTATAGTTGCTAGCCGGCCGCTAGCAATGTTGTGAGGTGATACCGCTGCTAAAAATTGTCAGATGGTGTGGCCTGTAAGCTTCCTGGTTGGTAGGCGGGTGTCTTACCTAACATACCACAGTGACACTCACTAATAAATACATGATGCATGGATTTAAGTTCTACACATGTGTGCTCTAAAGTGTGAAAATATTTGGAAATGAATGGAGACGATAAGTCTCGATGTATTGATTGTTCTGAAATACTAAGCTGGAAAAGCTCTTCGAAACCAGAATTTATTAGCCACCTTTAATATGTTTATGAGATTGACGCTATTGTACAGCAAGGAAAACTTGATTCTATACCAAGTACTCTGTAGGCGCTGGCAAGTAGAATTGTTACAAAACACGCTGTAAAAAATTAATCACTGGATGCAATATTAGGACGTTGCGGTGTCCAGGAAGATATGTCCGTTAAGGCCATAAAATGCCGAACATTGTTCTAGCATTCTTACTTGCTGGAAATAACGACATGGGACAAAAATTTATCAATTTTAGTTGCTAATGCAACTTGAATTGAGAAGAATTTTATTTTAATAACAGAACCGGTTTACCGGTTATTTGATAAATTTATAACCGTAAACCGGTTTTTTCAAATTGCAATTTTCCGAAAACCGGTTTTTGAAAAAAGTCGAATAATCGATCTGCCTAGTATATACCAACAGCCTGGAGGAAAGCGAGAGTGATGTTCAACCCGAAGGTAGGTAAGAGATATAGCACATCCGAAGTCTTTCAGACCGATTACCCTTACATCTATTATGTTGAAGATACTTGAAAAAGTTGTGGAGAACTATATAAGATGCGGGATTCTGCAACGCCTTTCAAGGCATCCGGAGCAGCGGCTTTCGTGGAATTAGTACGAGCTTTTCAGAAATCCTTGGAAGACAAGGAGGTTGCTGTTTGTGCTTTCCTGGACATAGAAGGGGTCTTTGATAACACTTCTCATGAAGCTATAGAAGGAGCTAGTAGGAAGGAGAGTGGATCCTACTATAGCCAGAGGCATGGCAGAGGTCCTCTGTACTAGATCTGCGAAAACTATTCCAGGGCACGTGAATATAGGTGTCAGCACTACTAGAGGTGGCCTACAAGGGGATTCCTATTGACCTTAATGTGAAGTCTAGTTGTTGATAAACTTTGAAGGACACTATCAATGGTGGGCATTGACTGCCAGGGCTATGCAGACGACATTTTTCTGATAGCAAGTGTGAAATCATGCAGGGGGAACTTAGAATACTAAATCGATGGTTGGTGACCACGGGGTTAAAAATAAACCCGGGAAAAACCACGATAGTGCCATTTACTAGGAGGAGAAAACTTCCCTAGTGGAGGAATATTCAACTCCTGGGTGGGAAAATCCCACAAAGAAAGGAGGTTATATATCTAGGAATAATACTGGATAGTAAGTTGACGTGGAAAGCTCAAGTGGAGTCTGTCTTAAGAAAAGCCACGCACGCGCTAATGGTGTGCAGTGAGAACTTAGTAACTCAAGAATATTATACGGATGTATGGCATGATGGTTAAACCGATTGTGACACATGTTGCCGTTGCATGGGCTGTAGTTTCGAAGTAACCCAGGTAGAACTAAATAAGGTACAAAGATTAGTCTGCATGAGCATAACTGTTGTAATGAGAACTTGTCCCACAGCTGCACTCGAGATTCTACTGCATTTGTCAGTGAAAAATTGGGTCATGGAGATTATGACGAAGATAATGGGAGATGAGTTGAGCACGAGGTCAAGCAAATGTCATGTTACTCCCTACTTGCGGCCAGAATCATCAAACTCTATGACTTTAGCAAATGCTTCATGGCAAGACTGGGTAATAGGAGTGAGTGGAGAGGTTAGGAGACTACATACTCCTTTAGAGGTGGGACAATTTTGTGGTACACGGATTGGTAAAAGACAGAAAGTGGTACAGGTATGAGAAAGTTTGGCTCTAGGAGGGAATATTCGGAACTAGCTAGCATGTTCCAGACGGAATATGATGTGTAAGATACGTGCTCAATTTAACCTGAAGAGGAAATGTAGAGGATAGTCAGAACGCCAGTCGATCTCTTGGCTCCTATGAGGGTGACTCAAAGCTATGCAGGGACAATAGGGTCAACTTATACTGGGTCCTGGGTCATGTTGGAGTTCAGAGGAATGAAAGGGCCGAAGAGATTCCACTCCACTGGTGGAGCCAAAACCCTTTTGTGGACTAGAAGGGCATACTCAATGTAAATGAGGATAATGAGGGGCGGGTACTCTTCTCTGGCCGCACGGGTCTGAGACAGTCTAATCTCTTGTTATGTAACTATAACAGGAGGAGATTTGAATATGAATGTCCAAAGACAACCTAAGGATACTGACCGTGCTTTTGACTGGCCATTGCAGCAGTGTTGCCACCTTGTGTGTAATTATACATATTGTGTGTAATTTTGCATTGAGTGTGTAGCCGGTGTGTAATTAGCTGAATGTGTAATTTGTGTGAAATTTTACCATTTATTCTACCGTTTTCTTCAATCGTTATATTTTGAATTTTTGACATATGAAATTTGACCCACGAAATTTCCTGATTTGCAAACCAAAACGAATTTAGTCATATAAATACAAAAACTACTGTTAATCATGAGGGATGGTCTGGGACTGCTGTGACTACAATTCACATTTTTTTGATGGTAAAGTGGACAAATTTGTGTATCTGAATATTCAAAAAGAACATTGATAAATCTTCTCATTCATTCTACCAAGACAGCGATCCCAGCAAATATTGGGTAATGCGAAGTTTTTTTTGATCCGCATAGCCCAGAATCGAATGTAATTGAATATCTTTAGTAGGAATCGGCTAGAAGAGTTAATCAGAAGAAGTTTAACTTAAGAAAATATTATTTAAAGTTTAGAACTCCATAGAGCTGGAAGAATGCTAAAATCTTTTAAAATTACTGTTAAAACTACTGTTTAAGTATTCATTCTTTGCTTTGATCGATTATGCGTTGAGCTCAAAAAATGATGAAACTTACAGTTATTATTGAATTAAATGCTGGAAATCTATATACATATGTATAAATTATATTTTTATGTTTAGAGGACTTTTCTATGAAAAACTCTTACCCGTATATACCTTGGAGTCACTGTTTGAATATAATTTTCGTAAAAACAGAATATTGTGTGTAATTTATCTTCATATGTGTAATTTTGATGCCGGTTGGTGGCAACACTGCATTGCAGGCTAAATTGACATCTGAGTAAAATGGTAAGAGAAGATTCTGTAAAGAGGAGATCGATTCGCCAGAGCACATACTGGGTACATATGAGACATTAAAGAACTCTGAGGGGAATTATCAGAGTCTCTATCAGATACTAGGCAGGTAGGTTACATCCTGAATTTCGTCAGATCGACGAGGTTGGGCAGATATTATAGGAAAACCCTATAAGGATGGAGGGATCTACAATATGGTAGATCTAGAGGTCGTAGTACATTTATGGCATGAGCTGTGTGCCGAGTAGAGCCGTCTTGTTGAAACTACATTTCGTTGGTGTCAATAACATCTAATTCACCGTAAAATAAGTTGTTAATCATTGAGCTACAGAGCTCATCGTTTAAGTCGTTCTCAAATAAATATGGACCGATGTCTTATTAAAAAACTAAAGTTTGCCAAGTCAAAAATTCCAGAAACCAGATCTGTTTGTGCAAGCGATTTGTGCAAAGATATAAAATTACTTAGAATTTAATTGTCAATGATTTCGATTACGATTTTTTTTATTAAGGTTACTTTTGTTGTCTCTTATCACTGAACTGGGTGAAAGACATTATAGGGTCATTGTATGTTCTGTTTTCATTACTTTTGGCTAAGTTCCTGGCCTAAAAAAATTTTCGTTTTGTGTGCAAAAACAAACTTTTATTAGATAAGATTTTAACATTTTTTCCACGTACTTCACTTCAATGGGTATTTACAGTAAACAAATATAGTTTCTCTTTGCTTAACATACGAAACTCGTACACTTAAGATGACCGTTACATTTTTAAAGACTTTGAACATTAATTTGAACACTTTTGAATAATTTTTTTATTTTTAAGCTTTTGTTTTTAAGTTTATTGAAAGGGTCAACATAATAAATACTTAAGTAAGCAATAATTAATCAAATTAAAAATATTTTAAATAATTTTTTATTTTTATTTTGTTTGTCTATCAATGTCAACAATCCGACAAGAATATGAGTTGAAGTTTAAATGACGTTTTTATTTGCGGTTTGTGTTTTTTTTCTACATTTCTTGGATGAATGAACGTGGAAGTGAATAAAGAATGATTCATTGGCCGGTTTTTACAACATAAAAAACAAAAACAACAACAAAACGGCTATAACAAAATTGGCTAAAAATTAGCAAAACAAAATAGTGTTTAGGCACTCGAAAAAACGAACGTATACTTTGTATACCGGTATTGCGCAGAGCAAAAAAAAAAAAACCACAAAACAGCTGAAATTTTATAGTTGGTCTAAACCGACCCTATAACACTCTACCTTGTAATGTGAAATTTTTAAAAGAACTTAGTTTTTCGTTTAAACGCTAAGGACATTTTTTAACCCGTACTCACTGTCGTGAAAATTATTCACTCCAGAAAATATATGTGGCAATAGGGGTCAATTGTGGTGGATACAATTTTTACGAAAATAGTCACAGCAATAATGAAAAACGAAAAGCATTTTTGAACTAAATTTTGTGTTGATTCCATTTGCCCAGCTTGTCTTTTTAAGAAAATGTTTTCACTAGTTTTGATATCGTGCAAATATGTTAAAGAAAGCTAATCTAAGCCAAGTTTAATTTCACTTCACTTGGCTTGGGTCAATAGTAGTTGAATTTATATTACAGTTGTTGTATAGTTCTTAAAAAAACATAAGTCGGGTCAAATTTTATCTAGGTAAGTAACGGGTGGGCCTTTTAAAAGTTTAAATTTAAAAATGCAGTAAAACAAAAAAGGGGTAAAATTTCGCCAAATTTATTTTTTGTTGCAAAGTACAACTGTTCCGGTTAGAAATGAAATATTATTTTATTCATATGGCTGCCGCGGCCCCACATTTCGTTATCTCGGCAACGGCTTCACGAATGTTGGCTTTCAAATGCTCAATTGCCTCTGGTTTGTCGGCATAACACTTGTCTTTAACGGCGCCACACAGAAAATAGTCCAACGGTGTCAAAGCGGAGCTTCTTGGCGGCCAACTGACATCACCATTTCAGCCAATTAGAGGGCCATCAATCGTTTGACGCAATAAATCGATTGTGGCATGGGATGTGTGACATGTTGCATCATCCTGTTGAAACCAAACATCGTTCACATCAATACCATGAAGATCGGGCAAAAAAATCGGTTATCATGGTGTGATAGGTGTCCTCATTAACCGTAATGGTTGAGCCGTTCACATTTTTAAAGAAATATGGGCCAATGATGCTTCCGCTCCACAAGCCACAACAAACAGTCATTCGTAATGGCTGCATTGGTTTCCGTAAGACTACGTTTGGGTTTTCTAAGCCCAAAATAAGGCAACTTTGCTTATTAACGTACTCACCAAGATGACATTGAAGCATACAACACAAACTTCAACCTCCCTCCATGCAATTCGATCTAAATAAGAGCTCTTGACGCTCCAGCTTACCTCAGACGATGCTGACAAATATCAGACGGATGATCAGGAGAACACGCAACCTACTGGGATAAAATTACAATGCTAAGTAAGGATTACCACCATTTAGCAAGGATCTTTATCATTACACACAACCATATAGAGGCAGGCTAGAGTGGTCTAATCATCTACTTAGCTTGAAAATCCGCTTGATTACGGAAACTGAAACAAAGTAATGGATGCTTTGTGGAGAGGAGTGACGGAGAAAAAAAGTAGGTTAAAGGAAAGAGACAGTTCAAATAATGTCTCATATTTCCAGCCATAGAGAAAGCCTATCAGTTCAATTTCAAAAGAACTCTGTATTATAGATCTATGTATTCCCTGAGTGTCTTCAATTCGAGACAATGATGGTGAACTATGTTCGAAATTGTGTCATTTCCGAGGAATCGCTACATATTTCTGGCAAAAACTAGACAGTAACATAAGAAGTGTTCGAAGGCTTATTGATTCTCACCACAAACCCTGTAAATACTGCTCTTCAGGTATATTTGTAAGCTCGAGTGCTCTGATATGATGCCTAAAATACTATTTAAGTACTTCATGTCTTAGTAAGCTAGTCGTCCTGTCCATTTGGAATCACTCTGAAGTATATTTTTAAATTTTTCCACTGTTTTCTTTTTCTATAGTAATACATAGGCATTTAATGCTCAATTTTTGAACTCAAACCTTATTTCTTCGAAAGACTTGATCGCATTTATTGCCAGATCATTTGCGTTTTTATTACCTGTAACCGTATAGTATACTGGCACTTATATTGCCTTTATAAAGTTCAACACTTTTATAAAGCCCGTATTGCCTATTTGTGAAAATATTAACTGTTGTTCTCCTCATATTTGCTCTAATCCAGATTATTCCCTTTGAACTCAGCTGGGATAACTATATTGTGATCCGGAAGTCATTAGTTTAATTCAGTTTCCGGTTCTTCAATATAGACGCCCAGACCCGTTTTTATTCCCGAGATTGGCGACGTCTGTATAGCAATAGTTTCCACACTGCTCCAAGTAAAAAGTGTAATTTTTAGTTGGCAATAACCGATTGCTCTGGTAAATATATGGTCATATGCTTTTCTATTAGGAGAGTATTCCGCTGAAACCCCTAAATTTCATGTAAATAGCAGTGTTTTTGTACGAGTTATAATAATAAAAGACTTTTAAGAAATGTAAGGATTTTAATTAAAACTCAAGCTAGGATCACACGAATATCGTAAATGTACCAATATGACACAATTTCAATTGTGCTTTATTTCTTTATTTATTGCTTTATTTCTTTTCTTTATTCTGCGAAAAAAAATTTTCAAATTTAAATATTGGTACGTATTGTCAACTTTGATTGTCGCACGGGAACACAATAAATATTGACGAATTTCTAATATTTTTGTTGCCGCATTATTAGCTATTGGGCCGTCATATGATTGCCGTACCAATAATTGATGCATTGCGGCATTCTTGTGACCCCAGCTTAAGCCAGAAGAATATTGTTTTTAATATTTTCATTTGTACTTGAACTATAAAAACACACAAGGTGTTACAAACATCACAATAAACACAGTATAACCACTGTTGCCTATGGTGTAGTAGCTTAGAAAAACTATGCATGTTTGGAGTAGAGAGGATTACTTACCTATACATTCTCATACTCAACAATTGATTGACCATTATTGATACGCTCAATTTAAATACTTCTCTCTAATTTAATAAAATCATTTTTAACTGTTTAAAGTTGTTGTTGTTATTTTAATTTTTCGAAATTTTAAAATACACTCAACACAACAGTTTTAGATGAGAGAAGATCGTTATAGAGCTTTAGTTATTGATGAGACTTGCTTTAAAACGGTTGTTAATTAAGCGGACCGGTCGTTATTGCAATTTGGTAAGGCGGTCTGGCCGTTCAAGCAAATAAATAAAAATTTAATTGATAATCAAGTGAGTTCGAGTGCATTAATACAATATAAAAAGAAAACACAAAGAAATTTATTTAAAAAAAATCAACACCATTAAACAGCATCATATTTGTTATTGTAATTGAAAAAAAAAACAAAAACAAGAATTTATTGATAATCTTCTCTAATCAAAATTCTATAAAAAAATTCAGTGAAAAAAATCAAATGAAACAAAATGGTGAAACAAAACGTCTGGTTTAATCTGCAGTTTTAATTCAAAGAACAAAAAACAAAAATTAAAAAAAATTCTAAATCGCTGCTTAAAAAGTGTGTATGAGTATGTGTGTATATTTGTGTGCTTTTGCGAGTGGTATTATGTGGAGTTGTGTGTGAAAAAAATATTAAATTAAAGATACAAAATAACAGGAAAATAAGAACACCAACAAAAACATGTTCGAATAACATGTAAACAAAACAAACTAAAACAGAACAGAACAAAGCAAAAAAAAGAAAAAAAATAAATAAACGTTTTAAATAAAAAGTAGACTGATTTGTTAAACGAATGAGCATCCCATGTAAATGTAATGAAGCCGACCACAAAAAAAAAAAAAAACAAAAAAAACACTGGTATATTGTATTTGTGCTGATGTTTGCAACACTCGAAAAAATGAATCTATGATTCATAATTTTGTTACAGTTTTCTATTAAAATTGTACTTTTTTTTTTTGTAAAATTAAACGTGTATGCTCGTTTTTTACAACAAAAGGATTTTCTGATAGGAACGTACACATAAGGACTTATTAAAAACTTTGTGGAATTAATATGATGGCGGATAAGCAATTTGAACATATTAGCGTTGAATTTTTTTTCCAACATAGAACATTTTCACCTACAAAATAATATTTTTATTTTTAGATGGTTTGATAGCTAAGCTGAAATTTCGGCTCTTTATTTTGTAAAATTAAATCAAATCGCATCAGAACTCTAGTCGCTGCTCTAGGAGCATATTGACTTTCCACAAATCATCCATTGATTTGTTTCAGTTTCAGTAGTTGAGCTGATTTTCAAGCTAAGTAGGTGATAAATCTACTGTACTGGAGATGATCCTTGCTAAGTGGTGCTGTCTAGGTTTACGTGATCCACTATCCGTCCACCAACGCCCCCACCCATAAGAAACACAAGTGAATATAACAAATACCAGTGAGTACCAATTCGAAAGCGTGTTTTTAGGACACTCATAACCTTCACACCATGGTGAGGAGTTGGAGACTATCTAAACTCCTGCCGTAATTTGAGTCAAAGCACCCGGTTGAGGAGATGCACCACCACACTGAGCTCGCGCTCACCCTGCGCTTTAGATCTAAACCACAGCCATCAAAATGCTCCCACAAGCGGTCGTACCCAACAATCGGGCAGAGATCGGAATCCCTGGGGCTCCCGATTCCCGTGGCACCAGAATATCTCTGGTCAGGCTAAGTGACACGTGAGTGTAAATACACCCACATGCCGCTGGGTACCGGACTGGTCGCCGATACCTTGCTAAGTTGTGTACGTGAGTCTTTGCCGTGCGGCATACCCCAGGGTGCCCCAATAGCAAGAGTGAATATGATGCGCGTCCACCAACGCCCCACCTATAATACCCACGAGTGAATATCACAAGTGAGTACCCAGTTCGAAGGCGTGTTGTTATGACACTCATAACCTTCACACCTTGGAGAGGAGCCGGAGACTATCTAAACTCCAGCCGTGATATGGGTCACAGCACCCGGTTGAGGAGATGCAACACTACACCGAATTGGGGCTCTGCCTGCGCATTAGATCTAAACCACAGCCACCACGAAGCTGTCACAAGGGGTCCTACCCGATTATTGGGTGATGGGAATCCCTGGGGCTCCCGATTCCCGTGGCACCAGAATATCGCTGGTCAGGCTTAGTGACACGTGAGTGTAAATACAAACAGCGGACTAGTCACCGGTGACTTGCTAAGCATTGTTATTTTTACCCAGTAGGTGGCGTTTTCTCCTGATCATTCGTCTGATGTTTGGCATCATCGCCAGAGATAAACTGGATGATCATGGGGGCTTCTTTAAATGGATTTGTTTGTAGGGAGACTAAAGTCTTTTTTTATTCACTCGAAGTCACAATTAAATTTTTTTTCGTCATATCTTCTGCTGGGGTTTGAACTTCGAACCTGAAATTATTGTTCAGTTGTATGATGGTTTGTTTTCCAAGAAAGAAAGGTTACACTACGAAAGACTACCACTATCATTGTTGTACAGTACATCAAAACTTATTAGCTCTGTTCACAATCTTGATCATTTAGATGGGATATTTTTGTCATTCTAAATATTTGCCATTAACTGTGAGCGTATTTTATTGTTAAAGTGTTGCAACTTACAAAATGTTAAACGCACAGCTGATTGTAAAAAAATAGGAAATTATTAAATTTATTAAAAAAAAAAATATGTACACTATGCCACAAAACTCTACGAACAACAATAAAAACTGGATTTTTTAATTTATGTATGATTAAAACACTCCATGCTTTCAAACTCACTATCCAACGAATAAAAACATTGATTATGTACGAGGGCGGATTGATATTGAAGCTACCTAAGTGGGAAAAAACATTTTTTTTTCAAAAACCATTCTTTTCTCAACATAGTCTCCTTTTAGCTCAATACACTTAATAAAACGATGTTTTAACTTTTTTATACCATCTGAATATTACGATTTTGGGAACTCCTCAAAATACGCATTAGTTTCGGTAATCACTTTTTCGTTTGAGATGAATCTTTTTCCTTCGAGCCATTTTTTCAAGTTTGGAAACAGGAAAAAGTCTGGACTATAAGGTGGATGTTCAACCAATTCGAAGTGGATTTCTCGTAGTTTTAGCATCGTATCTAATGCTGTGTGAACCGGTGCGTTGTCTTGAAGAAAGAGCACTTTTTTCTTGTTTAAATGTGGTCGTTTTTCCTTGATTGCATATACCAATTGATCCAATAATGCACTATAATACTCTCCTGTGATTGTGGATCCCTTTTCAAGATAATCGATGAGCAATATTCCGTGTGCATCCCAAAATACAGTGGCCATAACCTTGCCAGCCGATTTCTCTGTCTTCGCCTTCTTCGGAGCACTTCCACCAGCTTCCACCTATTGCTTCGATTAATTTTTGGTTTCAGGTGTGTAGTGGTGGACCCACGTTTCATCAACAGTTATTAATCTATGCCAAAAATCAGCAGGATTATGCTTTATCATGTCCAAACATCGCTGTGAAGTGATCTGTCGAACTCGTTTTTGTTCAACACTGAGCAAACGCGGCACCCATCTTGCCGATAGCTTTTTCATAAGCAAATGTTCATGTTGAACAGACTTTCATATGATAAGTTTACCATTTTAGCAATCTCACGTGTTTTGACCCGGCGATTATCCATAACGAAATCGAAGATTTTCTTGATATTTACTTCAATAACCACCTCTTTTGGACTTCCTGTTGATGATATTGTTGCAGTGCTTGTTCGGCCCCGTTTAAATTCAGCAATCCAATATTTTACCATATAGTTCGCCGTATAGATTCGCCGTAAGGCTTATCAAGCTTTTTGTTTGTCTCTTTCGCCGTTTTGCCTTTCAAATAATAGTGTTGAATCACTACACGAAATTCACTTTTTTCCATTTTCCAAGAAACACAAAAGTTGGTTACTTCAAACGACTACAACAAATAAACTAATCGATGAATTTGGCTAAAATTTTAACAGCTGACGTTTGACAGTTCGTAATTTCTAAGAAAGAAAAAGTTTTTGTGTTTATGCTGCCATCTAGCGCTAGGTAGCTTCAATGTGAACCCGCCCTCATAGCTTTTAATATAAACAATGCGTTAAATTCATAAAAAGTTAAAAAATCCAAGTTTTAAAGGCCACTCTAAATTTCCGTTTTAGCGCAAGTAAGGCAAGTGACATTCTAATTAACAATTAAGGTACCTGACTCTAGCCCCGAAGCATTAAAAATCATTTTACTGTTTAACACGGTGGCGGAGAAGTTTTGGTATAGAGTCCATGTCGACATATGGTGTCGGTGGGTTAAAGTTAATAGCCAGTATAATAAATCCACATATGTACCTCTATATTTTGAAGGAGGAATTTCTTCCAAGCGCCGAAAAGCTGCATCAGAATAACATAACATGAACCTTAAGCATTCTTCTACGTTAGTGTGGTTATGGCTGCCATATAATGTCAAATCATTAATTTTTTTTTTTTAATAGATTTTAAATACATTTTGTTATATAAGCCGAAAAATTTAAAAAAAAATTCAAAAATATAATTTTTATATGACAATTAAAAAAATGAATATAAACACTCATATATTTTCTTTTATTTTTACCCGCTTGACCTGAGACTAGCAATAAGCGATTGTTCGCTATTTTCGAAGAATTTTCGAAACAAAAATATTTGTTTTAGGCGAACGATAATGCTTGACAGAGCATAGAACATTGCTGTTCATTTCATAAGACTCTTGTTCCTTCTCAATTCACCTGTATTCTTATGCTTTTGATTTTAGTCGGCACTGAAACAGCGGCGAATGAATACACGTAGTGGGTATATGTTGATTTTATTTAATTTTCGTTTTGTTTCTTTTTAAATTTTATTCTTTACACAGCTGAGAGCCCAAAAAAAAAAAAATTATAAGTAAAAGCAACGGTAAAAACAGAAGGGAGCAAAGCAAAGTTATTCGCTTTAGATATTGCTATAGGTTTGCAGTTGATATCACAAGTAAAATTCGCTGCTACAAACTAAGTGATGCGTGAACTCCAATAGTCGTATTCGAATGTTTTATCAGTGAAATGCTGGACAAACGTTGGAAGGTGATGTTATTACCGAATTTCGTGATCAAGCGGGTATTTGTAGTTACAAAAAATGTTTTTTAAATAAAATTGATATTGTGCACAACTGTAAACCCATATATATCTTTTCAAAATCGGTGCAGTAGAACGGACGTAAAAGGGACACAAAGAAATGTCTTAGCCTCTGAATTATATAGATAAACTACGGTTTTGAATGTAGCATATTTGCCAGACCGTGGCAAGTGCATTTCTGTGCATTTTGTTAGAGTATGGCAAAAAAAGATTGTGAATAGAATTGAATTGAATTTATCTGATTTTTGGCTTGTATGACAAAGAATAAATCATTTTCTTTCATTTACTCGAATAAATTTGTTTTAAACATTTTTTTGCGTTTCTAAAACAAATTATTCAAGTCAATTGTTTAAATCTTTTTACAATATAGCAGTGATCTAATAATTTGAATTAAAAAAAATCTTTTATACTTATGTGTTATCAATGAATAATTAATAATTTAATATACACATATACATATATATTTAAAATTAAATAAGAATTTAGAAAAACCAATAATTACAAATAAGTAAGTGGAAATTAAATAAGAAAAAAAACATAGGCTTCAAATGAAATTCTTTTCTTTGGGGATTTACACATACAACGGAAATGCATATTTTGTAAAAACATACCCAACATGCTTAGCTTTCTCCCTATCGTCAATAAAGAAAATGAACTATTTTACTTTGCTTTCTTATTTTTAAAGTTATCCACATAGTAAATATAGTTGGGCTGATCACTGATTTAGTTTAGATTCGTTAAATAAACAAGTTAGTTCACTTATTTTAGTAGTTCGTTGTTGAGCAACAGTTTTTGTTACTCCACTAAAACTTTTCAGTAGTAAACACTCTTAGTGAGAGCGAATTTGTTGTATTTTGATGGAAATTTGGCATCAATAAATTTATATACCATATATTTTTTTTCCATTACTCCTATGGGGAGCATATTATTGGCTTTCCACAAAAGCATCCATTACTTTGCTGAAATTTCGGTAATTAAGTTGATTTAAACGCTAAGTCGATTATTACAGTAGATTACAGTAGATTAATAATCTACTGTAGCTTGCCTCCATATGATTATTTGCGTGTAGTGGTGAAGATCTTTGCTAAGTGGTAGTGATCCTTACTTAGCATTGTAATTTTATCCTAGTAGGTGGCGTTTTTCTCCCGGTCATCCGTTTAATGTTTGTTTGTTTCAATGTTAAGCTGGAAGGTCGCGAAGGGCCCTTTAGATGGATTTGTCTGGAGAGAAGTTGAAGTCTCTTTATTAACCTTTTTTTTTGTCATGTCCTCTGCTGGTTATTCGAACCTGGGTCGCTTGTATTGTATGCGTTCGCTCTAACCACTACACCACGCCACCCTCACACCATATAATATACCTTTCTAATGAAGAAGTCAGTCTGTTTACCAAGAGTGGCATTTGTGGTTAAAAAAAATCTATTCTTTCTGTATTGGCTGCTTAGTGTCAAACCTTTCATAAATAAATTTTTCATTTTACCTGCAGCCATCATCAGAAAAGAAGGAGATCAAATGTTTTATTTATATTCGAATCCTCCAGTCGCACTCGACATTATGTTTTGCTGATTATGGTCAAAACACATTACGACCCAAAGGATATTTTGTGCAGTTCCACATGTTCAACACATCAAATTGAGGCTACTAATTAAGCCAGTTATCATCCTATTTGGCAAGGCAACGTGAAACTTTGTGAACGGTGGCAAAGATGGTGAGATTGGCAGGAAACTGTTAATTATGAGATTCTACAACCTGGTCAAACGATTGATTCAGATCTCTTATGTCAACAATTACCTAGATGAAGCAAGACAGAATTGATTAGCAAGAAAGGTGTTGTTTTCCATAGTGATTACTCACACGCTACGCCGACTACTCACATCCTTGAAGACCCGGCAGAAACTGAGAAAGCTTGGCTGTGAAGTTTTGATGCATTGACGATATAGCCCAGACCTTACACATTCAGATTATCATCTGTTTCAATCTCTACAGAACTCTCTTAATGGTGTACATTTAAATTTCGTAAATGCCTGCAAAACGTAATTGGTTTTTCGCTCAGAAGTCCTACACTGATGGAATAATGACTTTAACCTAAAAATTGCGAAAAGTTATCGATCTAAACGGTTCATATTTGGCTTAAAATTTTTAAACGAACTTTTTCAAACAGCCTTTTTAAAAATTTAATTATAAATTTCTTAGATAAGCTAAACTAGGAAACAAGTACACATAAAACACTCTACGTCAAGGATGACCAATAAAGAGAATTTGAAAATTTGAATTTGTGTAATATTATTAGTAAATTTTTGCAGTGCGCCTTGAAGAAAAAAACTAAAAAGGTAAACAACAACACAAATAAACAATTTTAATGCGAAAAGCGATATACTTCCGCTTTCATTAACATCTATCACACAACTGAATTAAATTGTTGTTTATTTGTTATTATCTATTCGATTTCTTTCGGTTGTATACATATGCGAAGTAGATAATTCTCATTCACGTACGCTATGTACGCTTTACATTATTAGCTGAGGGGTGACGTTATGCAATGGTTAGAGCTCATGCATAACAACACAAGTAGCCCAGGCTCCAGCCACAGCGGAGGACATGACGAAAAAAATTGAATTGTGGCTTAGAGTGGTTAATGAAGAGACATTCACTTCTCTCCAGACTAATCCATCTAAAACATAAAGAAGAAGCCTTCCTGACCGTCCAGCTTACCTCTGGCGATGATGACAACATCAGACGAATAATCAGGACAAAAACGCCACCTACTGGAGAAAATTAAAAAAATACAATGCTAAATAATCACCAGGCAAGGATCATCATTACTACTCATTAATTCATAATTTGGTTGAAAATCAACTTGATTAATGAAACTGAAACAAAACAATGGATGATTTGTGGAAAGCCAAATTGCTCCCTAGAGGAATGACGGAGGAAAAAAACGTCATTGTATCACTAATATGTTTAATAGCCTTTCGCAAAACTTTGTGTAAGGAAAACTTTAAAAAATGTGTTTTAATAAATCTTGACAAATCATATTTTTTTCTTGATTCTTGTAAATCTAACGAAATCAAGACCATCTGGCAACTCTAATTTGTCCCTACTCACAACCACCATTGCATGAAGCAAAGTCTGACAATCTCTATCAGATATCCATTGAAACCTAAGGCTTTGGGTTATAAAGCTAAGATATCTCATTTACTTTTTCAAAGGCAACATTTTTTTTAAGAAAACGTTAAAAGTTCCACTGCGACATTGTTTTTCCTTGCTCGGACAAGTACGAGGGCAGAACGAAATATTCTTAGCCTAACATAGTAATGGCGGTATAAACAGCAAAAAACTTTGTATAATGGAAACTTCCATCCGTTATATGAAAATTGGGTTGATGAATTTAAACGGTGTCGTATAGGTATTGAAGGTGATCCACGAAATGGACATCCAAAAACTACAACAAAGTCAGAAATCATAGCTAAAATGCATGATATGGTATGAGACGAGCGACGAATGAACGTGGGTGAAGTAGGTAATGCCCTAGGCATCTCAAATGATCAAATGCATATTATTTTGCATTCCTCAAGCTTGCTTGAAACAATTTAAGCGAAATAAAATGGATTTTAAGCGTCGTTTTATAACTGTTGGTGAAAGATGGATCCATCATTATGCTCCAGAAAAAGAACAAAAGAATAACCCAAACAATGGACTGAAGCTGGTGGAAGTGCACCAAAAAACAGTGAAGCAAAAACAGTTCAATCAGCTGATAAGGTCATGGCAACAATTTTCGGGATTACATAGGTTTTTTTTTGATTGACTATCTTCAAAAAGGTAAAAAAATAAATTTGGAATATTATTGTAACCTTTTGGATAAAAAAAAGCGACCTGGTTTACAACACAAAAAATATTTTTTTTATCAAAACAACGCACCATACCACAAGAGTATTTTAACAACGACAAATTTCAACTAATTGAAGTACGAATTGCTTGACCACCCACCTTATTCTCCTGATTTAGCTCCCTCTGACTTCTTCTAGCTCTACCCAAATCTAAAAAAATTTGCTGTTAGCTAACGTTTTACCTCGAACGAATATGCACTGACAACTGTATATGATTATTTTGAGGAGCTTTAGGAAGATTATTTTAATCAAAGCATAGAATTGCTAGAAAGATATTGGACTAAGTGTATTGAAGTTTCAGGAGCTTATATTGAAAAATAAAATAATTTTAATATAACCTAGCTCTTGTTTTTCATTGCTAGGCTAAGAACATTTCTAACGAATCTCGTAGTAGTAACTTTTTGTTGGTCGATGCTGTAGCTTGATAAAGAATTTGAAGCGCTTAACTGTTACATATTTTTTGTTACTTACTGTTGGGTATAAAACAAAAGCTAAAATATATACGTATAAAAATACTAATTTATTGGGTTCTAAACCGGTTCCACCAATAACTGAAAAAAGATTTTAAACAAATCAAATTCAACCGTTTATATGGCTTGAAATTATTTTTTATTAATCTGTGAAATATTTATTTTTTATTTTTCAGAATTCTGGAAAAAAAAATCTGGAATATTTGTTCACAAAATCTGGAATATTGATCAGTTGTTTTACTCTGTTCAATTGCAGAACAAAGTAAAGTATTTTTTTTTGAATTTCCATTTTTACATTTCTCGGAATATATAAAGTAAATTATCTTATGTATGGCAATATAATTGTTAGTGTGTTTTAGATCAATTTGTTTCTAATTCTTGGCAATTAAATGACAATGAACTCTAAACGATTGAAAAAAAAGAAATAAATTGAAATACACTTTAACAAAATGTTATGGTCAAGGCTTTTAAATAAAAAAAGTAACATCTGGTTTTGAAATTTGAATGTTGTTTGTAAAAGCAAAAGCGTACGTACATACCACGGCGAATTTAATAAGGTAGTCTTAAATTAAAGACGATTACAACACTGTAAAACAAAATTTCGGTGTGTCAATATAATGCAACACTGTATTATTAAAAAAGTTGTCAACAAAATACAAAATGTTTGTGTTTTTGAACATACGCGAATGTATCAGCTGTTGCTTACGTAGTAATTTAGGGCCACCTTATTGAATTCGCCTTGGTACATACATATGTCGGTAAGAATAGAATAATACTGCATTTTTTTGTATTGGTTGTTATAAAAAGTCTCTACGATTTTAATAAATTTTGAAATTTTCACTATTAAAAATCAATTTTTTGTGCAACATTGGTCATTATTAATATATTTATGTCCTTTTGTCTTCATAGTTCCATTGCTGAAAAAAAATCCCTGGAAAGTGATGCCATTTTTCTAATAGGCAATATCGAGTAGAACGAGGATTTGTTTTCGTAATTTTCGAAACACTGCTAAAATCTCGAATTACTTGTAAAAACCGGTTTTTCGTAGCTCCATGCATTTGTAAGCTAATAATAGGCTTAATCGATTTTCAGTTTCTTTTCGGATTTGAAAAGAGGATAAGGATGGCCCATCTTTCGGTTTAAATTCGAACTAGCGGTCATTTCGAATTTGACAGTACTAATGTCATTCTATTCTGTCATAAAATGCAGTATATTTTCTCCACTGAACGAAATGATTCGATTTACGCTTGAGCAACGTTGGGATTTATTGGAAATTTATTTCCAGATCAAAGAGAATTGATCGGAAATTGTACGAAAATGCCAGAAAAAATTTGCAAAAAAAAAAAAAATGATGACGGATGAAGCTCATTTTCATCTTAATAAGCAAAGTGCTGTATTTGTGGCTCAGAAAACTCAAATGTGGTCTAACAGAAGTCCATGTACTCATTACGAGTGACTGTTTGGTGCAGCTTGTGGAGCGGAGGCATCATTGGCCCATATTTCTTTGAAAATGAGGACGGCGCAATCATTACGGTCAATGGTGACATCTATCGCTCCACGATAACCAAAATTATGTGCCCGCTCTTGAACGATGTTTGGTTTCAACAGGATGGTACAACCTGACACACATCTCATGCCACAGTCCGTTTAATTAGCCGAAATGGTGATGTTAGTTGGCTGCCAAGAAGCTGTGATTTGACACCGTTTGACTATTTTCTGTTTGGCGCCGTTAAAGACAAGTGTTATGCCACAAATCAGAGACAATTGAGGATTTGAAGGTCAACATTCGTGATGCCATTGCAGAGATAAGACCCCATACACTCGAAAAAGTTCCAGAAAATGTGTCCGATCGAATGGAGTACTACGAGGCCAGCCGCGGAACAGGAACAATTGTACTTCACAACAAAAAAATAAATTTGCAAAATTTCAAACTGTTTTTGTTTTATTGCATTTTTAAATATAGACTTTTAAATGGCCCACCCAATTTATGTTGCTTAAGTAGCCTTGAAGAATCTGAATGTAATTTTTGTCACATTTTTCAAGTTTAACTGTGCTGTTTTTGAATTAGTTAAGGAATTAATATAATTCTTTAATTAAGTACTATATGCCCTGGTTCCTATATAAAATAGTAAGTGAAAACTGGTCTAAATTGAAAAAGAAGTTGGAAAAATTGGATGAAAAACGTGTTTGCTTGAGAATTACATTCAAATTAATGAAGACTACGTAAGCAACAATATATATTTCATTTAAAGAGTCTGTTTATCTTCCTTCCAAACCCAAAAAAAGAACTTGAAATCGGTTTATATTCAGCTAAGTTATTAGCTTATACGTGTGTGAAAGTTCGAAAAATCGGTTTTTTAACAGTAGCTTAAGATTTTGGAAGTGTTTCGAAATTTTCAAAAACAGATTCCTGTTGTACTCGATTGCACCTATCAGATAAGTAGTATCATTTCCCAGGTAGTTCAACTTTATTCATTTTTGTCGCATCGTGTAATCGGCGAAAAATATTCGACATTGCACCCACTCATGACAGCTTTGATTCTTATTAAACGGTGCTACATGCCATAAAGATACATACATAATTAGCGTTTACAACCCGATTAATAGATTTCGCGTGACATATCCGAGTCAGTGTAGCCGCTGAATGTTAATTCGCTAAGCAACTTCCATGTCGTTGTAAAGCTCGTACAGCTCAGGGTTGGTTCAAACAAGAAATTCTTCAATCAAATTCGTCAATCCGCTAAGAACGGAAGATCTTGCTTAGAACCTTTCTTTTGAACACATCCTAGGTTGCTATATCGAAGCGTGACAACGTTCATGCCTCCTCGCCATAAATAACAACTTGGAGGTTAAGCTACTTGTAAAGTATCAATAACAATAGGAGCACCTGTTAACAAAAATGATCCCTTGATGATTTTCAAGTTGACAACGTTGTAGTAAGTAATGAAAGTGCAAATGTAGATGAATTCATTGACAATATTGAGTATATAGATGTTAAGCGTTAATTGGGACTCAATGTACTCACTTGTCGACAGCATATACTTCATCTTGGCCCTACTCTGCCCCAAATCCATGTTGGCGGGCAGTGATATCTCGTTTTGTACACCTAAAGCAAAACAGTGTAGCGCTGGGCAACTACACCAATCCAAAGCTTATAAAGCTTACAAAGCAAATCAGTTAGCAGGGATCATCACCACTACACACAATCACATGAAGGCGAGCTATAGAAGACTAATCATCTACTTAACTTGAAATCAACTGATTAATGAAACTGAAACAAGGCAGTGAATACCTTGTGGAAGGCTATATACTCTCAAGAGAAGTGATGGAGAAAACAATAGTGTACCAAGCTCATCGAGAAATATTCAAGGGGATATAGTGGGACATTCGGTGATTACCCACAAAGAATAAACAATTGAATGAAAGATTAAGAAGATCTGGCCAAATTTGAATGGTAAAATAATTAACATTATTTACACAGACAATGCAGAACATGGCTTGAATTTTGAGCACTAAAAGCTGACCTAGCTTGGTCTGGCAACGAACCATATATGTAGATAAGATTCAAGTCTTTATTAGGTCCACTGTGAGCCAATATGCTAACACTAAAGGTACTAAAGGCTAAATAACGCATCAGTTGTAAGATCGACGATTTAGAGCAGTACTAGCTTTGCAGGTATAAGACAGACCTCCACATAATGTACACGGCTTACTGCAGCACTAATAGATTAGATTATACCGATAAATGCTGGCTGGGAGCCTAGCAACACTCTCAGGCTACAAGTTAGCGAAGTTGGATTTCAGTACGGTTTACAATGTCTGAGAAGATGGGAAAGAAATTGCAATAAGAATAATAGTACGGAAAACCATTTTTAAAGGGATGGTCTCAAAATAAATGGAAGTGCTGGTACAGGTGTATTATGCCGGCAGATTTCTGGAACACGCGAGTGTTTTTCAAGCAGAGGCTTATGCGGATATCAGCAAGGAAATCAAGGTTTTTATTGACAACTAGGTGGCGATACGGGCCTTGACATCGAGAATAATGATCTCAATGCTGGTCGAGATGTGCAGGAAGACCCTAAGATGCATAAGCCGACATGTTACTCTGCTTTCGGTTCCTGGACATTATAATATTGAGGAAAAAAGAAGTGGCCGAATAGCTTATCCCAACTTCAATATGCAAAGGTGTTCAGGGCTAAAATGCCTACGTGGAAAACTTTATGGAAAGGAGTAGAAAAATGAGAAACAAAAGACATTCTGATGAGACATTCAAGAGAAAATATTTCGAAGGCTGTGGCAGGTAGCACTGAATCATAAGGAAAACATGTCAGCTATCTCGGAATAGCCAGCATCATTATATGTAGAAGTTGTTAGGTGAGCATTCGGTAGCTAATCTGCTGTATGAATGCTCGGCTCTGTACAGTAGCCGGGCGCTTTTAACTTTGCGAACCGTAGCAGCATGGCGGATATAATTCTAACTAAGATGAACACCGATGGCTGAATATAGACGATTTTTCTCTACTAGATGGACTCTAAGTGTGACAGTTTCTGACAGCAGTATTTTTTAATTTGTGGATGTCAGTTTATGCTATCTAAACGGCATAATGGGGGTGATTGATCTCCTGTTTTGAGGGTACCACCCAAATCAACCAATCAAGCTTTCCTGATTACAATTATAATCTTTATTACTTGATATGTGCACCTGTTTCTCTGGTTTATTCCCACAACAATTCATTTACAGAATGTAATCCAATAATAAATGGAACTTCGAAGTAAAGCTGGAAATAAGAATAATTTCAAATGAACTTATTTTTCTGTCGTTTCCAGCTTAACACTTTTTAAGTTAGAGATTTCCATTAAGATTAAGAAGCTTTTCTATAGAAACTGAAAGTGTTTTAGTTCTATATTGTGTTGAGGAGCCCCTACACAATTTTTCTTAAACAAAGTTTTTCTTTTTCTTTCAGCAGAAATAAAAACCGACATTTAATTGTTTTCTCTCCCATATTGGAATGAATATTTGCCAAGTGAAGTAGAAGAACGAGCAATTAAATCTTCAAAAAAATATATTTTTTACACTCCTATCATACACACTCATATGAGAAAGGAAGAAAGAGAAGAACAAAAACCAAAGAAAATGCAACGAACCTTCAAAAAACGTAATGATTTCAACAGTTCAATGCCAAACCTAATGGCAACCATAACGAGCTGGTCTCTAATGGCCACCATTGTGATGATGGTGTTACAACAGCAAATTAAAACAACCGATGCTGTCAAATTCAGTAAGTGCTAATGCTGCTGACGCTATTCTATTTATAGAATTCGTTATAATTTAGATTTTAAATGGCAATATTTTATAATAAAATTATCGAGACACTCTTTCAACATTTCTTTATTGTAGAAGGTGACAGTTGTATCAGTAAAAATCAGCCGGGCATTTGTAAAGAATGGGGTGAATGTCCCATCATTAAAACTCTAATCGAAAGTGGCCAGTATTCCAATCGAGAGGTTGTAAGTTGTGGTTTCGGTATACGAGAAGAGCTCATTTGCTGTCCGGTGGTGAAAACAAACACCAATGCAAATACTGGTACCAGTGAGACGGGTACTACAGATAGTTTTGTAATGTAAGTTTTCATAAAGAGTATTCTCTTCAATTTGTGCTACTGACAAAAGTTTTCGTATAGTTTAAGAAATATTTAAATAATAAATTTCATATCTAACCATTCATTTAATTTCTGTTTCTGTTTCCGTTTCCGTTTCCGTTTCTATTCTTTCTATCTCTTTTATAATAAATGGTATTGGCATGACTATTTGTATATAACTTTTTACTTTTCGTTTTCTAATCTTTTCCCCTTTTTCCCCTCTTTCTCCTTCTTTCGTTTAACCAACAAAATTATTACACATTTCTCTAATCTAGACCAACGACAACAACTAAAACCCTAGCAAGAGATTTTTGGTTGGATTTATTAGAGAATACCACTACCACTACTGCTGCTATCCCCACCACCACTGCACAACGAGATTTTTGGTTAGATTTACTAACCTCGACTACTACAACGCTGAAACCCACAATTGCAACGTTAACGACGACCATAAAACCCCTAATAGTAGGAGATCAACGCTTAAATGAAAGTTCCGAATTTTTTGATCTCAATGCCTTATTGAGTAGCAAGCATACGGGTGGTTCGAAACAAGAAAGACAAGTAACAACAGTGGCGAGTATAACAAATCATAATAACAATAACAGGGGTTTTGTGCATCCGGGAAATAATGGCATTGGCCGAGGAAAGTTAAAGAGTGGACCACTTAATCTTAATCAGTGGATATTTGATAATGCTGGCAATCATGGAAATAATAATAATAATAATTTTAGAGGAAATGGTAATAATGGCCGCGGTCAGGGTAATGTTTGGGCTGAAAATAATGGTCGTGGTCAAGGTAATGGTTGGGGCCAGAATAATGGTCGTGGTCAAGGTAATAATGGTAGAGGTCGTCCTGGCATGGGTAATCAAAATCGTGGTTTTGTTTTTCCCGACAGTAACAAAAGACCTAATAATCAGCTTTTTGAAAATGATGTTTCATCTAGTCGCAGACCTGGTACAGCTGTTAATACTATGACAGTACAAAATCAATTCCCGGATAATCCAAGTCTGCAACCAAGTTCAAGCCAGAGACCCTCCACTACCCCTCAAAATAGCGACAGCAAACAAGAAGAAGAAAGAATAGAAAATCTTATAAAAAATGTTTTTGATACCTCTTTCAACAACAATAACAATAACAATAACAATGAGAACTCGATAGCTGATCCGATAACAACTCAAGGAAAAACTTTAGAACCGAGTGTAGAAGAAACCATCGCCAATGTTTTCAATTTGAAGCCACAGCAAAATACTCCACAACAGCCGAAAAATACCCACAATAGTAAGCAATTTGTAGCGCCAAGTAATAATCAGCCTGTGGTTTGGTTATCACCTGAGGATACCACCAAAAATCCTGTAGAATACATACAACTTCCATTACCTCAACCACCACAGCCCCCACAGCAAGTAGCATTTCAAAATCCCCATACGACAGGGCACTTTGAAATAATTCCCGCTGTAGAACATCACATGAATAGCAATCAAATGGGAGTAGCTCCTTCGACTAGTTTCATACAACAACCAGTTGTAGTGGAAACATGGCCCAATAATCCTATGCATCACAACAAATTCGACCCAGTTCAAGTGGTTTTTCAAAATTTAGCCAATTCCGGCATGGACATTGTCAAAGCAAATGAAATGCATAATCAAGAGCAAGTTGTTGTCGTTCAACCACAAATATCAAATCCACAACATTTTGTACAACCACTACCATCACAACACCATCAGCAGCAGGTTTTTTTTCAACAGCCTCAACATATAATACAGCAGCCATTGCAACAGCTTATTGAGCAACCACAACAACAGCAACAGCCGCAACAGCCGCAACAACAACAAAGTGAATCATTAATGAAAGAGCCACGCTCTACTGTTCTACTACCGAATATACAATCACCACCTGCACAAGTATTGGATCCATTTAAACCTTTTGAATTTCGTCCACCGCCAGCGGAAGCATTTTCCGAAGACAATAACTCTTTAAGGTGGTTATTACATCTCAATGCTGGCCTCCCTAACATTTTCATCACATTCCGCTTTCACACTAATCCCTCATTAAAATACACTTAAAATTAAGCTGGAATTGAATACGTGTATATGGCTTTTTCCGTTACTTTTTGTACATTTTTCTCTTCCCCTCTTTTTCCAGTCCGAATCCTACACTCACTGCACGAGATGCCAACAGCAGCGAAAGGCCAGCTGTAAGAGGTAAGAAGTATGAATTAAAATTTCTCATGACCTTTTGATAGCTTTTAGTCCATAAGCAATTTCAGAAATCAACTTTGGCATAAACAAATATGCGAATTTAACTTTTGACTTCGCTTTTTTGAAGCATTTGTAGAACCAAAGTAGCATTTTATTTGTACTGCGATGGGTCAGATGAGAGTAATATACCAGATAGCTTGAACTATTTTGCATAGTACGTAAAAACTCGGCTCGTGAGCAGAATTTTCTTTAATTCGCTTGTTTTGTGACTCGTCCTCATGAGTTTTATTTTTTAATTTGTGAGCACGAATCATATTTTCTGCTGAAATTATTTTATGCTCGACTCATGAGCACAAATTTTAAAAATTTTAATTGCTCAAGAGTTTGGTTCTTTAACTCGATAATAACATCATCTTCGAACGTTTCTTTAATAAAACATTCGAAAACGATTATTGGAAGCGAAAGGAAAAAAACTCATAGAATTCAGTTTGTGGCAGCAAATCTTTCGATATAAATACCAAACATTTAGCGAATAACTTTGCTTTGCTCTCTTATGTTTTTGCTTTTGCTCTCTTCTGTTTTTGCCGTTACTTTTGCTTTGGCATTTTTCTTCGCCGCTCAATACTACAAACCAGAGAAGTTTACTTATTTCTTTAAAGAAACAAGAAAACAAAAACAAAAATAGAAGAATATCAGCATATACTCGATACGCGTGTTCATTCGTCGCTCTTTCAGTGACGACTAAAAGCAAGAGCATAAGAAATTATGTGAATTGAGAAGGAAAAAAGTCTTAAAAAATGAATAGCAATGTTCTATGCTTTGTTAAGCATTTTTGTTCTGCAAAAGCAAATAAATTTGTCTCGAAAATACTTTTCTAATAGCAAACAATCGCTTATTGCGATTCTACGAACAAGTTCACTTCGAGCACTCTTCCTACTCTGCTATTTTGAGCTAAGCAGCAACGTTAGCCTTACACAACGTTAGCTTTAAACACTGGTACAAATACTCAAAAAACACGAAAAGGGAAACAAATTTTCGAAGACATCTAGCACATGGGCTGAAAAGTCCCGGGCCTAACACACAGATGACGCTAGTTTTATTGCATTCACCTCTTTTTTAGTTAGTGCTTATCTTCAAAACACAGCTCTTAAAATTTCATAATATTAATTAGTTTGTGAGTTATTGTGCTCAGAGTGATGCTACTTTTGTTATCTTCAGAACAATGGATCAAAGACAATTTTGTGTAATGTTCGCCGGCAAGAAATTTCGTACCAATGAAGAGGTTGTCGCTTAAATCGTATATGACCAGATAAGATCGCGCGTGTATTATCTGGCTGAGAATTATCTACTGCGTATATGTATACAACCGAAAGAAATTGAATAGATAATAACAAGAAAATAACAAATAAACAACAATTTAATTCAGTGGTGTGATAGATGTTAATGAATGTGGAGGTATGTCGCTTTGCACATTAAAATTGTTTATTTGTGTTGTTGTTTAACTTTTTAGTATTTCTCTTCAACGTACACAGTAGCAACTCACTAAACTACCGCACAAATTAATGTATCTTTTTGGTCACGCTTGGCTTAAGCTGATGCCGGTTAAAGCGGCGCTGGAATGACTGCATTGCTCTTGAAGGATGCATAAAGCTAAATTTGAAAAAAGTGTTTTCTTTGTTAGGCCTTCTACTTTTCAGCTTATGTGTTAGAAAGTAAGATTTTCTGATTCCAATTATGGCTTCTAGCATTTACTTGATATGTGCACCTATATGCTCATGCTGGATTATTATTTTGTAAAGAAACCCTCCACAATTTATAAACTTTTTAGTCAGACAGACGTAAATACTAATTATTATTATTTGATACCATTCTTTTAGCTTGTAGCCGCATCGAACGTGGTCTTACCGCTTCCCTATCACCACATATTTTAGGTGGTACTCCTGCTGAACTTGGTGAATTTCCCCATATGGTCGCCTTGGGTTACAGTCGTATTGGTGGTGATAATAGACCACCGTATGACATACGTTGTGGTGGTACTTTAATTGATAGACGTTTTGTACTGACCGCAGCCCATTGTGTTTCGGATCGTGAAAGTGTACCCACCATAGTTCGTTTGGGTGTAGTAAACTTTACCGACCCAGATCAAATGAGTCAAGCTGTAGAATTAAGAATAAAGGTAAGTTATGTCTGATTTTTTGAAAGCAAAACGGTATCAAAGTGTGCATAAATTGAGCGTTACAGATTTTCTATTAAAAACGGAGTTTTGGGATATAATGGAACTCATTGGTTTTGTATTTAACAAAGGTTCATATCTTACAACTTTAAGAGTTTTTGTAATCTAGATGTTAAAAGTTGCTGGAGTTCAAGATATTCAAGTAGACTATGATTGAAAAACTTCTATAGAAGGTTGTCGACACTCCTATTAGAGAGCTTTATCAAGGATATTTAATTTCAGGACAAAGTTAAGAAACTATACGTTAAACTTAGCTTAAAATAACTGCTCCAAAAGTTACAGTAGTCCTTTCAGCTGGGTTTCAACAAATTTAAATTTATTTTCGGTTTTACTTGAGTGCAGTTTTGAGGTGCAGGATTTTTAAGTAACTTAGTGTCTGGAATTTTCTAATAAATAACTTAATTAATTGTATATTATGTCGAAGGACTACAATTAATTGAGACCATGTTTATGGATGTTCGTCTTAAATTCATCCTTGTCGTAAGTGATAGCAAAGATTTTAGAGTGAAGATTGTTTCACAAACGAACTGTGTGGCTAAAGTACCAATTCTCCCTAAAATGCGTTGTGCGATTTTGCTGGATGCACTTTACGAGAGATACAGGTATTACGAACGAATATGTGGTTGTTGGGATTGAATCCCTTTTTTCGTTCGAACACAATCCATTATAGTACCGATAGAACAATAAAAGACACGCCACATTGCGACAATGCTCTAACGAATCGATATAACCTTCGCCCTCTCTTGAAGCACCGGTCCATGCATTAGAGTAGTATTCCAATTTGGGTCGGATATAGGTCTTGTAAATATTGAGGTGATCAGATGGAATGAAGTATTTCTTACACCTTCTTAAGAAACCGAGGAACGTGAATGCTTCTTTCGGCACTCGAAATATGCTGGCGTTCCAACGAACATTGCAATGAATTCTTACGACCAGAGTATAAAGAGCATCTGACTCCTCAATATCTACATTACCCATGGTTATAGATGACAACACACCACCACTTTTAAGTGTCAGGAAACAACATTGGGTCCTGCAGGCATTACAGTGGTACGACCGCGCTCAGAGATTTTCGCCGATCAAAGGAATATGAATAACAAATGTTGCTGTGGTCTGCAAAAGAGTAGTTAGGATTGAAAGTGAGAAGAATAAAGTCTGATTTTATCCTGAACTCGTCAGATGAGATCGCATCTATAACCACTCTGATACTCCGATTTCTAAGAAAGCTTGATATAAATCGAGAGAAGTGACTACCGACACTAAAAGCAATAAGTTTGGAAATAAGAGCGACGCGCCAGACTCTGTGATGCCTTGGAAATATATAGAGCCACAACCTTACTCTCATCAAATCCATGAATAGCAAAGTGCAACTCCCACGGAAATCATACTGGAGATCGTTCAGCAAATTGTTGGACTCTAAATACTTCACAAGGTGGTGATTAATCATATTCACCATATATTTGGAAAGTGCCGAACAAACTGCTATTTGGCGGTAGTTTTCAGGGTAACTAGCTTCACTCTGTTTAGGGATTGGCATTACATTGGCAACTTTCCAGCAAAATGGAAAATTATCCGCACGATAAAACGCACTAAAAAGGTTAGCAAATGAAGGCGCAAGTATCAAAGAGTACTTCTTCAGGACCAGCGCTAGAATGCATGGGCTCGAAAGAATATAATAGATATAGTCACTGATACTCTTGCTAGTTCGGGCAGTGCTTGTATAGAGCCTATCCGCGTCTTAGTACTGCGGCACACGAAGATTTCACTTATTTGAACAGCGACTCAGTATAATCGCATTTGTTAGTATTGGCAATTTTTGAATGCTTTCTCTCTGGATTGGACTGCAAATTTGCAAATCTCAATAAACTAGGATGTATTCCTTGGCTTAATCAATAACTTCTACGATGGGATAAAAGTATCCATACTTAGCTTTATTATATTGACAAATATTTGAGCCATGACATCCACATTAGGATCAAGGAAACAAAGTCTTCACTTAAAATGTCCGTAGAAATTGTTAAGCTCAGCCAACGAGCTTTCCCGTAATTGAAAACCAAGTGCTTCGTAGTTGTATGTGAAGTGTGAACTTTACTAATTAAAGCTAAAGGCTTACCATTTCTGCAAATGTTCTGTTAAAAGGAGGCATAAAAAGAAAAAATAGCAGAATTTTGTACGAAACGTTTGATTCGCATTTTCGGTTCGGAAGGGCCAGAGCATAGTCAACACTCTGTTTATTCTGTTAGTCATTACTAAGCATTTTTAATTTGAAATCTGTTAAAATCAAGTTAAAACATCATAAATGCAGGCACTGCGAAATTGGTTTGAAGGACCATAAATAAGTTTGTAATTTGGAAATTGCCATTGTTGCCTTGCTAAACGAAATCACAACAAAGTGAGTGGACTTAGACTGCAGCAGGGTGTGACCTCTCTATGTGCGGATTGTAAATATTTCTTTGATGCTTTCCTCGCAAATCTGATTGAAGCAGCAGCAAAAACTTAATGAAATCAAATACGAATTCCATTGAAGTTGTGTAAACTAGCCAATAACCGAATTATTTCATTTGAACCGCTTTCAGGAAATTTACTAATATTACTGCCATTTGAAATCTTTTTTAGCAAACGTATATTCATGATGAGTATTCAACACGGTTAACCTATAACGATATTGCCATTTTGGAATTGGAACGTGATGTTGAAACGAGTGAATACATATATCCCGTGTGTTTGTATACCAATGAAACCGATCCAGATACAGAAACTAAATTATGGGTTACCGGTTGGGGTACCGTTAATACCACCAGTAAGTAATCATTAAGCGTTTTTTTATATAATTTTTTTTTTCCTAATAATTCATTTTTCCCTGCAGCACGCAGTTTTTCCGATATATTATTAAAGGCTCCATTATATACCTCGCCTTTGGATCATTGCAATCGTAGTTTTAATGAATATGGACTTAATAGAAGAATACCTGATGGTATCATACGCACACAGTTTTGTGCCGAAGATAAAGGCCAAGTAAAGGATGCCTGTCAAGGAGATTCAGGTGGCCCATTGCATTTAATAGTGGATGGTATGTTTCTAAAGAAAAATAACATTTTTCTGTTTGAAAATAACATTTTTCTGTTTGAAAATGTGATTATGTTTCAATTTTTTTTTTACAGAATCTTTGAAAAACTACCGTTTAGTGGGCATAGTTTCCTCTGGTTTTGGTTGTGCTTCTTCAACGCCTGGCTTATATACAAGAGTGGCTGCCTTTTTAGATTTTATAGAGAAAATTGTTTGGCCGAATGGTGGCGATTAAAATATTATTTAAATAAATTTTATAAAATTATTAACAAATATGTTATAATAAATTATAAATAATGAAAGGACTTGTTTCGGAGAAACTAACTTAGAAATCTCATAAATAAATACATATACACACGTATATGTAAGTCTCCGAATGCAATAACAAAAAAAAAAAAATTGAATTAAAACTAAATTTTCATTAATTTACAATTAAATTAATCAATTCGTTTAGGTGAAAACAGATGATCCTTTTAAGGTGTATAATTAATGGGCCTTTTCAAAGTCTTTAAAGTAAAGAGATTCGTAGTTAAAAATAATTACTTTGATTTAATTTATTTTAAATTTGGTAAGTAGTCTTTTACATTAGAGAAATGGAATAAAATTCGTCGCAAAGGTTAATATTGTTACGTTTTAACCCTTTTAAAATGTTTGAGTTTTTTTGAATTGCGTCAAAATAAAATAAACACCACGTTGCTGTTGTTTTACAGTTTTTATTTCCTCAGTTTACAGTATACAACTAAAACAATACATTTTCCACCTTATTTCCCTTGCACTTAATATTCGTTTATACAATACTTTTATTTACGCCTAAACATGACTTTATGACTGCAAAACGATAGCTATATCGTTATATATCTTATTGACTCTATTTTATATAATTTAATTTTAGACAGCTAAGATTGTGTTGCTCAAATATGGTCGAATTGGCAATGCCGTCAAATACACAAATCAGTATGACAATGCCGTCAAATACACAAAGCAGTACGGCATTACGAGGGTAACACATTTACAACCTTGACACAAACCAATAGACTAAAATTACACAATTCAGTCTACCGATGTAGTGTATTTTATTTTATTTTTAGGAATTTTTATTTTGATAACAATGTAATGGCATTAAAGGTATAAATCTAAACAATATTATGAAATTCAAAGTTTTTGGATGCATTTGGTGCTTGTGGTCTAGGTCCTAGGGGCTCAATATATTTTTTTTCGGCCTTCTAGTTTATCGCATTTTCTCACCCTTTTACGCTACGCGTATAAATTTACACGAGAAAAAATTGATTTACAGTGTAGTCTACACTAAAAAGCTTAGAATTGGTCTATGCTACGTTTTCGATAGCATACCTCTATACGTCGGTTCATTATTCAATAACTCTGGATTACTGACGTACACTTCTTCTTTTAAATATCACGAAAGAAAGAACTGCAACAGTGTCAAATCATGTGATTGTGGCGCCCAATTAACATCGTCACGACATGAGATAATACAGCCATTGAATTTCTCGCGCAAAAGAGCCAATGTTGTGTTGGCTGTGTAGCAAGTGACATCATCCTGTTGGAGCCACATACCTTTCAGGTCCACATCCTCAAATTCTAGCCACAAGAAGTCCGTTATCATCTCGCGATAGCAAACACCATTCACAGTAACTGCTTGGCACGAAAACAATTGATTGAATTTGTCAAACACTGAAACAAAGAACTGTCAACAAACTTAGGTCAAAATCTTGACGTTAAGGTGTGACTCACAATTAACATCGTGCATCATGGTTGGACCACTATTTATGATAAAGAAATGACAGTTTCCTATTCACTTATACACCTAGATCAAGAAAGTTAGTAACGGTCTCTAACGGGTAAGAATTAATTATATACCTGAACGGAATTTTACTCCTGTGGGAAAAAACCATATACATTTCTTCAGATTGAGATCCATCAAATTAATTCTGTACCAATCAACAAAAACCTCAACACTTCTCTGTCTGCCCAAAAATATCATTAGAAGTATATATAAAATATAGATATAGAATCTTACGAAATTATGAATAAATACTTTAGTGTTCAATAAAAATAAGATCTAAAATCCCACTCATAGAGTTTATACATGAGTAACCTGAAAATGACCAAGTTCGGACATAGCAGACAGACTTTTGGTATTTGAACTTAATCTTTCTACTCGACTTCGAGCTTTTAAATTTCTTAGTAGTAATGACGTAGGGAACAGCGTTCTTATAGGACACAAGAGGTTATTCACTGCATACGAGAACACAATTTCTATTTCGGAAATTGGCAACACTAATGTCAATAACTAAAATCTGGCAACATTACAATAAAGTTTGACACTTTTTAGCATAAATTGTTATTTGTTTTGTTTACAGTGAGTTAAGAAAATCAAATTGACCAAAAAATTTAAACTTAAAGAGAAGGTTTTCGTTATACAATTTTTCATAACCATGGATGTGGATTATCTCAACAAAACCATCAAAAACCACAGTATATCGCTGGTAACGTGAATTCGATCGTGGTCGTAGTACGGTCGCCGACGAATTCTGTGAATGTCGTCTAAAATCGGTTGTTGTGCCACAAAACATCGATGCAGTGCGTGAACTGATAATTCAAGATCGTCATGTAACATATTATGACATGGAGGCATCTTTGTACATTAGTTCCACTTCAGTACATACGATTTCGCATGAACACTTAGTTGTACAAAAAATTTGTTCTCGTTGTATACCCCATAATTTATCAATCACTCAGAAACGGGCTTGCGTCGACTGGTGTCAGGAAATAATTGAAAATTTCGAGCGTGGAGCTTCAAAAGTCGTGTATAAAATCGTAACAGGTGACGAATCATGGATATATGCGTATGAGTCGAAGAAAAAACAACAATCGACCATGTGGGTATTTCAAGAAGATCTGAATTCAACAAAAGTTGTTCGTGGAAAAAGCACAACGAAGCAATTCGTCGCCTGTTTCTTCGGCCGAACGGATGAAGTGGCCACTGTTCCGCCTGAGCAACGTAGGACGGTTAATTCTAAGTGTTGCACGACCATTTATTTTGCCAAAATTCTTCGGAGAAATTTGTAAAATCAACCGCTGTAGACGAATCACTCACCATCATGACAATGCGCGCTCTTACACATCTCGTCACACAGGTCAAAACATCGAATTGATATCCTCCGTACAGTCCTAATTTGGTACCCAATGACTTCTTCTTGTTCCCGATAATCGAAGGTAAACAGCGTGGTCAAGCAGTTGAAGCGTGTGTGAAGCGAAGGTGTCTCAAGAGGAATGGAGAAACTCTTTTGAGAAATGGTTTGAACGAAAAATATTTGTTATTATTTGTTATTCTCGATATATAAATAATATCACTCATATCGGTAGTTTATGTTCTGTTTTGAAGTTATGGTAATAAAGCGAAAATGTCTCAGAAAAATTGCTTAAACGCTTTTGAAAATAGACCCACAATTTAAAAAAACTGCTTAAATTTCATTGATGACTTAACAACTTGTTTTTATGTGCCAGAAAATAGGCTTCTATTTTCGAAAATTATCAATGCATTAAATTAAGGTTTAAGCAATAATATGCTAGTTTCTCTAACTCGTCGAAAAATATTATGTTCAGATATTATAATTTAAATTTTCTGCCTTTTTCCATGTTAAACTTTTACAGTCTATTGTATAAGTTTTTTACATTTACAACTGCAGAATGAATTTCAAAACAAAACAGCAACAATAGAAGCAACATGTGTTTGTTTTGTTTGTCTCCTAAAAGTATGCTTGAGAACTAAGTTTGTTAATACTTACACATATACACACATCCAACATTTACCGTTATACATTGCTATTCTAAACAAAATTACAATACACTTTGTAAACATTTGATACCGGATATTATTTAAGTATACAAAGCCTAAACGCATGCTTCATTTTTTTTCATATGGTACTCACAAAAGCTCTTCATTTATCGTTAAGGTGACCATATTTTAAGTAGGAAAGATTTTTTTTGGTCTTAAAAACAGCTGTTAAAACGAAAGCTTTTCAAAATGAAATGTTTTTTGAGTTTTAAATACAATGTACGCCTTGATTTACTTTCAGTTGTACGCGAATATTCAGAACATTGAAAATGACCGGTAGAGTTAGCGGTTTACGAAAGAACGAGCAATAAAATAACAAGATATTTGATTACAATTTTTAAAGCAAATATTTGTTTTAAAGTGAAGAAATTTAATATGATTTAATTAAATCCAAAAAAATGGATAAAAAAATTTAAAAAAATCACACAATTTTTAAAAATAAAAGAAAAAATTATAAAAAGAAATTTACTGTTAAAAAAAAATTTAAATTAAAAAAAAATTATCGAAAACAAAAATATTTTTTGTAAATTAAGTAAAATTATAAAATAATTTTCAAATTAAATATTTATCTTAAAAAAAAATTTAAATCAGTGTTACAATATATAAGTGTTAAAAAAATTGTTAAAAATTTTAAATTAACTTTTTTAAATTTGGATTACCATTTAAGGAATAACTACCACAATTTTGCAGTTAAATTTTAATTCGAACAGCAAAAGTAAGATACGTTTATACCCTACCACCTCCTTTTTCTTTTTTCTCTTGGGAATTCATATCATTTTAGAAAAATATGAATTATTTTCATGTGAAATTATAACGGGAATAAATAATGGCTTGTATTGTGTGTAAGGCAACCTAAAAATATGCAACAGTTTTTGTAAATATTTTTTCCTCTATTTTTCTGTTGCCACAGAAAGAGCGCAATTTATTTGTTTCTATTATTAGCATATTTATAGGGGTTTCGCAGAAGTGGTTTCTAAGTTAATTCACTTCTGGAAATGTTTGTAAATTTAAGGGTAAAAATCATGTTTAAATTTTGTATATATACGAGGGTTGTTATTAATTAAGCAATGTTTTTAAACAAAATCTTTTTTTTTAGGTTTTTAAAATAGTTTCCATTATAAATGGTACATAAGTTTATAGCAATTTTTTATATAAATTATTCTGTTTTATTTAAAGATAAAGGAACTGATAATAAGGTTAGATTATATGGGTCTCTGGTGGACAGATTTGTCCAGTTTATCAAGAATAAACAAGATATGATTTTTCATGATTTTCAAAATATATTTTGTAAGATTTTCCTCCCACAAAATTTTGTTGAAAGCTATTGAACATTTTAGTGAATTATTAACGAAGAGCGTTTTAAATGTATTTGTTTCCTAGTTGAGTTTATCTGCATAGATCGAAACAAATAATAATATGAAGGTGTGTGCATCAAAACTTTCCGACAAGCTCTTTCAATTTCTGCCGTGTCAATAAAAATGTGTGTGGTTTGGTTTTGTCATTATGTATAACAACATTTTTTCTCTTAATCAATTTTGGCTATTTTAATTGAATTCCATGCTTCAAGCTTGGTAACTAATAAAAGTAGAGGTCAGAGTCAATTGTTTGACCACGTTGTAGAAGCTCATAATAAGCAATTTTCTTACAATCCAACCATACACACAGCAATACCTATCTTGGTGTCAATCGTGGCTTTGCCACCGTTTGCGAAGCTTCACCTTGCTTTTTCTATGATATTTTTTTGCATATTATTGTCGTAAGTGATGCACTTTTCCTCACATCTAAAATGTATACAAAAAATCATATATAAAAACATTTCATCTCCCCGACTACCAGTTTTTCGAAACAATAATGTTTCTTTACCTCCAATGTCTCCTAAGCATTACGAAATGGTTAATGAAGAAGATGTTTTTTCTGTTCGCAGTGAAACCAGTTACGGGTCTGTAGGTACTTCTTCAGAGGAGTTCATCCAGGAAAGGTCAATTTATACATCAGTCTGAACTGAATGATCTTGCTCGAAGTTAGAACTTCTTGCGTCAAGATCACAGCAATAGAATTTTTTAGATAAGAACACAAAAGTCTCATATTTTGGATGTGGACAAGAGGATTTTCTGGCCTATTTTAGCAAAGACGGCTATTTAGTATGTTGTGACGATGCCGCGGGATTATTACGAAATCTGAGATATGGCGACTCGTTATTGATTTATCAAAGACTAGCTTAAAAGCAGTCTTACTTTACAATGGCAATAAATATCCATCGGTTCCATTAGCGGATGCAACAAACGTGAAAGAAAACTATGCAAATATTAAGTTATTTATCAATAAAATTATATATTCACAGTACACATGGAACATTTGTGCTGATTTGAAAGTTGTAGCTGTGCTAACTGGACTAAAACTAGGATATACCAAGTTTTGTTGTTTCTTATACGAATAGGATAATCGTGCAAGAGATAAAATAAGTACGAAGTAAAGTCTGAAGAACCTAATGTTCAAAAAGAAAAATATATTACTTCCACCTCTTCATATAAAGCTGAATCCAATGAAATAGCAATGAATAAGGTTTCTGAAGGCTTTCAATATCTTAGAACCAAATTCCGTCAAATCAGCAACACAAAACTAAAAAAAGGAATCTTTGTAGGTCCACAAATAAGTGAGCTTATTTATTAAAGTTAGGTACCAGCCTTTATAGGTTATTTTACTTTTAACATATCTGGCTGTCATTTAAATACTTAAAATATAAAATTTATATTCTAAACATTTTTTTTATAGCCTTTTGGAAATAAACAAAAAAAAAAAAAAAAAAAAAATCCACTAACTTTATACGAAAACATTTTTTCCCCTACTTTTGGTCAAAGTCAGTTACCTGCATTTAACTTTGAATAAAATCACGATTTATAGCATATTTTATTGTTAACATTTTAAGCTTTAATTTAAATGCTTAAATTGTACAGTTTTTATTCTGAAATATTTGTTTATGACTTCTTGACAAAAAAAAAAAAATTGCTCTAATTTTAGGCGAATTTTTTTTTTTCGCAACTAAATTATGTATAACTCCGACACTGTTGAAATTACAAAAATTGTTATTCAGGTGATTTAAAGGAAATTTTCTGGTACTTGCATTAAAAGCGGTCGAGTCGTTTTCAAGTTATGATGTAATATATTAACATAACTACCATATTTTGGGCGAACAATTTGCCACGCCCATAAAAAAAAAGATTTGGGCAAGATGGAATAAAACTGGAAACTGTATAAAGACTTTTTTTGCTGTAGACCAGTGTTATCATTCCCTGGGTAATTTCGACATTTGATTAAGTAGCGACTGCTTTTGGACGATCTTAGCGCTGACCAAAACCATAGCATTGCTGAAAAATTAAAAAACGTTTTTGTCGCAATTTTAAAAAATAAACGTATAAAAGATTTGTAAAAAAAATTTTTTGGGACCTCTCAAAAGTTACAAAAATATAATTCGTCTGTTTTGCAGCTGAAAAAAAAGTATTCATTAGAAATTATTGACGTAAAAACGAAAGCAAAACTTAAAGCCTTAATGTATGCTTCATTAAACTTATTTTAAATTTTTTTACGATTATATCCTTCATTTCCCATTCTCTTTTATTAAATGTTCATTAAATTTTCGTTTTCTTTTCACACAATAGAGGCCCTAAAAATTAAAATTTAAAAAGATCATTTAACGTAAACATAACTTTCGATAATACCCAAAGGGATACAAAACATTTTTTTTAGAGAAATAAAAATTAATTGTTAAGAGCGAGAAATTTCATTTTCATTTGTATCAGAATCATTTTAGCGTTAATTTTAAAACATTTAAATTAAATAAAATAAAGGTTCAAAATGAAACTGTTACAGTTGAGAAAATACTCGTTGTACGATAATATACGCTTTTGGTTTATAAAAAGAGTCTGCATACATATAGGCGTTGCCTAGAAACCAGCTTTAATTTAAATTGTTTAAATGGCTCTTAATTCTAAATAAATTTCTATTAAATTACACATGGTTGGTATTATTTAATTGCAACATATTTCAAGGCTTTAGAAGTATATAAATTTCAATAGAAAATGTTTAAAATAGTTTTGATTCATTTGTAAAACATATTTTTCGCCACAAATTGTAAAATACCAAAACTACTACTGAGATTTATTAAATAAAGCCTTATTATAGGCATGAGCTTCTATTTAAAAGGTTATGCAAATATTAAAAAATTGTTTTTAATTTCACTATTTAAATAAAACAGCAAATATTAGACTTTATTTTAAATCTTTTGCATTACATTTATATTTAACTAAATAATAGCAAAATATTTAGCATATCTCAAGGGTGTTTTAAAAGAAAAAATTTTTTTTTTGACATAACATAATAACATATTGTGTGCCCCTGTGGTATTGTAGGTAAGACACCCGACTACCAACCAGAAGGTCCTTAGTTCAATACCAGGCCAGACTATCTGAAAAAAGACAAAGTTTTCCAACAGCGGTATCACCTTAAAACATTAGCTAGATAGTAACTGGTTATGAGTATTACTACTGTTGAAAAATTCTCTAATGCATTTGCCGTTCGGAGTCGGCGTTAAACTGTAGGTGCCTTTCAATGAGTCTAGAAATAGAATCTGGTGCAGCTCATTGACTGAGAGAAGTCCACATGTTCCTTCATGGAATGTTATAGGAATTAATATAATATGTATTAACATATTAGTATAAAAAAATATACTATCAATACACAACACAAGGGGAAAAAGCTTATAAGGTCGCTCAACTTATTAAATGTTAATCAGTTGGAAAAAAATTGCTGTTATAATTGAAAACTATAGCATATTTTAAGGCTTTTAACAAATAAAAGTATTATGATTTATTGTCAAGTAACCCTTTTTTAAATTATAATAAAGTGCGTAAATATCGTTTATCTTAGATTAATCATATTATGTTACAAAAGGATTTTAAGGTGCCTACTTTAGGGCAAAAATTAATTTTAGCTTTAGTATAAATGAATTTTTGAATGGCTGATTTATGGATAATATTTCTTATGTAGCATTTCTTACTAATGTACAACTTTAAAATTCATAAATTATAAATTTTTTTATAGCATACTTTATGGAAGTTTAAATTGAAATTTTTGTTAAGAATGTTTAAATTGAAATAAATAAATCCAAATAGAAATTCTTATGCCTTAAATACTTATATCGTCGTTAAATTTGTTAAATGACACTGTAAATTACTAATAAAATTTATTTTATACATAAATCTTTTCAATTGAAAATTATAGCATATTTAAAGGCTTTAAATAGATTAAAGTACTCTGATTTATTTAAGAAAGAGTAACTGCCTGCCTTTTGAAACTACTTTTTTTTTTATATTAATAAACATGCCGTTATCGTTATCTTTACTTTATCTTCATCTTGCAAATAATCTTAAAGAAGCCTTCTTTTAGGCAAAAAATCTATTTTAAATGTGTTTTAAAATAAATAAGAATTATAATTCGAATTTTTTAAAAACTGATTCGTAAAGTGAATATATACAAATTGTTTTTTTTTTTTAACAAAACTTTTGAAGCTGCAAGTTATGTTCTTTGCAACAAATTGTTATTAATGTAATAGAGTAGCTTTACCCGTCAAATGTTGCCAGGAAAGCTATATATGGTATGTACAGTAGTAGCCAACTATTTATGGATACCAATTGTATACTGTCTCAGTATGATTATACATTAAGTTCAAAACAACATTAAGTTTAAAAACAACGACCAATTGGACAACTTTTCAACTGATGATTTGTATTGACTGCCAAGTCATTTAGACCAAATTCAGAAACTTTCTTTTTTAGCGTTCTAGAGATATAAAAGTATATATGTATTGATTTGTGTGGGACGTGCTATACCCATTTATGGGATTCCGTCCACTTATTGACTGATGGTTTGTATTAACTAACATTATATGTGCGGAGATCAACCTGGGCTCAAAGGTAGGATCATTAATATATTCTCTGACAGCCAAGCTGCCTTAAAGGCACTTAGGTCGAATCGTATGACCGGTCAAATATTGCTACGATAAGGTCCAATTTTTTTAAGTATCTGAACGCTGTGGGATAGTTGGTAATGAAATAGCGAATGTATTGGCCAGAAAGGGTTCCATGACACCCTATATCGGTCTGTAACCTTGCTGTGGAGCACCACTCACTTCCATCCTCAATCTAATCAAGGATTAGGATACTGTTAGATGCTTGGATTACTGGAATGCTCTTAGGCGGTGATCAGTCCGCAATTTAGGCATCGCTCTGTGGTTCTCAAGTATGGCAGGCAGAACTCGAAACTCTTAACGGAGTTTCTCACGGGAGAACTGTGAACTAATAGCGCATCTAAAGAGGATGGCGGTAGGAGATGTGGATCTTTGTGGGGTTCTTGATAGGTTTAGGTAGTCATAGGATGTTACTGGGTGACATATCCACCATTATGGTTTCAGCTGGTGTTCAGGAGGAAGACAACAAATTGAAAAAACTATAGACCAGAAGTGGCACGATAGATCCCATGGATCGCCTTGTCCTGCAACAGTGCCTGGTCGATATGATGGTAATAATAATGATAATGATAATTAACTAACAAGCCATTTAGAGTAAAATTCAACTCTAACCGCTAGCAAAATATGCAAAAGTTAACATTTACTGTTTACATTTGCTGCCAAATCTTATTGAAATACCTTTAACAGAAGCAGACGAAGGAATGACCGCCTATAGCGTCAACTGTTGAGAATTTTTCGAATTTTCTTTTTTCCTGAACAAAATCGCATAAGAAAGCAACCAATTTGGTACAGTCGTTCTCAAGTCTTATGCATCCGAACAAATCCCAATTCATTTATATATATAGACTATCTTTACCCTTCCGACGTTGCACGGAAAGCTATAATAATAAGTCCTTAGGAATAAGTAAGAAAAAACAAAATTTTGACAAAACTCGATTTCATTATTTAACATAGTTGTCTTTGAGGGCAAAACAACGCGTATAGCGTTTTCCCAACTTTTCGATATCACTTTTGTAGCACGATTTCTTTTTCTCGTCAAAACAGGCCTCAGTTTCAGCGATTACTTTATCATTGGACTTAAATTTCTTTCCAGCAAGCATTCTCTTGAGATCTGAAAACAAGAAAAAGTCGCTGGGGCTTAAATCTGGAGAATGCGGTGGGTGGGTTAGCAATTCGAAGCCCAATTCATTCAATTTTGCCATCGTTTTCATCGATCTATGACACGATTGTAAGCTCACGCGGCAACCACTTTGAACAGATCTTTCGCAATCCAAATGTTCGTATGTTATTAATTCTCATAACATTACATGAAAGAACACGGGGATTTCTCTCAGTTAATAAACTGCTCCCGATTTTATTTTTAGACTCATTACCATAACATATGATATCATATGATATCTTTACAATGTTAGCTAGCTCGTACACCTTCAATTTGTGATCGTACATAGCCAATTTGTTTAGTTAATTTATGTTTTCTGGAATAATAGCCTCATTTGGGCATCCATTGCGCTCTGCATCATTTGTGTTGGTACAACCCTGCTTAAATTCAGCAAATCACTTTTCTACTACTTGTCTCGATGAAGCAGATTTCGGATAATGTTTATCAAGCCATAGTTTGGTTTCCACAAAAAGCAATGCTTTATCAAAACTCGAAATTCACTTTTTTCTATTTTTGTTTTTTTTAATAAAAGTTACTCAACACAAAATGCTATAACTCACGAATCAATTGTCAGATTTCTGTCTAATTTATACACGTATCGTTTGAAGATTAGTACTCAATAAAAATCATATGGACAAAATTCTAAAACCGACATCTGTGTGTCATCCTGGGGACTTGTTGAGTGACCTGTTATGCATATATTTATATTATAGAATGGAGATATATTTACATTTTTCCGATCTTATCCGTCGTTTTGCCACCTATTTGTTTTTATAAAGAAAATTCTAGGACGACTTTTGACGTCCTCCGCTGATATATTTACAGGCTCATTCTTCGTGTAAAGTGAAGTTTTGAACTTAATATGCAACTTGATAATAGAATAGCATGTAAAAGCTCTATCTTTTATAGTTTACAACATATAACGTAATAAGTACATGTTTCATAGACTATGAACTATCTTTTACAAAACACATTCTAGTGAATAATGAATGTTAGCAAATCAAAATGTTTTTTTAAGAAAATGAGTTAGCGGTTTAGCTGTCTATATGGCACAAACAAACAAACAAACACATATTCGGTTTTATGTATACGGTGGTTACGTTTTAATTTTTTAAAACGTTAAATTGCGTAGAATAAAATAAATGAGGCGAATTTGTTGTTTTATACAATTGTTTATTTCAGTTTAATTTTATACAGTGTGCAGCTTATTTAAATTCCGCTTAATACACAAATTTATTCAATACACAACTCTTAGTACAACTTTACTGTTTGACTGCTAAATTTTAATTAAGTGGCTAAGCAGAATGCAGCGCCTTTTATAGTAAATTAACAGTATTTTCGAATGATCGAGTAAATACTAAAACCTTCTATTCAGCTACTTTTATTCAAATGTAAAGTCTTAAGGCCCAAAATGGCAGGGTGATCGTAGCCTTGCCACAAACCAATAGAAAAACTTCCAAAATAGAGTTTATAGCTTTAAATGTAAGTACATCTTTTTAGGCGTTTTGATTTTCGTAATAATGGATATATGGATTAGGTATTTTTATAGGTATTCAAAAAAAAAAAAAAAAAAAAAAAAAAACATTTTCTTTCAAAAACTGTTACACTGAAGTAAATAATAATTAATAATTTCAAAAATTCCACATAAATCATTCCACGTACAATTGAGTGAGCAAAATTGTTCCAAAATGTTGTTAAGAACAATAATTACCTCTTTTCTTACGTCTAGATATCCATTTTAATATTTATTTAAAACAAATAATTCTATTGAATTGTCGAACTACGTTTATTCTAGGCATCACAATTAATTTTCAACCTTGTTACACCAAAAAAAAAAGAAAACAAATTGTAAGTGATCCTAAAAATATGCAAATATATAAATTTTTTCTATTTATTCAAAGAACAAATATTCTCAATGTATGAGAACATATGCTTGTGTACACAAACGTATGATTTGGCTGTATAGGGAATAGATGCTACAAATTTTGCGGTATAGCTATTAATCCTGAAAGTATATTGTATTTAGCAACAAACGAACGCCTGGGAGAGTGTGTTTACATATATTTAACGATGTATGGCATATAGGATATGGAAAAACAATTTATTTGTAAATTTTGTCCTTTTTTAATTTGCAGAGTATGAAAATGGGTTTAAAAAAAATGAAAATTTACATAAGACAGTTAGAATTAAATGTATTATCCCAAAACAAAGTAAAGGCTAATTGACATGTAAAGCAAAAGCTTGTTTGCAGGGTCTTAAAAACGTTTTTTTTTGCTTATTGATGTTGTTTTTTGGATTTAAAATTTTTTCAAACAAATACTGTTTATTAAGCAAAAATTAAAATTTTTATATTCAAATACGCCCAAAAATATGCTACAATTTTTAAATCATTACTTATACAAATTAAGTATTAAATTATTAATATAAAATAATATTGACATTATCCTTTTTTCAACGTAAATGTTTGTAATACTTAGCTTTAATTTGGAAAATAAGTGTGTGCGTGTCTGTGAGTGCTTTTTTAAAAACCCTGAAAATATGTTGTATATGTTATTTGTACACGTTTCTTATGAATGCTATAAATAATATGCTTCTTAATGTTAAAAACCACCGAAAGACATTATTTACACGCAATTTAATATATATTTCTCAATACTCGGAACTGAAAGCAACCTTTAATATGTTCTTGTGGTAATTCCCCTCTAAGAGTATGATAATATTATATTTTGTTAGAAAATATAATAATAATACTTTGCTGAAAATGGCATCACGAACGTTATCCTTCAAATGCTCAATTGTCTCTGGTTTGTCGGTATAACATTTATCTTAAACTGCGCCCCACAGAAAATAGTCCAACGGTGTCAAGTCGCAGCTTCTTGTCGGCCAACTGACATCACCATTCCGGCTAATTAAACGACCATCAAACGTTTGGCGCAATATATCGATTGTGGCATGAAATGTGTGGCAAGTTTTACCATCCTGTTTAAACCGAACATCGCTCACATCAATACCATGAAGAGCGGGCACAAAAAATCTGTTATCATGGTGCGATTGTTGTCTCGGTTGCGCCGTCCTCATTTTCAAAGAAATATGGGCCAATGATGACTCCGCTCCACAAGCCGTACCAAACTGTCACTTAAAATGTGCGCATTGGCTCCTTTCTGTAAGACCACATTTGGGTTCAATTAATTAAGAATTCAATTTAATTCAATTTAATTAAAAACATTAAATTAACTTTCTTTTCCATTGTATACAATTCAATTAAAATGCAATTTTTAACGATTGTTAACCTTGACTTTCGCAACTTTGGTGCGGCATTACAATTTATATAAAAATACAACATTTTAATTTTGAAAATGAGTCTTTAAAACTTTACTTATTGTTTCTTATTATCTCAACCTTAATTTGTTGATAGAAAATATTTAAGAATAGAATTGCCATCTAACCATGTCCTCACCTATAATTATTGTTGAATTATGGTCTCTAATAATTTGTAATTCTTAATATCTTATCTGAAAAAGAATTTGCTGGAATGCTTAATAATTTTAATGAAAGAAGAGTAAAAAAATAACAATAATTGACGGGGGTACACTGAAAAAAACAGGATTTAATTAGCAGCTGTTTATAAATGGTGTTCAATTATTAAACCAAGAAAAAGTTCACTTATAATAAAAAGAACGAAGGAACTTCGATTCAAATATACTCGTATACAAAAAGGTTTTCCATAGTAAACCTAAAAGTATGCTAAAAATATTTATTAATATCAATTGATTTAAGTATAAAAAAGGTATCCGGTTGCCGAATTTGGTACTTATTATATTCAAGTTAAAATCGTAGGACTTTTCCTAAATAGGGCCTCAAAATCGCAAGCCAAGGTTTACTAGGTTAAGAAGGAGTGACAGCCTTGCTAAACAAGACACACTTGAGCACGTAAAGCGACCCGTTGTGATACAACATAACGCGTTGTTCGTGTTCTATGCAACAGAGTCCTGGTGATTAAACAGAGGCACCACACAGAAGCATTTCCCTACATTAGATCGCAAACCAGACCAATAACTAATTACGTCTCATGAACCCGGCAAATATCTTGATGTCAACGATCGATAGTACAGATAAGCCATCGACGGTTTTTCATATCTAACCTGACCCAGTTGAATCTGACTATAAAGCAAGAGTCACCTTCCTTCCAGACTCTTTCAGCGTCCAAAATATGCTTCCGCTTGATCCCTAGCTTAAGGAAATGTCCGGAAGATGTGTGCCCGCCCTACCGAGCTCATCAGCAGCACATTACGCGGTATGTCCCTGTGTCCAGGAACTCAGATAAGGTGTACATAAAATTGTCGTGATAATGCCACAAGGGAATCACCACAGTTCCTGACGAGCTTAGAATTGAAGGTCACACCCGAAATGGTTCTGATCGCCGCTTGGCTATCAGAACAGATATACTGTATATATATATATATATCGTCGGTAGGGGCACTATTACCACAGATCCACTCTGCAGCATGAAAAATGGTCATCCCTTCGGCCTGAAACAGACTGTATGTAGTAGACCGGAAGGTGAAAAAAAACACCAAAGTTGAGCCTCTTAGAAAAATTCCACTGCACACGCTGTTCTCTAGTCTGGGACCTCTGAATCACTATTAATGATAGAGCCCGGGGTACAATCCTGCTTACCAGGAATCATGACACGGAATCCTCTATACAGTTCAGGTCCAGGTGAGGAATAATCGATATCACCCAGTATCAAAGGTTACTCAGATAGAATAGAGCAGTGTTCCGAAGGAATAATATGCAAGGCGTGATAGGACATGTTCAGTCTCACTGCTGCAAGTTTGCCCGTTGACAATTATCCCAGAAGGGAGCTATACAAGTATTACAAAAAGCACCCCTGTAGGGGTGGTATGAAACGCACCTGTGATCTGGATTGCAGCAGATCTTCTGACCTTATCAAAGAGTCAGACATTGCAATCTTTATCGAGGCTGGTTTACTAGAAGACCACTTCATACAAAAGATTCGGTTCAATAACCGCTGAATAAATCTAGCGCTGGTTCTGAGACCCCATTTCGCACCTACTGCTCTCCTGCAGCACTAGGTGGCACAAACCGCTTTGCGATCTCTCTCAGCAAAGTTATATTTCCTACTTAACTTGGGGTCGAGAACAAGGCCTAGATATTTAGCAGTAGGACTTAAGCTAAGCCTGGTCCCATTTCCACTGGGCAATGCAAAGTGAGGAATCTTATATCTCCTAGTGAAAATAATTATATCGGTCTCACTAAGTCCAAAATCCTTGCAGATATGTACAATCCTCAGGGAAAAGTTAAGTTTATCCGACAGTGTCTGTGGACAAATGCCAGTAAGGAGCAAGCCTAGTAAGGAGCTTGTTAACCACAAGGTCCCAGAGAAACGGACACAGAACGCCACCTTGGTACCCGTGCAAGCCTATCTAAGCAAATAAAAAGTTTTTAATAATTTATCTTTAGTAGTGCAATCTGTATTTAAAATTGGTTTTCGATCGGCTTAATAAAAAATAATTTATGATTTTATTTAGCAGCAAATTATTTCTCAGAGTACAAATCTGCCTTAATTTTATTTTTATTTCAAACTGTTTTTTAATCAAAAGATAACTGCAGACAGGAAAGTGTGTTTAAATTACTTTCGGTGTAATCACATAGGTTTACCTTTGTTTTATACGCCTCAAAGTATGTATTTGTTCACGTTTTCATTTTTTTTTTCATTTTTCATTTGTTCTAACCTTGAAATTAATTATAAATAAAAGTAAATGAAAAGTCATGTAAAGTTTCCTTTTTTCTCTGTTTCTCCACTTCTTTTCTAACTATTTCTAATGAACAAGGAAAGAAATGAAAAAATATGTATCTAATAAACACACTATTTAGTTAAACTAATGACATTTCCAGCAAACGAATAAAAAATTAATGTGGTTTAATGGGGAAATAGGTTCTTTTTTTCGAAAAAAATATCGCAAAAATGTGGTCAGAATAAGGAAAACACCTATGTGTAGTGTGTTTATACATGTATATAAAATAAGCGCCACCTTCTTGTAAATGTTTAAACCTGCCTGCCTAAGTGTATGCTTAACATTTTTGTTTCTGTTTTAGTTACAATTTGTTAGTGGTTTAGTGCTTTGCTTTTATTTCAACAAAAAATACTTCACATAACATGCACGATGAGAAGTAAAACGTATAAAGATGTCAAGTGTGTAGGTATGTGTAAAATAGTAACAAAATTCTTGACGATGTGTGTGTTGTGTTAAGGGTCTTTGTTAACATTGTACGAATATATACTTAGTAATATACACACCCATAAACATATGTACATACGTGTAGTACACAGGCCAACAAAGGCAAATAAATGAAATATTTTTCTTGTTTTACTTACATATTTCGTTTATTTGTATTGTAAAGTACACGGTGTCCGAGGGGAAGGTATACTGCTTGTTTTGTTTATAATTATTGATTATATGAAAGAGAATGGATCTTATATTGATAAATGTTTTATTTAGTGTCGGCAATTATGTATGGAATACAATATCAGATAAATGGCCGCCTCTGTTAGCCTCACATATGCGGGCCTTTTTGAGCATATTTTCCATTATATTCTCACACAAATCACGCGGTATTTCATTAATTTCATCACGAATATTTTGTTTGAGTTGCTCCAGCGTTTCTGGTTTGCTTGCATAAGCCTTGCTTTTCAGATATGCCCACAAAAAGAAGTCCGGAGCAGTCTAATCAGGCGACCGTGGAGGCCAATCAACATAACCATTCCTTGAAATAATTTGTTGTGGAAAGAGGTTTCGCAGTAATTCCATTGTAATCCTGACTGTATGCGATGTGGCACCGTCTTGTTGAAACTACATGTTAGTTAAGCATTAAAAAGTTTTTAATCATATCACGACATCGCTCGCCATTGACAGTTACCGTTACTCCGTTTTCAGTTTCAAAAAAGTAAGGTCCAATGATTCCTCTTGACCATATTGTACACCACACTGTTACTTTTTTTAATGGATGCAAAGGTGACTGATAAATAACTTGAGGGATTTTCATTGCCCAGATCCGACTATTTTGTTTATTCACTTAAATATTCAAATGAAAATGTGCCCTGTTACTCATTATGATTTTTTTATGAAAATCGATGATTGATTTGGATAAAATGTTTTAACAATTAGAACACCTTGTTTTACTGAATATTTTTCCATAATAAATTTTCCACATCTCTACTTTACGACTGACTAATATGAACTGTCAAGACTAATATTTACCAAAATGGGGGCAAAACAAAGTAGTATATCTTTCCGGCGGACACCCTGTACATATGCGTACGTGTTTGATTTATGATTTATAAAGAGTTGACCTTTATGTTCTTAGTTTTTGTTCAGACTATCCCTCTCTCTCTCATCCCGCTCCATTTTTATAACCGTTAATTAAGAAGACATACCCGTCATATACACGTACGAGTACATCATCACCTTCATCATCATAATGTATATACTTATCTTTAACAATTTTAATGGTGCGTATGTGTGAATGTTTACAATTGATTTTTAATTTTTTGTTGTTTTCTTAACAAGCTTAACTGTATTTTTCTCCAATTCCGTTTTGTTCTTGTAATACAAGTACTATTCTCTTTGTTATAAATGTTTCAAAAACAGTAAAACAACAAATACATACTCGAGTATTTGTGTATGCGTATGCGTATGCGTTTGCTTACATCTCTACTCATGAACAGCTGAATTTTGTTAGTAAATTTGTTAGGCGTTATGCTTAATTGTTATACAATTAAAATTTGCATTAAAACAGCGTATAAATTTAATGATTAAATTAATTACATTGCAATTGCATGTGTAGTTAAATCGTTATTAAGTTAACTTGTTGTTTTCTATACAAACTGCTGTTTGTAGCAGAGAAACAGCTATAGGTGGTTTTACAATGAGGCACAGTGGAGTTAAACAGCTTAGAAAATTATGAACATTTTTAAATTTTTCACTTAATTTTTTTAAAATTTTTGATATCGACAAGGAAGAGCCATAAAATGAATAAAATGTTAATTTAATAGTAATATTATTTCACGAAATGGATCTGTTTATTAGTCTCCATAATTGTATAATTTTTGCCTTTTGATTTATTGTTTTGAGTGCACATTACCCAACAAGTTCTTAACTTCCGGAGATTGACATACAGTCATACGATATCCAAAGAGCCCTAAGTAACATTTAAAAAATTTTACTGGAGAAGCAAAAAACTTTTTAAAATGTAAAATAAACCATTTAGGCTAAGCTTAGAATATTGCTGATAAAAACGTTGTTTTCAATTGTAAAAGTGCAAAAATTTGTTGAAATATATATTTCGAAAGAATGCATCATAATCAATCAACAAGTCGATTACGAATTTTTTGTAATTTAGTTCTTTTTGGATTTCATGTAACGATATGTTAACTCGTGCCGTTAAAGAAAAAAATTTTCAAAGAAAGTTTACAAAGTTGTTGCTCTAAATAGTACGTAGTCGCTGTAGTCAATTGGATGCTGATCGTAGCACAGCTCTCTGGGCCTACAGATTGTGCTACCATATGTCCACTATCGTGCCAATGTCTTTACTTCTTCTGGCAAGATTCTGTGAGTCACACAGTAAGTCACAGTTTTGCGTGAGTATTGTCACTCTGGCATACTCCACTGTGCCCGAGTCACGAGTGAATACAATGCGCCCACCAATGCCCCCACATATGATGAAAATCACCAGTGAGTACCAAATTCGAAGGCATGTTATTTATGCATAACCTCCACACCTATCTATGATCACGCTACTCGATTAAGAATGTAACTCCACATCGAGTTAACGTTCTCCTCGCTATTTGGATATAAACCGGGTAAAAACCGTTGCTCCCACAAGGGCGCCTCACCATAGTCAGGCAGGAACTTAGATCGCTGTAGCTCCTGACTCCCATGGTACCAGATTTAATCTTCCGGCACAAACAACTCCGAACTGGTGGCCAATAAATAACCTACAAAGTAACCAACAATACCTAACAACAGCAAACGAGTAAAAAATTATACGACCATACAATCGACACACTCGAACAACCAAGAAAACAACACAATCACACAACCAGACAGGCCAGAACCTTCCTATTGAAAATACTGCGAGCAAACTCGCTAAAACTTAGTACACTCCTATCCATCCTGAACGCCCCTCTAACGTCAATCACATCCCACGTTACAATGATACCCCTTGGCTCCTCCGCCAGCCACACAGCAGATTACTTATTCACACAAAAACGACAAAGGAAATGGTCCACAGACTTACTCTCCCTCATCATCATTGAAGCTTCTGCAGAAATTATAATATATGGGACTGCCAGTCTTTTGGCATTTGCCCCAAGAGCTCTATCTATAAAGTTCCCAACATGAAGTCTGACCAGTTTCAATACTTCCGTTCTTTGGTTATCTAAATGTGGGCAAATAGCTCATCGTTTGTTTGTAATGGCTTGCTGTTCCAGCAACAGCTTTTCAGGAGAAGCTCGCTTATATCTCCAGTCGATCCATAAAGATCTAAAGTGACTCCTGCTTAAGTATGAATGCCATGGAACTTCTTTCCAAACGAGTAAAAATTGTAATTATTTTTGTATTTTCTATTCTTTTACGTCAAATTAAAATTTTTTTCTCCGCCACTCCTCTAGGGAGCATAATGGCTTTCCACATAGCATCCATTGCTTTATTTTAGTTTCATTAATAAAATTGATTTTTCAAGCCAAGTAGATGATTTATACACTGTAGCTGCTCTCCATATGATTGCGTAGTGGTAAAGATACTTGCGAAGTGGTGGTGATGATTTGTTCTTGGTAATATTTTAAAATTTTATATTTTTCACTTTACAAAACATTTTCCACTTTTTTAAAATTATTTTTGGAAATGAGTTTACAAGGATTATTTTGTCATATTTTCAATTTCCTAAAAAAAAAAAAAATTTAAGCCCCGAAAATATGTAAAAAAAATTGTTTTCTTCTTGTAAAAACATTTTCCAACAATACAATAAATAATAAATCCTGTTTGACTGGTACTCGATGAGAAGTGTAAGGGTGCGCGAAAAAAGTTTGTTTATGTTCATAATACCCCTTAAGCTTATGCAATATAAACTTTTTTCAGCGTAAATTGTTGTTGTTGAGTTTGTTTTATTGTAACAAATGCCAAAATAATACTAAAAAACTTTGTAGCATACTTTCCGGAGTGTTTTGTTTCACAAGCATAATATTTTAGAATAAACATTAAAACATTGCTTAAGCATCAAATAAATTAATAAATTAAAATTGTTTTCTTTTTTATTAAAATTATTATTAATTGCGGAAATTTAAAGCCTTAAGTTTTCTTTTATAGAAAATTAAAAAATGCTTTTACGAAAAAAACTTCTCAAGTTACCCTTTTCATGGCAATATATTTTTCTTACAACATTAAACTTTATAGTCTACTTTAGGGAGGTGTTGGTTGGAAAATTATATGCTCAAAACATGTTATAATCCGGTAATAGTCACAAGTTTAAATAGCTGATTTTTAATGGTGTGTGTAATTTCCTTTTCATATAAAATACAAATTGAAAATGGCTGTAGACAGCAACAAAAAGTTAAAAACAAGCATGTATGTATGTGGCTAAGGATTCAGGGAGGCTCTTTAGCAAATCTTTTAAATAAATTTGTTTTTTTTATATCATCACAAAAAAACTTTACCAGTCCTTAAAATGTCAATTTGTCTAGTATGTATATCCTTGAAATGAATTTTAAAGTTTGTTTCTTCACAAGAATTTCTTTCTGGTCATGGAGGGAGAAAAGGAAGGCATTTACGGCTGAAATTCAAATTTATTCATATATCAAACAAATTATGTATGTATTCTGTATATGATGCAGAAGATTGATGAGAAAATTCATTTAAGGGATTATAAAAGGAATTTGTGGGCTAAAAGGAAGGACCATAAAATGTTTAGAATTTCTTATTTATTTTTTTTACACCACTAGGGCTTGTTATGCTTGTTAATGTTATGTTTGTTAAGTATTACTTAGTCTGTATTTTTCTTGACTTTCTGTTGGCCACCAATTCAGAGTCAGTTGGAGCTCAACTGGTAACATTTATGCTACAGACAGCTGTTAGAAGAGGCTGTGTTCTTTGTCCTAGCGTCCCTGTGGAAGCTATATGATGGCTGTGCTTTAAACTGTGGTGTTTCATTTTAAAACGAGTGCTTTCACCTATATATCTGTGGGATTTTTTATAGTTTCAAATATAGTTTCAATCAAAACATGACTTCTACATGTCGAAATACATGGCCTAGAGTTGGTACTAGCATATGACGTACTACCTTGATCAAAAAGATTCCAGAATAACCCTCATGTGGTGGTCACATGTTCCAATTTCAGTTTTTTATTCGTTAAGTTGGTACATCTGTTATTGATATTCCCGCTAAGTCTTGGCATCATAGCTTGACAATTGAATTTTTTATATCCGGTTTTTGGTATCTCCGATAGTGTTTACTGTGATTTTTCCATTATTTCCCCTCGGCTGCTGAAAGGCTTTCCTCGAAAAGCTGTTTTAACGCGATTGAACAGAAAGAAGTCACAGGGAGTCAAATCAGGTGAATTCGGTGGCTGTTGGGTGGTATTTGTTGCATTTTTCGTCAAAAAATATCGAATAATGATGGCACTGTGCCACGGTGCGTTATCTGCCCACAATTCTGGTCTCTTTCCCCGAATTGCTTCACGAAAACGTCTCATAACGCCCAAATAATACTCTTTGTTTACTGTCTGGCCTTCTGGCAAAAATTCGCACTGCACTACACTGTTGTTACCCATGAAAACCGTGGGCATTGCCGTCTCTTTTGACTGAAAACGACGTTTTTTTGATCTCTCCTCATTTGGTGAAAGTCATTCACTTGACTGATGTCTGGATTGCATGTCGTACTCTTAGACCCACGTCTCGTTTCCAGTAATGATCCTTTTGATGAATATGGGATCGGATTCAGCCTCGCAAATCATGTCTTTTGCAACCTTAACACGATAAAAATTGTAAAACATCGCCAACACACATAGAGATAGATGTGCTCTTGGCTATGTAGCTTTTGCAAAGGCCCCCCACACGGGGGTTATTGTAGAAACTTTTTGATTAGGGTATATAGTATATCTAAGGAAGTTAAGTATCTAAGTGTTAATCTAGATAGGAGGCTTAGTTCGAATTCCCAAATTGTTGCCGTCCAGAATAAGGCGATAGGAACCTTCTGGGCAAGTTGCTCCTTCTACGGTAAGATATAAGATCTTTCGCCGAGAAAGATACTATTATTCGGCCAATTATCACTTAAGCTTGGAGGACAAAAGCTGTGGAAGCCACCATCATGAATAAGTTAGATAGGGTACAAAGAGTCGCCTGCCTCGGTATAATTGTGGAAATGAAAACATGTCCAATAGCGGTCTTAGAGGCCTTGAATGGTTTAAAACCGCTTCACATCCATGTGATGTGGGGGCGACATGTTCAGCGATAGGAAGTCTGTCCATTCACGGAGGTGGTCGGAGAACCATCTTCGGTCCTGGATGTTATGTCTTCAGGTCTGTGTTTTAGCAGGAGTTTCAAACTTTAATTCCCGGAGCGGGATTGTAGGTCTAATGGGACCTTAGCTCGAATTGAGTTTGATCTAAACTGGCACATCCATGGCTCGAAAATGAATGACTGTGCCGGTGCTGGTATTAATGGAGCCCGCCGAGACTTCTGGATCCCACTGGCAAGATTACTGATTGTCTTCCAAGCCGAGATCGTGGCCATTGCTATATGTGCGGAGATCAACCTGTACTGTGGGATCAATGGTAAGACCATTAATATATGCCTTGAGGGCATTTGGCTCGAATCGTATGACATTTACACTGGTCAAATGTTGTCACGTACCTTGCAAAGCTTTTGCTTGGAAATAAGCTACAGTTGTTTTGGGTACCTGACACTGCGGAATATATGGTAATGAAATAGATGATGCATTGGTCAGAAAAGGCGATCATTCCCCAATTTGGCCGTTGACGTCATTCTGAGGTTCTCAATTATATCAGAAGGGATTTAATACTCCTTACTGAGTTCCTTACGAGCCACTGTAGACTAAGAACGCATCTGAGACAGCGGTACACATATTGTGAAAATGTGGGGTTCTTGATAGGCTTATGTGGAAATGTTTAGGTAGACATCTCACGGGGTAACATATCCACATTATGATTTCAGTTTCTTGCAATAGTGTCCGGTCGATATGATGATAATGATAATATGACTTATATCGGATGAAGAGGTGCTAGTAAATCCTGTATTGGGATCATCATTTTGTCTTGTCGAGAATATTGTGGTCATTTTGGTGTTTCTGGAAGTATGTAGATATATTGTTGGTATCTTAACAAGTCTGTTAGCTTCGCCTATGATAGGTCACCCATCTAACCTAACTCAGTTATAATAGACGTTTTTAAAAAGTTAAAGGTATTAAAACATTTCTCCTTTTAATTTTGGCACATTTTTGCACAATTAAAGAAGTTAAAGCCTGTTTTTAGGGCTTTTTGTTAGCTCATACTTTTCTTGCGATTATCAATATTATATTAAAAATAGAAAAACAAATTTTAAAATATAAATATAAAATTTCAATTGCCTATCTTTAGGCTATAGAAAATAAACACATTAAAATAAGATATATAGTTAAGCATAAAGTAATATAATAATTAAAGTGCAATGAAAAAACATTTAAGATATTAAATTACAAATTTGAGTAAAAATTTAATACTTTGAATAGCATAAAATGAAAAATAAAAAAATAGCTAAAAGAGCTTAATAAAAAGAATTTAACAAAATCTAATTCTCTTGCCAATATGACAGAAAAATGATGGTGAGACATCGGGAAATTTTTTTATTTCGAAAAGTTATTCGATTTTGTCTTTATATTCTCGGTTACTACATAAATCCTCCTAAAATTATGCAATGTTCGTACAACATGAATTTTTATGTTATTGCCTCTTAAAAATATACAATATTTTTGTTTGTTTCCTTTTTAACCGCTCATAAAATGTAAGAAATATGCTATAATAACGGTTATGTTTTGTCTTCCTTTCTAAGGGAAAATTTTTCCAAAGAAAATTTCAATATAAACAGTTATACTCACAAACAGTTGTTGTTTTTATTGAAATTGCGTTTTAAAAAACTTTTGCACGAATTTTTTTATACTGGGAACTTTTTAACAGTGGTTGCGTAGAAGCCTTAAAATATGCAGCAATGTTTTTCAAAGAAAAATATTTTTATTGCATACATTTTAGCTGAATTTTTTTTTGTATAAATGAAAGAAAATGCTTATAATACTAGAAAGAACAGAATTATGAAACAATTTAAAATTGAATAGAATTTGCCTCATCAAGGAGTAAAGAAATAGATTTGTTGAATATGTGTACACCAGGGGAATGCAACTAGTTTTCAGCTTCCCTTTCAGTCGTCATAAGTATTACTAGTGTAAGTATTTTAAGCTAAATTTTCTTTAATCTAAATATTTGAAATTCTTTCCTTCAAGTCCGAGAAGGTTTTCTTTTTCAAATTTATGTATAGGGAGTATCAGAAGGCCTAAAAATACAATTTGACAGCACAAATTGTCTTCAAATGCCCTTTGAATTCCATTGCATAATAGGGCCTTAACAATATTTTGTCATTCGTTATGGTCCTACGTTTTGCTACTCACCTCGTTGAAATAATATCCCTACTCCTTTTAATTTCCAGGCGTATCGTGATTTGTTCACATTTAGTCCACAATTCCTCCTTTCATATTATATTGACCACCAGATATTGAAGATTTTTCGCAGATCCTTCGTCATCAGCTAGATGCCGCACTCGTACAGCAGAACCAGTTTTATATTTAAGTTAAACAAAAGTATTTCTCTATAGTTTGATATGGAGGACGATCTCTAATTTTTTTTCTGTGAAAAGGCCTTGGACATTCTGCTCCGTATATTGTGCCATCTATCGAAATTACATTATTGAGGTAGTTGAAGGAGTTGACTTCCTCAATTAAGTCATCACCATCTTAAAAATTATTATTAGAGACGAACGAATTTGTCCTTAGATCTTTCGTTCCCATGGAGTCGATCGTTAAACCCACTGTATACAATTCGGTAATAATGTTGTTTATTTCACTCTAGATATTGCAGTGTCTTAATTATATGAGACATATATATATGTGTGAATGTATGTATGTCACCGACAAATACTAGATCTTCCAGGTAATATTGGAAGTTCCACTGAATTTTGTAATTTTCACCATTGTTCATTGCCGCATAGCTCACTTGGATGCTTATGACGAGCTTAGTTTCCGTTTCTACCTCCTATAAAATTCTTTATATAAAAATTGGTCAATTTCAACACTTACTCTATTCCTCGGTCATCATAATGTGACCAGATTTGCGTGGTTTAGTAGCAGGTGGGTTCACTTGCTCACCGTATATTTTGTACGAGACGTTGTATTTTATTATTTGATTATTATTCATAAGTAGTGCTTTAACCCGAAATAACCCACAGTTGCTAAATGGTAATACAAAAAAATGCCGTTACATTTTCACTATTAAATTCAAAACAACATAACAAAATTAGAAAATAAAAACGTTATTTTCGCAAAAATATAAAGCTTTTGCTATTCTAAATTCAATTAGCGAAGTTATCGCATGTGGAAAAGAGATGACAAAAAAAAAAAAAACAAAAAAACTTTATATTCAAGGTTTTCGATATGGAACGATAGCAAGTGTATGCATTTAAAATCAATTTTTCAGTCAATTTTAATAATAATTACATTAATTGTTAGTTAATGAAATTAGTTTTGAAAAGAAACGTGTCAAAAAATATTTTCACTTTCATAAAAGCATTTAAATACTCTACATACCATACGAAATCGAAAGTTTTGCGCGTTTTTCACAAAAGTTTAACAATACATTGCAAAATGCATTTCTCTTTCGTACTCAGGAGGACGAACTATATAAGCATACACTTTTCAACAAAATATAAGGCAAAAAAGTTCTGGGCATTACCAGGTTAAATTACCTAATCGATCTATCAAGATTCAAAATGGTATCTGTCTGTGAAATTTCATCTGACATGGAGTCATCTTAAATGTTTCCAATGGAATGCCTCGCTATCTCATACACCCGACATTCATGAACAATTATCGACGTATTATGTATAATCTCTAGGGGTCTTATGGCCATACCGTAGTACTGTATATACTGCTCGGCTATACTTACATATGGCCATAATTTCGGCCTGTAAGATACTGCAGTAGTTTAGAAGCCTTGGAGCTAAACCTTTTTCATATAGTGATATATTTTGTATATCTGTTGGGAAACCAGAATTAAAGTTCAAAATCGTGGTAATTCCGTAGTTACGTAACTTCCATGTATTGGTGGCCCTTAATCACAGAGCATTTTACATGCATTTCAAGAGACAGCTCGTTGAAAATATTTAATAAAGCATTTAATGGGATGATTCTCAGTGCCCCGAATATCATAATCAGCATCATTGTTATCAAGTACATTCGTACTTAAATTTATAGATCCTTCGCTTAGGCTCATATAACCTAAGTTTTCGTATAAGTTTGTCTTTTCTAATAAATGCAATAGTAATTTTTTAAAAGAATTTATCTAAATCACTTAAATACTATATTTCAGAATTGGTTTGTCCGAAATATTTGCATTTTTTATTTCAAAAAGTGCTATAAGACTCTAAAAAAATCCTACAAATAATCAAAAATTAACAATTCCGGGCAAAATTTAAAAAAAAGTACCAAATATTAGCTCAAAAAAGTAAAAAGCAAACACGGTTACACCGTTTTTCTTCTCCTTCTTGTTCATTTTTATTAATTGATATTAAATATTTATTATGCTAACAAGTGCTGAGTAATAAATGTGTCTATTAAATTAACTTATTTTAAGGAAATAAATACTTTTATTAGAATTAAAAGTATTTTAAATTATAATTTAATATGTTAACTGAGTGTGTAAGGTTGCCAGCTTTGAAATCAAATAAATCAGTACACACCAGAAAATAAATCAGTACATTTGATGAAAAATCAGTACACATTTTGTTAAAAACAAATTTCACAATAAAAACAAAATTAATTTTGTTTAAAATCATTATTATTACTCTGACCAGGCACTATTGCTGGATACTGCGACTGGTGGGATCTATTGTGCCCCTTCTGGTCTATAGTTTGTTCAGCAGATCTGCTGCCTTTCTAATGAACAAAAGCGGATCTGAAACTATAATGGTAGACATGTTTTCCAATGAGTCCTGATGTGTAAATTGTTCATCTAAACCTATCCAGAACCCCACATTCACACAACATGTGTTTCGTTGTCTACAGACATCCACATCTGTGACCGCTATCCTCTTCAGTTGCGCTGTCAGTCCACAATGGCTTGTAAGAAATTCCGTTAGGAGTTTTAAGTCCGAACTTTCATACTTGAGAACCTCAGAACGATGCCCAAACTGCAGACCGATCGCCGCCCTAGAGTGGCAAAGTCGTCTTTGAGGATTGCACTTTCCCAAAATTTTTCATGAGTTGCTTTGATAAAAAATTTAATAACTCCGCAAGTTTCTAACGGATTTCATAACTTAATATAATTTCTTAATTAATTCATCAATAGTACGGTCTCTATATAAAGTAGTAGGCAAAAACGCATCTAAAGTTGAAAAATATGGAAAAAATGGATGAAAAATGTGTTTTTGCTTGAGAAACACACCCAGATTCTTCAAGGTTACTTAAACAACATATATATATATATATATATATATATATATATATATATATATATATATCATTTAAAAGGCCTGTATCTCTTCTTTCGAAATCCGAAAAGAAACTTAAAATCGGTTAATATTCAGCTAAGTTATTAGCTTCTAAGTGTATGAAGGTTCAAAAAACGGGTTTTTACCCGTTACTCGAGTTTTCAGAGGTGTTTCGCAAATTTCATAACAGATCCTAGTTCTGCTCGGCAGAGTCTATCAGAAAAATAGTATCACTTGCCAGATATATTTTTTTTTTTTGATCGCACCGTCTAATCAAATATTGATTCACTTAAGATTATATTCAATTGTGCTGTGGTTAATTTTCAGATGTATGGCGTGGCGGAGCGACTTTAGGCACTCGACCGAAAAATTTATCGTGCAGTAATCTCTCGTAATTGTTTCTTGTTGAAACCATATGCTGATCATATCATTATATAGCCGTAACGAGTACCAGTCATTTTTAGATAATAAAAATCTTAAATTTTATTGAAAATCACTTTGAGATTCTTAAATTCTTCTCTTAAAGCTGTTAAATCAAAGTGTATTAATATATAAATTTATAAACCCCTATAAGTATGCTTACATATTTCTTCACAGCTGAGAGAGCAAATCCCAAATTATACATTTGAATATATGTTTTTTGCCTTAAACAAGTATATTTGCACGGAATATAAAATAAAATTTATAACGCACTTGAATATTGAAAGAGAGGAGAGGAAGAGAAAAAACATTTTCATTGCAACATGATTATCTACATTCCTAGCAGCCAGTTCGATATATTATATTACAAAAATAAATCAGTACTCGCAAAGAAGTGAAAAATATGGCCATATTACAGACATACAGATGTCTGTATGTATGTATGTATATGCTTAAAGCTTTGGTAAATATATTAAAGCAAATTAGTCTGTTTTTAGCGGATTCAGGCAAAGAGCTGCTCTATTATTTTGTTTTCACACGTACGTACCCATGAGCATAGGCAAAAAATAAGTAAAAATGAAAACAAGTCGAAAAAGACAGTGCAAAGTAGCCTGAGTGAGAGACTCTCAACTTACTAGCATAATTGTAAAATGCATTAATATTAGTCTGCCTGACGCTGGTTTATAGTATCGTTAATCGTGTATATTGCATTAAACAAGATAAGGCTTTTGCAAAAATTCTAAAACTATTAATATTTAAGTGACTGCTTATGTGTGGGTAGTAAAACTCTAGAATAAAGATATGAATTTCGTAAATATTTAAATTAATTATGCCAGAATATATGCAGTTTTTTTGACAGATTGTGATGGGAAAGTTTTTTCAATTAAACACATGTTCTGTGAAACACACACACACACATATAAGTAATAGATTGGAATAAAAAATGTAATTATTTGTGCTGTATGTATGTATTAACAATAGGGTGGATCAATTGTTTCGCCAAAAATCGTCTAGCAAAAACATAATTCTAAGAAAGCTTTCAGAAGAAACCATAGGTGTAAAATTAAATCCTATCCAGCGCCAAACGACCTAAAGATTTTCTGTTCCAATTACTCTAGGAACTATATAGCTCTATAGCTGTATTAAAAAACATATCACATCTATCAAAAAAATACAAAATGATCACAAAATATTGTATTTTTTCTTTCGAATTGAACATTTTATGTCATCAATGCAAACAAAATCAGTTGCTGAATACGACATTTAGAATACCAAGTAAAAAAGACTGCTAGAAATGTAAGTCAGTTTTTTAAATCTTTTTTTTTACTTTCCATTCGCGGCAGTCTGGTGCTACTTTCTAAAGTCACTGCCTTGACATCATATCTACTCTTTGTTATAACTCGTCGTAAACCACATGGCACACATTGTTCAGTTCTGGGCCAAACAGTGGTGGATCATCACAATCTATATAATGGGAGTAGAAAATTTTTGTGTCAATATGCGCAGGATAGGATTTAATTTTACACCTATGGTTTCTTTTGAAAAGATTCTTAGAATTTCACGTAGATTATGTTTCGGCTATACAATTTTTGACGAAAAAAGTTGATCCACCCTAATGTACATACATGACATATTTTGAAGATAAAATGAATTTATTTATAAGTTTTAACACAAAATATATACAACTGTTGTTATTTGATTTTTGTTTATCAAATTAAACGAATTTGTTGTAATTGTTTAATAAAAAGGTTAAAAAAAGATTTATGGAAACAACTACACTATGCAACAAATAAAGAAAAAAAAATTGTCTGACCATAAAATGGTTATCCAACACTATATTTTTTTGATGCGCTATGGTCGTCTAACTTCAAAAATCATCTTCATTTCAGATTCTATGGATGAGTTTTTTTCTTAGAATTTTTTTCTAAAATGTGAGATTTATGAGGAGGCTGATGCATGAAGATCTTATGATAACTTTGAACTGACTCGATTACCTTACGCCATATGTTAAAAAATTTGAAATTATACCAGCTTTAAGTCATTCTAATATCATTTATTAATCTAACCCGTAACCCGCAACTCCAAAAGAGTTATTGAGAAAAAAATCATATTTTTTTTTTGTTGAAAAATTATGATATTGTTACGTTTCTACCTTTTTAAAAACGTGTTTTTATGAGTTTGCAGATTGTAGTTAAAATAGAATAAATTTTGTGTTTGGTCTTAATTAAAAATCCTTTATTCAACACAGTTATGTGCACCACTGCTTGTAATCTTTTTACAGGCAATAACAATTTTTCTATTCTTAATTACTCCGTCTGTTTACAAGTTTGTAAGCAACAACAATTACTCTACAGATCTTTCTACCTAAAGATCTTCCAACCCGATCGTAGTTATAACTTAGGTTCGATCACAACCTTTTCAACCAGAGGTTATCCACACTTAACCCTCTTTACTGAGTTAGCCCCAACTAAACTGGTTTTTTACTTCACGATTCACTTCACGAGTTTACTCTTTATAAACTCTCTTCACACCAACTGCACTCGCTGAGTTTACTTTACTTAAACTCCACTCGCTGAGTTTACGACACATAAACTTGTTCACTGAATTTACACCAAATAAACTGATTGCTGTTCGCATCGATGTGCTTTTATATGGCTGAGTAAACAACACATCGAAAGCTCTCGAACATCTCGATATTTCAGGTAGATTCCATTTCTTTCTTTTAATTTCTTTTTAGTTCTTTTATAGCCATGCGTATGTAAACATCTACCTCTTTTAGCTCTTAGTGTTTGCTGTTGCTTGTTTATTTTTGTCTGTTACTTGTTTTCTTTGCTGCTTAATTATTGTTGTTGCCGTGTTATTTGTATTTTCTTTGTCTCTGCTAATAGTTGCTATTGTAGATTTGGTTATTTATAAACAGCACATATAGTCGTTCTTGTAGCTTTTGTTTATTTATTTTAGCGATGTAATAATCGCTGTGATGCCCAACCTTATGTTCGCAACATCAACATGACAAATAAATGGTCCGCCAAATAATTTTTTTTTTTAAATGCTATAAAAAAAACTACTGAATATTTTCTCAAATTTATTTTTTTATTTGAAAGTAAAATCCTTCCGGTTAATAATGGAAAATAATTTCATTCAAATGGCTGCCTCGGCTGGCCATGCAGTAGCCTACACGATTGGTCCAATTTTTAAGCACATTATCGATTGTGTGCAGCTGTATATCACCAATGGCTTCACGAATATTGTCCTTTAAAGCGTCAATTGTCTCTGGCTCGTTGGCGTAACACTTATCTTTGACGGCACCCTACAAATAATAGTCCAACGGTGTCAAATCGCGGTTCTGAGGTGGCCAAATGACATCAGCTCTGTGGCTGATAATGCGATCTTTAAAAACAGGGCGCAAAACATAGAGTGTAGCTTCGGCTGTGTGGCATGTAGCGCCGTCCTGTTGAAACCAAATGTTGCTAATATCCTCCTCTTCAATGTTTGTGAACAAAAATTCGTTCAGCATGGCCTGATAACGATCGACATTGACTGAAACGGCCACTCTTTGGTCATTTTCAAAGAAAATGGCCCAATTATGCCTCTGGACCAAAATCTGCACCAAACAGTGACTCGTCTTGAGTGTATCTGCTTTCCAATGTATGCGTGCGGGTTTTCTGTGCCCCCAAAATAAGCTTCATCTGAAAAGATATTTTTTTTTGCAAAATCAGCATCTTCTGTAAGTCGATCGCAGGCTCACTTAGCGAAGCATTGTTCAAGCGTATACACAACCATATTCGTTCAGCGGAAGGATAAAACTAATTATCTGTCAAATCAGACATGAGCTAAGTGTTACCATTCACGAAATAAGCACAAGTTGAAAAAAAAATCGTTAGATGGCGGACCCTTTATTTACTAGTTTCACTGTTTATTTATAAAGCTGCTTATAATAGAAATAAAATAAACCATAATTCATGAAAATATATCGTTAAATACATATTTTATTCCAAATAAAGTGAAAGTATTTAGTTTTGAAAATAAACATTTTTTGCTGGAGACAGCGTCTGTAGCGGATGTGCTGTGCACTGCCAGATTTGACGATTTTGGCAAAACGAAGATTGACGTCTTTGCTTCAAAAATTACGAATTTTACTGCATGGACAATTGCCAGCTCTAAAAGTATGAATAATTTTTTATAGTTGAGACAACTAGTTTACTTCTTTTGATTTTTACTTTGGATCAATTAAATGAAGCGTAAAGAAATGTGCGCATGCGTTTTGTAAGCAAAGAACTACCTTTTTTTGGTATGATTATTTACACAATTACTGTGACATTATACCAAAAATTTCAACTAAACAGAAAAGCTAACAGTTATTTATATCGCATACCAAATCATAAACAAGTCATAACTCAAAATTTTCAAATGTTCAGAAGAAGCAAAAACTGTTTTGTAAAATTAAATTGATCAGTTATGAAGTTATGGTACGTCGCCACTAATCGATCAACTGTGTGCTACCTTGCAACTACGGCGTTACAATGTGTGATGTCTAACTGAACCGCTAGTTGAGACATGCGAGCGAAAATTTTGTGACCGTTAGAGATTTTATCTGTGAATTGATACGAGTATATGCAAAAACAGCGATTTTGTCAAATTATGAGCTGTGACTGTTCATGATTTGGTGTGCGATATACAAAAAATTTTGTGAAAAAGAATTGAAACTGAGAAACAAAATTCTTAAGAAAAGCAATTTTTAGTTTTAAAATTTTTATAAAGCAAACACTTAAATTATAAGTCGTCGTAGTATTAATTTTTATTTTTAAAGGGTACTGTACTGGAGACAGATTCTGGTGACTAGTACTGTACTGGACACAGCTTCTGGTAGCGGCTGCTGTACTAGAGATGGATTCTGGTAAACGGGTACTGTTCTGAAGACAGCATTCGTAGCGGGTACGCTGTACATGAGAGAGCATCGAGTGCGGTGGCTCCATTAGAGACAGCGTTCAGCGCTTGCATGCTGTACAGGAGACAGCTTTTGGTAAACGGGTACTGTACGGGACACAGCTTATGGTAAATGACTACTGCACTGGAGACAGATTCTGGTAACGTGTATTGTACTGGGGACAACTTCTGGTGGCGGGTACTGTACGAGAGACAGTTTCTAGTAATCAAGTACTACATTTTAGAAACGATCAAATGCGATATTTTACTGCATCCGCTCTATTCTCCGTACATTGCTTCTTCTTACTACTTGCTGTTTCGACGGATACAACATGATTTGGTGGTTCACCGCTTCGCCTCTTTCGAATAAATCGAAATTTGGCTTCAAAATTGGATTACCTCATAAGACGATATGTTTTTTTAGACAAAATTCGAAAATTACCTGGGAGGTGATGAAAAGTTGTTAGCAATGATGGACAATATTTCGATTTACTTGTTAATTCATTATCTTTAAAAAAAATCGTTTTTGAGTTAAAAAATTAATTACACCCAATACATAAAATATATTTACATTTTTGTAAATATAAAGTGAAAACCTTAAGGATTTTTTTTAATATAATACCTAATAAAACCTGGGTGGTTTGGTATTAGCCAACGCTGGCTTAAAGTGACTTTATTAGAAATATTGAACTCCATAGTGCCGGAAGTGTGACAAAATTCTTCAAAATCAATTCTAAGAAGCTTTCTGTCTGTTCTAGATTACAAAGGATATGCAAGTTGTTACTAATTGGCTGATTATTGTATTTTACGTGTTCAAACGTTACTGTGTCCGATTATGCGTTAAGTTAAAGACATTTGGTTACATATGTAGCAAGTATTTCAGTGTTTTCAAAAATTGTAAGTTTTACTGTAACAAATAAAGTTGCCCTGTTTTTGGATTTCCTGGAATAATCGGCATTTTTAGAGCAAAAATCGGCAAATCGGCATTTTATTAATTTTAAGGCAAAAAATTGGCAAATATGGCAGGCCTGCGATGTACATAAACGAACGAAAGCGAATAGATAATAACAAACAAACAACAATTTTATTCAGTTGTGTTGTAAATGTTGATGAGAGCGAACGTATATCGCTTTGCGTATTAAAATTGTTTATTTGTGGTGTTGTTTACCGTTTTAGTTTTTTTCTTCAACACACGCAGCAAAAATTTACTAACCTACTATACAAATTCATATCTCTTTTTGGCCACCCTTGATATAAACACATATGGTTTGTTCATATGGTTATTTGTTATGGTTAATATGTAAATAGTTTTTTTAGTGTGATCTCTATATTAAAGTTTGTTATTATATTTATGTGACGACTATAATTGTAACCTCCTGTTACAGAATCTGCTACACTGCTTTGATTTTGACGTTTAAATAGCTTGTATTTCGGGTGATTAGTATTGTTTTGCGTCTTCAACTGCAAGAGTCTCGCTGAATTCTTTAACGAATAAAGATAAATAATTAATTTTTTAATTATAAAAAAAGATTATTTATAATTTCAATAAATTAATTACAACCCTTAGGGTTTTAAACCTAATCTTAGACTTTTTTTATACGTTTTTTTAAATTTATTTTTATTTAATTCATAGAATTTCGAATAACCTTTATGTTGTAAGTATTCTACGCATTTTATTTGAGATCTAACACTTTTCATGTATTTATTACAGTATATTTTTAGGCATTACAGCATTTTATTGGTTTATATTGTTGCATCAATTTTTTTTTTCGTTTGAAATTTATCCTGCTATTCTTGGAAATACTAATGGTTGTTGTTGTTATTTATGGCCAAAAAACAATGAAAAATATTAAAGAGACATTTTAAGCTGCCAATTGTGTTATGCTACAAAAAAGCAAAAACAATTCTAACAAATAATTATTATGAATAAAAAATTTATTATTGTATACTCGTAGCTTTTTTATAACAATAAAGGCTCTTGTGAAACAATTCAGGGGTAAAGAAATAATAAAAAAACACTTGAAATAATCTTATATCTTAGAGTTGATAAGAAGGATGCTGTGTGTCATAAGAAAGTTTTTGGAAAATCACACACAGAAATACTTGACAAAAAATTTGTCAACAAAAAAAAAAAAAAATTTTAATGTAATCACAATATAAGATCGGGTGGGCCATCTATCGGTTTAATTTGAACCAGCGGTTATTTCGAATCTGGCAATACTGATGTCATTCTATTCTGTCAGAAAATTCGGTATATTATCTCGACTTTATGAAATTAATCGATTAACATTGGGATTTATTGGAAACTTATTTCCAAAACAAAGACAAAAAATTCTCATTTTCATCTTGATGGTTACGTAAATTAGCAAAATTGCTGTATTTGGGACTTAGAAAACACAAACGTGGTCATGCATTCATTACGAGTGACTGTTTGGTGCGGCTTGTGGAGAGAAGGCATTGCCGAGATATGTTCCCATACACTCGAAAAAAATCTCAAAAATTTATGCGATCGAATGGGCTACTGTGAGGCCAGCTGCGGCAGCCATTTTAATGAAATAATATTGCGTTTCTAACCGGAACAATTGTACTCCACAAAAAAATAAATTAATTTGGCAAAATTTCAAACCGTTTTCGTTTAATTTCATTTTCAAATTTAAACTTTTAAATGGCTCACCTTAAAGAATGTATCCAGGCAACGTAGCGTTTTATTAATGAAATATATTGAAACAGAAAAGTAGAGAATATAGTGGATAAGGAAATTTAAGCAAATCAAGATAGGCTATAAAACCAACTTGCTGACTTTTGCGCTGTTAGAAGATAGCAAAGGCACTTAACATCAATGGCATGACAGTTTGGAATCGTTTGAAGAAGGGTGGCTATTTAAAGCCGCTCGTTGATGCTTAGGTACCACATACATACATATATCAACTCCAAGAAATTTAATTGGCCGAGCTATCTTCAGTGAAACGCTGTTAGAAGGCTACGATATCCAACTAGTTTTTAAGCGGAACAAATTTGTATTGACTGAAATTTGAAGGGAATTATCCAGTTTGCAATACTCTAAACAGGAAAAATAATCAATTCTTATCTTTACTTTTATATCTGCGTCAGCTTACAACATTACGTGATGAATCATTTTCTTACAATAAGGTCAAGAGGCCAAAATATTGGCGAATATTTAGGTTAGGTTAAGAAGGAGTGGCAACCTCGTAATATCAATTCATTTTTGAGCACGCAGAGCGGCCCGTTGTACCCGTGCTACTCACCAAATTCCAGACTAACCGGTCCTGATGATCAGCCACAGACAACGGACAGAAACACTTCCCGAAGTTCAGTCGGGAACCAGCCCGATAGTCTAATGAAGCTGACTATCAACTTGATGTCCAGGAGAAGTCTCCGACGAGTTGGAGACGGATAATGGCAGGTGAAGAAGATTACGCTCTCCTGCACTGCAACCAACCTACAACCGCGACAGGGGTCATTTGCGGGAAAATGTAGCCTCTGCGAGTTCCTGCTCATAACACAATGACTTGTGAGGATAGCTACGGCAAAGGAGATTCTCCGATTGTACAGTTTAAATAGTTGCCATGTAAATATAGCAATGAAGTAACGATAACTCTCTGCAAAGGCTCTGTCTGCGACCGACCAATATTTCCGCATAATGGACATCCTTATGTACCGATGGATGACCGGAAGAGTGTGCCCGCTCTAGCTAGTTTATCAACCTCACAGTCGCCTGCAATGTCCTTGTGATCAGGAATCCAAATGAGCTATCACCACAAAATTAAGGTGATAGAATCCTAAGGATGTCACGAAAGTCGTTGACCAGTCTAGAACTAAAGTTCACACACGAAAGAGATCTGATTATCGCCTGACTAACAGAAAAGATAAAAATATTATTGGTACGAGCCCCATTATTTTGAATCCTCTCTGTAGTATGATAAATAGCCATTATTTCGTCCTGAAACCCACCTCAGTATTCCGTTAGGTGGAGAGGAATCCTAAGGCTGAGCTCCTAGGAAAAAATTCCACAAAAATTCAAGTTAAGACTCAACTTCTGAACTTATGCAGTGCGGAATGAGTTTCTTGCAAGTCTAATCTGCATCTTCTGGATTATTGTGAACCGTTTTTGTTAATTTTCTATATTTAGTTGCACTTTCCTATATGCTGTTCCAGAGATGGAGCTTCTAGCAATACAAGTAATAATACACAAGCTAAACACACAACACTTCTCCTACAGTTAAAAAACTTCACGGAGGTTTGGCTGCTGACGGTGTACTGCGCATTTAATGTATTTGTGATAGACTTTTGTTCTGGTGTTCGACCTCTACTGTTCTGCGCCAGGTAGTTCTTTGGTGATTCATATTACGCTTGTCTTGATGCTTGCCTACAGGCTGGTCTTCACCCAATGTTTTTGCGAAGAGTATTATTGATCTGTATTCATTTCCAATGGAGGTTTCGGTACTCTTCATACTTTTCCAACCATAAAAGACAACAAATTTGAAGCTTGAGTTAAACATTCTCATTTTGAGTCACTTTGATATATGTGACGAGTTCCATACTCAGCTAAATAATGTATATCACATAGGGCTTTGCTGACTCGATTTGTTACATCCATATCGCCGTCTGTATCAATATAGCTATCGATATACGTAAAGCGATTCACGTTCTTAGCAGCTGATTACAAGCTTTGCAGCCTTAATTTCTTTGAAAAAACTCCTTCTGTGAGACAGCAATTGTACCATACGAACATATCCAGTTTTGCACGTACCGTGGCCTTTAATGAAACGTTGGGTAGCCCCTCTGGCTAGGGGACCCTGTTGTCGTCTTCACGATTAAGAGTGCATAGCAGCTCTTTACTGGTTATCGGTGGTACCACTAATGCCTGGTGGTCGCCTCCGGTAACTACGTATACAACGCTGAAAACTATCTGGACGGTAGAATCGATGCGAGATATTGCGGAACGTAAGTCACTCCTCTAGGAAGAATACTGGCGCTTTCCACAAAGCATCTATTTGCTTTGTTTCAGTTTCTTTAATCAATTTGACCTCTCAAGCTAAATAGATGATTAAATCCGCTGTAGCTTCTTCCATATATATTTTTTTGTGTGGAGTGGTAAAGATCCTTGCTAATTGGTGGTGACCTTTACTTTAGCATTGTAAATTTTTCCCAGTAGGTGGCGTGTTTTTCCTGATCATTCGTCAGATGTTTGTCATAATCACCAGAGGTATGCGAGAAGAGTCAGGGGGGCTCTGTTTTTTATTATTTTTTTAGATGGAGTTGTCTGGAGAGAAATCGAAGCCTTATTTTATTATTAAGCATTCGAAACCACAATTTAATTTTTTCTTCGTCATGTCCTCTGCAGGGTCTCGAACCTGGACCGTTGGTGTTGTTATGCGCGCGCTCTAACCACTACACCACGCCATCCCAGTAATAATACATATAACACATATATAATAAAAATTGGCAATAAATACGTTTGAGAGATTCGAAAAACAAAAGTGTTTTCATTTTATTATCACTTTGTTTTATATTTTGGCCAATAGATAGTAAAAATCTTCCTGCATTTATTTAGCCATCATGCAAAGTCACCCATTCATTACAATGATCAATACGCGTTTTAAGCTTTTCTTATTTTTTGTTGTTTTTTTAGTCTCATTTATCTTCTAAATAATATGATTTGTTACAAGTATATGTGTGTGAAAATGTTTGCACACACACGCATACTAACACATGAATGTAAAAATAAAACTGGAAACATTATTTTGTGTCAGTGTCACGTTTCGTATTATTCTTTCATTTATTATTTTTATCTTTAACACTCTCTTTCAGCATTACTCTTTAATTTGTTCTCTTTACTAACCTCTCTCCCACTTCCTTTCTCTCATATCCTTTTGTTCGCTTTAATAAATGAAGCTGCTGATAATTCCCCGTCAGTTTTTATTATTTTCGATTTTTATTTTTATTTTTTAAGAGACAATTTCGTAGACAATTGCCTATATTTTGCTGTGAATTTTTACATGAGGGAGTTACTATTTTCTACCTCCCACTTACACATACATACTGATAGCGTGTGTCTGTGTTTATCTGTAAGTGTAAACATAAAATTTATTGTGTTTAATAAACTGGGTGATAAGAAACAAGCGATTTACGAGTATAGGAGATTCGATTCGAATTGATTCGATTCATTACGTTTTTTGTTGTGTATTTTTTTTTTGCAGGGAAAATAAATCAAAAATTTTTTCAGTTTTGTTTGTTTTTCAAAACATTTTATAAGATTAGAGGAAAATAATGGTATACGACAGGTAGAACTTTCATTAAATGTTAACGATAAATAATGTAATATGAGTGATAACAAAATTTAAAGGCAATTAACTGAAAATTTATTAGAAATTCCTAAAAGATGAAAGACAAAAATATACAGGCCTATCACAGATTTCAATTTTGATCGAAACTGGAATTAATTCCTCAATAAGCTTCTATAGAAAATTTTTTGCGTAATGAAACCACATTTAAACCTAAAAGTGATTTAATTTCGGGAAAAAAAATAATTCTATAACTGTTGTGTTTTAATTTATGACACTAATCATCGTCTTGTTCTCAGGCTGGTAATAACTGGTAATAATTTAACACAATAAGACACAGTTTAAGTGGAATGAAAATTTCGCCATTTTTTGCGATTAGACATGTATTTACCGATATATGAGCACTAAAAGATTTTCTTTCTTCAAAACATGAAAATTTTAATTTTATTTGAGAGGAAAGCCACTCTTCAATAATCTCTCAATGCAATGAAAATTTCGATTTTCGATATTTTTGCGATTTGTTATTGCCATTTTCATCAATAATGAATAAAGACGACGGCTTCCCAGTTGAAAGTATAGGAATTTCTAAATTTATGTCGCCAACTTACAATGACTGACCTTGAGCCTTATTAGGGGTAATTGCAAAAAACAAAGGACCGGAAAATTGTAATCGTTGAAATCCAAATGGCATATCAGTGGGAATGAGATAGTATTTAAACAGCCTTACCGTGAAATTAAAATTGTTCAAATTTTGACAGGGGATGTTGACCGGTATTGCAAATAATTTTCTTTGTAAAAATTTTGAAATGTGGACTTAAAATACTTACCGGAATGCTATTTTAGACCAGACATGCAAACAAAAGTTGTTTCCATTAAATTCAAAATATTCCAATTTAGACCGGAAATGAAAATAAAGTTTTGTTAAATTTAACTTTTTTAGACTTTTGACCGGAAGTACAAAATAGAACTTTCCATTATATTCAAAGTTTAAAATTTTGACCGGAAGTATAAACAGGAAAATTTAGTTTTTAATCGGAAATGCTGCAAACATTTTTCCCGTTGAATTACAAAATTTTAATTTTTGACCCATAATTAATATACTACCTCGATCGATAAGTATCGGTAATAACCCCCGTGTGGCGGTCATATCGTTCCGATTTAAGTTTTTAATTTTTGGTAAGTTGGTACATCTGTTGTTCATATTCCCGCTAAGTCTTAGCGTTATAGCTTGTCATTTGCAATTTTTATATTCGGTTTTCGATAGGTCCATAAGCGCTTTCTGCGATTTTTACATTATTTTCTCTCGGCTGCTGTTCTCCATAATGGTTTTTTAACTCGATTGAACAGAAAGAAGTCACAGGAAACCAAATCAGGTGAATTCAGTGGCCGTTGGATGGTATTTGTTGGCATTTTTTGTCAAAAAATTTCGAATTCTCCAGTTGTATGCCCACAATTTTGCTCTTTTTCGGTGAATTGCTTCACATAAACGTTTTATAGCCCACAAATAATACTCTTTGTTTACTGTCTGACCTTCTGGCAAGAATTCATGATGCACTATACCGTTGTGATCCGCTTAACCGTGAGCATTGCCTTCTTTTTTGACTGAAAATGGTCTCGTTTCATTTGGTGAACGCCATTTACTTGTCTAATGTCTGGATTGCATAGCTCGTCTCCAGTAACTTTTGATGAATGTGGGATCGAATTCAGTCTCGCAAATCATGACTTTTGCGACCTCAACACGGTCAAAATTGTAAAAAATCGCCAAAACACATAGAGATAGATGTACTCTTGGCTACGTAGCTTTTGCAAATGTCAAGCTATGACGCTAAAATTTAGCGGGAATATCAACAATAGATGTACCAATTTAACAAAAAAAAAAAAAAAAAAAAAAACTCAAATCGGAACGAAGGGACCGCCACACGGTGGCTATTCCGAAAACTTTTTAGTCAAGGTAGTATACATATAATTAATAAATAAAATTTTTTCAAAAATTTTAATTTTTGACCGGATATGCAAAATACTAACTTTTCCGTTGAATTTAAAATTCAAAATTGTAATTGTCAAGATTTTGAAATTGTTTCGAATATTTCAAAAACAGGTATTTGTTGTACTCGATAACGTCTATCAAAAAAATAAAATCACTTCCCTGATAATTTTTTTCTTGAAACGTGTTTCCTAATAAATTTTTGGTCATAAAAGTCTTCGATATTAATTACCGATTTGATAAGAAAGAGGCGGCACCAACAAAGAGTTGCAGCATTAACTCAGGCATTCATTTAACAATTGTGTGTAATTATATTTATTGATTATAGTTGTCTATATGTCCTATTACAATAAAAAGCATTAAGGCCTTATACATTATAAAAGGCCTTGATTGATAGAAGAGTTCGCTGAACAAATTTTTTTTCCTTTTTTTTGATAAAATTTGTATTGGAAAAAATGTTTTTCGAGTTATTTTATCAAAAAAAAAAGGTAATAAATTCACATAATTATCGATACCACAGTCAATTGTCGATAATAGAATTTAAATTTGAAATGAAACCAAGATCCCGTTAAAGGCTTAATAACAAAATTTTTTTTAACGGTCATGAAATAAATTTTTAGAAATTTTAGGTCATACAAGTATTGGTCTTTAAAGATTATCATTATCACGCTGAGGCACACTTTCAGGATACGTGGACCCATGGCATGTATTTGCTGCCTTCCTAATTAATCCCAGCAGATCTCAAAACCTAATGGTGGGTATGTCTCACAAAGGGACCGTGTGTTTCACAATTCTCTTTAAATCTATCAAGAATCCAACATTTGTATTCTGATGACGGTAAAAATAATCCACAAATTTCCACATCTGTGATCGCAATTCTTTTCAGATGCACAATGGCTCGTTAGAAAATAAGTCAGAAGTTTCACGTTCAACCTGCCCTATCTGAGAACATCAGAGCTTTCAAATTGCTAACTGATAACCGCCACAGCATGCCTAAGTTCCTTTTAAGTGTTACACTGTTCTAAGAATCTAGCAATTTCCAAATTGTGCACTGCCGCACCAATGTAGGGTTTCACAGAAGCTGTTCTAGCAAATGAATTGTATGTTTCATTGCCAAATATCCCACAGTGTCCAAGTATCCAAAACAACTATTCCAGAGTGACAAGTTTTTTAAATGTCATAAAATACTGTGCGCTGCTTTGGTACGATAGATAAGACAACCGCCCACCAACTGAAAGGTCTTCGGTTTAATCCCAGGCCAGATAATCTGAAGAAGAGAAAAATCTTTTTATTTTGGTATGATCTCGTAACATTTGTTAGTGACTGGTACTGAGTATTAATACTGTTGCATAAATCTCTAATGCATGTGCTGTTCTGAGCCGGCGTTAAACTGTGGGTCACTTTCAAAGAGCGAAAAATAGAATTAGATGCAGCTCATTAACTGAGAGAAGTCCCCGTGTTTCTTTATGGAATGCCAGGGGATTTATTATTATACAATACAAGCCGAGTAATCTTAACGCAGCTTTGCTTTGAGTCCACTGTTCAGGTTAATATCTGTACATATGACAGTGGACACAATCTTGACACGGAAGAAGGTCAGTGATCTCACAATAGGATCGATATTTCTCTGTTGGGTCCATGTAAGCCAGCACAGACACTATTGTGCAGTTTGGAGCCATCCGTAGAACAGTTCAGATAGAGCTCATCTCGAAATAAGCCCCATTAGACCAATAATCCCTATTCGGAATTTCATTCCTAAATCTCCTATCGAAGCACAGATCCAAGGGCAGGACATCTAGCATCCAAAATTAGTCTCCGACCACCCTGCGTATAATGAACAGATTTACCGACGCGTTTCGGGACCCTTTGGCGAGAAAATTTGTCGCCGCCAACATCATCGCATAGATGTGAAGTGGTGTTAACCAATCAAGGTCTCCAAAGCCACTGTCGAACTTGGTCTTTTAACCAATTCTGATCGTTTTTCTTTTGCTTAGTACTGTTGTGAGTAATATAAATCAGAATAAACTTGTTTGCTTACTCCAGATTTTCAAATCAGTTGTGTGTGAAATTGATAATAATTTTTTATTTCACTTTCCAATATAATACTTTCGGGTGGGCCATTTAAAAGCTTAAATTTCAAAATGCAATAAAACAAAAACGGTTTGAAATTTCGCCAAATGTATTTTTTTGTTATGAAGTACAATTGTTCCGGTTAGAAATGATATATTATTTCATTCATATGGCTGACGCGGCTGGCCTCACAGTACCCCATTCGCTCGGACCAATTTTCGAGTGAATGGGGTCGTATCCCGGCAATGGCATCATGAATGTTGGCCTTCAAATAATCAATTGTCTCTGATTTGTCGCTATAAGACTTGTCTTTAACGGCGCCACACAGAAAATAGAGCAACGGTGTCAAATCGCAGTTTCTTGGCGACCAACTGACATCACAATTTCGGTTGATTAAACGGCCATCAGACGTTTGGCACAATAAATCGATTATGGCACGAGATGTGTGGCAAGTTGTAACATCTTCTTGAAACTAAACATCGTTTATATTAATACCATGAAGAGCTGACACAAAAAAATCGCTTATCATGGTGGGGAAAGTGACCGTCATGGTTGCGCCGTTCTCATTTTCAAAGAAATATAGGCCAATGATGCGGCCGCTCTACAATCTGCACGAAACAGTCACTCGTAATGAGTGTATAGACTTCTGTCAGACCACGTTTGGGTTTTCTGAGCCCAATATACGGCAATTCTGCTCATTAGCGTAGCCATCAAGATGAAAATGAGCTTCATCGGAAAAGATGATTTTCTTTTTTTTTTGGCAAAATCGACAAGAGCGAAAACAAAGCTGATGGTCATGTGGCTTCAACTCTTGAATCAATTGAACTTTGTAAGGCGACATACCGAGATCTTTTAGTAAAATTCGACGTAAACTGGTGCGTGAAATGTTCAATTCTTGAGGACGATGACGAGTTTATGTTGATGGATTCTCTCATTATTTTCGGGTGTATGCGCTGTACGAGCACATTTACGCCTTGGCGCATCAACAATGAAACCAGTTTCACGAACTTGAGCAATACGCTTGCGTATACCGGGCACTGTTGGTCCTTCTCTGCGACGTAATAATGTACGACATTTTAGTGTAATTTCCGACCAATTGTCTTTGTTATGGAAATAAATTTCCAATGAATACCAACGTGGTTCAGGCGTAAATCGTTTCATTTTCAAGATAATATACTGAGTTTTGCCAGATTCGAAATAACCGCTGGTGCAAATTTATACCGATAGATGGCCCACACGACATATTTAAGTAAAAGTTAATAAAATATTCAATAGTTGCTCAATAACACCATTTTTTTATGCAAACCGAGGTAAGTTAAATGCCTTCAACTTTATATTAATGAAGTGCCAAATTATATATAAATTCACATCATCAATGTCAACATCAATGTCATCATCATCATCATTATCATCATCATTGCCTCCATCATACGTGTAAATATTTAATTATAATCGTTATCTTCATTTCCGGCTTGAGCGTGTTGAACAACATTTTCTCAAGGAAGATGTTTGAAAAAATAAAAACAACGACTCTATGACATACACGCAGAGGCTGCTTACATGAAAAATAAAAAACACGTTTCTTTCGGAAGGCATCCACTGCACAGTAGCTCCTCTTGTAAGCCATTCTTTAATATTTTTATTTTTGACATACTAAGGCGTATAAGTAGCTTCCGTTATGTAGCTATTGTTGTTATTGTTGTTCTTTTCATTTCATAACGACATAACATGCAACATAAAATTGTTATTTTATTGGGTGCCGTTATGTAATAGAGAGAGAGAGAGATGCATGTGGTTTTCTATTATTTATTGCTATAGCGTTAGTGGTGGTGAGTATTAATGTGTATGTATATGTAGGCCTATTAAGAATATCAATTTCTACGTGTATGAAATAAAAAAAACGAATATTGTTTGGTGTCTGCATTTTATGTTCAAACCCTCTTTTATTTTCTTTAGATTTTAATCCTAAGCCATTAAATCTAATTGATGTTTCTTGTATTAAATTGAAGAGAGTGTTTATCCAAAGCGCTTATAATCCTGTTTTATAATACATTCTATCTTGTGTAAGAGGTAAATGGGGAGGAAAGGGAATTATAAACCATAAAATATAAGAACATATTGTATACTTATAAAATGAACTTTAATGTGGAAAAAAAGAAGAACAAATGAGAAGTTTAATAAAATACTAAAAAAATCTCTTTAATATGAGTACCATATCGAACAGAGAGATACAAATGCACAACGCATTAAAATAAAATACGGATTAAATTAAAAAATGACATTAGAATGACTTAAAGCTGATATAATTTGGAATATTTTAACATATGGCTTAACGAAATCGAATAAGTTATTTCAAAGTTATCATAAGAAGTATGAAGCAGCCTTTTCAAAAATATAAAATTTTTGAAAAAAAAAAAATTCTAAAATGCTGATGATTTTTGAAGTTAGGCATACAAAGCGCATAACAAAAATATGGTGGTTATCCAAGGCAAGAAAATTTTTTTCCATTTGTTACATGGTGTTACCAGGGAAACCAGAATTTTTTATGGACATAAATTGTGCAGTTAAAATCCGAAAATGTTGTCACAAAATTTAGAAATATGCTCTAAAAAACATAAATTTCTGCTTTGCTATTTTGGTTAAAGCAGAATTTTGAGAGTTGGCTATTACATCTAAAGGTAGGATCACACGATTGTCGTAATGTACCAATAATTAGTCTATTTTATATACCAATCGTTTGATTACACAATTTATTGGCTTAGACGGCAAGTCACAATATTATTGTGCTTATTTATCCCAATAAAATGCAATCCTGGTGCGAGAATCACGTCAAAGCTTTAAAGGCAATGGTGCAGCAAATTTATTGTTTTCTTGTGCGGCAATTGAAGAAGACAATACTCACCAATTTTTATTGTTTAATTAATTTCTCTCTGATAAAACATGTGTTTGTATGGTATTTATAATTGTCACCCTTAAAATATGCACAAACTTTTACCATTTCTTTTTTCATTATTTTTACTTTTTTTTTTTATTAAACGGACACACAATAATCAATGCCGATGCAATTTTTTTTTTTTTTAGAGAACAAATCATCTTTGCTTTAGAGGTTTATATAAAATTTGTAATTATATTCCAATTTAAATAAATAAATATTTTAGTGAATTAATTTTTCTTAAATTGATTGAAATATTTTCTCATATGCACCATCAATGGCCTGTCACTTCTTCTTTTCTTTTTTGGTATTTTTTTTATATATTTGTTCACTAAATGAGCTGAATATAAATAAAGAGGACGCTATTTTCTTTTTTTTAAGGACGAACCATTTTGAAACCCAAGTAAAATAAATTTAATTTATCACAACTGCTGATTCACAGAGTTGCTGTAAACTAGAACAATCGTGTGACAGCGTTGGGACAATTATTGTCAATGCATCGTTTCGCACCATCTTGTGAAAATAAATTATGTATAAAATAAGGCAACCGTGTGAATACAGAATTTTTAATTGGGACAATATTATTATTGTGGGCTAATTTGTCACAATAAAAATTGTAGCAGATTGGTGTATTTGAAGCAATTGTATTATCCCAGCTTAAGACAACCGGGCGAATACAGAATTTTTCATTGGGACAATTTTGTTATTGTATGCTAATTTGTCACAATAAAAATTGTATCGGATTTGTGTATGTGAGGCAACCTCTGACCAACACACTTCTTTTTTTTGTATTTTTTATTTATTTTTTCACTAAATGAGCTCAATATAAATAAAGAGGGCGCTGTTTTCTTTTTTTAAGAGGAACCATTTAGAAAACCAAGTAAAATAAATTTAATTTATCACAACAGCTGATTCACAGAGTTGCTGTAAACCCGAACAATCGTGTGACAGTGTTTGGACAAATATTGTCAATGCATCGTTTCGCACCATCTTGTGAAAATAAATTTTCTATAAAATAAGGCAACCGTGTGAATACAGAATTTTTAATTGGTACGATATTATTATTGTGGGCTAATTTGTCACAATAAAAATTGTATCAGATTGGTGTATTTGAAGCAATTGTGTTATCCCAGCTTAAGACAACCGTGTGAATACAGAATTTTTAATTGGGCTAATTTGTCACAATAAAAATTGTATCAGATTGGTGTACTTGAAGCAATTGTGTTATCCCAACTTAAGCAAATTTTTATACATTAAAAATGTCACTGTCTACTGATGTAATAGGGACATATTTAAAGCATAAAGATTCCTTAATATCATATCTAAAAACTTGATTAAAAGTGGAAGGGCTAAAATCTTATGTTAGATATGGACATATAAGTCTTACTACATCAAGTACTGCGATTTTTGCTACAATCTGTATTAGCTTAGTTTTAATATTAAGTTTTGTATCACAATCTTTCATTTTATCAATATTCTGAAACGTCTCAGTTAGTATGCCATACTGCTCAATTAAAATTAGCCCATTGGCTTGCAGTTTTTAAAGTAACTTTTCAGTGTGTGTAAAACATAGCAATAAAAGTTAATTCATTTTTTGTATTTGGATGTTTTAGTTCATCAATTGCCATTTTAGTTTTTTGAGAATCCACAATATATAATGAGCTTAGGACTTCTAAGATCTTTTGATAATGGATAAGCTTCTCAACGATTTATAGCTGGTTTGGGCGGCAATAATATATTTTAGATCACAAAAAATCCAAATATGCGCTAAAGAGGTTTAAAATGCTTTTTAAGTACAAAATATGTCGAAAACATGCTCTTAAAACTGAGATATGCAAAAACATGCTGTAATGAGCAAAATATGCAAAAACATGCACTAACAATTCATATCTTACATCCGATTTGATTCATTGAATGAGAAAAAACATGCGATTACATATTTCTGGTTTGCTTGCTAATTAGATTTCATAAGTCATTCAGCAGTCACCAAATACCAACTGCCAATTACCATTTATGTATAACTGGAATAATCCTCTCCGCGTTGCTGAGAGACTTTGCGTTGTATACCCATAGAATGAATTTCTCAAGAGAACTTATTTCTATATATGTTATATAGATAAGAATACGTATTTAAATAGCTTTCAGCCGGTGTGCTTTGCACAATACCCGCTGTTTCAATATCTTCCGATTTTTGACTGATATGGATAGATTACGAAACTTTAACAGTTATCGTTTTCCAATCATACAAAGTTCTATGTTTAGTATGAATGGGATCTGCCATGCCCACTTATTCAATCTCGTTATGTTATAGACTGATGATGTGTCATGGCCAAGAAGTTGTTTAAACCAAATTTTGAAATTTTTACTACTACCGTTCACATGATATATCTGTAAAAATTAATAATTAACATGTATGAGAGATGCCACACCCACTTATCCTCACACTTTTTGACTGATTACACTATGCAACAAGCAAAAATACCTTGAATAAGATGTATGAAGCAGCCTCTTCAAAAATCTCACATTTTGAAAAAAAAAATTCTAAAAAATAACTTATCCACAGAATCGTAAATGCTCATGATTTTTGAAGTGAGGCGACCATTGTTCATCAAAAAAATATAGTGGTTATCCAAGCTCAGAAAAATTTTTTCCATTTGTTGCATAGTGTTATAATCAAACCAAATTCAGAAACTTACACTTTAAGTGTTTTCAAGATATACATAAATCAACATTTACATTGTAAGGGAGGTACTAAGCTCGCCTATGCAATTTCGCCCACTTTTCAACTAATGATTTTGAATGACTACCAAATTTAGACCAATTACAGTAACTACTATTCTAACGTTCTCGAGTAAATAAAAACCAATATTTACTTTGTATCGAAGGTGCCACTCCCACTTTTCCAGTTCCGTCCACTTTTTGAGTGATGATATATATTGACCACAAAGTTTTTTGGGCCGAATGCAGAAACATTCACTACTACCGTTATATAGATAAACAAAAATCAATATTTACTTTGTATGGGAGGTGCTACACCTACTTATTCAATTTCGCCAACATTTCGACTGATGATGTGAATTGACTGCGGAGTTATTTAGACCAAATTCAGAGCCTACCACTATTGCCGTTCAAAAAATATACAAAAATCAATAATCGCTTTGAAATTCACTCCTATTTATCCAATTCGGCTCATTTTTTTATTGATAATTTGTATTGACCACAAAGTTATTTGGATCAAATTTAGAAACTTTAGCTATTACCGTTCTCTAGATATTCTAAAATAAATATTTACTTTGTATGGGAGGTGCCACACCCAGTTATTCAAATTCGGTCATATTACGACTGATGCTGTGAATTGACTACGAAGTTATTTAGACCAAATTCAGAGTCTTCCACTGTTACCGTTGCCAAGATATACAAAAATCAATATTTGTTTGTATATTGGGTTCCACTCCCACTTATCCAATTGTACCCACTTTTTTACTGACCAAATGGTTATTTGAGCTAAATTTTAAACTTTAACTATTACCATTTGCCAGATACACAAAAATCAATATTTACTTTGTATCGAAGGTGCCCCTCCCACTTTTCCAATTCCGTCCACCTTTTGAGTGAGATATTGAGATATTGACCACAAAATTTTTTGGACCAAATTTAGAAATATTCACTACTTCCGTTATCTAGATATACAAAAATCAATATTTACTTTGTATGGGAGGTGCTACACCCACTTGTTCCAATTCGCCTCTATTCTCGCTAATGATGTGTATTGACTACAAAGTTATTTAAAGCAAATTTAAAATCTTCCACTATTACCATTCCAAAAATATACAAAAATAAATGTTTACTTTCTATGGGAGGTGCCACTCCCATCTATCCAATTACGCCCACTTTTTGTCTGATTTTTATTGATAGCGGAGTTATTTTGGGTCAAATTTCGAAACTCTTACTATTAGCGTTTTAAAGTTATAAACATATCAATAAAAATTTTATATGGGCGTGGCACTGCCCAGTTGACGCTAAACTATCAGTGAAACTATACTTTTCCAACGCATGTATTGGTTTGTAAATTGGTTTAGTGTTTTTCGGTTATAAAATGACGAACATAGAACAACTTATTTTTATGTATCGGGTGGGCCATCGGCTTAAATTTAAGCCAGCGTTTATTTCGAATCTGGTGATACTTATGTCATTCTATTACGTCTTAATATTCAGTATGTTATCTCTACTGACAAAATGAATCGAGATATGTTTCAGCAACGTTGAAATCTATTGGAAATTAAAAAATTTCCAAAACAAAGACAATGTATTGGAAATTACATAAAATTAAAAAAATTGAAAAAAATTACAATTTGTTTTTAAATTTAAACTTTTAAATAGCCCACCCGATACCAACAAACAAAAAATAGTGTCGAAATGAACGAAACTTGGAACAAAACCCAAAAAAACCCATCACAAAACCCAATAAACCGGGTGGGCTGGATTTTTGCCAACCCTGTTAAAACCGGCGTTGTCTGTGGTTACTAATTTTAGGCGTCCGAAGTCAATTTTATTAATTTATATTATCAAGTCTATTAAATTTTCATAGACACATAAGTTTACATGCGTATGTATGAGTCAAAGTGAAAATGTAAATGTATTGTTTGCTTGTTCATTAATTTATTAAGTTGTTTCCCGCAATATCCTAGGGGAGAGAGAGAGAGAGAGAGAGAGCATAGTGAGAGTAGTAAAAAGCAATATTTTTTCAAAAGACCACTTGATGTTAATATTTGCTCAGTATTAAATGTTTTATATCGGTGTTGGTATGTTGATGTGTCTATTGGTCATTCCACGTACAATAGCTGTTGAGACCATATTGTTATCAAATGTTAAATGAGCTGTAAAGCTATTGACTTTAATGTTTTTCTTCATTTTTAAACTTTTATGAGTTTCCAATGAATGATATTGTAAAAGTACATTTGGAATGTCTTATAAAGGGGGGACCAACCTAAAAGCATGCTGTTAATTGTAAATAAAACAAAAAGTTTTCAGAGACTTATCTTAATATTTTTTATTATGATAGAAGAATCTACGGCAATTATGTGCGAAACAAAATATTGACTAAGTACTCGCCACGACTGCGGCGGCATACATTTAGCCGTTGGTCCATATTTTTAATGACTCTGACGCATAATTGAGGTTCAATGTCGTTAATGTGCCGAATTATGTTATTCTTTAGCTCTTGAATTGTTCTTGGCTTATTGACGTTCACTTTTTCTTTTAAATAAAGCGAAAGAAAGAAGTCCAACGGTGTTAAATCACATAATTGCCACGGCATGAGGTAACATGGCCATGGAATTTCTCACGTAAAAGAGCCATTGTGTCGTTGGCTGTGTGGCAAGTGGCACCATCCTGCTGGAACCATATATCGTTTAGGTCCATTTCCTCAATTTCTCGCCGCAAGAAGTACGTTATCATCTCACGATAGTGAACACCGTTCACGGTAACTGAGTGACAGACTTAATGTTCGAAAAAGTACGGCCCTATTACACAGTCAGCCAGCTCATAAACTGCACAAAATAGTCAGTTTTTGTGGATGCATCGGCTTTTCAACAATCACTCGTGGCTTCTCATTTGCCCAACTGCGGCAGTTCTGCTTGCTAACGAATCCACTGAGTTGAAAGTGTGCCTCGTCGTTCAAGATGGTTTTCTCTGTCTGTTAAACTTATCATTCTGCATAAATGGTCAGTAAACTTCAGCTCTTGAGTCAATTGAATCTGCATTGTAAGCGTGTAAATTTAAATCTTTGTTCAAAATTCGCTTGTTCGTCAGATGTTTAATTGTTGGGCACGATGACGAGTCGAGGTTAATGGCTCTTCTACCACACTATGGCGAACAACAGCAATGTTTTCCGCAAAACAAACTTGTCGAGCATGCGCAGGTGTTTCCACATTTACTACATACTCTGTTTGCTGAAATTTGCTTACAATTCTCACGAATGTGAACACATTTGGTCGATTATGCTGATTAAAAAAAATAACGAGTGCACGAAATTATTTTTGACTTGAACGCCCAGTTTCGTAAAAGGCTTCAGCAATCCTAACGCTCTGCTCAATCGTGTACATCTACATGGTTGACAGACAATGAAACAAAGAAATGTCAAATTAAGTTGGGCGAAAACTTGACATTAAAGTGTGACTCACAATCATAGTACGTAAAAACTCGGCTCGTGAGCAGAATTTTCTTCGGTTCGCTCGATTTATGAATAGAGCTCGTGAATTTATTTTTAAATTCATGAGTACGAATCAAATTTAAAACTTGTAAAAGAGTTTTATTGTTCTTCAACAGCGTTGCGTTGACTGCCGGCTGGTGCTGACGCTGAAATGCCATACCTAAATAAGAGCGTTAACGTTGTGCCGTAAACAGTAATGTCAACTTAAATTTTCGACAAAACATAACTAAATAAAAAGCTTAATAGTGATTAAATCACTAAATGTGATGTGAAAATAGTTAATTGGTATTACTTTAATACACAAACAATAACAAACTTAAAAAAAATACAACATACTAGTTTTGTGTATCTATAACAGTGTTTTGCAGCCAACTTCACTTAGTAAAGCGGCGATTAGACGATCCAGCGCGGCTTGATGGCAAGCCAACCAGCCAATCAGCTCGTGTTTGCGAATTTGACAAACAGGACAAACATGCTATTACACGAGCTGGTTGGCTTGCCGTAAAGCCATGCTGACAAGCCACGATGGATCGTCTAATCGACGCTTAACTCGTGAGCGCGACTTTTATACTGCGAACGAATTAAAAATAAGCAAAAAAGAATCAAAGACGAGCAATTCATTTTAAATTTCGTATGTGTGTATATTTTGTGCGCGACGACCAATAAGTTTCACACACATGCATGGCTTATATTACATGCTTTTCGACTCGGTTTGCGTTTCGAATTTTATTTTGAAATTCTTTTGTGTTTGATTCTTCTCATGAGTCGTATTTTAAATGCTTTTAAAAATTCGGCTCTCACAATTAACATTGTGTATTATGGTTGGACCACCCTTTACTTTTATTTTCATAGCAAAAAGGAAAAGCAATATTCGATTTTTATAAGAGAAATTTGAAATAAATTTCAAATACTCTTTGACTTCCAAAAAGGATATTTAAAATTGTTTGCTAAATCGTCTAAAAATAATGTCTTTTTAATACGAATTACAATTATTTTAATAAAAATATAAAAATTAAATAAAAATATAAATTAGAGAAAAAACTCTATGCTGGTGTAGTCATATAATCGAGTTGACCAACTGTTACTATTTTTTTCTTGTTTTCATGTAAAGCTGAACTTGATCTAGGGTGCTATTAAGGTTCTATAAGAATATACATTTTTTTAAAAATAATCTTGTTTATTTCAAATATCGATTTCACCTGAATCTATTTACATATAAAATAAATTAATTTTCATTCCACATTCCACAATGGCTAAACACTCTACGCATTTTCTTGTCTGTAAACTATCGATAATTTATCTCCATTAGGGAGATACGAGTATATGGTATAACAGGTATGTAAATGTTTGACAAATATCTTAATACTCTCATTAATCAATTGCATGTCAAAGTTTCTTAAATTTTTTCAACAAAATGTATAATCATTTGACCTAAAAATAAACAAGATTATAAATTCAAAGCACATACATACATTTAGGCGTTTTACGTGTTCTGTACATATTTTGTAAATAATATCATTGCCTACTTAAAGGATTTATAGAGACGCAAAAAGAAAAAAATATCTGGCATTAAGTCGTTAGGAAATTGTATTTTTTAGTTGTAAAAAAAACTAAATTCACTTAGAAATTAATTAATTAGGTACACTGTGTAGTCCCTTTATTTAAAATATAAGTTTAACGGCTATTATTTCCATGTGAGAGCAGTACCTGAATGTGAACTAATTTTGACTAAATCCGTTAGGATGCTAAGCAAAGACATAAGACTTATTGGTTTTGAGTTATAGCCAGATAGCCACAAATCTTTGCTTAATGTGATGTATGAGTTGTGTCAAGGGCCATTTCGCTTTTTTATAGGGCATATGTACTTTAACGTGTAAACTTTTTACTCTATGGCTGCATAACGCCGCTTTCTACGTTTTTTGCTAAAAAGTAATGAGAGACAAACAATTTGAGAGGTCTAACAATGATTTTTACTGCTGATATACATATATATATCGGGTGGGCTATTTACTGGTTCAAATTTGAACCAGCGATTATTTCGAATCTGGTAATACTTATGTCATTTTATTCTGTCAAAAAATTCTCTATATTATCTCTACTGAATGAAATGAATCGGTTTACGCTTCAGCAACGTTGGGACTTATTGGAAATTTATTTCCAAAACATAGACAATTGGTCGGAAATTGTAAAAAATCAGAAAAAAATATCTTTTCGGATGAAGCACATTTTCATATTGGTGGGTACGTTAATAAGCAAAATTGCTGTAGTTGGGGTTCAGAAACCTCAAGCGTAGTCTTACAGAAGCCAATGCATCAGTTACGAGAGACTGTTTGATGCGCCTTGTTTAGCGGATGACTGCGAAACTATTACGGTCAATGGAGACGCCTATCGCACCATGATAACCGATTTTTTTGTATCCGCTCCTTATAGTATTGATTTGAACGAAGTTTGGTTTTACCATGATGGTGCAACTTTCCGCATATCTTATGCCACAATCGATTTATTGCGTCAAACGTTTGATGGTCATTTAGTTAGCCGAAATGGCGATGTCAGTTGACCGCCAAGAAGCTGCGATTTGACACCGTTGGACTATTTTCTGTGGGCCGCCGTTTAAGATAAGTATTGTGCCGACAAACTAGAGATAATTGAGCATTTGAAGGCCAACAATCGTTATGTTGTTGCTGAGATAGGACTCCATATACTTGAAGAAGTTCTTGAAATTTGGTCCAAAAGAATGGGGTACTGTGACGCCAGCCGCGGCAGCCATATGAATATAATAATATATCATTTCTAGCTGGCACAATTGTACTTCATTACAAAAATATAAATTTGGCAAAATTTCATGAACCGCCGTGCTTCCCGTGTGACCTATTACCTCCATTGGACTGGCAATTAAGTGGAAGTATATGGTAGACACCGAAAGAGCACGTACGGAAGGTGAATCTTGCTTTATTGCCAGACTCACCTCGCCCAGGTTGGATATGAAGCGTACCCATCAACTGCTCAAACTGGACAGTCGAACCATCTCTTCTATTGTATCCATTTTCACGGGCCATGGTTTAATGGATAGGCATGCACAAAGGCTGCGCTTACCTGAAAATAACCTTTTGTAGCTTTTTTTGGCTGTAGAGAAAGAGAGCATGGTTCACTTTATCTGCCAGTGTCCGTCTTTTGCACGTCGGGGACTTCTCACACTGGGACTCTCCCTTTCTTGATAGCTTATTGGTGCCTATCGATCCTTGACAACAGGTTAATAGCCAGTTTCATAAGACTGTTAGACTGGATTCCCCTGTAACTAAGGGAAGTGCTTCTGTGCGGTGCCTTTGTTTGATCACCAGGATTCTGGTGAATAGGACGGAGACAATGCGTTATTTAGTGCCACAACGAGCCCTCCTACCTACCTACCTACCTAGCTAACAATGCTCTTGCCTGATTACGTAAATAGTTTGCGCATCAAAGTAGAGTAATTTATGGTATGGCGATCTCTTCGTCGACTTTGTCAAACCATTCAATACTTGCCATCGTTAGGCTATTTGCCAACTGTTTACTGCTGAATTTGTTAATCACATCAGAGCTCAACAAGCCAGTGTAATGATTGAATACTTTTTAAGCAATGCAAAAGCACTAGAAACGATTGGCGGTATACCACCTTGATGAAAAAGTTCTGGAATTTATTCAGAAAATTAAAAATGTAAGTTTATTCATCATCAATCAATATTGTTCCCTTCAAAGTAATCGCCATCGACTGCAAAACACTAATTCCAGCGCTTAATGCAATCCACGAAGCGTTTTTTATATTCGGTTTTCGTCAATCTGTGCTGCTGAAACGCGTTCTTCGTAATCGTTTTTTAACTCGATTGAACAGAAAGAAGTCACAGGGAGTCAAATCAGGTAAATTCGGTGTCTGTTGGATGGTATTTGTTGCATATTTCGTCCAAAAATTATAATAATGATGGCACTGTGCGACGGTGCTTTATTATGGTGCAAAACCCACGATATCCATAAAAACCGTGAGCATTGCCTTCTTTTTTGACTGAAAACGACGTGGTACTTTTGGTCTCGGCTCCTTTGATGAAAGCCATTCTCTTGCCTGATGTCTGGTTTGCGTGTCGTACTCATAAACCCACGTCTCGTCTTTAGTACTGATCCTTTTAAGGAATATAGGAGCGGATTCAGCCTCGCAAATCGTGTCTTTTGCGGCCTCAACACTGTCTCTTTTTTGCATGAAATTGAGGTCTTTTGGCACCAGCTTTGCTGCTATACGACGAAAACCCAAATCATTTACCAAAATGTCTTGGACGGATCCCTAGGCAATGTTCAAGTCCTCCGCTATGTCTCTGATGGTTAATTTGCGGCTACTGACCAACATTTCTTTTACTTTATCAATGTTTTCGTAAGTTTTCGATGCTTATGGTCTGTCACTGCGTTCATCATCTTCGATTAACTCACGAGCACTTTTGAACCACTCGTGCTACTGGTAAACGACCGTTTTCTTTAGAGAATCGTTATCGAAACATTTTCCAACATTTCCAGAGTTCGCGCATCATTAAATCCGTTTTTAGCGAAAAATTTAATACAAGTTCGTTGTTGCAAATTTAAATCCATTTCTAAAATTGTAAAAGGTCGCCAACAGACATAAAGATAGATGTACTCTTGGCTACGTAGCTTTTGCAAATGTTAAGTGATGACGCTAAGACTTAATCCTTAATCAACAGATGAACCAACTTAACAAAAAAAAAGACTTAAATCGGGAACTTTTTGTTCAAGGTGGTATATTATAACATTTGATATTCTGATTTGTTTTGGGCATGTTTATTAAATAATTCAGTTACAGCTGAATTTATCAATCACATCAGAACTTTGTATCAGAACTCAATAAGCGGTTTTACTTTATAAATAGTTGTTGTGTAATCTAATAAGCATAAGCACTGCATTTCTAATATATACCCCTATTATTACCACTTATATTCAACTCGGTCTTGTACGCGTTTATTAAAAAGCAAGAAGATAACCTGTATATTTGCATTGAAAAAACAAAGGTTATATGTATAAATATAAATGTTGTTACGAAAATATGGTTGGACACCACAGGGTTTATTACATCGCTAAAATAAATAAACAAAAGCTGCAAGAACAACTATACGTGCTGTTTAAAAATAACCAAATCTACAACAACAACCATTAGCAGAGACAAAGAAAACAAAAATAACACGGCAACAACAATAATTAAGCAGCAAAGAAAACAAGTAAGAGACAATAACAAGCAACAACAAATACTAAGAGCTGAAAGACGTAGATGGTTATATACGCATGGCTACAAAAGAACTAAAAATAAATTAAAAGAAAGAAATGGAATCTACCTGAAATATCGAGAGCTTCGAGAGCTTTCGATGTGTTGTTTACTCAGCCATATAAAAAACACATCGATGCGAACAGCAATCAGTTTATGTGTCGTAAACTCAGCGTGTGCAGTTTAAGTAAAGCTTATAAGGAGTAAACTCGTGAAGTAAATCGTGAAGTAAAAAAACCAGTTTAGTTGGAGCTAACTCAGTACAGAGAGTTAAGGGTGGATAACCTCTGGTTGAAAAGGTTGTGATCGAACCTAAGTTATAACTACGATCCGGTTGGAAGATCTTTAAGTAGAAAGATCTGTCGAGTAATTGTTGTTGTTAACAAGATGGTAAACAGATAGAGTAATTGAGAATAAAAATTGTTATTGCCTGTAAAAAGATTACAGGCAGTGATGCACATAACTGTGTTGAATAAAGGATTTTTTATTAAAACCAAACATAAAATTTATTTTATTTTAACTACAATCTACGAATTCATAAAAACACGTTTTTAAAAAGGTAAAAACGTAACAATATGTATAATTCAATCCTCCAAGTTCACAATCAATACACTTTTTGCTACGAAAATGAAAACGCCTAAAACGATGCACCAATATTTGAAGATAAACACTTTATTATGAAAGTCAATCATCGGTTTGTGTCAAGGCTATGATCACCCTGCCAAGGCTTTATTTATTTGAACAGTGCTGCCAATACCACTGTCAATCGGATATGTAAATCAAATCCCAACGGAAGCTGTATGGTAGGTTTTTGAGTGTGCTACAGCATTCGAAACTAATGTTAATTTACTATAAAAGACGCCGAGTTCTGCTTAGTCAGTCAGTTATAATTTAGCAGTTATAGAGTAAGGTCGTTCTAAGAGTTGAGTATTGAATAAATTTGTGTACTAAGCGCAAAGTAATTAAGTTGAACATTGTGTATAGAGTTAAACTGGAAATAAAGACTGTATAAAGCAAAACAATGAATTCGCTTCATTTATTTTATTCCACGCAATTTAAAAGAACTAAAACGTTTTCAGACGTAACAATGTAAAAAACGAGGATAAATCGCATGAAAAAGCCCAAATCAATCTTTTAGGCACTGAAAATCGTTACAATTCTATCTCAAAACAAAATTTCGCCATTGCTTCTTAAATGTGAATATACTGCTGTGAATCATAAAATTATATTCCAACTAACATACAGTTACTGCAAGTGCTTATAAAGTGGTGTAGAAAATAGAGCTAAATAAGCCTACATTAGGACTAATCGACATAGATATTATCTGCTCCAACCTGACTTCATCGAATTTTATGGCTCGTTTTTCAAATTTTTGCTTATAAATTTTTTACAATTCATTTATGATTCATTAAAAACTCTTTTCCTTTTATCAAATATTTACAATCCTATTACAAAGCAATAGTGATAATTTCCCAATATAAATTTATTTATTTTTTACAAATCACCCTTAAAAAAACTTTAGGTTGCAAAAATTTTAATTAAATTACGATGTACAGTTTAGTTAAATTTTAAAAACAAAAATAAATGCAATGTATACTTTTAGGCAATGCTAAAATATTTACTCCAGCAGGCGTAAGTGTATGGGGGTGTGTTTGTGTGTATTACTTACTTTTAAATGCATAAAAGAATCATTAAGCCAAAAAAAACGAAAACGAAAACGAAAACGTTTTGTTAAAAATTCTCTGTAAACAAACAAAAAAGATCATTGACAATTCACATACACAGATGCATAATGAATGAGCTTAACGAACAGTTAAAGCCAAAGAGAAAGTATAACAAAAACAAAGTCAAAGCGAGAGAGATAGCGAGACAGAGTGAGAGAGAGAGAAAAAAGGTTCAAGGTTGTTTTCATTTTAACTACAGAGTGTTCTTAACGTCACAGTTTTTATGTTTCTGTTGTTGTTCTCCTTTATCATCGAGAAAAAGAAAAACAAAACAATAACCATCCAGCAACCGTTAACATTGTTTTATATTGTTATTGTTGTTGTTATTGTTATTATTTTGCATATTTTACATACAAATAATGACATGAACGTAACCTTTTTAATACAGATTTCTCTTGAAACAAAAACAAAAGCGAAAAAAAAAAATAAACATAAAGAGTATTTACATACTCACACAATTCTATTGAATATGTGTGCAAGCATGTATTTTTCTGTATAATCTCCAGTTTTGTGGTTGTTGTTGTTTTTACTTTTGTGTAACATTTTTTGTTGTTATATTTTTTTTCTAAGTATTACCACCAATCACCACAATACACACACATGCATTGAAAATCAACCATAATTCTGCACTGACTACTCTACACACTAAAATAATGAAACCTTAACAAATTCACACAAACACTGCACTGTGGGGTAGGATTGCACTATTTTTGAAATCAATTAAGCCGCTGAGTTTATATAGGATATTGGTATCATTGTAAAGGTCGTGGTCTTGGTATTATGAATCAATCAAAAAGACTTGCGTTTTTATGGAAAAATATAAAGAAAAATGTAAAATTATATAAAAGAAATTTTGTTTTATTAAAACCATTAACCATTTCGAAGGTTACAACACACATTTATCAATTTAAGGATACATTGTTATGTATTTATTCGCTATCACTTTGTGTTTCATCAGTATTTTCGTCACTGCTTACATTAAAATCGACTTTATCTGATGGCGAAAGAAACAGACATTTTGTTTCCTTAGGCACAACCATTTGTTTTACTTGGGAGTCTTGCAAGTTGCCCTTACTACCGTTTCTGAACTTATTAAAAGAAAGTTAAAGATATCTTCTGATTTATCAATCCTACTACATTTTCTTGTGTTACGCTCTCTAACTTTTTTAAATATTTAATTAATAGATTATTGCGCTTCTTCCGACAAAGTACCAATAGGTAATTTTGAATTATGAACTACTTCCCAACTGTAAGTCAATCATTTGTATAGCGTTGGCGACATATAATAACACTGATAATTATTTACGAACGTTTCTACGTATAACATATACAAAAGAGTATTAACTAGGGAGATCGATTATTCGACTTTTTTCAAAAACCGGGTTTCAAATAATTCGAAAAGTAGAACTTTTTAAAATACCGGTTTTCGGTTAATAATAATTCAAATTAAACGGTTCTTTCATTTAAATAAAATTGTTCCTAATTCTTGAAGCGCAGAGCTGGACGTAGTTTTAAAAATAAGCAGAATCTGATGGAGAGCTTTAAATTAAAGCGGCAATCAATACTAACAATAATTCTAACAAATATCATAAAAACTATGCCAAAACGGTGTGCGGAGGCCAAAAAAACAAAGTTTATTACACAAAGTACTGAAAAATGCTTAAGTTTCGAACAGCTACTAAAGGAGCTAATTTCGTTTTTGTTGTATTACTTGGTAGAGAATAGAATTAGGTGGCTAAGAATTTAATGTTTTACTTTGAATAAATCTGTTAGTAATATACGACTACTTAATTGCTTCGATAAGAAAATTTGCTTAGATTTCGAGCAGCACTGTATGTAAATTTATGTACCACGTATTTAGTAGTGCGTATGTCACTCTGGTATGTTAGGTAAGAGCCTACCTTCCAACCAAGAAGTCGTCGATTCAATCCCAGGCCACACCATCTGACAATTTTCAACAGCGATATCACCTCACAACATTACTAGCGACTGGTTATGTGTATTTACGTTGTGAAAAACTTCACTAACTAATATATCTGCCGTACGGAACCAGCGTTTGTGAGTTTGTGAACTTTAAATAAGTCTACTTGATCATTCTCCATATATAAAAATCAATATTTATTTAGAAATAATGAGAAAAGATTGTTTTTGCTCAAGAGTTCATAACTTTTTCGATCTACCTTGGTTTTCACGTTCTTTGTGAGAAGTCAAGGTTGTCATATATACAAAAATAATTAAATTTTTACAAATAGTTAAACGATGAGCATATTTTCAATAAAAAACATACAAACGTATAAAAATTATTAACCGGTTTATTCGGTATTCGCAAAATGAAGCTTTTGAAAAAACCGTATCCAACAAAACCAAAAAAACTGGTTAAAACAGATCAAACAATAACCGTCCGATCTCCCTAGTATTAACTCAAAATTTTAAAACTTTCAGTTGAGGTGAAAAACTATTTATGGTTACATTTTAAGAGAATTTGAATCCGAGTACATCATACTAAGCAATAAAATAACTGTCTTTTTGGGAAAATAAATTTTTGGCGATAGGTAGTCACTACACTATCATGAAAATTGTCTCAAAAGTGGTTTTCGAGATGAAAGAGTAATCGAAATTCGTTAAAGTTTTTGCAGTGGACAAATATTGATGTTGTTAATTGATTTTTTGTAAAAAGTCAAGTTTTTTTTTGAGTTAATCCCTCTTGTTGATCAAATGCGATATATAGTTTTGATTAGGTCGTCATTTATCATGGATATTTTTGCTGAGATTTTGTACTGCCTAAAAAATTCTCTGGAAGTACATTTATCATTGTAACTATCACCAGCAGGCATTGGCTGATCTACATGTAGTCTAGAAGTAGTTTAAAACTCTTTTTGAGTTCTTTTTGAATGATCTTCTACCAATTGCTTGAAAAATACTCAGATATTTCTCAAGGCTACTTGAGCGAAATATATGTCAATTAAAAGATCTGTTTCTCTTCTTTCCAAATCCGCTGAGAAACTTAATATTGGATAATATTCGAATAACTTGCAAGCTTGTTTGTTCATAAATGTACGAAAACCGGTTTTATATCCGTATCTCAAGACAGATTCTTATTGCACTCGATAACGCCTATCAGAAAAATAGCATTATATCCCAGGTGTTTATTTATCGCATCATGTTACTTACTTGCATAAAACAAGACAAAACATCTAATAAAGTAGGCCTGAAATTCCAAAAAAGAGTTCTGTTGGGCAGCGTTGGGCAGAACGAAATTGCTATAACTGAAAACTACACACTTTGGACTAAATAACCCACGCTTGCAAACCCTTACGGGAAAAAGATACCAGCCTTGAAAAATTAAATTTAGATTTTTTTAATAAGAAAAAATTCGATATTTTTAAATTGGTCGTATAGCCGTCGTATTATTTAAACGAACGTATAAAAGTAAAAAAGAAAAAAATAATAAAATTGACGACATTCATATTTTATAACCGTTCAAAATTGGTGGAATAAAATCTAAATTTTATATATTTTTTTTTAGTTTAAAGTTTGTACTTTAAGGGTCCGCCATTCGTCAAACTCGAAATAATTTAAAAATTTTACTACAGTTCAACTAAGAAAAGTGTAAGCTTATAAACCCCATAAAAATCTTTTCCTTAATTCTCATTTTTAAAAACGGACTTTTTTCCAAAACTTTGTTCGAACTGCCCCAACGTGCACTGTGTTACACATGCAGCTATAAGCTGTTTTGTTGGGGTCAAGAGTTCTTTATAAAGAGTGTCATGTGTTAAGGTCTCATTTTTACTGTTTTCTCTTTTTGTCTCCCTCTCTTTCTCTCTCTCTCTCTGAATATTTTATGTTTTTGTAAGCATATGGTTGCAGTTGATTGCGTATTTTGGTTTTGTTTTTGTTTTTGTTTTTTGTTTCGATGATTAAAGAAAATCCTCATTAACACACTATTGTAATTGTAAAAACACAAAATTCCGAGTAGTATTCGCTGTCGTGTGATTAAAAAACGAAAAGTATGTTTTACTTACACTGAAATCAATTCTTGAGTATAATTTTTATTCACAAGCAAACGCTTTACTTGCCCTAACTTGTGTATGTATGATTGTGCATCAATTTTGAATGTTTTGCCTTCTATAGAATTTTTTTTAAATTTTCTAAAATTTTTTTCTTGAAGTGCTTTTTTTTTGGTGTAATTTTTTATTGGCAATGTCCGTGGTTGTTACGTAACAGGTTATCGTTATACAGTATTGTAATTATTGTTGTTGTTATATTAAAAACCCAACTTTCAGCCGTCCAATAGACTATTTCACAGTCAGGCATACCCAAGCGTATGATACATAGTTCCAGTATGCATAGTACATACATACGCACATATATGTACTTCTAATTCAAAAACAAAAGTGTTTCTTTCTTGCCTACAAACTTGCTAAATAATCAATAAATTTGTAAGACAGGCAGACGGGGTAGTAAATGTGGTGCTCAAAGGGAAGCAGTAGGAAAAAATAATAAAATAAAAAAAGAAATTACTAATTAGGAAACATGGTAATTATCAGAGGCTTTCTTGTGGTAAACACCATTACTGTGTTGCAGTTACAATATGGCCACAAATTTGTCATGTCCGGTATGCAAAACAAAAAAGAAGAAAAACAAAAAGAATTAAATGGAAAACGAAGAAGATATGCCTTCTAGTTGCTAATTAGTTGGTTGTAAGGAATGATAAAAATTGTAAAAATTACCGGAAAAGAAGAAAAAGGAAATGAAACTGGTTATTATTAAAAAAAAAAAACTTAACAAACTATTTTTTTTCAGTTATTGTACTCTATTCGAAGCTATACAATTTATTAACATCATATGGACCAGGCTCTATTGCAGGACAATGCGAAGCCGGTTTGTTCAGCAGATCTCCTGCCTTTCTAATAAACACCAGCAGATCTGAAACCATATAACCATATGTCACACAGTGAGACCTTTAACTATTTAAACATATGCGTTCTGCTATCTTTGAAGCCTGTGAGCACAGTCTACAAACATTCACACCTGTGACCGCCATCCGATGCGCTCTTAGTCTACAGGAGTTTCAAGTCCGGTCTGATATACTTGAGAACCTAAGAACGACGCCCAAACTGTGAACTGATGGGTGCCCTAGAGTGTCGAAGTCCCCTTCGAGCATTTCAGTGTTCCATGCATCTAGGGATTTCCCAATCCTGGATTGGGTTAAGAATGGTAGTTAGTAATGCTGCGCAGCAAGATTTTGGACTAATATAGGGTCTCATTAAACCCTTTCTGGTAAATGCGTCCTCTATTACATTACCAACTATTCCACAGTTTCCAAGTATCCCAAACAACTGGACTTTATTTCTAAGCGAAACTTATCGCAGCAGTATTTGACTAGTCTAGGTGTGACACGATTCGAGTCAAGTGCCCTTAAGGCAGCTTAGCTGTCAGACAATATATTGTTACGTTATAACGTTTTTAAACCGTTTGAGTTTTTATTTCCCCACTTTTTCTTATTTATCTTGCACTTAGTATTAGTTTATACAACACTTTTATTTACGCCTAAACATAACTTTACTTTATGACTGCAAAACGATAACTATGTCAGCGTAGGCAAAGCAGCCTCCTTATATAAATAATTGCCTACAGTTTGGAAAGTTCCGGAAATGTCTCAAGAGTTTTCAAATTCTCCATTTTATGTCCGTTAATTTTAAACATGTAAGATTGTGTTACCCAAGGAAGGTCGAATTTGCAATGCAGTCAAATACACAAATCAGTACGGTAATACAAGGGTAACACGTTATCAACCTTGACTCAAACCAATAGACAAAAATCCCACAATACAGTCCCAAAGGCACTAAAGTGGTGTATTTTCTTTTTAGGCATCGCACCGATACAATCCTGTATTTTGAAGCCACTGGTATGCCAGTTTAGCTCAAACTCACTTCGCACTAAGACCTCATTAGACCAACAATCCCTGTCCGGAAATTCAACCCTGAACCTTCTGCCAAAGCACAGAGAAAAAGGAACAACATCCAGGCCCGAAGTTGGTTTTTTTACCATTCTGCGTAGAATGGATACTCTTATCGACACATTTCAGGACCCTTTGGTGAAAAATTTTTTAGCCGAACATGCCGCCACCCTTATGTGATGTGAGGCGGTGTTCAACCAATCAAAGTCTTCAAGGTCGCTGTCGGACATATTCTCATTGACACAGTTATACTGAGCAGGCAAATCTCTGTACCTTGTCTAATATATTCATGGTAATAACTTCCTCAACTTTTCTGCACCAAGCTATCGGCGCATAAGTGACTGTGAGCCGAACAAAAGAAATACAATCACATGATAACTTGCTTCTCCTTGTAAAAGTTACAACAACCGTTTGTGAGGGATTCACCGAGAGCCTTTCCTTAGTGCGCCAATTTTACAACTCGCTCAAGACTGTCCTGACGAGGTTACACAACGTATATTTCTCACGTATTGTTAGAATGAGCTCATCAACATAAACAATTACAATGACACTTCTACGAGCCAACATAGTAGCAAGTTTTCAACTATTAAGGCCAATAACAATGGAAAAAGTACTCCATTTTGAGAAAATCCTTTTGACTCCATCACAGTGGATTCCACCCCATCAAGAGATGAGCCAACATGGTAGCAAGTTTTCAACTATTAAGGCCAATAACAATGGAAAAAGTATTCCACTTTGAGAACATCCTTTTGACTCCAACACAGTGGGCTCCACCCCATCAAGAGATGAGCTGATAATTCTGCTCCTAAGCATGGAACTGATCCAAGTTATAATTGACTTTTCCACCCATTTTCGTTCCTACGATCTAGGTTAGGTTAGGTCAAGTAAGGTGGTGGACCCCCCTAGAGGAAAAAAGTCCCACTTAGCATAAGCTCAGACACGGAGATCAAACAGTTTCCATAGAAAACCATTTTGAATCCAAAATAAATCTCGCAAATGCAGTGACCTTTATTCTGGAGATGGCAAGAAATGGGAGGCCAAAAGCTGTCGTTGTTTGGTAGCAATGGCTGGACACTGGCATATAAGGTGAAAGGCTGTCTCTTCCTCCTCCTCCTCGGAACCATAACTCCTGTAAAACCATTTCCAATCAGACAGTGACCAGTGAGGACCACAATAGTGCGATGGATGGCCATGCGACTTAAGGAGTGAAGACAATTAATCCTACTTTCATCGAGGTCGGTCCAGCAGAGCCTGACAATACCGCGCGTACCCTCATGTCGCCAGATTGAAAATATTCAGCTTAACCGAGGCAATCGGGACACCAATGATAGGCCCTCGCTCGAAAATATCGGCTTCTCCACAAGAATTCTTAGCAGATATAATTAAGTGTGACATTAAAAGGGATATAAATAAAAATTTTCCGCCATTTACAAATATCTTTGTTTCTTAAAAAAAATTCCATCAAAATTTCCAAAAATATGTCAACGAGCTACGTTTTTCCATTAAATAACATTTTAATCGCCGTAATAGGCTTTTATCAAGCGTTTAGCGTCATCAAGTTGACAAAAGGTACACTATAGATAGAATTTGCATGGATGCCTTAAAATAGACTGTATTATTTAAATTCTTATAAAGCAAATATAGGTTATTTTAGGCACACATTTCATTGGGAATATTTTTAAACGTTGATTTATTATTAAAATTCTAATTTAAAGCCCTTAAATAGGCTTTAAAACTCATTAAGGTAATGTGCTCGCAGACATAAAATTTATTTCATTTATAAATTTTTCCAAAACATGATGGCATTTATTTAAGTATTCGTAAAAAATATTTTTAACTACAATGCTTGTTAAACTCAAAGTAGACTAATTACTGTCGTTTCTATTGTAAGAGTAACCCTACATTCTTTTGCTCCCTAAAGTATGCTTATAAATAATTTTTATACATATTTTTATATTATTCTTTAGCCTACATATATACTTTGTTTGCTAAGTAAATAATTTTAAATATATTTTTGTTTACAAAAAAAAAAAAAAAAAATTGTTTTATTTTATTTTTCTCACAAATTTTATTACATATTTTTGGGGAGTTATAGTTCGTTAAATCTTAATTAGCCTCTTGTGTTTGTATTATATGTTGGCATTCACAAATTTTCGGTTTCTCTGTTCGAACCACATAAAACCAGCACCCTTTTTTGTGAAATGTGTTTTAAATAAAATTTTCAAATTTCAAATAACAGCATGAAATAAAAATTTTTGAGATAATTATGTTTAACGCCTAAAGTTATGCATGTTTAATGAAGGTGTTCTTGTAATTGCTTGTGCGTGTGTGTGTGTGTGTGAGTGTGTGAGTGTGTAACGTTATAGATTGAGACAAATTAGTTTGAAAAAAAAACTTCTTTAAACTAAAGTCGTTGAGTAATTTATTTTAATTGCATTTTCTCATACTCTGAGTTCTAAAACTTTAAGCAATAAATGTAATTACTTTTGAGTAACCTTTCATTGTATTTTCCAGTGTTTAGAGCCAAACTAATTTATAGAAATTAATTTCTATTATTTTGCATTCAAAGCAAGATTATTGCAAATGTTTTTTAATTTTTCATTGCAGGTAAGCTTAATGTAAAGTATACTTAAGGAGGGTTAAGAGTCACCCTAAAATATGCAATAATAAAAAATATAAAAGTATTTATAGTTTGAACAAGAATTGTGTTGATATTTAAGTAAAGGTCATTATGACTCTAACATCACCTATGGGCAAGAGGACATTTAAGCTCCTTATTTGCTACAACAATATTGATAGATAAGTGGCCGCTGAGAAAACGGAATTCTGGAAGTCTTATATCACCTCTTGTAGAATATCTTGAAAGCTTTTGAACTACTTTGACGAAAACAAGACTATGATTCTTGAGTCTTGATTTCACTTTTTATGAACGTAATTACGGGTCACTGTTCATTTTGAAGCAAGTGAAAGAATCGATAAAACACTGCTGCAATGTGACTGTTTCATACATCCGTACAGTTTTCTCTTCTCACAGTCCAGACGAATCAAGTTCGAGTGTAGTAACAGTTGGTTTTAACGGGAACCACAGGAATTTTATATTTGTTCGGATTGGGGAAAGCAATTAATTTATTGCTTTTCCGGTTTAAATTATGGTTTGCATAAAAATGCTTTAAGGTTATCACAACGGGTCATAGGGCCCGCCATATATGTATGCTCTTATTGAGAACACCAAAACGAATTATATGCTGGCGTTTACTAAAAGGCCTCTACGACATGGATATTAAGGGAAATCACATTGCAGATGAACTAGCCAGACTGAATCAATATGGAGCCACTAGAGACATCGGAGCTTTTCACGGGAAGAATAGACCATCTGTTGTGAGACAAAAAAATCTGCCTCTTTTGGATTAACGAAGAATTGCCCAAACATATATAAGGAACTTAATAAGATCCATAACAGATTTTTGGATCTTGGTTGACATGCTCAAATACTGAAAATCCTATCAAATAATTTCTACAGATGCCTGATGATTACTTCTTTGTCGTTGCTCAGCATTTGACGACTTAAAGCTGTTCCTGCTTGATTAGGCGGTTTGAACAAAAAATACGCCTTCATTAAATTGACTGGTTGGCTACCGAAAGCTAGATAGTGGGCACATAGTAGCACAAGGGGATTTAATCTATGAACCTAAGTAAGCTTAACCTTAACTAATCTATAACAACTTGGGTTTGAGTCAATATCTGTTTAATCTAGTTCCCAAATTCTGGTATTACAAGTACCTTTATATTCCAGAGACTTATGTGCCGCTGATTTATGGTAGTTAAGACACACGCCTACCAACCAGAAGGTTCTCGGTTCAATACCAGGCCAGAACATTTGAAAAAAGAAAAAAAACTTTTTTCAACAGCAGTATCACCTCATAGCATTAGCTAGTAACTGGTTATGAGTATTACTACTATTGAAAACTTCTCCAAATGCATTTGCCGTTCGGAGCCGGCGTTAAACTGTAGGTCCCTTTCAATGAGTCTAAAAATATAATTGGGTGCAGCACATTGACTAAGAGAAGTCCCCGTATTCCTTCACTGAATGTTATGGAAATTATATATATGCTCCAGAAACTTAGTTTACTGCACGATGATATAGTGAGTCATCAGCAAAAATACCTAATTTTTGCAACTTTCATCTAAACTACAGTGAGAGACTATTAAATCGGTGCTGGTAATAGTAAAGCGAAAAAAAGTTATGAAAGATCTCAACCCCTTAAAAAGAAGTATAATACACAAGCCACAGGGCAGCACACGTTGTGGCTGTGGAAAATCGCTCGATGTAAGATTGCATTGATAACAAGGCTGCCAATGGTGTAGAGAAGGTTTATTGTAGTAAGCAAGTTTCAACACTAAACTGCAGCTTGTATATCCTTTATGGCAAAAACCTTTTTTAATTCTGATGATCATGACTTGATGGTGCTTATTCTTAAAACCCTAAGTGCAGCCATTTTCTTTGCCGAACTATCTGAACAAAACCTGTGATGGGATGGTTCGTAATGCTTCAGTTAACATAGTCGCCATCTCAATTTTTACAATCCTTCCGGTTAATAATGGAAAATAATTTCATTCAAATGGCTGCCTCGGCTGGCCATGTAGTAGCCTACACGATCGGTCCAATTTTTAAGCACATTGTGTGCAGCTGTATTTCACCAATAGCTTCACGAATATTGTCCTTTAAAGCGTCAATTGTCTCTGGCTTGTTGGCGTAACACTTATCTTTGATGGCACCTCACAAATAATAGTCCAACGGTGTCAAGTCGCAGCTCCGGGGTGGCCAAATGACATCGGCTCTGCGGCTGATAATGCGAATTCAAAAACAGGGCGCAAAACATCGAGTGTAGTTCCGGCTGTGTGGCATGTAGCGCCGTCCTGTTGAAACCAAATGTTGCTAATATCCTCCTCTTCAATTTTTGTGAACCAAAAATTGGTTCAACATGGCCCGATAACGATCGCCATTGACTGTAACGGCCACTTCTTGCTCATTTTCGAAGAAAAATGGCCCAATTATGCTTCTGGACCAAAGTCCGCTAGTTTAAATAAAGACTTTGGCTTTTGTAAAAGAAAAGTTTTACCAGCCTAATGAAATCGGTCCATACCGTGAATGTGCGTTTGTGTGTTTGTTGCTTTGTTTGCTTGTGCTTTATGGACAGCTAAAACGGCTGAATCGATTTTCTTGAAATTTTAACAGCATCTCTCTGTATGTCTGGAAGGAACTATAGGTTTTAGCCTAAAAGATCCTAAAATTGCAACTAGACGGTGACACGCCCATACAAATTAAATATTAATTTTTAATATCTTCAAAATAGAACAAGAAAAATTAGCTAAATTTGGCCCATATACAGTCACTGTCAATACAAATTAAGTCAAAAAGTGGGTGGAATCGTACAAGTGAGCGAAATCTGACAAGTGGACGTGATATCTCCCACACAAAATAAATATTGATATATAGTATATCGTACGAACGGTTACAGAATTTGGTCTGGTTAAATTTATAGTCAACAAATAATCATCAGTCATAAACTGGGAGAAAATCGATGTGGGCGTGATACCTCCTATACAAATTAAATGTTGATTTCTGTATATCTTGAGAATGGTTAAAGCTAAAGTATTAAACTTTGGTCTGTTTGACTTCACGGTCAATGCAAATCATCAGACAAAAACTGAGCAGAATTGACAGGTAGGCGTGGTTTCTCCCATACAAGCTAAATATTGATTTCTGTATATCTTTAGAACGGTTAAAGTAAAAGCTGTTGAATTTTGACTGAATGGCTCTAAAGTCAATACAAATCATCAGACAAAAACTGAGCGGAATTGAAAAAGAGTGCGTGGTGCCTTCCAGCTAAGTATTGCATTCTTTATATCTTGAGAACGGCTAAAGCTCAAATTTCAGTATTTGGTACAAATGATCAGTAAAAAAGTGGGCGGATTTGGAAAAGTAGGCGTGGTAACTCCCATATAATCTAGAATCGTCATAGTAGAAGTTTCCAAATTAAGTTTAAAGTTGTGAACAACACATCATCAACCGGTGACTTGGCGAATTGGATAAGTGGTTGTGTTTTTGAAGAAAACAGCGATTGCGGCATTTGATCATTTCTAACAATTCTTTAGCATTTTTTGCGATGTGAGGCCGAGCGCTTTCATGTAAAAGTATAATTTAATTGTGTCTGTGCGGTTCTAACGAAGTAATTCCAATCTATCATAGTACACAATTCGGACTTGCTCCCACCAAGGGTCCAAGGTTGCATTATAAATACTAAAACAACGTTATAGTACTAAATTAAAAATGTTGTCGAAATGACCGAAATTTGGAAGCGTTATAGAACCCAATAAAACCCCATGTTTGTTGAAAGACTATATACAGCTAAACGCTAGATTCTACAGTGTTTTTCTGGAAGGAAGTGTAGGCTATATCAAATGTGTGGATTTGGAAAGGGGGGTAGCGCAGCACGCCGCGTTTCGGCTGGTCTAAAATATAAATCTGTATTTTGTAGTTCGATGGCTTTACATAGCTGTTCTATATATATAATATGCTTGATTTTGATATTGTAAAACATACACGTTTATAAAGTGGTGAAAGAGAAATCAAAATCAAAATTTTCTTAAATTTTTATTTTCTTAAATACAGTGTTAGAATAAATAATAGGGACACATCAAAATTTATGTTTATTTTTTATATATTTTTATTTAAGAAAATAATAATTTATAGCACAATCTTAGGGTTAATAAGTTTGAAACTGCATTATCATTACAACTTGTATTTTCAATATAATTCGATATTTAATTCCTCCTCCTATATAAATTGAGTTGTACGAGTAAGAGCTTAATCATCTCGCAGAGATTGTTCTGTATATAAAAAACTTTATAAATTCGCCTGAAAAACATTTATATTTATTCCGAAAATAGTAGTTCATTCAACCTGTTTTCCAATCATAACCAAATGTAACCTTTACTTATAGTCATTTGATTGTAGGTGTCTTTGGCTTAACAAAAAATATTATGTATGCAGCCATTGGTAAAGGGCTAATGGTTTTTTAATTTGCTACGGTAGACAAAATACAAAACAAGCCGATAAAATATTGGAAAAGATTGTTTTAAAACACAAATTTCGTCGACACCCATATGTCATACGAATATATATATGGTTTATTGTCTATGAGCCAAAAAATATGCTTTACATTTATTTTGTTCTCTTTTTTTGTCAAAATATTTATGAGTGCCAACACATGATAAATATGTTAAAATATTTTTTATATTGCCTTGTATTTTATTTTTATTTAAAAACTTATTTTTTCGATTGCTTTATGACAAGATTGAAATATGAATTCTTTTTGCCAGTAAATAAATAAATAAAAAAAGTTTCTAAGAAAAATTTAAAATCTTGCTTGCTTATATTTTAACATTTTTGTAATATACTTTTAGGAATGCTGAAAAAACAGTATCTTTAAGCATAAATATTTACTAAAGAAAATATTTTTTTTTTGAGAAAAACGTAGTAAGAAAAGTATTTTTCTTTTTAAAAATTACACAAAATTCTTTATTAAACTTTTCTTAAAGTTGTTAACGAAATATTTCTTTGTATGACAACTAAATGACGACTATTTATAACAACGAAACAATTTATTTAATGAAGTTATTGAACTTTTAAGGTAACAATTGAAGTTCAGCGCAATTGATCTAACCTTGTTCAAATAAAAGTGCAGACCAGAGAGAGATCAGCAATGAATAGCTTTTTTGCTACTCATACTCATACAGAAATTTGTAAGTATAAAGGCCCAATCATGCGTAGGCTAGCTTTAACGACTGTGAGAATACTCACAATCCAATGTGTATAACCATAAAGTACTTAACAAACTTTTCGTCTAGTTTCGTTCAGTTACATATGCTGTTGGTGTATTAGATGCACAACAATAGCAAAAGAAAACGTTGTGCAGTGGATGCTCTTGGTTTTATTCGTCATTGAAACAGCGACGAGTGAGCAAGCGTAAACTGTGTTTGTTTTCTTATAATACTTAAATTTTCACACAATATATTATAAAAAGTTGTAATTTAAAATAAAAAATAAATTCATCCAAACACTAATAATACTAATTACCCATTCAACTCAAGACTCAGATAGCAATTTGCATGTCCTCACTAACACAACTATTCAAAAAGTACATTTTAGACACTAGAAATTTGATTAAGTGCTTGACAGACTTTTCGTTGGGTTTTTGAGAGCAACTTAAGTAAGCAAAAGTATATTATATTTGATACATATCATTCCAATTCAACTACTCAAGCACATTCATAATCACAATATCGTTGATTCATAAGTATAAATAGCAATGAGTATGATTCAAACGTCGTACTCATACTCATAACAACGAATCATTCAAATCATTCGAGTAGTATTCATCAAGTAAGCAAACAATATTGTTCAAAAGAAAAATAAAAAAATGAAAAGTGCTGCAGCAAAAACAAAACCTTATATTCGAATTATACTCATTTTGCATCGTCTATACATAAACAGTTAAGATGAGTATGAATGACGAAAGCCATAAATGTTTATAAGTATGAGTATGTTAGTTACTTCAAACTTTAGAGCATGAACGCGTATACTCATATCTTCAGTATTCATTGCTGATCTCTGTTGCAGGCATACAATAGAACCTGATGAAACAATTTTGTTGCAGCTCTTTTCTCTAATTTAAAGTCATAGGACTAAAAGATTGCGGCGCATTCAGGGTTTTTGTTATGGACAAAAGGTGCTAGAAATATTTGTTTTTTCCGTCACTCTTCTAAAAAGCATATTGGCTTTCCACAAAGCATTCGTTACTTTGTTTCAGTTTCAGTATATCAGTTAATTATTAAGCTAAGTAGCTCGCAATCATATGCTTGTGTGTAGTGGTGGAGATCCTTGCTAAGTGGTGGTGATCTTTACTTAGCATTGTAATTATAAATTATAATAAATTTGTCATCGTCGACAAAAGTAAGCTGGAAGGTCAGGGGGTCTTTTTTAGATAAAAATGTCTGGAAGGAGGTTGAAGTTTTTTGTCAAGTCCTTTGCTGGGATTTGAACTTAGCACGTTTGTATTAGATGTCTGCACTCTATCCACTACTCGAGATATAAAATTTGCAAATATTTCCCTATAACAAAAGAAACATTTCAGTGCTAGTTCAGAAACTACTTCCAAAGCGGACAGTCTACAAGTTAGCTTCAATAAGTTGAGTTGTATACCATAGTTAGTTTAAAGCAGACTCCGGCAGGGAGCTGCTCTTCTCTTCTATTTCCACACGTACGTATTCACACGAATAGGCAAAATATAAGCAAAAAATAAGCAAAGAGAAGTAAAGAGAAAACAAACTGGAAAAATACAGTACGAAGTGGTCTGATTGAGAGACGCTCAAATTACTACCACAATTGTAAAATGCAATAATATTAGTTTGCCGAACGCTGGCTTAAAGCTACTTGTTGTATTATTTTATGTTACACTGTGAAGAAAGGCACTTTTTGGATTTCAAAAATTTTCTGTGTTTAGATATACGCTACCTTCCTTTTACAAACAATATCTAATATCCTTTGCAATCAGTTAGATTTTTAGTTCATATTAATATGAAGAAGAATATCGCCCAACAAGATCAAACATGTTTTGGAATTTTAGTTGTTTTTAAGTCCCCTAAATTGGTAGAAATTGACAATGACAATAATGACAATCATGTGTAATTCTAAAGACCATCAGATGTTTTTGAAAAATGAAAATTTTGTCTTATTTGCAACGGGCCTACCAACTTCCGGATGCACTTATTTCCACACAAAAACAAAATAAGGACGTCTTTGAAATTAGATCAGTGATATAAAAATGTATGTGTTTTGTATTTGATTATATGTAATTCGTGCCTTTGATGGGTGTACATGGCGGCTACAGCTAAGTCCTGAATCACTATACATACGCTGCCAATACCTTATTGCAGGTATTCCTGATTTATTAACCGCATCTCGAGTGTCTATTATAAAAGAAACTATGGGCATTGATAGGTGCATAGTATTCATTAAAAGCGTTAAGAGGGTCGTGCTATGGCTATCACGTAAATAATGTCCGTGAAAAGCTATTAGCGATTTCAAATGAAGCCCTGAAAAGTGAAAATTAATGAAAACTTTATTTTAAAAAGTATTTTGGGTTTATGTCCTGCTGTCTTAAGAAAATTGACAAGTTGAAAAATAGCATCTTGTTTTAAAATGCCCATGGACACTGTGACGCATGGAATATATTGTGCAGGTCTGTAGTTTGTTCAGCGGATCTACGTCTTCCTAAGGAACATCGGCAGATCTGAAACCATAATGGTGGAAATGTTAGCCAATGAGATCCTATGTCCACCCAAACATTTCCATTTAAACCTATCAAGAACTCCACATTCACACAGTATGTGTTCTGCTCTCTCTGATGCCGGTGAGCACAGTCTACAAACATCCCCAACTGTGATTGTCATCCTCCTTAGATGCCATCTTAGTCCACCGTTTCCTGTATGCAACTCTGCTAAGAATTTTAAGTTCAGCCTGCCATACTTAAGAATCTCAGAATGACGTCTAAATTGCAGTCTCAAGGCAACCAAAACAACTGGACATTATTTCCAAGCGAAAGCCTCTGCAACGTATAGTAGCGATAATTGACTAGTTTAGATGCTCATAGATATTAGCCAATGGCTAATAAAAATAAATAAATACAATTTTTTCTACAACTTTATTTAAAACTACCTTTACTCATCCGGTGTTGCCCGAGAATCTATATTATATATATTAAAAATGGGGTTAACATTACCCTATGTCCGGATCCTATCAGTTTTTGGGCCACCTATTTGTTTTTATAAGGAAAAAGCAAAGACGTTTGAAGTAGATGATGATTGTTGGTAATAACAAATTGCTTAAAAAAAAATACAAGACAAAAATAATATAATAATACAGACAAAAAGGCACCACTTCAGACGTCTCCGGTGTATTTTTGTAAGTTGGATCTATGCTAAAAGCACAAATTTTAATACCAACCAAATCGGTGCGGTCCTTTACGCGTGATTGGCTCATAAACGAACTAAATAAAAAAACTATTTCTTTTGCCAGTTTAATAAATTTGCAATATAAAGTGACAAATTAATTGGCCCGTTTGCCTCAAGCTTACATTTTGAAAAGCAGCATAGCCTATTCCGTTAACTGAATCATTTACGAGTGATTGCCAAACAAACAAACAAACAAACTTATGATATATGTACATATGTATATAAATATGGATGTGAAAAATGTATAGGGTCCGCCAAATAATTTTTTTTTTGAAAATGCTATAAAAAAAAACTACTGAATACTTTCTCAAATTTCTTTTTTTATTTGAAAGTACAATCCTTCCGGTTAATAATGGAAAATAATTCCATTCAAATGGCTGCCTTGGCTGGCCATGCAGTGGCCTACACGATCGGTCCAATTTTTAAGCACATTATCGATTGTGTGCAGCTGTATTTCACCAATGGCTTCACGAATATTGTCCCTTAAAGTGTCAATTGTCTCTGGCTTGTTGGCGTAACACTTTTCTTTGACGGCACCCCACAAATAATAGTCCAACGATGTCAAATCGCAGCTCCGAGGTGGCCAAACGACATCAGCTCTGCGGCTGATAATGCGATCTTCAAAAACAGGGCGCAAAACATCGAGTGGTAGCTTCGTCCTGTTGAAACCAAATGTTGCTAATATCCTTCTCTTCAATTTTTGTGAACAAAAATTCGTTTAACATTGCCCGATAACGATCGCAATTGAGTGTAACGGCCACTCCTTGCTCATTTTCGAAGAAAAATGGTCCAATTATGACTCTGGACCAAAATCCGCACCAAGCAATGACTCGTCTTGGGTGTATCGGCTTTTCAAGGTATGCGTGCGGGTTTTCTGTGCCCCAAATACGACAATTTTGCTTGTTTACATACCCGCCAAGACCAAAATGAGCTTCATCTGAAAAGATAATTTTTTCTGGCAAAATCGGCATCTTCTGTAAGTCGATCGCAAGCCAAGATTCCCAGCGTTGTTCAAGCGTATACACAACCAAATTCGTTCAGCGGAAGGATAAAACTAATTATCTGTCAAATCAGACATGAGCTAAGTGTTACCATTCACGAAATAAGCACTAGTTGCAAAAAACGTTAGATGGCGGACCCTTTATAAAACTGAAAATTATGTGCATTTATATATTACATTAGAATTTTTATTGAAATTCGTTCCATTGACAGTTTGACTCTTATGCTGCTAGGTTTAAAAGTGATATCTAGCTTGTCACCTAACCAATTGTTTTTACTTTAGATTTAAAGAAAACAATTTAGTGCATGATTACCTTATTTATCTCATCTAAATACAACTAAAAAAATATATGTCAAAAAACAATTAAAAATTTTAGCTGATTTTTAGCTGAAAACAAATTTTTTTAGCTATTTTTAGCTGGCCACACTGGTAACGATTCTAATTCGACTTTAGGGGGGTTTACACAATAACACAAGTCTTACGACATGTCAAGTTTTTGTGTAGAAGAGAACGGATAGTCTCGTGTAAACTCAATATGTAAAGAGAGCGTACGACATTGAGAGAAAATACGTACGAAAATTTAGCAGTCGTACGGTACTCTTTATGTTTTGAAATTTTTTATAAACCATCACACTTCATTAGGTCAGGGTTGCATTTTTATGTAAACAAATAAAATAAACAAAGAAACAAGCAATTTTATTCGATTGCATTATTGGTTTCTTTGTTTTGGTTTTGAACGTATCTTGTAAACGTTAAAAAAATTTGACATAAGAATTGTACTCTCATGTTTAAAATACGGATGGAATTTTATAACATTTCTCTCTGATTTTACGTACGTAAAGTATTATCGTCTAAAATAGACTTTAGCAGCATTTTTTGATTTATTATTTTCTAATCGTTTATACACAGAATTATTTTGCAATATATTTGTGGTGCAGAGTATTAAAAAGTCTTTAAAAAGCCCATTAAATAAAAAGAGCGTATAAATTTCATTTTCTGTTCTAATAGAAAATTATATACCGCGTATTTCTTTGCAGACCCTTAATAGCTCTATTTGTATGCAATAAAACTTACAGCGTGAAATCATTTGATTTTTGTGTTTAGCCATTTAATTTTTCATGTTTTTCTTTTACAGAAATATGTATGTTATGTTGTTTTATGTGATTTATTGTGTTTGTTTTTATAAAATTTACATTTTTAAACATTTGTTTGTATTCCTGGAATTATTTTTAACTTCCCATGTACAGCCAGACAAACGTACAGATTTATTCATGTCGCTTACTTCAAATTGGTATTGACAGAATGACCTTTTGCGTAGTAAAGCGCGGCGGCGATTTAAATGTCTGGCTTAAAATAGACCACAAACGAAAAAGAAAGATAAAAAGAAACAAAAAGAATATAAAATGAAGTGAAACGAAATAAAATTTAAGTCAAAAGATAAAAATAACAGAAATTTCTCTGTAAAAGATAGCATAACAAAACCTTAGTATATATATGTATAAAATAAGTCTATAAAATGCGCCAACCGATATTATTTTGGTGAAGTCAATACCAAGGTTTTTATGTATATGCGTTTTTTGTAGGTCTATTGATTCGCGAGTTATTGACGTTGGAGTGAATCCCTTTGTATTGCACAAGTTTTAAAAGACTTAAAATTTTTAAAACATAGGGCAAAAATAGGATTTTTCAGACGCCTACGAAGTAAAATATCAGTCAGTACATCAATAAATATTTACAACACAATAATCAAGCCACATTTGGAATATGGATCAACGATATTATATTCATACTGTTCTGATCAACAAGTAATAGCAAAACTGCAGAAATTACAAAATAAGGCGAAGCGTGCAATACTGATAGTAAATAGATTAACATCAACAAGATGGATGTTAGAGTGTTTAAAATGGTTAAATGTGTAAAGGTAGGATCACACGTAATGTACCAATAATTTGTGTTTTTTTATATGCCAATAGTGTGATTATATAATTAATTGGCTCATATGGCAACTCAGAATATTATTGTGCTTATTTATCCCACTAAAATGCAACCCTGGTGCGACAATCGTGTGAAGGCTTTATCGGCAATCATGCACCAATGTAAATGCCAAAAATACACCAATATTTATTGTATTTTTGTGGGGCAATTGAAGAAGACAATAATCATCGATTTTTATTTGTAAACTGATTTCTTTCTGAAAAAAAGCAAGTGCTTATACGGTATTTATAATTGTCATCCCTTAAAATATGCACTTTTTAAATTATTTATGTATATGTAAATTGCATTACAAACTTCCACCATTTCTTTTTTTCATTATTTTTACTTTTTTTTTATCAAGCGCTCACCTGATATTCAAAGTCGATGCAATTTATATTTTTGATAAAATAAATCATCTTTACTTTAGAGAATTAAATATAATTTGTTATTACATGCAAATTTAAATAAATATGAATTAATTTGTTTTAATTTATTGAAATGTTTTCTCAAATGCACCATCAATGGCCCTCCTTGTGAGCCAATCTCTGACCCACACACTTTTACTTCTCTTTTTCTTGTATTTCCTTTTATTTATTTGTTCACTAAATGACCTCAATATAAATAAAGAGGACGCTATTTTCCTTTTCTCAAAGAACGAACCATTTTAAACACTGGAAAAAAAATAATGAATTTAATTTACCACAACAGCTGATTCATAAAGTTGCCGTAAACTAGAACAATCGTATGACAGCGTTGGGACGATTATTGTCAATATATCGTTTCGCGCCATCTTGTGACAGTAAATTTTGTATAAAATAAGACAACCGTGTGAATACAGAGTTTTTGATTGGGACAATTTTATTATTGTGCGCTAGTTTGTCACAATAAAATTTGTATCAGATTGGTGTATTTGAGTCAAACGTGTGATCCCAGCTTAAGAAAGCTTACAGGTAAACCATAAATTTTATACAGAAAATTAAAATTGGAGATGCACCAGGCTATCTAGTAAAACAACTGCAATATGTTGGGGAGGTTCAACCATACAGGTTAAGAATCGCCATGGACTTTAGGATTCCACAGGCAAACACAAGTGCTAAACAGAAAACTTTATTTTTTAAAGGGCTGAATCCGGACATTAACTAGAGCTCATATATTTGTATTATAATTTTAACTGATTTGTAATTTAAAACTATTAATAATACTACTTACCATCAATAAAAAAAAATTGAAGTCTTGTATGACTTGGAAAATATTTTTAAAACTGTGTAAAGGGTGTGTGGCTTCACTACTGTTCAACTGGGCGATGTCACGCCCATATAAGTAATACAGTAAGAGTCTCTAAATTTGGTGCAAGGAAATTTTTGATCAATACAAATCAGCAGTCAAGAACTAAGCCGAATTGGATTAGTGCGAGTAGCACCTCCCATACAAAGTAAATATTGATTTTTGTATATCTTTGAGGTTCTACAACCGGTCTAAATAACTTAGTAGTTAATACACAACATCAGTCGAAGTATGGACAAAATTTAATAAGTGGGTGTGGTATCTCCCATACAAATTAATTATTAATTTTTGTTTATCTAGAAAACGATTAGAATGGTGGGTTCTGAATTTGGTCTAAATGACTTTTTAGTAGCAGAGAGTATGGTACCTCCAATAGAAATTAGATGATGGTTTTTGTATATTTTGAGAAAAGTTAGAGTTGAAGTTTCTAAATTTTGAACATAGGACCTTAACAAGCAATTTTAAACTCAGCTGATCTAATGCTAAAGATTTAATTTCTTCCTTTTTTGCGGCTACCATGTAAATAGATTCTAGAAAAGCGTCATTCGAGTGATGTTGTCTTGAGCCTTCCTCAACGAATGCGCAATATAATTTCATTTACTTTGTCGAAGTTTGGTTTTTATATAGTACGTAGTTGATCTATTGTTGCTCATAGTGTACTGGTGCATAAAGTGTTGAGCTACAATAAGATCATGATTTGTCGCAATCACCGCCTTTTGAACACTTCAACTGCATCTATTTGTTAAGTGACAGCGTACCATGCTTAGCACCTATATAGATAGATCGGATTCGGCACTAGCGATAATTGAGTATGGTGTGCTTAGAAATGTATAAAGACCATTATACTTTATTCAGCATTCCAAACTATTTTCTACGCTTGCTGGAAATCATATTTTCCAAGAAGCAGAGAGACCACTACTTCTACTGGTTTCTGTCTAGAATTATAGGTCGCATATTGTCAGCATATTATTATCATATCGACCAGGCACTATTGCAGGACACTGCGACTCATACGATCTATTGTGCAACTTTCGGTCTATAGTTTTCCCAGAAAATCTGCTATCTTCCCAATGAACATCTGCAGATCTGAAACCATAATGGTGAATATATCCTCCAGTAAGACTCTATGTTACTTAAACATTTTTACCTAAGCGCCATCTGTAAACAATCACATTTGTGATAGTCATCCTTTTCAGATGCGCTCTTAGTCTACAGTAACCCTCAGAGCGACGACCTAGAGTAATACAGTGCCATTTGAGCAGTCCAGTGTTCCAAGTATATGGTAATTTCCCAATCCTTGATTAGATTAAAAATAAGTGGTGCATCCGCTATTCCCTTACCATCTATTACACAGTGTCTAGGTACCTCTGCAGCGCATAGCAGCAGTATTTGACTAGTCTAGATGCCATATGATTCGAGCCAATATATTGTTACAAAAGCCCCAGTCGTTTATTATATAGTTAAAAAGAGAATAAGCAAAAGCCTCAAAAACTGCTATACGTACTGTTTACCAAACGACAATAACAAACAATAACAAACATTGGCAGAAATAACATAAATAAAAAAGAAACGGCCACAACAAATACAGGCAGAAAAGAAAACAAGTAACAAACAAGAACATATAAGAAGTGCTGAAACAAAGAAATGGAGTCTACCTGAAATATCGAGAGATTCGAGAGCTTTTGAAGTGTTGTTTACTCAGCCATATAAAAAGCACTTCGACTCGAACAACAATCAGTTTATTTGCTGTAAGCTCAGCAAACTAGTTTTAGCTTGAATTCAGTGGAAAGAGAGTTTAGCGTGGCTAAACTGTGGTTGAAGAGCTTGTGATCGAACCTAGAAAGATCTATCGAGTAATTGAAAGCTGTAAACAGAAAGTGTAATTAAGAATAGAAATTGTTATTGCTCGTGAAGAGGTTACGCACAGTAGAACAAAAAACTTTGTTACATAAAGAATTATTAATTAAAGAAGGAACACAATGTTAATTTTTTTTAACTGCAATCAACGAACTCATAAATAAATGTTTTTAAAAAGCAAACATGTAACAATATTAATCGTCTTACCTTTAAGCCCACTGTCCAGGTTGATCTCCGCACATATAGTTATGGCAGCATATAGTAATGGCCGTGAAGAAACTTACTGATATTCCCAGCGGGATCGACAAGTCTCGGTTGGGTCTATGAATACCAGCGCCGACACAGACATTCACATATCCAAAGGCATAATATACAGGAACAAATATGGTTTTCCAACCACATTGCATAGAATGGACGAACTACCTGGGGCATTTAGAACCTTTTCAATCAAGTTGGAGGACACTATTGGACATGTTCTAATTGCACCAGTCATATGGAGGTAGGCGAGTCTGTGTACCCTATATTCATGGTTTTCTCTACCTAGCTATCGTCACATAAGCAATTATGTGCCAAACAATATCGGTATACATCCATGTTATCTTTATCGGTGAAAGAGCCCATGTCTTACCGTAGGGAAAGCGACTTGCTCAGAGGGTTCTTATTGCCTTATTCTTCTGCGCCCTAAATATCTAAGAAGGCACAAAAAGCCACTTCCCTAGCGGAGAATGCCTTTTCTATATTATATATTGTCGGTATAAGAACTTATTAATTTTGTTTTTGAAATATATATCCTAAGACCTGATTCAGCTGCACACTTGCTCAGATGCTGAAGTTTTAAAGTTTTTTTTGATTTTTTATGTATGTACAGTGAGCGTCAAAAAAAGTAAACACCCTCATACTTTAGAAATTAGCTTAGATTTCAGACATTTAAGATGCGATGAGTTTCAACGTTTTACATTTTTTAAGACTGTATTTAAGGCTTTACAAAGTCCATAAAAAACAACAAAAAAAAATATACAACTGTTTGCGTCGAACGTTTGTGAATTGGCTGTTTAAAAAACTAAGCAAAAACAATGCATCAACAAAATCATCTTTAGTGATGGAGCCCATTGTCAAATAGGCGGTTATGCAATCAAAACAAAACAAACAAAATCGTTGCATATGTGGCTCACAAAATTCACAAAAAGTCTTCGAAAAACCATTACATCCAAAGAAAGTGACCGGTGGTATGGTGCGGTTTGTGGTTAGGTTAGGCCACCATGGATTCTCTGAGCTACCAAACTATGATAACCAAGTTTTGAAGCCACAATTGGCTTATGTTGACATCAGTGACCTTTGGTTTCAACAGGACGACGCTACAAGTCACACAGTCAGCCAAACAATTCAGTTATTACATGACAAATTTTCCGGTCGCGTAATATCTCGAATTGGCGATGCCAATTGGTCGCCTCATTCTTGTGATATAACGCCGCTGGATTGTTTTCTCTTGGGCCACGTGCACAAACTATAAACAACTGACATCTGAAAGATGAAATTCGGCGCTGCATTGACGAGGTAAGCGAAGCTTTGTTGCAAAATATTGTTCAAAATTTTGTGAAAAGAGCGGACGTCTGCCGACGTGCTAGAGGTAGATATATCTCCGACAACATATTTCATTATTAATTCCCTTATTTTTATTTTATATTGATATAAATAAAACTCAATTTGTCAAAAAAAGTGTTTTTAAGCCAATTTACTCCCTCGAATTAGCCCAACATTTATAAGCTAAATTCTGAAGTATGAGGGTATTTAATTTTTTTCACATTCACTGTAGGTATGTATTTCAAAATATTTAAACAAATATTTTGCTGACATCAGCAATTTCTTTTTAATTTTAATCACATTTATCAAAAATACAAATTAGTAGACCGAAAAATATTTATTTTCTTATGAAATTAGTGTAAGAAATTAGAAATAATTTAAATATAAAATTAAATAATTTATTATTTTTAATTAAACAGTAGAATTGTTGAACAAACAACCTAAAAGCTGGCAATGAATTTCTAGAGATAATTTTTTTTTAACACATGCCTAAAAGCAGACAAAATTATACATTTCGTGGAACCAAACTAAATATGCTAAAAAATATTATCTTATACAATTTGCAACAAACAAACTCTAAAGCATGCTTTGAGGCTTAAGTCAAAAGAAATATGGTTCTATTTTTTTTTAACAAAATCTAGTGAGATTAAATGCTGAATTATTTCTTGTATTGTTAGTGAATTAATTTTTACTCAAATGCATTTAAGCTCTTCAACGCAAAGAGTACAGTTGTTCGTTTAGTTTGAAAATATTTTATAGAAGGACTGGTTTATTATATAAATTGTATGCCATTTTTTTCTAATATTTTTGTTTTGCCTAAAATTATACTTTACTTATCATATTTTGTAAAATCACTAAATTTTGTAAATCATTAAAGGATTTACTGGCATTAAGATGATTTTCGTGGAAAAGAAATTTATCGTCTTTAGTTAGTTTTTCTTTATATTTAATTCAATGAAGAGAATAATAATAAAAAATAAAAAAAAAACTGTAAAAGAAATAACATTTCATTGCTACAGCTGACAGATGACTTAAGAATTTTTCAAATTAACAAAATATCTCATGCTGAAGTTGAACATATTTCTTGTTTGTTTTCTTCATATTAAATAAGAGTAGAATTAAAGTGAAAATGTTGATTAAAAATTGAAACTTAAATTTGCTGCAGGAAAAAATAAAGAAAAATTAAGCATTTTAGTAGGCATGCGAACTAAACATATGCCTGTAGAAGAAATGATGAATAAACATATCCATTTAACATCTTTATTCTTAGCTATGGTGGATAACGTAGTAACTAAAGTGCTTATATTTAAAATCTGTAGGTTTCAGTACTGGTGCCGGTTCTTGTAAGGATGAAGATAGCTATTTAGAGGGGAACCTAGGCCACCGCTTGTGTTGTATGTTTGTACTCTAGCCACTATGTCAGACACTCCCGGATACTTATACCAACAATATATAATACTCGTATAGAAAAGGCATTCTCTGCTAGAGAAGTGTCTTCTTAGATATTTAGTGCGCCTTTGACAATACAGGCTTTCACTCCATTGCTAGGTCATTGAAAGGAAAAGGAATGAAGAAATCAATTATAGCTTGGATTCGTTCCATGCTTAAGAACAGGACCATCAGCTCGTCTTTTGTTGAGGTGGAAACCACTGTGATGGCTTTAAAAGGATGCCCTCAGGTTGGAGTACCTTCTCCATGATAGGGGTGTCATTGTAATTGGTTATGCTAATGACCTTGTTAAAATAAGAGGTTTGCAAAAATTAACGCAAGATTTTAACACAATTTTTAGTCTTTTCATTGTTATTTTTTATTGAACTCTTATAGAAAAACACATCGGGCAAATGGCCCCCACGGCTTTGCATACTCATACGCAGTCGTTTGTCCAAATTTTTCATGATCATTTGGAGCTAAATTTCGTTAATGCAGCCTTGAATCTCCTCCTTTAGTGCACGGTTGTTTATGGGCTTGTTTACAGAGGCTTGTGATTTCAAGTAACCACATAAAAAGAAATCATACGATCTAGAGGGTCAATACTGATTACCGAAACGATAGAGTATGAGACGTAGAAATGTCATATGTCATCGATGCACAAATTGTTGTTGTTTCTTTTGCGTTCCATTAACAAAATAATAGAAGTACGTACATATCTACTTAAAGGCGTATGTCTTTTCCAGCTTATTCTCTTTATCGTGATATTGCTCTTCACTAGCAATTTCTGAAAGAAAGCAAGAATAACTTACATTTTCTTATGGATTTATAATAAATCCACTGCTGATTTTTGTGCTGAAAAGTAAGTCTATGGCAGTGCAATATCTTTATAAATATATAGTCTTTGCCTAAACTGTCAGCTGTCGTTATTTGCATTATTTAGAAACTAAAAAATGTTTTTTCAAAGCATTTAATGCTAAAACTTGTTTAAAAAATGGCATTATGCTGCTTCTAATAAGTGAGTATTCGTTCCGGTAAAACTAAAAATTTCCACAAATAACAATATTTCTTATGTATAACCACCACGCACACACACACACTGCTTGTGTAAAGAGCTCATATTACCCTAGAGCGTATACTTAATAATTATTTCTACAAACAGTGATTATTAGTCATACGCTTAGGAAAAAATGAGACTATTTTTTAGCAGTTTATTAACTCAGAGATATACCAAGACTTGTCAAATTAGCATGAGTAGACAAAATTTTGATATTTAAGTAAATTGCAATATGTAGACCACAACTAGAACTACTTTCTAATTTGAACGAATATATGTACTTACGAGTATTTAAAAACAATTCTGAAAAATTCTGAAAAATTTGTTTTTACAGTGTTTTATAGTGTGTTTTGAAATAATTTTCTAACAACAAATACCTGACAAGGATAATTGTACTCATAATTTAAGTGTTAAAGTAATGAAAGTGTTAACGAACGCAGTGTGGCGTGAGCAGGAAATGTGTTTTCTTTTATGAAGTGTTACAACGTTACTCAATTACAACAGGAAATAGTTCCTTTAGTAGACTTTAATGAAAAAGAAAATATTTACTTTTATTATTTATTTAACAAAAGAATATAAAAATAAAAAACTTCCTTTGAAAAGTGAAGTAAGAAATAGGAAATCAGTTAATGGGCGACAGACAAGCGGCAGAAGTAATGAATGCTGCTTAAGCATTAAAATCCTTAAACAAATTTTTACTTGATATGTAAAGAGAAAATATTTTCTATGCTATATACGGCACACTGGGTAACAATTCTAATGTAAAGACAAAATTTAAAAAAAGAGATTCTCAGAAAAAGAAAAAAAAAAACGTTTGAATTTATAAAATTCATAGAATAGTTTTTGTTGCTTACGGTTCAGCATATTTCAAAGTTTGACGTTTAACTTAAGTAAACTTGGTTTACTAATTTCTTTGCACTAAAACAACTCGAAGTTAGGATAAGGCGGATGGCGCGTGGCATCCTGTCAACTGTTTATTGGGTTCCTGATCTTTTAGATTACGGCGTTCCACGAACCTGTTTTAATGTAAAGATTCTTCTCTGTTTGTCTGATGAAACTTCTGTGCAATGGGCAAGTACTATTAAAATGGATTGTGGGAGAGAGTAGTGCTTATGGATTTTTGATTTAAATTTACTCATGTCTTAAGTGGCAGAGCAAACTTTCACTGGAAGATTGTTCAACAAACGAACAGTGCAACTAAAGAACGAATTCACCCTATAACGCGTTGTACGGTTCGCTGGACAATCAACTACAAAGTGATAAATTAGGAATTAATTCTTTTATTTCGTCAGAACACATTCATTTATAGTAGCGATAGAACAACAAAACACACGCCACATCGCCTTCGGCATCTTCTGTACGCGGTCGAGAACCTCTAAAATAGAGTTTGAAGCACCGGCTACACCTGAGGGATGTATACCATTTTGGGTAGGATATAGGTCTTGTAAATATTAAGGAGGTTGGATGGACTGTCTTAAAAAACCTAGGTGATCGTTCCAACGAAAGTCACAGTGAATTCTCATGCCCAGAACATCAAGAGCATCTGATTCCCAAATATTCACATTACCCATGGACACAGATGACTACACACCACAATGTCTGTGTGGTACAGAACAACACTGAGACTTGACTGTATTAAAATCGACCCTGTAAGCACGACCCCACTCGGAGATTTTCACCAGGTTACTTACGAGTGTGTCGTTCATATACACCCTTCGCGCCCCAATCTCCAAGAGTCTCGGCTTACGACGAAAGGAATATGAATGACAAATGCCGCTGCCATTTGCAAAAGAGTAGATAGGATTAGAAGTTAGAAAAATAAAATCGTTAAGAAATATAAGAAAAAGAGTAAGAGAAAGAACAGAGCCTTGAGGTAGCCCTGAGTTTATCCTGAATTCGTCTAAATCGAGAGAAGTGTCTACCAACAGTAAAAGCATAAGTTTCGAAATAAAAGCCTTATGCCAAACTCTATCAAACGCCTTGGAGATATCTAGAGCCACAATCTTACACTAGCCAAGGCCATAAATGAACGTGGAACAGGTTCAGCTCTGAAAGGAAAGCCAACAGGTCACCAGCAGAACGGCCCTTGCGGAAACCGTACTAGCGCTCGTTTAGCAAATCATTAGGCTCCAAATACCTCATAAGATGGTGATTAATCTTCCAGAATAATAGAGAGTGTCGAACAAACTGTTATTTGGCGGTAGTTTTCAAGATTACTAGCCTCGGCCTTTTTATGGATTGGCGTAACAGTAGCAACAGGATGGAAAAATACCAGGGTAATTTGTGACGCACTTAAAAGGTAAGCTAATGGATGCGCAAGTGTCGAAGAGCACTGCTTCAGGACCAGTGCTGAACTGGCTAGAGCTAGAGCCAGGCTTCGCTTTATGTGGTTTAGAAGTAGACATATAACTAATAAAGGGAATAAATTGCGTATTGCTTGACGGAGAGTGGACGACTGGTGGATTCGTATATTGCCGATTTTGTGAATTATTTCTTTATTCATGCCATGATCATAAGCATTGTGATCACTTGCTAAAGGTGAAGTAATAATTTTTTTTGTGTATTGCAGACGGTGCTAGTGCGTGATCTGCTGATAATTTGTCACAGTGGATTGTAGATTTGGAACTCAGGAAGAGAGATTGAGTATTCCCTTCCGCAATGTTGTCATAACGATGATGATGAAAAAAAGATATTTTTTCACTTTCTGTGTTACTGCCTAACGCTGGGAAATTATCAGGGATGGCATAAACTCGAGTGTTTTTAAGCCCAGCCTATCACGTTTGATTGGGTTTTTTGATGGTTTTTTTTTGGATTTTATTGGGTTCTATAAGGCTTCCAAATTTCAGTCATTCCGACAATATTTTTTTCTTTGTTACTACAATAACGATATTTTAGGATTTATAATACAATTTTGGACTCTTGGTAGGAGCCAGGCGGATTTGTGTACTATGAGCTGGTAAAACCCTGTGATCGAGACTGACTGTAATTACTTCGTTTGAACCGCGCATTTTGAAAGAAACTGCCGGCATATAAAAACAGGCACGAGTAAGTTATTATTTTGCATGGCAATGATCGGAATCACGTCACAAAAAATGCCCAACAATTGCCAGAAATGATCAAATGCCGCAATTGCCGTTTTCCTCAAACATTGCTTCTTCTGACTTTTGGCTGATTTGACGAGTACAATGTCTTTTCACATGTCATTGAATCCCTTTTTTTAAGAAATCTAAATTCGACTTCAAAGTTGGATTGCCTCAAAAACGAAAAGTTTTTCTGAGACATGATTCAGACATTGTCTCAGAGACAGCAGTGGTTTGTTAGATTTTATTTGAAAAATTTGAAAAAAAGTACGAACCGAATTAATGTGTTCTCCCAATATTTAAATTTTAATCATTTTTGTTCTCAATAAATTACGAAAACCTTTAAATAAATAAACCCAAGCGGGTTATTTTAAATATAAAACCTAATAAATCCTGGGTGGGTTTAAAACCTGAGTGAATTTAATTGCGTTACATAGTTGGTTGCCCAACCTGGAAATTACTGCCACAGTTTTCTAAGCTTACGCTGCTTTGTAAATCTCTTAGAATACTAGTTCGGAAGATCGAAGTTCACATTTTAAGGCCAGCGGATGATTTTTTCGTCTCGATTATTGTGATTTAATGTCTTTTTATTTTTGTCAAACTAACTTCTAATTTACCTTCGGCCTTGGGATATATGGCGATCAATGTGGACTTCCTATGACGTCTCTAATTCTCATATTGGTATCACAATGGCTTCATGATTTTTTCAACTCCAATAAACTTAAACAACACGCCGAAGAGGTAATGTTATCCATAAAAAAGTAGTGTCTCAGTTGGGGTATCTTAACGTGCGTATCGTCAGGAGTATCGCGTGAAAGCAACAGCGTTCGACAGCACTTAATGTCGTTTGTAGACGAATTTTGTTGAGCATGACATGATAAAAGGGAATTGAGCCTCTAAATTTTTCAAATTTTAAGAAGCATAAGAGAAATTCTGGCTGCTCTAAGGGATTCAATCTTATGAAACTTAATTTTATAGGCAAGCACTTTGACCACCACTCTGCCCCCATTGATATACTATACCATTGGATATGTTGAAAAATATAATGAAAAAACGCTACGAATAAAAACGTATTTTGATTTGGTGTTATTGGCTTAATATACGCCACACCTTTTTATGACTTTAATTTCCTTTTTAACGCATCTCTTAAGCAAGTAACACTTGGTCTTTTTCTCACTCTCTCTCTATCACTGTGTAACTGCTTTAGAAATAAATGAATTTCCTCTTACTTGACTTTGGCTTAATAATAAATATTTTTTTGGTAGAGTATGGGTGTTGGCAGCGTTTGCTTATTATGAGAGCATTAAAGAGATTTCAGTTTTAGACGAGTAACTGCTTTGGAATTGACGAGAAGGACTTAAAGAAAGTGGAGGTGAAAATATGAAGAAAATGTTTTAGAGACTCCTCTTCAAAATGAAGTTTTTTGTCGTTGTTGTTGTAACACTTAAAGGCACATGTGAAGATTTATTCATTATGTTGACACAGAACAAAAGAAAAGAATTCCATTCATAAAGAAGGAAAATGACATTGTTTAGAGGACAACAACTTGTTAAATCATAATTAGTCAGGAAAATTGTTAATTTGCTTTACTTTTGCTGTTGGTTATGCTGGAAAATTTTTAAAAAGCTTGTTGTTGAAAAGCCAAAGTAAGTGCTAAACAAAACTTACGTAAACTTATATACATATAAAAATTAATGTGTGTTTGTATGTTTGTTGGTTTCGTTGTTTGTGCTCTATGGACAGCTAAGCAGCTGAACCGATTTTCTTGGAATTTTTACAGTATCTTTCTGCACAACTGGAAGGAACTATAGGCTATAGCAAAATCAAAAATTACAATTGGGCGATGCCACGCCCATACAAAATAAATAATTATTTATTTGTACCTTCAAAATGGTAACAGTAAGAGTCCCTATATTTGACCCAAACAGATTCACATTCAAAGAAAATCATCAGTCAAAAAGAGGGCGTGGTACCTGACATACAAGGTAAATGTTGATTTCATTATATCTTAAGAACGCCTACAGACTTAAAATTAATTACAAAACATCAGCAAAGAAGTGGGCGGAATTGGACAAGTGGGCGTGGTACCTCCAATACAAGCTAGATATTGATTTCATTATATCTCGAGAACGGTTAAGGGTTAAATTTCAGTATTTGGTCTGAATGACAACGTTGTCAATTCTAATCATCACGCAAAGCGTGGGCGGAATTGCACAAGTGAGCGTGGTAGCTCCCATATAAAGTAAATATTAATTTTTGTATATCTTGAGAACGCTTACAGCTAAAGTTTAAACATTTGGTCTGATTGACTTAAAATTAATTACAAAATACCAGGAAAGAAGTGTGTGCAATTGAGCAAGTGGTTGTTATACCTCCAATACAAGCTATCGGGTCCGCCATCTAACGTTTTTTTTTCAACTAGTGCTTATTTCGTGAATAGTAACACTTAGTTCATGTCTGATTTGACAGATAATTAGTTTTATCCTTCTGCTGAATGAATACGGTTGTGTATACGCTTAAAAAACACTGGGAAATATTGCGATATTACTTTGAAAATCATGGAAATGTTGCAGAATGTGTGGGATGTGTTCATATGAAGCTCATTTTGATCTTGGCGGGTATGTAAATAAGCAAAATTGTCGCATTTGGGGCACAGAAAACTCGCACGCATACATTGAAAAGCCGATACACCCAAGACGACTCACTGTTTCGTGCGGATTTTGGTCCAGAGGCATAAGTGGGCCATTTTTCTTCGAAAATAAGAAAGGAGTGGCCATTACAGTCAATGGCTATCGTTATCGGGCTATGTTGAACGAATTTTTGTTCAGAAAAATTGATTTCAACAGGACGGCACTACGTGTCACACAGCCGAAGCTACACTCGATGTTTTGCGCCCTGTTTTGAAGATCGCATTATCAGCCGCAGAGCTGATGTCGTTTGGCCACCTCGGAGCTGCGATTTGACACCTTTGGACTACTGTTTGTGTAGTGCCGTCAAAGATACGAGTATGTATTATGGCAACAAGCCAGAGACAACTGACGCTTTAAACCACAATATTCGAGAAGCCAGTGGTGAAATATAGCTGCTCACAATCGATAATGCGCCTAAAAATTGGACCGAGCGTGTAGGCTACTGCATGGAGAGCCGAGGCAGCCATTTGAATGAAATTATTTTCCATTATTAACCGGAAGAATTGTACTTTCAAATAAAAAAAGAAATTTGAGAAAATATTCAGTCGTTTTTTTATAGCATTTTCAAAAAAATATATATATTTGGCGGACCCTTTAGATATTGATTTCATATTTCATACCTCGAGAGCGGTTAAAGATTAAGTTTCAGTATTTGGTGTGAATGACAACATAATCAATTCTAATTATCACGCAAAGCGGTTGGCGGAATTGCACAAGTGGGCGTGGTACCTCCCATATAAAGTAAATATTAATTTCTGTATATCTTGAAAACGGCAATAGTAGAAGCTTTTAAATTAGGTTCAAACAACGTCGTGAACAATACACATCATCAGTCAGTAACTGGGTAAGAATGGATAAGTGGGCGTGGTACCTTCTATTTTTACAAAAAAATTGATTTTGTGTATGTGGAGAACAACAACTAATAAAGCATCAGTCAAAAATCGAGAATTGCAGAAATTTCTATGGATAAAAGCTGTCTATATACGTATCCTAAAGAGTGGTCCAGCCAAAACGCATGACGGTAATTGTAATTAAGACAAAACGATTTCAGAGAATTATCTTAATAATTTTTATTATGATGCAAGAATCTCTGAAAATTTTGTGTGAAGTAAAATATTGGCCAAAAGCTAGCCTTGGCTATGGTGGCATACCTCTATCCGTCGGTCTATATTTTCAGTGATTTTGAAACATTATTTTTTCCTCCGTCACTTCTCTAGGGAGCACATTGGCTTTCCACAAAGCATCCGTTGCTCTGTTTCAGTTTCTTTAATCAATTTGTCTTTTAAGCTAAGTAGATGATTTATCCACTGTAGCTTCCTCTATATGATTTTGCGTGGTGGTGAAGATCCTTGCTAATTGGTGCTTATCTTTACTTTTAGTATTGTAATTTTTTTTCCCAGTAGGTGACATGTTTTTCTGATCATTAGTCTGATGTTTGTCGTCATCGCCACAGGTACGTGGAGAGGTCAAAGAAGCTTCTTTTTTATTTTTAGATGGCGTTGTATGGAGGGAAGTTGAAGCCTCTCTATTAAATATTAGAAACCAAATTAAATTTTTTCGTTATGTTCTCTTCTGTGGTTCGAACCTGGGTCGTTTGTGTTGTTATGCGTGCGCTATAACCACTACACCATGTCAGGCTCTGAGACATAATTGAGGTTGAATGTTGTTAATATGCCGAATTACATTATCCTTTACCTCTTAAAATCTTCTTCAATTATTGAGGCAACATTTTTCCTTTAAATATCCCTAAAGAAAGATGATCAAGGGTGTCAAATCAGAAGATCGTGGCGTCCAATTAACAACGTCACGCAAAAGAGTCATTGTTTCGTTGGCTGTCAACCTCATATCCTCAATTTCTGGCCACAAGAAGTTATCATCTCGTGATAGCAAACATCATTCGCGGTAACTGCTTGCTCGACCTTATTTTTGAAGAAGTACGACACGATGACGCCGTCAGCTCTTAAACCGAGGCAGACAGTCACTCTTTGTATATGCATTGGCTTTTGCAAAAATCAAGAACAGCATTGTGGACACATTTGCTCGGTTATGCAATTTTATTTGAAAATAATTAAGATGGGATTAGCGAAGCACATCGGGTTTTAGCTAGCTATTGCATAATTGTTGTTCTTTTTTTTTCACTGTAAAAAAGTTCATTTGATTTTCCCATTTATGGTTACATAACATTATCTTTTAAGCTCCTTTTAAAAAAACTTCATCCAAAGGATTCTCTGTCTCTACTACCACAGCCTTTATGGTTATTATTTCTCTTCAAATTCGTTACCCTCTTTATCAAATAAATTTGACAAGACATTTATTTGTATTAAAAGAGAATTTTGACTTAAGCATGTGTATACGTTATATGTTCATAATTGTTGTTGTTTGGGGGGCATTATTTTCCAACCCTATTATAATACAATTTTTTGAAAAGTAATGTCTATCAAATAATATTTTCATATTTAGTTCTTTCAATTTCTTTCAGAAAATTTTTAACTGATGCTTTTGATGGCTTACACATGCTCACAGCTGGATAGCTGAATGGATATTGACACCAATATTTAAAATTAACAATTGAAATACGAAACAGAATAAATTTAAAGGTATGAACATAAATGTACACAATATATACAAGAGTGATCATACTCTAATGAAAGGCTTAACAAAATTTAAACAGTCAGTAATCGGCACAAATTTAAACAAATTTATACTTTACTAGCCAAGAACCGGCGTGCTTCGCTGCCACCTTTTTAATTATTATTTTAAATGCTATCTTAGTTACATGTTTTACCCTTTTTTTCCCCTTTCGCCCCCTTCCGGTCCGAATACAATCATTTACGATAGCTTATAGTCCCTTCCAGAAGGACACTGTAGGTTCTGCTTTCTAGTTGTCCACTTAAAAGATCGCACGTTTATTAGTTGACCGGTTTTAATCGCTATTTTTGATTTTGTCGAATAGGGGTTTTTAAAACGTTCATTTTTCGAATACCGAATAAACCGGTTATTTTAACACGTATAACTGTATAAAATTTGTTTACGTTTTTATATTTTTTATTGCACATATGCTCATCGTTCAAGTATTTTTCTAAATTTAATATACATCCGAGTAGGAACAGAGTGCTCGAATTGAATTCGTTCGTAAAAAACGATTCTTACTGAGAACCGAATTTTAAGAGAATTTAATATACGACTCGTGCGCAGAATCAAAAACAAAAGAATTTAAAAATTAAAATCGGAATACAAAACGAGTCGAAGAGCTTTGATGCTTTCGAGTTGAAAACGAGCAATTCTTTTTAGTAGATGTTATCCGTGTAATATAAAACATGCACATGTGTGCTACTTATTGGTCGCTACACTAAAAATATACAAAACTACACACATAGGAATGCATGGTATTACGCACTTAATCTTACACAAACAACATTTTTTTTATTATATAAGACCAGCACATAGGGGATGGCCCCTACTCATGCAGTGCATTGTGCTGGTACTAGGAAAATAGGTTATTGGAAAGAGGACAGAGGGAGTAGTGTTTATGGACGTTAGATTTAAATTTACTCATGTCGTAAGTGGCAGGAAATACTTTCGCTGGAAGATTATTCCACAACCGAACAGTGCGACCAAAGAACGAATTCTCCCTATAATGCGTTGTGCGATTTACTGGACAATCAACTACAAAGGGATACGCCCTACGAGAAATACGAGTACTACGTAAAAATATATGATTTTTGGGAATTAATTCCTTAATTTCGTTAGAACACATTCCGTTATAGTACCGATAGAACAATGAAACACACGCCACATTGCGACAGTGCTCCAATGAATCGATAGAGTTGATTACCCTACCGTCATTGATGAGCATCTTCGCACTCTCCTGTACGCGGTCGAGAAGCTCCAAAATAGACTTTGAAGCACCGGCCCATACATGAGAGTTGTATTCCATTTTGGGACGAATATAGGTCTTGTAAATATTAAGGAGATCAGATGGGGTGAAGTATTTCTTGCACTGTCTCAAAAAACCAAGGCACTTGAATGCTTCTTTCGACACTTGAAATATGTGATCATTCCAACGAACGTCACAGTGAATTCTCATGCCCAGAACATCAAGAGCATCTGATTCCTCAATATCCACATTACCCATTGACACAGGTGACAGCACACCACCACGCCTGTGTGCTAAAAAACAACATTGAGTCTTACGTGCATTAAAATCGACCCTGTTCGCACGACCCCACTCGGAGACTTTCACCAGGTCACTTGTGAGTGTGACGTTCATATTCATCCTTCTTACCCCAACCTCCAAGAGGCTCGGTCTACGATCAAAAGAATATGAGTGACAAATGTTGCTGTCATCCGCAAAAGAGTAGATAGGATTAGAAGTGAGAAGAAGAAAGTCGTTAAGAAATATTAAAAACAGAGTAGGAGAAAGAACAGAGCCTTGCGGTACCCCTGAGTTTACCCTGAACTCGTCGGATGAGACTCCATCTATAACCACTCTTATAGAGCGATCTCTGAGAGAGCTCGATATAAATCGAGAGAAGTGACTACCGACACGAAAAGCATTAAGTTTCGCAATGAGAGCCTCGTGCCAAACTCTATCAAACGCCTTTGAGATATCCAGAGCCACAACCTTACTCTCGCCAAAACCATGAATGGACTTGTTCCACTTCTCCGAGAGCAACGCCAGCAAGTCACCAGTAGAACGGCCCTTTCGGAAACCGTACTGACGATCGCTAATTAAATCGTTGGACTTCAGATATCGCACAAGGTGGTAATTAATCGTACTATCCATAACCTTGGAGAGTGTGGAACAAACTGCTATTGGACGGTAGTTCTCAGGGTTACTAGCCTCTCCCTTTTTGGGGATTGGCGTTACATTAGCAGCCTTCCAGCAAGATGGAAAAATACCGGCGCGATATGGCGCACTGAAAAAGTGAGCTAATGGACGCGCAAGCGTCGAAAAGCACTGCTTCAGGACCAGTGCTGGTATGCCATTGTCGTTATTTGCATATACAAAATTCGATACTTACTATGAATGCAGGGTGCTACGCCCACTTATACAATTTCGCCCAGTTACTAACTGACAATGTGTATTATTCTCGACGTTGTTAGAACTTAAGTTTGAAACTACAACTGTTACCGTTCTCAAGATATACAAAAATTAATATTTACTTTGTGTGGGAAGTACCCTGATGATTTGTATTGACTATTAAGTCATTCAGACCAAATTCAGAAGCTTTTGTTTTAACCGCTCTCAAGACAAAGAAATTAATATTCAGTTTGTATGGGAGGTACCACGTCCACTTGTTCAATTTTACCTAGTTTTTGACTGAAGATTTGTGTGGACAATGAAGTCAATCAGACACAAATTCTGAAATCTAACTTAATCAATATTTACTTTGTATAGGAGATACCACGCCCACTTTTACAGTTCTGTCCACTTTTTGACTGATGATTTGCATTGACTATGAATCTATTTGGACCAAATATACAGACTCTTACTTTTACCATTTTGAAGATATAGACAAGATATGGTTACTTCCAGACATACAGAGAGATACTGCAAAAATTTCAAGAAAATAGATTCAGCTGCTTATCTGTCTATAAGGAACAAACAAATAAACATACATTCATTATATATATGTAACATGTGTCACGATTTCATATCGATTTGTAAATCTGTTCGCTCATAGGCCAATTGTAATACAATATTTCTGTTTTAAAATTATACATACATTTACCATAGGTAGGATCACATTTACCATAGGTAGGATCACACGATTGTCGTAATGCACCACTAATTAGCCTATTTTATATACCAATCGTGTGATTATACAATTTATTGGTCCATACGGCAACTCACAATATTATTGTGCTTATTTAGCACAATCCAATGCAACTCTGATGATACAATCGTGTGACAGCGTTGGGACAATTTTTGTCAATACGTCGTTTTGCATCATCATGTGACAATAAATTTTGTATAAAATAAAACAACCATGTGAATACAGAATTTCTAGTTGGGACAATTTTATTATTGTGCACTAAGTTGTCACAATAAAAATTGTATCAGATCGGTGTATTTGAGGCAATCATGTGGTCACAGCTTAGTAGATAATAATGCGTGTTTACCCTATATCATCCTACACGTGAGGTTTTACTAAGTCTTGTCATGCTATTACATTACAATTTATTTCGTTATTATTTTTTTAATTTTTTACTTCTCTCATTCAACATTGTATTGATTGCATGATGATATTCGTGTAATACAATACAAGTACATACTGATAGTCAGTCATGCTCGTACTCCAAACTGTCATTAAATATTTTATTTCTACAATTGGGAAACAGGTCAATGATATGTTGAGCACTGTAAGAATAATAAACAAAATTGAACACGAAATAAACGGGTTTGAATTACAATTTTGTATTTTTCTTTTCCAAATGGAATGCATTTCGTTGCCATTTATAGATGAATTATCAGGTCATTTTTAAAACGAAATGTGTAATATGTTGCAAAAGAGTTTTTCAGTAGACTTTAGAATGAAAGTATAAATCGTGTTGTTGAAATCGGAAAAGGAAGGAAATAAATTTAAAATTTTTTATTTATTGATAAACGATTTGGTTTTGATTTTTAATTAAGATAATTGGGTGGTAATAGCTGTTGTTTACAATGTCTTATTATTTATTTATTTATTTAACTTATAGAAGCACTAAAAAGGCCATACATATCATGACACAAACGTTATTTTAGGGGGCAATACAATTAATTAGTTAAAGCCCGGCGTGCTTCGTTACTGCTATCTTTGTTATTATATTATAGGCTATCTTAGTTAAATATTTTACCATCCATTTTCCCAATTTTCTCCCCTTCCTGTCAAAATCCAACTTGTTTTCCATCCAGAAAGACACCGTACGTTCTGATTTTTATCTGTATACAGTCTTCGGACAAACACACACACACAGTTTGATTTCTGAAATTTACCACCACTAACCACCTTATTTTGGCTTAGGTGAATAGATAAAGAGGCTTTAGTAATTGTCATTATCCACATACACAAAATTTAATATTCAGTAAGAATAGAAGGTGCCACGCCCACCTATCCAATCTCGTTCAATTACTGACTGATTATATGTATTGTTGACTATGTTGTTTAAGCCTAATTTAGAAACTTATACTTTAACCGTTTTCAAGATATACAAAAATTAATATTTACTTTGTATGGGCGGTTCCACGCCCACTTGTCCAATTCTGCCCAATTATTTCCCAATGATTTTTAGCGATTTCGGTGTCATTAAAGTCAAATTTAGGAGGAGATACCACGCTCACTTTTTTAATTTCGCCCACTTTTTGCCTCATTTTTTGAGTATGAAGTTAGTCAGACTAAATACTTAGACTTTAGCTTTAACCGTTCTGAAGATATAATGATATCAATATTTGGTTTATAAGGGTGGTACCGCGCCGACTCCCTAATTTCCCTCTGCTTTGGAGTGATGATTTGTAGTAACTATGAAGTCATTTAGACCAAATTCTATAACTTTAGATATAACCGTTCTGAAGACAATAAAATCAATGCTTAGTTTCTATGAGAGGAACCACGCCCACTTGTCCAACTGAGCCCAATTTTTAACTGACGATTTGTATTGATTATGAAGTTAATCAAACCAAATTCCGAAACTTTATCTGTAACCGTTCCCATGATATAATAAAATCAATATTTATTTTGTATGGGAGGTATTACGCTCAGTTGACTAGTTGCATCCATTTTTTGACTGATGATTTGCATTGACTATGAGTCTATATCGGCCAAATATAGAGATTCTTACTGTTACCGTTTTGAAGATATAGACAAATTAACATACGCTTTGTATGGGCGTCGCACCGCCCAGATAGAATTTTTAAACTTTATATAGCCTATTTATCCTTTCAGACACACAGAGAAATATTACAAAAATTTAAAAAAAAACGGTCCAGCCGCTTAGCTGTCTATAAAGGTAGGATCACACGATTGTCGTAATGTACCAATAATTAGTCTATTTTATATGCCAATTGTGTGATTAAACAATTTATTGGCTCATACGGCAACTCACAATATTATTGTGCTTATTTATCACAATCAAATGCAACTCTGGTGCGACAATCGTATGAAAGCTTTAAGAGCAATCATGCACCAATGTAAATGCCAAAAATACACCAATATTTATGGCATTCTTGTGCGGCAATTTAAGCAGACAATAATCACCGATTTGTATTTTTTAATTGATTTCTTTCTGAAAAAACATGTGCTTATACGGTATTTATAATTGTCATCCCTTACAATAAGTATTTTTTAATTATTTACATGTAAATTGCATCACAAATATCCACCATTTTTTTTTCATTATTTGTATTTTTTCTTTTTTTTATCAAGCTGACACACGATAATCAAAGCCTAGTCAATTTTTATTTTTTAGAAACCAAATCGTCTTTATGTGATTAAATTTAATTTGTCATTATATACCAATTTAAATAAACTAGTATTTTAGTCAATTATGTAGTTAAATTTATTGAAATGGTTTCTTACATGCACCAACAATGCCCTTCTTGTGAGCCAATCTGTCACCCACACACTTCTTCTCCGCTTTTTTGGTATTTTTTTATTTATTTTTTTTATTTAACGATATTTTTTTTTTAAAGGAACCATTTTGAACACCATAAAATTAAACAAAACAGCTGATTCACAGGGTTGCCGTAAACTAGAACAATCGTGTGACAGAGTTGGAACAATTATTGTCAATGTATCGTTTCGCGCCATTTTGTGACAATACATTTTGTATTAAGTAAGATCACCGTCTGAATAAAGAATTTTTATTTGGGACAATTTTATTAATGTGAGCTAATTTGTCACAATAAAAATTGTATCAGATTTGTGTATTTGTGGCAATCGTGTGATCCCAGCTGAAGGCACAAACAAGCAGACATTAATTTTATATCAATTACGTGTTACAAATATCAAGTTTATTATTAATTACGTGTTACAAATAATTGATAACTACCACCAATTATGTAAGATTACTAACTAAAACAAAATTTATTGGTAATTGGCATTTAAATATTGCGCATATTTACTGTAGTAATTGTAAAATAAATATTACTGGTAATTATTATATTAATTGCTTGTAATTTTTATTGTAACAATTACTAGTAAATTGTTAATGGATTTACCTGTGACTATAATTTGTAAATGCAAATTACTAATGGCAAAATCTTATTGGATTTGTAATTGGAAATATTTAACATTTACCAGTAATTATAATTACAAATAATATATATATTATAAGTTACCAATTATGTGCAATATGTTATTGCCAATTACTAAACTAGAATTGTATGATTGTAACACAATGTAACCTAAATTGTAATTGAAAACTTTTATTGAAAAAAACGATTACAAGTAATTATGATAATAGCTAAGGGTTATTACAACTACGAGTCATTATAATTATAAAATAAAAATCGCAAATCACCAATAAATAAATGGTATAATTACAAAACTCGAATTGCTAATTACCTGTTAAAAATTGTATAACTGGCAATTATATGAAATAAACTGAATTTAAAGTTTGATTTTAAACATATACTCGTAATTGGTATTCAGTCAATTCAAATTTTGCAGCTAATGAGCTATCAGGAAATGATTTAATAATTTGCACATACGATCAATAGCGTGTTTGTGTGCAAACGCTTTCTCAATTCCAACCGAATTTTAGGTAGTAACGAGGGGCACTAAGAACTATCCCATCAAGGGCTCTACTTAGCATTTTTAACTGCTTAGCAGGAGAGATGGTTGCACTAAACCTAATGAAATTGACGTGGTCAATGAATTGATTTCACTAATGCATAGAGATAAAGTTTGTTACGAATAGGCTAGGATTGTGGGTGCGATAAATTGTAATACCAGAAACTTTGCTATGATGTTTGTGGAGGATATAATACACTGGTGCATATTCCTATAAACGCACTTAATTTTTTTTCTATATTTTTGTTATATCTTTATTGTTCTCATCCAAAAGCAAAATTTAACTATTTTAATGAGAGACAACTTAACGGTACTTTTTAAAAGTAAACAATTTTTTTTCTTATTTTTGTTGTTCGCCTTAATTATGCGATCAAATGTTCTTGGTGCTATTTTAAGTGGAAGATTCGTATAAACGCACACTCGAAATTTGTTTTTAAAAAAGTGACCAAAAATCAAATATTATCAATTTTAGTTTTTTTTTCAACTAAAGGTACGTTTCTAATAGTAATATCGCAATTTACTGTAACTTTTCCTATTTTAATCGATAAATTTCATCACTTTTAAAGATGCCTAAGGGAACTTTTTTGTCCGATCAAGAAAAGATTCAAATTATATTTTTCACGACCAAGGATGCTCTAATAGAGAAATTGGACGTAAAATTGGTCGTTCGGAAAGTGTGGTGCGTAATTTCTTTAAGAAAAGTCAAAATTATGGAGTTCGCAAATCAACAAAGGGTAATACAAAACCAACAAGAAGACAACTTAATCTAATAAAACAAGAAGCAACCCGCAACAAATTGAATTCCACACAAATAAGGAATAAATTAAATCTTTCTGTGACTTCCAAACACGTTGCACACATTTTACGAAACGATGAAACATAAAATGGAAAAAGCCGAAATGTAAACCAATGCTAAAAAAACACCATAAAGAAAATCGTCTAAAATTCGCAAGAAAATATATGAAATGGACAGATGAGTGGAAAAAAGTAATTTTCTCTGACGAAAAAAAAATTTAATTTAGACGGTCCAGACTCATACTCATGCTATTGGCACGATTTGAGATCTAAAGATGTTCGGATGTCAAAACGTAATTTCGGTGGTGGCAGTGTTATGGTTTGGGCAGCGTTTTCTGCAGTTGGCAAGTCGAAAATTTGTTTTGTTCCGACAAAAATGAATAGTTCGATTTATAACGAACTGTTGGAAGATGCTCTTCCCTCTTTTATGGACGAAAAAATGGATGAAGATTGCATTTTCCAACAAGATAATGCTGCAATCCATGTTTCTAAGCAATCGAAATCTGGGTTCAATGAACATGGCATTCCTTTGTTGGACTGGCCGGCTTGTAGTCCGGACTTAAACCCAATGGAAAACTTGTGGAGATACATGGCCCGTAAAGTTTATGCAAATAATGCCCAGAATGAAGGCATGAAGACTGTGACAGAGCTGAAACTAAGAATTAAATAAGTCTGGGAGGAAATTGATTCCGATCTGCTTAAAAAATTAGTGGAATCAATGCCAGACCGTATTTTTGAAACAATCCATAACAAAGGATCATCCACACATTATAAATAATGCTACAATGGCCCAAACATTAAAGTGCGTTTATAGGAAAATACCCTTAAAAATGGCCGTTAATATCGAAAATTAAGTAAAAAAAAATAATTAAAGTAAAAATGAATCTTTTTGTAAAGAATATTTTAAGTGAAGTCTTAACTAATTTAATACACAAATTTATTTAAATTTAAATATTTTCTTGTTTAATTTTTACCTTTTTTTAAAAAAAAAGTAGTGTGCTTTTATAGGAATATGCACCAGTGTATGCTATTCGAGTGGGTTTTTGAACATAGGGACATAAAAGTTAATTGCATAGGAAATAAGCACCAATATTTCACCAACTATAACGATGGATAGAAGAATCGATTTGCTAAGGGACCCAGAAGATCCTGCCAAATCTGAATGGGCAGATGACATGACAAGAGCTTAATCTGATTGTTGGGCTTTTGGTAGACATTTTAAGTGACTAAGAAGTCCCCCTTTGGAACATTATTCCACCTCAACTGCTAAAGTCATCACCAAAAGCTAGCACCATACAGTAATTTTGGCAATCAAAACAGCTTTTAAATCAACTGAAGGAAAGATTGATTATAAATATTCCTGACAATTGATCAAAATAACACTCACTCACTCACTCCCACTTACACTCACTTACCAAGAATCTCCTCGCTTAAAATAAACGTCTCTCTGAAGCTTTAATCCGATGCTAAGCAGTGAATAAGTTGGGCTTCGTTCACATAGCATTCGAATTGCCATGTTTGGGCCACTGTGTGCTGAATATGAACATTCCTACAGAGTGTTCTATTGCTTTTCTTTTCGAACGTGGACATAATAATTGATTACAAGACAAATGGGTCGAGATCATTACCCATTACCAGAATTATTTACTATTTACCGTTAACTGTTGCCCCATCCTCAAATCTTTTATAACTAAACTGGAATATGTACGGGGCATGTAATTTAAATGAAAGGTGTATGTGTGTGTGTGTGAGTGAGTATACTAATACATCTATTACATTAATGACTTTAAATGTTTGTGAAGCGTTGTAAGCAGTAGCAGCGTATCAGTGTATAAATATTTAATAGCCATTTAAAGCCATTGCTAGTTACGAGAATGCTTTTATAGCTTTTTTTTTTGTTAAATTGACACAGGAAACCCCATTATATTCCTAACTTGTTTGTAAGAAAAGGTTATTTTTCTTCAATTCCGTTTTTTCTATATTTGCGTGTGTGTGTGTGTGTATTTTTTACTTTCCTTTCATTTCATTTACATTTCAATATGTTAACATTCCCTATGGTTTTAAGTTTTATATTTGCTGACAGTTGTTGGTCTTTTGCTCTGTTTTTCATTTGAAATTTTTTAGTTTCCTCGGTCAACTGCATGTTTCTTTTTTAACGCCTTTTTATTGATTTATGGGTTGTTTGGGAAAAGAAAAAACTGGTTAAGGAATGTGCTGTCTGTGTATAAGAACGTGAGTGCTTGTGTTGAAAAAAAGTAGTATTTTATGGCCATTTGATTTTGATGTTTGTCTTCTATTTGCTTACTTACTCTTCCCTTTAAATTTTTCACCCTTAGCTCATGCTTTTAGTTCCTGCCTTTATAACGTAGAAACAGTAGTAACAGCTGTGGTATGAAAGAAGTGAACAAAAATTAAAAAAAAAATCAATAAAATTCAATAAAAGTGGTGAAGTGTAATGTAAGTGGCTTTTATGTACTACACGATTCTTCTTCTTCTTCTACTTCATTACAAAACTCTATACTACCAAAATGATCAGACCAACCAACCGACCGTACGACTTACAGACCATACAACTTGTTTGCCTTACACCACCACTTCTTGGGTAAAATGGGCAGACAGACAGTTCATTGACTTCTATCTTTTTGGTATTCTTTAGCAATAAACTGAAGAAAAAGGAAGAAAATAAAATCCGTTTAAACTAAAGTGTAACGAATGTAAAGCAGCAGTAGAGTATGAAAAGTAAAGAATTGCAACATTAGCTGAAGCAGCAGCAATAGCAGCAATAGCAGCAATTGCTGCATTAGTATGTGATGTGCAGTAAATGTAGTTCACGTTTAATAAACTAAGGATTCTTTTCATATGTTACGTTGAGAAAATAAAAGAAAAAAATTACTGAAAGCAAAGAAAAGGAGTTGAAATTGAAGATTTAAGCATGTTAAGGCAGCAGATTCTTAATTTAAAAATATGGTGAAATAAAAATAACCACGTTAGCGATATAAAGCAGCCAGTTGCTGTCAGTGACTTAAACTTACAAGGCAAATAGAAACTTGGTGCTATAAGAGAAAGAATATAGTTTTGAGGTCTGACTAGAAATCTTATTCTGCTACCACGAGCACTGTGATTCCAAGATTCTTCAAAGCTAAGATTCTTCAATTCAAGTTAAAAATTTGTTTGTTCCTCTTCTTTCCAAATCCGAAAAAATCTTAAAATCCGCTAATGATGAACTAAGTTATTAGCTTATGAGTGCATAAAGAACCGAAAAACCGGTTTTTAAATGAAATTTTGGAGGTGCTCTGAAAATTCCGAAAACAGATCCTTGTTCTAATCGACAGCGCCTATCAAAAAAATGGTGCCATATCCAAAGTATTTTAACTTCGTTCATTTTTGTCGCACTGTGTCTAAAAATTAAAATAAAATATATTTGATATCTATTTAAAGAAAATTTTGAATTAAAAAATTTGAAATTAAATTCATTTAAAACTAGTTTTTAATTTTATTAGATATTAGAATGCGGCTAATTGTATCAGCCGCTACATACACAAGTATCATAGTCTTTACTTTTCATATATCATGTAGTTACGAGGGCGGATTAACATTGAAGCTACCTAAGTAGGAAAAAAAACATTTTTTTTTCAAAAACCATTCATTTCTCAACATAGTCTCCTTTTAGCTCAATACACTTAGAATGACGATTTTCCAAGTTTTTTATACCATCTGAATAATACGATTTTAGGAACTCCTCAAAATACGCATTAGTTTCGGTAATCACTTCTTCGTTTGAATTGAATCTTTTCCCTGCGTGCCATTTTTTCAAGTTTGGAAACATGAAAAAGTCACTAGGGGCTAAATCTGGACTATAAGGTGGATTATCAACCAATTCGAAGTGGATTTCTCGTAGTTTTAGCATCGTGAACCGGTGCGTTGTCTTGAAGAAATACCACTATTTTCTTGTTTAAATGTGGTCGTTTTTCCTTGATTGCATCAACCAATTGATCCAATAATGCACGATAATACTCTACTGTGATTGTGGATCCCTTTTCAAGAAAATCGATGAGCAATATTCCGTGTGCATCCCAGTGGCCATAACCTTGCCAGCCGATTTCACTGTCTTCGCCTTCTTCGGAGTACTTCCACCAACTTCCACCCATTGCTTCGATTGATTTTTGGTTTCAGGTGTGTAGTGGTGGACCCACGTTTCATCAACAGTTATTAATCTACGCCAAAAATCAGCAGGATTATGCTTTACCATGTCCAAACACCGCTGTGAAGTGATCTGTCGAACTCGTTTTTGTTCAACACTGAGCAAACGATAGCTTTTTCATATGCAAATGTTCATACAAAATGTTGAACACACGTTCATGTGATATGTTTACCATTTCAGCAACCTCACGGATTTTCTTGATATTTTCTTCAGTAACCATGTCTTTTGGCCTTCCTGTTGATGGTATTGTTGCAGTGCTTGTTCGGCCCCGTTTAAATTCAGCAATTCAATATTTGACCATATAATCTGACGGAGCATATTCGCCGTAATGTTTATCAAGCTTTTCTTTTGTCTCTTTCGCCGTTTTGCTTTTCAAATAATAGTGTTTAATCACTACACGAAATTCACTTTTTTCCATTTTGCAAAAAATACAAAAGTTGCTTACTTCAAACGACTACAACAAATAAACTAATCGATGAATTTGGCTAAAATTTTAACAGCTGACGTTTGACAGATCCTAATTTCTAAGAAAGAAAAAGTTTTGTGTTTGTGCTGCCATCTAGCGCTAGGTAGCTTCAATGTCAATCCGCCCTCGTACAGGTTAAATAAAAACAACTGATCAAATGGCGGGCTATTGAAATAGATACTCTTTTTTAAAACTTCTGTATGTGAGAACCCTGATTAAGCTTTTAGCAACAGTCACCATGAATAAGCCCCAAAAATTTCACAGTGTAACTGAAGACAGTATGTAACTTGAAAAAAGTTTTTTGTTTGTATTATACGGTATCCAGTGAAAAATCCATTAAATTCATTCAAAAGTGCATTACAATTGTTTGTATGGAAATAAACAAAATAATTTCTTTCCAATGAATTTTATACTGAATTGCATACTTTAGCAACAGAAATAAATTAATGATTGTAGATAAGAGCTCTGAAATATTGAATTTATCTGTTTAAAAATTAAAATACCATTTAAAGTCTCCTTAATAGTGTTTATTTCCATGTCATACATTGAGAATATTAATGGACAAGAGAATTAATGTTAAAAGTGGAAAATGAAATGTTAAAAAGTTTAAGACAAGGCCAGCAAATGTGATACGAAAGACATGTATTTCGAATATATTTTAATTAAATTGAAATTGAAAATTAAGGAGTTTAAAATGTGTTATCGATTAATTTTGTTTCGAGGAAAAAAGGAAATGGCCATATCGGTAACATATATATGTACGTCAGATGGGTGGTTGAATGGAAATAAATAATTTGAATACGTTTGTGAGTAAATTAAAACAAATATTTTCAAAGTAATATGGTATTAAAAATGTATTTTTTTTAAACTTTGTTTACGAAGAACTCTAAAAAAAAATATATTTTTTATTCTATTAACTATGGTACTTTCAGAATAAAATTTTGATTGTACTTTTTACCACTTTTCCATTTTACGTCTTCACTATTCAAACTAAACTTTAGTTTTGGTTATCATTACGTATGAGCGTTATTTCAATATTATGTATACGCACCCATAGATGTTGTCGACAATAACACTGGTCTACAAAAAACAAAAAATTTTCTCGCCTTGATGTGCTGAATTCAAATCCGTTTTCAGTTTTTTCCCATCGGGCTCAAATTTTTTTATGGGCGTGGCAAACTTTTCGTCTAAATTTTAGTAGTTATGCCAATATATTTCATCATAACTCGACAACGACTTGACCGATTTTGATGCATGTACAACCAAACGTTTAGGAACAAAATTTCCTCTAAATCACTTGAACACAATTTTTTTTTTTGTATTTTCAACAGTTTCGAAGTTATTCACAACTTAACGGCGACAAAAAAAAAAAATTTTTTTTGTGCAATATTGGAGCAATTTTTTTTCAAAAAGTCATAAAAAATTTTTCAGAATTAAAAGTTTTAAATATTAAGCATTTCAATTAAAGCTTAAAATGTTGAGAATAAAATAAGCTTTAAGTCATGAAAATCGGTTGGCTATTGCTGATTATATTCGAAATTAAATGCGTGTATCTAAATTTGTCCAAAAATAGCGAAAAAATGTTTTCTTGCAAAACTAACGGGAAATTTTTTCTTGCAAAATTAGTGCAATTTTTTTTTCATTTCCAAAAAGTTATTAATCAATTCTTAGAATATAGATTTTACATTTTAAGCATTTTAATGAAAGTCAGATATGTTGAAAGTGAAATAGCCCATAGAGGCAGGTGCCTAACTCTGACAAAAGTAAGGGATTCATTTTTATTCATTCTTAGTGGTAGAAAACCCAACACCAAATGCACTTTTAAGAAAGATAACACATTACTTTTCATCACTAAACACCTGTTTGCGAAACCGAAATGACAAATTCTATCCGATGTTTGATTTTATCAAAACCAAGAGTTAATATTGAAAAGTAATCCAAGGACTATTTCCGTTTTATATTTTCTTTTTATTATGGTAATTGTTTTAGATTACAGTATGTCAAGGGCTTGGACTTGCAAAAATTCTTCAGATTTATTTTGCAACAGTTGTATGGATTTAACTTTAAATCACACTGCCGTACAATAAATTCTCAAATTAAGAATGCTTACAAACATTACTTTGGATTTCCTATCGATGAAAGAAACAAATATTGGCTGCCAAAAATATGATGTAGTTCCTATTCTAGACCTGTAAGAGCTTCTCTTGACGACTATAGAAAGATCATGTCATTAATGAAACCAATGATATGAAGTGAACCACAAAATAACGAACATGATTTTTATTTCTGCATGAAAAATAAGAACAAAATCATATATCCGAACTTTTCATTTGACCGACGACCAGTTCTACAAAACAATAATGTTTCTTTACCTTCAATGTCTCCTAAATGTCACGAAATGGTTAATGAAGAGGAAGATGTTTCTATTCGGAGAGAATCCAGCTAGGCATCTGTAGGTACTTCTTTATATGCATATAGAAGTCCTTCGATAAAATCTCATTTTATAAAGCAGTCTGATCTGAATGATCTTGTTCGAGACTAAGAACTTTAAATTCAAAGTCAGAACTTTTTGCGTCAAGATTTTTTTTCTCTGTCACTCCTCTAGGCACCATATTCGCTTTCCACAAAGCATCTATTGCTTTGTTTCAGTTTATTTAATCCATTTGATATATCAAGCTAAGTAGATGATTAATCCGCTGTAGCTTCCTCCATATGACTTTTTTTGGGTAGTGGTGAAGATCCTTGCTAATTGGTGGTGATCTTTACTTTAGCATTGTAATTTTTTGCCAGTAGGTGGCATGTTTTTCCTGATCATTTTAAAGGCTATGGCGTGATGAAACTCTTCTAGGTAAATTAAATATTTTGCGCTATTTGTTTAGTGAGATCGATGTGCAAGTTGCCGGGATATAGAAGATGGCAGGTTATTCAAAAAAGTTGGATTTTTAGGTGAATTCTTTTTCCTAATTGGCTATATTACAACGCTCAGGTCTTCAGCCTGAATTAGAATAAAATTAGAATAAACGTTTGTCATCATCGCCTGAGGTATGCGAGAAGATTCAGGGGGGCTTTTTTCTTTATTTTTTAGATGGAGTTGTCTGGAGGGAAGTTGAAGCCTTGTTTTTTTTTTATTAGAAAACATTCGAAACCACAATTAAATTTTTTCTTCGTCGTGTCCTCTGCGGGGGCTCGAATCTGGGTCGTTTGTGTCATTATGCGTGCGCACTAACCACTACACCACGCCACTCCATGTGCCGCTGTGGTATGGTAGGTGAGACACCCGCCAGACCATCTGAACAAAAAGAAAAAGTTTTTTCAACAGCGGTATCACCTCATAACATTAGCTAGTATCTGGTTATGAGTATATTACTACTATTGAAAACTTTTTTAAATGCATTTGCCGTTCGGAGCCGGCATTAAGTTGTAGGTCCCTTTCAATGAGTCTAAAAATAGAATCGGGTGCAGCTCATTGAATAAGAGAAGTCCCCATGTTCCTTCATGGAATGTTATGGGAATTATATGCATATATAGCCATTTTGCTTACGTATATCAAGATTACAGCAATGGAATTTGTTAGATAAGGACATAAAAGTCTCATATTTTCGATATATGATGCGGACTATTACGAAAACTGGGTTTCCCTGAAAAGTCTAAAGAATGGCGACACTTTACTGATTCATCAAAGAAAAAAACTACATGTATGCGTATGTATTCTTTCCTATCAGACATTTCCTTTCACTATATTTGTTTGTTGCATAATAATGTATTAAAAATTTTTGCCTTAAGTTATACTTAAATGCTTAAAATGTAAAATTTATATTCTAATAATTTTTTTTATAACTTTTTTGAAACAAAAGAAAAAAAACTTTCACTTATTTTGCAAGAAAAAAAATTGTTCGCTAATTTTGCTCAAAGTTAAGTACCTGCATTTAATTTTGATTCAAATCAGCAATAGCCAACCGATTTTCATGACTGAAAGCTTATTTTATTCTCAAGATTTTAAGATTTAATTGAAATGCTTAACATCTGAAATTTTCATTCTGAATAATTTTTTATGAGTTTTGAAAAAAAGAAAAAAGAAAATACTCTAAATTTGCGCAAAAAATTTTTTGTCGCAGCTAAGTTGTGAATAACTAGGAAACTGTTGAACACAAAAAAAAATTATGTTCAGGAGATTTAGAGGAAATTTTGTTCCTAAACGTTTGGTTGTACCTGCATCAAAATCGGTCAAATAGTTTTCTAGTTATGACGAAAAAAAAAAAAAATTTGAGCCCGATGGAAGAAAACTGAGAACGTATTTGAATTCAGCACATCAAAATCACTATATCACATATAGTTTTATTTAAAGGCATTTGTTAGTGTAGACCAGTGTAATTATATGAAAATTAAAAAAAATTTTCATTTATTATTTATTCCAGGAATAGTATTTAAAACAATATTTCTTAATTGACATAACGGTCACATTTAATTGCCTGAAAATTAAATTTTTAATTTCAATATAGTTCTGCTGACTGATGGCTTTATTTGGGTCAAATGTATCTCTGCCGCACTCATATTTAATTTGCATAATTGATTTTAATTTGCACTTCAGGAAGGAATTGAAAAAAGGAAAAAATATAACAAAAATTAAAAATAACTTGTTCTTCTCACTCACATTTTAATAAATTCTTAACAATTTGTAAGGTAATTAAATTTAAAATTCAATTTAATTATTGCTATCAATTATTGTATTACTTGAAGTCAATTATAATGTAATTTAACATAAAAATATCTTAATTGAGCAATTGTTGAACAGTGTTAAGGTTGTTTAGGGACAGAAAACGAGAAGTGAGAAATAATCGTATTAAACAAAGCTTGCTAAGCCTTTGCTAAGCAAAATTCCTTAATGTTGTATGCAAAAACGATAATTAGCTTAAAATCCCTTTGTTAAACCTACGTTAACTTAAAGAATTTTAACGTAGGAAGCTACCTACTGCAATATAGGGTCCACCATCTAAAGTTTTTTTTTTCAACTAGTGCTTATTTTGTGAATGGTAACACATAGCTCATGTCTGATTTGACAGATAATTAGTTTTATCCTTCCGCTGAACGAATATGATTCTATATACGCTTGAACATCGCTGGGAATCTGGGCCTGCGATCGACTTACAGAAGATGCCGATTTTGTCAAAAAAATTTTCTTTTCAGATGAAGCTCATTTTGATCTTGGCGGGTATGTAAACAAGCAAAATTGTCGCATTTGAGGCACAGAAAACCCGTACGCATACATTGAAAAGCCGATACACCCAAGACGAGTTACTGCTTGGTGCGGATTTTGGTCCAGAGGCATAATTGGGCCCTTTTTCTTCGAAAATGAGCAAGGAGTGGCCGTTACAGTCAATGGAGATCGTTATCGGGCCATGTTGAACGAATTTTTGTTCACAGAAATTGAAGAGGAGGATATTAGCAACATTTGGTTTCAACAGGACGGCGATGTTTTGCGCCATGTTTAAAAAAAAAAAAAATTATTTGGCGGACCCTATAATTAATAACTAAACACATGATTTATTTAATTTTAACTATAATCTACGAACTCATACATACACGTTTTTGAAAAGGTAAAAACGTAACAATATTTATATAACAATATTTGGCGGACCCTATATATAGCATTAAATAATATATAAAATAAATAAAATAAATGTTTGTTAAGCTTAATCTGCATGGTAACTAACGTACACTACAAGTCCACTTTTAATTTTTTATGCATATGGCCGGTAATGTTATTAAATTTCTTTTATTTTCAATACACTTTAAAAATAGTTTGAAAAAACAAGTGAAATAAAAAAGAAAAAACAGTTTAATACCCGGAAACTGCACAGAAATAAAATAAATCCCACAAAAATTAGAAAGAAAAAACTCAATCATAAAAATTATATTTTTTTTATTCTACCCCAGATAGATGTTTTCACATTTAATTGTGTTGTCCGAATGTGTAATTAAGATAAAATTTCCCATTGCAGTGATAAAAATGACAGCAAATTATTTACCCCGCGTTAATTTTTATTACGCACAGTGGTCAATAAAATCCTAAAAAATTCTGTGCAGTAACTTAGCATGAATTAACAAAATTAAATAAATAAATCATTTTATTATTTTTTTTTATCATGAAGATAGGCAGAAAACAAAAATTAAGTTTTTTATAAACATGTTTTAGTTTTCTTAAATGTGAGTCATTTCGAAGAGTTTTAAAACAAAGCCTTGGGTATTAAATCGACATTGTCAGTTTGATATTTTCATTATTGAATAATGACCAGTATTAAGTCGAAATTTGTATGAAATTATCGTAAATGGAAAATTTTATTGATAATCCTCATCAGTGACACAAAGGGAGGGAGTTGTATGAAACAACTTCATTGTAATGTCATCATACGAAATTGAAATTTAACGACCTTATCTGTTATAAGTCGACTATATTTAAAAATTTACCGACATTGTCTATTATGAGCCGACTATATGCTAAAATTTAACGACATTGTCTATTATGAATCGTCTATATGCTGAATTTTAGCGACATTGTCCACTATGAGACTACGTGCTGAAATTTAACGACATTGTTTATTAAAAGTCGTCTATATGCTGAACAATACAAGCTTTTGTCTGCTACACCTTCCCGTTAACGAATAAAATACTAATGATTCTCGATGATATTGTCTGTTAGGACTCACTAATAAAGGGACGCCTGCAAGATAAAATCAACTTCTGTCGTCTATGAAAATTTAGACAATTACTTTAAAAAGTCATATATGACACCAAAGAAATTAAATCGTCCGTGACCGATGATTTACCATTTTTAGCGTTTGTGACAATGATTTATTATCACGTTCGCCACCGGGATGTTGTGTCTTTCAATTTTTTTTTCGGTTTTCTAAGGAACGTACTATTTCCTTTTTGTTTGGCTGGTTTATATGCACAAAACTTTTTTGCCTGTATTAAGTGGAAAAGGGCTAAATTTTCATAAGAATGCTAATTGGCCATAGAGCAGGGTGATTTTCACATCGGACTTGACAATGCATCAGCCAGAGTTTACGAGACCTCTGCGATAAGTGGCATCCGCGTTGCAACTTAGAGCTGGTCAATATGCCTTGCTCTCTGCATAATTGCCAGGCTGATGGTTCAATAAAATACCATACTTGCTCAACAGCCTTTGCCTGTGATTTAGATTTAAACCATAACCACTTAAAGTACTCCGAGTGGGGTCGCACCCTGAGCTGAGTCCTTTCATCCGAATACGCTCTATGGCCCGACAGTTTAGATCGAACTGATATGGATTCCTGGTCATGCGGGCATCCTAGAAAATGATATTGCTGATGAGTGCGCTACTAGGCGGTCCTCTCTGACTCCCAAGCAGGGCGACAGGCATACATGTCACTCTCGTTGTTCTGTCGGGATGGATAGGCAAATGAGGTAGAGTACAAGTAGACCATTGAATATTCAGAAAGCTTTGGCTTTCTTTTTCTAAGGAGAGGACAATTCTCTTGTTAAGTTTGCGAAGGAATACATTGGCCTTCTTTCGGGCATTACTGCCGGATACTGTGTATGGTAGGCACATGATAGCCATATGGGATGCCCTTGTCATGGCTGCTGTAGAAGTTGCCAGTATGAGAAGAAAGAGAAATCGGTACAACACTTTCTCTGCGGCTGTCGTGAGAGCTTAGAAAAAGGCAATCTGTCGAAGCTGGTGGACTTTGTCAGACTACCGATTGACTCACGTCAAATAATTAAGAATTGAATTTTCGGTCTTTTAGGTGGAAATGCTCAGGACTCTCTCGAGTTCTCATTGTCATGGTAACATATCCCTGGTTAGATCTTGAAGGCCTTTTTGCTTTTATTCGGTCACTAAATTACTCATTAGTGGCTAATTTAATTCGGTGGCTCAAACAGAAGGGTCTATTTAAGCCACCAGGGGCTTTATAGATTCCATATATGAGTTAGTTCGTTTTAATTTTTTTTTTAGTGATTAGTACCAATTTAAGTGGCCACTTTGATTAGTCAAAGCGAAATGAGCCCTATTTTACTCCATTTGATCACTTTTTGAGCTGTTGTATCACCGCATTCATCAGTTAATTGGATGGTCCGCATGTCATGTAGGCGATCTATCACAACTCACTGCTTATCATAATTCTTCGCTTAATAGCCGATTTGTTTTTCTCCGTCACACCTCTAGGAAGCATATTGGCTTTCTGAAAAGCATCTATTGCTTTGTTTCGGTTTCAGTTTCAGTAATCATGTTGATTTTCAAGCCAAGTAGATGATTAGTCTACTCGAGCTCGCCTCCATATGCTTGTGTAGTGATTAAGGTAATTGCTAAGTGATGGTGGTGATCCTAACTCAGCATTGTATTGTTATGAAAATGAAAATGTTGAAGACAAAATTCACCACATCAGGGACTTTTTATGAGATTTTAGCTATAAAATTTATTGGCATGTGTCAAGTCTTAATAATTGCCATAATTACCTGAACTAATAAAGAGTGCTACCATCTGCAGGTGTAACGGTGTTGCCAGTTCGATTCCTTTTGGTGTATTATTATTAAGAATATTCGAAAATGATTATGAAATGCTATTAAAGATGGCGAACCGCGTTTGGAGGAGTTAGTTATCATTTGGCTGTCAATAAATAAAGTTTTGTTAAAGCGAAAATAAAAAGTGTTGCATAAGCGAATATCGTTATAGTGGAATAAATAAAAACTGTAAAACAACAACAAACGTAGATTTTATTTTATTTTAAGGCAATTTAAATGAATTCAAACGTTTTAAAAAGGTTAAAACATAACAGTTTATTTTTCCCTGATCATTCGTCTGAGTGCTTGTCATCATCGCTGCAATTACGTTTTTTACGTCACGTCATCTTCTGGGTACTAGAACCTTGTGTTGTATACCTGCGCAACAACCACCTAATCAAGCCACCACTAATAACCGATATAGTTGTTAAATGTTAGCTACGATAGTGCAGGTTGAATGATAGACAATTTCAATGTAGGTTGTTACTAAATATTTCATTGTGCTGTTTCGGCTTGAAGCGGCTTCACTGTTTGAATTGGACAGAGATTTGTAAGATAACTAATGCATTTGTGTAAAAATTAATTGAACTTAAACAGTGCTAAATAGCACGGAGATACCTTGTAATAACCGTGGTACTAAAATAAGGTCTCTGGACCAAATTTGAAGACTTTTTTTACTTTTAATTACTCTCATCTGAACTGAAAACTTAAAATTAGAATTGTGTGAAACAAAATTTCAAATAGTGTTTAAAAATAGGTCATATCGTATAAAAAGACTTAGAACAGGTTTTCAGATTATATTGTAAGTAGTATTACGTTTTTAAAAACGTTTGAGTTCTTTTAATTTGCGTAAAATAAAATAATGCAGCGAATTTGTTCTGTTATACAGTAATTTTTTATTTATACACTTTTTACACAAATACACTCTTATCTTTATATAGCAACTTATTTATCTTGCACTTAACACTCGTTTAATAGACCAATTTACTCAATAGCCGTGTATTGGCAACTTTAAACTAGGAATGCCAAGCTATAACTATATCACCAAACGCAGTGGGCCACCTTTTATAGCAGTTCATTATCAATTTCGAATATTCTTGTAGTTACTAAAAATTCCTATTTATCTACATTAAATTTCAAAGCTGTAAAATCATAATACACAAAAAGAAATCGAACTGGCAGCACTGTTATGTTATGTGGTAGCACTCTAAGTAGCATAGACAATTAGGTTAGTGACAGATACAGAGCCTTGACACAAACCAATAAAGTTTATAGCTAAAATCTCACCATACAGTTCCTGATGTAGTGTAGGCATTTTAGGTATTTTTATTTTCGTAACAATAGATATAAAATAGACCAAAATAGATCTGAGCTTTTACAAAATACAACAATAAGAATCAATGAAAATATAATAATCTCCTTAGTAAATAGACCTTAGGACCACGACTTATAATGTAATTTTGTAACTATATCCCTACGCACTGTAATGAACTTGTTAGGTCTGTGCTTCAACATTTGTAACCTTCTAGCTGGTGCGGAGTAAACGTATTGGGAATTCTTTCTTTTTGTAAATTTTTCGTATATATTTCTTTAATTTCCATATTGTATTTTGCTAACAATAGGTGTATTATGGTCCCACATGAACTAAGAATAGAAAAATTCCATTTGAAAAAGAAAAGCTATAAAAATCATATGAAATATTTTTGATTATTGCATTGATTTTTTACCAATGATTTCTATCATCAATTGGTATTTATGGTATTCATTCTTTTCTTCTAAACAAATATTTGTATTAAAACCAACAGATTTGTGAATTCAAATTCAATACTCGTCATATGATGAATATAAATCACAACTCGCGTCGTTGAAAATGGCATTTGTATTAAAGTTCATTCACCTGAAGTAAATATTACCAATAATTTATATTTGAATTGAACAAAAAATGTTCTTAAGATGGCTTTTGAGGTTTGTTTTTCATTGGCGTATCAATTTTTAAGGCTTAAAAAAATCATAAAAATTAACGGAAATACTCTTTAAATAAAACAAAGTAGAGAAAAACCAACCCAAAAATCACATTGTTTATTGAATGTTTAGTGAAATGTTGCATACAAATTGTAACCCTTTTTAACGGTTGAATAATTTTTGGGTTAAAAATTTATTTCTTTTTTTTTATTCACTGGCAGCCTTGTTTGTCATTAAGATGTTCAAGGATATCAAGAACATTAACTTTCGTTGGAAATGTTGTTGTTGTAAGAAATATTTTTTTTGTATTGCGTTTCTGAATTTCAAATGAATCAAAATGTAAATAATAACCGAAATCAAAAGTTAAATTAAGGCCACATTTGCATTTTCAACAGACTGTGGAAAAGTCTGTTTTGTATAAAAGCCATTAGAGTATATGAAACGTAGGATGCTGTAGCTAAAAGTGTTTAAATCTTAAAGAGTAACCAAGAAGATCAAAAACTTCAAATATAAATACAGGACTAAGATACGGGCCAAGAATATTGTTTAATACATTGATAACATATATAAGATGTGCTTCAAAATGATAAGGTCACTTTAATATTTGCTCAATTCAAAAAACTTTAAAATGTTACGTATGGTCACCTTTTTAAAAAAATTCTACGCTCAAATAAGTGAATAACAAGCCGGTTTTGCTCTTAGAGATGTACCGTACGATGGTGAATAGTAGAGCTGAAAGTGGACATATTTGCTTCACTCTAGCTTTAGTATGGCATGGTTGATTGATGCTCTCGTTGTGCATCCTCGTACATTGCTCTTATTATTCGGATTATTATCTGGGGTACTCCTTTTCTTCTCAATACTAAATGTTATTAAAAGCTTTCTTGAAGTCGACGAATAGTATGTATAGTGGGTATGCTATTCTAGAAGCTGTTTTAGCCCCACAGTTCTTCGGAATATTACTGGGACCCGGTACCCATATAATATGAATATCATACTGCTCAGAAACCTCGTTGACATATCTGAGGCAATTTATAACTGTTCTTAAGGGCAACACGTAAGATCCCAGAGCTTTCACAGCCGCCTGGCTATTCGAAAGTATGCTAATATCTCTTCTGGAGACGCTAACCTTTCCAATGATCATCAAAGCAGCTCGTATGCCCATACCTCTGCCTGAAAAACTCTACAGTGGTTCGGTAGCCTTATAGAATGAGTTGTATTCGCCAATTTCGTGAAGATACCTTCATCCGCTGGTCTATTCAACTGGGAACCATCCGTAGAGATCTGCTTAGAATCTTCCTTTCTGTCCGGAATCTTTGTCTGGAACTTCATTGAGAAGTCATAGTGTGGTGCTGCATAGTCAAGTCTCTCAAAATCTCCCAAATCTGTGAGACTTTTGAGTGACCCACATTTGAGTCACGCCACCGCCTAGTCGCCCACAGATGCTGATGTCTTACAATAAAAGTCTGGCGTTGGGAGATACAGAATTACCTCCATCGTCAATGTGGGTGTAGTACGTAACGCCCCCCTAATAATAGTTCAAGCGGACGCCTTACAAATGTCTTTCCACCATACAAGGCATCAATAGATCAAAATAGACCTGACCACAGCCATGTATATCCAATGAGTCATCCTCGGTCGGAGGCTCCATTTTCTCTCCAGTATTTTGTTACAAGTATAGAGGCCAATGAAGGCCTTCTTAACCCTATTGTGTATACCATATAAGGCTTTCAGGATAGCTTCCTATCTGATATTAGTCCAAGAAAGAGAGCCTGCTCACTAAATTCAAGGCGATATCTTAAAAAGCTCCAAAGAATGCCCCGTGCTTAACTTAATCTAAGGAATTTAGAGCAGATCCTACGGTAACCGTACTGACGATTGCTTAGCAAATTATTGAACTCTAAATACCTTCCGAACAAACTCCTGTTGGGCGGCAGTTTTCAGAGATGGTAATTTGATTCTTTGAAGGATTGTTTGATTTTACATTAGCAACCTCTCAGTGTGTTAGAAAAATATTAAGATACACTGATATGACGCGTTAAAAACATGATTAATTATTATTGTTATAGTTTAACTGAGATATTACACTTCTTTTCAGCATCACATCTCATCATTCCCCTTGTCAGTTCTTCCATCGATATACCTCTTTTGCAAAAGAGTCTCCATAAATTGTTGTTTCTTATTTCCAATTTTACTTCCAAAGAAAATGTCAAACCTTTCAAATCGAGTTAAACATGAAAAACACAATCATTTGTTAAAAGTTAATTTCAATAGAATTTGTAAATCAAAATCGAATAAGAAAAAAAAACTGCCTTTTAAACAATTTTCAGCTTAATTAAGTCGCTCATTTTACAGCCAACCAGTCATCTTAGTCAGCCAGAGCTCTTCAGGCATAATCAGTTTTCTCTTCTTCTTTATTCTGACTTGTAATCAGTCAAGTTGAAATGTCTCCAGTATCTTCTAAACTTGTAGAGGAAAATTAGAAAGAAAACAAAAGGTTTTGAATTAAAAATCTTTGCTTTTGGATTAAACATTTGAATTTCATTTGAAATCCATGACACAAGTTCACTAACATTTCCACTTAATTATTTATAAAGTTTTCGTTGATTTTTTTAATACTCGAGTATTGTGGCACGATTTAATCCTTTAAAAAAAAAAAACACTACTCAGTTACTAATCAATCATTTATTAGGTTCGTAGTATGTATGTAAGTTTTTAACTTGTTGTGTGAATTTTTGTTGAGTAGATTTCTGATAGTTTTGACAAAGTTTACTGAAACCAACAATGTGGTTTTGATAGCTTGTTGTTAACCAATTTCAAATGAAATTTAAATAATTTTTTTTTTCTCAATTTAAATTAATTTTTGTGGAAGGGCGGTTTCGAATGGGTGGCTTTACTGTTGGTAATGTTTTTTAATTTAATTAAATTGTCGAAAGTTTTATGAATTTTTATTAGCGAATATTCTATAAAGAATTTTTTATATGTTTAAAGGTGAAACTAAGCATTATTGCTTTCATTTCTTTTTTTTTAACTGGCAGAGGCAAAGTAAAGTTTTTGGAAAGTTAAGCGTTTAAACACAAAACTTATTCAAAAGAATTTAATGAAATTGTTTTTAAGTTACTTAGCGATTTAAAACTTAAAAGATAAAAAAAACTTTGCTTTGTAATAAAAAAAAAAAAATGCCTCAGAAATGAAAAATACTTTTTTAAATAAACCTTGATTCATACATAAAATCTTTGGTTTTAATATATATTGGCTCAAACAACATAATAATTTCAAGTGCCCCTCTAGGCTAGTGCGCGGGGATCGTGGGTTCTATTCTCACCAGAGACGCTGATCTGTACTACACCGAGCATTTGGTCTTGTATCATTTTCAAATGAACTTTGAATTACTTTGTTCGCTGTTTGTATTACTTACACGAATTAAACCGTTCACATGGCTTCTTTATAATTTGGTTTAATGTTTTCTTCCTTTTCTTGTCATTTTATTTATGGTATTGATACTAGCCTGCAAATTGTGGTCTAAAAATGTTAAAAAACTTGGTCAAACCGGTGATTTTTTAGTAATAGTAGAAGGGTAATTGAAACTGAATTACTAATAATAATGATTATCTGCTCTAAACAATTTGTATGGAAAATTATGTCGTCTGGGCCATTTAAAAGTTGAAATTTAAAAATGCAATAAAACAAAATCGGTTTGAAATTTTGCCAAACTTTTTTTTATGTTGTGAAGTACAATTGTTCTGGTTAGAAATGAAATATTATTTCATTCATATGGCTGCCGCAACTAGCCGCACAGTACCCCATTTGATTGGATCAATTTTCCAGAACTTTTTCAAGTATATATGGTCGTATCTCGGCAATGGCATTACAAATGTGGGCCTCCAAATGCTCAATTATCTCTGGCTTGTGGGCATAACACTTGTCTTTAACGGCGCCGCACAATGTAAAATCGCAGCTTCTTGGCGGCCAACCGAAATCACAATTTCGGCCAGTTAAGCGGCCATCAAACGTTTGACGTAATAAATCGATTGTGGCATAAGATGTGTGGCAAGTTGCAGCATCCTGTGAAGAGCGGCTACAAAAAATCAGTTATAATGCTGCGATAGGTGTCACAATTGACCGTAGTAGCTACGCCGTTCTCATTTACGAAAAAAATATGGGCCAATGATGCCTCCGCTTCACGAGCCGCACCAAACAGTCGCTCGTAATGGGTGCATTGGCTTCGCATTCTTACGCGTTTTGGTTTTCTGAGCCACAAATGATGAAAATGAGCTTCATCCGAAAAGATGTTTTTTTTTTTGCAAAATCGACATCATGGCGTAATTTCTCGTTGGTTCATCTAGCTATGCAAAGAGGAAGCAGATGGTCATGCGGATTCAACTGTTGAACCAATTGAATTTTGTAATGCGTCATATCGGGATATTTTCGCAAAATTTGACGTAAACTGGTGCGTGAAATGTTCAGTTCTTGAGAACGATGACGAGTTGATGTTGGTGGATTCTCACGCACACTCGCTGCCCCGGGTGTTGCAACTGTACTGAGACGCTTAGGTCTTGGCGCATCAACAACGAAATTAGTTTCACGAACTTTATCAATAAATTTTCGTATACTGGGCACTATTGGTCCTTCTCTGCGACCAAATTTTGTACGACATTTTCGTGCAACTTCCCACCAATTGTCTTAGTTTTGTCTTAAACGTAAATCGATTAATTTCCTTTAGTGGAGATAATAATCTAAATTTTTAGCAGATTAGAAACCGATAGATGGCCCACCCGATAATTGGAACATTATTTCTAATTATATTGTAATTGAAAATAAATAAATAAATGCAAAATAAATAAATAAATAAATATTTTATTCAATTAGCTTTTGATTAACTAATTAATTATACGGTCTTAGCCCGCTACATTTGGTTGTATTTTATGGGGCCATAGAGACCATGACGAAGATAATAGGCACTAGGTTATGCGGGGGTCATGTTAACCCGGTTGGCCGAGTGGTCGATCACTGCCTACTTGGCTGTCCTGTGGACAACCTAGTGAAACTTTATGACCTTGGTGAATGCATCAGGGCAAGACTTGGTAATAGGAGTGAGTGGAGAGGTTTGCAGACTGCATAATCCTTTAGAGAAGAGACAGTTTTGTGGTACATGGATGGGTCAAAGATAGAAAGTGGTACAGGCGCTGGAGTGTTTGTCCCTAGGAGGGAATATTCGGATCATACGGGAAAACTCGCAGGATATTCCGGGCGGAAGTTTATGCAATTGAGAGATGTGCTCAATTTAACCTGGGGAGAAAATATAGAGGACAGAACATTCTAGAACTTGGTTGCTATGAGGTTGTCTCAAAGCTAGTTTGGGATTGACTGGGTAAACTGAACCCACTAGGCAGGGTCAGCGCATGCTAGGTACCAGGTTGCGTATGAATTCCGCGAAATGAAAGGGCCAAAGAACAGGCCCTAAAGTGAGCTTCTAGGTGGGTCCAGAATCCTTTTGTGGACTGGTAAGAGGGGCCTGAAAGAGCATACTCAACGAAAATGAGTATGATGAGGGGCAAGTATTCTTCTTTGGCCGTAAGGTTTTGACACAATCTAAACTTTTCTTAGGTGACTATAACAGGAGGAAATTTGAATCCTGCATAGGATTGTCCAGAGACAACCTGAGGATACTGACCGGGCTTTGGTTCGATTTTCTCACAAACTGGGTACGTGTGAGGCATTGATATACTCTAGGAGGAAGTTTCAAGGTGCCTATCAGATACTAGATCCTTATCTATCGCGGTTGGTATCAACCGACATCCCGAATTTCGCAAATCGACGAGGCTGGTGGAGATATTATAGGGAAAACTTATATGGTTGGACGGCAGTACATATAGATCGAGAGGTCGCAGTGCTTTTACACTTCAATAATAACAATAATAATAAGCGAATTACGTTTGTTCGCCTACTAGCCTATTGTGCGATCTGTAAATATTATTAGCAAAGTACATAATGCCCTTTAGTGTCCCAATTATTTTTATAATTAATTTTGTCTTTATGATATTATAGATTAATATGGGGTGTTTTTTAAGCCCGTTAGAACTTACGAAACTATCTCACTTTTTAACATTTATGATCAATATACTATGGCAATATTTAGTTTGTATGAGAGGTACCATGCCAACTTGCTTAATTCCGACTCCTTTTTGCATGTTGGTTTGTATTGATTTCAAATTCGATCAGACTAAATTCAGAAGCTTTTCCTTTAACCGTTCTCCGGATATACGGAAATCAATATTTAGTTGGTATAGGAGGTACCATTTCCACTCTTCCAAATCCGCCCACTTTTTGCCTGATGATTGGTATTGACTATGAAGTTAATCGGATCAAATTCTGATACTTTAGCTGTAACCGTTCACAAGATATACTAAAATCAATATTTACCTTGCATGGTAGGTACCACGCCCACTTGTATAATCACGCCCACATTATGACTAATGATTTGTCTTGACTATGAATATAGTTGGGCCGAATTTAGAGAATAGATTGACGCTTGAACAATGATCCAGATTTTATTTGAAATCAGTTATCAGATCGCCCAACTTTATGTTCGACGCTAAGGCTTATTTTTGGCTAAACGGGCTTGTTAAAAAACAAAATTGCCGCATATGGAATGACACCAATCTACAAAAGCTCCTGTAAGCTCTATTACATCCATAACAATGTACTGTTTGGTGTGGTTTACATGCTGGTGGCATCATTGGATATTATTTTTTTAAATAAAGCCAGAGCTTACGTTACGGTCAATGGAAATCGTTACAGGGCCGTGACAAATGATTTTTGTTTGAAAATACGGCAGACATTGATTCGGGCAAGATGTGGTTTTAACAGGATGCCGTAAAGTGCATTAAGGCGACCACAATTATCGAAAAATTTAGCTGTCATTTTGCGTCCAAGGTTTTGCGATTTAATACCCCTCGCTTATTTCCTCTGGGGCAACGTGAAGTTACTTGTTTAGGTTGCTAACCAGTATTAACTGACGCCTGGGAGACCAACATAGATCGTTTATTCGTGACATACGGCCAGCAAAGACCGAAAAAGTGCTCACAGATTGGATGTCCAGTAGTATTTGCCAGAAATCATTTTCTGAAGTTCATTTCATTGGTAAGCAACTGCTGGGAATGTAAGTTGGACTTCATTGTTCCGGTAAACTGTGGAAACTAGATTTTATATGGAAACAAATGCAAATCAAAGCCAAAAGCCACTAAGAAATAGCTCCACGTTGTCATCGCCCAAGTTATACCGAGGCAAGCAAGTCTCTATAATCTGCCTAATTTGTTCACGCTATCGCCCCATAAGTGATAATGGGCCGAATAATAGCGTTATGTGTATATCCAAAGTCTCATTCTCGGCGAAAGACCCCATGTCTTACCGCAGGAGAAGCGACTTGTCCAAAAGACTCTTATCGCAATGCTTATATACTATTACGGTAGATAACGCACCCTGTATTCGCAACAAATTTTCTTTCTAAGCATTTTAGTTAATGCAAATTTGCTGCTTAAAGAATATTAGAATATTTATCCAATTCCTTGTAGAACAAAGAAACCCACAAGACTTTTTATTCAAAATGTTTCAATTAAGACATATAACCCACGTGCACGTGTGAATGGAGAAGTTCGATGTTGAAAATCCTGTATAAATTTAGAATTCGTGTGTGTAGTTTTCATTACGTATGTGTGTGTTTTTGTAAAAAGGCAATCAATTTTGCAAACCCTAAAAAATGTAGCGACAGATACAGAAAAGCTTATACTCCCACATATGTTCATAAAGCGTGTTTTTTATAGAGGTATAGAACTTTAAGTTGGTATTACTTTTCAAGATGGCGACCGATTTAACAGCTGTCAAGTGATTTATTCTTAGTTTGGTTTGGCAATTCATCATGAATAGACTCACGCCTGAACAACGCTTGCAAATAGTGCAGTTTTCATTTGTCATAAGTGAAATTATTTTTTCAATTTTCAATTTTTCCAATTTTCATAAGCAAATTTTGTTTAGCGATGAAGCGCACTTCTGGTTGAATGGCTACGTCAACAAACAAAACTGCAGCATTTGGAATGAAGGTAATTCTCAAGTGTATGTGGAAACACCGTTACATGCAGAAAAACTGACTGTTTGGTGCGCTTTATAGGCTGGTGGAATCATTGGTCCGTACTTTTTCAAAAACGATGGTGGCCAGAACGGTATAGAGCCATAATTACTAACTTTTTCATTGCTGAATTGAATAACCATGATGTCCAGGAGATGTGGTTTCAACAAGACGGCGCAACATGTCACACAGCTCGTGCCACAATAGATTTATTGAAAGACACGTTTGGTGACCGCCTAATTTCACGTTTTGGACCTGTGAATTGGCCTCCAAGATCTTATGATTTAACATCGCTAGACTACTTCATCGAAAATTGGACGTACAGATTGGACTACATACGCGCCAGCCGTGGCGGTCATATGCCAGAAATCATATTTAAAATGTAATGCCACAAGATTATCTTTCGGATAAATAAAATTCATGTCAATCGAATAATCCATCGTTATTTTATTGCAACTTAAAGTTCTATACCCCTATAAAAAACACCCTATAGAAAACGTACGTCTTATATGTTAAAAAGGTTGTATGTGCGAATACTAGGGAGATCGAACGGTAATTATTCGACCGGTTTTAACCAGTTTTTTTGTTTTGTCAAATACGGTTTTTCTAAAATGTTCATTTTTCGAATACTGAATAAACCGGTTATTTTAAAACGAATAACCGATTAATTTTAATATGTATAATTTTTATACGTTTTTATATTTTTTTTATTGCAAATATGCTCGTCGTTTATTTTTAAATTGTATGTGACAACCTTGAACATCTCACAAGTAACGTGCAAACCATGGTAGATCGAAAGAGATATGCACACTTGAGCAACAATAACTTTTTCAAACTTTCTGTATATAAATATTAATTTTTTATATACGGAAAATGATGATGATTGAAATGGACCTACAAACGCCGGCTTCGACCGATAGATGTTATAGTTATTAAAGTTTTTTAAGCGTAAATGCTCATAACTAGTCTCTAGCAATGTTATGAGGTAATACCGCTGTTGAAAATAGTCAGATGGTGTGGCTGGTTATTGAGCCAAGACTTCTGGGCTGGTAGGCAGGTGTCTCATCGAACATACCACAGTGGCACACACTATTAAATACGTGGTGCATGCCTTTATGATTCTATACATGTTCTCTGAGGTGTGAAAATATATGGAAATTGATGGACAGTATAAGTATAGATATATTGAGTGCCGGTTTATACCAAACTGAAAAGGCTCTTCGACACCAGGAATTATTAATCACCTTAAATATGATTATGAGATTGACGTTATTGTGCAGCAAGGTAAACTTGATTCTATACTAAGAGTCTCTAGGCGGTAGAAAGTAAAACCTACAAAATACGCTGAAAAAAATTAATCACTGATTAAAATATTAGTTGCGTTGTCGACGAAGAAATGTCCGTTAAAGCCTTAAAAAAGCCGAACGATTTCTAGCATACTTTCTTGCTAGAAACTACAACATGGGACGAAAATTTATCAATTTTATTTGCTAATATAACAAGAATTGTGAAGCATTTTATTTTAATAACAGAACCAGTTAACCGGTTATTTGATAAATTTATAACCGAAAACCGGTTTCTCAAAAATTTCAATTTTTCGAATTATTTGGAAACCGGTTTTTGAAAAATGTCACATAATCGATCTCCCTAGTGAATACATTTATTTAAGCACCGAATTTGCATAAAACATTAAGTCAATTATACAGTTAGCGACGTTGAACCACTTACTAGCACTGCATGTGTGTAATTTTCTTTGTGCGTGTGTGAGTGTGTGTATTTAAGCCATTAATTTTGTTTGCGTGTAAGATAGTCTTCTTGTACAGGAAAAGTTACAATTTAAATGAAAATTTACAGTAATTTGAGGTCTCATAGCAAAAATATTAATATTGTGTTGGTTTTTGTGCAACTTTTCATATGTTTCTTTCATATGTGTCAGTGTAATAATTATACAAAATTTAAGGTTTTGTGGGAAAAGAAATTAAAAAAAAAAATTTTAAGTTTAATGAGATTTTTCAAGCCATCCAACTTGAACTTTGTCTAATTGATGAGCTTTTCGTTTAAACCTAATTTTTTACAGCTCAGACATTTCGGCAATTTTGGAAACAGAAAATAATCACAACGAGCTTTATTTGAAAGGTATGCCAGATGACGGAACAGCTTAAAATCGTATTTGCAGTTTTTTGCCATACTTACTACTTATGGATAGACTCTGCTTGTTATCGATCCTATAAGGTGCATAGAATCTCAATAAATGTATTAAATATGTTTTTATCTTGTGCCAGCGCTCCGTACACCTGTCAGTTTATGTCATCCCTGATTAAAGAAGAAAACAACGTTTAACGTTTATAGGACTACAAAGTAAACTTAGTTTTTGCGTTTCATGCATCAAGACATCTTACACGTCTATGCTCAGTTATTGATGTTGGCAGGGGCAAGCGGCTGGCTATCCTGCGGAATTTACAGGATTCTGTGGCTATTTAACACTTAACCCAAATCCTTCCTGGACAAGGGCTTCTCTGTGAACATCTCATCAGTACCATGTATTAGGCTTGGGCCTGTTGAGGTGTTCATGGACTGATCGAAGTACTTAGGGGGAAGATCTTGGGTAGAGCTGCAAAGCAATTTTGAAGAATCTATGTGTACTTCTCAGGCCAACACATTTTTCAACCAATTTTTTCCACATTTTTCAGGCTGAGATGCGTTTTGCGCATACAGAAACCATACTATTTATGAATTAGTTAAGGAATCGTATTAAGCTATAAATAAAGTGAGACCTACGGTTTAGAAATCCATTGCAAAATGGCGAAGTTATTAAATTTTTTAGTAAAGCAAAGTTATTAGCTTATAAGTGCATAAAAGTCTGAAAAACCGCTTTTTTATCCGTAGCTCGAGATTTTGGAGGTGTTTTGAGAATTCCAAAAACAGATCCTTGTTCTACTCGACAGCGCCTATCACAAAGATAGTGTTATTTCCCAGCTATAATAACTTCGCTATTTTTTGTGACACTGTGTAATCTTTGTTAACACAGTTTTGTGTTTCACTGTTCGTAACCTTATTACAAGCAGTAACAACTACACTCTTTAATTAATCCCTGTTTACAGTCTATGTAAACAACAATAATTAGTCTACAGGTTGGTTCTTTCTAAAGATCTTCACACCCGTTTTTGTGACAACGATCACACAGAGTTTATATCAAAACTCTCTTGACAACTTTGAGTTCGATTACGACCTCTTCAAGCAGAGTTTATCCACACTAATCTCTCTCTACACTGAGTTCGAACCAATAAGCTCTGCTCGCTGAGTTTACTACTCATAAACTCTACTCGCTGAGTTTACTACTCATAAACTCTACTCGCTGAGCTTACTACTAATAAACTGACTACTGTTCGCATAGATGTGCGGAGTATATGACATCTCGAAAACTCTCGACCTTCTCGTTGTTTCAAATACGATCTTCTTATTTATATATCTTTCTATTCGGTTTTTACACAGACATCTAATGATAAACGACTTGTTTGTATGCTTTGTTGTAAAGGGTCCGCCAAATAATTTATTTTTGAAAATAATATAAAAAAACTACTGAAGATTTGCTCGAATTTCTTTTTTTATTTGAAAGTACAATCCTTCCGGTTAATAATGGAAAATAATTTCATTCAAATGGCTGCCTTGGCTGGCCATGCAGTAGTCTACACGATCGGTACAATTCTTAAGCACATTATCGATTGTGTGCAGCTGTATTTCACGAATGGCTTCATGAATATTGTTCTTTACAGCGTCAATTGTCTCTGGCTTGTTGGCGTAAGACTTATCTTTGACGGCACCCCACAAACAATAGTCCGGTGTCAAATCGCAGCTCCGAGGTGGCCAAACGACAACAGCTCTGCGGCTGATAATGCGATCTTCAAAAACAGGGTGCAAAACATCGAGTGTAGTTTCGGCTGTGTGACACGTAGCGCCGTCCTGTTGAAACCAACCTCTTCAATTTTTGTGAACAAAAATTCCTTCAACATGGCGCGATAACGATTGCCATAGACTGTAACGGCCACTCCTTGCTCATTTTCGAAGAAAAATGGCCCAATTATGCTTCTGGACCAAAATCCGCACCAAACAGTGACTCGTCTTGGGTGTATCGGCTTTTCAATGTATGCGTGCGAGTTTTCTGTGTCCCAAATGCGACAATTTTGCTTGTTTACATACCCGCCAAGATCAAAATGAGCTTCATCTGAAAAGATGATTTTTTTTGACAAAATCAGCATCACACATTCTGCAACATTACCATGATTTTCAAAGTAATGTCGCAATATTTCCCAGCGTTGTTCAAGCGTATACACAACCATATTCGTTCAGCGGAAGGATAAAAGCAATTATCTGTCAAATCAGGCATGAGCTAAGTGTTACCATTCAGGAGATAAGCACCAGTTGAAAACAAATGTTAAATGGCGGACCCGATAGTATGTTTATGTATTTTTATTTGTTAGCAAGCACATAGTTGTTTCTGAGACTTTTGTATATTTTTTTTAGTAATCTGACAAACGACAGTGTTTCCCAAACTTGATTTCGGTACAATACTACACGCTTTTACAGTTTGCTTTGATTCTTTGTCAAGACTGTTCCAAGCAAAGCACACATACATATATTTATCTACGATATTAGAGCAAACATATGACAATAACACACAAAAAGACATGCTGACAAATAATAGGAAAAAAGAAAAGCAAAAATGAAAAACGAAAATCATAAAATGACAACTAACAAATGCAATCGATTTCAATTCAACTCATAAATCACATCGGCTACGTTTGTAAGAATTTAACAATGTATGTGTATATGTAAGCCGAGACAAGTGTATAGGTATCTTCTTTATTTTGCTTGTATGTGTAAGTATTTCTTAATAAATGTTGTTATGATGCTTCACATTTGTATTAAATAATAAAAAACATTTCTTTAGAAATATTTAACTAAACTGTCCCTTACCTCGCTTGCTTCAGTTATTTGTAGCAAAAGATCATTATTTTAAAAACACCTTTCAAACGAAATAATGTTTTTGTTCTTTATTGGGAATTCAAAAGCTTGAAATTTTTTTCTTGTTTCATTACTTCATTGTTAACAAGAAATTGTAAAAACCTACTGTTTTTTTTCGTTCTCTTTATTTTGGTCGCTGTTATGTTTCTTTGTTTTCCTATTATTGTCTTGTCAATTGTTGTCAATTGTTATGTTATGCGACAGACATCATCATTGCTGTCATCATTTTCAGCAAATTATCGTTGGTTGTCTTTGTCTGTTAATGCCATTGTTTTCCTATTCATGTCAAATTTGTTTTTCTGTTTGTATTACAAAAAAGAAAATAATTTTTAAATTCATTTTTATTAGTATGGGAATTATCGGTGTGTTATTCGAAGTTTTTATTTCGTGAATTGCTACATAGGCCCATCACAAGTCTAGGCTTCCTATATAAAAAGAACGCCATTTTACAACAGCAAAGCTGGCTAACTGATGTGTTGGCTTAACTATTGCACACAAGTCTTATAAAAAAAAAACTATATCTGCCATATAACACACACACGTACTAATATATTCATGTGTAATTTATAACAAAGGTTACAAAATTTGCTAAATAAAAAAGTTTCATGTCTTTACTAAAGCTTTCTAAACTTCTTCTGTGTTGAGTATAACAAGCGTGCTTAGTATACAATAGAGGAGCTTGGCACCGTATGCCAGAAAAGTAAAGATAAGCAAGTCTGAAGTTAGTGTTGACAATCAATTATTAAGAAGAAACATAACAGATTTTATGTTACAGTTTTGAACTCAGAAATTAAATATTTCTTAAGGGCAAAAACGTTATATTATTATTCTTATGAAAAAAAAACATTTGCTTTGAAGAATATTTATCCCATTTATTTTTCGGCTAGTCGAGCAACAAAATTTTTTCGTATATAAAACTTGCTTAATAGGCCTCTTTATCATAAAAATAGACAAATTATTTTTTCTCCGTCACTATGCTTCCTAGATATTAAATTTCTACAGTTTCAGAGATCAACTTGATTTTCAAGTCAGGTGGATGATTAATCTATTGTAGCTCGCCTCCACATGATTGTGTGTGGTGGTAAAGATTCTTGCTAAGTGGTGGAGGTGTGTAACGAAGTTTTGTTACATATAATATCATATATTATTATTATACATATATTATTATCACATATTATATGTTTTATTATTATGCATTATTATTATACATCATGATTATATATTATTAGTATATATTATTATCGGGGGTGGTGTAGTGTAGTGGTTAGAGCGCAAGCATAACAACACAAACGACCCAGGTTCGAGCCCCAGCAGAGGACATGACGAAAAAAAATTTAATTGTCGTTTCGAATGTTTAATAATAAAAAAAGGTTCCATTTCTTCCCTCCAGACAATTCCATCTAAAAAATAAATAAATAAAAAAGCCCCACTGACCCTTCTCGCATACCTCTGGCGATGATGACAAACATCAGACGAATGATCAGGAAAATCACGCCACCTACTGGCAAAAAATTACAATGCTAAAGTAAAGTTCACCACCAAATTAGCAAGGATCCTCACCACTACACAAAAAAATCCTACGGAGGAAGCTACAGCGTATTAATCATCTACTTACGAATAGTTTGAAATATCAAATTAATTAAAGAAACTGAAGCAAAGCAATAGATGATTTGTGGAAAGCCAATATGCTTCCTAGAGGAGTGACGAAGAAAATATATATATATATATATATATATATATATATATATATATATATATATATATATATATATATATATATATATTCAAAAATATATATATGTATATACATATTTTTTTTATAAAGGGTCCGCCATCTAATGTTTTTTTTCAACTAGTGCTTTTCTCCTGAATGGTAAAACTTAGCTCATGTCTGATTTGACAGATAACTAGTTTTATCCTTCCGCTGAACGAATATGGTTGTGTATACGCTTGAACAATGCTGGGAATCTGGGCCTGCGATCAACTTACAGAAGATGCCGATTTTGCCAAAAAAACATCTTTTCAGATGAAGCTAATTTTGAGCATAATTGTCGCATTTGGGGCACAGAAAACCCGCACGCATACATTGAAAAGCCGATACACCCAAGACGAATCACTGTTTGGTGCGGATTTTAGTCCAGAGGCATAATTGGGCCATTTTTCTTCCAAAATGAGCAAGGAGTGGCCGTTACAGTCAATGGCGATCGTGATCGGGCTTTGTTGAACGAATTTTTGTTCAGAAAAATTGAAGAGGAGGATATTAGCAACATTTGGTTTCAACAGGACGGTGCTACGTGCCACACAGCCGAAGCTACACTTGATGTTTAGCGCCCTGTTTTTGAAGATCGCATTATCAGCCGCAGAGCTGATGTCATATGGCCACCTTGGAGCTGCGATTTGACACCGTTAGATTATTAAGTCCAACTATTAAGTCCAACTATTAAGTCCAACCGTGTCCGTCAAAGATAAGTGTTACGCCAACAAGCCAGAGACAATTGACGCTTCAAAGGACAATATTCGTGAAGAAATACAGCTGCATACAATCGATAATGTGCTTAAAAATTGGTCCGATCGTGTAGGCTACTGCATGGCCAGCCGAGGAAGCCATTTGAATGAAATTATTTTCCATTATTAACAGGAAGGATTGTACTTTCAAATAAAAAGAGAAATTTGAGAAAATATTCAGTAACTTTTTTTATAGCATTTTCAAAAAAAAAAAAATTATTTGGCGGACCCTTTATATATATATATATATATATTTTTTTTTTTTTTTTTCGCTAAACAAAATTCACTTATGAAAATCGGGAACAACGGTGATCTCGTTTTGGGCCTGGTGTGGGTCTATTCATGATAAATTGCCAAACCAAACTGAGAATAAATCACTTGACTGCTGTTAAATCGGTCGCCATGTTGAAAAATAATGCCAATAATGAAATTTATCGTGAATATACTCACGCCCGGCCCAAAACGAGATCACCGTTGTTCCCGATTTTCATAAGCGAATTTTGCTTAGCGATGAAGCGCACTTCTGGTTAAATGGCTACGTCAACAAACAAAACCGCCGCATTTGGAGTGAAGGTAATCCTCAAGTGTATGTGGAAACACCGTTTCATCCACAATAACTAACTGTTTGGTGCGCTTTATGGGCTGGTGGAATCATTGGTCCGTACTTTTTCAAAAACGATGGTGGCCAGAACGGTATAGAGCCATGATTACTAACTTTTTCATTCCTGAATGGAAAAACCATGATGACCAGGAGATGTGGTTTCAACAAGACGGCGCAACATGTCACACAGCTCGTGCCACAGTAGATTTATTGAAAGACACGTTTGGTGACTGCCTAATTTCACGTTTTGGACCTGTGAATTGGCCTCCAAGATCTTGTGATTTAACACCGCTAGACTACTTTCTGTGGGGCTATGTAAAGTCATTGGTCTATGCGGTAAAGCCACAAACGCTTCACCATTTGGAAGACAACATTCGCCATGTTATTGCCGATATACGGCCACAAATGTTGGAAAAAGTCATCGAAAATTGGACGTCCGCGCCAGCCGTGGCGGTCATATGCCAGAAATCATATTTAAAATGTAATGCCACAAGATTATCTTTCGGATAAATAAAATTCATGTCAATCGAATAATCACTACTGCTAAAGTATAGAAGTCTTTGCTGTTTCAGTTGAGCTTTGTCTGCGCTTGTATGTGGACAGCTGGTACAAGTATGTCACAGCTTTACCAACAGCCATATGCAAGCGATAGGTAGGCCCTGCTGAAGTAGTGGTGTATAGGGACACTACTGGTTTGTAACAGCCATAGGTCCCAGCCACATTAGTGTTAGTGTACAGAGAATCTAATGGCCATAGTTCTTAGACGTGGTAGTGACTAACCCACTAACATTCATAAATTAATTCAGGACCCAATTCCGGGCATGAGATTAGTCTAAGTGGGTATGCTAAGCTGGACGGTTGACTGTCGGCTTAATATCAATGTTGTAGAATTTTATGAATTTTTATTAATTAATAAATAAAATTTAAAATTGAAATGAAACATTTTGTTTTGCTTTACTTAACCTGGACCTCATGAGTACACCTCTTTACAGGTGATTCTTACTTGGCATTGTAATTCCCAGTAGGGTGCGTTTTCTCCTGATTCTGATGTTTGTCATCATCGCCATACGTAGGCTGGATGGTCAGGGGGCTTTCTAACCGCTATACCACGCTACCCCTATGTGGTTACTACTTGATTAATAGGCATCTTTCTCATAAAAATAGATAAATTCTCGTTGTAGGTAAATATAGTATATATTTTAATATATAAAAATTGTGAGCATTTCTAAATATGCAATTTAGGAAAGACAAGTTGAATTGAGCGTTTTTTCTAGAGCGTTTTTTCTAGTGAATTAGCACCACTATTTATTTGACAACTGATTTAACAGCTGATTGTTGCTTCTTGCTTAGTTCGGTTTGGAAAGTTTTTGTCAAAATTGTGGTGTAGTTCGTCAAACTCAAAATTCGAAATTTTTTTGTCTGATGAAGCCCACTTTTGCTTGAATAGGCAACTAAAGTACCTAAATAAGCAGCATTGTCTCACTTGGAGTGATGATAATCTACAAGCTTCTATAGAAACACCATTACATCCACAGAAAATTTCTATTTGATACGCTTTATTAGCTAAAGGAGTCATGGAACCATATGGCTTCAAAAACGACGACGGTCAAAATGTTACTATCAATGGTGAACGGTATAGGGACATGATTAGATATTTTTTCATACCTAATTGAACTGGTATTAGTTTTGCTGATATGTGATTCCAGCAAGATGGAGCCACATGCCGCACAGCGCGCGCTGCAAAATATTTACTAAATAAACTTTTAATGAAATTGTAATTTCGCGTAATGCACACAAAAATCGTGGGACTTAAGCCCATTGGATTATTTTTTTGGGGGCTATGTAAAGTCACTTGTCTACGTCATTAAACCAGATATAATTGAACACCTGGAAATCAACATTCGAAGAGCTAAGTATTGCTGAAATACGACCAAATTACTCCCTGTATGCGCCAGCCGTGGCGGCCAAATGGTCGATATCACGATTCATTGATATTAAAAATATATTTCTTTGTCTTATTATGATTTAAACTTGTATAGCTGTCAAAAAAACACCCGATATTATTAGCATATGCTGACGGCATTTAGGACATCATTGGTCTACATTACAAGAAATAACTACGACCCTTGCAAATTTGGGGAAAAATCGGCTAAAAATGAAATTCAGAATTAGAATAAGCAAACCCCTCAGAGTGAGGTGTAGGGAGTTACCCAGGGAGAGATAATATTTCAGGAGCTTTATGAGCCATATCTTTCTGATATACCACGCCCAGCAGATGGCATTGATATCGTTGTGTATTCGAATAACTGTTCGATGATGGCATCGAACATTATCGTCAATGAGACTTGTAAGAGGTCATCCTATCCGCTTAATATTGTAAACTTCTTCAACTCGGGGAATATACGAATTGCGGCCACTAAATCAACAGCCATGTGGTGAACAGTGACCACATGGACTGCAAAGATACGGCGTCCATTGGATGTACAGGTCAATGGTGTAGCGATTTATCTTTTGCTTTCAGCGATAGCCTCTTCATATGTACGAAATTTTTTTCCGATGAGTATTTCTTTGAGGGCAACGAACAGCCATCAGTCGCTGGAAGCCAAATCTGGCGAACACAGTGGGTTTGGGAGCAGTTCGAAGTTAAATTCATATAGTTTTGCCCTGGTTTCAGGTCAACAAAAAGCAAACGCGGTACCCACTTTGAACAGGGCTTTCTTTTAAAGAAATGCTCATTCAATATAAAACCAACACGTTCTTTTAATATCTTTACGATGTCAGCTAACTCCCGCAACTTCACTTTACTATCATTCAACCAATTTGTGGATTTTTTAATGTTTTCTGCGTTCTGCATTATCGGTGTCTCTATGACCTCACTTGAGGATAGCAAACCAATGTTTTATGGTTGTTTCTGATGGAGCGGAACCATCATAACACTTTTAAAGCCATTACTTTGCTTGAACGGTATTTTTTAGCATCAAGAAGGTAGAATTAAAACACGAAATCGTTTTTGATCAATTGTTCTGAAAATAACAAACGTGGCGTCACTCTTAGCACACTAACTCCCAAACTAATTTATAGAAATTTTAACAGCTACCACAGATAAAGGTTAGCATTAACGAAAAACTAGCGCCATCTATGTGTTAGTTCCGGGATTTTATAGCCCATGTCTTACATACAACGTTGCTCAAATATATGTGGTTTAAGCTTAAAAACGTTATTTGTTAATTTACAAGTCAATTTGTTTTGACAACTGTACCTGGCATATAAACAGACAATTTATCATTTTAATTTCTATGAAAATTTAGGTTCAGTGCCCCAAACAATACTGTTTCACTAAAAAAAATAAAAATAAAAGAAAAAATAATTCGTTCTCTTACTATATGGTCCATGTTGAGGGATATGCCCCATTGGCTTAAATTAAGTTTTAAATATAAATTTCAAAGCAACATTTATCACTTGAAAGAAAAATATATAAAAAATAAATTCTTGGCCACAGAGCCAAATTTGTTTAATGTCTCTGCTCTGCTCTTCTTTTCATTTTTCGCTTTTCTCATGTAGTTATAGCTTGAACATGATTATCTTGCCACAGACAAGTAGAGAATGCAACCAAAATGTACATAAACAAGCAGCCTGACAGACCAACAAACAAGCCACATCGTTTATCATTTAAAAATGATGTTTCAAATCATGATGGTTTTGCTCTTTTCATGTGTTTTTTTACAGGACTCAGTCCAATTTTTTTTCTTCTTTTGCATTATTTAAGTATTTTATAGTCCTCTGGTGAGTTATTCAGTCTCAAATGTATTTGTGGATGTTGCAGTTGTCATTTTTAGTTTTGTAAGAAATTTAGGTGATATTTTGCCTTAAGCAATGACCATTTCCGTTCAATTTACGATATTTAATTTGTTCTTGTGCCCTAGACTTTAATAACCAAATTTTGTTTTAGTGATAGAAATTTATTATTATTGTTTATTGGTGCGGAAAAAAGTTGTGTCGTATTGAAAAAAAGAATTTTAATAAAATTAAATTAATAGAAGAAGAATAGTTGTATAGCGTAGGATACTACACGATTATAGATTGATAATTCGGTGAATTTTTGTATTTCCAACGCAATAACTTTCAATACAACATGGCTTCCGTTAACTGTAGTTTTTTTTTAATAGATTTTTAATGAATTTTGAGCAAGCTGCGTCATTGTTAAAGCAAAAACGAACAATCAATAAAAATATTGAGTTTCTTCCGTTGAAAGTGTCTCAAAGGCAGCGTTCGGCAAATTAATATTAACGCTTTTTACAATGTGGTAGTAATTTGAGCATCTTTCACTCAGGCCACTTTGCACCGTGTTTCTCTACTTGTTTTCTCTTTACTTCTCTTTGTTTATTTTGTGCTTATTCGTGTGAGTGCGTACATTTGAAAAAAAAGAGAAGAGCAGCTTCTTGCCTAAATCTGCTCTAAAGGCTATATGGCACTAACAGGTAAACTAATATAAGTGCATTTTACAATTGTGGTAGTATTTGAGCGTCTCTCACTCAGGCTACTCTGTACGGTATTTTTCCACTTGTTTTCTCTTTACTTTTCTTTGTTAATTTTTTTGCTTATTTTTGCCTATGCGTGTAAGTACGTACGTGCGAAAACACAAGAGAAGAGCAGCTCTTTGCTAAATCTGCTGAAAGTAATGGTTAAGGGAATGAGTATTATTATAATTATGAAATTGAGACGGAGAAGTCTAGATCTATTGTGCCAAACACTCCGCGGTTAGACCCGCCAGCGAAATGGCTGACGGCGATAGAAGTCCCATCGAGTCATTATCCCTGAACGCATGACTATCCGATCAGTCTAGAAGCGTCAATCGGAGCAGTCTGTAGGAAAATACCTTCTACCTTGTGTACGAAGACAGCAATGTCTCCCATGGCTAGCCGACGAATCTGTTCATTCCCAATAAATGGCTCCACAAAAGTTCATCTCCGAATGTTTGCCAAAGCAAGTCATTCACAGAGAATATACTCTGTCGTCTCCTACTCCTACACAGGCGACACTCCAAATCAGCCACCACATCTAGGCGGAAGAGGTAATATCTGAGACAACAATGGCCTGACAGGAAGCCAATAAGTCTCCTAATATTTGTCTTGGTCATGTTGGGCAACTCCCTATTATGGATGAACGGCCTTATTAGCCGCTTTACCTGCCTTAGACCCAGTCATTGTGACGAGCGTAGGCAATGCTCACATTCATCGATTATCCCTCTAGCCTTGGACTAGCTGATATCATAGTATTCTTCTGGTCCTACGAAACCAATGGCCGAACCTCGCCTAACGAGTTCTTCAGCGAACTCGTTTCCTATAACACCAGTGTGCCCAGGAACTCCAAAAAACGTTACTTTGTTCCTCAATGCAAGTGTGTTGACATTCGTATAGCATTTAAGTACCAGCATCGAGACTATATACTTCGAAGAAAGGGCCATTAGTGCCACTTGATTAAGAGAGTATATATTTATAGAAGCGTCCCTGATCCCACGCTCTATTTTAATACTCGTACAGATAAAAATAGCCTGGATCTCTGTCTAGAAAACGCTTGGCCATTTGCACATGGGTTCTTAGACTTTGATATTGGGCCTGAATATTGTGGCACCTACACCACCATCCATTTTGGATTCATCTATATACCCCTGTAAACAGCTGGGGTTGATCTAATCGACTACATGGTCTCACTCCCCACGATCATGTATAGCAATCGAAATTGTGCAATCGTCACTCCTGGCCAACAGCAGCTTAAAGCCGGGAGTTTGCCACAGGATGCTCATGTGACCCCTATGGTCCACTGAGTTAAGACCGCCAACGTGGCAACAACCTGAAGGCTCCCAGAGCAGCAGATTTCATAATGCACTGGTCTTAGACCAATAAAAGCCTCTTTGGCCTCTAATAAAAGCTTTAAGGCCAAATGGGCCTGTCTTTGAAGCCTCACTTATTTATTTACGAAAAATCTCTGCTCAGCCTTTGGCCACCATACAATCGATGCATAAGAAACTATCGGTCTAACGATCATGGAATACAACCAATGGATGATCCTATGGTTGAGGTACATCCGATAAGGCGACGACAAGCCCACATTATCCGTGTAGCCTTACCTAGGACGGCATTTAAATATAGGTTCCAATTCAATCTCCTGTCAAGGGTAACCCAAAGGCATTTAATCTCTTTTGACAGTCCAATTTCGGTGCCCTAGACTCAATCTCAATCTCCTAGTGAAAGTAAGCAATTGTCGTCTTATCCTTACGAAATACTTTTTGAATAAACAATCGCACAATTATCAAATTGTTTTAGTAACTAGACAAAGTTATAAATTAATGTGCTGTTACGAAATTATTTTCTCCCTCAACCAACAATCTTTAGTCTTATGGTCTTTCACTGTTCTTTAGTTATTTACATGAGTTTTTTACAAACTCTGAACATGTGTTAGTGATATGTAACTTATTTATTTACATACATTTTACTCAGTGTTGCCAACAATAGTTTTATGGTTTGCACTTAAACTGCATTAAAGTAACATAGAAAAATTACACACAAACTTCTGTTTCTTCAAATATTATGTACATAACGGTTGATTTTTAAGCCGTTTGGGTTTTGGAAATTGAATAAATACAGAAAATTCGCAAAATTAAACGAAATGTTTTTTTTTTGGTTATAAATGAATGCCTGCCGCTAATTACTTCATGTAAATGTAGACTGCGGTTATGCCGTAGGTGTTTCTTTATTATGCTCCAATGTTGGCGTACTTTTTCAAACATTTCGCCCGGTATCTTTCCAATGTTGTCATGTTGTCTTCCAAAACTCAAAATGTGGCTGGATGTCCCTGTACAAAAGAGACTCCACGTATCCCCACTTGCCTTTCGATAGGTTCATGGTGTTGTGTTGCATGTAACGCCGTTTTGTTGAAATCAAATGTCAACCAAGTCGAATTCTTCCATTTTGGGCAAAAAACAGTAGGTAATCATCGCACGTTATCTTACTCCACTGACTGTAATGTTGCAATTTTCACAATTTTTGAAGAAGTACGGTCCTGTGATGCCGTCGGCTCTCATCTTTAGAGTACATTGGCAGCTGTTGGACTGCCTCTGGCAGCCCATTGATCCAAAAATGAGCCTCATCGCTTCCGCACAATTACCAAGTAAAGGGTGGTCCAACTATAATGCACAATAACGCCAAGTTTTTGCCCAATTTAATATGACATTTCTTTGTTTCATTGTTTGACTAATTCAACAATTGAGATGTGCGTTAAGATTGTTGAAGCCGTTTACGAAAATGGGCGTTCAAGTCGAAACGCATTTCGTGTATTTCGTGATATTTTTTGGTCAGCATAATCGACCAAATGTATCCACAATCGGGAGAATTGTGAGCAAATCTCAGCAAATCTGGTCTGTAGGAAATGTGGAAGCACCTGTGGAGGCAGAAATTGTAAAACACTGATATGCTAAAGCTGAAAAATTTACAGAAAAATTTCGAAACTACTACTCAATGCTTAAAAAACTACAAAATCGAGACAAATCTGCGCATTTGGTTATGCAGTTTACAATTAACATCGTGCGTTTTGGTTGGACCATCCTTTATATGCCCTGGGTATTAAAAACCTAAGAAGGATACGAATTTTCTTGACCGAATATAATATCGAACGCCGAACATTAAACACGAGCTAACCAAGTCTTGATCGATAGCAGAATCCTAAGTAAGAAATGGGAGTACAGTCCATAAGTATTGCCATTGACTGGAACCCATCGGCTTATACCTGAAGAAAACAGCTGGAGATGGAATTTTGAAGAAACTGAACAATCGGGAATAAAATCAAAAATACTGAAAAATGTTCAAAACCGACCCCAACTGCCATACTTATCGATCCAAATATAGCGCTTAAATAAAACGGTGGAACAAAAAGTATAACTACACACAAATTATACATGAAGGTAATTACACACGTGCTACACACACAATCAAAAATTACATACAATATGTGTAATTACTAGGGAGATCGATTATTCGACTTTTTTCAAAAACCGGTTTTCGAATAATTCTATAAGTAGCACTTTTAAAAAACCGGTTTTAGGTTACTAATAATTCAAATAACCGGTTAGCCGGTTCTTTTATTTAAATAAAATTGTTCTTAATTCTTGAAGCGCAGAGCTCGACCACGTTGTTTTAAAAATAAGCACAATCTAAGGCAGAGAATAAAATTAAAGCGGCAACCAATACCAACAATAATTCTAACAAATCTCATAAAAACTATGCCAAATCGGTGTGCGGTAGCCATAAAAAACAAAATTTATTACACAAAGTGCTGAAAGTTGCTTAAGTTTCGAACAGCTATTCAAGAAGCTAATTTCGTTTTTGTTGTGTTACTTGGTAGAGAATGGAGTTAAAGGTTTGTTATTATAGTTATAATTTAGGTGTATAAGACAACAAAAATTAAATGTTTCCCTTTGAATAAATCTATTTGTAATATACGAGTCCTTAATTGCCTCGACAAGAAAATTTGCTTAGATTTCGAGCAGCATTGTATGTGAATTTATGCATATAATTGCGTGTGTGGTTGCGTTTTGTGATTGGGTATATGCCATACCGTCTGACAATTTGCAACAGCGATATCACCTTACACTATTACCAGCGACTGTTTGTGTATATTTACGCTGTGAAAAACTTCATTAACTAAAATATCTGCCGTTCAGAACCGGCATTTGTGGGTTTGTGGGCTTTCAATGAGTCTAGTTGATCATTCTCCATATAAAGAAATCAATATTTAGTTACAGAAGATGAGAAAATTTTATTTTTGCTTAAGAGTGCATATCTTTTTCGATCTCCTTGGTTTTCACGTTCTTTGTGAGACGTTCAAGGTTGTCATATATACAAAAATAATTAAATTTATAAAAATAGTTAAACGATGAGCATATTTTCAATAAAAAAATATACAAACGTATACAAATTATACTTATTTAAATTAACCGGTTATTCGTGTTAAAGCAACCGGCTTAGTCGGTATTCAATAAATGAAGATTTTGAAAAAACCAAAAGAAACCCGTTAATACCGGTCGAATAATAACCGTCCGATCTCTCTAGTAATTACACACAAAGTGGCAACACTGATTTTACTACTACTGTTCCGCTCTCTCTCTCTCTCTCTCTCTCACACATTATTACAGTATATTATACATATAAAAAAATCTCTCATGCCTGCTTAGCTGTAAAGGAAACGAAAACCAAACAGTTACCCTTACACAAACATGTACTTATACACACTGTATAAGAGTACGTTTGTGCAAGTAACTTGTAAGAGCATTAGGTGTGTGTGTGTAAGTTGTTTTTAAAATGTTGGCTCAAATACCACTGGATTGCCTGAAAAGTTTAATGAACTTTTAGTTTTGGGAAATACTAGACTTTCTATGAGTATATAAATATCTACGAATACACCCATACACACACTTAATATGTATATGTATTTATGTATCTATGTATACATTATTGCATGGTTTCTTTTGAAATGTTGCCGTAGCTATTGTTGTCGTTTTTTGGACACCAGTACTGGCATCAAGTTTTTGTATTTCATTTTATTTTTATTTTTATTTTATTTTTTATTAAAAATGTTGCACAAAATTAGACTCATTCATGTTATTTCAGGTGAAATGTTGTTATAGTTCTTTGATGTTGCGACAACACATGTTGCGGTTTTGCTATCTAATTTGAAATTTTCACAAAAATATAAAAAAATATGTTACAAAGGGTGAGCCTCTTTACATGCCCATATGTTAATATAAAACAATTTCAATATTTCGTAATGGCTTGATGGCAGTGGATTTGGGTTTAAAATCAAATTCAAATATAATTTTAAAAAGAGCTAAAATCCTTTCCTTAATTTATATCAAAACGGTCACCAATCTTTTTACTATTCGTTCGACTATTGCTGCTTAAGTTATATCAATACTAGAGCATGGTCACCAATCTTATCATTATTGATGTGTGTATGACCGTTTACTTGTAAGATTCCATAACTCCAAATTTGAAACTATATTTGCTTTATAGTCGACAAGAAGATGATGCGTGTCTACTTGATTTTCATGAGTCTTTTCCAATATTTGCCGCAGTGTAAATAACTGATCAATGTTAGATTTACGAGGTATCACGAAAAAAAAATTATTTCGATATCTACTCTGGATTGGTGAAGGCCAAAATCGCACAATTATTATTGACCGACGTTCATAGGCACTATAAACAATTCAGTTTTGAAACTTAGTAAAGAGATAAGTTTTTTAAAAATCAAACAGACAGCACACCCTATATTAGTTATGGCTTGATTAAGAAGAAAAAAAATTAAAAAGAAAACTGCTTTTAGCTACAGGCTGGGCAAATTTGAGGAAGGAAGTAAATTGGCTGTCAAATGATGAAATGTTAAGAATTGAGCTGTCAACCTTTGACACTTATTTAGTAAAAAAATTGGTAAATTTTAACTATGGAACACTACACTCGTGAACAAAATATTTTAATTGTGAAAATTTTACTGTATCACTTCATAAAATTCGAGCAGCTTTTCCTTGTAATTAGGCTGAGACCGCTGTGCGTATTTTAATCGCTAAATTCGAGGCTCACGGTACTGTTGCTGACAATAGATCAAAACAATACTTAAGTAGTGGCCGTAGTGATGCGGACATAACCGCTGCGTAGCAAAGTATTGAAAATTAGCCTGGAACATCAACTCGGAGACGTTCGCAACAATTGGGCATCACCAGAGGAACTTTGCGCCATATTTTGCATTAGGATCTACATCTTCACGCTTAAAAAGTTCAACTCGTTCAAGAATTAAAGCCAGCCCACCAATGTTTGCGTCGAACGTTTGTGAATTGGTTGCTTGAAAAATTGAACGAACGAACTTATTTAGTAAAAAAATTGAGAAATTTTAACTATGGAACACTACACTCGTGAACAAAGTATTTTAATTGTGAAAATTTTACTGTATCACTTCGTAAAATTCGAGCAGCATTTCCTCGTAATCAGGCTAAGACCACTATGCGTATTTTAATCGCTATGTTCAAGGCTCATGGTACTGTTGCTGACAATAGATCAAAACAATACGCTTGTAGTGGCCGTAGTGATGCGAACATAGCAGCTGCATAGCAAAGTATTGAAAACTAGCTTGGAACATCAACTCGACGACGTTTGCAACAATTGGGCTTCACCAGAGGAACTTTGCGCCACATTTTGCATAAAGATCTTTATCTTCACGCTTATAAAGTTCAACTCGTTCAAGAATTAAGGCCAGCCCACCATTGTGTGCGTCGAAAGTTTTTGAAATGGCTGCTTGAAAACTGAACGAACTGAAAACAACGCATTTTTCAATAAAATTATCTTTATGATGAGGCCCATTTTCACTTAGGCGGCTACGTAAACAAACAAAAATGTCGCATATTGGGCTCACAAAAACCATAAACAGTCCTCGAAAAACCCTGACACACAAAGAAAGTGACCGTATGGTGCGGTTTGCAGTTAGGCGGCATCATTGGCCCGTATTTTTTCGAAAATGTGCAAGGAAATGCCGTCATCATGAATTCTCTGTGTAACCAAACCATAATAACCAATTTTTTGTGGCCACAATTGGCTAATGTTGACACCAGTGACCTTTGGTTTCAGCCGGACGGCGTCACAAGCCACACAGCCAGCCAAACAATTCAGTTATTGCATGAGAAATATTCCAGGCGTATAATTTCTCGAGTTGGCAATGTCAATTGGCCACCTCGTTCCTGTCATTTAACGCAGCTGGATTATTTTCTCTGGGGCCACTTGAAAGACCGAGTTTACGTGAACAGAACACAAACCACTGACACTCTGAAAGATGAAATACGGTGCTGCATTGACAAGATAAGCGAAGGTTTGATGAAAAATGTGGTTCAAAATTTTGTAAAAAGAGTGGACGTCTGCCGACGTGCTAGAGGTGGACATTTATCCGCCATCATATTCCATTATTAATTCCCATATTTCTATTATATATTGGTATGAATAAAATTAAATTTGTCAAGAAAATGTGCTCATTTTACTTCTATCAATTTACTTCCTAACCTCAAATTAGCCCACCCTTTATTTGTATTTTGCTTGAAAGAATTTTCTTTTAAATTTTCCTATTTTCCCTTTTTTCTTATTTATTTCTTATAAATCCAGGATTTAATTTCGTAACTAAAACTGAAATGGAAATCTAAATGTGGGGTTTTTTTTTATAAATGGATGTCTTGTGGATAATGATGTTACAGATGAACTTTTAACGTAATTTTACTTCAAATGAGATTATTTTTACTTGATTTCTATCTTTACCATATTTTTCCCATATTTTATTCATGTTTGCTTTCATCCTAATCGGATTATTAGTCTCCAGGAATACATTTTTGAATGTGAATTCAATGTGTTGGACAAAGGACTTGTTTGCATATTCACTATATGAAACTCTACACCACAATGTTTTTTTAGAATAATTACAGGTACTTGATATATTATGTTTGTAGATATATGACCACCGATTTTAATATAAAAGTTCTGTTTTGATGCAATTCGGTTCATTACCATATTTTGGACTAGAGGCTTCCTTTACTGTTCAAAGCAAAGTATTGCCTTTTTTTTGAGGTATTCATTGGGCTTAGTAATGATTTTAGTAGAACGTTTGTCTTGAATTTTTTTTAACCCTTTTTTTAATAACCCCAGAAATAGAAGCTTAAGAAGGTCTATAGATTTGCTTGATCATTAAATGACGCCATTTTTAATATCAAATCGAAAAACGTGATACAAATTTCATATCGTTTGTGAAAATTGGTGTTGCATATTGCACCTTGTGCGCGCTAGCCATGATATATATGTTACGTATAAATATTCAATGTTTATATTTGAAAAACGTCCACAAAGAGAACTATTTGGAAATTACAATTTTCAACAAAATAATAATAATTTATGTGAAATCAACTGAGTACTGAACTATTGAACTAAGTGAACGACCTAGTTCATTTAATGAGCTGAACTAAAAAAAGCGATGACTGAAAAGAGCTAAAGAACCCAAGTCTAGTGTCTTATTGACGACTAAAGCAAAAGCGTATGAATATGTGTGTTTTAAGCGTGAACAATGATTCTTAGTGTTGCCGCTTTGGTTATTTTTATTTATTTTTTTCTTTGATGTGCAGATGTGTACTTTTTTCATTTTGGTTACTTTTTTTTCTCGAGGTAAAAAATTACAGTTAATGATTTCTTTTAACGTTTATTACCCGGGTTCTTATTGAGTACATGACTTTAAAAACTGAATTTTTGGCTAACTTTGGCTTTATGTTGTGAGTATGGTATGACCTTTCCCATCCTTCTGGTAACGTATGGATTTGGTGTCAAAAGACCGCAAATCTTTTGAACGCAGAGCCAATTTGTTATACTCTGTTTTAAAGTGACAGGTACTCCGATCGAAATAAATGGTAGTCTGATGGGTAAGGTCTGGATTAAAAGGCGGCTTTTCTTTGAATATATGGCCGAGCGTTGTCCTAATAGATCTATTTTTCATCGCCAGTAATTATTGGATGCCACCACAATTTTTTCCACCTTGAGTAGCTTTTTGAGTTTGAAAATAATCTTCATAAAGTAAGGTCCGCAATTAATCATCTCCGAATGTTTTTACCTGACCTGGTAGGTCTTCTTTTTTCATCAAAATCAATACTTCTGAACTGCACACATATTTTTTCGCATATTGAGATCGTTCGAACATATTCGAAATTAGCTTTGGCAAGCAAAAGAAAGCAATAAAACGTTGTTTATACTATTTCGTTCAGTAAGTGAGAATAAATATCAGACATATTTCATTTCAACACTATTGTTTGGTTCGGGTATTTAGGGATTCATTAACATAAGTATCTGTTAGTAAAGGCTATTGAGCTAAAATTAGATCATAACTAATAGAGAGTTGCATGAACGCGTTCATCAATGAACATATTCATATGCTCATTGACTAAAACCCTATTTCGAATAAAACATTTAAAAAACCAAACAAACTATTGCTTTATTCATATCATGAGTGAGAATCTTTTATTTTACTTCGTAAACACAAAGAGACTGAATTGGAATAATTACTGAAACACAATAACAATAAAAATTTGTAAATTTTGGTTTACATTTTCCTTACATTGTAATGTAATTACAAGAATTTGTAATTTTTTTTCATAATTTTTCTTTTTCTCATAATTTTTTCCTGCTGTAATTTGCTCATTTTAAAATTAAATTGATAATGAAATTGTCATTTGCAATAAAATGTTTCATTAAAAAAGGATTTTAATGAACTTTAAAATAAGAGCATTAATACAAAAAATTATTATTAACTATTAAAGGAAATAGTCAGTTATTTTCAAAAAATGTTTTTAAATTTATCATAAAATGAGAAAAGAAATATTATTTTTAAAGGAAATATGTTTTGTTTCTTTCATTTTGTATTTTATTATTGCTTGTCAGCGTCATTAAAATGCAAAGAAAAACAGTAGAAAAAGAAGAAGAGTAAATGTAACAGAACATCATCACGATGATTAACAGCTTGACAAGCAGAGAAATCGTGACAATGGAAGTTAGAGGAACGCATTTTTATTCAAACTAATGTTGCAGTGCAGTGGCATACATTTTATGCGGTTTTAATAAAAATATATAGAAAATACACTCGAGAAAAACAGTTTATTTTTCAGTATTTTTGAAAGTTTGAGTTTACAATGCAATAGCATTTTATTTATATGGTAGCAATCTAAGAATAGTTACTAAATATTTTCTCTGTCACTCCTCTAGGTTTTCCACAAAGCATCCATTAGTTTGTTTTAGTTTCGGTCGTCCAGTCGATTTTCAAGCTAAGTAAGTGATTAATCTACTGTAGCTCACCTCTATATGTAGTGGTATGTAGTGGTGAAGATTTTTGCTAAGTGGTGGTGATCCTTACTTAGCATTGTAATTTTTTCCCATAGATACGAGTAGTGTTTTTTCCTGATCACCCTGATCATCACCAAAGGTAAGAACTACCAAGTTTGTTATGGAATTTGCTCTCATCTGCGTTATCGTTAGGTAATTGACAGGTGCATATAATGAGGTAAAAATAAATTCTGAAGCATCAAAAAGAAGCGTACGTTAGGCTAAAGTATATAACATGTACAACATCAGCAATCGGAATTTTTATTAACAACCAGTCGGCCATATGGGCCATAATATCGAGAGAAGAGGGACACAAACTTTTTTAATTACTTATATTAGTTTAAATACAGCAATCCCACTTCTGACATCAATTGTTATCTATTTAACTCATTAAAAACGTTTATTTGATGAGTTTTTAGATTGCAATTAAAGTAAAAATAACCCTGTATTTCGTTTTTAATTAAAAGCATTTGTTTCACACAGTTTTGTGCTTTACTGATCGTAATTTCTTTACAAGTAATAAAAAATACTTTTTATTAAACTCTGTTTACACACATTGTGTAAAACAATAACAACTATTACACAGATCTTCTAGCTAAAGATCTTCCTTCCGCTTCGACCATTATTACAACTTACGTTTGAACACGACCTCTTCAACCTGAGTTTAATCACACTCTCTTTACACTGAGTTCAAACCAATAAATTCTATTCGCTGAGTTTACTTCACTTTAACTTTGTACTTAAACCTGTACAACGAGTTTACACCAATAAACTCTCTTCACGCTGAGTTTATACCAAATGAACTACGCATCGATGTGCTTTTTATATGGTTGAGTAAACAGTGCTTCGAAAGCACTCGAACCTCTCGATATTTCAGGTAGATCCCATTTTTTATATTTCTTCTTCTTTAGCTCTTATGCAGAGATCTGATCGTAGACATCCTGTTTGTTTCAGTGCTTATTGTGTGGTTGCTGTTTCTTGTTTGTTCCTTTTTTTGCTTGCTTTGTTGTTGTTGTTTCTTGTTTGTTTCGTTGTCTGCTTGCTTTGTTGTTGTTGTTTCTTGTTTGTTTTGTGGTCTGCTTGCTTTGTTGTTGTTGCTTATTTTTATTTCTAAACAAGAACATAGTGGTTTTTGTTTCTTTTGCTCATTTTTGTTTTTACCAATGTAACAAACGACAGTGGTTCCCAAACTTGATATTCTAACCAAATAGCCCCGATATAGGCGAGCGAATTTTTCTCTCATTCTCTTCATCAGCTGATACTAAATAAACACTAATTGCAACACTTCCTGACTTTAGTCATATTATTTGTATTGTCACGAGTTTGCGATTCCAAGACGGCTTAATAGTGCTAATTGTCTCTCTGTTCCGAGAGTAGTATCCAAACTTACCAATCAACGTAGAAAGCCATATGAAAATGGCAGAGACTGTTGGAATTTTCGATTGATTCCTTTTAATTACATGTGATTTCCGTTCCAACAAAGAGAGTTAATCTTTAATTTCATTACTATTGATTATTGCTATTACGCCAAATAATTACAATCATTTCTATTTGTACTTCAATATTTTATTCTATTCCATGATAAATTTCCTGGATGCGTGGTTATCTCCTCTTCAAAACTGCCTTTCTAACTTTATCGGGGACTTCCACGTCTTCGCATTCCTTGGGGATACCAGTCAAAGGCTTCTCTACATATATCGTTAGCCGGTTTACCCAGCACATGCCCTATCCATCACCATTTTCTTTCACGAATTTCAATGGTAATGAGTTCCATACTGCTTCTCTGGTATAACTCCATATTTGACACCCAGTTGTGTGGCTACTGTATACGGAGTATGTGGCTATGATGTATTGACGAAGTCTAGCAGTTTGTTGCTTGTTTTGATAGACGTGAACCAAATTTCGCACTCATATAAAAACACAGAGAGAACGTTGCTTCTGAAAAGACTTATTTTCGTTTTGGCGCTGATTTGGTTCAGTCGCCAAATCTCATGCAAGCTTTAGCTTTTCCAATTCTGTGAGGAATGTAAATTGGCTGCCTAGATTGGTAAAATCTGTGTCTGATTCAATGCTCTAGCCATGCAGAATAAGTAGTTATGTATGTGCTTTATTTATATTTAGCGATAGTATCTTATCGCCCTTGATTTTAAAGCCATATTTGCATGATAATGTGATTGACGTTTAGATATTAAAACAATGTCATCAGCATATCTCTAAATACTTCATGTGCATTTGGTGTCACAATATTACACTATGAGGACTGCTATCAATCGCCTTCACTAGGACTTAGTCGATGACAATGAGAAACAGCCATGCGAATAAGATACATTCTTGCCTTACGCGAGATTTCACAGATATAGGTGAAGATAGTTTGTTGCCATGTTTTAGGCTGCATTCAAAACGCCTATACCAAGTCTTGATAAGATTACAGACCTTATCCCGAACGGCTTTTCTGCTAATGGCTTCACAAATACTTTGGTAATTAACAAAATAAAACGCCTTCTGGAAATCAATGAACACAAGGTAGAAAGATTCTTTAATTGTTCCATGAAAATTTTTAGGATGGCAATATGTGTCAATACAGGATTTGCGGCTACGAAATCTGTCTTGCTGGCGTTGAAGCGTTTCATCAATTTTTCCTCTGTACTATTAAGTATGATTGTGCAAAGGTTTGAAGGCAGCTGCATAGAATCATGATTCCTCTCCAATTATTGGTATTTTAACTATGATCCCCTGTTGCCAGTCGGTGGGAAAGGTATCTTTGATGATCATACCTGTACCAATTAACACGTTTTAATGCGCCAAGATGTTCACAATGTCTTGAAGAAGACGAAACTACAGAACCTGTCACATTTACATGCTGCCACAAGCTTTCTGAATAGCAATCAATTCCAAGTATAAATTTGAGTTCAGATAGCATAGCGTAAGTCTGGCTTCAATTACTTTGATGTCGGAATATGAAAATATAAGCAGTATATAGGCATATAAGCATCCGTAAGTTGGCAATGATAATGAAGGAAGTATACCCAAGAACACAGGGAAAGCTAATACTCCTTGAGCAGTAATGCCTAATGACAGTGTCATGAAGTATTACTTACTACGCATAGTTAATGATTATCACCCTATATGGGCAGAATCTGTCGTGGTAATTGCATGTTTCATACCAATCGGCATACATACTAGTCGATGAAATGAAGAGGGAATGTATAAAGACGTCCTAAGACTCTATCTCTCTGCGATTTTATATCTGAAATCGTAGTACTGCCGAGAATGGTGATGACGGCAGAATTGAATTTTGTTTGATAAGAATCCAAAAAAAAAAATCAGGTCGTGAGAAAATGCTGTGAATGATCGATCGTCTTATAGGTTTTCTTAAAAACTTTTTTTGAGTACTTTTGTATGTGAATTTTCTTATTGGTTTATTAGGTACCAATCCTTTAATCAGACTGAAATTACTTAAGCATTGCTCTATCACTATACATATATAAATGGGAATAATAAAGCATGATTCTCTCCCGATTCTATTTTCTGAGTGTTTTTCGGAATCACAAACGAAAAACTACTATTGCATTTTGAGATTCCCAACTGTCTGACAGATGACTTTAATGGAGAATTATAGAAAAAACAATAATAAAAAATGAAATAAAAAAACACAAACATTAACAGCAACATAGAGAAATTACAAATAAATGTTGATGGAAAATATAAAAACGAAAACTAATGTTGCAACTAGAACACGCACATTTTAAAGAACACATACCATACCGACGACACACATCAAAGAAATGTAAAAACCACGGGAGCGAAAATCAAACCCAAAGATATGCCAACGGGGACGAAAGGATCTTACAACAGACCACAAATGAAGGCAGTAAGAGCGCAAGGGAACGAAAAACGCAAAAACACAAATTGAAACTGATTGCCATCAAGTCTAATGCATGAAACTAACCATCTCTGCTTTCATCTGTTTTATTTGCGGACTTGCTAATAAAAAGCAACAAAGAAGAAAAACGACCCAGAGCTGGGAATATAAATGAGAAAACACAATTTTGGTTTCATGGCATGCAGGGCATTGGTGTTAATAATTGCTATGGCAAGAGAGAGAGCGCGTTAGAGAAAATCATGCTTAGAAGAGATAAAAATAAAAATCATAATGATAATGCTGTGCAGTGTAATGCAGTGTAATGAATGATCATAATCATTTAACCAGTACATTGCCTGATGAGTGTTGAGTGTTTGGGAAAATATTAGGTGTATAATATTAAAAGTGCGGCATTTACACATGGCTTATATTACTAATAACTTGTAAGGCATTTAAAGGGAATCTGTCACTGATTCTCTCTTATTTATTGAGAGAAAGAAATAGTGCGTTGAAAATGTCGAGTTTTGCGCGAACGAGCATAGTTTACGACAAGTTTGGCTTTATTTATTTCCACAAAGAGCAGCAGAAGCTTATCGATTGGTCACCGAAGCTTGTCCTTAAAATGTATTCCATCGATTTCATATTAAAGACTATGCTTGTGCGGTTCAGTGCTATCCGCTCAAAGAGAACTTGAAGTATCTTTGGAAGCCGCTCAAGCTTTAACTTGTAGATGTTTTTGCCGCACGGGATGAAACCGAAAGGTGCTGAAAGATGAAAAACTATTTTTCTCCTTTACTCCCCACGAAAATATTTTGGTAATTAAGCTGACTTTCAAGCTAAGAAGATGATTAATCTACTATAGACCACCTCCATATGATTGGGTGTAGGGGTGGTGAAGATCCTTGCTAAGTGGTGGTGAAAACTCTTGATAAGATGTGGTGAGCCTTACTTAGTATTTTAATTTTTAGGATAAAGATGCTCTAGCGAGGAGAGTTTTCGATGTGGAAGTCAGTCGTTGTAGAGGGAGCCCTTGTCTAATTTGGAGAGATTAGGATGTGGAAGACCTGTCGGCTCATCTCCATATGTAGCCCATCTCCATACGTTTGTGTGTAGTGGCAGTAAAGATTCTTGTTCAGTGGTGGTGAAGACCCTTGCTAAGTGGTGGTGATCATTACTTAGTGTTTTAATTTTTAGGTGGCGTTTTGCCCCTGATTAACCGTCTGATGTTTGTCATTATCACTAGATGTATGCTGGACGGTTAGGTGGCTTCTTTAAATGGAATTGTCTGGAGTGAGGTTGAAGTCTCTTTATTAAACGCTCGAAACGTCAATAAATTTTTTCGTAATTTTTTTCTGCTGGGCTTAAGGCCGTTTGTGTTGTATACCTGAGCTCTAAGCACTTCACCACTCGACTCCAAAAATACTCCTTGAAAGCCATAGCAAGTCAATTTTGACGACAAAAAATGGATCTGTCACAATAACCCAAAGCTAAAAACTGTTGTATTAAACCCGGCCGATTGACGGCATCAATGTAAAAAGCCGAATATCAATGGCGCCAAGATATTGGATGGGATCGAAAATGTATCATCTTTCCAAGTGCAACAAGGGTGATTTCCCTCAAAAAATGAGCTGAAACCGAATGTATTTGTAGACTTATTGAACGAGACCTACAGTTTAACGATAGCTCCGAATGGCAGATGTATTAGTGAGAGAAGTTCTTCACAGCGTAATAAGGTTTTGAGGTGATACTGCTTTTGCAAATGATGGTCTGGCCAGGCGGTACATCTAGGACCTCTTATTTAGTAGGAGGTTATCTTACCTACCATACCACAGCGGTACACAGCACCTATTATAAGCAATTGAATTCGGCCGAGACAATTACAAGGGTCTTATACTTGCTTGAGGTGGAAATTGGCCGAAAAACACCCGAGATCTACGGATTAGTCTTTAAGTTCTAATATTTAACTATGACAGCCCACAGAGCTAGCCACGTTCGACCACCATTTGCGTCTTTCACTGGAATACGCTTCACATCAGAAACTCGCTTGATTCCTTCTTGGACTCTAGGATACCACACATAAAGCAAAGCCCCTGTGCTAGCCACCAAGTCCTGATTATCCATCCATCAGAGGTCTCACATAGAAGCACCATTGCCCAAATTAAGTCGGAAACTAGCCTGACAGTTTAATGAATCTGGCTATCGATTGTCGATAGTTCCGATAAGCTATCGAGAAAAAGCGGGCAAAGTGTGAGCAATCTACGTCGAGCTAGAGACGGAAACTGGCAAAAGAAGTGCGTCACACTTTGTTCTTCCTCAGTCGGTCTACAAACTCGACAGAAAGAAATAGCCGGTCAGCGCAGCCTTTCCGCGTGTCTACCTATAACGCAATATCACGTGAGAAGAGACACAGAAGAGGAGACTCTCCGCGTGAGAGTATCCCAAGGAAATCATGACAGTCTCTAACAAGCCTGGAGCTGAAAGTTTCCCCCGAAAGAGAGCTAATAGCCACTTGGCTGTTATCAAGCATCGACCTCCGAATCCGCAGCGTCGTAGATGCCCATCACTTTGAAGTACAATACGCTGCAATAGTCCAGAAGTCGGAGAGAAACCCCTAGGTTGAGCCCACCATGTTGCCACATTTGGAACCTTCAGTATAGACCTTCACCGCATTTCTGGGGGTGAACGAGCCAGTTGCCGCAGATTGCAGCAGACCCCTTGACCTTATTCAGGAGCCTAACATTGCAATAATTAACGGGGGCAGTCAACCAAAATACGGCTCCATAGAGGAGATTACGTTTGATAACCGTTGAGTAGATCCGGCAAATGGCGCTGAGTCCGAGACCTTATCTTGCATCTACTACTCTTCTGTAGCAGTAGGAGGCGCAAGAGCGCTAAACACTCTGGATAGCAGCAGATCTCCTGACTTCCACAGGAGCCTAACGGTGCAATATTTATCGAGGCAGTCCACCAAAAGACCGCTTCGTAGAGAAGATTAGGTTTAATAAGCTTCGAGTAGATCCAGCAAATGATACATGGTCTGAGAATCCATCTTGCATCTACTACTCTTCTACATCAGTAGGTGGCGCAAGAGCTCTCTAAGCTAAGTTAGACTTCTAACTTAGCTTAATAAGGCCCAGATATTTGACCGTAAGTCATAAAGTAAGTTCGACCTCATCCACACTGTGCAGCGTAAAGCGAGGTATCTTATTCCCTCTACTGAAGAGCATTGTATCGGTCCTACAAAGGTTCACACTAAGTCCAAGCTCCATGCATTACGCAGATACAGTACTAAGGGCAAAACTGAGCTTGTACGACAGCGTCTGTGGACAAATACCAGACACTACGATAGCAATATCGTTCATATTAGCGACGGCTCTATCAGCCCAGGAATCAAGATCCTTTAAACAGGCATTTGTTTTAAAGATAATTTCTTTGTTAGGCCAAAATCAATTAGGAATTTCGCTTTACGAGCTCTCTCAGCCATGTTATTCCTGGCCTCTAAAAATTAAAATTTCTCTCTTTGGTGCAAAATGCATAAGTTACCAGAAAGATGGGAAAAGGTTACAGCTATGGATGGCAAATACTTTGAATAAATTTATTTTCCAATCTTTTATACTAAACATCCAATAATAACGCATTTTTAAGTGGTACAACCAATATTTGAGAAATTTTCTGCAACAATGTTTGTTTAGGTTTTTTTCCAACAGCTTTTGTTCTTCTCTTACGTTTGTCCACCGTCACCACCACAGCTTGACAATCATTCATAAATCAGGTCCAGGGAGGTTAACACGTATGATATAAGCCAAAGTATGATGAGCATGCATGCATGTGTGATGAGTGGTATCGAATGAAAGAAATTTCTGTCTTTTTCATTTGAACCACAAATAAGAGAAATTCCTTAGATGACACAAAAGTGGGGGACCAAATGTGAAAAATATCTCAAGCAAGGCAACTAATTATTAACACAAGTCAGAGTTTAGGTCCGCCTTCTAAGGATGTTAAGGACTTTTTCTGTTTGTTTTGCAAATACTTATGTTTTACACTTATGAAAACAGAATGAAAAAAAGCAAATATTTATTGGTTTAGATTTAATATTACACTTCAAGTACATGATGTGTAAATATACCAACACAAATGGCCCTGGAAATGTACACAAAATAGGTTTCAAGTGAATAAAGTATACTTTTTAATTAAAACAAGAATTTTTTGATTAAGAAAACGCACAAAACCTATAAAATAAATTTAAAAAAACTCTTCTTTTCAGCTGTTCTAACCTACGTGTCGTTCTCTACTATTTCTACTACAATGACTTCAATAGCAGATATGCCGCCGCCCTTACCTTTAAGTCTACCGTCCCTACAGCACCACCACAACGAAACATTAGATTTTCATGTGGCCGCCAGTACCAGTAACGATCAGAATAATCAAAAAACAAATATGGCCGATAAAGATGGACCCGACAAGTATTTCCTTATAATCGCACAATTTCTTGGCGGTCACATAAACGACACAAATGCCATCGATCGTTATAATGGACCCGTACTGATAGCGAGCATTAAAAATTTCTATTGGATATTTCTCATCCAATATGCGATATTGGCCATGATGGGTATCGTTATGAATGTGGCCATAATTGCGTACATCATGTATCAACGTTTGTACAAAGATGTGACACATGCGTTCATAGTGAATTTGGCATTTTGCCATTTCATACAGTGTGCCGTAGTGTTGCCGATATCGTTGATGGTAATGCTGATACAGAATTGGATATTTGGACAGTTTTTATGTTTCTTTTTGCCAATGCTGCAGGTGAGTAAACAAAATGAAATTTATTAGAAATTATTGATTGAAATAAGAAATTTAATAAATGAAAAACGAAATAGACTTAAAATATAAAATAAATTTTATTAAAAATTTAATTTCCCTTTAAACTTAAATTCCTGGAAATTCCTAATATTGAAATGCTTTACATGGAAATGTTTTTTTTTTTGATTTGCCTTGAGGGATGAATAATCTCTCAATGTATTTTATTTACTTCGAGGAAGTATGGTTTCTATTTATTTTCTATTCTCAATCAATCTTAGTTATGCTATTTATAGATTTAATTTATTTTAATACCCTATGGAGAGTAACTTAGATTTACTACGTAAAGTGGTTCTGCTCATAATTGTGAACGAGTCATGTTGTGTGTTAATGCCGAGAATTTTTAACATCCATCCACCAACGCTCACGAAAACTTTATGCCTTTTATCTCATGGTTATTAAAAGCGATAGTACCGGTTTACAGGTCTGATTGGGGTCTTTCTATTCGACCAGTAGAACACTAGAATAGGTATGGGAGAGGTCAGAGATGGGGGCTCTACTATGAAACTTGCAGAGTACCGTACCATCATGTGACTGTATTTCTTGTATGGGTACCACCTTCAACTTTCTTAAGGAGGCTAATCTTCTAGGTGTCACTCTGGATAGAAAGCTTAGTTGGAACTCACACATTAGAGCCGTTCAGTATAAGGCCAAAAGAGCCCTCTGGGCAAGTCGCTCCTCCTAGGGTATGACATGGGTTATTTCGCCGAGAATTACACTACGGATATATAACGCTATTATTCAGCCCATTATCACTTATGCAGCAATAGCTTGGTGGATAAAAGTTGAGGAAGCTATCATCATGAATAAATGAGGCAGGGTACAGAGACTCACTTGCCTCGGTATAACTGGGGCAATGAGTACATGGCCAACAGCGACCATTGGAGGCCTTGATTAGTTTAACACCGCTACACATCCATGTAATGAGGATAGCGGCACGTTCGAAGACAAAATTTTTTGCCAAAAAATTCCGAAATGCATCGGGTAGTCTGTCCATTCTACGCAGGGTGGTCAGAAAACCATCTTCTGCCCTGGATCTTATGCCATTGGGTCTGCATTTTGGCAGGATATTCAAGATTTAATTCCCGGACTGGGATTTTTTGTCTAATAGAGCCTTAGGATAGGAAAGGAGAGAGCAGCAGCCTCGCTAAGCAAGGCACGCTTGACTACCCATAGCAGCCCGTTGTGGTACCACATAACGATTTGTTTCTATTCACCAGAGTCCTTGTGATCAAACGAAGGAACCGCACAGAAGCACTACCCTCGACTAGATCGGAAACCAGCCCTACAGTCTACTGTCCGATTAGCCATCGAGAAAGGGAGAGCGCAGTGCGAAAAGTCTTCACCATGCGAAGGACGGACACTGACAGATAAATTGGACCACGGTCTCCTCTTTCTCAGCTAACCCGCATCCACATAATACAGAAAACATATTATGACGGTCCAGCTTGAACAGTTGATTGGTACACTTCATATCCAACCTCGACCAGGTGAGTCTGGCAATAAAGCAAAACTCATGGATGTAAGGGGCACATCCACCCTCACGTGTAGATGAATGTCCGCAAGAAGTGTGCCTGCCATAGCGAGCTCACCAGCAGCACAGTTACCAGGGATGTCCCTGGGACCAGGAACGCAGTTGAGGTGTACATAAAACTATCGTGATAATGACAGAAGGAAGTCATAGCAGTCCCTGACGAGTCTAGACACAAATGTTTTGACGATGGCAAAATTCACCGAATTGAAGTACGAATTGCTTGACAACCCAACTCATTCTCCTGATTTAGCTCCCTCTGACTTATACCTGTTTTCAAATCTAGAAAAATTCATTACTCTCATTGCTGTATTTTAATTCACTCTGATCCATTGACCAAATCGTCTCATGGCAGAGAGAGAAAGAGCTCTTTTAATATTTCCTGGTTCCTAAAAAGTTGCATGGAGAAAATAAGCTATGGGTCCAATGGAATAGGTAGATATGTTACTTCTGCTATGTCAATCATTGGCCGCACAGAAACAGACATAAAAACGGGCTCAATGAGGCGAGATTGACAGCCGAATAAGTACATGCAACATAGAGAATCGCACAAAAGTCCAGAGAAGCAAAGCTATACAAAATCAACCCTGTTGTACAGAAGAAAAACTTGGGTAGTGTCAAACACTATTACGCAAAAGTTACTTGTAAATATTTATAAACAAGTAATTCAAATCATATGAAAGATATTATAGCCTAACAACATCAGCAACACGGATCACTGGAATCTAACTAACGAGGAACCTATACTATAAGAAATAAAATAAGGGAAGATCGATAATAGCATCATAAGGAGGGCGCTAGGGCCTCTGGAGACGCATAATAATTCAAGAACTAAGGCAATATAATCTTACATATGGAGGTGTGAAATCAACAGCAACAAATCGAGTAAAATGGTAAGGGAAAAAGGTTTAATATTCCTACAGGTTCTTCTATGAAATTCTTTTGCAGCCTAATATTGCGTAGTAGGGTGTCTCGTGCCTTGCAATCAATGTCAATTTCAAGCAGCTGTTTGCATAATACTTATTCATTTATTTCTTAATTTGCACTTCTTTCCTTTTCTTATTCCCACTTACCTACTCTTTGGCCCTAAAGCTATAGTTTCTTACTTTCCTTTATTGTTGTTGTTATTGTTGTTGTTATTGTTGTTGTTATTGTTGTCATTAGAATTATCTTTACTACACGAGAAAAGGATTTTTTTTTATTCTGAAAAATTTCTGTAAATCAGTTTGCTTAGGATCTCAAAAGTAAATGTGGAAAATACATGTTTTATTCATGATTATCTCTCTGACGCACACACACTCACGCATGTGTATGACTCTTTTAACATAAAAGTTAAAAGAGAAATAGTTTCAAATGCTTTACTGGGATTTTTATGGGAAAAATATTTGCTGGAAAAACATTTATTATGGATTTGAGGCAATTTATACAAATATAGACTCACACACCCACGCACATGCTGCATATTTACGCACAAACACTTACACAGTGTGATAAGTAATACTTACACTAACATGAATGGCCTGATGGCATAAAATGCATCAGAGATTTTTATTATATTTTATTTTTATTTTTACTCTCTCTCTCTCTCTCTCTCTCTACCTTTCTCCCTCTCTCTTACTCTTGTATTTCTTTTTTACTGTCTTATGTAACAACACAACTGCATTGTTTACATTAAATAACAACAACAGTGTCAAACTAATACATAAATTAGTATCAGAACAATCGTGTGTGTGTATGTGTGTGCGAATATAAATTTTATGCAGTACATCGATACTTGTGTTTAAAGACACAACCACACTTGCGTTTCTTGTATTTATGGTCAATGAAAAGTACTCTCTTTTTAGATTTACATAAAATAGACACTTTTGCCACATTAAGAAAACATAGAAAAGGCAGAGAGAGAGCGAGAGAAAGAGAGAGAGAGAGAGAGAGAGAGAGAGTGCTAAAGGGTATTATTTAGTAAACGAGTGAGTGTGTAAAATAAAATTTCATTGATTGAGATTCAGCTTTTGCGGGTATGAAAGAGAATGGTATGTGTTTCCCAGGGATGGGAAAGTTGATACGATCGTACTTTTTTGATTTTATTTAACTTCAAAAAATAGTACTCCCCTAACAGATCTAATGCTCTCATATTTCCCTATTTCTGTATTTTTTACATTCCTTTGTTTCATTTTTGATGATACAAATATGAGTAATGGGTAAAAAACCGGCAAAAAACCGGCAAAAAACCGGCAAAAAACCAGGTTTTTTTGCCTCCATGCACTTATAAACTAGTAACTTAGCTAAATATTAACCGATTTTAAGTTTCTTATATGGAAGGAGGAGCAACAGAAATATAATCTTGTTCAATATCATAAGATATTGAATAGGGATTTCTCCGTATTTACATGAAATCCGTGGAGAGAGTGAATAATATATCGGAAATTGGCTATGAATGCTGGATGTCAATGGCTGACATAGTTAGACATTCCACGATTATCCTTAGTTGAGGGAATTGAAGATAATTGCATGGCGGATGAACTTGAGCAGGCAGATACAACTTTGAATCCGAACGGTTCGATTGCAAACAGTAGAGCTGGTGCTACAGGAATTTCGTCATATGGCGATCGATTGTTAGGGAAATTAACCCAACTGTTATGAGATCAGAAGGATCTGGATACATATGCGTTACCGGAGAATGAATGAGGCAGCTGTTGAGGCTGCCTACGATACAAGTGAAGAATCTTATATGGGTAATATATTAAAAAAAACACAGGGTGCGTTTTTTTTAATTTATAGATTTTCTTAGTTTATTTAGAACAGAATGTAAGTATACTACATTGATCAAAAAGTTTCCGAAATAACCCCTGTGTAGCTGTCCCATCGTTGCGATTTTTTTTTGTTAAATTGGTGCATCTGTTGTTGATACTACCGCTAAATCTTAGCGTCATAACTTGACATTTGCATTTTTGTATTCGATTTTCGGTATGGTCGTCAGTGCTTCCCGCGATTCTTCCATTATTTCCTTTCGGCTGTTGAAACGCATTCCCAGTAATGGTTTTTTAACTCGATTGAACAGAAAGAAGTCGCAGGGAGCCAAATCAGGTGAATTCGGTGTATTTTTCGTCAAAACATTTCGAATATTGTATGCACTGTCCGAAGATGCGTTATCATGGTGCAAAATTCACGAGCTATCTGCCCACAATTCTGGTCTCTTTGTTTATTGTCTGGCCTTCCGGCAAAAATACATGATGCACTACACCGTTTTAATCTGTGAAACCCGACTGAAAACGACATGGTTTTTTAGCCTCGGCACATCTTTTTACTTGTCTGATGTCTGTATTTCGAGTCGTACTCATAAGCCCACGTTTCGTCTCCAGTAATGATGAATGTGAGATCGGTTTCAGCCAATTCGGTTTCAAATCAATCTTTTTCGTCCTCAACATGGACAAAATTGTAAAAAATCACCAACATACATAGAGATGGATGTATTCTTGGCTATGTAGCTTTTGCAAATCTCAAGTTATGACGCTAAGATTTAGCGGGAAATTGAACTTTATAGCCGATTTTATATCTTAAAAAAAATGATTCGGTGACATGCTAAAAGATGGTGTATTCGTTAAAATAGCCAATAGTCAGAGGGAACAATGTTCAGAGAAGACGGCGAGTGCGATAAGATATTTCATTTGATCGTTACTAACAATTATAAGCCAGCTTTCACGACCTGAGGCCAAGTGTTGATCAAGTCTGTCTTTATATTCCGATCGTTTTTCTCATAATGCCCGGTTAAAATGAGGTAATTGCTGCTCCGATCACCGAGTTTTGGCAGTTCATAGTACACACTGCCCGCTTGATCCCACAAAGGGAGTGCAGAATCGCAGCATAAATACTAAAACAATATAATTGTACTAAAAAACAAAAAGTTTTTATTGAATTGAACGAAATTTGAAAGCAGTTATAAAACCCAATAAAACCCAAAAAAGCCCATCAAAACACAGTAAAACCGGTTGGGTTGGATTTTATTTTAAAAACTCGGGTTTTTGCCAACCCTTGTTATTACTGAGCGTTGGGCTATTGGGAATCCCATATAATTATTTTTGCAGAAATTGCAATGATAAAGAGGAGGAGGAGTCTAAGGAACACCTTTTTTGACTTTGCCTAGAATTCGACAATTTGAGGATTGTTAGAAGAAAATTCAATGGAAAGGAATACTTCCAGCGTACGATCTGGACAAAATCCTTACGTTTAGTAGAGCGACTAAATGGCTAATTGTTGCCAGACAGGAGCTGCGTGGACCATGGTGTGACAATAGACTCATAGTAACAAAACGAAATCTACAATTTCGATCTAATTGAGTCAATGGTAGCTGCCAAATTAGTTAAGAGTAATATGTTACCTTGCTTTCAAAAATCGGTTCGAACTTGACGGATTTTAAACTTGTTAGTAAAGCAACTCATAAAAGAATCTTTTTGGTTTAACATTTTGTTACTCTTGTTGTCGAAAAAGTACCCTCAAGATATTTTTTTCATACTGATAAAAAATTCCACTTCCCATCGCTGGTGTTTGCATTAAAAACAAAAAAGGAAAACAATTGAGAAATTTAGTATATAAGGGAAGGTATGCTTAAGCTCTGCTATACATATAACAAATTAAATAATGATAAAAAGATTTCTAAGCGAAATTTTAACTTAAAGGTCGTAATTTAAGTAACACAGCATAGATTTAAGTTAGATTTTGTGGACAAACAATTTGATTACAGTTTTTAATCCTTTAAAATTGCAAATTTGAGGATACTTTCCCTCGTAAAATATGCGTTACACTTGTAACAATTATTGCTCAATGAAGTGAAATTAAAATATGGCAAAAACAAATTTATTGCTTAAGGTATTTGTAAGACGACAAAATGAAATTAAATAAAGTCAACTGAGTGTCCTAAAATAAACACAAGATTTGAATTATCTGTCATTTGTGCACTTTAAAGAACAATTTGACAGCTGACAGCATAGGTCAAGTAAAAATCAAACGTTCATTAAAAGGTTTGTGGAACATTTTACGAAAAATATTTGAAATTTGGCAACCAGAGTTGGAGTATATCATACAAAATGTCCTCAGATGTCCCTCATCAAGAGCAATAGAAAAATAGACGATGAACACGCTAGTCGTGCAAAAAAAAGTGTTTAAATGTCAGTATCAAAACAGTGCCTGAAAATTACATAAATTTGGCATCGTGGACCAGAACTGCAAATTTCAAGATGCTTAAGATTAATGTCTTCAAACACAACTGGTGCCTAATGATCATCTTTTTAAATAAATTGTCTAAACATTCTAAGCGATTAGTCATGTAGCCAGCTTGATGACTCTGTTAATAGTCAAAATTGTTGTATTTGAAGTTCGAGAAATCCGCATGTTATTGACGGAAAAGAAATTGTTGTATATTTTTGGACTAGAATCATCACTGGATCACACTTTTTTTAAATTGACGTTGGTCAAGCAGTGAGTGCTACTGGTGCTCGGTAATATTGACACAGTATTTTCTGTTGAAATCAGATTTCATGCCATTTTTTTCCGTTACTCCTCTTGGGCATATAGGGCTTCCACGGTTTGCTGTCGTTGTCTTTGCCTCTTCCCATGTAAGATAGTTTTGCCTTAATTCTTGGATAATTTTGCATCACCAGGTATTTCTTAGTCGACCGCGGTTCCTTGATCCACTCAAGTGCCATATTTGAAATACTATGGGGATTTTTCCGATCCATCTCCACTTTCTTTGCCATATCTGCTTCAGTATGGGCCCTACATTTGTCCAATTCTATAGTTCTATTCCGCTTATGGTGTCAGACCAGAATATCAGAATATCTTGCATATGATTCTAAGGCACTTGTGGGTGAATACCTGTAGCTTTTGCATATAAATGTTAGACACAAGACAAGTTTCACTGCCGTATAACAGAATTGATTTTACACAATAGTTGCATATTCTTAGCTTGGTTTGCTTGGATATGTAGGAGCCCGAATGCGGCTCTTGCTTTGTTGAGCCTGTTGTTAGCATCTGTTTCTGTTTCAGCGCCGCCGTTTATTATTTATTATTATTCTCATGGCTTTAGTTTGCTGATATTTATCTCAAGTCCAACATTGTCAGCCAGTCTTTCCAGGTCTTTTAATTTTGACTGCATGTGGGAAATCTTGTGTGAGAGTAGACAAGTATAATGACAAATATCATCGCACAAGATCTGCCTAATCCAGTTCCTCGAGTTATCGTGAGAAACTCCAGGTTATACCACTTCTCTGTAAAAAAACTTCACTAATTATTTCATTCAAAACGATTTCATCAAGTAGAGGTGAAATTGGACTGCTTTGCTTTACTCCAGCGTTAATATGGAAAGGTTGACTTATACTCCCATTGTAAAGAACCGAGAGTTCTGTATCGTCGTACATTGCTCGTATTATTAGAATTATTTTCTGGGATTTTTTTTTTCTCAATGCTTTTCATATGGCAGACCGTTTGGTGGTATCGAAAACTAACTTGAAGTACACGAACTGGGGTACGCCATTCTAGAGACTGTTGTATTATGATCCGTAGAGTGTAGGTATGGTCTTCTATTTGGCCGGAAGCCAGCCTGCTCGTTTCGGAATATGATCTATATTTGTTCTGAAGCCTTCCCTGTATTATGACTGCTAGTATCTTGTATGTGGTGGTCAGCAGTGTAAATTCCTCTCCAGTTATTGCAATCTTTTAAGTTACCACTTTTGTTAGCTTCAAAATGATGCTTTTTTCAAGTTGATGGCGGCCTCCCTTCCTCCCATGCTGATGTGATCTGAGTCCGTAGTAATTCAGCTGCAGTTGTGATGTCTGCTTGTAAGGTTTCCGGTAGTAAACCATCTTCAACTGCCGCTTTATTATTTTTCAATTTTACTATTTTACTATGGGAGGGCTACATGCTATGTTCAATGTATTTTGTAAAGGGCTGTTATGTTATATTTCAATGTCTTGAGCGTTGCTAATTTCTCGAAAATGTTTCCTCCCTCTTTGTATCTGTGCTTTACTAATCGATACAATTGTGACACTGCGATCAGTAACTGCTTGGTTCCTACTGCACTTTGTATTTGTGTGATAGTTTATCGTCTGATATAGTTTTCCTATGTATTCTGTCAGCTGCTTCTCCTACAGGTTTTGCTAGGCCTTCTAGAAACTTCTTTTTGTCTCTTCTAGCAGCTTTATCTAACGCTTACGTCAGCTATTGGTATTGCTACCCCATAACATTGTTGTTGTTTAGCAGCAACTTAAGTTCCCTTCGTTGTGAGATCTGGTTCGAAGTATCATTTGATATCCATGTTTTTCTACATGTTTGTACTACACCCAGTGTTTCTTCTGCGACTTGATTATAAGTTGCTGTGATATCTTTCCATGTGTGATGTTCGCTTCCGTTTTGTGACTCCAATGTTTTTTTTTTTGATATTTTAGTTTAGGCTTGATTTCGCCTGTGATAAGCTCGTGGTCACTGCCAATGTCAGCACCTCTCCATCTTTTACTCACGCACTTGTGATCAATCTGATTGCATAAGTTGCCACTCGACGATGTCCATGTATATTTATGAATCTCCTTATGCGGGAAAATGAAGCCACCTATGACAGTTGTTATTGTTATTGTTTTTAACTCCACAACCGTGTGTATTCATGTTGGACTGGATGTTGGTATTATCGCTTCTTTATTTCGCATTGAAGTCACCCATAAGAATGATGATATCTCTCGTTCGAACTTGTACGTAGAATTTATCCTTCTTAGTGTCCGTGAAATCTTCTGTTGGGGTATAGCACTGTACTATGGCGATGGTTTTTATTCCACTTTTGAATCAAACCATTATTACACTGCCGAATATTGGGCTCAATGTCTGAAGAGAATTCTTGATTTTCTTCGATCTTATGATTCAGACACTGCTTTTGTCACAAGTTTCCTTTCCGCTGTATAGTACGCTTACATGCCAATACTGCCTGTAGAAGAGAATAATAATTCCCAAAAGACATTTTCTGGTCATATATTTACCTTTTTTTACGGTGTATTTTATTTTTTCTCGAACAACCCTACCACTTTCTCAATAGCGTAGAGACACGTACGCTCTACACACGGGTTTTTTTTCCTATTCAGATCTATGCTGTCGAGCTAAAACAGTCATGGATGTAGTGCAGAGTCAGAATTATAAAAATTTCTCATAATTTTTTTACATGATTTACAAGCCTAATATGATATATAACTTTTTACCAGATTGATAGTAAGCTTGGCTGCTGTTGATAAATGAAAATTACAAAAATCCCCCCTTTCATCTGTTCGCCCTAGTTAGTAGCTACGAAAAAAGGTTCAAATTGTTGTTTGACAAAATTTTCCAGATATTAAAAGTCCATGAACGCATACAATTATTCGTAATAAAAAAATTGTTATTTTTTTTAAATTTATTGCACTTTTTTAATAATGCATTAAAAGAATATTAAAATTTTCGCAATAGAGATACGCTTACAAACCTAATTCGTTATGTATAAACTTTGTCGCTTTCTTTCTGCGATAAAGCAATATTTTAAATACAAAATATCCTTCAAACCTTTTAGTTAAAAATAAAATTTTTATTTATTATTGCCTTCTGGACTCATAAATCTAATGAAAAACAAAATTCGTATAAATTATGTGGCACATCTTTAGGCGTAATAACAATTTCATATGTCTTTTTTAAAAAGTAGAACGACAAGTGGTGTGACGTCAGTTATGACAAATGGTGATCTAAAAAGACAAATACGCGTAAGAGCAAGTCAGAAAGGCCTTTAAAAACAAACAAATTATCAAGAGAAGCACAAATAAAACAAAAGCTTAATAAATAAAAAAACATATTTTAAGGCTTAACTTACAAAAATTATATAAAAGGGCCTTTAATGTTAAGACTTGCTTAAGAAAGATTTTCGAACTTATTTTTATATTAAAGAAAATGTAATAAAAACATTATTTTTCCATCTTCAGGCACAAATAATTTATGTTTTGAAATTTTTCAAATACGAGACATGACATTTGTGTGGATAAAATGTTACATTTAAATGTGAACCTACAACGATGTTATCTTTTAATGAAACGAAAGAAATGAGGAAAAAATGTTTGTCGCTTTATTACCTTTCATTTATTTATGCAAATCTTGGTTACTTTCTATTAAATTTTCTTAAAAGTATTATAAGGACTTTAAGTAAAAGAAGAAGACGCAAAAGCATTACTTTATTTGCACGTAGTCTAAGCTATTATGAACGTCTTAGTCATAGAAGACGTGTCAATCTTATTGGCTGCTAAGACTTGAAAAATTAAAAAAAAGTAGCAGTTGTATACCATATTGGTGTAAAAGAATTGTAGGTTTTAAGTTCAATCCCTCCTGTCAAACACTATATTTAAAAAAATTTTATTCTTCAATTCGGAATAGTTGCATGGAGTTAAATGTGAAAATAGATGGGAAAGGGCAGCAGTTCTTAGCTCAATTCATAGTTATCATTAAAGTGCTCTATATGTAAAATGTTTTAATAGAGAACTGTTCGATTTTCGCTCAAAATCCTTAGGGAAGTACTGCGTTTTCTCTCGTTAGGAGAGGCTTGTTACCACCAATGTTGCATTTATGTTGCTGTTAGTGAGATATTATTGTGGTCTGCCATAAAATAGTATACAATTAAGATCAGTGCACATATACTACCTTGATCAAAAAGTTTCCGGAACAACCCCCGTGTGGCAGTCCTAACTGCCGCTCCTCTAGCGACAGACACAGACGACCGGCCGAATTTAAGCGTCAATATAGCCGCTCCTCTCGAGTACAGACGCTTAGAGGGCGGGGGCGGGTAGTTCTTAGTTTATGTTGAGTCCAAAGCCATCTGGCATGAGTGGCTCTACTAGAAGCATCAGTGAATGCTCCCGCCAGCCCGGCTTTAAAACTTCCTTGCAACTAAGTCCCCGCATCACGTCAAGATGACTACCCTTCGCAAGGGTAAATTATATATTTGTATTATGTACTTATTCCCGCCGTTCCAATATGGAACATAGGTCCGTAACAAATAAACTCCAATCATCTTATTTCAGATTTTCGTTTCTGTCTTCCCGAAGCAAGTTGCAGTCTTGCTCTATTCGTATCTGATCATCTTAGTGTTTTTGCTGCGTATTACCAATCCAGCTGCATTTGCGTCTGAGGATTTCTGTCACTAACTACAGATCTAAGTTTGATATTGTTCTCGGCTAGAAGATCCCTAATATTCTACTTAAGCATTTGTTAATGAAGACCTAAATTGCGTTGAGATCACGTGGACCTGCGCTCTATGTTTCACATTCATACAGCAAAGTTGATTTTATATTCGAGTTGAAGATTGCTATTTTGTTCGGTCTCAATATGTGTGTAGAGTTCCAGACGGAACTTGTGAGCCCAAATGTGCTTTTGGCGCTGCAAATATGCTTGGAAATATCATCAGAGTAACCTTTTATTATGTAATGATACTTCTTAGATAGCCGAAGCTACTGACGTCTTCGAACAGTGAGCCGTCGATTAAGAATGGGTGGCTGTGATTTGCATTTACTCACATCGATTTAGTCTTCGCAAATAACAAGAAAAAGAAGAAGAACTTTCAACAAGAATTACAAAAGCGCCCTATAAACGAAAAAGTTCGTATAAGTAATTCAAGTAGCGAACAAAGTAATTCGAAGCTTCGTGTCGCCATGGCATTAATCCATGTTCCATTGAGAGATACTAGTGTTTGCTAATGTCATACTTTTTGAATTACTCCCTGGTATTTAAGAATGATGTGCAATTAATCACTGCTAAATAAGGAACAAGTTTATAGCCTCCATTTAAAGGACATTAAATTTTTATAAAACTCATTTATACAATATAACCAAATTCCTTATAACGAATATAAAGGGTGCGCCATCTAACCTTTTTTTTTCAACTAGTGCTTATTTCGTGAATGGTAACACTTAGATCATGTCTGATTTGACAGATAATTAGTTGTATCCTTCCGCTGAACGAATATGGTTATGTATACGTTTGAACAACGCTGGGAAATATTGCATGCGATCGATTTACAGAAGGGGCCGATTTTGCCAAAAAATCAGCTTTTCAGATGAAGCTCATTTTGATCTTGGCGGGTATGTAAACAAGCAGAATTGTCGCATTTGGCGCACAGAAAACCCGCACGCATACATTGAAAAGCCGATACACCCAAGACGAGTCACTGTTTGGTGCGGATTTTAGTTCAGAGGCATAATTGGGCCATTTTTCTTCGAAAACGAGCAAGGAGTGGCCGTTACAGTCAATAGCTATGGTTATCGGGCTATGTTGAACGAATTTTTGTTCACAAAAATTTTAGAGGAGGATTATTAGCAACATTTGGTTTCAACAGGACGGCGCTACGTGCCACACAGCCGAAGCTACACTCGATGTTTTGCGCCCTGTTTTTGAAGATCGCATTATCAGCCACAGAGCTGATGTGTTTGGCCACCTCGGAGCTGCGATTTGACACCGTTGGACTATTATTGGTGGGGTGCCGTCAAAGATCAGTGTTACGCCAACAAGCCAGAGACAATTGAGGCTTTATAGGACAATATTCGTGAAGCCATTGGTGAAATACAGCTGCACACAGTCGATAATGTGCTCAAAAACTGGACTGATCCTGTAGGCTACTGCATGGCCAACCGAGGCAGCCATTTGAATGAAATTATTTTCCTTTATTAACCGGAAGGATTGTACTTTCAAATAAAAAAAGAAATTTGAGAAAATATTCAGTAGTTTTTTTTCATAGCATTTTCAAAAAAAAAAAAAATTAGTTGGCGGACCCTTTATATTTTTTTTTAATTTTCAAGTTCTTGTCATAATTCAAGAAGACTTATGGTCTGAAAGTTTCAACTTTTTAGCCTCTAAACCCCTATAATATTATTTACATTTCCATATCTCACACCTGTTTTGAATTTGTTTCTTTACTCAATAATATTTGTTGTTGCTATAGGACATGAACTTTTTACAGTTATGGCGTGGTTGGTGGTTTCCTTTCGATTGCCATAAAATTGTTTTAACATTTTCTTTTCCCCGAAAGGACATTTGCAACACATTTTGTCTCGTACTTTTTAATTAATGGTTTTTATGTTTAATTTACTTTATTACATATATTGTTGTTGTTGTTGTTTAGGTATTTTTTTGTTCTGCGTTTTTTCGAAAGCAATTGAAAATTAATTTAAATATTTTAATAATTTTATAAGGTCATGGATTCGGAGAATCTGAATAAATTAAAACCATAAAAATGTCAAGAAAATTAATATTCTTGATGTTGTTTAATTTTAACAAAAAAAAAAAAAAAAATAATAAATAAATAAATAAAAAAATAAAATTATAATGAAAAATTCAAATTAATTTGAAATTAATAACACTGCGACAGAAAAGAACAAAGTGCCAATACCTGGAAAGTGATAACAGGTTACTCAATATGTCCTTAGGATAAGTAAGAAAAAAATAAAATTTTGATGAAACTCGATTTTGTTATTCAGTATAGTTGCCTTTGATAGCGTTTTACCAACTTACCGATAGCTTTTTTATAGCACGACTGGCTTAACCTATTCGACGTTGCCAGGAAACCCATATGCCATTGGTGAAATACAGCTGCACACAATCGATAATGTGCTTAAAAATTGGACCGATCGTGTCAGGCAGTCATTTGAATGAAATTATTTTCCATTATTAACCGGAAGGATTGTACTTTTAAATAAAAAAAGAAATTTGAGAAAATATTAAGTAGTTTTTTTTATAGCAATTTAAAAAAAAAATTATATGGCGGGCCCGTTAGTTCAATTATTTTTTCCTCCATTTTTTATACAATTTGCAATAAAATAACTAAAACATGTGAGTGTAATACAGAAAAAAATAATTGCAAACATATGTGTATAAAAATCACTGAACTGAAACTGAATCAACACTACCAGCAAAAAACGGCACTGTGCCGGACATGTGTGAATCCCCCTATTGAAACTAAGGCAACGTTTTTTTTTTTTTTACTGACGTTTATACTGAACTGATACGGCAACGATACGGTACGATTAATTTACATAAATATACCTTTAGGCTATGAATTTAGTTGAATATTATTGAAGTTTTTTTTGGGTTTGGAAAGCAAAAAAAATAGACCTTTTAAATGATAGGAATATGTGTCTATTTTTAATTACAAAAGTTTATCCACATTTTTTAAGTTGAGAGCTCTTTTTGTATACTATTTTGTACTGGAAGCGTTTCATTTCACATTTGAATTTATTTAAGCAGCATGTTAAGTTCGAAATAAAATGCTTTTACTAATATTCATAAAGCAACGCCCTCAAATTTCACTAACGAGTAAGGGTATTAACCATTGTTGGTATGAGTAAAAGCTTCGAAACTTTTCTAATTAACCCTTAAAAACAAAAATATTTCGGTCATTTAATGTTTATACATGGCATGGTGGCATAAGTGTGTCTACATGCATATGTTTACTTTGTCTTTGAATGTGTTTGCTAAACATTTAAAATGTATACGAGGGTCGTTGTTTTTTAATGTATTTATTTTTAATACTTTGTTTTTTGTTTTTTGTTTTCTCTTTTTCTCTTTTTACAGGACATACCATTACATGTGGCCATGATAACACACATATTAATAGCTTGGGATCGTATGCGTTGGTTAGGTGATCCACTTAAAGGTCGCTTTCCTGCATTTGTTTGCTGCTGTGCAACCTGGCTGACTGGCATGGTTATTGCTCTACCATATCCAATTTATACCTTTTATGTTGAAATTGGGGTAAGTTTTTTTATTATTATATTTCATTTTATATTTTTTTTTTTATTAAAATGGAAACTATTCAAATAAACAAATTACAAAATCACCGTCGTATATGATACCCTACGTTATAACAATTTTTCTCCGAAAACTTATTGCACCGACAATAACATAAAAGTATCATTTCAGCTAGATTTCTGTACGAATGCTCAGACAAAAAATCTTGTATTTTACCTATTTTGGCTTAGAAACTGATCTACGCAATACACTGGAGCATATTCCTATAAAAGCACACTACTTTTTTTTAAAAAAAGGTAAAACTTGAACAAGAAAATATTTAAATTTAAATAAATTTGTGTATTAAATTGGTTAAGACTTCACTTAAAATATTGTTTACAAAAAAAATTCATTTGTACTTTAATTATTTTTTTTTACTTAATTTTCGATATTAACAGCAGTTTTAAGGGTATTTTCCTATAAACGCACTTTAATGTTTGGGCCATTGTAGCATTACTAATAACGTGTGGATGATCCTTTGTTATGGATTGTTTTAAAAATACGGTCTGGCATTGATTCCACTAATTTTTTAAGCAGATCGGAATCAATTTCCTCCCAGACTTGTTTAATTCTTAGTTTCAGCTCTGTCACAGTCTTTATGCCTTCATTCTGGGCATTGTTTGCATAAACTTTACGGGCCATGTATCCCCACAAGTTTTCCATTGGGTTTAAGTCCGGACTACAAGCCGGCCAGTCCAACAAAGGAATGCCATGTTCATTGAACCCAGATTTCGATTGCTTAGAAACATAGATTGCAGCATTATCTTGTTGGAAAATGCAATCTTCATCCATTTTTTCGTCCATAAAAGAGAGAAGAGCATCTTCCAACAGTTTGTTATAAATCGAACTATTCATTTTTGTCGGAACAAAACAAATTTTCGACTTGCCAACTGCAGAAAACGCTGCCCAAACCATAACACTGCCACCACCGAAATTACGTTTTGACATCCGAACATCTTTAGATCTCAAATCGTGCCAATAGCATGAGTATGAGTCTGGACCGTCTAAATTAAATTTTTTTTCGTCAGAGAAAATTACTTTTTTCCACTCATCTGTCCATTTCATATATTTTCTTGCGAATTTTAGACGATTTTCTTTATGGTGTTTTTTTTTAGCATTGGTTTACATTTCGGCTTTTTCCATTTTATGTTTTCATCGTTTCGTAAAATGTGTGCAACGTGTTTGGAAGTCACAGAGAGATTTTATTTATTCCTTATTTGTGTGGAATTCAATTTGTTGCGGGATGCTTCTTGTTTTATTAGATTAAATTGTCTTCTTATTGATTTGCGAACTCCATAATTTTGACCTTTCTTAAAGAAACTTCGCACCACACTTTCCGAACGACCGATTTTACGTCCAATTTCTCTATTAGAGCATCCTTGGTCGTGAAAAAATATAATTTGAATCTTTTCTTGATCGGACAAAAAAGTTCCCTTAGGCATCTTTAAAAGTGATGAAATTTATTGACTAAAATAGGAAAAGTTACAGTAAATTGCGATATTACTATTAGAAACGTACCTTTGGTTGAAAAAAAAAAAACTAAAATTGATATTTGATTTTTGGTCACTTTTTTAAAAACAAATTTCGAGTGTGCGTTTATACGAATCTTCCACTTAAAATAGCACCAAGAACATTTGATCGCATAATTAAGGCAAACAACAAAAATAAGAAAAAAAAATTGTTTACTTTTAAAAAGTACCGTTAAGTTGTCTCTCATTAAAATAGTTAAATTTTGCTTTTGGATGAGAACAACAAAGATATAACAAAAATACAGAAAAAAATTAAGTGCGTTTATAGGAATATGCACCAGTGTATTACAACATTTTATAACTTTAATACTATACACAACACTACACTATACTATTCAAAAATTATAGTACTACACTACACAACATTATATCAGGTTACTCGCTAAGTCCGTAGGATGACGCATAGAGGGCGTTACTATAATTTTGTCCATATGATTTCTATTTAGCACTAATCTTCAAACGGTACGTGTATACAGTTGACAGCAATCTGACTATTGATTCCTGAGTTAGAGCATTTTGTGTAAAGCATCTGTTGTTATTGAAAAAAAAAATAAATAAATAAATAAATGGAAAGAAGTAAATTTCGAGTTTTGATATAGCATAGCTTTTTGATGCAAAATTATAGTGGAAATCAAACAATGGCTTGATAAACATTAATCGAACTCTGCTCCATCGAGACAAATGGTAGAGCAGTGGTTTGTTGAATTTCAACATGGTCGTTCCAGCAAAAATGATGCAAGAGCAGTGGATGTCCAAATGAGGCTGTTATTCTAAGAAACATCAAAAAAATTCACAAGTTGGTTATGAACGATCGAAAGTTGAAGGTCTACGAGATAGCAAACATTATAAAGATATCATATGGTAGTATTTTTACCATTTTAAACGAACTTTTGGGTATGCGAAAGCTCTGTTCAAAGTTGTTGCCGCGGGAGCTTACCAAACGTGTCACAAATCGATGAAAACAATAGAAAAATTAAATTAATTGGGCTTCGAGTTGCTGAGCGACGTTTTCCTGTCTTCAGATTTCAAGAGAATGCTTGATGAAGTAATCGCTGAAACTGAAGCATATTTTGACGAGAAAGAGAAATCGTGCTATAAAAGTGCTATAGAAAAGTTGCTATTAAACTTTTGTTTTATTTTATTGAGTTACCTGTTACATTACACTACAATCCACTACACAGAACGGTTGGCAAGAACCTGGATTTTTTAAAAATCCCAACACACCGGTCTTAATTGGATTTTTTGATGGTGTTTTTTAAAAATTCCAACATACCTGGTTTAGTTGGGTTTTTTGATGGGTTTTTAAATGCTTCCACATTCCGTTCAAGTCGACAATACTTTTTGTTTGCTTATAAAATCACGTTGTTTTAGTATTTATAGTGCAATCTTGGGTGGGATTAAGGTGGTATTGTGTACTATGAGCTGCTAAGACTCGGTGAGCGGAGCAGACTGCCATTACATTAATTACTTCGTTTGAATCATATATTTAGAGAAAATCAGCCTGAAGATAAAGACAGCCATGATTAAGTTATTCTTTTGCATGACAACACCCGACTTCATGTAGCAAAAGTTTTAAAACAATAACTAGAAACGATCAAGTGCCACATCCGCCGTATTCTCCGAGCATTGCTCCGTCGGCTGTTGCGACGTATATAATGTACTCACACCTCTTTATACGGGCTTTCTTTACATGGCATTTTCTATAACAGTCTGTTTGAATTATGTAACACATTTGCTTTAAGCGCAAATTACCTCGTTCTACGGCTAAAAAACCGTGGATTTCCCGTTTTCTATATCCATCTCGGTTAAAGGCATTTCGATTTACGGTCTACATTTTAGAAACTATATACAGCCTAGTATAAAGAGGTGTGAGTTTATATCTTAACATGTCATCGGATCATTTCCTTTGAAGAAATACAAAATCGGCTGCAAAGTGGGAGGTCCTTAAAAGACAATAAATTTTTCTGAAACGGGATTTGGAAATTGACTCAGAGATGGGGAAAAGATGTAACCTGTGATATTATAAATTTGTTATTTCATTATGTCTTTGAGCTCTAAAACGGAACTAATAAATTTGTAGTTTTCTTCTTCTTCTTTCTATAACATTCCATGAACGAACAAGGGATCTACAATTTAACGCCGGCTCCAAACGGCAAATGCATTTGGAAAGGTTTTCAATAGTATTTATACTCATAACCACTTACTAGCTAATGTTATGAGGTGACACCGCTGTCTAAAAACTTTCCTTTTTTAAGATGGTCTGGCCTGGTATTGAACCGATGAGCTTCTGGTTGGTAGGCGGGTGTCTTACCTACCATACCACAGCGGCACCCCAAATGTACGTAAATCACACTTATTTTTGATGTAAATAAACGAGGAAAGCCTTTAAATAAAAAACCCACTCGGGTTTTTTTTACATATAATACCCAATAAAACCAGGAATGGTAATGGTAGCAAACAACTTAATTGAAATCTCAACTAAATCGAGGTCTACATATCAATTTGTGAACTTATTTTACCGTAAACTCTACTTAGTTTAGGTTTACTGTCTAATATTTATTTGACTTCTGAAGATACTTGGCTCAAAATTTTTGCTAGTTTGTATTAATTACATCAAAATTTTCGTCATAGGCAGCCGTCAGATGAATATGCAGCTATTTAGGACTCATGTAATATTTGATAAGCGTGAAAACTAACTGTTGCTTTTAATAAAGCAGTCTCTTGCCTTAGAGTTTACTGAAGTAATTTCCATCCAAAAAACAACACCCCCTTTTCCTGCTTTCGCAAGCTACGAGGGTAGTCGTTATTAGTAACTCGCCTTTTTTTAGAACCTTTAAGGGTAAACATTATTAGCCGATCCTATAAGGATCGACTCCAATGACTTGTGTAACACTAGTAACAAAATCATTTACGAATATGTGACATGGTCACAGAAAAGATAGAGAACATGACTGAAAATGTCTCACGCGGTCATTGAACTATTTAACGAGTTGTATGGCATGTGGCACCGTCTTATTGAAACCACATATTGGCCACATCATTATCATCTAGATAATGGCAGAAAGAACTGTTTTATCATGTCGCAATAATGAGCATCAGTAACAGTCACTGCTTGACCAGCCTCATTTTCAAAAAAGTATTATTCAATTATGCCTCCAGCCAAAAATTCACACCAAAGAGTGACATATTGTGGATGTAGCAATTTTGGTGATAAACAAAGCCATCAAGGTGAAAATATGCTTCATCGCTTAGGATGGTTTCACTCGAAAAATCTGCATCCATTTGTTGATGTTCAATAATCCATTCAACGAACTCTCTTCGCTGTGCCTGGTCATTTGCCTTCAGTTGTTGTATTAGTTGAAGTTTGTAAAGCTGGAATCACACGATTGGTGCAAATGCACTAATATGACATAATTCGGATAGCACTTTATTGCCGCAGAATATTAAAATTGTCTCAATTTATTTTACAAAAATAAATTAAAACATTTAAATATTGGTATTGTACATTTCGATTGCCGCACAAGTACACAATAAATATTGGCGCATAAATTTTGGGCCGTCACACGATTGCCGTACCAATAGTTGCTATATTGGTTTAATCGTGTGATCCCAGCTTAAGCATGGAGACACAGATCTTTAGAGAGTATACACTATACGGAGCTTCTTAAAATTTGTAATTCTTGTCCACGACGCCGAATTGAGTCTCCTGGATTGTCACCGACACTCTCACGCACTGCTTCGATCGTGACATTTGAACGGCCTGCTTTTGGACGACTTGTGTGTTGGCGTCTTCAATGGATCCAGTCTCGCTGATTTTTTCAATTAATCCCTTCGCAGTCGACGAAGTTAAAACACTATTCTGGCCATATTTTGTAATGAAATTTTTGAACTGCGGTAGCCAAGCTTTTATTAGTTTTGAGGTACTTTTAAACAATGAAGACACATTATCCTCTCGTGTAACGCTCCATATTTACTAACCCTAAATTGTCAGCTGTCGAATTGGTTTTTTTTAGGACTGCCAACACTTTACTGCGAAAATGGTGACAAATTCAAATCTTACGGTAATTCTGGAACACACTTTATCAGTCAAAAATGCTAATGTAGAATAATTTGCAGTTGGAAAAGACCTTATGTTGGTTGCAAAACAACTATAATTGCTAAAAAGTAATATCACTTTCACTACTTTTAGACCCATGAAGCTATTTCGCCTTTTTAAACTCTTAGTTATGATTTTCTAGGATATTAAAAATTATTTAATATTAAAAAAATTATAAAATTATTTTTATCTTCATGACTATTAAGAATTATTCTCTCTAAGGCACCTACAATGCGAGTGGGTGAATTTTGCAAGCGGAAGTATAAAATGATGCTTCGTATTGTTTATCATTTGTACACGTAGTGTGTCTTCAAAATCACCGACCACACAAAAAAACGAAGAATAAACAGAAATTAAAATCATACTCGTAATAGCACATCTGTAAGTTGAACAAAGGGAATTTATGAATGAGATGACATGCAGGAGTTAAAAACTAATATTTTCTACACTACATTCGTACACGTAAACTTTTATAAATAGAATTTGGAATGAAAAGAAATAAAAAAATAGAAAAAATATCCTCAAAATGCCTGCAGGGGAATCTAAAGGAATTTCTACCTTTCTTTTCACTCTAAATGTAGGTTAAAACAACGTAAATTATTCGTGTTTATGTAGGCTGCCGGCTTACTGTGTGTGTGTATCGAAAATAATACACGTAAACGTAAACACGTTGTAAATGAATACGCCGGCAGCAGGCTCTGTTTGAAAATATGACCAAGTATATGTCGGGTCCGCCATCTAACGTTTTTTTCAACTAGTGCTTATTTCGTGCACGGTAACACTTAGCTCATGTCTGATTTGACAGATAATTAGTTTTATCCTTCCGCTGAACGAATATGGTTGTGTATACGCTTCGCTAAGTGGGCCTGCGATCGACTTACAGAAGATGCCGATTTTGCCAAAAGAAAATCATCTTTTCAGATGAAGCTCATTTTGATCTTGGCGGATATGTAAACAAGCAAAATTGTCGCATTTAGGGCACAGAAAATCCCCACGCATACATTGAAAAGTCGATACACCCAAGACGAGTCACTGTTTGGTGCGGATTTTGGTCCAGAGGCATAATTGGGCCATTTTTCTTCGAAAATGAGCAAGAAGTGGCCGTTACAGTCAATGGCGATCGTTATCGGGCCATGTTGAACGAATTTTTGTTCACAAAAATTAAAGAGGTTGGTTTCAAAAGGACGGCGCTACGTGCCACACAGCCGAAGCTACACTCGATGTTTTGCGCCCTGTTTTTGAAGGTTGTATTATCAGCCGCAGAGCTGATGTCGTTTGACCACCTCTGAGCTGCAATCTGACACCGTTGGACTATTATTTTGGGGGGTGCCGTCAAAGATAAGTGTTACGCCAACAAGCCAGAGACAATTGCCGCTTTAAAGGACAATATTCAGAAGTTTTTTTTTGGATTTTGCTTAAATCCTTAAATGCAAGCAAGCCATCGATTTCGAATTTAAAAATGTGGTTTAATAAGTTCCGTCGTGGACGCATGAGTACTAGCCTTACAGACTCCAAACCGGGCATGTGCAAAAGTAATAATGTAGTTGTGTTAGTGAGAAAATGAAAATTACTCTCTCAGAGAAGTAAAATTGTTGTTTTAAAAAATTTAAAAAATCAACATGTACTCGCCGCACATGTGCATTTGTCACCGTTTCAGTGACAACTAAAAGCAAGATCGTAAGAACTCTTTTAAATTATTTTTCTGCGCCTACAAAAATATGCGTATATTCTTTGCACATGTGCTTTCGTCGGCGTCTCATTGACGACTATGGCAAGAGCGTAAGGATACGCTAGCTAGGATCACACGATTGTCGCTAATGTACCAATATAACACAATTGTATTGTGCTTTGTTGTCGTAAAGTATCTAAATTTCCCAATTTATTCTGCGAAAATAAATTTCAAAATTTAAATGTTCGCTGGATCGCTGAAAATGGTAAATCATTGATGAGTCATGATGATTTTTTTTTTGGCTCATACACGACCTTTTAAAATAATTACCCAAATTTTCATAGATGACAGAAGTTGACTTTGTCTTGTGACACAATTTTTATTGTGCTTTGTTGTCATATAATATCTATATTATCCCAATATAATCTGCGAAAATAAATTTCAAAATTTAAATGTTGGTACGTATTGTTAACTTAGGTTGTCGCACAAGAAATTCATAAATATTAGAGCATTTTTAATATTTTTGTTGCCGTATTATTACTTTTTGCGTTGCCACACGATTGCCGTACCAATAATTGACGCATTGCGACAATCCTATGATCCCAGTTTATGAAATGAACACCATTGCTCTAAACGTTTTGGTTGCCCATTAAATTATTTTAAGCGATCAAAGAATTAACGAAATGCACTTAGATTTGTACACTCATTTTCGTAGAAAGTTTCGACAAACTTAACGCGCTTCTTAACTGTGTACCTATACGTGGCTGAATTTGTCAAATACTGCAACAATGAAATGTAAAATTAAGTTGGACAAAAAACTTGACCCACAATTGACAACATCGCGCATTATGGGTGGAGCACCATCTATTCAATCTAGGCTAGATGAGTCTAACAATGAAACAAGATTCTTTCTCTGCTCATGATTTTTAGAAATTTAGGAATTTTTTTAATTTTCAGGTTTTTTCTTCGGAGCGCGATATTTCAACATATGAATTTTTCGGGAAATCCCGTTTCGTTCCTAAAACATATACGAATGCCTATATAAAATTAAAAAATATTACAAAATTTGGTAATGATATGCTATCGAGGGCCCTCATGACAATTTTTATTTTTGTTATTTTTTACAGTGAATACATTCACCCATCTTTACTCTTTGTTCTCCCCACTGTCTGTTGGGTTGAACGTGTGTGTGTTCGTTCTGATTTTAAATGTAAAAATTTTAACAAGTTGTTGGCTGCACCAATTATGACTATTATTTCTTACAGTTTTTCTTTTTTTTTTGTATTTTATAACAGCCTGTAAATATTTGAAAAAAGCAAAAACCTTTTTATAAAATGAAATTTGTTTACATATGTATGGTATGTAGAAGAGTTCTTACATGTAAATGAACTCCTGAGCATGCAAATAAGTAAAGCGTAATGCCCTAAATTAAATAAAATTGTTAAACAAATTTTTAAAATCGTAAAACAAATTTTATTATTATTTTTTTTTTTAATTTTAAATAAAGGAAAAAAATAAGAAGAAAACAAATTACATACTTAATGAACATGCATTGTTATAATGCTGCTTGCTTTGTTATGGTGTGGCTTCTTGAAAGGATATTTTAAGGTGAGAAGAGTATACAGTCAAAATCCTCTTTACAAACTTTTGCAACTTAAGAAATGTTGAAATGTATAGAGAAAAGAGCTTAATTTTAAGTACATAGAAGGTGGCAACACACCGTATCGTATTAGAATTTTTCCATCATGCTAAAATGGTGCTAGAAGAACACCAAAAATTATGTTCAGTAGGAATATGTTCAGTAGGAATATACATATATGCGAAGTGTGCAATCTAATAATGACTTGCTGGTCTTGCTTTCGGAAATATGGACTCACTTCGTTCTGTATAAATATTGTCCAGACGCTTAGTGCAATACAATGTGAATTAATTAAAACTTATTGTTGTTGGTGTTCGAGCTTATTTGGTGTAATAATTTGTTTCTCACAATTTACAAGACCTTTATGTGACTTGGACCAACTTCCAAGTAGAAACTTGCTTTAAAGTCTATTTATGCTTAAACGAAATGTTTTCTAACAAAATAAGAAAATATTTTTCCCATAACCTCATATCTTTGGTGGCTATATAACAACCCTCTGGTCTTTAGCCTCAATCTGAATAGAATTCTAAGCCCTTCGATGGTGTACGCTGTTCCTTCAATGTCTCACATCAAGTTTTAACAGTTCGCCTTCAAACAGATCTTGCCATCGGAGTTTCTATCGTCTTCTTCTGGGCCTTCCCTCGGCTAGAAACTCGAAAGATCTTTTCGTCGGAGTATATTTATTCACATGCACGAAATATACAAGTCAGCGCCAGGGTTGGCAAAAGCACGGGTTTTTTTAAAAAACCCAGCCCACCGGGATTTTTTTTGATTAAATTCATAAATTCATGCTCTCAGACAATGAGCAGCACCCGATTCTATTTTTTTTAGACTCATTAAAGGGACCTACTTTTAACACCGGGTCCGAACAGCAAATGCATTTAGAGAAGTTTTCCAGTAGTAGTAATACTCATAACCAATTACTAGCTAATGTTATATGAGGTGATATCGCTGTCGAAAAACTGTTTTCTTTTTAAGATGGTCTGGGCAGGTATTGAACCGACAACCTTCTGGTTGGTAGGCGGGTGTCTTACCCACCGGACCACAGCGGCACACATTGGGTTTTATAACTGCTATTTTTTGTTAGTAAAATTATTTTATACTCTTGGTCGGATCAGGAAGGTGTTGGGTACTGCTGCTAAAGGTGACTGAAACTATTTCGTTTGAACCGTGCAAGAATGGCAGGACTTATGTTATTCTTTTGCATGTCAGCACTCGGCCTCATGCAAAAAGTTGCCAGAGTATTCCCCGCACATTGATTCCTCTGACTATTGGCTGTTTAACGGAACGAATCGCTGCTTTTCAAGAAATGTAAAATCGGCTTCAAAGTTGGATTGCCTCAAGAAATGATAAGTTTTTCTGAAACAGAATTGGCTCAGAGGTGGGGAAAGAATGTAAACAGTGATTAAAGAAATTTTTATTTTGATTAATTTGTCACTTCATTATCGTTTTTGGGCTAAAAATAAAACGAAATTAATTTGTACTCCCAATACGTAAACTATACATACTTTTGTTGTAAATAAACTACGAAAACGTTTAAATAAAAAACCCTTCCGAGTGGGCTTCACTGGGTTACCCAGTGGACTGCCTACCCTGGTCAACGCACATTTGTGCTATTATGTTTATACAATTCGTAACGCATTAGATATCTATACTCGCCCCAAACTCAGCTGAGGCCACATATTGTAGGAAGAGATTTTCTCTCAAAGACTCTAAGAACAGCCTTTTCTACTTGCGCAAGTACCTGTGCTTCTGCGCCATATAACAACACTGTACAGTAGGATTTTCGTTTGTCGCGAGAGAGAGAGCTTTGTTCTTAAACTGCTTGCTGATATTATTCTTTGTACTTACAGCTGTACCAAGATAGTTAAATCGTTCACTTTTCTGAAGTTGTAGTTACCAACGTTCAAATGTTGAACCAGTCCTATGAAATCTCTGGTCGTTGAAACCAGTAACTTGATTTTCTCTTTGTTCAGTTCCGGACCCATTTTCACCGATTCTTTCCCAATATTTGCAAAAGCGGCAGTTACCATCAGCAAATGCGAGTAGCCTTAGTGAAGGATATTATTATTGCAAATTCCCGGTGGCAAACGTCATAGTGAATCATCGTGACAATCGCTGAAAATGGTAAATCATTGATGACTCATGATGATTTTTGTTTTGGCGTCATACACGACCTTTTAAAGTAATTACCTAAATTTTCATAGATGACGGAAGTTGACTTTGTCTTGTGTGAGTCCTAACAGACGATATCATCGAGAATCATTAGTACTTTATTCGTTAACGTGGAGGTGTAGCAGACAAAATCCTGTATCGTTTAGCATTTAGTCGACTCATAACAGAAAATGTCGCTAAATTTAAGCTTTTTTTTAGTACGGTGACATTCTAATGAAGTTGTCATACATAACTACCATTGATTGTGTCTTTAAAAGGATTGATTCATAATTGAAATTTTTCGTTTACAATAATTTCATGAATGAATAATCGATAGTTAGATTATTCATCGATAAGAATATCATAGTGGCTGTGTCGCCTAAATACGTATCTACCAAGAGCTCAATGGCCCGTTCTTACTCCTCTATAAAGCTCCTTATATGTATTTAATGCAGTTTTAATATTTTCCGTATTCCTTACCACCACAATTTCAATTCAGATTTTTCTTAGCCCGTGGCTGGTAGGATTTTTTAGCCATCCATCATTCCAATCGAGAATTTTTTTCATTCATCTTATAGAAAAACATCAATATCTTAAAATGATCCTGTTATCGGCTTATGTAAGATCTTCCGTAGTACTAGTTATCTCCTACATTATTATGCCAAAGAATTACTTAACTTTTATTGTCAACTATCTCGCTATCTCCTCCACAGGCGCATTTTGAGAGGTGGTTAGGGACTCAGTAGGCGTGCCGTTAGCATTATATATATAATAGGCTCTTCATTGCTTGCGCAGCATATTGAGCATCTTTATGGTACAAAATTGTCATGTCTGTTGTAGGATTCCGCAAGATTCTCACTTGGCAGATAATTGCACTCTTGTCATGTGTCCCGGTATGTCGAACAGTTTCTACTACGTCTTAGTATTGCCTAGAGGATCAAGAGAGGAGTGCCACTTGGAATGAATGAATGGCTTTCTACTACGGAGCTCAACAATGGGAAAGATAGGTATATGGTAAGGCCTTTTTGCAGGGGTGCTTCGTATATAGGTATCAGACAAGATGGGCAAACAATGACAAGGGAAGGATGACATATACAGAAACACTCAGACTTGGGTTCATTTTTCCTCGGCTTATCATTCTTTCATTTTTGCATCTGATTGGCTATACTGAATCTTCGGACTGCTGGTGTGTGATGCGGACTGAGGACTGTAGGTAGACAGTCATTCGAGATTTAGTTGGAATGGTACTGGGGAGTGTGGGAGTTTAGTACGGCCTTGTTAGATGATCGTACGTTTGGGAGGAACAGAAGGACTCACTGTTAGCGTAGGGTGAACCCATACTATCATCTTAGCGATCTCTTGGCCAGCCTTTATAGCTCGTTTGCTGATGGTGTGCTGATAGTTTTGCTGTTTGCTGTTTCCAGTTTGTTGCTGCCAATCATGGTGTTGTGCTGTCTACAGGTCTATGCTTGCTTAGGTGTGTTTTGTGAGTTGTGTGTCCATGGCCCACGATATCACTACGAGTTCTGCTGTGAGAGCGGCTCCGTTTATTTTTGTGTTGTTAAGTGTTTTATGTTTGTTGTTTTCCATCTTTATTGGCCAGTCAGGAGTCGTTTCGGACTTATGCTACTAAGCCTAACCGGAGACTTAATTCTGTTGCCACGTGTGTCGGAAGCCCCAGGGACTTAGATCCCTGCCAAATTACGGTGGGGCCTACTTGCGGGAGCAACGTGGTGGTTGTGGTTTATATCCAAATCGATGGGAGAGCTATGCTGCTCGGTGTGGTGTTACCTTCTTAACTGGGTGCCATAACCCATAGATCGGTAGGAGTTTAGATAATCTCCGACACCTCACCAAGGTAAAGCTAATATCCAAATAACATGGCTTCGAACTGGTACTCGCTGATGACGCATTATACTCACTCGTGCTTTGTTACCGTAAACGACTGACTTTATCTCCTCTAAAGGCATTTGAAACTTTTTAGGAATCTTATGACCTCTTAGTCGATAGTAAACATACTGAATATAATTGCGAGCTGCTGAACGTTGATAGCTTTCAAAACAGTCTGTTACTTAGTTGTTCGTAGAAAACAGCCAGTTTTTTGCATATCATTTTAATCCATGGGTTCATCGGTGTCAATAGCATCGACAAGGTTAAAAAGACCATTTTCACTTTATGATTTACTTGGAATATTGGTTGTGAAATCGGGTTAGAAATAGAGCTTTAGTACCGCATAGCCAATGCTGAGATTACAGTTAAGGTCAAGTACGTGTTTTCATTATTATTAAATTGCCTCTGTTTTTGTGGTCCAGTGATTAGCAGTGAATATTAAAACCATGAGTATACTCGAATCATAATTCATAAATTCTTATACTCATATTCATTCGTACTCATTGCAATGGCTACCTATAGGCCTTCATGCACATACTTGTAAAAATTTATGATGCTATTGCTTCATATTCATCTGCACTAATTGTGCGTAGACGATGCATAATGAGTATGATTCGAAGATGAATATATGAATACTCATTATAAGGTTGTGTGTTTCTGGCCGATACTAATATTCATGAGTATTTGTTGAGGAATGATCGTTAAGGTCAAGTGCGCTTACGTTCTCTTCAAGGCTTTGAATAAACTATTGATACTGAGATACTCAAGCAGAGTAAATAACTTTTTTTAAATTAATTTTTAGTTTTTTGATATTTTAGGAATGTTGTACATACGTTTCAAGTTGGACAGGAACTATTACACGTCTTTTTGGATATTTTCAAAAGTTTCAGCTAAAAATGCGTTAAGACTACAGCAACTAAAAATTGTTTTTTTTTTACCCATTCAATTTATTAAAAAAAAAAAATATTTATCTGTCCACTCAAGAAACACCAACTGTACAAACTTTTGTATAAGATTACATGATATAATGCGTTTACTCTACTTGGTTAAAGTCGAAAATTTTTTAATTTTTTGTTGTTTTTGTAGGTTGATTTTGAATTTTTTTATTTGCAAGAAAAAAAAAAGAAAACCAAGTTAAAGTAAAAGTTAGGCAAAATGAAAAGGTGACGTAATGTACAAAGTAAAGCAAAATAAAGAAAAGGTATTAACTCTGTCAACAAGTAAGAAAGTTGTAAATAAACCACCTCCACCTTACGCACCACACACACACTAACTTTGATAAGTGGCAGCAGGCCTCTATAAAAACTTGTTAACTGAGTTCTGAGTTCTTCATATCGTTCTTTCGTTTTTTGTTTTTCATATTCGTGTTGTGTATATTAAACATATGCTTACGCATACTTGAACAGATGTTGCATATAAAAAACCCACATATACGAGTATATGCAGCTACATATACACATACCTTAGAGAGGGTTTGGAGACGTTATACTCATATAAATTTCATTATTATTTTTTATTTTTTTGAGACAAGAAAAGCATTAAATATTAAGAAATACAAGCTACAATAACAAAGTTGAGATAATAATTTATTTTATTCGTTTTATTCCTACTAGGAAATAAGAACGCATATTTAACGTTCAGTACTAACACTAACAGTTTCTTAATAAGGCCTGATAAGAGTTAAAATATGATGATGTGATACAATGTCTTTGCCACAAGTATAGCAGCTTATAGGCATAGACTAGAATATTTAGAAATTATCACAAAAAAGACTTATTGCGCTCACATCACTTAATCTTGTTGAATAATTACAATTAACTTTATAAGAGATGAGCACCATTATCGTTATCATGGAATATATTGTGCCCCTTACGGTTTATAGTTCTTTCAGCAGATCTGCTGGCGTCCTAATGAACACTAGCAGTTCTGAAGCCATAATGGTGCATATGTCACCGATCTGCTGTCTCTGATGCCTGTGAACCGCCATCCCCGTCACGTGCGTTCTCAGTCCACAAAAAATTGATCGATTACAGTAGCTTTGTAGCAACTGTTGACTCGGAACTGCACGGTTTGATGCCCAATTGAAAAAACTATATCCTTAAGGTTTAAAGGGCCAAGAATTCTTGTTTACGCCTTTCTAAATTCTGACCAGAACTTTTATTTTGGGTTCCCCGTAGGCTAGTGTATAGGGAGGTTATGGATGCAATTCCCACCAGAGTCTCTGGTCTGTTAGACTATATTGAGCATATAGTCTTTTAAACTCCGCTCGTAATAATTAGAATATTGTTTGTAATCGTATTGCAATTCGAAATAAGTAAATAACTTTATTCTGGTACCTAAACCTAAATTTCGAGAACTTAGTTTTCTAGCCGGTAATTGAGTGCAGACCTTAGACATAAATCGCAGCGTCAGACTTGCGACTCTCAGTGTCCACTACTGCTAATTGAACAATGAGGATTTATGGCGTTATCTCAACTAGTAAAGAGTTCTATTCTAAAAACGTTGCCCTTAACAGGAGTAAAAATGATACACACTGTCAGGTATGAGTGAGTGCATGAGTGAGTTTTCGAGCAAAGAGAAGATTTTTTCTATTAAAGAATTATAATTTGAAATAACGCTGTCACATAATAAATGAATATGAATAATAATCAAGTAAATATTTTTATTCATTCAAATGCAGCTGCCAATATTAAAATATTGATTGGCTTCATAAAACTAAAGCTATGAAATATTATTCAATTATTTTCTGACAACTGGACCTTTACTGTAAGAAAACCGTTTTAGCTATCTTGGGATTAATATTGAAATCCTTGACTGTTTCGTTAATGAATTTGGGAAAAATCCTTTTATTAGTTTTTATAAGAACACACGTTCCAAGAGGAGTGTTAAAGAAATTATTTATGCAGACAATTAAATAAAATTATTAATTGTTCGCTTATTAATTTTGTTCTTGATTCTTTTGTTAATATTTCCCCGGCTGCAAAATTTACTTTCAAGATAATTAATTAAAAATGAAAATGCAATTATCATTCTTAGAGAGTTAATAGAAATTTAAAAAAGGAATTAATTAATTTACTGCCCATACAAAAGCTAATTTTATTATAAAATAATAGGTTTTTGTTCTTTGTAAATGGTAATTGAAGGCGTATGGTTATTATTAATATTGGAAAAAATATTACTCATACGCATACCTATGCAAAGAATAAAATGATATGAAATAATATGATGGAAAATTTATTATTTATTTTATCCTACACTATCATACTCATAAGAAATTTGTTATAAAAGATTATTGTTATAAAACACCGATGAACGCAGTCACCCAGATACCATATGGTCCATTGTGATGGTCCTATGTAAACAAAGAACTGTAGTATAAAGAAAGGGAAAAAGAAGAAGTAGTTTAATTTGGAAGAAAAGAAAATCAAAAGCTAACTAATCAACTAACTAACTAACACAGGCCACAACCAGCTGAGACCTTTGGATAACGTTAGGGTTAGTACACGACATGGAAGAAGAAGTTAGAATTTGGATCGTAAATTCACCTAAGAGTCAATACCTTCTGCCCAAAAGACTAGAATAATGACACATTAGGTGTTCGATCGTCTCTAAGTTTTACTTGTCTTCGCATAGCCTACAGTCAACAATGTCAGTATTCGTCCATCTAAAAGACATCGAACAGATACCGCAATGGCCCATAATAACGCTCTTGCTCATAGAGAGAAGAGAAGACGTCCTACGAATGGAAATAACCCCTGCAACCAGATTCTTTATACCAGATTTGACCAGCCTTCCCACCAAAGAGCCTCTCGAGTACACCAATTTAATGAGCGTAAGGCTCGGTGTACTGATGCATCTCCATATCACGGTAGGAGTTTAAATGGTCTCCAAAACTTCACCAGGGTGTGCAAGTTAGTTGGTACTCACTTATAATTACCATGGGTGGGGGCGTTGACGCATAGTATTCACTCGTACCTCGAGCACCGTGGGGGATGCCAGCGCGGCGATACTCACATAAGCCACAACATCACCTAGCAGAGTTTGACGTTCTTCCGCAGCCTGGCCAAGGCTAGTTGGCTGTGCAGAACGACTTTGAATCTGTTCGAGCACTAATTAATTTACTTGAGAGCTGCCTAACTATCCATGAAAATAGCCACCCGGTCCTCAACGCTTTCCATCTCATTCTGGATCATATCCACTGCCTTCCAAACTGCAAAAACTTACGCCTGTAAAACGTTGTTTTCGTTATTCAACTTGAAAGAACACCTAAGGTTAAGCTTTTCGCAGTAGACGCCAGCACCAGTGCCTTCCTACGTCTTAGATCCATCTGTAAAAAAGACCAGACTAACACCTCCGCCATTTATCCGTGCGGTATCACTACCTCAACAGTCCCAAAATTCATGGTCGGCAGGACATAATCACTTGCCCCTCCACTCGTTCCAAAAATCAATTCCAGACAACGCAGAATACACGCATGCCCATAAATAGCAGCCCGCCAAAAACCCATTTCCCTGAGCCGTAGGTCACTTTTTGCCGCTTAAAGGTGAATTTGAAGGTCCAAGGAACGGACATCAATCAACACGTTCAGAGCTGCCTGCAAAGTACTCCTACACGTCCCCGTGTTGAAGCGGAACGCTGCACACTATTCAGCTTTAATAAGCCTAATTTTCCCCCCACCGCGTGACGAGGCGCCCATCGTGATTGCCGGCTTAGAAATTTTCACTATTACTGTTCTTTAGATATACAAAAATAAATATTTAATTTGGGAGGGAGGTGCCACACCAACTTATTCAATTTCGCCCATATTTCGATCGATGATGTGTATTGACTAGGAAGTTATTTAAACCAAATTCAGAAACTTCATCTAACTGTAAAGCCGTTCAGACCGAATTCAAAACCTTTTCTTTAACCATTCTAAACACATACATAAATCAATATTTAGTTTATGCGGGAGGTGCCACTCTCACTTATCCAATTTCGCCTTATTAGGGAAGTTATTTTTAAGGTTTGTGTCAAGGCTACCATCACCATACCAATACTGGATTTATTTGAACAGTACTACCAATTCAATTTTGGGTTTTAAAACTCTACATTGAAATTAATGTGGCTGAATAGAAGGTTGCAGTACACTCGTATACTAGAACATTCGAAACTAATATTAATTTACTGTAAAAGGGCGCCACATTCTGCTACGTTAGTCATAATTTAACTGTCAAAGTGTAAAGTCGTGCTTAGGCGTTAGTAAAATTATTGAGTAAATCTGGGTATTAAGAGGAAATTAAATAAGCTGGATACTGTATAATTTTAATTGTGAAAATAAAAGACTATAAAAAGCAATTTAAACGAACTCAAACGTTTAAAACCGTTAAAACGTAACAATATTTTTCCATCGTTTCGTATTAATCTGTTTGCAAGTTCATGTATGAATAAACAAAATTAATAATTAATTACTATTACTTAGTACATCACAATAGTAAATTTAAGTTTGGAATGAATTTATCAAAACCAAAATATTATATTCATAACAAGATGTCTACATAAACACATGTTTTTATCTCTGAAACATAAAATCTCATTATATTTTGTTGAAAAGTAAAATGAAAAGAAAATACCAAATAATCATATTAAATTAATTGCTTTTTTAAATCTGAAAAAAAATTAAAAAATAAAATGAAAACCGAATTTCTTTTTCAAACGGTAGCACAAAATCCATGTGTGCTTATTCGGTGAACCGTATTTAAGAAGGTGTTTTCTAATGCCAAGGTAATCAATACTGTAAAGTAACAAAAATTTAAAAAAGAAATTTTCTTAATGGCATGTTTGATTGAAATGAAAAAAAAGAAATAATAATAACATAAGAAATCTACTTTCTTTAACGAAATCCAAATCTTTGAATAAGCGCAAGAACTTTTGGCACAGTATTAAAAAGGAATTTCATATAGTGTACACACGAAACAGAGGATGAATTGAGAGCATAATTGTATTGCTTTGAATACATTCACAAAATTAATACATTATTGTCAATTCGCATACATTAGAAGAGTGTAATTCGTGCATTGCATTGCTTGTCTTCTCTTATAATCATCTACCACTCATAAAAAGCAACGAATACCTAACGAATCGTATGAATAGTTGGGCATGTTATTGTATGAAGAGAAGCAACATTCAATAATAACACCACCTTCGAACGCTTGGCAAACATTTCTCTGTTAAAATATTCGATAATAACTCATAGAGTGGCAGTCTTTCGATTTCAAAGGTTTGCCTGTGATATCAACAGCAACGATAATAAAGCGAATAACTCTGCTTTGCGCTCTTCTGTTTTTGCTTTGGCTACGATGGCGGATTGACATTGAAGCTACCTAGCGCTAGATGGCAGCACAAATACAAAAACTTTTTCTTTCTTAGAAATTAAGATCTGTCAGACGTCAGCTGTTAAAATTTTAGCCAAATTCATGAATTAGTTTATTTGTTGTAGTCGTTTGAAGTAAGCAACTTTTGTGTTTCTTGGCAAATGGAAAAAAGTGAATTTCGTGTAGTGATTAAATACTATTATTTGAAAGGCAAAACGGCGAAAGAGACAAAAGAAAAGCTTGATAAACATTACGGCAAATCTGCTCCATCAGATTATATGATAAAACATTGAGTTGCTGAATTTAAACGGGGCCGAACAAGCACTGCAACAATACCATCAACAGGAAGGCTAGAAGAGGTGGTTACTGAAGAAAATATCAAAAAAATCCTCGATATCGTTATGAATGATCGCCGGGTCAAAATCTGTGAGATTGCTGAGATGGCAAACATATCATATGAACGTGTGTTCAACATTTTGCATGAACATTTGCATATGAAACAGCTATCGGCAAGATGGGTGCCGCGTTTGCTCTGTGTTGAACAAAAACGAGTTCGACAGATCACTTCACAGCGGTGTTTGGACATGATAAAGCATAATCCTGCTGATTTTTGGCGTAGATTAATAACTGTTGATATAACCTGGGTCTACCACTACACACCTGAAAACAAAAATCAATCGAAGCAATGGGTGGAAGCTGGTGGAAGTGCTCCGAAGAAGGCGAAATCGGCTGGCAAGGTTATGGCCACCGTATTTTGGGATGCACACGGAATATTGCTCATTGATTATCTTGAAAAGAGATTTACAATCACAGGAGAGTATTTTCGTGCATTATTGGATCAATTGGTTGATGCAATCAAGGAAAAACGCCCATATTTAAATAAGAAAAAAATGATATTTCTTCAAGACAACGCACCGGTTCACACAGCATTAGATACGATGCTAAAACTACGAGAAATCCACTTCGAATTGGTTGATAATCCACCTTATAGTTCAGATTTAGCCCTTAGTGACTTTTTCCTGTTTCCAAACCTGAAAAAATGGCTCGCAGGAAAAAGATTCATATCAAACGAAAAAGTGATTACCGAAACTAATGCGTATTTTGAGGAGTTCCCAAAATCGTATTATTCAGATGATATAATATCTCTGTGTCTGCCGTTATTTTTGCTTCTGAATTTTCATTTTCGCCTCTCAATGCCAAAAAGCCGCACAAATAAAATTAAAAAACAGAAATAACAGAAAATCGGCATATACCCGCTACGCTTGTTTATTCGTGACTGTTTCAGTGTCGACTAACAGCAAAAGCGTAAGAATACATGCGAATTGAGAAGGAACAAAAGTCTTATGAAACGAACAGCAATGTTCTATGTTTTGTTAAGCATTTCTTTTAAACCAAAACAAATATTTTTGTTTCGAAAATTCTTCAAACATAGCGAATATAGCGAACAATCGCTTATTGCAAATCTCAGGTCAAGCTGGTTATTTATTGTTGTAAAATATGTTATGTTTATGTATGTGCGTATATTGCAGGAAAGTACCGATTATTTTTTATTTTTTTGCTGTAGAAGCATTTCGTTACTTTAGACGGATCAGCACTATAAAGAAATAGTATTCAATAGGCAATAAATAAAAACAGCGAATGTTCACTAAAAAAATCGTCAAATAGTAAGAAAAAAATCGTCAAAGTGGTTCACTAAAATCGTCAAAAAAAACCTCACAAAAAAAAAAATACATTAGAAAAATTTAAGGTTTTTTTAATAAGTTTCAGTCATATTGTAGTGTAGTTAAAAATTAAATTCCCTGTTAAACAGGCATGCAGATGTAGCATGTGGGGAAACGAAAATCTTATTTGTGGGTAATTTATCCCAATCAGCCGTACAGTTAAATATACATTTTGAATAATTGCTTTTTTCAGGATACTGATTCGAAGCATTCTTCCCTAATAGTAAGAGAATGAGTTCTACATGATGTAAAAAAGTGGTTATTTGTGGTCGTATATGAAGACCAAATTGCTAGAGCTTCAATTTGGGGCAAATTTCAAATCTGCTCAAAACTGGCAGCTGTGATATCAATAGAGATAGTCGTTGAATGAGTGCCTGACAAAAGTAACGAATGCATGAATACTTGGCAAACATGAATACCAACAATCTGTTCTCTGATACGTAATACAGGGTGGCTGATGAAAGGCGCTACCCCCTCCTCCCCCCCAAAAAAAAAAACGTAATAACTTTTTTTTCTAAATGGGTTGTTCTTTAAATGTTATTTTTTAATTTTAGATCGTTATCTAAATTTAATAAGAATGGAAAATTTGGATGATGAAACTCGAATTTGTACGTCGATAGCACAGACACGAGTCAATAATTTTCGTTCAATTAAAGTTTTGGTGCACTTGGTCTCTGAAAGAGGATAATATTGAGATTTCTGAACTCTTGATCCGATTACACAAAGTCTTCAAGATAGAGAATTGCATCCAGCTCAACTTGCATTATCATCAAACTGTGTTGTCGGGCTATACTTCTGTGAGGAAGGCACTATAACTGCATATTGTTATTTAAAAACGTTTCAGGATTTTTTTTCTCCAAAATTCTCTTAAAAGGAATTCCTTTCAGTTTTGTATGGTTTTAACAAGATGTGGCAAGTTTACACCTTGCCAGGTCCTTTATGGCGGAGTTATACCAAAAATTTTTAAATAAAATTAGTAAAAACAACTCAATAATTCTGAGACCTTCCTGGTCTCTACATCTAAGTACAGCAGATTTTTTCTTGAGGGGTAACTGTAAACAGAAAATGTATTAATCGAAACCATTAAACTTAAATTATTTAAAACTGTTAATTCAATCAATAACTGAGGTGATTCCGACATCAAATCAGTTAATAAAAAGCTACACGTGCGTATCTTAGCGTGGATCCTATTTGAAATCAATTATTTTGAAAAACCATTAAAAATATTTAATAAAACAAAACTATCTATCAAATGAAATAGAGATCAATTATTTGCCTTAATTACAAGACAAGTTATTTGAGTTTCCTAATGTAGCAAAATTCATCTGCCACCCTGTATGAACAATTTTACAATCATCATAAGGAAATAAAAGTTCTAAAGATAAACTCTTAGCGAAAGTCGAGAAATTGCAAATATTTGTAACGAATATGTATTTGTTTTTCCTTGGTATTCTTCTTTCAATGGACAGTGCTGTAGTAGTTAGTAGTGAGTAAAAATAAAAATAAATTACCAAGAAACCGCTTTGACACATTTTTCGTCATTATTGAATGAACAAGATAAACATGTTGTTCTCTGTTCAATGTTATGATAAATGTCGTAAAAAATTTCAAAATCTGTTGTCCGAAAAGAATAAATGAAAAATCCTTTTGTTGACACTTCGTTCAAGACAACAATAGTTTTGATTTTTATTAGTTTTTTTTTTTTTTTTTTTTTTAAATAAAGTCCCCTCTTGTATGTAACATACTCGTAGTTGAAAACATATTTATTTAATTAAATCTACATATAAATAAAGGGTCCGCCATCCAACATTTTTTTTCAACTGGTGCTTATTTCCTGAATGGTAACACTTGGCTCATGTCTGATTTGACAGATAATTAGTTTTATCCTTCCGCTGAACGAATATGGTTGTGTATACACTTGAACAACGCTGGGATATATTGTGACATTACTTTGAAAATCATGGTAATATTGCAGAATCAAAAATCATCTTTTCAGATGAAGCTCACAGAAAACCCGCAAGTATATATTGAAAAGTCGCCATTTTTCTTCGAAAATGAGCAAGGAGTGGCCGTTACAGTCAAAGGCGATCGTTATCGGGATATGTTTAAGGAATTTTTGTTCACAAAAATTGAAGAGAAGGATATTAGCAACATTTGGTTTCAACAGAACGACGCTACGTGCCACACAGCCGAAGCTACACACGATGTTTTGCGCCCTGTTTTTGAAGATCGCATTATCAGCCGCAGAGCTGATGTCGTTTGGCCACCTCGGAGCTACGATTTGACACCGTTGGACTATTATTTGTGGGGTGCTGTCAAGGATAAGTGATACACCAACAAGCCAGAGACAATTGACGCTTTAAAGGACAATATTCGTGAAGCCATTGGTGAAATACAGTTGCACACAATCGATAATGTGCTTAAAAATTGGACCGATCGTGTAGGCTACTGCATGGCCAGCCGAGGCAGCCATTTGAATGAAATTATTTTCCATTATTAACCGGAAGGATTGTACTTTCAAAAAAAAAGAAATTTGAGAAAATATTCAGTAGTTTTTTTTTATAGCATTTTCAAAAAAAAAACTTATTTGGCGGACCCTTTATATTAAGCATGAAATCATCTTATTTATTACAAATTTTATTACCAGAAATTGGTTTAATCCCTAATAAAACTAACAGCTGACTCATGATGTCGAAAGAAAATTTATTCGAACGTAAGGTAGTCACTCATTTTATTTCGTAGCAGCGGCCCATAATCTTATGATTTATCATAGTTCGCTTGGCTTTACGTTTCAAACGTAATTCAAATAATTAACTAGATTGGCATATAGCAGTTCCACAAACAAATCGCCAATCCACAGTGTGTCACAGTGGGAAGGTATACCACTTTGTTTTGCCGCCATTTGGGTAAACATTAGACTTAACAGTTCATATTTGGCAGTCGTGAAGTAAAGACGTGGCAAATTTATTATTAAAAAAATTGTTAGCAAACCAACGTGTTTTAAGCGTTAAAACGTTTGATCGATTTTCATTTAAAAATCATAATGAGTAACGAGGCACATTTTCATTTGAATGGTTATGTGAATAAAAAGAATAGTCAGTTCTCAGCAATGGAAAACCCCCAAATTATTCATCAGTTACCTTTGCATCAATTGAAAGTGACAGTCTGGTATGCAATTTGTCAGGAGGAATCATTGGACTTTACTTTTTTGAAATTGTCAATGGGGAGCGATATCGTGATATGATTGAAAACTTTTTAACGCCACAACTGCATGCTTTGGGCTTAACTAACATGTGGTTTCAACAAGACAGTGCCACAATGCATACAGCCAGGATTACAATGGAATTACTGCGAGAACTCTTTCCACAACAAACTATTCCAAGGAATGGTGATGTTGATTGGCCTCTACGGTCACAGTGACTGCTCCGGAGTTCTTTTTGTGGGAATATCTGAAGAACAAGGTTTATGTAAATAAACCAGAAACGCTGAAGCAACTCAATCAAAATATTCGTGATAAAATTAATGAAATACCGCATGGAATGTGTGAGAATGTAATGAAAAATGTGCTCAAAAGGGTTCGCATTTGTAGGGCTAACAGAGGCGAATATGTATATGATAAGGTATTCCATACATAATTTTTTTTCTTCGTCACTCCTCTAGGGAGCATATTGGCTTTCCACAAAGCATCTATGGCTTTGTTCCAGTTTCTTTAATCAATTTGATATTTCAAGCTTCTCGTAAGTAGATGATTAATCCGCTGTAGCTTCCTTCATATGGTTTTTCTTTTTTTTGTGTAGTGGTAAAGATCCTTGCTAATTGGTGGTGATCTTTGCTTTAACATTGTAATTTTTACCCGGTAGGTGGCGTGTTTTTCCTGGTCATTCGTCTGATGTTTGTCATCATCGCCAGAGGTATGCGAGAAGTGGCAGTGTGGCTTTTTTCTCTTTCTTTAGATGCAATTTTGTAGAGGGAAGAAGAAGTTGAAGCCTTTTTTTATTATTAAACATTCGAAACCATAATTAAATTTTTTCTTCGTCATGTCCTCTGCTGGGGCTCGAACCTGGGTCGTTTGTATTGTTATGCGTGCGCTCTAACCACTACACCACGCCACTCCGCATACATAATTGTCGACCTTAAATAAACTATTTATCAATATAAGATCCATTCTCTTTCATATAATCAAAAATTATAAAAAAAAGAAAGTAGTATACCATCCCGGCGGACAGCCTGTACAAAAAAAGCCTTTAAATGTAGAAAATGAAAAATGTAACTGTGGCACCACTGAGACTTGACGATAAAAAATGTAAACAAACTAAATTACAGTATCAAATATGCGTGTTCGTACAACCTTAAAAATTTATTGCCTTAAATTTGGTTATTACTTAAAAAAAAAAATTGTGATTAAAGTGCCCCCTTTAATTTGTTTTAATTAAATACTATTCTTAATTATTAATTTTAATAAAAAAATGGTTTTTAAAAATGTGTATGAATATTGATTTTTCATACGTAAGTAAATTAATATTTAAATGAACAAAAAAAAATTAATTTTTTGGAAACAATTATTTTAATTATTTTATACAATGATGGCTACAAAATAAGACCTTTACGGGGACCAAATAGCTAGCAACAAAGCCAGATACACGAAGAAGCATTCTACAGCGCAGAGCAGTGTGCATTTCATAGTGCAAACGATAATAAAAAAACAAGTGAATGATTTTTATATTTGTGTTCTTACAAACATAAGGAAAACGAAAGAGTGAGCTGCGATCTTGTATTGAAATGGTTACGTTATCATTCGCCTTCATTTTCTTTCGACTAGAAAGTATTAGTGTGCCGCAAATCAGCTGTTTATCGTTCGAAACGATAACGTTCGGCAACGTGTGTCAGGCTGTTAGTATCAAAATTCAAAATTCAATACGTGACATATTTGTAACAACCTGTCAAAATCGCTCTAACAATATGAGTATATGCTCTTTAATAGTGTTGTCTGCAGTCAACACTCCAGACGGCTTCATTAAGAAGCAGTGTTGCCATATTTTTTTTAGAAAAACTGAAAATTTTAAAGAAAAATACCGATTTTTAAGTGAAAAAACTGCACATACTTTAAAAGTTAAAGAAAAACTATGCATATACTTGTATCGGGTACGTTCTGTAAGCCGAAGACAAGTGAAATGGAAATGAAAAATGAAAAAGGTACGAGTAAACCTCACCGCAGTTATTAATTGAAGGCAAAAAACTCAAATGTTTAAAACTATAAAATCTGCACAATTAACAAAAAACAATACTTCAAAACTGCTCAATGCTGCAAAAAACTGTAAAATAAAGGTAAATCTGCACATTTGGCAACCCTGTTAAGAAGTTATATGACTTTAAAGTTTGAAAAGCACTTAAAGTAAAAAAAAAATACGTTTGAGGGCAAAATTTGTATTTTCTTAATTTATATAAAAAGTGAAAAAATTTTTTAAAAATTTATGCGGTATTTGAACTCAATGTAACAGCTCTAAAGATCCAAATAAAAATTTTAAAATTATCTCTTCTTAAATATCGTAGAACAAATGTTTCTTTATTTACATAAATCTCTGTCAAACTGAAATATTTCAGCTTTTCGAGACATTAAAGTGTTAATTTCACCACAATTTGGAGTTTTTCAAGATTTCTTTTATTTCCTCTATATAATGTTTGCAGTATTGTATAGCATTTACCTTCTTTCTCCAGATCTAACAGAGGAAAGAGGGTAAATGCTATACAAGTACAATCCTTCCGGTGAATAATGGAAAATAATTTCATTCAAATGGCTGCCTCGGCTGGCCATGCAGTAGCCTACACGATCGGTCCAATTTTTAAGCACATTTGGCTTCACGAATATTGTCCTTTAAAGCATCAATTGTCTCTGGCTTGTTGGCGCAACACTTATCTTTGACGGCACCCCACAAATAATAGTCCACTGGTGTCAAATCGCAGCTCCGAGGTGGCCAAACGACATCAGCTCTGCGGCTGATAATGCGATCTTCAAAAACAGGGCGCAAAACATCGAGTGTAGCTTCGGCTGTATGGCACGTAGCGCCGTCCTGTTGAAACCAAATGTTGCTAATATCCTCCTCTTCAATTTTTGTGAACAAAAATTCATTCAACTCGGCCCGATAACCATCGCCATTGACTGTAACGGCCACTCCTTGCTCATTTTCGAAGAAAAATGGCCCAATTATGCCTCTGAACCAAAATCCGCACCAAACAGTGACTCGTCTTCGGTGTATCGGCCTTTCAATGTATGCGTGCGGGTTTTTTGTGCCCCAAATGCGACAATTTTGCTTGTTTACATACCCGCCCAGATCAAAATGAGCTTCGTCTGAAAAGATGATTTTTGATTCTGCAACATAACGATGATTTTCAAAGTAATGTCGCAATATTTCTCATATTCGCTCAGCGAAAGGATAAAACTAATTATCTGTCAAATCAGACATGAGCTAAGTGTTACCATCCACGAAATAAGCACTAGTTGAAAAAAAACGTTAGATGGCGGACCCTATATATAAAAGCCGGCGTCTTATGCATTAGATATAGTTTTGCAGTCATAAAGTAAAGTCGTGTTAAGGCGTAAATAAAAGTGTTGAGTGAATTGTGTATTTCGTTGAAGTTGCTGTATAAAGTAAAAGTGTAAACGTTACAAGGACCGTATAAAAGAACATATTCGTGTTTTTATTTTACTTAACGCAATTTAAAGGAACTTAAAAAGGTTAAAATGTAATAATATAAACCAATGAACTTTGAATAGTAGCTGTCTCATATAATCTTTGGCTGAGAATTGGACTAAATTAAGTTTCTTTAACATTAAGGTCTCTACTGAATGGGTATATGAATGGTGAATTGAAATAATTTTCTTTATGCTCTTACTGCTGGGCAACATAATTGTTTTGCCCCCTTTTCAGCTGAACACCGCAACCCAATCAACTCAAAAAGATAACCTAAATTGCTTACAAATTTTTTCGATATTTTATTGATATGAAGTGTAAAGAATAAATTCTCAAGGGATTTAACAGAAATATTTTGGCATACAGGGATAAAAATAAATAAATAAATAAATTCGTACCCACACATGGGTACGTTTATGTTTAAGATAAAATAAACAGAGAATTAGAAATAGCCCATAGAGAAGGTTAACAATGATAAGTTTTAGGCAATGCAAAGAAGAGTAAAATTACACTGAAAAAATATATTTAAAAAAAATAATAATAAAATGTAGAAAAACAAAAGGTATGAAATTTTTTAAAAATTTTGCAAAAAGTTATTCAATCTTATATCTTTTTTCAGTGTATTTGCTAATATAGCCCCATATATATATTTTTTCCCGTTACTCCTCTTGGGAGCATATGGCTTCTATAAAGCATCGCCATTTAACACGGTTTCTAGCTGTTGACTTTGCCTGTTCCCATGTTAGGTTGTTCTGTCTCAATTCTTGTTTAATTTTGCGTCTCCAGGTGTTTTTTGGAGGACCACGATTTCTTGAGCATTGAGGATTCCACTCGAGTGACATTCTGGTGATACTCTCTGGACTTTTTCGGATGGTGTGACCGTTCCATCCCCACTTGCTTTTCCTTATCTGTTTCAGTATAGGTTCCTCATTAGTTATGCTCCACAGTTCAGTGTTATTTATGGTGTTGGGCCAGAATATTCTGCATACGATTCTGAGGCACTTGTTAATGAATACCTGGAGTTCCTGTGTGATGTTATTCGATATAAGCCAGGTTTCACTGCCATACAGCAGTACCGATGTTACACGTAACAAGTTAAATATTCTGAGCTTAGTTCGTCTGGCTATATGTGAGCTTCTCCATACTGACTGCAGTTGTTCAAAATGTCGTTCTCGCTTTATTGAGCCTGTTATCTACGCCTGTTTCTGCGCCACCATTTGTAGTCATTGTACGTCCTAGATAGCAGAAACTATCTACATACTCGACTGGCTGACCCTGTAGCATAATGTTTTCCGTGCTCGTACTGTTTATTCTCATGGCCTTGGTTTTCTTGATGTTTATCTCAAGCCCAACACTACGAGCCAATCTTTCCAGGTCCTCCAGTTTCAAATGTCATCCGCATAGTCCAAGTCTTCGAGTTGGCTTGAGAGACTCCATGTGATGCCTCTTCTTTTCGAACAGACTTTGCTCATTATGTCATCCAGCACGATGGTGAATAGTTGAGGTGATAGTGGACATCCTTGTTTAACTCCAGCATTGGTGTGGAATGGTTGGCTGATGTTTCCATTGTGAAGAACTGAAAGTTCTGCATCCCCACACATCGCTCTAATTAAACGAATTCTCTTCTGGGGTACTCCTTTGGTTCTTAGTGCTTTCCATATAGCCGTTCGCCTGATGATACCAAACGCTTTCCTGAAATCGACGAATAGTAGATACAGGGGGGTACGCCATTCTAGAGACTGTTCAAAGATTATTCGTAAAGTGTTGGCCTGATCTACGCAGCTTCTATTCGGTCTGAAGCCAGCTTGTTCGTCTCGCAGTATGTTGTCTATTCTGCTCTGAAGCCTCCCATCTATTATGGCTGCAGGTATCTTATATATGGTGTTAAGTAGAGTAATTCCTCTCCAATTATTACAGTCTCTTAAGTCGCCACTTTTCGGTAGCCCCATATAAAAAACGCCATTATTGAATCGTAAATGTGTGAATATAAAATCTAATCCTTAGAGCCTTTTGCCTTTATTTCTTGTTTTTTTTTTTGTTCATATTTTCGGCAATTACATATTGGTTTACAAAATATGTATGTGCAATATATTAACTGTTGCTTTCCTTTAATTTTCTTTTCTTTCTTTTGTTGTCCTACAGCTAATATAGAGCAGACGGTCCCAGTTATTGTTTCTAGTTATACAGCCATTCTACACTTGCTAATACGGGCGAGAGTCCCCTTAGGCTATTTAAGGACATGTCACTTGTCTGCTGTTAAAATTTGTCATTAAGGAAAACAAAAAAAGAAAAAAGTAAAAACATTTGGCCACAAGGGGACAACAACAAATTATGAAAAAATAAACATTTTTTTTTGTTAAGATTGGCAAGAAGGGAGACTTCAACCACAAACAAAAAATTTATAAATATAAATGCCAATAATAATTGGAGAATTTTGTTTTTTGTTTTAGACAATTTGTCAAAGGAATTTGAGTGAAACATATTTGAAAACTTCCTTAAATCAGCAAAGCTGGTTCACATTGTTCAGGTTTTTCGTTTTCTCTATTTATTCTCTTCGTGAATATTACAACCAGGGTTGCTAAAACAAAAAAAATCCTACCAAAAATTTTCCTGAAATATACCAAAATAAACTGTATCGCTAACCTTTATTACATAGTCTTTTATTATAAAGGGTCCGCCAAATAAATTTTTTTTTTGAAAATAAAAAAAAAACCACTGAATATTTTCTCAAATTTATTTTTTTATTTGAAAGTATAATCCTTCCGGTTAATAATGGAAAATAATCTCATTCAAATGGCTGCCTCGACTGGCCATGCAGTAGCCTACACGATCGGTCCAATTTTTAAGCACATTATCGATTGTATGCAGCAGTATTTCACCAATCGCTTCACGAATATTGTCCTTTAAAGCGTCAATTTTCTCTGGCTTGCTGGCGTAACACTTATCTTTGACGGCACCGCACAAATAATAGTCCAACGGTGTCAAATCGCAGCACCGAGGTGGCCAAACGACATCAGCCCTGCGATCTTCAAAAGTAGGGCGCAAAACATCGAGTGTAGCTTCGGCTGTGTGGCACGTGGCGCCGTCCTGTTGAAACCGAATGTTGCTAATATCCTCCTCTTCAATTTTTGTGAACAAAAATTCGTTCAACATGGCCCGATAACGATAGCTATTGACTATAACGGATACTCCTTGCTCATTTTCGAAGAAAGATGGCCCAATTATGTCTCTCGACCAAAATCCGCACCAAACAGTCCCTCGTTTTGGGTGTATCGGCTTCTCAATGTATGCGTGCGGGTTGTCTGTGCCCCAAATGCGACAATTTTGTTTGTTTACATACCCGCCAAGGTCAAAATGAGCTTCATCTGAAAAGCTTACAACAAAGAATAGTATCCTACCTATTCTTTGTAAAAGTAAGAAAGATAAATTCCTTAAGACTCGTATACTAAAAATAAAGTTTAATATAGAACAGAGCCTTGCGATACCTCTGATAGAATTCTGAACTCGTCCTATGAGATGCCATCTATAACCACTCTTAGGTTAGGTTAGGAGGCACTGCCAGCCTCACAACATTAAGTCTCACTTCAGCACACATAGCGGCCCGTTGTTATGCCACACATGAAGCGATGTCCCTATGCTAGTCACCAAGTCCAGACTATTTGATCTTATCAATCAGCCATAGGCTTTGCACAGAAGCACAATTTCCTAAATTAAGTCTGAAACCAGGCCGACTGCCTCATCGATAATGCCCTGGCTATTATCCAGATATCAATGGTCGAGAAAGGGCCAGCCAAATGAGCTAAACCACTACATTACTCAAATGCTGTCAGGGAACGGCTATTTACGGAAATACCTCTTTGCATAGGAAAAGCTAAAAATCAAGGCTGTATATGAGGTGACGGATATATTGATTACGCAGAACATATACTTACTACCTTGCTTAAAAAGTTTTCGGAATAATAATAAGATTTAGCAGGAATATCAACAACAGATGTACCAACTTAACAAAAAAAAAACTCAGATCGGAATGATGGAACCGCCACATGCGGGTTATTCCGGGAACTTTTTGATCAAGGTGGTATTCTTCAACTGTTGCCGATGGGAAAACGAAGGAATGAAATTGGAGCAGAGCTTGTATTCGTAATAGTTAAGATTTTTTTCCCGTTACTACTCTTGATGAACACTGACAAATGAAATTGGCCACCCTCTATGGTATAACTAATCTTACAGTGAAATCTCTTGAATTGGTTAACAAATCCGTATCTGAACTGGAGACGAAAGTTCTATATATTTTTTGAGCTTGTATTCGTAATAGTTAAGATTTTTTTTCCCGTTACTCCTCCTGATGAACACTGACAAATGAAATGAGCCACCCTCTATGGTATAACCAATCTTACAGTGCAGTGGTTAACAAATCCGTATCTGTACTGGAGACGAAAGTTCTATGTATTTTTTGACTACTTGAATAAGCAGCTTTTTTTATGAAATAATTTTACCCTTATTAGGATCGTACGTATAAAATAAAGTCAGTATTCATGATGTTCTGTTTGATTTCCATCCAACACCAGTTTTTGAGTTTTACTAAATTTAGGAACAATTACTTAAAATTTTTTTGAATATAGAGGACGGGGGATATTAATTAAAATTGACTATAAGCAGTCTTACTCTCTTAATATTTGCTGATAAAGTCAATATATTCGTTTGTGGGCTATCAACAGAGAACCTATCAATTTCTGCAAATTCTTTAATTCATCGTCACTTTGACTAGTGAACACTTACAATAACACTGGGAGTTTTTAACTTATTTATATAAAAGACACTACAGTCTATTGAATTTTTTCTCTATCACTGCTCTAGGGAGGATATTAGTTTTCCAAAAAGCATCTATGGTCTTGTTTCAGTTTCATTAATCCAGCTAAGTAGATAATAAGTCTACTGTAGCTCCTCTCCATATGATTGTGTATAGTGGTAAAGATCCTCACTAAGTTGTGGTGATCCTTACTTAACATTGTAATTTTTTTCCCAGAAGGTGGCGTTTTAGCCTGATCATCCGACTGATGTTTGTCATCTCCGCCAGTGGTAAGCTGGGCTTCTTTTATACGGAGTTGTCTGGAGGGAGGTTGAAGTCTCTTTATTAAATACTCGCAAACGCAATTCATTTTTTTCTTATTATGTCCTCTGCTGGGATTCGAACCTGGGTCGTCTGTGCTGAATGTCTGCGCCACCCCATTCTATTGAAATTAAAATTATTCAAGAAAGTGTTTCGCTTTCTTTGTGATCCTTATTATTCTTCCACCTAAGCTGATAATACTGCCATCTGTCGTTGCCTAGAAACAACGCTATCTGGGTATTTCGAGTAATTGTGAGGAATCCGGATGCTTATCATAGACTCTTACCTTTTGTCTTCATATTTTCCCAAGGGGTGGCGTTACACGACCTTCCTTTGATGTTTTGTAGCTGATTTTGTTTATTTATTTTTTACTTACGGGGATAAGTTCAGGTGACTTCTTAATTATTTAAAATTAGAACCCATGATTAAAGTTTTTTTGTCATAGCCAGGATTCGAACCTATGCTGTTAGTTTTTGTACGCAAGTACTTTAACCACTACATCACGCCACATAACTATGCCACCACCTAATAGCCTAATAATAATAGGGTTTAAAATGTTTCTCAAGTTGTAATTTATTTTCAACATGCTCACAATCCAAGCACCATTTAATGAAATGTCTCGAAGCTATTTTTGAGGGCTGCGGTAAAAGTATAATTAAAAAATATATAGTTTCTAAAAATTGCTGTTATTAGAGTTATTAATGCAACATTGCATGAAAAAATGTTGATATTGGCAGCGACAACTGAGCGACCTTGTAGAAAATAAAATGCTGCTGTTAGTTGCTAAGCCAAGTTCTTACCATACGCTCTTCGGTAGTATCATTTTAAGATTTTAAGCTCAAATTTCAATGCTATTTTTAAAAGCAATTGAGAAAACATCCTCTTAACGTTCAACAACTTTGCTAGAAAAACTACATGCGTTTTTAAAGCTTTCCTAAGCAAATATTTTCCTTTTATTTCATACATATTTTTAAGAAACCAAATAGTTCAGTTTTGGATTTTAAACACAAATATTTGTTGAGCCTAAAAATGCTACTTTTTGTTAAGCAAATATTTATTTACTTTTTTTTTTTTGCAAGAAACTGCGCAAATATTTCCACCAAAATGTACGAGAGTTTGCAGGCTGTAATATTTTTTCTACTGCGAATTCGATGAAAATCTAAAAAAATTTAAAATGAAAATTGGAAAAACAGAAAAAAATGCTCCCATTTGTTGCCTTATATAGCAAAGGTTGGTAAATAAAAAATAGATAGAAAAACAAAACAACAAAAAAAAAGGAAATGAAATGATATTTTTTTTAACATAAGACCAGCACCCAGGTGATGGCTCCTACCATTTCTTTTTTTCAATAAGACCAGCACTCAGGGGATAACCCCTACTCATGCAGTGCATTGTGCTGGTACTAGGAAAATAGGCTGTGGGAAGGAGGATAGATAGAGTAGAGTCGGTGGACGTTCGATTTAAATTTGCTCATGTCGTAAGTGGCAGGAAAAACACCAACGTTGTGCGATTTACTGGACAATCAACTACAAAGGGATGAGCTCTACGAGAAACACGAGTACTACGTAAAAATATATGATTACTAAGAATTAGTTCCTTAATTTCATCAGAACACATTCCGTTATAGTACCGATAGAACAATGAAACACACGCCACATTGCGACGATGTTCTAATGAATCGATAGAGTTGGCTACCCTACCGTCATTGATGAGCATCTTCGCCCTCTCCTTTACGCGGCCGAGAAGCTCCAAAATAGACTTTGAAGCACCGGCCCATACATGAGAGTTGTATTGCATTTTGAGTCGAATATAGGTCTTGTAAATATTAAGATGATCAGTGGAGTGAAGTAATACTTGCACCGAGACAATTGAATGCTTCTTTCGACACTTGAAATATGTGCTCATTCTAACGAACGTCAAGGTGAATACTCATGCCCAGAACATCAAGAGCATCTGATTCCCCAATATCCACATTATGCATTGACACAGATGACAGTCTTGCGTGCATTAAAACCGACCCTGTTCCCATGACCCCACTCGGAGATTCTCATCAGGTCACTTGTGAGTGTGTCGTTCATATTCATCCTTCTCGCACCAATCTCCAAAAGGCAAGATCTACGATCAAAAGAATATGAGTGAGAAGTGTTGCTATCATCAGCAAAATAGTAGTTAGGATTAGAAGTGAGAAGGAGAAAGTAGTTAACAAATATTAGAAAAAGAGTAGGAGAAGAAACAGAGCCTTGCGGTACCCCTGAGTTTATCCTGAACTCGTCGGATGAGACCTCATCTATAACCACACTTATAGAGCGATCTCTGAGAAAACTCGATATAAATCGAGAGAAGTGACTACCGACACCAAAAGCTTTATAATTCGAAATGAGAGCCTCGTGCCAAACTCTATCAAACGCCTTTGAGATATCCAGAGCCACAACCTTACTCTCCGAGAGCAACGCCAGCAGGTTATCAGTAGAATAGCCCTTTTGCAAACCTTACTGACGAACGCTAAGTAAATCGTTTGACTCCAGATATCTCACAAGGTGGTGATTAATCATACTCTGCATAACCTTGGAGAGTCCAGAACAAAGTGCTCTTGGACGGTAGCTCTCAGGGTTACTAGCCTCGCCCTTTTTGGGGATTGACGTTACATTCGCAGCCTTCCAGCAAGACGGAAAAATACCGGCGCGATATGACGCACTGATAAGGTGAGCTAATAGGCGTCGAGGAGTACTGCTTCAGGACCAGAAGACCTGTTAACATTGAGCCTTTTACAGCACGGGCTTGAAAAATATACTGCGCATAGTTACTGATATTCTTTCAAGTTCGGGCAATGGTTGAACGCTCAAGGAAACAAACTATCCGATTAAAATGCCTAAAGAAATCGCTGAGCTCAGCCCAACGAACACCCTCGTAGTTAAAACGAATTTGTTTTTAACTTTTGCAAAACTTAAAAAGAAAATAAATGAAGAAATAAATCTCTGAAAGACCTACACAACCTAAGGGTGTATCCCTTAGACATAACTATGCTTCAGTTAATTGAAATCTAAATATTTTTAAATTTCACATTCTATTGGATTTAAGAATATTCTCCACATTTTATATTTTGTTTTTTTATTTTTTTTTATTTTCGTTATTTCTACGAAAAGAAAATAAAATAAGACTTTAAGTAAAGGGTTTTTACGTTTTATGTTTATTTTTAAAATAGTTTTCATTTTTTTAACTTTCTGCCTGGATTGCGCTTTAAATACTTTTAACAAAATTTATATTAGCAAAGTGATCCCAGGAGGCCTTTCTTATTTTATTTCACTTTAGAAAAATCTTTTTGTTTTTATCATATTGTTTACCCTACACAATCACTTGTGGCAGTGTAAGCTGGGGTTGTTATTTTTGGAACGCGTGTATCATTTCATTTTCTGATGTTGCGACCTGTTTAACTTTATTTTTATTGGTACAACCACAACGAAGTTTAGTAAGCATTGAAATTAATAGTGCAAAGTATCCATCGCTGATGGTTTTTTTTTTTTTAAATACTTACTGCTTAATCAGTTCATTAACTCCGTTTTCAGAATGGCTGTTAAAAACAAACTTATAGACGCCATTTGCTATGAATTACAGGCTGGGAAAATTTGAGGTTAGTAAGTATATTGGCTGTTAGATGATGAAATGTCAAGAATTGAGCTGTTAACCTTTGACTCTTATTTAGTAAAAAATTGAGAAATTTTAACTATAAAACGCTACACTCTTGAACAAGGAATTTTAATTGTGAAAATTCACTGAAAATTCACTTTCTGAACGAAAACAACGCATTTTTCAATAAAATCATCTTTAGTGGTGAGGCTCATTTTCAATCAGGCAGTTATGTAAACAAGCAAAATTTTCGTATATGGGACTCACAAAATCCACAAATAGGCCTTGGAAAATCATTCCATCCAAAGAAAGTGACCGTATGGTGCGGTTTGTGGTTAGGTGGCATCATAGGCCCGTATTTTTTCTAAAACGACCAAGGATGTGCCATCACCATGATTTATCTGCACTGCCAAACCATGATAAACAATTTTTTGGGGCCACAATTGGCTAGTGTTGGTATCAGTTACCTATGGTTACCAGCTAAACAATTCAGTAGTTGTATGAGAAATTTCCCTCCGCTGGATTATTTTCTCTGGGGCCATTTGAAAGATTGGACTTACGTGAACAAACCACAAACAACTGACACTATGACAGATGAAATTCGGTGCTGCATTGACGAGATAAGCGAAGCTTTGTTGACATCATATTTCATTATTTCCTCCCATATTTCTATTTTATATTGGTATGAATTAAGTTGAATTTGTCAGAAATAAATGTGTTCTTAAGTCAATTTACTTTACTAAAGGGTCCGCCAGATGAATTTTTTATTTTTTTTTTTGAAAATGCTATAAAAAAACTATTGAATATTTTCTTAAATTTCTTTTTTTACTTGAAAGTACAATCCTTTCGGTTCATAATGGACAATAATAATAAGCTGCCTCGGCTGGCCATGCAGTAGCCTACACGATCGGTCCAATTTTTAAGCACATAATCGAATGTGTGCAGCTGTATTTCACCAATGGTTTCACAAATATTGTCCTTTAAAGAGTCAATTGTCTCTGGCTCGTTGACGGCACCCCACAAATAATAGTCTAGCGGTGTCAAATCGCAGCTCCGAGGTGGCCAAACGACATCAGCTCTGCGGCTGATAATGCGATCTTCAAAAACAGGGCGCAAAACATCGAGTGTAGCTTCGGCTGTGTGCCACGTAGCGCCGTCCTGTTGAAACCAAATGTTGCTTATATCATCCTCTTCAATTTTTGTGAACAAAAATTCGTTCAACATGGCCCGATAACGATCGCCATTGACTGTAACGGCCACTTCTTGCTCATTTTCGAAGAAAAATGGCCCAATTATGCCTTTGGACCAAAATCCGCACCAAACAGTTACTCGTCTTGGGTGTATCGGCTTTTCAATGTATGCGTGCGAGTTTTTTGTGCCCCAAATGCGACAATTTTGCTTGTTTACATATCCGCCAAGATCAAAATGAGCTTCATCTGAAAAGATGATTTTTTTTTTTTTTGGCAAAATCGGCATCTTTTGTAAATCGATCGCAGGCCCAGATTCCCAGCGCTGTTCAAGCGTATACACAACCATATTCGTTCAGCGGAAGGATAAAACTAATTATCTGTCAAATCAGACAAGAGCTAAGTGTTACCATTCACGAAATAGGCACTAGTTGAAAAAAACGTTAGGTGGCGAACCCTTTATTTATTCCTTAAACGTAAATCACAGTTAATCTTTGAATGCATTCCAGCTGTGACTGTATAGTTTATGTTTTTACTCAATTCCAAGCCTTTCTATAGGAAGCAGCTTTTTTTCAACTTCTAGTTTTCGAGTACAGATATGTCATTCAATTTTTCGCAATATATTTTGTGTTTTTTTTTTTGCTAAGTGTACCCAATTCACCATTTCGTTTGTATATTTACGATTTAGTTCGAGCTTGTTATATTCTCTGCTAGGGATTCTCTGGAGTGAGTGGTGTCTTAAGTGCTTAAAGTGCTTGCCTACAAAACAGAAAGACGAAACATAACGTAACATAACTTTTCGAGTTGAATTCCTTAACAACTTAAGAGACTTCAATCGCCCTCCAAATAATCTATTCAGTAAACACTCTGTCAATTCCCTCTTACCCTTAAAAAAGGAAAATTTCAGCAACACATATCAATATCATAAGTTCAGGGAACGTCATCTCTTGACAAAAGAAGGTGAGAACAATGATAAGCAAGATTGCCTACCATTACACTAAATACACAAAAGACATTATTTTATGTAACGACAGATGGCAGCACTAGCACTCTAAGACCTGGTACATCTAACTATTTACCTGCTTGGCTGAATAATGGAAGCTGATTAAGAAACTAAAACAAGGCAAAGTAATGTAGAAGCATCAAGTATGCTGAGACTGCTCATGCACAGAGCCGAACATTCACAAAGCACATGAGTCTTCGATTTCTCACTGTCGTTTTTGTAAAAGCTTCTACACACAATGTTGCTGGCTAATAACAAATATCAGACAAATTTTCCAACTAGCCAGTGCCCAGTGCTGACTACCATAAATCGAGAAATATTTCTTCTTAAAAGTCTAAGCTGAGTGTCGGTCTTCCATCTTTTATGAGATGGGCACGTTTTTCTCGCAATTCTGCCTTTCTTAGAAACGACAGCCATAAACATCAATTGATTTCCTCCATTATAGTAAGGAGCTTGTTGATCATCGATTTTGCTTAAATTTCCCCTTGAAAATCTCTTATTTGTTCTGGAAGCCTGTAGTACTGACAAAAACCATCTGCACCAATCTTTCCGTCCAATATTGAACCACATACAATGAATATCCGCACTCTAGACCCTGTTGCAATTCCGTCTCCACTACCTCCTTGAGGGTATTCGGAAATTGCCAACCGTTTTGAAACCCAGCATAGCTAGAGTCTGGACTAAGACCTTTGGAAGTCCCCTAACCTACCTACCAGTACAACCCAATCGAGCCGTACTGCAGCAAGCCGCGTAAAATATCTGGAGGTCTATCGGCAGCAGATGGAAGAGAAAAATTTTTTTCTCCGTCCTTCCTTTTGAAAGTATGTGGCTTTGTAAAAAAGCAGCTATTGTCCTGTTTCAGTTTCATTTATGAGTTTACTTTAAGCCAAGTAGATAATTAATAGATACTGTAGCTCGCATCTATGCGATTTCATAGTTATCGCTGAGTAATGCTGGTGATCCTTACTATGTATTGCCACTTTCCCCCGTAGATTGCGTTTTCTCCTGATCATTCGTCTGATGTTTAATATCATCACCGTCATGTACCATAATGTAAGTAAGACACTCGCTTACCAACCAAGAAGTCCTCGATTCAATCCCAGGTCACACGATCTGACAGTTTTTAACAGCGGTATCACCTTACAAAATTGCTAGCGACAAGTTATGTGTATTTAGGCTGTGAAATACTTTACTAACTAACATTTTTTGTTGCTTCTCCGTTACTCCTCTAGGAAGCATATTGGCTTTCCGCAAAGCATCTATTGCTTTGTTTCAGTTTCTTTAATCAATTTGATAGTTCAAGCTAAGTAGATGATTAATCCGCTGTAGCTTCCTCCATATGATTTCTTTTGTGTAGTGGTGAAGATCCTTGCTAATTGGTGGTGATCTTTGCTTTAGCATTGTAATTTTTCCCAGTAGGTGGCGTGTTTTTCTTGATCGTTCGTTTGACGTTTGTCATCATCGCCTGGAGTTGTCATGGAGTTTTCTAGAGAGAAGTTGAAGCCTTTTTTTTATTATTAAGCATTCGAAACCTCAATTAAATTTTTTCTTCGTCATGTCCTCTGCTGGGGTCGTTTGTGTTGTTATGCGTGCGCTCTAACCAAAGAAAATTCTGCTCACGAGCCGAGATTTTACGTATTATGTTAGTTATCGAAAATTAAACAAATTTCAAACTTGTGTTTACGAGTTTTGTTCTTTAACTCGTTAGTACGAATTTTATGCAGCGAACAAATTAAAAATAACATTTTATCACATTCACGAACCCTGTTGAAAAGGCAAATCTTATGGCCGAAGTGTTTGCAAGTAATTCTCACTTGTCGGAGAGCGTTAAACCACTGCCCGAACTTGAAAGAGTATAAGTAACTACGCCTACTAAGTGGAACAAGTTCAATCATGGTTTTGGCGAAAGTAAGGTTGTGGCTTTGGATATCTCAAAGGCATTTGATAGAGTTTGGCACGAGGCTCTCATTTCGAAACTTAATGCTTTTGGTGTCGGTAGTCACTTCTCTCGATTTATATCGAGTTTTCTCAGAGATCGCTCTATAAGAGTGTTTATAGATGAAGTCCCATCCGACGAGTTCAGGGTAAACTCATGGCTACTGCAAACCTCTGTTCTTTCTCTCTATTTTTTTCTAATATTTTATAATGACTTTCTTCTTCTCACTTCTAATCCTATCTACTCTTTTGCGGATGACAGCAACATTTGTCACTCATATTCTTCTGATCGTAGACCGAGCCTTTTGGGGGTTGGGGTAAGAAGGATGAATATGAACGTCACACTCACAAGTGACCTGGTGAAGGTCTCCGAGTGGGGTCGTGAGAATAGGGTCGATTTTAATGCACGCAAGACTGTCATCTGTGTCAATGGGTAATGTAGATATTGAGCAATCAGTTGCTCTTGATATTCTGGGCATGAGAATTCACTGTGACGTTCGTTGGAATGACCACATATTTCAAGCGTCGAAAGAAGCATTCAAATGCCTTGGTTTTTTAATACGGTGCGAAAAATACTTCACTCCATCTGATCTCCTTAATATTTACAAGACCTATATCCGACACATAATGGAATACAATTCTCAGGAATGGGCCGGTGCTCCAAAGTCTATTCGGTAGCTTCTCGACCGCGTACAGAAGAGGACGAAGATGCTTATCAATGACGGTCTATCGGTACTATAACGGAATGTGTTCTAACGAAATTAAGGAATTAATTCTTAGAAATCAAATATTTTTATGTAATACTCGCGTTTCTCGTAGAGCGCATCCTTTTGTAGTTGATTGTCCAGTAAATCGCACAACGCATTATGGGGGGAATTCGTTCTTTGGTCGCATTGTTCGTTTGTGGAATAATCTTCCAGCGAAAGTATTTCCTGCCACTTACGACATAAGTAAATTTAAATCTAAATTCCATAAACACTACTCCCACTGTCTTTCTGCCAATAACGTATTTTCTTAGTACCAACACAATGCACTGCATGAGTAGGGGCCATACCCTGGGTGCTGGTGTTATATAAAAAAAGATCACCCACGATTCGGCACCATACAGCAAAACTGTTAAATTAAAGTCTTTTACATAAGTGGAGTTTTGTTCATTTACTAACGACTGCTCTAAAACATTTTTTCTTGAGCGTAGTTAAGATCTCCCAGACTTGTGTCAAGTCTCCCAGGTATACCTCTTGATATAAATAAGCCTTTCAACAGCAATACGGAGAACACATCGTTTTCTAACACAAGTTTGTGCAGAAACTGTTTGAATCTTATTTTTTTTTTTTTTTTTTGTAGTTTAACCTTCTTATTTAGCTCCTGCAATAATTGACTCCTTTACCTAAATTCTTTTACTATTTTTTCCATAAAACCCTCGGTATTACTTTCAACTTAATGCTTTAAAAGCCATTTAAATCATCCCCAAGCACTAATGGAAATTGAAGTAAAGGATGTTTTTTAATGCAACATTGGGGCTACCTTTCTACAGAATCCTTTTTCAATTTCATTTTTCAAGATTATCCTTGTGCTCTCAATTTATTGTCAAGGACTTTTTGCTGTTTTTTTTTCATTCGTTCTCTGTTTTGAAGTTCCGTTTTATATAGATTTAGATAAGATATAGATTTAAAAAAGAAAAAAAAAAACAAAATAACAAAAATTGTTTAATTTAATTTTTTTTTTTTTTTAGTTAAGTAGCCAAACATTTACTGTTTTTGTAAACAAAAATTAAGAATAAACCCTCTTCGAGTTGTTTGTTACTCAGTGCTAAAAAAGAGGAAACTTTTTTTTTTTTTTTTTGTTGGTAAATAAAAACTTATAAAATATTTAAACAGAGATACCATTCCTTAATGGCAAGGAAAAGTTGGTCAAAAAAATATTTATTTAAATAACGAAACTCATAATGGCTTTTGTGTGTATGTTGTCGTTTATTCAAAATGAAACAAGTTTTTCTTTTTGACAATATTCTTGAAAAGGTTTCAAATATTTTTACTTTAACAAAAGTAAGCTTCTTTTTTAATCATGTTGTTAAAACAAATTTTAATGGATTGTCGACAACACTTAATAAAATTCAAAAGAAAAAAGATATGCTTTTACAACATACTTAGCAGCTGTGGTCATTAGCAAACATCTTCAGTTCTTTTTTTATATTCAATTAAAAACTAAAATTTTGAAGAATTTTAGTTAAAAAGTTTAAGTGACAACAACGACAAGGTGCTCTTTTTAACAAATGCATTAAACCAAATTCAAAGAATTGGTTCAAAAATTTCTTAGTTTCGTTCCACAGGACTTTTGATATTCAGGGGTGTTACAGCAACTCACTTTTGTCAGAATCAGAATTGAAATCGTCAAAAAAAAAAATTGATTTTGGTGTCGTAGATTATCGATTTTATGTTCGATTGAGAAATGCTCATAGCATCTGCTATTAATTATTTATTTATTCTTTTATCGGGCATACAAGTTAACAATGTCGATTTTTTTTTTTGTTTGAAAAATACATTTATTATGATAACAAAATGATCTGATACATTATTCAAAGTATTGTCCATCGTTAGCCTCTACTTTTTCCCACCTCTCCGGTAGCATATGGATTTCTTACCAAAAGAACTGCACCAGTTTGAAGGTAAAGAATGAATCAAGGCCGTTTCTTATACGTAGTAAGCAAATGGTAGTCAGAAGACGCATGATCTGGGTTACAAGGTGGCTAAACCAAAACTTCCCATACAATGTTTTCTAAATAGCTTTTGACCGTTCTTGCAACATGTGGCCGAGTGGTTTCATGACCTCGTGTCTGGTTTTCTGTAAACTGCTCTCTCTCTCTCTTCAGACAAATCAATTGTGATCGTTTGACCCGAATAAACAACACCCTTTGGATCCCACCAAATACCCACCAAATAGCTTGGCGTCACGGATATTCGACTTCGGCATTGATATGACTAGTTGGCCGAACTTTACATATGACTTTTTCATCACCCCTAACAGTACGATGTGAAAATGACTTCTTTTTGTAGCGTTCAAGCATCATTTCCGGTATGCAAAATCGCCTTTCAACGTCTCTCGGCTTCACTTTGTATGAGACCCAATTTCCTTGCTTTTTAATGAATCCCAATGCTTTTAAACGTAGAGAAGTGGCTTGTTGAGTGACTGCCAATGATAATGCAAGTTATTCTTGCATTTCACAACATTTTGACGTCGAGTAGTGCTTCCAGTTCCTCATCATCGAACTTTTTCGGCTTCTCCTGGTCTTCTGTGTCCAAATCATCAACGTTCACAAACCATCGTTCACAAGTTTTTTGAGTTAGTGCATGTTGACCCAAAGCTTCTACCAACAATCGATAACTTTCAGCAGCCGTTTTCTTGAAATGCAAGAAGGTTAGGCACAAATTCGACATAAATATAGCGATTAAAAAAATGTGTGTTTACACTTTGACGTCTAAGCAATACTGGATTATAATGACAGATGTTTACCCTCCAAAATAACATATTTGTTATTATTGACGCAAACCATAAGTGATAGTTATGCCATATGTTGAATAAATCAACATTATTAACTCGTATACCTAATAACAGAAATAATTCAAGCAGCTGGCTGGTGTCAGATATGCGGATTGTTTATTTTGATTTTCATTTTAGGCGGTTTATACACTTACAGTCACACAGACAGTAATACATACCATTAATAAAATGGTTTTTAAGAAAAACGTTGGATATCTAATCGAAGTTGTCTTTACAATTGAGAATAGTATGACTCAGCCCCCTGAACAAACCCTGATATGTTCCACTAAGTACGCGTTTAAAGCTAGCATTATACGATTGTCGTAAATGTACCAATATAACACAATTTCAGTTGTGCTTTATTGTCGTAAAATATCAAAATTATTCAAATTTCCTCTGCGATAAAAAATTTTTAAATTTAAATATTGGTACGTATTGCCAATTTGGATTGCCACACAAGAACACCATAAATATTGGCTAATTATTGATATTTTTGTTGCCTCATTATTATATATTGGGCGGTCACACGATTGCCGTACCAATAATTGATGCATTGCGACAATCGTGTGATCTCAGCTTAAGCACCTAAAAGACATATAAAAACACAGATAATTATATGTTTTAAGAAGGAATTTCTCTATTGATCTGGTCCATGGTAAATTTGTTTTATTAGTTTAAGAATTTTCTTGTCACCAGTAATAAAAAAATTGTACTGTTTTAACTGAAAATAAGTCCAAAATTGAAGGATATTTATATCAAAATTCGAGGGCATATAATAAACTTAAAAAAAGCTGGGAATTTATTAAATGCAATTGCTAAATTTGTTGGTAGTGCCAAGTCCACAGTCCAAACAGTTCTTAAAAATATTTCTGAGTCAAAATCTTTAGCAAGCACGCCCAAAACTGGTCGTTCACATAAAATCTTTCGTTGTGTGGAACGATACATAAAAACTGTTTGGGATAAAACACCTAAAACAGCAACGGTGCAAACAATATTAATGTGCATTGGGAAACTGTTCTGTGTGTTTTAAGGAAAAAGCGGAGACCATAGTAGAGAACCATAAACCTTTTATAAGACAACTCAATAAAAGAAGCGATTGGATTTTGCACTGCAGCATACGAGGCAGAAACAAAAGTTCTGGGACAATCAGGGTTGGCAAAAACCCGGGTTTTTTTTAAAAAACCCAACCCACCGGGTTTTACTGGGCTTTATAACTTGCTTTATAACTGCTTCCAAATTTCGTTCAAGTCGATAATATTTTTTGTTTACGCTTTTTTAGTATTTATAGTGCAATTTTGCCCTCTTGGTGGGATCAAGGAGGCATTACTAAGACTCGGTGATCGGCATTATGAGAAAAACGGCCGGAATATAAAGACAGACAAACTTAAGTTATTGTCTGGCATGACATGTCGCAAAAATTTCTAAAAGAATTATTATACACGATTAAATGCCGCATTCGCGTTAATCTTCGAACATTGCTCACAACTCTTTATGCGGGCTTTCTTTGCATGGCATTTAGCTCTAACGGCTTGCTTGAATCATGGAACACTTTTACTTTGAGCGAAAATTCTTTTAACATAAAATGTAAGTCAAGCAAATGCAATACATATCCATCTTGTTTAAAGGCATTTCGATTTACGGCCTACATTTTTAGAAACTATCTAGGGCGTATAAAGAGGTATGAGTGTATCTTTTATCATGTCACCGAATCAGTTTTTTTGAGGAAATACAAAATCGACTTCAAAATTTGAGCGACAAGAAGTTTTTCTGAGGCGGGATTTGATAATTAGCTTAGGGGTGGGGAGGAGACGTAAGCGATGATTTGATAAATTTCTTTTTATTAACTTTTTTGAGCTCAAAGACGGAACAAATAAGTTTGTAGTCCCACTACGTAAATTATATTTATTTTTGTTGTAAATAAACTACGAAAACCTTTAAATAAAAAAAACCAGCCCGGGTTTTCTTAAATTTAATATCCAATAAAACCCGGGTACGTTTAACTGGGTTACCCAGTGGGTTGCCAACCCTAGGGACAATGTGATCTGGAGTTATGAGATCAAGCTTAACTTATTCGGTTGTGACGGGAGGCAAAAACATTGCAGTGTGTGTAAAACCAAAAATATTTTTAAGGGGCACGTACTATAAGGTCCGCCAAATAAATTTTTTTTTGAAAATGCTATAAAAAAAGCTACTGAATATTTTCTCAAATTTGTTTTTTTTATTTGAAAGTACAATCCTTCCGGTTAATAATGGAAAATAATTTCATTCAAATGGCTACCTCGGCTGGCCATGTCGTAGCCTACACGAACGGTCCAATTTTTAAGCACATTATCGATTGTGTGCAGCTGTATTTCACCAATGGCTTCACGAATATTGTCCTGTAAAGTGTCAATTGTCTCTGGCTTGTTGGCGTAACACTTATCTCTGATGGCACCCCACAAATAATAGTCCAACGGTGTCAAATCGCAGCTCCGAGGTGGTCAAACGACATCAGCTCTGCGGCTGATAGTGCGATCTTCAAAAACAGGGCGCAAAACATCGAGTGTAGCTTCGGCTGTGCGGCACGTAGCGCCGTTCTGTTGAAACCAAATGTTGCTAATATCCTCATGTTCAATTTTTGTGAACAAAAATTCGTTCAACATGGCCCGATAGCAATCGCCATTGAGTGTAGCGGCCACTCCTTGCTCATTTTCGAAGAAAAATCGCCCAATTATGCCTCTGGACCAAAATCCGCACCAAACAGAGACTCGTCTTGGGTGTATCGGCTTTCCAATGTATGCGTGCAGGTTTTCTGTGCCCCAAATGCGACAATTTTGCTTGTTTACATACCCGCCAAGATCAAAATGAGCTTCATCTGAAAAGATGATTTTTTTTTTTGGGCAAAATCGGCATCTTCTATAAGTCGATCGCAGGCCCACTTAGCGAAGTTGTTCAGGCGTATACACAACCATGTTCGTTCAGCGGAAGAATAAAACCAATTATCTGCCAAATCAGACATGAGCTAAGTGTTACCATTCACGAAATAAGCACCAGTTGAAAAAAAATGTTGGATGGCGGACCCTTTACTTATAAATATATGAGTGAGTATGAGTAGGAAAAAAGCAAATCATTGCAGATCTCTGACAACTACCTTTTTCCTTTTTTTTCCTGAGAGGTGACATCGACTAACCTTTCACTGATATTTTTTAGAACTGACGTTGGCCACTTTTCGTTTACACAGAGATCAGTGAAATGAGTGAATGTACCGTCTTCTCATAGTTTCATAGTTTCTTTTAAGTTCGAAACTATGAAAAAGACAATTTTTGCTTTCATTACCGGGATTTAAGACTGGAATGCTATAGGTTTTGTATGCAAGCATATAATCACTACACAAAGTTACCTCATGTGCCCAATACAATATACACGCTTTACTTCTTCAGTTTTGCATAAACTTAATAAAAAATTTTGAAGAGCACAACACAGGTTCATTTGCTTTTATTAAAAAGAAAAAATAATAATAAGGATCTCTTCCCTCACCATTACGTCTGCACATTTATTGTTGTTCTTTTTCATGTCTTTGTTGTTGTTGTTAAGGCTCCTGTCAAATCCACTGAAATCATAACAAAGAAAAAGTATCAAAAACCACTTGTTAATATCGATTACAACTGACAGTCATATTATAATATCCCTCCGCCATACCCCCTCAAGAGTCTGAGTCAAAAATGAAAAGGGTGAATTGCCAATAAGAAGATTCGCATTAAAATTGCTTACAAGCATTATAAGAACGTTATTAGAACCCAATAATGTGGTTATTGGGTTTTCTAACACAACAACAAAAACAATAAGGCGCTCACACCTCTTTCTTTTTAAGTAACAAATCTGGCAAAAATTAATTTCCATAACGAAAACGATACAAAAAATGTCTCAGAAATTTTGGTAAGAAGGTTGCCTTTGGCTTTATTTTGGTTGTTATTGCTGCTGTTGTTGTTGTTATATCTGGTCGATAGGTAAAATGAAATCTTAATAAACGTGTTACAAACAAAATATTTTTTGTTTGGTTCGCTTAAGCAAAATAAAGTGAAAATTGTTAGAATGAAACGGATTGACATATTCACTGGTACGGAAAATGGAATAATTTTGTCAAATAGACCACATCCATACCAATACAGAAAATAAGAATGAAACGTTGAAAATAAGTTCTTTAAAATATTTGTTTTCTCTTTTATAAGAGTATCTACCATAGACGAAATATTCAGATAGTCAAGAAGCAAGTTAGAAAAGCTGAAATTCTTAACGCTTCAATAAGGCTGGTAAAGTGGAAAAAAAATGTTCGAAAAATTCACTGATAGTTGCTTAACCATTTAAGAATATTTTCTTATTTTTTTGTTTTTCTTTTGGCTCTTAATTGTCATCTTTAGTGTTGAGCCCCATTTTCATTTAGGCGGTTATGTAAACAAACGAAATTGTCGCATATGGGGCTCACAAAATCCAGAAACAGTCCTCGAAAAACCATTACATCCAAAGAAGGTGACCCTATGGCGCAGCTGGTTATTAGGCGGCATCATCGACCCATCACCGTGAATTCTCTACCCTACCAAACCATGATAACCAATTTTTTGGGGCCACAATTGTCTAATGATGACATCAGTGACTTTCAGATTCAGCAGGATGGCGCCACAACCCACACAGCCAGCCAAGCAATTCAGTTATTGCATAAGAAATTTCCCGGTCGCGTAATTTCTCGATTTGGCGATGTCAATTGGCTGCCTCGTTCTTGTGATTAAACGCCGCTGGACTATTTTTCCTGGGGCCGTTTGAAAAACTGGGCTTACGTAAACAAACCACAAACAACTGACACTCTGAAATATGAAGCTTGATGCTGCAGTGACGAGATAACCGAAACTTTGTTGCGAAATATCGTTCAAAATTTTGTGGAAAGAGCGGCGCGTGCCGACGTGCCAGTGATGGACATTTGCCTATTCCATTACAAATTTCTGAATTCGTCAAAAAAAAAAAGTTTTTTAACCCAATTTACTTCCTAACTTAAAATTTTCCCACCCTTTATTATACAGTTGAGCCTAAGACCTATTTCACTGAAGGTAACCGTATTTGAACTGTCGAAAGGGGTGAAATATCTACGGGGTTACCATGATCGTTAGATCGCTAATTTCCTATCGGTCTTTCTTAATTTCTTAATTTTTTCATCGATTGTATGGTTTTCCAAGGCTGAACAAAAGCTTTGCAGAATTAGATGCATAAAGCTTCAGATTCAGGCCTATTTGGCCTTAACGGGTGCAACAGCCGCTTTGGCCATGGAAGGTTTTATCTACCTAATCCCACTGCATATCTTCGTTATAAAATCAGCTGCTCTGGGGGTCGTCACGTTGTTGACACATGGCGGACCATAAGGGTCACAAGAGCATCTGTGGGCGTATCCCATACTTTGTTTACTATTGAGCTGAAATGACGGTTGCACTGGTGGCTTAAGCTTCGGTCGTATTATCGAAGTTATTATAAAGTGTTCCAGCGTTTTCCAGGCAGAGATCCAGGCCATTTTCATCTGTCCGTGGATTAGGATATAACGTGTTATCAGGAGCGCTTCTACTAAGATATATTGCGATAATCAAGCGGCACTAAGGACTCTTTCTTCGGAATACATAGAATCGAGACTGATACTCGACTGCTTCACGAATGTCAACACACTGGCCTTGGGGAACAGGGTAACGCTTTGCTGGCTCCCTGGACACACTGGTTTTAGGGTTCGCCCACTGGTTTCGCGGGACCAGAGCCGCACTCTGGTATTAGCTTTTTCGCGCCCAGGGGGAAGACTGATGAATGAAATCATCAACTGCGAACACAATGCCCGGTTTTGAGGCAGGCGAATCCTCTAAAAACTCTCTTCACCTGTAATAGGGAGTTGCGTCACATGAGCCAGACGACAGACCATTACTGTCTTAGATATCACCTCCTGATTCGAAGTGTCGCCTGTAGAGGGAGGAAGAGGGGATGACGCAGCATATTCTCTGTGGATGTATTATTTTGACAAACATTCGGAGACAAGTATTTATGGGTTCCTTTATTAGAAGGTATTTATGTCTTCATATACACGGTAGAGGGTATTCTTCTAGACTCTGTTCCGATTAGCGCTTCTAGACGGGCCAGACAGTCATCCGAGAGGCGATGGGATTTCTAATGCCGTCGGCAATTGCGCTGGCGGGTCTGCGCAGTTCCATGGCCAGTTGGGCCTTTCTGTTAACACTCAAGAAAAAAAACATCCCATTTTCTGAGGCCAAAAACGGATACACTAAATTGTGCATGTCATCTGTGCTAAAGTAGACCATATTCCCGAAAAATATATTCTGCATCGACTGAAGCAAATGGTAGTCAGAGTAAGTTTTTAGTTTCAGTAATAATTTAATGCAAAAATTACTTAATTTTATGGCAACAAACACAGAGCTTCTAACAAGAAAAGTCACTTTTAAACATATCTTCGCTTCAATTCGTGTGGCAGCAAATTTTTTTGCTTTCGAATGAATTCTGCTGTTGGTCAACGTTTCGAAATATTTGCTTGAGTAGCTCTAAGTAAATTTGCGAGTTCTTTTTGTATTTGACAATAATCGTTATCTAGGGAGCATATTAACTTTCCACAAAGCATCCATTGCTTTGTTTCAACGTTCATTAATCAAGCTGATTTTTCAAGCTAAGTATATGGATTATTCCACTGTAGCGCCCTCCATATCGATTGCGTAGCGGTGACGATCCATGCTAAGTTGTGGTGGCAGTCTTTACTTAGTATTGTAATTTTTTTACCAATAGATGGCGTTTTTCCTAATCATTGATTTAATGTTTGTCATCATCGCTAGAGATAAGCTGGGTGATCAGGGGAGTGTTTCTTCTTTATTTTTTAAATAGAATTGTCTGGATGCAAGCTTATCAAATACTTGAAATCATAATCAAATTTTTTCATTATGTCCTCTGCTACATTATGTCGAACCTGGGCCGCTTGTGTGAAGGGACATATCCGATTTGGTTCGCCTTTCTCTTCTGTGTCAACTATCCCTGATTGTGAAATTTTGTGAAAACTTTTCCATGAGTTATGTTGACTTTTATTTGCTTACGATTTGTTAGATTATTAGTATAAGACATGGATTAACTCACCCCTCAAACAATATTATTAAATTATCTTGGAGGCCAAGATATACTTTCATTCTGTGAAATAAAATCCTCCTCAATAGTTCTGTAAGAGATGTATGCCGTTTTGTTGTGCAACAAAAAAACCTGTCAAGTAGTACTATTTTTCTAATAGGCGCTATCGTGTATAACGAGGATCTGATTTTGAAATTTTCGAAACACCTTAAATCTCGGGTAAAAAAACCGGTTTTATGGACCTTGGACGCAGCTGAATATCACCCGATTTTAATTTTTTTTCCAGATTTGAAAAGAAGAACTTGAAAAATCTGTAAAAAGTTGGGTGAAAAATGTGTTTGCTTGAGAAATACACCCGAATTCTAAAAGGCTACTTAAACGCCATATGCACATGTATATCATTTGAAAGGCTTGTTTCTCTTTCTTCCATATCTTGAAAGAAACTTAAAATTGGATGATATTCAGCTAATTTTTTAGTTTATAAGTGCACGAAGGACTGAAAAAACCGGTTTTTTATCCGTAACTTGAGATTTTGAAGGTGTTTCGAAAATTTCAATATTAGATCCCCGTTCTAGTCGATATCGCCTATCAGAAAAGTAGTATCGCTTTCCATGTATTTCAACTTCGTCTTTTTTTCTCGCACCGTATTATTTTCACTATATGTTTGACAATATTCATTTAGCCAATAATAAGTCTCAACACTAAGCAGAATTTCGCTCTTTAGGTTGGCCGAAAAGTCGCATTTATTTTTAAAATAAATTTACTTAACTCTTTGACGACCGTAGGCAATTAAATGACTTCGGTTACTAATTTTCTTGGCAACCCAAAATGGGGAACTTAAGGGGTATCAAGGCAAGTAATTTTTTTTCGTAACTACTATTAGGCCACAGATCGTGAAAATAAAATTAAAAGTTAAATTAGTTAAGCCAAAGGCTCTGAAGTGTAATATTGTTTAAGGGGAATTGCTAAAACTTACTAGAGAAATGGTATAAAAACAAATAGTCATACAGAGTTCGCCATAAACGAGTAGTTATTATTAATATCGAATAGTGCGACAAATTAAAAGAAACGCCATTTATTGTGGGCGTACAGTTAGCAATTTTAATATTACATTTTCACAACAATAATTTCACTGTGTGTGTGTGTAGCAGCATGACCAATACTTGATCGTATAAGTGATAAATATTCTATAAATAATTAATATTACTCATACGCTATCCTCCTTGAAAGCATTTTAAAACAAAACACAACTAAAAAAAAGCCCTTAAAAAATTAACTACTACTACTACTACTTCTACTGTGCAAATACTGTAAAATGAAAAAATTTTAATGGAAATACCCAAAGAAGTGCAAAAAAATTTTATATAAAACCAACAACTGTAATAAAAACAACAACTAAAAAAAAGTCACAACTAAAAACAACAATAATGATAAACAAAATCGTAAAATGTTATAGAAAATTTCTTCTATTTTTTGTGTTTTTTCTCAAAATTCAACACAACAAATTGAGCATAAAAAAACTCCATAAAAATTACAACAACAAAAAAAGCGGAAATGAAACGAAATGAATGAAGAAAAGTAAAGTTGTTATCAACACATACATATGTGTGAACGAAGAAGGGATATCATCATATGACATGATGTTCCAACACGATATTCGTTTATTGAAGTTGGATGATTGTTTCTCCTTTATTTACATATGGGTGTTTTTAAATTGAATTGTTATATAAAGAGGGGGTGGAAGAGATGGTGAAAGTAAAGTTAAAAGTTATTTTATGTTTTCGCAGATAATAGCGACACCATACAAACTGATGTAATATTTTTTTATTAATAAAAACTGTTTTATTTAATTGAAGGAATATATTAAATCAATCGAATTAAGCTGTTTTAGCGGCATTTAAGGAAATTTAATTCAATTTACTTTAATTTGCTTTAGAGCCGAAAAGGCGATTTTCGCAACCCTCTCGAAAATCGAAGCTTTAATTTGTTTTAATAACCTGAATAACAACAATATTGTATGTAATGTGTGCTCTAATGATATGTAGGCAACAACATCCCCGGTAGAATAGATGGCGTTTTCATATCCAAATACTCCTGAACACTGTGATATACACATTCAATTCAATTCTTCTTTATTCTCCTATTTATCTCAAAATTTAATTTAATTGCGAATTTAAACGTTACTCATATACTAGGGAGATCGGATGGTTGTTATTCGACCGGTTTCAACCAGTTTTTTAGTAGTGTCAATACGGTTTTTCCAAAATCTTCATTTTTCGAATACCGAATAAACCGGTTAATTTAACACGAATAACCGGTTAATTTAAATGAGTATTATATTTATGCGTTTGTATATTTTTTATTAAGAATATGCCCATCGTTTAACTATATGTGTAAATTTCATTATTTTTGTATATACGAGGGCGGATTGATATTGAAGCAACCTAAGTAGGAAAAAAAAATTTTTTTTTTCAAAAACCATTCATATCTCAACATAGTCTCCTTTTAGCTCAAAACACTTAGTAAGACGATTTTCTAACTTTTTTATACCATCTGAATAATACGATTTTGGGAACTTTTCAAAATACGCATTAGTTTCGGTACTCACTTCTTCGTTTGAGATGAACCTTTTTCCTGCGAGCCATTTTTTCAAGTTTGGAAACAGGAAAAAGTCACTAGGGGCTAAATCTGAACTATAAGGTGGATGATCAACCAATTCGAAGTGGATTTCTCGTAGTTTTAGCAACCGGTGCGTTGTCTTGAAGAAAGATCACTTTTTTCTTGTTTAAATATGGGCATTTTTACTTGATTTGCATTAACCAGTTGATCCAAAAATGCACGAAAATACTCTTCTGTGATTGTGGATCTCTTTTCAAGAAAATAAATGAGCAGTGGCCATAACCTTGCCCGCCAATTTCGCTGTCTTCGCCTTCTTCGGAGCACTTCCAGCAGCTTCCACCCATTGCTTCGATTGATTTTTGGTTTCAGATGTGTAGTGGTGACCCAAGTTTCATCAGCACTTATCAATCTATGCCAAAAATCAGCGGGCTTATGCTTTATCATGTCCAAACACCGCTGTGAAGTGATCTGTCGAACTCGTTTTTGTTCAACACTGAACAAACGCGGCACCCATCTTGCCGATAGCTTTTTCATATGCAAATGTTCATGCAAAATGTTAAACACACGTTCATATGATATGTTTACCACTTCAGCAATCTGACGTATTTTGACCCGGCGATCATTCATAACGATATCGAGGATTTTCTTGATATTTTCTTCAGTAACCACCTCTTTAGGCCTTCCTGTTGATAGTATTTTTGCAGTGCTTGTTCGGCCCCGTTTAAATTCAGCAATTCAATATTTTACCATATAATCTGACGGAGCAGATTTGCCGTAATGTTTATCAAGCTTTTCTTTTGTCTCTTTCGCCGTTTTGCCTTTCAAATAGTAGTGTTTAATCACTACACGAAATTCACTTTTTTCCATTTTCCAAGTTGCTTATTCAAACAACTACAACAAATAAACTAATCGATGAATTTGGCTAAAATTTTAACAGCTGACGTTTGACAGATTGTAATTTCTAAGATGGAAAAAATTTTTGTGTTTGTGCTGCCATCTAGCGCTAGGTAGCTTCAATGTCAATCCGCCCTCCTATGACAACTTTGAACGTCTCACAAAGAACGTGAAAACTAAGGTAGATCGAAAAGGTATGCACTCTTGAGCAAAAATAACCTTTTCTCGACTTCCGTAAATAAATATCAATTTTTATATACGGAGAATGATCAACCAGACTCATAGAAAGGCCACAAACCTACAAATGCCACTTCGAAATGGCAGATATATTAGTTAGAGAAGTTTTTCACAGCGCAAATACACATAACCAGTCGCTAGTAATGTTGTGAGGTGTTATCGTTTCTGAATATTGTCAGATGGTGTGGCCAACATACCACAGTCACACACACACTATTAAATACGTGGTACATAAATTTAGATACAGTGCTGCTGGAAATCTAAGCAAATTTTCTAGTCGAGGCAATTAAGAACTCGTGTATTACTAATAGATTTATTCAAAGTAAATATTCAATTTTCGTTATCTTAGGCACCTAAATTATAACTATAATAACAAACCTTTAATTCCACTCTAGCTGCTGTTCGAAACCTAAACAGCTTTCAGCATTTTATGTAATAAACTTTGTTTTTTATGGCCTCCGCACGCCGTTTTGCTTCTTATGACATTTATTAGAATTATTGTTAGTATTGGTTAGCCCTTTAATTTTAAGCTCTCCTTCAGCTTCTGCGTGGTCCAGCTCTGCGCTTCAATAATTAGAAATAATTTTATATTTATAATTATTGTGTGCCGCTGTGGTATGGTAGGTAAGACACCCGCCTACCCACCAAAAGGATCTTGGTTCAATACCAGGCCTGACCATCTTAAAAAGAAAAAGTTTTTCGACAGCGGTATCACCTCATAACATTAGCTATTAACTGGTTGTGAGTATTATTTACTGTTGAAAAACTTCTCTAATGCCTTTACCGTTCGGAGCCGGCGTTAAACTGTAGGTCCCTATCACTGAGTTTAGAAATTAAATCGAGTGTAGTTCATTGATTGAGATACGTCCCCATACTCCTTCATGGAATGTTATGGGAATTAATATAAATACTATCTGAACAAAAGAACCGGCACACTTCTTCAGATAAGATCTTCATATATTCTGTTAAGTAAAATTGCAAGAAACATGTTTGCTTGAGAAATAAAAAACACATTCGATTCAGGAAGCCTATCCCATTTCATGTATTAGCTTATGAGTGCATGAAGGTATGAAAAATACCCGGCTTTTACCTGTATTTCTTCTTAATCCTATTTGGTATGATTTCAGTTCTATCATCGAAAATACGCCGTCCGTAAGCAGCTTAAAAATGATATAGAATTTAATCGATAACTTGGTCATACACAGCCAAACGAATGGATTACACAAATACAGTTGTTGCCAAAATAATAGCACCACTTGGATAACAATTTACCAGTGTATAATAAAAAATAAAAAAGTATTAAAGGACAAAGTGGGTGCAATACAAATCACATTGGTAGAAATGGATTAATTTTTTTTCAAAAAAGTGTGAAAATTGCGTGTCCATAGAATAGCACTGATTAGGTTCCACTATAAAAAATAAATTTTTTTAAATATTTATGTGTATTATGAAGGCAGAATTGTGTTGAATAATTCAACCAATTTATAACTAATACTTGGTCGCATTGACCTTGCTCTCATTAAGGGCTGAGCAGCGTCTTCGATATAATTCAGCAAATCCTGACCTGTCTGTTCCACATGGCTCCACAAATCATGATTGTTAAATGGTTTGACCCATATATACTTTATCTTTAACAATTGTCCATACATTTTCGATATGATACAGATCAGAGGACTGCGCAGGCTATACATTACTGTGAATTAATTTTTCACTTATTTTTACATGCTCCGATGCATCCATGATGGTAGTTATGCATGAATGGTTCCAACACCATGGTAAGAAGTACATCCACTGCCATAAAACTGAAACCTTCATGACTGACGGTCTTTGCTGTTAATTTTGGGCTAATTTTGGAATTTGTAGGTCTTTTTACGTAAGATAGATAAGCTTTAAATGAAATAAAACTATTTTGGACACATTTGGTCGATTATGCTGACCCAAAAGATAGCGAAACGCACGAAATGCATTTTGATTTGAAGGCCCATTTTCATAAAAGGCTTCAACAATCTTAAGGCGCTGCTTAATTATGTACCTCCCAATGATTGAAATTGTCAAACAAAGAAATGCCAAATTAAGATGTGACTCACCCTTAACATGTTGCATTATGGTTCGACCACCATTTACATTCACTTTTTGGTTGATATTGAAACTTTTTCGATCTCTCCTGGATGTAGTTTTAATACTAACTGGCAGATTGAATCCCTTTTTGACTTCTGTAGCCGACATAAATGGCAATTTTTTTATTTGCCGTGAAAGGCGTACGTAATCGCACTTCGTATCATTTCATATGAACGGTCAACAATTCTTCATACCTGTGGGTAGGTTTTTTCATCTGAAATCAGTTTTGTTTTTGTTTGAAATGATTTCACATTTTTCTTCAGAACAGTGCTTAGCACGACCCATTGTAAGAATTGTAAGCCCAAAATTCTTGAAAAATGATTGTAATTCTTAATAAGACAAATGCAACTGAACGTTTTAATTTGTTGAAGAAAAAAATTTTACGCACTATTTTGACTTTTTTGAGAAATATTTGGGCTTTTTATCTATTATTTTGACAATAACAGTACATATGAAATTCGATGAAAAAAAAATTTCACAATAGATTTTCAAAATAGATGTTTGACTATCAACCACTTCTAACAGTACTTGGTGGCGTGGTAGATTAAAAAGTGAGGTGCAGGAAACAAAAAATTAAATGAAAATCGTGGCTTTTGATAACAAAAATCAAGAAAAAATTTTTGTTGTTTTTTGTGGAAATTCCCCAAAATAAATAAAACAAAATAAATAGTTTACAAAACCATTTTAACTTAAAAAAGTTCTTATTTTTATAACGAACAAATGCAAATAATTTAAATGCCAAAAATTTTAAATTTTGAGTCTTTTTGAAAATTTCTTTAGAATAACCGGAAAGTGGTTTGCTGTTAATGATTATTTATGGCATTTTGACATGATATTGCCAGAGCAAAGCTGCAATAAATAATTTTGATTTGCTTACTTTTACCAGAATATAACAATATAGCATAGCATAGTCAGTTCTTAAATGAACTTCTTTAGAAATATAAAAAAAGAAACTTTAAATAGTTTTCTTATTTATTTTTATTTTTATTTTTGTTTTTTTTTTTTAAAGAACTTATAAGGAAGTTATAAACTTGTTGTTTTTGTGTTTTTAAACAAAATTTTCTTGTTTTATGTTTTAAAGAAATGCAATTTCTAAGAAATATATTTGCTTAGAAAAAAACTAGAAAAAAGTATGATATAAGAAAAAATAGAAAAACTCAGCACTCCTTTAGTTAAAGGAATGCTTTATAAAGGAGTGTTAAACATTAGTTAAGGAATTCAGATTTTACACTTAAAAAAAAAGTAAGAGAACAGAGAATTAAAAGTCTTTTCTGCTTTTCATGATATATGGATAAAATCAGAAATATACGTTAACTTAAAGGTATTGTCACGTTTTGCATTGTCTAAAGCGTTTGTGTTCTTTTTTATTACGTTAAATAAAACAACACTTATTTACTCAACTTCCACTTATGCAATTCTAACTATACAACTTATTTATCTTGCACTTAATACTCGCTTAATACATAAATACATAACACTTTTATTAGCGCCTTAGCACGACTTCACTTTATGACTACGTTCAATACGCAAGTGGTAACACTGTCATTAGCACAGATATGGTGCGGCAGATACGAAAACAGCCTTGACACAAACTAATAAATGACATAATAAAGTTTTTTAGTTAAGACAACTGCTGCACTTAACTAGTGTATCTTTTCTTTAGGCATTGCTTACTTTCGTAACAATATTTAATTTATCTACACAATAACACATAGACTCAAAAGTCTCGGGCTTAGGCAAGAAAACACTTTTTTTCTTCAAAACTAGCTTTACTCAGAACGTAATCTCCTTCAAGGAGCAATGCAACCATTCCAGCGCCGCTCGACCGATTTATCTTTTGCCTAAAAATAGGCCTCACTTTCAGTGATAACCTCTTCATTCAAGTTGATTTTCAAGCTCAGTAGATTTTTAATCCACTCTAGCTCGTATCCATATGATTGTGTGTGGTGGTGAAGATTTTTGCTAAGTGATGGTGCTGGTCTTTACTTATCATTGTAGTTTTTTTCCCCAGTAGGTGGCGTTTTCTTCTGATCATACGTCTGTCTATAAATCGATTTGTCTGGAGGGAGGTTGTAGACTCTTTATTAAACACTTGAAGCCGCAATACAATTTTTTTTTCATGTCCTCTGCTGGGGTTCGAACCTAGGTCGCTTGTGTTATAATATGCGTTAAATCTTTATACTTTTTAATATTTATTTGAAAGAAGATCATATTTTCAAGAATATCCAAAAATCTAATCTAAATCTGATTATTGCGATTGGCAGTCATTGTGGATACATGATATTCTTGAAACCTAGATTTTACACTTCTAGCAGGCTTAGGGTCATTGTACTCCATAAGCCATCTACCTTAGGGCACATATTCTTGAGGAAACTTGCTGCAGTTTGTTCTACATAATATACTTACATAATTAACATATTGTTACGAAAATAAAAAGGCCTAAAAAGATTATAAACCACATCTGCGCCTTTAAAACTGTATTGTGGGATTTTGGTATATTTGGTATTAATGTCACCCTGTGCTTATTTGTGTATTTGGCAGTACTGTCAATTCGACCATCTTTGGGTAACACAATTTTACATGTTTAAAATCAACGGATATAAAATATGAGAGCGTTTGAGAAATTCCCGGAACTCTCCCAACTGTAGGCAAATAATTATATAAAGAGGCTGCTTTACCCAGTTCACATATAGTTATCGTTTGGCTGTCATAAAGTAAAGTCATTTTAAAGCGTAAATAAAAGTGTTGTATAAACAAATATTAAATTGCTGTATTAAGATAAACTGTATAAAAGATAAAGTGAGGAAATAAAAAATGTAAACAACAACAAAGTGGTGTTTATTTTATTTTGGCGTAATTAAAAAGAACTCAAACACTTTAAAAATATTGAAACGTTACAATATATTATATTGAATGTTAGTTGTATATAATAAAAACTCGATATCTACTTCTCGTTTTAGCAATTTTATTATTCTTTTGCAACATCGAGACAATTTCTTTCAGTGCAATTTGAATTCAAGGCAATACAAGTTCATATAAATTGCTGTTCGTTTCTTTTCTCCTTTTTTCCTTATCCATTGCTTGTGTATTTCATGTTATTTTATCATTTGATGTGTTGTAATACGAAAACATTTTTCTCAATAACAACAGTTGTTGCTGGCAAAATTTGCTGTTGCTGTTGATGGTTTTCTTTTTATTTTCTTTAATTTTTCTTATACTTTTATTGCCTTTTTCCAGTTTTGTCTTGTTTTTGAGTGATTCAAGTCAATGGTGTGCATGTTTCTGCCTTGACTTTGATTAATTGTTATCTGGAAGGCAGGTCTTTTTGTTTTCTTTTTTTTTTGAAAGGGGGTGTGGCGGTTGCAAATAATAGATTTTTAAGCCAATATTAAGGAGGCTAAAAGAAAAAAGTGAAAAACAAATAATTTTATATTAAACATGTTTTTTTTTTGTAAAAAAAAAAAATAAGTGGATCTACTTATCACGCAACTTCTTCAATTTTACGCAAAAACAAGAAAAAAGATTTAAAGAAGAAAAGGAAGTTTTTTTCTAAAAATTAATCCTTATCGCCAACAAATAATATTTTTTTATCTTTGAATAAAAAAAAAGTTTTAAAGTGAGTTATAATTACAAAAAAAATAAATTTGAAAAAAATGTGATTATGATTGACGGCTAGATTCAAACTAGATTGATGTCATCTGTTCCAAAAGGGAGTATAGATGATAGATGAAGCTATAGCTTAAAATTAAAAATATAAAAGATACTGCAAGAACACATTTTTGTGTTCCTATAAAATTTTTGTTGATTAGCAGGAGTTGCATCTAAGTTATCTGATGCTAAAACGTTGTTACAATAAATAGGCCATATTTTAAAAGGCTGATGACAACACTTTAAATTGCTACTTTTTCAAAAAAAAAAAAAATCCTTAGTTACCCACATTCCGGCACGATATCTTCAACCAAAAATATTGCTACGTTTCTACCTCTAAAAAAATTTTATTTTTATGAGTTCGTAGATTGCAGTTAAAATAAAAATCAATTTGGGTTTGACGAATATAATAATACAGTACTTAACACAATTATGTGCTTCACAGCTTGTAACCTTTTTACAAGCAACAACAAATACTTCTAATTACTCTAAGATAACAAGTATTGCACGGATCTTTCGATCTAAAGATCATACAAATCGTTTGTTGTCACAACTTAAGTTCAATCACGACCCTTTTCAACCAGATTTTGTCCACACTAAACTCTCTTCGCACTGAGTTTACTCCAATTACTGGTTACTCTGAGTTTACGCCAATAAGCTGTCAACAAGCTGAGCTTATATCCAACCAGAGTAACCATTGACGCGTTGCTGGAAGCCATAAGAAAAACTTATAGGGCGGCATTAAGTCTAATGATTTGTATTGACTACCAAATCATTTAGACCAAGTTCAGAAATTGGCATTTTTAACATTCTCTAAATATAGAAAAAATCATTATGTACTATGTATAGGAGGTGCCACACCTACTTTCGACTAATGATGTGTATTAACTAAGAATCAATATTTACTTTGTGTGGGAGATGCCACTCCCACTTATCCAATTCCGACCACATTTTCAGTGATGACTTACATTGATTGCGAAGTTATTGTGACCAAAAGATATACAAAAATTATTATATATTTTGTATCGAATGTGCCACATCCACTCAATCAATTTCGCCCCTATTTCGACTGATGATGTAGAGTGAAAAGGAGGTTATTTATAGCAAATTCAAAACCTTCTACCATTACCGTATCAAAGATAAAGGGTCCACCATCTAACGTTTTTTTTCAACTTGTGCTTATTTCGTGAATGGTAACACTTAGCTCATGTCTGATTTGACAAATAATTAGTTTTATACTTCCGCTGAACGATTATGTTTGTGTACACGCTTGAACAAGGCTCGGAATCTGGGCTTGCAATCGACTTACAGAAGATGCCGATTTTTTGATCTTGGCGGGTATGTAAACAAGCAAAATTGTCGCATTTGAGGCACAGAAAACCCGCACGCATACAGTGAAAAGACGATACACCCAAGACGAGTCACTATTTGGTGCCATTTTTCTTCGAAAGGAATGGCCATTACAGTTAATGGCGATCATTATCGGGCCATGTTGAACGAATTTTTGTTCACAAAAATTGAAGAGGAGGATATTAGCAACATTTGGTTTCAACAGGACTGCGCTACGTGCCACACAGCCGAAGCTACACTCGATGTTTTGCACCCTGTTTTTGAAGATCGCATTATAAGCCGCAGAGCTGATGTCGTTTGGCCACCTCGGAACTGCGATTTGACACCGTTGGACTATTATTTGTGGGGTGCCGTCAAAGATAAGTATTACGCCAACAAGCCAGAGACAATTGACGCTTTAAAGAACAATATTCGTGAAGCCATTGGTGAAATACAGCAGCACACAATCGATAATGTGCTTAAAAATTGGACCGATCGTGTAGGTTACTGCATGGCCAGACGAGACAGCCATTTGAATGAAATTATTTTCCATTATTAACCGGAAGGATTGTACTTTCAAATAAAAAAAGAAATTTGAGAAAATATTCAGTAGTTTTTTTTATAGCATTTAAAAAGAAATTATTTGGCGGACCCTTTATATGTATAAAAATCAGTATTTAATCCGTATAGGAAGTGTTACTCCCACTTATCTATTGTAATACCACACATTTTTTGATGGACCAAAATTTTTTATGTGGACCAAATTTGTAAACCCTTAGTATTACCGTTTTTAAGATATAGACATATAATAAATACAAAATTTATACGGGCGTGGCACCGTCCAGTTAAATGAAAACTATCAACGAAACTACACGCTTCCAACGCATGTATTGGTTTGTTAATCGGTTTCGTGGTTCTCGAGTTATAAAATGACGAACATAGAACAACTTATTTTTGTTTATGTATATAGATAAACTCTACTCGCGGAATTTACACCAAATAAACTTATTGCTATCCGCGCCGATGTGTATTTTATATGACTGAGTATACAATACTTCGAAGGCTCTCGAACCTCTCGATATTTCAGGTAGATTTCATTTCTTTAAATTTATTTTTCTTTATGCAAGCAAACTGATCGTATACATCTTGTTTGTTTAAGTGCTTATTGCGTTGTTGTTGTTTGTTATTTGTTTCGTTGCCTGCTTGCTTTGTTGTTGCAGTCTATTTTTATTCGTAAACAAGCACGAAGTTATGCTTGTGCTTTTAGTTTATTATTTTAAAAATGTAACAAACGACAGTGTTTCACAAACTTGATTTTCGTAACAATATCATAAGTCACCAAGGATCTATCCAAGACATGAGGAGCATTAAAAAGCCTATTGAACTAATGCTAGCAGTGAAAAATCTTCAAGTCAGCTTAGGAAGAGGTGAAAGAAAGTAATTTCATTTTTGAATTTTTTATTTAATTTTTTTTTAAACTGTTTTTTAAACGATAACAAAACCATGTGAACAACAGTTCTGGCTTTGCTTAAGAACATTAGTGTTTATTTCAGATTTGCTTAAAAGACAAATTTTTACTGCCAACGAACTACGTTCGTATGGTCATTAATCCGAAACTAAACCCTGATCGTCTAAAACAAAAAAAAAAGATATGAATGATAATCGTGACTGACTCAAAAGGTCTTTTATTTATGAATTTTTGGTACTCTTTAGCAGCGGAAAGTTAAGCCCAAGAAGAATGAAAGAAATAGCGTGGTGTAGTGGTCAGAGTGCAGGCATACAATACAAATGGCAGAGGACATGACCAAAAGAAAATTTAACTGCGGTTTCGAGTATTTAATAAATAGACGGTGACAAACCTCAGACAGATGATCACCTGCGGAAAGAAAATTACAGTGCTGAGTAAAGATCACCACCACTTAGCAAGGATCTTCAGCACTATACACAAATATATGGAGGCGAGCTAAAGAAGACTATTCATCTCCTTAGCTTGAAAATCAGTTTGATTAAAGAAACTGAAACAAAGTAATGGATGCTCCGTGGAAAGTCAATATGCTCAGTGGACGAGTGACGGAGAAAAAACAGAATTTTGATGCCCTACTATTTTCAGTTTTTAACAAAAAATCATGAAGTGACCTTTAAGGTGAAGCAGACACCATCGCAAATTAATCTGCATAAAGTATTGTATTTAAAAATTTAATTTTAGAAATTTCCTCTACAAAAATGGTAGAGTATTAACATCTAGGCTTTCAAAATGGATCTGTTGCTTCTTGCCTCCTAGTTTACTTAAAAATATTTCCTGGGTTAGTGGACTCGTAAATGATCGGGTTACATTTCTCATTTTCTCTTTTCTCGTTACTTTGAATTTTTTGTAGAGGAATTTTCTCTCAGCAATGCCCAGCTTTTTGAGTTGTTCCATTTTCTTTGTCCACGCTTCACAGGTACGTCGCCTTTATGTCCGGAGTGCAATCGTTTTCTGTACTTACATATGATTATTAAGAGCTATACGGTTTTTGCAAACTTATTTTGTTGTAGCCTTCAATAAATTTTCAAGGAAATTACAACTTTTGTAATGAACAATGTCTACAACGTACTACTTTGAGTTTGTAATTACCACTAACCGTTGAATATTCGTGTGTTCCAATTTAAACATTTTAAAATTCAAAGCTTTTACTCCAGTCTTAAAATTTTTAAAGTTAAATATTTTAAATTAAAACTTAATTTCGTATTCTTGGTTTATATGTTTCCATATTATAAACACACGCCCTATTACATTTAAAGCTGTAACGCATGAAAGAAATACAATAATCGATATCCGATAAAACAAAATTTACTTGGAAAACTATTATTCTTTTAAATTTAAACTGAAACTACAAGACTTACGAGTACGATTCCAATAAATTATTTATTCATGGAAAAAAAAAAATTGTTAAGCAAACATACTCGCAGATGTTCTACTTTCTACATAAGTTGTCTTCAATAGTGAAACGCATGAAATTGTATTGAATTTTCGAATTTTTAATTCAAAAATTGGAAATGGAAAAAACGAAATAAATAATACTGTCAGTCAATATGTCATTAAAGAAAATTGATACAATTACGTACGACGTAATTACACACATATGCATAAGTATATAGTATATAGCATTACACACATTTAAAGGAAATTTTAAAAATATAAAAACAAAATACAACAATCGAGGCTACAATAATAAGGATGAGTTGAAAATGTGAACGTTGCTTTAAGAAAAAACAAGTAAAACATAGAAAGCAGAACACGTAAAAACTCGGCTCGTGAACAAAATTTTCTTGGGTTCGCTCGTTTTATGGTGCGTGCTCGTGAGTTTTTTTTTTTTAATTCGTGAGCACAATTCACATTTTCTGCTTGAAATATTTTTTAGTCGACTCGTGAGCAAAGAAAAAAATTCAATTAAAATTAAAGAACAAAAAATTAAAAATTTGTTTTTTTTTAATTATAAAAATTTTTAAATTTAAAATTAAATTTTAAATAAACAAAATAAAAAAAAATTTTTTAATTTTTAAATTTAAAATTAAATTTTAATTAATTAATTAAAATTTTAAATTTAAAATTAAAATTAGATTTTAAATTAAATTTAAAATTAAAATTTTAAATTAAAGAAAATTAAAAAATTAAAAAAAAAATTGTAAACATTTTTTAATTCAAAATTAAATTTTAATTAATTAATTTTAATTTAAAATTTAAAATTTTAACTTTAAATTTAATTTTAAATTTTAAATTAAAATTAATTAATTAAAATTTAATTTTAAATTTAAAAATTTTTACAATTAAATTTTAATTAATTAATTTTAATTTAGGATTTAAAATTTTAATTTTAAATTTAATTTAAAATTTTAAATTAAAATTTAATTTTAAATTTAGAAATTATTTTTTTTATTTTTTTTAATTTTCTTTAACTTAAAATTTTAAATTAAAATTAATGAATTAAAATTTAATTTAAAACTTAAAAATTTTTACAATTTAATTTAAATTTTTTTAATTTAAAATTCCATTAAAAAAATTAAAATTTTATCTTAATTTTAAATTAATTAAATTTTAATTTTAATTCTTTTTGTTCTTTAACTTCGAAATTTTTTGTTCTTTAATTACAAATTAAAAATTTTAAATAAAGGTTTAATTAAAAAAAAAATTTTAAATTTTTTGTTCTCTAATTTTTAAGTTTTTTAAAATTAAAATTAGGTTTTAAATTTTTTAAAATTAAAATTAATTTTTAAATTTTTTAAAATTAAAATTTAAAATTAAAAATAAGCAAAAAATAATCGAAAACAGGCGTGTTGTTTGTGTAAGTGTGTATGCACAGTGGCAACAATTTAAATAGCCCACTTAGACGTTGAACAAATTGTGTTTATAAATTACTTGATTAATGTTTATTGGATCAGGTTGATTATGAACATTGTGCCACAAGTTTGCTATGAGATTCAAGTCTGACGGTTGGGTCGGCCACGATGTCCCATTAATTCTGTTTTGTTCTTAATATTTTTCATCCGACTGGGTTCTATGTTTTGGATCGTTATCCCGAACAAGTTTCCAATTTAGATATATTTCTTCTTCTACGAAAGGCAACATTTTGCTTAATATGATTTCTTTGTAAGCCTCTTGATTCATCGTACCCTCTATTCGTATAATTGGACCCACTTCATACCAGAATAATCCTTCTTAAACCATTATACTAAAACCTCCATGTTTAACTGACCTTATTGAGTGCCTTCTGTTGAATTCATAATTACGATTTGAGCGCAGCCAAAGCCTTGTAAATAGATTCATCTGTAAAGAGTACACTATTCTAATAATTTCGTGTTTATTTTAAATGCTTTCTATCAAAATTAAGGCAAATCTTTCTACTTTTTATTCAGAAACGAATAGATTATGCCTTGCAATAAACCTAAACAGGTTATTTCCATGCAATCTGTTTTTAATGGTGCTTGTGAACAACTTTACTCTAAGTTTTTGTTCAATTTGCTCGCGAATTCTCTTACCACTTAAAAAGAGATCATTTCGACGCATTCGAACAATGGTATTATCAGTTCTCTGGGAAGTTTTTTGATTTTCATTCACTTTCTTTCAAAAACACTAGCTTATGGGCAATTTCTGCTATAGAAAACATGTCATTTCGGTAATTAAGAATAAATTTTCGCAAGTCTTGATTGGAGTGCTTTCTTCGACCAATTTTTACATAGAATGTAAGTTAACTTCCTCTGTCGGGGGACCGAGCATGCACCAGGAAAAAACGACAATTTGATTTTTATAATACAATTTTATTTCATGCCCGTTTCGGTCAATTTCTCACGTTGTCCAAATTCCCCGACGAAACACGATCCCGCATCGAACCACCACCGGCCTGCGCGTGTGCATCGTCAGCATAATTTTGTGCAGACGTTCTCTGTTAATGCACACTTGATCATGTTAACTTGTATTTTTTCTTTTTACAAAAACATTCTTAGACTTAAAGATTTTTTAATTGAATTTTTCTTAAAAAAATGTTACTTAATTTACGGAAGTAAAATACAAACAGTTATGGAATTTTTTCAGCGGGCTATTTAAAATGTCCACTAACTATATATATGTAACTGATCTAAACCTTTTAGATATCTTAACTCTATGTTTAATTTTTGGACTTTTGGTTTTGTTAAATTTAAATAAACAAACAACAATAAAATGTCTGTTTTTAGAATTTAAATTTAAAGAAAATACAAGAAATTTACAAAATTGGCAGTGTTTTCTAAGAAGGGGCTATTTAATCTGTCGCCACTGTATGTATATTTTATGTGCAGCGACAAATAAGTAGCACACACCTGCATGTTTTGTATCACATGAACAACATTTAATAACATTTACACTCTTCCTTCTCTGATAGAAAGTTAAGAGAATTTACTCACGTTTTTTAATATTTTTTTAAGTCCGATTTTAATTTTTTGTATTTTCTTTTTACAAACATTTATATCAATTAATCTTTCCACGACTGTATTGCATGCATACGTTGATGTAAAGAAGTTCAAAAGAAGTCCTAAGTAAAAACAAATACATATGAACACAGAAATATGTACATTAGCAGATACAAACATGTCTGATAAGGACTCTCTCACACTTATTTAAACAGTCCAATTAAATTAATTGGAATTCAAAAAAAGGCGATCAGAAATAGAAATAAATGTATGACATGTCATGTAAAGACAAGCAAAAGTTTAATTATCAACTAATTATTGGGCATAAAAAAATTATTATTTTATGTCTTATGCTATGTTTACACGACAACTTTTTTTCGTAATTAGTTATGTCATTTATAATTCAATCTATAATTATGAGCTGAACTACGCAGTTTCTCTAAGATAAGATGTTCTGTGGTTTCCTCATCTTCCTGCAAACAGTACCAGTACAGTAGAACGGAGTCACTATGGCATAAGCTAAGACAATAACCCGTAAGTGCTTCTATTACCGCAGATATCCTGTCTCTCAGCAAATTAAGCAGTTGCATAGGCCTCTTCTTGTTTACCTTCGGCCAGGGAATCATAGCTTGTCTACAAGTCGGTTCTGGCCTCCATTTCTTATCAAAGATATTATCGGCCATGGCCGTTTACGCAGACGGCAGGCAGTTATCGCCATATCATACCTCTCCCCCGTCGAAATAATTCGACTAACAATGCGCCCTGTCTAGCAAGCTCATTCGGTACACATTATCCCGTAATGTCACTCTGACCAGGTACCCAAATAAGATTGATATCGAAATACTCAGCTCTCACTCCTATCCCTTAATAAGTTAACTCGGATACTTTCCGTGTCCCCCTCTAATGAATTTTTTCATGCATTCCTGTTCAGAATATATTTCCTCAGATTGGTCACTGGTAATAGGTATGGCATACGGTAGTCTGTCATCACTGTAGAAAAGCCAATCTAGTGCAGTAGCCCAGCGGAGTAATCCGATAATCTAAGACCACATTCCCTTATTCTCAGCAAAGACATGATATCAGGTGTCCAGATATTCGTTGTACACTATGCCTTACCACCAACAATCAAGGCCGACTTTTGTACTCTCATCAAGGAGTTCAGTATATACTTTCTATTTAGAGACCTCCTCCAAACTAGAATACCAGAGAAAAGTATTGGTCTGACTATAGCCGTATAAATCTTCGGAGAGTGTCCTCAACGGCTGCCTATAGCACTCTTGCTACAGTATAAAGAAATATACACCTTCTTAACACTCTCCTTCACATTGAATCTCCATGAAAGTTTTTTTGTCGAGGATAATCCCTAGATACTTGACCTGTTCTGTCAACGGCAATTACACCCTGTAAACCGAAGGCCGTTCAAATACCGGTATCTTATACTTCCGAGAAAACAATATAAGCTCGGTCCTACGTGGGTTCAGTGACAGATCGCTTTAGGCGACCCAACCCGATATTAGCCCCTGTGCGCTCGTCATGTGCATGCTCATCTAATTAAGATTCTTCATCGTAATAATAATACCAATATCATCCGCGTAGGCAGAAACTCTACACCCAACCTGCCCCAATTCCAGAAGCAGTCAATTAACCGTGGTCAACCACAGTATTGGAGATAAAAATCCTTTTCAATCCTGACCTCTGCCCATTCCACCCTAACGGTTCTTCTAACGGGAAATTTCCAAGTCAGGCCTGTCACGGTAACAGACTAGGATCCCCATAGGTAATTTTTCATTGAGAGCCCCTTCGATGTCCGGGAAAACAAATCAATAAATAAAGAAGAAAAACCGTCAAGACGAATCACAAAGTGGTCATGTGAACGGTGTAATTCGTGAAAGTAATTCACAAAGTGAACGTAATAATTCGAAGACTCAATGAATTGGTGGAAAAAATTTAATACCTTCATCTGAAACATCTCAGTCCAACCTATATTAAAACCGAGCTAAGTTCTAATCCAGGATTTCTTCACCTTCGTGTACAAATCTAAAATATTGGCAGGCAAAGTTTAAACGATGCAGTACGAGCCACCACTACAAATATCAATTGAGATGTCTACGTTGGAAATGATTAAAAAAAAAATTACAAAATGATAGAAAGTGTTTGAGCTATTCAAAATGGAGCAGCGCGCTAAGATTGTTGAAGCCTTTTGCGATAATAGGCGTTAAAATCAAAATGCATTTCGTGCACTACGTGACTTTTTTGGTCAGCATAACCGACCAAATATTTCCACAATCCTTAGAATTGTGAGCAAATTTCAGCAAACCTGGCCAGTAGAAAATGTGTGTAGACCTGTGCATGCTCGACCAGTTCGTTCTGCAGAAAATATTGCTATTGGCCGTATTTATTTGAAAATGAGGTCGGCCAAGCAGTTACCGTGAATGGTGTTCGCTATCGCCAGATGATAACGGACTTCTTTTGACCAGAAATTGAGAATATGGACCTGTATGATATGTGGTTCCAACAGGATGGTGCTACTTAACACACAGCGAACGACACAATGGCTCTTTTGCCTGAGAAATTTAATGCCTCTATTATCTCATGTCGTGACGACGCTAATTGGCCGCCACGATCATGTGATTTGACACTGTTGGACTTCATTCTTTGGGAATATTTCAAAGAAAAAGGAATAAAGAATGAGATAAATCGGCACATTATCGACATTGAACCTCAATTATATCTCAGCCATTGAAAATATGATCTGACGGATAGAGGTATGCCACCGAAGCAGTGGCGAGCATTTGGCCGATGGTTTGTTTCACACGTAATTGTCATAATTCTCTGAAAACTTTTTGTTTTATTTACAATTAACATTGTGCGTTTTGGTTGACACACCCTTACATCACATATTGACCAAAAATTTGTGGATGAGAAAGCTGTGCGCCAGATGTGCGCCAGATGTACGCTCACAGTAAAACAAAAAAAGAAAACGTCGTGAAGTTGTCTTATTGAATGAGACTCGAGCCTCAATTTAGTTGGTGAAGTTATGGAGAAAAAAGGCTGCATTTGTTTTATCAAGAAAACGCACCAGCTTATATAACCACTATTGCGATAACCAAAATCAAGTAATTAAAGTCCTGATTGCTTCGTTGCAAACATATTTGTCAGATTTAGCTCTCTCTCAGACTTTTTCCTATCTCCACACTTGAAGAAATCGCTCGGTGATAAAAGATTTGGGAATAATGTTTAAATGGTATTTGCAGTTGATGACCGTACTGCATATAAACAGGATAACGAAGCTATTGAATATCGCTGGGAAAAGTTTATTGACATACATAAATGGATATGATTTTTCCCAAATTTATTGTGTTTTTTTTTTATTAGGTCAGCTACTTTTAAGATCATACTAGTAAATGCATACCTAACTTATACAGCACATTAATACGAAAATGAAAATGCCTAAAAAGATACACCAACATTTGTACATGGGTTTGTGTCAAGGCTACGATCAACCTACCTATTCTGTTTGTATTTGAACAGTACTGTCAATACCACTATAAGTTGGATATGTAATTCAAATTCTTAATGGAAACTGCACAGTAGGTTGTGAAAAATACTAGATCAGAAATTAATGTTAATTTAGTCTGTTAGTCATAATTTAACAGACAAAGAGTAAAGTCGTGCTAAGGCGTTGGTAAAAGTGTTGAATAAATTTGTGTTTTAAGTGGAAGTTAAATAAGTTGGACACTATAATTTTAATTGTGGAAATAAAAGTCTGTAAAAAGTAAAACAATAAATTCGTGTCATATATTTTATGTAACGCAATTTAAAAAAGTCAAACGTTTTTAAAACATTAAAACGTAATAATATTTTCACTTTAGAGAACGTAGGCTGTTTAAGTGGAAAACATATATCAAAAGGTTTAGAAATTATAATAAAATTATTTTGATGACATATAACCCATCTTCATATTATTTTAAATTCAATAATTTTATTAAAGATTTGAAATGGACTCAATTCTCCAGTGGCAGTTGTTTTGGAGAAAGATATTCTCAAATGCTTTGCAAATTAGATTATGTATTAAAAAGAAATCAAGCGCCTTTTAAAATTATCTGCCTAATAAAGTTTTATTTTAATATAAATTTTCTTCTTAATTTATTTCCAGGACTTTATACCACGCCTCAGCGGCATGGGCCTGTGTGTTGTCAATCTAATGGATGACATGCATGAATATGTGCGTGGGCTCTTTCTACTTATGTAAGTTTATTTTACTTAAATTTCTCTAAGTGTACTTTTATATAATTTGATTTAAATTGCAAATTAAATGTCAACCTCTTTTGTCTATTTGCAGGTATTGTGCTCCCACCGTTTTATTGGCCTATTTATATATACGGACTTCCCAAGAATTGCGGCCGCCCGAAGAACCTTTGGCTGTTATGTTGTATGAGCATCGCGTTGATATTAGAATGAGGCAACGGTAAGTTTTCTTTTCGTTTTTCTCGCTTTTATTATTTTTAAGTGGAAAAGTATAAAAAAGAGAAAACGTTGTTGGTAATACAATAGAAAAAAAAAAACAATAGAGTAGAGGAGAATAACAAAAGAAACAAAACAAAAGAAATTTTAAACACAAATTAGAAATCTTATCTGGTAAAGGGAGAAGAACAAGAAATTAATTTAATCAAATAATATAACAAAAAAAAAGAAACTAAAATTACAAATTGACTTTCTCTTAAACATTCATTTTAAACATGAAGTGCTACGAGTACATCATGGTCCAACATCACAATTGTTATGAAGAAGTGCAGTAGAAGTTAGAAGACGAATAGAAAACTGAAAAGAGAAAATAAAATAGAAAATTAAATTAAAAATTATGGAGATATAACGTTACATTTCACCGGAATTGGACAACATCTGACATTTATTTTATGGCTTCATTTTCAAGTTGGACGAAAGGAAATTCATAAATTTTGTTTGCAACAAATGGTGCACGTAATAGTGTCAGCAGATCTTTTTACTTAATTTAGCATACAATCAGTCATCATATAATTGTTTTTTAATTTGAAAAGATTAATAAGTTGTAACAGGTCAACTAGTGCTTATTTCGTGAATGGTAACACTTAGCTCATGTCTGATTTGACAGATAATTTTAGTTTTATCCTTCCGCTTAACGAATATGGTTGTGTATACGCTTTTTTCGCTTCGCTAAGTGGGACTGTGATCGACTTACAGAAGATGCCGATTTTGCCAAAAAAATCATCTTTTCAGATGAAGCTCATTTTGATCTTGGCGGGTATGTAAACAAGGAAAATTGTCGCATTTGAACAGAAAAACCGCACGAAAAGCCGATATACCCGAGACGAGTCACTGTTTGGTGCGGATTTTGTTCCAGAGGCATAATTCGAAAATGAGCAAGGAGTGGCCGTTACAGTCAATGGCGATCGTTATCGGGCCATGTTGAACGAATTTATGTTTACGAAAATTGAAGAGGTGGATATTAGCAACTTTTGGTTTCAACAGGGCGCTACGTGCCACACAGTCGAAGCAACGCTCGATGTTTTGCACCCTTTAAAAAACAACTGGACCTTATGTTTTCAATAATCTGATATTGATAGACTTTCTATGAATTTTCTCTCATGTTTTTTAATCTCAAAAAAAAACGGTCGACTTTTTTGACTGAAGTATAAATTTAGGCCAAAGATTCTTAGGCCATATCCGTATCAATAATTTTTGAGTACTATAGCGTAACGTAAGGCTAACGAATTGAATGATGAAGAAAAATATTGCGGTACTATTTACAATAATATTGTTACGTTTTAACCTTTTTAAAACATTTAGGTTCGTTCAAATCGCGTTAAATAAAATAAAAGACACGAATTTATTGCTTTACTTTGTACAGTCTTTTATTTCCACAATTTACTCTTTACACAATGTCCACTTAATACACAAATTTACTCTACACTTTTAATAACGCCTTAGCATGACTTTATACTTTAACAGTTAAATAATGACTGACTGACTAAGTAGAATGAAACGCTTCGTTTAAATAAATTAAAAGTTTCGAATCGTTTAGTATATTCCACAATCTACTATTCAGCAAACTGCAAAACATTAATAAACAAAATTGTTCAAATTAATACAGCCTTGGCAGGATTGTTGTAGCCTTGACACAAACCAATAGAATAACTTCCATAATAAAGATTATAGCTTTAAACGTTGGTACATCTTTTGAGACGTGTACATTTTCGCTACAATATAATTTATTTTGTTATGACGTTTAAAAACTGTTTCGCCTTTAATTATGCTACAGTTTGTGATTAATTTAAATATTTTATAAGACAATAATAGTCTTATAGAAATTTCTGTAAAGCTGCTACAAAGTACTATCTGCACAAGACTGCTAAAAGTTGTAGAGTTCGACTTCTAAAAGTCTTAATTAACGATAGATACTGTAAATCTTCTTAACTACTATGTTATCGCCAAAAATGCTTTCAAATTTGCGAACTTGATGAACATCGTAAAAACCTTTTAGAAACAGGGACTTTTAAAACAGATCGCAAAGAACTACTTTGCCGACTTTACCAACAGATTGTTTACTACGCTACTGACGATGTTCTTAAAGAATATTTAGTTGCCGGAGGCGTTTCCAAAGGTTCAGTATTTAAACTAATTTTACGGTATGCAGAGCACAATGGAAACCAGCGACTCCCTCTGCCTTATGTAGGGCCTATTTGTTTCGAGAATTACATTTTGAATGTAGCGCTAAATTTAGTGACACCAAAACAGTGTCAAATGTTTGTAAATGGATTGGTTTAGCAAGGTCATGTAAATTACTTCAAACATTAGGTTGGAAATCCCTAGAGAAGTCCACATACTATATAGTGGAATCTTTGAAAAGGTTCTTCGAAGTGCGGCACTGATGATTACAGGTGCGCTCAAGTGCACTTCTTCGAAAATCTTGTTTGTATTGTTCAACTGACTTCCGGTGGGCCTGATGACTAAGCAAATGGCGATCGTTGAGGATAGCAATGGCATGGTATGACAATAGTCATTGTAAAGCGGCTATGTTCCAGTGATTGGATATGATCTCTGGTGAATTTGGCTACGGTATACCCAAACGCTTCCTGGATAGAATAAGCTGAGTGTATATCTCACCAGAGTTAGTAATTGGACTTTGTTCTGTTGAGGTATAAGTCGGAAGGGTTTGGCGGCGGTGCCTTTATTTCTGTATACAGGGTGAAAGTATCTTTTAAACTTTCGGACCAATGCAGTGTCTTACAGGCGGAAGTCTCGGCTATAAAGAGGGCAACAGACTGGTTGATGTACTAAAGGGTACTTGATGTTATCGGGATCAGGCTGCGATCAGAGTGCTCTCAAGTGTCTACTGGACATCGCGACTGTTATATGAATGTCGGGTGTCCCTAAGCCAGATGGTAACACATTCAAACATAGAGATTATCCGGCTAAGAGGTGAAATTGTGCGGCGGACAAACTAGTGAGGAAAAGCTTTCTCCTTAGCGACGAGCAGATTGATCATCTATTTGGAATGCCACTCTCTTCTTCAGACTTCTGATTCTGCAATACATGTTGGGCAGAGTATAATGTGAGAATGAACTGCCTGCTCTGTATCAAGACAAAACGATCGGTCTCGTTCATAGTCTATATTAAAGTTGCCTCGACATAGGCTGCCTCGACTGGGCACTGGTTAAATAATGCACATACTAGGAGACTGGGTCTACCGTTCAATGATTACTGTAGAAGCTGTCAGGATGAGGATGAGAAGTAGACTGTAAAACATTTGCTTTGTCAATGTCCGAATCTTTCGGAGGTAAGCAAAAATCTAGTGGTTCGAAATAGTATAGAAAAATGATAACGGCAGTGGTCGTAAAGAACAATTTAAATTCATTCGGCTGTAAATTAAAGTCAGTGAGACATTCTCTACATCTGATTATTATTTCTTTAAAGCGCACGCAGAGCAACACAAACGACCCATGTTCGAGCCACAGCAGAGGACATGGCGAAGAAAATTAATTGTGGTTTTGAATGCTTAATAAATAGGCTTCAATTTCTCTTCAGAAAACTCCATCTAAAAAGTAAAGAAGAATCCCTGCTGATCTACGCATACATCTGGCGATGATGACAAACATTAAACCAATGATCAGAAAAATACGCCACCTATTGAAAAAAAAATTACAATGCTAAAGTAAAGATCACCACCAATTAGCAAGGATCTTCACCACTACGCCAGATCATATGGAGGAAGCTACAGTGGATTAATCATCTACTTAGCTTGAAAGATCAAATTGATTAATTAATTTGAAACAAAGCAATGGATGCTTTGTGGAAAGGCAGTATGCCCCCTAGAGGAGTGACGGAGAAAAACAAAAAAAATTACTTCTTTAGACTTGTTAGCAAAGTAGTGTGCCTTTATACTTGAGAACGGTCTTATGAAGATGGAAACTCGATTGGAGACTATAGAAATAAGGTTAAAAAGATGGTTTCTAACATGACAAAGGAAAGATGACTAAATAACTATCTAGAGAGAAAGCACGTTAACGTACTATCTTTTTTTGGGAACACTATTTTACCGCTTTCTATTGATTGACAAGTCTTTGGGCTACTGCTGTCGTGGCTGTCCTAGCCTAGATTATAATTGCAGCGGCAGTGGAGAACTCAGATTAAGCTCTATAGTATTAGCTGCCTGCTGATACTATACTATACCTGAGCCACAGCTCTTTCGTACATAAATCGCTTAAATTTGGCTAAACACTCTACTGAAGTGGTCACACATTTTAGCCTGTAATCAGCTATTAGTAATTGGTTTTATATGGAAATATATTTTTTAGAATCAGACGCATTTGACCAGTTTAGATACCTAAAACCTCAGTCAAATTACACACTTAATTTCTGTCGTTCAGTCTTATTTTATGGATATTTCCGTCTATTTCTCAATATTTTTAGCAAAATCAAAAAATTCCACTGTAATCACCACAAAGTTTTAAATATAATTGATTTTAATTTGTAAACAATTAAATATAAATTAAAGTGCTCTTAGCAAGGTTTAAATAATTAATTATTATTAAGATAATAATCCCTAAATGCGAATGAAAATATTTTAAAGTGTCTTAACAAATTCAAAATATTTTTCAAGTGTTTAACACTTTATTTTAAGATTTGAGATTTAAGCCCACTTGTAGATATAGTTCAAGTGTTATATTTGTAATAATTAAGCAGTGATTAGCAGTAATTATTAGTTATCAACTCAAAAGCATACTTTATGCTTGAATTTTATTAGCTTAGTTTTGTATTAATTGAAGTTTAAATAAATACAAAAATATCTTTCACTTAATGACATGCTTATATATTATTTTCCCATACACTACACTAATTAGAAACTAATAAATAAAGTTAGAAAAGAATTTTATATAATCTTTGGTATATCCAACTCACATACAAACCAGCAACACAGAATTTATCTCTAAAATATCTTAACAACAAAATGTATTAACCAGACATTCCCAATTAACCTTTTTCAACTTGCTTTTGTGTTCATTAATTGCTGTAGTAAATCATATATTCGTTTAGCTTTTCAATTAATCATCCTTGGATTATGCAACAATTTCCTTTTAATTTGCAAGCCCTGTGTTATACTCTGAAAATGTTATATTTATTTTTTCAGTTTCCTTGTTTATTTGATTTATAATTCCTATTTCGAGAAAACAGAGTGTTTAATCCTTAAAGCAGCACAAAGTAAATTAATTAGTAGATACTCACCCATGTATATAGTCAGGTATCTATTTCTTCTATTGCTGTTTGTTTTACTCAAATCTAAATAAATCTTTTTGATGCATATTTTCTAGGAAATTTTTAGTGTTTTTCTTATTTCGTATAAAAAAATGGATATCCTACCAGTATTGTGTAAAATTTTGTTAATATTAAAAACAGTGACAGATGTTTGCCGTTTACAGCTAAAGCCTTAAGACTCAGTCTTTAATTAAACTAATTAATTAAATAATTCAGAAATATTTTACAAACAAAAGCTGTATGTCCATTCGCCTTTCTATGTGTTACTGTGTATCATTTAATGGTAATTATTTTTTAGACAATAAGATGAAATTTGGCAAAGTTTTTCTTTTATAACCCAGTGTAAGAATCAGTACATTATTATTACGTTTTAAACTTTTTTAAAACGTTTGAGTGTCTTTATTTATTTATCTTGTACTTAATATTTGTTTATACAACACTTTCATTTACGCCTAAACGCGACTTTCCCTTATGACTGCAAAACGATAACTATCTCTCACCAAACGAAATGCGCCATCTTTTATAGCAATTCATTATCAATTCGAATGTTCTTAGTTGCTACAAATTTCTATTTATTTACGTTCAATTCAAAAGTTATAAAATTATAAGGAGCCGAACTGGCAGCACCGTTTACAGTACAGACAATTATGGCAGTAACACAAACCAGTAAAGTTTACAGCTAAAATCTCACAATACAGTCGCTGATGTGGTGTATTTTCTTTTTTGGATGCCCATAGCAGTTAACGTTCAAACGGACCTACATATCCGCACCCCGGTCTGAACCGGACCAACCAGACGCATGCAGAAAACAAGAAAACCCTTTGTTGCTTATATCAGCCAGGTCCGTTATGGCATGCAAAAACGGACTGCCCAGGAAAGCTGTCCCAACATCCGAAAGATTCGGACGCTGACACAAGAAATGCGAGACAATTTTCTCCTCTTACTCTTCCTCACCCTGACAACTCCTACCATAATCAATGAACGGTAGATCCAGTCTACTAGCAGGCGCACCAGCCACCCAACGACCAGTGATGACAGCCACCAGAATTCGTAGCCTATGTCGCGAACTCCGAATAAGCCCGAACATATAGGGACCAGATTTGACTTAATACAAAGGACGTGGGTTCATTCTCCCACCGTATTTGTGCCCCACCTAACATGTATCGTAGAACCGGAAGTCCACAAGAAGAAAGTGGCATCTCAACTAGATGGTCGATCACATCGTTGGCAAGGATAGAGACTTCTCTTCGCTAGTTCGCTTGCTACACGATTCCCAGGGTGTCCGCTGCCTTTTTTGTCGCCGAGACTTCCGCCTGTACGACACTGCAGTGATCCGGTACTTTAAAGGATGCTCTCACTTCGTATGCAGGAGATAATTCGGTTATTAATTTGAACAACTTGATTTGAGATCTCATGCGTGAGAAACTGTATTTCATTAAGGGCGTTCTGTATTGTTCGAGACATTTGGTGGTCAGAAGGGGCAAGGTTTGGGCTATAAGGGAGACTGGTCGATTATTATAGTCTTTTTCGTTGATATCTCTCTTCAAACGAATCAATTATGTTCGGTACGGGTCCCCTGTGATCGTCTGACCTATCTTCAAGAGATTGTAATACAAAATACCCTTCTGATCACATCAAATACAGAGCATTACCTTGGCGTCATGGATATTCGGCTTCGGGGTTGATTTGGCTGGTTGGCCGGGCTTTACATATGACTCTTTGCGCTTGGGGTTATCGTAATGTATTCATTTTTCATCACCAGTAACAATATGAAGCAAAAATGAGATCTTTTTGTAGCGTTCAAGCATCATTTCCGACATGCTAAATCGCCTTTCAAGGTCTCTCGGCTTTAATGCATATGCGACCCAATTTATTTTATACTTGTGAATGAATCCAAATGCCTTTAAAGATAGGTAAATGGCTTGTTGTGAGACCGCTAATAATAATGCAAGTTATTCGTGCGTTTGACAACAGTCTTCGTTGAGTGATGCTTCCAATCCCTTACCTTCAAACTTTTTCGACTGACCAGGCCTCTCTTTGACTTCTGTGTCGAAATCATCACTTTTGAACCATCGTTCACAAGTTTTTTGAGATGGCTTCTACCAACAATCGATAACTTTCAGCAGCCGTTTTCTTCATATGAAAGGAGGTTAGCAGACTTTCCCGCAAAACATCTTTCTTAGGCAAAAAATTCGACATTATTACAGCGATTAAAAAAATGTTTGGCGTCTATCGAATACTGAGTTATAATGACAAATGCTTACCCTCCAAAATACCATATGTGTTATTATTGACACAAACCATTTGTCATACAATAGTTATGCCATATTGTGTCCAAATCGCCATTATTAATTTGTATACCCAACAATTTAACATACAAACAGTCCATCACTGCTTTACAAATATCACGTAACACCGTTGATAAATTCTATTTTCTACAGAATGCTACGTTACAGCTAATTCTCTTCTAATTTTAACTTAAAACCAAAATTTTACCTTAAAACCATAGTTCTTGTTGTATAGAATATCAAATAAATGAATAAAATAAAAAAGAAATAAAAAATAAAATCAATTCAGCCTTAAATTCAAGCTTCAAATCCTGAAAAATTAAAAAATTAAATTTTTTAGCATATATTCAGGGTTTGTTTATAATTCTTCAGAATTTGAAAAAAACATATTTTTTATATACGTACATACTCGTACAATATAAATATAAATTGTTTTTACATAAATATATTTATGAAATTTTAATAACATACCTTAGAGAGATTTTTGTTAAATAAAAAATTGTTTAAAAAATTAAAATTAAAAAATATTACAAGAGAAACCATTTCCCTGAATGATACTAAAATTTGTTTTCAAAAGTTTTAAGTAAATTTGTTTACACAGTATACATTAGGGCGTTTATATAAATAAAAGTTATAGCAACTTTGTTCACATCATTAATTCGTTTTGTAACATGATGTCTTGAAATGTTTTTTATTTTTCTTTTTAAAAATTTTATTTTATTCCCCTACTGTGATAGTGAGACATCTGTTTCCTAAGTGTCTTCTTGTTGAACAGTAGGTCTAATGAGTTTAGGGACTTAGGGGTACAATTATAATAAAAATATCACAACGCCTATTGACAACTTAATTCAATGACTAAAATGCTCATAAATGAAAGACCACAAATTACAAATATTCCCTTTCTCTTTTGATCTTCTTTTATTTTCAGCAACTCATCAGCTTCATCTGTAGACCGTTCGTATAGTGGTGCAACTACAGCTACAATTGGTGGTGGTGGTGGTAGTGGTGGCGGCGGCATGGCTCCTTATTCCACGGGTACTGCCACAAGGTCATATGATTTGTATAGCGCTGAATGGGATGTTAATCGTGAAAAGCGTAATCAGCGTAATTTTGGCAGCATGGCAGCTGCACAAGTTGTTTGTCTGTGCCCTTTAATGATTTTACGTTTTGCCCGCCTCTCCATTGAGGAAACGTATGAGAATCAGAAAAACTTTGATTTCACCTATTTGATGTTTGTGTGGATTGCCTTTTTGCCCACCGTTATATTTCCCTGTATTTATGCTTCACAAATATTGCCACGGTAAGTGTGTTAGAGATTTTACAAGGTTTTAAAGCATAACTTAAGGTAATTTTATTGTATTTATTTGCCATGTTAAGTATTTAAGTGGGAGAAAAATGTTTATAAAAATGCCTCCATTCACTGAAGCAGACAATTAAGTGTCATCGAGTTCATCATGAAATTTTATTATTTTAATGGAAATTTAACTTGTTTTTCTTTTAATAATTTCACAATATCATCTCTATTCACACAATATGAAATATGCTTTACTTGTGATAAAAATATTTAAAAATAGTACGCAAAATTCTAGGAAAATAAGTAAATGATAAAGATAATTAATTGAGTTTATTAGTAAGATTAATAAAGAATATTACAAAATATTTATTAGAGTAAAAGATATCCTAAAAATATACGTTAAAAGTTTTTGGCAGCCTATGAATTTTACTTCTATACTGTTGAGGCCGGCAAGAAATCAAATCAAAAGCATATATAGAAAGATTTTATAATATTTTTCAAAAATTATTTGAAACAATAGTCTTAGATATGAATTTAAGTCTGGACACTTAATTTAGTTGTTTTTCTTTCAATGCTTTTTTAAATAAAAGGTGGCCAAATTTGAGGTTAGGAAGCAAATTGGCTAAAAAAGACATTTTTTTGTTGTTGAAAAATTTAGTTTTATTCATAGCAATATAAAAAAGAAATATGGGAATTAATAATGGAATATGATGTCGGGCAAATGCCCACCTCTAGCATGTTGGCAGACGTTCGCTCTTTTTACAAAATTTTTAATCATATTCTGCAACAAAGCTTCGCTTATCTTGTCAATGCAGCGCCGAATTTCATCTTTCAGAGTGTCAGTTGTTTGTGGTTTGTTGACGTAAACCCGGTCATTTAAATGGCTCCAGAGAAAATAATCCAGCGGCTTTAAATCACAAGAACGAGGCGGCCAATTGACATTGCCAAATCGAGAAATTATGCGATCGGGAAATTTCTCATGCAATAACTAAATTGTTTAGCTGGTTGTGTGGCTTGTGGCGCCGTCCTTCTGAAGCCAAAGGTCACTGATGTCAACATTAGCCAATTGTGGCCACCAAAAATTGGTTATCATGGTTTGGCAGCGCAGAGAATTCATGGTGACGTGAATACGGGCTGAGGATACCGCCTAACTTTCTTTAGATGTAATGGTTTTTAGAAGACTGTTAGTGGACTTTGTGAGTCCTATATGCGACATTTTTATTTGTTTACAGAACCGCCTAATTAAGATGATTTTGTTGAAAAATGCTTTGTTTTCATTCAGTTTTTCAAACAGCCAATTCACATACGTTCGATGCAAAAAATGGTCAGCTGGCTTTAATTCTTGAATGATTTGAACTTTAAAAATATAAAGATGAAGATCTTAATGCAAAATGTTGCGCAAAGTTTCTCTGATGATGCCCAATTTTTGCGAACGTGGACAAGTTGATGTTTCTCGCTCATTCTCAACACTTTGCTGTACAGCGGTTTTGTATGCATACCTACGGCCACTACGAGCGTACTGCTTTGATTTTTTTATCAACAACAGTACCGTAAATTACGCACAGCGGTCTCAGAATGAGCCTGATTACAAGGAAAAGCTGCTCGAATTTTACGAAATTTTCGTCGTTCTGATAGTTAATTTTCACAATTAAAGAAATTTGTTCAAGAGTGTAGCGTTCCATAGTTAAAAAAACCCAATTTTTTATTAAACAAGTGTCAAGGGTTGACAGCCCAATTCTTAACATTTCATCATTTGAGAGCCAATTTACTTCCAACCTTAAACTTCCCCACCCTGTATAACAATTGTGTCAACTTATATTTTACTTCATTTGATAGGCTACAGAAGTTGAAACTCGTAAAGTTCATAATCTGGATGCTATATGGCTTTAGTGTAGGCCATATTGTTTAGCCGGTCCAATTGCACATTACCAATTACATATTCGATAGAACAATTACATGATATTATTAAATTTTCAAAATCACCAATTACAAACAAGATGTCATTGACAACCACCAATTACAAATTACACATAAGCATTTAATTGTCGTAGGGCAATTCTATATGGTTGGGTATACGCCGGGAAATATTGCGACATTACTTTGAAAATCATGGTAATGTTGCAGAATGTGTGCCATGTGTTCAGATGACGCTCATTTTGATTTTGGCGGGTATGTAAACAAGCAAAATTGTCGCATTTGGGGCACAAAAAATCCGCAAGCATACATTGAAAAGCCGGTACACCCACGATGAGTCACTGTTTGGTGCGAATTTCGGTCCAGAGGCATAATTGGGCCATTTTTCTTTGAAAATGAGCAAGGAGTGACCGTTACAGTCAATGGCGATCGTTATCGGGCCATGTTGAACGAATTTTTGTTCACAAAAATTGAAGAGGAGGGTATTAGCAACATTTGGTTTCAACAGGACGGCGCTACGTGCCACACAGCCGAAGTTAGAATCGATGTTTTGCGCCCTGTTTTTAAAGATCGCATTATCAGCCGCAGAGCTGATGTCGCTTGGCCACCACGGAGCTGCGATTTGACACCGTTGGACTATTATTTGTGAGGTGCCGTCAAAGATAAGTGTTACGCCAACAAGCCAGAGACAATTGACGCTTTAAAGGACAATATTCGTGAAGCCATTGGTGAAATACAGCTGCACACAATCGATAATGTGCTTAAAAATTGGACCGATCGTGCAGGCTACTGCATGGCCATCCGAGGCAGCCATTTGAATGAAATTATTTTCCATTATTAACCGAAAAGATTGTACTTTCAAATAAAAAAAGAAATTTGAGAAGATATTCAGTAGTTTTTTTTTTTATAGCATTTTCAAAAAAAAAAAATTTATTTGTCGGACCCTTTACTATAAATTACTTGTGTTTTATAGCCAAGTGAGCTGAAACTGTTATTTCTTCTATTCTCAAATTCACTCTGTTGCTACCCAACCTAACTTGACTTAGCTTTCTTATAAGTATATAATCCTTCCAAATATGTCCATCCCGTCCATGTCCGTTTAAATCACAATCATATTCTTAATTTTAAAGATAAAAAAGGAAATAATGCAAAAGATCACTGTAAGAGATAACTTAGGGCATCGATGACTTTACAGCCAAAATTAGGGTGTTCTTTTATACGCTACGAAACGTAGTATGGTTGCGGATCAAATGTCGCAGTGTCATTTTTTTAATTTCTTTTATTTTAAATGTTAAACTGGTAGAGTTTTTTTCCCATTGTCTTTAAAAAGGTAAATATATTGCTGGTATTTGCCTTTAAAAACATCTCTAAAAACCCTTCTCAAAATGAATTTTTAATCCTTTCCTTATCAACGTTCAACCATAAAATACTTCTCAACACTTTTGCTCCCTTTGAACTACAACTGAAATATATCTTTTAAGTTGAGAGAAAAAAAGAAAATCATTTTGAATTTATTTGCCAAAGTTAACAAAACATTTAAGCAGTTTTCCCATAGAATAACTCCTAAGTAGGATATTCTAGTTAAAAATCAGTCCATAAATAAAGTAGAACAACTTTTTTAATCTTTAGTTTTGACAGCATTTATTATCAAACACCAAAAATGAGGCACTTTAAAGGGAAGAATATCTTAATTGAGTTGTTGGCATATCACAGCAACTTGAAAAGGATTTAAAAATATAAAAAATAACAAATAAAATCAAGTTTAAAAAATATTTATTTAATATATGTTTGTGTAATTTATACGTGTATTTGTACAGGTGGTTTTCCTTCTTTAAATTTGAAATTCCTAACGAATTATAATTGTCAACAAAATTGTCTCCCCTTGTAATATGCAAATTAGTTTGCCATGAATATAAAATATTGATAAAAAAAAATAAAATGAAATTTTTGGGAATTATTTAGTTGACAATTGTGGTTGTATTTTACTTTTAAACTTAAAAGTTAAACAAATTTGTTAAAAAGTCTTTAAAAGAACAAATTTTATAAATTTTACTGTTGCTTTTTTTACAGTGTATACGGTGCGGACAAACAGAGGTTAAAACAATAATTTAAAAAACCATTCATAACAATAAGACTAAAATTAACAGTAGAAAGCAAATAAGAAAGTTGGAGTCCCACGACATCATCATTGGTGTACGGTGTGCAAGTATGTTAACAGTGTCATTGAACGTTGATAGACATGGTGCGCAGGCGTGCACCTGTCCTGATCACCAGTGCACTTCTTCTCCACTCCAACCGAAGTCTTATTTCCTATACTTAACCGGCTTTTCCCTGAGCTTCTTTTCAAGCAGTAATTTGGACTATGGACACGCTGTGACCATTGGTGACCACAGACATATTCACACATATTTGACTTCTAGATTATCACCATTCGACCAGGCACTATTGCAGGATGTTGCGACTCATGGGATCTATTGTGCCCCTTCCGGTCTATAGTTTGAAACCTTAATGGTGGATATGTCACCCAGTGAGACCCTATGTCTATCTAAATACATTCATACAATATGTGAGCGCCATTCTCTTCAGACCCGTAAGAAACTCCGTTAGGAGTTTCATGTCCAGCCTGCCATACTTGAGAAGTTCAGAGCGACACACATATTGCAGACTTATCGTCGCCCTAGAGTGGCTAAGTCTCCTTTAAGCATTCTAGTGCTCGAATCCATCTGGCAATTTCCCAAACCGTGATTAAATTGAGGATGGTAGTAAATGATGCACAGCAAAGTTCCGGCACGATAAAAGGTGTTATGGAACCCTTTCTGGCCAATGATTCGTAATTTCATTACCATCTATTTGAGAGTGTCCAGATATCGAAAACAACTGGATCTTATATCCGAGCGAAAGCTTTTGCAACGTGTCGTAGCAATATTTTAAGATTTGAGCCAAGAGCTCTCAAGGGAGCTTGGCTATCCAGGTTGATCTCCGCACATATAGCAATGGCCATGATCTCAGCTAAGAAGTGACTTCTATCTTGATACCTACTAGAGACTTTTGACAGGCCAGATTTTCCTCCAAATGCCATTGGGGCCTATGCGTTTTATTTCAGGCGGATGACATGACCATACTGAAGGCTGTGCAATGTTTGTTGAGATTGCGAGATTTTCAAAGAATTTTTTCCGACAACCAAGCTGCAATCAAGTCCATTATAAGCGCAGCCTCAACCATTAATCCTCGTTTATGATTGTCGGAGGAAATCTCGGATCATTCGAATGTAACTCTTATATGTGATATAGATATTGCGTTCTTGATGAATTGGCTAGAGTGAGTAGGGAGAATTTGTTCTTCAGTCGCACAGTTTGTTTTTGGAATAGTCTTCCAGCGAAGGTTTCTCCTGTCACTTACGATATGGTTAAGTTCAAATCAAACGTACATAAACGCTACTCCCTCTATCTTCCTCTCCAAAACCTATTTTCATAGTACCAGCACAATGCCCTGCATGAGTAGGGGTCATTCCCTGAGTGCTGAGCAGAGATTAGTAATGAATACTGAAAACATGAGTATACTCGAGTAGTAATTCATAAAATCTTATGCTCATACTCATTGCAATGGCTACTCATACGCATTCAAACTCTAAAGCAGCGTCAGGCAAACTAATGTTAATGCGTTTTTCAATTGTGGTAGTAATTTGAGCGTCTCTCACTCTGGCCACTTTGCACTGTATTTTTTTTTTACTTGTTTTCTCTTTACTTCCCTTTGTTTATTTTTTGCCTATACGACTGAAACGTAAATATAAAGATATAATAGAAGAGCAGCTCTTTGCCTGTCGTTGCTCTAAAGCTAAAGTACTCATCATACTCATACTTATCAACATTTATGACGCTATTGATTCATGTTCAACTGCACTCATTTTGTTTTGTGTCTGTGTTTTTCTTTTGAATAGCCAATACTTATATTCATGAATACTCATGGGTATTAAAGAATCATGCGAATAATTTATGAGAATTATAAGTATTTTCTGAGAAATGAAAGAATATTATAAGTATGAGTAGCTATGAGTTTAAATGCGACGTTTGATTACCACTCATTGCTACTTTTAAAGGCGAAACACACTATGTAGCAGATGGAAACAGTATTTTAGTAATATTAGTGAAATGTTTATGTATGTGTCACACCGACAGTGCTGGAAGCAAGATCAAGAATTTTGATTTTCCTTAAGTTTTAAACAGCTGATTGACAAGAGTATGGTGTTGCTTGATCAATGTTTATTTTTTATTTGACTAATACTACTACAATGCTGTTTCCATCTGCTTGATAGTGTATTTCACCCTTTAATTATAAAGCAACATTATTGTGAGTATGAGTGAGTACGAGTAGTTGAATTTGAATGATGTGTACAAGAGTATGACAAAAGTATGGTTTTGAGTACTTTTAAAGTATTGATAGCAAAACATGTATGGGAGTGTAAAATATATAATAAAACGATACTCATACACAACGTATTCAAAACCAGCGCAACTTAAATAGCTACAAGTAGAGGTTGCGTGAAGTGCCTGTCATACTCGCACATATAAGTGTAAAGTGAGTATAAGTATGAGTATATTTATACTTACGGTATATACAGAGTATACTTAGGGTATATTTCTAGAAAATAAAACCTTTAGAAATCGCTGCGATACAGTTAATAAAAGTGTTTTATATTTGCATTTTACTAATGCTAATATGACTCTATATATACACATTTGGGTTATTTTCAAAACATTTGCAACGGTTTTTATTAAACATAAATTGCTTTTTATATAAAAAATAAAAACAGATAAAAAAGTTTTGATAAAATTAACATCATTTAATAACAAAATTCTATAAAAAGTATTCGTATGTTTAAGCTTCTATTTAGGATAATTATTTAAATACACATGAGTACTTAATGTACTCTAAATATTGTTACGTTTTTACCTTTCTAAAAACGTGTATTCATGAGTTCGTAGATTGTTGTTAAAATAAAACACAGTTGGTTTTTAGTTTTTCATTAAATTCATTTATTTACACAGTTTTACAAGCAATAACAATTCTTCTTCTTAATTAATCTTTATGTTTACAAGTTTGTAAACAACAACAATTAATCGACAGATCTTTCTACCTAAAGAGCTTCAACCCGATCGTAGTTATAACTTAGGTTCGATGATAAACTCTTCAACCAGAGTTTAACCACACTTAACTCTTTACTCTTTACTAAGTTAGCCCCAACTAAACTGGTTTTTTACTTCACGAGCTTACTCCTTATAAACTCTCTTCACATAGAGTTTAAACCAACAACCTCTCTTCACGCTGAATTTAAACACAAACTCTACTCGCTGAGTTTACAACACATAAACTGATTGTTGTTCACACCGATGTGCTTTTTATATGACTGAGTAAACAACACTTCGAAAACTCTCGAACCTCTCGTTTATTCAGGTAGATTACATTTCTTTGCCTTATTTTTTTTTTTTTTTTAGTTTATATGTAGCCATGCGAACGTAAACATCTACTCCTTTCAGCTCTTAGTATTTGTTGTAGTTGTTCTTGCAGCTTTTGTTTATTTATTTTAGCGATGTAATAAATGCAGGGGTACCCAACCTAATTTTTTTTAACAATATATTTCCATACGCATGAGTAGGCACGCACCCAAGTATTTTTATAGTTACAGCGAATAACGTGGCTACAAAGAGTTAAGTTATTTAAGATTTACATAGATAAGTACTTAAGTATACTTTGTTTTTGAGTACTTATTGTCATTCTCTGATATGTACTCAGTTATACTTATGAATTTATGAGTGAGTATGTGTAGCAAAAACACGAGTCATTGCTGATCTCTGGTACTAAACTCATAATTTTCGAATGGGAACCTAACATTGGTGTTCCTATTACCTCGGTTAGGCTGGATATTCTCCGGTCAATATACATACAGCGAGGCGTTATGAGGACACGTGCGGTATCTCTAGTCTATTTTCGACCACCCTGGATAAAAGGAGAACTAAATGTCTTTTTTTCTTGAATTGTATGACGATCCATTACACTATTGCGGTTCTCAAGGGATAGTGCTTCGCATGATTTTTGTAGGGGTTGTGGTTCTGACGAATAGAAAGAGACTATCTTTTACCTCATGTATCAGTGTCCACCACTTGTCATCAGACGAGAGGGACTTCTGGCCTTCTATTTAGAGTCATCTGAATTCTGCAAAATAAAGTGTGTCGCAATTGTGAAATTTATTTTGGCAGCAAAATGCTTTTCTGTAAAGAATCCTGTGCTTGTGGTAAAACAATGGTTCCAACAGCATGCCTTAAGTGGGACTCGATCTTGCTCGGAGGATTGGCCACCTGACCTCAACTATGCAGCGGAGTTCATATCTTGCCAGGAAAGAAAGAAAAGGCCAGAGCTAATACTTTGAGTAAATATTTTATTGTATCAGTGGTCTATAGTAAACGCCTAAATAAACGCTTAATATTTTCATGACTTTCTTCATATCAAATAAAAACTCTAGTCACCTGATTCATGTCGAAATGCCAACCAATTCATCATTAACTGTATTTTGTCATAAAAAAAACTATTGCTACGAATATACCCATAAACCCAGAAGGGAAAAAGTGTATCATTAGTGATAATCTCACCTAATAATGGCGAATTTCATTAGTTCAATGTCTGTCTGAATAGCTCCTCAAGGCTTAAGTCATTATAGTTGGAACCGCTTATAATGTGTTTTTTCTTTTCTATTCTATTTAACAAAGAGCCTCTGGGCTCTTAACAAATACACAATATTTTTCTTATTTTTTAATAATTTTTCCCCTTTCTTTTCTATTTCCATGCTTTTACGGATGACACTTCAAAAAAAATAATAATAAAAATTCTTTGCAACAATAGAGATGAACAAAAACGTCTTCGCGGTTACTTTCGTTTATCCTCGAAACGTTTGTCTCATAAAACAAATCCCAAACAGTCGAAAGGTGTTAAAGATGGCAGTGGTGGTGGTCATGATGGCAATACACCCAGTTCTCGTGAGGATTCTATTGAGAAAGATGAAAATACCAATACAACACAAGGCACATCCATCATTTTAAATGGTGATGTTTATACGAGTACAAGTATTGGGGGTGGTGGTGGTACTGGTGATACTGAAGGCAGTGATACACTCCCTTTAAGACTAGAGAACAATAAACATGGAAAATATCAACATCATTCATTGTCGAAAGATATAAGCGCTGGTGCTAACCGGGTGCCACCTCCTCGTCATGGCAAAGTGTCCAAACGTAATGACTGTACTACTGCTAGCAGTGTTAATGCTCTAACAAACGATGCTGGTGGCATTTATGATGCCAAGAAGTACAATAAGCGCAATAAAGATACTGTAGCCAATAGCAGTAGAGGCGGTAGTAGTGGTGGTGTTGGTGGCCACCCACAAAGTGATGTAAGAATTAATATAATTTCCGATGGCAAAACAAAATCCTCAAACACAAACCAAAGACGCTTAAATTCTATTGATGCTGGCACCGGCAAGCCTTCATGTTTAGGAGGTGGTCAACGCAAATTGACTTTGGAATCGTTGGATAATCGTTCATGCTCCAATCTAACCTCATCTACATATTGTAATGGTAACAGTAGCCTTTTGGATGATGGTGATGTAAGTAATTTCGGTGATGGTGAGGATTCGTCAATAGTTAGTGGCATGATTGTACAGGGTTCCAGTAATGGCAGCAGTAGTGGTCTACCGCCCTACTACGAAAAGAAACTAAATGGTGTAGGCCTGTATTCAAGCAGTGGTCTGCGTGCTCGAGACTCCTCATTTGATGACTGCAGCAGTTCGTTTTCACGTATGGACTCCTCTAGTACTTTGGCACGTGAAATGGAAATAATGGATTTGCTAGAGCGTGAGCGATCAAATATGGACATGCAGGAACTGTTGCAAAGGGATAAAAACAACGAATCTGTCAAACGTAGAGAAGGTGAGAGACGCAAATTGCCGGATATCGAGAAACTCTGTCAGCGATCACCAAAACCTAAAATGGATCCTTACGCATATGAGTTATCCAATAATACTTCCATCACCTCGCTGTCGGCCAAAGTGCCCACCTCTACAGATCCGTTAAGAACTTCGGATAATTTTAGCTTATCTTCACATCTCAACGAAGATGATACTTCACATAGTTTGCCCTACGATAAGGCCGATATACATTCTTCCAAGTCGCCACAACGCAGCAGCATAGACGAGGAGGTACCTTCGGATTTTTATGACAGTTATACACCCGGTGATACCACCGCCATATTGCCATCCTCTGCGCCAGCCGTTAGCACTGCTGTGCAGTATCAGTATTCACGTCGTCTCAGTCGTAAAACTTCTGCTCATCACAATCCCGGCTCGGTAACTTCACATCATCATCATCTCAGCCATCGTATGTCGAAGCGTGATAGTTTCAACTCTTTAAATAGCAACGATTTAATAGCTGGTGCTTTTGGTGAATTGGATCCTACGCAACCGCTAACAAAAATGTCTGTGATTGAGAATCGTGTTGTGAGACGCAGTGGTAGTAGTGGTCGTACTTCTTCATTCTCTTCCTCGGCACGAAGTTCAATGAAGTCACGTGATTACGGTCACAGTTCTGCACATTCAGCTCATCCCGAGCTCGATTTCAGGGAAAATTTTTTGGCCGAATTGTAAAGGAACACACGCACACACACATATACACACAGGTATAGGACTAAGTAACTGAGTAAGTAATGGTCAAAATTTTTTAAAGAACAAAATGGGTGCTCGTCGTTTATAAAGTGAGTCAGAAGACCTCTTAATTATGTAGTTAGAAAGAATTTTTTTATACGTTTATATACAGACAAAGCATATACATACATAGATACATATATACACATATATATATACATATAAGTGAAGTATTATAATAAGAAATAGATAATGAATATGAATTGTTAAGAAAATTTTAATTATTAGCATAAGTAAACGAGGGTTGATTGATAATGGCATGTTGTGATATGATCTTTAAATTGTATAGTTGTTTGGTCTTATGCATAACCTTGAATTTTTTATTCTCTGGTGCACGTAGAACTCTATTACTTGAGTTACTACGTTTTTAAGTTGTAAAGGTTATCCTGTGTTATTGTCCTCACTTCTCAATTTGTCTTTTCCAGATGAAGGGTGTCCCAAAATTAACGCAAGATTTTAGTTAAAGAGAAAACACAGTTTTTAGTCTTTTAAATGTTATTCTTTTATTGAATCATAAAGTACACAAAATAGGGTTATTTATGGAATAACACATCGGACAAATGGCCTCCACGATTTTTTTCATGACTATTTTGCAAATTTTTACTGAATCTCCTCCTGTAGTTGAATTGTTTCACGGGCTGTATGGCATGTAGTACCGTCTTATTGAAATCTTATATTAGCCACAGCAATATCATCCAATTTCGGCAAAAGGAATTGTGTTATTAAGTCGTGATATCCAGTATCAGTAACAGTCACTGCTTGACCAGATTTATTTTCAAAAAAGTATGGTCCAATTACGCCTCCCGCCCAAAATCCACACCAAATAGTCGTTTCGACTATTATGTATGTGTTCTCAGAACCACAAAAACGGCAACCTTGGCGATTAACAAAATCATTAAGATGAAAATGTGCTTCATCGCTTAGAATGATTTTGCTCGAAGGTTCAGCATCCCTTTGTTGATGTTCAATAATCCATTCAACGAACTTTCTTCGCTGGGTATGGTCATTAGGCTTCAGTTGTTGTGTTTATTGAATTTCGTAAGCATGGAGACACATATCTTTAGTGAACTGAGACTCCTGGTTCATCACCGACACTGTCACGCACTGCTTCGATTGACATTTGAACGAGCAGTGTATTTGACGTCCCCAACGGATCCAGTCTCCCTAAATTTTTCAATTAATCTCTACGGTTGACGAAGTAAAAACAAATTTTTTTTCCGTCACTCCTCTAGGGAGCAAAATGGCTTTTCACAAAGCATCCAATGCTTTGTTTCAGTTTCTTTAATCAATTTGATCTTTCAAGCTAAGTAGATAATTAATCCACTGTAGCTTCCTCCACATGATTTTTCGTAGTGGTTAAGGTCCTTGCTGATTGGTGGTGATCTTTACTTTTGCATTGTAATTTTTTTTCCCCATAGGTGGCGGGTTTTGCTGATCATGCGTCTGATTTTGTCATCATCGTCAGAGGTATGTGAAAGGTCAGGGGGCTAATTTTTTATCTTTTAGAATGAGTTGTCTGAAGGGAAGTTGGAGCATTTTTATTAAACATTCGAAACGACAATTAAATTTTCATGTTCTCTGCATATTTCGCCACCCCCTAAAGACAATATTCCGACTATATTTTCCAAGAATCTTTCAAACTGCGGCTGCCAAGCTTTGATTATTTATTAAATATTGTTCAATACTGAAGACACGTTGTTCTATCGTCGGCTGTCGAATTGTTTTTTAGGGTTGCCATCACTTTACTGCACAAATGCGAACAAAAATGCTTAACAGAGCATAGAAACTAGCAAACAATATCTCTTTAGTTTAGCTTGAAGACGCAAAAAAAATGGAAAAGCAAAAGTAACTGCAAAAACAGAAGAGAGCAACGACTTCGTGTTCGAACTATTGCCAAACTATTAAAAACGAATATTTAGTGGTATCAAAATGAAATAATTAAAACTATCATAAGCGAATATTTAGTAATGACGTCAGTGTTGCCTTATTTTGTTTTAGTGAAACTGAAAATTTAGAAGAAGAAAACTGATTTTTAAGTGTAAAATCTGCACATACTTAAAAAAAACAAAGTAAAAAACATATGTGTATGGGTATGTTCTGTAAACCAAATACGAATGGAATGGAAATCGAATACTCTTTCGAGCGCAGATAAAACCTAAATGCGAGTACCCTTATAATTTTAAACTTTTAATAACAATTTATTTCGATTGCAGTTAAGTGAACTAAAGGGTGCGCCAAATAATTTTTTTTTAAATGCTATAAAAAAAATACTGAATATTTTCTCAAATTTCTTTTTTTATTTAAAAGTACAATCCTTCCGGTTAATAATGGAAAATAATTTCATTCAAATGGCTGTCTCGGCTGGCCATGCAGTTACCTACACGATCGGTCCAATTTTTAAGCAAAATATCGATTGTGTGCAGCTGTATTTCACCAAAAACTTCACGAATATTGTCCTTTAAAGCGTCAATTGTCTCTGGCTTGTCGGCTTAACACCTACTCGTATCTTTGACGGCACCCCACAAATAATAGCCCAACGTTGTCAAATCGCAGCTCCGAAGTGGCCAAACGAAATCAGCTCTGCGGCTGATAATACGATCTTCAAAAACAGGGCGCAAAACATCGAGTGTAGCTTCGGCTGTGTGGCACGTATCGCCGTTCTGTTGAAAATATCCTCCTCTTCATTTTTTCTGAACAAAAATTCGTTCAACATGGCCCGATAACGATCGCCATTGACTGTAACGGCCACTCCTTGCTCATTTTCAAAGAAAAATGGCTCAATTATGCCTCTGGGCCAAAATCCGCACAAAACAGTGACTCGTCTTGGGTGTATCGGCTTTTCAATGTATGCTTGCGGGCTTTCTGTGCCCCAAATGCGACAATTTTACTGGTTTACATACCCGTCAAGATCAAAATGAGCTCCATCTGAAAAGATGATTTTTTTGGCAAAATCGGCATCTTCTGTAAGTCGATCGCAGGCCCAATTAGCGAGCGTATACAGAACCATATTTGTGCAGCGGAAGGATAAAACTAATTATCTGTCAAATCCCCTTTAAAAGAAAATATATCAAAATCTTTTCTGATTTGAAAACGATATCAAGTTGAAGTTTCAATCGATTTCAATTTTACCCGATTTCGGTTTGTATTTCTAATTCACGAATAACACAAATATGTGATATAATTAAATAATATGTCAAAATGACATTCTGCTCGAATTACACACTTTTTTTCCGACAAACGTGGTACCTGGCGGATAAACTAGATTCGAGTACGCTGAATCCAGTGGTGCGAACCGCTCGTTTTCGAGATATATCGTTATTTCTAATGTAGACGAGGTTGCACAATATATATAATATATATATATAAGTCCACAATATGCTTACCTTTAAGTAAGGCTCTAAAAGCTTTTTAGTATTCAAAATTTTATATTTTATTAGAGAAGCGCATATACCACTCGTACGTACATACTTACGTAGCATGTAATGTGATGCTTTTGACAAAAAAAAAAAAAAAATATATATTTTTAAAACGACTGCACAGAAAAACGCATTTTACTTAGATCTGAATGTGAGTATAACACACTGTGTAAATTCTCTGTCTCTTTGTGATTAGTGGTCAAAAAAGTGACAATAAACCTCATCACAGATGTACATATTGAGCAAATGGGATGAAATTATGACTTCAGAGATTTTAATTAAAATATTAAAATTAAAAATAGAAAACTTAAATGTTAAATCTGAAAAATCTGAACAACTTAAAGAAAAACGTATTTTTTTTAATAAAAAAAACTGCAAACTAGAGATAAATCGGCACATTTGGCAACACTGGATGTCGTTAAAGTTATTCGCTTTATATCGAAAGATTTGCTGCCGCAAATAGAACGACGACACTCGTTTCTGAATGTTTTATTAGAGAAATGTTTGCCAATTGTTCGAAGGTGATGTTATTATCGAATGTGGTGGTCAAGCAGTATTTTTCTAAAGCCCAGCACAAGTATAGAGACGAGAGCCATTCCACGGATTTTCCGACAATGACACTCAGGGCAGTCATATGGTTTGTAGTGAGTTCATGGGCTCTGAAAGCTGGTCCAATTTTATCGGATATCTTATTATTAGCAATTGTACGATCTATAACGCTGTCGACCGCACTTTTTGTTGTATTCGTTTATTTTATTGTTTCATTATGTGGCATAATGTTGTATTGCTTTAGTTTATGTTTAGAGCAACAACTCAGAAATCAAAGTGAGCCGAGCGGCATAATCAAAAACAATGTGTACCTATATTATAGTAGTGTAGGGTATTAAAATATCAATATATTTTCCTTATCAATCTACTCTCATTTTAAGAATTAAAATTTTTTTGGGTTTTCTTTTTTTTAAGTAAAATACAAAATCTACATAAACGGGTTTGTAGCACAGAATTTATACAGAAAAGATTATGAAGAAATAAATTTAAACAGAAAATGTAACAGAAAAATATTTAAAAAATAGTTTACAAACATACAGACATACATACATATTATGTATATAGAAATATAGAATGCAAATGAAAGTGGCTTTGTTCGCAAACAAAAGTTCAATTTAAAAACGCAACGAAAAGCTTCAATAAAATCATTCAAAAAATGGAAACCAAAATAGAAATTAAAAGCTTTAAAGGACATAATACACACAATTCATATTGAAACACACACATACAATAACATATAAAAAATTACAAAAAATAATATACAAAATGGTAAAAATATCAAGAAAAATATATATGTTTGTATATATATAATTAAATAATATAATAAAAAATTAAAAATATATATTAATAAGGAATACGAGTACATTGTTATTTAAAAGAAAATCTAAATAAAAAATTTTTTTATTGAAAAAATAAATGTAAAAAACAAAAGTTTTTTTTTTAAATATAAAACAATATTCATATAAAAAATTAATAATACAAATTCATATATTTTTGTACTATTGACTAAACTATTAAATAATTTAAATTGTTGGAACAAACAAAACAAAAACATTTATGGAATATATAAATATAATTAAACTCTAAACTTAAGTTAAATATAAGATTTGTAATATTAAATTAAAAATATATATACAGTTAGAGACTAAAGTTTAAATACACTTCAAAAATTGTATGTTTAAAGAGAAGTAAACGCTTAAGAAAAACTTACTGTATGCAGTTTTATTTAATTTCGTAAATAACAAAAAACAACAACAACAAATATAGACTTCATTACAAACATAACGGTAATCACACAATAACTAGAAAATGCAGCTGACAAAAGTTTAAATACATCTGTCAAAACAAAGAATTCTCTTCATTCATTATTCAAAAACAAAGTACAGTTATATTTTATGTTTCGATAAAATTCCTTTCCTACAAGCCAGCACTTGTTATTAGTAATCTTCTTATTGTCAGTATTGCAAGTTTTATCGAAAATTATGAAAATATTGAATCCAGTATTAAACGTTTAATAATAGAACATTATAACGAAGGAAAGTCCTATCGGGAAATAGGAAAATTATTAAATGTGCTATTTTCCAATATTCAAAATATAATAAGAAAATATAAGGAAAGCAGCGGTCGTCCAAAACAACTTACCAATTGTGATGTTAGACACATCGTAAGACAAGTAAAAAAGAATCTGAGAATAAGCGCCGCAAAACTTGCAGATGATATCGCTAATAACTATAATAAACATGTTCATCCAAGAACTGTTCAAAGAGCATTGCGAGAAAATGGATATAAAAGTCGAGTTCCCCGAAAGCAGCCACTAATAAGTGAAAGAAACAGAAAACTTAGACTGGAGTTTGCAAATAAGTATAAAAATAAAGACGCTGAGTTTTGGAGAACAGACGAGAGCAAATTTAATTTATGTGGAAGCGACGGACATGCAAAGATCTGGCGTAAACCAAACACTGCCCTTGAAACACAAAATCTGGTTCCAACGGTAAAACATGGAGTTGGAAATGTAATGGTTTGGGGAGCGATGGGAGCAGCTGAGGTTGGGAAATTAGAGTTTATTGACGGCATAATGGATTAACATACTTAAAAGAGTATATTAGAAAGAAAAGAAATTTGCAAGCTTCTGTCGATATATTGGGCCTTGGACCCCATTGGATCTTTCAACAAGATAACGATCCTAAGCACACTGCACTTTCTGTGAAAGTGTGTTTGCTTTATTATGCTCCCAGACAGCTCCATAGTCCCCCTCAATCACCAGACTTAATCCCAATTGAGCACGTTTGGGATTTAATAAAGCGCAAATTAGCTTCAAATTCAATAACAAGCAAAGAGTCACTTAAAGAAGCTCTTAAAAATATCTGGTCAGAAATATCGCCTTCTGTTATTCAGTTATTGATAACCATGCCGGTCTAACAAAGTATTGAATTTTTTTTTTTTTTAATTTATTTAAAAAATATATTAACTTTCCAAGATGTATTTAAACTTTTGTCCAATGAATTTTATCGTATTTTTAAGAATTACCGTTATGTTTGTAATGAAGTCCATATTTGTTGTTGTTGACTTTGTTATTTATGAAATTAAATAAAACTGCATACTGTAAGTTTTTCTGAAACGTTTACTTTTCTTTAAACATACAGTTTTGAAGGTGTATTTAAACTTCAGCCTCTAACTGTATATAGTTGTAAAAAATCACTTGTCTTTTTTAAATGTTAGTTGTAAGATTTGAAATTTTCTTAAAACTCAAATAAGTATAAAAATTTCAATTTTATATATGTGTATAGTTAAGCAGCATTATATATATAAGTTATAGAAAAAAGCCAAGACGGTAGAATTAAAATTAATTTTGTTTTATATCTTTTGCAAACTATAATCACTGCTTAAAGATCCGACTTGTATATACGTACATACATAACTTAAACGGCATACTAAATGTAACTAAAGGAACTTCTGTCAACCAATGAGTTGCATTCGATTCTATTACACTGCTCTACAGCAAAAAACGCCTTTAAATAAAACTGTAAGGAATATGATGCTTTTGATGCGCTAAAATCAAATCCGTTTTAATTTTTTTTTCAATCGGGCGAACAAATTTTTGGTTGTAAAATTAGTGGAATTTTTTTTCTTTTATCTTCAAAAAGTTATACAAAATTCTTAGAATATAAATGTACTTTTTAAGCATTTAAATGAAAGCCGAATATGTTGTAAGTAAAATAACCCATAATGGCAGGTACCTAACTTTGATAAAATATTTGTAAACAAAAATAATGAACGGAAACGGTATGTATATGTAAAGCAACATTATTGTTTCGAAGAACTGGTCGTCGGGCAAATGAAATGTTCGGATATATGATGTTGTGCTTGTATTTTCTCGTAAATCTACGGGTAGCGGTCATGCAGAACTAACAATCATGTTCGTGATTCTGTGTTTGACTCCATATATTGGTTTCATAAATGGCATGATCTTGCTATTGCCGTTAAGTCAACCTCCTCTTAAAACTCTTGCACAAGTATTATAACATATTTTTGGCAGCCAATATTTGTTTCTTTCATCGATAGGTAATCCAAAGTAATGTTTATAAGCATTATTGACATGGGAAGTTATTGTATGGCGTTGTGATTTTAAAGTTAATTCCTCACAGAAACAAATCTGGAGAATTTTGGCAAGTCCAAGCCCTTGACATACCGTAATCTGAAACAAAATTCCATTATATAGTAAATAAGCTAAACCTATGTATACATTTTGTAAAACACTTACCAAAATAAAAAGAAAATAAGTATAAAACCGAAATAGTCTTTAGCGTACTTTCCAATATTAACTTTTGTTTTTGATAAAATCAAATATCGGATAGGATTTGCCTTTTTGGTTTTGCAAACAAGTTTTGAATGATGAAAAGTAAAGTGTTATCTTTCTTAAAAGTACATTTGGTATTGGGTTTTCTACCACAATAATAAAAAATCTTATTCTTAGAATATTTTTTACCTAACAGAGCCCTAAAAAACTTTACTTTCAACATATCTGACTTTCATTAAAATGCTTAAAATATAAAATTTATATTCTAAGAATTGTTTTATAACTTTATGGAAATGAAAGAAAATTGCACTAATTTTGCAAGAAAAAATCTTCCGCTATTTTTGCTAAAAAAAAAATTTCCCGCTAATTTTGCAAGAAAACATTTTTTCGCTAATTTTGGACAAAGTTAGGTACCTGCGTTTAATTTTAAATAAAATCAACAATAGCCAAGCGATTTTCATGATTTATAGCTTATTTTATTCTAAAAATTTTAAGCTTTAATTTAAGTGCTTAACGTCTACACATTTCTTTCAGAAAATGTTTATGACTTTTTGAAAAAAAAAAAAAAAAAAATTGCTCAAACTTTGCGCGATGATGTGAATAACTCCGAAACTGTTGAAAAAAAAAAACAAACAAAAAATTGTTCAAGTGATTTATATCAATAAATATTAATATAATTTTGTTCCTAAGTGTACGGTGGTACTTGCATTAAAATCGGTCAATTCGTTTTCAAGTTATGATGAAATATATTGACATACTCGTAACTACCATGTTGTGGGCAAAAAAATTTCCAAACCCATAAAAAAAATTTTGAGTTCGATTGGATAAAACTGAAAACGGATTTAAAGCGAGATTTTTTTTTTTTGGTTTTTTTTTTTTTGTAGACCAGCGTAATTGATGATTGCGTGTGATCCCAGCCTTACATTCCACAGACGTTCTACATACAATTTTTTAAGATCAATTTTGTTTAATTTTACAACAACACTGCAGTAAAGTTAAATTTGGAAAAGCTCGTGCTTTTAGCTTGTGCATGTGAGAATTAAATATCTCTTAAGCTGGATACACCCATTGTTTCGGAACAAGTATTTTGTTGTTTTTTTTTTTTTTTTTTTTTTGAAAGTTTGTTCTGAAACGATTCACCCACTTCGAACAATTGTTCTGGAAAAATAAGGGTACCATATGAAATATTTTTGTAAACGAGGCGAGTTAGTTTTACAATTTGGCAGCACAGTAGCAGATGATTGCATAATTCTGGTTTTCTTTGTGTCTTTGTTATTGCTTTTAGCTGTTTTATACCTTCTACGCAAACTCTTCCAAAGTTCTAGGTATTAGCTTCCTGCACTTAATTAAACACAGCTTGTTGAATGGTCTTGATAATCATCTACTGATTTTAACTTACTTCCCATTCCAATAGAGGTTGCTATTATTAACCACACACCTTGTTTCATATGATTAGTTTTATAACTTTTGTTACTCATATTATACAAGCATTCCCTGCCCGGCTTTTTTAGGTCTGAAATAAGCTTCAGTGCAACTGATTCATTTAAATCCATGGTAATATTTATTTAATTTTATTTTTAATAAAAAAAACATTAATCAACAGTTACTTTTTAAGGCACACAATGCAAAACAAGTGATATGTATTGTAAAGGGTCCGCCAAATATTTTTTTTTTAATACTATAAAAAAAACTACTGAATATTTTCTCAAATTTCTTTTTTTATTTGAAAGCACAATCCTTCCGGTTAATAATAGAAAATAATTTCATTCAAATGGCTGCCTCGGCTGGCCATGCAGTAGCCTACACGATCGGTCAAATTTTTAAGCACATTATCGATTGTGTGCAGTTGTATTTCACTAATGGCTTCACGAATATTGTCCTTTAAAGCGTCAATTGTCTCCGGCTTGTTGGCGCAACACTTATCTTTGACAGCACCCCACTAATACTAGTCCAACGGCATCAAATCGCAGCTCTGCGGTGGCCAGACGACATCAGCTCTGTGGCTGATAATGCGATCTTCAACAACAGGGCGCAAAACATCGAGTGTAGCTTTGGCTTTGTGGCACGTAGCGCCGTCCTGTTGAAACCAAATGTTGCTAATATCCTCCTCTTCAATTTTTGTGAACAAAAATTCGTTCAACATGGCCCGATAACGATCGCCATTGTCTGTAACGGCCACTCCTTGCTCATTTTCGAAGAAAAATGGCCCAATTATGCCTCTGGAACAAAATCCGCACCAAACAGTGACTGGTCTTGGGTGTATCGGCTTTTCAATGTATGCGTGCGGGTTTTCTGTGCCCCAAATGCGACAATTTTACTGGTTTACATACCCGTCAAGATCGAAATGAGCTTCATCTGAAAAGATGATTTTTTTGCAAAATCGGCATCTTATGTAAGTCAGATTCCCAGCGTTGTCCAAGGATAAAACTTATTATCTGTCAAATGAGACATGAAATAAGTGCTACCATTCACGAAATAAGCTCTAGTTGAAGAAAAGACGTTAGGTGGCGGACCCTTTATTATACATACACACATGTGTACATATAATATGATGTGGCAGCACAGTTCAATTGTTTCGGGAAAATAATTAAAATTAAACCAATTCAAGCTGAGATTGTTCCGAAGTAAGTTAACTCTCTTTCGCTCTCTCTCTCTCTCTCACTCAAAAATAGAAACGTCAAACTACATCTAAAAAAATGGTTTCGGAACAAAAATTGTGTTCCGAAAACAAGGGGTGAATCCAGCTTTAAAAGGTTTTCTTTTTTTTAATTCTACCGTAATTATTTATAAAAATAGTAATAAAATGAAGAATAAAATAAAATATTTATTAATAAAAAATTTCTTTGAGTGTTTGTATGAAAAAAATAAATGAACAAATTTTGTATAAAAATGTGTAAATGTTTTGTGTTTGTCATGGTTTGTAATTTATAAATAAAATAACATTTTTACTATTTTATCACATTAATACTACTACTACTACTACTTCTACTGTTTTGTACTAAACCATACTATAAAAAAAATACTATTAAAAAATACAAATAATAATAAAAATAAAATGTGCCAATAATATTTATTAAAATAAATTTTTTTATAAAATAAATTTAAAAAAATATTAAAATTTTTTCAACTAAATTTTTCAATAGTAAACAACACTAAACAGAAAAATGTTCTTATAAATAAGATATCTTCACAAAAAGAATAATATGAAAAGAAAATAAATTGAAAAAATTAAATTAAGTAAACTTAAGCTTGTTTCTTTTTTCTTTTGAGCCCCGCAAAAATTAAACAAGCTTAAGATAAATATTTTATATACAATTACAAATACAACAAATTATTCTAAGTACTACTTGTTATAAATCTGCAGTAAAATTAAAATACTTATACTATATCAAATATTGATAAAAACAAAAACAAACACAAAAACAAAAACATACATATTTACCTTAAAACTATACTTAACCAATAGCTAACATTTAAAGAAAAAGGAAAAAAAAAGATAACTACGAACAGCTTTTTCAAACAGGAACCTCTTTAACAAAATCAATATGGAACACAGTTTTTACTTTTTTCATAATTATAACCAAATACTTATAACCGAGAGAATAATAACTATAAATTGCATACAAAAAGTATCTATAAAAAAATAGTTAAAATTGTTATTAAACTAATAAAATCGAAAATATTAATACACAAATGCTTTATTAATAAAATACAAAAAATAAAAAATAAAAAAATTGTAACAGAAACCGATATATGAAATGAAATCAAAAATCACAAAAGAATATTTTAAAAAGAACAAAAATAAAACATAAACAAATTCTAATGATGTTGTTTCAAATGATAATGATGATAATGATCATGATGATTATGTTGTGGTGGTATTAAATATTTAATAAAAATTTATTACAATTTATTACTCAAAAAGGAGAAAAATATGTGAAATATTTATTTGCAATGGCTAAGGATTTAAAAAGAATGGTTTTGTATGGGAGGGTTGCCAAAATGAAAAGCTAGAGCTTTAGTCTTTCTAAAGCTCGGATCATACGATTGCCGCAAATGCACCAATATGACACAATTTTTATTGGGCTTTATTGCCGCAGAATATTAAAATTGTTCCAATCTATTTTATAAAAATAAATTAAACAATTTAGATATTGGTACGTATTGTACACTTCGATTGTCGTACAAGAACACTGTAAGTATTGGGGCATTTTTCACATTTTTCTTGACACCTAATTGCCTTTTGAGGCGTCACACTATTGCCGTAAAAATAATCGGTACAATGCGTTAATCACACGATTGTTAAAAGTAAATTTATTTTCTTAATCCAGAAAACATATTTCAAAAAAACAATTAGCAACACTGCCGGTCTGCTAGGCTTTCAAAGTTGAAAGTTTAAAAACGTGTTCTTAAATAATTGTTAAACAGTGTTACAATTGTATAACGAGGAAACCTTAAAAAATAAAGCTATAAAGTATTTAAAAAATGGAAAATGTAGCCCAAAGTAAGTAGTTTCATGATATATTTTTGAATTTTATTTTTGTTGAGTCCTCGTCGTAATTCTTGATATTGTGATTGTGTAGTTTTGCAGTTTCAACATAACCTATAAGTCCCGTGGACCAAAAAGTTGTGTTTGGGCATATGTTCATATCTTACCAGCATTTTTCAGCAAAGTCCCACAATTTTCATCTTATTTTAGAACAATTTTTGATTAACGGTATCGAACTGCTTTCGGTTTGGAAAACAAACAGACGCAAAGATGATGTGCCAATAGAGTGGGTTTTAAAAATAATCAATAACAATGTGAATACTAACCAAACAAAAAAAAAATCATATAAAACAAAATGTAGGATACAATTTAAGTTTATTAAGAATTACGATTTAACAATCATAATAAGTTCAGTCACGCGATTTGACTCTAATTTTGTATACCAATAACTCGAATGTCAAATTAACAGCACACTCCGACTGAACCGTGGTGATGTTGACTATCTAATAATTTTTCTTCACATATAAAAAATATTTATCGCAGTACAGTTAAAAATTAGATCGGTTTCAACAAGTCCTATAAAGTGTGATTCTAAATATTAAGTACTGTATTGTTAAAGTACTGTATTGTTAAACAAACCAAAAAGTTCTTTATTTTAGAGCCTAAGTTTAAACCCCTAAAACTGGACAGGATCCGAAAAACTTGGGCAGTATCCAATAAACTCGAGCAGGTTGATCCTATTTTATTTTCTCTATCGTCTGTGTAAATTTCAAATAAATCATTAATTTCAGTTGGGGTACGATTGACCATTTTCTTAGATTTGTTTATATGCCATGTCTATTAAAAGCTCTGACATGATTATTTTAATTTATGCCAAAAAAATCGATTCGAAACCACAGTGCAGCAAAAAAAAAAATTTTTATCGTTCATGGGAAAAGTGCAAAAAAGAAATTACATATATTAGACATTGAAAGGAGAGTAAAACGATATAGTAGGTTTTCTCTTGTATTAGATGAGTGGTGCAGCATTAACTAAAGGAGGTGCTTTAATTTGTGTCTTCATGGTTCAAAGAAAAAAGTGTACAATTTTGGGTTGGTGTACATTCCAGGGAGATGTGTAGCTGTTGAAATCAAAACTATGATTAAAAGATATTTAAGACCTTTTAGTTTAAATTTCCAGAATCACGTTATAAAGGTTGGGAATATTTGAGGTTAGAAAGTGAATTGGCTTAAAAATACATTTTTCGACAAATTCAGTTTTATTCATATCAATTTAAAATAGAAATAAGGGAATTAATAATGGAATATGATGTCGGGCAAATGTCCACCGCTAGGACGTCGGCAGACGTCCGGTCTTTTCACAAAATTTTGAACCACAATTTGCAACAAAGCTTCGCTTTTCTCGTCAATGCAGCGCCAAATTTCATTTCTCAGAGTGATAGTTGTTAGTGGTTTGTTCAAGTGGCCGCAGAGAAAATAATCCAGCGCTGTTCAATTACAAGAACAAGGCGTCCAATTGACATCGTCAAATCGAGAAATTATGCGACCGGAAAATTTCTTATACAATAACTGTATTGTTTGGCTGGCTGAGTGGCTTGTGGAGCCATTCTGCTGAAACCAAAGGTTACTAATGTCAACATTAGCCCATTGTGGCCAGAAAAAATTGGTTCTTATGGTTTGGTGGCACAGAGAAATCAGGGTGACAGCGTTTCCTTGCTCATTTTCGGGCCAATGATGCCGCCTAACCACAAACCGCACCATACGGTGACTTTCTTTGGATGTAATGGTTTTTCGAGCACTGTTTGTGTATTTTGTGAGCCCCCTATGTGACAATTTTGTTTGTTTTCATTTGTTTGAAAATGGGTCTTATCACTAAAGATTTTGTTGAAAATGCTTTGTTTTCATTCAGTTTCTCAAACAGTAAATTTTTGCAATTAAAATTCTTTGTTCAAGGGTGTAGCGTTCCATAACTAAAATTTCCCAGTTTTTTATTAAATAAGTTTCGAAGGTCACTTTGACATTTCATCATTTGACATCCAATTTACTTCCTTACCTCAAATTTGCCCACCCTGTATGTACTATTCTAACAGTCCTAACGTTATGAAGTCTTTTGTTAAGAATAGCCCTGTGCATAAAACTTGCTGCTTAAACTACGCCATACATCCTGATTAAATTGCCGTTCTCTAGAAGAAAAAATAAAGTGAAGAATGATTCCGATTCCCAAAAAGATATTGAAGTGCCTTATATACTATAACTCCGAAATATGCAAATATTAAATAAAATAAGAGAAACAAAATGAGCCCATTGAAAACATCTTCCTTTTAACGGTACGCTAAAGAAATATGTAAGTAAGGAAATTCCCGACGTAAAGAATCGATAGAACCAGTGTTGTCACATTCTATTTTATTTTTAATCTTTCAATTTGGAAAAAACTTTTTTTTTTTGGCTAAAAAACTTTTTTTAAAATCATATAAAATATATTATAACTGCCTATATTCCATAGTTAAATTTATTTAAAAACGTAAACTAAGAACATATATGTTACTGACAAATAAAAATTAAGTTCATTTATTCATTACGCAAATTACGCCTTTATTAGTGATGAACTTAAATATTGGCAAAGTAAGCTCCTTCAACTTCAAAGGTAATTTAATGCTCTTATTAAAGAAAGTTTTGAGAAACTATTATGGGGTCCACCATCTAACGTTTTTTTTTTTCAACTAGTGCTTATTTCGTGAATGGTGACACTTAGCTCATGCCTGATTTAACAGATAATTAGTTTTATCCTTCCGCTGAACTAATATGGTTGGAATATGGTACAGAAGATGCCGATTTTGGCAAAACAATCATCTTTTCAGATGAAGCTCACTTTGATCTTGGCGGGTATTTAAACAAGCAAAATTGTCGCATTTGGGGCACAGAAGACCCGCCCGCATACATTGAAAAGCCGATACACCCAAGATGAGTCACTGTTTGGTGCGGATTTTGGTCCAGAGACATAATTGGGCCATTTTTCTTCGAAAACAAGCAAGGAGGGGCCGGTTCAGTCAATGGCGATCGTTATCGGGCCATGTTGAACGAATTTTTGTTCACAAAAATTGAAGAGGAGGATATTAGCAACATTTGGTTTCAACAGGACGGCGCTACGTGCCACACAGTCGAAGCTACACTCGATGTTTTGCACCCTGTTTTTGAAGATCGCATTACCAGCCGCAGAGCTGATGTCGTTTGCCACCTCAGAGCTGCAATTTGACATCGTTGGACTATTATTTGTGGGGTGCCGTCAAAGATACGCGTTACGCCAACAAGCCAGAGGCAATTGACGCTTTAAAGGACAATATTCGTGAAGCCATTGGTGAAATAGAGCTGCACACAATCGATAATGTGCATAAAAATTGGACCGATCGTGTAGGCTACTGCATGGCCAGCCGCGGCAGCCATTTGAATGAAATTATTTTCCATTATTAACCGGAAGGATTGTACTTTCAAATAAAAAAAGAAATTTGAGAAAATATTCAGTAGTTTTTTTTATAACATTTTCAAAAGAAAAAATTTTATTTGGCGGACCTTTTATTTGAATGGGACGAAAAGCTAAGAATTCCGATATAAAAACATGGTACCAGCAATAAAGCATTTATGCAGGCAGTTTTTTGATTACTTTCAAACTGTGTTTTTAAAAAAGTTTAAAATTTTGTAATAAAAATATAATTTTTTCATGAGCTGCTTTATTACACAACTTAATAACTCCGTCAATTTTCAACGGATTTCTATCCTGTAAGTCTTATTTTATTTATAACTTAATATAATTCCTTAATTAATTCATACATAGTACGGTTCTTATATAAAATAGTTCACAATAACGTATCTGAACTTGAAATCATACACCCAGATTCTAAGAGGCTAATTCAATGACATATATATCATTTAAAAGATCTGTTTCTCTTTTTTCTAAATCAAAAAAGAAACTTCAAATCGGATAATATTTAGCCAAATAATTAGCTTATATGTGCATGAAGGTCCGAAAAACTGGTCGAAAATTTCATAAACAAATCCTTGTTTTACTCGGCAGCGTCTATCAGAAAAATAGAATCACTTGCCAGGTATTTTTTTTGTCGCACCGTGTAATCGATATCAACTTATTATTAACCAGTATATAATAATATATGGCTTATGAATTTATTTATTTTTGTTTTACATATAAAGGGTGTTTTTTATAGAGGTATAGAATTTAAAGTTGCAATAAAACAACGATGGATTATTCGATTGACATGAGTCTTATTTATCCGAAAGATAATCTTGTGGCATTACATTTTAAATATGATTTCTGGCATACGGCCGCCATGGCTGGCGTGGATGTAGTCCAATCTGGAAGTCCAATTTTCGATGACTTTTTCCAACATTTGTGGCCGTATATCGGCAATAACACGGCGAATGTTGTCTTCCAAATGCTCAAGCGTTTGTGGCTTTACCGCATGGACCAATGACTTTACATAGCCCCACAGAAAGTAGTCTAGCGGTGTTAAGTCACAAGATCTTGGAGGCCAATTCGCAGATCCAAAAAGTGAAATTAGACGGTCACCAAACGTGTCTTTCAATAAATCTATTGTGCCATGAGCTGTGTGACATGTTGCGACGTCTTGTTGAAACCACATCTCCTGGACATCATGGTTATTCAATTCAGGAATGAAAATGTTAGTAATCATGGCTCTATACCGATCACCATTGACTGTAAGTTCTGGCCACCGTCGTTTTTGAAAAAGTACGGACCACTGATTCCACCAGCCCATGAAGCGCACCAAACAGTCAGTTTTTCTGGATGTAACGGTGTTTCCACATACACTTGAGCATAACCTTCACTCTAAATGCGGCAGTTTTGTATGTTGACGTAGCCATTCGACCAGAAGTGAGCTTAATCGGGAACAAATCGAAATAAAATTGCACTATTTGCGTTATTCAGACGTGAGTCTATTCATGATGAATTGCCAAATAAAACTTAGAATAAATCATTTGACAGCTGTTAAATCGGTCGCCATTTTGAAAAGTAATGCCACTATAAAAAACACGCTTTATATTATTTTTTTGATGAACTAAAGGGGGTATACATTGGCAAACATTTGTTTGCAAACATCGCAAATAGCCAATCATGGATAACTTACTTCTCCATTAAAAAAAACAACATACTTATACATGTATGCGAATGACTACTTGTGATGTTTGCAAACAAATGTATCACCCCCTTAATAAAGTTTTTTGTTTTTATTTTTATATTATACATGCACTTGTTTCTTAAAAATAGTGGTTTTTTGAGCTTATTTTACTCAAAAGAAATTTGTCGAGAATTCCCGGAATTAATATAAACCCTAGTATTAGTACATGTAACGAGTGGCGAGGTCTCGTCAAGACAAAGTCCTTTCGACAAAGTCCTTTCGAAACTAAGCTAACCATTCGCATTCATTCATTAAAATGAACTAATTCGTTTGTGAACCATACAAGCTAGTAATAGATAGATAATATCAACATTGTGGCTCAATATTGTGAGAAATGTCCACAGTAGCTATTCTGGTCAAAATTAAGAAGTTTTGCAAAAAAATTTGCTGACACAAGTCTAATCCGAAAAATATCCGAAAAATTGCATGACATGATAAGAATTGATGATTGAAATAGCCGACGTAATCTGCTGCTCTTCTAATGATAATTCGATGATCCTCTGAGACTATTTATTTAAAAGAAATGGAAGGTGCTTGGAGATTGGCTTGAAACAAAAATTCATCAAGGCTTACGTTCAGAAAAACGTTGAACTAAAGCTTAAATAAACTTAAAACAGAAATAACCCATTTTTTGCCGTATAAATATTTTACCAAAAAAAAAAAAAAAAAAAAAAAAAATTATTAGTGTAGCACCTCAAAACGTGTTTAAATTTAAAATTTTTTTTTTAGTTTCGCTTTAATTTACACACTGACTGCTAATAAAAAAATAATAAGTAATTGCACTTATATAATAATAAAACTTAAAAACTTTATTAAACCTTATAAGAATTGCAACAAAAAAAAAATAATAATTAAAATTAAATAACCGGGTTTTCTTCTGGAAATTAAACGAAAATTAATTGTCTTTTGTCTTGTTAAAGTTGATTGTTGTCGTAAAAGTAATTGTCACTTTTGTGTTTTATGGCTTCCAGAGATTTCTCATGTCATTTTATGTTGACGAAGTATTTGTTTTTGTTTTTTTTTTTTTTATAGTGGAAAGTAATACAATCGAGAGTATTAAAGAAGACTGTCTGACTATTTGTGCTGTTAAATGGGGAAATAAAAATTTTGAGCAATAAAATCTGGAGAAAACCCATAAAAATGTTTTTGTTTTTCCTCTCCACACACAATAAAAGGTACTGTTGTATTAAAAGGTTAACAAGTACATGGGATTTTATTTAAAACTGTCATTTTATTGCATTAAGCCAATAAATTCGAAAGAGTTTACTTAGCCGATAGACAAACTAGCAATTTGCTTTACTATTGGTACGTAAACTGGCCAAGCAGTTAGTTATTACGTTTGCGATCAGATTGAGGGGGTCATAGGCATGCGACCAACCTGCTAAATTTGAACGTGATCCCCAACGTGAAGTATTATTGTACACACAAACCATTTCTGAGCCGGGAGTTCGAAAAATTCCCACCTGTTTGTAAATAAAAATATAAAAAATAAACGAATACAATTTTAATTAGACAAACATGTGTGATTAATTGAAAAATCAATAAAGAAAAAGTTATAAAAAAAAAATTTCATTCATTATTGTTTCTACTACTGAACTATAACCTGCACGCACACACCCATTTACCAGCCCTCTATGCAACAGAAGTCGTTAAAGTAATTTTTTTATCTGCTACTGTATATCAGATATGTTAATCGGTAAAAAGCCATTATTAGCCACCTTTACTAAGGAGTCAGGAATTTCCACAGTATTTAATATGAACCAACGTTTATTGTCTTTTACTCCTTGTGTATGACAATAATCACTCTGTTATGGCTGCTATTGCAACAGCACATTCGTACGCACTTCTTACTTCAGAGGTACCTTAATGAAAAGTGTGTCCATTCAACGGTGCATTGAATATTAAACGTTGCTATACAGTCACTTGTGTATGTTGTATACGTGTATGTGTGCCAAAAAACCATCAAAAGACTCGTTTTTTATAACGGCTAATGGCTTTAATGAAATTTTCATTGACCTGCTGTTCAGACATAATGTGTTGTTTATATTCAACAGTTTAAAACAATAATTTTTGTGATAATATATGGAGACTAGTCCCTTCACTAGCCCTAAATAGATAATCAAGTGATATATAAGGTAGGCAATTTAAAAGTTTACATTTAAAAAGTTTTATTTTTTTGTTTTAAAGTACAATTGTTCCGGCTAGAAATGAAAAATTATTTCATTCATATGGTTGCCGCGGCTGAACTCACAGTACCACATTCGATCGGACCAATTTTCGTGAACTTTTTCGAGTGTATGTGGTCGTATCTCGGCAATGGCATCACGAATGTTGGCCTGCAAATGCTCAATTGTCTCTGGGTTGTCGGCATAACACTTGTATTTAATGGTGCCTCATAGAAATAGTCCAACGGTGTCAAATCGTAGCTTCTTGGCGGCCAACTGGCATCAATATTTCGGCTAATTAAACAGCCATCAAACGTTTGACGCGATAAAACGATTGTGGCAAGCTGCGCCATCCTATTGAAATCAAACATCGGTTATCATGGTGCATTAGGTGTCTCCATTGACCGTAATGGTTGTGAAATATGAAATATGGGCCAATGATGCATCCGCTTCACTAGCCGAACCAAACAGTCACTCCTAGTGACTGCATTGGCTTCTGTAAGACCAAATTTTGATTTTCTGAGCCCCAAATACGGCAATTTTGCTCATTAATGCACCCACAGATGTGAAAGCGAGCTTTATTTCTTTCAATGGAGAAATATACAGAATTTTGTGATAGAATAGGATAACATAAGTACTGCCAGATTCGAAATTACCGCTGGTTCAAATTTAAACTTTTAAATTGCCCACCCTATATATGTGTCCTGGTTAGGCTTTTAATCGGAATAAGAAGCCCTTTAAAACTTTATCCACCTCACTCTTTTCAGCTTCTGCCAGATTTAAATTTCTGCATTTATTGTCGGACGCCATGTTGTTCTTTACCACCCGCGTCTTCTTGTACCTTGCAGATTCTAGTTCAACGTCTCTGTGGGTAGTTCACCTGATGGTTTGTGTAGCGCTTAACCAATTCACATACATTTTCGATGCCTAATTTGGATTGTCACTAACTCTCCTCATCGTAACTGCGCAAAAGCTCTGATTTCGGGATAATCCTTGGCCACCAATATATAAGTCTTAGACCACGGTTTATAAACACCTGCAGTTTTTTTGTCATTCTTCCGTACACAGCCATACAGTAAAATGGTCTTCACATTTGATCTAAATATTAGCAATTTTGTGGTCGTGGATAAAGCTGTTGATTTCCACACTTCTCCCAATTGACCACAAGCCGCTTTAGCATTGTTAATACGGTTGTCCACATTTTTAGCAGATACTTTTCGAGTATTCTATGCATTCCTTCTCGATACAAGACTGGTTATTCAACCCGATCGGTGGAACAGACATAGCTTTTGTCTTGGTAGTGTTGATTGTCAGACCCACTTCCCTTGTTGCACGATTCAGGTTGTCCATTTTGCTCTGCATATCCATATAATGAGATGATATCAAAAGTATGTCGTCAGATGTTGTTAACTGCTTATTCATCGAAGACTAGTCACTTCACTAGCCCCAAATAGACTATCAAGTGATAACTTTTTATGATTTCACAATTTTTATTGCAATTTTGAATATTAAAGCTTCCAACAAGTACAATCGGACTGAAAATCTTATTTCGCATCCCTCTCAGAGATTGTCTATGCTTTTGCTGGGCAACTATGATAGCAAAAAAATATAAGTCTTGTGTCCAGCTATTAAATAAAGTGTGAGCAAATTTGAGGTTAGAAAGTAAATTGGCTTAAAAACACTTTTTTTTTCGACAAATTCAGTTTTATATATACCAATACAGAATAGAAATGTGGGAATAAATAGTGGAATATGATGTTGGTCAAATGTCCACCTTTAGCACGTCGGCTGACGACTGCTCCCTTCACAAAATTTTAAACCTTATTTTGTAACAGTGCTACGCTTATAACGTCAATGCAGCGTCGAATTTCATTTTTCAAAGTGCCAGTTGTTTGTGGCTTGCTCACGTAAGCCCGATTTTTCAAGTGGCCCTAAGAAAATAATCCAGCGGGAAATTTCACATGCAATAACTGAATTGTTTGTCTAGCTGTGTGGCTTGTGGCGCTATTCTGCTGAAATCAAAGGCGACTAATGTCAACATTAGCCAATTGTGGCTAGAAAAAATTGGTTCTTATGGTATATTGGCACAGAAAAATCACGGTGACAACGTTTCCTTGCTCATTTTCGAAAAAATACGGGCTGATAATGTCGCCTAACCACAAACTGAACCATACAGTCACTTTCTGTGGATGTATTGGTTTTTCTGTGGATGTATTTGTTTGTTTACATAACCGCCTAATTGAAAATGGGCCTCATCACTAAAGATGATTTCGTTGAAAAATGCGTTGTTTTTTGTTCAGTTCACAAACGTTGGACGCAAACAATGGTTAGCTGGCTTTAATTCTTCTTGAACGAGTTGAATTTTATAACCGTGAATATGAAGATCTTTATGTAAAATGTTGCGCAAAGTTCCTCTGGTGATGCCCAATTGTTGCGAACGTCGACGAGTTGATGCTCCAGGCACATTCTCAACACTTTGCTGTACAGCGGTTATGTTTACATCACTACGATCACTACGAGCATATTGTTTTGATCTATTGTCAGCAAATTAAAATTTTCACAATTAAAATTCTTTGTTGAAGATTGTAGTGTTCCATAGTTAAAAGTTCCCAATTTTTATCTAAATAGGTGAAAGGCAGACAGTTCAATTCTTGAGATCTCATAATTTGACAGCTAATTTACTTCATAACCTCAAATTTTCCCACCAGGTAAGAGCTATTGCAGACTATAATTTTATCAGTTTCAAAACCAATGTGCAGAGAAGGCAACAGAATCACCGGAGCACTTTCTTGGTAAGTGTGCGGCACTGATGCATTTTAGGAAGAGCACCTAGACGCCTATCAAGTACGTGGTAGAGCTGGCACCAACAGGCATCCAAAAGTTCGCAATGACTACGATGTTGAAAGTGATATTATAGAGAAACTCTATACTAGTCGAAGATTATACTATAAATCGGAGGGTCGCAGTCAACGCGAATGCTAACGAGATGACCTTAGTTTGCTACGTAAGCAACAGCTGCTAAATAATTATATGTCAAAACGGTTCGCCATTACTTTTTTTACAACAAATATGTTCGACACACAGTTAATTTATTTACTATTTGCTTATCACAGTGTTGCATTATTATGACACAACGTTAAAGTCTAGTTACTGTTAAATTCGCCTTGGTGCAGTTCTGTATGTTTTTGACATTTATTTGAATGTTATTATTGACATTTCAAAAATACAGGACTTACAGAACAAGACCATTTTATTGAAAATTGCTTGGTTGCTAGGGTATACTTATGTCACCAAAAAAAAAGTGTTGCTACATTTTATGCAATTTAATAAATTGCCTGTCGATTAGTATCCAAGTGCCTTTCTAAACTGAATAACGTGAATTGTATTTGAATAGCTGTCTCTGTGCATAGGCAGTCTATCAAAACAAAAAGTTTCCAATCAAATTCAATTCACATTTGAAACACATTTCAATTCAAAGCCATGAAAGCGAAACACGTTTGGCAATTTGTGTTAAATAGCAAAAAAAAAAAACAAACAAAAACAGCCATTGAAATGATGATAAAGAGCAACACTTTATAAATAAATGAACAGAGAATTGCTACAAAAAAGAGGGAAAAAATTGGCCAAAATCGAAAACAAACAAGCAAACAGCGATAAACAAACTGTTAACAAGACAAATAAAGAATAGTTGTTGGAATTCCCTTCTTTGTATTGTAATCAATATTCAGGTTCTTCTTTGTACACACTTTGTATCCTTTTTTAAAGTGCTTTTTGAAAAATACAAAAGTGTTGGAACATCGTTTTCATTTGCACGGGCCCCACATTTTACTTTTTTTTTAAGAAAAAAATATTTTTTCATACCCTTTAACAGCCGCGAGTAGCAGTAGAAAAACCAAAAAGTCAAACACGTTCTTTAGCCGTAAATACTTGAGCAAACATTTTTCATTGCATTGCATAAATGCATGCCTATGTGTAGCAATACTCCTGCCACCACAGAGTGTTAAAAATATGACGGCCGCATGCATACATCGAAACACAAATTCTGCTATTGAAAGTGGAAAAGGTACTACAGCTGTTGTTAAATAATTGGATGCATTGATTCACATAAACTCAACAAGATACTGCATAAACTTGTTAATCGAATGGCATTTTTTTTATCTAAAAACAAATGTTGCCTTTCAAAAAGGTAATATTTTTAAAGTATTGTTCTCAAAGCGCCTTAGCAAATTTTAAAAGCTTTTTCAATCTGTTCAGTGAACTTAAAAACAAATGTTGCCTTTCAAAAGGTAATATTTTTAAAGTATTGTTCTCAAAGCGCCTTAGCAAATTTTAAAATGCGTTACAATCTGTTCCAGCGAACTTAGCTTTCTCATAGCGAAAGTAACAGATGAAATTTAGTTGGATTGCTAATAAGTTGTCTTGTGCTGTAAGAATTTACATTAGTTTTTTCAACGACTTTTTGTTGTCAATTTACCTAAAAGTTTTTTGGCGGTTGCTAATGGCAATGCATTTCGTATATACGCTGATACCGATAACATGTGTAAATGTATGTGCATGAATGATAAAGTTTTTCATGCATTTGGTTAGAATACTTGGCTTACAGTAGATTTTGGCTATGACTGAAATAACAAATCAAAAAAACCTGTATAGACTTGACTATGTTCTGTCCTTATATTCCAACCTATTTTTCCCATAATCCAATCCCTAACCAGAAGCTGTTTTCATTTGAATTAAATAATTTTAGGGTTATAAGACTATGATACTTAAATTTTACTGCGTTCAGGGCAACTGTAGTGCTTTTCAGACTAAGATATTCGCGGTATGACCTCAATGTTCGAGTCATTTTTCTATTTCCTCAAAAAGTACTCTTTTTTCCAAACTGTGATCGCAAACTCTAGAGTGTCTAAGTACCTTTCGAGCATTCCACTGTTACGATCATCTGCCAATCCTTAATTAAATTGGGGAAGGTAGTAAGTGGTGCCTTACTATGCAGCACGACCAGTATAGCATTTGCTGTTACATTACCATCTATCCCGTAATGTCCAGGAACATAAAGCAACTGGACCTTATTTCCGATTAAGGCTTTAGTAACGTATCGTAGTAATATTTGACCAGCATAGATATATGTGTACTATTTGAGCCAAATGCCCTTTAGGCAGCTTGACGGTCAGAGAATATATTAATGGTCTTACCCTGGAGTTCATGGTTCAGGTTAATCTCTGCACATAGAGCAATGACACTCAGCGATTTTCCCAGTGAGATTAACAAGTCTCGGTTGGGTTAATAAACATCAGCACCGACGCAGTTATTCATTTTGGATCCATCGGTATACCAGTTTCGTTCAACTTCATTCCGAACTAAGGCCCCATTAGACCAACAATCCCGATCCAGAAATTCACCCTTAAATTTCCTGCCACAGCACAGATCCAAAGGCATAACATCCAGGACGTAACATTGTTCTCCAACAACCTTGAGTGAAATGGATAGACTTTGGCAAAAAACTTTATCGTCGAACATGCCGCCACGCTTATCATATAGATGTGAAGAGGTGTCAAACCCATCAAGGCCTCCCAAGTTCCTGCTGAAATCAATCCACTTAAGAACACGGTGCCCATGTTAGCAGATTAAGATGCATTTAACAATAAATATTTGTTTGTTTGTTTTTAGTCAGAAAACGGCATATCACTTATTTATTGCAATCGTGTCATAATGCAAAAAAAAGTGATTTTTCAGTTAAGTATTCTAAAATATGCGGAACATTGTGATATACATTGTGTGATAAATGCTTTGCGATTCGTGTGAAATTATGAGCACAAGAGCAAAATGTTTATTCTCATTTCAATGTTAAGTAACGAGAAATTGAAATTTAAGACAACCCTCCTGAAAAATTTTGTTTTTTGTATTATGACACTTTTGCAATAAATGAGCGATATGTACGTATGTCTAACATATGTATGTTATGTTTGTTCTTAAAAGTATTTTTTTTATTATTTATGATTTGTTTGGAAACTATTTCAGTTTGTCTTTCTTTCTTGGAAAAATTACACGGAAATTATGAAATTTAAATATGCTTTTGTATATGCAACGAACAATGTGGAAATAGAATATCTATGTAGCAGCTAGAGACAGTTATTACAAAATAACTAAACGGCCTGCCATCCAACGTTTTTTTTTTTCAACTGGTGCTTATTTCGTGAATGGCAACACTTATCTCATGTCTGATTTGACAGATAATTAGTTTTATCCTTCCGCTGAACGAATATGGTTGTGTATACGCTTCGCTAAGTGGGTCTGCGATCGACTTACATAAGATGCCGATTTTGCCAAAAAAAAAATCATCTTTCTGAAGCTCATTTTGATCTTGGCGGTAAATAAACAAGCAAAATTGTCGCATTTGGGGCACAGAAAACCCGCACGCATACATTGAAAAGCCGATACACCCAAGACGAGTCACTGTTTGGTGCGGATTTTGGTCCAGAGGCATAATTGGGCCATTTTTCTTCGAAAATGAGCAATGAATGGCCGTTACAGACAATGGCGATCGTGCCACACAGCCGAAGCTACACTCGATGTTTTGCGCCCTGTTTTTGAAGATCGCATTATCAGCCGCAGAGCTGATGTCGTTTGGCCACCTCGGAGCTGCGATTTGACACCGTTGGACTATTATTTGTGGGGTGCCGTCAAAGATAAGTGTTACACCAACAAGCCAGAGACAATTGACGCTTTAAAGGACAATGTTCGTGCAGCCATTGGTGAAATACAGCTACACACAATCGTTAATGTGCTTAAAAATTGGACCGATCGTGTAGGCTACTGCATGGCCAGCCGAGGATGCCATTTGAACGAAATTACTTTCCATTATTAATCGGAAGGACTGTACTTTCAAATAAAAAAAGAAATTTGAGGAAATATTCAGTAGTTTTTTGTTATAACATTTCCAAAAAAAAAAATTATTTGGCGGACCCTTTATGTAGTAAGTATCTTAGTGTTCTCAAAAATTGTAAGTTTTACTAAAATATTTCCTCGAAAAATCGGCATTTTTGTTGCAAAAATCGGCAAATCGGCATTTTGGTCGATTTCCACTTACAGTAACGATTGTATGCTTACTACTCTTTGTATAGAAATAACTAAAAACAAATTTGTCCTTATATTTGATTTCCTGTTCGAACTTTTTAAAAATTTATTAAAAATATCTTCGTTTTTGCATTATTCAATTTCTAATCATGTTTCAATTGCTTTAAATATTTATTTCTTAACAAATCGTCACTTAAACAAACGAGTTTAAAAAATTGCAAACACCAACTGTTTTTTAAATGAATTTTTAACAAATTATTATACAATTTGTTGAAAAAACAAATTTAATAAAATAAAACTATTTCCTGGTTTTTTGTATATGCATTCTTTTTTTTAATATCTATGCAAATGATTAAACGAAAATAACAATAAACAATAATAACAACAACAACAAAAACATTGTATGAAAAATAGCAAATTAAAAAAAAAAATAATAATTCCCAATATTATATAAATATAATTCCCAGTATTATTATATTCCCATTGAACGATCTTCTAAGCCTAGAAAGGCCTTTGGTTATGTGAAAAAAATTTAATATTAAATGCCTTGAGAGGAAAAGATATGCCAGCGAAAATAGTAAGCTTCGTTAGGATCATATATGTGGCAACATCTCTTTGAAAATTAGCCACAACGGAAGTTATGTATATAGTCCGCTATCTCCGTTGTTGGGGGTGTTCTTTCCAAGGGCGGAGTCAGTCAGTTATCCTCCTCCTCCGGTGGAGATTGCTGATCCTCCGAACTTGGGAAGGTCGGAAATAGTTGACTGTATTTGTCGAGTGAGAAGTAGGAAGCCTTCATGGTTGGATGGGTTGACCGGAGAGATGTGAAAAAACATCTGGAAGGCCATCTCTGTATATCTAGAGGTAGTGTATGGTTGGTGCATTAGTGAGGGCTATTTCCCGAAAGCCTGGAAATGTGCTCGGACTGAAGGAATGCTACAGCGAGGGCACTTCATGTTACCAGTTTGGTTTTAGGGAAGGCAAATGCCTTGAAGACGCTTGGATGTATGTTAAGAGTTCTGTCGAACAATCATCATCGAAGTATCTTTCGTGGGGCAATGTCTTACGAAGGTTATCGGAGGTTGACTGTCGTGAGATGGGCTTGTTGGTGTACCACGATTTGACTTGGAAATAGAACGTCGTAGTATTGCTTTCAGGTTCAAGATGTGACGGCCACTTCGAACAAACGATTAGCTTTCTGCTTCGGAGCTCGAGAATGAGAGAGATAGGTATAATGGCTTTTTGCAGAGGTGCCTCGTAGATAGATGGCAGATGAGATGGACAAGGGAAGGGTGACTTATGTATTTATTCCTGACGTTACGTTCTTACAGGAACACTCTGACCTTGGTTTTGGCTTAAGCCAGAAGTTTTTACTGAAGGGAACACGGCTCTGTCAATGCTTTTTTGCATCGGATTGGCCAGACTAAATCAGCTGACTGTCGGTGTGGGAGGGGGATTGAGGACTGGCGGTATGTACTGATTTCATGCCAGGACTATTATAATGTTAGGAATTTAGATTGTATGGGTATCACTCATACTGGGGGGGGTGTGGGATTTCAGTAGGGTATTGTTGGACGATCGTACTACTTATGGTAGGCTAAGCGTTTTTGTCCTTGCGGTGTATAGGCGTAGAAGGACGGCACTGTTAGCGGTGGTTGAACCTGCATCACCATCTTAGCGGTCTCCTGGCTAACCTTTTCCAGCCCGGTTTCCCGGTGGTGTGCTGGTAGTTGGTGTGTTTTGCTGCTTGTTGTTTGCTGCTTGCTGCTTCCTGCTTTGCTGTTTGCGGTCTTAGTTCGCAGCTGCCGACCATGGTGTGCTGTATTGTACTGGTCTATCCTTGACTGGTTGTGTTTTTGTTTTGTGTATTGTGTCCGTGGCTCCGTTTATTGTTGTGTTGTTGAGTGTTCCTTGTTTGTTGTTTACTATCATCATGGCCACCAGTCCGACGTCGTTTGGGACTTACACTGGTAGTAGTATCTATGTTTCGAAGGCTGACCGGAGGCTTAATTCTGGTACCACGGTCATCGGGAACCACAGGAACTTTGGTTTCTGTGCGACTATGGTGAGGCCCCCTTGTGGGAGCAACGTGGTGGCTGTGGTTTAAACCCAAATCGCGGGGAGAGCTATGTTCGCTCGGTAAGGAGTTACATTCATCACCGGGATCGACAGGAGTTTAGATAGTCTGCGGCACCTCACCAAGGTGTGAGGTCATCTCCGAATAACATGGCTTGGAATTGGTACTCACTGGTGATTTTAATCATAGGTGGGGGCGTTGGCACCGTGAGGTAACGTCCTACGGCAGGTACTCACGTAAAACCACTGACTTTATCTCCGCTGCTATATGAGATAATTATTGATGGCGTCATTTCCATAATTTTCGAACTGTACGGATTTTCACTGACATCTTGTAAATCCCGATTTCGCAGAAGACATTTTCCCAATATTTCAGAGAAAAGGAAATAATAATTAATAATTCAATACGTAACAAACCATACGTTAACAATACCTAATTAGCCACACTACTCGCCTTTTAAATGCTTTAAGATTATTTTCTGATCATTATACAGCTTCTGGTCTTACCTTGCTCGTACATGTACAGAATACTGTAGATATCTTTGGGTAGTCCATAAAATCGGTTTTAATACAAGCAAAAAAAAAATCCTTCGTTCCTGAAACCATGCAAAGTTGAATTGCAGCTGAATTCGCTTTAGAGTAGTGAAGGTTAATTTGAGTCATTTCGTCGCTATGGACGACTGTGACATTGGCGCCTGCAGACGATTGTCTTCATCTTTTACCTCCATTCTGCCTTGCTCTATATGATAGGGTAGGATCTTCATCCATTTCATAGTCTCATGGATAGGTCATACAATCACTATAAATGACTAAGGATTGAAACCTCATGGCAGTAGAGGATGAGCTCGAATGAAGAATACAAATTTTAATATTGAAAATTAGCAAACTCAACGTGCCATTTAATAGAATTAAAATACACTCAAACCTCGTTTTATGTGAATTCAAATTTATGCAGTTTTAATTTTTTTTTTTTTTAATGCGAACCCTTTATATTAAACAAAGTGTGGACAAAATTTCCAATTACAAAAAATACGACTGCGAACCTTAATTGTGTACTCAAAAACTGTATACCGAGATTCTGTTGGTAGCAACACTGGTGAGAAAATAACGACATTATCGGATGAAAGTTGACTCCCGGCTAAGCCATAATAATTAAGCAGAACTACTTACAGAAGTGCTATTAGCCAATAACGATATGATTAGTTAAACTACGGATTGACCGATGATTGGGAAAAAAGAGTTAAACCTGTTACTACAAAAAAAATTGATAATGGTTTTTAGAACGAAATTTTTAATGTGGATGAAAATAGCTAACGAGCATAGCTTCAGCGTAGACGTTTTATTTTCTAGATATCAGAAACTGCCTAAACAATTGAAAAATTCAAGAGCACAAAGTCTGAAGACAAATTCTTTTGCAGAAGACAAAGATGAATCTACTGAAAACTCGTTGATCGTTCCTTGTATTCGTAGTCATAATGAGAATATTTCTGGTCATGAAAATGAAAATCTGCCAGGAGGTGATAATAAATTAATTGCATAAAATCTGGATAGAACAAGATGGGGTAATATTTTAGATATCTTAGGTTCCTCAAGAGTTCAAGAGGCTTAAATAAAGGTCAACAAAAATTCCAAATTTTAAACAGTCCAATAGATTGCCAATATAGTGTATAGGATGGGTACCAGAGTGCTGTCTCTGCCTCATAACATTCAAATAAGTGTCATTTTATTACACTGCCCGTTACCTCGTAGTCACAATAAAAACATATAAATAAAGAAAATAATAAAAGAAATATATTATATTTTATAACTGACCATTATCACTAAATTTGCAATTGTTACCTACAAAAAGAAACTAAAAAAGAAATAAAATGACATGTTTTCTCTTTACAAGACTACATATAATGAACGAAATAAAATGTATTTTTTATTTTTTAATGCTGTCCAGCAGACAGGCATATGTACGTAGATAACTTCGAAAACTGCTTCGTCATGCGTACTATAGTATGTGTGACACACTGAGTAAAAAAGACAGAATGACAACCATAAATGAAGCGTTGATTACGATAGGCCAACATAACTAAAATACGGTTGATGCAGGTTTGATACTAAAAGAAATTGTATATGTAACACTAACATTAACGTGGATAGCTTGATAATTTCATTAATGTTGTGATGAAACATTTTTATGTTGTTAAATAGTGGTTCTTCAAATTTTCTTATACTAAGTACTAAATAATAAGAATCTTGAGATACAAGTTTAAAAATCCATTATCCTTCTTCCCACATTTATGTGTACAAAGACTGTAAGAGCCATGCGTTTAATAACAGTTGCACTCAACTGTTGATTAAAGATGTGAACAGTAGAGTTCAAATACATATATCGCTATACTGCAAGTGTTTTAAACTTATATTGTCTTGTTGAGGACATAAAATTTCAATTACTTAGTTTTTATTCCTATAGCCAACACTGTCTAGCGTACTTTATGATAATCATGCATTTATATATGTGCAAAGAATAGTAATAATAATTGTTTTCACACAGAAACACATATGTGCATGTGTGGCTGTGTGTGTGTGTGCAATTGTTTACGAGAGAGTAATAATCGTATCAAAGTTAAATGTTAAGTTTATTGGCTTAAGTATGCGACGTGCTGCGAATAAGAATAACGAAAACAAGAAACACAACACATGCACTTACTTATTCTCCCCCAACTAAGTATATACATGAGCGAACTTTCTTGTATGGTTCATACAATAACTAACATGTAATGAGTATAACAATATAACAGGAGAAAAAAACATATGATACAATTTGTATTAAAGTGTGTGCGTGTGCCTGTTAGTGTGCAATTGTGTTTGTTATTGGCAATGTTATAATAACGAGTAATGGATTGTACTATATGGTGAGAGTGTGACAATAACAATAATAACAACAACCGTATGAAATTGTTAGACAATTTACTCACTCAAACACTAACATATTACACACCATTCTAATACGACACACACATGTTATGGTGTTTACTTTACCTTTTTTTTATCATATTGGTTTTGCAAGACATCAACGCATACAGAAAAGTTAAAAATAAAATTCATTTACTCTCGTTTACCTATACACACACACACACACACATACACATTTTCTTTTTCTACACATCGTTTAGGTGTTTATTGCTTTAAGTCATTATGCCTTAACAACACTTTAACTTAATTATCATCATTATTATTATAATAATTATTATTTAATTTGTTTTTGTAATACTTGCTTTACGTACTTACACTGTACCTACCTAAAATGCTACTGTTCATTTCTTAATAGTGTTGTTGTTGTTATGTTTAATTTGAGTTGAGCTCGATTTTTCCAGAGCGGGGAATGTTTAAATGTTTACTTGCCTATGGGTATGATTATGTGGAATATTTTTGTTTTTTTCATTTTTCTTCGAAAAACGTTCAATAAACTTTTATTTAAGACACGTGCTATTTCGTATTCAGTTAATGCTTTGTATGTAAATGTAGAAAGTGAAATTAAAGCCATAATTTTTAATAATTTTTCTTATATTTTATGAATATTAATTATAATTGTATTTGTTATTATTATTTAAATTATTTATTATAAACAAATGCATTTAATAGTTTTTGTAAAACTTAAAAAAAGGGTGTTCTTGCTTGGATATGTTTTTTTTTTTTTAAATCGAAATTATTGAAAATGAATTATTTTATAATAATACTGAGAGGGCAAAAAAGGCGTCCTAATTTGTTAACGACTGGTATCAAACTGAGAACGAATTGTGAACAACATTTTTTTAACTTTCGGTATCACATCAAGTTTAACGCCTAATCAGAATAATAACAAACGGTACAAAAATAACGTAAGATGAACAATCTGTAGCAAAATCGTGAACAAATTGTACAAAAATAAAGGGTGTTTTTTATAGAGGTATAGAATTTCAAGTTGCAATAAAACAACGATGGATTATTCGATAATCTTGCAGCATTACATTTTAAGTATGATTTCTGGCATATGACCGCCATGGCTGGACGTCCAATTATCGATGACTTTTTCCAACATTTGTGGCCATATATCGGCAATAATACGGCGAATGTTGTCTTCCAAATGGTCAAGCATTTGTGACTTTACCGTATAGACAAATGACTTTACAAAGCCCCACAGAAAGTAGTCTAGCGGTGTTAAATCATAAGATCTTGGAAGCCAATTCACAGGTCCCAAACGTGAAATTAGGCGGTCACCAAACGTGTCTTTCAATAAATCTATTGTGGCACGAGCTGTGTGACATGTTGCGACGTCTTGTTGAAACCACATCTCCTGGACATCATGGTTATTCAATTCAGGAATGAACAAGTTAGTAATCATGTCTCTATACCATTCTGGCCACCATCGCTTTTGAAAAAGTACGGACCAATGATTCCACCAGCCCATAAAGCGCACCAAACAGTCAGTTTTTCTGGATGAAACGGTGTTTCCACAGACACATGAGGATTACCTTCACTCTAAATACGGAAGTTTTGTTTGTTGACGTAGCCATTCAACCAGAAGTGCGCTTCATCGCTAAACAAAATTCGCTTATGAAAATCGGGAACCACGGTAATCTCGTTTTGGAACGCATCTACGCCTTACCTGATGATCGCTTGGCTTCAATTCTTGCATGAATTCGATTTTGTAAGCACGCAAACCAAGATCCTTCCGCAAAATCTTCCATAAAGTGGATGGGCACAGATCCAATTCCTGTGCTCGATGGCGGATGGACTCATTCGGGTCTTTTTCAATGCTACGCTCTACAGCAGCAATAGCTTCTCCTGTACACACCGTACAGCGTCTCTGCGGATGCGAATTCTCAATAAGAGTAAACGTGATGCAAATACGTTCCATGGTTAATCGAATTAGCTGCTCTGATGGACGACTTTGTCGTCGATAAAATGAACGTAGTGCGTGATACGTGTTCTACACAAAAGCATTATTTTCGAAATAAAATTGCACTATTTGCAAGTGTTCTTCTGAAGTGAGTCCATTTTTGATGAATTGCCAATCCCAACTGAAAATAAATCACTTGACGGCTGTTAGATCGGTCGCCATTTTGAAAAGTAATGCTAACTTAAAGTTCTATACCTCTATAAAAAACACGCTTTACCTTAAGTTCATAAATTAAGGACGATCCGTTATCATATCGCAAACGATAGAGCATCAAACTAAGAATGGAATTGACATAAATACCATAAGTTGTGAAGTAAATAATGATGTGGTACTCCGTCAACTAAGATGTTATTACATTTAGAATGATGTGGTATAATATTGTTACGTTTTAATATTTTTAAAACGTTTGAGCTCTTTTTCATTTGCATTGAATGAAATAAATAACACGTATGTTGTTGTTTTACTTTACAATCCCTTTATTTCCACACTTTACTTTGTACAAAGACAATAAGTTCACAAATTACTCAACACTTTTATTTATGCCTTGACACGACTTTACTTTATGTCTTTACAACTTTACACAATGACTTTTAAACTAGAACTGAACTAACTAATGCATTAAGCGCAGCCTTTTATATACAATTTAAATTACTATCGAATATTCTTGTTCTTACCACAACATTCGATAGTTTAGGTTCTTGTTCTTACCACAACATTCGATTCATTTCCATTATTTTCAAATGTAGCAATCAAAATCCGTACGGTAGCAAGTGGTAACGCAGATAATGTGGTGCGGTTGATACATTAACAGCCTTGACACAAACCAATAAATTCTACAATGAAGTTTATAGCTAAGACAACTACTGTACTAATTTAGTGTGTCTTTTCTTTAGGCATTGTTTACTTTCGTAACAATATTAAGAACATCGGTTATTAATTTTGCTATAAAACTTTTTATGGAATTTTATGGATAATAATTTGTTTCAAATAGAAATGGAAGGGAGTTTTTTGCAAGAAAACTTATTTGAAAATATGAAAGATGGAAGATCTTCAGAGATATATGTTGATGACAGTAGGCATCTTAAGAGTTGTCTTTAATCTATCTATGATTTTTGATTTATTGGAAAGTAAGTATGTAATAAATAAGACCTAAAAACATAGATAATTTTTAATTATTGAAAATTTGGTTGCAACGAAGGACCAACAGTGCCCGGTATATGCAAGTTTGTTGCTAAAGTTCGTGAAACTGGTTTCATTATTGATTCGCCAAGACGTAAGCGTGCTCGTCCAGTGCGCACACCTGAAAATTATGAAATTGTGGCGGAGAGTATGCGTGAGAATCTATCAACATCAACTCGTCATAGTTCTTTAGAATTGAACATTACACGCACCAGCTTACGTCGAATTTTTCGAAAAGATCTCGATATGATGCCTTGGAGGTTCAATTGATTTAAGACTTGAAGACGCATGACCATCTGCTTCGTTATCGCTTTGCTGGATGAGCCTACGAGAAACTGCACTATTAGCTTGATTTTTCCAACAACAAAATATCATCTTTTCTGATGAAGCTTATTTTCATCTTGGTTGGTATGTTAATAAGCAAAATTGCTCATTTAGGGCTCAGAAAATCCAAACGTGATCTTACAAAAGCCAATGCACCGATTACGAGTGACTGTTTGGTGCGGCTTGTGAAGCGTAGGCATCATTGGTCCATATTTCTTTGAAAACGAGGACGGCGCAACCTTCCGCTCTTCATGGTGTTGATAGGAAAGATTTTTGGTTTCAACAGGAAGGTGCCACTTGCCACACATCTCATGCCACAGTCGATGTATTACGTCAAACGTTTGATGGCTGTTTAATTAGCCGAAATATTGATGTCTGTTGGCCGCCAAGAAGCTGCGATTTGACACCGTTGGACTATTTTCTGTGGGACACCATTAAAGACAAGTGTTATGCCGACAAACCAGAGAAAATTGAGCGTGTGAAGACCAACATTCATGATGCCATTGCCGAGATACGAACCCATACACTCGAAAAAGTTCTCGTAAATTGGTTCGATCGAATGGGGTACAGTGAGGCCAGCCGCGGCAGCCATATGAATGAAATAATATTTCATTTCTAAACGGAATATTTGTACTTTACAAAAGAAAAAAAAAATGGCGAAATTTCAAATAATTTTTGTTTTATGGTATGTAATGTAAACTTTTAAATGGCCCATCCGATATATAAGTTGTCCTATGTTAGTAATTTTATAACACAAGTTCCACTCAACTGATTTACAAACCAATACATGAGCCAGAAAGCTGTAATTCCATTGATGGTTTTTATTCAACTGGGCGTAGCCATGCCCATATAAAATTTTTCTTTATGTGTATAAATCATTAAATCGCTAATAGTCAATACAAATCACTGGTCAGAATGTGGGCGGAATTGGATAAGTTCCACGCTAAGTAAATATTAATCGGTAACAAGAACGGTTGGCAATGAAAAGATACCGAGCTGTTCTTAAAATATTGATACCAACCGTTAACGAAGTAAGCTCAAACGGACTTAACTCCATTTCGATAACAAATGGTATGAAGAAACAAAGCTTAAAAAAGTTGACTAGATCATGCCTCTTTCGCTGAAGCAGCTCTATGCTGCTACACTAAGATGCAACTTAGAAGGATTGGAAAATTAAGTAGCCAAAGAATAATATTTCTAGGAAAAGTTTAATTTTAAGTTGATATCAATATTAAAGAATATTTTTCAAAAATTTTCTTATAATTTTCAAAAAAAAAAACTAGAAAGTCTCTGTTTTTAAAAAAAAAAAAAACATTTCTAATTCAAACTCTGCCAGTTGGGAAGAAGTAATCAGATACTCTTCTCTTTAAGCCACATACATATTTCAGTTCTAAATGTTTTTCATTGTCGAATACACAAAATGTAATTGTACACCTCGTTGTTAGAAACCCTCTTTACTTTGTAAACCAAACCTTTTTCATATTTGTGTCTTTGGGTTTTTAGGTAAAAATTTCAATTTTTTCCCCCCGCTTTTAAGCTGTTGTCTGCGTGTGTACGTACGTGCGTGTAACAGACTGCGTGCATTGATTTTTAAGCCAACTGTATTGCCACTGAAATACCAATGCCTCTTGCAAAGTTTGAATGTACGGTCATCAGTATGTTTTGATGGTTGCTTATCTTTTACACAAATCGTTCTTCACTTTTTAAATAAATTTCGTAATATTTGCTGATTAAAATAATAAAATTTTGTTGTTGCTTTTATAATTGGAATTTAAACAAAATTATTTAATTTATTTGTTATCTAAGAAATTTCGACGATACGGCATTAATTGTAATGGAAATGCTGTGGGTCGGTCAGCTAACCATTAACAGACCTAAAAATAAATTTAAAATTCAAACAGTCATTTGTAAAAATAGACACTCACTCAATCAGTCCGACAGACAGTCGCTTAGTGGGTCATTATTTAATTTTGCATAAAAGGGAAATGGGAAATAATTACCATTTATTTACTTATATGGAGTAAATTTTGTAAATTTAAAATTACAAAATTATATAATACAATATTTGTGTGTTATTTGAACTCAATTTATAATTGTAATTCGAAAATGAAATGATTTTATATTTTTATACTTTTAAAATATGTATTATTAAAATGAAATAGTGTTTTAAATGCAAATTTAAAATTTTAAATATTTGCTGTTTAACATAATTTGTTTTAAATGTTAAGTTTAAAATATCAGGATATAAGGCAGATAATACAAATTTTAATTTATGCAAACGAATTAATCTTATCGTGATAAATTCCGGTCAATTTCTAGAATTTTGTAAAGAAGAGAATATGGAAGAGTTTTAAAGAAAATTATTATCATACCTTAGACACATTTTCTTTATTATGGTTAAATTATAATCAAATAATTTCATAACTCTTTAGATGGTTTAGCTAACTTGCTGGTACATTGCCTACAAACAATGTAGTATAGCCGAAAAGATATATTGTCATATACATCTACAGTCGGGTCCGCCATCTAACGTTGTTTTTTCAACTAGTGCTTATTTCGTGAATGGTAACACTTAGCTCATGTCTGATTTGACAGATAATTAGTCTTATCCTTCCGTCTTATTGCGACATTACTTTGAAAATCATGGTAATGTTGCAGAATGTGTGCAATGTGTTCAGATGAAACTCATTTTGATCTTGGTTGGTATGTAAACAAGCAAAATTGTCGCATTTGCGGCACAGAAAACCCGCACGCATACATTAAAAAGCCGATACACCCAAGACGAGTCACTGTTTGGTGCGGATTTTGGTCCAGACGCATAATTGGGCCATTTTGTTCGAAAATGAGCATGGAGTGGCCGTTACAGTCAATGGCGAACATACTGGGCCATGTTGAACGAATTTTTATTCACAAAAATTGAAGAGGAGGATATTAGCAACATTTGGTTTCAACAGGACAGCGCTACGTGCCACACAGCCGAAGCTACACTCGACGTTTTGCCCCCTGTTTTTGAAGATCTCATTATCAGCCGCAGAGCTTATGTCGGAGCTGCGGTTTGACACCGTTGGATTATTATTTGTGGGGTGCCATCAAAGATAAGTGTTACGCCAACAAGCCAAAGACAATTGACGCTTTAAAGGACAATATTCGTGAAGCCATTGGGGAAATGCAGCTGCACACAATCGATAATGTGCCTAAAAATTGGACCGATCGTGTAGGCTACTGCATGGCCAGCCGAGGCAGCCATTTAAATGAAATTATTTTCCATTATTAACCGGAAGGATTGTACTTTCAAATAAAAAAGAAATTTGAGAAAATATTCAGTAGTTTTTTTATAGCATTTTCAAAAAAAAAAAATTAATTTGGCGGACCCTTTAGTATGGTATTAAATTCAGCCTGTAGCCATGAGATTCCTCATTAGATCATTAAAATCATCAACGCTAAATAGTATGCAGTTGCCAAGGAATCTGTGACTCTCAACAATTAAGGGAGGTATTCACAAAAAATACTTCCTATTACTACAAAGATTTCCTTTCATACAGTCAATCTAAGTAAGCAACATTTCGAAAATTCTCGAATCTGTGGCAACTTCGTTATTATTCAATAAACACTAAAGAATATTCCTGCACAAAAACTTTTAATTTCTGTTATTTTAACAACATTAAGAACTGCGGGAACAGTCGTAAAAAGGGACTTCAAGTCGACTTGCGTGCTTACCTAGTACTAGAGATCAGCAATATATATTGAAAACAAAAAAGGCTATGTATACTCGAATCATGATTCATAAATTATTATACTTATACTCATTCATATTGATTGCAATGGCTACTCATAGACAGTCATACGCTTAAGCTTCAAGTACTCATTATACTCATACTTATGAGCATTTGTAACACTATTGATTCACACTCATCCGCACTCATTGTGCATTATGCATTGTACTCATTACAACGCTGTGTGTTTGTGTGTTTTCTTTTTCTTTTGAATAGCCAATACTTATATTCATGAATACTCATGAGTATTTATTTGCTATAAAATTTAGAAACAGGAATTATTTGGAAGGGACTAAATATGGAGAATAAATACTCATGATTAGTCATGAATCATGCGAATCATTTATGCAGACTCATGAGTATGTTCGGAGCGCTATGAGTATGAATCAATGTTATTCTGAGTATTAATCAGTATAAATAGTTGAATTTGTATGACTTGATTTATACTTATAAATTCATGAGTGAGTATAAGTAGCAAAAAGCGATTAATTGCTAATCTCGGCCTAGTACTCCAGTTATTATAGCTGGCAACCTATTACTAAAAATAGATTTAAGTTATAAGAAGGGCTTTTAAAAAGTTCGAAAACAGGAATAATTCGCGAGGAATTAAAATGGAGAATGTAATAGATAAAGTAAAGTAGTTCGCAGCCTTTGTATTTTCTTGATAGAAAAGTACAATATTTTACATCAGTATTTATTCCAATTAATACTTATTCAGTCCAAAATGATCTGAATAATACTTGTTGGTAATCGTTTTACTCCTTTTAAGGCAGTCAATGTAAATGACCGCATCCATCTCCGAAAACTCTAGACATGACCAGGGAAACCCTCTGTTCTAATTGTTCTCTTTCGCAGGTATATTTACTCCCGCTTAGATAAGTTTAGGGACTGGGTCATTTTTGCGTTTCCACGATACGTGTTTTTCCACTGTAGATTTTAAAGTCATGCTGAGAGAATTGGTATGCTTTTTAACAACTATTGTTATAGTCCACTTACTGTGTTACTGTTCTGTGCTGAGAGAATATCCTTCAATTTCTCGGTCAAGAAACCACTTGTACCCTTTTTACTTTTGACCCTTTTTACGGTCAGCGGTTGCAAATGTCAAGCTATGACGCTAAGATTAAAGGGTAATATCAACAACAAATGTACCAACTTAACAAAAAAAAGAAAACTGAAATCGGAAGATGAGACCGCCACACGGGGGTTATATGCTCTTGATGTTCTGGTCACAAAAATCCACTGTGACGTTCGTTGCAAAGATCACATATTTCGCGATTTACAAAACCTATATCCGACGCAAAATAGAATACAACTCTCATGTATGGACCGATGTTTCAAAGTCTATTTTAGAGCTTCTCGATCGCGTGCAGGAGAGGGACATATATTCTTATGTATTAAGTCAGTGGTTTAACGTGAGTACCTGCCCTAGGACGTTACCTCACGGTGCCAAAGCACGAGTGAATACAATGCGTCCATCAACGCCCCCACCTATGATTAAAATCACCAGTGAGTACCAATTTAAAGCCATGTTATTTGGACATGACCTCACACCTTGGTAAGGTGCCGGAGACTATCTAAACTCCTACCGATCTATGGGTCACGGCACCCGGTTAAAAATGTAACTCCGCACCGAGCCAGCATAGCTCTCCCCGCGATTTGGGTCTAAACCACAGCCACCACGTTGCTCCCACAAGGGGGCCTCACCATAGTCGGGCAGGAACCGAAATTCCTGGGGCTCCCGACACCCGTGGCACCAGAATTAAGCCTCCGGTCAGGCCTCGTAGCATAAATGCTACTACCAGTTTAAGTCCCAAACAACTTCGGACTGGTGACATATTCTTATGTATTACTCGCATTTCTAGTAGAGCGCATCCGTTTGTAGTTGATTGTCCAGTAAATCACACAACACATTATGAGGAGAATTCGTTGTTTTGCCGCACTGGTCGTTTGTGGAACAATCTTCCAATGAAAGTCTTTTCTGCCATTTAAATTTTTTCTAAATTTAAATCGTATGCCTATAACTCTACACTACTCTCTCTATTCTCTTTCTAGGAGTTATCCCCTGGGTGCTAGTCTCAAGAAAAACAGGTTTGATGCATAAGGAGTTCTTACATATAATTCGTGTAGTTAACAAAGAATTTTAGCTTGAAGCTAAAGGCTTCTTGTGAAGCCTTAAATTAAAACAAGCAAAGAAATTATGAAAAAATATAATTCGATTGATTTTTTTACCTAAAACAGCCTCATTTTCACAGTATTTGATACCAAGTGACTTTCATAACTTAAGAGGCCTATTGAAGAACAAAAACTTACAACATTTGAGGAAAGTTAGCATAGCTTAAGAACTCAAGACTACATATGTACATATAAGTACATACATTTGTAGAAAAGTGTTTAACAAAAAGGCTTTCTGGTTGGGAAAAAGCGGTATCTTTTATGAAAGTCTTTCATGATAAGTTATTTTGAAAATGATTAAAAACAAAATTATTTTATTTGCAAACAAACTTTGCATTTATTTAAAATTCCAAAGCAATTGTTATTAAGTAGAAATGAAAGTGTTTATACAAAAATAATTAAATAGTATACATACATACTCGTACATATGTACATAAGTATATTAAAGATAATAACTTTTTAAAATGTATTAAAATATTAAAACTAAAATGTATTTAATTTATTAAGTTTTTAATTATTTTAATATAATGATTTTAATTTAAATGAAACTCGTAAGAGAATTGCAATTAACTTTTAAAATGTATGACAGGTTTTCAAAGCGAAATTAACAAATTTTTGTTTATTTTGTTATGAGAAGTTGTTTAAATTAAAAGTTAGTGTCTTCTGTGCACAAATTATGAGTTTGGAATAATTAATTGGTTCGAATACCAAACACTGAATACATAGACTGCCCTGGCATACAAACTACTAACCCACTATTACTTTCGGCTTAAATTTATTGCTGTTGTTGTTGTTAAATATTAACACTTAAAAGCATTAACACTTAAAGACAGCAAGAGAGAAAAAGAGTGAGTAAACAAATGTATTTTTAATTTAAACAAATTTTTTCCATCTCTTTAACCAAAAATTAAAACAATAAATTCTTTAAACGCAATATAAAATCAAAACAGTTGCCAAAACCAATTGAAACCTTAAACAACGTTGTCAACACACGCAAAATCATATCCAAAGGATTAAATAAAAATCGCGAAACAAACAAACAAAGAATCAATCATGTACGCGAGTGAAGCTAAAAAGTCTGTATTTGGTTTATTGGCCATTGCCTGTCTTATTCATACGTGTACGGCCCAATTGACTTTTCATACGGATGCCAATACAAATTCGTTCTCTTTAAAAACTCCCAACTTACAGCAAAGTTATACACGTTTCTATGGAGCTGCACAACAACAGCAGCCACAGCAGCTACAACAACCACAGCAGCTACAACAGCCACAGCAGCTACAACAGCCACAGCAACTACAGCAACAACAAGACTTTCAACAATTTCAGGTAAGTGGCATGCCACACTTTATGGAAATATATTCAATAAGAGGAAGTAGAACAAAAAGGACATCAATTTTCTGTTCCGGCAATTAAAAAAAAGCCAAAAACAAATTTTTCTTTGGCTGTTCCTCCCATTAACAACATAAGAGGTTATTGTCATTGTGCTGAGGCTAAAAAATGTGTTTTTTTTTGCTTGTGAAAGCATGCTAGGAGTCTATAAATTTGTAAAGCCTTTTGAGTTTTTTAAGCAAAATTACACCGTTTTTTGTGAATGTTTTTCTCTGTTCTCTTTTGACATTTTCGTTGAAGTACTAACGTGTCACTAGAACAGTTAAATGGCTGTTAGTCCTTAGAGATTCGATATTTTTTTTTTTTTTTTGAATAGAAAATTTTAAAGGTCAACCTTAAGCAGTTTTAGAAGTGATCGAAGAGTTTCAATTTAAATTAAGACTTAAAATCATTAGATGGATTACATACATAATTCGCGTGATTTTAAGTGGAACAAGGGAGACGTCTCTCAATCAATGAGCTGAGAAGTTTTACATAGCGCAAGTATTCATAACCAGCCATTAGCAATGCTATGAGGTAATACCCCTGTTAAAAAGTGTTAGATGGTCTGGTTTGGGATGGAATGGAGGGCTTCTTGTTTGGTAGACCGGTGTCATACCTACCATACTAAGTTGAATGGATTATTTCAAATAAAGAGGAAATGTAATATCATACATTTAAATAACTACCATGCAATGAATGCGACCACTCTATCTATAGATGGCAAAATTCAAAGTGTATCATCGTGACAAGCTCTGAAAATGGTAAACCACTAACGATGAATTTTCTTTGGATAATAACATCACCTTCGAATGTTTAGAAAACATTTCTCTGATAAAAGATTCGTAGACGACTATTTATAGCGAAACGAAAAAGATCTCATAAAATTCTCCCGTCGCTCAGTTTGTGGCAGCAAATTTTTCGATCTCAAAAGTTTGCCTGTGATATAAACAGCATATCTTTATCTACACCAGGGTCAGGCAACATATACAAATGCATTTTACAGTTGTGCTAGTAATTTGAGAGTCTCTCACTCAGGCCACTCTGCACTGTATTTATCCACTTGTTTTCTTTTTACTTCTCTTTGTTTATTTTTTGCCTATGCCTGTGAGTACATACGCGTGAACACAATAGATAAGAACAGCTCTTTGCCTGAATCTGCCTACTCAACAAACAAGAAAACAAATAAAATTAGAAAAAAAACGAAAATAGAAGAAAATCAGCATATATCCGCTAAGCGTGTTCATTCGGCGATGTTGCAGTGATGACTAAAAATAAGAGCATAAGAATATATGTGATTTGAGCAGGAACAAAAATCATTTGAATTAATCATTTGAAGTAATGTTCGTTGCTCTGTTATGCATTTTTGTTCGACAAAAACAAATATTTTTGTTTCAAAAATTCTTCGCTAATAGCGAACAATAGCTTATTGCGAATCTCGGATCAAGCGGGATCATACACGACCTTCTTCAAAGTAATTGTAAGAAAACTAATTTTCACATATGATGGAAGTTGATTTTGCTTCGCAGGCGTCTGTTTTTTAGCGAAGCCTAATAGACAATATCATCAAGGATCATTAGCGCTTTAATTGTCAACAGAGAGATGTAGCTGACAAGATCCTGCATAGTTCAGCATGTAGTCGACTCATAACAGACAATGTCTCTAAATTTCAGCATTTAGTCGACTCATAACAGATAATGTCTCAAAATATTAGCATTTAGTCGACTGATAATAGACAACGTCGCTAAATTTCAGTTTTTTTTTTTTTTATATGGTGACAATATAACGACATTGTAGTATATAACTTTCCTTGTTTGTGGAGGATTTATCAATGAAATATTACATTTACAATAATTTCATAAAAAAATCGATATGCTACTGGCACTGTGACGATGATTTATCGATGAAAATATCATCACTTTCGTGGAAAAATCATTCCACAAACGATAGAACGGTACGGTATAGTAACTAAAAATTAATTGCCTTGTTTCGTCGGAACATATTCTGTTATAACATTGTTAAAACAGTGGTTCACACATCGCACTGCGACGACACTACAAAGAACTGAAGTTTAATATTCTAATCTAATTAATGAGCTCTTTTGCTCTTTCCTGTACACCTTCGAGAAGCTCCAAAATAGCCCTGCTCCATACGTCAAAGTTGTATTTTATTTGAGGTTGAAATAAGGCTTTTGTAAATATGTATTAAGAAAGTCAGAAGGAATAAAAAAGTTCCCTCACCGTTTCAAACAGCCAAGGCACGTGAATGTTTCTTTAAAAAATCAAAATATGTGATCCTGCAAAGATGTCACCTTATACTCTCTAGTGCAGTACATCCAGACTCCTCAATATTTACATTACAGAATAGATACTAAAGATGCTTAAGTCTTTTTCTTTTCAAATTTAAATTTTTTTTATTTTTTATTTCAAATTAAAACCAATTTTTCATAAATTAAATTAAATTGCATGTTATAAGGGAAACAGAAAAACATTATCCAATGGAAAGTTAGTTTTATATCAATTCCTGAGAATTCTTAATAAGTTTAGGAAAGTTTTCAAAATTTATAGACCGTTGTAAACGTTTTATATCATCTGGATAAGTACTATTGGGAGAACGTCCGCGTCTATAATTTTCCTCAGATTCAGACTCAGAAGATGATGATGACGATGAAGAAGACGACGACGATGATGAAGAAGAATCTGAATCTTCAGTGCTGCGTTTAGTACGTATAGCATCACCAAAACCAATTTCCATGTCATTTTTCATTTTGGCACCCATGAATTCAAATTCCTTTTTATCTTTGGCCGCCGCACCATTATCAAAGACATCCTTTATTTGACCGGCAGTCATTAAGGCAGCGGTTTGAATGTCCTAAAGTTAAACAAAATTAATTTTTACTTTTGTACTAATTTTTCAATTATCAAATACCTGTGGCTTTGCTTTACTTTCTCCATTGAAAACTACTAAAACTCCTATAATAGTTAAGTATTTAGAAAACGTTAGCATTTTTCTTAGCTTCTTTTCTTAATATTTTTCAATATCAAACTTAACACTTTGGTCTTGTCGGGGAATTTAAAAAATATCTCATTTTTATGTTAGAAATTTATATAAAAATTTATTAATTAAAACTTTACTTGTATCACCTGCTTCTGGCAATTTATTCTGATTTAAATGGGCGTTGCTTTTTGTACTTAATATAGATTTGATTTAATTTATTTAATTATTTTTATAAATTGTTATTAATTATGATATTATATAAAAATTTTTTATCTTTTTTAAATGTGCATGCAATTTGTAGATTTACATACACGGGACATACAATGTAAATGTAATTTCCTGTCTGGTAAATGCTATAATATTAAGGGTATTCACTTAAAATTGCAATGTTTTTTTTTTGTATTAATTTTATTAATTTAAATATTTTTCTCAGTTTTAAGCTTAAAACTAAAGATAATAATTATTTAGGTTATAAAATTATTTTATATGAAACAAAAAATACTGAAATGGGCGTGGTGGCTTACCATATTTAAAATAATCATATGTTTGACTAAGTTTTTATGCTTGGATATCATTTCAAACATCAGTTACTACTTTACTAGGTTTCATATAAAATTATTTTAAAAAAGTCTAATAAAAATGGGCGTGACTTAACAATTTTGAAATCATAATATGGCAATTCATAGCACTAAAACTATGTTTTTATGTTTATAAATCATTTCAATAATCATTTCATATACACAGAACTAGGCTATATCTCAAATTTCGCTGTAGGAAATATAAAAAAAAAATACGTTGCTCATTAGTTTTAAAATAGTCATATAGTAGCTTATATATATAAAAAATAAAAAAATTCCATATTTATACTTAAATCATTTTAATCATATTTTCACCCATAACTATGACTTATCTCAAACTTCATAGAAAAATGTTAAATGGACGTGGCTTACCAGTTTTAAAATAATCATATGGAAGCTTATATCATAGCATTCATACATTCATTCATCATTTCATCCATCATTAACCTGCATTTAAGTAAAACTTAGGCTTAGGTTTCGTACCACAGTACATAAAAACTCGGTTCGTGAGATGAATTTTGTTTTGTTCACTCGTTTTATGACTCGTATTAGTAAATTTTATTTTTTAATTCGTGAGCACGAATCATTTTTTTTTTTTGCTCAATATATTTTTTGCTCGATTCATGAGCAAAAATTTAAAATTTTAAAAAATGTTAAAATTAAAAAAAAATTTTTTAACAAAAATTTAATTTGAAAAACTCTTTTTAATTTCTTTTTTTTTGCAGAATATTTTTTTTTTAAATTTTAAATTTGTACTTAATTCTAAAATCATTATTATTTTTAATTTTTTTTAATTTTTATTTTTTAATTAAAAAAAAAAAATTGTAGTTAAAAGAAAAATAATTTTAAAATTAAGCACAAATTCAAATTTTACAAAATTTACGAGTTTTGTTCTTTAACTCGTGAGCATGAAATTTATACTGCAAACGAATTACAAATGAGCAAAAAAGAATCGAAAACGAGCAATTAATATCAATGCATGTTGTTTGTGTAAGATTAAATGCATAATATTAGTGCATTCGTATGTGTTTATTTTGTGTGCAGCGATCAATAAGAACTGCTAGTTTTCAACTCGCTTTGATGCCTTTCGACTCAGTTTGTATTCGGAATTTTATTTTTAAATTCTTTTTTTTTGATTCTCCTCACGAGCTGTATTTTAAATTCTCTTTAAATTCGGCTCTCAAGAAAAATCGTTCTTTACGAACGAATTCAATTCGAGCACTCTTCCCAATTTAGTTCCTAACAATTACCAAAGCTTTCTCATTTACAATAAAATAATTCACATCAAAAAAATCGCAAGAAAAAAGCAATTTTCGATAAACGTTTAAAAATATTATTATTTATTTATAATTTGATATAAAAGGGGCGTGGCAAATGTGAAATATTAAAATCTGAGATAGACTTTAACAACAGAGAATACCTGTTTTGTGGAAAAATTAATAATAACAACTCTTGTATATAAATTATATGTGATAATAGAAAAAAACTGAAGCCACGCCCACTTTAAGGGAATACATACAAATAAAATAGTTTGCAAATGTAAAGGGTGTCCCAAATTAAAGCAAATAAATTTTAATTTAAATAGAAAACACAGTTTCATAAAATACATACGAATTTTTATGGAATAACACATTGAGCAAATGGCCTCCACGGCCTTGCATGCATATACGCACACGTTTGTCTAAATTTTCTATAACCATTTTGCATAAATGTGGCTTAATTTTGTTTATGCAGCGTTGAATCTTCTCCTTTAATGCACGAGTGGTTATGGGCTTGTTGACATAGTCCCGTGCTTTCAAATAATCCCCTAAAAGGAATATAATGGTGTTAAATCATACACTCTAGGGGGTCAATTCTGATTACCGAAATGAGAGAGTACACGATCTGAAATGTCTCTTGCAGTAATTGAATTGTTTCACGAGCTACTCGTATATGGCATGTGATGCCGTCTTGTTGAAATCACTTATTAGCCATACCAATATCATCCAATTTCGGCAGAAAGAACAGTGTTATCATGTCGCCATAACCAGTAGCAGCCACTGCTTAACCAGCCTCATTTTCAAAAAGCTATGGTCCAATTATGCCTCCAGTCCAAAATTTACACCTAGCAGTGACACGTTGTTGATGCATTTGTTTTTCGACAATCACATGTGGGTTTTCAGAGCACCAATTTTGGTGATTAACAAAACCATCAAGGTGAAAATGTGCTTCATTGCTAAGGATGATTTTGCTCGAAAAATCAGCATCCATTTGTTCATGTTCAGTAATTCATTCAACGATCTCTCTTCGCTGTACATGATTTAAAGGCTTTAGTTGTTGTTTTAATTGAATTTTCTAAGCATGGAGACGCAGATTGTTTGTGAGTATACGCTGCAGAGAGCTTTTTGAAATTTGCAATTCTAGTCCACGACGCCGAATCGAGGCTTATAGATTGTCACCGACACTCTTACGCACTGCTTCGATATTGACATGTTTAGCGTCTTCAACGGATCCAATCTCCCTGAATTTTTCAATTAATGTCTTCACAATTAACAAAGTTAAAACACTATTCCGACTATATTTTGTCTAAAATTTTCCAACTGCGGCAGCCAAGCTTCCATTATTTTTGAAATATTGCTCAATAATGAAGACATGTTCTTCTATCGTGCAACGCTCCTGTTCTACTAATCCTAAACTGTCAGCTGTCGAATTATTTTTTTATGGTTGCCAACACTTTACTGCATATATGGCGACAAATTAAAATCTTGCGTTAATCTTGCGTTCAGAGACAATAATTTGATTATTACTTTTAAATTCGTTTTTTGCTGGGTGGGCCATTTAAAAGTTTATATTTAAAATGGTTTGAAATTTTGCCAAATTTATATTTTTGTTGTGAAGTACAATTGTTCCGGTTAGAAATGAAATATTGTTTCATTCATATGGCTGCCGCGTCTGGCCACACAGTACCTCATTTGATCGGACCAATTTTCGAGACCATTTTCGAGTGTATGTAGTCGTATCTCGACAATGGCATCACGAATGTTGGCCATCAAATGCTCAATTGTCTCTGGTTCGTCGGCATAACACTTGTCTTTAGAGGCGCCATTCATAAATAGTCCAACGGCGTCAAGTCGCAGCTCCTTGGCGGCCAACTGACGTCACCATTTCAGCTAATTAAACGGCCATCAAACGTTTGATGCAATAAATCGATTGTGGTATGAGATGTGTTGCATTCTGTTGAAATAAAACATCCTTCGCATCAATATCATGAAGATCGGGCACAAAAAAATCGGTTATCATGGTGCAATAGGTGTCTCAATTGATCGTAATAGTTGTTGCGTCCTCATTTTCAAAGATATATGGGCCAATGATGCCTCCACTTCACAAGCTGAACCAAACAGTCACTCGTAATGGGTGCACTGGTTTTAGTAAGACCACGTTTGTGTTTTCTAAACCCCAAATATGGCAATTTTGCTTATTGACGTACCCACCAAGATGAAAATGAGCTCGATCAGAAAAGATGATTTTAAATCATAATAAATTTCCAATATACCCTAACGTTGCTCAGGCACAAATCGCAGCATTTCGTTCACAGGAGATAATATAGGTTCTAAGTAACCGCTGGTTCAAATTTAAACCTAAAATTTAACGTCGCCTCCAAAAGACGAATGCATTAGAGAAGTTTTCAATAGTAGTAATACTGATAACCAGTTACTGGCTAATTTTATGAGGTGATAGCACTAGTAAATAATGAAAAAATAAAATGGCTTGTAGGCGGCTCTCTTATCTACCATACCACAACGCCACACTCAGCACAATTTCGTTTTTTGATCTTCTTATTTTTTTCAAATTTAATGGATATTTTATTTCATACGCAAATTTCTCATATATTTGGTTGCTCTATTTCATCCAAAAAACTCAACTAATCTTTTTTTATATTTAATTTCCAATTAAAACCAATACGTTAAAAAATATTTAATTGAATTTCACATTTTGTTCTGCTTCATTTTTTCTAATTAATACACAAATTTACTCATTTTACCAATTCATATGAAAGAAACTTAAGAAACCAAAAGAACAACATAATTTTTCACTAATTATGTTCGTAATTATCCATTAAAACTTCATTATCACGCATGGTCTTGCCACGATATTGTTCCTCCATGACAACAAATAATTGCTGTTCCTCATCACCGCCATTAGCTTCTTCATCATAATCATCGAATAGTCTATGCAAAGCATTGATACAGTGTCTTACAGAATCGGTTAACGATTGCCACATTTGTGAGAAACTTTCAGCGACTTCTTTTGCTTTTTCCGATATTTGATCACCTATATTGGAAGGTTGTTGCTGGGGGTATCGTTCAGGTATTACAGCATAATTATCATCATCATTATAATCTTCCGCGGCTCCAACATCTTCATGGTAGACATTAGCTTGGCGTACAAACGGTTTGTCTTCATTAGCAAAAGTATCACGTTTATGACGTAGTTTTATTAAAGATGCTGAAGCAAACGAAGGTTCTTTGAAAAGTTTAAGGGAATCCTAGGTGGTGGTAGTAGTGGCGGTGGCACACGTAGTATAGGGTTACAGTTAAAATGAATAGAAAAAGAAGAAAACTTTGTAAGAAAATAGAAAAGGCTTAGGAAATGTTAATAATATTTAATAATTAATACACCATTTTCCTAAAATATACAATACAATATGTCCTAAAGTAATACACCATATCCTACAGTATTTTCAAAAACTGTGAGCACAAAACTGTATATAATATTTTATAAAGAAATTACGAAAAAGTTCTTTTAAATGTCTGAGTACTCTTAATAAAAACATATCATGTTCAATGATAATAAAAATTTGAAGTTTCTTTAAGTGAAAATAAAAAAGTACTATTAACGCTAAAGTGGTCTCAATATTTTGAAAAGTAAAACAAAAACTATTTCCCAATATTCAATAAAAAATCCTCTTTCTGATTCTTTATTTTTCCCTAATTATTCAAATTAAAAGAAAATATGTACTTTTTAACATCGAAATCTTACCAAATTAAAGTACTTTTTTTGTACTTTTTTTAATATATATTTAATACTAAAATAGAAGCAAATAACTACTTTTTAACATTGAAAGTCCCAAGTTGAATTGCTTCTGTGGTACTTTTTTCAAAAAGGTATATTATATGTACATCAAAAAATTTTGAACCAAACTTTATAGTAAAAGTCCCTTTTAATATTCAAGCAGTGTTACTAAAAAAACCTTTTTGGGAAAACATGCTTTGTAACATTGATGTTGTTCCAAGCAAAAGTACTTTTATGGTACTATTTTCCTAAAATTTGTTTTTTAGATACATTAAAGTATTTAAATAGTAAATTAGAAAAAAACAAATATTAAAAATCTTAATGATCTTTTTTTAATTTTAGCAAAAGTACTTTTTGAACGAAAAAACAGTCTAAATTAGATAAATTTCAAAAAAAGTATTGCCAATAAGAGCTTTTATTTTTTTATAATAATATAAGCAGAGGCCCTTTTTAATATCCAAGCAGTGTTTATAGTAACATTTTACCTTTTTGGAAAACATACTTTTTAACATTGTAGTAAGAAGAAAAAAGTACATTTATGGTACTATTTCATTATATATTGAAAATGTATTAATAGTTAAAGTCGAAGATATCTAAATCAAAAAATTTATTGTTAAAAAAATATGATACTTAAAGATATTTATGCTAAAACATGTACCAACATTTTACTTAATTTCAAGATTTTGTTCCAAAAAAGTGCTTTTTTAATACTATTAATATTAAATGCAATTTTAAAAAGAATTTGACATATAAAATCTAAAAAAAAAATTAGCTAAAAAATTTTAACTTTTTATTAATATTTAGTAAAAATCAAAAGTACCAAAAAAGTACTATTTGATTAATCGCAATATTTGCAAATAAAGGAATGTTTTTTCTTGTAAAAAGAGCATTTGTTTTAAGAATAAATATGTATCACTATTTTACGGGTATATTTTTTGTACATTTGACGGAAAACATTACAAAAAGTACTATTTTTAGGTGTTTCCTATATATATTAGCAAAAAACAAACATTTGATTAAGTGAGAGCTCTTTATCGTTAAACGAAAGATGTTAAATGGCTTTAACTAAAAGCAAAGAGAAAATATTATATTGGTCAGTGGAAACTGAATTTTGCTTTAATTTGCATGGCTAATACAAGGATAAATATTTAAATTAATTTGCTGGCTATGAAAAGAAAAGAAAAATAGCCAAAAATGTACTTTTTTCATTTTATATATTAATTGTATATTTTTTTTCCAATTTTGTTTATATCTTGTTTTAAGAAAAAAAATCATTTCAACTTACCTTATGCCTATGTAAAGCTTTAGTCTCTATATCTACACAGAAATTAGCAAATAAAATCATTAATAGCAGCAACATTAAATAAAAAGTACTAAAACGTGCTTGTACTTTTGCTTTATTTCTGCCATAAATTTGTTTAACGGCCAAAGAATTCCGGTATTTGTGAAACATTATTTTTATGTTTTTTAAATATAGAAATTAAAATAGATATTAATTGACGTTTTCACAATTAATTTTTTAATATCAGTGTCAATAAAGTACTTTTTGTTACCTTTTTCTGAAATACCTCATTAACATTGTCAGTTATTTATTTGGAATTTTTGTTGTCTAGAAAACGTATTGCTTTATCAATAATAACTTTTTTTATTGTGTAATACGTTGTTTTATTTTATTTTGAGGAGCACAATGAGTTGACCAACAATAGAGACGTTTCAACTGATGCCAACTGGATTAGATTTCATTTTTTACAGCCATTTTATTTATATCTTAACGGGATGCCATAGCTCTTTTCCCTCTCTGTAACCATACAGAAGAGTTTAATTGTCGTCATTCCTTGTTTTATAACATTTTGATTGGCATGTTTTAACAATTTTGTACATTATTTTCCTATTTTAAATAATTATTATATTTACAGTTTTATTTACAGTTACATTTACGATTACCTAACTAAACAGTTATATTTACATTCTTATCCATTATACGAGTAAGTCTGTGTTACAGCCTTTTTGTAATATTTCTTTATGATTACAAATGCTGTTCTCTTGATAACCGTAATTGTGTGCATCCGTAACGGAAATGCTTATTACCTAACGTTATCAGTATTTGTTTATCCGTTACATTTCATCTTGACATTATTGTTGTATTTTCTAAACATTTCTGTTAGCAAATGCAGAAATGTTTCATTACTTTTTTATATATTTTATTAGTACTCATTTTCAAATTAATTTTTTTTTCCCGAAAATTTAAAATAAAAGCTTAGAATTTGCTAGCAATCGTTAGGGAGATAGAACTACATAAATATCGGGTGTTTTTTTTACAATTACACAAGTTTAAATCATAATAAAACAAAGAAATATATTTTTAGTGTCAAGGAAACGGGCTTTATTGGATAGAAAGTTTTATGACATTAATGTTTAAATATGATTTCGGCCAGCATATGCGGCCGTATGTCGCCAATAGCTTTTCGAATGTTGTTTCTAGTTTATCGACGTAGACAAGTGACTTTACATGAACCCAAAGGAAATAATCCAATAGGGTTAAATCACACGATTTTAATGAAAGTCACTGTTTCATCAAAAGTTTCTTAGAGTAAATCAATTTTAGCGCTCACTGTGTGGCATGTGAACAAGATTAATGCCAGCTAATTGAGGTACGAAAAAATTTCTAAACATATCCCTATATCGCCCACCATTGACAGTAACATTCTGACCACTTCAGCCCACAAAGCATACCAAATAGTAATTTACTGTGCGGGTAATGATGTTTCGATATAAGCTTGTGCTTATTAACGTACTATTCAATTCTTCATTGGAGAACAAAATTTTGAATTCTTAAGTTTGACGAGCAGCATCATTATTTTGATAAAAAAATATATTTACAATTCGCAAGTGTTGCTCTGATGTAAGTCTATCCATAATGTAATGTCAAACCAAATTAAACGAAAAGCAACTATCAGCTGTTAAGTCAGTTTTTCATATAAAGCAGTGTAGCCAACTCAAAGTTATAAGCCTCTAAAAAATACCCGATATTTGTTCTTTTATTAGCCATATAATTTCTGGTGAAAACGTACCCTAAAATGTTAGTATTTTATTTAAATTTATACAAAAAAAAAAACGTTTTTTTAATTGTAATTTAAAAATCTTGTGGAAAAAGTACCTTTTAGTACTATTCTTAACATTTACCTGCAATATATCTAGAAAACATTACAACATTGTACAGCTAAACCTGTTGAAATCTTTATTTCTTATAAAAAGTTGTTGTTTTAACCATATTTGATACTGCTCTAACAGAAATCGTTTCAAAAAGTACTTTTTTAATAAATATTTTTCCAAATCTCAAACGATATTCATGTATCATATAAATATTTTGTATTCTTCACCAACAATAATCTTTTTTCCCTCAAAAAACAACATCAACACAAGCTCTAGTCTTTTAATAGCAAACATTGAAATTATTATAACAGTACTTTCTAGGTACTATTGTTTTCTAATGAGTATTCTCAGTTTAATTCTATTACTAATGCTCTTAAAAATGTTTCTAAAAATGTACATTGTTGGTACTAAATCTTCGAGATAAGTAAAACGTTGGATCTCTTTTAACTCAAAATAATTTTTTTTAAACATGCACATACACAAAAGGCAATTTAACACCTTGTATGGGGGCATCTACTAGTACGTTTTCTGACGATTGGTACTTGAGCGAGAGTCACGGACTAAAGCATGATTATTTTGTATCTCTTTTAGAAAAAGAAGTAATAAGCTGGCGAACACATTTTTAGCTATTCTTTGTACAAAACTCCGAGCACCCGGTACAACACCGGCGCAAAATGTACCTGCATTCAATGTGATGAAAAGTACTCCTACTGCAAATTTTTCGTCTTGGAACACGAATCTATCTAATAATTGTTGGTACTCTTTCCTAGTATAATATACTTAAAACATTTTCTCTAAAGCTATTAAATCCTGCCAAGTACTTTTAATTTTAAAATGATAGTTTGAGAACCTTTTATATTAACGTTTTTGCTCACCAAAGAAGTACCCATGAAATAGAAGCTTGTTTTCGCAAAAATTACATTAAAGTACAGATCAAAATTACTTTTTAATTAAAGTTTATAAAAATTTAAGAAATAAAAATAATAAAGTTTTCGGTACTTTTTGCTACAAAGTACACAAAGAATACATTTTAGTAAACTAAAAGAATTCGCTTTGTCTACGCTTAGATTTATATAAGTACTTACATTGTACTTTTTTTAAAATAATTCTCACACAAATTGAAAGTTTTAAGAAGTTGTGATTTTGGTACTTTTTAATATGTTGGCAAAAAGTACAATTTGAAAAAAAACACTTTATTAATATAAAATAATTTAATAGATTTTACTTAAAAACTAAATAAAAAAACTTATCCTGGACAGTTAAACAAAAATTGTGATATTGGTACTTTTTAAAAAATTTTTGGTACCAAAAAATTACTGTTTGGAAGAAACTTTCACATTTATTAAATTCTACTCTAAAACTAAATGCTACATTCTTTATGTTAAAATTTTTTTCAAAATTGTGGTTTTGGTACCTTTTAAAAATATTTGGGTATCGCAAACAAATACTATTTTAACTGAACTGGTGATACAATTTACAAATTTAATAAACTTTATTTAATTTAAATTTCAAAGTTTATAAAATTTGTGATTTTAGAGTACTTTTTTGGAAACGTACTTTGTTTGGGAAACGTACTTTTTTGGGAAAAGTACTTTTCTTTTTTCATAAACCATGAATATATAAAAATCTGAATTTGTAATAGTTTTAAATACTTTCAAATGTAATTTTAGTATTTAAAAAGTACTTTTGACTTTAAAACTAAATGAAAACCTTATGTTGAACAGTTAAACAAAAATTGTAATGTTAATTACAAATTTTTTGGTACCTTAAATGTGCCGTTTGTAAAAATTGTGATTTTGGTAACTTTTGGAAATAATTGGGTATCGCACCAAAATACTATTTTAACTGAACTGGTGATAAAATGTACTAATTTACTAAAATTTTCTTAATTTAAATTTAAAAGTTCATAAAACTTGTGATCTTGGAGTATTTTTTGAGAAGAGTACTTTTTACATAAACCATTCAAAATTTTATATATATTTTCAAATGTACTTTTAATACTTAGGAGGTACTATTTACAGGTTATATGCATTTTATTAATTTTATTCACTTTTATACAACAAAAAATTGCTTTCATAGTACTTTAAGACCTTTAAAACTCAATTTTGCGCCTTAAACCTCTTCATCATTTGCCGTTGCACCTCCACCACCACCACTAAACTGTTGTTTTAGCCGTTGTGCCATTTCATTCATGGAATTCATGAAGCCCTGAAATATGTTGCTTAACTTTTCGGCAAACTGTTGAACATGCTGGGCGAAACTATTGCCAGCATCCGTCATATTAGCATTTAAATCATCCACTTCAGTTTGGCGTTTGCGGCGTCGCTCTGATGGCTGTTGCACTTCACTCTCGTCATCACCGTTTGAGGAAAAATATTTCTTTTTATTTTTACGTGCATTTTGTCGTGCTTTTTTGGCACGTTTTGCACGATTATAGGCCCTTCGACGAGCTTCTGCTACATCAATGTCATCGCCACCCGTACTACCACTGCCACCAGTAGCACCACCACCGCCGGTATGACAAGGTGCATTCGTATCTAAATCCAAAGCTCTTTTACGTCTTCTCTCTTCCGATGAATCGTCATCATTGTTTCTCATGGCACCACCTGCGCCAATCTGGGTTTCAGAATTGCCTTTGGCAAATGGCGATTCAAAGCCCATATTCTTACTTATTAGAGCACCATTGCTAAATGTTTCAGCCATATTGCCAATTACCATTAAGCCACTTTTCGGCACATCCTCAAAGACATTGGTATCCTGTATCATTAGTAACCATAAGCATTTTTACAATTTCAAATAATATTTTCATTTCTCTATTACCTGAGGTTTGGCCTTGGCGCTTAAGGAAAATATGTTAAGTAAAGCCCATAAAATGGCCGGGAGATATAAAAGCATTATGATTGGTTTGCTTTTTCGCTCTTCAAAGATTAGAAATTCTATCTTTTTATTTATTTAATTAAAATTTATTTGCTTGCCGTTTAGCTGTTTCGGCATTAATTTATTCATATATTAGCAGCAACCAACTGCTGTAAAATTTATTTGTTGAACATTTTTTATTTGTCCCTTAATTTTTTTATTTATTTTTTTAAATTTTTATTTAAAATAAAATTTCATGTGCAATTTTTATAATTTTTTCCATTCTTTAAATAATTTAGTTATTGCATGTGCATATGCTGCTTTATAAACCCATTTTTCCATTGTTTTTGTCAACTGTTCTGTACACTGATTAAATCATTTTGTAAAAAAACCTGTTGACTTTTTTTAATTAGAATTTTTATTTATTTGTTAATAATGAAACGTGCAGCAAAAATTATAAATTTTTTTTTTCAATAATTGTTATAATTAAAGAATATTTATTATTTGAAAATTATAGGTTGTTGGGTTCAATAACATAATTTAATAGCATATTCACACGAAATGATTTTGTTCGTTAGTCACTCTCTCATTCATAATCTAACCCCTAATCATGAGCCAAACTACATAAATCTCCATACAAAATTTTGAGAGAGAATATTATTGTAAGAAATTCCATTTCTATTTATTACCCTGTTTATTACTTCAAGATCAGTGTCATCGCCAATTTTTATAAAACTTTGATCAAAAGAGTTTAGCATATTTTTTAGCTCTAAATCAAAATGTTTTTATTATAGATTTAACATCGCAAACTTATTAAAGTGACCTCCCTAAAGTATGCCGTCAAGCACAAAAAATAACCAAAAAACGTAAACGACAAAAACAGTGGCCGTTCGCTGCATTGATTCCATTTGCTAACAGCTAAAATAATGCCGCTAATAAGCGATAATCCAAAGTACTACCAAACAAAAAGCGAAGGCCCATGCGAACATAGCAGGGTTGAAAAAAATTTGTGCAATTGTACTTTTTTGGTACAATTTTCTCTTTCTTTGTGCTCTTACTTAAAATTAAGAAATTAAAAATAATTAAAAAAAAATATTTTTGGTACAATTGTGATTGAAAAAGTACAATTTTGTGAGCTTCTGAGTACAATTCTGATGTTCTCATTTCGCATCTTTGGAACATAGCATTACCCTAATATGCTCTCTTACTTTTATCGATGTTTTTGTTATCGTCAGCCGTTAAACACAAAACTTAGTTACTATGATTTCATCATACATTTAACACTGCAAATTTATTAAATTGACTTCCCGAAAGTATGCAAAGAAAACTGAGAAATAATTTTGTTTACTCAGTTTGTTTATGAACAAGTGAATTTGTGTAATTTAATTAAACAGCGAACAAAGTAATTCAAAATATAGTGTGAATCTGTTATAATGCTAATAACAGAACGAATAATGACGAATTGGGACATTTTAACAAAGTAATCTTAACACATTCGGTCTGACTCAGCTACACATATGATAACCTAAGTTATAATGTCCAGAAGTTACATTCACTGTCTGTAATGTCTGGTTTTTGAGTGAGAACAGTGCAAAAGTGAGAGTTGAGAGTCACGCTGAGTTAAATATGACTCTTAACTCATCCAACGGTTAAAAAAACTAATTTTTTAAAATTTTTTTTTCATTTTTAATTAAAATATTTTTAAATCGCATCTATTAATATACGATTTTTTACTGATTTTTTACTATTAAGCATTACTTATCAATACGAAAATCTTTTAAAAATTTGATTCAAATTGGTTATCTATTAAGACCTGGTTAATCTCGTCCAGATGGTGTGTACCAGCACCGGTTCTTAAGAAGTACTTTTAATGCTTACGCGCGTATTAGGAAACCATTTCAATGTTGAAATGTCACACGAGTTTGTTTATTAATTCATCAAAGTAATGCGCAAATGTGATTATCATTTTTTTTAGAATTTAATAACTTTCTGAGCGGAAGTAAGCCTGGTTTTCACAGAAGTGGAATAAAATTCAATTTATTGCTTTGCTTCCAGTACTCATAGTTTTAGGGATGCTTCCTTATATCGATAGCTTAGTAGATACATACAAGTTTAATCGGTGAACTTTTTTTGCTATATCGATAACAGCTAGTAAGACAAGTTAAGCAGCAATTCAAAGGTATTGGCTCTGTTATGACTTCTTCTTCTCTGATATTTCTTAACGAATTCTTCTTATTTACGTTTTACGCTATCTATGCTTTACTAGATGATAGCAATATTCTTCATTGATTAGCAACTGCTCGTACAGCGAGTCTGTAATGGTCTAAACTAAACTACGGGACAGCATATGTAGATCCAAAACCCTAATGCAAAACACCGCTTACTCTTATTCTCAACCTAATCAATGATTGGGAAATTATCACATGCTTGGAACATTGAAACGTTCAAAGAAGTTTTAGACACGTTAAGACAGTGATCAGTCCTCAATTTGAGCGAGACTCGAATGTTCTAAAGTATGGCAGAACGTACTTAAAACTCTTGACAGGTTTTCTTACAGCCCCTTGTATACTGAGAGCGTCGCTGAAGATATTGGCAATCATGTATGCAGACAATGCTTACAGGCATCAGAGTGAGCAGAACACACATTATGTGAATGTATGATTCTCAATAGATTTAGATGGAAATATCTTATCTACTACTAGAGTTTCAAGTCTGCTGAGGTTCATCAGAAAGGCAAAATAACTGATAAGCAAACTGTAAATTGGCAACAGCACAAGAATCGCAGTGTTCTGCAACTATATCCGGTGTCTAAATGACAATGAATTTAACTATGAATGAGGGCTTAAGATTGTTTTTTTTTTTTTTGTAATATTCAGCCCTATTCTGTGTTTCGAATAAGTCTCCTCATTCAGTTACGTTTCGATCAATAATCGGTATTCCGAAAAAAAAAACACATGCACGTATGAAATGGAATTAGAAAATTAAGCAAATTTTTATATAGTGCATACGCAAAGGGATTCAATGGGAAAACGCACATTTTTTGTTTGCAAACGGAAAAGCGTAAATTTATATTTTTTTATACTTTAATTTCTTATTTAATAAAAATAAATAGTATAATACAAAAACTTAGCCAAATAATACATTTTGGACTAAAAAAACTAAAATCGAAAGACTTCCCGTCACAACTATGGCAACTTTGAAAAACGTAGCTACGATCGTAATGCAGAATGCATACAGTAGAAAGAAACTGAACAGAATCGAAACTCAAAATACCAATTTCGCCAAACCGAAAAATATCGATTCGAATCGAAACGCAGCATAGGGGTGATTAAGATGGAAAATTCATTTTGTAATCTGTGATTTTCGCTAGAACAATCACAGTTTTTATGTGTCGAAAAAGCATCGGAGTGATTCGATTTTTTGAAACGGTGCCGTAAATGCTTCATGCCATTTGAACTTCTTCTAAACTTATATATGGTACATAGCTTTAAAAAACGCTTATTAATGACATAGCCTGCCGCCAGTTCAATTAATTATTTGCTGACAATGGCAAAATTTTAAGTAATAGTTGTATTTCTCCAAGAAGACAAATTTCCTGAAAGCATTACAGGCAAAAATCGTTCTTTTAGCCGCACTATGGTAATCTTCTCACAAAAGTGCTTTCTCTCAATTAATTATGGTTGCTAAAGTTATAGACGCATATGTATATAATTTATTTAAATAAAGTTGAGCTCTGACGTTTAAGGGTATCCAAAGCCAAGAACCTATTATTACCTTGAATAGCCAGTTTCTTTTATCTGATTAATAAGTGAAATTACTTTAAACTTATAACTGATTAATAATGTGGAACTCAATATTGATTGGCTTTGCCTTTAATGATATTTGTTGACAATTTCTAAATAATTTTTTTTAGTCTATTTTCTTTGCTTCAAAAATCATATTGATTTACTTTTCCATAAATTATTAAAAAGAAAAAGAAAAATTATTTTTTTAAGAAATCAAAAAAAAAACGACTATAAAAATAAAAAATAAAAAAAAGTGAAACAAAATTCATTGTTAAGATCTAAACAAATATTAGCCTATTGCAATGGATACGGTAAACGCACTTAAGCCTTGTTACGCAGTGGTGAGCAACAATAACTTAAGTGCCACAACAACAGAATTTTTCTGAAGTGATTTATCTCTGTAACTACTTTTCTTTTTTTTCCCCCTTTCTCCTTACAGTATACGCCTTTGGGAGCTGGAGCTAGTTCACCATACTATCAGAGTCAACAGCAGCCTTACAATAGCGCCGCTTTTGCCCAACAACCTCAGTATGCTACAGCTGGTGCTGCCAACTCACAAATTCCTACATATCAACAGGCAGCCAGTCAATATGCTCAAACCTTGCAGCAATATCATGCTTTAACACAACAGCCACAGCAACAGCAACAACAACAACAGCAACAATTACCACCTCAGGTGGCTGCACAACAACAATACGCTGATCAATTAAGAAACTACTACGTTCAACAACAACAACAGCACCAACAACAATTGTATGCCCACCAAAAGCAACAGGAACAACTATTGAAACAACTGTACAACCAACCAAATTTAGCCGCTGGACAAACCACTACTAGCAGCTCTCCATCCCAACAGGCCAATCAATATATGACCGCCGAACAATATGCCCACTATTTAAGTAACCAACAACAACAGCAACAACAATATTTCTCATCACCCACTGAGGCTACCCATTCCTCTAGTGCCTACTCTGGCACCACCACAAATGCTTCTCCTACCGGCTCTTCTGCTGCTACTACATCACGCAATGGCTTACAATACTCTTCCGCCGATCAAGCGTCGCATGTTAAATTCCAAAGTAACAATTTGTCCTATAATTACTAAGCTTGGCGAGACAAGAGGACGGCGTATCTTGTGCTAGAAAATTGTTTTTCTTGATCGTCTCAAATTGAGCTCGTAATCACTCGTATTTTAAGTTTTTTTTATATATTATTTTTCAAAATTATTTTCTTTTTCTTTTATTTATAAATTCTTTTTTTAAATTTAGATTTAAATGTTCTGTCAATCAGAGAACTAGAAATTAGTTAGTTTTTCGGTAATTGTTCTGGCTGGAAAATTGAGAATAAAAATTAATCAACGAACTGTTGCAAGTTTTCATTGTAAAAAAAAAAAATATATTTTTATTCGCCGTCCTGAGTTAGTAGAGAAAAAAATCTTAAGGGTAATCTCACTTTTGAAATCATGTCTACATTTAAATATTTAACACTGTAAAGAAAAAGATGATTTCAGAACATATTCACGGATTTCATGCACAATTTAAAATTGATGTCGCGAGTGAAATACCACAAAATGCTAAGGAAGTCCAGAGGGAACAAAACGCATACAAATTGAAGCCAAATTTTAGTCTTTTTTGTCGTTTTGGCCGTAAGGATGCCTTTATTTTTCGCTTTTGAAATATTGCCAAAAAGAAAAGACCTCTTTTTATTGACCTATTGATATGCCCTTCTTCTATTGTGCAGCTTTGCTTTGGCTACAAACTAAAATAGGTTTTTAAATTGAATTTCTAAGCATTGTCATCATATGGTAGTTTTTTGTGTAAAGTGTTTGTTGTTAAAACATTTTGCTTTATATCGAGCCGTAACCGCCAAAAAAGCTTAACCAACATTATTTACAATTTTCGTTTTATTAAACACATAAATGAATTCATTGACAACATCTACGTCATCTCTTAAAATGTTATTGTCATAAAAAGTACCGTTACAAATTTGTAGCAAAAACAATTTTAGCTTAAGTGCACAATATTTGATTGTTAACAGTTTTAAAGACAGCAGTTTGTTGGATAAGCTAAACAGAAAAGAAAACATTTTATAAAGAGTGTTCAAAGGCATGGCGTAAAGTTATTCATCAAATAAGCTTGACAGAAATTATCGTTTGTGAAATGCTTCCCTATTAAACTGTTACAAAAAGGTGGTGTACAACGTATTAGTTCATATTCGAGCCCATTGGACATATAAAAGAATTACCTAATGCTGTGGGTCTTTGCTTTGGCTACAAACAAAGCGTTTGTTGTTAAAACATTTTGCTTTATATCGAGCCGTAACCGCTAAAAAAGCTTAACCAACATAATTTGCAATTTTCGTTTTATTAAACACATAAATGAATTCATTAACAACATCTACGTCATCTCTTAAAATGTCATTGTCATAAAAAGTACCGTTACAAATTTGTAGCAAAAACAATTTTAGCTTAAGTGCACAATATTTGATTGTTAACAGTTTTAAAGACAGCAGTTTGTTGGTTAAGCTAAACAGAAAAGAAAACATTTTATAAAGAGTGTTCAAAGGCATGGCGTAAAGTTATTCATCAAATAAGCTTGAGAGAAATTATCGTTTGTGAAATGCTTCCCTATTAAACTGCTACAAAAATAGGATGGTGTACAACGTATTAGTTCATATTCGAGCCCATTGGACATATAAAAGAATTACCTAATGCTCTGGGTCTAGAAAAATAACTCGTAAAATAGACTCCTTTATTTAAAGAGCCTTAGTTGCAGAGTTTTCCACAATATTTGGTACTGACCTTTCCTTTTAAACAATTAAAAGAAAGAAACATGAAAAAGGTACACGTATCAAAAAAAAAAAAACTTGAAGTTCGGAAATTTATTTTTCTTGGGCATATCTCTTTGGAAAAAATTTCCTCTGGAGTGACGAATCCAAATTATTTCGATTTGTATCTGATGGGAAATGTTATATATGGCGTTCTTCAGGCATGGAACACAACCTCAGGTACACGTCCATGACAGTAGGGGCATGGTTCCGGAAATGTGATGGCTTGAATCACATTTTCAGGGTATGGTGTTTGTCCTATAGTCAAAATAGATACGCTTGGAAATAAACACTTTTGAATACAATAATTCTGTTTGCAGAGGAAAACATGCCAATTATATCGCATTTTTGTATAATAGTTATCCAAAGCAAATTTCACGTACAATGGAGAATCGAAATTTTTAATCGGCCAACTTAATCACCAGATCTTAGTTCTGTAGCGAACCTATGGAATAATGTAGAGCAACACATTATTATTGTTAAACCTAGAAATTTTATTGATTTATGGACAGAAATTAGCAAAAAATGCTAAGCCATACCAAAGGAACTTAGTTCTAAATAAAATAAATAAGTAGTTTTAATTTTTTTTTTTCATTTGTGCTAAATTACTGTCCCGTCGTTTTCAGGGTTTTGCTCTATTTTAACACAAAGTAAGTACACATAGATAATGTGCTAACCCAATGTCCATATATAGACCTGGATAATATACATTTAATTCTTTAAAAAAAATTTTTTAGCTTAACTGACACAGATGTCATTAGAGTGACAGCAAAAAAAGCTTAAGTGACAAGAATTACCGTTATTATACTCAAATGTGAGCAGTATTAGCTGTATTATGTATATCGGGTAAATTTCATGGTAACAACTGAAGAAAAACCAAAGATATTGAAAAAAGCCTCCTGTTGGTTGAGCTATTTTGGCGGTTACGGTTCGATATGTTACAAGTGTCTTAAACGAGAGATAATGGCCTTTATTGTGGGAAAAATTTCACGCGAAATCTGTACCCTTTTCACGAAATCCTCATCAATAATTTTAAATTGTTTTTGGCTTTGTGTACTATTTTGTAAAATTATTCACTTCTTTTTGTTCATGGAAAAAAATTCACGTAAAAATTTCGTTCGGCCTGATTTTCCAGAACCTATCTAGGCCGTATAAAGAGGTATGAGTTAACCTGCAAGCATGTCATCGATTCACTTTCTTTGAATAACTATTAAAAACGGATTCAAAGTAGATCGCTTCAAAAGACTAGAAGTTTTTCTGATACGCGACTCGGACATTGGCTCAGAAATGTGGAAAAGATATAGGCAGTGATTTCATATGTTTTTATTTTGATAAATTTGTTAATTCATTGTCTTTTTTGAAAATGGACCGAATGAATTTGTGCTTCCAATACGTAAATTTTAATTATTTTTGTTGTAAATAATCTACGAAAACCTTTAAATTAAAAAACCCACCCTGGTTTTATTGGGTTATCCAGTGGGTTGCCACCCCTGGTAAAAACGCACATGAAACTAAAAATTGTGGAAAAAATTAGATGAAGAATGTGTTTGCTTGAAGAATTCACCAAGATTCTTCAATGATACTTCAAGGGCGTATAAAGGGTCCGCCAAATAATTTTTTTTTTTTTTTTTTTTGAAAATGTTATAAAAAAAAACTACTGAATATTTTCTCAAATTTCTTTTTTTATTTGAAAGTACAATCCTTTCGGTAAATAATGGAAAATAATATCATTTGAATGGCTGCCGCGGCTGACCATGCAGTAGCCTACACGATCAGTCCAATTTTTAAGCACATTATCGATTGTGTGCTGCTGTATTTCACCAATGGCTTCACGAATATTGTCCGTTAAAGCGTCAATTGTTTCTGGCTTGTTGACGTAACACTTATCTTTGACGGCACCCCACAAATAATAGTCCAACGGTGTCAAATCGCAGCTCCGAGGCAGCGGCTGATAATGCGATCTTCAAAAACAGGGCGCAAAACATTGGGTGTAACTTCGGCTGTGTGGCACGTAGCGCCATCCTGTTGAAACCAAATGTTGCCAATATCCTCCTCTTCAATTTTTGTGAACAAAAATTCGTTCAACATGGCCCGATAACGATCGCCATTGACTCCTTGCTCATTTTCGAAAGAAATGGCCCAATTATGCCTCTGGACCAAAATCCGCACTCGTCTTGGATGTATCGGCTTTTCAATGTATGCGTGCGGGTTTTCTGTGCCCCAAATGCGACAATTTTGCTTGTTTACATACCCGCCAAGACCAAGATATATTTCATTTGAAATTATGATTTTTTTGGCAAAATCGGCATCTTCTGTAAGTCGATCGATCAAAGTTATGTCGCAATATTTCCCAGCATTGTTCAAGCATATAAACCACCATATCGTTAAGCGGAAGGATAAAACTAATTATCTGTCAAATCAGACATGAGCTAAGGGTTACCATTCATGAAATAAGCACTAGTTGAAAAAAAAACGTTAGATGGCGAACCCATTATATATCATTTAAAAGGGCTATATCTCTTGTTTCCAAATCCGAAAAAAACTTAAAATCAGTTAATATTCAGCAACGTTACTAGCTTATAAGTATATGAAGGTCCGAAAAACCGGTTTTTTACCCATAACTCGAGATATTGGAGGTGTTTCGAAAATTTCAAAAACAGATTCTTGTTCTGCTCGACAGCGCTTATCAGAAAAGTAGTATCACTTGCCAGGTATTTTTTTGTTGCACCGTGTTAGTAATAGTGAATTGGGAAAGCCTATTGATAAAAAATAACATAAAAACTAGCCATAGCTTTAAAAGTTGTTTTTTATTTTATCACTTAGTGCTTTAAGTTTTACGTTGAACTAGAATTCAACTCGTTCGACTATTGTTTTGTATTCTGTGTGTCTTATATATACATTAAGTTGTCTTTACAAAAGCAGTTTTCATAAAAAAGAATAGAATATTTCAAGCAGGGCGAAAAATCATGTTATAAATTGGCTCAATCAAGAGCAGAGATAGGCAAGCATCATCACTACTACATATGTATTGCAATTGTGTTTTACAATTCAATGAATTTTAAAATTTTCCATGAAACATACATACATACATACATGACGAATGAATTTCCATATCATTCATGGCAACAAAGCAAATAACGTCAGCATAATTAGATTAATGCGATAACAGTGTGACTGTTAATTATTAGAACGAAATGTTAATTTTAGTTGTAGTTGTTGTTTTTTTTACATATTATAAGAGTGGAGATATTTGTTATAAAATTCTAAACAACTGGTGCGTTAGATGGTCAACAAATACTCATACCTCAAATGATTGCTAGGTCCACCGATAATGTAGCCTTGGTCTGTGTAAAACAGAACCTCAAAAAATCTATTCCTAGCTGTGAAAAAATTCTCGATCTTTCGTTTAAGTACATACGGTGAGTTTTTCATTATATTTTTGGTCTACATCTGTACAAGATCCAATTGAATCCAGAAGTTTTATGTTATTGGCAATAGACAATATCCATCACCCGCTTGATAAGCTGCGGAACGATGAATAGGGTTAATAATTTGATCAAAAATGCATTTTGGCAATTATGTATTCCTTTATATGAATAGCTTAGTTTATAAGCTAAATACGACACTGATATGCCTCTAACAATGCATCCGAAAAAAAATGTTCCGTTAAGATTTTAGCTTGGCGGCATCATTAATCTGTACTTTTTTGAGAACGACTTGGATAAGGCCATTACCATCAACGGTGAGTGCAACAGAAGTCAAATAATATATTTTTTTCAATCGGAATTAAGGATACATCTCGTATCTCCTTCAGCTCTTAATATATGTTGTTGCTTGTTTATTGTCTGTTACTTGCTTTCTTTGCTACTTAATTATTGTTGTTGCCGTGTTATTTTTATTTACTTTATCTCTGCTAATGTTTGTTGTTACAGATTTGGTTATTTGTAAACAGCACATAGAGTTTTTCTTGCAGCGATGTAACAATACGTTAATTTCGCGCAAGGTCGTCGATATTATTTAAATTTTTAAATATTTCAAAATGGGTTGTTTTCAAAAATAGTCTCTTTAATCACCTGTTACACTGTAGATTATTTATGTTTGTATAGAAGATATGCATTTCATTGTCACTCTGAATGCAATTTCTTTTTTTTTAGTAGTACAAGTAATAAAATGAATAAATGACTGAATACTAATAAACACGAACACACATGGCAAATATTTGTTTTTATTTATTTTTGCATTTTATATTTGAGCATGAATTTGCTTATAGTTTGCACAAATGCACTCAGTCTTCTTTGTTCACCATACTCTCATACAATATCAGATTTGTGCAATGTGCAGATACAATGCCATCAACAATGCGAAGGACAAAATGTAAATTGAAAGTAATACTAAAAAGGAAATCCGATTCTTAAAATTAATGAAAAAGGTTAAGTTATCATATATAACAAGGATTTCTGGGTATGAAATGGTTAGAACCGAATAACTTATAAGAAGAATAAAATGATACATAGCAAACCTATTTTATATACTATTGAATTAAAAAACAAAAAACAAAAAAAAAACAGAATTAATTAAGTACGAAAAACAAATGCTGTATTCAGTATGAAAACGCTGTTTATTCCTAGAAATACAAAATTTTCCGGTTATAAATTTCATCTGAATTTGTTGGATTCTTTTTATACTCGCAAGTATTTACACACGTTTTTCCATACGCCTGATGACGCAAATATTTATTTCACAATTTAACTGCTGCATCAATGCATCGGATACAATGGATGTTATAAAAATAATAACAATGGCAGCAGATAACTCTTATCATATCTGTAAAATATTTTTGTTCAATTTAAATACATCCATACGTGCTTGCATATGGAAAAAATAATTTGTTTTTCGCTTTCAAAAAACACCTACACAATGGTTCTCTAACAGCAAACGAAATCATCATGCATTGCCAACACTTGTTGGCGTTTCAAAAAAATAAAATCAATTTTATATGCATATCCTGTTGGAAAAGCAAATCATAATTATTTATATTTTTTCTTTTTCGAATTATATATTTTAACTAAATTATGTACTTAAATCTGGGCAGAGGTGAAAGGCAATTATTCTAGAATACCCTGGCGTATGATTAATATTTCATTTGGTTTTTTAATCATTATACGCCATGAAAACATCAAAGCGTATACTGTAAAGCTGGGATCACACGATTGCCTCAAATACACCAATCTGATACAATTTGTATTGTGACAAATTAGCGCACAATAATAAAATTGTCCCAATTAAAAGTTCTGTATTCACACGGTTGTTTTATTTTATACAAAATTTATTGTTACAAGATGGCACGAAACGATGTAATAATAATTGCCCAACGCTGTCACACGATTGTTCCAGTTTACGGCAACTCTGTGAAATAGCTGTTGTATGAAATTTAATTAATTTATTAAATAAGGAAATAGCCTACTCTTTATTTATATTGAGCTCATTTAGTGAACAAATAAATAAAGCAAACACACAAAATAAGAAAAGAAGTATGTGTGGGACAGAGATTGGTTTATAAGAATGGCCATTGATGGTGCATATGAGAAAATATGTGAATAAATTTAAAAAAAATAATAATTCACTAAAATATTTATTTATTTGAATTGTAGTATAATTACAAATTATATTCAATACTCCAAAGTAAATATGATTTATACTCTAAAAAAATATAAAAATAGCTTCGGCTTTGATTATAGTCTGCCCGCTTGATAAAAGAGAAAGAAATGGTAGAAGTTTGTGCTGCAATTTACATATAAATCATTAAAAATGCATATTTTAAGGGATGACAATTATAAATACCTTAGAAACAGGTTTTTTTCAGAAAGAAATCAATTAAAAAATAAAAAAAGGTGGATATTGTCTCCTTTAATTGCTGCACAATTGGTGTAAATTCGGCATTTACTTGGAACATGATTGTCTTTAAAGCTTTCACACGATTGTAGCACCAGAATTGCATTTGATTGGGATAAATAAATAAAACAATAATATTGTGAGTTGCCGTATGAGCCAATAGATTGTACAATTACATGATTGGCATATAAAGTAGACTAATTATTGGTGTATTACGACAATCGTGTGATCCTACCTTAACACAAGGAAAAATCTAACAATATTTATTCTGAAATATTCGAAAGATAAAAATCGAAATTAAAAATAAATAACTATTTGGTGTGAATAGTCAGTTAGTGAATAGTGAGAGTGAATGGTGTACATTATTGACTCATATCAATAACGAAATAACATCAGATGTTCTTGAAAAGTCGTCAAACGAAAGTAGAAACGAACCGCTATGTACCAGCTTATCGTCAGACATCATGAATCAGGCTCTGGCTTAAATATTAGACTGGTATCATGGTGAGGAATTATTTATGAATCCCAGCAAGGGGATCACAGTGTCTTTTACCAATAGATTAAAGCTGAATGTTAGTGTAATTACTATTGGAAAGACACTCATTGAATATTCCAATCGGATCAAATCTCTAAGTGTTGTCCGAAATCGGAGTCTACACTGGAACTTCTAGTTTAGTCCGATATTTGGAAAGGGCCGTGTGTGCCTGCCGTAGCCGTTTCAATAGGATAGGTGGAGTCTAGACTTTGGATGCTTTATTGAATGTTAACTATAACTATGTGACCGATCATTACATATAAAGGGTGGGCAAATTTAAGTTTAGGAAGTAAATTGGCTTAAAAACATATTTTTTTTTTTTGACAAATTCAGCTTTATTCACGCCACTATAAAATAGAAATATGGGAATTAATAACGGAATATGATGTCGGGAAAATGTCCACATCTAGCACGTCGGCAGACGTCCGCTCTTTTCACAAAACTTTGAACCACATTTTGCAACAAGGTTTCGCTTATCTCGTCAATGCAGCGCCGAATTACATCTTTCAGAGTGTCAGTTGTCAAATGGCCCCAGAGAAAATAACCCAGCGGCGTTAAGTTACAAGACCGAGGTGGCCAATTGACATCGCCAAATCGAGAATTATGCGACCGGGAAATTTCTCGTGCAATAACTGAATTGTTTAGCTGGCTGTGTAGCTTTTGGCGCTGTCCTGCTGTAACCAAAGGTCACAGATGTTAACATTAGGCAATTGTGGCCACAAAAAATTGGTTGTCATAGTTTTGTAGCGCAGAGAAATCACGATGATAGCGTTTCCTTGTTTATTTTGGAAAACAAACCAGCCGGTGAGCCCGCCTAACCACAAACCGCACCATACGGTCACTTTGGATGTAATAGTTTGTCGAGATATGTTTGTTTATTTTGTGCGGCCCATATGCGAAAACTTTGTTTGTTTCAATAGGATAGCCGCCTAATTGAAAATGGCCTCATCATTTTGCTGCAAAAGTGGTTAAAATTTTGTGAAAAGAGCAGACGTCTGCCGACGTGCTAGTGGTGGACATTTGCCTGACATCATATTCCATTATTAATTCTCATATTTTCATTTTATTACATTGGTATGAAAAAACTGAATTTGTAAAAAAATATGTGTTTTTAAGCCAATTTACTTCCTAACCTCAAATTTGCCCACCCCTTACGACCCTTATTTGGTCGCTAAAAGACAATTACGCAGTTGTCAGAAACAGGCTTATTTGGCTTTGACTAGAGCCTGCGGCCATTAAGGCCATAATATGGCCATTCTCCTGTACATCTTTGTTAAGAAGTTTGCTATGAGCACTGTTTTGCAGATGCCAATTGCGTCAGGTCTATAACCGAGGAACATTAGTCACATGAGTGTTTTATCGAGTAATTTTTTAAGAGCTTTCGGATTTGATTTAAAAAATAAAATTTAGAAAAAATGTATGAAATCTTTATTTGCGTCTATAGAACGATCCATATAAAATTCAATGTTTAAAGATGGTTTTATTTAAATGTTGACCACGGCTACGCCTCAAATGGTTCAAACGCCGGGTTCAATTTTGGCATACTCTCTTCAACATAATGGCAGGTATTCCATGTATAAATTCTTCAATATTGGCTTCCAGTACGTCAACCGTTGAGGGTTTGTCCCTATAGACATGAGTCATAGAATAGCGCCACAAAAAATAGTCTAAAGGCGTTAAATAACACGATCTAGGCGGCCCCAAATGTGAAATAAGCTGTTTGCCAAACTCGCCTCTTAATTTGGCCATTATTTTGCGTGCTGTGTGGTATGTGGTACCGTCTGGTGGAAACTGCATGTCAGCCAAGACCAGCTCCCCTATTTTGGGCAAATAAAAATTGTAACCATCACACCGTAGCGCTGCCCATTCACATTAATGTTCCTCTCTTCGTCATCCTTGAAAAAGTATGGTCCAATGATGCCACCAGCCCATTATCTATACCAAACAGAGAATTTTTCAAGATGCATTGGCAGTTTTTGCAATGCTTCTGGCTGCTCTTCACACCAAATACGGCAATTTTGCCTGTTCACGTGCCCATTCAATCTGAAATGAGCTTCGTCGTTGAACACAATTTTCCGATAAAAAAGTATAAATTTTGATGATAAAATAATCTGCAAGCTTTGTTCGTTTGTAAGTCGATGCATGGTTAAGTTATAGACCAAACTGAACATGTTTGACAGTAACATGTTACACGAAAACAGCTGAGCTGCCAAAAAGAAAGTTGTTAAAATATCAGCCGATAGAAAGCGTTTCGGATGGTCGTATGGTCATATATTCAACCACTTACTATATGAATCCTAAGCTCGTTTGTTCCTTATCCGTGGCGAATGGGTTTTGGATCTTATGTTGATTCATGAAGACTGACAAAGATCTCTCTACCTATGGGCAAATAGTCAAGTGTCTTTCAGGCTGAAATGCACACAATTTCAATGAGCGCTAGGAAAAGCCTTCAGATAAGTATCATAGCTGTGCACATAACTTTATTTTCGGATAGTTAGGCCGCAGCTTTTGTTTAATAAAATATCGTCTGTGTGGGGATTACTTTGACTATCCTCAACAACTTGGTGCTTTGAACAGGATGGTGCTTTTTCAAGGTTCATAGTCATCGTAGAAAAGCTGACAATGTTAGAATACTGACGAGGGCAGAGTCCGTAGCGGTTTTTATTTGTAGAAAAAACCTTTGCAGGCTTACCTGAATGAGGCAAAGTCGAGGATGAAAGTTGGGAATAATCTTTGAGGGTCGCACATTGAAAATGTACCTGGGGCTGCGATCGGTCAAACAATTAGCAAGGACCTTCCCCTATGGAGAGGTGAAGTGCAGATTTCAAAGGCTGGATATTTTCTACCACCTGAGGTATTATTTTAACATATTGTGTCTTCTATATGAGACATAGTTCCATCTTTGTATGGAATAAGAGCATATTTTGTTCAAACCAGTTACGCTGACCAGTGTCAATTGGATCGGTGGTAGATCAGATCTGTTCCTATTTGGGTTTTACTTGACTTAATCCGAAGATCAGTTAAATTGCTGGCTTTTGGTCTGCTCTTTTTTATATGGGGGACAGTTGCGCGTAGTGGTGTCAGTAGACGATTGCGACTAACAGGAGACCATCCAGGATCACACAGTCAAACTGATGAGTGTGTATGGGTGATCATATAGTCATCTTTTATGCCTATAGTAGACAACCTACTGGCAGGCAATAATAATAAAAATATGTACCCTTCATGACAATTGGCTTAAATGAAGTAATTTAACTTTGTGCAAACCCTGACCTTTCTTAATGAGCCCCTGCCTTAAAAACTTATTTTAGGTACACATGTATACTAAAATAAAATGTTCTATGTTCGTCATTTTATAACTCAAAAAACCACTTAATCGATGTACCAACTAATACATGTGTTGGAAAGCTGTACTTTCACTGATGGTTTTTATTCAACTGGGCGGTGCCACGCCCATATGAAATTTTTTCTTCTATATCCATATCTCGATTCAAATTACTTTTTAGTCAATACAAATTATCAGTCGAAATATGGTTAAATTGTTTAAGTGGGAGTGTCACCACCCATACAAATAAACATCGATGTAGGGTTACTTCAGATTTTGAATATATTAGATTAGAACTCTCGTTTTTAGTTTTGAAAAACACCCACAACGTTATCATTAAATATGATTTTAAAAAAATATGTTGACAAAAAAAGGTTTATAAAGAACGTTACACTGTGAATTATTTATTAGTTTGTTTCAGATTTATTTACTCAGTATGTCACGTTTCTTTTTACAAAAATGTTTAAACCAAATCTAAGATTTAAAAAAAAGTGCAAATATGAGCCGTTTCATATCACACTTCTAAATTCGATGGTAATAGCAGAAGACCAACTAATTACTTAAACTCTCTTCCTAGGCGCTTTAAATCGAATTTATTTTTTTAGCGACTTCGAAAACGAAAGCCTGTTTCTTTCATAACTTGATTTCAAAAGTTGTTTTAATGAAACATAATATGAACTTTTAATTTTGAATGATTTTTGTTATGAAGTGAATAGGCCTGAACGAATGTGTTTGACAAAGGTAAGCTGGGTTATTGCGGTTGTCATACTCAACGGCAAAGGTATGAAAAGCCTGTAGAATGGAGAGAGTAGCTAGTAGTGTCGATGACGTTGTGGCAGATCTGATGACATGATTATATATTATATCTGTATCCCCTATGTGGGAGAATACTCAACTTCTAGGTGAAGTAATACCATCAAAAAATAAGGTATAATATCTAGGAATAATACTAGAAAGTAAGCTAAGGTGAAGAGCTCAAGAGGAGTCTGTTTCAAGTAAAGCGCGCATGCGCTAATGATAAGTAGGAGCTTTGCAGGTAGGTCTTTGGGGTGTAACCCAAGAATATTATACTGGATGATGGCCAGACCGATATCCCCAAATATCTCCAAAAATATTGGTTATATCATACAATGATATTAGAATGACTTAAAGCAGGTATAATTTGTCATTTTGAAGATGTATAAAGCAGCCTCTTCAAAAATCTCACATTTTAGAAAAAAAATCTGAAAAAAAAAACTTAACCATAGAATCTGAAATGCTGATGATTTTTTAAGTTAGGCGACCATAGCGCATCAAAAAAATAAAATAAAATAGTGGCTAACCAAGCTATTTTTGCTTGTTGCGTAATATAATCAGGATGTTAGCATATGCTATTTACTATAAAGCGCAGTTTTTGCTTCAACTAGTTCCTAAACATATTTTGACATGATAATTCACACACCAGTCTAGCCTGTAAGGGCCATTGTTTAGAATTTGGTTAAGTTCCTTAAAGAAGATTTTATCGGCCATGTCACATATTCCGATCGAAATGTTTTTAACCCCTCATTTGCAAGTTCTAACAGTTTCGTTTATTTCAAAAGAAAATTTTAAATATAATTTTCAGTGAAAATTAATAAAAATGTGTTACGTTTACACCAGTTTTTCTCCAGAAGTGTTATATTTTGCCTGAGAAGTAAACTTTATAAACTTTTAAAAGTGGTTTCAATCCGAAGAAGCTTTTCGCTTTATGTATTCTGTAGAAGCTTGTTACGGAATTAATTCCACTTTCGACGTAAATGGAAATCTGTGACAGGCCTGTATATTTCAATTGACTTCTGAAGATTATTAGTTAAAACTGTTCTATTTCTAACCTAAGCCTTATTTATAACAAATATGTAATGCTAGTCTTGCGATCTGGTATTTAAACCGATAAACTGTTGGCGATTGATTTTGCTTATGGAATACCCTTCACTCAGTTTCATTTGAGTTTAAGGTCATCTCTGTGGTCGGTCATTTTATAAATCTAGATTAGTTACTGCATTATTTACCATCGCAAGCTTATATTTCTCTTCCCAGTGACTATTTGATTTTTTCAATGGTAATTCTTGGAAAACATCGAAAAAATAAAATGTATTAAGAATGTCAAAATGTATGTGACAGAATAGCCAACAAAACATTACAATAAAAAAAAAAACGAAATTTTAACACAAAAAACACAACAAAAGTTATATATGAATATTTATGCACCAGCATTAGGGTGGTAAAGATTGAAGGGAAGTAAATAGCATTACAAAAATTTATATCGGTGATGTGCAGAAGTAAAAATGTAGTAGTGTTAGTGAGAACATGGAAATTACTCTCACAGAGAGAGTAGAGTGGATGTTTTAAATAAATTTTGAAAAAATCAACTTACATCCGCAGCACATGTGCACTTGTCGCTTTAACTTCGTTAAATTATTTGTCTATGCCTTAAGTCACTGTCTCATTGACGACTAGAAGCAAGAGCGTAAGAATACGTGTGAGTTTATCGGTGACGAAACCCCTACGACTAGCTCATAACTGATTTATATACATATTTGTAATTGTGGAAATGGATTTCCCCATCCATCATTATTCATCACTATTTTCCCCACACTTTTATGTTTTTAATTTATAGCACAATCCTAACTTTCATTGAGCACTTCTGATGATGGTATACAAGGTTGTACTTTTTCTCATGACTTATAGATTCGTTTTCTGAATATCACATTTGTTTTTAAATCGCACAACATTGTAATACCGCTGACTGTTTTGGTTTAAAAAAAAACTTTTATTGCCACGAAATATAAAGTCAGCCAGCAGCTCATTGCATAGAATAACAAGAAACGGAGTTAAATTTTCGTAACAAATAATGCAATTTTGTTTTGGTTTGAAGCAAAAATGAAACATAAAAAAACATGTAAAACTTTTAGCGATTTTAACGAAAGAATAAATAAAATTAAAAAATAAAACTGAATTTTGTATTGTGCTGCTATTAAATTGTTTAACAACAACCCACGGAAGAGTGGCTTGCAAAACGGAAGTGTTGAACACAAAATAATAAAAAAAAATTGTAGTCATCCGGTTTAAGGCGATACAAACTAAGTAAACAGGAAAGAAGAATATGAAACAGGGATAATATATTAAGGGCCTTCTAAGCTCTTTTGTAATTTACTTTTTTTTTTCTTAAAAATAAGATCAATACAAACAGTATTTGTTGCTTTAGAAGGTAAGAAAATTTTTTGAAATATTTTAAGTCTTTCACACTTAATACTTTAAACACATAGATGACAGCCGGCTACACAGCAACACGTTAGCAGAATTTAAACTTGTGTAGTCAGCTACTTTGAAAACGACATCAAAATAATAAGCAATTTATCACAAAATCATTTGGCATTTTGGTAAATATTAAAATTGTAATTAAAAGCAGTATCGGCTACTCATACTCACTCATGAATTTATAAGTATAAGTGAGTACACATCATTCAGAATTTACTACACACTCACTCGTACTCACAATAATGTCGATTCATAGGTATAAGTAGCAATGAGTATGAACCAAACGTCATTACCACACTCACACTCATACTCATAGCATTCATTCATTTTTAAGAAAATACTTATAATATTCAAAAATGATTCGCATCATTCATGAATATAAGTATTGGTATTCAAAGGAAAGCGAAAACACACAAACATGCAATCTTATAATGTATATTCAAATGTTCATATTCGAATCATGCTCATTTTACATAGTCTACGCACAGTGAGTGTAGATGAGTTTGAATCAATGCGTCATAAATGTTTATAAGTATGAATATGATGAATACTTCAAAATTTAGACTATGAATACCTATGAATAGCCATTGCAATCAGTATGAATGTATATGAGTATAAAAATTTATGAAACATAATTCGGGTATACTTATGTTTTCAGTGTTCTTTGCTGATCTCTGATCACAACTGCCTTATCATTTAAATTTACAATTGCAGCAATATCTTTCCATGCCCATTTGTTCTTTTTTATATTTTTAGAATCTGCCTGACCCAGATCATATACTATTGTACGGTTGTACGCTTTTATTTTATTGGCTGTTTGAATTACCTTGTACGAATTACCTTGTTCACATAGAGTTTAGCATCTTCTTTTTGTTATTTTGTTAAATAGTATAATATATGTTAACAATTAAAGAAAAGAGTAAAAAAATATTATTTCAAGTGATATATGAAATAGTTATTTTTTTAAGGAAAAGCAAACATCGATTGAAGCCCGAAAAATCATCCTAGATTTGTACAAGCAAGGGAAGTACTTGCCTGAAATAGGCAAAATTGTAGAAAGATTGCGCCATAAATATATTTGAGAAGTATGTTAAATATAAAACAGTGGAGAACTTGCCGCGCGGAAGACAATCAAAGCGTCTTATAGTCTCGGAGGCGAAAGTTATAATCAGAGAAGTAAAAGCAAATTCGACAGCAAGTACAGTCAAAATAACTAACAATATCTCGCAAACTTCCGGTAAGACAGTAAGTGCTATCACTGTACAGAGATCCCTACAAGAACACGAATTACAAGGTAAAATACCATCAAAAAAGCCTTATGGTTCGAAGGCCAACCAAAGCAAGCGTATAGGTTTGTGAAAAGAAAGTATAAAAACCTGCCTCTATTCTTTTGGAGAAATATGCGCTACACAGATGAAAGCAAATACGAGGTATTTGGTGCCAAAAAACCGCCAAAGATTTGGCAAAATAAGAACGAAGTGTTTAGTAATAAATGCGTTGTAAAAGCTGTAAAGCATGGTGGAGACTCAGTGATAGTCTGAGGATGTATCGCGGCATAGGTGTGTTTATTGAAACATAATGTGGCCTCTAGTGTACAAAAATTTGGTTTACCACATAACTGGGTATTTCAATAGGACAATGATTCTAAGCACACCCCAAAAATTGTAATAGAGTGGTTGCTTCACCGTACCTCAACAATACTCGACCATCCGCCACAGTCCCCAGAATTGTGCGCTTGTGAGAATATCTTGATAATGAAATGAGAGACAGAAAATATCTTGTAACGATGATTTAAAGCTAGCACTACAGGATGAGTGTAATACAGAGTCTCAGAATTCAACAAGAACCTTGTTAATTTGGTGCCTAAGAGAATAAAAGCCGTGTTAAAGTCAAAAGAACGGCAAACAAAATATTACATATAAACATTTGAGCCTAATAAAGTTCTCCGTTTACTTTGAATTGACGCGAAAAAAATCTGACTATTTTTATAAAAAGTGATCTATTTTCCAAGTGGCTTTATTAACAATCAATTTCAATATATTCCTTTTTATTTATCTATGTTCTTAGAAATATAATAAACATGTTTTTCAAATAAGATCAGTTATTTACTTTTATTTGTCGCCACAGTATGTCATTAGTCTCGTTATTGGTGGTTGATTCATGAATGAGAGAGCGAATTACGAATAAAACTTTGATGTGTGAGCATGGCATTAAACCTTTAAAAGATTTTTTATTTTATTAATGTAGTTCTGGTGTTTTGATGCTTATAAAGGGGGGTTTCCATGTCAAGTTTTTGTGTGAAAGAGAGCGAATAGTATCGTGTAAACACAATATGTAATGAGAGCGTACGACATGGAAAGAAAATACGGATGAAAATTTGGCAGTTGTACGGCTCCCTTTGTTTTTTTTAAAAATTTTCAAACGTCGTCACACTTGATTAGATCAGGGATGTACGAGGGCGGATTGATTTTGAAGCTACCTAAGTAGGAAAAAAACTTTTTTTAAAAAAAACCATTCATTTCTCAACATAGTCTCCTTTTAGCTCAATACACTTAGTAAGACGATTTTCCAACTTTTTTATACCATCTGAATAATACGATTTTGGGAACTCCTCAAAATACGCATTAGTTTCGATAATCACTCTTTCGTTTGAGATGAATCTTTTTCCTGCGAGCCATTTTTTCAAGTTTAGAAACAGGAAAAAGTCACTAGGGGCTAAATCTGGACTATAAGGTGGATGATCAACCAATTCGAAGTGGATTTCTCGTAGTTGTAGCATCGTATCTAATGCTGTGTGAACCGGTGCGTTGTCTTGAAGAAGAGCAATTTTTTCTTGTTTAAATGTGATCGTTTTTCCTTGATTGCATCAACCAATAATGCACGATATTACTCTCCTGTGATTGTGGATCCCTTTTCAAGATAATCGATGAGCAATATTCCGTGTGCATCCCAAAATATAGTGGCCATAACCTTGCCAGCCGATTTCGCTGTCTTGGCCTTCTTCGGAGCACTTCCACCAGCTTCGACCCATTGCTTCGATTGATTTTTGGCTTCAGGTGTGTAGTGGTGGACCCACGTTTTATCAACAGTTATTAATCTACACCAAAAATCAGCAGGATTATGCTTTATCATGTCCAAACACCGCTGTGAAGTGATCTGTCGAACTCGTTTTTGTTCAACACTGAGCAAACGCGGTAGCCATCTTGCCGATAGCTTTTTCATATGCTAATGTTCATGCAAAATGTTGAATACACGTTCATATGATATGTTTACCATTTCAGCAATCTCACATATTTTGATCCGCCGATCATTCATAACGATGTCGAGGATTTTCTTGATATTTTCTTCAGTAACCACCTCTTTTGGCCTTCCTGTTGATGGTATTGTTGCAGTGCTTGTTCGGCCCCGTTTAAATTCAGCAATTCAATATTTTACCATATAATCTGACGGAGCAGATTCGCCATAATGTTTATCAAGCTTTTCTTTTGTCTCTTTCGCCGTTTTGCCTTTCACATGATAGTGTTTAATCACTACACGAAATTCACTTTTTTCCATTTTCCAAGAAACACAAAAGTTGCTTACTTCAAACGACTACAGCAAATAAACTAATCGATGAATTTGGCAAAAATTTTAACAGCTGACGTTTGACAGATCGTAATTTCTAAAAAAGAAAAAGTTTTTGTGTTTGTGCTGCCATCTAGCGCTAGATAGCGTCAATGTCAATCCGCCCTCGTATTTTATGTAAACAAATCAAATAAACAAAGAAAAAAAGCAAATTTCGTCGCTCACACTGTTGTTCTGTTCTAAAACAGCAGCTTTCATTTTATTTTGTTTTGGTTTTTTACGTATCGTGTAAACGTTAAAAAATCCGTCGTAAGATTATTATTCTCTTTTTAAAATACGGATGGAATTTTTTATTTTCTCTCTGATTTTACGTACGTAAAGTATCATCGTGTAAACTACCCTTTAATAACCTTTAAATGAAACCATATGGAATACAGTGATTTTGATGCGCTTAATCCAAAACCATTTTCAGTGCTTAACATGTAAAAATTTCTGGAAATTTTTTTATAACTTTTAGAAAAAGATTACTTTGATTTTGTACGAAAAATTTTTTTTTCGCAACTAAGTTATGAATAACTTCGAAACTGTTGAACATACGAAAAAAATGTTTTTCAGATAATTTATAGAAAATTCAGTGGTACTTGGATTAAAATCGGTCAAGTCATTTTCAAGTTATGATGAAATATACTGACATAACTTCCATATTTTGGGCGAAATATTAGCCAGGTCCATAAAATAAAATTTGAGCCCGATGGAAAAAAAACTGTAAAGGGATTTGAGTTCAGTGCATCAAAATCATTATATTCCATACAGTTTTATTTAAAGGCTTTTTTTGCTGTAGACCAGTGTAATTAATTGAAATAAAATACATATATTCCTAGAAGGCCCTATATTTTTAATATAAGAGTACATTTAATATTTTAGATTTTTTTCCTCTATTAAATAACAAAAACAAAATAAAATTGAATTTTTTATAGCAGGAAATTGTTAAAATTTGCTGACAAAAATATTGAAAAAAAAGAAAATATAAAAAAAATATTTTTATTTTCCAATACAATTATTCCCCAGCAATAAATAATAAAGACTTTCACTTCACAGGGAATTTTTTAAAAACGAATTATATTTTTAATGGAAAACCACACAACCGCAATTCTTTCTGATACGGTAACAAAGAATTATTTCATGTAACAATTTAATATGCAATACAAGCGGGGTAGAGAAAATAAAAACATGAACTGATAGTTAAGAAATTTTAATAGAGAAGTGAGTTTTATTTTAATTTAATTAAATTGCTCGTAACTTTTTTTTCAAACTCTTTATTAAATTTACAAAATCATGGAATTTATATTAAATTGCTTCTCAAGGCTTGTAAAGAGTAAATTTTTATAGCATTTGCTTTATATGATTAGATAATTATATTTCCGGCTTTATTGTCATTTTATACAAAAATTTTAAATAAATCAGGATTATACTCGTATTTATCGCAATCCATAAATATGCAAACATAAGTGAAGTCTAAAAGCATTTTTGCAAACATAAAAGAAAGTCAATCATAATTAGAATTCAAAAAAAAGAAATATTTGATGACAATCATTGGTAAATATTAACCCTACGAGGTGAATATGAGAAAAAAATTGTTCGTTTGAAAAATGAAAAGAATCTTAATGAGCTTATTGGTATTAATGTTTTAGAAATTTTTCAAATTAACTATTCGTCACCTTAGATAGTATATTTACTCGGTAGTCTCATTTTAAGTCAGTGATAAAAAAGGCTGCAGAGAGCTTTGAACCACAAGAAAACATTTAAATAGGTCATAGGGTTAGGGCCTTGGCGTGGCGTGGTGTAATGGTTAGCGCGCACGCGTAACGACATAGCTTTAAGCCCCAGCAGAGGACATTACAAAGCAAAATTTAATTATGGTTTCTAATCTTTAATAAAGAGGCTTCAACTTTCCTCCAAACAACTCCATCTTAAAAATAAAAATAAAGAGAAAGCCTCCCTGACCTTTCCGCATACATCTGGCGATGATGACAAACACCAGACGAATGATCAGGAAAACACGCCACCTACTGGGAGAAAATTACAATGCTAAAGTAAAGACCACCACCAATTAGCAAGGATCTTCACCACTAAACAAAAATCATATGGAGTATAGCTTGAAAGATCAAATTAATTAAAGAAACTGAAAGCTAGAGAAGTGAGGGAGGAAAAAAAAGGTCGAGGCCTTAAAATGACCAACTGAATATATTTAATGATCAGCCCCACATTACTATACAGAGTTCTAGTATGTTTGAAAAAGATAAGACGAGGCTATGTAGAGTATAGAGACTTGTACGTCTATGCTCCACAGGGGCTATGAAATCTATACCAACGACGCAGTAAGGCGAACTTTACTGTAAAACTGAATAGGAAAAGCGTAAAGATACTTTCGAGGGCATGCCTTCAATAAAAACTTGTACAGGATGGTCATATCCAAACCTAGCTTCAGCAGATTCGGCTGTGAAGAAAAGGAGTCATTGGAGCACTGGATCACTAATTGTATGGAGTTATAAACTGTTACACGTATATACGCTGTGTAAGAAGGGCTTGCTAAAACTCCTATTGGATGAGGTGGTCCAGTTAATTGACGTATAAAGCACGTGAATGACAAGAGATCAACGATAATTACATTAAATCAGCAGAAGACTATATGCGGAAATAACACTTATTTTTTGCCAAGAACAAGCGCAAACTCTCGAAATGATTAGAATATTCCTGTGTTCCTAATGCTAGTTATACTGCCTGAGTATATAACTAAAGCTTAGTAAATAGGTCCCTTCGATGAATATCAATAAAAAGATAAAAACAAATTGTTAACTTTATAAATAAATTGCGAATGCTTTGCGGGTTAAAGCCACCTATTAATTTAATCTCTCTGACCAATTGTTGTCAAGACCATTTGCTCTGAATCTATAATTTATTGCCCTGATTTGTCAATTGTTAACGATTATAAAATAAAAAATAAAGTATATATTTTGTTTATGGTTTTTATATTTATTTTTTTATTATTTCTTTCAATACATCATTTAGAATTAATATTTTTTATTGCATATTTTCTTGTTGTTGTTTTTACATAGTAAAATTTAACCGCGATAAATTGATTTTTTTAATTAATATTTACACACATTAAACGACAAAAAATTAGTACTTTTTGGTGAACAAAAAGTACCTTTGATAACAAAAAAAAAAAAGGAAAAAAGGAATCATTAAAAGTGTATTTGTGAGTTTTAATACTAAATTTTTTTGCTCTCTTCTCCCCTTTGATTTTTAAACATTTTTTTTTTTAAACAATTTTTTATGTATTTTTATGTTTTTATCTATTAATTCTTCACATTCACAAAAGCAACAAAACAATTATTTACAAACATTCTTCTTCTTCTTCACCTTCTAGTCAATAACTCTTTTCTTCCTTCTTTTTTCAGGTTAAGAAAAAAACATTAAAAAAATCATTCAATACATAAAAGTTTGTAAGGTGGCTGTTGGTAGTAGTTAAGATAGTGCAAGGGGTGGTGGTGGTGGTGGCTTAAAATAAGTTTCACGGAAGTTCTTCATCGTATCATCATTGTAGCCCTCTATCACTACTTAGTAACCGTAATGGACACCATGACCGGCAACGGATGTATGCACTAAAGCTGGTGCAGCAACGGCAGCTCTGTGTATGTGTAAAATAAAAATTAAAAATAAAAAAATTATTCAGCAATATATTTTAAGAGTAGGAAACAAAAAAATATTATTTTTTTTTATTTAGTAAAACTAACTTAAAAAAATTTTTAAAAAAATTCCTTTAAAACATACTTAACAATGGCGGGAGCAGCATAATGAGCCAATGCTGGAGCAGGAGCAGCATAATGAGCAGCATAGCCTAAACCATGACCAGCTAAAACAGCACCATGAGCTTTAAACACATATAATAAAAAATAAAAATAAAATAAACATTTTGCAAGTAAAACAATATTAGTTTGTTTTAAAAACCCTAAAAGTATGCTAACATTTTTTGTCGAGAAAAAAACTCTAAAATATAAACACGTTTAAACAGCAGTTAATTTTTCAAATACTCTTCATACCGGTATTCTCTTGAAACTGTAATATATTGCTTTAAAGGTTTTCATGTGGTATAAAAACATGTGATTAAAAATCCCTAAAAGTATATTAAACTTTTTTTAAAACTTAAAAAATCACTTTTTTATTCAAACAACTCTCTTTTAAAACTTATAATTACTTGGCTCATTTAAAAGGCATATTTATAAACATGCCGCCTAAAAATATACATAATTTATTTGTGTTTTAATTGACTGAAAGTATGCTTGTGTATATTTTAAAAGCAATTTTAATGTTTTTTCTCCATTAAATACTCGTATATTGTTTTAATTACATATTCCTTTTTTATGAACCACTTTGCGTTTTTACCCCATCTTCTTCTTTGATAATATTTAAAATTAGGTTTTTTAATAATAATTTAGTTTTAAAGCCTAAAAGTAGTCAAAATTGAACAAAAATTTTTTATTGAATGTTAAAAAACCAACAGAAAATATTAATTTTTCCTATTCTATACTTCGTATCCAGTAGTTTGTTGCTCATTTCCTCTTTTCAGGTTATTTACAAATGCTAAGAGACTGTGTGGTACAATAAGAATGCAGCCCTATTCCTACACGTTACGTTTTGACAACCTGCTCTTCAGAAAAACAACCAGACACGAATTTGTTAAAAGAAAAAAGGATACTTTCTGCTTTTGACAGGATAACTTCAATAGGTATTAAACAGGTATTAGCTTTCCCTAGTAGAGAGAAAAATTAAAACGACAAACCAAGCTACAATAAGTGAATCTATTGAAGTCTTCGACACCTCGTTGGAATCATATCATATTCGTTATCATCAAAATTTTTTGTTCAATGACTTTTTTCTTCTTTCTAGATACTAAATTAGTAACGTCACAAACCCTTCTGAGTGGCGTGGCTTAGTGGTTAGAGCGCTGGCATAACAATACAAGAGGCACATGTTTGAGCCACAGCAGCGTAATGACGTACAAATTATATTGTGGTTTCAAGTTTACCGAGTTTCACTGGCGACCAGTCCGGGGCTGTTGTGGGGTCAAAACTGGCAGCGGCACGTGGGTGCATTTACACTCACGTGTCACTAAGCCTGATCAGGGATATTCTGGTGCCACAGTAATTTCGATATTTGCCGGATTGTTGGTTAGGCCCCCTTGTAGGAGCTTCGTGGCGACTGTGGTTTAGACCTAAAGCGCAGGCAGAGCGCGAGCTCGGTGTGATGTTGCAACTCGTCGTCGGAGTGCTGTGAACCACATCACGGCAGGAGCTTAGATAGTCTTCAACTCCTCACCAAGATGTTAAGGTTATGAGTGTCCAAACAACAAGCCTTCGGTACTCACTTGCGACATTCACTTGTATTTATAATGGGCGGGGGCGTTGGTGAATGCATTGTATTCACTCGTGCCACTGGGGCACCGCGGGGTATGTTGCACGTCGAAGACTCACGTACACCCAGATGACACCTGTGGTTTTGAGTTTTTAATAAAGATGCTTCAACTTCCCCCCAGACAACTCAGGTTCCAGCTTATCTCTAAAAATTTTGACAAACATCGGATGAATGACGAGAAAAAAATTACAATGCTAAGTAAGGATCATTACCACCACTTAGCAAGGATCTTCACCACTACTCAATCATATGGAGAGGAGCTACAGCGGTTTAGTCATCTACTTGCTTGAAAAATTAACGTAATTAATGAAACTTAAACAATGAGCAATGGGTGCTTTGTTGAAAGCCGATATGCTCTCCAGAGTAGTGAAGAAAAAAAAATTATGCAAAACTTTAAGTTCTGTACAACACTAGCTAACCATTTCGCGCCTGCTAGAGTCAAACAAGGATGCCACCATAACCTCAGCTATTCACCATTGTGCTGGACGACATAATGAGCAAAGTCTGTTCAAAGAAAAGTAGAATAACATGGAATCTCTCACACCAACTCGAAGATATGGACTATGCGAATGACATTTGTCTACTCTAGCATAAGATTTCCAATATGCAGTCGAAACTGGAAAAAGAATGGCACGCAATGTTGGACTTGAGATAAGTATTAAGAATATCAAGGCCATGAGAATAAGCAATACTAGCAGTGAAAGCATTATGCTACATGGTCAACCAGTGTTTTTTATGGAGGTATAAAACTTTGAGCTGGCAACACTTTTTAATTAGCGTCTGCTGTCAAGTGATTTATGTTTAGTATGGTTTGGCATTTCAACCTGAATAGACTGACGCCTAAACAACGCTTTCAAATTGTGCAAATGTTTTTTTTTTGAAAATTATGCTTCTGTTCGAAATACGTATCGCGGAATTTTATTTAGCCATGAAGTTCACTTTTGTTTGAATGGATATGCCGATAAACAAAACTGCCGTATTTGGAGTGATGATAATCCTCAACTGTATGTTGAGATGCCGTTACATTCAGAAAAACTGACTGCTTGGTATGCTTCATGGTCTGGTGGAATCATTGGTTCGTAATTCTTTAAATGCGATGCTGGTCAGAACGTTACAGTCAATAGTAACCGCTATAGAGCCATGATTACTGAATTTTTCGTTTATTAATTGAAGAACTTTGATGTACAGGAGCTGTAGTTTCAACAAGATGGCACAAGATGTAGCAGAGCTCGTGCCACAATTAGTTTATAAAAGGAAACGTTTGGTCACCGCATAGTTTTGCGTTTCGAACCATTGAATAGGCCTCAAAGATCGTACAATTTAACGCTGCTAGACTATTTTCTGCGGGGATATGTGAAGTCGCTAGTCTACGCCGATAAGCCCGAAACGATTGACCACTTGGAGGACAACATTCGCCACGTTATTGCCGATATACGGGCACAAAGGTTGGAAAAAGTTATCGAAAATTGGAACTCCAGATTATACTACGTCCGAGCTAGCCGTGGCGTTCATATGCCAGAAATCATATTTAAATTATAATGCCAGAAGGTTATCTTTCGAATAAAGTAAATTTCATGTCAATTTCAAAAATGTATCTTTGTTTTATTTTATTTCAAAGTTCTATATCCTTATAAAACACACCCTTTATCTATCTAGAAAGTACAATGACTACAAACGGCGGCGTAGAAACCATTAAAGCAAGAGCGGCATTTGAACGACTGAAGTCAGTATGGAGGAGCTCATATATATCCAGACGGATCAGAATATTCAACTTATGTGTTCAGTTCTGCTTTATGGCAATGAAACCAGGCTTGTATAGAATAACATTATGTAAAGACTCCAGGTACTCATTAACAGGTGCCTCAGAATATTCTGGCCTGACACCATAAGTAACACAGAACTGTGGAACATGTCTAATGAGGAATCCACACTGAAACAGATAAGGAAAAGAAAATAAGGATGGATCGAAAAAGTCTCGATAGTATCGCCAGAATGCCACTCGAGTGGAATCCTCAAGGCTCAAGAAATCGTGGTCGACCAAGATACACTTGGAGACGAACAATTATTCAGGAACTAGCGGTAAACCGTGTACGTTTAAGAAGCTTTGTGGAAGCCATATGCTTGCAAGACGAGTAACGGAAAAAATACTAAATAGACTTAAAAATGTATATTTTTAACGATTAAGGAGATAATTATTGTATCGCAGCATGAACTTAAGTCTTCTATACTCATTAGAGTTACTTATAGAAGATTGCTTTATAGGTAACAAGCTTTGGGTAAATATATTACACGATTTATATATGTATTTCATTAATTTAAAACATACGTTTTTCTGTTTTAATAAAAAGGTTAATTCAAAGTGCTGCTAATTAATCTTAATACAAATATCCTTTTTGTCATAAAATACTTGTCAAGTAGTATTTAAAATGAAGCTAAAAATAATGTCTCATCGTTATCCTGTTATTTTTCAGTATTTTTTACATAATTTTTATAAGTATGTTGTATCTGTGTTTCCCTGTATGAACATCAATATTGCTTCTCCTGTATATGTTCATTTGACTTTATCAATTATAATTTGTCACTCGTATTTAAAAGTGGCTGTTCATCTGTGATTTTATCCCTCCATATTCTCACCGCCACATATTTTTTTACTTTTTCGACTCTGCTTGCCGCACCATAGCATTGCTTCTCTTTATCACTCTGAATATCAATTTCAAGTTGATTTTTGTTTCAGCGGATAATGGGCTGATGGTAAAAGTTTAACCAGCAATCAAATTATCAATGACTTTTGTGAGTGTGTATGTGTACATGTGTATTTTATTTACGACACTGTGTTGGATTACAAAAATTTGAATGGGTGTGAGGGTTACGATTTTTTGTATTGATTATCGATAATTATTAAAAAAATTTCTTTTTTTTTGACTGCTATTCAACAGTCACAATTGAATGAAAAATGTTGTGTAAATATAAAGCAAATGAAATGGAATAATTGTAATAAATTGGGTCATTAAGTAAAAATTGCATTGAATGAAAAATAAAAATTGGTTCGAAATTAATAACAACAGGCACCGGAAAATGTCGTACAAGGCTGAATTCAGTGGATATGGTTGTTAAGGTATATTTGTGTACAGACTAAAGCAGTAATAATTACATTTTTTCTAATTAAAAAATTATTGAAAAGAGTTTGATGTAATAATTAATTACAAGTCAATTAATTGTGTGTAATTGGTAATAAGGAATGCACATGGTATGCGATTCCTAATTACCATTGACATTGTAATTGACACATTTAATTGGCCATTACTCTTAAAATTTCTATTTAACATTATAAGTAATTTGTAAAGGTCAATTGAAAATTACATATAATGCATAGTTGCATAATACCATTTACTGCTTATTGTAAAAGTAATCAATTATTCGTTAAATTTAATGGCTAATTAAAAAAATGATTAGGTTGTAATTAAAAATGAAAATTACATATGATAAGTAATTGTTAAGTAATCCACAATACAGTATAAGTAATCCACAACATTTAACATTAAAGTCAATATTGATCATTCATCGGTTTTGAATGCCAATTACTAATTTTGTGTCAATAGTAATTACAATTAGCAAACATCAATTACTAATTGTAGGCAGTTTATAATTGATGATTTCCTATTCCTATAATTTGTACAGTTGCTGCCAATTATCAATTACATGTAATTGATTATTAGTTATTACAAATTATCAAAACATATAATTGATCATTAATTATTAACATTTATTAATTGTAAAATTTTAATTGATAATTATATTGGCTTATTACTGAAAAACTTTTATAAATATATAATTTAAGTGTAAGAAATTACCATTTACTTTATAATTGAACATTAGTTATTGACAATTATTAATTTAAAAATTTGTACTGTTAATTTTACAACTTTTAATTGGTAATTGGCTTATTACTGTAAAACTGTTATTTAATTTAACTGTTATAAGCATTATGGTAATAAAGAAATATCAATTACTGTAATGTGTAAAGTGCAATTACCAATTGAATGTAATGTAATTAAAATTATTTGTAATTGCTAATTACAAGTTGCCAATTACAAAATGTAATTCGATTTTAATTGACAAAATTCAATAATACATATATTACAGTTATCCATGGCAGGTAATGTAAATGATAATTAATTGGCAAAGCCTACGAGTAAGTATAGTTTTTGGTCAAAAAAGTTGTGAAACCAATTTTAATAGTTTTTTCTACTCTTCAGTGCGTATTTCTTAAGGTTGTATTTCTTTGAACATAGGAACTTACTTATGAGCAGAACATTCGATTAAATTTGGCGTAAGCTTTTATGACTTCTCACCAATTTTAAGGTTTTTAGCGAACGCAAATTTGACACTCTCCAACAGTTCTTGAGAGCTGCTAATGCGAAATTTCTTTTGGTTAGTTTCTTAAAAAAATAATGGCGCAACGATGAGATTTCTACCACATTAACTTCGAATAAATTTTATGTAATTTTTGACTTATAAATTTTAAGAAATTAGGAAATATCCTTTTCCTACCGCAATTTAATCAATAATTATTTGAGTACAAAACAAACAAATGACACGTCATTTTGACATGTCATACAACCGCAATATGTGTGTTTTGCATACGAATGGCAATCAAGCCATTATCGACATATAAATGAAGCAATGCAAACAGGGATTTCAATAATAATTTCGTTCACAACAACAAAAGTTAAGGAACATCAATCAAATGCACACTTTCGAATGACAACAACTACATATTTTCAATAGGAATCTGACTAAAATGCCGTTAATGCAACCAATAAGCAATAACAATAATAATAATACAAAGCAGGGACTGCATTAACGTCTCCATTGTTAAACTGCAAATACTAAGTAGCCAGTTATACTTTCTTCTCTAATACCTATTGCTCTTATACTTAAGAAAATTATGGCGTTAGCTTGCGGAAACGGATGTAGGTATTTCAGTATGTAAAATACATTAAATGTCACTGCATGACGTCCCTAATTACTGTCGAATAATGTTTATCGCAAAATGCTTTACAATTGATTGGCTTAAATCGTTAATTTGTGGCACATGCACCAACAAATTATACTGAATTCTTACAATTTAAAAAGGAATTTTGACAATTAATAACCGAAATAATGTCATATGTACGTTAGACATTGTTTTAGGGATTGCGTAGGAAATTTGATTTAAAATTAAATTTTAATTACAAGCTAACACAGCAAACAATTTTCATAATCAAAGCCATGTTGTACTAACAATGTAACAGCAACTTATGCCATTAATGAAATAACATCAGAAGTTCTTGAAAAAGTGGTACAAAATTAAGGTCAAAGGACAGTTTTGTGGTCGTGACAATGTTTAATTTTTTGAAATTTGTCTATTCAGATGTGGGTGTTTTTAATTCCATTCTATAATTAATAGAATACTTGACAATTGTACGAGATAACCAGTAAACTTGCAGGTCACAAATTCCGTCACAACCAACCATTAAGAAACAGCACCGCAGATCTTCTGACTTCGACTGAACAACAACTAACCAGGTGGAAAGAGCATTTTGAGACCACAGTCAACTGTTTACCCCCTTGTGATATCACACAGGGCACGTTTTCCCAACATAGTTCAAGAATTGATGGTAGAGTTGCATTACAGTCAACGACACTTCTTGAGATAACAGCGGCTATCAAGGAACTCAAGCATGGGAAATCTTCTGGAATCGAAGGAATTGCAGCCGAATTGCTTAAAGTAGTCCCGGCGCAAACAGTGAGATGGCGCAAATATGGGAGGAAGAGAGAAATCCGAATTAATGACTCATGGGCACGATCGTTAACATTCTGTAGAAGGGCGACCTGTCGGTGTGTTCCAACTATCATGGCATAAAACTTCTTTCTATACTATCAAAGATTTTCACAAAACTGTTGTTAACCAGGATTAATTAATACGCAGGATACGTTAATACGAAAACAACAAGCTGGTTTGCGGCCAAATAGGTCCTGTATTGATCAAATCAACACACTTCGCATTATTGTAAACTAGATCAATGAGTGGCAATCACCTATTTTTATGGCCTTTATTGATTATAAAACTAATCTCGATAGCGTGGCATGCAACGTGGGGTGTGGCCCCTAAATATATCCGCCTTATAAGGGCACAATATGAGGATTTTAAATGTAGAGTTCTCCACAACGGCCATTATTATGAAAGCCTCAGCTCAACATCTGGCGTGAGGCAGGGTTGTCTTTTGTCACCCATATTATTTTTAATCGTTCTTGATGATGTTCTCTCTCAGACGTTGGATGAACATAAACGTGGCAATGGAACTTCAGAAACAATCTCTAAGACCTCGACTATGCCGCCCACATCTTTTTGATATCATCCCATTATGCAAATATGCAAAGCAAAATCGCCGACCTATATCGTGCATCTAAAGGAATGGGTCTGATGATCCACTGTACCAAGACAAAAACTATGTCTGCTCCACTTACCAGGTTGAATAACCAATTCGAAAAGTTACTGTATTTGGGCAGCCTAATCACAGCCGGAAGCAAATTTCGGTCAATTGAGAAAAGTGTGGAAATCAACAGTTTTATCCACGACCACAAAATTGTTAATATTTAGATCAATGTGAGGTCAATATTACTGTATAGCTGCTAAACATGGCCAAATTCACTGCTAGTACTTATAAATCACTGTCTGAGACATACAGTATATTGAGAGTATGCTGGTCATGAATTATGTCGAACTTAGAGCTTTTGCGCAGGTGCGATGAGGAAGAGTTAGTGACTATCAAAATTAGTCGTCGAAAATAGAGGTGTTTTGGTCAGACGCTACGTAAGCCAGCAGGTGAACTCCCCAAATAAGCGTTGGACTAGAATCCACAAGGTACCAGAAGACGCGGGTGTCCAAAACAATAAATGAGGAAACTGATGCTTCTGAAAGGAGATAAAGGCGTTTGCTGGGTACAGAGATAGGGGGAAAAAGTCTGTGGAGGAACTTTGCTTCAACTAGAACCCTAACCACGACACATAATAATATAATTCATTATAGTTCAGTTATATTGAACATTGCCAAAAATAATGATTGGTAATTAGTAATTGAGTCAATAAACAAAATCGCACAAAAAGTTTTTCGGATTACTCCTAGAAATTTCTATAAAAGGTAATTGGTAAATTACCAATTACATATTATAATTAATGGGAAATTGCTAAGTAAACTAAAGAAATTATTATAATAATTCGGGTGTGATTGATTACAAGTCAATTATATGAAACTGTTAATTAGAAATTACAAATAATTTTAATTACATTACATTCAATTGGTAACTGAACTTTACAAATTACAGTAATTGATATTTCTTTATTACCATAATGTTTATAACAGTTAAATTAAATAACAGGTTTTCAGTAATAATCCAATTATCAACTAAAAGTTGTAAAATTACCAATCCAAATATTGATAATCATGTAATCAACTTGTAATTATTGATTGCTAATTATCATTTACAAAGGTTTTTAGTAATTACCAATGCAAATGACATGTTACTGGTAATTAGGAATTTTCCATATATAAACCGCAGTTAGTAATTAGTGATTTTTGATTAGATTATGCCTTGTAATTGGTGATTGCTTATTATCATTTACACAGTTTTTAATGTATAATTACCAGTTACATATAAATGCAACTACATTACATGTAATTACAAAATACTGTTTAAAAATTATTGTAATGAATTTGATATACTTATTGTAATTACAAGTCAATTATTTGTAATTGGTAATAAGCAATTGACAATTGAATGTAATTTGTAATCAGTGAATGTCAGTTTTTTAATTGCCATTTACTATTGACACTGTTTTTTATTTGTAATTAAAAAACACATGTAATTGACGCGTTTCATTGGTAATTACACTTAAAATTACAAATTGATAATAACTATTAAAATTATCAATTAACACTATAAGTAAATTATAAGTCAGTTTTTTATTTAGTAATTACCAAACAGAAGTAATTGACGCATTTAATTGGTAATTACTGTTAAAATTACCAATTAACATAATAAGTAACTTATAAATGTCAATTGTAATAAATGGATAATTGTAAAATACCATTTTTCACTATCGAAATAAGTAGTTGGTAGTAATCAGTTATCAGTTACATTCAATGGATAATGAAAAATAATAATTATGCTAAAAGTTACAGGTATTTTCTAATTACCCTTAACATATAGTGTAGTTGGTAAGTAATCCATATTTTTAACAATTTGAATTTAATTATTTTTATAATTGAAATAAACGAATAAATTGATTAAAATATATACATTAAAAATCTACTAAAAAATATTTTCATATATATATGTATGTATATAGAACTCAAATATTTGTTAATAACCTCTATAAAACAAAATCGGTGCAGAATAAATATGTACTCGTATATGAAATAAATCAGTGCATTACTATAAAAGCGTTAAAAGCATAATTTACCTTTACGTCGTAATCATGAAAACCTACCGTAAGCTGGAGCTGAAGCGTATCTAATGGCAGGAGCGGCAGCATAAGAAATACCATGTGAGTAGGCTGGAGCAGCATATGAAATGCCATGCGATAGGGCTGGACCAGCATGAGCATATGATATACCATGTGAGTAGGCTGGAGCAGCAGCAGCATAAGAAATACCATGTGATAGAGCTGGAGCGGCATGAGCATAAGAGATGGCTGGAGCAGCATGGGCATATGAAATACCATGTGAAATAGCTGGAGCTGCATGAGCTACATAGGCGGGTGCAGCAGCTACTACATGAGCTTAAGTTTTTACAATTTTGTTTTTTTTTTCGTATATACAATAGGTTAGTTAAGTTAACTAATACTTTTATATATGCTTGGGAATTGATATGAGTTTAGTGGATTAGAGCGTATATGTGTATGTACAGATGTATGTTTTTTATGTACTAAAAATGTATGGTGATAAGGGAAATAGGGGCAGTTTTACTGTGCAGTATAAGTATTAAATGAAAAGGTGCTTTGGTATATATATTTCAAATACTTTTACGTAATTTTACAGTATTTTTATGTTTTATTTTATATTTTCGGGGATTTGTTTTATTTGTTTTGTTGTTGTGTATGTTCGCTTTACTTACCAGGAGCAGCATAACCGGCATCATTGCTGGTGCTGGAACGCGAAACATGCGATTGTGAATGAGCTGTTTGTACTGCACTTGAGTAGTCCGATTGCGAGGATTGACCATAATGACCCTTAACGGTATGCTCTTGTGACTGGCCTACCGAAGCATGATCAGCACTGGGTGCTGAAATGGAGTAGGCAGCAGGACCACCTGGTTTAGCTGAAGCACAGGCAACTAAAGCAGCCAAAACAAACACAATCTGTAACAAAGCAAGTATAGTTTAGCATTAATTTAATGATTTATTTTGAAACGAATTTTTATTACCTACAAAAAAAATACAATAATTCCCCAGGTATAAAATTAAACAATAAATAACCAAACCAACTTTTGATGAAATAAATTTGCTTTTTTTCTCTTTTTGCCACTGTTTCTTCCCTAATCCCAATTTAAAAGACAGATATTTATTACAAAATTATTATGCCATAATAATACTTCATTTCGTTAGTTACTCTATTGGCATTCAAGACTAAATAAAAATCGTTTAAAATCCCCTTAAGATCTAAATCTTAAAATAATTGCAGTCTACTCTGAGGCGTAGGAGAAACACAATAAGCAGCAGTAAAAGAATAATTTCTCTTTTTTATTTTAAGTCCTAAACTATTTTGAAGAAAAACTGTTTAAGACACATTTCACAAAACAATAAATGATAAAGATGGCCAGTCATAAAGAAAGCAAATGTCTGTGTTGAGAGGCTTAAAAAAAGAAAAGAAAAAAAAGAACTTAAAGCATAGTTTTGGCATTAAAATGCAGTCACTTAGAATGCTTAATTTCCGTTTAGTGCCTAAAGAAACGTGAGAAACTGGCAATACATGGGATTTTAGAAACCAGATACACAACATGGAGATTATTATGACAACCACTCTAAGAGTCTTTGTCTTACACGTACATATATTTGGTCATAAAAGGTATTTAGTACCACAAAAAAAGTATAGGAATATCCACACAAAAAAATTTTTGTAGTATAGTTTTAGCAGCTTAAAAATTAAAGCATACTTTTGTACATTTTTGTTTGTTTACCTAAAGCATATTTCGTAACTTATCTAAATACTAATGCCAATATCCTTATTATCTTAGACACACTTATTTGTTTATTAAATACTTGGACATGTAAAAGCATACTTTAAGGCGAATTACTTAAAAAAATTTTATAAAATATTTTTAGGTTCAGCATTCAAAACTTTGCATAAATTCTTACTCATTTTGAAGAGGTTAGACATTTTTTTTATAGTTTAGGGGGATTTTAAATAACTAGTAATACCCTAAGCCAAATTATAGAATCTGGTATTAAAGCAAGACACGCCTTTTTTAATGAGATCAATTTTATATAATTTATGGACGAATGAAACAACGAAAAATGCTTTTAAGCAACTGATCGACTGATCAAGTTTGGAAGCTACAATAAACTCTTGATGACTTCAACATGCATAAAATAAACTATCGAGCGTACTCTGTAAAAGATTAAAACCTAAAGTCGACAACATAATTGGGCCATATCGCTATGCAAAATTCTCAAAGACTCAAGAAAAACAAATCGACACCGACCATCCACTTGTATTTATCGGCTGTCAAAAGCAGCCTTATACGTTCAAAGGTGTTTTAAGCCATATACGAGATTGGTATCCCTGCAAAATTAATACGACTTTACGACACTTTACGACACTAGCTGATGAGCGATCCTCAGTTCAAATAATAACGAACATTTCCGAGCCGTTCAGAACAAAGCAAAAATTCGGACAGGGAGACTGCCTATGGTATGTTCTTTTTAACATGGGTGTAAATATAGCTTTCACACAAATGCCGACGACATCGACGTCATAGGTCGAACATTACGAGCAGTTACAAGCACTTTTGAAAAAGTCGAGAAAGAATCTGCTAAAGTTGGTCTGTTAGTAAACGGAGAAGTTGGAAACTTCAACTTTGAGATAGTCAGCTATTTTATCTACCTCGGCTCCGCCATAAACAAAACAAACAATATGCGTTTTGAGATCAAAAGAAGAACAAATCTGACTAATAACACATGGGCTGAAAAGTCCCGGGCCTAACATATAGATGGTGCTAATTTTATTGCATTCAAGGACAGCTGTTAAAATTTTATGATATTCTGTGGTTTAGTTTGTTATTTTGAGTTATTGTGCTAAGAGTGACACTACTCTTGTTATTGTCACAGCAATGGATCAAAAACTATTTCGAGTTTTAATTCTACACTAGTGAAACAATGAGTAAAAAGTGTTATGGGCACTCCGCTCCATCAGAAACAACTATAAAACTTTGTTTTGCTGACCTCAAACGTGGTCGTAGAGACACCGATGATGCAAAATGCAGTGGATGTAACACCAGAAAACATCAAAAAAATCCACAAAATCGTTTAAAATGACCGAAAAGTGAAGTTGCGTGAGTTAGCTGACATCGTAAAGGTAACAAAAGAACATGTTGGCTTTATATTGCATGAGCATTTGAATATGAGAAATCACTGTTCAAAATGGGTGCTGCATTTGCTCACTATGGACCAAAAATAGGTACGTGTTGATGATTCTTAAGCTATGGCAAAACAACATGAATTGAACTTCGAATTTCTTCCACATAGACCGTATTCGACAGGTTTGGCTCCCAGCTACTACTGGCTACACCGCTAACAAATTTCTCACGAATGAAGAGAGGTTTACGCTGAAACTACGGCCTATTTTGAGGCAAAAGATAAATTGTTCAACAAAAGTGTTATTGAAATGTTAGAAAAGGTGAAAGGTGCTTGAGAAAGCAGACGAAAGAAAAATCCTCATAAAATTTACGGACTCATCTGCGTTGGCGGAGAACAGCGATGTCGTATGAACTATATGCATAGTAAAACGTATTAAATTACTACGATTACATTAGCTAAGTCATGTTGTGAGAATAGATGAACATGCTCTAGCTAAGAAGTTATTTGAGTACGAACCTGGTGATTGTTCACCGAAGACCTATACTGCGATGGAGGGATCAAGTAGAGGAAGACATCTCGAAACTTAGTGTTAGGAATTGGAGAAGTAGTGCAAAAGATCGTAGAGCTTGGAACTCTCTTCTATGTTCGACCACTGTAGCACACGCTCTGTGAAAGTTACCTTAGTAAGTAAGTATGATTTTAGCACGTCTGATTTCAACTACGAGTACATGGGAAGGCGTTTACTAAACATGTGGAATCTGAACTTCTAGATTAGACCAAAGACTTAGATCTGGTAACAAGTTCTACGGTTCTTATCCTCTAACTAGCTGATGTCATTTTAAAGATACAAATTGTGTTTGTAGTTCAATCTTAATCTCGAACAAGCTTTTTGCTACGGTTATGGCTATTGACAGTAGTGCAGTAAAAGTTTAAACTGAAAATCCGCATGATACGTTCTACTCTTTTTGCATCCTACCAGCTGTTAAAGCAGCGTCCTATTTCTAGCTTACAAGGATATCAGGAACATTTCCTTTCGATTCCAAATCTGATTCTTAATACATATGCACCAACTGTGTAATTTGATTAAATTTTTGGATTAAAATATTACTCCAAATATTTGTCGTTTTTTTTTTCATTTAACATTTAACTGTTAATTGTGACATCAGTGTACATGTCCCCATAAAATCATAAATCGAAAAACTCAAACATTCATATGAAACTGACACCGAAGCAGCAACACAGACAAGTTAATAACGCCTGTAGACATTTAAACCCTCAGATGAATTTAAGTCATAACAAATTTATTGGATAATGTTTCTTTTTTACTTTTTATTTTTGTTGTATTTTTTTACACATATTACTTGTATTTGCAACAAAAATTGCGGCAGATGAAAAAAATTAAAGTTTCAGTCTTGTTTTCATTCCATTAAAGCAATTATTATAACGAGTGTTGGTTATTGTGATAGAAACAAGTCTGATTAAAATTACACGTCGTAAAATGCTATAATTAGGGTGGTCCGTATTATTTGAAATTTGTAGAAGTGTACTATTAAATTAGTTAATTAAAATTAAAGTTGGTATCCAATTGTTTATTCGTTAAGCCCAGGTAACGACCATAGATTTCACTGAGACTGAACGCTGATGTATGCCATACATATTGTTATAAAAATGAAAATGCTGAAAATTCACCACATCCTGGACTTATTATGAGCTTTTAGATATAAAATTTATTGGCTTGTGTCAAGGCTTAATAGCTGCCAAAATTACCTGTACTAGTTAAGAGTGCTACCATCCGCATGTCTGATGGAGTAGGCAGTTCGATTTCTTTTTTTGTTTATAAAGTTATTTTAGACCATTTGAATTGACGTAGATAAATCGAAGATTCGTGTCTGTACTAGAAGATACAAAACTAATGATGAAATATTATAAAAAGATGGCGCATTGCGGTTGGTGAATTAGTGATCATTTGGCTGTCAATATGTAAAGTCGCATTCAGGCGTAAATAAAAAGTGTTGTATAAGCGAATTTGTTGCGTTAAGACATAGTGTATAAAAGTTTTAGTGGAACAAATAAAAATGTAAAATAACAACAAAGTGGTTTATTTTATTTTAACACAATTCGAACGAACTCAAACGTTTTAAAGAGGTTAAAACGTAACGATATGTATGAGGAAATACAGTAGGCTATATGGCCTCTAATTTTAGCAGTAAGTATTGTCATTTTCAATTTCTAAAACATTAATTAACTATCTTCTTTAATAGAGATAACGCATATTTTTACCACCCTAATAGATTTTTTTTAACATATACTTTTTTAGTGTAAACATGTCAATTTATATGTTTATATCAAACTAATTTTTTTATTATGCCTCTTAAAAATCATCAAATGCAGCTGCCACCAAAAAGTAATTTTAGCAAACCAGGCTACAGTTAATCTAGACCGCCTATATATGATGCTACATACAAAAACAAGTCATATATATAGGCACTAGAAAAGCTGAATATTGTATGCTTTTAACTAAGTCTAGTACCATTTCTAATTAGTGCAAAAAGGGTCAACAGTTTTCATTACAAAACATTGCATCATTAAAAGTTTTCAAAGCACCAGTAGATAAATTATAAAAATTTTGATAAAATATTTTGAGGCTCCGACTTGTTTTAGAAAAATTGAGTTTCAACAACCACCATTCCAAAGAACAATAAGAAGACAAGGACTCAAGTGCGCTTAAACAGAACGAGATAATAGACAAATTAAACGTCTTGCAGTCACTGAGAACTTTAGTTGCGGCCAAATAAAATTAAAAACAAATTTACGCGTAACGGTGAGATGAATAAACCACATTTTTAATGAAGATTTTAACATTTCGAAACGTAAAATGCTCCCGAAACCAAAACTTAAGGCCCAAACATAATATACCTTTGCTTGCATAAGCTACTGTCTTAATGACTTAATCAACTCTTTGGTGGTTATAATATACTTTTGCAATTGCTGTGTTAGTGGAACATGAAAATTCCTATCTGAGAATTGAGTTGGTTTTTAGCATTATTTGTATCTGGACGAGTATATTTTTGTATTAAAAATATGAAAATTTTAATATTTTGTGTAGAAACTTAAGTATTAAAAGAAAAATAACACAGTTTTAGTGACGAATAAAAGCAAGAGCATTCATTGCACAACGTGTTTCATTTGCTATTGCTTCGCATATAACATACAAACAGCTGTTTACGTACGCAGAGTGCGATCAGGTTCACTCAAAACGTAAGCAAGTGATGTTGAACGAAACTTGACAAAAAGTTTGTTAAGTACATTATGGTGATACACATTTGATTGTGTATTTATTTGCACAGTCGTTGAAGCTATCCTATACATATTATGATTGGGCCTTTACTCTTTTACATATTGGCGTTTTCAAGAACGTGGTGGTATCTCGGCAATGGCATTACGAATGTTGGCCTTCAAATACTTAATTGACTCTTGTTTGTCGTCGTAACACTTGTCTTTAACGGCGCCCTTCGGAAAATAGTATAACGGTGTTAAATCGCGGTTTCTTGGCGGTCAACTGACGTTACCGTTTCGACTAAATAAACGGCCATCAAACTTTTGACGCAAGAAATTGGCAAGTTGAACTATCCTGTTGAAACCAAACGTGGTTCACTTTAATATCATGAAGAGCGAGCACAAAAAAATCGGTTATCATGGTGTGATAGGTGTCTCCATTGACCATAATGGTTGCGTCGTCACCAAACAGTCAATCGTAATGGGTGTATTGGCTTCTGTAAGATCACGTTTAGGTTTTCTGAACCACAAATACAATAATTTTGCTTTTCAAAGTACCCATCAAGATGAAAATGAATTTCATTTTCATTCATAAAAATATTTGCAGCATATATTCATTTCTATGCTTGTATTTTTAACAAAAATATCATCCATAGAGAAAATGTTTTCGATTTATACCTTGAAAATAAGCTAACATTTTGACAAAACCAATATACCCTTTGTTAGTGTAGGGTATTTGCAAAAATGCTAGTAATTTTTTTGATGACACAGCAAAATTGATATGAAGTTATTAAATGGCATTGATACGAATTCTGTCATTTAAGAGACTCAGATACAAAATGGAATCAATAAAAATTTATTCCTGCCTACATACAGGAGAAAACATTGAATTTTATAGTGACAACATATGGTTGACACATTTGAATTAAGCACTTTTAGCATCTGTTATAGAGCTGGCAAAATGTAATTGCCTTAAAACTGAAAAAATTTGAAAAAAATCCTGAAAGTAGACAATTATTTGAAAACAATAATTTAAAATTAACAAAATACCTCAAGATCGGCAGTAATATTTATAAATTTTTTTTAAAGTAATTTTTAAATTTTGTAAACTTAATAACTGTTAATTAGCGGTAATATATACAAACTAGTTCTTTCTAAAATAAAATATTTTCTAAATTTTTTGAAGCGCCAAAAAGCAGGCAACAACATTTTCCAAATTCAACTATTTGAAAGGCAAGTGGGGGTGTGTGTTTTTTTTTGTGGGAAGTCAGAAAAGTAGGCAACAGTTCTCTTTAAAACAGAATTAAAAAATTAATTCGACTAAAGTTAAATAGCCTGTAAATAGGCAGTAATATTTAATGAACTGTATTACTTTAAGCATATAATACAAAATTTACTCCTTCGCAATGTGTTTGTTTTTAAGCAAAAACTCTAAAAATACACAAAAATTTCTCAATCATGCTTTTTAATATGAATATGATATCAAATTAAATAGCCTATAAATAGGCAGTAATACTTAATCATAATTTTCTTTATTCTTAAGTAAATAACATCTAAAAATATACAACAGTTTACTTAAAATTATTAAGAAAATGCATTTAATATAAGATTAAAGGCAAAAAACTGTAAGTAGTCAACAAAAATTTCACATTGTCTTCTAATTTTTATTCGAAGTGCCATAAATAGCTCAAATAAAATCAAAAAAATTGTAAACTTAAGCGTCTAAGAGAAGAAAAAAAGTTTGCGCCAAATGCTTTCAAATTAAATACAATAAAAATGTTTCTCTAATGCTGTCTGTATAAAATTTTATAGAGGCTCAATATATGAGAGATACGTTGTTAACCAAACCTTTATTCCATATGGTAAAAAATAAAGGAAATTTAAAGAGGCAATAGCTCTTTAACTTAATTAAAGTAATGGTTTAAAAATTAAACTTAAATGCCTTAGAATTTTTAAATTCTATGTACTTATTCCATAGAAGCAAATGTAAAAGATAATGGCCTTAAAGCAGACAACAATTTTTTCAATATTTATTTTATTTTTGTAAAACAAACTTGTTAGTACTAAAACTGGGCTAAAAGAGTAGAACAAAGATTAAAAGTCTAACATTAGTTACAGTACATATTGGGTTACAAATGAGAAAATTCATTTTTTAAATACTTAAAATTAAAACAAACATATTAAATGCCTAAAAATAGGCAGCAATTAAAACAAATGGCATATGGTAGTACCTGGCAAAAGAAAGTCATTGGAGCTCGGTTATATTTTTGTTAGTGATATATTGTATTGAATATTGGCTTTGAAATTCCAAGAAGGAAGAGTATTAACTACTTATGGAAAGTGTGAGGCTTAAATGGAAAGTTTTTATTCGATTTTTATTTATAATGCGACGAGCATCGAAAAACTCCAGAAAGTTAGTTGAGAGAGGAATGATGACAGCTATTAAGACTTAAATCGCTAGGAGAGGATAATTACATTGCAACCAATGCTGCCAACAACAGGGAGCATACTCCACCCAGATAGATTGGTCTTAAAATATAATTCAGTTGGTTTTCATGATAAAGGCCTCTGGACGTTAGTTGTATTATTGAAAGTATAGCATTACAATCTCACCGAGTATTTTAAGGGAACTTGTGTTACTCTAGAACAATCACCCCTGAAAATGTATCTATAAAATATCGCTGAGATAACTCTTTATTATTATAGAATAAGCGATTCTCACAGGCAGATCAAATCAGTTTCAAAAAAAATCTTGCGGTGAAAAGCTGGTGAAAATATTGCGAACATGTGGCCTTTTTCAAGAATTTGATAAAATTAAATTATTAAACGCCTTACAATAGGCAACAAGTCATTCTATTGTCACTTTATTACTCAGCGGTATTGAACGATCGTGTGGACAGAAGATTGCAGGTAAGTATTCTGATGTTAATTGAACACGTACCAATTTTGTGAATATACTGAGAAATTGTGTGCGTTACGTTGGATTTTCCCTTGTTGAATTGCTGTTCGTGGAATTGACGGAGGTTTTACGTGCTGGAAATTTTTATTTACGTTCGTGTGTGTAGCATGACTAAGAGATTCCCTGGTAAGAGTGAAGGCGAAGAGAGAGATAAGGAAGAGAGCGAGAGAAGTAGAAGAAAGAGAGAAGGAGAAGAAAGAGAGAAGGAGAAGAAAGAGAAAAGGAGAAAAGAGAGAAGGAGAAGAGAGAGAGCAGTTCTTGGAATTGTGCTCTGAATGCGCACTTAGAGCATAGAATGAACTGCGTTTTGGTTACGACTATCGCTGGATTGAGTGGTTGATGATATTTTTAGCGGTGGCAATATGATGCCGTCTGGTAAGGGTAGGAAGACTAAGAAGGAGGTTCGCTTGTCTGACACTGCGAAGGCCTCTGATGGAAAGAAGAAGCTGCCACTTCTGCCACCTTATTCATCTGGGCGAGTGGATGATGGCAGCAGTAGCTCGAAGGAGGAAAATTAAGTGGAGATGGCCGGTTCCCCATTGTTGATTGATAGTGCGAGTGTGATAATGGTGACTGTGCAGAAGGCAACTACGAGTTAGAAGCATAAGGCTACGAAGAATAGTGTTAAGTCTGAATTGGGGCCCTGTAGCGCTGGTGAGGATAATGCTAAGGAGATGAGTGGCGTGAATTATTTTGGCTCCGCGAAGGCTATCACCAGCAGTTGGTTAGAGGTAATTCTCATTGATAAGAAGGTGATTTCGTCGGCGGCGTGGGAGATTCTCAGGCATGCCGGTTCTTTTCAGAAGGTAATTATGATGTTGATAAGGAAGAATGCATGGATGACCGGTAAATTGGTGGCTTACAAAGAGTCTGGTCTGTTTGAGGATAGAGCTTTTGTAGTACCTTCGGCGGAGCCGACTGCATCTGTTGATGCTCTGGTGACTGCCTCTGCCCCCCTTCCAAGTGGTCAATAATGGTGAGAGGAGCCGGTAAGAGCAGGGAGGCTTCGAAGAAGGTGGCGGAGGAGGTTAATCCTAAGGAGATTGGCCTCATGGCCTCTATTCAGGACAAACTCAGTCCGAGGGTTGTAGTGCAGGGAGTTCATTCTGCAGATACTGCTGAGAGATTCATGAAGGATCTATATGAGATGAATCTTATGGATCAGATAACGCGTGAGTAACGCTGGGAATGCATATACAAGAAGGTTGTGTGTCGTAAGTGCCGAAGGACGGCTCACTTTGAGCATTAAAAAGCCGCACAGTGGCTCATTTGATATTGTCGATATCAAGTCCGATATACTCATGATGGTGGCGCGGCCGAAAGCTAAATACTGAGATGGTCCAGTGTCTGCAGCTTGGTTGTTAGGCTGTATTGTTAAGTTATGTCGTTTATAGGTTTGTTTATTGTTAAGACTGACATTTTAGAAAATAAAAATCAATCATTATATTTCGAATAACCTTGCAAAGTGTTTTTATATATTGATAATAAATTTCAAGACGTAAGTGAGCACTCTTTTTTCGGAGTGACTGTAGTTTATTAAAAAATATATTTCAAATGCATTTGGGGTTGCGTGTTGGTGTGTGGTTAGAGTACAGGCATATAACACCAGCAGACCAGGTTCGAACATTAGCAGAGGCAGGACGAAAGAAAAATTAAATGCGGTCGCGAGTGCTTAATAAAGAGACTTCAACCTCCCGCCAGACAAATCCATCTAAAACCTCGACCATTCAGCTTTTATTTCGGGCAATGATGACAAACTTTAGATGAATAGTCAGGAGCAAACGTCATCTACTGGTCATCATCGTCATCTACATTTAGCTTACCGGTGACCAGTCCGGGGCCGTTGCGGGGCCGAAACTGGAGGCGGTACGTGTTTGTATTTACACTCACGTGTCACTAGGCCTAACCAGAGGTATTCTGGCGCCACGGTATTCGGGAACCCCAGGGATTCGATGTCTGCCCCATTGTTGGTGGCTTGGTCCTAAAGCGTAGGTGTGGTGTTGCATCTCCTCAACCGGGTGCTGTGACCCATATCACGGCAGGAGTTTATATAGTCTCTGACTCCTTACCAAGGTGTGGAGGCTATGAGTGTGCTAACAACACGCCTTCGAATTAGCACTCACTTGTGATATTCACTTGAAGTTATCATAGCTGGGGGCGCTGATGGACGCATTGTATTCACTCGTGCTATTGGGGCACCGTGCCGCACAGCGAAGACTCACCTACACCCAGATGACACCTGACGCCTACATTTAGCAAGGAACTTCACCACTACAAACAACCATAAGAAGGCGAACTATGGAAGATTATTTATCTACTTGGCTTGAAAATCAACTTGGTTACTGAAACAAGCAATGAATGCTTTACGAAAAGCCAATAGGCAGGCTAGAAGAGTGAAGGAAACAAAATTCAAAGGCATTTAAAGGTAGGCAACAGCTTAAAATAAAATACTCGACATTTAAATTCGTTTATTTAAGGAAAATATTAAAAGGCCCGCGAAGATCACATTTTTATTTAATTGTTAAAAATATTTTTCTTTGACAAAGTTAAGAGGAAACAAAATACAAAAAAAATTCTAAGCACATAAGTGACATTTAGTCTTATACTTTATTTCTATTGACAAAACTAATTTCAGCAAACACTTAAAATAGTGAGATGACCTGCAATTGACACAAAAGGTAGAAAGAGCGAGAGTGTACACAAGACGTTTAAAGATGTTGGAACAACAACAAAATACCTACAATTGTAGCTGAAACAGCAGCAGTAGCAATAGCATTTGTCTTCAGTGTCTTCTGGTGTTAGACAAACACTATCACCACCAGTTGATATCCTTGATTTTTTCTTTTCTTTTCATGCTTTTTTCCATTTTTTTATCATTTCGTTTAAATAAATACTTCTTCTCTATTATGTCTCAAAGTGGGGCATCGGGTATATAAATGTATGTGTTTGTGGGTTAAAGAAATACAAACTTAAATGCCACTTGTTTTAAGTGCATTTCAATAAAAATGAAAGAATAATAATAAAAAAACTAAAATAAAACAGAAAAAAATCATATGCAGGAGATATAGAGGAATTGTAATGTCAAGCCAATGTTAACGATTTAAACGCTAAACGAAAATAATTTAAATGAAAATTAAAAAACTTTTAAAAAATAACAGATTTAAAAAGAAAATGTTAAATAAAGTTCTCAGTGTTTAAATGTCTATATAAACGACTGACATATTCAATAGATTTTGTAAAACAATTAAAAGAATGTCAAGAAAATTTATTTGAATTTTTTTTTTTTATAAATCTTTAGTTAGGAATTAAAATGAGATTAAGTCTTATCTTTTTTTTAATTTCGTTGCTATTTTATGCATTACCATTCACCATAAACCAGACTTCGCCAAAGCTCTGCTCTTCTGTCGAATATGGTTGTGTATACGCTTGAACAACGCTAGGAAATATTGCGATATTACTTTGAAAATCATGGTAATGTTGCAGAATGTGTGCGATGTGTTCAGATGAAGCTCATTTTGATTTTGGCGGGTATGTAAACAAGCAAAATTGTCGCATTTGGGGCACAGAAAACCTGCACGCATACATTGAAAAGCCGATACACCCAAGCCGATACACCCTTTCAACACGACGAAGCTACGTGCCACACAGTTGAAGCTACACTCGATGTTTTGCGCCCTGTTACTGAAGATCGCATTATCAGCCGCAGAGCTGATGTCGTTTGGCCACCTAGGAGCTGCGATTTGACACCGTTGGACTATTATTTGTGGGGTGCCGTCAAAGATAAGTGTTACGCCAACAAGCCAGAGCCAATTGACACTTTAAAGGACAATATTCGTGAAGCCATTGGTGAAATACACACGATGAAATGCACACAATCGATAATATGCTTAAAAATTGGACCGATCGTGTAGGCTACTGCATGGCCAGCCGAGGCAGCCATTTGAATAAAATTATTTTCCATTATTAACCGTAGGATTGTACTTTCAAATAAAAAAAAGAAATTTGAGAAAATATTCAGTAGTTTTTTTATAACATTTTCAAAAAAAAAAATTATTTGGCGGACCCTTTATATGATAACCTTGAACGTCTCACAAAGAACGTGAAAACCATGGTAGATCGATGAAGATATTCACACTTGAGCAAAAATAACTTTTTCTCATTTTCTGTAAATAATTATTAATTTTTTATATTTGGAGAATGATGAACAACTAGACTTATTGAAATGGAGCTACAAACGCCTGACCGAACAGTAGATGTATTAGTTAGTGAAGTTTTTCCCAGAGTAAATACTTATAAGCAGTCGCTAGCAATGTTGTGAGGTGATACCGCTGTTGCAAATTGTTAGATGGTGTGGCCTGTGATTGAACCGAGGAGTTCTTGGTTGGTAATCGGGTGTTTGACCGGTGCATGCATTTGTGTTTCTACAGATAGATGTTCTCCGAAGCGTGCAAATGTGAAAAAAATATATTACTTCTCATTAAATAGTAAGCTGAAAAGGCTCATCGACACCAGGAATTATTAACCACCTTAAATATGTCTATAAGATTGACGTTATTGTGCAGCAAAGAAAACTTGATTATACACCAAGTAGTCTCTAAGAACTGGCAAATCAAGTTCCTACAAAATACGCTGCAAAAATGAGTCACCGTATGAAATAGTAATATGTTGAGTTTGTCGAGGATTAAATGTCCGTTAAGGCCCTCAAATAACCGAACGTTATTTCTAGCATACTTGCTAGAAACTACAACATGAGATACAAATTTATCAACTTGTTTTTGCAAATGCAACAAAAATTGGGAAGAATTTTATTTAAATAAAAGAACCGGTTAACCGGCTATTTGATAAATTTTTAACCGAAAACCGTTTTTTTTAAATTGTAATTTTTCGAATTATTCGAAATCCGATTTTTGAAAAAAGTCGAATAATCGATCTCACTAGTACGTAGTCAGACGCATAGGCATAAAATAAACAAAGAAAAGTAAAGAGAAAACAAGTAGAAACAAGTGGAAAAACACAATGTAATGTGGCCTAAGTGAGAGACTCTCAATTACTACCACAATTGTAAAATGCGTTAATATTAGTTTTCCGAACGCTGGCATAATCACATTTATGTTAAAAAATGTACAAAAAAATGTGCTTAAAAATCAAACAAGTTAATCTTAAACTATGAGTTAATCCAACGAATAATCTCTGCTCTGGCAGGTAAACGCTAATAAATGTCAATTTAACAACTGACCTTTAATATTGTTTAGACATATTTTATTGAAATCTAAAAAAATATCTCATGCATTTAATTTGATGTTTAAATATTCATAGATTTAATCAAATAAAAACTAAAAGTGGATATTTTTTATGAAAAAACAAAAAATGCAATTAAAAAACTCTGTTTTAATAACAAACAAAAGAGTACCAGCGCGGTAGAATAAAAACTAAAACTTTTACATGAAATATGTATTGAAAACTAAAAAGCATATGAGTAAAGTAAATCATGTTATAACATGATATAGTAAATTATATTCGCACAAAATAAATAAGGTGACCATATAGGCGAGATTTTCTTATATTTTATTTTTATCTTATATATGAAAATGAATTTGTGTTTGTATATATGTATGTATTCCTGATTCCCACCTAATATTTTTCCTTTACCAAGTGAAATATATAGGTTGAGTTTAAGTTCAAATTTTTTACCAAAATAGTTTAAATCTAAAACCGGAAGGTATTTTTCATATTCTTTTAATAATTAATTGGAATAGAAAATAAATATTTTATTTTACTAAAAATAAATATTCCCATTTGATTAAATGTAATACCAAAAGAAGCATTGAAAATATATTCGGTGTTAGTTTTATCACTTCAAGCTTTATTTTAATACCGAAATAGGCATTAAAATCATCTCTTATATTTTTAAATTCTTTCAAGTTTACAAATGAGTCCCAAATATAATAAAAGTTCTCTCAATTAATCTTTTAAATACTGATATTGGTATTAAAACACTTCTTTTCAAATTTAAATGGTTACAGATCAAGAATAAAAACTTCTATTTCTTCGTGTTTATTACTTGAAGTATTATATTGTTATAGAAATCAGGTTAGGCACCCCTGCGTTTATTACATCGCTAAAATAAATAAACAAAAGCTGCAAGGACAACTATACGTGGTGTTTAAAAATAACCAAATCGACAACAACAAACATTGGCAGACATAGAGTAAATAAAAATAGAGCGGCAACAACAAAAACTAACAGCAAAGAAAACTAGTAACAGACAACAACAAGCAACAATAAATACTAAGAGCTGAAAGGATTAGATGTTTACACTCGCATGGCAATATAAGAACTAAATAGAAAGTAAAAGAATGAAATGGAATCTACCTGAAATATCGAGAGGTTCGAGAGCTTTTGATGTATTGTTTACTCAGCCATATAAAAAGCACATTAATGCGACCAACAATCAGTTTATTTGGTGTAAACTCAGCGAGTAGAGCTTATGTGTTATAAACTCAGCGATCGTGTTATTGGTTTGAAAGCAGTGTAACAAAGCTTAGTGTAGTTAAGCTCTGGTTGAAGAGGTGGTGATCGAACCTAAGTTGTACCAACAATTAGGTTGGAAGATCTTTAGATAGAATATTTTTGATGATTTCACATGCCTTCTTGCACTGTAGGGCAATATGTCAACGAACTCATGCGTGCTATCTCTCCTAAGAAATAGCCAGGTTCCAAGTTAGAATATCAATCTGTTCTATCTAGGTGGTTAAGAACTATTTAAACCTCCTCTGTAACATTGGCAGAATTGTTCAAAAATGCAATTGCCCCACTCAGCCATTTAGCTTCCACGTGCACTTTTTCAAAGGGAGTACCCGGTGTTTCTGGTGCTCTGTGTTCATATGATATCCGAATTTAAATATCATTCCACACTACCTTTAGTAAATAGTATTTATGCAAAAAAAAGATCTTTTTTAAATATTGCATCACATAAAGCATATCTGCTCGTATATATTTACTTAGTGGAGACATCACGACTGAGTTGGTTGACATATTGCCCCACAGTGCAGGATAGACTTCGTATATCTATGTAAATTTTATAGATGATCTGATAATTTTGGTATCTACCATATAAGCTTTTACATTTACTTTTAGTCTTCAAAAGCAGGTCAATGATAGCAAAGATTTTCTGTTATTTTTCTCGTCTTCTCCAGTTCCTCTCCTATGAGGTTCCTGATATGAATTTTAGACAGTTTTAGCACTTGTTTTTTCTCTTCCATCCAAATTAGTCCAGATTATTCAAAACTTCTAACAGGTGGGTTCTTTCAATAAACGAATATTTGACATAAGAAGAAATGAAAAAGGTGATTATATATTGCGGAACAAGATAAAGCTTTTGCAGTTTAATTATGACGAGGATGTTGTAAAATATATCAAAGCATAAACACTTAGGTGGATAGGCCATGTTCTGCAAACGGCTCAGAACCAGGCACAAAACCCTGCCCTTGTCTACAACTCACAAATTTCAGGGAATAAGATCACTCATGTCAGCTCGACATCTCGGCTGGTGTGTGAATGTCGGATAGCTCTAAACGAGATGGCGAGACATTCAGACTTGGAGATTATCTGGGTAAGGGATCACTCTGACACCCGAAGCGACTAGCTAGGGAAGGCCATCTTTTTATCAACAAGGAGATTGACCACATGTTTGGGAAGCCACTTTACATGTACATGGAGAAAGAACCCTCCTGCTCTACTTCAAGACAAATTTGGCCAGGGGATACCGCGGTGGCAGTTATCACCGGGCACTAAATGACTGGTATGTACACTAGGAGACTAGGTCTACCAGTTAATTATTACTTTAGGAGCTGTCAGGATAAGGAAGAAGAGGAGACTGTCGAACATTTCCTGTGTCTGTGTCCGAATATTTTGGTTATTAGGACTGTTTTCCTTGACAATCCGTTTCTGCATGCCATATCAGACCTGGCTGATATAAATGTCAGCAAACTGTCACCTTTTGCGTATGCGTCTACTTGGTAAGTTTTAGGTCGTGGTGCAAACATGGAAGCTACCTTCTATGGGCATCACAATGGGATTGGACTTAAATGAGCTGGACTCGTATCAAGCTTACCTATTGTAACTAACTAACTAACCACCGCAAACAGAGATGAATGGAGGAGAGTTGTGAAGAAAGTAGAAACTTATCCCGGGTTGTAGTGCCGAATAATGAAGATACTGGATTATAATAGGACCACTATCCAAATATGGTCTATCTGATATATCGTTTGTGAAACTCAGATGAAAGTAGGTTACGGTATCATATAGTTAGTTTAGGGCTTACAGTTGTTTATGCCTAGAACTCTAGTACGAACATAAGTTTTGTCGTAATGCCTTTCATTATGCAAAATTTAAGAATAATCGGTCTATTACTAAATACTGTTTAAGGATATAATACGATAGAAACTCTTACAGCGATCTGTGATTAGTTCTATACAAGCCTATACAAAGAAAACATTTTCAAAAAGTCCACTGCAGGCTATTATCTTGTACTGTAGGTCTGGATTGGTATCAAATTGATTTTGTTTAATATTTTTCAAATGATTTTTAATTTTAATTGTAATTTTTTATTAAACTTTCACACATCATCTGGCCACCTTTTTTTAAAGTATATTGTTGAGATATAATAAAATAATTATAATTAACCTTTCCGCAACATAAAAATAAGTTTAAAACACAATAACTTAATTACAAAACATTTTTTTCTGCTTTTTACCCCTCACTGGTCGTTTTTAATTTAGTGGCTAAAAAAAAAACCTTGTCAAGACCAAAAACAATTGAAACATTTTTACCAGCGAACAAGTTTATTTGTTGCAACTTTACTGTTGTATTTGAATTTAACTGCCATATCAAGTATGTTTTAAACATAAAAATCATTGTTAAACTGCAAATACGCTGCTGTTATAACATGAAACATGAAACATTTTATATTTTAATGCCACTGCTGCGTTACAGTAACAATTTTGATTAAATGCTGCATGATACTGTGGCACAGAGGAGAAAACAAAGAAAAAAAAATACTTATGCCCCTGTTGCAATGTCAATCAAGATTAGTTTGTTAAAACTAAAACAAAAAATGTAAAACATGTGGAAAAATAATATAAAAAAACTGTACATATGACCTTATTTGCTTTAATGTTAATCAAACTAACTGAGGAGAGCTTAAAATGTTTGAAAATAAATGTAAAGAAATAAAACATATTTTATATGCATGGGAGGTTACTCTCTAGCAGAACGTATGGCTTTGAATACGCTACAGATTAAAAGAAAATAAAAGCGTGTTATGGTTTGACAATGTTCCCTGCAGTGTTTAGGGCTTTGTCATAAGCTTAAAGTGGTCAAATTCGCTTAGAAGCTTTTACTATGATTAAGGAAAAACTAGTATGATTGCTATGTTCAAACAGGCACCATTTTTTACAGGCACCATTTTCCCATTATATCAAAATCAGTTTTATTTAAATTAAGTTTTTATTTTTTATCATGGATATCGATTTAGATTTTACTTAACTTATAGTTTAAAAAAGGTTGTTGCCTCTGAAAAGCGTAATATTTTTAAAATATTGGCTCACACCACTAAAATGTTACTTTGCCTTACCAAAATGTTGCCTCACCCTACCAAAATGTTGCAGAAAAATAGTATATAAAAAAACTATCAAAAAGTTAAACTTAAAAATAGTTTGTTTTCGCTCTGTGTTTTATTAAGGGCAAAAACTGAACACTTTTGCATTCAATGAGTGCAACATTGTTAAAATTAAAAACGTCTTTTTTAGGTTCCGCTAACAACACAAAATACTATTTAAGGACAATTGCTGCATATTTTACAGAGAAGAAAATGCTCTTAGTCTGAGGCCTTAGCCTATATTTGGATATGGTATTGATAAGTTAACTCAACAAACACAGCTTTAAGGACCACACGAGCAGTAAAAACTTTATATTGCTTCAGGGACGCAATTGGTTTAAACTGGTTAATCAATTAGAGAAATGTCGTCTCAATTCTATTTTATGGATTTTGGTAGCCAAAATATATCTAAGCATTACATGAACACCTGCGGTTAGCATAGTGTAGTGGTTAGATCGCAGGCGTACAACACAAGTGGCCCAGTTTCGAACCCTCAGCAGAGAATATAACAAAAAAAAACAATAATTTCGAGTGTTTAATAAAGAAACTTCGAACTCCCATCAGACAGATCCATCTAAAGAAGATCCCCTGACTCTCTAGATTACCTCTGGCGATGATGACAAGCAATCAGGCAAATTATCAGGAGAAAACGCCACCTACTGGGAAAAAATTGCAATGCTCAGTAAGGATTACCGCCACCAGTTAGCAAGGATCTTAACCACTACATAATCATATGAAGGGGGCTACAGTAAATTAATCATCTGCTTAGCTTGAAACAAAGCGTTGTGGAAAGCGAATATGCTCCCTAGAGGAGTGACGGAGAAAAAAAATATGAGAACCAACCTATCAATTGCTTTGTGTACACTTCCAGCAAGCTAGATGGCGGAACTAACGGAGATCAGATTAAAGGCCATTAGCGTAGGCGAGGTTGTTATACAATACCGAAAACACCACATCAATTTGGGGCTTATAACGATATACCAGATAGATCTGTTCATTTAAAATGCTGTTGACAGACACACTGATGTTCGGCTATGAAGTGTTCTTAAACCATCTAAGACACTGTTGAAAACTATTGGACAATAGACGCATAATAAGGCCCGAAATTAAGGACAAAAATATTAAGTATTACGGAATACTCGGCAGAAATATCTGCACCTGCTAATAAAGTGGCTATTAGATACCTAGTAAGTGTATATATAAGCTGAACCAGTTGGGCAAGGAATGAAACGGCCGAAAGGGAGCTTCCACTCCACTTGTGAGGCCATAACCCTTTTGTGGACTTGGAAAAAATCCCTGGAAGGACATACTCAATGGAAATGAAAATAATGAGAGGCAGTACTCTTCTCTACCCGTATGGGTCTGAGATAGTCTAAACCTTTGTTGGGTAACTCATTTGATAAGATTTGAATCCTGCATAAGTATGTCCAGAGACAGCCTGAGGATACTGACCAGGCTTTTGACCGGTCATTGTTGGCTAAATGGACATCTGAGTAAAATGGGATTGGTCTCAAGTTCGATGTGCAGATTCTGTGATGAGGGAATGGAATCACCAGCGCACATACTGGTTATATGTAGGGCATTGATGCACTCTAGGAGGAAGTACCTGGGTGTTTATCAGATACTGAGTAGGGAGTTATCGCGGTTGGTATCAACCGACATTCTGAACTTCGTCAGATCGACAAGATTGGGGGAGATATTATAAGAAACCCTATATAGATAGAAGGTTGTATAATAGATCGAAAAGTCTACTGGTGGGTTTTCAATGACAAGCTTATGTTAAGTGTCAATAGATGATTACATTCAGTTGTACTATACTGACAAGTCACTAGTAAGGCAAATAGTAGTGCTTAGCATATGATTGGCATATTTGCAGGGTTATTATTTACTTTTTAGGAAAATTATCTTATTTTGGAAAAATTGTTTTTGTATTTTTTTCATGTTAAGGAGGAAGAAATTTAGTAAGAAAATCTTATTTTAAGTTTTTATATCGTATAGCCAGGCTGGACTGGCGGCTATAATATATTTACCAGATATTTGTTTTTAATTTGTTCTTAATTTACTAATATTTTAATTTCTTTGTTATTTTTAATTAATTTTAATTACCTTTTTAATCTTGAAGGTAATTTCAAGTCAAATACTTTTAAGAAGAATTTTTTACTAAAAATAATTTCAATACCACGCGAATTGTATAAACTTATCAAACAGTTTCTCCCTAAAAATGTATTCTTTATGGTTGGCATCTATTTATAGCAGAATTCTTGTATTTATTGTCTTTACCAGTCATTTTCATTCATTTATCTTTCCATTTTAATCAATTTTCATTAGAGTTCTTAAACAAACTTTCCACCATTTTATAGAAAATAAACATTATTTTTGTGTTCTTTTGCATTGAAGTTTGTAAATAAGTTTTCGAAAAAAATCTCCCTTTTAAATGTTCTAAAGAAGCAATAGAAAGATTTTGTTTTTTTAAAGTAAAAGAAAAACTTTCTTTTACTTAACGTAAGTTATCCCTTCTTCACTCTACAAAAGATATACTCGTATATAATATTAAAATAATTACAAAAGTAAAACTAATTTAAATAAGAAATTCTATTTCAAGAACAAAACATATTGAGTTGCATTGAAGTGATTTACAATAGTTGGGAAAAAAATGAGCTGGTAAATGCAACTTATTTAATACCCTATAGTACAATCTAATTGTAACATAGACCCAAACTGCAACATAACATACAGCCCGTTATGCTATGATCGCACATAACTTCGGATTACTTATTTGGATTCTCCCGTTCTCACTATTACTAGTATATGAAGTCATTGCAGAGAGCGACCATTATTTTGTTTGTTGTCATTATTTCGTTTATTTTATTTTTTGTACTTGAAAACATATTTTAGGGAGGTCAACTCAACTCTCTTGATCTAAGTTTCATAAAAATTAGAGATGACACTGATTTTCAAGTAATACACAGAGCAATAGAAATAGAATTACTTACAATTTGAGCGTTTCTCTCTAAAGATTTTGTATAGAAATTTATGTAATTAAACCCATAATCGGGGGTTGTATTATAAAGAAGAGAGCGAATGACGAAAAAACAGTGTCGTGCGAACTTACCATTAGCAAATTAAGCATTGCTTATAACCGTAACCTCAAAGCAGTGTTTATGTTTTAATGTTAAAAATTCAAGAAACTATAGCCGTGAGCTATCATTACTAATATCATTTGGCAATTAATTACAGGACCGCCTTCAAATCACCTGTTATGTTCGCACGAGACTTCGGATTACTTCGTTCTTTCTGTTTGTATTACTTGTTTAGATTCTCCCGTTCCTACGACACTTTTTTAGCTGCTGGCTTATGAAATCAATGCAGTGAGCGGTTAGATTATTTTTTGCTAATTTTTCGTGCTTGTCAGCATACTTTGGGGAGGTCAATTTAATAAATTTTCAATACTAAATATATGATAAAAACATTGTAATTAAAAACTAAAAAGTATACTAAACTCATATGATTTAAATTTTGAATAAATCAGATATGATACTGAAATTGAAGTATTACACAGAGTAATAGAAAAAGTATGATTTACAGTTTGAGTGATTCTCTCTCAAATTTTTGTACGGAAATTTATCTAATTAAGCTCATAATTGGGGGTTAATGTAGCATTAGTCATTAATAGTTGTCAAATATCAACAATATAAATATTTTTAATTTTTCGTTGCCAACTATCTATAAAATATGATTTATAATTAGTGTTTGCGAAATTCTAACCACATATAATTGGTAATTATAGCAGTAATTGTTAATGATCAATTACATATCATTAACAAAGAAATGATAGCCAATAACACAATTTTTTTTTTATTGCCAAAATTATACATAATTAATACTTAATAAATGAAAAAGAAATAAAAGTTTTAAAAATTTATTTTAAAATAACCAATTGCTGTAAAAAGTAATTGGTAAAAGTCAATTACTACTTGCAAGACAAATGCAAATTATCAATTACTTTTAAATATAATTTATAATTGCGAAAGGCTAACCACATATAATTTGTAATTATAGTAGTAATTATTAATGATGAATTACATATCATTGGCATTAAGTGGTAGCCAATTACACACTTCTTTATTGGTAATTGTCAAAATTACAAATAATTGATAATTAATAATTGAAAAAGTATTAAAAATTTTAAAAATAAATTTAAAATAACCAATTATTGTAAAAAGTAATTGGTAAATATCAGTTACTAATTGCAGGTAATGTATGGTAGGAAAATTACGAATACTCTAGTAAGTAAATGGAAAAGTCAATTAATAATTACCTCAGATAAAAATGCAAATTATCAATTACTTTTAATTATAATTTATAATTACGAAATGCTAACCACATAATGGTAATTATAGTAGTAGTTGTTAATGATTAATTGCATAACATTGACGAAATGATAGCCAATTATACAATTTTTTATTGGTAATTGTCTATATTACACATGATTGATAATTAATAAATGAAAAAGTATTAACAATTTTAAGAATTTATTTTAAAATAACCAATTACTGTAAAAAGTAATTGGTAAAAATATATTACTAATTGCAAGTACTGAATAGTAAAGGATACGCCATCTAACGTTTTTTTTCAACTAGTGCTTATTTCGTGAATGGTAATACTTAGCTCATGTCTGATTTGACAGATAATTAGTTTTATCCTTCCGCTGAACAGATATGGTTGTGTATACCCTTGAACAACGCTGGGAAATATCGCGACATTACATTGAAAATCAAGGTAATGTTGCAGAATCAAAAATCATCTTTTAAGATGAAGCTAATTTTGATCTTGGCGGGTATGTAAACAAACAAAATTGTCGCATTTGGGGTATAGAACCCCCGCACGCATACATTGAAAAGCCGATACACTCAAGACGAGTCACTGCTTAGTGCAGATTTTGGTCCAGAGACATAATTGGGCCATTTTTCTTCGTAAGTAAGCAAGGAGTGGCCGTTACAGTCAATGGCGATCGTTATCGGGCCATGTTGAATGAATTTTTGTTCACAAAAATTGAAGTGGAGGATATTAGCAACATTTAGTTTCAACAGGACGGCGCTACGTGCCACACATTCGAAGCTACACTCGATGTTTTGCACCCTGTTTTTGGAGATCGCATTATCAGCCGCAGAGCTGATGTCGTTTAGCCACCTCGGAGCTGCAATTTGACACCGTTGCACTATTATTTGTGTGGTGCCGTCAAAGATAAGTGTTACGCCAACAAGCCAGAGACAATTGACGCTTTAAAGGACAATATTCGTGAAGCCATTGATGAAATACAGCTGCAAACAATCGATAATGTGCTTAAAAATTGGCTACTGCATGGCTAGCCAAGGCAGCCGTTTGAATGAAATTATTTTCCATTATTAACCGGAAGGATTGTACTTTCAAATAAAAAAAAGAAATTTGAGAAAATATTCAGTAGTTTTTTTATAGCATTTTCAAAAAAAAAAAAACCTATTTGGCGGACCCTATAGAAAAATTACAAATACTGTAATAAGTAAATAGAAAAATTGAATTACTAATGAAAAATGCAAATAATCAATTACTTTTAATTATAGTTTATAATTGCGAGTTTTCAATTGCAAAATGTAATTGAAGTTGTAATTGGAAAAATTGAATTTTAAGTTACATACATACTCGTATAATAATTAAGAGGTATTTTTCAATTACCCATTACCAGTAATGTAATTGGTAATTTGTAAATAAATGACAAGGCCCAAGTCTGCTGATTACTTATAACTTTTCATATTCCAAGTAGGGTATTTTCACCCTGCTCCACTTTAATATTGCGCTGCATTTTTTACTTCATCATCATTGTTCCCATTTTTGTGCAATAAAACGAAAAGCTAAACAAAAACCATTTCAAAAATTTTATATATTCCCGACTCCCTTAAGCAGCATAAATACTTATTGACCTCTGCTCAAAGACATGCTGTGACTTTTACAATAACAAAAAACAAACAAAACAGAAGCAAATAAAACGAATAGAAAGAAATTGCAGGAAAAAAATCTACAACATTTTTGATCCCCATAGAGTTTTATTTTACTTTTGCATGCTGTCCAAGACAACTTCTTTTGATGTTGACTATCAAAAGGGAGAAGAAAGATAAAAAGAAACTCAAGAAAAACTAGCACAACAACGTGTTAAATAAAAAATTCTGTTTTCTTTAAAAACTATTTTTTCTTGTTCTTAGTGTAGTGTACTACTGCAGTTGCTTTTATACTTGCCACATAGTGCAACATAATGCGGTATTTTTTTGGGGGCTCCATCTTAGTATAGTACTTGGGGAGACAGTAGAAAAGAACTCTTTTTTTTTAATTCGCAGCTATAAATATTAAAACAAACAACCGAATAATACGATAAATAATACGCGTAAAGAGTGTGTTAAACTGTTTTAAGCTGAAAAACTTTTTCCCGATTTTCTTTTTTTCGTTTGTTTTTGTAACAACTTGTTAAATGTTGTTCTGTATTAGAGTTTTTAGCTCCGACAATATGCTGGATTATAGGATTTTTATATGTAAAAAAAATGTTGGCAAACGTAGTTTAGAAGCATTTTCTTTTTGCTTATTTTTAGCGCCATTAGATTTTGGTGAAGAACAGCACTGAAGTCCAGAGTTGTTGAGTAACTTTCTGTTAGCAACCGTCAGTGGCACACTTGGGTAATTTACGTTATGTTGCCATATGCTAATATCCTGCTAAAATTCTACATTTGCTCTGTTCACTTTTCGTCAACCATTCTATTGATCCAACTGAGGTACGGATCTTATGCACATCACCCACTACAATACTTCTAGTTTCGAAGCAATTTAATTGTGGTTTCGAATGCTTCAACTTCCTTACAGAGAACTCCATCTAAAAAAATAAAGAAAAAGCCATCCAGACTTTCCGCATACCTCTGGTGATGACGACAAACATCAGACGAATGATCAGGAAAACACGCCACCTACTGGGAAAAAAATTACAATGCTTAAGTAAAGATCACCACCAATTAGCAAGGACTTCACCACTACGCAATATCATATGGAAGAAGCTACAGTGGATTCTTTCTTTTCTTTCTTTATATAAGAACAGCACCCAGGGGATGGCCCCTACTCATGCAGTGCATTGTGCTGGTATTAGGAAAATTGGTTATTGGAAGGAGGACAGATTATTCCACAAGAAGATTATTCCACAACCAGACAGTGCAACCAAAGAACGAGTTCTCCCTATAATGCATATATGCTATAATGCATGCTTTGTGGAAAGCCAATATGCGAGAGGAATGACGGAGAAAAAAAATGAATCGTAGGCAGTTAACAATACTTGGTGAGTTCTTTGTACACCTAAGTTTCTTCTTTTCGTTTCCATCATTCATTAGCATCGAGACGCAGTATTGCGATATTAGTTGTTTTTGCTTTTTAAAGAAAACCTAAATGTTTACCGTACATTCTTCAAGATTTAAGGTATCCTCTAGAAATATGATGTTTTTCACTACAAAGGTAAGAGGTCTACAAAAACATGTTGCTAAATTTGTAAAGAGTGCAATAAGAAATCTCTGAGTGAAAGCCGGACTAGATTGCTAGATATCATTACCGCAAAATTTGATATCAAAAAACGGAAAAACGATTAAAATATTCTAAGTTTGAGAGCAAGGTCGGAGCACTCAAACTTTCAAGATTAGCCGAGACCGGAAACATTAACCAAATAACAGTTTGAAGTCATTTAAAAATGTCTGGACACTCAGATAAGCTCGGTGTTTAGAAGTTACATGATTTAACCAAATTAGCATCAGTAAAACGCATCTAAATCGAACCATTGATAATCTTTACGGATAATTAAATGCGAGAATATTAGATAAACAACACAATAAGCCGGTGTCCACAAAGGATTTCAAAGTATTGAATCGCGCAAACAAAGTTCTGTTAAATGTTTGGTGGGATTGAAAAGGAATTATCGATTAAGAGCTACTGCAACTGTCTAATCTCTTTTGTTCACAGCTCGACCGTTTGTACTAAGCAATCAAGAAGGACTTACCAGAATTGGTAACTATAACAGACCACACACATTTTTGGTGCAGTGCCTGAAAATATTTAAGGCACTTGACTAGAATATGTTGAGGCATCCACCGTATATTCCGACTTGCCATATTCTTACTTTTGTTTTTTGCTGTTTGCAAAGCTCTCTGTACAGACAGTCAGGCTGTGATCAAGGCGCTCTTCGGTGTCTACATGACATCACAACTGGTATGTGAATGCCGGGTGTCTCTAAGCGCGATGGCGAGACATCCAGACCTAGAGATTATTTGGGTAAGGGGTCACTCTGACACCCGGAGGAATTGTGTGGCAGACGAACTGACGAGGGAAGACTCTCTCCTTGGCAACGAGAAGAATGACCATGAAGTTGGGATGCCATTTTGAACACACGAGCTCTGTATGAAAACAAACCTAGGTTGCCGCGACATAAATAAACTCCCATAGTATTACAAAGATGGCACTTGAGTGGAATACTCAAGAATCAAGGCACCGCTGTCAGAAATACCTGGCCACGCACAATTATCCAAGAACTCAGGCAAAACAATCTTACATGGGTAGAGGCAAAGACAACAACAGCAAAACATGTAAAATGGAAATGCTTTGTAGAAGCCGTGTGCTTTCAAAAGCCCTGTGCTTTCAAAAGGAGTAACGGAAAAAAATAGTTTAAACAATTTATTTTCTTTTAAAGGTGTATGTAAAACATTATTGGCCATCACTAGTGATGATGTAAAGTGTAAAAGAATTTAAAGAAAAATATTTATTTACTTTTGGAACGAGGGAAATAAAGAGAAGGTTTGCATATATAAATTCAAAGGTTTTGTTATACATATTATGTTAAAAGCAAGGTTTCGCATTAGGAGTGATTTCTAGAAATTTAAAAAATTATTGTTGTTTACTAGTATTCTCATGTACAAAATGTCGGGGATAAGTCTAAAGGTAAGATCACACGATTGTCGGAATGTACCAATTTTTATTGTGCTGATTTTAGGCACAATAAAGTAATTGTTCCAGTCAAAATCTCTGCAGTCACATGATTGTCACCGTCTAAATAAATTAGATTGTCGCAAATTACCGCCTTTCAGTCATTGTTCTAGTATAAATTATTAAAAAATGCATATTTTAAGGGATAAGAATTATAAAAACCGTACAAACAATTGTTTTTTCCGAAAGAAATCAATTTAAAAAAAATTGGTGAATATTGCCTTCTTCAATTGCCGCACAAGAATACAATAAATATTGATGTATTTTTGATATTTACATTGGCGCATAATTGCCTCTAAAGCTTTCACACGAATAGGGCTGGATTTGATTGGACTAAATAAACACAACAATGATGTGTGTTGCCGTATGAGCCAATAAATTGTATAATCAACCGATTGGTATATAAAATAGACTAATCATTGATGCATTACAACAATCATGTGGTCCTATCAAATCAAGTTTCTTTTTTCTTGACCTGTAAAGATTTATATTCTTTTAAGATTGAAAAAATAAAAAGCAAATTTAATTGAAATCAACAAGAATTTTATTTTGAAATAATTTTATAAGACAAAAATTCATACATACACTAGGCGACAATTGAAAGTACACTTCGTTACTAATATAATCATAGTGCTCAGAATACAAATTATTTTGAGATATTTTTAAAATAAATTTAAATATAAAAAAGTAACATATTAAAAAAATAAAAATCACTTTTGAAACATATAACATAGAAAAAATTTAATTTTAAGGGATTTTTTATAAATTGGACTGTCACACGCGACAATTGAAAGTATACAAATCAAACATTAAAACTACTTATTATTTGTTTCGAGTAAGCCTTTTATTTTTAATGACAGCTCGACGTCGTTTTGGTATACTATTGTCCAACTTGGCTAATGAATCTTAAGGTATCCTCGTTCAAAAGATTATGACGTTAGTCCCACTATTTAAAGAGATTTTAATGTCCAGAACTGTTGATATTTTTCTCAATAGGGTTCAAATCTAATAGCTGACACACATTCCCATATTTGTTTTTTAATTTTTTCAAAAAATGATTTTGCAGTGCTTAATGTATATTCAGAATGGTTGTCCAGTTAGAAGAGAATCATTCCTAATTTAATTCTGCGGCAGAATTTTTAAAATTTTTCCTGTATTTTCATTAAACTATAGACGCTTCTCTTTAAGAAATAGGCTTAAGGTGTAATACTCTCTGAACTATGCTGAACGAAATCTCGTAAGACTACGTGGTCGCAACTTAGAAGCTTAACGAAAAAGTTAATTTTTGATTAAAAGTATGCTCACAAACCGATTAAAGAAATGTAGTTTGGTTTTTCCAATGAATTTCTAAGTTGTGATCACGGTAGACTTAATTTCCATAAAGTTTAGAAAGTACTATCAAGTATACATCAATTGCATTTTTATTCTTAGCAACATGATCTTCTATGTATTCCCAAGCAATAACAGCCTAAGTCGAAAATTACACTTTTGAAAAAATCACTTTTTATGTATAAAAATGTTTCCGAAAAGGTTGATAAAGTACATTAGAAAAAAATTTATTTGTAAAATTAACGATACACGATCCTAAGATCAAAAACGATAATGGAACTATTTTCGCAAATATATTTAGGCGTTTATTAGAAATGTAGTGGGGCTTCATTAGGACTTCGGTTAAGATGTTTTTTATTAATCAGTTTAAAAAAAAAACATCGTAAAAAAATGGGGATTTCACGGAAATATAAAGTTTTGTTAGTAGAATATGATAGCATACATAACTCATATTGACTTAAGTTGACTTAGACGGTTATTAACTGTGACCACAGACATAAGTTACAAATTCATAATTTGAATTGTCGCCTAGTGTATCTTGTATTTCTTTATACACTTATACCTATAGTCATACACAAACACACACACACACACACACGTTCTTCACACACTAACACACACATATACACAAATAAATTTGAAAAAAGTTTTCAATGTATTTTTTGCGGTTTTTATTTTCATTCGTTGCACATAAAAATGTCCTTCGTTTTCATTTTACAAGAAAGAAAATTTATTGTTTTTGGTTTGGTTATCCTTTTCAGAGTTTTTTTCTCTTTTATCACACACTGTTTACGCACCTTGAAAGCCATTTTTATTTCGTTTTGTATTTTAAAGTTGTTTTATATTTGTAGTAATAAATTGAATTTTTTTATTTGTTTAATAAATCCTTTTAAACAATTTCAATTGGCACCGTTTTATTTGGAGTTCGTTAAATAGACTGTCTTTTCATGAAATTCTGGCTCTTTATTTATACTTTTAGCAGCTTAAACAGAGCTTAGGTATTAGACGGTGATTTTTGTTTTTGTTGTTTTTATTTCAAACGCTGTATTTTTTAAAAATGTGGCATATTATGCTTTAATACTTGCAACCAACAAAAAATAGTAATAAAATAATAACAAAGATCACTGTTTGGTTGTTATGCTTAAAGGAAAACTTGTTTTAGTTTTTAAAAGAGTGTGTCGGCTGCTAAAATAGTTTTTTTTTATACATTTTCTGTAACATGATTTGGTTTTTATTTGTTATAAGAAAATTTAAAATTCATTTATGTTTTAAACTCTCTTATACTGCTTGTATTATATCTATTTTGTAACTATTGTGATTGATTTTTTCTTATACAGCTTCCAGTTTGACTTTAAAATTTTCCAAAAAAAATTTTTTTTTTCTTTTAAATCATTTCCAATTTAACTCTCATGTGCATTTCAATCATTTGATCTGCATTTGTTTGCTCAAACAATTATGGTATTGATGCAGTGGTTGTTTTGGAAAAAAAATTTAATCTGGATTTTAATTTAATGTTTTTCCTCTTATACTTAATAAATAAAAACCATAATTAAGAGCTTAAATCACCTAAAAGACGTTCTTTTTTTTAATTGATGTCTTGGCTGTTAATTTGTGAACTGAGCTGGAGTAAATAATTTTTACTACACAATTAATCACAATTATTTTTAGCACTTGGATTTGAGTAGCAAATGGTATATAAAAACTAAAAAAATGATTTTTTTTTTTTATTTTTGCTTTTTAACATTTAATTTATTTTGTATGACCCTTTAGAACCCAATTAGTTTTTAAATGCCTGTAATAAACTTTGAGCTTTAAAACAACATATTTTTTGTAGAATTATAAATAAGAAAAAAAATTAAAAATCTTTGAATCGCACGATTATGAAGGCCAAGAAACGGATCTATTTCGAGAAATAACATATTCACCAAAATGACGTTTCAATTACTCGATGGATTCGTGTGATCTATTGCAAGTGTAGCATTATCCTATGTTAACCTCTGATATAAAGGGTGGGACAAATTTGAGGTTAGGAAGTATATTTATTAATTCCCATAACATTCAATGAAGGAACATGGGGACTTCTCTCAGTCAATGAGCTGCACCCGATCCTATTTTTAAACTCATTGAAAGGGACCTACAGGTTAACGTCGGCTCCGAACGGCAAATGCATTTAGAGAAGTTTTCAATAGTAGTAATACTCATAACCAGTTACTAGCTAATCTTAATGAGGTGATACCGCTGTCGACAAACTTTTTTCTTTTTTTTTTTAAAATTGTCTGGCCTGGTATTGATCCGACGACCTGCTGATTGGTAGGCGGTTGTCTTACCTACCATACCACAGCGGCACAGGTTAGGAAGTAAATTGGCTTAAAACCACATATTCGAAGTCAGTTTTATTCATAGCAATATAAAATAGAAATATGGGAATTAATAATGGAATATGATGTCGGGCAAATGTTCACCTCTAGCATGTCGGTAGACCTCCGCTCTTTTCACGAAATTTTGAACCATATTTTTCAACAAAATCATCTTTAGTGATGAGGTTCATTTTCAATTAGGTAGTTATGTAAACAAAATTGTACCATATGTAGCACCGAATAATCCTCGAAAAACCATTATATCCAAAGAAAGTGACCGTATGGTGCGGTTTGTGGTTAGGCGGTACCATCGGCGCATATTTTTTCGAAAATGAGCAAGCTAAGCGTCATCACCGTGAATATTCTGTGCTACCAAATCATGATAACCAATTTTTTGTGGCCATAATTGGCAATGTTGACATCAGCGACATTTGCTTTCAGCAGGACAGCATCTCGAGCCACACAGCCCGCTCGCGAAATTTCTCGATTTGGCGATGTCATTTGGCTGCCTCGTTCTTGTGATTTCATACCGCTGGGGCCATTTGAAAGACCAGGCTTACGTGCACAAACCACAAATAACTGACACTCTGAAAGATGACATTCGGCGAAGCTTTGTTGCAAAATGTGGTTCATTGTTTTGTGAAAAGAGCTGACGTCTGCCGACGAGCTAGAACTCGACATTTGCCCGACATCATATTCCACATTTCTGTTTTATATTGGTATGAATAAAACTGAATTTTTTTAACAAAAGCAATGTATTTTTAAGCCAGGATTTGTCATGGTTACAGAGCCATAAGCACCGGTATATTAAATGTTATGATCGGACTAAAAATGGCGACACAGTGAAGAAAATACTAAAAGGGCGATATTTGTAGGCGTGGCAAAAAAATAAAAAAATCATTTTTGGAATTGTTTTTACATTATCTTTACCTTATCCTAGGGGGGATTGGCACAACTTTTTTTTTGTAAGGCGAACCACTCTAATATACACCCAATATAAGAATGTGAAGCAAAAATGAATGAAGCAATTTTAAAGGAAAATATTGTACTAAAAAATCCTTAAAATATGGTCCTCAAATAACATGAAAAAGGAAAGTTATTTTGCATCATTTCTTTTTGTTTCGTTTCACTTCGCCTCGCATTGTTTTCCTCAAATTATTTATTGTGTTAAAGCTGGAGTCTAAGAATTTTAATTCGTTTCTTATTTCAATGGCAATAAAATGCACAACAAAAGAAAAAACATTAAAATGTCCCTTTAAATAAAGGAGAAGAATAAGAAGAAGAACAGTAGGAAAAAAAATGAAATGAAAACAGCCATTTAACACAGAGATGCAGAGAATACTCGTAATCATGAGTTATCTGTGTATCTGCATCTTAACGTACGAGTAGTAGTGGTAGTTGCTACAAGCAATGTTGTTAGCGGGGGGAAGCTTGAATATTTAAAATATTATTTCGTTGCATATGTATATGCTTGTATTGGCAAAGTGCCTAAAAGAAATAACATACATACACACACAAACATTCCCTCACTTACACATCCTTAATTACAACAGATTCGCAATTTTCCAGCTCCTGTACTAGTGACAGTAATTTTTTTTTTTTTTTGTTTTTTTTGTGTAACAGAATCATACTCAAGCACACATAAACACATATACAGACACAGACACAAATTACCTTAAATGAAATGAAATAAATACGAGAAAAACAGGACAAAAGTTCACTTTTAAATCTGCTACACGAGAAGAAAGGATTTTTTATCTTTAGTTTTTGGATTTTCGTATTTTTTAAAAATTTTTTTGCTTTATTTTTTATGAAAAAAGAAAAGCACTCGCATCTGAGTTTGAATTTGTTAGTTTTCTTTGTTGTTGGTTTTTCGCTTGTACGACACTTGCATGCCTTTAGCAATCGATAGTGAGTTTTAAATAAAAATTTTTCTTTCGTTTTTAATTTCCTCTTCCTGTACTCGTTTGCTACTATTCAACACACACACATATATTTACGTGTTCGCTCGCTTGTTCAACTTTTAACTTCTGAATAAGTGACCGTAATGACCTAAAATTTCAATTTCTTTCTTTCCCAAATGGAAAAGGAATAAAAGAAAATCTAATTTGACTTTAATGACATCATTTTGTGTGTTCTAAGGGAAAATCACACTCTTTATCGGGTATAATAGGAAAAAAGATTTGTGGAACAGATTTAAATTCGATTGCTATACTGGTTTATAATTAGAAAGAAAAACAAATAATTAAAAATATAATTCACAAAATTAAATATATTTAAAGGAGGTTTGTTTTATTATAGGACGAGAGCAAAAGCGCTTTTACTTTTAATTCAAACAAAAAACTAAATTAATCAATTGCACGTAGCAGATACGGAAAGAAGAGATATAGGACTTCTAAATGATATATAATTTTTTTTAAGAAACCTTGAAGTACATATCAGGTCGGTCACTCACTAAGTCTGTAGGATGACACATAGATGGCGTTGCAAGAACTTTGTTCATATGATTTGTATTTGGCGCTAACTTTCAGACGATACGTATATAAATTTGACAGCAATCTGAATATTGATTCGGGGGTTATAGAATTTTGAAGCAACTTTTGTTACAGAAACTCTGCTCCATCGAGACAAATGGTAGAGAAGTGCTTTGCTGAATTTAAACATGGTCATACCAGCACAAATAATGCAGAGCTCAGTGGACAAACAAATGAGGCTGTTATTCCAGAAAACATGAAAAAAATCCACAAATTGGTAATGAACGACCGCAAGTTGAAGGTGCGTGAGCTAGTTAACATTGTAAAGATATCAGATGGTAATGTTTTTACCACTTTATACGAACATTTTGGTATGCGAAAAGCTCTGTTAAAAATGGTGGCCGCGTGTGCTCACAGAGCGTATCACAAATCCATGAAAACTATGACAAAATCCAATGAATTTGGCTTCGAATTGCTAACCCATTTGCCGTATTCTCCAGATTTAGCCTCCAGTGACTTTTTCTTGTTTTCAGATGTCAAGAGATTTATTGCTGGAAATAACTTTAAGTCCAATGATGAAAAACGCTGAAATTGAGGCCTATTTCGAAGAGAAAGAGAAGTCGTACTATAAAAGTGGTGTTTTGAGGAGTAAGAGAAATCGTACTATAAAAGTGGTATCGAAAATTTGGAAAATCGCTATACTCGTTGTATAGCCATCGAAGTCAACTATGTTGAATAATAAAATCGAGTTTTGTCAAAATTTTGTTTTTTCTTACTTAACCTACGGACCTATTGAGTGACCTCTCATGTGTAGATTTCTCAAGAAAAAACATTTTTCATCCATGTTTGCCCACATTTTTAAAGTTTATAGCCTGTTTAGGTAGCCAGGCTTCCAGTTTTTTCTGAAAATCCCATTGAATAAAAATGATTGAGAATCACTTTATGACCGCAAGTTCTTTCTTCGAGCAATTCACGCATTCACCCAAATTAATAATTTTTTTCATCGAAATGACGGTCGATTTATTTATTTTCGCTTTCATGTCCACTTCAAATCCTTCGCGTTCGTCTGGCCCGATTTTTGCAGTTCATAATAGATGGGACCTTTCTGATTGCACCAAATACGAGGGCAGTTCGAAAAGTTCTTAGCCTAACAATAAAACAAGCCTAGATTATTAAAATTATTTCATTTTTCAATATAATCTACTGGAACTTTAATACACTTGGACCAACGTTTTTCTAGCAATTCTATTCCTTGATTAAAATAATTTTCCTGAAGCTCCTCAAAATAATCGTTTACAGCTGCCAGCAGAGAATTTTTCTAGCATTCGGAACAGCTAAAAGTCAGAGCGAGCCAAATCGGGAGCATAAGGTGGGTGGTCAAGCAATTCGTACTTCAATTGGTTGAAATTTGCCATTGTTTAAACACTCTTGTGGTATGGTGCGTTGTTTTGATGAAAAATTATTTTTTTGTGTTGTAAACCAAATCGTTCAAACTCAATTGATCTAAAAGCTTACAAAAATGTTCCGAATTTATTAATTTACCTTTTTGAGGATAGTCGATCAATAAAATACCTTTGTAGTCCTAGAAAACCGCTGCCATGACTTTACCAGCCAATTTAACTGTTATTGCCTTCTTTAATGCACTTCCATCAGCTTCAATCCATTATTTGGATTGTTTTGGTTCAAAACTTCTCGGCCAATATTTCAGTTTCTGTCGGGTGCCGGGTTTGGCTTTGTCTTGATCAGTTCTGGCCGTTTTAATTGAATTGCTTGCTATAATATCGTTATTTCTTGACAGTAGAGATCAGACCAGATTGCAGAAGGTCACAATGAACATTTTCCTTCCAATCGCACCCTACACACAGCATTAAATTTTTTGGTTTAAATCCTGGTTAATCCTTATTGTGGTACAATTGTAAGTCGCACGTAATCATTTGAACTTATCAAATAACCTGTAGTGTTGCCTGATGCAATGAATATTACAAGAATTACTACTTAGTAACCGAAGTTTTTCGAACTCCCAATATATTTGACTGTCACGATTTTTTTCTATAAAAGTAAAAAATTTTGTAATGTTGAAGCTGGCAATCCTATCACAAATCGACAAAATAAATAGATCAAATAAATGCAAACAAATTACAAAAGAGCCATGTGAACGGGGTAATTCTTGTAAATAATTCAAACAGCTAACAAACTAGTTCGAAGTCTTGTGTGAACATGCTACAAAACGCCATGTGATTTATTAAAAACATAAACCATGCGTACACTATATTGTGTATACACCCAGTAGCAAAAATATTCGTACAAATGTTTCGAAAACTTTAAAAATTAATAATTTTTTTATATAAAAATTCGATTTAAACTTTCAACACAAATTTTTCTTGAAAGCATTTGATAATTAATCACATTAATAACCAAAATACTAACCATATACAGTGTGTAAGAATAAAAAGTTTACAATTTAAAAAAAAACTATTTTTTTAAAAGCAATTAATTTCTAGCATAATCTCCTGAGCTATTTACTGTATATGTATTCAGCGTTTTTATAACTGGTCACATATCAAATTTTACAAAAAATCGGCGATTAGTTGACCAACCTTCTAATTAATCACTCTACGGTTTATCGCTCACTGTTAACTTTATTTTATTCTTTTTTTTTGCAATTAAATCGCAAAATTTTTAAGCCTTTCAAAATGAAAAATTAAGCTCTGAAATTAACTTGTTAAAAATGTATATAAACGCTGTTATTAACTGACAAAGACACGACAAATACCAAATTAATCATTTCGAAAATTACTCAGAATCATGTCACTGTAATTATTAAGACATGCGTTTATTTTCTTAAATTAAAATAAAAAAAGATAAAAAAGTTTTATAAAAACTCTAAAAGAATATTTTTTTATTTGTTTAAATGCACTTTAACTGGGTGATATTGCTCGTAATTTGTCTTTTAAGATAAAATGCACGCAAAAGAAATAAAAATGCTTGCAAATGTAATTATAACGTATGTGCGTTTGTTTCACTCGCTCTTTCCGTCTTTGGAAGAACTTTAAAACCCATGCAACCATAAATCCACAGACCAATGAAAGGAAAAAAAAACTGCTAAAAGGAAAACCTTGAAATATTTTCGCTTTGCTTTATGGATTTTATACGCTTCGTATGTGATCAGAATGTCCTGTTTATTTAGAGCAGAACGTAATGATTTAAGGATGGCTACTATGTACTCTGTGGATGTTATAATGCCAGCAACAGCAAAAACAACGATAACGAATGCGGTGTTTGGTTCGATAATGGCAACATGGTTAGTAATGCGCCCTTGTTAAAAAAGTATTTCAAGATTTAACATTGGCGGAACTAAAAAGAAATATCATTAAATTCGGATAAATTATGTTTAATGACTTAGTAAATAGGCCTTTTATGTCATCATTATCATAATCAATTTAGACTAAGCCTAGTTACAGGACATTGCTACCCAGTTTGTTCAGAGATCTGCTGGCGTTCATTAAGAAAGCAGTGTTAGTGGTGGATATGTTGAGATTTCTTATGTTAAAAAGGCAGTTTTTTTATTGAATCAAAAATGAATTTATAATTCATTAAATAGCCCCCTGACCGAGGGGACTATTTAACGCTTTTTCTTAAAAAACGATGAGTCTCTGATTTTTTAGCCGTATAACAAGGTAATTTGTGCCGTAAAACGAAGACGTTCCATACTTCAGGCAGGCCGTTATACCGAAATACCGCAAAAAGAAAAACCGTATAACGAGGTATGAGTGTATAGAAGTTATTGTTGATCAGTACACTACTAGTAGTTCGTCCCGAGATTATATTCTGGGTGATCTATAACATTTGAGCTCATGTACCTCATAGTAGGGTAAAATAAGAAAAGTAGTACAGGCATTTGAGTGTTTACTTAATATTCTGAACCTATGGGGAAACTCGCCAGCATATTTAAGGCTGGAGTTTATTCAGTTGAGAGATGTGCTTAATTGGAAAAGAAATATAGACGACACGACATAGCCATACTATCTGATATTCAGGCCACGATATGAGGATGTCTCAAAGCTAGTTTGAGATTGTCTGGTAAACTGAACCAGCTGGGCAGGGGCAATAGGGTCAGCTTATGCTGTGTCTCGGGTTACGTAGGAATTCCGGGAATTAAAATGGTCAATGAACTGGCCAGAAAAGGAAATTCCACTCTACTAGTGTGGCCAGAACCCTTTTATGGACTGAAAAGGGGCGCCTGGAAGGGCATACTGAATGAAAATGAGGACAATGAAAGGCGGGTACTTGCAAAACGAGTCTCAGACAATCTTAACTTTTGTTGGGTAACTACAAAAGGAGGAGATGAATCCTGCACAGGGATGTCCATAGACAACCAGAGAATATAGACCGGGTTTTTGACCGGTCATCTAAGTAAAAAGGGAATAGTATCAAGCCCGATGTGCAGATTCTGTGAATCATCAGGAGGAAATGTCTGAATGCCTAACAGATACTATGTAGGGAGTTATCTTGGTTGGCACAATTGACATCCTGAAATTTGTCAGTTCGGCGAAGTTGGGGAAGATATTATAGGGAAACCTATAATGTAATAAAAAGAAAAGGTCACAGTTTGTACATGCCACAGCTAGGAGTAGTCTATAATAAAGTTTTATGGTTTTTTAAAACTTATAATTTCTGTAAACTGGAATAAATATCGCTTATAACTTTTTATCAAATCACCGCGCAACATAAAACTTGTTGGAGTACACTAAACGAGTTGGGGACTTTCAGACTGATAATGGAAAACTTATATATGCTAGTGAAAGAAGAAGAAAGACAAGAAATAAAACAACGAAATAGTTTCAGTAGCCGTCTTAGTGTTTCTGAAGGCACTGTATGAGAATAGAATAAGCAAAAGATGCAAGCTTTGCTAGATTTAGAGACATAAGGGTCATCTTTTGAAGAAACCAACAGAGAGCTTAATTGGGTCTTTACAGAACGTCAATAATACATACTAAAATAAGACCGATGAGATGAAGCCATTTTGACACCCTTGGTTCCGCCATTATTAACGCCACAAAGGTAATATGGAGATTTGCTGTAAAGATTTTGTAAGTTAAGTGATAAAACGGATTATAACGGATTATATATACACTGCTCGTCATCAGGATAGCGCCTCCCTTTTACTGACTTTTAATGTCAAATATTATCTGAACCGATTGAGGTATAAATTTAAAATTTCTATATAATAAACTTCTATCAATTCCCTTTCAATTTGGGAATCATTATGTATGATCTCTGCACCAAGAAACTAAATTCAATAAAAGTTGGGGGAGGCTGTGAAAGTGTGGGAAGCAATATCCTACTATGGCACCTGCAAGTTGCAGTTTTAAATCGCGTATGAATGCGGAGAACTACAATAGAGTTTTGAAAACGACTTTTTCCTACTTTCAAAACTTATTTGGAAATCCAATATGTTCCCATCCATATAGTTCGATTGGTGAAATCTTGGATTAAGAGCCAAAAAGCTGACATCTTTCAATGGCCACCTTACTTTCCCGATCTAAATATAATGAGGAACGTCTGGAGATTGGTGACTATGAAAGTGTACGAGTGCGGAAAATAATACAACAGAAAAATGGTACTAATGAAAGGAGTCAATGATGAAACAGAATAAGTTCGCAACTTCATGCAAAAACAGAGTAAAAAGAATGGCCCATAATAAAATCGGCAGCTGCAACTTCAAATACTGTCAATTGCACACTTTGTTTTTATATTTGTTTTGCTTTTTGTTTTTTTCGCTCCAAATCAAAAACGTATGTTTTTTGTTTACAAAATGCATAACATTCAGTTAAAGTACGGCAACACCACATACAGATCGCGAGAGCACTATTAAGAGAGTAACAAAAATGCTGTCAAAATAAAATAGATTCTATCTCACGACTGCTTTTGCTGTTTCATCTCTCAAACAGACTTGGTCCACCATTTTCGTGGAAAACATATTTCTTGAAAACATAGTATTCAAAAATTAAAAAGGTATAAAATTGCTTAAAATACAAATTAAATTGAAATTATAGTAGATGGCGCTATCAACACGTTTTTGGTATAATTTTTCTAAAAAAATTAACAGCAACGTGAGCGGTAAGGCAGTTATTTTTGTTTTATTTTAAAGAGAATTGATAGGTGTCTATTATATAGACATGTTAAGGCCATATCTCAATTGATTCAGCTAATATTTAATATTAACCATCAGTATACTGATGACGCGCAGCTATACTGATAACGCATAGTGTATATAAAAACGAATGTGTGTTTGTATGTATGTTTGCTTGTTTGTGCCTTATAAACAGCTAAACGGCTGAACCGATATTCTTGGAGTTTTTGCAGTATCTAGAAGTAAAAATAGGCTATAAAAATTTCATTTTCATATTTAACAGAGAGAGTATCCAAATTTAGCTCAAATCGATAGTTGATACAAATCATCATCAAAAAAGGGAGCGGAATTGGACACGTTGGCGTGGTCCCTCCAAACAAACTAAATATTGATTTCAGTGTATCTTGAGAACGGTTAAAGCAAAAGCTTCAGTTTTTGACCCAAATAAATTAATAGTCAATACAAAATATCGGTCAAAATCTGGTAGGAATTTGACAAGTGCGCGTGGTACCTACCAAAAAAAAGTTAATATTGATTTTAGTATATCTTGAGAACGGTTAAAGCTAAAGCTTTAAAATTCGGTATGATTGACTTTATAGTTAATGCAAATCATCAGTCAAAAATTAGAAGGAAATGGACGTGTGGGCGTGGTACCTTCCATACAAACTAAATACATATTAACTTTTGTAAAGTGATAAAGTGAGAACGTTTAAAGCTAAAGCTTTAGAATTTGGTGTGATTGCCTTTATAGTTAAAGCAAATCAGCTGACAAAAACAAGCGAGATTGGATAAATGGCCGTGGCACCAGAAGGCTTGAAAATGGGAAAAATGTAAGAAATGATAACTAAGATAGTAATTAAGATAATAATTAATACATACTTATGTACATATATAAAAAATACATACATACGAAGGCGAATTGACATTGAAGCTACCTAGCGCTAGATGGCAGCACAAACACAAAAACTTTTCCTTTCTTAGAAATTACGATCTGTCAAAGGTCAGCTGTTAAAATTTTAGCCAAATTCATCGATTAGTTTATTTGCTGTAGTCGTTTGAAGTAAGCAACTTTTGTGTTTCTTGGAAAATGGAAAAAAGTGAATTTCGTGTAGTGATTAAACACTATTATTTGAAAGGCAAAACGGCGAAAGAGACAAAAGAAAAGCTTGATAAACATTACGACGAATCTGCTCCGTCAGATTACATGGTAAAATATTGGATTGCTGAACAACAATACCATCAACAGGACGGCCAAAAGAGGTGATTATTGAAGAAAATATCAAGAAAGTTCTCGATATCGTTATGAATGATCGCCGGGTCAAAATCCGTGAGATTACTGAAATGGTAAACAATCATATGAACATGTGTTCAACATTTTGCATGAACATTTGCATATGAAAAAGCTATCGGCAAGATGGGCGCCGCGTTTGCTCAGTGTTGAACAAAAACGAGTTAGACAGATCAATTCACAGCGGTTTTTGGACATGATAAAGCATAATCCTGCTAATTTTTGGCGTAGATTAATAACTGTTGATGAAACTTGGGTCCACCACTACACACTTGAAACCAAAAATCAATCGAAGCAATGGGTGGAAGCTGGTGGAAGTGCTCCGAAGAAGGCGAAGACAGGGAAATCGGCAGGCAAGGTTATGGCCACTGTATTTTGGGATGCACACGGAATATTGCTCATCGATTCTCTTGAAAAGGGATCCATAATCCCAGAAGAGTATTATCGTGCATTATTGGATCATTTGGTTGATGGAATCAGAGAAAAACGAAAAACATTTAAACAAGAAAAAAGTGCTCTTTCTTCAAGACAACGCACCGGTTCACACAGCATTAGATACTACTACTACGACAAATCCATTTCGAATTGGTTGATCATCCACCTTATAGTCCTGATTTAGCCCCTAGTGACTTTTTTCTGTTTCCAAACTTGAAAAAATGACTCGCAGGAAAAAGATTCATCTCAAACGAAGAACTGAAATTAATGCGTATTTTGAGGAGTTCCCAAAATCGTATTATTCAGATGGTATAAAAAAGTTGGAAAATCGTCTTATTAAGTGTATTGAGCTAAAAGGAGACTATGTTGAGAAATGAATGGTTTTTGAAAAAAAAAAAAGTTTTTTTCCTACTTAGGTAGCTTCAATATCAATCCGCCCTCGTACATATGTACAATATTTTTTTAAATTTTGTTTATTAGGCGACCAATTCCAAAAACATGCACATTTTGTCAGACGTCCAACTTTTATTGCTTCATTAACATGTGCAGTAAATTAGACCACAATCACAAAATAAATTAAATTATTATTTAAAAATGCAGATGCATATGTATGCCTTTTTGTCGTAAGTCCTTTAATATATTTTTGCTTTTTACATTCATCCACTGGTAAATAGGCTTAGCATTCTCTGATTCATTCATCGTTGCCAACCAGAGATTGTCACCCATTTGTCTAGTTGTTATGTTGTTTCTTGTTCATATTTTTTTTTTTTCTTAAAATAAATATGGATTTTATTTGTTGTCATATAATATGCATTTTTGCTTTCACATTTCCGAAAGTTGCGATTGTCCATTGTAACATGTCACATGTTATGGTTTTGAGTTGTTTAATGCATTTTTTGTATTTTTTTTTTTTTAATAAAATTTATTTTATGCATTTATTTATTAAGAAAATTGTGTTTATATAGCCACGACCCCAAAAAAAAAAGAAACTTAAGAGTCTTAAATCAATCAACGTTTGGATTTTATGTGGTGCTGTCTTAAACAGCCCAAATGTAACATTTAACAACAAAAATTGTTGTTGTTTTATGTATATAAAAACTCGTCTAGTCGATTTGAGTTTTTTTCTAAAAAAAAAATATTAACACAGTTTTAGGAATTTAAATTGTTCGAACACACAAAAGTGAACTATTGTAGGCCCCCAATGAAATTGATACGCATGCGCGTAGTTTTGAATGTTGCAGGTTCTTGTCTGGTGCAGTGCACCACTCATACAATGAGTGCAAATTGTAAGCACCGCAGCCTACCGTTAATGGTTCTTTTGGGGTCTTAGTTCTATCACTTGATCTTAGTTGTGTGGTTAGCTAAAGGTGTTTGTTAAATATACAGTGGGCTTTAAAATTATGGTAAAAAATATATAAAAATAATGTTTTCATGCGCATAGTAAAAATATGCACTAAATTTTTTATTTTTCTCTCAAACTTAAAGACGACTAATGTCTTCATAAGTTTTAGTTTTCGCTTGAGTACAGGTAGGCATACTTATATCATTACGCATTGATACATACTTTTTGAACTTACTGTTTTATAAATGTATATCTATTCGGTTTTTTTATTTTTGGAAATTCTTAACTACACAGTTTTAGTTTTAAAAAATAATAGCCCACATCACGATTGTGTGCATTTGAGATTGTAAATTTATGCAGTAGTAATAATATGTCATTTGAGTTAGTTCGCAATATTATTTGAAAAAACAAAAATGGCAGTTGAATTTAAAAATAAAAATTATTTCTTTATTTATAAATATTTTTAATATTTTGACAAACCCTCCTTAAAGGATAAAAACTAAGGCAAGAAATTGGGCCAATTGTAATACCACATCAAGTCAGGTCGTTTCATAGCAACTACTGGTCACTGACACAAGAAGTGGAAGATAGTCTCCGCCTTCTCTTCTAAACCACAACTCCTGCAGAAAACTTGCAAAGGAGTCCCTATTCATCTATCGCAAGATATTCATTTTAACCGAGTTCACCTGCAAATCTACATTTGGTTTCAGTTTGAAAATTGCAAGCTCTATACCCAGGCAGTGCATCAGAAACTAAATTTTCGACGATATCCCTGTGCCATAGAACCCATATTTTAATTACTTCGGAACGTTCTCAAGATTTTTTTATTTTTTTTTTTCAAAATCAACATTTATAGGAAATGTCAAGAATTTTGCAATGTTGAGTCTGATAATAAATTCGTGTCATTTACTTTATTTAACGCAATTTAAACGAACTCAAAAAAAAGATTAAAACGTAACAATACTTACGAAAGTATAGTGCAAATGTATACATTTTGTTGCTAAAGGCTCCGCCAAATACATTTTTTTTTTTTTTTTTTAAATGCTAAAAAGAAAAAACTACTGAATATTTTCTCAAATTTCTTTTTTTATTTGAAAGTACAACTCTTCCGGTTAATAATGGAAAATAATTTCATTCAAATAGCTGCCTCGGCTGGCCATGCAGTAGCTTACACTATCGGCCCAATTTTTAAGCACATTATCGATTGTATGCAGCTGCATTTCACCAATGGCTTCTCGAATATTGTCCTTTAAAGCGTCAATTATCTCTGGCTTGTTGGCGTAACACTTATCTTTGACGGCACCCCACAAATAATAGTCCAACGGTGTCAAATCGCAGCTCCAAGGTGGCCAAACGACATCAGCTCTGCGGCTGATAATGCGATCTTCAAAAACTGGGTGCAAAACATCGAGTGTAGCTTCGGCTGTGTGGCACGTAGCGCCGTCCTATTGAAACCAAATGTTGCTTAAATTTTTGTGAACAAAGATTTGTTCAATTTGTTCATTTTCGAAGAAAAATGACCCAATTATGCCTCAGGACCAAAATACGCACCAAACAGTGACCCGTTTTGGGTGTATGGGCTTTTCAATGTATGCGTGAGGGTTTTCTGTGCCCCAAATGCGACAATCTTGCTTGTTTACATACCCGCCAAGATCAAAATGTATTACATCTGAAAAGATGATTTTTTTGGCAAAATCGGCATCTTTTGTTAGTCGATCGCAGGCCTACTTAGCGAAGCAAAAACGCATTTGACACAACCATATTCGTGCAGCGGAAGGATAAAACTAATTATCTGTCAAATCAGACATAAGCTAAGTGTTACTATTCACGAAATAAGCACTAGTTGAAAAAAAGCGTTAGATGGCGGACCCTTTATATAGTAGAAATATACTATACCAATTTGCAAGAGCTACGATGCTAGACCATATACACAAAATCATGAATTGGGCTAATAAAAACCATATAAAATATTATTATTAATTTTTTAATTAAAGGTGTGTAGGTAATGTTTTTTGCTCGTATTTTCATACATGATTTTCAAATTCATTTTGATACTAGCGAAACCAATAGAGGGCTGTATGTAATTAAAGTTCATAAATTTTAAATAAATCGATTTCATTATTCGTAATGAAAAAATACAAAAAATTCTATATTATTCTTTAACATTAATTGGGCGTTAGTTGAACTGAGTGTGAGCGTGTGTGTGCCTATAAAATCTTAAATTAAATTTAAAAAAAATGGAAAAAATCATTAAAATTTTTTCTTTAAAAGTTTGATTAAAATTTTAAACCTATTTTTTAAGCATCACTCAGCAAAAAAAATATGCAAAATTATTCTCATAATGCAAAATAATACCACACCCCACATATAATATAAAAGAAAATATATAATAAAAAACATAGCCATTAAAACAGACATTTATACATACTTACATGCATACATACATTGTATAAAATTTTTTAATGACTTTTTAAAAGCAAGTTTTTCCATTTTCTTTATTGAGGGTAAACAAAAGTATAATAATCTTAATCCTATTGATTTGTTATGAAACTTTAAAAATGTTTTATATCAAAACAGAATGTTTGTATTTCTGTTTTAAAATAAAATATTTTTTTTTATTACTATTTTCAATAAAGAAATTTGTTAACTTTTTACTTCGAAAAGGGAGCTCAAAGATTACGTACCATTGCACTCAGGGAATGACCCCTACACATTATTGCTTTCTGCTGTTACTAAAAAACAATAGATTGTAGGAAGCAGAAAAGAAGGAATACTTTCCTGTAGATATCAAACTTAGACAAGACTATATTTAGAACTTTTTTTCTCTGTCACTCTTCTAGGGAGAACATTGGCTTTACACAAAGCAACCATTGCTTTGTTTCAGTTTCAGTAATCAATTTACTTACGAGATTTTAATCAAAATCTAGTAGATTTCAACTATATTTCCCATATAAAAAATCTACTTTTAGCGAAATCTAGTAAATTTATTGATACAACTCTGTTTTATGTGCTAAAAATACTAAAAAAATACAACTCTGTAAATTACAAAATTTATTGAAGAAAATCTGGTTTTTCGGCATAATAATTTACGAATATCATTCAGACAACAGGTAGGTATCAAAGGCAATTAGAAAATATAATTTCTTATCTTCTATTTCAGCCACGTGAAAGTGAAATCTTGTTAAACATCAAAAAAGTCGAAAGGTTCAATTAGTCTTGAAGTAACGTAAACGGGACGTGAAAGTAACGTGATCAAATCGTCAAGTGTGATTAGTTGGTGGAGTAAAAACATGTCAGCTGTTTTCAACTGTATGTGTGTGAACATTAAAAGAGAAAAGAAACAAAAAATAAATTATAAATTAATTTATGCTTGTGCACCAACATTATTGAAATTTCATCATCCATTTTATTTAAGTTCATTAATATTTAATAATTATAATTTAAACTACACAATTTTAAGTTTTTCTTTATTTATGTCATTTAAGCGCGTATTCTTTATTTACACTTTTATGTCAGCAAACACTACGTCTACGTTACGTTCGTTACAACAACTAACCATTTGTATGTATTCTACATTTAGTTATCGTATCAGCTGACACGTCACATTTACGTTACACACGAGGTTTCGAATTACTTCGATCTCTGTCTGTATTACTTAATTGGATTCTACCGTTCTCACGGCAGCTTTTAACAGCTAGCATATGAAGTCAATTCAGGGAGCGGCCATGGTTTCGTTTGTTGCCTTTATTTCGCCTTAATTTTTTGCTAATTTTTTGTACTTGACAACATACTTTAGGGAGGTCTATTTAATAAATTTGCAATGTTTAATCCATAATTAAAACATTTTGATTATGAGCTAATAAGTATCCCAAGCTAATTTTGCAGTAATACAAAGGCAATAGAAATAGAATGACTTACAATTTGAGTAATCCTCTCTCAAGATTTTGTATGGAAATTTATATAATTAATTTCATAATCGAGGGTTGTGTTGTGAATGAGAGAGAGAATGACGAAAAAACGGTGTCGTGCGTACATAACATTAATGTAAACGCATTAGATTTTGTACAAGATTTCAAATCTAAAGGTAGAATCACACGATTGTCGTAATGCACCAATATTTAGTCTATTTTATATTTATTAATTCAAAATATTATTGGGCTTATTTATCCCAATCAACGGCAACCCTTGTGCGATAATCATGTAGGCAATCATGTACCAATGTAAATGCTAAAAATACACCAATATATATTGTATTCTTGTGCGGCAATTGAAGAAGACAATACTCAACAATTTTTATTTTTTAATTGATTTCTTTCTGAAAAAACATGTGTTTGTACGGTATGTATTATCTTATCCCTTAAAATATGAATTTTTCAATTATTTATATGTAAATTGCACCACAACTTCTACAATGTGTTTTTTCATTACTTTACTTCTTTTATCGATCGGACACACGATAATCAAAGGATTAAATATAATTTGGAATTATATTCCAATCTAAAAAAATAAATATTTTAGTGAAATAATTTTTCTTAAATTTATTGAAATGTTTTCTCATATGCACCATCGATGGCCCTTATTGTGTGCCAATCTCTGACCCACACAATTCTTCTTTTCTTTTTTTTTGTATTTCCTTTTTATTTATTTCTTCACTAAATTTCTTCACTAATTTAGCTTTTTTTAAAGATCGAACCATTTGGAACACCAAAAAAAATAAATTTAATTTGCCACAACAGCTGATTCACAGAGTTGTCATAACAATCATATGACAGCATTGGGACAATTATTGTAATACATCGTTTTGTATAAAATAAGACAACCGTGTGAACACATAATTTTTAATTGGGACATTTTTATTATTGTGCGCTAATTTGTCAAAAGTCGTATCAGATTGGTGTATTTGAAGCTATCGTGTGATCCCAGCATAAATGACAAGATTTCGTTCTGGTGTAAATGCCCCATAAGTAGATGATTAATCTACTGTAGCTCATCTTCATATGACTGTGTGGTGGTTAAGATCCTTGCTAAATGGTGGTGGTGATCCTTACTTAGCATTGGCATTCTTCTTTTCAGTAGGTAACGTTTTCTCCTGATCATTCGTCTGATTGCTTGTCATCATCGCCAGAGGTAAGGTGAGCTGGAAGGGTCAAAGCGGACCCCTTTGAATAAATTATTCTGGAGGGTGGATAAAGACTTTTTATTAAGCATTCTAGGCCGCAATTTAATTTTTTTGGCATGTCTTCTGCTGGGTATTCGAACCCGGACCGCTTGTGTTGTATGCCTTCCCTGTATATTTATATTTAGAATTATAAAACTTTTATTAAGTTAAAATACCTTTAAACAGTCCCGTAATTAAAAACCGAATTCGCTTTATATTCATACCTTGGACTATATCTGGGGTTTTTTTTGAGGTTCATAGCTTTGAATTGCCGTTACTGCTTTATTTGAAAACCGACTAAGCAGCTTATGACTTATTTTTTATTAGTTTGGTTTGACATTTCATTATGGATAGACATATACCAGAGCAACTCTTGCAAATTGTTGAAGATTTTTTTATAAATAATGCAGCTGTTCGTCATATTGGTGTTGTTCTCCTATTAATCCCATTTTTGGAAGAATGAGTACATAAATAAGCAGAATTGTCGTATTTGGAGTGAGGATAATAAAAAAGCTTTTGTCGAAAAACCATTACGTCTACAGAAAATTAACTGGTGCGCTTTATGGGTTGGTCCATATGTCTTCGAAAACGACGATGGTCAGAATGTTAGTGTTAATGGTGAGCGGTATAGCGGCATGATTAATCAGCTGGCATGAAACGAAAATCAGTGGGGAGGCCAATTATAGCTTTGATCAGTTCCAGGCTTAGGAGCAGGGTCATCAGCTCAACTTTTGGTGGGTAGGAATCCACCGAGATGGCGTCGAAAGAGTAGCCGGAGAGTGGAGTAATTTCACCATTGTTATGGATGGTAGTAGTTGATGTCTTGCTCTCCATGTTGGCTTATATGGGTGTTGGTGTAATTAGTTATGCTGATGACCTCGTTAGGACGGCCCTGGGCTAGATGTTAAATTAGTGCTCTCGGTGAATTCCTCGGAAGCGGTTGTTGTACCTTTTACAAAGAGATACAAGTTGTTATGTGGCCTTATTTCTTTTATGGGTTCCCCCAACAACTTTTCTGGGTGTCTTTTTGGATAAGAGGCTTGCTTGGAACTCGCACATTGGTGCCATCCAGAATAAGGCCCTCTGCGCCAGTCGCTCTTCCTACGGTAAAACATTGGTTCTTCCGCCGAGAATGACACTATGAATATATACTGCTATTATTCGGCTCATTATCTCTTACGCGGCGATAGCTTGGTGGAAAAACGCTGAAGAAGCTACCACCATGAATACACTAGGCATGGTACAGAGACTCGCCTGCCTCGGTATAACTTGAGCAATGAGAACGTGTCCAAAAGCGGCCTTAGAAGCCCTGATTTTCTTCAACACCGGTTCAGCGTATGCTTTTGCCAGAAAAGGTTTCTTGACAACCTTTGTCGGTCCGGAACCTTACACCATCCTTAATCTATAGGGAAATTGTCAGATGCTTGGAACACTGGAGTGCTCAAAGGGGACTTCGCTACTCCAAAACGGCGATCAATCCGCAATTTGTGCGTTGCTATAAGGTTCACAAGTATGACAGTTTGGGCTTGAAAGTTCTAACGGTGTTTCTTAGACTTAGAGCGCATCTGAATAGGAAGGTAGTCAGAGATATGGATATAGCGGAACACATATTGTGTGAATGTGTGGCTCTTAATAGGTTCAGGTAGATATCTTTACGTAGACATAGGGTCTCACTGGATGAGATATCCTCTATTATATTTCACATTTTTAGATGCATATAAGGAAGGCAGCAGATCTGCTGAACACACTATAGATCGGAAGGGTCATAATAAATTCCGTGGGATTTTTAATAAGTCCCGTGTCCTGTAATCGTGTCTGTTCGGTATGATAATAATAATAATAATAGCTGGCACTAATCTGCCACATAGCGCGCTCTACAATTGATTTACTCAAAGAAACTTTTGCTGAAAGAGTAATTTCAGGCGATTGTTCAATTAATTGATCACCAAGATCGTTTTGCTTAAGCCCATTGGATTATATTCTTCGGAGCTTTGTAAAGTCACTTGTCTGCGTCGATAAATCAGCGACAATTGCATGGCTGGAAGTCAACATTTGAAAAGTTATTGCTGCAAAAATTTTGCGAATATTGATGTTCCAGTCTACATCTTGTACGCGCCAGCCAAATAGCCGAAATCATATTTAAACATTAATGCCATAAAATCTTTCATTGCTATTATAAATATATTTTTTTACTATTAAGGTTTGGACTTGTGTAGCTGTAAAAAAAACACCCGATACATGTGTCTCCCAACGCAACACAAACAAACTCGCATCAGCAAAGTGTAACTCGTATATGTAAGTATAACAGTTTTATACATGCAAAAAAGGTGTCTTTCCACTATAATTTCCATTTAATATTCAAATCTAATCTATGACCTGTGCCTGTACTGTGCCACTTACCCAGTTCCAACATGCATGCCACATGCTTTCGTGTGCAGCATTTTCATTGTTAGTTACAGCATCGCTCCCAATAATGATTTTTTCCAAAAACAATTGCGATCACAATAGAGAAAGGGTGTCATAAATTGTACTCATGAGATTGTGTATTTGAATATGAAATTTTGGTTTCTGTCTATGTTTTTGGTAACAGTAGGTTACATAGGTTACAAGATTTGCTTTGTCTTCGAGCCAAGTGAGTGAGTGAGTGAGTCAATGAATGAATGACTGTATGACTGCTTATTTTTGTAATTTATTTGCAGCGAAGACCTTCATTGATACAATTTTTATGTTTTTGTTGTTGTTGTTTTTTTTTGGGTGTGGTTCCTTTTGAAGATAAAGTTGATCATTTTTATTTTTAAACAAAGATTCCTTTGTTTTGTCCACCAATATTTTTAGTTTTTCATTTTATTTCAAATAAAACAACCAAGTCTTTGCAAGTCTTTTTAAGTTTTTCAAAAAAAAAAAATAATAATCTTTTAAGACAACCAGAGACCGCAATACAAAAGAAATCAAGAGAATTAAAAAACCCAAGAAAATATCGTTAAATGTCAACTATATAATAAAACAAAAGTCGTTTTAATTTTTTTCTAATAAAAGGTCATTAAATTAACGGTGAGAATTGGATCAGCCAGTCTGATAGCAAATGAAATAAAGTTTATTTTTGCTTTAGAAGTGAATTTAAATGAAATATAAAAGAAAAATCGTTAAAAAGGAACAAATAAATGAAAAATAAAAGAAAAATATCAAGTGTTTTATGGCATTAATCTTTGTGGCTTTAGTATTGGCTTAAGAGAAAACTTTAGTTAACAATTTAATTACTTTTTATATGTTTATACGAGGGTCAGTTAGGAAATTCTAGAAACATAGCTAAAAGAGATGTAAAAGATACCATTTTAGTAATAATAAAAAAAGAAAGTTTACACTGGGTGGAGCAAAGCTTAAAGAAGTACAATCTTGTTTGTACTTGAGCAGCGCGATATCCTCCGGAGCTCTACAAGAAGTGTGGAAATTACCACAGATAAGAACCTCAGCCACGGTCTCTGCAAATATTTATCAACCGATGTTTACGTTTGTTATTTGCTGATTCAGTAAATAACTGTAATTATTATGTTCTTTAGGTTTTAAAAGTTTGGTCTCTAATATATGACTAACAGGGTGCCCCGACAGTTAGAGAGTAGTATGACACTGCCCATATGGTATTAGTAAAATTACACTAAATTATATGGGTCACTCGCAACCTGCGAGTTTACTAGTTTGAACAGACCCATGAAAGAGGACGAAAAAACCAGCATTGGAAGAGTCTCAAAGATTCCCAAATAAAACCCAAAAATCAGTTCACAAGTCCCCCTAAAAAAGTTGATTAACTTTACACATTTAATAAAGATATCCAGAGGTGGTATGGCCAGATCGGCTTAAAGAGCAGAACACATGGCACCGGTGATGGTAAAACAGGCAAGCCTTTGCACCCTATTTATATTGGGCAACTGTGACACAATATCCACCGCCTTCCAGTAGACAAAAGCGCCAAAGATAAGTATTCCTCAGCTACTCCACTCGTAATAATTGTAACATAACGAGCTTAAACCCGGTGTACTTCGCTACCCCGATCATAATTATTATCTTAAATGCCGTCATATTTTTTACGCTTTTTTCCCATTTTGTCTCCTTTCGGTTCCTCTAGAAATACACTGTAGGTTCTGTTTTTTAACTGCATAGAGTCTTCAAACAAACGCACATTCATTTTTTATATAGTATAGATACGAGTAGTATAGGTATCTTTTATCCAATGTGATACCTGAAATTCCCGCTTTTGGCTGATGTGAATAGATAAAGAAGCTTTAATAGTTTTCGTTCTCCACATACACAAAATCCAATATTAAGTATGAATGGAAAGTGCCACGCCCATTTATCTTACTGACTGATAATATGTATTGTCACGACATTGTTTGAACCTAAATTACAAACATCTACTATTGCCTTTCTCACGATATACAAAAATCAGTATTTATTTTATATGGGAGGTACCATATCCACTTGTCCAATACTGCCCTTTTTTTGCCTGATTCTATTGACTATGAAGTCACTCAGACCAAATTCAGAACACTTTACTTTAACCATTCTCAAGATATATAGAAATCAGTATATAGTTTGTATGGGAGGTACTACGCCCACTTCTCCAATTCCGCCCACTTTTTGACTGATGATTTTTTTTAATATGAATCTATTTAAGCCAAATTTGGAGAATGTTTCTGTTTCCAATTTTTTTCTAACTTAAGGTCAGCACTCATGAGATGACCCCTACTCATGCACTGCATTGTGGTGGTATTAGAAATAATGGTTGTGGGAAGGAGGATAGAGGGAGTAGTGTTTATGAACCCATCTTTATAGTAAGTGCCAGGAAAAACCCTCTCGGGAAGAGCGTTCCACAAACGAACAGTACGGCTAAAGAACGAATTCCCTCTATAATGCGTTATGCGATTCATCGGACAATCAACTAAAAAGGGTTGTGCTTACGTGCAAAACGAGTACTGCTTACAAATATATGATTACGCGAAATCAATTCTTTTATTTCGTTAGAACACATTCCGATATAGTATAGATACATTGCTACGATGCTTTAAGAAATCGATAGAGTTGGCTACACTACCGTCATTAATAAGCACCTTCACCCTCTTCTGTATGCGGTTGAGAAGCCTCAAAATAGACTTTGAAATACGGGCCCATAGATGAGAGTTGTATTCTATTTTGGGTCGGATATAGGTCTTGTAAATATTGAGAAGGTCAGCTAGAGTCTAATATTTTTTACACCGTCTTAAAAAACCGGGGCACTTGCATGCTTCTTTCGATACTCTAAATATGTGATCGTTTCCACGTACATCACAGTGAATTCTCATGCTCAGAACATCAGGAGCATCTGATTCCTCAATATCTATATTACCCATAGACGCAGATGACAATACACCACCACGTCTGTGTGTCAGAAAACAACATTGGGTCATGCGCATCTTAAAGCTGACCTGTTCCCCCCACTCGGAGATTTCGACAGTTCTTTTGTAAGCGTGTCGTTCATATTTCACCTTTGCGCCCCTATCTCCAAAGGGCATATGCTACGATCAAGAGAATTTGAATGATAAATGTTGCTGTCATCTGCGAAAGAGATAGGATTGGAAGTGAGAAGAAGAAAGTCGCTAAGAAATATTAGAAAAAGAGTCGAAGAAGAAACAGAGCCTTGTGGTAACAGTGAGTTTATCCTGAACTCGTCGGAGAAGATCCCATCTATAACCGCTCTGAGAAAGTTCGATATAATTCCAGAGAAATGATAACTGACACCAAAAGCAATAAGTATGGATATGAGAGCCAGATTCTGTCAAATATCAAGGGCCACAACATTACTCTTACGGAATCCATAAATGGACCTATTCCACCTTTCAGAGAGTAATGCCAGCAGATAACCAGTAGAACGGAAAAAATATTGGCGATCGTTCAGCAAATTGTTGGACTCTAAGTACTTCACAAGGTGGTGATTAATCATATTCTCCATAAGTTTGGAAAATGTCGAAGAAACTGCTATTGGGTGGTAGTTTTCAGGATTACTAGGCTCAACCATTCGGTCTAGAGGACTTATTAACGTTGAGATTTGCAATAACCCTTATCATTGCACGGCCTAAAGGAATACACTAGACAAAGTCACTGATACGGAGTTACATGACCACTATGATTAGTGATCCTGTCAGGCCAATCCAATTTTTTAACACTTTTTTGACACAACCCTCGTATAAAACTAATGTATATACATATGCAGACATACATATGTACATATATGAATAAATTGTATGTTAAAGTAATCCATTCAAAAAACTTTTTTCATTAAAGTATTTATTCACAGAACACTGTGTGCATTCTGAGTAAAATAACAAAAACAAAAACAAGAAATCAAGCAGACTTACGAATGGGAAAAACTTAAGCAAACTTTTCCTATGAATTTTAATTGAAGAAATTATTTTCAAATTGTCTCTTCAGTACGAGAAAAAGAAAAAAAAGAACCAACTACAGGTTTATATATCGTAGTATTATAGTAAATTTAAAATCTGAGCATAATTCTCCCATTGAAATAATTATCTTAAGGTTGTTAGGTGTAACCACCCTCTTCTTTTCTCTCTTGCCTTTTTCTGAAACTCTTCTTAGATAAACGTATCATTCTAATGCAGTTATTTTAAGCCCAGGCATCATAATTTTTCAAAGAGATACCAAGCAAAACAACTACAACAGCAGCTGCAGCAACAGACAGCTTCAACAGCAACAGCATTTACTGCATTCCCCAAAAAAAGAAAAACAAAATAATAATCCAAATCGACAATAATGCAACAAAGAAGCAACAGCAACAAACGTGTTATGGCAACAGAGTATTATCCAGAGAATGTAAACAAGATGTTGCCATTACGTGCTTCACCAAGTCTTACATCCAAACGCACACTCATACACCACATATGTATTTGCTGTTAAAATATAGGGTGGTGTGTTGTCAAGTTTGTGGATCTGGATCTACAGACAGACATGTAGTGTTTGAATTTCGTTTATGTCCTCAAACATATGCAGTAGATAGATGGGTTGTATTCGTACTTAACAGAGCTTGAGGTGCGCCGCAATAATTTACTAAAGTCAACGGCAAGCAGATTTTTAAAGGTATGGGATCGTACTGTCGCTGAAAGTCTTATCATTCTTTTTAGGTTTGAAATTTCTTCGAAGATGAAATGAACCATTTTTCGGTTTCCCTGTGATATACTCAAGCAAAGGGATTGACACCTAGGCTGAGGGAAGATACGCTCCGCTTTCGAGAATTATTTCCGCTATGAGACAGGCAAAGAATTTTGTTTCGCTTTCTCCTGCTAGATCCAAAAGCTATTACTGCAAACAAAGAGAAAACGCTAATGATTCTACTTAGAGGTCATTGTGGTTTTAGGTTCTATGAGCACTTTTTTAATGTTAAGGCAGTGCAGTTAAAAGGGTTGATAAATACTTGCAAGTACGTTCATAAGACTTCTGGGCCGGATGACATTCCAGCGCTGGTCTGAAGCAGTGCTTTTCGACACTCGCGCACCCATTGGCTAATATTTTCAGTGCATCTTATCGTGCACGTGTTTTTCTTCTTGCTGAAAGGTTACCAATGTAACGACAAACCCTCAAAAATGTGAGGCCAGTTACCCTGAAAATTGTCGCCTAATAGCAGTTTATTCCGCACTTTCAAAGTTAGGGAAAGTTTGTTTAATCACCACCTTGTGAAGTATTCAGAGTCCAACAATTTGCTGAGCGATCGCCAATATGGTTTCCCTAAAAGTCGCTCTACTGGTCAATGGCTCCATTCATGGATTTGGTGAGAGTAAGGCGTTTGACAGAGTCTAGCACGAGGTTCTCATACCCAAACTTATTGCTTTTGGTGTCGGAAGTCACTTGTCTCGATTCATCTCGAGCTGTCTCAGAGATTACGCTATAAGAGTGCAGGGAGAGCTATGCTGGCTCTGTGCGGAGTTACATTCCTAACCGGGTGCCGTGACCCATAGATCGGCAGGAGCTTAGATAGTCTCAGACACCTCACCAAGGTGGAGGTCATGTCCAAATAACATGGATTCGGATTGATACTCACTGCTTATTTTATTCATAGTGGGGGCGTTGGTAGACGCATTGTATTCACTCTTGCTTTGGCTCCGTGAGGTGAAGTCTTAGGGCAGGTACTCACGTAAAGCAACTGACTTTATAAGAGTGTTTGTGGTCGTGAAGGGGTAAATGTAAAAATAATATATTTACTCGAGATTTAAAGAAATAAAAAAACAAAAAGAGTTAGTTTTTTCTATAGCATTTATTGGGCGGTAAGTAAAACATACCTTTCGGGCTACGGGTTTATATTACAATAATAATAAAATCTAATTTCTTCTTCTATATCAACATATAAATACGCGGTTGTGTATAAAGATAATCTTACTTAAAATCTAAACGGATTAGTAAACGGATTGGGTTGTCCAGCGTGAACAGTATTTACAGATGGGCGTTTGACAGAATCTAGCTCTCGTATCCATACTTATTGCTTTTGGTGTCGGTTGCCATTTGTCTGGAATTACATAAAGCTTTCTCAGAATGGTTATAGATGGGATCTCATCCATCCGTCTCGGTTCCTTCTCCAACTCTATTTCTAATATTTTTTAACGACTTTCTTTTTCTCACTTCCAATCGTATCTACTCTCTTGCAGATGACATCCACATTTGTCATTCATATTCTTTTGTTCGCAGGCCAAGACTTTTGGAGATTGTGGTGAAAAGTCGGAATATGAACGAGACGTTTACTAGCGACTTGGTGAAAATCTCTGAGTGGAGTCGCGCGAACAGGGTCATCTTTAATGCGCTCCAGACTCAATGTTGCTTTCTGATACACAGGCATGGCGTTGTGTTGTCATCTGTTTCTATGGGTAATGTAGATATCGAGGAATCAGTTGCTCTTGATGTTTTGAGCATGAGAATTCACTTTAGCATTCAAGTGCTTAGATTTTTTAAGACGGTGCAAAAATAAGTTCACTCCATCTGATTTGCTTAATATTTACAAAACCTATATCCGACCCAAAATGGAGTACAATTCTCATATATGGGCCGGTGCTTGAACGTCTATTTTGGAGCTTCTCGACCGAGTACAGAATAGGGAGTCGGTTCTTATTAATGATGGTATGGTAGTCAATTCTATCAATTCGTTTGTTTCACTGTTATATAGGTATTACGCCGGCATATGTTCTGACGAAATTAAGAAACTAATTCCTGGTAATCATATATTCTTATGTAATACTCGTACTTCTCGTAGAACGCATCATTTTGTAGTTGATTGCTCAATGAATCTTACAACGTAATATAGAGAGAATTCGTTCATTGGTCACATTGTTCGTTTGTGAAACAATCTAACTGCGAATGTCTTTTCTGTCGCTTACAACATGAGTAAATTTAAGTCGAACGTCGATAGGCACTTTATCCTCCTTCCCACAACCTATTTTCCTAGTACCAGCACAATGCACTGCATGAGTGCAGGTTGTCCCCTAAGGGCTAGTTTAATAGCAAAAAGAGATGATCAGTGTAAGTTCTGAACGATCTATGCTGAAAGATCTGAACACATACTTTGCAAATGCTCTGCTATTCCCTGCTAGTCGATGAGATTCCTAATGTATGCTGTGGTGAGTCCATAAGAGCAATATCTTCTCTGACCAAGTAACTGTAGCCTCGATTTGATGTGGTAAACATATCAGGCTGCACAAAAGATCTTTCCAATGCGATTTGGCCCATAATCAGCATAGAATGACATTACAATACAACACCAAAATACGGCCTCTCTCGCTATCTTCACAAGAAAGTATATGCATATCAACTATCGCCGAGCTAGACTTTCTAAGCCTGAACTAATTATAGAAAAATTCGTATTTTATCTCTTCTTGTAGTTTTCAATAGCTTTCCACAAGTATTTATCCAGGCATCATCATATTCTTCTCTTTAAGATTGAGAATTCGATCAAGCTTAGGCGCTTGGTATACCCGAAGCTGGAAACGGATTGCTTTATTTCATCAATATTAACATTGTTGGGCCATATAGTTATATTATGTAGAGTAAAGAGTTAACAAATGATCGATTTAACTTTACGGGATCTGATGGTGTTATCCCATCGATTAGTTTCAAACTTTTTATAGCAATCTTGTACGCTAATTTACAAGGGTTATTCTAGAGATTATCGCTTAAACTCATGAATCATTGACTTTTTTAGTCTAAATATTTTCAGTTTCATTAACCTTTATATCTTTTAAAACATTCCTTTACGGCTCTGCATTTCGAAAGATCCAATTTAACAATGAAACTGCAGCCTACAAGCACTTTAAAGCAAAGAGACATTAGCATAGTAAAACATTTCTTAACTATTTTTTTAAAGTTTTTTATTTAAATTTATAGGCTACCGTGTAGAATATAAGTAAACGACAGTAAGTCACAAAAATAATCATACCGAAAATAATTAAGGATAAAACTCAAAATATATATATTTTTGTACAAAAGAAAATTAATTATTAAAATTATAAAGTCCATAACTAAGCGTTAATAGTAATCGAGATTCCACTTTTTTGCCTCACTGTATTATTTTCCAAGTCAACAAATGTTTTGTATGTGTGCTATGAGGCATTTCTTTGTTTTTCAGAATGTTCCTTTAAAAACTTTTTCTGCTGCAAATAGGACTTTTGGCCAAAACAATATTCTGTTGCAACTTTTTAAAAGTCGCCAACTTATAACAAAAATAAAAATAAAATAAACGACTGCAATGCAACAAGACAATTGAAGTGCAGCAAAGACAGAAATAAAGTAGAGGAAATAAAATTTATGTCTACAGCCTGTTAGAACACAAAATTTAATTTAAGAGATAAATTCTTTCTTTCTTATTGGTAAACGAAAGCTAGAAAGGTAGGATAGAAGAGAAGGAAAGATTGTTTACAACAAAGAAATTCTAGTCAGTATAAGCCGGACTTATGATAACGAGACACACAGCGATTATAAGAATCATAATATAAGAATAAGGTAAGTGACAAATATGGTGCGATAAAAAGTGATAAAGTTGTTGAAGAAGTGAAGAAAATGACGGTGATAAATAGCTGATGATTTTAAAATGAAAACTGTTTTAGCGAATTTTTTCTTTTTGATCTTCAGTAAGGATGTCTCTACGCAATAGTTTCCCTGTGGTGGACAAACCAAGCCAAGTTGCTGAGAACTTGGGCATCGTTCTAAGAAGTCAACATTTCGACTTATTGAAGCGACCTTCGTGTAAATTTAAAACAAATAATTCAAAAAATCAAATTTTATTGCTTCGTACTCTCATCTAAATTATTATCTTAAATGTTATCATAGTTAAAATTTTTACCCTTTTTCCCCATTTTAACCCCTCCCGATCCACATCCACACGTTTGAGCAAGCGCACAGTTTCTTTCAGAAAGATACTGTAGGTTCTGCTTTTTAGCTGTATTCAGTCTTCAAACTAAAACACATTCATTTTTATATACCACCTTGATCAAAAAGTTCCCGGAATTTACTTAGCAAATTAAAAATACAAGTTTATTCATCTAAATCTATATTGTAACCTTCAAAGAAATGTGAAGGTGCGTTATCATGGTGCCAAGTCCACGAATTTAACCCGGTAGGCCACGTGGTCGATTACTCCCTACTTGGCTATCCTGCGGACAGGATCATAAAACTCTGTGACTCAAATGATTCAGGGCTGCATAATAGGAGTGAGCGGAGAGGTTCAGAAACTACATACTCCTTTATAGAAGGTACCATTTTGTGATATACGGATGGGTCAAAAACAAAGTGATAGAGTCGCGGGTGTGTTTGGCCCTAGGAGGGAATACTCGGAACATATGAGAAATCTCGCCAGCATATTCCAGGCGGTAGTTTATGGAATTGAAAGATGTGCTTGCTCAATTAACTTGGAAAGGATATATAGACTTCAGGACATAGCCATACTATCTGATAGTCAGGCCGCCATTCGAGCACTTGGCTCCTATGAGGTTGACTGAAAGCTAGTTTGGGAATTTCTGGGTAAGCTGAGCCAGCTGAGCAGGGACAATATGGTCATATTATGTTGATTCTCGGGTTATTAAGGAGTTCAGGGAATTGAAATGGCCTATGAACTCGCCAGAAAGGGAGCTTTAACTCCACTGGTGGGGCCAGAACACTTTTGTCGACTAGAAAGAGGATCTGGAAGGCTATATTCAACAAAAATGAAGATATAGAAAAGCAGGTACTCTGGCCGAACGGGGGTCTCAGACAATCTAAACTTTTGTTAGATAACTGTAACAGGAGAAAATTGGAATCCTGTATAGGAATGACCAGAGACAACCTGATGATACTGACCGAGCTTTTGACCGGCCATTACAGGATAAAGAGACATCTAAATAAAATAAGATTGGTCTCAAGCTCGATATGCAGATTCTGTAATGAGAAAATCGAATCACCAGAGCATATACTGGGTACCTGTGGGGCTTTGATGCACACTCGGAGGAAGTATCTCGGTACCTATCAGATACTAGGTAGGGAGTTATCGTGCCATCTATTGTAAATCCCGCATTTTTAAATTATACACCCATTTCTACAAAAAAAATTCTTATTCTACCTTATCAAACCACCCTCGTATTTACGACAGCTTTTTAATATAAAATCTATAATATGTAGAACACAATTTCATATACCAACAGTATGTTGAATGCAACATACAATTTGAATAATTTACATGTGTCTGTCTACAGGGAATTTATCATTGTTACACGAACTCTTTTTCATCAACAAAATGTGTAACACAGCTACTACCACTGCCACTGTGTTACAGCTGCTGCCACTGCTACTGCTACTGCTACAACCACTCACTGCCTTTGGCTGTGCATACAATTTTATTGAGTTTATTTCTGTCTTTAAATAAAGACTTCATTTCATATATATTTTATCTCTTATGTTCTAAATAAATTCAACCAAAAAAGAAAGCAACAACAAAAATTTCAAATGGTTGCAAATCGCATGAAGATGTTGATAGAAAACGGAGGGTGAACTGTTGTAAAGAGTGTAAGCTAAATGGCGTTTAGTAAGTAATGCGTTTACATTATATTTTAAGAGGTAAACACACACACAGACACAGGGGGAAACAGTGCTTATACTCTGTGTAGTCGAATTGTGTGTAGTCGAGATGTGAGAACAAAAATGTTTATGGGAATAATTTATGGCAGATTTACGAGTAAATCTTGATGATGTTCTTTTCTATAGGAAACAGTAAACATGATTGCAAAGAATAACCAACAAATGAGGAGTGTGAAGTAATTAGATCATACTAATGGTACTGTTTTATGGAAATGTAATAAAGCAACAAACAATTGCCAGTTTTATTCGATTATAATTACAAGCATAAGTGAGTTCTACAGTTTATTCATTTCTTTATAAATTTTATATAAAAACTGCTTTAGGCGACGTTTCTAGGCGGCGATAAGATGGCAGCCCCATCGTACTGGAACGGACTACAGTAGACTAATTATCTGCTTAGCTTGTAACTAAAATGATGAATGAAACTGAAACAAGGCAAAATAATAATGGACAGGAAAATATGACAACGACCTTCGGCACATGACACAGGACGCGCGTTGCGCAATGGTATGTACGAACTCTTCGTACAGTTGTGCATCAAGGCTTGCACAACTTGAAGATCAAATGTTGGCGTATAAAATCGAAGTCTTATGGATAAGCGAAATGAGGTGGAATGGCAATGGCGAACTTATCACTGCAAATGGTAATACCGTACTCTACAGTGGAAGAACAAATGGCGGCGAAAGTAGAGTTGGATTAATAATAAGAGAATAAAGAACTCCCTTCAAACATGGAAACCAGTGTGATAATGGCTCGCTTGAAGGGTAGAGTAGGACAACCTATTATCATTGTGCAGTGCTATGCCCCAACGGAGGACGCTGAAGAACGTAATAAAGATGAATTCTACACACAGTTAACATCCACGCTCATGGAAATTCGAAGAGGTTATATCATCATATTCATGGGTGACTTTAACGCGACGATAAGTAGCGACTATACCAACATCCAGTCCACTATGGGAACACACGGTTGTGGAGTCAAGAATAAGAATGGAGAGCGACTAGTAGAGGGAAGGCTTCAGAGCAGAATAGACAACATACTGCAAGGCGAACAAGCTAGCTTCAGACCGAATAGAAGCTACATAGATCAGGCCAACACTTTACGAATAATCATTGAACAGTCCATAGAATGGCGTACTCCCTTGTATCTACTATTCGTCGATTTCAAGAAAGCGTTTGATACTATCAGGCGAACGGCTATGTGGAAAGCAGTAAGAACCAAAGGAGTACCACAGAAGATAATTTGAATAATTAGAGCGATGTATGAGGATGAAAAACTTTCAGTTCTTCACAACGGAAACATCAGCCAGCCATTTCACACCAATGCTGAAGTTAAACAAGAATGCCTACTATCACCTCAGCTATTCACCATCGTGCTGGATGACATAATGAGCACAGTCCGTTCGAAAAGAAGAGGGATCACATGGAGTCTCTCACGCCAACTTGAAGACTTGGACTATGCGAATAACATTTGTCTACTCTCGCATAAGGTTTCCAATATGCAGTCGAAACTGTAGGACCTAGAAAGGTTGGCTCGTAGTGTTGGACTTGAGATAAACATCAAGAAAACCAAGGCCATGAGAATAAACAATACGAGCACGGATAACGGCATTTGGACAACTGCAGTCAGTATGGAGAAGCTCACATATATCCAGACGAACTAAGCTCAGAATATTCAACTCATGTGTTAAATCGGTACTGCTGTATGGCAGTGAAACCTAGCTTGTATCGAATAACATCACACAGAAACTCCAGGTATTCATTAACAAGTGCCTTAGAATCATATGCAGAATATTCTGGCCTAACACCATAAGTAACACAGAACTCTGGAGCATGACTAATGAGAAACCCATACTGAAACAGATAAGGTAAAGAAAGTGGGGATGAATCGGTCACACCATCCGAAAAAGTCCAGAAATTATCACTAGAATGTCACTCGAGTGGAATCCTCAAGGTTCAAGAAATCGCGGTCGACCAAAAAACACCTGGAGACGCACAATTACCCAAGAACTGAGGCAAAGCAACCTAACATGGGAAGAGGCAAAGTCAATAGCTGTAAACCGTGTTAGATGCAGATGCTTTGAGGAGTAATGGGGGAAAAAAATAAAACTGCTTTAGGATGTAGGGCACCTTTACCCAACTTTTGGTGGCTATGATAGTTAAGTGTCTTAGATTTTCCTAAATAAACATTTACTTTCCATTCCATTAAATAATAAATTTATTTGCTTCAAAATTTAATTTGAAACAATTTGCGCTGCAATCATTTTGAAAACTTAATTTGATTTGTGCTTCAGGATTTAAAACCCGCCATTAAAATCAAACCAAAAAAGAAGCAAAAAATTTATATGAACCATACAACGCATTACAACGCATAAGCGTTGAATAATGTTCGCTACGTACGTTTTTTTGCGTTTTGATTTAAAAAAAATTTTAAGCGTTTTTTCTGTTTTGTTGTTTTGTTCTGAAAATTACATTTTCCTGTAATTTTTTAAATATTTTTTAATTAATGACTCTATTTAAGTGTAATTTGTTCAGACAAACATTTTTAGATTGTGTTTCTTTTGATGGCTTTATTTTCAACTTTTAATGGAGTGGCTTATTTTTAAGGCAAAGTAAATACACTGTATCTAAAGGGTGGGCAAATTTGAGGTTAGGAAGTAAATGGGACTTAGAACACATTTTTTTGACAACTTCAGTTTTATTCATATCAACAAAAAATGGAAATATGAGAATTAATAATGGAATATGATGTGGGGTAAATGTCCACCTCTAGCACGTCGGCAGACGTCCGTTCTTCTCCCGTTAGCGTAATTTCTAGATTTGGCGATGTCATTAGCCGCCTCGTTCTTGTGATTTAATGCCGCAGGATTATTTTCTCTGTGGTCATTTGAAAAACCAAGTTTACGTGAACAAACCGCAAACAAGTGACACCATGAAAGATGAAATTCGGCGCTGCATTGACGAGATAAGCGAAGGTTTGTTGCAAAATGTCGGACATCTGTAGAGGTGCTAGAAGTGGATATCATATTCCATTATTAACTCCCATATTTCTATTTTATATTGGTATGAATCAAAATGTCAAAAATAAAATTTACTTCCTAACCTCAAATTTGTCCACCCTTTATATATTGTATGTATATAAGAATAAGTTATCCTATGTTCGTCATTTTATAACTCGGGAGCCACTAAACCGATTTACAAACCAATACATGCGTTGGAAAGGTGAAGTTTCACTGATGGTTAAGCTACACCTGGGCGGTGCCACGACCATATACAATTTTTATTTATATGTTTATGTCTTCTAAACGGTAATAGTAAGAGTTTCTAAACTTGGCTCAAATACCTTTGTGGTCAATACAAATCATCAGTCCAAAAGTGGGCGGATTTAGTAGATGTTAGTGGTACCTCCCATACAAATTAAATATTGATTTTTGTATATTTAGAGAACGGTAGTAGTGAATGTTTCTGAATTTGGTCCAAATAACTTTGTAGTTATATGGGCGGAATTTGAGAAGTGGAAAGGACACCTCCCTCGCCGACTATAAAGGCTCTGTGTACACTACTGTTTATTCTCACTGCTTTCGTTTATTACATTATTTCTTAATCCTACTGTATAGCTTTTCCGACATGTCCATGCAGTTGTGAGACATCAGACAAATGTCGTCCGCTTGTTCCAAGTCCTCCAATCGACTATTGAGCCTATCCTTCACCTATTCTATCGAATGACTATGTTTAGAACGATATTAAAAAGCAGTGGAGACAAACCGCAGCCCTACATCACACCCTTAAGTACTGGTATTCTGTAGCTAAGTTTGTTTTCATGAAGAATCCCATGACTTGCCTCTACAAGGTTTGGCAACCCACTGGGCAACCCAATTAAACCCAACCGGGTTTTCTGGGGTACTTTATTTCAAAAAACCCAAATAAATACCAAATTTTCAAATCACTGCATACATTTTTTCTCTACCTCTGAGACAATTTTCAAATCCCGTCTCAAAAAAGCTTCCCGTCTTTTAAAGCGTTCCAACTTTGAAGCCGATTTTGTATTTCTTCAAAGGAAATGGTTCAGTGACATGTACGATGCAATCAAGAGGTGAACACATTTTAATTTTGATTACAACACTGTGTCAACGCTTTACTCTTATAAGGTTAACTGAATTCCCACGGACGCGGCCCATATTACTTCGTGGGGAAGTGTATCGAACGCCTTTTTAAAATCTTTAAACATTGAATACAAAGGAGATCGACTTCCCAGCAATTGCTCTACGATTATTCTTAAGGTGTTAACATAGTCTGTACACGATTTCTGTGATCAGAAACCTGCTTGTTCTGTTCTCAATTCTCGTGGAAGTAATTTGAAAATTCTGTGCGCGATAGCCTTTTTAATAGTGCCTACCAATGTTATACCCCTCTAATTGCCTTGATAAGTTAAATCCTCTTTCTTTGATAATTTAATTATGATTCCCTCCTTAATTTCGTCCGGTAATTCCTCATTTACCCAGGTTTCGTTTACCATAGCACTTAACAGTTGAAAGACTTTTAATAATTCCGGCGGAATGCCATCACATCTAGCTTCTTTATTGTTCTTTATGGACTTTATGAATTCTATAATTTCCGCAGTTTTCGGGTAATCTAAATATATGACCGCTCTGCACGTGTGTGACACAGCTTCCCGTCACTTCTCTAGGGAGTATATTGGCTTTCCACAAAGAAGTTTCATTAATCAAGTTGATTTTTCACGCTAAGTAGATGATTAATCCACTGTAGCCCCACCATATAGTGGTGGTGAATATCCTTGCTAATTGGTGGTGATCTTTACTTTAGCATTGTAATTTTTCTCCGTAGGTGGCGTTTTTTCCTGATCATTCGTCTGATGTTTGTCATCATCGCCAGAAGAAAAACGCTGGCTTCTTCTTTATTTTTTAAATGGAGTTGTATGGAGAGAAAGTTAAAGCCTAGTTTATTAAACACTCGAAACGAAACTATAATTAAATTATTTCGTTATGTCCTCTGCTGTGGCTCGAACCTGGCTCGCTTGTGTTGTTATGCGTGCGCTCTAACCACTACTTCACGCCACCCTCCCTCCGGTGGCATTACCAGATAGCATTTTCTCATAGTAGTCAGCCAATAGTTCTATTTGGGCTTCTTTAGATGTTAAGGTAGGATCACTCGATTGTCGTAAAGCACCAATAATTAGTGTTTCTTATATGCCAATCGTGTGATTATACAATTTATTGGCTCATACGGCAATGTTATTGTGCTTATTTATCCCAATCAAATGCAAGCCTGGTGCGACAATTGTGTGAAAGTTTTATCCGCAGTCATGCACCAATGTAAATTTCAAAAATACACCAATATTTATTGTATTCTTGAGTGGCAATTGAAGAAGACAATAATTACCGATTATTATTTTTCAATTGAGTTCCTTCTGAAAAAACTCGTGTATATACGGTATTCATAATTTGTATGGCAATTAAAATATGCTTTTTTAATTATTATATTTCTTTTTTTCATTGTTTTTTCCTTTTTTTTTCAAGCGTACACCTGATAATCAATTGCATCGGCAATTTTTATTTTTTAGAGAACAAATCATCTTTACTTTAGAGGATTAATTATAATTTGTATTTATATTCCAATTTAAATAAATGAATATTTTAGTGAATTAAGTTTTTTTAAATTTATTGAAATGTTTTCGCATATGTACCATCAATGGTCCTTATTATGAGCCAATCTCTGATCCACACACTTCTTTTTTATTTCTATTTATTTATTTGTTCACTAAACGATCTCAATATATATAAGAGGACGCTTGTTTTAAAGAACAAACCATTTTGATCACCAAAAAAAAAAAATTAATTTACCATAACAGCTGATTCACAGAATTGCCGTAAACTAGAACAATCGTGTGACAGCGCTGGGGCAATTATTATCAATACATCGTTACACAACCGTGTGAATACACAATTTTTAATTGGGACAATTTTATTATTGTGCACTAGTTTATCACAATAAAATTTGTATCAGATTGGTGTATTTGAGTCAATCGCGTGATCCCAGCTTTACAAGTTTGCCACTGTGGCTGTCCAGTTGCAGGTGTGTGGTTGACCAACGGTGCTATAAAATGCGATCAAAGGTGCTATAAAAATGAACTACACCTCTTAAAAAGTAATATTTCGATTTAATAACCACGATCTGGAGATGACGAAAGAGATGATCCCATAGGCTACTTGTTATTCTCACTTAAGTGAACTGAGTCAGCCATAATTGTGTCATTTAATCATCAAAATGGAATACAACTCTCATGTATGGACCGGTGCTTCAAAGTCTATTTTGAAGCTTCTCGATCGCGTACAGGAGAGGGCGAAGATGCTCATCAATGAGGGTAGGGTAGCCAACTCTATCGATTCTCGCAATGTGGCGTGTGTTTCATTGTTCTATCGGTGCTATAACGGAATGTGGTCTAACGAAATTAAGGAATTAATTCCTAAAAATCATATATTTTTACGTAGTACTCGTATTTCTCTACTTTCTGGTTGGTAGGCGGGTGTCTTACCTACCACATACCACAGCGGCACAGCAGTTATGTATACCAGGTTTAAATGTTTGAAAAACCATTTCAAATAATCTTTAAAAAAAACAAATTCGAAAGATAAATCATTATAACAAACACCCAGACTGGTGGGCAAACATGATAAATTACAAATTGATTATTTTGATAATAAATTGTTGATATCCTGTTGCTGGAAAACATATTCTTGTTCATTTCTTTGTTCAGTCAATTGCTTTTTAAGATAATTTGGAATACATTTTTACACAAAAAAAATAAAAAAAATTTGATTGTTTCTAGTTAGTGGTGTTTGTTTTTCAATAAGTATTTGAAACAGATTTTAATAAATTTTCTCGTTTCACTTATTTGGTTTTTTTGCTTCAGAAACAATAACAATATGTTGCATTATTAAGCAATTGTTCTCAAATAAATTTTCAAAATTAAAAGACAATTTATTGCTGATTATTATTTCATTAAACACTCCTTTAAACTTAAAATTTATTTCAACTAAAAACTCAAAACAATAAAAATCTATTTTTTTTTTAAATTTATTTCATTTTTATATTTTTTACATGAACTTTATTATTCGATTTATTTACAAAACATCCTACATTGTCTGCTTCTATAATAAATAAATCGTTTCAGACATACAAAAAATATCAAATTATTTCTATTCAAAATTGGTTACAATAATAGATAGTCGATAGGGTTGTACTCACTCAACGCTCATCACTCACTGTCTTACACACCACCATCACTTTACTTTTAAGTCTGTCATAAAACGCACTTAAACACACCTTAAGATGTTTATCGCATAAACATAAATGTCTGAGGTAATTTATTATAAAGAAACAATAGTTTTACATAAAAGAAAAATATGTCAAAATTAAGTTAAATCGCCCATGTTGACTTAAGCGAATTACCAAAGTGACCATAGCTTTACAATCATCGTTACTAAAAACAAAATTGAGAACGGTATCTTGATTGTAGAAATTTTTTTAAAAAATTCGAAGCGTAATGATTAGTTTACTCATCATTTACCAGATAGCAAAACACTTTTACGCAAAACACTGGGTCAGCTACAGTCAAAACTGTGGAGAATTTTAACAAAAACTGAGATTTGATAGTTTCAAAGTAACATTACTCCGACTAACTCTTATCTATTACTAAAATTCTAGTAAATTTTGGAAAAGCTAGCTTAAGCTTAAATTGTTTTTGAAGCAAAAAACAAGCTTGTGATTTCGCGAATTGGACTCAGTACACGTAATGAGTAATTGACACACCAATTAGCAATGAATTGAATTATGGCAGCATTAAAATTCCAGTAATTCGTAAAAGATATTTCTTAATTACTCGTTGCTTTCAGACTTTACTGGTTTTTGAAATTGCTAATTTTAAAAATATAGTAGTTTCTAACATTTTCATTTAATTTTCATTACCAATTACCAATTATGTTTAATTGTCAATTACTAATTATAAATCTCATACAATGGTAATTATAATTGATAATTGGAAAAGACCAATTTCAAAATACATATACATAATTGGAGATTACCAATTATCTATATCAATTACCAAACGTATTTAATTTATAATTGAATTACGTAAATTACAATTTAAAGTAATTAGTAAATGATAGTTTACAATTATTTGTTTTAAGTAATTAGTAGCTAATTTTAAAATTAACTGACTATAGTATTAAGAAGTAGAGACTTGAAAAAGAGGTCCACTGTAATTAGTATTTTTAATTCACTTACTAAGTGTCAATCATATTTAAAAATATAAAATCAGATGTGCTTCGTTACCACCATCTTAATTATTTTCTTTAATGCTATCTTAGTTAAATTTTTTTACCCTTTTTCCGGTCAACATCTGATCCTTTGTTCTTTCTAGAAAGATACTGTGGGTTCAGCTTTTTAGCTGTATACGGTCTTCAAACAAACGCACATTCACTTTTATATAGCTGACGTTCTTTTAGAGGACTACAGAAGTAATAATTGTGTTATTAAAATAAGTGACGGTCATTGAGTACAAACGCATAAGGTGTGCTTATTAGCGATATACTATATTACAGGCCTCTAATTATAAAAATTTAAAGTATAGCACTGTAAGATCATATAAAACATGATGTTCTTTTTAAAAAAAAGTACATATTTATTTCACAGGTACTTAATGTAGACAACTTTTATCCAGTGTGATTTCTGCAATTCTTGTTTTTTGGCTGATGTGAATGAAAAACGAAGCTTTAATAGTTACCGTTCTATGCTGTAATATGAATGAATGTATTTCGTCCAGTCACTTAATGATAATGTTTATTGTTTACGACGTTATTTGAACCAAATTTAGAAACTTCTACTTCTATACCTCATGGTATACAAAAATCAGTATTTACCTTGTATGGGAGGTACTTCGCCTACTGAGCAAATCCCGCCCAGATTTTGCCTGATGATTTATATTGACTATGAAGTCACTCAGACCAAACACTAGTTTGTATGAGAGGTACCACGCCCACTTATTTAATTCCGCTCACTTTTTGCCTGATGATTTGCATTGAGTCATTCAAACCTAATATTGATGCTTTAGCTTTATTCGTTCTCAAGGTATAATGAAATAAATATTTAGTTTATATGAGAGGTACCACGCCCACTTATTTAATTCCGCTCACTTTTTGCCTGATGATTTGCATTGAGTCATTCAAACCTAATATTGATGCTTTAGCTTTATTCGTTCTCAAGGTATAATGAAATAAATATTTAGTTTGTATGAGAGGTACCACGCCCACTTGTCAAATTACGCCTACTTATTGCCTGAAGATTTGTATTGACAGCGAAGTAATTTAGACCAAATCCAGAAGTGTTTGCTTTAACCATTCCCAAGATATACAGAAATAAATATTTAGTTTGTATGAGAGGTTCCATGCCCACTTTCCAAGCTACGCCCCTCTTTACCTGATGATATGTGTTGACTAAATTCAAATTTAGAGAATCTTGGTGTTATCATATTGACGATACAGAAAAATATATATACATTTTTTATGGGCGTAACACCTCCCAGGTGGAATTCTTGAAATTTATATAGCCTGTAGATCCTTCCAGACTTACAGAGAGATTATGCAGAGGTTTAAAGAAAATCGGTTCAGCGGCTTAGCTGTCTATAAGACACGAACAAACACACAAACAAACAAACAAACATGCATACAAGCATATAGACTTTTTTATATATAAGATTGGCAATTATAAATCACATAAAATTGCTAAATGGCAACAGCACCTTTCGCAAACATTTTCAAATACCGCACTCGACTATAAGTGACTACTTCAAAGAAGCGTTTGGCTACATAAAGGCACGAGCCGGAAAAATTTCTTACGTCGCTTTGTAAACGTGAACAAAATTTGAAGCCATTGCAACCTATCAAAGATTGAAGAACAATAGAAACAAATTGTTTCTTTGAATGAAAGAGTATAAGAGAAGGCCAAGGTAAGTCTGTTGGCCAACCTTGGTATCATCCATCATTTATGGTCTACTAATCTCAATCAAAACAATAACCGGTAGAAATTTTAATTGTTTTTCTCTAGCACAGAAAAAGTTATGTGCTATCACTGTACAATATCGCATTATGCCAACAGTATAGAAAAAATCAATGAGCCGTGTTTCAAGCTGTTACCCTTTCCAATGACTATTTGCTATTTTTAAATTTGAGGAATTGCTTCGATCTATGTTCGTTTTAATTACACTGGTCTACAGCCAAATAGGCCTTCAAAACTATATGGAATATAATGATTTTGATGCGCTGAATTCAAATCCGTTTTCAGTTTTTTTCCATCGGGCTTAAATGTTTTTTATGGGCGTGGCAAATCTTTCGCCCAAAATATGGTAGTTAAGTCATTATATTTTATCATAACTTGAAAACAACTTGACCGATCTTAACGCAATTACCACCAAACGTTTAGGAACAAAATTTCGGGAAATTTGCGGGCTATTACGAGAGCTGGGTTGCCCTGAAAAATCTGAGGAGTGGCGACTTTTTATTGATTCATCAAAGAAAACCATATATACATATATGCGTATATATTGTATTCTACCATTATGTACCTTTCATTATGTTTGTCAAAGTTAGGTACCTCCCTTTATAGGTTACATACGAGTATCTGGCTTTAATTTATATGCCTAAACGCGAAAAGTATATTTTAATAATTTTTGTATAACTTTTTAGAAATAAAAGAAAAAAATTCTCGAATTTTGCAAGAAAACATTTTTTGGCTAATTTTGGTCAAAGTTAGGTACCTGCATTTAATTTTGAATAAAATCAGCAATAGCCAACCGATTTCCATGATTAAAAGCTTGTTTTATTCTCAATATTTTAAGCTTTAATTTAAGTACTCAACATCTAAAATTTTCATTCTGAAAAATTTTTTATGAGTTTTTGAAAGAAAAAAATTGCTTTAATTTTGCGCAAAAAAAATTTTTCACAGCTAACTGGTGAATAACTCCGTAAGTGTTGAAAATACAAAACAAATGAGGTTCAGCTGATTTGTAGGAAATTTTGTTCCTTAACGTTTGGTTGTACTTGCATAAAAATCTGTCAAGTCGTTATCAAGTTATGATGAAATATATTGACATAACTACCATATTTTGGGCGAAAAATTTGCCACGCCCACAAAAAAAATTTGAGATCGATGGAAAAAAAACGGAAAACGGATTTGAATTCAGCACATCATATAGTTTTATTTAAAGGCGACAAAATTTTTTGTTTCCTGTAGACCAGTGTTATTGAAACAAGCGTTTATTTTAAAGACCTTGAGATATCTTTGGATATATTCGGAGGTAAAGAAATGAACCAAATGCATCGAGCTTAAAGGAAGCTATGTTGATGAACAAAGGCTATAAAGTTTCTAATTTACTTTCGTGTTATAAATAGAACAGATTTCGATAACCATAAGTCCATTCCCAACCCATTTTTCATATAATCTAACGGTTATAAAATACTAAAAAATATATTTTTGTCATCCTAATATAGTTATTAACACATCAATAGTTTTTTTTAACATATTTTTCACATTTTTAAAAAGTTGCATTCTTGTTTATGCAAATTTTAATTAATATTCTGAAGTTTCTTCATAAATCAGTAAAAAAAAGCAAACATGTCAGAAATTGCGAACAAATTAGAAGGTTAGAAAATCAAAAACCAGAGTAAGTAGAAAAAGAAAAAAAATTGGTAAAAATTTATTATGAAATCTACACGCAGAGTGGACACTTGACTTGCCTTGATTGCATTGCAATTCTAAGAAGAAAAAAAAACATTTGTTTATCTCTTCTAAAGCGTAATTGTATCGATATTTCTGTCGTTTTAAATGACCAGGCCTGTTGTATACCAATGACTAACGGGCCTGCCGTTTACTTTTGTTTTGGGTGTATTTCAAAATAAAAATTTTACACAAAAATTTCATTCTTTTTTCTTCTCTTTTTTTCTAGTCTTCGTTTGCGTAGAATAACAAGTTATTTTTATGTTTTTATTTTTTATTATTTGTTACAATTAAGATTTTTTGTTTGTTATTGCTTTTGTTTTTGGCATTTTTCAAATGCGTGTTACTTGCCTTGCGTTGCATTTTAATCGGCAACGAAAATGTTCAAAAAATTTTAAGGCGTCAACTGGCGTTTTAATCGCAAAAATCGCTAAAAACCTTTGAAGAAAATCTTGTACTCGTTAGTGTATTCAGTTTGTATTTGTGTACGTGTGTGTTTGTGTGTCAAAAGCCATTAAAAACTATTTTGGCTCGAATGGTAACAACAGTGTTGGCTTTTCTTAAAAGGCTCTAAAGCAATTTATTGTCTTTGTACTCTACACTGCCTTGTAAGTAATGGTGGATATATATAGCATTTGTGCTTTTGTACACCTTTTAAGAACTTCTCTGTTTTTTCTTGTTTTTCTCCGTGTCACCTCAAGGAAGCATAGTGACTTTCCACAAAGCATCCATTTCTGTGTTTCAGTTTTACTAATGAAGTGGATTTTTCAAGCCAAGTAAATGATTAATCCACTGTAGCTCCCCTTCATATGATTGTGTAGTGGTGAAGATCCTTGCTAAGTGGTGGTGGTGATCTTTACTTAGCATTGTAACTTTTTTTCCAGTAGATGGCTTTTTCTCCTGATCATTCATCTGATGTTTGTCATCTCTTTATAAGAACCTCTCTAAATACCTTAAAAGACTTAAAATAATAACGTTTTAAGGCTCATCTTTACTCAATCGATCTAGAATTTCTTACCAAATTCAATTGAATATGTCAGTCCATCTGAAAATTCATGTTAAAATGATGCTTAAAGTAGAGCTCGCTTGTCGATGATATTATCAGTTTGGTTTGTTTTAGTTCATCTGGATATCATTTGCCGAGTCCCTATGCTCCTTTTAGGCTCGAGGATTCGGCAAATGATCTCCAGTTTGATCTACCCATAGCCATATATAAACTCACTCCATCTTTTCGTCAAATTCGGAACTTCTTTTTCGACTTGTGTTTTCCAGATATGGGCGGGTCTTCCTCATCGTCGGCTACCTTGTGGATTCTAATTTATTGCATTTTGGGCAATGTCGTTATGAGATTTTCTTAGCGTATGATCAATCCAGTTCCCTCTCCCTTTGCGTCCGTTTATTTCCCTATCGATAGGTATTTGACTGGTTTAAGACTATAACGTCAGTTAATTAATGCCTATATAATCTTGTTATCACGAGGTGCGGTTTTCTAGTTCTCGCTGCCATATAAAAGTATTCACTTGAATATTCTCGTTTTAACATTCGATAAGAGTGAGGACGATTATCAAACGTTCGCCTCTAGCACAAATACTTGCTTCGTAGACTTTATGCGATTCTCAATATCCCTTGGGCAACCACCTGAGTTCGTTATAATATTACCCAGCTATTTACCTCCTAAGTATTACTGTCGCCGTCTGTAAAGACTCTGTGTACATCGCTGTTTATTCTCAGTACCTTTATTTTACTCACATTTATTCTTAATCCTGACTTGGTTGCGGCTTGGTGAACACTGTCTAGTTTCTCCAACATGTCGGTGTAGTTGTAAGACATCAGGCAAATATCGGCCGCATAGTCCAAAAATATAAAAAGTAGGGTGTCGCATGGTCAATTATAATTGATGCGACAAACAACATCTTCTGAAATTTTACAAATTGAAATCTTTCTCTTCAGAATATCAACAGGTCCTACAGATTGCCGGATCATTGCATTGTTTCGAGCAGAGGTAGCCGCTATCTGTCGGGTTGATAGTGTCACAACGGTACGAAAAGTCTGTCTGCTATTAAATCCCTAGGGGCTATGTACACTAAGACTCCAAAGGTGAGGAAGTATCACTCATCACTGAATGATGGCTGAGTACTTTGATATCAATCTCATTTGGGTACATGGCCATAGTGATATTCATCCGTGTAACGGATGAACTGGCTAGACAGGGCCCTATGGCTGGAATTCTGGTATACCGATCCCTACCTGCTGTCTGCGTATAGAACAATGGGTCGATGGTATCTTTGATGAGAGGTGGAGGCGGGCTCCAACTTGTAGAAAGGCTAGAACTCTATGGTCGAGGGTGGACAAGAAGAGGTCTAGATAGCTGCTTAACTTGCCGAGAGGCAAGATATCAGCGGTAAGAAAAGCACTTAATGATCACTGTCCAGTGGGGAGTTACGGATCATCTTATCTTGAAATGCCCGGCGTTGGCTGGACTTAGACTCAGGATATACGGAGGACATATTGTTATTATTAGGGCAATTTCGGGGAATTTCTGTAGGGCTGGTAAGCAAATTTATTGAAGGGGCAAACTGGTCGGCTAACTGATCAGGCTGTCGGAGGGAAATTATGGGTATCACAATGGGCTCTATCGTGCCTAAGTTTGCTGGACATTTGTTCGGCGGCGACTTTTTACCTAACCTGACGTAACCTATTCTGCAGAAACACTACTCAGCAAAACTATGGTACCTATGCGGGTAATACAAAAATTCTCTGTCATACGCGATCTCTCCCGTATCATGAAATGATATCACAGTTATTTTGATTCACTGAGAATTATTTATATATGTATGAATATGAAATCGTTTCCTTACCTCAAAAGCTGCTATTTTTTAAATTTTCGTAAAGATTTTTTTCTCCATCACTCCTCTAGGAAACATATTCACTTTCCGCAAAGCATCCACTACTTTGTTTCTGTTTCAGTAATCAAGTTTATTGGTAGCTCGCCTCCTTATGATTGTTTGTAGTGGTGAATATTCTTGCTAATTGGCGGTGATCTTTACTTTAGCATTGTAATTTTTTTCCCAGTAAGTGGCGTTTTTGCCTGATAATTCGTTTGGAATTGTCTGGATGAAAATTGAAGCCTATTTATTACAATTAAATTTTTTTCGGCTAGTCCTCTGCTGTTGGGCTCGAACCTGGATCGCTTGTGTTGTTATGCGTGCGCTCTAACCACTATACCACGCCACCCCCATCCTTACTTAGCATTGTACATTTTTCGCAGTAGGTGGCATTTTCTCCTGATCATTCGTCTGATGTTTGTCATCATCACCAGAGATGAGTTGGAAGGTCAGGGGGCTGATTTTTTTTTTTTTTTTTTTTTTTTTTTTATTAAGCACTCGAAACCGCAATTAAATTTTTTGGTAAAGATAACACTAATAACACTGGTCTACAGCAAAAAAAAGCCTTTAAATAAAACGAAATGGAGTATAATGATTTTGATGCGCTGAGTTCAAATTCGTTTTCCATTTTTTTTCCATCGGGCTCAAATTTTTTTTATGTGCGTGGAAAATTTTTCGCCCAAAATATGGCAGTTATGTCAATAGATTTATTTCATCATAACTTGGAAACCACTTGACCGATTTTAATGCATGTACAAGCAAATGTTTCCTATAAATCACTTGAATAACATTCTTTAGCATTTCCAACAGTTTCGGAGTTATTCAGAACTTAACTGCAAAAGCAAAATTTTCGCGCAAAATTAGAGCAATTCTTTTTTTTTCAAAATGTCATGCAAATAGAGTCATGCAATTGGCTCTGGCTTGTTGGCGTAACACATATCTTTGACGGCACCCCACAAATAATAGTCCAATGGTATCAAATCGCAGCTCCGAGGTGGCCAAACGACATCAGCTCTGCGGCTGATAATGCGATCTTCTAAAACAGGGCGCAAACATCATGTGTAGCTTCGGCTATGTGGCACGTAGCGCCGTCCTGTTGAAACCAAGTGTTGCTAATATCCTCCTCTTCAATTTTTGTGAACAAAAATTCGATCAACATGGCCCGATAACGATCGCGATTGACTGTAACGGCCACTCCTTGCTCATTTTCGAAGAAAAATGGCCCAATTATGCCTCTGGACCAAAATCCGCACCAAACAGTGACTCGTCTTGGGTGTATCGGCTTTTCAATGTTCCATCTTCCATCAAAAAACTTCAATACATAAAATTTTATGACATACCGCAAAAAATAAAGTGTCCCTATTATTTGTTTCAATACTGTGTATTTATTGTTAATATTTTCCCTTAACTTAAATTCTGATATTGTTGCCACAAGTCACACTTAAGACTGAGTTAGTAAAAACGTATCGTGTACTTGGGGATCAGCTGTGAAATTCTCTACATAACCAAAGCACGTTGCTGCTTACGTTTTTATTGTCACGTAGAAAGTCTACAGAATTATGAATTTACGTTGCAAATGTCAACTTTGGCATTACTTTAACAATAAATGGCTGACTGAACTGGCTGCTGCGATATGCTTTCACTAACTAACTCTTAAAGTTTGACAATAGAGCAAAGTCGTTCATTGTACGTTGTTTTCACTAACTCAGCCTTTAAAAGCATTCAATAGTATCGATAGTTTTTTTGCAAACTATCGCAACTATCGAATGGGCCGACTATCGATAGTTTTGCAGCTCTACGCTAGACGCTTGTTGCATTTGTTGTGTTTTATTTATGAATGCGTAGTTTAGCGAGCTTAATTCATTTGATTATTATCGTAAGTCGAGACTGTTTTTTTTTTTTGCACAAAATTTGATTATAAATAATTTAAAGCAATTTTTATTTATATGTGGGGTTGTTGTTATTAGTATTTATTTTATTTTTTTTTTGTTTTTTTTTTTTTTCTTTTTTGTAGAAAAATCTATGGCCTTTTAAGTTCATTAAAAATACGTTATTGCGTTCGTTATGTTCATATGGCAACAAAGCAAGCAAAAGGCGTTACTTTATCCCACTAATTCGTATGTGGCAAGACAATTTGATTTCCTTTTTCTTTTTTCTTCAGAAATTTTTGTTTAAAAATGAAATTAAAGTGGAAAATTAATTTATTAAAAAATACATATAAAATTCATATGGAAAATTAAATTAATCTTTAGCTATTATTTTGAATTAAAAGTAAAAATGAGAAAATGGGAAAATTGGAAAAAATAACCATTTTGGTGCAACAGGATGCTGTCACATTCTTCATTCAAATATTATTCAAATTGTCTGATTTCCTGAGTAAAATTTTTTAAATATTTTTTGTATTCGTTAGTGGCAAAAAAAATTCTATTTTGGTTTTGTTTTTGAATTTTTCTTATGTTCGCTTGGACTGGCTGGCCTGTTATACAGATTCATTAATTTTTATTGCATAACTTTTGCTAATTTTTTCAAAAGTCATTAAAACACTTTTGGTGTGGCTATGAACAAGGCTTTAGCTTAACAGAGTAACGAATTTAAATGAAAACAATATGAAATGTGCAGTCCAACCATGTGATACGCTGCAACGAAGTGTGCATTTTGAACATTTAGCTTCTTGTTCGCTATTGCGTATAATGATTATGCTTCGATTGCACTACCCAAGAAGGTTTTGGACTAGAGCAACCAAATATCTTTTCTAGGGTAATTTGATGGGCTGAATTCGAATCTGTAATTGGTTTTCGAAATACAAAAAAAAAATGTTTTTATTCGTTTCTTACATAAAAAATCATCAATTTATTTAAAAGTCAACGAATTTTCAAAAGTGATTGGCATTTTTTGAAAGTCGTTTTTATTTTGTTGGTTCGGTTCGGTTTTACGTATTAGAATCCGGCAATAGTCTCCCAAAATCCTTGATTATTTCTTTAAATTTTCATTAAATCTTCGTTCATTGCTCACCGCATGCGAATGAAGAAAATGCATTTTAAGTGATATTCGTGCACCTAATTCGTGATAATTTTTCAATAAGTCAGCTACAATTTGACTGTAGTTTGCACTTTTATTGTTTCCAAGAAAACTGTTCACGATGCTCTTGAAAGCTTTCCAAGCTGCATATTCGTTCTCCAATAAACATTGTGGAAAATTGTCATCAATTCAATAGCTTCCTGATCTAAGGCCCAGCAAATATGCCTTCTTTGATTTTAGCATATGAAATTTTAGGAAAAACCGCTAACAAATATTTAAATGCTACACCATCTTTGTCCAGAGCCTTGACAAATTTCATAAAAAGGTCCAACTTTATGCTTTGTGCAGCGGCGGAAGAAGAACGTTATTTGGCTCAATTAAACCATTAATTTGAAATTGTTTTGAAACAACCTCCATGTATACCAGTTAACAAACCAATTACCTGAAACAGATTAATTTCCAGTTATTTACTATGATATAGACCATTAAGGTCACCACAGATTTTCCATTTGTTATCGTTGTATTTGAGTAACGTCAAAATTTTAGTCATTGATTCGTAATTTAATTGCTTTGTATTAATGGCATGAGCAATTAGTATCATTATCCAAAAGAAGCTGGTTCATCTATGGCTGGTTCATCTTTTGAAATAAACCATCAACATCAGTACAGTACTCGTATAGAATAGAGTGTTTCTTTTCAAAATATGCAGCCAATTCCAAGCTCCTACATCTGTAGATTATTACTTGCGTTCCAACTGCAAGATGTTTCTACTGCTGCATGCAAAAAGTAATTCTGCGTCTTACTACGTTAAATGTAAATCTCGAACTAGATAATTCAGCTCAGCTTGAGTCACTAGATGGCGTTTATCATCAGCCTGCTGGTGAACAACGTTTCGGAATCACTGCTCATAGCACTGGTAATGACTGGTAATAGATCATTTGACAGACGTTGAACTGGTTTGAAAACATATGAGCAGTGTTGCCAACTTTTTATAATCAAAACGCGCAGAACTCCTACTCAAAAGGCGCTAAAGAGCACTAAATTATTAAAGGGTCCGCCAAATAAACTTTTTTTTTTTAAATGCTATAAAAAAAACTACTGAATATTCTCTCAAATTTACTTTTTTATTTGAAAGCACAATCCTTCCGGTTAATAACGGAAAATAATTTCACTCAAATGGCTGCCTTGGCTGGCCATGCAGTAGCCCACACGATCGGTCCAATTTTTAAGCACATTATCGATTGTGTGCAGCTGTATTTCACCAATGGCTTCACGAATATTGTCCTTTAAAGCGTCAATTGTCTCTGGCTTGTTGGCGTAACACTTACCTTTGACGGCACCCCACAAATAATAGTCCAACGGTGTCAAATCGCAGCTCCGAGGTGGCCAAACGACATCAGCTCTGCGGCTGATAATGCGATCTTCAAAAACAGGGCGCAAAACATCGAGTGTAACTTCGGCTGTGTGGCACGTAGCGCCGTCCTGTTGAAACTATTTGTTGTTAATATCCTCCTATTCAATTTTTGTGAACAAAAATGCGTTCAACATTGCCCAATAACAATCGTCATTGACGACATCTGTCTCCTGGCTAAAAGATATTGCGACATGCAGGAAAAGCTAGATTCTATACAGCGGAAGTATACTTGCACTGGCTTGCAGATAAACATTTCCAAAAGCATAATTATGCGAATCAACACTAAAAACTCAACGATTTTTCGAATAGGAAACAGAAATTTGGAAGATGTCCCATCTTTTTGCTATCACAACTTCCGATGGTTCCAGTGCTGATATTCGGAACAGCCAATCTTTTAGCCGACTGAACGCTATAAGGTGCTTTCCACATATCTTCCCAAAAGCGAAAATTTACATCTTTAACTCGTATGTGAAGTATAATTTTGTATGATTTCGAGCTATGGAATTCGGCTGTGATTGATGTCAATTCCATTCAAGCATTTATAAACCGTTGTATGCGACTTATTTTGAAAATTTCTGGCCAGAAACAAGATCACACCAAGTTACTAAAATGAAGGAAATTGTGAGAAAGAAATGGAAATAAATTTGGCAAACTCTGAGGAAACCAAACTACTACTTAGCGAAAGAGGCCATTGAATTGAAATCGCAGGGAAGCAGAATAATGGAAAGGCCAGCCCCTTCCTAGAGAAGAAAGATTGAAAGAGAAGCTGCTTCCCATAGAATGACTTGCAGTCAAATTAAATCATTGGCTTTAGATAGGCATAGATGGAAAGAGTTTCTTATGGCCCTATGACCACTTGGGATCTTTAAAGGATCCACAACAATAACTTACAAGTTTAGTGTTGTAACCAAATCATTATAATTTCTAACTTTCTTCTTTAAAATACTTAATATTTTATATTTTATTTAAAATAACATAAGTAAGTATTGACAAATGGAGCCTTAGATTTTATATACGTTCCAAATACACTATTGTTAGTAAATTTTGAACAAATGTTATTTGAAGCACCGTAATTTTGAAAGCATGAAGTATTTTATGCCCATAGTTTGTATAAATTAGTGAGTTTATTCAAGTTAATAACTTTCAATTTCTTTAAAAAAAAATCCAAATAGAAAAGTGCTAAACGAGCGCGTTTTTTAAAAACAAGCGCTAAATGGAAAAAATTCGACTTTTTGGTAGCTGAAATGCGCTGAATATGGAGCGAAAGGCGCTACATTCGCAACACTACATATGGGACATTCGCGTAAGTAATATTTTTTCGATTTTTCATATTGAATCCAGCACCTTTTGTTAAACAGAAATAATAATCGTTTTGGTGGTTACCTGACTTTCTCTTAAGTACTGGAATTGAAAACTCGACACAGATCTTCTTGCCATTGGACCACTTGTATAAAACAGCTCTGCAACTACTGCAAAGCACCGTCGGTGTCCACGGTTTGTCCTAGTTTCTGACAGCAAAACCAAAATAATGTAAATATGTATGCAATTTTTAATGATTCTGATATGGCATATCTTTTCTTTTCCATCCAAATATTCACCACGCACAAAGCAAAAATAGCTTGAATCAGCAACACACGATCTCCTTGACATGCTTAAACGCTACTATTATGAAAATTTAGAATGAATGTATTGAATGTTTTACAGTATTGCCAGCCTGCGATAAAAAATGAACAAGACGTAATAGCCCAATTTTTATTCCAGATTCGAATTCAGCGCACCCAGATTAGTTAGAAAACATGCTTCGTTTTTGCAGTCAATTTTTTTCCAAATTTGCAGACTGTTGTTATTGAAACCTTAATTTTATCCTTAATCGCTCTTATTCAGATTGCTTTCAAAAAACTAGTGACATTCGTACAACCCATAGCTGTTGTCAACTATTGCTGACACCAAAGTTCAACTGATCGATTATGGTGTCAAAACATAATAAACATAGTACGTCACCCCTAATCCAACTATTCGAACTCAGTTTAAATGAACTAGTTCATTTGTGAACCATACCAGCCTGCATGCATGAAATAATGCAACGAAATTTAATGTAAATCATCTTTTCTTCCGCTGCAAAAAAAAAAACAAAAAACAAACAAAAAGTTATTAAAATGTTTTTATCCCATTTTTATTATAATCTGATAAATCTTCCTGGAAATTTTTTTCTTCCTAAATATTGGGTGTATAATTAAAAAATGCTGGAGTTTTGCTAAACTTTTTCAAAGTATTAGCCATCGTTCCTCTTTCTAGTTGTTGTATGTCCTTCTCTATTGTGTGGTTCCTCGTGCTGTGCTGCCATGTGAGTTCCACTGTAGGGCTTGTCTGCATTTCTCGGTTGGTTGTTTCCGTAGAGTGTGTCCAATCCAATTCCACCTTCTCTTTTTGATCTCCAGATCTATCGGGACATGTTTACATTTGGCTCATAATTCCGCGTTTGATACTGTATTTGGTCACCAGATCTTGAAGCTTGATAGTCTCGCAACTCATGACCAAACGTTGCTATAATAGAGTACGACGGCTATTTGTCTGGTAGTATATTTCGGGTGCATTTCAACCAATAATCTCTTTAAACGTATCAATTGTATTCAGCATCTCATTAGAGATAGGACCCTTTCAATAAAAGTAGGCCTAGATTCACATACAATTTGGGTTATCGTAATGAACGCATGGTTCATAAGCAGTAGTTGTTATTCGAAGGAAAAATAACTTCTTTTATGGAAAAATAACTTTTTTTACTTTGGATATATCCTGCTGCTGGCAAACGTCATGAAATTGCTGATTGTATGACCCTCAATAACGTTTGGCGGAATCTTAGACATGGTTCTGGGAAGAGCGGCACTGATTATTACGGATGCGCTCAGGTCCACTCCTTCAAAAGCCTTGTTTGTATTGCTAAACTGGTTTCAGGTGGACTTGATGGCTAAAAAGGTGGCGGTTATGTCTTCGATAAGGTTGAGGACATCGTGGGCATGGTCTAACAAGGGTCACGGGCTCGCGGCTATCTTGCGTTATTTGAATACGGTTCTTACTCTCTGTGAGCATCTCACCAGAATCGGTAATTGGATTCGGTTCTGTTGAGGTATCAACGGATAGGTTAAAATCCTTGGCGTGGATCGATAGCAGTGTCTTTATTCCCGCATATGGATTGAGAGTATTCTGTATCCCGTCCAGACAGACCATTTCAGTGTCTTACAGGCAGTTTTCTCGTCGATAAAGAGGGCAACGAACTGGTTGATGTACTAAAGGGAATTTGATGTAGATACACAGATCTGTACGGACAATCAGGCTGCGATCAGAGAACCTTCTGATGTCTACTCAACATCGCGACTGGTATGTGAATGCTGGGCGTCTCTAAACAAGATGGCAAAATGTTCAGACCTAGAGATTTTCTGGGTGAGGGGTCACTCTGACACCCGAGGTAATTGTGTGGCGAGGTAAAGCTCTCTCCTTGGCAACGAGGAGAGTGACCATCTATTTAGGATGGCACTTTCCTCTTGCAAACTTTTAGTTCTGCAGGGCACAACAAAGGCGGAGAATGAACGCACCTGCTCTGTACCAGGACAAATCTGGTCCCTATAGGATCGGGCTCGTTCGGAGTCTATCATGAGAATTCCGCGACATAGGCTGTGAATACTGGTGTCTGTTATCACTCTGTACTGGACAGCTGGTAAGCATGCTAAGAAACTGGGTCTACCGTTCAATAGCTACTGTAGGACTGTGTCGAACATTTATGGCAGTGTCCGAATCTTTCGGATATTAGGACTGTTTTCCTTGGAGTCTGTTTCTGCATGCCATATCGGACTAAGCTAATATAAGTGTTGGTTCGTAGGGGGCCGATGTACGGACATGTAGGTCCACTTAGAAGCGACTTTCTATAGGCCCCACTGTGGGATCAGTGTTTAACCCAATTAATCCAATGTCTGGCTACCCGTTGTAACTAACTAACTAACTTGGCAATAAACTTCTTTGAATAACGCCTCCAATTCATTATCTTGGAACCCTTTTTTCGTATCTGGGCGGTATTTATGTTCCATATTAAAAACAAGACTTCTGAAACACACTTACTATGTATCTCTCACACGCTGAAATCGTTGGAATCGTTCAGCTGCTTTTTTTTTCAAATTAAACAAATAAAACACAACTTCTCACAAATGGGTCTGACGATCAACCGTACCAAGACAAAAGATATCTCTGTTCCACCAATCAGGTTGAGTAACCAATTCTGTATCGAAAACGAAAGCATAGAACGCTATTTGGGCAGCATAAACACACCCGAACGCAGAGCTGCTGAAAATTTGAATATCCGTATTAACAAGGCTAAAGCAGCTTTTGGTTAATTAAGAAAAGTGAGGAAATCAAGAGCTTTATCCATGAACACAAAATTATGAATATTTAGACCAAATGTGAAGTCCATCTTACTGTATGGCTGCGAAACCAGGCTAATGAATGGATGATTGGCAAATAAACTGCAGGTGTTTATAAACCGCTATCAGAGACATACCATATATTAAGAATATGGTGGCCAAGAATTATCTCCAATTCAAAGCTTTTGCGCAAGTGCAATGGAACTCCTCACCAGCTCATCCAAATTATGCAATCCAAACTAGGGTTCAAAAATTGAGTTGGATTGGTCACACGCTACGCAAACCAGCAGGTATACTACCTAAACAGGCGTTGGACTGCAATCCGCAAGGTATCGGGAGGCGCGGGCTGCTAGGAACAACATGGTGTCGGACAATAAATGCGGAAATAGGAGCTTCTGGCAAAAACTGGAAAGAGATAAAGGCAATTACGGTGAACAGAGATAGGTAGAGGAAGCTTTGTTGGCAAAAATTCGATGTTTTCGAAAGGGAGAAATATTTTGTTGTTTTAGCGTAGTGTAGTGGTTAGAGCACACGCATAAAACACAAGCGGCCCAGGTTCGAACTCCAGCAGAGGACATGACGAAAACAATGTGATTGCGGCTTCGAGTGTTTAATAAAGAGGCTTCAGCCTCCCCCCAGACAAATCGCTCTAGCATAAGCCACCCACATCAGACGATGTGTGCCACCTACTGAAAAAAACTTACAAAGCTAAGTAAGAATTACTACCACCACTTAGCATGTATCTTCAAAACTACACACAATCATATGGAGGCGAGCTACAGTGGATTAATCATCTACTTTGCTTGAAAATCAACTTGATTACTGAAACTGAAACAGAGCAAAGGATGCTTTTTGAAGAGCCAAAAGTAAAAAACGAAAAGTAAAACTATTTTGTTGAAGGATTAAATGGGATTAAGTGACGGATATATACCCTCCTAAATGTCATATAAATTATTAAAAACACAAACCACTTGTAAAAGATATGCCTTCCGCTGTGAATCTTGCATTTCTAAGTTATACACCCAATATATTTTCTGTAGCAAAAAACAAATATTTTTTCAGTAGATTGAATTTCTTATCAGTTCCTTGCTATGACCAAAGCCAATGTATAAAAATGTTTTTTTTTTTTGCTTCTCATATAGGCACGTTAAAGCAATTGTTTCATTTATTTTTCTGTTCTATGCGAATCACTGAGAAGGCTTACAATTCAACTCTGAAAAACTCAATTGAAAATTAATTCTTATTTTAAGGAATTGGCCATTGAGCTGAAGTGAAAATTCAATATTATTTCGTTTCAATTGTTTATTTATAAATCACTTGTGTGGAAAATAATTGAGAAAATTATTATTTTTTCTTCTTTTCTTCTTTTATTATTATTTTTTTTTTTTTTATTCGTTCTCTTATCTCTCATTATTTCCATTTTTTATTATTTTCGAGTAGAATAAGAGAAAGGCAACAATTTTTCACTCCTGTCTTATGGACAACTGGCCTACATACAATGGAAATCTATTTTTATACAATTCAATTATTTTTTTTTATTCGACAATTTATTTCGATAACAATGCCGTGGATATCTCTATCGCCATTAAAATCATTATAAATTTTGTTGTTGTTTTTTAGGTTCAGATTACAATATAGAAAAAATCTATAAAAAAATGTGCAAAACAGAAGAAAATGATTTTCTATGGTTTTATGTTTTCTCCCATTATTGTTGTTATTTTAGGTTTTTTTTTTTGTTATTAATTAAAGAGTGTTCTTCTTAATTAACTAATTAGTTTTATTTTATTATTAACAAACAAAAAATCAATTATGTATATTAGCAAAGGGTCGCACTTTGTAGACATACACTGCCCTTTCAATGTACCCTAAGCATCCCTTCAATACCATGGGCAGCCACAAGACTTTTTTCTTAAGAAACCTTAAAACTTCGTTTTATTTGCCTTTGACCTGCTCCCTGTTTTAAATATTTGACATATTTTTTATTATCCTTGTCCTTAAATCCTTTTTCTTTAAAATACACAACTACGTGCCTTTATTTTTAAAGATTTTCAAAAGAAAAAAAAATTTTTGTAATAATTGTTGAGTAAGCGTTTCATCTCCTTTGGCAGTTTGTTCTAAAAGTCTTTAAAGGATTTTTGCAAATACCACAACCATGACAAAATTGCCTAAAAGGATTAAAAAGTTTATTTCGCTCTTCATTTCTGGCATTTGTTAAACGAAAAGTTTATTTTCTTTTGTTTTGTGTGGTCAAAAGTAGAGAAAACGAACAAAAAGTTTAATATGTAATGACAGTGAGTGACATAAGCAAGTTTCTCTTGTTTACCCTAATCAACGTACAGTTTAAAGTCTGATTAAAGGGCAGAATTGGGAGGAGAACTATGATCATATAACAGCTCTCTAGATAATCTGAATCTCTTAACGAAAATAAAACAGCCAAGTAAGTTCCATTCAAGCGTAGAATAAAACTCAGAAGCTGAATCATCATCATATCGACCAGCCTGTATTAAATGACACTAAAACCCATGGGATCTATTATGCTCCTTCCGGTTTATGGTTTGTTTGGCAGCTCATAAACACCAGCAAACCATAATGGTAGATATGTCACCCAGTGAGAGCCTATGTCTACCTAAACCTATCAAGAACCCAACATTCACACAATATGTGTTGCGATATCGCTGATTCCTGTGAGCACAGTCTACGAACATCCACATCTGTGACCGCCAACCTCTCCAGATGCGCTCTTAGTCTACGGTAGCCCTTAAGAAACTCCGTTTCAAGTACGGTCCGCCATACTTGAGAGCTTCAGAACGATGCCCAAATTATGAACTGATTTCCCTAGAGTGGCGAAGTTTCCTTAGTGTACTCCAATGTTTCAAGCATCTGACAATTTCCCAATACTTGATTGGACTAAGGATGTTAGTAAGTACTGCTGCGCATTAAGGTTCCGACCCGATAAAGGATGTCATGGAATCTTGCCTGGTCAATACATCCGCTATTTCATTACCATCTATCCCACAGTGTCCAGGTACCCAAAACAACTGGACCATAATTCCAAGCGAAAGCTTTTGCCACGTATCATAGCAATATTTAAGCAGTCTAGATGTCATACAATTCGAACCAAACGCCCTTAAGGCAGCTTAGCTTAGCCAACTATCTAGGTTGACCTAGTACATGATCTCAGCCTGAAACATACTCAGCGATCATTGCAAAGGGTTCGTCAAGTCTCGGTTGGGTTCATACACCAGCACTGACACAATTATTCATTTTGTAGCCATTATTCCGCTTAAAATTAGTAACTCCATCAAGGGCTGTACAGCAAAGTTTCAGACCGATATAGGAAAAGAGCTGAGTTCATCGAAGTACCGCGAAACCAAAGGTACTCCCCCAGCATGGAACAAATGGCGAAAAAATCGTTTCCTTCTCATCAACATTAAAACAACTGCGAATATAGTCGCCACAAAAGAGACCTGTTTCGTGATAGTTGCATCTAACTCACTTACTCTCACTCTGGAAAAACCTTAAAGTTGTGAAGTCCTAAGTCCTATCTATGCTAAACCAAGCTATAGATATAATTTATTATTATTCCGCACGTGGCGTGTCGTAGTGGTTAGAGCGCATGCACAACAATACAAGCGGCCCTGGTTCAGAAAAAAGAATTGCAGTTCTAAGTAAAGGTCACCACCACCTAGCAAGAATCTTCACCACTACACATTCATATGGAGGAGAGCTACAGTAGATTAATCACGAAGGAGAATTAAATTACGCATCCAGTGAGTCAATTACAAGACACCAACATCGGTACAGCCCATCGTATAGAATCCTGAACCAGAAGAGCACTTTAGTAACACACTTCCCTATTTACATACTGTCACTCACCCTTAACCCCCTACAAAAGTCATGCGCTTACACACAGAGGGCTTCAGATGATGCAGCAGGTCTGTCAGACAATGATTACCGTCAAAAAATGGTAAAAATTCAAAATTTTCACATCCAGAAATTCAAGAGCTAAAGTCTGAAGTGTAGTGGTGGGGTGTGGTGTGTGTGGTGGCTAAAGCACACTTTAATCTCTCTCCTGACAAATCCATCTAAAGAAGCCCCACTGACCATCCAGCTTACCTCTTGCAATGATGACAAATATCGGGAAAAAATTGCAATGCTAAGTAAGAATGACCAACACTTATCAAGGATCTTCACCACTGCACACAATCATATGGAGGCGAGCTGCAGTAGATTAAGAACCTACTTAGCTTGGAAATCAACTGGATTAATGAAACTGAAACAAAGCAATGGATGCATTGTGAAAAGCCAAAATGCTTCCTAGACGAGTGACGGAGAAAAAAAGGCTCAAGTAGTCATTCCTCTTCGCTCCTCAATCTGCTTTACTCCTAACGAAGCATAGGACATCGACAAGGTTTCTGCAAATTGTTTCAACTGATGGTTTCGTTTTATTTTCGTTTCATATTAAAGCGCGTTTCTTCATATCTTTTATGGACTTTTCTTCCAAATTATCTTACGCTGCCAACGATATCCCTATATATTGATCGGAGTACTAATACAGTCTAACCATTCGGAATCGGAATACCAATGGCCGGCTCTAGCTCGTAAATTGCAAGCTCTGTGGCCGCCCTAGCCAGTTGTGTCAGCAACACAACATACGTTGATATATCTATGTTTTGCAACCAATATAAAAATTGCCTTCGAATGATCTGAAAGCATGAGAAACATGCCGCATTCAGGGGCGAGAATAAATGTTGAGATAACATTCGTAAGGGTCTGTACTACAGTCTGGGTGTTCGAGTAAATAAGAATATTTTTAGGAAAAATCCTGCCATTGAAAAGCATTGCACATTTTTCAATATGGCCATGTTCTTCGCCTGAAAGACACCGCAGTTGTCAGGCAATCTATAAAAGAGCCTAATGTTAGAAACCTTAGAGTATTTAGCACTGCCTGCTCCGTCTGCATTTTGGAGCTGTAGATATAGGCCTTCGCAGCATTGCTAGGAACGCTCTTACCTGTTAGGCCTGAAGTCTTTAATTGTAATAAAATTCAATATTTTAATTTAAAAATTTATTCAATTTAAACAATTTTCCTATTAAAACTGACCTTCAATATTAAAACTGCTCTCAATAACAGCAAATAATTGCATTATTTTTGCATTCATAGTTTATGTTTCTTTTTTTCTAATTAATTAACATTTTTAAACAAATATTTGAACAGACCCATTTCACAACCACCAAATGTCCGTCAAGTGTCAAAAATATTCACATAAAATGGAAAATTAATTTGGAAAAAATTTTTAAATCGAAAAATTCAACAACAAAACACAGTTAACAAACAATACCGTTATTGGTAACTGTATAAACATGACCATGTGATATGAATATTTGACCAAAAACACTTTTACCATAAATAATCCGCTAATAATGTATCTCCGTTAGTCAATATGCGTATGTGTGATAATAAAATTAACGAATTAATGTCGATTTGCTGTTTTTGTGTGTTTGCCTGTCATTAAAAATTTTTTTTTTTTTTTTTTTTTTTTTGTACAGTGAAAGAAAATTTTGCACCCACTGCTCTTCTGCAGCAGTAGTTGGCACAAGCCGCCTTGCAAGTTCTTTCAGCCAAGGTGGCTTTCCAACTCACGCAGATACTTGACCGTAGCTAAAACCGGTCCCATTCACACTGGGCAACGTAAAGTGAGGTATCTTATATCTTCTAGTGAAGAGTATTGTATCGGTCTTACAATGGCTTACACTAAGGTTCAAACTCCCTGCACCAACCGGATACAATACTCAGAGAGAAATGGAGCTTATCCGACAATATCTGAGAACAAATGCTAGATGGCGATATTATCCGCATAAGCGACGATCATATCACCAGAGGAGTCAAGACTAGTAAGGAGAGTGTTAACCGCAAGATTCCTGAAAATTGAAGGCAAGACTCCCCATGAGAGATACCCCAGCTAACCGTTCTCTGACACTGTACGTCCGCTAAGAAAGAGGTAACAAGCCGAGATCTAAGAAGGAGTTCGATTAACGCAACTAAGCCATTATCAACGCCAAGGTCAAGTAGGGCATTAACTGTTGGATTATGACAAACATTATTGAAAGCCGCTTCAATATCAAAGATTGAAGTGCTGTCTTTACTGATCTACCCCTCGTATATGCATGCTGAGAGGCAGACAAAAGTGAACGACTGATCGACTTGCTAATATGCAGGTTAAGAGCTCTTTCTAGTGTCTACAAGAAAAAAGTACTGAGACAAATGGGTCTACTAAAGCCCTTTGGATCAGTGTATGATGCCCTTCCGGTCTTTAGAATGAACCAAGATGAAGGTGTGACACTCCTTCAGAGGAATGTAAATAAGACCTGGCTAATAGCCAGGGAAGAATAAGATACTTCTCATATAGGCTATCAACCAAAATATTTCCGTTCGGTCTAGGTGATTTGAAAGCGATAGCCCACCTTAAGTGATCGGAAGTTACTTGAAACAGAGAATGTTGCCCGCCCGTAGATGAAACAGCCAGATCATTACCACTACTCATAAAGAGATTACTACTCGGGAAGTGAGTATAAAGAAGCAGATCGAGCGTTTCCATGACCCAGTTAGTCCAGCTGCCATCAGACCTCCGAATACCATCGAGAGATCTGCTAGAGGAACTCAAATGCAAATATGCATTAAAAAAATAATAAAAAGTATGCGTTAAAAATGCCAGAAGATATCGAAACAACTCGTTGAAATAGTAACACTGCTCTCTGTCGACATCGACGACTTTGACGCAAAGGCTCAATCTACGAAGTTCCAAGCTTATCTCAGCTGAGCCCATTTCTCATATTAGCTGTTGTTGGACAACGCAAGATCCTCAGCTCTACTGGGATTGCTTTTGACGTGCGTTTGGATGTGCCGAACAGTTTCTAGTGAAGCTTTGCTGGTTCTTATTAATGTAACAGCCACTGACTTGGGGGTGACTTGTTCTTTTCTAAGCTTAGTTGAAAAACTAGTTAACTACCTCCAGTTCCTGCTTTCTATCAGGTTCCCTTTCCATGTATAACTATTTATTATCACACCTTCAGCCATTTTCCCTCATGAGGGATTTTTATACCATTATTGGCACCTAAGGTTCCAAATTAGAAAAAATGGCCACAGCAAAATATGTTCTGCACCAAAAGCTTTACTTCAGCCCAGGTTTTTAAAATGGAATTCACTTCTTTATCAGTTACGTTTTGCCAGAATGTTTTCAATATACTCTGTAAATACTTTCAGAAACCGTATGTTCTTGACTGAGGGTTTGCACAACTCACATCCTTATAACATAAGCCTCACATTGGACTAAAAGAGGTAGAGTTTGGTTCTTATGTGAATTTGTTGGGATTTCCATACTTTTCGTGGAGCTTCGAAGGCCTGGGTTGCCTTTTAAATACGATTTAAAGATCCTCCAGTAGAAAATACGACGCCACCCACGTAGAAAAAAAAATTGTACTCCTTCAAGCTCTGTGCCATCCAGTGTAAACTTAAGATGTCTTCGTTGTAACTTTTGTTTTCTCCGATATCACGTGCTGCCGTGTGTATTAGCTGAAGTTCCCTAAAATTGTGTATGTCGTCAACATAGGATCTTCTAGGTGGCCATTCAGGAGCCAAATTATACCCCTTCTAATATTGGTCACTTGACCCATTATTACATTCAGTACTATATCGAATAATAGTGATGAAAGGGGTTTTTTAATTTTTTAAAATTACTTCCTCGGTAACAAAAATTTCTCTCACTGTACAACATTTTATATATTTAATTAAGAATTTAATTTATTTTAATTGCTATCTATAGTCGAACTGCAAAAATTGCCCAAAATTGAAATCAATTTATTTTTTCGATATTTCAATTTCATTTTTCAGCCACGCAATCAAAAGATTTTTTTTTTTTTTTTGTCAAAATGCCACAACAACGGCAATGGCGTTTAAATGATCGAAAAATCACAATCACACATGTTCAATATTAAATGGCCAATAACGCTGGGCGAATAGACAAACTGGACTTAAAACAGATTTTTATTTGATTTTTTCGGAACTAATCGATAAATTGAAAAAAAAATCAAAAATATTGCAGCCACGCACACAAGAATTTTAAAAACTGAAATTAAGAAAAAAAATCGAATTTTTCCCATTGATTGAAAATATTTTTGATTTTAATTTTTAAGTTTCTCTTGCGAAATCCAATATACATAAACATGCTACGCCAAAAATATTTCTACATTGCCATGGCAAGTACCGTCATAAATATGTATGTACGTGGATTGTGGGTAAACCTATGATATGCACAGAGCACTTCTGAACGTACAAAGTCAACTGGTTTTCTGCCTTCACTTTACTTTTCAATTTGATTTTTGTTCTTTTCTTTTCATTGGTTAATAATAATAAATAAATAAAATTTACAATTTTAGTACCTTTTTATTATCATTTATTAAATCTTTTTAAACTGCTCTAGTTTTACTCCATAACCAGTACGGTTCTATAACATATGTATGTATTTAGATAGTACATATAACGAATTTAAAATTGATAATTTTTTGACAATAAATCGCTGATAAAAATCAAAATAATTCCAACAAAAATTATATTTTGTTATTAAAAGTTAGTTTAAAAAATAGTACCAAAAAAAGTACCAAAACCAAAAAAGTACCACGGTCTGAAATCTGGATTTTGTTTCAAATAACAATTTTTAAAAAGAACGAATCTTTAATTTTTTCCAAATCTCATACTTCTTTGATCATTAAAGGTTATCTAAAAAAACAAATAAAGTACCAAAACCAAACAAAGTACCACAGTCTGAAATCTGAATTTTATTTCAAATAACAATTTTTAAAAACATTTTAAGCATCTTAAAGGAATGTAGATTTAGTTAATTGGCAAAAAGTACCAAAGTCAAAAAGTACCAAATCATAATAAGGAATATTTAATTTTTTTCAAATCTCATACGTCTTTGATCATTAAAGGTTATCTAAAAAAACAAATAAAGTACCAAAACCAAACAAAGTACCACGGTCTTAAATCTGAAATTTGTTTCTAATAACAATTTTCAAAAACATTTTTGGCATCATAAAGATATGTAGATCTTGTTAATTGGCAAAAAGTACCAAAGCCAAAGAGTACCAAATAATAAAAAAATATTAAAAACTATGTTTTAAAAAGCTAGATAAAGAAAAGTACCATGATTCGAAAAATGATCTAACTGCAATATATTTAGTTTAAAATATTTTTATCGTTATAAAAACAAATTGGATTTTTTTAATAAAAAAAGTACCAAATATTTAAAAAAAAACTTAATTATATAAGCAAATGACCTATTTTAAATGTAAACATAAAATTAACAAACAAAAAGTAGTAAAAAGATAAAGGTACTTTTTGTAAAAAAGTCTTGCAATAAGACTAATACACTTATGTAAGATACTCGAAATTGCATCTTGGTACCAGGTACTTCTTAATTGTGAAGATGTTATGCTAATCAACATATGCTTCACAAAAATTAGTTCGATAATTAAGAATAATTAACTTTTTAAAAAATCAAGGGCTTTAAGGAAAATAAGTAAAGTATCCCATGCTTCCTAAGGGCTTGAAGACTATCATAAAATTCGTTTCACCATAGACAAGGGCTCAGCTCCAAACCACAGCCCTGACTTGTACTTCCCGCTTGGAGGTCTTTGTACACATGATATTATCATCATAACGAGCAGGCACTGTTGCAGGACACTGCGAATCATGGGATCTATTGTGCCCCTTCTGGTCAATAGTTTGTTTAGCAGATCTACTGCTTCCTAATGAACACCATAAGATCTGAAACCATAATGGTGAATCCCTATGTTCACCAAAACACTTCCACTTAAACTTATCAACAACCCTACATTCACATAATATGTGTTCCGCTATCTCTGATCCCTGTGAGAGCAATCTACAAATATACACATCGGTGATGGCCTTAAGAACCTCAGAGCGAAGTCCAAACAATAAACTGATCGCCGGCCTAGAGTGGTAAAGTCCCCTTGGAGCATTCCAGTGTTCTAAGCATCAGCAATTTTCCAATCTTTGATTAGATTAAAGATGATAGCAAGTGGTGCTGTACAGCAAGGTTCCGGCCCGATACAGGGTGTCATGGAAACTTTTCTGGCTAATGCATCCGCTATTTCATTACCATTAGGCCACAGTATCCAGGTACAAAAAACAACTGTACCAAGCCAAAGCTTTCACAACATTTCTTAGTAATATTTAACCACTCAAGATGTCATACCATTCGAACCAAGTGCCCTTAAGGCAGCTTCGTTGTCAAAGAATATATTAATGGTTTTACCCTTGAGCCCACTGCTCAGGTTGATCTCCGCACATATGGCAATGACCATAATCTCAGCCTGGAAGACACTTAGCGATCTTCTCAGTGGGATTGATAAGTATCTGTTGGTTCTCATGAACACCAGCACCGAGACGGTCATTAATTTTGAAGCCATCGGTATAACACTCTAGATCAAGCTCGTTACGAACTAAGGCCCCATTGGACCAACAATCCCTGTCCGGGAATTCAATCCTGAATCTCCTGCCAAAGCACAGATCCAAAGACATAACATCCAGGACCGAAAATGGTTCTGTAACCACCCTACGTAAAATGGATAGATTTCCCATGTATTTCGGGATCTCTTGGCGAAAAACTTTACCGTCGAACATGCCACTACCCTCATCACACCGATGTGAAGCGATGTCAAATGAATTATGGCCTACAAAGTCGCTTTTAGACACTTTATCATTACCACAGTTATACTGAGGCAGGCGAGTGTCCTAATTTATTCATGGTGGCAGCTTCCTCAGTTTTTCTCCACCAAACTGTCGCCGCATAAGTGATAATGGGCTGGATAATAGCGGTATAAATCCATAGTGTCGTTCTTGGCAAAAAATCCCATATCTTGTCGTAGCAGGAGTGCCTTACCCAAATGCTCTTGCCGCCTAGATCTGGACGGCATTAATGTACGGGATCCAACCAATCCTCCTATCCAGAATTGAAATCCTATCCAGATTGATAGTGGTACCCAAGAAATAAAGAAATAAAATAAACTTGTATCCCCTTGTAAAAGGTACGACAACCGATTTTAGGAGATTTACCGAGAGCCCTTCCAAAGGCTTATATCGTATTATTATTATTTTCTTACCTATTCTTCTTATCTGGTCACCCTATTATCAACAATACTTTGTTCTATTTCCCTTTTTAAATATATTGATAAATACTGCCACAAACAGTGTTTTGTGGCAATTGTTTGTTTGTGTGGCACAAACAAACGACAATAAAATCAAGATGCCGAACAAAAACTAAAAATTTGTGACAAAAAGCCAATGACCGCAATTCGAAACGAATCCAAAGACACAATGCTCTGCAATGGAAACAAACAATGAACACAGGACTGCACCGCATTCACTAAAAGACAACAAATCGATCGATACTTTCAAATGAAATCATTGATTAGATTTGGGGTCTACGGCAACAGCTAAAAGCAAAAATAATGAACGAAACGAAATGCGTCTTTTGTCAGTTTAGCTGCCAGTGAAGGAGGCCAAGAAAAGAAAAACTGCTTCGAATACTGTCATACAGGGATACAGAAACTGCTGGCAACCACCATCAATAGGCAGACCAGCCCATATTTTTAATGGCATTCACTAAAGCCAAGAGTAACTAGAACCAGCTATGGTTTTTGTTATAATTGTTACTTAATACAATATTTATACCCTACACTAGCATAGATGGTGGGGTATATGATGTGTGTAAGACCTCAAGAACTAGTTGTAAGAGCAGATCGACTAAGATTCAGTTTTTGAGTCGGGATTACTCCTTCGTTAGGCCGTGATAACAGTGCGAAAAATTGCTAAATAATTAATAAGTGCACCAGAGCTAAGTACGCTTGGAACTTCTTCAGGGCTTAAGAATGTATTTACATTCTCCCTACTAAGATTACGGAAAAATTAGCAGAGGATATAGCAACGTTGACATTACTTTATAACTCGCACAGATTAAAAATACACGAGGACTCTACCCTGTGGTAATAGGACTAAAATGTTGATAGAACATAACATAGTACAGTTAGCGTAAATCATCATTGTACACTATATAATTGATAAACTGATCGAGTTCTTAAGATACGCGAGTGGTTACTTTATTTAGTAGCTGTCGTCAACATGAAGAAAACGCGAAGGTGTTTCAGCATGTTTTATAAGACTGCTCGGGATGTATTATCTAGGTGATGGATTTATTAACGTAACATGCTTTTAGGTTTCAAAAAGGGGAAACAACGGGTACTGCACAGTGTACATTATCGTAAAATCCCTAAAGTCTTTTCGGTACTTGACAAGCCAAACATGGCACAGTTATTTTAAGTAATCATTGTAAACTGTGCATATAATATTTTTAGACAGAGCAAAATTCTCACTTGTAAGAGAATTGCGCTCTTGACATGTGTTCCGGTGTGTTTATACCGACACTTTTCATTTTCTTGTTAGTGTACCACCGCTTGACTTGGAGATAGTACGTCGCAGTATTGCCTACAGTATTAAGAAGGAACTGCCACTTGGAACGATTGATTGGCTTTCTACTTTGGAGCTTGAAAGAGATAGGTGGAGATAAGTATAAGGCCCCTTTGCAACGAAACCTTGTAGATAGGTGGCAGACAAGATTGACGCACAGTGGCAACTTATGAATTTATACCGAACGTTACGTTCGTACAGGAACACACAGACTTCGGCTTCGGCTTAAGCCTGGGATATATATACATTTTTGCATCGGATTGGCCAGACTGGGTCTGTGGACTGCAGGTGTGAGATGTCCGAGTTCTCGGCTCCCGAACTGGAGGCATATATTGAATACAGGCCCGTACTATGATAGCATTAGAGATTTAGATGTGAATATTACTCATACTGAGGGGTGTGGGATTTCAATAGGGTATTGTTGGGCGATTGTATGTTTGGCGGTATTTAGGATTAGAAGGACTGCACTGTTAGCGGAGATTGAACCTGCACCGCCATCTTAGTGGTCTTCTGGCTAGCCTTTTTAGCACTTTTGCCGATGGTTTCTTAATGGTCTTACTGCTTGGTGCTTGCTGTTTCCAGTTTGTTCCTGCCGATCATAGTGTTGTGGTGATAATATTTATATTCCTTATGGTCTACTCCTAGTTAGTTGTGTTTTGTGTCCGTGGCCTACGATATCACTTTGAGTTCTCCTGTAAATGTGGCTCCGTTTATTATTATTATTATGTTCAGTATACTATTACGAAAATAAAAATGCCTAAAAAGAAAATACACCACATCAGCCCTTTAGAACTGTATTGTGGGATTTCGGAACATTTGTGTCACCCTGTCAATGTCGTACTTATTTGTGTATTTGGTAGCACTGCTAATTCAATCGTCTTTGTGTGTTACATTTGAATTAACGGAAATAGTTCGAATGTTGTTGGAAGAACAAGAACTTTCGGAAATAATTTAAATTGTATATAAAAAGTGGCTGTCATAAAATAAAGTCGTGTTTAGGCGTAAATAAAAGTTTTGTGTAAACGAATATTAAGATAAACTGTGTAAAGATAAAGTGGGAAAATAAAAACAACAACAAAGTGGTGTTTATTTTGTTTTGACGCATTTTAAAAGAACTCAAATGTTTTAAAAATGTAAAAACGTAACACTATTATGTGTTTTGTTTTCACTTTTATTAGCCATCAGTCCGGAGTCATCTGGATCTTAAGCTGATAGCAGCATTTATGATACGAAGCCTAACCGAAGACTTAATTCTAGTAACACAGCTGTCGGGAGCCACAGCGACCTTTGTCCATGCCAGACTGTGGCGAGCCTCATTGTGGTTTTAACCCAAATAGCGGAGAGAGGTTTAATGGCTCGATGTGGTGTTACACACTTAACCGGGTGACGTGAGATAGATCGGCAGGAGCTTAGATAGTCTTTGACACCTCACCAAAGTAGAGGTCATGTCCAAATAACAAAACTGCGGATTGGTACTCACATGTGATGCATATCATGTGTGTGGGCGGTAGTCGATGTTGTATTCACTCGTGCTTTGGCACCGTGATGTAAAGCCTTAAGGCAGGTATTCACGTCAAGCAACTGACTTATGTTCTCTGCGCAATCGAGAGAATCAGCAAATGCTTGAGATTCTCGAGTAATGATTTGAAAGCTATCAAAATGATAGATAAACGATTAAACAGCTCCAGGGTAAGGTATACTATTTGTTACGTGTGGGTATAAATTTGAAAAGTATAAAAAGCTTTCTCAAGAGTACTGCCTGGTTTCGTGTGATTTGAAAATGAGATTTGAATATGAATTATGCTTTACATGCTAATTACAAAACCTTTGCTCTTCTTAAAAGATACACTCTGTACACTATGGCCATGATAAGTACCGTCTAAACCTATACTCCATCATTTGTAGCATTGATTGTACTACGTTTTAAAATTAATTCAATTTCCTGAACCATTAATGTAAATACAAACTGCTGCCACCACTTACACTCCCTAAAATTTGCTACCCAATCACTGAGCTCAAAACTAAGTTACTAAGGCTTTCATTGATCTCTGAGTCGGCTATTAAGGCTTCAGTCAAACTTTAAAATTTCTTTCTTTTTTTCTATTCAGGCATCAAACCACCCAGATATGGCTGCTAACAGCTGTGCAAGCTCAAAGCGAAGATAGGTAGGCTATATTAAGATGATATTTGACATCGCGGGAAGAAAGAAGAGTTTATAAAGTATAAAAGAGAATTAATGTATTTGTTTGAATACAGTCTTAAACTACGTCTTGCTTCTAACCTTACTATACCTTCCAAATTACACGTCATAGTGCAGGGTATTATATTGTCGGTATGGATTGCTTACAACTTTCCCACTTGTGTCGTTTTTGCTATCAGCTGTAAACATATTTTAACTCCAAATTATTTTATTTTTTTTTTACAAACAAACGCGTCTGAAATTAAATCAAAAACGCGCTTTAATGATCAACGCACGAGCGTTTAACGTTTAAGGCAACAATTTTAGTTTTTTTTTTTTTGAAAACCGTTTTGTTGACGGATGGATTAAATAAAAATTTTTGCAACAACAATAACAACAGCAATAATCATAAAGTGCATGTACGAGTTACATATGTATGTAGAAACAACATTCTTTTTTTGGACAACTGCCCGAGGATAAATGAATAGATGGTTGATTGGACAGACGGACAAAACAAGTCAAAAATTTTATAAAAAACAAGAAACAGAAATGAAATGAATAAAAATGAAATTAAAACAAATCTTTGATTTTTTTTATATATTTCTTTATTAATTATGTAATCAGTAGTTAATTTATCTTAAATGCAGATTAAATCATACACTTTTTTATACGAGAGTTGTTTGTTAAGTAAAGTAAAAGTAAGGCAACATCCAAGCATCTACTCCATCATTTGTAACATTGATTGTAATGCAGTTTTATTTATATATTGTACCTATACCTATACCTATACCTATACCTATACCTATACCTATACCTATACCTATACCTATACCTATACCTATACCTATACCTATACCTATACCTATACCTATACCTATACCTATACCTATACCTATACCTATACCTATACCTATACCTATACCTATACCTATACCTATACCTATACCTATACCTATACCTATACCTATACCTATACCTATACCTATACCTATACCTATATACCTATACCTATACCTATACCTATACCTATACCTATACCTATACCTATACCTATACCTATACCTATACCTATACCTATACCTATACCTATACCTATACCTATACCTATACCTATACCTATACCTATACCTATACCTATACCTATACCTATACCTATACCTATACCTATACCTATACCTATACCTATACCTATACCTATACCTATACCTATACCTATACCTATACCTATACCTATACCTATACCTATACCTATACCTATACCTATACCTATACCTATACCTATACCTATACCTATACCTATACCTATACCTATACCTATACCTATACCTATACCTATACCTATACCTATACCTATACCTATACCTATACCTATACCTATACCTATACCTATACCTATACCTATACCTATACCTATACCTATACCTATACCTATACCTATACCTATACCTATACCTATACCTATACCTATACCTATACCTATACCTATACCTATACCTATACCTATACCTATACCTATACCTATACCTATACCTATACCTATACCTATACCTATACCTATACCTATACCTATACCTATACCTATACCTATACCTATACCTATACCTATACCTATACCTATACCTATACCTATACCTATACCTATACCTATACCTATACCTATACCTATACCTATACCTATACCTATACCTATACCTATACCTATACCTATACCTATACCTATACCTATACCTATACCTATACCTATACCTATACCTATACCTATACCTATACCTATACCTATACCTATACCTATACCTATACCTATACCTATACCTATACCTATACCTATACCTATACCTATACCTATACCTATACCTATATACCTATACCTATACCTATACCTATACCTATACCTATACCTATACCTATACCTATACCTATACCTATACCTATACCTATACCTATACCTATACCTATACCTATACCTATACCTATACCTATACCTATACCTATACCTATACCTATACCTATACCTATACCTATACCTATACCTATACCTATACCTATACCTATACCTATACCTATACCTATACCTATACCTATACCTATACCTATACCTATACCTATACCTATACCTATACCTATACCTATACCTATACCTATACCTATACCTATACCTATACCTATACCTATACCTATACCTATACCTATACCTATACCTATACCTATACCTATACCTATACCTATACCTATACCTATACCTATACCTATACCTATACCTATACCTATACCTATACCTATACCTATACCTATACCTTTACTTAGACCTCTATACCTATATCTATACCTTCACTTCAAGCTCAAATAGCTGACACCACTTGCAATCTCTTAAAATCAGTACCTTTTCACCGAGCTAACCTAAGTGCCTGAAACTTTCGCTGACCTCTGAACCAGCTATTAAGCCTATGGTCAGTCCATTTCCTATTCCAGCTTACGCCTTCCACACATTGCCTTTTATCCTTCTCTGTCTAAAACAATTTCCTTCCAATCCTCTGTACCTTGAAGATAATAGCAGTCGTAATTTTATGCTCACTAGACCAATAAATGAAGTTATAACACTTTTTGGAGAGCAACATTAGAAGGTCGTCATTAGAGCGACTCCTTTGGAAACCGTACTGAAGATCTTCTTAATTTTAGAACCGCTACTGTTGAGACAAACGATTTAAAAATTTAGCAATATTGTCTTGACCTGACTGCAAATAGCTATCATACCGTCTGATTCAGAGGAATTATACAGTTTTAGCTAAGATTCCGTCTGCAAAATGGATTTATTATTAATTTGACTCGGAGAGGCTTAAATGGCCATGGCACTGCGAACAAAAAAGATCTATTGCGCCAAACACTCCGTGGTCAGACCCGCCAGAGTAATGGGCGACGGAAATTGAAAACCCATCGAGTCAATACCCCTGGGTGGATGACTGTCCCATCAGTCCGGAAGCACCAAATGGAGCATTTTCTGGAAAAATACCCTCTACCTTGTACATGAAACGGCAATGTCTTCTCCTCCTCCCTACGCAGACTACACTCGACATCAGCCACCACACCTATGCCGAAGTGGTGATATCTGTGACAGCAATGACCTGACAGGAAGCCATAATAATATATTTATTTTACCCAATTGGCTCAACTGTCTATTATAGGTGAAAGGTTTCATTAGGCGTTTCGCCTGCCTCAGAACCGGGCATTGTTCCAGTATGACGAGCGTAGTCCATACTAGTGGACAAGCCCAGACTTACCAATTCATCGGCGAACTCGTTTCCCATAACACCAGTGTGCACAGGAACCCAACAAAGCGTTACCTTGTTTCTCAATGCCAGGTTTTTGGCATTTGTAAAGCACTCGAGTACCAGTCTCGAGTCTATATACCCTGAAAAAAAGACCCATAGTGCCACTTAACTATCGGAGATTAATAGAAGCCCCCTGAAAGATGGAAATAGCCTGGATCTCTGCCTGGAAAACGGTGAGCCATATGCCTATTGGTTCCTAGACTTTGGTATTGGGCCTGAATATCGCGGCTCCCAAACCACTATCCATTTTAGATCCATCTGTGTACCATTGTAAACATCCGGGGTTGGCCTTAGGGACCCCATGGTCCCACTCCTCACGATAATGTATAGCAACTTTGAAATTGCGACCGAAGTTTAAGCCACCAGTGCACACTTCACTCCTGACCAACAGTAACTCAAAGTCAGGGTATGCCCCTGGATGGACCGCCACGTATCAACAACCTGAGAGCCACCAGAGCAGCAGATTTTACAATGAAGATATGCAGTGGGTTTAGACCAATTAAAGCAAAATGGATGGTAATTTTTGGTTTTTAAAGCAAAGAAATCTAAAAAGTGAATGATTAGAGGAGGCTTACAGACTTCATCAGAAGGGTAAATAAATGTTATCCGGACTCACCTCTGTAAAATAATTTTAATGAATTAGGCTTGAATTAATGTAATGCCGTAGTTTCAACGCAACCATCAAACCTTAAGGCAATTCTGTGTTCGATTAGTGGTGACATACCATAACACTGTAATAGGTTGAGTTTCTCGCCTAATTAAACCTTATGGCCCATTATGATACACATAAAAATACGAAAGTAATCGCTCTCCCTAAACCGAATTGATATAATTTTTCTAGAAAACCGGCCGGTCCAACTGAAAAATTAAGATATAGCACAGAACTCGAAGGGGGCCTGTACCCAAGTGCTTTTGTCTTCAAATCATTCACATTGGAGATGTTGTATCTATACGCCCACTCCCTCATATAAATAAATACTCCCAACCATACAGTTCCCAGTACAAACGGCCCAAGTTCGAATCCCAACAGAAAACATAACGACAAAAAAAGAAAGAAAATAAAATTTATTGTGGTTGCGCAAGAGTCACGTTCAAGGTAGTCTAGATATATGAGTCACTAGATACAGAGTCACTTTACGTTTCTTAATCAATTTTCCGCCGCAGAACATATCTTTTAAACTTTTAAAACTTTAACCGAAAACTGTCATCCTAGACATTGAAGATACTTGTTCGAAGTTGATTGGCTTAATAGTCTTATCCCTACTAGCAATATACAGTACCTTTAAGGGAGAACTATTTAAATCAATTTTTGGCTCTACAATATTTATCACAGATCCCACGTAGTCATATTACTACTGAAGACTCTTTTTGTTTTGTTACTCTTTGCAGGACATTCCAATATCTATCTATGCATTCTCTTCCAATATCTATGCCTTCACTATAAGACTGCTACAGTTGCAGTCTGTATATCATTGGAAAACAATTTTGTGTCATAATTAACGATAATCTGGAATCGATTGTTGTATCCACGTGTTACGTTTTATACTACATTTTAGATGCTGGCTGCAGTTTGTTGTTTACCTAACCATTGGCCAACAATTTAATTTTTTCTCTTTTTTGGGAGCAGAGTCAATTACAATTAATATTGAGGAACACGATGTATTATTATGTTGCTTGACTGAGACTAACTGTGGTCGGTTGTTGTTGTTGGCCATTGAATAAAACCAATGAATGAGGAATAAATGAATGCTTTCTATCGACGACTGAAAAAATTTCTTTTGATTGTTTCCCTATCCGATATCCGAAAACTGTGGCAATTACTGTTTGAATGTTTTTGAAATGTTTTTAGCAAATGAATGAATGAATGAATTTGTGATGGCATGTGCTAACGATTGCTGTTTTACGATTGAGTTGTCAACAACATGTGAACTGATGTATGGATTAGGTTATGGTCGTTTATAGACATACTCTACATAGCATTTCTCGAAGCCTGTTAACTATGCAAGTGATCAAAAAGCCAAAATTTTTCCATCCAACTTCCAACTGTACCTTAATATCGAAACAATCACATTAGTCGTTTTTTGACAAAGTCCTTTGTAACGGCAGGGGCATAGCGCTTAAACGATCTTGACTTCGAGGACGATATTTGTTTTTTGGCTTACATTTTCCAAAATCTTTCATTGAATCTACGGAGCTTAACGCTGGCGGCGTAAGCAGCCGGTCTGAAGATTAATGTGACAAAAACGAAAACTCTTCGTATCAATTCTACGACCCAGGGTCGATTTACAATTGCCACGAGATAAATAGAGAATGTCGACCAATTTTGTTATCCTGGGAGCATCATGACCACAAGCGAAGGGTCGAATGAGGATATAGATAATCGATAACAGAAAAACCGCTAGACGTTTGGTTGTCTCAGATCCATCTGGAGCTCGTACTTCTTATCCCTACGTACGAAAATTGCAATCTTTAATGCGAATACAAAATCAATCCTTCTGTACGGTTGCGAAAGTTAGAACGCTGCGATAAGTGATATGGAAAAGTTGCAAAAATTCGTGAACGGTTGTTTTCGCAAGACCGTTCGCATATTCTGGCCGCGGACTATTTTCAACCATATGCTCTGGCGAAGAGCGGATCAACAGCCCCTTTCGAATGAAATAAGGAGGCTTAAATGTCGCTGAAGCAGATATACCATTAGAAAATCACCTGACCCGTAAGGCGACAGAAGAATGGGTCGTGTGAATACAAAGCCTCATCGCTGAAGGAGCCTAGTTAGTTAGTTATTTCTAAAAGGTACATGTGCAGCCCACTTGGGTCTATATACCGGTCTCATTGTATTGCTCTGACAGTTACAAGTAGTATTATGGTGAACATACATGTGTATGTTCAGAATCTAACCGAACCAACCAGACACATGCAGAAAAGAAGATTTTCTGTTGATATCTGTTGACAGCTGGATCTGATAGGACGTGTAAAATCGGAGTGCCAAGAAAATCAGTCATGATATTCGAATAACTTAGTCACTAACAAGAAAATGCTTTACATTCTATTCCTCTTCCTCATCCTGAAAACTTCTACAGTAGCATCCGTGCATGTACATCAGCTGCCCTGTTACAGTGACTACTAAAATACGCAGCCACTGTCGCGGCATTCCCATAATAGAATCCTGTAATTATAGGGGCCAGATTTGGTTCGAAATAGAGCATTTTCTTTAGAAGAACCTTAAGCACTGACCAAAAAAAAAAAACTTAAAGGAATGGAAAAGGCACTAACATGGGACTAATGAGTTTAAGTCGTACAAGTTTATATCCTCAAACAGCATGTCACAAACGTCCTCTGCAGCTTACCATACCTTTTAACTGGTGTACCATAAAAAAATAACGATCAAGGGGAAATTTGTTGGAATTCCTGCAACAATAGTACTTTTCTTTTATATTTGTACAACAACAACATTTTTGAAATAACATTATCATGACATCCATACGAGTACAAATTACTTTTTTCATTTTTATTTTCTTCATAATGAACCCCTACTCCAACCAAACTGAGCTACTGAATGTTACGTGTCCCGTTCAAGCATGAGTTTCTTTAACGATTTCATATTGAAAGCTTTGTAACTTGTTGTTGGTGTTTCTTTCCTTGCCTACAGCAATTGAATATCACTCGACCGGTTTTTCTTTCCCTTTTTTGGGGCATCACTTATCATAATTTTTGTTCACTTTTGTTGGATTTGTTTTTCTTTTAGTTTTGAAAACCCATTTAAAGTGAAACAGGATTTCATTTACAACTGATTGTCTTCATATTTCTTTTGTTCCAACTATAAAACTGGTAAAGGAAATATCCAATTATGGAGTAAAATTTTCTGCAGCGGAAATGTTACAATTCACCTAAATTTGGCTATACAAACAGTTAAGCAACATCCGCTTTCTTTTTTTGGTTATGGTTAGTCGGGTAGAGATTAACAATGAAATCAATTTTGAAGGACAACATATCTTCTTTTGGTGAAAGCGTTCGTTGTAAGGCAAGTTATTTTAATAATAGGCAGGGACATATCTTCACAGAAATGTTTATTTTTTAACAGTGGCTTCATTAGAAGAGACATGTGTCCATATAGCAAAAACAGCAAATCATTAAGCTCTTTCGCGTAGTGATTTAACATCTTTAAGTAATTGATCCAGTATTAAACATGAACTAAGAACTTAAGGTAGACCAACGTTAAGTAAGCGTAGGTTTGAATTGTGAGATGAGGATTTGGTGCCCGCAAAATTTTTCTACGACTTCAAGCTCTGTCTCGATACTCTTGACTAGTCAACTTCTCCAAGTTAAATCGATAGCAATAGTCGCAGGAAAACGTTCTTTACTCTTGAACGACTATTATACAGGGTGGGCAAATTTGAGGTTAGGAAGTAAGTTGTCAGCTTTTGACGCTTATTTAGTAAAAAATTGGGCAAATTTAACTATGGAACAACGCTACACTCTTGAACAATGAATTTTAATTATGAAAATTACTGTTTGAAAAACTGAACGAAAACAACGCATTTTTCAACAAAATCATCTTTAGTGGTGAGGCCCATATTCAATTAGGCAGTTATGTAAACAAACAAAATTGTCATATATGGGACTCACAAAATACACAAACAGTCCTCGAAAAACCATTACATCCGTATGGAGCGGTTTGTAGTTAGACGGCATCATCGGTCCGTATTTTTTCAAAAATGAGCGAGGAAACGGTCACCGGCTACCAAACCATGATAACCAATTTTTTGTGACCTCTGATTTCAGCAGGACTGCGCCACAAGCCACACAGTCCGCCAAACAATTCAGTCTCGATTTGGCGAAGCCAATTGGCCGCTTCGTTCTTGTGATTTAACACCGCTGGCCTATTTTCTCTGAGCCATTTGAAAGACCGGGCTTACTTGAAAAAACCACAAACAACTGACACTCTGAAAGATTAAATTCGGCGCTGCATTGGCGAGATAAGCGAAGCTTTATTGCAAAATGTAGTTTAAAATTTTGTGAAAAGAGAGGTGGACTACTAGAGCTGGACATTTGCCCGACATCATGTTCCATTATTAATTCCCATATTTCTATTTTATATTGGTATGAGTAAACCTTAATTTGTCAAAAAGAAAATGTGTTTTTAAGCCAATTTACTTCCTTACTTCAAATTTGCCCACCCTTTAGTACAATATGAGACGTTAAAATCATCAAAAGACATGTGGGAGACTTAAACATGTTAAGACTCCTCAATCGCTTTTCTTCTTTTCCAGTCCCAGCATTAGCATCGTGATGTAGTTCTTCCTTGAAATTGGTAGTTTATATAACCTCTGTTACAGCTATCTAAGCCGCACGGAGCTTAAAAACGCGAATTTCAAATAAATCGCCATAAGTCCATCTTCAGCAGGATTATATTTCTTTCTTTAATCGCCTTGCGGTAAACTAAACACGTACAGCGTCCTCGATCAAATCATGGCTGCAGGTACACAAAGGTGTAGAGCATTACAGACAATGGTTCGTATAAAACCTCATGTCCCCGTAATTTTTACCTAACCAACTATGTCAGCGATTTCGTTGGTCGTGGGTCTTTCTTCACTTTGTGGTAGCAGATGATTTTCTGCGTCAGATTTCCAATTTTTCAAATGAGCCTCTGTCTTCATAATACCCTCGTTCTACCTTCAAATAGCGCTTTCACACATATTGTTCCGGTGCTGTCATTAAAATCAACACATAAGAGTAGCACCCCTGCTAAAATCACATTTCTATGGTACTTAGGAGCTCTCGATTGAAATTATTACCGAAATTTGCAGGCAGATCTTGAGGAGTAAGCGAAAAATAAGACCCTTGTGGAAACGTTCTACATAAAGAAAAAAGAAAATTGGAAGTCTCCGAACATAGCAAGAGGTAGATAGGAAACGAGAAACACCTGAGATTGAATGAAAAGAATCAAAAATAAACTCCCCCTATCCGGGAATTAAATATCGAGGCCGCAAGACCTATTAGGTTCTATATAGACAGTCTCGCAACAATCAGTGCTCTCAGCTCGTACGTGATTAAATCAAAATGTCTCCTCGGCTGCTCGAACTGATATGGAACATCCGAAAGAACGAAATTGCTTATGCGTGCGCTACAAGGGGACCCTCTTGCATGGGTACGTGCGTGCACCTCTGTGTACGTTGCCAAGTTTGATAGAGCAAGATAAAACACAGGTGGACATATATCACCATTTGTAGAATATCCAGAATGCTTTGACATTTACTTTCTATGGTTTTGAAGGGGGTCGGTTAGGCTTTTTTCGGGCATAATTACCAGGCACTGTATGATAGGCCACATGTCAGAGCGCATGGGATGCCCTGGTCATGGCTACTGTAGGAGCTATCAAGATGAGGAGGAAGAGAAATCAGTTCACCACCTCTGTGTCTGTCGCGCTCTATAGGAGCTTAGCTTCCATGATGTGAATTGTTTTAGGGATGTGTCACTGTCAATGGTACCGGTAAGTAAGGGAACTGAAATGTTTGGTTTTTTAGGTAGGAATCTTTTTTGGGTCTCTCCCGTGTTCGGCCTTTCGACCTCTCTTAATACGTCACGTTCTTTTTCTCATATCAGCTCGTCCGTCGGACTGAAATCGGTCTATTTAAGTCTCTTTGGTCCGATTAAGCTATACTAAACCGGTTTCAATCTTGACCTATGAAAACCGCGTCAAGTGTAAATAACTGCAAAACATGGCGGTGGCTCTTAATGGTCTAGGGATGTGAGATGAAGAGGATTACTTGAGCATTCTTTCAAGTAATCTTCCAGTTGCACTGGAAAACATGTAGACATACTGCGGTAAGATTATCTTTTAGAATGATAATGACGAAAATCGTAAAACACTTTCAACTTATGCAGTGGCCAGCCCAATTAAATTTTGGTTTAAATTTTTCCTCAGCAGCTTTCTGGTCATCCGGTAGCCTTGCATCGACGTCATCAAATCCTTCGAATCACCATGCAACTTTACCGCCTTGTTATATGTCGCCCTAGAAATTTGTAGTGCATCGGCGAAAAGTTTCATATTTTCGGTTTGTTCCTCTTCGAAAGCAGCGAATTTACGTTTACAGCGCTCTTCACTTTGGCACGCTTTACGTTTAGATTCGTTAGCAAATTCATAAGTCTCGGGATTGAGACCAATCTACTAAAAATAATCAGCCATTCGCTTTTTCATCTCAGTCTCATTACCCATTGTTGGCAGCTCCATTTTTTTCAATTCCTCCCTGAGCCGGTCCTCGTTAAGCTCTTTCTTTAAATTTTATTTTAAGGACTACAATTCCACTTCTGACACCAATTGTTAAGTCCGAATTGTTAAGTTGAAAATTGTAGGGTCTACCATAAACAATAGCTTGCCAACTGTGCAGATTCCCCTAACGGAATCAATCAAATCTGTGAGTGAGTGCAGGAAGTATGGTATTCAGTTCCATTGGAATATGTATGAAAATTGAATGATTCAATGACAAATTGCATGCACCAGTTAAAATAAGCCAAAGATTGTTGGACAAAATATTAAAATAAAAGATTTTTTTATTTTAAGTACTAATGGTATGTGTCTTAATTTAATAAAAAAGTTTTTTAAAATAAATAACCATCAATTTTTTTTAGTGCTTTTTGACATTTGGTTATAACATTGACTCATTTTTGCACCATACTGTAGCTGTAAAAGGGAAAGGTTCTCCCATACTTGGAGAAGACAATTAGATGCCAAAATCACTATAACAATGAAAACCTGGAAGATATGGAAGATATGATTGGCATTTTTTTGTTGTGGCCCTATGTTCCACTATGAACGGCTGGAAATAAATGTACATATGTATGTATATATGTATATATATATGTATATGAAATAAACCGTTAGCGTTTATTTGTAAGAAAATGGGTTATTCACTTATTAACAGCTGCTTTTTAAAATTTAATTGTTGGCAACACTGCCTGCCTTTACACATAAAAGCTTTTTTATCTTGTTTTATTTGTGCTTTTGCTTTTCTTTTTATCATTCAATTCGTTCATGTGACTCCGGCTGTCATTAATGGTTTTGTTTACAAACACAATGAAAGCTTTTCAACTACTGCCGGCTTTTTATAAAGCAATTGGCTATCAATAACGAGCGACTGAGACAAAACAATAACAAAATATGATTTATTTATATCTAAAGCAATAACAACAATACAAGATAGCTATAATAGGAAATTATAAATGAAAAGAAAATAAAAAACAAATAGAACGTCATAAATTAAAACAACTAAAAAAAACAACAGCAATAGTTTTTGAAGCGTCTGCGCCAAAACTGTCAGATTTTTCAGTGCTTTTCTCCACCATAAGCAGTTAAAGCGAGTATTGCGTCAAGAAAATATTTGAGGCCGGTGAGACAGTGAAAAAGTGAAGTGAATAGAAAAAGAAAAATATTGAAAATATCTGAAAAAAATTATATCTGGAATATAAATTAGTACAACAACAACAAATTTAATCAAAAAAATAAAAGTATTTCTCTTAATTAACGCTTCGTGTTCAATACAGTGCAACGAAGAAATTAAATATCAATGAAAGAAAAGCAATAATTTAGTAGTGAAAAGCAAGAAGGAAGGGGAAAAAGAAATTTTCCAATATTTTCTTCAAGTGGTTTTTCAATGAAATTTTGATTTGAATTAAGAGAGACCTTTAAGAAGAAAAATCATTGGAAATATTATTCAAATACCAACGAAAATTAAACGGGTTTTCCTAAATTTACAAATTACGCAAGTACACGTGTCGTATCGGACGTCTCCTACTTTACTCGGTATTAGTAAACCGCCCGGAATTGATTTTCGCCATCAAATCACAGCGATAACACAGTGTGGTCTACATAAATTCTACGTCTTTAAAGTGTATCCACCGCCCTCTCTCCTCTTACAGGTATAAGTCAACCATATTTGTTTTCGTGTATATTCTTTTTTCGTTGTTTTTGTAAATTTTATATTAAAAACCACACACAGGCGTCCACATAATCTTCCCTTCACCTGCACCATTAAACAATAGTCTACATACACTCAGCGTGATTTAATTAAGCATGTCCATTAAAAATTTAATGTAAGAGTTTTATCAAAGAATTGCTTACATATAGAAAGAAAATAAGTCTTGTTCTCACGTCCTACGCTTCAAGGCATCCTATGCTTTTTTGTTTTATATCTTGCTACGTACAACTGCAGTGATTTTTGGCCTCAAAAAATCACTAACAAAAAAGTTCGAGACAACACATCTACTGACGTCTTTAACATAGAAGCAACCGCGTTGCAAGCTCCCTTTGCTAAGCGGTAACAAATATTTGAAGCCATCCTCACAGCATTGGTTGCCATGTCTCTCCTTATTGAGTTATTAGTCTTATTCTCGCCAGTTCGCTTAGCAATATCAGTTACGTTGTCATGCACCGATGTAGCTGCCTTGGGTGTGTTCGATAGAAAAATTCTACATAAAATTTTTGTTCCTTTGCGGTTTGACGAATTAACTTTCAACGGCTACGCTGGCTAGGACATGTCGTTCGAATGGATGAAGATGGAGAGATCAGGCTGAGGTAGCCCTGTCCGCGATGGGTGTGACTAGGCGCGCTCTAAGCACAAGTGCATAAGTGTAGGAGGTGCTGCAGCAGGCCGAAATTCAGCAAACGGGTTGTAAAGGCCCACTAAGTATGTATGTGTGTATGTACATTTATCAGCCACGATGTGTTGTTTCCAAACGAACCTTATCATATCACCCGGCATACAAAAATTGAAGTTTCTGAAACTTCTGAAGCGTCTATTAGCAGTTTCTTAGCTGAATTTCATCTTTTTTTCACGGCTGAATTCGTAATATAGTCAATGGGTTTTTGCAGAGTTTGCCCATTTCGTCTTCACTTTCTTCGCATAATTTCCGGTCTAAGTAGAACTTCTTGAATTTTCCGCAATAATGAATGGTTGGACATTGCGTATTGCTAGAATATATAAAAATGCGCTATATACAACGATTATTGTTGTTACAACAGCTTAGCTGTCACTAGAAGTTCCTCCCTATGGGAAAAAACTTCTGGTTGGTACAGCTGTCGATGAGTCGTTAATACTTGGACAACAAGGCCTTGGCAATTGGACAACGTTCGTTCAGAAACGTAGATCCTATTGTCGTGGATTGATAAAATTAGTTGGATTGAGCTGAAGCAGATAGTCTATAATACTCAGGCTTTGTTTCATTGCACAGGCCCTTCGCTGGCCTGGTGAACTTCAAGATGTCGGTTGGTGTCAGTGATAGCAGCTCCCTACCTTCTACTTCATGGGCTCATAGGTGCCCCTTTCTAAAATGCATTACTGCTGCACAATCAACAAGTAAGTGTTCCGGTGATCCAGTACCCTTCACACAGTGTCAGAGAATTTGAACCGTTTCCCATTCTATTTAAATGTTTATTCAATTTGTTATGCCCGGTAGTTCGATCAGATATCATCCTCAAGCTATTTTCAGATAGCCAAGTAAGTTCTCCGGTGATTCAGTTCTCTTCTCATAGAGTCAGAGAATTTTAAGATACTCCCATTCTATTTAAACGTTTCTTCAATCAGTTATGCCCGTTCAATAAGCCGCATATCATCCTCAGGTTATTCTAGCCTGATAGCCTGATATAAAACTGAAGTCTTTTCCTATCAATCGTTATCTTCCCTTTTACTGAATAGGCTTCTCCAAACTCCTCTTCGCAGTCCATAGGATCAAAAGTTCTGCTAGGACACAAAGGTGTAGATCGGTGCAGATACTGTCTGTAGGCACGGTGTTCGTATAATATCCAATGACCATATGCTTTTTCCTAATCTAACTATTTAAACATTTAATGTTTGTTGGTCTCTCCTCACTATGTGGTAGCAGATCTTCTGCGCCACATTGTATTCGTAATACCCTCGTTCCGCCTTCAATTTTCACTTTTTCGAGTGTATGGGGTCGTACCTCGACAATGGCATAACGAATATTGGCCTTCAAATGCTCAGTTGTCTCTGGTTTGTCGGCTTAACACTTGTCTTTAACAGCGCCACACAGAAAATAGTTCAACGGTGACATTCTATTGTGGCATATGATGTGTGTCAAGTTGCACTATCCTGTTGAAACCAAACATCGTTCACATCAATACCATGAAGAGCAGGCACAAAAAAATCGGTTATCATGGTGCGATAAGTGTCTCCATTGACCGTAATGGATGCATTGTCCTAATTTTCAAAGAAATATAAGCCAATGATGCCACAAGCCGCACCAAACAGTCACTCGTAATGGGTGTATTGGCTTCTGTAAGACCACGTTTGGGTTTTCTGAGCCCCAAATACGGCAATTTTTCTCATTAACATACCCACCAAGATGAAATTGAGCTTCATCCGAAAATATAATTTTTCCAAGTTTTATGATTTTTTTTTTCGTTTTTGTTTGCAATTTCCGACCATTTGTCTTTGTTTTGAAAATAAATTTCCAATAAATCTCAACGTTGCTCAAGCGTAAATCGATTTATCTCTTTCAGTGGAGATAATATTCTAAATTTAGTGACAGAATAGAATGACATAAGTATTGCCAGGTTCAAAATAACCGCTGGTTTATATTTAAGCCGATAGATGGCCCACCCGATACATATAAAATTTAAAAATAAATATTAGAGCGTAAACTACGTTTAAATTACTGACGTCACAATTAAAATCGATAAACTAGTAATGTCAATTGTTATCATCATGTCAAATGTTAAAATCTAAGATGGATGCTAAAATTCATGTTGAGAAGTAAGAACCCAAAATCAATATCACCCGCAACAAGGTTGCAAGCTTTAATGCAGAAAGTTTTATCAGGCCAAACCTCGCTTCATTCGAAAAAAATCTAATTGCACCGTAAGCCACGTAAACAGAATAATAGAAACTGTCTCTGCACAGACGGAGTTAATTCAAGATGACATTGATAATAAGGGTTCCAAGCAACCGAGGCATACTCCAAAAATTACCATTTTATCGCAATATTGTTCAAACCGTTTACCGCTGCTTAATTAAATGCCCCTGAGTGTGTGTTGCACTTTATGTTTTCTATGGCTTGTCAGTATATTTGTTTACCCTGCTTTAAGCTTTGGTTTTTTATCCTGCAATCACATGATTAATATTCATTTTCTTGTTGTTGTTGTTTCCTTTTTTTGTTACTTTTTTACCCGCAAGTCGCGACGTCTTTCAGGTGTCAACGCCGCCACCAAAACTGTAACAGTGGCACGTAATGTGTTCTTACAATATTTTGATTATGTTCTCTTATTTTATTTTAACCTTTTAACCATATTAGGTGTCATTGAAGGTCTTTGTCGAATATATTTGAAATTCTCTAAAATTTCGGTGACAAATTCAAAAACTAAAAATAATTTTTACCAAATTATAAGCATCTTAATAAAAGTTTTAACATTTTTGTCCGAGTTTTATTTGACCCTCAAAGGGTTAATGGCAAAGAAGTTGTTTGTTGTCCCAGGTATTTTTTTGCAAAATATTTTCTTTTTTGTTTATAAAAAAGAAACCAAAACAAATAAAATTTCCGTTGATTTCTTGCACTGATGGTGTCATATTTTTGAAAGAATGTATGTGTCACAACCATTTTCTATGGCCCACGACTGTGGTTAGTTTTTTGTTTGTCTTCAGGGGGTGTTTGGCTTTTATCCAAAATTGCTTTAAGTATATGCGCCAGTCATTTTTCCTGCAATCATTCTCCGATATATTATTTGTTATTGTTTTTCATGTTTTCGTTTTTTATTTTATAACTTTTTTTTTGCTCAAAATAAATTAATATTTAGTTTTTAAATTAAAAATAAAAAACATCTGTTGAGTGGCGTTCCTTTTAAAAAATAAATATTAAAAATATATCATAACTGTTTCTATTTTTATAAGTTTTCGTTTGGTTTGACGTATGAAAGTTAGTTTTTTTCGTATATTTTTTATCGTTTTATTATTAAAAAAAATATTTTAAGTAAATATGTATACATAAATCGTAAATTGTTTATGTTGTTTTTTATTATTTAAATATTTTACGCATTTGCTTAGAAAATAGATTTTATTTATTTTGTTGTTGGATTTTCGCAACGACTTCTGAATTTTTTTGTTTCTTGTGTTTTACTGTAACTGTAACATATTTTTAACAGCATAGTTTTAGGCGTATTTAAACAAATACACGAAGAAAAATTGTGTTTACTTTTCATAAATGTTAACGCAATTGAAATTTTGCCTAAAGCGTATTATTTCATACTAACGGTTTTCCAAACTTAATGACGCTGTCTGGAGTGTTCACTGCAGACAACACCATGTGTAAAATAACATGTTTCAATATTGTTACAACGATTTATGTCAACAAATTATATTTTATATACAGTGTTGGACATGATTTTAGCACATTACTTTTGCTAAACAAAATTATTTCTACTTGTGTATTATATATCACTTGCGTAGCTTTAGCTTACTTTGATAGACCCAACCACAGTAAAATATAATTGTAAAATGTAATTTAGCACAAATTAAAAAAAAGTTATTTTTAGAAAAAATAAAACTACTTATTTATTTAATTTAACACTAAATACTTGGATACTAGGATAACCCTTTTTCTTAATAACAGCTGCACATCCCCTCGGCATCCTTTCTGTAAATTCTACACAACGTTCCTTTGGTATCGCTTACAACTCGTTTTAGATTTATGTCCAGAAGTCACTGGAATTTTTAGTTTCAACAACAATAACGCATTGAAGCTGGCGTGGTGTAGTGGAAGCGGCCAAGGTTTGAGACCCAGCTAAAAGGACATGAGGAAAAAATTTAATTGGGCTTTCGTGTGTTTAATAAAGAGACTTACACTTTCCTCCAGACAAATCAATCTAAAAAATAAAGAAGAGGTCCCGCTGACCTTCAGGCTACCATTGGCAATTATGACATATATCAAACGAATGATCAAGAGAAACCGCCACCTATTAGAAAAAATGATCACCATTACCTCTTAAAGATCTTCTCCACTACATAATCATATGGAGGATAGCTGCAGTGGATTAATCATCTGCTTAGCTTGAAAATCAACTTTATTACTGAAACTGAAACAAAGAAATGGATGCTTTGTGCAAAGCCAATATGCTTCCTAGAGGAGTAACGGAAAAAAAAATGATTGCTCTACTTCATTCCATACATTCACTACAGGACTGCAATGTAATATTTGAGCTGGCCAAATAAAAATATCGAATCTATTTTGCTCTAAGCAACACTTCATTGTACCTGATGTGTTTTGGATAATAGTCATGCTTAAAATGCCATCAACTACAAGTGTCCATTTAAGAGTCATTATATTCAAAAGTATTTCCTTATAAATGTACTGATCCATTTGTGTACCTATTTTGGTTATAAGACCAACACCGTGCCCAGAAAATCCAGTACCTGGGTTTGTGTTGCATATTTGAACAACGCCTTACAACACATTTTCTGTCTGATCCAAATCGAGAACATTTAGATTTGTCACTGCAGAGGATATTTTACCAAATAAAATGAAATTCGAGACTTCAAGTTCTTCTTTGATATGTGAGCCGTATGTTGTACGATGTATCCAAGCAATTTCTTTTTGTTTCACTTTTCCTTCTAATTAATCGCGAGGAGATATCAATACCAAATTTTGTTGAAAACTGCTGTTGAATTTCAATTGAGGATTTAAAGGGGACTACAACTAAGGCTCTATAAATACGTAGTACTTTAATATGTCCCATGGGCTTAAATATGAACTGATGCGTTGTACACTTTCTTTTTTAGCAGTTCAATAGGGAGACAATGTTACAAACTATAATTCCTTTCGAGCTTATTTGATGAATAACTTTACCCACCTTATGCACCATTTACCTTGACCCATTTCTATTTATTGTTTTATGGTTTTTATTAAAAATTTTTTAAATAAAAAATTATTGAAAAATAACCAAATTTGTAAAATGTGCTAAATTCAGTCCAGTGCAGTTTACTTGTTTTTTACTTGAGCCAGTTTTAGCCAGTTTTAATATTATCTCGAATATAGCGCTGTCTTTGTAAGACTTGGACACCTTTTAATTGCTAATTTCATAAATAAATTGAAGAAAATGCTTTTGATTGATACTCTTGTTGATAATTCGACTTTGAACCTTTTTGCCTATCCAATGTTGTTCCTATATTTTTATCTATTGCTTGATTATCAAAAAGAAAAAAAAAACTTAAATCCTATTTAGTTTGTCTTTTATTTCTTTTTTTACATATATAAACATATATCCCAAAAACAAAATATTTTTATGTACCCTACACTTTCAACATAAACACTCTCTTACACGCTAAACACTGTATACGTACCTATCATCTGTATAAACTATCATTCACTTTGAAATACTAAAATGGCTTTAAAACTCAATGCTTTACGTAATGTGATCCTCAAAAATTCGAAAATAAATTTTCTCACTAATAATCGCTTAAAAAATATTTTTCAAAATTTTTCCCAAAATTTTTGCACTGATTTGTATGCTACCAAAAATGTAAAAAAACACAAGCTTTACTTTAGTGCAGCCAGTATCAGTAATTGTAATAGAAGCAGCAGTAGCAGCATCAGCACCAGCATTAACATTGAAAACATCAGCATGTCACAAAAACGTTTTTTCCATGATGGCAATGTTGTAAGTATTTGAAGAAATTAAAATAAAGTCACTTTGATCTACTATTTGATACCCTACACCACTACTCCATTCTCGATTTTACAGGTGTTACCATCAACAACTTAAGACAGTTTTAGTCCAATTGTAACATATTTCTATTATCATTGTCATCATGCCGGGACCAGGCACTATAGGAAACTAAGAGCCATGGGAGTTATTGTGCTCCTACCGATCTATAGTTTGTTCAGCAGAACTGAAACCATAATGGTGGATATGCCATTCAGTGAGACCCTATGTACACCTAAACACTTCCACCTTAACCTATGAAGAACCCCACATTCACACAAAATGTACAACGCTGTGTCCACATCTGTGACCCTCATCCTCTTCAGATGCGCTCTTAGTCTACAGTGGCCCGTAAAAAATTCCATTAGAAAATTTAGGTCCTGTCATACTTAAGAACCTCAGAGCGACGCCCAAATTGTGGATAGTAAGTGGTGCTGCACAGCAAGGTTTCGATATGGGAATTATAGAACCTTTTCTGACTAATGCATCCGCTATTTCATTACCACAGTTTCCGGGTAACCAAACCAACTGGACCCCATTTCCAAGCGTTAGCTTTTACTACGTATCGTAGCAATATTTGACCAGTTTAGATGTCATGCGACTTGAGCCAAGTGCTATTAAGGCAGCTTAGCTGTTAGAGAATATATTAATGATCTTACGCTTGAGCTTACTGTCCAGGATGATCTCCGTATTTATATATAGCAATGGCTATGATCTCAACCTGGAAGACACTCAGCGATCTACCCAGTGGAATTGACAAATCTCGGCTCGGTCCACAGTCATCGGAGCAATCGGTTTCCAGTTTAGATCAAACTCACTCCGTAATAAAATCCCATTAGAATAACAATCCCCGTTCGGAAATTCAACCCTGTATCTCCTACCAAAGCATAGATCCAAAGGCATAACTTGCACCAGCAAAGATGATTCTCTGAGCACCCGGCGTAGATCATTTGGCAAAAAACTTTGCCGCACTCATCACATAAGTGTGAAGCGATGTCAAACCAATCAAGGCCTCTAAAACCGCTGTTGAACACGTTCTAATTGCCCTAGTTTACCGAGGTAGGAGATTTTCTGTACCCTGACTAATTTTTTCATGGTGACAGCTTTCTCAGCCGTCCTCTATCAAGCTTTCGCTGCATTAGAGATAATGGGCCGAATAATAGCGGTGTATATCCAAGATTCCATGTCTTACCGTAGGAGGAGCGAATTGTCCTTTCGCCTTGGTCAGAACGGCACCACTGTGCGAGTTCCAACTAAGCCTTCTATCGGGAAATATACCCAGATACTTTACCTCCTTAGAAAAGTTGACGGTGGTGCTCATAGAAGAAATACAGTCACATTATAACTTGAATCTCCTTGTAAAGGGTAATGCAACCGTTTTTGAGGTATTTACCGAGAGCCCTTCCTGAGTGCACCAATTTGACACCTCGCCCAGGGCCGCCCTTATGATATCACACATGTTACTCTTATATTTTCCACGGATTGTTATAACGATCATCATCATCGGCGTAACCAATTACACTGACACCTCTATGGGCCAACATGTCGAACAAGCCATCAACTACTACAGTCCATAACAATGGAGAAAGTACACCACCCCAAGGGCACTCTTTTGACGCCATCACAGTGGATTTCCTCCCTATAAAGAGATGATCTGGTGATATTGCTCCTAAGCATGGAACTAATCCAAGCTATAATTGACTTTTCCACCCCCTTCCGTTCCAACGATCTAGAAATAAAGTAAAAGCCTGTATTGTCAAAGACGCCCTAAATATTTAAAAAAACACGAAAATCCACTTCCATGTCAAAAAATGCCTTTTCAATACTGCCCAGAAGAGACAAATCCATACATATGTACTCAAGTATGTTAGGTTGTAAAGGGTATTTTTATAAGAGTGTGCCAACTAAAATAAAAATTAAAACAACAAAATATATACAATATAATGTAACATGCATATATAAATATATATGTATCTGTATAACCAAACATCCACACATTTTTAAGGGTAAACATCTGTCATTTATTTCCACAGATTTTATGCCAGCAAATTATTTGCTCGCCGTAACTTATCCGGAATATGTTCCTACAATTCAAACGTGCAACAGATAAGTTGTGATTTTCATATAAAAGACAAAGATCGCGTAGCTCAGCCAAAAAAGCTAGAAGCTGACCACTTTATTGAATCAATATTTTACAATTAACGCCGAAAATTTGCCAACAATAACGCATTTTTAATTTATACACCCAATATAATAGAAATTATTCCTATTAAAATATTGAATAAACTAAATAAACACCCTTTATGATATAAAAACTCCTTAAAACTGAAACAACTATAGTGGTGTACGGCATGAAGGCAAAGAACTTAAGAAAAATGTTTTTTTTTTTTTTCTTTTTAACTCAATAATTTTGTTATTTAAAGCCTATATATAATACTGTTGTTGTATTTTCAGTTCAACTACGGAATGCAGGAACAATCATTTGAATCATTTTCACCAACTTCGCCCAATGGCAGCAATATGCCAATGTATTATAAATATTATCGCAAAGCAGCTCATAGGTAAGTTTTACATTTCTTTTTACATATATTTTCATTTAATTACTTTAAGTGTAGCTTATAATTTCCTTAAGTGTGGTAAATATACATACGCATGTGGTGAAATCACATTCGTATTCCAAATTGTTGCCATCATTAGTGTGACGTACAGCAGCTGATTAAGTAATTAAAACAAAAACAAAAAACAAAGAACACTTTCAATATGGCCACCTCAGTACTAAAGCAAAACAACAAACAAAACTTAGGAATTAATAAAAAAACAACAAGCAATGTTAAGAAGAGGCAGGAGGCAATGCCATTTTTATTTATACCCCGTTATATCATATCACTGTACAATTGAGATAATAAAGATTACATGTAAGCATTCATAGGGTGTCATCATACACTAATACTTATGTATGTATTTTTACATTAATACTTTAAATTTCCTTTGTAAATTTCACACACATACACTCTCTTACATATGGATGTACCACTCATCTTTTAAAGTGGGAATATATTGTAACTCTTACTAGTGTTATTGTGTGGGTGAATTTAACGTCATAAATACTGTGTTGAATTGTGGACTGTTGAATTGTTTTTGAATACATACTCGTTAATAACAGTGGGACAATGTAGCCGATTTTATTTTATAAAGGGTCCGCCAAAAAAAATTTTTTTTTTTTTTTAGAAAATGCTATAAAAAAAAACTACTGAATATTTTCTCAAATTTCTTTTTTTATTTGAAAGTACAATCCTTCCGGTTAATAATGGAAAATAATTCCATTCAAATGGCTGCCACGGCTGCCCATGCAGTAGCCTACACGATCGGTCCTATTTTTAAGCACATTATCGATTCTGTGCAGCTATATTTCACCAATGGCTTCAAGAATATTGTACTTTAAAGCGTCAATTGTCTCTGGCTTGTTGGCGTAACACTTATCTTTGACGGCACCCCACAAATAATAGTCCAACGGTGTCAAATCGCAGCTCTGTGGCTGATAATGCGATCTTCAAAAACAGGGCGCAAAACATCGAGTGTAGCTTCGGCTGTGTGGCACGTAGCGCCGTCCTGTTGAAACCAAATGTTGCTAATATCCTCCTCTTCAATTTTTGTGAACAAAAATTCGTTCAACTTGGCCCGATAACGATCGCCATTGACTGTAACGGCCACTCCTTGCACATTTTCACCAAATGTGACGCACCAAACAGTGACTCATCTTGGGTGTATCGACTTTTCAATGTATGCGTGCGGGTTTTCTGTGCTCCAAATGCGACAATTTTGCTTGTTTTTATACCCGCCAAGATCACAATGAGCTTCATCTGAAAAGATGATTTTTTTTGGCAAAATCGGCATCTTCTGTAAGTCGATCGCAGGCTCAGAATCCAACGTTGTTCAATCGTATACACAACCATATTCGTTCAGCGGAAGGTTTAAACTAATTATCTGTCAAATCAGACATGAGCTAAGTGTTACCATTCACGAAATAAGCACTAGTTGAAAAAAAATGTTAGATGGCGGACCCTTTATATTTATTTATTTTATTATTTTTATAAATTAATTAATTAATTTTTATTTATTTATTTATTTATTTATTTTTTTTTTGTTATCCTACATCGGTATATGATAGTATATAATCAAATATTTGGAAAAAAAAAGAATACTTTTCTCAGTCATAGTGATGGTTTTCCTATTATACATTTCCTATTATATTTTTGTGGCCTTAAAATCAGATTTTTCGATTTTATTTTTATAAATTGTTTTCGTTTTAAATTCACGTTTTTCTACATTACCCTTATCAATAATTCTTATCAAGTTCAACGATCTCTGCCTGCTACTTAATGTGTGGTATGGGCATGGGCAACTCGTCTAATAAAAAACAATTTTTTTCCTTCACTCCAGCATTTTAAATTCTTTAATTTTTGTAAACAACTGTCTTAATAGGGGGGCTAAAGAAATGTTACACCCTACACACTTTTTCAAACTTATGTATGTTCACAGTTTGAATAGCACAAGCACTCTTTATTTAACTGTTTCAAGCATAATGGTACCATGTGTTCATTATTGAATAAAGCTCTGGAATCAAAATTTCTTTAAAACATGAAATTAAGTGTACACTTGCATAAAAGATCTGTACTGGTGGTAGTAGATCTGCCAAGAATTCGAAAAATATGCCATTGAAAGGAAATCCGCATTGGAAACATCTTAACAAAAATGGTAAGCAAGTGAAAAACATGATGTAGGAGAATTGTCCACAAATCGTTAAGGGCACTTGTTACTTCTTGTATTTCTAGAGCAGTAGCTTTCAAAGCAACATTGCTTCTTTAAAGTAATAAGTTGTATTGGATACAATCACCGAAACCAAAGGAATGCTTAAATGTTATGGGGTTGCCGTGGCTATATGTGCGAAGTTCAACCTGGACAGTGGGTTTAAGGATACGACCTTTAACATATTCTCTGACAGCCAAGCTGCCTTAAAGGCACTTGGCTCGAATCGTATCAAAATAATATCAAATATTGCCAATGAAATAGTGGATGCATTGACCAGAAAGCATTCCATGACACCGGAACCTTGCTGTGCAGCACCACTTACTACCATCCTCAGTCTACTTCAGGATTGGCAGATGCTTGGAAAACTGGAATGCTCAAAGGGGTTTTCACTACTGTAAGGCAGCGATCAGTCCACAATTTGGGAGTCGCTCTGAGGTTCTTAAGTTTGGCAGGCCGGACTTGAAACTATTTGCGGAGTTTTTTACGGGCCACTGTAGACAGATCACATGATCAGAGACAGCGGAACACATATTACGTCAATGTGTGGTTCTTGTTAAGTTTAGGTACACATAGGGTCTCACATATCCATAATCATGGCTTCAGATCTGCTGAACAAACTATAGACCGGCAAGGGCACAATAGATCCCATGGATCTCAGTGTCCTGCAGTAGTGCCTAGTCGATATGATGATAAAGATGATATAGATGCCGTGCTCAAAGAGTAGTTTTGTGAAGTGCTAGTATTAGCACATAAGATGTCAAATGTTCTGTCTGCTCTAAGCAGGCCTTTACACAAAAAAAAGCACATAAAATTTTCGAATGACATTGGAAAATCGGTAAAGGAAGGTATGTGAGGTGTGTTAGGCTTAAGACAACTAAATCAAGCGGATAATTTAGATACAAAAAAAAAGGAAATACATTGACTTATTGAGGTAAATACGCTTTAAAATTAAAACTAAGCTGGGTCTCTCCGCCGACAAAGTCCTCACCACAATTTTTTGCGATACAGACGATGTTATTCACATCGATTACGTTAAAAAAAGAATAAAACGTTTATCAGAAGAACAAGCAATTCAATTTAGGAAGTAGAAAACTTGCTGTGCGACTTAGACACAAAACGGGTGCACATATGTGTAGTGACTATGAAGATAAATCATGAATTGGACCAAGAACCACTATACCCTTTCCCCTTTTCAATATATTTCGTTTTCAAATTTGAAGAAATGGTTGCCTGAGGGCTGAACGAAGTGGTCTTCATTAAAACTAAGACCTATTTTGAGAGTCTTGAGAATTCTTGATGAAGATAATTCGTTAATAATAATAAAAATCTGAGAAAATATTGTCCGGATATTTTTTATCTGAAATATCACCGAAAAAGTAGACGAAATTTTGCAACTGGTGGAATATGACAGAAGGAGTTAGCAAAAGCATATAACAGCTTGGAATTAAAAAAAGCTGACTGGCCATCAAGCTCTTTATATGGCTGCCACATGAACTGACGGATAGATATCTAATTAAACGAAATTGCTGACACCAACATAAACGCAACGAAATCTAATCGTTTTTGCAGCTGATCATTGTGAAAAGTGATTTAGAAACGAGATTATCAAACAAAGAAATCCTCTATTAAACGATTTAAAACCTGTATTGCTGGTAAACAAGGTTAGTTTGGGTCTTTTATTGTATTGATAGAGAATTTATAAGTCACTGCCACTAGGCGAAACGATTAGTTCTGATCTCGCAACTTGATTATTTTCAGAAAGATCAAGAAAATGAATTGCCGAGATATTTTAACGCTTGAATATAATTTGTTTTATTGCTTGCAAAACTCTCTTGATAGTACCAAAATGGGCAACCGAGCACCATTGACTAAATTTAGCAAAATAGAAATGGCGGACACTTATTATATTCAGCAAATATTTTGTATATTGAATAGATCCCGCTGAGGAGAAATGCAAATTTTTCTATAAGCAAATTTTCTAAAGCAAACGATTGTTTTCAAATATACAATCGATAGACTGTAGGGTATTTATGACATGATTACTAAAATGCAAACATTGCATCAATTTCTGTCAATTTTTATTTTATTTTATTTTATTTCTTCTTATCATTCTATTTTTGTTTTTTAACAATATAAACAGATTTTCTTCTCCTTTATGTCATAAATTATTTATAAAAAATTGAATTATTTATTGTGATTATTTATTTATTTTTATACCTTCTTAATGCGGTTGATTGAATTCATTGAATTTGCTATTTTGATTTAATTATTGCAAAAATAAAGGCTTACTGCTCTTATCAGTGAATGTCTATCTGTTGTAGGATTTTCTTTGTCAAATCGTTTTAAATTTGTGCTAAGTTAGCCATTTGATATGTATGAGGCCTCAATTGATGATAACAATCAAACAACTATAGCGACGCTGATTATTTTTAGTTTTGAAATAAAAAAGAACAAAAAAAGTAACACAACAAAACTAAAGTATTTTTATCAAGAGCTATAGCAACAGCTCACGCTTAAGCAGTGACACTTTTTGTTTTTGTAAAGTTGTTGTTAAACATATGTAGATTACTAATGTGAGGTGTACTATGAAGTTGAGCTTCCTTTTATCGTACATTGTTTTTTTTCACCTCAGGGAAAATAGAAAGTAATTTATAAAGGGTCCGCCAAATATTTTTTTTACATACTATAAAAAAACTACTGAATATTTTCTCAAAAAACTTTTTTTATTTGAGACTACAATCCTTCCGGTTAATAATGGAAAATAAAACCATTCAAATGGCTGCCTCGGCTGGCCATGCAGTAGCCTACACGATCGGTCTAATTTGTAAGCACATTATCGATTGTGTGCAGCTGTATTTCACTAATGGCTTCACGAATATTGTACTTTAAAGCGTCAATTGTCTCTGGCTTGTTGGCGTAACACTTATCTTTGGCGGCACCCCACAAATAATAGTCCAACGGTGTCAAATCGCAGCTCCGAGGTGGCCAAACGACATCAGTTATGTGGCTGATAATGCGATCTTCAAAAACAGGGCGCAAAACATCGAGTGTAGCTTCGGCTGTGTGGCACGTAGCGCCGTCCTGTTGAAGCCAAATGTTGCTAATATCCTCCTCTTCAATTTTAGTAAACAAAAATTCGTTCAACATGGCCCGATAACGATCGCTATTGACTGTAACGGCCACTCCTTGCTCATTTTCGAAGAAAAATGGTTCAATTCTGCCTCTGGACCAAAATCCGCACCAAATAGTCACTCGTCTTGGGTGTATCGGCTTTTCAATGTATGCGTGCGGGTTTTCTGTGCCACAAATGTGACAATTTTTCTTGTTTACATCCCCGCCAAGATCAAAATGAGCTTCATCTGAAAAGATGATTTTTTTCTTTTTTTCATTCGGCAACATTACTATGATTTTCAAAGTAATTTCCCAGCGTTGTTCAAGCCTAGACACAACCATGTTCGTTCAGCGGAAGGATAAAACTTATTATCTGTCAAATCAGACATGAGCTAAGTGTTGAAAAAAAAAAACGTTATTTATAACGCAATTTTTTACTCAGAGTCGGATCAAGACGGCGTTATGTGCTATGGACTGCTAAAGCAGGCTGCAATTACTTCGTTTGATCCGTGCATTATGAAAACAACGACTGTAATACAAAGACAGGCGTGATTAAGTTATTCCTTGCATGACAAAGCTCGGCTTCATATCGTAGAAGTTGCCAAACGATTGCTGGAAATGGTCAAATGCCGCACCCGTCGTGTTCTCCGAACATTGGTCCCTCTGGCTGTTTCGACGGATACAACATCTTTTAGCATGTGACCGAACTACTTCTTTTCAAGAAATATAAAATCGGCTTCAAAGTTAGATCGCCTCAAAAAACGAGAAGTTTTGCTGAAACGGAGTTCAGAAATTCGGTCGGAGGTGGGGAAAAGATGTAAGCAGTGATATCATACATTTTTATTTTAATAAATTTGTTAATTAATTATCTTTTGTGAGCTAAAAGATGAACCGAATTAATTTGTAGTGCCAATACGTAAATTATACTTATTTTTGTTGTCAATAAACTACGAGCCACTTTAAATAAAAAAAACCCACCCGGGTTTTTTCAAATATAATACCCAATAAAACCTGGATGGGCTTAATTGTTCTGTTAAGCAAAATATAGATTGCAATGTTCTGGTCGATATGATGATAATGATAAATTATGTCTTAAGGTGTCAAATAGTGGATTTTACCGATTTACATCAATGTATTTTTTTACTACTTTTAATCTTTTTTTGTTGGGCATGTGTTTCAAATTATTTTCTCATAAACTCTCTCTTAGGTTTTGTTTTCTCTCTCTCTCTCTCTATCTCTCTCTGTTCAAATAACGGCAATTTTAGCTTAATTTTTAAATAGGCTAAGAGAGTGAGTTGTAGAGCATGAAAGAGAGTAAACAATTAAACTTTTTTTAAACAAATCGTTTATCACTTGCTGACATAAATTTTAGTTTTAGTTTTTCTTTTTGTTGTTGTTGTTGTTGTTGTTGTTGTTGTTGTTGTTGTTGTTTTAATAAAACAAGTACTCGTTATCAACGGCAAAATGTGATAATTCGTCAACAATTGCGGTTATTTGCGGTTATTTATTACAAATGCCCCTTTATTTTCAATAATTGGCGACATACATACTCCCCTCGTAGAACTGCAAATAAAGATAAAATTATAAGTAAAATAATATTTGCAAACCGCAAAAGAATAGACGACGACTAATAAATAAAGAAATAAATAAATTGTGTGCTTCTATAGAAGAACGCCAAAATTTATTATTACTTTTTATATAAATATATTGAAGACATATTTATATTTATTTAATAATATATTTTTTTTTTTAATTTATATTATAAGTGTACGCCATGCCTTCTTCTTTGTCATTTAAATAAATATTTATTTGAGTTATTAGCGCTTTCACATGGTATTTTGACAATGTATATGCATATGAATTAGGAATATGTTTTCTATTTAAAATTTGTTTAAAAATTGTTTAAATAAATATAATTCTATATAAATAATATAGTGTGATAATTATAAATTTAATCTGGCAAATTTAGCTTATTATTAAACTGATTATTAAATATAAACTACACAGAAATATCATAGGCAGGGAAACCAGAAATATGCAACTGCATGTTTTTTCTCATGCAACCAATCAATCGGATGTAAGATATTTATCCGTTTCGTAAATTTTAATGAATTTTGACTCAAATTTGTTAGTGCATAATTTGGCATGTTATGCTCATAATAGCATTTTTAGCATATTTAAATTTTAATGGCATGTTTTCGCCATTTTTTCGTATTTAAAGAGCATGTTAAGCCTTTTTAGTGTATATTTGGAATTGTTTTTGTTCTAATATATTTTTACAGCGGAAACAAAATTTTTGTTTTTAGTTCTGACCAAGTCATGGCCTTTTTGAATTATCTATGAATTGAAATTTATTACGGCATCTACAATGTACAGTAAAAGTCAAGTTACCACTACTGATACGAACAATTTTTTTTTTAATTTTTACCGAAACTAAGTAAGAAAAATTGTATTTTTTATATTTATTTTATTACAAAACAAAGAAATTTCAGCTGTTTCAACTCCATATTTTTGCACAGCAAAAGTCGTGGTATCCTCTTTCATATATTACAGAAAGCATTAGCAACTCCATGATTTTTTTTATGATTTATATTTAAAACGGTAAACTTTAACATGTTAAAAAATGCCTTTCTGTTTTTTAATATACCAATAAATATTGGTTTGTATTGGAAAAATACTTTTAAAGATGACTCGGAGAGAATTATCTGTGGAGGAAAGAAATTTCTAAAATAATAAGCAGAAGTAAATCAACTAAACAAAAAATAATAAATCGTTTCAAAAATTAAAATAGAATGGTAGTGGTACCATGACTTCTGCTGTACACTGTATATTTCAATTAAGTTTATTACCGTTATAAAGTGCACTCAAGAAGGCGTTTAACGTTCAAAAATATTTACAAAAAATGCTTAGATGACATACTCAAATTGATGTCACTGGAAAAAAATATCTTAAATATAGGTATTCTACAATCTGACAAAGAAGCTTTCGATAAAATCCATCACTTCACAATTGTACAACTTTTTAACAATTCGTTAAAGATATTGAACGTAAATTTCAACAAAAACTTGATTATGTTATTTATCAGTATACCATATAAGGCAGTTTCAGGCAAAGAGCTGCTCTTCTCTTTCGTTTTCACACGTACGTACAGGCACAGGCATAAGCAAAAAATAAACAAAGAGTAGTAAAGAGAAAACAAGTGAATGAATACAGTGCAAATTGGCCTGAATGAGAGACTCTAAAATTACCACCACAATTGTAAAATGCATTAATATTGGTTTGCCTTACGCTGCCCTGAACTAATGCATGTCAATTGCATTGCTCACGGACTGCATCGTTTATGCGAACGTATGGAGATCAATACTAAAATGTAAAGAAAGTCATTGCAATTGTCAAGAAATCGTTTCTGAAAGCTCTAAATAGAGTTGAAAGTTTTAAACTATGTATCCAGACCTTCCATTGCCGCCCGCAGCAGTTATAACTCGTTTGGTAATTTCGCTTGCGATCATCAATTACTACACTTACAATTATGACAATTCACAACAAGTGAATTGATATTTATTGCCGCAAACTTCGGTTTTACACATTGCCTAACATTAATTGAGCGCTGAGAATGTTGGCAAAATTAAATATCGTAATACAAAACTAAATATTAAAACTAAGCTAAAACAGATTACAGTAAAAAAAGCGAAGGTCTTGATGTTATACAATTTATGTGTCACTATCTAACGAAAGATCTTAGCGCATCTTCTTCAAATCAAGTTCTAAATTGTGATGTTAAGGAATTGTTATCCTTTAAATATGATCCCATTACATTAGTAGACATTGAAATGACAACGTATAAAGGTTAGATCAGTTGTATTAGGCAACGCTCTACCTTTGAAAATTTAAGTCAATATTTTGTTGTTTATTGCAACAACAAATTCATACCAATAAATGAAACTACTATTTTATTATTGCCTTAGAAGTTGAAGTAAAAATTCTGTTTTTTTATTTTATTGTATTGTATTGCCTTGTATTGTTAATAAACCTTTTTTTCTACTAACAAAGAAGAAAATTTTATTTTTTAGAGCATATTTTTGCATTTTTAGAACAAATTTTCCGATTTCTACTGCATATTGTATGCGTAAAAAACAATTTTTTAAGGAGCATATTTCTGGTTTCCCTGATCATAACTTTTCTTTAAACTTACGAATTAACAATTTTTGGAATTTATAGCAGGCACCACAATTTTCTTTTTTTCTGTCCAAAAACATTTTTGTACAATTTGTTTTAAGTATTTTTTTCACTTAAAATAATCTTGATTAGAGCAGATTTTTCAACGTCCTAACCTTAAAAACTTTACTTGCACTGCTATTGTAATGCTCAATAGCCAGTAATACGCTAAAAACACAAACCAGCTTTTAACTTTACAGTTTATACAAAATTTCACATCCTTAATGGTTTGTTTATTAATTGCATTAGAATTAATCTGATCTTATATTTCTAAAAAATAAGTTTCAATAAATTTTTGTTTTTAAAAGCCTATTGCCATGCCTGCCAAGCTTAGCCCTTAATCAAAAGTCACTTAAATTAATAAGCAAATGTCTGCCCATATATTTTTTCTAGGTTGTCCGGTAAAATTATTAAGAATATTAGTGGAACAACACCGAAATTTTCATTACCTATACCCCTAAGGTCAGTATCAATTCAAATATGTCTGAAACCTTAGCTAAATTTAAACAATTGTCAGATATTTTGTCTGCCTTAATTAACGGCGGTTCAAAGTGCTAATCAGAAGGCACCAACTATTGTCTTTGAGTCAATGTGTCTTAGCCTTTTAGATGAAAGAATAAGACAAAGCTAATGTTGTTTAGAAGGAGAAGCCTATATTTAATTTTATATATACCGACCAGGCCCTTACCTGTATGTATTTTTAATAAAACTATGTTGCAGATTCAGCTACTGATCTGGCCTAAGATCAACGTCTAAAAATAGCAAATTTGACAACATTTTGGTTAGACAACGACTAAGAGTTGCCTCAAAACGAAATTTAGCTTCGAAAAGTTCTTTTATTATTCAAACTTGACAAATTGCTTTTTATTGAACCAAAAGAATATGAATGACAAATGTTGCTGAGAAAGAACAGAGCCTTGCGGTCCTCCACGGGCATCTAGTTGGAAATAATTGAGAGGTTTCAGAACGCATGACATTGGAGGCCAATTGACAGCTCCATTTCGAAATAAACTTTTCGCAAAATTTTGATTTCAATAAGTCGATAGCTACGGTTGCCGTTTGATACGTAGCGTCATCGTGTTGAAATCTTATCTCACCAAAAAATCTTTCATCTTGACGCGATAACTAACCTCATTGACCGCAACACGAGCTCCGGCTTTATTTTTGAAGCTACAATGAAACCACCAGTGATAAACCTTACTCACCAAACGATGAATTTTTCTGGATGTATTGGAGTTTTTAGTATTTGTTGTGGATGGTCGAACATCGCACTATTGTGGTCCTCAGGGGTCATTGCCAGATTGAGAGGCAAGCCGATAGATGCGGCATTTCCTAGAAAGATTTTTGGAGCAGTTGTGGTTCTGAAAAGGAGGAGGAGACTGTCTTTCACATCATGTGTCAGAGTCCGGCAGTTGCTATCAGACGACGGAAGTTTTTGGCCTTCTATTTCTTGTCATCTTTGACTAAACTTTTCAAAATGAAGGTCATCGCGATAGCGAGATTTATTTTGGGTTAGCTTCTATGGTTGTGGTATCACAATGGGCCAAATATCTGGCCTAAACTAACCTAACCTAACCTAACCTTGTTTATTAAAAACCCATTAAGCCAAAATTGAGCCACATTGCTGAACACAATTTTGTCGTCTATAAGTTGAGCAAAGTGGAAGTGGGTTATCCAAACGTCATAATGATTTGCAAAAGTATACTGATAATAATTGTCAAAAAGTGAGCGCAGTTAATCCTTTCATAAGTTCTGTCGGGGTTAAAGAAAACAAACATTTGTATTGATTTATTGCTTTGGTCTAGAATAGATCTAGAAGTCTAACGGCTCTCAGCCTCAAGCAAAGAACTAAGAAATAAAAAGGGTAAGGATATCTAAGTCTGTTGAACTGAATGCACAATATTGCAACGAAAATTTGTTTCGACCAAAAGTCTTCTGTATATTTTAATACAAAATAAAAGACCTGGGCTAACCACTTAATTTTACTTAAAACCGTAACAGAAATCGGTTTCTCCTCAAACATAGATAACTTGGTTTGTGTAGTGCACATACATACATATGTACGTGAAATTTTCATTTCAATAAAAAAAAAATAAATAAATATCCAAAATTTAAAAAAAAAAATATCATTTCTCACTCATGGTTTATTTTTCGATTTGATTATTGAAAATGTTATTGAGCCATCATCACTAATAAAAACAAAAGCACAGAAACAAAACAAGACAAAACAAACAAAATTGAGCAAAAAAAACGGTAGTAAAAACACAGGAAGATCAACAAATAAATACAACATGAGCATAAAAAAGTTTCGTGCCATTGGTGGTAATAAAACGCAGGAAAAAGAGAACGTAACTAATAAACACACTTGTATCTAGTGTTGTCAACTTGAAATTTTTACGAATAGGTAATAAATTTTTCTTCAATTGACACCTTTTTACAAACAGTAGGTTTTTTAACTTTGAAGTTGATAACACTTTTCAGGTACATCTGCGATTACATCTTTCTTTTTCACAAACAATAAAAGGTCCAGTAAGTGAGTATATTTTTTGTTTATTTACCAACTCATTTCCTGAACGTAAAGTGAATGAAAGAATCTCAAGAAAAACAATAAGAAAATTATTATCGATATAGTTTGACTATATAAAGCTCTATGAAATACTCTATACGAGTTGTACAGCCTACAGTTTAGTAATTTCATATTCATACGGCGTTTGTTTCGTAATTTGTTCTCTCATTAATCATTTAATCCAAATTACATAATTCCAAGTACATTTTTTTTTTAAACACAATTTAACGACAAATAATAAAACAACAAAACAAAAAATTATAAGAAATAGAAGAAGACCATCAACGGGGTAATTCGCTTAAATAATTCAGATAGCTAACACAGTAATTCGAAGTTTTGTGTGCTTTAAGAGGTTGCATATTAAATAAAAACCTCAACAGGCCAAACCTGTTGTACAACATAGTGGCAATGTATATAAGCATGAACATAATAAACCACATTACCACCTTTAGTAAACTAGGGTACGTATAATAAACATAATTATACTTTTTTCTTTTGTTGTTGCAACACGGCAACACGTTTTGATTATTTTGAACCAAAATTGGTTATTTTTTTCTTTGACATGTAGATGTGTACTATTTTTCCATTATTTTGGTTACTTTTTCTCGAAGTAAAAAATAAAACGCTTATTGGGTGTATCATTTTTAAAACGGGCAAACTTTGGCCTTTTGTTGTGAGTATGCTATGACCTTTCCCATCCTTCTGGTAACATATGGATTTCGTGCCAAAAGACTGCAAATTTTTTTGAGGCCAATAACAAATCTATCCAATTTTCTATACTCAGTTCTAAAGTGATAGAATTTAAACAAGTTGTGGTCTGACGGGCAAGGTCTGGATTCCTAAGTAGTTTCAACTAATTTTTTAACATTTGACCGTAATGATTGGATGCCGCTACAATTTTGTCCATCCCTAGTAGCTTTTTGAGTTGGAAAATAATCTCCATAGAGTAGTGCCCTTTTTGCCTGACCTGGGTAGTCTTCCTTTTTCATGTCAAAATCATTACTTCTGAACTGCATTAATAATCTAACGCACGTTGAGATCGGTGGAACACATTCAGGATAGATATCATACATATTTCACTTTAACGCTCTTATTTGGTTCGGGTATTTAGCGATTCATTAATATATCAGTTTGTAAAGGCTATTGAGTTAAAATGATTAAGAAATAAATTTTAAAACATCTAAGCTAAGCATATAAGAAAACGATATTTTCTATTGTACGAGGCTTGTTAATGCATTCTTAAAATGTTTAGGACAGATAGGAGAATATGCCTCATCAACTGTTATCCCAAGTTTTTTTGACCAGTCTATTTTCAGTCAATACCGCCCTAAATTCCATATATAAAATAATGTTGTAACGTTTTATTTTGGTTACTTTTTTCATTGAAATTTGGTTACAAAAAATTCGAGGTTGTGGCAACGCTGGTTGTTGTTTGTTTTTTTACGACTTTAAAGAGTACAATTTTGTGTATTTATTTTGTTTTTTTTCTCTCTTTTTTATCTAAAGTGCTGTTGTTGTTTTTTATGGGTAATTTCAATCTTTTGCTTGTTGTTGTTGTTGTTGTTGTTGTTGATTTTTCTTGTTTCTCTGCATAAACCACACACACACACACACATTCGTGCATACGTATGAGTAATAATTGTTTTCAACTCTTTATTTTGTTGTTTTATTTTTAAAAAACATTTAACTCACCTCACGATCAGTTGTACTTAGTACGTAGACCGGTATTGATCGCAAGTTAAAGCTTTTTCTTACATTCTTTTTCTTTCGATATTTAGTTTTTTAACGTGTGTAATTGTTTTTATTATTATTGTTGTTGTTGTTATACTCGTACGTTATTTTATAAACAAAAAAGGCGTGAAAAATCAATGATAATCATCAAGAACAAAAAAATTAAATTGTTTTTACAAAAAACGAGGCTATTTTTTAAATTTAATTAATTATTCCAAAAATATAACAACAAAAACAAGGTTGTTTAAAATAGTCAGTGGTTTTATTTGTTTTCTTTTTGCTTTATGTTTTAAGTGTTGTTGTAGTTAAAATTGTTATTGCTGTTTAACCGTTACTACTGCTTAATCTATTCAACCAGACACGAGTATGTGTTCATACATTTCTTTGTATATATGTGTGTGTAATTGTTTAATTACAATTAAAATTCAGCTGAAAAAAAATCCACAAAAATGGAAAAAATATTTAAAATAAAATTTCAATAAATTAATTTTTGTTTTGCCAGAACTTTAATGAAATATTGAAAAAAAAAACAATAAAAATAAATTTTTACATTTAGACATAAAGTTGTCAGTAGTGTTCAGTATAATTTTGCTTTCATCAAAAAACCAGTGCTTGTTTTTAATGTTTTTTTTTATTTTTTGAAATGGAAAGCCTACCAAAATAATCTTGAAATGATTTGTAGAAAAAATATTAAAAAATAAAAATTGAGCGCTACCAACTAGATATGCAAAATCAGATTTAAAATCGTACACTTTTATGTTATTTATGGGAAACAAAAATAATTTATATTCTAAAAATCAATTTTATTTATGCCATTTCACTTGTGTTTTGATTGTACTTTTGGAAAAAAATTTTAGTACTTATTTAGATTGCCTTCTCTTAAAACTACTTTAATAATTATATGACAGCTATCTGATAAATTTGCATAAAGCTCTGCGTTGCAGAGCTTTGGTTCCCACACCAAACTTTTTAGAAGTAAAAAGCAAAGGCTTTTTACTTAAAGTAATCTAGTAGCTGTTTACGAATCTTTCAAGCTTTAGCCAATTCGTTAAACGTGAGTTTATACCAGGGTTGGCAAAAACCCGGGTTGTTTTTTTTTAAACCAAACCCTCCGGGTTTTATAGAGTTTATGGTGGGTTTTTTTGGTTTTATAACTTTTGGAAAAAAATTTTAGTACTTATTTAGATTGCCTTCTCTTAAAACTGCTTTAATAATTATATGACAGCTATCTGATAAATTTGCATAAAGCTCTGCGTTGCAGAGCTTTGGTTCCCACACCAAACTTTTTAGAAGTAAAAAGCAAAGGCTTTTTACTTAAAGTAATCTAGTAGCTGTTTACGAATCTTTCAAGCTTTAGCCAATTCGTTAAACGTGAGTTTATACCAGGGTTGGCAAAAACCCGGGTTGTTTTTTTTAAACCAAACCCTCCGGGTTTTATAGAGTTTATGGTGGGTTTTTTTGGTTTTATAACGGCTTCCAAGTTTCGATTATTTCGACAATATTTTTTCATTTGTTTAAATTTCGAATCTGTCAATACTTATGTCATTCTATTCTGTCACAAAATTAAGTATATTATCTCCACTGAACGAAATGAATCGTTTATAGCTTGAGCAACGTTCGGATATATTTTCAAAACAAAGACAATTGGTCGGAAATTGCAAAATAATTGCAAAAATCATTCTTTCGGATGAAGCTCATTTTCATTTTGATGTGTACATTAATAAGCAAAATTGCAATATTTATGGCTCAGAAAACCCAAACGTGGTCTTACAGAAGCCAATACACCCATTACGAGTGACTGTTTGGTGCGGCTTGTGGAGCGGAGGCATCATTGGACCATATTTCTTTGAAAATGAGGACGGCGCAACCATCACGGTCGATCGAGACACCTATCGCACCATGACAACCGATTTTTTTGTGTAGTGATGTGAACGATGTTTGGTTACAACAGGATGGTGCAACTTACCACAGATCTCATGCCACAATCGATTTATTGTGTCAAATGTTTGACACCGTTGCACTACTTCCTGTGGGGCGCCGTTAAAGACAAGTGCTATGCCGACAAGCCAGAGACAATTGAGCCATTGCCGAGATACAACTCCATACACTCGCAAATTGGTCCGATCGAATGGGAACTGTGAAGCCAGCCGCAACAGCCATATGAATGAAATATTTCATTTCTAACCGGAACAATTTTACTTAAAAAAAATAAATAAATTGGCACCGTTTTTGTTTTATTGCATTTTTAAATTTTAACTTTTAAATGGCTCACCCGATATATCCATAGTGTCATTCTCAGCGAAAGACCCAGTGTCTTACCGTAGGAGAAGCAACTTACGAAGAGAGATCTTAGTTGCGAGTTGCAACTAAGCCTCCTATCCAGAATGACATGCAGATATTTTACACCCTTAGAAAAGTTGATAATGGTACCCATTAAAAAGAAATACAGTCACATGATAACTTGTATCTCCTTGTAAAAGGTACAATAACCGTTTTTGAGGGACTCACCCAAAGCCTTCCAGAATACATGACTATGACACCTAGCTCAGGGCCATCCTCATGAAATCACACAACGTACTATTTCCCACGTATTGTCATAACGAGATCATCAGATCATCATCACCTATATGTTAGCAAAGTGAGCAAGCAATCAACTGGTATAGTCCATAATAATGGAATAAGTAACTTAATCTAGCGTCACATTGTTACACTTGTTTTATGTTGATCTGTACAATTCTGTGAGGCCTAGCTGGCAGTACTGAAAATTAAATATCAAAGAAATACGTTACAACATATTAATTTAAAATATGTTTTTCTAATTAATAATAAGACAAAGCTGCCGATACATCCTATCTAATTTTAATCTAATATTTAAAAAGAAAAAATTCTACAAAAAAATTTTAAAAATTTTCCATTTAAAACTAACTTAACGACGAGTGCAGACAATAAAATGAATAACTAACTAATTATTTTAAATGAAACCTTTATCTTTCCACTATAAGTTTGAATAATTTGTTTATTTTTAAGTGATAACATGAAAAATAGATAAAAAAAAAGTTTACTTACTTATTTTAAATAAAAAAAAAATATTTTAATATTTAGTAAAACTTAAATACAAATGACAGACAGTCTTTTATAGACTTTTATTATAAATAATTAAGTAAATACAAAAAAAAAATAAGTACATTTTAATTTTCTTTTTTTATTTAATAAAAATACTGGTTCTTTTAATTTAGTTGTTCATTTTGAAAACGTCTTTCAGATGTCACATCAAATTTGTATGAGAAAAAGAAAAAAGTACTTTTAACTTAAAGATTTCAACTTTTTGCATTTCATTTCCTTAAAGAAAATCTACACCCGCACAATGGGTCATATGCATATTGCAGTCAGAATAATAATTATAATAATCAGTGGCACAGCAGTAAATGTACACTTGATGAATTTCAAAACAATTATTATAGAAAAAAAAAATAAAAAAATAAAACTAATACAACAACAAATAAAAAAATAAAAAATAAAAACTTAAGCAAACTTTTTTAATCGTTAAAACTCATAAAGAAATATCATTTAAAATGCAAATTATTCGTGCTTCTCTTCTTCACTTCTCTCTTCTTCTCTCAATAAAATAGGAAGTGAAGAAATTGTGTCTTCCATATCAACAACACAATAGTACTGCGTGTACGTGGTATGTTTCATAAATTCTTGTTAAGCAATATTATCAATGTAAATGCAAGTGTTTTATAATAAATAAATAAACATAAAAATATATAAAAAAAATTTATTCTAAGAACTTAAAGAATATGAAATAGTTGCACAAGCATTCATGTGAATGTACCAATAGTCGACCTTTTAAGACTTTTGTTTATTTCAAGCTATTGCCCTTACTCATTTGAATCTGCTATAGAAATGATGACTAGTTATTTCAATTCCTTAATTTGCTTATTAAGTAAAATTTGAATATATTTTTATCGAAATTGAGAAATTTATTGTTTTTGTGAAAAACGCCAAATTTTGCCAGTAGTCGGCACTAATTTTCCAGATTTCGGCATACTGCGTTTCTATTGTCGGCATATCATATTTTAGTGCAGAAATAATAAATCGAGAATTATTTCAAACTGTTACTCGTTAAAGACAAATGTTTTTTACATTTCTATATGTTCAATAGGATCAACCAAGCCCGAAAGATAAATGCATATCAGAACATCATGAATATTATTTGTGTATAATTTAGATTTTGTGCTTGCTAAAGCTATATATTATATGGAATTATATTATATGGCTTCTGAAAGCCAACCTCTAAAGCTTAAGTCTATAACCGGCATTCCAAAGCGGACACATAATAAGCATTCTTTCAAGCCGCTCAATTATAGTTCGAACATCAAATCAAAGAATTCTGCGAAGTCCTTCTCGGAAACAGAAAGTCAATACACGTAAAATGAATATTACGTACGAGTAAAAGTCCATGAGTCGAATCATTGACATTGACTTGAGTTTGTGGCTTTCAAACGTAATACCAGATACTTGTTGACTGCAATTTAATGAAAATGGGGTGGAAAAATCCAAACATCAGTTGAGAAGTACGATGATAATTTGGTCAGAAAAACTTTGTTTGCGGATGAAAAATGTTTACTGAACCAAAGAAGTATAATAAACGAAATGACAAGATGTAAGCACAGCAGTCTAAAGAAGTGGTGAGCTCAGATTCATCCCCCGCGTCGAAAGTGTAATCTAGTTTACTATGAGTTCGCCAACTTGCATTTCTGTTTACAAGGGACCAAAACATCAGCCAAAATTTACCAGAAATCCGTTCTGAAAGCGGCTACCAAGCCACTTAATTATTCCCTATTCCAAAACCAGCTGTAGATTTTGCAACAGGATTTTGACTCAGCTCATAAGGCTAATATGACACAAATCTGGTTTCCAAAAATGTCAACTGTAGTAGCCCTGATCTGGACCCTCCATATTACAAATTTATCCTTTTAGTAGTCATGTTTTTGTACGCAATAAAGCCCAACATTAATGTTCTTAAGAGTTCATTGGCTCGTGATGAGGCCAGATTTTAATATGATTGGCGTACATACAATTATTGATGATTGTCCAGTGACGTGATTGAAAAAGATATGAAGATTTAATAAATTTTGATTTCTAAAAGTCAACGTATTTTGAGATTTTAACCTTAACAAAACTAGTAGTAAAAACCACTGCCCACCATAGGAACAAGTGGTTTTCAGTGGTGTTCTAGTAGAATTTTGCTGCTGTTTTTTATTGATTTTGAAAATCACTAAGTACACTCTTAAAAAAATATAAAATGTTCAAATTCACAGTATTTTAAAAGTCTGAAACAAAGACTTAAGAAACTTAAAGAAACTATGGCTGTACAGTTTCTTTTGACGCTCACTGTATGTATACATGTATTTGGAATACGAGGTATTCCAAAGTAAACTGCTTTTTAGACAAAAAACCAGATTTTGATTTTCATCGCCGTTTTCATCTCTTCATCGTCTTCATGACCCACTGAGATAATATCCTTCAAAGTGCTACCACGGAAGTTTGACACTAGTCTCATGGACTTCAGTTTATGCCAGTATCTCGATTAGGAACTAAATATGCAAGACAGAAAAAAAAGTCACAGAAAAAAATGCATGTTAATGTAAGGTCTGCTCCGAAGATTTGTTGTGGATTTGTGTCCACCAAATAGATGATTAACATATAAATTAAATGGCTCCTGGCGATCTATTACAGATACTTTATTTTGGCGACACAGGCACCGGAAATACAGAGAAATTTAGATGATTTAGATGAAAGCCTAATGCGATATTAAATTTCTTTGCAACCAATTTGTAAACCCAATGTAGCCTTAATGTTACTCATTATTTAACCTATCACAACTTGACTTGAAACTTTTTCGGTGAATAGGGACTATCTGATGTTCAAGGCTACCAACCATTGACCACACGACTACAAAAGACGCTGGCTATAAAAGTAGCTGAGTAACCAGCTATTTAATTATTTTAACGACTACAGCTACAAAATAAACATCGGATTTGTCACACTCATTATTCTTTTTCAGTGGTGCCACATTAAAGTTTTTCGCGTTTTTAATTTATATATTTCATATAATGCTTTTTAAAATGCCTATTTCATGCATCTTATTGTATTGACAGCACTAAACGGCTTGATGTCGCCAAAAAAAAAAAAAAAAAAAATAGAAATTAGCCTATGTTGGCTAGGAGCTACAACGGTAGTCGTCATATGCAAACATAGTATTTTTTTGACAGCTTGTAGTTGATGGTCGGTAGCCTTCAATGCGTTTATAGCGTGATAGCTGATCTAACCAAAACTTAAATCTGATTCTACAAGACACTGAGGTCACGGTGATTATTTTTGCTTCAGGAAGTGGACGTAGTTGTGTGCATCAAAGTAAACACTTTGAAACCAAACACTTCTTATTCTTCTCTTGAATCATGCTTCACTTTTAACTTTTCACGCAACCCTCGTAACCCTTATACCATAAATATAGCAAACAATATGACAACCATACTGCGTTTTTTATTCAAACAAATTCATCTTGTAAATTCAACATTGAGAAAATATTGAGACGCATTATTTAAAAGCAAATGCGTTGCTAAATATTCTCTGTAAGCAAATCTGGAGGAATAAATAATACAACAACAACAAAAAAGTCAACAATGAGTATCGAAATTTTATTTATAAAACAAAAAGCAGGACAAAGAGAACAACAACAAAGTGAATGACAGGCAGACAATTTGAATTGCAGAAAGAAAAAGAAACAAAAACAACAGAAAAGATAATAATGTTAATAAACAAAAAAGAAATGTATGCTGATTTGTGTACTTAAGGGAGAAAGAGAGACGGCTCTAGAAAAAATTTAAAGAGAAATATTAAGAGATTTAGTTCATAGAGTTTTGAGGTGAATAAGTTAACCCCAGTGGTGATAACTATACGGAAGCAGCTTAAAAGTATAAAAAACGTTTAATTGTGAAAAATTTCATTTTAAACAATTTTGAATTAAACTCAGTCATGATATTAGAAAAATGAAAGGAAATGTGATCGATTCGTTAGAACTTGTCAAAAGTGAAATTTGTTTCTTTATTTTAGTAGCTGTGCAAAGTGATATCTGTCTGCCACATATCAGACAAGGTATCTTAAAAAGCCGCTGAAAAAAGTTATAGGCAAAAATAGCCTCTAATTTTGCTTGCTCGTATTAAACACTTAAAATAATGGTATTCGCTTTTTACCAGCTAAGTACTTGCTTGGTGCCTTGAATGCACTGCTGTCGCTAGCTGCTTAAATTACTATTTTATTATAAGCTAAAGTGTGAGGCCAATAGAAACGCATAGGCAAGTCATATTCAGATTTCTCTTGTGTAGATATACTTCCCTTATAAGATATATTATGGTCTCATAAATACCCAGCTGTACACCTTTATTAATGCAGTTTACCGGATGTAAGAGGCATACCCTTATAAGATATATTATGGTCTCATAAATACCCAGCTGTACACCTTTATTAATGCAGTTTACCGGATGTAAGAGGCATACCAACCCTCACATGTGGAAGTGTGCCCGCCCTAGCGAGCTCATCAGCTGCACAGTTACCCATGATGTCTCTGTGACCGAGAACCCAGATGAGGTTTACACAAAACTGTCGTGATAATGCTACAAGGGAACAACGGCAGTCTCTGACGAGCTTAGAGTTGAACGTCACACTCAAAAGAGATCTCATTGCCGCCCGGCAATCAGAACAGATATATAATATATGTTGTCAATAGGAGCGCCATTTACACGGTCCACTCTGCAGCATGAAAAACGGCTATAACTTGGGCCTGAAACACACTCAAGTAGTCTGGAAGGCAGAGGCAAACACATAGGTTGAACCCCACCCTGTTCCCAGTCTGGAACCATCCGTATAGACATCCACTGAATTCTTGCTGCTCCTCTACAGCTGAAAAAATCACAAACCGTCTTGCGAGCTCTCTCTTAACTAAGTTGTATTTGCACTTAAAGCTAAACCTGGTCTCATTTACACTGAGGTATCTTATACCTCCTAGTGAAGAGCGTTGTTTCGGTCTTATAAGAGTTCATACTAAATCCAAACTTCCTGCACCACCCAAATACAATCCTCACGGAAAAATTGAGCTTGTCCGAAGGATTCTGTGCGCAGATGCCAGACACCACAATGGCGACGACCCTGAGTCAAGAGACTAGTAAGAAGCATGTTAATCGTGTTAAGTTTCCTGAGAAGCGGAGACAGGACTCCTCCCTGTTGATCGTTCTTTGATGCTGTACTTCTGCGAGAGAGGATGAAGCTTCAGCACCAAACTGTGGACCTAGCCTCAGTCAATGACAAATGTTTGCCTCTAAAATGTTCGTAGAGGGTCGTATTATTATAGCGAGATGACCGTCCAGATTCCCATGCTGTTATAATAATGGATTACAAGAGTTTTTAACCGTCCAAAAAGACAAATATGTACGTGTTTCTTTTGATTTAAAAAAAAAGTCGGCCACAATACCTACATAAGCACCTCTAACTATGCAGCAACCCCGGTGTAGAAACCCACTTGAGTGTCAATAGATGAAAGTCTAAAGTAACGCTGCCAATTGACATCACGATGGGAAATTTTTGATAAGTGACAAGCAAATTGTTGCTGTTCCAAGAGGCTGCAAGTGAGTGTATGAAATTTGTGATAGTGTGTGTGAGCGTGTGAGAGAGAGAGAGAGAGAGAGAGAGTAAACATGGGAGTATTTTTTCACCACGAATTCATTACTGATAAGATAGAAAAACTACAGCAACACTTAGCATTTGCTAGAACGCTTTTTTTTGCAAAAACAACCTTAACAACAGCAGCAGCAATAACAACAACAACAGATGATAAATAGAAAAAAGAAGCAAATTATGCCGCATAATTGAAACTTCTGTTGGAAATAATTTTTTAATGTGTTATTGTTTTTGTTGACGCTGTTGTTGTTTTAAATACATTTTCGGTTCATAAATTTTATTAAATAAAAAATAATAATTTTTTTACAAACACTGGCAGTTGTAAATCAACATTCCGGCTTAACAAACGTGTCAAGTATTTGTTAAAAAAATAATAAAATAATTTAAAAATCGTGTGGGAAATAGAAAAAGCATTCGTTACATATTTTTTAATTTAAGAAAAAGTGACGTAATATTGTTTAAATATTACAAATAAAATTAATTGGAAACACAAACAAAAATTAATTGGTTTTAGTTGAACAAAAGGGAATTATGCCCGAAATATCCCAAGATGCTTTTGAAATCCTTAATCCCGGTGTACTACCACTTATTTCATCCTCTGAATTACGTTCTCGTTCAAATTCTTTAGGTGTTCAGAAGAAAATATTCTCTGCAACAACAACAACAGCATCCACAAACATTAATTTAAAATCAGACTCCTCCTCCTCTTCTTATTCTTTTAGTAATTCATTAAATCAATCTCAAAATTCAAATCAAAGTGTTTCAAATTATTCAAATCTTGAAATGGATCATCAACAGCAACAACAACAACAACAGCAGCAAACCATGATTAATGGTCTTTCCGCTCTGGATAATATATCCCACAGCTATAAAAGAGTTTTAGATCACAGGTAAATATTAAAAAAATAAATAAATAAATAAATAAAAAATAAAAATAAAATAAATTGCGAATAAAAGAGGGAAAATATTTGAATTATTCATTATATACTCGTATGTGCTACCAATTTTATCCGCTGTCTCTTTGGTGACTCATGGCACAAGTGGTGGTGGAATTTATTGATCGTGTGTTTACACTTTTCCAATATTGTGAAATCGCTCTATAGATCTATGAAAATATTTAAGCAAAAAAAAAAAAAAATTAGGTGTTAAATTAAAATTTAAAATTTATTTAGTAAATACATAGGTAGTTAGTGAGGAATATTTTATGAAAATATTAAGACAGAAAATTAATTAAATCACCACAGCTGAGGTACAGGAGGCCTAGCTTTTATTTAATGAAGGAATAAGCTTCTCAAGCACTAATTTGTGAATTCGATCTATGCTCCCTCCAAACGTATTGATTGTGTTGTCTGAATATGTTGAGAGTAAAGCTGGGATCACACGATTGTCGCAATGCATCAATTATTGGTACGGCAATCATGTGACCGCCCAATATATAATAATGCGCAACAATAATATCAAAAATGCGCCAATATTTTTTATGTTCTTGTGCGACAATCGAAGTTGGCAATACATACCAATATTTAAATTTTGAAATTTATTTTCGCAGAATAAATTGGGATAATTTTGATATTTTACGACAATAAAGCACAATAGAAATTCTGTCATATTGGTACATTTGCGACAATCGTGTGATCCTGACTTACATTACCTATGAGTACTTTTTGGAAATAACGTTTTTTTTACTTCTTTATTATTTTAATCATTTCTATGTCCTAATGTATCACTCGCAGTTCCTGGAATGCATATCTACGTACTTTAGTAGTTATGGATGGTTTTTCTAAATAAAATACCCAATAAAACCCGGGTCGGTTTAATTGGGTTACCCAGTGGATTGCCAACTCTGAAGACAACGCATTTTCTTAATAATAGCTGCACATCTCCGTGGCATACTGTCCATAAATCCCACACTTCCTTTGGCTTTAATTACCATTCATTTTGTGTTACTGTTCACAAGTCACTAAAATTTGTCGGATTAACAACAGTAATGTGTTGCTCTACATCATTCCATAGGTTCACTACAGGGCTGAGATCTGCTGATTGAGCTAGCGAATTAAAAATGTCGATTCTAAATTGTTCTAAGAAACACTTCACTGTACGTGAAATGTCATTTGGATAATAAAAGCATTTCCTTATTAGCGTACTGACCCATTAGCGTATCCATTTTAATTATAGATGAGATCAAAACCATACCCAGAAAATGTGACCCAAGCCATCACATTTCCACCGCCATGCTTTATTGTCCTTGATGTGTATCTGGGACTGTGTTGCATGTATGCAGGATGCCATACATATCAATTTTCGTCGAATGCAAATCGAGAAAATTTGAATTCGTCACTTCAGAGAACATTTTGCCAAAATAGCAGTGGCTTTTCTAAATACTCACAGCAAAATAAAATTTAGGACTTTAAGTTCTTCTTTGATACGTGTGCCTTATGTTGTACAATGCATCCAAGCAATTTTTTTTTTTTAATTTTTCTTTCTTTTAATTTTTCGCGAAGAGATATCAATAACAAATTTTGTTGAAAACTCCTTTTGATTTTCAGTTGAAGATTTAAAGTGGCCTGCAATTGAGGCTCTTTAAAAAAGGAGTCCATTTTCTGCGTTGTTTTCTAGACCAAGCGCACAGTGTAATATACTCAAACCCATTTACACAGCCTTGATGGGTTATGAAAATGTAGACCGTATATCGAAATGCCGTAAAACGTGTTGCTTTTGCTTGCCTTACACTTTTTCTTAAAAAACCATGAATCTCCGATTTTTTAGCCATGTAACGAAGTAATTTATACCGTAAAGCGAAAGTGTTCCATAATTTAGAGAGGCCGTTATAGAGAAATGCCGTAAATAGGAAGGTCGTATAAAGATGTACTTTCTTTTGTTCGATGAGCTTGAATGAGCGAACTAACTTCATTAGGGACCCCTTGGACCACTCTCCCCATATAGTGTGATATTCCGGCTATCTCTAGAATTCCCACAATAACCACTTATCCTCTCCAGTCAAAACGCGTTAAAATACAAATTTTTCATATTTAAATTTCTCCAGTCCCAAAATTATTTCAGGAATACTACTAGCACAGTTTCACTAGGAACCCCTTGGACCACTCTCCATATATAGATTGGTATTCTGGCCATCTTTAAGTTTCCCATGGAATGGAGATAACCAATGAACCACAGAGAAAAATAATTAAAAAAAATTAATTTTCTTAAATACATTTTCCGCTATTCCACAATTTTTAAAGTTTTGGCTCCAAAGCTGTTCTACGAAAGAAAGTCTGAAGCACCACTCCAACAAGGATGTGCTATTCCTCCATATTCCAGGCATATATATTTTGGCAATAAATTCTTTTACTTTAATTTATAGTTACTGTTAAAGTGTTAATAGTGCTCTGTTAACGTAAAAAATGGCTGAGCTAAAAAAGATGGTTTGCGTCTTTGCTAGTTAAATCTAAATTTATTTTCACACACATCGTTATGCCTTTGTGCACCATTAATCTTGACCCATTTCTATTTATTGTTTTATAGTTTTTATTAAAGCTTTAGAAATTAAAAATTCAAAAAATTTACTACTTTAAGATTTTAAACAAAATTTTAGTGAAGAATGTCGAAATTTCTAAAATGTGCTAAATTGCTTTTCAATGCAGCAAACATGAAATGTGCTAACCCAATGTCCACCAGTGTATATCAATTGGAACTAATATTGCCATTTAGTTATCCCACACATATGTTGGGTACTTTAAAGACCCCGAAGTTGCTAATTTATAACATATACTATAAGTTCCGTTAAATTTATTTTACTTAAAAGTTATTCCTTTGGAAACCTTCATCTTTATCAGAAAATACGATAAGTTCTGAAAAATAGTTGTTCCAGTTCCATAAACAACTCAAAACATTCCAACCCTCATGTTTCAATTATTGTCAAAGATGAGTATTCCTTTTGTTAATTTTCCTTTAAATCAAAACCAAATCCTTGAACTGATAAAATTGCCTTTAAATGCTCAAAAATGCCTAAAACAACAATGAAACGAGATGGCAAAAGACTCTCTCAACAAATGCTTGTAATGCACATTTAAACTCAATTATCGTTATTTTCGATTATTAAACACAAACAATATTTACGCAATCCCCCCTTTATAACCACATTTTGCTTAATAATTGTGTACGGCTTTAGGGGTCAATTAAATTGTATTCCAAAATGCGATTACATTTGTATTTGAATGTTGACTGTTGTATTGCTGACACAGTATTTCGCCCCATCTTTTACTAAAAGTTTTAATTATTTTTACAACAACATCGACAACAAGTTGAAAAGTTGGTCAACCAAACAAACGAAAAAGGTGTAAAGTAAGAAAATTAATGTTGTGCTTAACTAAACTTGTATAGTAAATAAAAATAATGTTCACTCCAAGCCCAATTGAAAAGTCAAATCCTACAATTGACATGGTAGTGTATTGGTAAGCAGTTTTAGTGAATAGGGTACACTACAGCTGATGCTGGCCATACTTAAGGAAAGTTCTATGTAGATCCAAAGCTTGTTGTTTCTCCGTCACTCCTCTAGGGAACACATTGGCTTTCCATAAAGCATCCATTGCTTTGTTTCAGTTTCAGTAATCAAGTTGATGTTTAAGTTAAGTAGATGATTAATCTATTGCAGCTCGTCTCCATATGATTGTGTGTAGCGGTGAAGATCTTTACTTAGCAATGTAATTTTTTTCCAGTAGGTGGCGTTTTTCTTCTGATCATTCAACGTCTGATTGCTTATCATCATTGCCAGAGGTAGGCCGAAAGAGTCAGGGGAGCTTCTTGAGGTGGATTTGTCTGGAGGAAGGGTGAAATCTCTTTATTAAAACTGCAATTAAATTTTTTTCGTCATGTCATCTACTGGGGGGTTGGAACCTGGCCCGCCTGCGCTCTAATCACTACACCACTCCACTGCCAGAGATCCTAAGCTAAAGCCAATATAAACTGTGGTAAAGACCTTAAGCTCATTTCTAAATTGAAAGGAGTGTGTCCGTCCATTCGACTATCATTACCCATTCGATAAGAAATTTTGCGAATAATTTGACCAAACCCGAGCTTTTAATACCGAGCTTTTACACTTATACCGATAGTCTGGCGGCAATCATATCTCTGGACGTTGTGGGAAAGCCACTCATCACTTATAGTGATGGTGAAATATTTAGATATCAGGCTCATATGGTTACCGAGTCATAGTGATATTCCAAGGAGCTGTGTGGCAGTTAAACCAGACGGAGCAGGACAGCATAGGTTCTTCCGGCAAGAGAAAGTATTAGTAAGTCCATTTCTACTTGTCATTTGTATTTTAAGCGCTGGCAGCAATATGTGCTCCGGAAGATGAAGGCAAATTTCTTTCTGTATGCAAGCGAGAGAGCTGTATCCTACCAAGGCGTAGGATTTCTTCTGTGCTAGATATGTTCTTTGGCCATATTCTAGTGGGCAGATATATAGTCCGTCTTGGTTATAGTGGATCAACGTTATAATTGCTGTGTAGAGGAGGTGGTAACTGCGAGACACTTGTTCCTGGCATGCCTGGCGCTATCGAGGCTGATGTTAAGGTTCCAGGGAAGGCACCTTATTGACCCTGAATTGCTAGTGGAAGTACCGGTGGGTTTTACGATCGCTTCGTAATTGAAGAACTTGGTAGGCACGTCGTCATGATTTCCTTTTTCAGGGGTTGTTGTAGTATACGGCATCACAATGGGCCTTTTTGGCCTCAGTGAGCTGGTCTTAGGGCCGGTTCTAATATAACCTAACATAGCTTTTAATTAAAAGTCCATCTTAGCTACCATAAATAAAAAATCAATAGCTGTAAGTTTTTTTTTAATAGACAGCCTGCGACTATAGGCTGCTTATAGAACGACGCTTTTAACGCGGGGTTTTAATAGAATTCAGCAATCAAAGACTCGAGTTACTAGACTGTATGTGCGTAGTACCCACTTCTTATTCAAAGGTTGACGCATCAGCACTTCTATACCCTGAGAAGATACCGCAATGAAATTTCGGATTAAAACTCAGATCATATCTAATTTATTTTTTTCCATTTGCGCAGTGTGACACCAGAGGGGAATTTAAAACAAAGATATGGTAAATCAGCTCTTAGGTGTAAAAGTAAAATAGCCAGACAGTTCGCTCTGCTTAAATATCTAAACCTTTGCTACAATGCAATTCTACATTGTTTTATCTTACAAACAACCAATTACAAATTAAATAATTGGTAATTAAAAATCACTAATTACTTATATGTAATTGGCAAACACTAATTACCAATGATATGCAATTTGAAATAATTAATTACAAATTACATATATTTGATAATAATTACATATACTTAATTGGTAATTCCAAATTACAAATAATCAATTACAGATACTAATTAGCAATTATATGTATTAGGGATTGACAATTACATATAAAAAGTAATGGTAATTCAAAATTATAAACAACCAATTACAAATTACATATAATTGGCAATTAGGAATTGTCAATTACATATAATAATTTAAAGAAAATTCCCAATTATAATTAACCAATTACAAATTACATATAATTTGCAATTACGAATTGTCAATTACATATAATAAGTAATTAATGGTTGCCAATTATATCTCTATCAATTATATACAATTTGGAATAATTAATTACAAATTACATATATTTGATAATAATTACATATACTTCGTTGGTAATTCCAAATAATAAACAACCAATTACAGATAATAATTAGCATTTATATGTATTAGGGATTGACAATTACATATAAAAAGTGATAGTAATTCAAAATTATAAACAACCAATTACAAATTACATATAATTGGCAATTAGGAATTGTCAATTACATATAATAATTTCATGAAAATTCGAAATTATAAACAACCAATTACGAATTACATATAATTGGCAATTACGAATTGTCAATTACATATAATAAGTAATTAATGATTGCCAATTATATGTAGTTTGTAATTGGTAATTCCAAATTATGTAATTTATAATTGGTAATTCCATATTACAAATAACCAATTACAGATAATAATTAGCAATTATATGTATTAGGGATAGACATATAATTAGTAATTAGTGATTGTCAATTACATATAATAATAGTTCCATGAAAATTCCAAATTACAAACAATCAATTACAAATTACATATACATAATTGGCAATTAGGAATTGTCAATTGCATGTAATAAATAATTAATATTTGAAAATTATATGTCATTCTTAATTGGTAATACCAAATTACAAACAACCAATTAGAAATTACATGTAATGGATAATTAGTGATTGCCAATACCAATTACATATAATTGGTTGTTTTTCATTAACTTAATTACAAACTGTAATTGCTAACACGCAAGTGTAATTAAATTTATCTTAATCAGAGCAACTTACATTAAATTTGGCTCCAATTACTAAGTGTTGTTATTGACTTGATTTTTTTTTTTTTTTCAATTATTTCAATAATAGCGCTATATTTGAAGAATTTTGTTCAATATTCATGTTTTAATTTGACAGACAGAGTCGCACAGACAATAACACATACAGATATTGAATGAAAACTGACTTAAGCTAATGATGAATGCTTTATGGCATTTAATGTTGTTAAACCTAATGAAGAGAAATCAATTAAATAATTGTGTTACGTTAAATGAAATTAACATCATTGGAAAGTAGCAAGTGTTTCTGTTTCAGTATTTATTTAAAATCCAAGGATCAATTGCTTGTAAGGTATCCTAAAACATGGAATGTTTTTTTTTATCATAATAATAGTCTACGTACTACGTCTCCTCTCCAAGTAAAGTTGCCAAACTTCAAGTTAAAATTGCACATAGACTGTTGGGTGAATGGATGGATGGGCATTTTCCATAATTCATTTCTAACTGTATTGTTAACGTTTTATGCATAGACATAATACAATATATCACAATTATTATCGTTAGGTCGGTTAGGTGTATGATACAGAAATAACATTTTTTTTATTTATTTTTTTTTATTTTTTATTTCATGAAGAACTCATAAGTGAATGACTGACTCTGAATAGATAAGTAGTCTGAATGAAAAAATAAATTTGTTTATTAAATGTTGGTTTGTTTGTTATACGAAAAGAAAAATTATTTTTCACTTGATATCAAATTAATCGATAATTATGTTTACATTTTTTTTTAATTATTTTCTGTCGAGTTCACATGCGTTTAAAATAAAATATTCATTTTTCTTTAACAAACAACTCAGAAGTACTAATCTTATTTTCTTATTTTTGTCATCAAAACAATTTTTAGTACAAAAAATAAAAATAAATAAATTAACGAGACATAATTATTTGAAAAAATAAATATTTATATATAAAGATATTTTAATCGATAATACTTATGGGCAATATACGCTTGATTCCGGCATATCAAAAATGTCCGTCAAGCATTAAATGTTGATTTAGGGGATAAACATATGAGTTCAGTATGTTTGCTGCTGATAACAGTGATGAAACTAATTATAAGTACAAAAAATATTAATTAAACAGAAAAGTCTAAGTTGGCTTTAACCCAACTACTCATGGTGTGGAACATATAAACACCTTCAGGATAATTAAAAGGGCAGTTCGAAATTTTCCTAGCCTAGCAATGAAAAACAAGGGTTAGATTATTAAAATTATTTTATTTTTAAATATAATCTTCTAAAACTTCAATACACTTAGTCCATCATTTTTCTAGCATTTCTATCCGTTGATTAAAATAATTTTTCTGAAGCTGCTCAAAATTGTCGTTTACAACTGCCAGTGCAGTGCATCTTCATTCGAGGTAAAATGTTTGCTAGTAAGGAATTTTTTTTAAATTTCGGAACAGATAGAAGTTAGAGGGAGCTAAATCCGGAGCATAAGGTGGGTGGATGCAAGCAATTCGTTGAATTTTTTTCATGGTTAAAACTCTCTTGTGGGATGGTGCGTTGTCTTGAACCAAATCGTCTTTCTCGAATTTTCAAATTCAATTGATCCAAATGGTTGCAATAATATTCCGAATTTATTGTTTTACCTTTTCGAAGATAGTAATCCCAGAAAACCGGTGCCATAACCTAACCAGCCGATTGAACTGTTTTTGCCTTCTTTTGTGAACTTCCACCAGCTTTAATCCATTGTTTGGATTGTTCTTTTGTCTCTGGTGTATGTTGATGGATCCACGTTTCATCAACAGTCACAAAACGACGCTTAAAATCCATTTTATTTCGCTTAAGTCGATCCAAACAACCTTGAGAAATTTTCATTCGAATACGTTTTTGGTCAACTGTTAACAAATGCGCCACCCTTCTTGCAGAAAGCTATTTCATTTGTAATTCTTGATGCAAAATAAAATTCACTCGATTATTTGAGATGCCTATGGCATTACCTATTTCCCGTACTTTAACTCGTCGATCGTCTAACAGCATGCACTTTAGCCATGATTTCGGGCGTTGTTGCAGTTTTTGGACGTCCACTTCGTGGTTTATCTTCAATGTATGTACAACCACGTTTAAGTTGAGCTACCCAATGCTTTACTGTTGGATATGAAAAATCACTTTCACCTGACACATTCACCATTATGACTATGAATTTCTTGTCTCGATAAACTTTTCTTATGTAAATATTTAGTTACACTACGAATTTTTTTGAACACTCGTTGCTATACGAATGAGTTGACAGATCTAAACGAAATCTAACATGTGTTCATATGACGTATGGAAGTTTCCATTATGCAAAGCTTTTTGATGTTTATACCGCCACTGCTATATCAGGCTAAGAACTTTTCGTACTGCCTTCGTATACAGCCAATCAATAGAGTTGAGAACGCCTTTTTATCTTATATTTATAGATTTTCAAAAGGCATACGACATCATATTTCAATGTGTTACCAGTAAGACGGACAGAACTCTTCGGCCTTATCAGCTTAGGCGATACTCCCCTCCTCCGTTGTGCATCCCAGATACAGCTTCAGTTTATGCTATCAAATGCTGTACTGTAGTCTACAAATACGAGTTGTAATGCTGTTTTCCACTCAACAGACTGCTCAATGATGATTCTCAATGTGTTTATGTGGTCAACACAAAATCGGTTGGGACGAAAACTAGGTTGCAGTCTTCGCATGGTCGTCTTTAGTTTATCGCTTATACGGTTAAGCAGAATTCTATTAATTGTCTTTGATGGAATTGGCAACAACATGATGAATCAGTAATTTTTTTTTTTCTGAAATGTTACCAAAATTTCCTCCAACCATTCTTTGAGCAATTCTTCGATATCCCATATTTTCGAGAACAGCGGGAATAATAGATGAGCGGTGGTTTTTGGACAGGCCTTTAACATCTCGGCCGATATATTGTCACCTCCTGGAGATCTGTTTTTCTTTATTTCCCCTATAACTGTCGTAGTTTCTTCTATTTTCGGTGGTTGTGAAATTAGCGTTGTGTTCTGCCTGGTCAACCTAACATTGGTTGTGATGAAAGGTGACCGATGTGGTAAATTGGGGTTATTTAAACCCCGTCTATATCAGTAATAATATTGTGCTGCTCATCGTTAAGTGGCCGAGATGGGTGATATATTCTTCCAGCAATTTATCTAGTAATGTCGTACAAAAGGCTAAAACAATTTATAATTCCCGTTCAAAATTTGATGCAAAGGGAACAATTTCACATGAAATTTTTTTTACGCTAAGGGCGAGTGTTACTCAATCGATGCGAAATATAGAATACATCTCTAAGAGCCATAGATATTTCTGTAAAGTTATATTAGGAGAATTTCCCGAATCCATTGGCCCAACATGATCTATCTTGAACTAATATCAATATATAACGAAATTAAAAGCAAAAAAAAGTGACGTTGGATAGATCATGACTTAACCTGAGGGAAATATTACTAAAAAAAATCACTTGAAGGGAAACCACAGAGTAGCCGACATAAAGACATACTTATTTAAATGAGGAGACAACAAATCCAAGACGAACTAAGGAAGGCATGGAATGAAATAAAATTCTTAGCATTAAGAAGTGATTGGAAAACATCTGTTGTGGTCTTATGTTCTATGTTTAGTGCGTGACAGGACTGCAGTAATTTTAAGAAATTTTCTAATTAAAAAATGTAAGCATTAAACACATAACCGACAGCAAGCAGCAAGCTGTTGTTGGCTGCATTTGCTGCTATAATATCGGCTTTATAAATATTTTGAAAGCAGCAGCAGCAATAAAATTAGGTTTCATTGTCATCTGCTTTATTTGTCATAAAAATATTTGTTATATTTTTCAGTGGTGACACACAGGCTTTTCGAATCCACCAAAATAAAATCCACCAAAACTATAAAAATTAATGGAATTATGAGCTTAAGACTTTTTAATGACTAACATAAATGTTGTTTGATACAATATTTAAATTTTATACTGTTGTTTTCTGATAAATAAAAAAAAAAACTATTTTTACGTTTTTTTTCTTAAAATATTATATTGTATTGGTATCACTAATTTTTGTTTTGCCGCCTAAAAAAATAGAAATTATTTTATGTTTAGCAGCAGCAGCAAAAGTTGTTTTCTAGGCTTTTGCTGTGTTGCCTTTAAAAAAATCGTTTTCATATGAACGTATGTATGTAATCTAATTTTGTCATTTTGCTGTCTGCTGCTTGCTGTCGGTTATGTGTTTAATGCTTTATTTGTTACTCTAAAGCACTTTTGCCTAAAATTTGTATTATTTATTTTAAAAGAAAAGAAAATATAATCTTAACCATTTAAACAGACATTTGGTCGGTTTCAATCTACACAAAAGCCAAACTCTTAACTTTTTTGTCACATTTGATAGCAAAAATGAAAAAAATAAAAGCAAAAATAAAACGTATCTGGTAAATGTTGGGTGGTGATATCATTACAAACTCTTAAGAGTTACGTTACTAAGATACTTATGTGTGTATGTAAACAGCCTGTAATGGAATCTGTTGACGTCTGGCATTGAAATTTTCTTTTAAGGCGACAAAAAAAAATAAAAGGTTCCTATTTTTTTGTTTTAATGTCTGGAAGAAGTGACTTGAAGACCTTTATTAAAGACCTTTAAACAATTTAAATGTTCCATTATTTGAGTTGATTTTATTACAAAGTATTTATTAAAGTATTCCGTTTAATAGCCAACTTTTAAAAACAAAAATATCCTTTTTAAGTCAGACAGTTTATTTTTCTTTCTCTTACATTTTTTAATTACATTAATAAGCTTAAAATCTGCTATGGTATGGTATTTAAGACCTTTGTCTACCAATCAAGAGGTCATTGATTCAATTCCAGGCCAGACCATCTAACAATTTGCAACAGCGATATCATTTCATAACATTGTTAGCGATTGGTTTCCAATCTATGAAAACTTCTCTAACTAATGTATTTGCCGTTAGTAGCCGGCGTTAAACTGTAGGTCCCTATCTATGAATCTTAGGATAGAATCGAGTGCAGCTCATTGATTGAGTAAAGTTCATCTTTTTTCATATGGGATATCACGGGAATTATGTATGTGTTCGGCGCCGGATAAGATAAATGTAATACAATTTAGCAATTTGCCATTTAATGGTAAAATAAATAAATAAATAAATAAAAATATAAAAAACACAGTAATTTCTTAGAAAGGCAATAATACATTTTTGGATTTAAATTAAAGAGGTGTAGCGTATAGCCGACCTAAATACATAGTATATTACAATGCAAGGTGTCATTATAGTCTAGCTTGACCCACAATAACTTTCTTTTATTTAACTTTTTAGTTGTGCTCTCTACTTTGCATAAACTGTCATTTGTTTCGGAATAAATTTTAATTAAAAACTTCTCTCTAACAACACATACTCGTATTGCTCTGACTCTGACTTAATGGCCTTGAGAGAGAGAAAGGTTTAGAATAAATAAGATAAGAGTAGTGGGACGATAGGAAAAATGTTTACTTTCATTTTTAGGCCCACATAGAATATTAATACTACAGCACTTTTAACGTCAGAATTAATAATAAAAAAATAAATAGCGACTGTCAATACCTCTGGAGAATTTACTAAGAGTGGCATCCAATCCGCAATTGAGAGTTGTATGTCTGGATGTAGAAATCCCTTTTTGCTTGTCATTGCAGCATTACCTGCAATGCATTATCATTATCATCATTCTGAACAGGCACTATTGCTGGACACTATAGTTTGTTGAGCAAATCTGCTGCCTTCCTAATAAACACCAGCGGATCTGAAAGCATAATGATGGATAAATGGATAACATTTTCATTTAAGCTTAACATTCACACAATATGAGTTCTGCTGTTTCTGATGCCTTTGAAGCAAGGTCTACAAACATGCACATCTGTGATCGCCATCCTTTTCAGATGAGCCCTCAGTTTACAATGGCCGGCAAGAAATTCCGGTCTCTCGTACTTGAGAGCGACGCCCAAATTGCGGACTGATCGTCGCCCTAGAGTGGCGAAATTCTTTTTGAGCATTTCAGTGTTCCAAGCATCTGGCAATTTCTCAATACTTAAGTAGATTGAGGATGGTAGTAAGTGGTGCTGTACAGCAAGATTCCGAACCGATATAGGGTAATGCATTGTCAAGATAATAAACTCTTCTATCAATTTAAAGCTAAACCTTAGCCGCCATTTAAACGAAGGAACCACTAAACAAAGATCCCAGATTAGAATTAACTTTCTGGTCAAACATCGAAAGTATTTTCGTTTCGAGCACCAGACTTCCAAGGAAAAGGCAGACAATAACTTTTCAGGTGGCTTAAGCCAAATATACAGTGTTGGAACAAATAATAGGGACACTTTCTTTTCTTCCAATAATATGTTATAAAATGTAATGTTTTGTGGTTTCATTGATGCAAAATTGTTCAGACCATGAAAAGTATGGTATTTAATGCAATCCAATGAAAGAAAAGTGCAGAGACTAAAGGAAGACAATGTGGAATCACTGTCGTTTGGATAAACTTTCAATTCGTATTTCAAAAATTAGTCCTTTCAAGTCATCATATAGCCTGAAAAATGAACTTATTGCTGCTGTTTCAAGTCGCCAATAAGAAAAAAAAATCTTGTAGGGGCTAGACTTATGGATAAAAGTCCTTGAAATATATCTTTGCTTAGCAAACGAAAGTAATATCTGCCTGCACCGTAATAGTTAAAACAACTTGCTATGATATGACGAAACGAAATTAATTTGTTTGGGTCAGATGCAAAATCGTATGTACGAACATATTTTAGTTACAATTTATACTTTATTTACGTTTAATAAATAAAAATTTACGAAACTGTTAAACTGCGTCCCTATTACTTGTTTCACCACTGTAAATAACAGTCTTTCCGAATCACAATAGTCCGCCGTTGAAATAAATATTTAGTTAATATTCTAACTTGCTTTCAAATGTTGAAAGTTGTTTTATGAAAAATTAATTTCTTTTTTAAGCTTTTGTTTGCAATTTATCGCTTTTAGCCCACTGTATGACTGGCTGACACTTGATAGATGTTGTTAATCAAGGGCAGTTTTAAAAAGAAATTGATGTAATTGATGATACAAATTAAAAATGATGTTGGAAAATGTTGGCAAAAGAAAAAAAAGTCAAGAAAACAAAGTTGTAACACACTGGCAGACTGACAGTTATCGATTGTGTAGGGGAAGTAAAATCAAGCGAAAGTCAAGACATACAATAAAAAGAGGAAATCTATCTTCGAAAAGTTTAATTAAACTTTATTTATTTTATTTTATTTTATTTTTTTCAAAAATGCTATAAATTTAAAATAGTGAAGAATATGACTCTTTTGTTAACAATTATAAAAGAATAACAATTAATAGTGTCTTAATAATAATTATCTATTTATTTATCTATTTATTTAATTATTAACAAATAATTACAAATTAAAGGTTAATATTTGATGAGCAATGACAACATAGGCCTACAGCTCAGAGTAGTATGATAATATAAAAGTACAATAATATGAAAAGTATAATAATATAATTTCATTCAAATGGCTGCCTCGGCTGGCCATGCAGTAGCCTACACGATCGGTCCAATTTTTAAGCACATTATCGATTGTGTGCAGCTGTATTTCACCAATGGCTTTACGAATATTGTCCTTTAAAGCGTCGATTGTCTCTGGCTTGTTGGCGTAACACTTATATTTGACGGTACCCCACAAATAATAGTCCAACGGTGTCAAATCGCAGCTCCGAGGTGGCCAAACGACATCAGCTCTGCGGCTGATAATGCGGTCTTCAAAAACAGGGGTGTAGCTTCGGCTGTGTGGCACGTAGCGCCGTCCTAATATCCTCCTCTTCAATTTTTGTGAACAAAAATTCGTTCAACATGGCCCGATAACGATCGCCATTGATTGTAACGGCAATTCCTTGCTCATTTTCGAAGAAAAATGGCCCAATTATGCCTGTGGATTAAAATACGCACCAAACACCGATTCGTCTTGGGTGTATCGGCTTTTTAATGTATGCGTGCGGGTTTTCTGTGCCCCAAAAGCGACAATTTTGCTTGTTTACATACCCGCCAAGATCAAAAAGAGCTTCATCTGAAAAGATGATTTTTTTTTTTTTTTGGCAAAATCGGCATCTTCTATAATTCAATCGATCAAAGTAATGTCGCAGTATTTCCCAGCGTTGTTCAAGCGTATACACAACCATATTCGTTCAGCGGAAGGATAAAACTAATTATCTGTCAAATCAGACATGAGCTAAGTGTTACCATTCACGAAATAAGCACTAGTTGAAAAAAAAAACGTTAGATGGCGGATCCGATATAAATAAGTAACAGGTAATTTATCCTAGACAGAATGATTGCCTTAACTACATATAATAAAGATCTCTGATTACAGTTAAGCCTAAAACTCGACAGACATTTTACAGTACTGAGCCTCTGAGAAAGAGAGGAAAATTAAATAGATGTATGATCCTTCCAATTATATCTTTTGTTGGTATAAAGGCCAAGAATTCTCAAGATACTAGCCTCAGTTAAATCAATATCCCCTGCACCTACAGAGCATCGGCAATCAATTTTTGTACAGATATTTGCTTTTAGTGCGGGATAATGACGCCCCAGAGTACTGGCACCAGTGGTTAAGCATGTTAAAGAGTTCATCCAAGTTGAGAACATCATTTTTTCTCTTTGACCTAATCATTATGTTGAAGTCATCTGCATAAGCGGAAAGACAAGGATCCTTATTAACAGTAGTTAGTGAATTAAGTTTGTTGTAAGCAGTAAGAAATAAAATTACTGATATTGGAGATCCCTGGGGTATACCATTGTGTATCGGTAAAGGTGGGTGAGTGAATGCCTATCTTATCGAAAGCTTGTAGGAAATCAAGAGATATTATAGTAACATGTTTTCGCAATCTGGTAGTCTATATAAAGTAGACTATGAATTGTCGATTTTTCCCTCTTGAAGCCAAATTGATGATTATTATTAAGAAGCTTGCATGACGCTACAAACCACCATAACCGATTGGCCACTATTCGTTCGAGAACTTTAGACATACAGGGATTGATTGGACGATAAGATGCAAGTGATGAGGAGGATTATTGCCAGATATTAAAGTGATTTAATATTCTTTTCTTCATGTTCAAAGGAAGCATCTTTAGCATTGGATAAGAAATCCTGTCCAAATTCGTAGTTTTGCCCTTAAGTTTACTAAGAGCTGACTCAAGTTCAAAAAAAGTTATATCTTCATCCAACCTCGCTGCAATACCGCAGGGCACAGTTGTCGCTGGCCCATTCTTGTACAAACAGAAGTTAGCATTAATTATTAATTCAGAGTTTCTCTTTAAAATAATCATTTAATTTTGCTTAACCTTTGTCTCTCCTTAACTCTCTCTCTTAGTAACTAATCAATGGGTTTTATCATTTCTGTTGCTACCAAATGGTTGTTTAATTTTTCCTCTGATAAAATTTACTTCATTTCGGCAAATTTTTATGATTTTATAAATCCCTCAATACACACACACGCACACAAGAAAAAAGAAAATTGTAAAAATGATTACAATCATCATAAAATTGATATCGATAACGTTAATAATGAATGATAACAATTTTTTTTACAAAATATGTGACTCTCACTCATTCTATAGAATGTCTTTTTAAGAGCCTATTAAATGATTATGGCGGCGGCGGCCGCGCTATTTGATAATTTAAATAATATTGATAAGCATCTTCACTCTTATCATTGCCATAACCAATCTAAAAGACAAAATTTAATGCAATTTATGTGAACAACAGAATATTCTAAAGAAAATCGTTTAAAATTCAAACTGATGAACGTATTGATAATTGACATGTAAATTAAAGTACAAAAGAAATTTGCCAAAAAAATTTAAAGAGAATTTCAAGCTTTGTTACGATCAAACCGTAATCTTATATATAAAAATGAATGCGTATGTATGTTTGTTTTTTGTGTGTGTCTTATAGACAGCCAAACGGCTGAACCGATTATCTTGAAATATTTTACGGTATCTCTTTGTATGTCTGGAAGAACTTATAGGCTATAAAAATGTCAAAAATTCCAACGGGACGGTACCATGCCCAAAGTGTATATTTATTTGTCTATATTTTCAAAATGGTAGCAAAAAGATTCTCATAGTCGAGGCAAAAAGTGGGCGAGATTAGACAAGTGAGCGTGGTACACCCATATAAACCAAATATTAATTTCATTATATCTTGGGAACGGTTAAAGCTAAAGTTTTAGTATTTGATTTGAATGATTTCATAGTCAATATAAATCATCAGTCAAAAAGTGGGCGTGGTTCCTCCCTTACAAACTTAGTAACCAGTGAGTAACTGGGCGAGATTGGTTAAATTGGCTTGGGAAATTTCATTCATACTAAATATGAAATTTTTCAAACCACCTTAATCAAAAAGTTCCCGGAATAATCCGATTTGGTTCAAGTTGGTACATCTGTTGTTGATATTCCCGCTAAATCTTAGCATCATTGCTTGACATTTGCAAAAGCTACGTAGCCAAGAGTACATCTATCTCTATGTGTGTTGGGGATTTTTTACAATTCTAGAAATGGATTTAAATTTGCAACAAAGAACTTGTAATAAATTTTGCGTAAAAAACAGATTTAATGATGCACGAACGTTGGAAATGTTGGAGAAGTGTTACGGCAACGATTCTCTAAAGAAAACGGTCGTTTACCAGTGGCATGAGCGGTTCAAAAGTGGTCATGAGTCAATCGAAAATGTTAACGCGATCGGCATCGAAAACCGACGAAAACATTGATGAAGAAATGTTAGTCAATAACCGCAAACTAACCATCAGAGAGATAGCAGAGGACTTGAACTTTGCCTATGGATCTGTGCGAGACATTTTGGTTAATGATTTGGATTTCCGTTGTGTGGCAGCAAAGTTGGTGCCAAAAAGCCTCAATTTCATGCAAAAAAGAGTCCGTGTTGAGGTCGCAAAAGACATGATTTGCGATGCGACATTCATCAAAAAGATCATTACTGGAGACGTAACGTGGGTTTATGAGTACGACACGCAATCCAGACATCAGGCAAGTGAATGGTATTGAGCAAATGAGCCGAAAACCAACAAAAAATTAGGTCGTTTTCAGTCAAAAAAGAATGCACATTTTTGTCAGAAGGCCAGACAGCAAACCAAGAGTATTACTTGAGCGTGAAGCAATTCGCCGAAAGAGACCAGAGTTGTGGGCAGATTTTGCACCATGTGAACGCACCGTCGCACAGTGCCAACATTATTCGAAATTTTTTTACGAAAAATGCAACAAATACGATACGAAATTTGTGATATTTCACAAAAAAAGTTTTTGATTTTTTTTTTTTTTTTTTTTTTTGGATACTGCCATTATTGCCTTTTCGAAAAATTGGAATAAAATTGATTTTGGAATAGAATACTTTAGTGACATATCTTTGTGTGAAATTCTGCTACGATAATTATGTAAAATTCTGATTTTTAGTTCAGAATTATATTTGTTCCCGGCCATTTTTCCAAAAATTCGATGTACGAGTATCACTTTTAGTAAAAATTTTAAAATGTTTTTTTCCTACTTAGGTAGCTTCAATATCAATCCGCCCTCGTATATGCCATTGAACCAAGTTAGATACGTTTTATAAAATTAAGTAAGCAACTACACATTGGCGATCCTACGCAGCAGCAGGATTAAAAATTGCTTCGGTGTACGGCAAGATTGTGTATTATCTCCTCTGATTGTTAACTGCCTACTCCACGTAATAATGACTGAAACAACATCCCACAGAAGAGAAATTATCCGGGGTCTTCAAGTCAGACTAGAGTACTTCGATTGCGCATACCTTTACAGATATGCAAACTAAATGGACGGTGGTTCAGGAAACAGCGTAACGAATCGGCTTTTAGTGAAATATCGGCAAAACGCAAATGCAAAGAAGCCAATCGTTTGAAAAAGTACCACGTTTCTGCTATCTGGGTATATATATACTGTACAATAGTGGCGGTTGCAGTGCTGATACTCCAAGAACTCATTGTATATGTCAAGACGAACGAAGCTGAAAATGTTCAACGAAAATGTGAAATCCACTTTGTTGTATACATGCGAGATCTTGAATACATAAACACACGGATTGTAGGCCATACAAGTATTCGTAAACAACTGTATAAGAAACATCCTTTGCACATACTGGCCAAGAAAAATTTCAAATTGGCAGCTTTAGTCGAAAATCTAATTAAATACTAATCACACATAAAAGCCAAAAACGTAAGTGGAGTTTGCGTAAACAAACGATAACGCATAGCAGGCCATAGATTGGAAACCATAAGGCAGTCGAATACGAGGATGGATGACTATCACAAACGTGCTGACAATAGTCAGAAATAGAATTGTACCGGCTACAGCTATGGTAAAATGAATTAGCACATCTCTCATCTGATCCAATCGAGTGTAGTGGATTAATCTTTTTGCGGCCCTATGCTCTTCACGAGCATTCATTCATACTTTCACATTTCTTTTGTTTGTTGTGCGACTTACACAGCCCTTAGACAAAAATTTCACCTTGACGTTTGTCTTAATACATTGTAATATTAAACTGATATTAAGTATCACACAGTCTGCAAATTTCGTAATTGTTTTAATTAAATTTACTTTTTAAAAGCTTTAAAAAAAGTTTTTTTAAACTTTATAGACACACCATCATAAGGGAATAAAAACGTGTCAATGAAACTGGCGATTTGAATTTTTTTTTTAATAAATTTTAAGAAGAGATGCATTATTTAAAAGCATTATTTAAAAAAGTTTATTAACTTTTCATAAAGACGGTATTAGATGTTAAAAGGAGTACATTACGAAACACACGTAAATTTATAATGATGACAGTCAATTTTGTAGAGATCTGTAACGTCATTCATATATTCTTTTTGTTTATAAAGAAAAATTTTGAATTCTGTGTTATTGCACTACGAAAACAAAAAAATTTTTTAATGGTCCTTCGAGCGTGATTTTGGTAGACGCATAAGCGCATATGCAATAGTAAGCAAACTCAAGTTGTTTAATATTTTTGAGACACTTAAGCAGCAATTAGACTTTCTACTAAACTTTTAAGCAATATGAGATATAATATTGGTTATTCATAGAAATCAACCCAGCGATGAAACAGTAAATTAAAAAAAAAAAACTTATACATGGTGGCCGCCAGGAAGGTATACTACTTTGTTTGTTTATAATTTTTGATTATATGAAAGAGAATGGATCCTCCTGTTTTATTTAATGTCGGCAATTGTGTATGGTATACAATATCCGATAAATGCCCGTCTCTGTTAGCCTCACAAATGCGAGCACATTTTTCATTACATTCTCATACGTTTCACGCGGCATTTCATTAATTTCATCACGAATATTTTGTTTGAGTTGCTCCAGCGTTTGTGGTTTGTTTGCTTAAACCTTGCTTTTTAGATATCCTCACAAAAAGAAGTCCGGAGCAGTCACATCGGGCGACCGTGGAGGGCAATCAACACCACCATTCCTTGAAATAATTTGTTGTGGAAAGAGGTCTCGCAGTAATTCCATTATAATCCTGGCTGTATGCGATGTGGCACCGTGTTCTTGAAACCATATGTTAGTCAAGCCCAAAGCATGCAGTTGTGGCGTTAAAAAGTTTTGAATCATATCACGATATCGCTCCCGTTTTCAGTTTCAAAGAAGTAAGGCGCAATGATTCTTCCTGACCAGATTGCACACCAGACTGTCACTTTTAATGGATGCAAAGGTGACTGATGAATAATATGAGGGTTTTCCATTGCCCAGAACCGATTATTCTGTTTATTCACATAACCATTCAAATGAAAATGTGTCTCGTCACTCATTATGACTTTTTCATGAAAATCGATGATTGATTTTGATAAAATGTGTTAACGATTAAAACACTTTGGTTCACTGAATATTTTTCCATAATAAATTTGCCACGTCTCTACTTCACGATTGCCAAATATGAACTATCAAGACTAATGTTTACCAAAATGGCGGTAAAACAAAGTAGTATACTTTCCCGGCGGACACCCTGTATAATATGTGTATAAAATAATTGTTTTAATTAAATAACTCAAAACCCCATATATACTCAAAATTTATTTTATTTTATTTTTTCCTGTTTTCTTTGTTTCAAATACCAAAATATTTAATTAAAAAACGCAAAAAATTATTTCCCCACAACAATGTTCTCTATTCTATGCGCCAAACAAATGCTGCTGATGCTGCTGCTACTACTACATATTTAAAACCATTGCAAATAAAATACTTTCAAAATTCTCTGGTATACAAAAGAGCTAAAAGATGAACTATCACGTTCACATGTTAAACGGTGCATCTAAAGAATGCAATTGCATTTCTTAACAATTCTTATGCCGCAGAATTTAACTGTGGTTAATGCAAATGCAAAGCCAAATGCACACGCACGTGTTAAACACTACAATGCATTGCTAACATTTCAATTAAATCATTAGACGTTTTACGGTAGAAACTGAAATATTAGACGAACATGTGAGATGACAGTTTGTCACCTAAGAAAACCGCATACAAACCGAACACTGCTACAAAACTGACTTGATTTGGAATTTAAGCTTTACAAGTAATGCTTTGCTAGCTTATAAATGTCATGACAGATTTGAGTTGATGACAAAGGTAGTTATCTAAAAAGAAGCAGAGATGGTTATAATGAATTCAAATATTTTATGTAATTTATTTTGTCACACATGTTTTTCAATTGTTTTCAACTTTTTTTTCTTTTTAAAAATATTTCATAGCTTTTTTACTATAATTTATTAAAAATTTTCTTTTTCTTTCTCTCTTTGCAGGTATGTTTTGGTTTTTTATTAAACTTGTTTTTACTAAAACTTGGGTAAGTTGTTAGTTCTAAATATTTTAGAAGAATTAATAAATATGACACAGTATTGAGTGAGTACAGCATTCATAAACTGAACCCAAAGCCAATTAAGCGGTCTCTTTTGAAATAACAGATGGTCTGAGTTTTTTTGTTGTTGTTCAAAATTAACTTCATTCATCAACATAATCTCCATCTAGAGCGATGCAATCTTTCCAGCGCCGCTTTAACATTTTTATACCACTTTTGTGGAACGATTTATCTTTTGTCTCAAAATTGGCCTGAGTTGCAGCGGTAACCTCTTCATTCGTGCGAAATTTCTTACCGGCCAGCATTTTTTTTTTTTTTGAGTTCTACTTCTACGGTTGATGTAGGAGCAATTCGAAGTTCAATTCGTATAGTTTTGCCATTGTTTTGATTGACTTGTGATATGGTACGTTGTCTTGATGAAACAAGATTTTTTTTTTTTGCAATATGCGGTCACAACGCTCCAATATAGCTTTATATCATTCCGTATTGATGGTATTTCCCCTTCTTAAGATATTCGATGAATATTACAACACATAAATCCCAAAATAACAAGGCCATAAACTTTCTGGCCGATTACTGTGTTTTCGGGCGCTTTAGACGAGGTCCACCAGTTGCTGTCCACTCAGATGACGATCGTTTTGATTCCGGGATAAAGTGTTGAATCCATGTTTCATTCAGTGTCACATATCGGCGCAAAAATTCCGGTTTGTTACGTTAAAATATGGCCAAATACTGCTCAGAATCATCAACACATTCTTGTTTGTGATGAGTGAACAAAACCGACAACCACTTTCAACAGAGCTTTCTTATAGTGAAATGCTTATGCAATATAAAGCTACATGTGCTTTTGATATCTTTTCGATGTCAGCTAACTTACGCAACTTTTTAATGTTTTCTGGTGTTACCGCCTCATTTAGACGCCCACTGCGTTTTGAATCATCAGTGTCTTTACGACAGATTTAGGCAAAGAGCTGCTCTTCTCTTTTATTTTCACACGTACGTACATACGCATAGGCAAAAAATAAGCAAAAAAAAAAACAAAGAGAAAACAAGTGCAAAAATACAGTGCAAAGGGGCGTGAGTGGGATATTCTCAAATTGCTATCACAATTGTAAAATGCATTAATATTAGTTTGCCTTACGCTACTCTACGACCACGTTGTTGTTTCTGATGGAGCGGAGTCCACATAACAGTTTTCAAGCTATTGCTTCGCTTGAACGGTATTTTTGCCCATCAAGAAGCAGTGTAATATTAAAACACGAAATTGTTTTTGATCCTTTGCTCTTAAAATAACAAAAGTAGCGTCACTCTTAGCCCAATAACTCACAAACTAATTAATAGAATATCATGAAATTTTAACAGCTGTCTATTGAAGGTTAGCACTAACTGAAAAAGGGATTAATGCAATAAAACTAGCGCCATCTGTGTGTTAGGCCCGGGACTCTTCTTTTTTAAAATCACCTGATCTCGAATGTCTTTGAAATAAGTAAATATTCCATGAAGTTCAAAACAGTCACTTACTTTTGAACAAACGTCATATAAGTGTTGCCTTTTTTTGGTTTGAGGTTTTTTTGAAATCAATTGCACTTTAGGCTTTAAAAAAAATATTTCCTCTGTTTTTTTTTTCAATTATATAACAGTTGTATCACCCACTGTATATGTGTCGCCATAGAACTTTACACACTGGGTGTCTTCATACGATACATGTCGACTCTGATTACATTTACACATCGCAAGTCATGCACATCATGCATATTTATGTACATCTTTGTACGTACGTCGTCATCATAATAGTCATCGTGATTATCATTATTTTCTTTAATTTTCCAATCACAGCAAGTGAACAGTGAAAATAATAGTAGCAACAGTCACATGTTAATTTAATACATTCAAAAAAAATGACGAAAAATTTTGTTGTCATGTCACATCACTTAAAAAGTGAAATGCTGAGTTTAAAATCTCTCCTCATTTCAAGTACCCCATGAAATTTAAAACGTGGATGACAGATTACAATGACAGTTAAAGATGAGAAGAAATTTGGTGGTTAAGCAGCAGTTTTAACACAACAACAGTAGTTCAGCAGTGTTTAAATCAAATGCATTTTTATTTGAATATTTTGTTGTCGTTGTTGTTGTTGTTGTTGTTATATGTCAAGCATATATGTAAATGTGTAAAACTACAGTTAAACGATGCATATAAATGTTCTGGTTTTAAATGAATATTTAAATGGGGTATTTTTGTGGACACATATTATATAAATACAGTTATAAACAAAAGTAAACGTCCAAAGTAACGTAGCACGTCAAAATTTAATTTTTATTGCTTTATTTCAACAAAAAAAGATTTAAATTTTAATTTAATTTGTTTATATCATTCAAACTGCGAGAGTTACATGCTGTGTTCAATGTATTTTCTATAGGGTTGTTACAGTTTTCGGCGGTGTCTGTGACGTTGCTAATTTTCTCGAAATGTTCCCTCCATCTTTGCATCTGTGCTTCACTATTCGATATTAATGTGCCACTACGATTAGTAACTCTTGGCTTCCTGCTACACTTTCTATTTGTGAGATAGTCTATCATCTGGTGTAGTTTCCTCATGTTATTCTGTCCGCGTATTGTCATGTCCAAGGCACTCCTGGTCGTGTTATCATAAAGTTGCTGTATTCGGAGAAGTTTTCGTCTTGTGTCTGCAAATGGTTTTTCTTCGACATTTCAGTTTGAGCTTGATTTCACCTGTGATAAGGTATAGGTCACTGCCGATGTCAGCGTTTCTTTTATTCCTGACATCCGTCTTCTCCGTCTTTTACTCGCACATATGGGATCAATCTGAGTGCGTGAGCTGCCGCTAGGCGATGTCCATATGTACTTATGAATCTCCTTATGCAGCACCACTCTTTATCCTCCAGTTTATAATATTCAATTGCAGGCCAAAAAAAAGTCGGTTATCATATGGCCATAGCATTCTGAATTGGCAGTGGACGTTCTCTCAGCGTCATTTTCGTTAAAATACGGCCAAATAACCATAATGGCTATTCCACAATTACGTTTTGCTTGCCCCACAAGCAATAATTTTGCATATTCACTTAATCACCAACTGAGAAATGAGCTTCATAGCTGAAGAAATTTAGTTTGAACGTTTGGCCACTTAAAATTAATGGCAAACAGGCGTACAATGGCGTGCTATTTTCCCTGTTTGCGTAATTTTCTTTTATAAACTCTTTCCTTTCGAAGTCAACGTTTGAATATTTTTTTTTAAAGCGTGAGTTAACTTTTGTGTTGTGCTATAGTTTAGTTTTATTCGAGAAAAACTTAATTCTCCATTGTTGTCAATATAACTTTTTATTTGTGCAACTACTTTATTTGAGCGAACAGGAGTGAATGGGCAAATGGTGTGATCACCTCATTAAAGTCTCTGAGTAGACTTTCACTGACAGCTTTAAGTTGAATAGAGCTGTGAGTGGAGGTATATTTGCGAAGTCGGCGAGTATAGGTCACTCTATAAAGTAACCGGACCTTTAAAGCATTTTTCAGACGAAGGTATCGGCTATACGAGCTGCTTTGATGATCATTGGAAAGGGCAACATCTCCAAAAATTATATTAGAATACTTTCGGATAGCCAGGGCTGTAAGAGATCCCAGAGCTCACAAGTTGACCTCAAAATTAGTTATCGACTGGTGCAGATCTCTTAACAAGATGGCTGAGAAGTATAATAATTATATTATACGGATTTCGGTTCACAGTGATATTTCAGGGAACTGAAGGGCTTATGAATTGGCCAGGCATGGCATAACTAGCGAGTTTACGAGCAAATTTTTCATGTTGAGAAACCCCTTTGGGCACCTACAGACTACGTCAACGACGCATATGCAGCTACGGAGATGGGTCAAAGCTGAATCTCAAGCGCACAAGAGATCTGCTTAATCTCCAAAGAAGCACACTTACCGTAGTTATGTCGGTGTCATTACTGGGCATTGTTTAATAGGTACTCAGATCAGGCTGCTAGGATTGAGTCACCTGGCCAATGGTTTCTCAGGAGGAGTAGGAAACAATTCCTCATTGTTAGGCAGAAGAAAGAGGCACCTGACTTTCTACCATGCGATTTGATCGTCCGAAGCTGGATTAACCCATTCGGTTCGGACAGAAAATTTGTTCGAACATCATTTTTTTTTTTATTTATACAGTAACTGCATATAAGCAAAAATTTGAAATTAACTTCAGACGACCAAACTGAGTTGAGTTAAGAACGGCAATATGGTCATAAAATAGTGAAGACCCAAATTAATTTCTTAACGGGATGTTTCTATTTTTTATCTTTTTTTTAATTTCGAGAAAATTATTCATTTTAATAGCATAACTTAAAAAACCCGAAATATAATAAAATTAAAATTCTAACTAAAGAGCTCCAAATGATAAATGATGTCATTGAACTGCTGACTAAGATTAGAAAGAAATTTTTGATATTTTTTTCACACAACGTCACTAAGTTTCTTCAATTATTTTCTGCTTTTTTCACGCCACTAGAGTATTAAAGTTTTGGTCTCTTTGACATTTTATTTTCATTTGTTTTATTTAATTTACCCTTAAAAACCATCAATCATATCGTCACAAAAACAAACAATTTTTCTTCAATTCTTCAACAATTTGTTTTAGAAATTTTTTGTTCTAGAAATTTGATAAAATTATGGTGACGCCTCGCCGTGTTAAAGTTTAATTCGAACCATTTAATCTATTTAATTTAATAAATAAAAATGACAGTAAAAAAAAACTGACCTGCTCATCATATATACCACGTCTCCTCACTCTTTGTTACTTATGTATATTCCTTTGATTATAAAAGCCCTCCATACATGCCGTGAGAGATCACAACTCTATCGCATGCACGAAATTCAATCATTCAATTAAACCGAATAAATCTTAAAAAAGGCACTTAATGGCTGTTTATTTGACAAAAAAAAAGTGATAAAAAAGTTTAAACAAACATTGTTGTTTTTAAACTGACACCAACAAGCAAATTTACAAATAATTTATTTATTTGTTTTTGTTTTTTTTAATAAAATTATAATCAAAATAATATGACACAGCCTGCCATACTGCAATACTACTATTACCCTAGTCTTGTCGATGTGCTTGTTGCCGTTTACATTCTGTGTCTGTGTATCGGCCTGAAAATATTCAACATTATCTTGTGGACGTCAGCTAGTCTAGTACAGCGCCCACTACTGCATATAAAGTACTACGAGTGTTTTAAAATTCAAAGCAATAAGTATACTTTCAATACGTGCATTTTGGTGTGATTGGTGGCATGGTCGTCAAGTTATTGTTATCGAACACCATTTCCTAAATTTTTTTTTTTAATTTTTATATCCAAAGATTTTCCAAATTCGCACTTCATATCAAGTTCTTTTGCAAATTCTCATTTCTTGCCTTAGTTGTTTTAAAATCTGAAACTAAAATCGTTTATCTAGATCATCATTGATCAAAGCTTGTCAAGCACGGTTATATAAGGTAAATGCTCCTAAAACAGAACTCTTCCAGTACTGCAATGGCTGTATTGCAGATGTACCATCAGTCTCTGAAAACTTACTTCACTCTGCACTTCGAAAAGCTATGAAAAGTGGAATAAATTAACCATGAAATATGGTCAATCAACATTAAGTGTGATTAACAACTTTTAGAGCCAAATATTCGACTTAGTGAGGTCTGAAAGGAGGCTTAATACCACAGGCAATGACAGTTCCTGTCCAGTGTTTGGGTGCGGTGATTCGAGCAACACCGTGGTTGCTTTGGCTTAGAACTAAGGGAGACACACTTGTCTCGATTTAAAAGTGCATTACAATCGATCTTGCCAAATAGAGCAGCGGATGTAAAGATAGTTCATAACCTCGAAAGTCTTTTAGAACAGCCTTTATTTGCGTTGAATTATAACCAGTCAGATATTGTTTCCAGGGTGGTTTTCGAAAAGACAAAGTACTAGGCTTTGGCACTCTAAAACAACCCAAGCGTCGGCCCGGTACTAACACTGTGAAGTATTTCTTAAAGGGAATATATTTTTTACACATACTATAGCCGTTAAGGGCCTCACGTGTTTTTGTAGGACGAGTTTCACAATACGCCTCCAACTTATCAGTAGGTCTATCACTAGTCGGATTATATTACTCACTCTTATCTAATTTTCCAACATAAAGAAGATACGTTTAATCAGATCATAACAGCAGGGTCACACGAGTATGTCGTCTAAAACGTAGAAGGTTTTGTCTGTACGCAACGGTTTTGCCTTCGTTATACCATATTTACCGTTATTCTAGCCTCAAATAACTCAGCCGCTACAGCCACTATTACCAGATCGTTCGCAACACTAAATATTTAAGCCCCAGCAAGATTAAGCAGTAGGATTTGATTGCGCATTGCCTTCCATTAAACTGACACGACTAATGAATTTCTGTGGACGCCTCCAGTAACTGAATATTCGTTAGGACATTTGTCAGTAGCATATTAAACAAACCGATCTGTTAAATAATGCTTTACAATCTATAACCGGAATTCGATACGTTGAATCTCTGTAAAGTCTGCGCGATTTTCAGCCATTTCTAAGCTTTGACTGGGTTTTTGACATCCATCACTGTAGTCGCCTGAATAGATTCTTTTATTGATTCTAACTTCGTAGACTTAGATACTATGATCACCGACAGATGATAGTTGATTGATTAGTTCAAATGGCTCTACAATTTTGGATACAATTTTGTACACAGTGCTGTTTTGTTACCACTTAAGCCAACCCTATGAACTTACTAAGGCAATAATCTACTCCTGTTTACTTAATGTATAGAAAAATGGGGCGCCCTCTAGCAAGAGGCTAGCCAACGATAGACATCCGCATACTAGAAGCTTCACCAATTCCTCGGTGCTATCCTCTCCATAGCTCTTGCAAATTGTATTGTTAACGCTTATGCCAATATAATTTGCGTGTTTACCCCGACTCCACTGCCCAGTGTAAAGTGCCACGGCCCTAGAGATATTCTTCTTCGTTTGAACGATTAGGTGGTTTGTGATCCTGTTTCTGTCGAACTGCAGCCAAGTTTGCTCAGCAATAGAACAAGAGAGTGTGCCATAATCTTTGTCACGTACAGATAATACTTTTTCTCAACCTTCCAAAAATTCCTATAAAACATATTGCTTTGATTTGAACTGCTCTGACTAGAGCACCTCTGGGAATGTCAGAAATTGGCTTAATTCACACTTAACTGCAATATTTAGGAAGTTTTTTTGGGATGGACTTTATAGAGGAAAGAGATATTAATTTTATTTCGAATTAAAAATACACTAAGGAAACAGTGTACAGTGCCCACAGTTATTTAAAATATTCTTTGTACAGCCTGTGTGTTGTGCAACAACAAACAAAGAACACATTCTCTCTCGGTTAGAATGTTAGAAAATCTTTGTAACAAATATTTTCAGCTCAGTTTGCAAATACGCTCATTACTAGAGGCGCTGAAAAGCAGTACCAGTGTACAGTATTTGGTGTATTTGTGTACCTTTTTTTCTCAATGTTCTTTGGGCTGTTTTTATACGACTGTTAGAAGAGGCGGAATAAAATAGTATAATGAAAAGGGGACCTTCTCTATGATAAGTGTTTGCATGTGTTACAAGCCGGCTGTGTTCTGTCTGTCTGCTCAGTTTATCGTAAGACTCTAAAGCCAACAGAACCTTAAAAAACTACAGAAAAGCGAGCATTTTTTAATAAAATTGCAAATCTGTTAACAAATTGTAAGAAAAATAATAAAGAAAAGAAAATTACACGTTTTTTTAAATTGAAAAAAAACAGAAGTTTTTGCAATAAAAGAAAGATTGAAATTGAATTTGTTGTTATCGTTATTCTAAGATAATGTTGTTTTTGTAAAAGCGTTACGTGAGTGTTTTCGTTTGTTTTTTAAAGGTTCAAGGGAAAAGAACTTATTTTTTTTTTTTTTTGGCGCCTTTATAAACCAGAATGCTAAATATCGATTACCAACAATGTAATAGTTTCTATGTTTTTGGCTGGAAACAAAATGTTAAAAGTAGTTAAAATGAAACTGGATATTATGACGTCACTTAGAAATAGCACAGATTTAAAAGGGAAGTACAGCCAAAGAGCAAAGTGGAATATAAATAAAATAAATGAACAATATCTTGTTTATATTTCTTGGAACCTCTGAAAAAAAATTTTTTTTTTTTGACAATTAACTTAAATGTTGCCACCTTGAAATTACTATTGTTTTTTTATTAAAAAATTTAACAGTTTTAATCGTACGAATAACTACTACCCAGCTAAAGAGTGATGACCTTTCATGTTTTTTCAATAATATTTTAAATATTTGTTTAGACAAACAGCAAACAGCCTACTATAGAACACAACATACCAGACCCCCACGTTTGACCCTCAAAAGTATTTGCTGTTGATAAGAAAACTCGTCTGCTGATTAAAAAGAAAGCATTCTAATCAATTTATGCAAAAACATGACTTTTTTTTTGTTAAATAAACCCTCAAAAGAGCAAAATTTCAAAATTGTACTTCAATCAAATAACATTTAAGCAATGTTACAATATTTGTCTTTAAAACGTTTAGTTCACCCAATTCACTAATGTTATTTGGCTGTACTTCCCTGTTGGTTGTCATTATCGATAACAGCTAAAGGAAAAAGAGAAGAAAAAAAAAACTATAAAAGAAAATTATAACACACATGAGTATAATATAAAATAAAAACCTTGAAAATTATTTATTAAAAAAAAAAAAATGAGAAAAAACAAAATTTTCTCAGCAAAATTTACAAAACCATTTAGTATTGAAACGTAAACCAACTGCAAATAAACGCGTGTGGCTTAACATTTTTTTCCGCTTAAAGTGTTACTGTTTAAAACAACAATAATAAATCAGAACAAACGAAAAGAATGCCAACAAATTAACAATTAAACAATATTAAGCCTTTTTGCATTGCAATAAAAATAGAAAGTTAATACTTAAGCTAAAAAAGAACAGCAAATAATAAAAACACAAACAACTAGAAAGTGGAGAGAGAAAGAAAGAGAGAAAGTTGTTCTTTTGTTTTCTCTATTTACATATAATATTAAGGAATTATTAGTGCTTTACAATTGAGTGTTAAAGTGTTTCATTTAATATTACAGTTATTTTGCCAGAGTGTAAGAGAAATACCATATGCCAATATGGCTACACTTTAATACACACATACTTAAAATCTCATATTTGTATGGCAATGTGTAGGATTATCTATTTATATCGTTATTGATTTACAAATATCGATTATATTCAATAACAGTAACAACAACAATAAATACACAAATCTATGCTTGTCATAAAAAGAGAAGAGCAGAGTACAAAAGTATAATAAGCATATGTCTGCCCACAACAACAACAATTATATACGATTCGTTTACTCTTACTCTCTGGCTTGCTATGGCGACTACGTACTAAACTCCATCCTCGTTCATTAACCTTCCATCCATTCACCCGCGGAACCTCAGTAGTGTACTACTTCAGGGTGTGGTGATTGCTCTCTCCGCAGTTCTTTGTTGGACTAAAACTTGCTTTTTGAAAACACACACTAGATTCCGATTCTCAATGGATGCCAGCATCAGTTCAACAATATTGTCGGGTGTGATCCGGGATCGGATTACTTTTTACAGAGGATTTCGCTGGTTTTCCTATCGAGGGTTATTGAAGAAAACTTGCTCATCATCGCTGTCATGTCCATATTTGATAATGTATGCTTTAAAGCACATTATCATGTCATGTCCGGTCATGAACTGGTTAAGGTAGAAGTTCACCTGCTCGTGCTTTCTTTCCATCCATTCCGCTAGCCTCGGTATGAGTCGATAGGTCCACTTTTCCTTTGTGGCAATTGCGTTACTTCCCATCTGACCAGGACTGGCTATACCTGTTAACTCCACAATCACCAAGGCTGCGACCGTAGAGACCGTACGAAAGGCAAAAGCGACTCTTGGCGCACACCTCCTGTAGACTGAGTCTAATCCCATTTTATTGGGGGCTGCATATAATGCAATAGATTTGACCATACCTATCATCAACAATCTTTTCTCCTGCTTTGTACCGCCAAATTGGGCATTATGCGCGCAAGTGTGCAAGTTGTTGAGGCAAACTTCTCACTGATATATTTTAGATGTTCCCTGGATGTAAGCCTGTTGTTAATCATAACACCCATATAACTGATCGTATGTTTAGATGTTATTCGCTGGTCGTGCACTGTATTATATTTTTTCGTACTGCTTACAAGTAATATAGTAGCTCCGTAAAGACCCATGCCCGGGATCCAGCTTCTAACTATACCAACGGTATAGTTGCCCATTCTCTCCAACTCATCAAGATAGTTTCCACTTATAATTAAGGCAATGTCGTCTGCAATAGCGATGATATACCCACCACTAGGAAGCTGAAACCTCAGCATCATACATAGCATTCTGTAATATTGGGCCTAGCACCGAGCCTTGAAGGACGCCTGCTGTTAACGCGTACGTCGTTCTGCCTTCGTCCATAACAATCCATGAAGGAACATGGGGACTTTTCTTAGTCAATGAGCTGCACCCGATTCTATTTTGAGACTCATTGAAAGGGACCTACAGTTTAACGCCGGTTCCGAACGGCAAATGCATTAGAGAATTTTTCAATAGTAGTAAGTAGTACTCATAACCAGTTACTAGCTAATGTTATGGTCTGGCCTGGTATTAAACCGAGGACCTTCTGCTTGGTAGACGGGTGTCTTACCTATCATATTACAGCGCCACACTTAAAATAGTCAGCGATTATCTCCATCAGGTATTTCGGTACGTTCTTGTTGTAGAGAGCAGCCAGTGTATGGCCAGGTGTGCGGAGTTAAAAGGTTTTAAATATCCAGGGTAGTGGTGACTCAGTATTCCTTATTCCCTTCAAGCCAACAGTCGCCCTTGATGGCATTCTTAGTAATGTTAATGACCGCTTTAATGACATCTACTATAGAGCGTGCTTTTCGGAAGCTAAATTGTCGATCTGACGAACCTCTCCTTCAGATCATTTTCTCCAGTAGATTACCGGCAGTGTCAATTAAACAGAGCGGACGATAACTCGATGCATCTTGTGTTTTATTACCTTTTGGAAAGAGCACCAACCTTTGCATCCTGGGAAATATTCTCTCTTTGAGACAGTCATTACAAACTTCCCTAAGCGCCCCAGTGTTGCTTTCAATAGCCGCCTTTAGTGGGATATGTGTGTGTGCGTGTGTATTTGACAGTGTGTAAAATTGTATTTTGTTTTTTTATTTATATTCGGAATCAAATGTAAACATTTCATCAATTCACTTTTGTTTTCCTTCATATCCTTCAAATGGTTACCAGACATACTGTTATGCAAACACATAAACTTTTGGTCATTAATTGATAAAATTTTCTGACCTTGGATAACCACTATATTTTTTTTTTATATGCTATGGTCGCCTAACTTTAAAAATCATTAGCATTAGATATTGAAAATAAAAATTGTTTGTTGTATTTATACGTAATGGGTGTCGTATAAGCGATGTTTTTTTTCCAAAATTCACAAATATCACCCACCATCAGAGATCGTAGAAGTGTACAAGAAATTTTAATGAACACCTTGAAAACACTGTACACCTTCTATACATTGAAGACATTGCCTTTCTTTCGGCATGTACATCTGATATTAATGTGTGGCTATGACTGTACTTGTGTACATCTTGTGTATATGCTTTAGCAAGCAAACACATGGGTGGGAGTTGCCATATTAGTGCTTTTTTTAACTTTTGAACTAGAGACATAAAACTAATATTAACCAAATTGAATTTAGATAATTTAATCCAAAATCTAGCACAAATATAAGAAACTTTTTAAATCTCAAACGCCAAGATATGGTTTCTAGAAATTTAATACATTAAATAAATCAGATCTCTCACAATAGTATATTGCTAGATACGAACTCAAAAGTTTAAATTTTATTCCAATTTACGTGGATTTTCTTGAAATTTGTCAAAATTTTTAACAACTTGCCAAAGCACTGCAAACAGCGTTAATTGTTTTCTAAAATTATACAAAAAAATTATACAAAAATAGTCCGAAGGACCGAGTTCAATTTTATTAATTTCAATATTAAATCAAATGTTTGTACTGATTTACACTTAATTTCACCAAAGCGAAGTATTAATAAATAAATAAAAGTATTTTTTTATATATTATTTAAAACATAAAATAATCTATATTTCAAATTCAAATCTCTCATACAATTCCTTAGAAAGAAGTCAAATATTCATTAATTGTTTTTTCTACTTTGAGAAAGTAAGTAAAAGTACACATCTACACATTGAAAAAAAAATTTCCCATTTTGGTTAGAAATAACCAAAAACGGCAACGCTGTTTGCTTTTACTGCACACACACACACATTAATCTTATGAAGTTACAAAACAAATTCAATGGTATCTTCACCACGAATGTGCATACGTATATAAAGTTAATTCGATGCTTTTAATGTCTTCAATGTACACATTTAGATAAAATGCACAGAAGTGGACACTCAAGAGTTATTCGTGTATAAAGTGAGTCATGCATACATTTTTTAATGTATTTTTTTTTTTCGATGTCCACTGTGTAGCTTTGTGTGTATAGAGGATAAAATGTGTACACTAAGTTAATCTCTGCCCACCATACGCTCAATGGAATTTTGTGCAATTTCAGCAAAAATTTGTTGTTTTCAAAATTAGGTACTTTTGCTTTATTGGAAATAAAATGTGTCTTTACCAATCGATTTCGATGAATTATGGTTTATTTTATTTCTAGTGTAATAAATAGATAAATAAATAGTGAAACTCGTAAATATTTGCTGTTTTCTATTTTTTGTGAATTACTAGAAATCGAAAATATCATAATTAAGATCATAATTAAAATCATAATTTTTTTTTCTCCATAACTCAAAAGACGGTTTAGATTAATAAATGATATTAGAATGGCTCAAAGCTGGTATAATTTGAAATTTTGTAACATATGGCTTAATGAAATCGAAAAAGTCATTTCAAAGTAAAAGGCTGAGGAACAACGCTAGTTCGGTTCCTGCTCTTATAAAGAATGACCACTCATTCACGAACCCGGTTGAAAAGGCAAACCTTTTGGCCGAAATGTTTGCAAGTAATTTTCACTTGCCGGAGAGCGTTCAACCACTGCCCGAACTTGAAAGAGTAACAGTAACTATGCCTAGTATATTTTTTCGAGCTCGTGCTGTAAAAAGGGTTCTTGCAAATCTCAACGTTAACAAGTTTTCTGGGCCGGATGGCATACCAGCACTGGTCCTGAAGCAGTGCTCTTCGAAGCTTGCGCGTCCATTAGCTCACCTTTTCAGTGCGTCATATCGCGCCGGTATTTTTCCATCTTGCTGGAAGGTTGCTAATGTAACGCCAATCCCCAAAAAGGGCGAGGCTAGTAACCCTGAGAACTACCGTCCAATAGCAGTTTGTTCCACACTCTCCAAGGTTATGGAAAGTATGATTAATCACCACCTTGTGGGATATCTGGAGTCCAACGATTTACTTAGCGATCGTCAGTACGGTTTCCGAAAGGGCCGTTCTACTGGTGACTTGCTGGCGTTGCTCTCGGAGAAGTGGAACAAGTCCATTCATGGTTTTGGCGAGAGTAATGTTGTGGCTCTGGATATCTCAAAGGCGTTTGATAGAGTTTGGCACGAGGCTCTCATTTCGAAACTTAATGCTTTTGGTGTCGGTAGTCACTTCTCTCGATTTATATCGAGCTTTCTCAGAGATCGCTCTATAAGAGTGGTTATAGATGGGGTCTCATCCGACGAGTTCAGGGTAAACTCAGGGGTACCGCAAGGCTCTGTTCTTTCTCCTACTCTTTTTCTAATATTTCTTAACGACTTTCTTCTTCTCACTTCTAATCCTATCTACTCTTTTGCGGATGACAGCAACATTTGTCACTCATATTCCTTTGATCGTAGACCGAGCCTTTTGGAGGTTGGGGTAAGAAGGATGAATATGAACGTCACACTCACAAGTGACCTGGTGAAGGTCTCCGAGTGGGGTCGTGCGAACAGGGTCGATTTTAATGCACGTAAGACTCAATGTTGTTTTTTAACACACAGGCGTGGTGGTGTGCTGTCATCTGTGTCAATGGGTAATGTGGATATTGAGGAATCAGATGCTCTAGATGTTCTGGGCATTAGAATTCACTGTGACGTTCGTTGGAATGATCACATATTTCAAGTATCGAAAGAAGCATTCATGTGCCTTGGTTTTTTGAGACGGTGCAAGAAATACTTCACCCTTATCCTTCACCTATATCCGTCCCAAAATGGAATACAACTCTCATGTATGGGCCGGTGCTTCAAAGTCTATTTTGGAGCTTCTCGACCGCGTACAGGAGAGGGCGAAGATGCTCATCAATGACGTTAGGGTAGCCAACTCTATCGATTCATTGGAGCACCGTCGCAATGTGGTGTGTGTTTCATTGTTCTATCGGTACTATAACGGAATGTGTTCTAACGAAATTAAGGAATTAATTCCCAAAAATCATATATTTTTACGTAGTACTCGTATTTCTCGTAGAGCGCATCCCTTTGTAGTTGATTGTCCAGTAAATCGCACAACGCATTATAGGGAGAATTCGGTCTTTGGTCGCACTGTTCGGTTGTGGAATAATCTTCCAGCGAAAGTATTTCCTGCCACTTACGACATGAGTAAATTTAAATCTAACGTCCATAAACACTACTCCCTCTGTCCTACTTCCAATAACCTATTTTCCTAGTACCAGCACAATGCACTGCATGAGTAGGGGCCATCCCCTGGGTGCTGGTCTTATATAAAAAAAGCGCATTTTAGAAAAAAAATTTAAAAAAAACCGTATCCATAGAATCTGAAATGCTGATGGTTTTTAGGTTAGGCGACTATAGCGCATTAAAAAATATGGTGGTTATCCAAGCTATGTTTTCTTGTTGCATAGTGTAATTTTAACTTCAACTTTTTAATTATTTTTGTTATAACTTTTTTTTCTTAACAATTTTCTCATTATTATTTGCGCACTTGGCATATAAGAGTTTTCTTTACACAATCTTTTTGTAGAATGATCTGATTTTATTAAGTGTAAAAAAAAAAGATTATACATAACAAAATAATACAAAGAAAGAAAAAATTTACAGTATAATAATAATAATAATAAAAACTAAATTCTTGGGGTGTAAATGACAATTTTTCTTATTTAATTTTTTATGTGTATACACAATGAAATTGAAAGGCATGTGACTTTTTGTGTCATTTTTATTTCTTTCGTTTTTGTGGAACTATTGTCCGGATTTGTAAAAATGTGGATTCTTTTCTAATTCAAATCATTTAAAAACACATTTTTGCTGTATTTGACTACAAATGGGAGGAGGTTGTTGCCTATACACCGAACACTTATAGTTTGAAAATGATGTTGTTGGCAGTCAGTATCAACAATAAATGTAAAAGGAAAGATACAAAATAGAAAAAGCAATAAAAATAGTAGCAAACTTATATAAAAGAGTGCTATCATTTTGAACAGAATCGGGCTATCCCAACTATATAATAATTACAATATATGTTTGCTTATTGCAAATCCAATTACAAGTTGTATTTTTCCACTCACAACTAACTAAAGTAATGAATAAATAGTTTATTACGATTATCTATTTATATGTAATTGGTAATGGTAAATTATTAAATACTTACTGCATTACTTACTATATTAATTATAATTCAAAATTACATTTAAATTCTTACATAAAAATGGTGAATGACTCTTGTTAAATCAATTACATTTTATAATTAACATTATACATTACAAGTAATTGATAATTATCCATTACTTATATATTATATATAAATTGTATTTGACTTTTATTAATCCAATTATGTACATCTGCAATTGGCAACACATAGTTAAATTGGTAAATGATATTTTCCAATTGTCCATTACAGGTAACTGTTAATTAACTTTTATCAACTACTTATTACAATAATTATTAATTGGAATTGTTCATTATACACTTTTATCAACTACTTATTGCTATAATTATTAATTGAAATTGTTCATTATACACTTTGTAATTGACAACTCACAATTAAATGAAGTAATTGGTAAATGGTCCTTTTCAATTATTTATTATTGCAGTTACTGATAATTGGTAGTTTGCAATAACCCAGTAGCATTTTATAACTGGTAATGCATAATTAATTTAAATGAATAATTGGTGGTCAATTAATTACATATGTATATCTAATTGGTAACTGGTAATTACTCTTATAACAAAATGTAATTTCTAACATTCAAGTCTGATCTTAAAAACGGTATATTTATGGCAAAATATTAAATCTAAATACTAATATTCAATCTGTAATGCTCGATCTAGCCGCTTAATCTATTTGTATTTCAAATATGTTCACTCTTTTAAATATCTGTTTTGAAGTAGTCATAATGGACATTTTGAACTAATGTCAAGGTTTTTATTTAGTTTCTAAAGATATAATTCTATTTTAGTCACCTACACAATATCAAAATGGGTTCAAAAATTTTTAATAAAAGAAGTCATTTTTGACTTACCTTCAACCAAAGTCGAAATAAGGGCAGAATAGCCATTTTACTTTTTAACAATTCCGTCTTTGCTCCCCAATCGAAGTTCTCTCATAGATCTTTTGATTTTTGCGAATATGAATAATGTGTCGTGATAGAAGGTTGTTTTTTTTTGACAAAAACTCGAATCAAATCTTATGCCATAAGCACATTTAGGGCTACCGACCATCGACTATAAGCTGTCAAAAATTGAATACATGTGTGCGACTTCACCACCACCGTTGTAGCGCGTAGCTAACTTAGGCTAATTTCTATTTTTCTTGGCGACAACAAACTGCTTAGGGCTGTCAATACAATAAAATAGTCGTTTTAAAAACGCTATACATAAAATATAAACATTAAAAACGCGAAAAAACGTGTTTGGCATCACTGAAAACTGATAATTTGTAGCTGAAGTCGTTAAAATAATTAAGTGGCTGGTTACGTAGCTACTAGGGAGATCGATTATTTGACTTTTTTCAAAAACCGGTTTTCGAATATTTCGAAATGTAACACTTTTTAAAAAACCGATTTTCGGTCAATAATAATTCAACTAACCGGTTAACCGGTTCTTTTATTTAAATAAAATTGTTCTTAATTCTTGAAGCGTAGAGCTAGACCATGTCGTTTTAAAAATAAGCAGAAGCTGATGGAGAGCTTAAAATTAAAGTGGCAATCAATACCAACAATAATTCTAACAAATGTAATAAAAATTATGCCAAAACGGTGTGCAGAGGTCATAGAAAACAAAGTTTATTACTCAAAGTACTGAAATATGCTTAAGTTTCGAACAGTTATTCAAGGAGTTAATTTGGTAGATAATGGAATTAAAGGTTTTGTTATTATAGTTATAATTCAGGTGCCTAAGATAACCAAAAATTAAATGTTTTACTTTACTTTTAAATCTATTAGTAATATACGAGACCTTAATTGCCTCGACAAGAACATTTGCTTAGATTTCGAGCAGCAGTGTATATAAAATTATGCGCCACGTATTTAATAGTGTACGTGTCACTGTGATATGTTAGATAAGAACCCAACTTCCAACCAAGTAGTCGTTGGTTCAATACCAGGCCACACCGTGGTTATGTGTATCTACGCTGTAAAAAACTTCACTAACGAATACATCTGCCGTTCGGAACCGGTGTTTGTAGGTTTGTGGCCTTTCAAGGCGTCTAGTTGATCATTTTCCATATATTTAAATCAATATTTATTTACAGAAGATGAGAAAAGGTTATTTTTGCTCAAGAGTTTATAACTTTTTCGATCTACCTTGGTTTTCACGTTCTTTGTGCGACGTTCAAGGTTGTCATATACAATAGTAAATAAATTTATACAAATAGTTAAACGATGAGCATATTTTCAATAAAAAAAAATATACAAACATATGCAAATTTTACTTATTCAAATTAACCGGTTATTCGTGTTGAACTCGATATTCGATATTCGAAAAATGAAGATTTTGAAAAAATCTTATGCGACAAAACCAAAAAAACCGGTTAAAACCGGTCGAATAATAACCGTCCGATCTCCCTAGTAGCTACTTTTGTAGTTGTACGGTCGATGGTCGGTAGCGATGAATGTGTTTATAGCATTATGCATTAAACGACATCCCCAGCAATATATTCTTCTCTGTTTTAAGGGTTTTATCAATTATTTACGAATTGCGGCATACAGATTAAGGTTTATCATGGTCCTTCATACAAAAACCAATATTTTTCTTACTAACAGTTAGCAGTTTTTTTTAGACGAAATTCGATGCTTCAATAATTTTTTTCAAACCCATCAAAGAATTATGAATTCCAAATGCTGTCAAAAAATGCTCTTTATCTTAAATTTATATTCAATATTTAACCATAATTTGAAGACAATATTTGGAAAAAGTTACCTAATAGGTAAAAATTTGATTTCTCAAAGTAAGTCAAATTATTTAGCCCACTGTACGAATATTTTGGTTAACATTTCAATAAAAGAAATTATATAGAGTTCCTCCCTTATCACTACCGCCCAGAAGTGTGTCATTTGAACGCTTTTAAATGGCTTGTAAACTTGTTAAGCTGATTGTATACAAATGGCTTAATTGTTTAAACGCTATTGAATAAATGAAACTGGTAGTGTTGACAGGCATGATAATACTGTAGAGGTTAATTATGATTATTGACACTTTTGTTAAAAGAAATAAAGACACGCATGGAAAATTCAATTGGGCGAATACAAAACTTATAGTCTTCTGCCTTGTGCAGCCATGAAATCAAATATTTTAATTTGAAAATTTTACAGACAATAGACTTCAACATTGACATTGAAAAGAAAGTGATTGAGTATATTCTCTATGGAATAACTACTATAATAGAAAGAGAAAGTATTGACCACCTTAATATTGTAATAAAGAAGAAGGTCATAAATGCATTGCAAACAATTTTAATTAATAATTGAAACCTAATTTTAGTTAAAATTGAAACAATAAAAACAGATAAATTAATGGCATTAAAATTTAAATTATAAAATATAATATGTAATTGAGTTATTGAAATTGCCAAGTTAAATAAACAGCGCAGGCAATTGTCAATCACACAAATTACAAATTACATCTCAATGGTAATGTTAATTAGCATTTACGAAATAAAAATGAACGACAGAGATTCACCTTCGCCTTCATTCGTGTACAGTCACTAGAAGAAGCCCACGGTGTTGATTGGATTTTGATTTTAGGGGTCTATCACTGCTTACGTGATTGAACAAGTTAACGTACCGAATAACGAATGATAATATATCGTGTGCATTGTTCGATAACAGAAATCGTAATTGCTAATCTGATCGAACCAATTCGTTATCGAATGTTTTCTATTAAATCTTCGGTAAGACATGGGATCTTTCGCCGAAAATGACATTATGGATATATAGACCGCTATTATTCGGTCTATTATCACTTGGTGGGGAAAAGCTGAGGAAGCTTTAGGAAGGGTACAGGGACTCGCCTGCCTCGATATAACTGGGACAATCAGAATATGTCCAACAGCGGCCTTAGGGGCCTTTATAGGTTTAACATCGCTTTGCATCCATATGATGAGAGTGGCGGATGTTCGGCAATAAAATTTTTCGTCAAAGGGTCTGTCCATTCTACGCAGGGTGTTCGGAGAACCATCTACGGTCGTGCATGTTATGGCTTTGGATCTGTGCTTTGGCAGGAGATTCATATTAAATTTCCGGACCGGGGTTCTTTGTAAAAGGGGCCTTAGTTCGAAGTAAATTTGATCTAAACTGGTATGCCAATTGATACAAAATGAATGGTCTGTATCGGTTGCGGTGTTTTTGAACCCAACCCATACTAATTAATCCAACTGCGAAGATCGCTGAGTGTTTCTCAGGCTGATATCATGTCCATTGCTATATTCCTTAACGGCCAAGCTGCCTTAAGGGCACTTGACTCAAATAGTATGACATCTAGACTAGTCAATTTTTGCTACGATACGCTGCACATAGGGTCCAGTTGTTTAGGGTATGTGGACACTGTGGGATAAATGGTAATGAATGATCTGATGCATTAGCCAGAAAAGGTTCCATGATACTCTATATCGGTTTGGAAGCTTGCTGTGCAGCACCACTTACTATCATCCTCAATCTAATGAGTGTTTTAGAAATTGCCATATGCTTAGAATACTGGTATGCTCAAAGGGGACGGAGGAACAAATATTGTGTGAATGAGAGATTCTTGGTAGGTTTAGGTGGAGATGTTTAGGTAAACATAGGGTCTCACTGGGTGACATAACCACCATTATGGTTACAGAGCTGCTGGTGTTCATTAGGAAGGCAGCAGATATGCTACACAAACTATAGGCCAGAAAGGGCACAATTGATTCCATGGGTCGCAGTGTCTTGTAATAGCACCTGGTCGATAATGACAATGTTTGTCTTCTGTGACGGTTACAAAACAGTGCAAAAACTCTTTTAAATTACGTCTAAACAATGTCAAACACTTCTTTGCCATGGCCACACGGTTACTTTTATGGTTGAATGAGAACCATAGCGCGGAAGGCTCTGCGAAATATGATGTTATCGCTCGGTTGAACCAAACATCTCACAGACTTTCATTCTCTGTTCGTCTAATACCATTCAATGCATTTTACAGCCTTTTTCTTTTGAGTCCCCATTGAATTTATCAACATCTTTCCCTGACTTCGGTTCTTTGTTTTATTGCTTTGGGATATTGCTTTGCTTACAGTGCCAATGTTCTTTGACCTTTACCCTTTATAAAATCGCTTTGTATTAAAAAAAAAACGAATTATTCATTTGTTCTAATTTTAAATTTGTTGTCTTTCGTTGTCATTATTGCAAAATCCTTATTTAAAAATTAAACGCCAATTTAAAGGTTCATTTTGATGTGAATTTAAATGTTGTTGACCAAAGAATGAATTTTTAAAACAAATCATTGTCAAGGAATTTTCACTTTATAATCGTTATTTTGAACATTTTATTCCATAAACAATTTTTAAATTTTACTTAAAAAATTTTCTTTGTTTCATGTATTTAAAATGTACGTACGTATGTGCATGTGTTTGTATTTCAAAAGGTCATTAAACTGAATTGTTTTTAAAGAAACGATTTTCATTAAACCATTTAAATGTTTTTTTTTTTGTTTTTTTATTAAAAGGAATTTTTTTGTTTGTTTTTTTTTTTTTTTTTTTTTTTTCATCTACATCATCATAGATGTAGGGGATGAGTGTATTGTATTTGTGCTAATGCTTGTAACGCCCAGGGTTATTTATTCGGAACTTACTTTATGAGTTCGAACAGTAAAGTTCAAGGTATATAATTCAGGGTTGTATTCCTGGACTGAGATTGTGGTTTAATGGGGCCTTAGTTCGAAGTGATCTAAACTGGTATACCGATGGCACAAAAATTGTCGATTGCCATTGCTATATGTAGAGTAAGACCATTAATATATTCTCTGACAGCCAAGCGGCATTTGGCTCGAATCGTTTGACAACTATACAGATCAAATATAGCTGCGATACGCTGCAAAGGCTTTCGCCTAGAAATAAGGTCAATTTTTTTGGATACCTGGACACTGTGAGATAGATGGTATTGAAACAGCAGATGCATTGGCCAGAAAAGTTTCCACGACACCCTTTATCGATCCAGAATCTTACTGTGCAGCACCACTTACTTACTAGGATGGGGAAATTGTCAGATGCTTGGAGCACTGGAGTGCTCACTGGAGTGCTCGCGCCACCCTGTGGCTGCGATCAGTCCGCAATCTGCGCATCGCTGTGAGGTTCTCAAGCATGGCAGGTCGGATTTGAAACTCCTATTGGAATTTATTACGTGTCATTGTAGACTGAGAGCGCGCATCTGAAGAGAATGGAGGTCACAGATGTGGATGACTGTGCCCACAGGCATCAGAGAAAGCGGCACACATATTGTGTGAATGTGAGGTTAATGATAGGTTTAGATGGAAATGTTTAGGGATACATAGGGTCTCCATCATTATGGTTTCAGATCTGCTGAAGAGGCACAATAGATACAATTGGTCACAGTGTCCCGGTCAGAATAATAATAAAAATAACTTGAGATACCAGAACATTTCAGAACTCATTAAAATGAGTAAACTTATGAGCTTAAAAGGTCTCTGTCGACTTTGCTGATATGGGGGAATATCAATATTCCCTTGATTAAATTTCTGGTAGCAATTAACAGTCACTACACACAGCCTGTATTTTCAATCGATTTGTAACAAACTTTAATATTAAGCGCTTAATCTAAGAATACTTTAACAACTTAAACAATCAAGGAATGTGGCAACCTATTCACAGGAAATATTTACTGCTACCACCGTTTCTCAATACGGCGAACTGAGCACTGCATGAACCGGCCGACAATATGGGACTCTTAAGTAAATTCTTCTGTATAAGCTTTAAAGAATATTAGAACGAAAAAAGCGAGAGAGTGGATTGCCCTGCTGTATGATTACCCTGCTGTATGAGAACACTGACAGAGTTTGCTACAGGCTAGACAGCCTTGCTAGCTGGTTCAAATGTTTTTTTTTTTTTTTGCATTACTTCCAGCACTAAAGACATGATCCCTCTTAATCATGCAATACACTGTGCTGGTACTAAGAAAACAGATTCTGAGAAGGAGAAATAAGGAAAAAGTGTTAACGATGATTTAATTTGAATAACTTTTGCGGGTAAATTGTTTTACAAACGCACAGTGGGGCTAAAACCCGAATTATATCTTCACTAGGCATACAACTTTAAATGGATTAAAGTAAAAAATAAAAAGTCTACAAAAAATCTATGACATCTACACAGTCGAGTTATTTCCAAGTACATACATACTAAATGTATAATCAAACTTAACTTGAATAAGTTTTAGGCAACATTTCAAAAAAGTGGTAAGATTTAAGTGCAAAATTATTCCATAACTGACACTACTGTCATCTTAAGGTAGGATCACACGATTGTCGTAATGCAGCAATAATTAATGATTTTATATGCCAATCGTGTGATTATACAATTTATTGGCTCATACGACAACTCAGAATATTATTGTGCTTATTTATCCCAATAAAATGCAACCTTGGTGTGGCAATCGTATGAAAGCTTTATCGGCAATCATGCACCAATGTAAATTCCAAAAATACACCAATATTTATTGTGGCAATTGAAGAAGACAATAATCACCGATTTTTATTTTTTAATTGATTTCTTTCTGAAAAAACACGTGTTTATACGGTATTTATAATTGTCATCCCTTAAAATATAATTTTTATCAAGCGGACAACTGATAATAAAAGCCGATGTAATTTTTATTTTTTAGAGAACAAATCATCTTTACTTTGGAGAATTAATTATAATTTGTAATTATATTCCAATTTAAATAAATGAATATTTTAGTGAACTCAGTTTTTTTTTTTAATTTATTGAAATGTTTTCTCATATGCACCATTAATGGCCCTGCTTGTGAGCCAATCTCTGATTCACACACTTCTTTTCTTTTTTTTGTTTTTTTTGTTTTCATTTATTTGTTCACTAAGTGAGCTCAATATAAATAAAGAGGACGCCATTTTTTTTCAAAGAACGAACTATTTTAAACACACAAAAATTAAAAAAAAATAATTAATTTAGCACATCAGCTAATTCATAGAGTTGTCGTAAACTAGAACAATCGTATGACAGCGTTTGGACAATTATTGTCAATAGGTCGTTTCGCGCCATCTTGTGACAATAAATTTTGTATAAAATAAGACAACCGTGTAAATACAGATTTTTAAATTGGGACAATTCTATTATTGTGCTCTAATTTGTCACAATAAAATTTGTATCAGATTGGTGTATTTGTGTCAATCGTGTGATCCCAGCTTTACTTTTTAAAAATATTAAAAAAAAGTCATTTACTTCTCGGGAAAACAATGAGGAGAGGGTCTTTAGCCTTCTAGCAAGGAACTTAAAAAGTGCTTTGTTGTGTAGAGTATCCTATAGACGGGGTTTGCCTCTTCATATTTTTTTTTTTTGTAAATTATTATTCTTAGTGGCCTTTTACATTCAAAAACACATTGTCAGGGATATTTTATTTTTCATTTTATTTTGTATTAAATTTTTTTTTTACTTAAGCTTATTTGCTGACACAATTCTATAAAAAAGATATGAAAATATTAATGCGAAAAACAGATTTGAATCTTTATTTTCTTAAGTTCAAACTGCGTTTCTTAATAGACAATAAAAATCATTTTTTTTAACAACTGCAGCATTAAAAAATTGTTTAAAGAAAAAAATTCTTGGCAAGTATTGTAAATCAGATTAAAATTTAAATGAAATTGTCGTCTTTTCCTATTTAATTTAAGGTTATATTACCTGGCAATACATAAATTTTTCTAATTTACACAAATATTGCCATTAAATTATTATTTTCATTGAAATATGAAAATGTTCTTATACCACGCGTATGTCATTTTATAATAATGCAGTGCGAAAATTAAATGTAATTTATTTTAAAAATAACAATTCAGGGTTAATAGCATGCTACTGTGAAAGTTTGTTAATCGCTAAGATAGATGACGTTTATTTTTTTAAAGTGCATAAAAATTTTGCGGAATTATTGAGAATTCCGAGTAAATTTCTTTGTTAAAGAAACTAAAGGCAGAGGGCTGTTTTCTTATGAAAATAAGAATTAACAAGCGCTTGCTAATTAATTGTAATAGATTTCTTATAAATGAAGTTTTAAACAGTACTAACAACTACAAATCGTAATTGCTATTGTTTAAAATGTCTAGAACAATAAGATATAGCAGCTTAAGTTGACTTAAGCAACCGGAGCAATTATACTAACAAACAGATCATAGCTTATCCAAAAGTTATTTTGCCCAATTCGTTCGCTTAAACTTAAACTCTTTAAATATCACTCTCGTCCAGAGTTGCAAAATGTTCAGATTTAACTGTATATTGCAGTTTTTTTAGGCATTGAGCAGTTTTGAGGTTCTTTGTTTAAAAAATAAGTTTTTTCTCTAAATTATGCAGATTTTGCGATTTTTAATTTTAGTTTTTTACTCTAATTTTTGTTATTTTTATTAGAATTTCTGAAGTAAGAATTTTAACCCATTTGTTTAATAATACTGTGATGAGGTAACATTATTAATGCGACAATATAATTATCACTTTTTCTTTGACCACTGATCAGAATTCACACAATGTGTGAGACATACTATACATTTAGGTCTAAGAAAGTTGTGTTTTTCTGCGCAATCGTTTTAGAAATATAATTTTTTGGCAAAAAAACAAATCACTTAAGATCACATTGCATTCTACGTAAGCACGTATTGGCAAATATCGCCAATACGCACGTACTTATGCATGTAGTAATGAGAATTCAGTGTATTACCAAAACGACTGCGCAGATTAAAAAATATGTAGCCTTGCTTAAGACTAATATTATTGAGGAATTTAGATTTTTTAGTTCATTATGTTGTACAACCTCCTCCATTTTCGAAATAATGGTGTACCTCGAAAGCAAGCGCTAACCTTAAAAAACGGTAAGCACCACTGGATGAAGCATACCAAAATCCCGCTTACCAGCCGAGTGCCCCGCTTGTCGGAAGCCAGGGTCAAATCATTTATGTATATATACTTTTATACTCTTAAGTATGTGCAGTTTTTTCACTTGAATTTCAATATTTTTTCTTCTAAATTTTCAATATTTCTAAAAAAAATTATGGCAGCACTGCGCTCTTCCTCTCTTCCTCTCTTTCTCTCTCTCTCTCTCTCTCACTCTTATGTTTTGGTGAAATATTTTTCGCGCGATAAAAAAAATAAAAATAATTAAATTGTCACAATTTAAAAGGAATATTTAATATAAAAACACAATTTCTAAATAAACAAAAACAAAAACTAAAAGAAATCGATAATAATTATTATTTAAGGGCAATAAAATCAACCCTCCACCCTAACAAACGCCTGACGCCATTGGCGAAAATAATTAAGAAAAAAAGCTACAAAAGCAAACTTTTTGTATTATTGCAAGACCACCACCTCTTCATAAATTTCCTTTCATGCAACATGGATTTATCCTTAAATAACGCTGCAGTACGACGAAATTCATTTACATCCCAACAAAATATTGCTCATGATATTATCGCTGATATTTATGTAACAAACGATGGCTGCACAGACGAATTTGCCACATTTACCGCAGATATTTCATTAATTAAAGGGGCTGCGGGTTTAGGCTCTTCGACAACAGACCTACATCATGTAGCACCAACTACTAGTAAAGGAGTGGGTAAAAAGCATGTTGGCAAAAGCGGTAAACGTAGTTATTCGGTTGATACGATTAAATTTCAATTTCCACAAATAGCAACGACAACACCTTCATTGGCCACAATTGCTGCACGTAGACAACAACAACAACAAAAACACCCACAACAGCAACAGGAACAACGCCAACGTAGTCAATCTGCTCAATACTCCCCATCCTTCCTCCATACCAGTTTAATAAAATCTCCCTCTTCGTTGAGCGATAGCCGGCTATCCCTTAAAAGTGAAGAAAATTTAAAAGAGGATTTAAATGAAGACGAATTCATAGATTCTTTAATAGCCGAATACACGTTTTCACAAGATGATTACAACAATAATAACAACAGCCACAACAATTTCAATAATGATTTTGGGGAGAATGACGATAATGCTTATGCTGGTGAGGATGAAGACGATGGTGATGATGATAACGATGATGATAATGGTAAAAATATTGAATTACCTGCAGATGATGAGGACTTAACACGTGTTTCCAGTTTCGATGACGACTGTTACATCTTCGATACGGCTGATAGTTCAATGCGTAAAGAGTAAGTGAAGAGGAACACAAAAAGAGTTTTTATTGCAAATAAAAAAATTTAATTAAAATTTGTTAAAATACAAAATAAAAATATGAAGAAGCAATAAATACGTTATAATAATTTTATAATTTAATTAAAATTTATAAGAAAAAGAAGAAATTGTTATAGGCGAGAAGACTTCATTTCATTAGGAAACACAACGTGTTTGAGATTGACAAGAGAAGCTATTGTGTATTGAAATCATATCTAAATAGTAAACAAGGTTCTTCAAAAACATACACAGACTTTGATTCATACATATCAGTTGTGTTAAAATACCAAAGTATTTCTATCAAAACACTTCTTGAAAGGTACTTAAACCAACTGTACCGCTAATCTTTATTGCTTTATTGTTTAATATAAATATCGTATTGTATTTACCACAGGTAGGTAGGCTGCCCCTAAAAAAAGGGTACAAGCAGGCCAAAAAAAATCATCCGTTGTGATACCACAATGGGTCGTTATCCACTTATACCCGGAACCACCCGGAAATCCTAATAAAACCGCTAAGCCTACAAATGTCCGTACTCGTCAGCTCCGCAAGCCCAGTCGCATAATAGAAGCCCAGGTGACTCTTTTTTCTGCCACATAACGTCGGGTATATACGCAGTAGGTGCGGAATTGTTTCCTCCTCCTCATCTTTGCAGCTTCTGTGGAAATCATTGGTCAGGTGACCCAGTCTTAGCCGCCTGGCATGAGAGCTCATTATACAATGCCCAGTAATGACACCGACAACTACCCTGAGTGTGCTTCTTTGTAGATCTTTTGTGCGCTTGAGATCCAGCTTTGCCGCGTTATTTTGCCCTTCTCCGAAGGTGCCCTTGCGGCGTTAACGGAGTTTATTACCTTATAGTGAATCATAATCTTATAAGTTCCCAATGGTATTCACAACGTGGAAAATGCGGAACTTCACTAAGAAGTCATAGTGCGGTGCTGTGTAGTCAATTCTTCCAAAAACTCCCGAACTTAGGGCCTTTCAGTGATCCACATTTGAATCCACTGCCCAGTCGCCCGTAGATGCTGACTTGTACTAGCCGCTGACCCCTATAATACAGGCCCAGTGGAGGGAGATGCAGAGATCATCTCAATCGTCGATGAGGGTGTACTACGTAACGCCGGTGTGATAATAATTTAGACCCGCTGTAGTAGGCTAAAATTAGCCGCCTTGCTAAGGGATTCCTACCATACAAGGCATTCATAGGTCAAAATAGGTCTGACCACAGCCTGGTCTAACACCACATTTCCTTCCCAACACTTTGTTGCAAGTGTAGAGGCCAATGGAGGCTTTTTATCTTGTTGTGTATATTAGGCTTCCAGGATAGCTTTCAATCCAATATAAGTCACAGAAAGTGAGTCTCTTTACTAAGTTCGAGGCTCGTGTTGTTCAACCTTAATTGCCGAAAAGGCAATATTTTGAATCTCCGGGTGAAAAATACTATCTCTGTTTTCTTGGGACTTAGTACCAAACCACGTGCAGATGCCCATTCTCTAAATTTCCGAAGAGCAAGTTGCATTCTGTTTCTAATAAGATTCAAACGTCATCCGCGTAGGCGATTGCGCCGCATTTAATCTATTCTAGAGTCACTAACAGTTCATTCATCTCAAGATTCCATAGAAGAGGGGAGAGCACCCCCCTGTGTGGTTGCCCTCCCTATCCTCCTAGTGATGAGTGACCTAGCGTTGGGTAGATTATGTTTCCGTGAAGCAATTTCGCTCTCCAGTTCACCAAGCTATTCTGCACTCCCAGCCTGGTCAGTGAGCCTGTTATGGCACCTAGTTCTACATTGCTGAAGGCTCCATCTATATACAAGAAGGCAGCCAGGGTGTGTAAGGCGGTCTCTACTGAGCTTCCCTTGTCAGTAGAGATGGCAACCATAATTACAACAAAAAACATGTGTGTGAGACAAGCATTTCATTCAATTAGTTTTTTAACTTCAACAAAGTAGGAGTACAGCGAATTTTTTATATTTTAGAGAGAAAAATTTGTTTACGCCGCACTGAGAAGTATTTCTGAAATACATAATTTTATCCATGTTTACATTTAGTGTAAATACCTATTTCTTCACAACAACTGAATTTTAGTATAAGCTCGCATTTTAAGTGTGCTTCTCTTTATGAACACCACTGATCTACGTACTGTTAAAGCTTCAACCTTCGTTTCATATGCATGGTGTTCATGGCTTCATGGTGCAATTAAGTATATATATTCTTAAAGGTTGGATGGGAAATACTGATATAAAGTATACAAACTGTTAAAAGTCTTCAATTATTCTGATCGGGCTTACTTAACAAGGTCATAACTGGCGAACAATCATATCTATATAACCCAATATTCCTAACCAAAGACCTGCAAGCTTACGTCAGGAGGACATCAGGAGTAGGTATTAAAGAGCGCCACAAGAAATACATCCTGAATTGGGGAAAAACAATCAACAAAGAGTCTCATCTTATAGGAAAGAAGACTATACAGTGCGTTACTTTTCAAATAATTTTAGTAATTAAAATTAAACTTTTTTTAATTAAAAATATTTCTCTTAAAATATTAAAATTCATTAAATTTAATTAGAAAACATATTATATTTTCGGCTTGAAGTCCACCGATTTTATAACAGACTGTTAATTTTCTTTTTTTTATTGATTTATATTTATCTTTATAAATAATTAACAATAATTTTGGCTCAATTAATGTTTCCGCAATAATAATTCTGTTACCAATTATACAAGAGATTTCATGTGCTTTGGCCATATATTTACCATTCTATTGATGTTCGTCGTATTGAACAAGTTTTAGTGCCAACATTTTAAATGTCATATAAGCAATTAACAAATGGCATCATTTTTCATATACATACTCTTCCGCTGATAAAATTTTTAAATTCTTTGCACAGAAAACTAAAAATTATGCAAAAACAAAAATATTTTAAATCGTTAACTATTTTAAATTCTTATAAAAATAGGTTTACATACTAATAATCTTGTCTATAGTTAAGTTTCTAAAAGCTTCCAAACTTAAACTTAAGATCAATCAACAAGCGTACTACATGACTAATGGTCATCAATTCTTGGGTAAGTTCAATCTCGATGTTAACCAAGATCCTTATCGAAAATTTTTAGAAGGAAATAAAACCAAGACGCTAATGCTATGTTAACATGACAACGTTTTTTCTTAATTCAACCCCCGATTATGAACCTAATTACGCAATTCCCCATAAAAGATTTTCAAAAACGAATCACTCAACCTGGAAGTAATTTCATTTCAATCAATTATCCTGTCAATTACTATAAGATTACTATGTGATCACTAATTTTTATTGTGTCTTTGCCATCACCAGCTGTAAAGCATAAAAAGGTACTTACTTAGTTGGCCGTTTACAGCAACCCATGTGGGTCATTGGCTGAACTAAAAATGGATTTCCATGCGCCTCGGTGTTATGCGCTTCTTCTCCAATTTGCACATTGAGTCTGGAAAGGTTTCCTTGGACTTGATCTTTCTAGCAAAATTCTTGCTTACTTAGTTCACCGATTTTAACAACCCATGTGGATCATTGGCCGAACTATGAAAGGATTTCCATGTGCCACGGTTTTCTGTGTCTCTTCTTCAATTTCTCACAATGAATGTGGAAAAGTTATCTTGGACTTGATCTTTCCAGCGGATTTAATGTGATCTGTAATCTTTATTGGGTTTTTATCATCACCAACTGTTAAGCATAAAAAGAAACTTACCTACTTAGTTGACCGATTATAATGGGTGGGCAAATTTCAGGTGAGGAACTAAATTGACTTAAAACAAATTTTTTTACAAATTCAGTTTTATTCATACCAATATAAAATAGAAATATGAGAATTAATAATCGAATATGATGTCGGGCAAATGTCCACCTCTAGCACGTCAGCAGACGTCCACTCTTTTCACAAAATTTTGAACGACATTTTGCAACAAAGCTTCGCTTAGCTCGTCAATGCAGCGCCGAATTTCATCTTTCAGAGTGTCAGTTTGTAGTTTGTTCACGTAAATGTTAAACGTTAAATCACAAGAACGAGGCGGCCAATCGACATCGCTAAATCGAGAAATTACGCGACCGGGAAATTTGTGTTGCAATAACTGAATTGTTGGCTGGCTGTGTGGAATGTGGCGCCGTCCTGCTGAAACCAAAAGTCACTGATGTCAACATTAGACAATTGTGGCCACAAAAAATTGGTTATTTGGTAGCGCAGAGAATTCATGGTGACGGCGTTTCCTTGCATATTTACGAAAAAAATACGAACCAATGATGCCGCCTAACCACAAACCGCAGCATACGGTCACTTTCTTTGGATGTAATAGTTTTTCGAGGACTGTTTGTGGGTTTTGTGAGCTCCATATGTGACAATTTTGTTTACTAACATAACTGCCTAATTGGAAATGGGCCTCATCACTAAAGATGAGATTGTTGAAAAATGCGTTGTTTTCGTTGAGTTTTTCAAACAATAGATTTTAACAATTAAAATTCTTTGTTCCAAAGTGTAACGTTCCATAGTTAAAATTTCCCAATTATTTACTAAATAAGTGTCAAAGGTTGACAGATCAATTCCTGACATTTCATCATTTGACTGCCAATTTACTTTCTAACTTCAAATTTGCCCTTTAGCAGCCCATGTGGGTCATTGGCCAAACTAAGAATGGATTTTTATGTGTCTTGGTTTTCGGCGCTTCTTCTCCAATTCCTCTTATTGAGTTTGGAAAGGAAAGAAATTTTAAACGCCTTCTTTTGCGTTTTCCTTCAGGATCATATTCAAACGTCTTCTTTGCTGGAGCTTCTTTATCCATATGCACAAGGTGTCCAAGCCAGTGCAATTTTTAAATGAATATGCCTTTTACTTTACTTTCACGGTTCATACGATGCTGATATTCACCGCTTACGCAGATTGATCGATATATTTTGCAAAATATTATCCTCTAGAATACTCCAAAAACAGCTTAACCTGCCTGAATCCATGCCTCTGTGCTATATAGTAATACAGGTGGGACAAATGCATAAAAACAAAGCAAACAAAAAATTAAACAACAAAGGAAAGAATGCTCGCTTGCTACACTGAGTCCATTGACATTCCACAAGCTTCCATTACTTTGTTTCAGTTCCAGTAATCAAATTGATTTCCAAGCTAAGTAGATGATTAATGTACGGTAGCTCGTCTCAATATGATTGTGTGTAGTGATGAAAATCCTTGCTAAGTGGTGGTGGTGGTAATCCTTACTTAGTATTGCAAATTTTTTCCCAGTAGGTGGCGTTTTCCTCTGACCATTCGTCTTATGTTTGTCATCACCGCCAGAGGTAAGCTGGAAGGTCATGGGGGATTCTTTAGATGGATTTGTCGGGAGGGAGATTAAAATCTTTTTATTAAATTGAAATATATTTGAAATTTTGTAAAGAAGTCTCAAAACCAATTAGGAAGGTGTCGTGTGAACAGTGCAATTTATATAAGTAATTCAAACAATGAACAAAGTAATGCGTAGTCTCGTGTGAACATAGCATTCAGTAATAAACATCAATACTTCGACTTACAGAAGTGATTTTACAAACACTTATTTGTCACTAATGTCATTAAGTGAATAAATTACAAGAAAATTTTATCATGAATTCATTGGATAACATGCTCAGAACGACAATTAAATTTCATGCATCTAATAAGCTTCTAATAAGTGTGCTGCTAGGGTATGGTAGGTAAGACATCCGCCTATCTACCAAGAGGTCCTGGGTTCAATCTTAAGCCAGAGCATCTGAAAATTTTCAACTGCGGTATGACCTCATCACATTGCTAAAGACTGGCTATGAGTGTTGACGCCATGAAAAAAAAAAACTTCTCTAACTAATACATCTACAACATGCAACATCAATACGTACATATGTAAATAAGTACGAATGTATTTTCTTAAAATAATCTTATGATTTCAAATTTGTTTTAAATTTAAAACAAAATTTAAAAAAAAAAATTAATTTGTTGTAAATTTAAAATAAAATTTGTAAATAATTTTTGCATAATTTTGTTTTTATTTCAAATAAATTGTCAGCAAATAAAATACAAAAATTGTATTTTGTTGTAAGACTACCCCCCACCCCTTCCCCATTTTCTATTCATTTTCGTTGACACAACAGCGTTGAAATATATTTTTTATATATATTTTGGCCCCGTGCCGGCACTCGCCTAAATTAACCTAATGGCGTTTAAATAATTATACAAATAGACACAGAAATGAATTACAACAGCTTTTACATCACAAAAAGAGCAACAATTAAGCACAAAAAATTCTTCAAAATTTACAATAAAATACAATAAAAACAATATTGAAATTAATTACAATTTAAATGAAATGTTGAAATTTTTGTTTTGATTTTTTGTTATTTTTGTTTCACAAAAGAAAGAAATCTATTTTTAAATTTTCTTTCTAAATTTATGGCAATTGTTTTGTTTGCTTTGCCGGCCATGGTCAAGGATTATTCTTAATTAATCTGCAAAAAAAAAATTATCTTTAAATGTTTTCATAAATTTCTGCTCTTTTTTAAATTTTATAATTTATGAGCATATTTTGAAAATAAAACATAATTAAAAAAGTATTAAAAGATGTAGAGAAAGAAAATGTCTTTATTTCATGACTCGGGTGTGTTTAATGACTGACGATACGAGGGTATTTTTAAACAAACCAAATCAAAAGAATTAAAAAATAATAATTTTGTAAACGACTTAATGGTCTTTAATTTTTGTTAATTTATTAATGCCTTAAATATACATATACAGTAGTGGTCGAAACAAATGGTACTGCAATATTATTTAAGAATTTTATTTGATTATCATATCAGATCACTCAATAAGTCCGTAGGATGACACATAGATGGCATTATTATGGCATTACTAGAATTTTGTCCGTATGATTTTTATTTAGTACTAGCCTTCAAACGATACATACATATATAAATTAGACAGCAATCTGACTATTAATTCGTGAGTTATAGCATTTTTTGTAAAGCAACTTTTCTTATTGCAAAAAAAAAAAATTGAAAAAAAGTGAATTTCGAGTTTTGATAAAGCATTGCTTTTTGAGGAAAAAAAATACAATGAAACTAAATGTGGTCATACCAGCACAAATTCCAGAAAATATAAAAAAAAATCCACACATTGGTTATGAACGATCGCAAATTTAAGGTACAAGAGATATCCGATGGTAGTGTTTTAACCATTTTTTACGTAGATTTGGGTATGCAAAAGCTCTGTTCAAAGTGGTTGCCGCGTGAGTTCGCAATTCATGTCACAAATCGATAAACACGATGACAAAATTGAATGAAGGAGCTTCGAATCACTAGCAGACCCACCGTATTCTCCAGATTTAGCCCCCAGCGACTTTTTCCTGTTTTCAGATCTCAAGAGAATGCTTGCAAAAAGAACAGTCCAATGATGAATTAATCGCTGAAACTGAGGTCTATTTTGATGAGAAGGAGAAAACGTGCTATAAAAGTGATATTGAATAGTTGGAAAATCGCTACACTCGTTGTATCGCCATCGGACGCAACTATATTAAATAATAAAATCGAGTTTTATCAAAATTTTGTTTTCTTCTTACTTATCCTACGGACTTATTCAATGACCTGTTATAGCATTAAATTAACGAGTTGTAATTGAAAAGTGGGAGGCGAAGAAATGGCGGACGACATACTATATGCATAAATTCATACTTTCGTTACAAAACGTCCCAATATCACCTCTTCAATCTCACCTGATAACGTTTGGCTTGGCAACGTTCGGAGACGAACTTTTATGGATAGGGAGTCCTTTATTGAATATATTAGACTCTCTTCATACATAAAATTAAGGGTATTCTTCTGGAGACGTTTCCGATTGAAGATTCCGGCCCGAGCCGACAGTCATCCGCGCAGGGGTATTGACTCGATGGTGGATTGAATTGGCTTTGTCTGGGTGATTGCCGCTCTTCATGGCTAGTAAGCTAGCGAGTCTGATCCCGGAGTGTTTGCCCCAATAGACCTTTCTAGGTCGCATTGTCATGGCCAGTTGAGCCTTTCCGACCCAGTTAAATAATGATAATAAACAAACCTTCGGCTTAGGTCTATGATTTTTACTAACGGCCTGCTCAGCTCATTTTTTTCATACGATGAGTCAGCAGAACTCTCGGTGTTGGAGTACTTACAACATGTCCTAATTATAAATTTATGGACTTGGAAGCGATTGTGAAGAAGTTTGTGCTGATTTCAGTAGAGAATTGATGACGTATTGGACCATAAAAAGCCTAGACGAGTTTGTTGCTTTAATAGGAGTGTACACCTATCTCTGGGTTACTAATCAACTTTGGTGGAGACGAGTTCTAGACTAAAAGAGACCATCTGACTATAGCGAAATACCCCTTAAAGAGTTATATAGAGTAGTTGCGGTTTGTACCTTAATCGTGGTAAGAGCGTCAGGTTGGTATGCTGTTGTTTTGTAACAGGGTGCCGCATCCCATATTAAATACGCTTCAACCGACCACTTACCACGAGGTAAGTCATATCCAAATACATAGTGTCGAAATGACAAGTTTCTTTCTTCCTGCATGACCATTTCAAAATACCCATTGGGGTGCTACTGCGACTTATACTTAAATCGTAGTGGGAATGTGAGTTACAGTACAACGTGCCGTACAACTGCAGTGATTCATAGCACGGCGGTATATTAGAAAAGCTCTACAAAAGAGAAGTCATGACCAAAATCTTAGCTTCAAATTGGTGCTTATGTGCTATGTTGCAATTTCATCGTAAGTTATGATCCACTCACTATATTTAACTATTCTTTACCCACCGTAGGCAGTGTCAATATAACAATACCTATGGCATCGTGAGTGTCAGAAAGTCAGTTTAGAAGAAAAAAATGTTTTCCAAATACAGCAGCTAATAAGCAACCAACCACTAATTGGCTCAAAACGGAATTTGATTAAACTTCACCAATGGCCTATGTGGAGGCAAGCTCTTAATATTTTTTTTCTCCATCACTTCTCTTAGGGAGCATATTGGCTTTCCATACAAAGCATTTTTTGCTTTGTTTCCGTTTCTTTAATCTATTTGATCTTTGAAGCTTCCACTGTAGCTCCCTCCATATGATAGTGTAGTGGTGAATATCCTTGCTAAGTGGTGATGGTGATCTTTTAATTAGCGTTGTAATTATTTTCCAGTAGGTGGCGCGTTTTTTCCTGATCATTCGTCGTACGTTTGTCATCATCGCCAGGGATAAGCTGAAAGGTCAGGAAGGCTTCTTCTTTAATTTTAAGATGATATAGTCTGGAGGGAAGTTGAAGCCTATTTATGAAATATTCGAAACCACAATTAAAATTTGTTCGGCATGTTCTGTGCTGGGTTTCGAACCTGGGTCGCTTGTGTTGTTATGTATGCGCTCTAACCACTATATCACTCCACCCAAGCTCTCAATATAAGGCGATATAAATCAAGTTCATTTCAATGGTAAATGACATACTTACTTATGTATACTTACTTATGTATGTCAACTTATGAAAAGCTTTAAAACTTTAACCGATACGTTAACCAATGGACCGGCTATGATGAATTTAGCATATGTGACATACTCATATGACTCAGTATATGCTAAAAGCACACATATTTTTATGGCTACTAGGTCCAAACTGGAATTTTTACCAATGGATTATATAGATAGGGGCTTCGTCTAAATGACAGCCGATTTTGCAATGAGCACCTCCTAAACAAATTTGACGATGAGCACCAATTTTTTATCATCATCTGGGTGATAATTAATCTTAAGGTACCAAAAATAATTTATCGATTTCAATCAAAATCAATTGGCTTGTCTCTAAACTTTAATTAAAAAAAGCGGCATCATTGATTTGTTTTTAATCATTTAAAAAAGTTTGCCTTTCTGTGACTTGTCGAAAGCATCAATATTTAAAAATTAGTTTTGTAAAGACTGCAATTTAAACAAAATATTATATTTTTTCCTTAATTTTATTTACAAAACCCCCATTATACAGCAACATACAATATAATAAAACCAGGCACTGTTGTGTGCGTTATGCTTAAAATCTAAGACTTTTTCCAGCTTCTAATCTCACTTTCCTCTAATCGCTGCCATAGATGTGAATATTGTAAGTGAAACGTTCTGTTTGTGGTGCTTCCATAACAATTGAAATGAAACGCTGGCCAATGCCACCAGCTACCACATAAGCATTACCATCATGAGTATCTTGCAAACAATTGATATCCACAGAAGTAACAAGTTTACCGTTACCGCTCTCGGGATAAGTCACCTGCGTGGAAACGTCTTTTTTGGCGGGATAATAAACAGTATCGGCAAATTGAGCCACCAAACGATCACCTTAAAAAGCAGCAAAGAAAAAGAAATAAGAGAATTATAAAAACAACATTTCTAATAAAAATTATAATACGAGCATACTTTAAGGCGCTTACACGAAAATGTTTGGCAACATTATGTTGCGTTTTTAACAATATTTTGTATATTACACGTGGTAAGAATGTTGTTCTTTGTTTTTTTTTTCAAATGATGAATGCGTGTGTGTGTGTGTTTTTTTTTTATTAAAATTAAACAAATTTTTGAAATTGATGACAATTTTAATTTATTTTTTTAAGTTTGATTTTGATTGGGAATATTTCTAGAAAATTCATAAAAATAATATTTTTCGTTTTTTTTTTTTTTTTTTTTGCAAGAAATATTACAAATATCTTTATAAAATAGGCCTAAAATTTAGGAGCAAAAAGACTTTACGAAGCTTATTAAATTGGTTGGTTACGAATCATTTATGGCATTACTTTGTCACGTCTAATTTGAGCCTTAGTCTTGATACCTTGTATTCCCACTAAAATCTATTTAAACAACAATTGGTAGATAAAAGACTTTATAGTCTATACAGCGGATGAGGCATTACTTCTTATCCACTTATATCGCCAATAGTTTTTAAATATATATTATCATATTAGGACGCGTGACATAAACTATCGGGTGTTTTTTTACAACTACACAAGTTTAAGTCATGATAAAACAAAGAAATATATTTTTAATATTAATGAAACGGGCTTTTTTGGGTAGAAAATTGTATGAACGTACAAGCCGCAATCTAGAATACAAATTTTCTCAAACTTTTCGCAGCATATGTGGTCGTATGTCACCAATAACTTCTCTAATGTTGATTTCTAGATATTCAATTGTCTCTGGTTTATCGAAGAAGACAAGTGACTTTACATAAGCCCAATGAAAATAATCCGATGTCCGATGAAAATAATCTCATGTTCTTGGCGACCAATTAATTGGCCATGTCCCTATACCGGTCACCATTGACAATAACATTCTAACCATCACCGTTTTTGAAAACATATAGACCAATGACTCCACCAGCTCATCAAGCGTTCTAAACAATAATTTTCTGTGGATGTAAAAGTGTTTTAACAAAAGCTTGTGTATTATCCTAACTCCGAATGTAACAATTCTGCTTATTTACGTACCTATTCAACCAAAAATGGGCTTTATCGGAGAACAAAATTTTTAAGTTTGGCGAACAGAACCTTTATTTTGATAACAAAAAATTCAACAATTAGCAAGCGTTGCTCTGGTATAAGTTTAACGAAATGTTAAACCAAACTAAAGAAAAAGCACCTGTCAGCTGTTAAATCGATTGCCGAATAAAGCAGTATTACCAACCCAAAGCTTGTTGGTGGTGTTAAAGCTTTTTTCCTGATTTGATCTTAAGAAATTTGATACTGAGTTCCGAACTTGGAATGTCATCTTTTCTGAATAAAGTTTGTAAGTTTTGGTAGAAGGAACCAAGGGCACTAAATTTTACATATTGTTATTTCGCAACTCCGAAAATTTTAAAATATGTATTTTATTTAGATATTTTTCGGTTTTGATTCCGAATTGTTTAGATATTTAAAAAATGTATTTAAAGCTTCGAATTATACAAATTTTTTTTATGAAAAAGAAATCACACAAATTACTCCGAATTCGTATTTAATACCGAGTTATTATTTATTTTCTACAAAATTATATCACATATTTTTGTATACGGTGGGCAATTTCAATTGAGCGGTTATTTCGAATCTGTAAATACTTATGACATTCTATTCTGTCACAAGCTTCAGTATATTATCTCCACTGAACGAAATAAATCGGGATTTATTGAAAATTTACCAAAAAAAAAATTTAGCGGAGGCATCATTGGCCTATATTTCATATTTCGCAACCATTATGGCAAATGGATTTTTTGTGACCGCTCTTCATGGCATTGATGTGAACGATGTTTTGTTTGATGGCCTGGCCGTTTAATTAGCCGAAATGATGATGTCAGTTGGCTGCGATTTGACACCGTTGGACTATTTTCTGTGGGGTGCCGTCAAAGACAAGTGTTATGCCGACAGACCAGAGAAAATTGAGCATTTGAAGGCCAACATTCGTAATGCCATTGCCGAGATATGACCCCATACACTCAAAAAAGTTCTCGAAAATTGGTCCGATCGATTGGGGTACTGTGATGCCAGTCGCGGCAGCCATATGAATGAAATAATATCTCATTTCTAAACGGAACAATTGTACTTCACAACCACAAAAAATAAATTTGGCAAAATTTCAAACAGTTTTTGTTTTATTGCATTTTTAAATTTAAACTTTTAAATGGCCCATCCTATATATAACTCCGAATTGTTTCAACTCCCAAATCTGCATACCAACTGGGCATTGTGCCACGTTAAGGTTCTCAGACTATTGGTATTTAAATCCGAATTATTATTCGCGATAATTGAAAATTTTTCGAAAACTCTAGAAAACTATATCACATATATTTTGTAAATAAATCCGACAGTATTTGACAGTATTTAACGAATTGCGTTTTACACTTGGAAGACTTATTTTTGAAAATACATTTGCTTCAAGTTTTTCAGTTTTACTTCTAACTCCGAATTTGTATTCAACACCGAATTTTTATGCACTAATAATGACAAGATGAAGAAACTTTTCTTAATTTTTTGAAGAATTATATTTTTAACTCCGAATTCTATATTTAAAATATTATATGTATATATCATATTAAGGTTTCCGTAATAAAAGAAAACTAAATTCTTCAGTTTATATATCGCCTTCAATTTCTCTTACCTGATACTCTATTGCCCAACGAGTATTTCACCGATTGTGAACGGCTGACGGGTGTTTTCTTATTCAAGCGCAACAATTGCAAATGGGGATGTTGTTTGATGTAGGCTTTGATGTCTTGTATGATTTGGATTCTTCTCATTTCGACATCTTGTGTTTGTGGTTGTTGTAGTTGTTGTTGTTGTTGATGTTGATGTTGTACGTGTGGTATTGGAGACAAAGGTGTATCAGCTGCTTTTACTACATGACTTAAACACAATACAGCCATAGAGGCCAATAATAAAGCGAAGAATTTTTTCATTTTGTATTAGAAATCGATTTTCAATTAAATTCGCAAAATTTTCGGTTTTTAATTTCCGCTTTATCGACGACCGTATAAAAACGAACTAAATTTTATTGAAAATTTTCGCTTGATTTTATAGCTTTTGCCCTATGAAATAGCCAGCAGCTGGACTCTTATCAGTCTTGTGTTTATTTTGTGAATTTAATTATTTTGATTGGTGGGTAGTTTAGTTTTACAAAAAAGTACGATTTTTTTTTTCACTTCAATTAGATTTGTAGTGAAGATGATAAGCCCTGTCTGCTGTTACTGCTGTTGCTGTTGATGATGGCAAAGACAAGTACTACACGCTATTGAATGATAATATTCCTCAGTTAAGGGGGAATTAATGTTTATGAAAAAGTCTGTTAATGAATTATCGTTGATTGTTGTGAAAAGTCTTTTTTTCAGTTAAAAGGCTACTTAATGATAACACATTAAAGTGAATTTTACTTTTTTTTTGTATTTGCTTTGATATAATCTGATTTTGAAATTGATGATTTATTTTTATTCACAATTATTTGTTGCCTTGTTTGGTTTTATTTCGAATTTGTTTAACTTCTGGGAAATCGCCTATGGTACACTTTTATATTTGTGAAAGATAATAAATTCCCATACTGACTCAGACCAATATTTATAGAACAGAATTATGATTTTAAGAAACTATGAAGTATATAAGAGGTTTGTTAAAAAAATAATGTTTTGTTATTCATTAAGATCTATTCAGTTCAGAGTAGCCAGGTCTTTCGAAATCTGCCCTTTTAACAATAAAAAGCTTCAATAATTACCTCCACGTCCACTCCCCCCTCCTCTCTGCGTAACAAAAACCATACTTTAACATATAATTAATCGTATTTCAGAGTAAAGGTTTAAAAGTTAAAATAATGAAAGACAACCCGAAACTATTGACTTAAATTTTATTATTAAGGACAAAGTTTAACAATAAAATGTAATGAAAATTTTTATTGTTATACATCCTTTTAATCAAACACATACACACACACAAAGTTAATGACTACAAATGAAGATTTATTTGTGAGTAAAAGTAATCCTTAAGGCTCTACAACCGAAATCCTGTTGTCAATTAAAATTAATTTATTTTATTGTATTATAGAGTGACCAGATAAAAGGAAACGACATGAAAAAAAAACGAAAAACGGTGTAGGTAGGTACATAGGTTGAAGGGAGGAGACACAGTCCTATGTCCGCAAACATACACCTAAGATGGATTTCGGTCTGTTGTGCGCTTGCTATTCAATTCATTAGAAAGAAAAACAAAGATATTGTTACGTTTTAACCCCTTTAAAACTTTTGAGTTCTTTTAAAGTGCCTTAAATGACACAATTAACCCTTTACGCAATGTCCAACTTATTTCTCAACAGTTTTATTAACGCCTTAGCGCAACTTTACTCTTTGGCTGTTAAATTACCACTGAATGACTAAGCAGAAGATTTCGGCCTCTTATAGTAAATCAACATCAATTTCGATGCAATGTTCTAGCATAATCTACAACCTTCTATTCAGCTACATTAATCAAATGTAAAGTTTATACCCAACATTGAATTGGCAGCACCGTTCAAATAAGTACAGCATTGTCAGGATGATCGTAGCTCTGACACAAACCAATAGAATAATTTTCATAATAAAGCTTAAAGCTTAAAAATGTACAAACGTTGGCGTATTTTTTAGACATTTTCATTTTCGGTGCAATATACTAATCAGTTCGTTATGAACTCTGCACTGTTGAAATATTCCCTTGGTGATGTCCTCTATTCAATACAAATAAAGTGTCACCCATCTGGCAATAGGTGATATTGATATATAAAGTGTTGACCCTCACCACAAACCCTACAAAGCCCATGCTATACATACCTCAAGTGAAGAAATGAGTGCCCTCTTATGATTAGCAAGAAACTATTAATGTCCCTTTTACGAAGTAAGCTTCCTCTAAGCTTGTTATCCTACCAAAGTATCATCGTGGTTCTGCCCACTGGTTCTCTATTCCAAAGTAAGACGAAGGCATTTAAAAACCCACCTTTTCAACTAGAACTTTATTGCTTCCAAGAACGATGTAAAAGATCAATTTGACTCTAAATTTCCGACGTTAACATCTGGCATATTTTTTACCATCCTAACCATATTATCATTATCAGCTTGTCAACCAGGCACTATTGCAGAACACTGCGACCCATAGGATCTATTTTGTTCCTACCGGTCAATAGTTTGTTCAGCGGATCATCTGCTTTCCTAATGAACACGAGCTGATCTGAAACCATATTAATGGATGTGTCTTCCAGTCCGCCTACCTAAACATTTCCATCTAAACCTGTAAACAACCTCACATTCACACAACATGTGCTATCTCTGACGCCTGTGAGCACAGTCTACAATCATCCACATCTGTGACCGCAGTACTCTTCAGATTTGCTTTTTAGAACCTCAGAGTGCCGGCGAAGTAACGTTTTGGTACGATACAGGGTGTCATGAAACCCCTTCTGGTCAATACATCACTGGTTCTCTATTCCAAAGTAAGGCGTAGGCATTTCAAGCCCACCTTTTCAACTAGGACTTTATTACTCCGAAGAATGATGTTAGACATCAATTTGACTCTAAATTACGGTCTCACTTTGGTCGACGTTAAGTTCTTGATTTGGTGGCTATCTGACATACTTTTTACCTTTCGAACCATATAAATTAAAGTGGATCCATGTCAGTATATAAACAATGTTGTCTCTAAATAGCTGACCACCAGTGTATATGTATGTATTCATATTAGATTGTTGAAAGGCAAGACGTGACAACAGTGAAAAGGAAATTCTAGAGAGACGATAATATTCCCGTGAGAAGCTTACGGCCGCTTAAATATCTCCCAAGTTCGACTGCAAATAACTTTATTTCATTGTAACGGTTAATTTTTTAACCGTTTAGGTTTTAAAAATTGAAAAAAACACCGGATATTTGCAAAAGTGAGTGAAATATTTATTTTCGGCGATAAATTAATGCCTGCCATTTACTTTTTAAAAATGTTGCCTGCGGCTCGCCGTAGGTGATCCATCCATGAGCTCCAAATGTGAGATACTTTTTCCAGCATTTCTGGCAGTATCTCACGAAAAGCAGCTGTAATGTTGGTTTCCGAGGTTGGAATTGTGGCTGTACGCGAGAGACTTCACGTATCCCCATAACATATAGTCATCAAGTGAACTGCGTAAAATTTAGATTAATTGCCTCTTCACACCAAATTCGTTAATTCTATTAGTTGGCGTTCCCATTGAACCATAAACGAGCTTTGTTGCCGAAGACACCATAAAATTGAGAAAATTTACGAAACACATTTCTCACATAGCACGAATTTTCATAATAAAATTCAATGATTTGCAAGCGTTGTTTGTTTGTCTCTTCCCGGTAATGGCAAACCTTATTGAACAAATTTTTTTGTTATTGCCACGAAAAATTTATATTTATAAACCAAATTGCAAAAATAAAAATTGCTTTCTGGTCACCCTATAAGTTAGTATTTGCCTTGCTCCTAATAAAATTATAATCTCATGTGTGAGTTTTAGATACCAAAGTTTATGTCTAAAATTCATACGAAATTTTTTTGAATTTTTTTTCCTTTTTTACATAAAATCTCAATTTAAAAAAGGTTCAATTGGATTCATTAAGAAAAAAAAATATTAAAATAGAATTTAAGATTTAGAAAGTAATTTAACACTTTCGTGTTCATAAAGAAACACATGTATGGGATGGGAGTTATTCGATGATGTTAAATTCAACACGGTGCGACAAAAAAGAACGAAGTTGAAATACCTGGGAAATGATACTGTTTTTCTGATCGGCGCTATCGAGTAGAATAAGAATAAGTTTTTTGAATTTTCGAAACACCTCCAAAATCTCGAGTTACGGGTAAAAAACCGGTTTTTCGGATCTTCATTCACTTAAAAGGTTATATAACCTGAATATAACCTTTCTTTAAGTAGCCATTGAAGGATCTGGATGTCTTTCTCAGGCAAACACATTTTTTATCAAAAATGTTCAACATTTCTCAAGTTTAGATGCGTTTGTTTAAAAACTTAAAAGCCTTTAGTAAGTCCCTTGCGGCGCCTGAATCAGAAAAGTATAAACAAGTGCATTGTCTTAATGAAACAGCTCTTCTTTCTTCACCATAATATACGATCACTATTATTATCATCTTAGTTTATGCTTCAAATGAATATTAAATCTATGCAAAAGCTCTAAATAATGGCCCTTATTTCGACAGTTATGTCCTAAATTAAAGAAAACAAGCAAAAGTGTTACTTAACTAAAGGGTGGTCCAAACAAAAAGCACGGTGTTAATTGTAAATAAAACAAGAAGTGTTCAGAGAATTATCTTAATATTCTTTTGTATGATAATGTAATGACAATTATTTGTGAAACAAAATATAGGTCAAATGCACGCCACGGCTTCGGTGGCATACCACTAACCGTCTGTCCATATTTTCAACGACTCTGTGACATAATTGAGGTTCAATGTCGTTAATGTGCCGAATTATCTCATCCTTTAGCTCTTGAATTGTTCTTGGCTTATTAACGTACACTTTTCTTTTAAATATTCCCAAAATAAGAAGTCCAACGCTGTCAAATCACATGATGATTTGTCGCCACCAGTTAACATCGAAACGACATGATATAATTTTCTCTAGCAAAAGAGCCATTGTTTCGTTGGCTGTGTGGCAAATGGTACCATGCTGTTGGAACCACTTATCACTCATAACCATATTTTCAGTTTCTGGCCATAAGAAATCCATTATCATCTCGCGATAGCGAATACCTTATAAGGTAACTACTTGGCCGAACTTATTTTTTAAAAGCCCGACGACGACGTCAGCCCAAAAACCACACTCACAGGTGTTTCCACATTTCCTACAAACCCGGTTTGCTGAAATTTGCACACAATTCTCTCGATTGTGGACACATTTGGTCGATTACGCTGATCACTCCTTATTACAAAAATTTCAAAATACAATATTCGTCGATAAACGTCGATATAATTGATGTGAATTGCACCGCGTAGGACACATACAAACTATGATTAAGACCTTGTCAAGCTACAGTCTTAACTGAGTCTTCTTTAGTGCTCGTTTATTGTGCTCGTGCGATTCAAGAAAAGAAGACAATTAATTCTCTTCTTATCCAGGTCGGCTAAGCCTACGAATACTGCGAGAAACCAACTAAATTGGAGGATAGCCATTTTAGCAGAGGCAATCGGAACACTTATGCCCTATTCCAGTTCGAATATTGCACTGCGTAGGACACACACAAACTATGATTAAGACCTTGTAAGGCTACAGTCTTAGCTTAGTCTTCTTTAGTGCTCGTTTATTGTGCTCGTACGATTCAAGTAAAGATGACAATTAGTTCTCTTCTTATCCAGGTCGGCTAAGCCTAGCAATACTGCGAGATACCAATTAAATTGAAGGATAACCATTTTAGCCAAGGCAATCGGAGCACTTATGCTTTATTCCAGTTCGAATATTGTGAGCTTTGTACACTCCCTAGCTAGTTCAACAGCAATTACCAACGATATACCTGTGTCCCAGAACGTACAAAAGAGTTAGCTCCGGCATTCATAGAAGAGGACAGACGTTAAGTTGCCTTAATTTCAGTCCGGCTTACCACCACCAGCAAGCATTATAAAGCTTTCACTGCCGTGGTTGGGCAGCCTCTAAGAAAGTTGCATTTAATGTGACGGTAATATAACAATTCATTTATATATGTAAACAACATCCTTATTTAAGTTTATTCTGGAAACCAGTAGGGTTTTCTTCTATTTGCTCTTCATATTTTTAAGTATTGTCATCACCCTATTAAAATGTTGCTCCTTTTGTATCTATTTGTTCTTTCTATTTTTTAAGTATTGTCATCTCCCTATTAAAATGTTGCCCATTTTGTATCAGAAACGAGCATAAAAAAGGGTGACTTCAAAAATTCTTCAAATATATTATTTAGACAAAAAAGTATGTAGACATTATCTATTTGCAAAATGTAAAAGTTAGTTATTTTTCTGAGTAAAATTTTTGTGCACTTTTTAAGGGCAACATATTTTGGGTGGCAAACAACTCAAATGGCTCAAGTCCGAATCCCAGCAGAGGAAATGGCGAAAGAATTTAATTATGGCTTCGAGTGTTTAATAAAGAGACTTCCACTCCCTCCAGACAACTCCATCTAATAAATAAAGATGACGCCCCCTGGCCTTCCTTCCAGCTTACCTGTGGCGGTGATGACAAAATCAAACGAATGATTAGGAGAAACCGCCATCTAGTGGGATAAAATTAAAGAGTGTGAAGATAAATTCGTCAAGTCTGCATGTACATGTCTTCCCCATTCATATCGAATCTTAGTGTCGGTAAAATGGGGCTAAAGTTGACTCTGGCTGATGGGCATTTATTTGGGAGTGATGCATATTTTCAAAGAACAAAAGTGTTCCAATAATTCTCTTTTTCGGGCACAGCGTGTATACCGATTGAATATTATCGTGATACCCTAAAGTCCCATATATGTCTTCCCCATTCATATCGAGACTTAGTGTCGGTAAAATGGGGCTAAAGTTGACTCTGGCTGACGGGCATTTATTTGGGAATGTTGCATATTTTCAAATGAGACAAGTGTTCCAAAAATTCTCTTTTTCGGGCACAGCGTGTATACCGATTGAATATTCTCGTGATACCCTAAAGCCCCATATCTGTCTTCCCCCATTCATATTGAGGTTTAGTACCGTTAAAATGGGCCTAAAGTTGACTCTGGCTGATAGCTATTTAGTTGGGAATGTCGCATATTTTCAAAGAACAAAAGTGTTCCAAAAATTCTCTTTTTCGGACACAGCGTGTATACCGATTGAATATCCTCGTGATACCCTAAAGCCCCATATCTGTCTTCCCCCATTCATATTGAGGTTTAGTACCGTTAAAATGGGCTTAAAGTTGACTCTGGCTAATGGGCATTTATTTGGGACTGTTGCATATTTTCAAAGGAGAAGAGTGTTCTAACAATTCTCTTTTTCGGGCACAACCCATATATCGATTGAATCTACTCGTAATACCCTAAAGCTCCACACGTGTCTTCTCTCATTCATATCGAGGTTTAGTACCAGTAAAATGGGCCTAAAGTTGACTCTGGCTAATGGGCACTTATTTGGGAATGTTGCATATTTTCAAATGAGACAAGTGTTCTAACAATTCTCTTTTTCGGACACAGCGCGTATATCGACTGAATCTACTCGTGATAACCTAAAGCCCCATATATGTCTTCCCCATTCATATCGAGCTTTACTACCGGTAAAATGAGCCTATATTTGACTCTGGCTGATGGACATTTATTTGGCAATGTTGCATATTTTCAAAGGAGAATAATGTTCTAACAATTCTCTTTTTTGGGCACAACCCATATACCGATTGAATCTACTCGTAATACCCCAAAGCCCCAAATGTGTCTTCCCTCATTCATATCGAGGTTTAGTACCGGTAAAATGGGCCTAATGCTGACTTCAATCTTCGTATGTTCTGTCCTCTATCTACTCTATTGGAAGTATTTAACTTGACGACTTTATCTTCACACCCTTATGAAATTACAATACTAAATAAGAATCATCTCCACCGCTAATTAGCAAGTATCTTCACCACTACACACAATCATATGGAGTCGAGCTACAGTAGATTAATCATCTACTTAGTTTGAAAAATCAACTTGATTACCGAAACTGCAATAAAGTAATGGATGCTTTGTGGAAAGCCAATATGCTCCCTAGATAGAAAAGTGACTTAGAAAAAAAAGGGCAACATCTTCAGACAAGTACACTGTACTCCTGCTTAGTTTTGCATTTCTTTTTAGATAAGCACAATAAAAGCAAGAGATGCTACATGTAGCATGTTTGAAAGATACTTTAAAAAATTTTAATTTTGCTAACCACGTGGCAAAAGTTTATTTTTGCCTTCTCATACGAGTCCAAAAATAATTTGTTTCCTTTGTTACTCTTTTTCTGCAAAAATAGGAAACAAACAACCTTATGAGTTCGTATTACATTCCATGCCATCATGTTGCTGTTGTCATATCTATAGCCTATCCTTTTACTTATTTTATATCTCAGATTACCATCTAAATAAGATTTAGGGTTGCAAGAGTGAAAGTAGAAAAAAATCGAAATTTTATTTTTAAATATTTTTATCAACATATCGTGCTGTGTGTGCATAGTTGGCCGTATGGATTTTATTAATTCAGATTTTGTTTTTATTTTTCTCTCTCTTTTTATGGGTGGTTATGAAAGAAATTTCGCAGAAAAAAAGGAACGCCAACAGTTAAAGTTGAAAAAAAAATTATTAATAATTTTATGTTTGACCTCAATTCAATAATAAGAATTTCTTTTTTTTTAATACCAAATAATACGAATTCAGTTCATTTTCAATTTTGTTTTCAGCTCAAGGCATATATTTAATAAGAGAAAAATTACATAAAAAAATATCCTGCCGGGCATTGTCTCATAGCCAGCAGCAGCAGCAGCACCATCATCATTATCATTATTGTTGTTTTTATTAAACTGAAATCAACGAAAGCAGTAACAAAACTAATCCTATGCAATTGCAACCATTCAGAAAAATAAAATCAAATAAAATATTTTTTTTTTGTTTTGTATATTTGGCCTTAATAAACTAAAATTGTGGCTTAAACGAAAATAAAATAATAAATGCCTCCATATGTAGTTGCTCTTAATCGTACTGATTTCAGTTAAAGATAATGGCTTAATTATGATTTTTGAACTATTAAAAGAACAGGCAGTAAAAATAACTTTATTCATCCAGTCACATAAATGTTTCTTTAGATTAGATTGCTTAGCAAAGTATACTGGACCAATAGGTAATGGCTTATCAGAGGGAAAAGCAGCAGCAGCATACTAAAACACAATAAGGCGAAGGGCGAAAACTAGCCGCTTGCTCTTCGATAGAAATCTTTATATCCTTTAATATTCCGCGTTGTTTTCTTCGTTTCTTAATCACGTCAATTCTCACAGTAATCGTAAATAGGAAAAAGCATCCTTCCTATGTCAGAAGACGAAGAAAAATATGCCACAGTAAGACGGGCAAGGAAAACTAGCGGCTTTGCTCTAATAAAGGAATCTCTATAGCAAGAGCTTCGAAATAGTACTTACTGAATGGCTCTTTAAGTTAAATAGTGACACAGTAAGCAAAAGGTTGTTTTCTCAACTACGATAAAAATCAACAAGCAGAAGAGGCATTCTCTCGGCATGGTTTTCAAATATATAGCTTCTAGTGACAGTGACCACAAAATCACATCCGCGTTCTAGGAAACTATAGGATGCGCCTTATTTTAAAAAATGCGTTCTGGAAAACCATAGGCGGATTACATCAGGGGAAGGCGTGCCGCATCCGCCCTCAATACAAAAAAAATTGGTCCGTACATATAAGGCACACCCTATAGCAGACGGATGCGCCACGCCTTTCCTTGAAGCAATCTGCCCATAATTTCCACATTGTATTCTTTTTTTTTTTGCTACAGAGAATATTTCTGAGAGAAATTACGACCCAAATTTTACATAAAACAATTTGGCGCATGCATACAAGGAGCAAGCACCCACTCAAGCACACGTGGCCAGAAAATCTTTGGCAATGCATTAAGCCAATCGCATAATACCACAAAATCCATTGATGTGAAGATTTTCTACTTACACTTCTTGTTTTGCCAAACTTCCGCAATACCGTTTTAATCTCCACATGCGCTATGGTAACACTCGCATGCATTCATTATCAATATGGTAAATGCAACTTCATAACGTACCTTTACTACTGCCCTAGTATCAGTAACTACTCCAATATTTCTAGCAGATATACTATTAACACCTTAGACAGTTGACCGACAGATCGTAGGATAAGTAAAAAATTTAAAAGAAACCTAATAGAGAGTAGGAGATTGTAGGTGCAGATAAGCTGCGTATGCCAGAAAAAATGTAAAAATATGTGCAAATTAAGGCGAATTTCGTATATCTCTTAATTTTTCGACCGTAAGACGAACTTTAAAAAGTCACTGTAGTACTCTGGGAAAAGAAACTTAACTTTTTTTTTCTGTCACTCCTCTAGGATTCGTATTGGCTTTCCACAAAGCATCCATTGCTTTGTTTCGGTTTCATTAGCTCCCCCCATATGATTTTGTAGTGGTGAAGATCCTTGCTAAGTGGTGGTGGTGATCTTTACTTAGCATTGTAAATCTTTCACAGTATGTGATGTTTTTTTCCAGATCATTCGTCTGATGTTCGTCATCTTCGCCAGAGTAGAAACGGAACATCAGGGTGGTTTCCTCTTTATTTTTATATATATAGTTGCCGGGAGGGAAGTGGAAGCCTCTTTATTAAACACTCGAAAACACAATTAAATTTAAGGTCTAAACCTTGAGTGCCCCATAAAAGTTCCCACAATGTACCCTTTCGCAATTTTAGAAAGCTCTCAAAACACGCAGATCGTAATCTACAACCTTGGCATCTTTGGTGCCATATAATTTTTTGCCTATTTTGTGGCGTATAAAACTTCTCACTTATGAACAAAATAGATCATTAGCATTACTTAGAAGCAATAATTGACTTGATACAGATTTGCTAAGGACAAAGTAAAAACCAATTGGCTTAAAAGAAAAGTCAAAATGAGACAAAACGAATGTTACGGGTGTTCTGTCTTGCTAATTTTTTTTTTTTTTTTTTGACTACCGTGGCGCCATGTGAATTCTTACCACAAGATCTTATGATATATGTGCCAATTGCAGTAATATCAAAAGAAATATATCTCCCAAATGCTTATTTAATGATCTTTTCCATGTAGATTTTTCTGTTACCACAATGAACAGTGTCCCGCTGTGGTACGGTAGGTAAGACACCCGCCTGCCAACCAAGAGGTCCTCGATTCAATCCCAATCCAGACTATATCAAAAAGGAAAAAATATGTCAACAAACGATATCACATCATAACATTGGCTAGTAACTGGTTAAGAGTATTACTACTATGGAAAACTTCTATAATGTATTTGCCGTTCGAAGCCGTCCCTTTCAATGAGTCTAAAACTAGAAACGGGTGCAGCTCATTGACTGAGAGAAGTCCACTTGTTCCTTCATGGAATGTTATGGGATTTATTATTACAACGAAGAGACCCATGAAACTCCGAGAATTTGTAAGGATTAAGCGGATCAAGACTGTATTGCTAATTAGCGTTTTGAGATTGAAAATAACTTATGATTTAATTTGTAATTGATAGACAATTATCTTAAAAGGGTTAAAAAATACATACATATATCAATAATCCCTTATAACATATTGAAAAACTACCATTACTATCTGGTTACTCTATAACAAATATACTTTTCCATTAAAATTAAAAATTACATTTTGTACATGTGCATAATAATTGTCACCACAAATATTTCTATTTAAAAATCTTTTTGTTGAAATCAAAGAAAAAAAAGCGATAAAATCATTAATTTTTTAAGGGCATTTTTGGTAAACCGCAAATCTACGGACATAAAATGAACCTAAATAAGGGTTTTAAAACCATAGTTTAAATGTTGCTTTAAATTAAATGTCTTTTTAATTATTTATTAAAATTTATAGTTAAATCAAATTTATGTAGCAAAACAATTACAAAATATTGCAAATTTTTTATATAAATAAAAACCTTTAAAAATATTTTGCTTAGAAAAAAAAATTACTTTGATAAACCTGATAACCTTTTTAAATATAAAAGAGCCACTAAATTGATTACAATTTTTTTTATAAAAACAGAGACGCACACTTTGTGTTTGAAAAGTGAATTGACGTCTTTATTTTAATTTAAGAGATAGCTTTTTTTTGAAAAAAATTTTAATTACAAAAAAATTTTAATTTAAATACTCTGCTAAAGAGTTATTTAACCAATTTAAATTTAAATTTTTAATGTAACCCTAGAAGTATGCTACGAATCCTATATTAATAACTTTCCTTATGTGTTGTTTATTTACAGAATTTTCGTTAACCGCTCATTACATTTGGAAAATATTAAATTCTATGGCTTCGATATGGATTATACTTTGGCTGGTAAGTTTATATATTTTTCTAAATTAATTTTTTTTTTTTTTTAATATTTTGTTTCTTCCTTACAGAATACAAATCCCCTCAATATGAACAGTTGGGTTTCGATTTGGTCAAAGAACGTTTGGTCAGCATGGGTTATCCCAAAGAAATTATGCAATTCGAATATGATCCCTCATTTCCCATACGTGGCCTATGGTTTGATACACTCTACGGCAATCTCTTGAAAGTTGATGCCTATGGCAATATTTTAGTTTGTTGCCATGGCTTTGAATTTTTAAAACAGTAAGTATTGTTTAAGATAGGATGTATGTACTAATTTTCATTGCTTTACACTTATTATGAAAGTCAAAATTAAGTAAACACCCACATTCTCTGGAAATAAGTTTATATTTCAGTTTTTTTTATATTTTAAGACTGTATTTAAGGCTTCAAAAAATTTGTTACGCCTCAAAACAAACTATACAAGACAAAACAAACCTATGCGACAAGAAAACATAAAGTAGAAATATCTGGGAAGTGATACCAATTTTCTGATAGATGCTATCGAATACAACAAGAATCTGATTGAAAAACTTTCGTAACACCTCCAAAATCTTGAGTTGCGGGTAAAAAAAAACGGTTTTTTGTACCTTGACGCACTTCTAGGCTAATAACTTAGCTAAATGTTAACCAATTTACTTGCGATCTTACATGGGCAGCGTGTTCGTGGCTTGGGCAATATAGAACCGTACAATTGAAAGTTTTTAGTAACGTACTGAATAAAACAGCGGCTTCTACCAATTGTCTTGGCGATTACACATAAAAATTTTTCTTTATTAGAAAATTTTTGAGTAATTCCTCGCTCATCAGCCTAAATGGGTTCTATAGCGAAGAAGAATGATCCAAATTAGTCAGGTCGAGGCCAAAGCAAGGTTCGGAATTTCTTCAGTGCTTAGGAGATATCACAAAAAGTAATAATAATTATAGGACATCATAAAATAATTTGTATCTAATAATATTTCAAATGTACGAATACTTTTTCTAGTTAATTTTTTTGTATAATTCCGTTTATTTTTTATTTAAAAAGAAATGAAACATTAAATAATAAATATATTAATTAAGCAGTAGTGCGATTCAGTAACTTTTAACGATACGACAATTGCAAATGAATTCTAAATTTTTTGTAGATTGCAGTAACGATTATGTGATTCACTACGTACACTTCAGCAATAGTCGACAACTCTCTTTTTCGACTGGCAACTCTGTCAAAAAAAAAGAAAAACACAAAGAAGAGTGGAAAAAATAGATTAATTTTGATGTATAGAAACATGTTTTAGCAATTGTGCATAAAATATGTTGAATAAAATGTTTATTACTCGTAACTTTATTTATGTCTGCAAATTCTTTTATTTATTATGGCTACCAATACTTCTAAAAAAAATCAGCGTCACAGTCGAAGAACAAAATTAACTTTACGACAAATTTTACGATTTTTCGATGACTTACATACATAACACAAAAATTTTTGTCGTTAGCTTACGACAAACCTGTATCGAATATCGTAAATAAAAGTTACTGAATAGCAAAATCGGCAATTTTGTCATTTACTGTTAAAAACAATACGATTATCGTAAAAAAAAGTTACTGAATCGGGCTACAGGTCGACCTAGAAACCGGGGCACTTTTTGAAAATGAAATTTTAGGCTTAAAGTGTGCGGATGTTTATTCTGGCAAGTTTTTATAAAATAGCGTGTAAAAACATCTCTAAACTAGAATTTCTAATGAATTGGATAAAAAAAATATGTTTGCTTGATAAATACACAGATTTTTCAAGTTTACTTAAGTAAAGTATATATCATTTAATAGGTCCGTTCCTCCTCTTTACTATCTATCAGAAAAATGGTATCACTTCTCAGATATTTCTTCTTTACTCTTTCTTGTCGTATAGGGTTTTCCCTTGTATACTTATTTTGACGCGTAAAAAAAATAGATCACTTTCACTGTATAACTTTAGTTGTTGTTTTTTATGGATTTTTTAAAGCCGTAAATAATAATAAATACGTAAAAAACATAAAATAGTTAAGTTCATCGTATTTTAAAAGTCTGAAATACAAGCAAAATTTTAGAATATAAGGGTGTTTACTTTATTTTGACGCTCATAGTATGTATATCATATAAACTTTAAAACAATAAGCTTTAAAAATATTTTTACCAATTTCTTATTTTTATTCTTTATTATTTTTCTTAATTTCAGTTCTCAGGTTTATGAATTATATCCAAATAAATTTTTAAAATTAGATGAGTCTCGTGTTTATGTCTTGAATACCCTATTCAATTTACCAGAAACTTATATGTTAGCCTGCTTAGTGGATTTCTTTACAAACAGTTCCGAATATACAGAGTAAGTACACGAAAACACTAAAAACAAAATTTATCATTGAATAAAAAAAGAAGGTTTTTTAATTGATTTTTTAAACCCCTTGTATAAGATTAAAGGTGTAATTTTCCTTACAAATAAACCTGTATTCTCTAATATTTACAATAAAATAAATTACTTCCATTTTGCCTCCACTGGAACAACAATTTAACTTAATTTCTGACCACTATAAATTGTTGGTTAAATTTTAAATATATTTTTATATCAATATCGATTGCTTTGAATCCTTAAACACACGAATTTAGTTTTATTTAAGTTTTTAATAAATTTCGAAGATTTATTTCGAGTCATTATAAAAAAGGATGTATTTTTCATTGTGACTCCTCTTATTATTATCGGGATCAATACGCCAAGAAACTAGACGAGCTCCTTCAATGGTAGTGTCAACAACTCCTGTATCTCCTTGTACCTCACAATTGGTGGTGATCAAGTGGTTCATTGACTGCTCGTCGTCAGAGCAAAATCTGCTTGAGCTGGTGTCGGATATGCTCATTCTGTACCGCTGTTTATTGTTTTCTTTTAAGACCAGCAGCCAAGGGATAACCGCTACTCATGCAGTACATTGTGCTGGTACTAGGAAAATAGGTTGTGGGAAGGAAGACGGAGAGAGTTGTGTTTGATTTAAATTTACTCATGTCGCAAGTTGCAGGGAAGACATCCGTGAGAAGATTATTCCACAAAAGAACAGTGCGACTAAAGAACGAATTCTCCCTATAATGCTTTGTGCCATTCACTGGACAATTCACTACAAAGGGATGCTCTCTACGAGAAATACGAGTAACATAAGAATATATGATTTTTAGAAACTAATTCCTTAATTTCGAAAGAACACATTCGATTATAGTACCGATAGAGCAATGAAACACACGTTACATTGCGACGATGCTCTAATGAATTGATGGAGTTGGCTACCCTATCTTCATTAATGAGTATCTTTGCTCTCTCAAAAGAGAGCATTCTACAGTACTAAAACACGAAGAAGAACTTTATGAGCAAGCAGTATCTTCTTCTTTTTTTCTTTTCTCGGAGAAGTGGGGTTTTTATTTATTCTTGAAAAGATAAAGAAATTATGTTTATATGCTTCTAAGAACTGATTAGAAACGATTAGGTATTTACAGGCCTAGCTGATAAGGGGATTTTCCTTATTAAAACTAACCGAAGGAATATTGGAATATTGTACCAAAATCGTACAAAGTTCTTGCTAATTCAACATTAAAAAATTCCTTAGGCTACTGTTTGGAATACCTACACATTATGCTAAGCTTTTTAAAACCTCTTACTGTGCGGGCAGCAGTAATTTTTTGTTTTAACTTGTAAGGAAATGAGCCCTTATTTTTAATAAAGATTTCCGAATAGTCTTTGAAAATTATATTCTATTCTTATTATCGTTTTTATTATTTTAGGGATCGCACTGGTGTAAAAGCTGGTGAACTATTTATGTCTTTCAATTCCATATTCCAAGATGTGCGTCGTGCCGTAGATTGGGTGCATATTCAAGGTGATCTTAAGAAGCGAACTGTAGAGGTAATCCATTAAAATAAAATTAGTTCATATTTAGATAAAATTTAAACTCTTCTGGCCTTTCCCGTTTTTTTAGAACCTCGATTACTATGTTAAGAAAGATCCCCGTCTACCTATGGTCTTGGCGCGCATACGTGAATCGGGTGCCAAAGTATTTTTGCTCACCAACAGCGATTACAATTTCACCAACAGAATAATGACATACATTTTCGATTTTCCCCATGGCGCTAAACCCGAAGAGCCACATCGTGATTGGAAAACTTATTTCGATGTTATTGTCGTCGATGCCCGTAAGCCTTTGTTCTTTGGTGAAGGTACAATTTTACGTCAAGTAGATACCGAAACGGGTGCTTTGAAAATTGGTACTCACATTGGTCCTCTACAACCGGGTCAGGTATATTCAGGTGGTTCTTGTGAGGTCTTTACCAATTTCATTAATGCTAAAGGCAAAGACGTCTTGTATATTGGTGATCATATATTCGGTGATATTTTGAAATCTAAAAAAATTCGTGGCTGGCGTACATTTTTGGTAGTGCCTGAATTGGTGCAGGAATTACATGTGTGGACAGATAAATGTCAATTTTTCGCCGAACTACAACAATTGGATTGTCAATTGGGTGAAATGTATAAGTAAGTAGGGAAATTTGAATTGAAAATAGTAGAAAGAGCCTTTAAATTTATTCGTTTTCTCTTTTTAGAAATCTCGATTCAAGCACCAAAGAAAAACCGGATATTTCAAAATTACGCGCTTCCATACGTGATGTTACCCATAAAATGGATATGGCTTATGGCATGATGGGCTCTCTTTTCCGTTCTGGCTCTAGACAAACTTTCTTTTCCAGTCAAGTGGTCAGATATGCTGATTTGTATGCCGCCACTTTCTTAAATTTCATTTACTATCCATTCTCCTATATGTTCCGTGCTCCAGCCATGCTTTTGCCTCATGAGTCGACAGTAGCTCATGAGCAGAGATTCCAAATTGAAACTCCCATGATACAAAGAGTCAGATCGAAAATCGATGCCACTACAATAGGTTCAGCCAGTAACAGCTCTTCGGTAGAGGCTAAAGCTAGTGATTTTGTTGCGGCAGCTAAAACGGCCCAAACGGTCGAAACAAAGAAAACTGAAGCTGAGGAAAAGGTATATTTCAAACCGTTAAACGTCTTAATGTTTTTATATAACCTTTAATTTTACTACATTTATAGACCCCTACTGTTATACACACCCGCCCGAGTACACCGCGAACTGTAACTCATACTCATGATGAGGATTATTCGGAAGAGGAATCCGATCCCAATAACAAAAGTGATGGTGAAAATGGCCAGGATGTAGGATCAAAGAAACCTAAAAATTAATTCATTTGTTTTGTTTTTTTTTTTTTTTTTTTTCTATAGAATTTTTGCAAATTGCAAAGAATTTCAATGTTTATATGTAGGCTGGAGTTATACCCGGCTGTTGTATTTTCCAAAACAATAACAAAAAAATCAAAAAAAGACAAAAAAAATTTAAATGAATTAATAATTACTATTACTATCAACTAACGTTATATACAAACATGCATACAGAAGTGTGTATTAATCGTGTTTATTAGGAATTTTGTTTGGAACTGAAAAGATTTAATGTTCAATTAACGACGATTTTATATTATAATATAACATATACTTGTCCACACATACAATACATACATATACTTACAAACATATATATTTAATACTATTAAAATGTATAATTTTGTATATTTCTTTTTTTATTGTTGTTTTCTTATAATTATAAATTTAGGTTTATGTTTTTCATTTAATGTTTCCATTCAAATTAAAATCGTTGATAAATTTTTACACATGTAGAGCTTGACATTTAATAACAAATAAATAAAAAAAAGTATATTTAATATTATATACATACATACATACACATATATATAAACATAAAAAATGCATTTATTTCTAAAAGAAAATGGGTTTAAAAAATAAAACAATTTTAAAAGGAAATCTTCTAGCATAGTTTTTGAGGTAATAATAGGTAATTCAATAAGTCCGTAGGATAAGTAAGAAAAAAAACAAAATTTTGACAAAACTCGATTTTATTATTCCACATATGTAGTTGCCTTCGTGGGCAAAACAACAAGTATAGTAACTTTATAACTTTTCGATACCATTTTTATAGTACGATTACTTCATCATTGGAATTAAATTTTGTTCCGGCAAGCATTCTCTTGAAATCTGAAAACAGGAAAGTCGCTAGGGGCTAAATCTGGAGAATACGGTGTGTGTGTAAGCAATTCGAAGCCCAATTCATTCAATTTTGCCATCGTTTTAATCGATTTGTGACACGATGCATTGTCTTGGTGAAACAAGCCAATAATAAAAGTCGCTTCAAACAAAATGCTATAACTCACGACACAATAGTCAGATTGCTGTCAAATTTATACACGCATCGTTTGAAAGTTCGTACTGAATAAAAATCATATGGAAAACATTCTAGTAACGTCATCTATGTGTCATCCTATGGAAATATTGAATGGACTGTTATGGTGCTTTTAAATTCGCCCATGCAAACAGTCTATAAATGTGTGGTTAGTGTTGTACAGTACTCACAAGCGAACTATTTCTACCGTGCGTTTGGGCTCATTGTCAGGCTGGAAGTAGTAGTCAGGTTCGATGTCTAGGCTCTAAGAACGTTTTTTCAAATTATCTTAAAGGATATTTCATTACTAGGAAACAAATACACTTAAAACGCCTTACGATACGTGTAAAAAATCTTTACAAACTAGTTTTTCTTGATTTTTGACAAGCTGTAGAAATTCTTGTAATCATGCGAAATCAAGGCCATCTGGCAGCTCTTCCCACATATATCCAAAGCACTAATATATTAAACAGTCCTCTAATATTCAATCTCGTTATAGAACCTTCTACTAAACAAAAGCAGACTTAAGTCGTCAAATGCCGGACAATGTTAAACTTCCAATCCACTACCTGAGTTTAAGGAAAAGTACGGATCCGAATGCTTTAGAAAGCAGCACCGGATCCTTATCTGTTACAATTATCTTGCTACCTGTCCTTTCTTAAGTGAACTGTTTATATTGAGGTTCCCGAGTAGCCCAAGGTTACACTACGCTGTGTTATAGCAGCACTGTATTGCGCGGTTTTTTTCTGTATTCCAATCCACTTGCAAAGCAGTTTAAGATAATGAACCAACCAGCCCACAATTGTACCAAGGTTGACCTAGTCTGTTTGATAAGGAGCTCTTCAAGGTCTGCAATCGCCGTGACATAGAAGGGTTCATTGAGAATTCTGTTGCTCCTGTGTTTACTAATTTCATTCGATACCGCCTTTTGCTGCAACAATTTTTGAGTATCTGCAATAGCCATCCGGTCCAAGTAAAAAACAATTGCTTTTTAGTATTTTTTACGTTTTTATTCATACACTTTCCATATTTTTTTATAAAAAAAATGGCGCGTTAAATTAAAAATTTTAATCGCTCTAAAGTAATTTTTATATTTCTAAACCTTAATTCTTCTTAATGGTATTTGTATCACATTTCAAGCCATTATAAATCTGCTCATTCGTGTTTGGATTATTTAATTCAGTAACGAATTCAACAGCATCATCGGCAAACAAAACATTGTGTTCGTTATCTTTGTAGGCACCAAATAATGTAAAGACATCGGGTAATTTGCCTTTGGTGCCGAATTTATCCGAAAGAGAAACAAACAAATGTTTCATGGTTTCTTGTTCAACGGGTGTCATGGTTTCTCTAATGAAAACGCCCACGGGAAGATTGGCTTCTAAATTACAGGTTTGCCATTCGGTAACAGGTTTCTTATCTAGAGTGCTGCACAACAATTGTTTGTTCTTGTACTGTTCCAATTCGCGGGCATTGACAATCATAATGTTCTTCTCCGAGGAGGGAGTAGTTTGGCAGGTATTGATGCCACGCAATTTGTTCAGATAAGCAGCGGCTTTTTCCGCTCTCTGATCCTGACCATTGTAGTTACTGTTGGTAAGGGATAGAAATTAGAGAAATGAAAAAAATTGAAATTTGCAAAATTTGAACTTACATGGGCATATTCTGTAGGTTATCCTTGGTTAAGGAAGATTCTACTACGGCTACATAGACGTTGTTGGGACCATAGCTTTCATAGACAATAGGTTTGAGTTTATCTTCTCTAGCTTCTTTATAGTTTTGAGCTGGGACAGCTACCATATCAGCTTTGCCTTCCTTAACGGCAATAATACAATCCTTCTCCTGTACACATTCGATTTCGGGACGTATGTCACGAGAGTAGGCGGCACGACGCATGGTATCACATTTCTGCATTTCAACATCTGTTTGGGTGCACATTCTATAAATGGAGCGGCGATTAAATTATTAGATAGGAATGCTCTTCGCACAATCTGTTGTGAATTAAGTACTCACTTCATTTTTCTTATAGCCGAACCATCACGTTCAATAACATCTTTATAACCGGCTTTTTCCAAATATTCCTTAGGATCCACAGGCTGGGGCTTGCTGTGATACACTGCATTTTCATTGATCAACAAATGAGAGGCAGCCTCTTTGTTTTGGGCATGTAAACCGTTTTCAAAGAACTTCTCTAAACGATGTTGCAAGTTGTGTAGCTTCTCATCACCGCTAACAGCATCAACATTCGAAATATAACCAGTCCAGGGACGTTGAGCCCAAGAGCAAGCTGGGCCATTAAGAGGGCGTCTAGAACCATCTTCGCAAAGATATTCAAATTCAGAAGCATCACCTTCGGCAGTAACGCCAGGAATCATCTAAAATGACAGATTTTTCCTAAATACAAACATTCCAAGACCTGATTTCTATAAAAATACTTACGCCAAAGTATTTCTTAATAAATTGCACTTTAGTAAAGGCCACTTCACCTTTGCCCTTATCCAAACAGCGGATGGCACCATCATAGCCCGAAAACTTATCGGGATAATTGCATTGTTCAGGTTTTTCGCAAAGAGCACACAAGTTGGAATACTTTTTCTCTATAAAAGCGAAAAGCGTACATTTTTATTACCCGTTAAAACACGAATTTCTTCTTTTAAAATACTTACTTAACAAACGATCAGTTTCGGGATATGGTGAATAAGTACCAACCAAACAGGATTGTGAAAAGAATTCGGACAAGGCTTTAAGTTCACGTTCAGTAGCAGTTAATTCAGGATCCATAGAGACTTTCAAAATGTGAGTGTTCTTCAATTTGGTGACGGGTATTTTGTAGCCAACATTGCGACCAAAGCCAGTGTGGCAAGACTTGGCACCACGCAATTCCTTAAGCGAGTGTATGTTTGAGTTCTTTTTGACCAAAATAACACCCTCGTAACGGAAATCAGCTGGAAATTGAAAGGTACAATTTTAAAAGTGAGTTAATTTACAAAAGGAATCAGGAATTAAGAAACGGGCATGGCTTCATTAAAAAAAACAAGCTATTCTGCAAAAAATCTGGAGTTCTTTTGAAATTGATTTTTGAAAAATTTTTAACTTTAAATTTGTGTATAATTTTGATAAATATTTACGTTTAAAATCGTTGTTTGTTCTTAAAAGTAGTCTGGGTATTTCACTCAGGTAAATATTGCAGCTTGACGAATCTCTGATTATGAATTCAATATTAACAATGGATAAAAATTAAATTCTGGGCATGGCACTGACTAACTAAAGTACAATATAAAGCAAAATTTATATCGCAAATATTTAAATCATCACAAAAGTAAGCTAAAAACGGGTGAATTTGTTTTGCAAATGTCGAAAAGGAATCAAGAAAAGTAAGTGCGCCGATGAAAAAGGACAAAATTAAGTCGTTGGTTCAACAAGTGAACACTGTAGTAAACGCTAAAGCACTTATACAAGATGAAACTGTTTTGTGGTTGTCGGCAAATATATGCGTCTAATAAACCCTGTACAATTTTTATGCCGACATCGATTTAATTAGGCGCCTGAAAATACATACTTACAGTGTATTCAATGAAAAGATCAAGTTGAAGACTATCTCTTAAAAATTGCTGAAGGTATGGGGCGTACACAAAGTGTCCGCAGTTTCTTTCACTAGATAACGTTGATGCCCGCATATCGGTGGAAAATTCAACGTATTTGTAAAAGAATACCTGTTTGATAGGTGACATTTCGGGCTACATTTTTGGTAAAGACGAGTCTCTATTTCGTTACCCCAATAAATACATAAGTAGTTGTAAATATTAGCTTGGAAATGAGTGAACTATGTATCTGAAGAAATACGTTGTGCTATGTCATACTTTGTTACTTTAAAAATGAAACAACGCTATAAAAACATGACAAAAAATTAGTGAGTTGTACAGCGGGAATGCTGTGAGTGCTGTGAACACCGTGCACATGAGTGGCTTGCACTTGCAGGCTAGGCACTAAAAAAGTGTATGCAATTTCGCAACTGGTTGATGAAGACTGGCCTTTCTAATTAACATCAGCAGATCTGAAAAGGTAATGATGGATATGTCACCCAGTGAGAGCCTACGTCTACCTAAACACCTCCACCTTAATCTATTAAGAAACGTACATTCAAACAAAATGTATTCCGCTGTTTCTGGTGTCTGTGAGCAGAGTCTACAAACATCCACATCTGTGATGTTTAAGATGCGCCCTCGTAAAAAACCCTGTTAGGATTTTCAGGTCCAGCCAGCCATACTTAAGAAACTCAGTGAGCATTCCAGCATCTGGCAATTTTCCAATCCTTGACTAGATTCAGGATGGTAGTAAGTGCTGCTGTCATGGAACCTTTTCTGGCCAATGCATCTGCCATTTCATTACCATCTATCCCACAGTGTCCAGGTGTTCAAAATAAGCGTATCTTATTTCCAAGCCCTTAAGGCTGTCAGAGAATATACCCTTATCCTTGAGCCCACTGTCCAGGTTGATCTGCGCACATATAGCAATGGCCATGATCTCAGTAAGATACTCAGCAATGTTCCTCAGTGTGATCGACAAGTCTCGGTTGGGTCCATGAACACCAGTCATTCATTTTGTAGCCATCGGTATACCAGTTGAGATCAAACTCACTTCGAACTAAGGCCCCATTAGACCAACAATCTCGGTGTGGGAATTCAACCTTGAATCTCCTGGCAAAGCACAGATCCAAAAGCATTATGAGCTGTTACAACCTGGCAAATCAAAAATTCTGATTTCATTTTAAGTAAAACAATCAAGAAAAATCGATCAGAATTGGCGAAAAGAATAAGTAATGTTGTGTTCAACATCATACTCGTAACAATATCAAGCCATACACTTATTTGATAACTCCCATCCACTGTATTTGTATTATTTCGGTATCTATACAAAACCTTTTATTGTTAAAAAATGGTCAACTGGACGAGTTTATTGCAGAAAAACCACAGAAGTCTACAGCGATAGAATTATGAAACAATCGGAAAAATGACAAAAAGTCATAGATAACACGGTGCGACAAAATTGAACGAAGTTGAAATATCTGGGAAATAATATTACTTTTCTGATAGATTGTTTCCAAATGCGAAAAGAAACTTAAAATCGAGTGATAGTTTGCTAAGATATTTACTTATTAATGCGTGAAGATCCGAAAAACCGGTAACTCGAGATTTTGGAACTGTTTCGAAAATTTCAAAAACAGATCCTTCTTCTACTCGATAGCGCCTATCAGAAAAACTATATCACTTACCAGGTTTTTTTGTCGCACGGTGTAATATTAACGAACGTTGGCCTTGATTGAAATTGTTTTTCATTGAGAACAAATTCAGTTTAAAAATTGATCAAATATTTGCGGTTACTTTTTGTATGAGATGATATTACGAAGAATATTTTAAAATGAACTTTAAAAACTTTTTCATGATTTTTAATATTTTTTTATCACAATTGAAATTTCGGAAATTATTTCACTTTTCACTATTTTTGAAGAATTTTTTTTAATGAAATTTTTACAATTTTAATTAAAAATGTGTGTGTTTGTGTTTAAATCGGCCTATAAGTATTACGACCATATTACCTTATAGTTCTTATTTTCATTTTCAATTTCACCAATTATTTCGCTATAATTATTTATTTTTTTTTTCATTTACGAAAGAATATAATTTTAAAAAATTGTTTTATTTCTGCAATATTTTCAAGTTCATCCCAAATCTGTTCATACTTCCAACAAGTCCACATAAAATTTTTATTTTTTCACTTTTAATTTCACCTTAATTTTTCACAAAAAATAGAGGAATTATTGCAAAATTAATTTAATAAAATATTTCCATTTTGTAGGAATTTTTTCATAGCCTTTAGCCTTAGCTTTCTTCAAAAACTTTAAAAATTAAAAATTTTAATTTTTCTTGCGTTTTTTCTACTTACCATCCTTATCTTCCTTGGTTCTTATCTCCGATATAACTTTATAGTCGGCATTTTTCGTATGATAGGCCACATACATATCCTCTGGCTCAGAGGCTAAGACATCAGCTTTACGTTGATTGATTTTATCCAAACAATCAATACGATCTCTGCCAGCAACACATTCCATGTGTATGCCAGCCTCTGAGGGATCCTTAAGCAAAGTTAGGCAGTCCTCATAGTACTTTTGAGGTACGCACATGCGATCTTTGGAAGAAAAAATTTTAAAAAAAATTAATTTCAATTAATAAATAAAGAAACTTTTTATTTTTTTTTTTTTTTAATTCTTACAAATTTGTTCTTCAGCTTGCACTAAAGCTAAAACACCTAGCGCAGAGGCTAATACAAGGAAATTTTTTATAGTCATTTTAAGAAATTAAATTTTCTTTTTAAAGCTGCTTTGCGTAAGAAAAAACCTCCTCTTCTACTCGAACTGAGATTACTTGATAAACTGCTTGCGGTTTGAGTGCAGCCAGTTTCTTTATATACCCCGAAAACCGGGTATTCTATTATACGTATCTATGTTTTCTTAGCATTTAAATTTGTATGTATGTGTAGTGTGGTGTTAAAATAGCTTGACGACTCTCCTATACAATGAAAATAAAAATCATCTGTTGTCGTTTTGCTTAAGCTCACTCACTCACTGGCTGGCTGGGATTCACCTCTTCAAATCAATTTGTTTTTAAACTTTTTTTATAAAAAAATAAAAAATAAAATAAAAACAATTTCTACAACAATAGCAACAAATTGTTGGTTTTGTTTTGTATAAATATCTTTATTTTTTATTTTTTCCATTGCGTCCATCCCATCCATCCATAAGTTTAAAAAAAAATTGTCATTAAATGTATGAAAAATGCAAAAATGTTTTATGCATGTTTATGGTGTCTTGTATTTATTATTTTTGTTGTTGTCTTTATTGTCTGTTATTTTTTCTGTATTTTCTTAGTGCTACACTTCACTTTAAAAGTCAGTTTAAAAACTAAGTTCTGAAACCACAACGTGACAATAAAATTGTATTCGAAATTTAACCTAAAAACCGATTTATCTTATTTGTTTTATTTAAATTGTTGCTTAAAATTGTATGTATGTAGTGATATAGGCCTCACCTCTTTAATTATAAACTACCATTTAAGGATACCCACCTAGGTGGAAATAGAGAGGTAGAACCGGTTATAAAATTTGAATTTATAATTTAAAATTATTTTTAATAACTAGCGATATAACAGTGTGTTAAAAAGTAAAATAAAAAGGGTGATCAGAGTTAGCAATAATAGGTTTTTTCATCGACCATCGACTACAAGCTGTCAAAAGTAGAGTATATGTGTGTATATGAGAATAATTATTTTAGCGACAACACGGCTACCGCCTACACGACTACCTTTGTAATCCATAGCCAACTTAAGCTAATTTCTATTTTTCTTGGCGGCAACAAACAGTTTATGGCTGTCAATACAATAAGATTGATGAAATTCGTCTTGAAAACGCAATACATGAAACATATACATTAAAAAGCGAAAAAAATGTATGTGGCACCACTGAAATGTTTTGGTTAGGTTATGTTCAATGTGTCAAATAAGATAATTAAGTAGCTGGTTACTTGCCTACTTTTGTGGTCGTGTGGTCGATGGTCGGTAGCCTTGAATGTGTTTATAGCATTGAAATGAATCTCACGTTGCATTTCAATTTTTTTGGCAGCTTCTTTGTGCATAAAAAATGCTCAACCAAGGCAGATGAACCTGATTTTTGATTATTTCGTAAATATCTATAAAATATTCGAAGTTGGTTATAATTTTTTAATACGCTAGTGCTGATACAGAAATCAGAGAATATTTGCTAAAATATAGATCCATACTTTTACTTTATTTGGTGTGAGCAAAAATGCCTTCTTTGTAGTTACCATAGCAAGGCACTCACAAAGTGCATGTTCAGATGTCTAGACATACATCGCCCAGAATCTACACAAATCAATCGCAACATCTCAATGCCCGGTAACTAGACCTGTTAGTACTATAACTCTGCTTTTGCAAACTTATTCGACTATCGTACCGGAGGCAATTCTCCAAGTGTTAAAGTAAACACCCATGTCTTAATAAATATTGGCTATTTAATAGAGAGATCGAACGGTTATTATTCGACCGGTTTTAACCGGTTTTTTGGTTTTGTCGAATATGTTTTTTTTTTAATGTTCATTCAGTTCGACATGATATCGTTCTAAATGGGCCAGTAAGCATCGGGTAGTCTGAGAGAGATCATCAAAATAAAAACAACTAGAAATGAAACTACACTGTAAAAAATTAATCACTGAATGAAATATTAGGACGTTGTGTTTTCGAGAAACAGATGTTTAAGGCTCTAAAAAAGCCGAACGTTGTTCCAGCATACTTACTTGCTAGACAATATGAAATGGTACAAAAATTTAAAAAACTTTATTTGCTAATGCAGTAAGAATTGAGAATCTTTTTTTATTTTAATAAAAGAACCGGATAACCGGTTATTTTAAAATTGCAAATATTCGAATTATTCGAAAACAATACTTCTCCAAAAACTGACATTCATTGTTGTCAGATCTGCCTTAACTGAGTCGATCCAGCGCCTTTTTGAGCGTTTTCTAACACAACATACCAGATTATAATAACATTTTTTTCGTTTCATCTTATCATTCATCTGTTGATGACAATAGTCCCCGGTATAAGAATAGACATACTTTAAGCAAAGTGCTCTTAAAGTCTAAAATTTCAACCAAAGTCTCCGGTTGTTTACTTCATGAACCACTCGAGCTTTAGTTTAGTGCTACATTCTTTTACCGTAGCACCTACTTTTTACTCAAGGATTCAAAATTGTACCTCCAACAAAGGTATAAACCATAGACACGTGTATGCTCGACCCATGCTCTTTATATTTTACTACTAGATGGCAACCCTTATCTAACACATATTCTCAAACCTAAGATGTGGTAGGCCACGACGATTATATGTATATGGGGTCGCTAGAAAAGTTCTTCTTATGATACGCCAAATGTGGTTCCAACAAGACTGTGTTATGTGATACCATATGTCTATAAATCGCGCTAAGTTTGAAACTATGAAACCCAAAGTTCGTTATCATTTGTACAAGTCGATTATGCGATTTTGCACTCCTCTATTACTAAAAAAAACTAAAGGCAAAAAACCACAGACTTTAGAGGATATATTCGAATATAATAAATGTTTTCTACACACAAAATTATAAGTAATGGAACCCTGCTTTAAGTAAACCCACCGAATCAATATCAATTTTTGAATGTAAAATTTTCTTTAATCAAGTAATGTTAGGGCACTGCCACACGTTCAATATATGTATGTGGTATATATTGAGCTCAATGCAGTATCACGGTATTTATTGAACATTGTAATTTAAATCACGTGATAAATATTGCTCATATTCTCAAGAAATTCACTAACTTTTTATTCTTTCTTGTTACTTAAACTATTAAAGAAATTATTTTGTGGCATTATTAGTCTCTGTGCAAGTTTATCAAGAGCCCTATATCCAGTTATTACCCTTATATAGATTTTAGACAGTTTCAACACCTGTCGTGTCAGTTTTACATTCAACTTCAGTCAAATTATATTTATTTACACTTCTTAAGCCCCCGATATCTCTAACGATCCAAGTTAGTATCAGCTTCTCGTGCATTTATCTTCAATCATAACATATCTTACCATGCGAAAATGACTATGTAATTGGGTGGTAGGTTTAGGTACACCATCGAAAAAGAGGGTCAATTAGCAGCATTGTTTCGTTTTGATGCCACAAACTCGCATCCACAAAATAAAGAACACTGAGGTCAGGAAGTGTCACATTTTGTGTCAGTCTAGCATCAGCTGATGAGGCTGTAGGTCGCCTATATCTAGCCAACGTTATTCATAATATGATATATATTCATACATATAATATGATATATATACTCGTACATATATAATATAGAAGTTTTCAAGTCCGAATCGAAGTTGGCAGTCGGTATCGTATAGTCAAATATTTTCATTGTTTGCGTCCAGAATTCTAGCAATTGCATGATGCAATTTTTTTTGCCCGTTACTTTTCCTATGTAAAACACTGTTCGTTTTTGGATTTCCATGCAGTGTAAGAAAATGTCTTTGCAACAGTTCGATTTTAAATTTAAGTTTTTATTTTTTTAATTTTAATTTATTATAATGTATTCCTCTTGGCCACTTTATGGATAACACTTATCGTATATGAGTATAAACGTACGTATGTGTATATTCGCTATATCTACTGATTAATATTCCAGAAATGCAATTTAATATTTTTTTTTGTTTCATCGCCATCAATTATTTAATTTATTTTGAGCAGAATTGTTTTAATTCTTATCTAAAAATCTTCTAGACAAATCCATAAAACGGAAAGAAAATAGGACCAAATATTCTTATAAGCAGGGAACAGAATTGTTAATGCTTTTTTAACATGAATTTAAAACTCTAGTGGCCAAGCTTATTATATAGAGTAGTCTTAACTATAACACTGCAATTGTTTTGAAAGTATAATCTATCAGATATTCAATCATTATCATGTAGATAACTAACTAACAAAGTAAAAAATTATATTCCTTTGAAATATACTGAGGCATGCTTTGTGTTCATTTTAAGCTTCTGTTTAGTCTGTAGCTCTCTCATCAGCCTTCCACTGTTTAAATGGCATTTAAATTAAATTGTTTATCTTTGCTGTTCTTTATTTATTTAATTTTGTTTTTAAATACATTTTTTACAATCTTTTTTTGTTATTTTATTATTATTATTTACTTAAAACACTCATGATTTCAACAATTTTTTTTTTGTTGTTGTCTTTTTCTAATTTGCATTTACCGGCCGGCAAACAAATATTCAAAACAAAATTTCAAAATAAACAATTTTGAAAGCATTCAATTGGATATGAAAAAATTAAGAAAAAAAGAAAACCAGATAAGATATTAAGGTCACACTAATTTGTGCAAAATGTCACATTAAATCATAATAAAATATGTATGTATGTCGATCATCTCAGAACATATATAAGAATTAAAAGAAACTAAATACACTCAACTCGACTGAATAAATTAATAAAAATCAAGCACCTATACTTGGAACAAGTTATGAAATAAAAAATAAAGGTTTTAATGAATAGTCTGAAGTTCGTGACTTGTCTTAAATATTATGTATTGTTGTATAATATAACTGGCTCATACCCGACGTGCCTCGCTATGTTCATATTAGTTATTATCTTAAATGTTATTTTACTTACACCTTTCATCTTCAGTCATTTTAAAGGGTCCGCCAAATACATTTTTTTTTTAAATGCTATAAAAAAAAATACTGAATATTTTCTCAAATTTCTTTTTTTATTTGAAAGTACAATCCTTCCGGTTAATAATGGACAATAATTTCATTCAAATGGCTGCTTTGGCTGGCCATGCAGTAGCCTACACGATCGGTCCAATTTTTAAGCACATTATCGATTGTGTGCAGCTGTATTTCACCAATGGCTTCACGAATATTGTCCTTTAAAGCGTCAATTGTCTCTGGCTTGTTGGCGTAACACTTATCTTTGACGGCATCCCACAAATAATAGTCCAACGGTGTCAAATCGCAGCTCCAAGGTGGCCAAACGACATCAGCCATGCGGCTGATAATGCGATATTCAAAAACAGGGCGCAAAAAATCGAGTGTAGCTTCGGCTGTGTGGCACGTAGCGCCGTCCTGTTGAAACCAAATGTTGCTAATATTCTCCTCTTCAATTTTTGTGAACAAAAATTCGTTCAACATGGCCCGATAACGATCGCCATTGACTGTAACGGCCACTCCTTGCTCATTGTCGAAGAAAAATGGCCCAATTATGCCTCTGGACCAAAATCCGCACTAAACAGTGACTCGTCTTGGGTGTATCGGCTTTTCAATGTTTGCGTACGGGTTTTCTGTGCCCCAAATGCGACAATTTTGCTTGCTTACATACCCGCCAAGATCAAAATAGCTTCATCTGAAAAGATAATTTTTAAGTAATTTATGTAAGTCGATCGCAGGCTCAGATTCCTAGCGTTGTTCAAGCGTATACACAATCATATTCGTTCAGCGGAAGTATAAAACTAATTATTTGTCAAATCAGACATGAGCTAAGTGTTACCATAAGCACTAGTTGAAAAAAAACGTTAGATGGCAGACCCTTTATTTTAAAGAGAATTGTTAGATGTCTACTACATAGAAATTTCAAAGCCATATCTCAATTGGTTCAGATAATATTTAACATTAACCGTCAATAAAAAGGGGGCGCTATCCTGATGACGCGCAGTGTATACAGATAGCTTTTATCCGGTGTGATTTCTAAAACACCTGCTTTTTTGCTGCAATTGTTGCCGTTCTCCACATATATAAAATTCAATATTTAGTATGAATGGAAGGCCCACGCCCACTTGTCTAATTCACTCAGTTACTGACTGTTTACGACCATATTTTGACTGATGAATTTTGAATTTATTTGCCATGAAGTCACTTAAACCAAATACTGAAACTTTAGCTTTAACCGTTCTCAAGATATAATGAAATCAATATTTAGTTTGTATGGGAGGTGCCATGCCCACTCGAACAAATTCTGAAACTTTTGGCCGTTTTCAGGATATATATTAAAAACAAACATTTACTTGTATGTCAGATACCACGCACACTTGTCTAATTATGCCCACTTTTTGACTGCTGATTTGTTTTGATTATGAATCTATTTGGGTCAAATCTAGACACTTTTCCTTTTACCATTTTGAAGATATATAAAATAGATATTTACTATGTATAGGCGTGGCAGCGCCAAGTTGGAATTTGTTCAGATATACAAGGAGATAATGTAAAACTTTCAAGAAAATTCGTTCAAGCGTTTAGCGGTCTATAAAGTAGAAACAAACTAACTAACAAACAAACATAACACAGAGGTTGAAAAGTCTCGAGCTTAACACATACATAGATGGCGCTAGTTTTATTGCATTCACCTCTATTTCACTTAGTGCTAACCTTCAACAGACAGCTGTTAAAATTTCATGATATTCTATTAATTAGTTTGTGAGTTATTGTGCTAAGAGTGAGGCTACTTTTGTTATTTTCAGAACAATGGATCAAAAACAATTTCGTGATTTAATTCTCATGATGGAAAAAATACCTTTTAACAGAAATAAAAAAATACCTTTTAACAGAATCAATGACTTGAAAGGTATAATGGGGACTCCGCTCCATCAGAAACAAAATTAAAAGGTTGGTTTTCTGACTACAAACGTGGTCGTAGAGACACCGATGATGCAGAATGCAGTGAATGTTTAAATGAGGCGGTAACACCAGAAACCATCAAGAAATCTACAAAATTGTTTTGAATGATCACGCAACTGAGTTAGCTGACATCGTTAAGATATCAAAAGAACGTGTTGGCTTTACATTGCATAAGCAGTTGACTATGATAAAGCTCTGGTCTTTATGCATAAGAATAACATACATATGTATGTTACATAACAATATTTTCTGTATATTCACAATGCCATTTAATTATTCTATATATTATTTCTTATCAAAATTAAGCCTCAATTTAATTACACACCTACATACATATATAAAATTTTTAAACGGATTATGATATCATTTATTACAGTAGTTCCACAAATTTATTACTGCCATAACTTCGTGCTACATATTCGTATAGTATGTACATATGTCTAAACGAAAATATCTTGTAAGTAGAATAACAATTAAATTAATTCTACGAAATCAATTAAAGCCATTGTGTTCAATTGCAACAACAACAAAATTCAAAACTTTTCGACTTTTTAAAAAACAAAATGAACGCCCACCACTCGCTGCAATTAAGCTTTTAAAACAAGTTAGAAAGTTATAGTATGTCAGACACCATAACGACTTTTTGTAGACTATTTTTTTCTCAGAAACTTTTGTGATCATTTTCACCATGTTCTGTGAGGCGTATTAGAGAAGAGCAAAGTAAAGGTGAAATAAATAGGCAGATTAGATTAGGTCAAGCTAAGTTATTAGTTAGAGTGCTCCTTATTTTTAAAAATGCGAAATTACACTGTAACCCTCCCAGAAATGTTTTCCGTAAATGTATGCCGCTGTGGAATGGTAGGTAAGACATCTGCCTACCAACCAGAAGGTTCTCGGCTCAATACCAGGCCAGACCATCTTAAAAAAAAGAAAAAGTTTTTCGACAGCGGTATCACCTAATAACATTAGCTAGTAACTGGTTATGAGTATTACTACAATTGAAAACTACTCTAATGCATTTGACGTTCGGAACCGGTGTTGAACTGTAGGTGCCTTTCACTGAGTCTAAAAATATAATCGGGTGCAGCTCATTGACCGAGAGAAGTCCCCATGTCCCTTCATGGAATGCTATGGGAATTAATATATATTTTTTTGCTATAGAGAACATTTCTGTGCGGAGTTACGACCCAAACTTTACAAAAAAAGGCCTAAACATACTTATAAGAATGACCCTAGTTTAGTAGTGTTGAGTAGAGTAAAGTATTGAAGAGTATAGAGTTTAATCGATTATAGTAGAAAAGACTTGAGCAGAATTTACAAGAAAATCTAAGGGGCACCAATTTATAAAGGCGAAAGAGTAATGATTTCAATACACAGAAGATGTTGTATAATAGTGCTCAGTAGTTTTAGAACCATTTATATTGCAACAGCAAAGTGTTGCTACGCCATTTGTTAGGTAGTTAACCTAGTTAAAGCCTGACGGTTAGGAAGTTAACTGCTGCTTATAGCGTATGTGACGCCGAATAAAAAAAGCAACTGTAAATTGTTCACATAATTCCTTGCACGACTTGGAACCGATTCAAGCCCAATAATTTCACCAAAGTGTTCGCAGTGACACGAAGAAGACAAGACTGCATAGCATGTGATATGCCTTTGATTTTCTGTAGTCGCCAAAGCCATCTAGAAAACAATTTAAGTACAGTGGAATCATGCTAAAGTTAGAGAAAAGTTTAGCGGTTGTATAAATGGAAAGGAGCTACATACGAGCATATATTGACCAAGGCAAAAGATGATACTTACCGCAACGTAATATCTAAAGCTAAAACTTAAAACTTTGCATCCTAAGCGTCTCTTAAAAATTTCGAATCAGTACAGTGTAATTTACTGAGCACAAATAATAAGGATGCCTTGACGTTTATGTGGAATGGAAAATGCAGTTTTACACTATGAGTCCTACCAACTTGCTCCAGGCTTTTTCGTGCATTCTAAGCGTCAGTGCAGTTGTAAGTTACAAAAAACCTATTTTTGTAAGCGTCATAAGCCATTTTTGATAACCAGATATGATATTAATTGACGGCTAAAGTCTGCTCAAATAGAAAAGAAGTTACATGTGGTGTCTCAACGCTAGCGCTAAGATTTGAATTATGCGGATGACATTTATCTAATCTGGCATAAAATCTCCAATATGCAGCCAAACTAACAATGTTGGACTTGAGATAAATATCAATTAAACCAAAGCTATGAAAATTAAAACTACTGGCACGGAGAACATCATACTACAAGTTAAACCAGTCGAGTATGTAGATAGCTTCTGTTACTTTGGAAGTACAATGACTACAAACGGCAGAGGAGTTTCAGACGTACACAAAAAGCGCACTAAAATGAAAGCGACATTCAGACTATTGCAGTCAATATGGAGACGAACCTCAGAATATTATGCTGTATGGTAGAGAAACCTGACTTGTATCGAATAACTTCAGGTATCCGTAAACAGCTGCGTCTAAATCATATTCAACATATTTTGGCTTAACACCTTAAGTAACACAGAACTGTGTACCAAAAACAATGAGGAATACAATACAGCAAATAAAGAAGAGAAAATAAAGGTGGATCAGATCAAAAAATCTGTCAAAAAAAATTTGACAGTATCACAAGTATGGTGCTCGTGCAGAATCTTTACGGCTCAAGGAATCGTGGTTGACCAAGAAACACCTGGCACAATTATCCAAAAACTAAGACAGAACAATCTAACATCGGAATAAGCAAAAACAATAGCGTTGAGCCATGTGGAATGGATGAGCTTTGTGGAAGCCATGTTCTCCCAAGAGAAGTAACGGAAAAAAAGTAAATTTACACTCAAATACAAAAGAAAATATAATTTAATTGTAAAAATCGTCTTTCAGCTTAATAACAGTGTAAGGGCGAGCGTTTGTATGTTGGGGTGTGGTTTAGTACAGGGCTACGTACTACGTAGTAGTATTTGATTGAAAAGAGTGGAGTAGAGTAGAGTAAAAAGAAAGTTGAACAAAATGTTGAACGAATAGGAAAAGTAAAGTACCCATACTTGTGTAGGACGCTTTACAAGACCTTAACAATTGTTTTGTAATAACAACCTCCACCGGTGTTTCCCCATTTAATTGATATCGATTGACTACAACATTTGATTCAGCTGAACTGAAAACAATAAAATAAAATGAGAACGAAAAACGTGCCATATTTCTATAATTGAATACAACTTCTAAAGAAATGTTTTGCGAATATTAAATTAGAAGCACTTATTTATCTGTCCGTCTGTCTGTACAGCTGTTGAATGAATTATATACATAATTTATGAACCTACCTGATCATCATAAAAACAAATTGTTTTGATTTCACCTATAGAATAAAGGCAAACAATTTTTTTGCGAGTTAATAGCGATTATTTAATAAATAATTAAATGCAAATTGTTTAACAAAAAAAAGAAGAAAAAATACAACAATAATAATAAAAAATAGATTGAATAAAACAAAAAAACAAAAAACTTGTTTATCCCGAGATGATACGTTGCCGCTAGGGTGGCTAAATTTTGACAGAGTAAAGACAAATAATTTCTTTAAAAAATTTATAAATTTTTGGGTTCCCAAACACTCTACTCTATGCTGGACGGTAACTGCTGAATTGTACATTCAAAATGTTCATGATTCGTGATATGTGTAATTATGAAAAGATTCAGTAAAGAATCTAACTTTTCAACTGATTTAACTATACTTTTCTAGTTACATATTCGTAAATTTATTTTTTTCCCATTTTAAAACTTTTATACTTTAAAACCCTCTAAGCGCCGTTCCAGTCTCAGGAAGCACTGTGAGATATATCTGCACTGAAAAGGTTAGGTCACAAAGAATGTTTTCAAACATATAAAATTGCAAAATCAAGTAGAGCAAGACGATTTTGCACGGCCAAAATGTTGCTTAAATGATATAAAATGAAGTAATTTTTATATGAAATCATTATTGACAATTAAAAATGGATCCGTTATGAACACCTGAAGACAACCAAACAGCTGAAGCAATGCCATACACTCTGTATTTGATTGGCCAACAAAGTTCCTTCTACTGTTCACAACTGATTCGTTTGGCTGAAAAGTGCCCAGTATTTGCAAATAGACATGAAGCCGTAATATTCACCTGGATACTTAGCGGCAAATGCTCTGTATTAGGTGGGACCAAAAGTGACCATCATTTATAAAGCTGCTAAAATTACGCCTAACGATCACAAGGGACCTGAACACAACTAATTCCTTTAAAGCAAGCATTGGCCCAAAACTGCCCGGAATATGTGAATATGTCTAAAGCTGTAATATTCACTCAGTCTCAAAGTGTTTGATAAGTTTTGTCTCACAATACTTTTAGAGCAGACCATTTCAACTATCGTTTGATTCGATCCATACAGACGCTCTCACTGAAATACACTTCATTTCAAAACAAGGTATCCGAAATTGCCTACAATCGTTCTAGACTCCAAAAGATGTTAAGTCTTTTCCATATGAAATCCTTATGCTGCTAAGAAGATTGATAAAAGCATACCTAACGATGGACAAATTTTGGAAATACAATTTCTGTATGTAAAGCCGCGTGTAGACTAGCAAGTAACTTGCTGAAGAACTTCTTCAAGTTTTTGCCGAATTGTTTACACTCAAACTGAAACTTGCCGAAGTTAACTTCCAGAAGTAGTTTGTGCAAGTTCTTGCGACGAAATTGCTGCAAGATATTAAAGACGTGTTTACACACAATGTGAGTACAGCTTGCAATAGTTTGCTCTTTTTTTCATTTCACCAGAAGGAGAAGTGAAGTGGCAGTACTATATATATAATAAGTGTGTACAAGTGAACATATAATATAATGGAATATACTATATCATGAAATAACAGTTAGAACGGTTATACCGTGTGATTTTTTAAGAGTTTTCGATTTTAATTGAAAAAACATATAAAATTTAGAGAAATATTTGATAATTTATTTGAGTTGATAGAACGATCTATATAATGTAAATGTTAACCGCGGCACGCCTCAAATGGTTCATACGCTGGGTCCAATTTTGGCATACTCTCTCCAACATATCGGCCGGTTTCTCACGAATAAATTCTTCAATATTGGCTTTCAGTGCGTCAACCGTAACATAGCCTCACAAAAAATAGTCTAAAGGCGTTAAATTGCACGATCTAGGCGGTCAATTGACCGGCTTCAAACATGAAATAAACTGTTCACCAAACTCGCCTCTCAATTGGGCCATTGTTTCACGTGCTGTGTGGCATGTGGCACCGTCTTGTTCAAATTGAAAATTTGTAATCATCGCACGGTAGTGATCGCCACAGTAACGTTCATGCCTTCGTCATCTTTGACAAAGTACAGTCCAATTGTGCCACCGGCCCATAATCCACACAAAACAGTGCATTTTTCGGAATCCTTTCGCAATTCTTGCCATGCTTCTGGCTGCTCTTCGCACCAAATACTGCAATTTTGCTTGTTAGTGTATCCATTCAACCAGAAATGAACTTCGTTACTGAACACAATTTTCCGATAAAAAGTTCTTTACCGAGCATAAATTTTGGTAATAAAATGAAGTAACTGCAAGCGTTGTTCGTTTGTAAGTCGGTTCAAGGTTAAATTATAGACCAAACTGAATATGTTTGACAGTAATGCTATAAACACATTCAAGGCTATCGACCATCGACTGAAAACTGTCAAAAATAGAATATATGTGTGCATATGGGAATAATTATTTTAGCGGCAACACGGCTACCGACTACACGACTACAGTTGTAGCCCGTAGCCAATTGAGGTTAATTTTAATTTTTCTTGGCGACAAAAGCAGTTTAGTGCTGTCAATACAATAAGATGCATGAATAGGTGTTTTAACAACGCAATACATGAAATATATACATTAAAAATGCGAAAAAAAGTATGTGGCACCACTGAAAAAGAACAATCATATGTACATTTGATTTCATTTTTTGTAGTTGTCGTCTCTAAAATACTTAAATAGATGGGTACTTGGCTACTTTTGTGGCCAGCGTCTTTCGTAGTTGTTTGGCCGATCGTCGATATCCTTGAATGTACTTACAGCATAACATGTTACGCGAAAACAGCTGAGCTGCCAAAAACAGTGTAGCCAAAAAGGAAGTTGCTAAAAAATCACCCAATATTTACATATATAGCCTATTAATGCCTTTTTTTAAGTTGTGCACCCAATATTTATAGTTTGTTATTTAACATACATAGTTAATTTAATAAAGAAAATCAACAGATGTTTTTAATATTTAATTTAATTAAATTTATTATTTAATCAAAGGTTTTTTTCAAACAGTTTTCACTTGCAAACCATTGGAAAATCCCAAACGGTAACAAATATTAAAACAAGAAAATAATCTTTTCACGTGAAATTCGTTTTATATTATATTTTTAATTAAATTTATTTTTTAATAAAAAAAAATAAAAAAAAATCATAAAAATTTCAACAAAAAACAAAACATTTTCATAGCATTTTAAGAATAAATGCGAGAAAAATAATCAATCGAGTCAAAGTTGAGAAAAGAATATTAAAAATTATTTTGATGACGATTTTTTGTTATTTTTTATTATTATTATTATTTTTTTTTTTTTTTTTTTTTTTGTTTTGTATAAATTGATAAGGTTTCTGCAAAGCTAAGCTTAAAAAATTAAAAAATAATAACAACTGATATTGATATTGATAATTGCCAGGTGAGTTGAATTTTTATAAAATAAAAAATTACAATAAATAGCGATGATCATGGGGTTGTTCATCACCGTTGCAGTGCAATTGATCGAAAACTGTTTCGTCTACACCATTACGATAAGTCGGCTCTAGATCGAACGAAATGGTATTTTTCTGAAAATTATAAAAGATAATAAAAACAAAATTAAACACAAGAAAAAAGAAAGAAATTCCCCATTTTTGATAACAATTGGTGGGTTCAAAACCTCTTTTAGTTTTTCCCCTTTAAAAACAAAAAACAAAATACTCACCTTAAATATAACATCATCTTGACCTTGGAATGTCTCAAAGAATCTATAACTGCCGGGCTTATCTCTGTTATTGCCGAATTTTTGTAAAATCGTATCAAATACTTGCCGTATCTCCTCTCTTTGTTTATCTGACAAATTGGTTTTTATAAATACAGCTCTTTGTAGACTTGCCTCTACGTTGCACGTCTTATAGTTTTCAAATTCATCGGGTATACGATCTGGACAAATTAGAAATTCATCTGATTTAGGCTCATATTCTTTAGAGTCCACTATGCCTATGTAGGGCTCTAATGAAACTTTATTCAAGAACGAACAAATATCATGGCCCATGCGTAAATTGAAAAAGGTGGCAGCATGGAAGGCACGATGTACAGATTGATCGAAGTAACTGGAATTGAAAAGAAAAGTAATCAATTATTGGTAAAAAGCCAAAACGGAAAAGAAATAAATACAGAGGGGCTGTGGATATACACATTGAACGATTTTATTTATAAAAAAGAATCTTAAAGTGAATTAAGATATTGAAAATCCACTTGACAACACTGGTGGCTCGGTTATATCTTTTGGAGAAACCTGATCAGAGACTTATTTGTGCCAACATGGGCACAGGGAAACCTACAAACTTCAGTTTCTACCAATTGTTTGAATGTGGCTCTTCGTTATTTTTTTCTATGTCACTCCTCAGGTAGCATATTGAATTTGCCAAAATTTGTTTCAATTTTTGTTTCAGTTTTATTAGTAAAGTTCATTTTATTCAAGCCAAGTTAATGATTAATACACTGTAGCTCGCCTGCATATGGTTACGTGTAGTAGTAAAGATCCTTGCTAAGTGGTGGTGGTGGTGATCCTTACTTAACATTGTATTTTTTTCCCAATAGGTGGCGTTTTTCTCCTAATCATCTGTCTGATATTTGTCATCAGTGCCAGAGGTAAGGATCTTCACCACTACATAGTCATGTGGCGGCGAGCAACATTAGATTAATCATCTAATTAGCTCTCTAGAGGAGTGACGGAGAACAAAAGGAAAAGTTTTAGTAATCAGGTTATCTTAAAACGAATGCCTGATAAGGCATTTGATTCTCGTGTTAGGGCTGTCAAATTGCACCAGGTATGTAGCCCGTGTAGGGTTATATCATTCCCGGTAGGTCCTTATAGCTTCCTTAGGGTAACAGCGGACGCTAAAGGAAAAGATTGGCTATGAATACAAATAAAACATTTGTATTAGCTTCACTTCCCCATTAACAAACCGCCCTTCAATGGTGCTTTTGCTTTAAACCTAAATCACACGGCGATGTATTGACTTAGGTTTGGATAATTCCCAAACTCTAAGCAAGATACATTTGAAAATTGTAGCTAGAAAAATAGTTTTCATACTCTCCTGCGAAAAGGTTAGCAAATCCGCACACAAATTTAAGAACCAATTGGGCAACACAGAATGGTTTGTACTTACTAACACTATGGCCATAGCCACACTTTTATCATGTTCTATTTTTTTCTCTCAACTTACATGGGTGCTTCCTGTAGACCAAGTAACGTGATATTCCGGGGAGCGACAGCAATATACAAGCTACTATCGTCTTCTTTAGCATAAATGTATGGCTTTAGACCAGAACTTCTTGCCTCCTTATAACCGTGACCAGTTAAGACAACCATATCTGAGGTGCCAGCTTGTACCGATTGTATACAAGTATTACGATCAAGCTTAAGTACGCAATCCAACTTAAAATCACTTAATTTATATTTAGCCACTTGCACGGTATGTTGACATTTCTTATACGAGATATCACTGTAGGTGCACAATTTGAATGTTTCAGTAGGATTCTGAATATTTTCATTATTATTATTATTATTTTGATTATTATTATGTTGCGGTGGATAGGGACGATAAACTAAGGGACGTTTATAACGACCCAAAGCCAATGTCATTAAGGCAAAAAATATTACAAATTTAAGCATTTCTACTTTCTTTCGTCGGCTAAAACCTTGATAGCCGTTAGACTTAAAAAAATTATATGAAATAGTTTCCCTGACTAGAAAAGTATTTATATGAGAGTGGGGATAGTTGAGTTAATGAGTTGCAATTGTTGTAATTGTTAATGGTTTGTTAATTACTTTAAAAAGCATGTAATTAACAAACAATAAGACTGTAAAGCTAAGGTGTTTTAAGATAATAAGTCAATTATGGACTAAATTTTCCACAATATTTGAAATATTTACATCCCTGCTCCGTTCTTGTTACTTATTTATTTTTAAGAGAATACAATTTTCCATACACATAATATCAGTGCAAACTAACACATTTTTATAGTAAAAGGCCTATTCTTCGAGTTATAAGTAATTAAAGAAATAACCGCTAGAAGTGAAAATTACTAGGATATTTCTAAACGAAATAACAAGTGGCTTACTTTTGTGTATAGACACCTATTTACTCATGTGTTGAAAAAGTGGGCCATATAACAAATAACGTTTTACGGGTTTATGCACCATTTTTTTCATTTTTCATATTATAAAAGCACTATAAAGCGTAATACTTTAGATATTTCACTAATTTTAAATCAGTATAAGATAATAGTAATATATTTGATAATTTAAAGTCACAAAATTCTCTTTATTTTTAATAATTATAAAATTTGTTATAATTAAAGGCCTATTTATAGAGTTAAAGGCATCTATAAAATTTTCTTTAAAGAAATATATATGTATATATACCATATGTGTATCTATATACATACATACATATTTATTGTTGACTATTAAGATCTATTTAACAAATTTGTAAATACTTGACTAAATTATAAATTTTTATTTTGTCAGAAATGAAGTTTCGAGTTTGTCCAAAAAATTATTATTTTGAAATATATAACAATTTAAATTTAACGTAAACTTATTGTGAATTGCTACTATTCTACTACGCTCTTCAACCAACCTTGTGTACTTTGTAAACAACACACACCACCTGTACACACATGCATGCAAACTAAGTAGCTGTTATTTGCTGACGGTAATTATCATCACACCGCATATAATATTAAGGCTGCCAGATGTATTTTTTCATACACCCCAAATTTAGCAAAAAAATTTCCAAAAATATGCCCTCTTAAAAGCAAAAATCCCAAAAAAATCCCTTTAAACATAATAGTACTTTAAATGTTTATTTTTTAATATATTTTTTTACAATGTTGCAGTGCAGATCATTTTTATGTGGTAAATATACATTTTTTAGTACACAAAAAGGCCCAGATGTATATATTTTAACGAACCATTAGGTCATAAAGAGAATTTATTGGCGTATATGGAGTCAAAATTATGTAAGCCTATTTAGGAGCAAAAATTACTCTCCTCTTAGATATATGGGCAAATATACCACACACTATTACTAAGAATCCTGCCATTATACGAGAAGAAAATTTCAAGCTGTCATAGGCGCTAAATACTAAATTTCTACCTAGGGACTATTTTAAAAAAGTACTTTGAAAGCTTTGAAAATGAATTTACCTTTAAAGTGCTTTGGGTCTTCGCTAAAAATCTGTGAGGGTTACATAAATGTTTGAATTTGAAGGCCGAAACTCTTTCTGTACATGTATACACAATTCCCGCGACATCTCACTATCATTAAAAGGGATTAGAGAAGTTTTTCATATCGTAAACATTCATAACTAGTCGCTAGCAATGTTATAGGGTGATACCGCTGAAATTTATTAGATGGCCTGGCCAGGTACTGAACCGAGAACACCACTCTTGGTTGGTAGGCGAGTGTCATACCACAGCTGTACAGAAGCCTGCCTTAGCGAGTCAGTCACCAAAGCACTACCCTGTTAGATGCACCAAGTTGTTTATAATAGTCAAAGCACTCTTCGACTAACCGCAATTTCAGCGAAATGGGAGCCGGTGCACACAGTGCTGGCTGACTGTCCAAAAATATGATTAAGTGCGCACCGCTGATGTCCCTCTGTATGTTTATCCAGCGCACACTGAAATTGCATTAATTGCAGCTTGAAATATAGTTGGCCATAGGTACGGAGATGTCTTTATTTAGCTCAAAGACCATCGCTCCAACTCCTCGATCCATCTGCGAACTTCTTTATGCTTCTGCGGTCCACACAAGTCCACGAAACCCATTCCCGCGGTCAGGTAACACGATCTCGAACCTCCATTCGAAAACTAGCTTAGAATTCACACGGTTTGTGATCGAACACACTACAATACGATAAAAGTACTCCTCATATCACACTTCTTCACAAAGATGTGCAGGGGTGTAAAACCTATTATGGCCTCAATGGTCGCAGTCGGATAGCTGAGCAAGGCTACAGCTACAGCCAGACAAAACTGTCTTTAAAGACCGCCCAGTTGTTTCCTAGCGACCATCACCTGTTCAACCTTAGGCTACCAAACGAGGGATTAATGTTATGCGCGTATAGCTGTGCATTCTATAATTTTATTGATACTATTTACCTTTCGCCCAACCTTCTTCTCTCCGTTATATCACCGAAGATTGTATTTTTTTACTTTTTGGAGAAGACATATTTTTATTATTTGTACGAAAAAAACCATATACGAAGAAACGCAAATAACTTCTAATAAAAAATAGTTAATAATGTTTGTTTAGTTCAACTTTATTTTGTTTGTTTTCAACCAGTCACGATGCACCGGAGTACACAGAACGATTTTTACGGCTTTGTAGGATGAAAAAAAAAATTATATGTAAAAATTTCCCCAAAAAATCGTACTTTTTTCTTAAATATCCACAAAGAAAGCCCTAAGCCCCAAATGAAAATATTCATCCCTTTTGGAAACCAAATCTCTTCTAACTTGCGGTTAGAACCCCCAATCTTGCAGCTCTATATAATATCATCTTATATTTGTCTGTTTATCTCCTGTTTACATTCAACTAAAACAATTATGTAATATACAAATAATGTAAAACGTTATAATACAATGAGAATTGTTTGCAAAAAATGAACGAATATAATATACACAATTTTTTTCTTTACTTTTTATGTTTCTATATTGTATTTATGCTGAAATGTATTTTAAACAATACAAAAACAACTTTAAATTTGAAATCACCACTATCTCCTATGAAAAGTATCTATTGTTTTTTGTCACTAGAAGATGCTGATGCCCAAGACGAATTTAAAACACTGCAAAAATACTTTAACGTCATGTCTAAATAATACAACACTGAAGTAAACAAATAATACACAAATTAATTGTGTATCAGATATATTTATTGTAAAACAAGCAATGGAGAATCATTTTGACATATAGTTAAATATCAGCTGTTGCTAACGTAGCAAGCCAAGGCCACCTAGTGTAAATTCGCCTTGCTGATGCTCATCTACATATTCGACAACATTAATTCGATTATAACAACCATAGATGTATTTCAAAGATAACATTTCTACAAGCTTAGCAAAATCTGTAATTTAATTTGTTGCTTATGTAAAAATTGAATTGGCTTGAAAATGAGTAATATATCTCAAGATGATGATTTTTTATCATAAAAAACAAACGGAAAAACTCTGCTATAATGAAAAACCTTTGAGTATATGCCGTGCCAGAACCAAAACTGTTTATTTTTTAAGTTATATTTTTATATTCGATAACCATCCTATAATTCTGGTTAATTCCAGAAATTTCTTAATAGGCGTTTGAATTTGCTCAACGGCTTCTAGTAAACAAATGTTAATATGGCAACCTTTATGTTTACTTGTTATAGAGTTGCTTAATTTAGTACGCACTAACAATTTACGTTTTAACGTATATGATTATGAAATACCAGAGCCACGGATAAATTTTATAACGGCGTCGTAAAATAAAGGAAATGTTTTAAACCACAAAAAATTTTGAAAAATACTGACCACATTGCTCTAATTTGTTAAAAATAACTTATTTTTGAAATAATAAAATTATTTTTGAAATAATAAAATTATTTTTAATAAAATCAGTTTTTTTAACAATTGAAAATAATTATTTTACAATAGCGTTTTCTATGACACAGTAGCACTTGTAATGAGCGTCGCTAATAAGCCGTCATTCGCCTTATTATTAAACAGCAAGCGGTCATTCATGCCAAGCACCAAAAACGAATGCAATTTATTTAAAATTGTTCAGCGAGCAGAATAAGATTCGTATTGAAGCAAGGAAGTCGTTAACAAACGGCTGAAAAATTAAGGAGAAATTAAAAAAGCACTTTGAAAAACTCTATGTACCTATATGTGTATGTAAAAAGAAAACCAAGTGAAGTGCAACAGTGAAAAAAAAAGAAGTGGAAAATTTTCTAGAATCTTTAAGCGGAAAAAAGACAATTTTTTCTTGTGAAAGGAATTTTTGCAAATTTTATGACGAGTGGAAAACAAAAATTCCATAATTAGTTAAAAAGGAGTTTTTTTTTCATAAAACTCTTAAAAATAAATTTAAAAAAAAAACTAAACGCAGTAAAAAATCTGCCTTTTGCATTTATATTACGTTTCCTGTTATATTTTTTACATTCTGCTTAAAAAAAAAGAACAAAAGATTTGAACAGCAAATAAGAAAAATAGAAGCAAAAAATATCCTACTCTTGCAAGAGTGCAATTAAACGTTTTTTTAAGTCAAAAAACAAAATACCAAACAAGCAGACACTCCTATCATTGCATACTTACATAGAAAGATTATAGCATAAGCAGCGGGGAATGCACTCTTTCTCCTTAACAGAAAAAGTGGTTTTCTAAGTGCTTTCCTCCCATATAAGAAAAATAGATTAAAAACCAATAGAAGAAAATAATACAAGTTGTGTAAAATTTCATTTTTAAACTTTGACAAGTTTCCAAAATTTGACAAAACGTTTGATGGAAAAATTTATTTATTCAAATTAAAATCATTTTACCACAAAAATCAATAAAAAAAACTCTTGGCACAAAAAATTGCTGTTGTGTGGCGAAAATCATAAAAAAGGTGAGTTTTCAAAAATTTATTTTTAATTCTTATTTGTTTTAAGAAAAAACAAACTAGAAAAAAGATTTTAGTAGAATCTACTAGAAATTTTCTAAAAGGATTTATTTTTTTTTTCGCTTTTAATATCAGCTGTTAAGGATGGTTGATTTTGTTGCACATTTGTATAGTGATGCCAGATGGTGTGCCTAAAAGTAGGAATTGTATGGAAATAAGAGTGTAGAGAATAATTGTGAAAATTAATGTTCAGACTTGGCATTACAAGATATTTTTGCTTTCAAAACTTTTCTTACAAACGACGCTTGTAAGGAACTCCGGTTATAGAGTTCATGGCCACATAATATAGCACATGGTGCGTAACTGACTGGATGATAGGCAAACTTGTATATATACGTTTATAAAGTTTCAATTAGACATGACTATGTAACGCCAAAGCTGTAACCGTAGCCACATTATAATCACATTTAAGATTCAATTATGCTATAAGCATATTCAAGTCTCCTGACCATCGACTACAAACTGTCAAAAATGGAATACATGTGCGCATATGAGATTAATTATTTAAGCGGCGACTCGGCTACCGACTGCGGGCTACATTGTAGCCCGTAGCCAAACTAAGCTCATTTATATTTTTTTTAGTGACGACAAGTGCTGTCGATACAATAATAATTTCTGCTTTTCTTAGCGACGACAAAAAGTTTAGTGCTGTCTATACAATAATACTGGCCACCAGTCCGGAGTCATTTAGGACTTAAACTGGTAGTAGTATTTGTTACGAAGCCTGACCGGAGGCTTAATTCAAGTACCACGGGTGTCAGGAGCCCCGAGGACCTAGGTCCCTGCCTGACTATGGTGAGGCCGCCTTGTGGGAGCAACGTGTTGACTGTGGTTTATACCCAAACCACGGGAGAGCGTAAACTTGATGCGGAGTTACATTCTTAACAAAGTGCCGTGATAGTCTCCGACACTTTACACTTTAAGGTGTGAGGTCATATATAAATAACATGGCTTCGAATTTGGTACTCACTGGTGATTTTCGTTATTGGTGGACGCAATATTTTCACCCGTACCACGGGAAGCCAGCGTGCGACTACTTTTCAAAACAATAAGATGCATGAAGTAGGTGTTTTAAAAACGCAATACATGAAATATATACATTGAAAAAACCAAAAAAATGTATGACGTACCACAGGTTAGGTTATATTGAATATATCAAATCAAATGTTTATTTTCTAGCCGTAGTCGTTGAAATAATTACATAGCTAGTTACTTGACTAATTTTGTAGTCAGCGTCTTCGTAGTCGTGTGGTCGATGGTCGGTAGCCTGGTATGTGTTCATAGCATTAGATGTGACTTAAAGTAACGCCATAACTGTAATCGTACCTACAATATAAGTAAATTTATCTCCATCGATTAGTAGTGCCATAACCTTACACAGATATTGGTGAGTTGTTTATTTGTTGTAAAATTAACAAATTACATAAACACGTTTGTCTAGCAATCAGCTGTTTTTGGCTATGACATAAAATCAAAATTCAACGGTTATGGTGCAGCGTTATGGTACAGCTGTTTATCGTTAAGGCTATGGCTTTACGTTAAGCCATGTCTAATTGAACCTAAAAAAAAAAACAAAAAAAAAACATAAATAACTGATGAATTCCAATCGTAGTAATGAGGTCTAAGCCTCTTGGGGCAAAATATATTGAAGAAAACGTCAATATGGGAGATAAATAAAATGTCATGCAAAGAAAAACCTTGCATTTCGATCATTAACCCACTATGGAGAGTGAACAAATATATATGGGTCTGTATTATGATTTTGTTTTTCATAACTGCCCTTGTAAGTGCAATGAAATAAGTCAATTGTCGTCTTTAGAGGATGCAAAATACAAATATTGATTTTATTTAGTTTTTTTTTTTTTTTTTTTTTTTTTTTCTTAAAAAGTATAATTGTTTTGAAATATTAAAAATCATTGAATTTCTATAACAAATTTTTAAATCCAAACAAACAATGAAATTAAATTTAAAATTGTCTCGAACGACGACGACAGGTGGTTTGTATAGTCTTCATTTTAAATCGATAAAACTATTGAATTACTTTAATTGTAGGTTGGGTTGGTATGGGGGACAAAAGCAATTCAGGATTATTGTTTTTTTTTACCATTTTAAAGTTCTTTTACCTGTTTCGTGTTGGTTTTGATTTTTATTATTATTTTCATTGCGTTTAATTTAAAACTTTTATAAAGAGAACACATTTTATTTCATTTTATATCATCATGTCAATGCAGCGGAAATTGTCGTCTGGTTGATTTGCTGTTGCATTGTTGATGGTCTGATGACAGTGTATTCACTTTTGAATTTTTTTTTGTTTTTCGAAATAAACGAATATGTGGTGTCAATGCAGTTGTCATCAACGTCATATACGATTTTACTTACTCTGTGTATAGTACATTTTACTCGCAATTTGTTTGTGGAAATAATTTTTGTTCATTTTAATTTCGTCTCTATATTATATTTAAGACAGGAATTCAATTACCATTAAAGTGACAGAAACATTAATTAGCTAATACCAACAGTATGAATTGTGAGCAAGCAGTCTTCTGAATAGACATAACAAATATCGCCTGTAAAGGATGTGTAGGATATGATCGATTTAATTATTATAAGCAAGTTATTTTACCCTCATAGCTATGCATAGTTCTGACTCGACTGTTACAAAACCATTACCTATTAGTCCTCGTTTATACGAGGAAACAATTTGATGGGAAACGTTTAGTTTGGCAGCAAATTAGGGGTGGAGAAGAGAGAAGCGTTTTTGTCTTCGGTACTCGGCGATACGCTTTGTGGTCATATTCGCATTGTTGATATTTATTAGCTTTAGTCCTCGTTTATACAAGGAAACAAATTGAAGGGAAACATTTAGTTTGGTAGCAAATTACGGGTGGGGAAGAGAGAATCGTTTTTGCCTTCGGTACTCGGCGATACGCTTTGTGGTCATATTCGCATAGTTGATATTTATTAGCTTTACTTCTTTACAATAACAGTAGTAATGGAATGTTGACGACAAAATGTTCGCCTCAAAATGTTTCCTCGTATAAACGGGGATTAAATGGGGACTAAACGGGGACTTACTCTATGGTTGTACGAAAATATTAAACACCCTTGATTTTCAAATATGATTGTATTCTGGATACTATAAATGTTTATAATTATATTCTACGTTTTACCTTTAAAATGTCATAATCAAAAACGAAATGGCAACACTATACTTTGTCAAAATTTTCAAGGCAAAAACTAAACAAAATTTAGCCAGAAAATTCTGGATCTTAATATATCAGTTATACAATAATTATCATTCGTTAATATATATTTTTTCCTTGTTTTTCAATTCTTTGCATTTCTTTTTTTTATTAATTCGTTTTACTACATTGTGTTTATATTTTCGTTTAGTTTTCTTCTCTTAAGCACTTTGCCGGTGCCCGTGTGCTTGCTAATATTGATGTTGTTCGTTTGGCATACATGATAATTTGAGCGACCGGTTAAACGCATAAAGAATGTATCATTGTGTTTATTTATGTACCTACATATTTACATAAGTATATAAAAAAGTATAGTGATGTTGTGTTGTTTATGTACATACTTATTTACAAATTGATGTTCTCATCTTTTCTCTCCGTTATGTGAAAAAATGGGCTGAAGAAGCTAAAGTTTGTTTTCGTTTTTTTTTTTTTTTTTTTTCTATTAAATTTATGTATATGGGTGGAGGGAGAGATAGAAAGATTGTATAATGGGTTCTGTTGTTATTATACAGCAGTTTTTGCGTGTTTAGTGTGTATGGTCTGGTTTTAAAAAAAAATGACTCTGACGTTGACATACTGCTAGCTGTTGTTTTTTCTTTTTTTACTTAAGAAAAAACACGCTTGTTATTGTTTTGGTAATTTTTTTTTTATACGGCCTCCCCGAATTTTGATAAAATGGTAAATAAACATGAGTGTATGTGTGTGTACTCGTTTGTGTTGAGCTTTATAACTGCGACGCAATTTCTCTTTTTCAAAGTGGAAAAAAGATGAAGCATAATGAATAAGCCTACGTGCCTAGTGAAAATACATACTAAAAAATTAATATCATTAATATTAACATATTTTTAATAATATCGTAAAAATAAAAGAGCTAACCGTAAAGAAATTAGACAAATAATGACTGTGTTTAAATAAAAATTACTACAAAAAAGCAAAAAAAGTTATTATTACATTAGCCAAAATATATACCTACGGAAAATGAACATAAACGTAGACCATGTACATGTATGTGTTAGTACGTATGAGCGTATATTTATTATGTACTAAGAATTGTGTACAACGCATTTAGTGTGTTTTCATACCAATTTCAAGGTTAAACCGGGCAAAATATAAAACAGACATCTTAAAAAAAAATAACACACTTCCAAAATAACAAATGCAATAACAAAAATAAAAGGGTAAAATAATAAAAGCACATACACAAACGTACTTACCAACATACATCAAAAATTAACAGACAAGCAAAACAACAAATTCCATATTAAACCGGTTACAAATGCATACATATTTACTCAATTATTAAGAAGCAAAGAATAAAAGCACAGAAGAGAATAATAGGTATATAAGAAAATAACAAAAGTTGGAGTATAACATAATATGTAGTGGCGTGTGTGTAACTACATTACATACTATGTATGTACATATGTATGTGTGTATTTAAACATGTAGAGTATATCAACACGGCACACAAAAACACAGTCTGCCTAATTAGTCTTATAAGCTACTAAATATTATGAAAAATAAAAACAAAAAAGCAACATTTTATATGTATGCCTGATTTTGTGTTTGTGTTTATTATTCTTCCCTTCTTTTTAAATTTTGAAGCAATTTTTTAATTTTGTCGTTTCTTTCGCCCCTTATTTAACATTTTATCATTTTTAAATAATACAGATGTATGCTTGTTAATAGAAATGCATTTTACACCTTTCCCGAATCTGTTTTTTTTTTTTTCGTTGGTCTATAGTATTTTTAATGTAATTTTTAGATTATAACTACATATGCCCTGTAATAGGCAAAAAAAGCGTCCAAATAAATTACACAAGTGGCTGGCTTGTTCAAATTTTAGCCAGGTTGTAACAGCTGCATACAGTGTACTCAAGTACAGAAAAGTATTCAACTACGCATGCTGTTGTGTTTTGGCTGTTAATATATTGTTTGTGAATTAAAACACTTGTTTGAATTAACATTCTTCAATTAAACACTGCTTTCATCATCATCCGTCATATCACTCATAAATTGTTGAAAAGCGTTCAACGCAAATGAATGCACATTCATTCACCTACGTACTATAAGATTAGTTTCATTTTAAACAGCAAAGTATTACGTCTTGTTTTCAGTACAACCAAAAAGAAAAACAAAAAACCACTACCAACCACACTGTATTTATTATTATTATTTTGGCTGCGCAATATATTTGTTATGTTGGTTCTTTATGTAAAAAGCACACACACATTCATGTACACTCATATTACTTAAAACATAGCGCACGCTATATAAAATATATTACATCCATACAAAAGTATGTGTTCGTATAATTCGGAACAAACTCTTGTTTACAAGCTCTTTGTAAAAAAAAAAAAAAAAAAAAAAATGCCGGTGGTGTTATTTATTTATATACAAATTTTCTTATATAAACGCCATGTGTCGTAGTGCATGCATAGTGGGTACTTAAAATCAATTCTATGTTTAGTATACAATAGACGATTAGAGAGAATATATATATAAAAGCAAAACCAATAAAAAAATGTATTTGAATGAGAGGAGGGGAGGGGAAGGTATAAAGTTTTTTTTATATTCAAAAACAAAATATCTACATAACAACAATAACAACTACGAGGAAACTCCCTTTTCAAAATATAAAATTTCAAGGTCATGCGCCATGATTATACTATATAGTATGTACGTCTCATTGTGTATTTGTTGTTGTTGATTGTTTTTTATTTTATGATACCGTAATATAATATGCCGTTTAACACGGTTTTTATTGTTGTTTTTATTTTCTTTTTTTTGCGCAAATAGTAATAAAATGAATGCAAAAAGGATAGAAGTTGTTTTTGTTATGTTAACCTTAAAGTTTTCTTTGAATGCGGCTTTGATGATAAATAGCATTAATAAATTTCTAATTGATGAGCATTAAGAGAATAAATGCAGTTGTAGGATTTGATGAAGGTAGTACAGTGGTGTTGAAAAATATCACTGCAAAAACAGAAGCTGTACTCTACAATGTAAAAGCATTTAAGTAAATAAATAGTCAAAATATTGCTTTTAATGGTTGCTTTTTTTTAACTTTTATTAAAATCTGTTAAAATTTAAATTTTCTTAACAGAAATAATTGTTTTCTAAGGCGCTGATAGGTATTTGTGTGTGAAGCCTTCATCGTTTTACAAAGCTTATAATGTTTTAGAGTGTGTGCCTTGAATTTAACTTTTTTTTTTATAATTTTGTTAACACTAGTAAGAATTTTATTTTCTATTTTTCATTTTCAAGAGAATAACTTTTAATTATTTACATGGCTCACGAGTTTTTTTTTATAATAAATTCTGTCTAAAAGTAACAACCGACAAGACGTATTTTACGTATGTTGTGCATATGAAAAAAGCGTTTAGAATAAAACAAAAAGTGCCTGCAACAAAAAAAATGTGCAGTGAGGCTATCAACTTGTTAGACATTTTATAGTCAGTCAGTCAGTCAGACTATTTAAAGAAAGAAAAAAAAAACAAAAAATAAGTTAAAGACCGCTCTGAAGGTTTTTTCAGAGTCAGTCAGTACTTGCACTTAAGTATTTTATTTTATTTTTATTTATTTTATTATAAAAACAACACTGAAATTCTTATTAGTTATGTATAAATAAATGATAGAGAATGAAAGTAATATTACGATAACACACACCTAGTGCTCGACTAGAAACTTAAAGAAAAGTTGTATTGTTTTTAAAATTTGAAGTCGAGTAAAGCTATTCATTACTATGGAGATTGTGTGGCTAAACGAAAATCTTGTTACTACTGACTACGATTTCTTGATATTGCTTTTGAAAAATGATATTAGTTTGTCAGTTTAGTGATCACAAGGGGTAAAAGTTCCAATGATGGATGGATAAACTTCTGCATTGACTAGGAGTATAGGCTAGGGGGAGATAATCCTCTACCTTCTGTATCCCTGTCATTCGCTGTGGGAATACCGTCCCACGTTTTTGGGATCGCTGTAATTCTTCGGTGATTTTTAGCTCTCAGTCGAGAGACTGAAAGATATGTTTTCGTTTATTTGGGCCATATGTAAAATCCATGTGGTGTAAGAGAGTGGCTTTATTGACAACATGTCCAAAAAATACGGATTATTTCTTTTTTATTTTCGGCTGCGTAAAACGAGTCTAGAATGTTTTTCAGTATTAAATGCCTGAATGTATTAAATATTGTGTCTCACTATTGTTGTTGTGTATTGAGTTGTTATTCTCTATGCAATGCGATGTGATGTCGCCACTACAAAGTCGTCGATAGTCGATATTTTTTATTTTATTTTATTTTTTTGCAAGATAAAGTTGAATTACCTTTTAGTTGAATTTTTTTCTTTAACATACTTTGTTTTCTTTAGAACAAAAAATGCAATAAAATATTTATTTAGTCCTTTTTTTATTTATTTATTTATATGTATTTTCGCCTTATTTTAAGGTATTACGCCTCTGAATTATATCAGCAAATTTTTACTAACTGTAAAATTTACAAATTTACATTCATATGAGCGTACATACATACATGTGTATTGCGATTCACCAATAATCTTTATTCTCCAAAATTTCGCTATCATACGGAACGACACTTTGGAGACTAAAGTTCAAACGTATATGCTTTATTTATTACTGTAAATTTGTAAGTATGTATTTGTGTGTATGTGTTAACATATTAAAATCATTGTAATACTTGCCTAATATTCATTTAAAAAATTGTCTGGCTCATTCCATCAGATGTATTTAGTAAAGACGTTTTGTATTCGATAACAAAACAATTTTTTTTTTGCACAAAGCAACAGTGTTCACATCCAAAAATATATGCCTGCGAGTACATTGTAATTTTTTATTTTTTTCAAATAAAACAAAAGTGTTGGTATTTTTTTCTATTAACTTTTAAATATTTTAAATATTAAAATATTTTTTTTTTTTTTTTTAGTTATTAAAACTGGATTTCTTAAATATATAATTAACAAAGACACCGATTGTGTGAAACAGCTTAGACGAAGTTCAAGAAAACTGATACAAATCGTTACTACAAAGCACAAACCGTAAGCCCATTTACTTTACTGCTGCTACTTGCCGTCAAGTACAACTTGTTGTCATCTCTAACATCCATAAAAAAAAAGAAACGGAAAAACGTTTAAATCGTTTTAGACACAGTCCTCCTCCTATAGAAACAGAAAGCAATTCCTTAAACGAAAAACAAGAAAATGGAGGTTGAAAGTGCTCGTCAAAACGGTTACGATGACAGTAACGAAGCTTCCCGCGAAAGTTCCGTTGAACGTGAGCTTAACGGTGAGATTAAAGCAGTTGAATTGAATGGCAGCTCCGGCTCGCCCAAAGGAGACCAGATTGGTCTCATGAAGAAACCTCATAGTGTAGCTGATGGCCATGATGCACGTATTAAGCGTAAAGCTAAACGTCTTATACAACGACAGAATAGTCGTGGTGAAAGCAATGGCGCCGCTGGGCTGCCCGCTTCTATGAATGGTCATGCCAAAGATTATATAGTACCCCATCGCCGTTGGAAGAACAGCCGCCGTTCACGCAGCGGTTATGGTCGCGGCTTACCGAAAAAGGGTGGTGCTGGCGGCAAAGGTGTGTGGGGTCTACCCGGCTCTGAGGCTTTAGAAGAACTCTATGAAGATGAAAATGATCCCAACTATGATAGCGAAACAAACGATCCAAACATTGTTCTAAGTGAAGTCATTCCTGAATTAACACCTGAAGAATTTTTCAAATTGGCCGAACCCATTATATTGGAATACTATGAGCATGGTGATACCCATGAGGTGGCTGTCAATTTAGATGAAATTCTAACAGGATTGTTACGCCCGTATGTGACAAGTGTTATAATTGAAATAGCGATGGACCATAAAGATTCCCAGCGGGAAATGACATCGGTGTTGATATCCGATTTGTATGGTCGTGTCATAACGGGTAAAGATATTGAAAAGGGTTTCGAAATATTATTAAATAATTTGCCTGATCTTACATTGGATACACCAGATGCACCAACTATATTGGGTGAGTTTTTGATAGAACTTTATTGAATCATAGTTTTATAGCCAATGCAAAAATCGCAAATATTGTTTTGCTCTAAAAATGGTCTCAACCTCTTGCTTCATTCAAAAGCAACTAATTTTTTTTTTTCAATAGGTGTGTTAAATTCTTTTCGAAGGGCTTATACTAAATTAATTAGTTTATTAGATTAAAAAAAATCTCTTATATTGAATCTCCAAAATCCCATTTCTTTTTTCCTAAATAAAGGCAACTTTTTGGCACGTGCTGTGGCCGATGATTGTATTCCACCGAAATTTATAACCAAACCATCAGAACATGGTGAATTGAATGAGCATGCCATGAACGCCATACGTCGTGCCGATACACTATTGCACATGAAACAGGGTTGGGCCCATTTGGACAATGTCTGGGGTATGGGCGGTCCATTGAGACCAGTTAAAACTATAACAAAACAAATGACATTACTCCTTAAGGAGTATTTATCATCACGTGATACACAAGAGGCTCTTCGTTGCCTACGTGAACTTGAAGTTCCTCATTTCCATCATGAATTGGTTTATGAGGCTGTGGTCATGACTCTGGAATCATTGTCTCAATCAACTGAGGAGGCAATGTGTGAATTGTTGGCATCATTGGATAAAGCTTGTTTAGTACTTCCGGCTGGTATGGAACAGGTAAGAGCAGAAGAAATAAAAAAAAATTGAAACAAAACCATTTTTTTTTAATTTTTCGGTTTAAAATGTGTTTCATTTATTATTTTTTCTAATTTTTCTTCTATTTTTATTTTCTTTTATTTTTTTGTAGGGTTTCCTTAGAGTTTTTGATGATATGGCCGATATTGTTTTGGATGTGCCACTTGCTTATATTATATTAGACCGTTTTGTGGAACGTTGCAATCGTGCTGGTTTTATAACTGATAAGATTTTAAGTAACATGCCCTCTAGGTAAGTTTAAAAGAATTTTATTATTTTTTATTAAAATAAATCAAGAAAATACAAAACTTATTGAAAATTACTTTGAAATAATATATATACATGTGACCAAAAAAAGATGTAAAAATTCATTTTTTAAGGCCCCTATTACGGTTTACAATTCGACTCAGTTGAGTTGAAATCTGAGTTAAAAGCTTACAATTTGGTATTATCGATAACAATTTAACCTTTTAAAAACGCAACAAATTACAACTCAACGATAGCAGTTATAAAATTTCAACTGAAAATTCAACTCAACTTAGTCGAATTGTAAACCGTAATAGGGTCATAAAGCTCGCGTCACGATTTAAAAGGGAAAATAGTGAAATACCACTGTTATGTTGTTAAAAATACTATAGTTAATCTGCTTTATCCACTATATGTACTTTAGGAGCAGATATAACTTACAAGTTCATCGCCAAATCATTAGGAATTCTAGAAAACTTTGTTAAAAACGTTTTGAAACCGAACCAAATATTAGATCTTGGTTTAATTAAAGAAATCATCTCTAACTACAGATAATCACATAATCACTTTAGTGGAAGATGTGTAGAGTGAAATTTATGATATCGCAAGTGTTTTATTTTACTATGTAGTTACTTATATATTTCATCTATAATTTTTTATTACTGATTATTTTGATCAATTATCTATGGGAGAGATTATTTACTTTACCATTAAATTAATTTAACATACATAGTACAAAAAACAAGTACTTTAGTAGTAAATAAATGAAAAATGGGGTCATGCGCAGCGCTTTTTTAAATAGTTTGGTACACAAATAAATAAATAATGAACAAAAACATTGTATATAAAATACCGACTATCTCATAATTTAATGTCAAAACATAACACTCGTTTAGTGTTGTTTAGTGATAATAATATAATGCAATAAAAATAATAATAAAAATACAGCCAACACCACCCCAAAAAGGTGATAACAGTAACATGATAGACTAGACTAAAACGAAAAAATAAAATAAAAAATATAAAAATTGCAAGCAGATGTTTTATTTTTTAAACCTTTAAGAGCCTTTAAAAAATTGACGAGGAATTTAATTTACTGAAAACTAATATACTTCTTTGATATAAATTAAAAACGTATAGGCAGGCCGGCCTTTCGTTGTAATAAAATATATTTATTTTATAACAACAAAAGTTTTAGTTTTTGCCATTGTAAATTTTTTTTTAATGATAATTTTAAAAAATGTTTTTTTTATCTTTAACGAGTTGAAATTAAATGCAATTCAAATAAAACATAAAAAAGTGATAAGAATTTGTTTTAGGTTTGTACAAATCAAATTAAAAATAAATCCCTTTAATAAAAAATCTCTCCTACCACACCAGTGCACCACATACAATATTTTACAACAACAATGGTATTATCTATTTTTAAATCTCTGTAAATATTTTAATCAAACAACTAGACTTTTTTTTATAAATAATAAAATATATGTATGTAAAAAAGATTTGTATTATTAAAGGTCTATAAATACCAGACCATGTAAAGTTAGAGAGGAGATGAAAGATTAGACAATTTTTTTTTTCTTAATTTATATATGTATTTTAGTTACAAAAGGGGGAGCGTCATTTACAACAATGAGAGGAAGGAGTGTCATGAAAAAAAAAAACTGAAAAGTTTAAATTTCTTTTTACACAATGAGACATCGCATATCATATAATTGTAAGGGTGTTTTTTTTATAGAGGTATAGAACTTTAAGTTGCAATAAAACAACGATGGATTATTCGATTGACATGAATTTTATTTATCCGAAAGATAATCTTGTGGCATTACATTTTAAATATGAAATCTGGCATATGACCGCCACGGCTGGCGCGGATGTAGTCCAATCTGGACGTCCAATTTTCGATGACTTTTTTCCAACATTTGTGGCCGTATATCGGCAATAACACGGCGAATGTTGTCTTCCAAATGGTCAAGCGTTTGTGGCTTTATCACATAGACCAATGACTTTACATAGCCCTACAGAAAGTAGTCTAGCGGTGTTAAATCACAAGATCTTGGAGGCCAATTCACAGGTCCAAAACGTGAAATTAGGCGGTCATCAAACGTGTCTTTCAATAAATCTATTGTGGCACGAACTGTGTGACATGTTGCGCGTGTTTTTGAAACCTCATCTCCTGAACATCATGGTTATTCAATTCAGGAATGAAAAAGTTAGTAATCATGGCTCTATACCGATCACCATTGACTGTAACGTTCTGGCCACCATCGTTTTTGAAAAAGTACGGACCAATGATTCCATCAGCCCATAAATTGCACCAAAGAGTCACTTTTTCTGGATGTAATGGTGTTTCCACATACACTTGAGGGGATTACCTTCACTCCAAATGCGGCAGTTTTGTTTGTTGGCGTAGCCATTCAACCAGAAGTGTGCTTCATCGCTAAACAAAATTCGCTTTTGAAAATCGGGAACAACGGTAATCTCGTTTTGGGCCCATTCTACGAATCTACGCCGGGCGGGAGTCAATTCATGATGAATTGCCAAACCAAACTGAGAATAAATCACTTGACAGCTGTTAAATCGGTCGCCATCTTGAAAAATAATGCCAACTTAAAGTTCTATAACTCTATAAAAACACACTTTATAAAAAAAATGTAGTAATTTTGTTAGCAATTGTAATAATTTTTTTAATTTGCTAGCTAAAGCCCGGCATGCTTCATAGTCCTATCTTAATTAAAATTTTTTTACGTTTTCCTACGTTTAATCTCCTTCAGGTACAGCCTTTTAGCTGTATATAGCAGGGACTTGAAAAAAAAACATACATACATAGAAATTCAAAAACTGATGTGTATAGATAACAGAGCTAGCACTGCTACCGTGCTCCATACATGCAAATTTCCTTATTTAGTATTAATATGAGGTGCCACGTCCACTTATCTAATTCCGCTCACTTAAAAACTGATGATTTGTATTGATTGCCAAGTCATTTAAACCAAATTCTGAAACTTCTTTTACCGTTCTGAAGATATACAAAAATCAATGTTTAGTTTGCCAAATTCCGCTTACTTTTTGTCTAATGGTTTTTATTGACTATATAGTCATTCAGTTCAAAATCAATACATGTTTAATTTGTATGAAGGCTGCTACGCCCACTTATCCGATACCGACCACTTCTTCACTAATAGTTAAAAAATTTTGAAATTTTTATAGCCTATAGTTGCTTCCAAACGTATAGGGAGAGATACTGTAAAAATTTCAAGAAAATCGGTTCAGCCTTTTAGCTGTCTACAAAATTCACTAATACATACAAAACACATTCAGTTTTGTACGTAAGGTTTACGAATTTATAAACGAGTCTTTACACATGATACATATTTTTCGTTTTCGTTAAAATTTCAAAAATCTTGTTTTTTATTGGTCTTTGACAAAAACAAGACTTGGAAAATTTTCCAAATAAAGCAAATTGAATAAAACTAATACATATAAAATAAAAACCAACTAGGAAACACATAAATTATTTTGTTGTTTTAATTATTGAGATCTATCTGTTAAAAACAATTTAAAAAAAAAATATTGATTTAAATAATTTATTAAGAAAATTTAAAAATATTAAAAATATCAACAAACACGCGCCGGTCGCGTCGTAGCATTTTTTGTTTCAATAAATTAAAAACAATTTTTTTTTTAAATTTTGTTTGTTTTTGAAAATTTATAATAAATAAGTATTAGTAGTGGTGACCCAAATTAATTTGTTTATACTGTGTGAGTACTTTTTAACTAATTCTTTTAAAAATAGATTGTATACATAATACGGGCTTGCCTTCTAAAGTATATATATACATATCGTCATCTTAAATGCAAACGGACATAAGTACCCAAAAATTCGAAATCGAAATATATATATATATACATATACGTATTGTACAATCTATTTTTGAAAGAATTAGAAACAAATTAATTTGGATCACCACTACTAATACTTATTCATAATAAATTTTCTAAAACAAACAAAATTAAAACAAATTATTGTTTTTAATTTATTGAAACAAAAAATACTACGACGCGACCGACGCGTGTGTTTGTTGATATTTTTAATATTTATATATACATTTTTCATTGTAATTTATTAAAAGATAAAAATTGGCAAAAGGTTATAAAAAAGATATCGAAAGCTATTACTAATATTACTAATATATATATATATATATTACTAATATATATATATATATAAATTACAATGAAAAAAGAACGTTAAATTTTGTTGTGTTTGTTTAATTTTAATCAAAACAATACCCCACACCTGATTAAAAACCGGCATATGCATTTATTTATTTCTTTATTTATTTTTTTTTATATAAACAAACAAAAAATTTAAATTTAGAGAGATAAAGTAAATAAAAACAAAATATATACGTATCGCGTACATAAACAAATTATTGCGTCGTAGAATTATAAATGATCATAAAGAAATACAAAAAATTCACCTTCTAAATGTTAAGAAAACGAGTCATACGTTGGTTGATATTATTATTATTTTTTTTGTTTTCTTTTTGATTTTTATTTTTTTAACTCATTAACCCTCGGATGGAAACAAAAAACAACCTTACATATCGCACTTGTACCACTAAAGTGAGTCAACTCAATATTTTAAAGTTTTCAGTAGTCGAAAAAAGTCTTAATTAATGTCAGATATCGCTGAACGTAATTATTGGCAAACTAAGTAAGCTACATTCCCAAAATTTTATGAGAACATTTCTTAAGTGACGAGTTTTCATATATCAGAGTAAAAGGTCATTGTGGCTTAAATTAAGCCAAACCTTCGAAAGTATACGGCAGGCATCTAGGCTGGTGTAAGTCCTTAAACAGCGGTGATTGCAGGCAGGTAGTCAGAAAGGACAGTGATTCTAAAAATAATATCAACACAGATCTCTGCTGATATTAGACAATAGTTAAAAAAATATTTGTTTAGATATTACGGTCCGAAGCACAAATGCTAAAGAGCTTATGCTATTAAAAATAGTGGTTGGAGGCAAACTGCAAAATCTTCAACAACTTTCAATCCATTGACCGCCAAACTGTGAAAATATCAAATATTAAGCTAGAAAAACATAACCGTGCTGCAACTGTAAAACGTAGCCGTTAAGCAGTGATTATGTGGAGATATTTGCCTCGGGGGCGAGCTGGTTGGTAGTCATTGACGAAATTATGGACAAAAAAATATATGACTATACACAAAGAAAACCTTGAAAAGTGGAACTTACTAGCCTCATTCCCTTTCTAAGACGATAATGCGTTAAAGCATTTGGCTAACGTTAGGCTTATAGGGCTATATACGATATTTTAAACGCTCTAGCAAATCCACCACAATCGCCAGATCTAAATCCGATCAAGAATCTGTGGGTAGATTTGGTAGGTAGATGGGTGAGTAAAAAATCGGGCAATAATGTACAATATTGAGAACAGTGGTCAGCAAAAAATGTTGTTATTCCATACCAAAATTACAGGATGCAGTTACAAAACAAGATTGATTAATAATTTAGTATTAAGTTTCGATCTATAACCAATATATCTTATAGTTTATAATCTTACTTTGCCAATAATTAAGTTCGTCACTGTATATCACAAAAAGGAGTACCAAGAGTATTTTTTAGCGAAAGAGTAGAAAATATGTAAGAGTAATCACTGTGAGTGACCACTGTATATCGCCTTCATGTAAAAAATTAAAATTGATCAATTTTAAGTTGATTCACCTTAGCGTCAGTATTAATTTTTCATAGAAATTGTGTTTCTCTTAAGTGAAGTGTGTCTTAATTGTAATCTTTATAAAAGATTGCTAAACTTTGCCTGCGGGCGCACTAAAAACTTAAATCATAGTAGTTTTTATTTTAAAAATTTTAATTTGTTTGTAATTTTCGAGACAAATTGTACATATTGCTTTTAAATTTATTTATTTGTTTTGACAAAATTAAATATCAAAATGTCTAAGCTCTAATTTACTCAAAAAAATTCTCAAATTCTTTCAAAAAAAAGTACAAATCTAAAAATTAATTTCAACAAATTTTAGATGTGTTAATACATACACACCATGATACGTGCTTGTTGTCATTGCTTGTAGTAAAAATAAACATCATATACCGGCAAAATTTTATTTAAATTGGTATTACTTAAGTTTGATTTTTGTTTTTGTTGTTGTTTTTTATTTATTTATTTATTAAGATCATTGTTATTTTTTTATATACTCGTCAAATGTATTATTTAATTGTATTTATTGTTTTTATTTTGTACGATTTTTTTCTCTTATTTTTTATAAGCCGGCAAATTATTTAATTTCTATTTTATTATTTAACATTGTTTTGTAGTATGTGTTTTTGAATTTCTAATACATTTTTATTATTGTTTGTTTTTTTAATTTCTATAACAAATTGTGTTTTTGCAAACATTTTTTTAATTAATTGCTGTTATCGTTTAATGTTGTTGATAGTTGTAGTAGTAGCAATTGTTGTATATTTACACAGTCTATTTATATTTTAGAACATTACTGTACAGTTGTGTTATCCGATTATTTATTCAAAAAAAAATCATTTGGTTGCCATTGTAGGCGAAATGAATGAATTTGTTGTCATTAAGACTAAACTCATGCATGATCGCATGATGGCTTTCAAAATATTTCAATATTTTAAATTTAACATACTAAATATGGTCGTCTAATAGGTCGTTCACAGGTAAGCGTGAAGATGCTTTGGTTTCTGGTAAGAACTTTAATTTGCAATATCTGAGTTGGGATTATTGCATTGGATTTCATTTTCCACTACTTTTAATGGTAGTGGAAAAAATAGTGCATTATTGCCCCTAATATTCAGTGGTAGTGGAAATTAAGTGCACTAAATGAAAGATTTTAGTGGTAATAGGTATTTAGTGCACTAAACGCAATACACGGTCACTACTAAGGGAATTTATTTTCAGTTCTCAGTAAATTAGTGGGGTAACTCTGCCATGACACAATATTAATGTTGCGTAAATAGAAATACTTGAAGAAAAATTCGAAATATTACATTATTCTTTACATTTCACATGTATTTCATTTTATTTTTAAAATTTTTTTTTCTATTATTACACAATAAAACAAAAATTGTTATTCAGTTTGTTTATATTTTCAAGTAGAGACAGCCGGCAAAACTTATTACATGATAGCAATATCTTTGAATTTTTTTATTTTTTCTGTAATTTGTTTTTATTTGTTTAAAGAGAAAACGTAAAAGATATATACGATTTCTTTTTTCTTTTTCTAAAATTATAGAGCAAATAAATAGAAAATTCTTATTTATGGTCATTTACATTTCATATATTTAAAAACTCATTCAAGGCTAAATAAATTTTTATTATACAGGAGAAGCAAAATTTGTATTTTTATTCATATAAAAGTTTTAAAGTTTTTTTTTTTTTCTTAAATTTAAATAAATCTGAAAGATTTTACATCTATTATGAGTTTTACTGTTAAAAATCTGAAAGATTAAAATGACTAAGAATTCATTTGCTGTAGAAGAAAAGTAAGGGTACCTCAAGTTATTTATACCCACAAAAAACTCATAGAATCTTTAAATAATATGGTTATGTTCGCACTACAACACCTTGTGTTATTCGCTCTCTCATTCATAATACAGCCCCCGATTATGAGCTTAATTACATAAATTTCCATACAAAATTTTGTTTTTAGCCTGTGTTCAGTCATATCTAAGTTCAAACAGATATCATTGCAAATATATTAAATTGACCGCTCTGAAGTATTTTAAGAAAATGCCGTGCGAACGTGATAATCCAATTAAGTAATATAAACAGAGAGCAAAATAATCTGAAGTCTAGCTTTAGACTTTTGTAATAGTTTTCTTTGTTCTTCAGTACTACACGATAACAAACAAGACCGACCATTCTAAGAGTACGATAGATATTCTATTTTCATATTAGGTATAAGATCATTATAAAGATATTCATATTACTATAAACTCTGGTGGTTTAAAACTTGTATCAGTATGTTAAAAAAATATAAATTTCTACAGTTATAATAATACATACATACATATGTATGTATATCGACCCCCTTGCATTTTATTTAAAAAGTATAAATTGTAAATTTAGAAGTATTCTCATAAAATTTCCGATGAAATTTATTTCTATAAGTTATTATTCTAGATGTTTCAACTTTTTTTGTTCTCATCCTTTTTTATTTGTTGACAAGACTCAGTTAGCTACACATGTACCTCACATAAACCCTGTTTCTGTAGTAAATTTGTAAAAAAAATATATATGTATGAAAAACTAAAGCCTTATAAAAAGAGCTTTTTTCTATTTTTTTATCGTCCCATGTAAGTGCAACAACCTGCATGTAGTTCAAGATCGTTTGAAAAAGTACTCTATAAACGTATAAAAGCTACTTTATTATGCATTTTTTTTTCATAAGCAAATAGTATGAGGCTTAACTGCAGCACTCTGAAACACCCCTTTTTGTTTGTAAACAAGTACTACGCAAAAAAAAATAGAAAAAAGCTTTGCATAAAAGCTTTTTGTTTTTTATACCTATAAATAATGTACTAAAACTACTACCTATCACTACTACTGCTGCTACCTCGCACCATAACCATACTCACCGCAATTTTTATTATTGCCTTGAGTTTTGAAGGAGAGGCTAATGCACTTTGCACTTAAATCATAGACACACACATACTATAACAACAATAATGACAAAACATTAAAGCATAATAATTATTATTTAATATTAAAGTATAATAATAATTATTATAACAACGCTTACTATGACTGCTAGGTACATATTCATGTTGATTGTTGCTTTTCTGTTTAGATATCAAAAGCTCTAAGCAGTTGGTGTTGTTTACGTTCGACAACAATATTGTTGTTGTTCTTATTATTTTTGCCTAGATATCTGTCTTGCTCTGCTTCTAATTTCTTTATGTTAGTGCTTTTCCATTTTTTTTACATTTGGCGTCAATTTAGCAAACAATAACAAAGAAGTGTTGTTGTTCGTTATTGTTTTTTTCTCATTGTTTATTTGATGCTTTTGTTTCTGTCATTTTACTAGAAATATCTTTGTGTTATTTTGTTTATATTTATTTACCTAAATAAACTTTTTTTGTATGGAAACACGTTTTTGTTTAGATGCACTGTTTAAAATATTTCTTTTTATTATTTTTATTTTCTTTAATTATTTTGCATTTTTTGTTGCTTATACATACATAGTACCTACATATGTATATTTCTTAAGGGTAGGCAGATCAACCTTGGAATACGTAGTGCATATCCATTGCATTGTTGCCTACTTTTTTTCTAAACATTATTTAAAAAAAAATCAACTTTTTTGTTTAAATTATTTCATTATATTATTTTTGTTATTCAATACTAGTACTAATTGTCTATAGCTTTTCCACCGACGTTGGCAAAATTTCATAATGAACTCGTTGCATCACACCTTGAAATAATATATTTGGTGAATTTATTTAGAGTCGTTAACGTATAAAGAAATGACTTATTAGAATTTTACTACTTATTTGAATTTTAGGACGAGCGTAAGCGCTCTAAGCTGTTGTTTTAAGTACACACACAATTGCATAATTTTAGGAGTGAGAAAAATAATTGTGTTTAAAATTCCCTTGAAGCTTTCATTGTTTTATCAAATTTGTAAAGTAGGCATATTAAATGATTTTTTTTTTTACTAATTTACATATCATGGGCTTTCTTGAAAAAATATTGTATAAACAAAGAAAATGTGTTTTACTTAAGAATGAATAAAAACAACACGTTTTATTAAAAAGCCTGGACGACTTTGAATTGAAGCTTAAGGCCAACAAAGCAATTAAATGGAAAATGTATTTACATAAAACCCTGAGCAGCAAAACAAAGGAAAATAAAATTGCAAAACTAAACTTATTGCAAGATAAAAATCCGTTTCAATATATTTTTTCTTGAATGAAGAAACTGAAGTCTATTTAAGAGGCCCACCTTTTTTCTTTTGTTAGGCCTTTAATTAAAGAAAATTATTTTCCATAAAATTCATACACGTATTGATTTTGATTTAAAATTCCAGTTTAATTTAGAAACCGCTTAACAAATCGAAAAATAGATTTATAGTAAATACCCTCCCCCGCTTACTGAAATTCGTTTAGTATTTTTTGAAAAAAACTTGTTTTTATGCTTTTTTTAGTGCATAATATACTTAAAAACGCATAAAGCAAGAGGCACAAGCACACACACAAAATATAGCAATAAATAATAAAAAACTTGTTTAACAAACTGTGTGTGTAACAACTACACAGAAGTAAAAAAGGGGAAAATGGGCAAAGGCGACGAAGCGTCAAAACAAAACTTTAGCTCTGCACGTTCTTTGCATTTAAAACGACGTTTTTGTTTTGATTTTTTTTCTTTAATGCAAAAAAAGGTCAACGGGTGAATGAACTTTTGTAAAGAAAAGAAAAAACCCAAAAACATTGCACATTAACATTGTTGTTGTTATTTCAATTTCTTGACGCTTCTTGGCGATGTAATATTTTACACTCTCTTTGATTTGCTTGTTTTTTTTTGTATGATTGACAAAAACTAAAGAAACGTTAAAATAACATTACATTGCATAGTTGTTGTTTTTATAGCACAACAACAATAAGCTCCAATGACAATTTTTTTATACTATTAACACTTCACCAATATTCTTATGCACATACACATACATTATACGCATATATGATAAACGACAGACGTAATGTGCTTATGCATGCCTCCATATTTATGTTTGTTCACAATTTCTCTTTGCTTAAAACATTTTAATTTTTAGATGTGTTCTCATTTCTTTTACATTTATTTTTTATTTTCGTAAGTATAACGTAAGCGTATAATAAGAAAAAATAATACGTTATAATACAGTCTTGTAAAGCTAAATAAGGACAACACAAAATTTGTGCAGTTCTAAGCGATTTTTGCTGTTATTTGATTTTAACATTAAAAAATATCTATTAAAATCTTTGTTAAAATAATTTTTTTCATATAAAAGAAAAACCTTTCGTTTATTTATAAATTTGTATAGATTTGATGCTGAAATAAAAAATTTACTACATGCGGAAAATGAAATATATGTATGAATGCACGTTGTTGGCGTAATCATAATTTTTGTCACCACCGTCTAGTTATTAATTTATTTTCATGCAGTCAAACAACCAACATGTCATCCAATTAAAAAAAAATTAAAATCGTACAAAAAATATTATTAATAGAATTAAAAAAAGAAAAAAATAGTAAGAAATGCGTAAACATCTGAGATAATTGGAGGATAAACATGACAGCTTACAAAAGTTTCTTTTCTACCATACTTATAATATAAAAAGACATTTAATGTATTTTTCCTCGACATCTCGTCTGGTAACTCTTGAGATTTATCTCTTGACATTTATCAAAGGAGTGATGACAACCGCAGTTTTTTTCTTAAAAAGTTTACAAACGTTTGGTTTATAACATAATTATATAATTTTTATCTTTTGTATGGTTATCAATCATCAATTGGTCGTGGGATCACACGATTGACATAATGCAATAATTATTGGTAGGACAATCGTTTGGTGGCTTGATAGACAATCATGTGGCATCAAAAATATCAAAACTGCGCATATGTATATTTATTGTGTCTAGTGCGACAATCGAAGTTGACAATATGTTCCAATATTTTAATTTATAAATTTGTTTTCGTAAAATAAGTTGGGACAAATTTAATATTCTGGGGCAATAAAGCACAATAATAATTATGTCATGATGCTGAATTTGCGACAATCGTGTGGTCCCAGCTTAAAACCGTTTTGTTTTATTCATATACTTCATCTCTATAACCATATTTAAAGAAATATATTTTTTTTAATATTTTCTACCTTTTTCCTTGGAGATAAAAAAAACTAATTATTCCTTAGCGTTTTTGCTTTTAATTTTAAAAATAAATTCTTAAAAGTGCTTGTGGGAAAAAGAATGTAAAACGTGGGCGAATGTGCAATTTTTTTTTATATGGAATATGAAACAAAATTTCTAGAATATCCTTTCACTTTCGTTTGTACTGCCTCTGCTGCTGCCGTTGGCGATATGTCATGCACCTCATCATCAAAATGGAAATTATATCCTTGGCTCTTAATGGAACCCTCGCTCATCGCTTCTCATATAACAAACAAGCAACCATTAACTCTATCACTGTTCACCAAGTATTCTATAGTTTCTCAATAAAACGAAACAAAAATAACGCAACTTGGGTTCAATAAACTGCAATGACCTAAAGAGAAGTAGAAAAAGCTTTTTTCTCTGCATATGTTGCTGCTACAGCAAAGCAAGCGGAAACGACAACAATACGTTGAACTCCAGAGTTTAGGCAGAAAAAGCTTCTACTTCAGTGAAACCGCAATATTTTTGTAAATTTTTAGAAGATTTATACTCTACTACACTAACTCTACCTACAATAAGAGAAGCCCAACTTGAAACCGGTCGGTTGTTTGTTTAGAGTACACACCACACCATCACGCACACTCAAACACGTCTCTTGTTTCTTTCTTCAGCGCGAAGTGTTCCCATTTTCGTTATTTGCTTAAGCGTGTGTGGAGGGTGGAAATGTAAGGGACGGCATGGTATGGGATAGATGTATTTAAAAATAAACTATTGTGTTGTGAACCTAGATTTTTTCTGTTGATATTTCAGCAAAATGCACTTATAAAATGCAAAAGCTCTTTTGACTGCCTGTGTGTGTCTGTCAGTTTTCGACGCAAACAAAAAAAAGCTACTTTCACTTTTTAGCGCCAAAAGAAAGTGAAATTATTTTCAACACTAGGCATTATTGATTTATGTTAAAGAAAAGGAGATACTTGGTAAAAAAAGAAAGAACGATATGTAAGAGAAAGATAGGAAATAAAAGATATTAAAGTTTTTCAATAATAGTCTAACAATCTCAACATGCTTTTATTTTGCTTGGTATTCAAATTGCTTGAAGCATTTTTTTGTTTACAATATTTGACGTTTTAAATGAGAATGAGAGGTTTTTCTGGACAGATTTGCTGGAATCCAAAATCTTTTCTAAATCAGAAATATTTTTATGAATATAAGGGTCGCATTTTACAATAAGAGTAGTCATATTTATATTATTATTAAGATTTTCATTAATAGGAATAATATGAAACTAATTTTGTTTTTATTTATTTTTTTTCTATTTACAGAGGACGTAAACGTTTTGTCTCCGAAGGAGACGGTGGCCATATTAAACCACCAACTATTCCAATTCGTGACTAAATTTCTTTTATTCTCAGTTACTATACGTGTGTGTGTAAAATGATGATTTGATGTGTTACATATTTCTACATGTTAAAATAACAACAAAAACAACTACAACACAAATTAATATTAAAAGAGCATTTCTTTAAACGACCCAAGCAATAATCATCATCATGAAGAAAATAATTTTTTATTGACCACCACCACCAACTTGAAAGAATTATTACTTTAACCACCCTATGACTACAACATAAAAAAATCAACAAACCAACTTTATACAAGAATATGGATGCTTCTAAGATACGAAAAGAAAAAGAAAACCAAAATTAAATAGAAGCTGATAAATATTAATGAAAAAGAAGAAATATGAACACCTTTTTATATTGATTGTATAACGTAGACTTTTAAATATGAAGCAAAAATTATTTACAAAAAAATAATGCCAAATTGGTAGTAAAAGAGTAAAAAAAAATTATAAATTTATAAATTAAACAAAAACTAAGAAAAATTCCCTTTTAAAACACAGTTTCAAAAGCCACCCCAACAACAATCATTAAGAAATTGATCTCTTAATTTAAATTGATTCTTTTTTCAATTTTGTAAGCAAAAATAACAACAACAATAGACATAACATTTTTGTAATATGGCTTTAGCACCCCATTACTAAAAAATATTACTAAGATAACAAATTTTCCAGCCAAATTTTTAAATAATCGAAAAATAGTAAGAGCAAAGCAAACTTGTAAAAAAAATTCAATATTTTCCATGTTTTTAATTTGAAAATGAAGCAGAGTAATATTATTTGAAAAAAGCAAGAAAGAACTTCCCATTTTTAAAAATGGTTTAAATATTTTAAACTATTTTTTTTATATATATTTTACATATAACAAGAAAACATTTTTTTTTGTAAAATCATTATCATTATCAATTTCCTTCTTTATATTATCTAAAAAATGTATTGTGTATTTACCTTTAATGCAATAACAGCCACAAAACAAAAAAGTTAAGAAAAATCATAATAATTATTAAAAAGAAAAGATTACATCATTCACAAAAACATACTCTTAACAAAAACACACACATTTATAAAAAAAAAGAAAATTAATTCATTTAAACAAATACCACCTCATCGTCATTTAATTTTAAAATTTATCTTTGAAATTCATCATCATCAGTCATCATCATCTAAATTTGTATGAAATTGTATCTATAATTTTGATTTTTTTTTATTAACTTTTGTTTGTAATTCTAAGTAATTAACATTTTTTACTTATAAAATTACCATACATGTAAAACACACAATAGAAAATACAGTATAAATTTCATAAATTTTAAATATTTTTTCTTAAATTTGTTTTATTTTTCAATTTAGTTTATAGAATGAGTTCCAAAACATAATTTGCAAAGCAACTGAATAATGTCATTCGTTCCTAAGCACAACCATTCAAACTTTTACAGTCATCCATTCCCAAATGTATTGTTTAGGTTTTAACTGCGCAACCAAAACCAAACTGTGTAGTATAAATTTTGTTGATGCTTTTTGTTTACAAATTGAAATAATAATAGACTTTCGAATGGAAACAACAATTGTTTACAAAATGAGGATAAATTTGCCTCCAAAAAAGGAAAAAAGAATTGCTTAATGGGATAGGTGCTGTACAAAGTTTTTTGTTTTTACAAAGCAACAAACAATGTAGTTTGCTTTGTATCGGTACAGTAGTAAAACCGTATCGCTACAAAGTATTTTGACGTCTTAATGTCGTAAAATGCATTTTCTTTAAATTTCAAGGAAAGAAAATATTTTTCTCTAGAAAAATATTCATTAGTAGTGGTTGTTTTTAATTAAAATTAAATAATATTCAGGATTGTTGCCATAGATTGCAGTGTTGTCGTTATTAAATTTAGAAATGAAAATAAAAAAATGTTTTGGTGTCATGAAGTCCAAAACTACCGGCAATGTATTATTGCATTTGCTACAGAAATAATCCTTTAATCTGTACTTTACTTTTAGAGTCCATTTCCATTGTAGGGCGCAAATGTATCACATTATTATTGATACCATGTTTCTACTTAGATTTGTGCTAGAGTCGTTTTCCACCAGGTTTCTTTCTGATGGATCCTTCTGCTAAAAATTACAACTACACTGCTCTGCGTCTGACAAGTGTTCTTTGATTGGACCTTTGTTTAAGCGATCATAGGCTAATGCAGCTTAAAGTAACGTCAAATATGAACGCCAAGTATAAAAAAGTACTTAAGCTGTAGCCTGCAGTTCAAGCGAATTACATACATGAGCAAAAAGGGTGAAAATTCAAATCAAACCATATAAAAATTTTCGATAGGTTTGTAAAATTCACTATAAAAGCATTTATTTCCTCAAAAAAATAAAAACAATTGATTCGAACATTCCGGCCTGTTCTAAAAGTCATGTGATTTCAGAATCACCCCAGTAATATTTAGCTGTTCTGAATATCACGTGTTTTTAAATTTTTCGCAGTGATTTTAATTTTGCGAAATTACAAGCAAATAAGTTTTAAGATTTTTATGTATTTTTCGATTAAATAGTTATGCCTAATCAGTCCATTCAGGTCTTTCTCTTTCAGTACTGTTATCTATCTGCTGTCTTAAATATACACTATTTGGTTTTTATTTCCCATTAATTTTTTCTTAATTTGCACCTTTGCGTGAAATGATTGGCTTCCATTTCCTAACCTTCCTCAATACCAGCAAATGACAGCCAAAGAAAAAAATTAAGTCAGGGAGCCGTTTTCAAAAGAATAAAAAATGTGTGCAGTACTGTACAGTACTTAAAAACTGAGTTGTTATTTCTTAATTGTTCTCAATAAAGTGATCAATTGTAAAACAAAAATTGATAAAGGACACATTAAATCATTCAGTAAAGCTACTTAGCATATGCTATACAATACAGTGTTTGCAAAAACATATATTTTGTAACCAGAACATATTTTTGGTGATTTGAAATCACTTGGACATAAAGTGGTTTTCAGAACATACCTGAAAGCAATATTTGCCTCTATAAACGACAAAAGCAAAACCGACTTGGTTTCCGTGGCAGCTCCAATTGGCAACTTGACAAAAGTCAAGTTCGAAATTGTTTGACCACTACTACATGTAAACGCTTTTTAGTCCTAACACACAAACATTTTATTTTATTTATCTTTGTTTTTTTCTTATAATTTAATTTATTCCTATCATTATCGAAGAATGCAAAAATAAATCACTTTTTTATATAAATTATTAAAATTCCACTTGATATGATATAACATTGAAGAAAATACACAAAATTCCCACGAAATACAAATTAAATTATATAAAAATAAAAATATTTGGAGTTCTTAAATGAACAAAAACATACTTTTTGATGAACACAAAAGAGGGAAACTTCTACTGCTTTCTCTTCTATCATCATAAATAAGAAAGACAAAATTATTAAACAAAAATAAGTTTAAAAAACTTAAAAAATAATGTAACAATTTATGATATATTCGTAAAGGAAAATGAAAAAATAAAAATAAATTAAAATAAAATACTACTAAACGGAAGTTTTAAATAAAATCAAAAGGTGTTTTAAATTAAGAACTTTAAAATAAAACACTAAATTAAAAGACATTTTAAAGTTTGTTTAAAGGCTAATTAGGACTATTAGCTACTACGTCTAGCTGCTAGATAGCTCAAATCCTATTTATTTTGGCTTTGAAAATCCTTAAAGACCAGCCGTAGCTTTTTGTACAAGATAACAAGAGACGTTTCAGGATTTTTTTTATAAAACTAATTTAATATATTATTAATTTTATTAATTTTACTTAATTTACAATTTTTCCCATTATGCTAACTGACTTAACCCACTCTCATACCGGAACTCATAGGCATATTCGATTGCTGGCTAGACACTTGCGACTGAGGCATTATATTCTGTTTGCGATAATTGGTAAAATGTTCCAAATATTGATTAATGGTGTCGATGGGTTCATAAATATCATTCTGTTTGGGATGCATTTGCTGTTGACCCATAGCATTGACAACAGGCGTAAAATAAGATGGATACTCTTTCGGTACTGTCGTTCCCAAAAAACTTTGCAATACCTCACGTATCATTTCCCAACAAAAAGAGAGTACTACACAGGGTCGGTATTCAATTTCAATTAAGATACCCTTAAAATTTTCCATCATAGTCACTGAACCCAGTTTGATGAGAAAATCGCCATATTCAAATCGTGCTCCTTTAGATTCTATTTTTGTTTGCTTCTTCGAGGTGTAGACGGAAGTCATTTTAAGCATCAGCAAATCAAATAGATTGTCAGCTACCAGTGAAATTTGTTTACCTGTACCGGTATCCAGTATAGAGAATGTTGTTACGGGATACTCAGAATCGTGTAGTACATGTACTGCCTTGGAGGGACCATGTTGGGGTGCTGAAATATAAGTTTCACAGTCTACCAAAAATTGGCCGGTGTGTACAGCTCCCAGAGCAAGCAATCGTTTTGATAAATAATCTATGGCTTGAGCACCAGTTTTACCGTCGGGTATTTGATAAGGCTGCAAAACTGTAACACCCATTTTTTAGTTTTTTCTTTTATTTTTTGTTGATTTTATAAAACTTGAAATTAGTTTTGTTCTTAATGCGCTATTTGCAAAAACTGGAGAATAATCAGTAAACAATAGAAAACGATTCAGCTGTGCTGTACTAAAGACAGAGTTGTAGTGTACTGTACCGAAAAAGGTTGCCAGATTTCAGCTGTGCTAATAAAACAACGTTTTATTTCAATACTATATTATTTATATTAAGCACTGGGTTGTTAAATAGTAAAAAACAGAAAAACTGTATTCACTCTTGTATAGGATTAAAGAAGGTCCTTTGCCTTTATAAAGATAGGAGTAGATATTTAATTCAGTCATTAAGCTAGTTTTTCGTTTAAAATATGAGAATACCATTCTTTGTAGGACCATTAAGTGTAGAATAGACACGAACCAATTGAATTTATCATTGTTTTTATAAACACTTCTCATTTCAACACTAAAATTGACAATTTTTCTTTCAAAATTTTAGTTATGCCGTGAAGTTTTAACGCAAAACGTGTGAAGTGAATTAAAATTATATTTGTTTTTATGAAAAAGTTAATTAAAATGATAACAAATAACCCTTTTTGTCCGCATAAAAAATAATTTTCGGACAAAATTTTTTATAAGTAGTTTCGAAAAATCATGAATCTGTTATATAAACAAATTTTGTTCGGACACACTTTTTTGTCAAACAAAATATGTGATCCAGCTTAAATCTACTGATTTCGTCAAAATTGTTCGAAGAAGTGGATTGTGTTTTCTGTAGATAATCTAGTTAAGATTTATTCGATTCCAATTGAAATCTCGTAAGTAATGAGTTATTAACAAAATCGTTGATTAAGACCATACGCAACACCACCTAATAGACCTTTGAGCATCCTTATACATATGTTTACCACAATAAAATTTAGTCGTTGAGCTAAGCCAGTTTATCTTTATTGATGAGAGAACATATGCGTTTTTTATAGTTGCATTTCTTAAGATATGCTGATGGTATTTTCTAAGACCGTAAGTTCACTCTAATTGAACAATAGACTTCTTCAATATTTACCTCTTTGCTTGTTTCAATCCAGAGGCTTTCTTCCACAGCCGAGCAAAATTCCTTCTAGCCCTGGATTTGAACTTTCCACTGGTGTGTCATACAGAAAAACTGAAAAATCGATATGGTTCAATGCAAAACCGTCTAGCATCTTAGCTTGCCAAGCAGTCAGCTACTTTGTTTCCACTATGGCCCTCATAGTATGGACCCAACATAGCGAAATATTTCTCATGTGCACTAAATTCATTGAGAGATGCCTGATAGTTCATAACAACCTTGAACTTTACCTCACAAGATGACAAAGCATTCAAAGCTGTCTGTCTGTCTGATATCACATGAATTCGTAAGCCCTACGAGATCCGTTTAAGCATCTTCCGACACAAGTGAAGATGGCTTAACTTTCGGCCTGGATAATCGAAGGGTATTTTCCCAGAGGCAATGTCATCTATAAACTCGGATCAACCACGCCGACGGCAATTTCCCCGCCACAGCCTTACAGCTTCAATCCTAAAATCATACATTACATGTATCGCTGTAAGCTTACGGAAAGTTGATAAGTGCAGCACTAACCAACATACATTCTTCATAACTGCTTGTAAATATATTATTAAGGATTCAGCTCAAATTAAACATGACTTAACGTAATGCCATAGTAGCAACGAAACCAACTAATCTTATGGGCAACAACTGATCAATTGAATTTTGGTTATTTTGATTATGGTTACGGTTATAACCTGAACCTTTAGAGATATTTATTAGCCGAGAACAATATCTAATATGTAGCTATGTCCAGAAATCAATCAATAACCAAACCAAATCGGACGACTTTACAAAGAGGACGACAATACGCATTGAAAACAGCAAATTGAAAGCCAATTAAAATTTATATTGGAATTATCTTGGTTCAGCCATATGCTCTTTGTAGGAGTAAAGAGAACTTTTCTATACATACATATACGGATTACTTAGTACTTACTCAGGTGACCGTCAAAGCGCGTTTGCTCCAGTGGCCGAACATAGAAGAGATCTTCAAGCGCTACTACTCTAATTTCTGACACCAATTTTCGAGATATTTTTTGCTACTCGATCCTTCCATCGGAATTTCTGTTTTGCTCTTCTGCGTGAGCCACCACCAGATTCGTACTCAAATGACTTCTTAGCTGGAGCATGCTCGTACATTCTCGCTACATGACCTAGCCAACGTAATCGTTGCAATTTAATACGTTTAACTAAGATTCGTACGACATTAATGTTCTCCGTCAACGTATGGAACCATAAATTTTAAAAAGACCTACTTTGGCTCGCAATTTTCAACCCATGATGTCGATGTCGTCGGCATAAACGAGTAGCATGTATAACCTTTTATAGCAAGATTTTAAATAGTTTACACAAGGGCTGTCGTCCTGTCTGAAACCTCGTTTGGTACTGAACGGCTCGGATATGTTCTTTCCTATTTTAACTGAGGATCGCGTATTAGCTAGTGTCATTTTACAAAGTTTTACATGAATACCAAACTCAGCTATGACTTGATACACCTTTGAACGTATTGAGCTGTCAAAAGTAGCCTTGTAGTCGACAAATAGTCTTTTCAAATAGGGTCTTTTCAAGAATTTGGCGTAACATGAATATGTGGTCGATGGTGGATTTGCCAGGTCTAAAGCCGCACTGATATGGCAGAATATCTTGTCGACTTTAGGTCTTAATCTTTCACAGAGTACGCTCGATAAAATTTTATATGCGATGGGAAGAAGACTTATTGCTCTGTGTTTGGCACATATTGTCTTGTCTCCTTTTTTATGTACAGCACATAGCAATCGAAGATTCCATTCGTCGGAGATGCGTTCCTCTAGCCATACTGAACATATATGAATGCCCACTAATTTTTCGGATTGTAATAAAAAATAAATCGAATTTTTACACTAGTACTACGATAACAACCATTTATTAATGCAAATTCAAATGAAAAATACAAATTTTGACTGGTACATAGTTTTTAATAAATACGAAGGGGGAGACATGTAGGAGAAGTCTTAGACTTTGACAACAAAATTATATGTAGATTACTAATAATTAACAAATATTTACTCATTTATCTTTTTCTCTGGTGAACCTTTTTTCCCAAATGGTTTCATTTCAATTAAATCCGTTTTTAGGGTACGAAAACTTTTACGTAAAGTGTTCGATACCCGCTTCTTATAGCTAACACTCGTTATGGAGATCTTATCATCGTTAGGACTTCGAGGCGAGAGGGGTCGTTCATCACTTGATGAACCATCACTGGATGTGGTATTGGGTTTTAGGTATTTACGATTAAAGTGCAATTGGGGTGTACCCCATTTTTTGGCAATGAAAGCTTCAAATTCTGGATCGGTATCAGAACCGCTATCACGTTTCTTTTTGGCCTCTAACGATTTATAATAGTCACGTTTCATTTTATCTATTTCATCTTCCGATGTGCCACCATCAATGGTACTGCTGGCCACGGTAGAGGCATTATCGGCAAAAGGTATATCATCAAGACGCCGGGTTACAATATTATCCGAGGGTACGTTCTTTAAATTAACACCCTGTATTTGGGTAAGTTGAAAGTCTATGGGATGGCTGCTTGAATCGGGGCTAACAGCACGTAAAGCACGTGATCTTCTGGGAGACTTGACCTCTAAGACACGTACACGGTAGTGTAGTAACTGAAAATGGAAAGAAACTAATTTGTAATTTAATTCGATTTTTATGATTTCATAGTGGACTTACTCGATCTTCATCTAAAAATTTGGCCAAATCACTTAGGGGAAAACTAACACAGGTGCCTTCAGCCAAAATATCCTTATCATATTCACTGTGTACCGGAAATTTTTGTGTGAAAGATAAGGCTTCATTATCATCACTGACCAGCGTTACTTCAAAGGCAAATTGATGTTTCTTTTCCTTCTGCGTAGACGTACATGTCATGGTGAAGAGTATCCTTTCCTTGTCATAGACCTCATAGAAATTAAACATTTCCTGGTACACTTGGAAAACATAATAGCCTGATAAGGGCTTCTGTTTGCCAGTCATATCCCATACTAAATCAACTGCATTGCAGTTAAAAACTTTACTTGAATGTTCTTCATCTAAATGCTCTTTCCAAAATGCCTCTCTGCCGTTCCACTGGCAATCGCCCCAAACACGGCCCATAAAACATTTCATAGGCTTGTAAATGCATTGTTTCTCATGCCAAGCTAATAAATCGATTTGTAAACGTACCGTACAGCCACCAGAAGCATTTTGACACTTGAAATGGGCCTTCGAGCATAAGGCTTCGACTGTTAAAGATCTTATAGTTGTAAAGCCCTCCTAAAATGGTAAATAATAAGAAAATATGTTTGTTTTTTCTTTTAGAATTTCGTTATCAAGATATTTAAAAGTTGTTATAACAATTTTATTTTAATTATTGACTAATATTTAGTTAAATAATGTTATCAACCACCGGCAATGAGGCCACACTACACACTAATACCTATGCGACTAGAATTGATAGATATCGTTAAAGATAATTTTATGACAAAACAGTTTCTTTTTATATAATCGATTCAGTTCATTTTCAATTCCTTTCAATTAAGAAGCCATCCGCTATTATAAATAGCTGCCTAGCTACCTAGCACATCCTATCATGATAACGATTGCGTTCCAATATCAATAACGTTATTCTCAGACTTGTTATCGTAAGACCCTATAGTTTACAATTATTGATGTTGTCAATCGATGACAACATACGTTCTATGTTGGTATTTGGTAACCATAAAATTTAGAAATACATGGCTTAAGTTAAAAGAAAAATTATTGACGTCATTAATAACTGGGATTTACTAGTCAAAAATGGTTTTGATATACAATCAACTAAACTTGAGCGGTATTCAAGGGGAGGTAACAAATTAAAAATCTTTAAAAAAGTTTGTGCTGCGCGTATTCTGAAGAGAGTCCACTTGAAATTGTTTTTAAATTAATTTTTATTTTTACACTTATCTAGCGTAGATAGCTATGATATAATAGTAGGTTTCTGCTGAGATTTGTAAGTTTTGTAAACCAATCGTCCCCTGTCTGCATGTTTCAATAATGAAACAACGGGTAGTAAACGACAGGTTTTGGCAACTTATCTTAACTAGGAAATTCATCGGTGCATTGTACACTACCTGTGGGAATGCGTCAACAAACCTATGCTGTTGTACGCTGAAAAAGAAAATTCATTAAGAGAAGTTTGAACTATTATGGGAACGATGCGTACCATCTCATCAAAAGCTCGGACTACAGACACCATTAATTCATAAAGATTGCTTAACTTCAGATATGCCAGTGGTTTTCGACACGGGCAATTGCTGTTCCATCATGTTCCCAGTGGCTCGGATAGACCTTTAATGACCTATCATGCTTTGGGTTTGAGCCAGCGATGGCAATATTTACCTACTCAGAAGTAAGGTATTTTCGAAGTCTAAGCAGAGGCTTGGTGGTGCTGTATTATTATTACCTGATAAACTTACAGCATACTGTAATACATGGGATATATCGCGACCTTTCCAGTCTACAGCTTAGTTAGCTGATAGCTGCATTCATTACCTGTAGATCTGAAACACTAGTAGTGGATATGTCCCTCAATGAGACCTTGTGTTTCCCTATACATTCCCATCTAAATCTCTTTCGAAACCCACATTGACATAATATGTGTACCGTGGTCACTGATACCTGTAAGCATAGTCTGTAAATATCTACATCCGTGATTGCCATCCACATTAGATACGCTTTTGGCCCGTAAGAAAATCCCTCGGAATTATCACGTCCGGCCGGCTATACTTGAGCACATCAGAGCCACGCCTAAATTGCGGTCTGATCACTGTCTTAGAGTGCCTAGTTAGTTAGTTACAGCGGGTAGCCAGCAACTGGTCCAGCTCACTTGGGTCCAATACTGTTCCCATTGTGATGCCTATTGAAGATAGCGTCCAAGTGGAATTACATGTCCACGACCCGACACGAAACAAACCAACCAGACGCATGCACAAAGAAAGAAAGCATGTAAATACGAACTGTCAAGGAAAACAGTCCTACAATCTAAAAGATTCGGACACTGACATAGAAAATATTCGACAGTCATTGTTCATTGAATCGTAGACCCAGTCTCCTAGCTAGCATACGCTCAAGCCACCTAGTGCCCGGTGATAACAGCCACCAGAGTTCGCAGCATATGTCGCGGCATCCCCTTGATAGACTCCGAACGAACCCTATAGTAAAGGGGCCATATTTAACTTGATGCAGAGCAGGTGTGGTCATTCACCCACCGTATCTTTGCCCTGCCCAACATGTATCGCAGAACCAGACGTCCGCAAGACGAAAGTGGTATCTCAACTAGGTGGTCAATCTCCTCCTTGCCAAGGTTAGAGCCTTCTGTCGGTAGTCCGTCCGCCACACAATTCCCCTGGGTGTCAGAGTGACCCAGATAATCTCAAGGTATGAATGTCTCGCCATTTCGTTTAGATATGCCCGGCATTCACATACCAGCCGCGATGTCTAAAAGCGCCTTGATTGCTGCCTGACTGTCCGTAAAGATCCGGATATCAATATCGAATACCCTGTAGTACATCAATCAATCCACTGCTCTCTTTATTGCCGAGACCAATGTCTTAAAATGGGCATGAACCCTTGATACTTTGGCCATCAAAAGTGGTACTTTGCAGCCGAAAACTAAAAACTGGCCACAAACCCTTGATATCTTGGTCATCAAACCCATTTGAGGCGGATGGTGGAGGTTAATTTTATATACCTTCATTTTTTGGCCATTAAGCTCACCTAGGGGGTAGTTGTTGATCAGGTAATTTATATATAAATTGATACCATGGTCAGCAAGATCACTGGGTGGGTTGGGTGTTTTAAGCAAAACTGGTACTTTGCAGCCCATCACGGAAATCCGTACCCAAAACAACTGGATGCATCATAGCAATATCTGACAAGCTTAGATGCCATACGGTGAAATCCAAGGGCCTTAAGACAACATGGCAGTCCGAGAAAATATTAATGGTCCAGGTTGACCTCAGTATCAATGGCTATGATCTTAGATTGAAAAACACTCAACGATCTCGACAGTGGGATCGACAAGTCTCTGTTAGGTTCTTGTATGGCAGCACTAACACCATTATCCAATTGTGAGCCATCGATATACAAGTTCAGTTTGGTTTTCCGTCCACACAGCGTAGAATGGATAGATTCTCCGATGCATTCAGATTCGCTTTGGCGAAAAACCTTGTCAACAAACTTTCAGTTACTCTCTTCACATAACTGTAAAATGGAGTTAAGCCAATTAAAGTCTCCAATGCCGCTGTTTTATTAATTCTCATTGCCACAGTTACACCGAGTTAGGTAAGTCTCTGTACCCTGCTTAATTTATTCCTGGTGTTAGCTTCCTCAGTCTTTCTCTACCGAGCTATTGCCCATTAAGTGATAATGGGCCTATTAATAGTAGTAAATATCCATAACGTTATAGAGAAAGACCCCATGTCTTATACTACAGAAGAAGCGAATTTTGGATAGCACGCGTGCGAGTTCCAACTAAGCTTCCTGTCCAGAATGACACCTTTAGGGGTTTCCTGAACATTGGAACATAAAAATAACTGAAAAGCATATAAATTTGTACAAGCACAAGAATCATTTGGAACATTGTATTTGATCAAGATATTGGAGTTTCCCTTATGAATAATAAGTAATTGACAGGTCACGAACTCCATATCTCGGCAAATAAACACTGCGAATACATCGTACAAATATGTAAATATAAGCCCAAATCTGGTCGTCAGTGTTCATTAGCACACTATGAACGTGAGCGGGTACTAGTATCCGTTTCGTGGATTGCCGTTAAAAAGAAAATAATGCCCGCTTATAAGTGATATTCTGACCCGCTCGCGTTCATAGTGTGTTAAATGACTACATTAATGAAGAAATTAACTTTTATGATCAGGCTTCATACATTTAGAACTAGTTCTCATCTAACCGATTGGTAAAAATTTCACTTTTAAGTCCCAATATATCTGTTATAAACCATTCCATATACTCGTATATAAGTAGTATCCCCAAAATAAACTGTTAAAAAATATTTGGTGCTAATTTTAAAGGAAATCTTTAAAAACGAAAACGTGACTTACCTTACAAAGCGGACAGAGCAACAATATCCGGGTACACTGCTCACAAACACTGTGACCGGTCTTACACAAATATACCGGCGACTTCATGGGATAGGCACAGCCTGGACACTTGAGTTCTTCTATTAGACGTTCATAGTGTTTTGTTGAAATTTCCCGTGTACCAGGTGAAGATATGGCCGAAAGACCATTTGAAGACTGTTCTGACATTTTACTTGTTCTTAACACTACCTTCTCACCCTCGATATTCATGGTTTCTGGGACGATGGTATCGTTTAATTGTATGCAAGTAACCTTAACAGGTTCGGCTAGTGTTGTTGTAGTTATAATAGTACTTTCGGTTGGTTGGATTTGTATGTGGGTAGTTGGATCTGTAGTTATATAAGTAGACGTTGGTGGTGCAGGTGGTGCAAACTTAGGTGTGGGTAAAGTAGACGTTAATGTGGAATTATTCGTTACGTTGTCACCTACACCAATGCTACGTGTACGACTTAGCATGGGAGGTTTAGGTGGTGGTGTTATCGGTGAACGTGGTGGTGGAGATTTTAAAGGAAGTGTAGCATATTTCTGCAACACCGGTGTATCCACCAATACATCAGAACTGTGGCTTTGATCGATTTGTTGCTCACGTACCAGAGTTCTTTTCTCGTTATATACTGTAAATTGTTGTTGTTGTTGCTGTTTCTGGTGTAGCGGTTGCTGCTGCTGTACATCACCAACGACGTTGACGTTACCGTTTTCGATTTTCTTTTCGCTTTTGATTTCCGATTTTTCATCACTTTGATGATATTCGGAAGAAGTTAAAGAGTTCGCTAAGAAGACTCTACGTTTCTCATTGAGTTTCTCAATATTCTTGAGATGACCAATGATTTTCAAGTCTTCTAAATAATCCTCAGATGAAGAAGTACTTACACCATTACCGGGAGATGTGGGCGTACCATTTGTGGGTGTTGCACCATTCGCATTGGCTGTTGTTGCTGAAGACGACGACGTATTATGAGAACTGGAAGAACTAGTGGTTATTTTTTTAGTTGTTATCGTTGAAGATTTACCATTTAATAGATCTCCCTCTGTCTTTTGGCAGGAGATCTCTGTACTTTCTTCAATTGTATTCATTTTTTTATATTATTTTTGAAAGGGGTAGTGCTTATTTATTTCCTTCTTTTTGAGTTAAAAGTGTGCAAATTTTATACGAGTTATCAACGCATTTATTATTTTTTAATTAAATACTGTTTGCGTTGTTAACCGTAACGTTTACTTAAACGTTATGAAAATTGATTTGTAAAAAGAACTATTTTATGCCGATGCCGCTTCGAAATGTTTGGCTTTGCCAATCTAATGTTATCTATCGACTGTTTGAGTGAGTGGCCCTCTTTTTTAAGTTTATTTTTTTACTTTTATTATTATTTTTGTTGTTGTTGCCGGTATCTGTGTGTTTAATAATTTCGTTGATATCTTATCAATTAAACACACACTTTTGAACGTATTCTTATAACCGATATAAAGATAATAGTCTCGAATAATATTGGGTCATGTAAAAAGTATCCGCAGTTTTCCATCGCTAGCGTGAGCTAATGCCCATACATTGAGCAAAAATAATACGCGTTTGAATGTTGATATTTCAGGTTACATTTTGGTTCTGTAATTCGCAGCTTGTGTAAAAAGTTATATTGATTTGAAAAAAAAAATTTTTTTTAATAACATGCCTGAGATCATAAAACGATTCTCAATCAGCTTCATTCAATGCGTTTTGCCTGAATGTCCCTCGAACTTAACAAAGACAACAAAGAAAATTGCCTTCAAATTGCTTCCCAACATATCCTGCACCATGGTGCAACTTGCGGTCATAAACAACGCTTTCTTAGCGAATGCTCACGGAAGATAAAATATGGTGCCTATATGTAAGTATGAACTAAAGAATGCAGTAAGTGGCTTCAGAAGATACGCCAAAACCAAAGGTCAGCCTCACTTCCATCCAAAAAAGATCATGATCTGCGTTTGGAGGGACTAAGAGGGCATGTCTACTGGTAAATGCTCAAAATGAATGCCACAGTCAACAAAGAACTCTTCAAAGCCAAGCTACACCGCGTGAAAGATGTTATTTGACAGAAAAGCCTCCAATGACAAGATAAAAATATACTTCTTCACGACAGCATCAGGCTCTCTGTCGCAAAGTTGCCGTAATAGCTGCAGTCCACGATCCCAAATGGGAGGGCTTTCAGCATTCACCGTATGCTTTCGCTACATGTTGCACCTTATATGCGACGTTACTTTCGACATTAAAGTAGAACTTAAAAACTGGCTTAACAATGTCTTCGATACCAGACCGGGCGATTTTTGGCGGAATGACATTAATAAATTGGTCGAGAGGTGGGAAAAAGTATTCTGTCGCCACTAGTCGCACCATATATGTGGCACTATCTTCGACAATGAATGGGAACTTAAAAACTGGTTTAACAATGTCTTCAATGCAAGACCAGGCGATTTTTGGCTGAATGGTGGTAAATATTGCTATAACTTTCAACTTTTATTTAAATGAAATATTCTCACGTTTAAGTTGGATTAGGTTTTCATTTCGATAGAAAGAAGCCAAAGAATAGGTCAATTCCAGCTAGCATGTTATACAAATCGTTAAACCCACACTCTTAACCTCGAATGGGAGATTATTCAGTCTAAACCGTTTTCTTGAACCTTGCTAAGAGAGATTACCATCTATTCCTCTCCGTTTTGAACTTTCGGCATTGAAAAGAAGCTTAAACACTGATTTAGATTGTTAGTAAAACAACAACGACAAATTAGTCGAGTGGTGGAAAAAGATTGTAAACAGCAACGGCGATACAATATCATCAATTAATTTATTGTTATAATTATTGGTTTTTCTTCAAATAAGAGCCTTTGATAAAAACACGCTTATTCCCTAACCTAATACATCTTCGATAATCCGTCGCTGAAAATTTACTGCACTTAGCTGGGAAGTTACCCCGCTAACTTACCCAAGTTAAGTTACACTTTTTCTTCTCCTATTTCCTTCTCTGTCCTTCCTCTCTCTTTTCTTTCTAATCCTACTCTTCATTCTTCTTCTTATCCGTTGAAAGGCTCTTTCCACAATGGACCACTGTGGTCTTTGGGTGGAGTACTTTCGGTACCGCCTTTCTTACCTACCTACCTAGCTGGGAAGTTTGATTGTAGCTAGCTTATAGCCTAGCTCCTGCACCGTATAATTACAATTCACTTTGGTGCCTGCAAAAGTTTCTTGATGAAGAATCGCTGAAAATCTCGTGCTCATGTTTTTCGCCGATAAACCACAGAAGTTCTACAGCGATAGAACTATGAAGTTTCCCAAATAATGGCAATAGGTCATAGATAATAATGTCAAATATGTAGATGATTTATTTATAAATTTATCAAAACACCACCGCGTACACTTTTTATATGACCCAATAATAACTACTACTCCTAGGCGAGTATATTTCTTTTGAAATAATCGACGATTTTACATTTTTATATTTCAAAAATTCACGTAATTCTGTAGAAATAAAATAAAATATTATTTTCCGTTTTTTAATTAAAATAAAATTTAAAGAATTATTAACAAAAAATTTAAGCTTTAATTAGCGTATTACGATGATGAATACTTGCTCCACTGCAAATGATACTCGTCAAGTGTTGTTAATTGAGTATAGAGGTAACAACACAACACACTTATCAGTACGATCGAGGGTTTTTTATTTTCTCCGATCGGACAGGTGAGTTTTTTTTCTCAGTCATTCATTTTGAAAACAATAGCTACTGAGAGAATAAGAGAACGTTGTTTAGGTTAATATATATGCATTTAATTAATACCATATGAAAACGTCACATTAAACTTGCCAATAAATAACAAGAGTGGAGATAGAAATCTCCGCTTCTCAAAGCTCTCGTTAGTAAGTTGACGTAAATATTTTGCTCAGAAGCAAATAAAAGCGATTTTTTTGCATGCATTGTGTTAAAATAATTTGACTGAAAACACTAACAAATATCTTCAATATCTTTGGGTTTTCAGAGAAATGAAGGCATGTTCTATTCACAACTCTGTCGTTTAATAATAATGAAATAATAATCTTTTTATTAATAATTTAAATACAACGTCAATAATTTTTAGACAAACAAAATAACCTTTTTTTTTCGAAGATCTTAATTCATTAGCTCTAATTTATGAAATTTTTGAGTAAAAAAAATTCGTCTTAACGCTAATAACTTTAAAAAGCATGTTAACTTTAAAAAACATGCAAAAAAATTTTTGTTTACCAGAAAACTATCACTGTTGCTGCATATGTACATACATCTATATATCGGGTGGGCCATCTATCGGTTTAAATTTGAAGCAGCGGTTATTTCGAATCTATCACTACTTATGTAGTTCTATTCTGTCACAAAATTCAGTATATTACCTCCACTATAGGTAATGAATCGATTTACGCTTGAGCAACGTTGGGATTTATTGGAAATTTATCATCATTTAAAATCAACTTTTCGGATGAAGCGCATTTTCATCTTGGTTGGTACTTTAATAAGCAAAATTGCCGTATTTGGAGCTCAGAAAACACAAACGTGGACTTACAGAAGCCAATGCACCCATTACGAGTGACTGTTTGGTGCGGCTTATGGTGCGGAGGCATCATTGGCCCATATTTCTTTGAAAATGAGGACGACGCACCCATTACGGTCAATGCAGACACCTGTTGCACCATGATAACTGATTTTTTTGTGCCCGCTCTTTATGGTATTGATATGAACGATGTTTGGTTTGAACAGGATGGTGCAATTTGCCACAGTCGATTTATTAAGTCAAACGTTTGATGGCCTAAATTGTCATATCAGTTGGCAGCTAAAAAGCTGCGATTTGATACCGTTGGGCTATTTTCTGTAGGGCGTTGTTAAAGACAAGTGTTATGCCAACAAACCATAAACAATTGGGCATTTGAGGGCCAACATTCGTAATGCCATTGCCGGGATACGACCCCATACACTAGAAAAAGTTCTCGAAAATTGGTAAGAAATAATAATTGATAAGAAGTAATATTTCATTTCTAACTGGAACAATTGTACTTCACAAAAGTAAATAAATTTGGCAATATTTCAAACCGTTTTTGTTTTATTGCATTTTCAAATTTCAACTTTTGTCTACCCTATATGCTTTGGATCATTATCTTTCACAACTTGGCAGATAGCAGATAACTATCCTTTAAAAACTCCACATACACAAATGAACCTCAGCTTGCCAACTCAATTTCTCATCAACAGACCGACCCGCATAGATTTTTCATGGCTGAGTTTTTTGTTTTTCTATTCTCTGGTTGTAAAGCCGTATTAAATTTTCGCCACATTTTAATCGACCATCACCTCCAAAAACCATAAACTTACACTCGTCGGTGAATATTACACGTTCCCAAAATATTGGATCATTTGTGTGTATATTGTGGTACTTTTGGACATATTCCAAATGCTTTTTTATGTTCACATTATAAAGAAAACTGAAATTAACCAAAATTTGTAAGCTTTTGTAAGCCTGTGTACATACAGTGGTGGACATTAGGTTAGCACATTTCATTTATGTTGCATTAAAATTGAGTAAAGTATTTAATTCCAAGTCTTGTCTGTGGTGTACTCAACATGTATCTTAATTACTTTTCAATTTCATTCGCGGTTTTAATTTGTATGTTTAATAGGTAATCCGCACTGGACAGCAATTTAGCACAGTTTACAAATTTCGATATTCTTTACCAATTTTTTCTTTAAAATCTTAAATTTCAAAAGTTTTAATAAAAACCATAAAACAATAAATAGAAATGAGTCAAGGTAAATGGTGCTCAAAGGTATAGCGGGAAGTTATTCATCAAATAAGCTCGAGAGCAATATCGTTTATGACTTCTTTTGCTTCCTTATTATTGCTAAAGAAAAGACGGACTACAACGTACTCGTATTAGTTCATATTCAAGCCCATGTGACATATAAAAATATTACACAGTGCGCTAAGCCTAGAAAAGCAACCCGTAGAGATGACACCTTTATTTATAGAGCCTCAGTTTCAGGCTTCTTAAAACCCTCAACTGAAATTCAGAAGGAGTTTTTAACAAAATTTGGTATTGACATCTCCCCACGAACAATTAGAAGAACGAAAATTAAAAAAAAAATTGCTTGGATGCATTGTAGAATCAAAGAAGAATCAAAGAAGAACTTAAGGCTCCGAATTTTGTTTTGTTGCGGGCATTTAGAAAAATTTTTCTGGATTGAAGACTCCAAATTTACTCGATCTGATGGAAAGTGTTATGTATGACATTCTTCAAACGTGCAACACAAGCACAGGTATAAGTACATCATTGACAGTAATGCTTGGTGCTGGAAACGTGAAGAGTCGCATTTTCTGGGTACGATGTAGAACCTATAATCAAAATAGATACGCAAATGAAACAGTACGCTTTTAAGGAAATGCTTTTGAACACAATGACTTCAGAGGAAAACATGCTTCTTAGATGTCATTTTATGCATGATAATTATCCAAAACACATTTGACATACGGTGAAGTGTTTCTCAGGCTAAAATAGAATCGATATTTTTAATTGGACAGCTCAATCACCAGACCTCAGTTCCGTAGTGAACCTATGGAATAATGTAGAGGAACACATGAATATTGTTAAACCTAAACATTTTAGTGACTTATGGACAGAAATCCAAAACAACTGGTAAACAGTACCAAAGAAACATTGCGTGAGACTTATAGACGGTATGCCGAGGAGATGGGCAGCTGTTATTAAGAAAAAAAGTTATCCTACCAACGAACAAAAATTAAGTAAACTAATGCTACGTATTCCTTGGACCACGAGTGATACATTATTCCAAAAAGTACACATAGCTAATGTGCTAAAATCATGTCCACCACCGTACATACATAACATAATTCTCTCGGAATCCCAGGTGAAACAAGGGAACATCTCTCAATCAATCAGCTGCACCCGATTCTATTTTCAGACTCATTGAACGCGGCTTCCGAAAGGCAGATGCATTAGTTATAGAAGTTTTGCATTCATAACCAGTAGCTAGCAACGTTATAAGGTGATACCACTGTTGAATATGGTCTGGCCTGGTATTAAAGCGAGGATATCTTGGTTTATAGGCGGGTGTCTTTCCTACCATATCACAGCGGTATTATGACTAGCTGTTGCTCAATTCCTCTCACCAGAATAGACAGAAGTTCGCAAGACTTTCGTCAATTAAAAACTACTGCAGTTGCCATTTGATGGCTAGATATTGCTCAATTCCTCACCAGAGCAGACAGAGATGTGCAAAACTATATTCTTCTTTTCAACATTATGAGCATTACTGCAATAGACATTTTTTTTGCAATTTAATTTAATTTGAATCCTCACTGTAAAGATTTGTATTTAAATCAAAACTATACTAATTCTAATTCTATTCTGTGTTAATTTCGAGATTTCCTCTTCGAGATTTCCTCTCGCGTATTTATAAATAGCTTTCACCCGGTGTGCTTTGTAAAACATCCGCTGTTTCAATCTTTCCCGCTTTTTGGCTGATATGGATAGATCACGAAAGTCTAACAGTTACCGTTTACCACACATGCAAAATTCCATGTTTAGTATGAATAGGAGCTGCCACGCCCATTTATTCAATCTCGTCCAGTTATGGACTGATGATGTGCCCTGGCCAAGAAGTTGTTTAAGCCTAATACCGTACTAAAGCCTATTACCGTACTTAAAAGTTAATTTGTATGGAAGATGCCACACCAATTTACCAGGATTACAAAAACTCAACATTTACATTGTATAGGAGCTACCACGACCGCTTATCCAATTTCGCCCATTTTTCATCTGATGATTTGTATCGACTACCAAATCGTTTAAAGCAAGTTTAGTTACTGCTATTCTAATCGTTCTCGAGATATATGAAACTCTATATTTACTTTGTATGAGAGATGCCACTCCTACTTTTCCAATTCCACCCACTTTTTGAGTGATGATTTATATTGACAACATAGTTATTTGGAGCAAACTTAGAAACATTCACTACTACCGTGAATACGAATTTATTCAGACTAAATTCAGAGCCCTCCACTATTACCTTTCCCAATATATAAACAAAATCAATATTTACTTCGTATGAAAGGTGCCACTCCCACTTATCCAATTCTGCCACTTTTTTACTGATGATTTGTATTGACCACAAAGTTATTTGAGCTAAATTTTGAAACTGATACTAGTACAAAAATCGATATTTACTCTGTATGGGAGGTGCCACTCCCATCTATCCAATACCGCTCACTTTTGAATCATGATTTGTATTGACCACAATGTTATTTGTGCCAAATTTATAAACTCTCATTATTACCATTTTAAAGATATGAACATATAAATAACAATTTTATATGGGCGTGGCAGTTTAAACTAAACCATCAGTGAAACTACACCTTTCCAACGCATGTATTGTTTTGTAAATCGGTTTGGTGGTTCTCGAGTTATAAAATGACGAACATGACACAACTTATTTGTCTATATATATAAAAATAAGTGTACACTTTGATATTACCACTAACTGCAGAAACGGTACGACCGATTTTAACCATAATTATTTGCATGAAATTGGCTCAGTGGTTCCGGAGATATGGCATTTAGATTGTCCTATATATCCCCACACAAATATCAACAAAATGCCCTTCGTTTGTCACTCGAAAAGTTCCCAAACCATGTATCGTAATATCTTATATGAACAATGATATTCGGTCTTTCTAATTGGAATGGTGAGCTGAATCTTTTCAGTCGTTGTTTCGATCGTCATTAAAAGATCTCAAAAATAAAACAACTTCTTGAAATTTTCATTCTTTTTAGTGTAGTGAAGCGATCTCCGGTGTCTACTCGACATCACGACTTGTGTGTGAATGCCGGGCACCTCTCAACGAGATGGCGAGACATTCAGACCTGGAGATTATCTGGGTAAGGGGTCACTCGGACATCCGGGGAACTGTGTGGCGGACGGACTTGCGAAGGCTGGCTCTCTCCTCAGAAATGAGGAGATTGACCACCCAGTTGGGATGCCACTCTCCTCTTTCAGACTTATGGTCATGCGGTACATGTTGGGTAGATCACAGCTACGGTGGGATGATGAACGCACGTGCTCTGTATCGAGGCAAATCTGGCCCCTATATGATCGGGCTCGCTCGGAGTCAATTATAGGGGTGCCGCGCCTTAGGCTGCGAACTCTTGTGGCTGTGATTACTGGGTACTGGGTGGCTGGTGCGCACGCTAGGAGATTGGGTCTGCCGTTGAAGTTGTCAGAATGAGGAGGAAGAGGAGACTGTCGAGCACTTCCTATGCCAGTGCCCGAGTCTTTCGGACATTAGGACTGCTTTCCTTGGCAGTCCGTTTCTTGATGGCTTGTCGAATCTAGCCGGTGTGAATATCGGCAAGATCTCTTCTTTTGTACATGCGTCTGGTTGGTTCGGATCGCACCCGAACGCGGACATATAGGTTGTTCATTTTCTGGATTACTGATGGGTATTACAGTGGGATCAATACTGGACCCAGGTGGGCTAGACGTGTCTGGTTACCTGTCGTAATTAACTAACTAACTAACTAGTGTAGTGAAGTACTACAAACCCAACTTACGTTTATAGTGCAAAATTTTGTTTTATGGGTTACAAAACCAGAAAGTTAAAGGCAAAACAACGATTCCTCTTCAACCACCATGTAGGCAAAACTACGTTTGCCGGGTCAGCTAGTATATATATAGATTTTGGCGCTTTTGAATACGTTTGATATTTAAACCTGTGGCAGTGCTACATAATTTTGCTCCGTAAAACTACATTGGTTTTAAAATTGCATTAAAAAGATGGTGGTTACAGTTCAAGCAAAAGTTTTCGCAAGACTCTCGCCATTATCATCAGAACTAGTGTAGGTATCATTCCGGGATGGTCCAAATCTCTTAGCATGATTCAAGACGGGATAGTTACAGACTTTCAAGACCTTTGTCATTATATCCAAGCAAAAGTTTTTTAACATTGCAAGTTATAGCTTAATTCTTCAGCAGGACGGTGGTTCGCGATACTCTCTTCCTACATCTTAAAAACTACTGTAGTTATAATTCGATAGAAACAGAAGTATCCTAACACGGCTACCTATCGTTTTATAGATCTGCAGGACTGATGGGGTTAATAGAGAGAACCTTCAAAGAACCTATTAAACCGTTTTAAGGTTTAAACACCAAGCCCTTTGCTTTCACAATTTATTACCGTTATTAAATAATTTTGTCTGTGTTGTTTGTTGTTGTACGATTATCATTTTAATTATTATTCTCAAAAAGTACTTTTGTTTGTAGAAATCCAAATTTGTTATCGAAACCGACAAATAAACGTCGATATCTTGTAACACAAATCACTTTACTATACAATTTTAATAATTCTAATTGCATTTAATTGTAATGATTTCCAATGAATTAGTTTTTGTTTTCTATTTTCACATTGCGTCGGTCTAAGTGAATAGCAATTAGAATGATGCAAAACTTACCGAAAGTAATAATTCTCTACATATTTGTAATTGATTTTATAAATGAAATATTCATTTATTTGAATTTGATTGCCCAGTTTAACAGAGAAATTATTATTAAATTTACAAATATTTGCTACTGTTTTCTTGTATTTATTTATTTAAAATAAAATGCTCGCAAATCAATTTCTAATTCCAATGTCCTCCAATCCCAACTTAAGCCAATGACTGCCAACCGAATACTAAAACATTAGTGTTTAGCGGTTTTATTTGTTGTATAAAAAAGAGTCTAAACAAAAACAAAACTGTTTAATGATTATAAAGAAGGGTAGGAGGAAGAAAACAATGTACATATTGGAAAACCCCTTTTAGACATTGAAATTGTCTTGAAAGAAGTTTAAACAGTGAAAACTTTTGCCAAAGGATACCTTATTTGAAAGGAGTTATGCAGCGATTTATTCAAGTCGTTTGTTGCCGGAAAATAATATGAGTTGAGCGACTGGCAATTACCAGTAGCTATTATCTATTACATTCATTGCTTGCCAAGTGTGTGTACTGTTATTGTTATTACAAAGAGACAGTCCACTTTTCTTCGGTGACCTAAACACCTAATTCAACTTTACCTTAGCATCTTCGAAAGAGTAACACTACTATTGAGACAAGAGTAAGCTGGATTCAGATCACAAAAGTCCTCTATAGACCATGTTAATACTCTCCATATCATTACAGAATCTGTGAAATAGCGTTCACCACTGTATCTTTATTTTATAGATTTCGAAAAAACCTTTGCCAGACTGAAGCATGAGATGATATGGAGTGCGCTGGCATGTAATGGAGTTTCGCTGAAACTCATAGAACTCATTAGGGGTTTTTATCGCAATACATCGTGCAGAGTTAGACATGGCAAGCTATTAAAAAGGCCGATAGAAGTGGGAATTGGAATCTGTCAAGGGTGTGACCTATCACCACTGCTATTTAATATAGCACTGGACACGATCCTCGATCGACCTTCGACGATGGAGGGATAATATGGGGATTGCAATGCCGGCTAAACAACATCGATTATGCGGTTGATATCTGTTTTCTGGTTCATAGCTTTCCGGACCTTGCCGCAAATTTACCTAAAGCAACGCTGTCAGTGGAAGCGGTATTTTTGAGAATAAATTAAGTGAAGACTAATACTCTCCGCATTAACAGGACGACATGGAAATTATTTGTTATTGGCGCTAAAGAACTTAAGAATGACCGTCGATTCTACTACCTGGTGAGTATTATATCCCCAAACGCACGGATTCTCTGCAACTAAAAATCGCACAGTCTGTTATCAAAGAAGTTGTTGAGCTAGTTTTTACGGTCCTCTTCATTTTTTACGATAACGTCTCATATAGGTTTCGTCAGGTAGCGATAGGTTACGGCGAATGCCGTGTTGTCGACTTGTGCAACACTGGGACTGACGTTGTCATCAGGGAGTATGGTTTGGCTTTGTCGATAGGATCTTTTCAGTCGAATAGCCTTTTTCACGCGGTGTTGATGGGCTATGTAGAGCTCTTTGTTGACCGTGACATTCCTCTCAATCTTTTACAAGTGCATGCACTTCTAGTATCATCGAGTGTAAATCATAGTCTTCTTTGCATAGAAAGTCTGGGTTGACTTTTGACTTTGGTGTATGTCCTAGAGCCACTCACATCTTTTTCGGTTGCATCTTTATATATAGACACCGCTTTCCATATCCGGTGTCGATTCGGTACAAAAACCTCTGTCATTGATTCTGTTACTCTCTGGAAGGTGAGATGTGGCGAAGCAATTTGAGGGCGACTTTCTTTGTTGTTTCCGTTTAGCTAATGAAGCATCCAGGATCCCAATTTTCCGGCAAATCCCACTGAATGAAGACGACTGAGAATCGTTGTATGATTGTAGTTAATTTTTTCGGCCATTTCACGATTTATTAATGGATCTACGAACTTATTCTCCAACCCAATATATCAAAATTTCAACTCAAATCAAATTTTTTCAGGAAGCTAATTGTAGCATCTTTAGATGCATCGATTATATCTGCAAACATAATTCCGGTTTTTAGAACAAAAACAAACTACTACCATTCGTTTAAGCATCAATGCTTAATTTTTTTGCAGTTATGACAAATTTATATTATCCGAGATATGGTTGTAATAAGACGGTGAAATGGCAAGAATTTATCAATCGGCTATTGAGATAATGCGACTTAACAACGCTCAAATATCTTTTCTAATGCTATGTCCCTGATCTAAGCTAATATGACAAGTACTTTGAATGAACGCAAGTTGAATTAAAAAAAAAACATTAATTCAACGTTATTTTTTTAAATCTTGATCGACTGCAGAAAGTGTTGCCGACAAGACCAACGAGGCTTTAAAGTAATATGAGTATCAAAATTACCCTAAAATGCATACATTTAAAGCCTAAGGACACACATTTCTTTTAACTTTTAATTAATAAAACCTTACAACAGTGGAAAAGAAGCTGGATATTGTTGACAGGCGAAGCGGCTGTTGAGACCTTTTGCCTACAATAGGGAACAGCGCAAGATGGGCAAGGTAATTATGAGAAAACTTAATAGCTCCTGACAAGGCACTACTTTTTGAAAAATCACCTCTTCAACCTTAATGTGACGCCTGACACGGAGCGCATTCTGTGCAGCGAGAAGGGATGACAGGACATATTCTCTATCATTATGTTGCTTTGGCAAACTTTAGTAGGCGAACTTCTATGAAGTCCTTTATTGGGCCTGAACAGGTTCGTCGGTTACTCAGTGCGGAGTTTATGGTCTTCATACAAAAAGTTGAGGGTATTCTTCTTGAGACTCTTTCGGTGTGGGTATGATTCCAGAATATTTGAGCCTCTCCTTTCCCAATAATAAGGTCATATTTGTCCTTCTTATCTAAGTCCTTTGCAATAGAGTTTTGGAAACATTGAAATAAATGTGTTTTGAGATGTTGCAAGTTCTGGGCTATACATTGCATCAAAACTTTCCAGCTAAGTGTAATCAGTTTCTGGCGGTCAAATGATGGTCATGATCTCTCTAGTGGATGTGGTGGTTGGTCCGATTGTGAACAGATTGAATAGAAAGATTTTAATCGTACCGCCAGTTTGTAGCAGCTCATAATAGACAATTCCCTTCGAATTCTATCACGTGCCATGACATAAGTCAATCTAGTAAACCACTCCTTTCTTTTGTATTCTTACCATTCCCTTCACCGTATGATTTACCAGTTTTTCGATATGTTTTTACTGACTTTCTTAAGATACATATGATCATCATTTCCAAGTTTTGTGTTTTATTTGTGTACTAGATAAAACCCAGCGTGCTGCGCTACCAGCATCTTAAATATTATCTTAACTAAATTTTTTACCATTTTTCTCCATTTTGTAACCTTTCGGTCCAAATTCATATTTTCTTCCAGAAGGACTGTAGGATATGCGTTTTAGCTGTATACCGTTTCCAAACAAGCATACATTAATTTTTATATAATATTTTATCGCAATCAGTGTAATAGTATTCGAAAATTAATATTTTCTTTATATGGGGGTACCTCTCCCCCTAATTATATCTGCCCTACATTTATTCCAGTAAATTAGTTTTATAAAAGAGTGATTGGAACAAAATTTGAATACTGTAGCTATAATAGTTTTTTAGGTATACGATAATTAAAATTAACTTTGTATGGGGTATACCTCTCCCCCTGATTATATTCGCCCTACATTTGTTCCAGTAAATTAGTTTTATGAAAAAGTGATTTGAACAATAATAGTTTTTTAGATATACGATAATTAAAATTAACTTTGTGTGGGGTATACCTCTCCCCCTGATTATATTCGCCCTACATTTTTTTCAATAAATCAGTTTCATACGAAAATAATTAGAGCAAAGTTTTATGACTCTGGCTGATATAGTCCTTTAATTATGCGATTATTAATATTTGATTTGTAAGGGGTTATCTCTGCCCCTGACCCTACGCAAAAAAATTAGTCTATGTTTCCTTCCAGGCATACATGATGACACAGAGAAAATTTTAAGAAATTCGGTTCAGCCGTTTAGCCGTCTATAGACTTCAAACACACTTATATACATACAAACAAATACACATTGATTTTTATATAAAAACGTGTATTGGCTCTTTATTTGCCAAATTCCAGAGGCTGTCTTTGGTTATGGTGTTAACTATATGCTACATATACTGCAAAGGCTTTTATTTATTAACACCTCCAGTCGCTGTCTGATCGGATTAGTGCAAAGCCATGCTTCACTTGTGTATGAAAGTATTGGTTTTTCGTTGCTCTTGTGATTTGCGAAGAGTATCAAATATTGTTGAGTCTGTCAAATGCCTATTTGTGTCATCCTCATTAATCCCATCATTGTGCCTAAGGTGTAAGTTTTTTTTTTCATTTGAGACGACGTAGCATGACCTTCCTAACTATCTAACCTAAAGGATACATTTAAGGCCTGAGACAAGTATTCATCGCTTAGAGTATTCACTGTTAACACATGCATACATATTCGTATTTTGTAACTTTTTCTATTATTTTTGAATATTTTACCCTAGACATCATAATTACCGCTTAAAAAATTTGTGTGTTTTTTTTTTAATTTTATTGTGAAAATTCGTAAATATTTCTAGCAGGGGGGAGGGGTTGCTAACATTTTCGTACATTTTTCTTTTAATATAAAAATCGTCATTATTATTACTCGGCTTTACTACTTTTTCTTTATGACCCATACCGATCGGGTATGGTCGGGTCAGGGGGAGAAATTCTATTCAATAAAAGCGGAAATGACCGCATTTATTACAAAATATGTATTTTTTTACATGTGTAAAGGTATAATAACTATACAAATACAACCATCTATACATACTTATGTAAATAGTAGTCATCTAGGTGTTTGTATATACAATTCATTTGTATATGAATGTACGTATTCAATGTATGTATCTTCGTATATTTGTTATATCCATACATATACAGGGTGTCCGCCGGGAAGGTATACTATTTTGTTTGTTTATGATTTTTGATTATATGAAAGAGATCTTATATTGATAAATGTTTTATTAAATGTCGGCAATTATGCATGGAATTTTTCATTTGTCATTACATTCTCACACATTTCACGCGGTATTTCATTAATTTCATCACGAATATTTTGTTTGAGTTGCTCCAGCGTTTCTGGTTTGTTTGCATAAACCTTGATTTTCAGATATCCCCGCAAAAAGAAGTTCGGAGCAGTCAAATCAGGCAACCGTGGAGGCCAACCAACATCACCATTCCTTGAAGTAATTTGTTGTGGAAAGAGGTCTCGCAGTAATTCCGTTGTAATCCTGGTCGTATGTGATGTGACACCGTCTTGTTGAAACCACATGTTAGTCAAGCCCAAAGCATGCAGTTGTGGCGTTAACAAGTTTTCATTGGCAGTTACCGTTACGCCATTTTCAGTTTCAAAGAAGTAAAGTCCAATAATTCCTCCTGACCAAATTGCACACCAGACTGTCACTTTTAATGGATGCAAAGGTGACTGATGAATAATTTGAGGGTTTTCCATTGCTCAGAACAGACTATTCTGTTTATTCGCATAACCATTCAAATGAAAATGTTCCTCACGTAACTTTCTCATCGTCACAGTAATCGATGATTGATTTTGATAAAATGTTGTAACGATTAAAACACGTTGGTTTACTGAATATTTTTGTATAAAAAATTTGCACGTCTCTACTTCACGACTGCGAAATGTGAACTGTTAAGACTAATGTTTTCCAAAATGACGTCAAAACAAAGTAGTATACCTTCCCGGCGGACACCCTGTATTTGGACACTTAGTCCAAAGCTATTTAAGCAAAATTAAAAAAAAAAGTTGTAGTAAAAATGATTACATATATTCAAAGTCAAGGACCTGACATGGTTTACAAGCACATACATATACATACACACATACATACAATATATTGAGTGTTGAGTTGTAACAAGGAAATGTTTATTTTTTGTACATTTCTTTGTGAAAATATTAATTATAAATAATTAAAATAGTGAAATTGTAATTTTTCGTTTTGTTTGTTTAAGAAAGGAAATGATTTTGAAGAAAAAACACGACAACATTCTTGTATTTTTGGCAAATCTTTTATAAAGTGTTTCTACTCTACACTACATTTATTAGCAGGTATGTTAGACTTGTGCTGATGCTTGTGACACCTACATCAAAATGTATAACGATTGACTATGAAAACTTTGTATTCAGGCTGTTGTTAAACGAATTGTTTTCGTTGATTTTCGGCAATATGTATAACATGACAAAAACAGTGGAGCAAAAGTGAACCAATGTAAGTAAAATTTGTGTAATTGTTCTCCTATTTTTCTGCTTGTTTTACAAAAAGAAGACTTTTTGATTCAATATTTTGTCTTCTCTTAAAAACTAATAACACTGGTCTACAGCAAAAAACGCCTTTAAATAAAACCATGTGGAATATAATGATTTTGATGCGCTGAATTCAAATCCATTTCAAGTTTTTTCCACCGGGCTCAAATTTTGTTTATGGGCGTGGAAAATTTTTCACCCAAAATATGATAGTTATGTCTATATATTTCATCATAACTTGAAAACGACTTGACCGATTTCGGAGTTATTCACAACCTAGCTGCGAAAAAAAAATTTTTTTGCGCATGATTAGAGCAATTTTTTTTTTCAAAAAGTCATAAAAAATGTTAGATGTTAAGCATTTAAATTAAAGCTTAAAATGTTGAAATTAAAATAAGCTTTAAATCATGAAAATGGTTTGGCTATTGCTGATTTTAATCAAAATTAAATGTTGGTACTTAACTTTGAGCAAAATTAGCGAAAAAATGTTTTCTTGCAAAACTAGTGCAAATTTTTTTTTTTTTTGCAAAATTAGTAGAATTTTCTTTCTTTTATTTCCAAAAAGTTATAAACAAGCTCTTATAAAACAAATTTTACATTTTAAGCATTAAAATGAATGTCAGATATTTTGAAAGCAAAATAACCCATAAAGGCAGGTGCCTAACTTTGACAAAAATAAAGGGTTAAGTCAAAAGCATTCTAAGAATTCGATTTTTTATTATTCTGGTAAAAAACCCTGTACAAATTGCACTTTTAGGAAAGATAACACAATTTTTTTCATCATTCTACACTTGTTTGCGAAATCCTCTAAGAGCCCTCTGGCCAGTTAATTTGCTAACGTCGACAGAACAGGCAGAAACTACCTATTTCGTGCCATTTATTTTGCCTAAAACGAAAGAATATCCAAGGTCCCTAGCCTCAGTAGCAGTAATTGTTTTCGGACTTTCATTTTTTGTTCGAAAACTTGTTTTTGGATTAAAATTTTTGTAATTAGCAATTATTCTAGTCGCTGACCGCTGTCCTGTATAATGAAAATTTAAAATTTCTCGAATTGAAGAGCCACTTTCAGCCTTTTCTAGAACTGTGTTTTTTAAATCAATGGATAATGACTTTATTTAACTTTTTATTTCTATTTTTCACTTTAGTATGCACACAAAATTTAATTTTTCCAAACTAATAATGTTAAATGCAAAAGCTTTTCTACTAAAGCACCATAAATCCGGTATTCTTTGGCTGGTGCAAAAGTGAGCCAATACAATTAAGTTAAAGAGGTTGGGATATTTTGAATAAGAGAACCGAATAATCCTTAATCCTTAGTTTTCTGAGAGAGGACAAAATTATTGAAAGTCTTGATTTTGTAAGACAACCAGAAAAATAGGAGAACATTAGGTCTGTTTTGCACAACAAAAAATTTACAGAGAGTAAGACAAAATTTATTTTCTAAAATAAAAATATCTAGAAATGACTAAAATTGTTAAAAGTTTTGCATTTTTTTTTTTTTTTTTTTTACTAAAACCACTCACTACAGTCCACAATAGGTTTTCAAGCACATTTTTTTAAATTATTAAATTCAATAATTAAAGAATAATAATGACTTGAATAAATTAATACGAGTAATATTTTCGAATATTGAAAAAGAATATTTGGATGCACACTTTGCATATATGCGAAATTGGAATTTTATTGCCACACTTGTATACATGCATATACATATCATCCAAAAAATTGACTTGTGGTGCACGTATACAATAAGGTTTTCTTCTATTTTAAGTTGCATATAAAAAAATATAATTCTTAGTCCTTTTTATAAACGCAAAGCTACTGTTTAAAAAATATTTCTTCTTTTTTAACAAATTTGGTTTTTTTTTCTAAATATGCACATACTTTGTTTTACGTTAGTTTTTTAGAATTTCTTAAATATTTTATTAATTGCCACTTTCGATTTAGAAATTTTTTACATTTGATTGATTTAATGTCGCGAAAATACTGACAAAAAACTTATTACATTTTAACATAAGCAAACAATTAACAAAATATTAAAAAAGGGGTACAAAATACGAAATAAACTAATTGGATTAAGAAAAATAAAGAACAAGAAGAAAGCCAAGTAATTATTTAACACAGCAAATTTTAAATTAAAAATAACAGAAACAAAAGGGGACAAGTGTTGACATAAACAAAAAAAAAAAAAAGTGCAAAGGTGTGGATTTGTAACTCTAATGATATCTAAACAGTAACCTATAAAACATGAAAACTAACTCACTAATAGCAATTACATGTTATCTTCTTGTCACAACTTTGTTTTGATTTCTTTTATTGTTAAAAAATCTAGTTTTTTACAAAACAACCTTAAATATCATAATCCTCAGGGTGATAGAGTTCAGTAAGCAAACGATATACATATGAAGGAGCATGGCCACCACTGTAACAAAGAAAAATTTTATTATTTATTTTCGTGCAAATTTGTTTGAAAAAAAAAAAACAAACAAAAAATATAAACTTACGTATTTGATATAAATAAAGTAACTAATTCGGGTGGCACATAATCAAATATGGGACTATAGATTTTGGTACAACGTGCTGCCGATGAATCGTAAGGTAATACCCCCTCAGCGCATCCTAAAGAATTGAAAGCATCTTGCTCGTAAGAACATAAATGTACGGGTGCCAATTTATACATGGGAGCCAAAACTATAACAGGAACTGAATAATATTTAGCAGCTAATGCTACAGTATAAGAGCCACAAGCAGCTCTTAGGCCACCATTAGCTAAAACACTATGTGTACCAATGATAACTTTATTTACTCGTGACATCATGGCAAATATTGCCGAATCAGGTATAACAATTATTTCCACACTATTGCTAGCCAAACTGGCAGCCAAATTGTGACCCTGTAAATTATGTTGTATTAATTTTTTTCGTATACCTAGTTTTTAAACAATTTCTTTACTTACTCTGCAGGCTGGTGCACATTCTGCTATAATAATGGTCAATGATTGTCTTTTCTTAATGGCTCTTTTCAGGAAGTGTTCTACACTTCTTGAGTGGCCCAGTGTTAGTATAACTTCAGTAGAGTGTATATGTTGCTCTGCCTGAGAGCATATGCTTTCACAACTTGTTTCTAATTCCGTTTCGATTTCTTGTAAATGATCCAATAAGGCATCTTTAAGACCAGACGTGGGTTTGGCATAATCAACACAAATATCACATTCACTGGTTTGTGTTACCAGTTTGTGTAGAGATAGTGTAGCTTGAGAGTCGTCAGCGAAATGATGTACCTATTTAATAAAAAATTGAAAATGTTAGGAATACTTATTTAGAGTAAGAACCTTCACACAATGATTACAGATTTCACTTCTAGAAGAAGCAACTAGCTATCTAGCTATCTGCTAGCCGATAGAGCGTCGCCTGCTGAAACCACAAATTATTGTTAATGAGGTGGCGATTAATCATACTCTCACTAACTTCGTGGAGTGTGAAACAAACTATTATTACCAGATAGTTTCAGAGTTACTAATTTAGGCCTTATAAGGATTAACGTTACATTAGAGACATTTTAGCATGACTGGAAAATATCATCACGCATGAATGCACTAAAAAGCTTGTAATCTCTTCAAGCTTATCTGTCTATACACTTTCTACAAAGACACAATACACACCTTGGCTTGTAAAACGTCAAATTCCTCTCTGATGATTTTTAACAACCTACGAGTCATATTGGCGGCTACAGTCTCTTGGGGTAAAGCAGATTGCAAGATATGACCCTGAGTGCGTATAAGTTTCATTAGTTCCCTGAAAAATAATAAACCCCAATTGAAAATAACCGTGTCATTTATAAACAAAGAGTTGGAACAAGTTCCGCAGATGATAAGAAACAAAAACTTACTCCGCGTGCTGCCATTTCGTGTTTGTTATTATTTGTTTAAACAATTCCAAAGTTTTTGTGGTTATATTAAACGAGCCATCAACTTTTCTACAAAACGGAGAGCATTAACAAAAATTTATTGGAGCTTTATTACTTTCGACTTACTTTAATTTAATATCATGTATTAATTGCTGGACTTCTGGCAAAGGTATGTCTTTCATTTTGAACGTTTTTGTTTGCTTTTATGAAAAAATGCAATAAAATTTAATGCAAATTTAAAACTGTCCACGCAATTTACGAGAAAGTTGAGTAAATGAAAATCAAATGTTTACGCTCATGCTCAGCTGTGAAACAGTGTTGCTGTTATTTTGGTTATCCAAAGTGTGGCAGCCTTATTTTTAGTACATTTTTAATTGGGTTTTGCCTTTTGTCTTGCCATTTATTGTTTATTGCTATTTTTAAGCATGCTCCCTTGCTTGTTTGACATTTGCAAATAAAAATATTGTGCAAAAAGGAAAAGAAGAGATAGAAAGTAAAAAAATACATTAACTGCATTTTGAGAGCACCATTTTGCATTCATTCTCCAAGCAGCTTTATAACGGTACGGTTATGTTTGAGCGCGTCGTGTGTGCAATAATTTGTTGTTTTTTTTCATGTCATTTCTAAGTGTGTGTTGGTTTTATTAAAAGCCAGGAAAATACACATTCGATAAATTAAAGTTTTGATAAGAAAATAACCACAGCTTAAGAAAATTTGAAATGGAATAAACAAAGTGGATTTAACAATTATTATTTATGTAACAAAAAAATCAAAGTGAAAAGAGCTAATTTTTCATTGAAAGCATAGAAGCAGCAGCAGCAGCAAAACAACAACAATATTGAGAAAAGAGTAAAACTTTTTTATTTTTATTATGTTCATAACGTAATATAAAAACTTGCACCTTTTTTTTATTGTTGGTTTGTTTTCCCTATGTTCTATTCCGTAAAGCTCGCACACACATCCGCGCACTCACCGCAGAGAGAGATATTTTAGTGGTGTTTTAAATGTGCATGGGTGTATGTGCGTGTGTATGTTTTGTTCAGTTCTATAAATTTCTTTCTAAAATTTTTGTTGTTTTTTCAATTTCATTGTTGTTATTGCTGTAACATTTTTATACAAAGATTTGTTTTGTGATTTGACGTAGTGACGAGGAACCATCTATTTAATAAGAATTAAAAAGAAATAAAATATAAATCAACCAAAACGATCAAAAAAGAAAAAACCGTGGTAATTTAATAAAGTAATATTTTTGTTATAGCTTGTTTAAATAAGTCTATTAGTATCATTTTTACCAAAAAGTTGTGTGTCTCTCTTTAGTCTTATGCTCACTTCACTTTTTTGAATGAGTGTTTGATTGTATGTTGTTGCTAGAGCTGTATAAATAAGAACAAGACAAAAAAAGAATTGAATTTTAAAGAACGTTTTGTAAAAGTCTATGATTTTAATATAAACAAAAGGTAGGCCAATTTTATTTTCTTCTCAAATTAGTTGTAAATCTTAAGACTCTGTTTTTTTATACAAAAAGCAAAAATTTAATAACAAAAAGTAGTTTTATATACATTTAAGCAAATCTTGCCTTTCGGAAAACATTTCCTCAGAATTTGTAAAATATATTTTTAACGGTGCTGCCAGATCGTCGATTCTATAAATTTATGCAATATATACAAAGAAAGTTTCCAAAACTAGTCAATTTAATAGTACTTTTAAAATAAATAAATAGTTATTGAAAATTTTATTAGGTGCGGATATTGTTCGATTTTAAAGCTAGGTTACTTTTTGCATGACTGAATATGTATTTTTGAAAATGTTAGCTGGTCAAGACGTATGCACATTCTTCTAACATAAGGGTGTCCAAAATTGTATAATTTAATTTTAATAAAAAAATACGTTAAAAATATTTTCTTTTCAGCGTATTACGAATAGGCTCCAGTTAAAAATGAAAAATTATGCGATGCCCCATACTGGCTCGGCAGGCTTCCAATCTTTTACCAAAATTATCAATAACGTTTTTCAATAAACTGTTGTCATTGGTTGATATCTGCTAGACAATGTTGGTTTTAAGTTCATGAACTGTTTGGGATTATTTCTGTACACTTTCGTTTTCAAAAACGCTACAAAAGAATCTTAAGGATCTTGATGGCCAATTTACTTCACTTCTACGAGAAATAATGCGATTTTCGAACTTTTCTTTCAAAAAGATCCATTGTTTCTCTTGCTGAAACTGGCTTCTCTTGAAAACTTTGCCATTTTCAACAAATGTTTTATTAATAAAAACCCGTTGTTCTTTCGTTTAATGTTCCATATTAACTCACCGGAATATATTTAGAATATGAAAATGAAAATGTAGAATAAAAACTAGTAGTAAAAAATGGCGGCGAAAGGGGTTTAATTGCAATTGCATTGCAATGTTTTTCAAACTCGTTAAATTTTTAGGATTTAAATGGTAGAAAAAGTACAAACATCCGTATAAAACCATGCTTTATGGTTTTAATATTTAAACAATTAAATAATACTATGTTTGATTCTCCTTGATATTGTAATATATATGTATGTATCATTTGTTTTTATTTTGTATAATAGATACAAAAAAATATGTGAAGAAAACTAATTTCACAATAATTTACTGAATTAATTGTTTATCGCTATATGGCAACACTTAATCCGGTCTTTATTGTTGTTATTATTCCCTAATGTTATTTTTTCATATTCTCTTTAATCTACTCTTTCGTATTTCATAAATATCAAAACTGAATACAGCAGCTGAGCAGCCTCTCATTAAATTTGTGTTCATGTTGTTTTTTATTACATTTCTCTTATCTTCCTTTTGTAATGTTTTTTACCCCGGTTGTCGTTTTATTGATTTTTTCTTGTATTCCCTTGTAAATGTTGTTATTGTTGGTGTATCCCTTTTTGTTTAATTTATTTTGTTGTCACATTGCGTTTTATAGAGATGCCACTGTGGTGACGTTAATAAATGTTGTATTTTATCGTGTTTTGAAGTATTTTCATCTTCAGACAAAAAAACGCAAATATAGGTATGTATTGTAATGGTATGTTGTGTGGGGGAAGGGTCCATTACATGTACACTTGTAGTATAGACATAAAAACTTTTGCGAGATATAACTACTGAAATGTTGATTTAAGTTGAATTACAACATTGTTCGTATAAATTTGTTGAAAAGAAATGTAAAAATATACCTATGAAAGGTTAGAGTTTGGTATGTAGTAGTTATAGATTGGCATATTGAAAGATCTTTGGTTAAGTTAAAAAAGACCTTTAAGTAAGATAATCCTTTTTGTATATAAAAAGTGAAAATATTACAGAAAACTTTTGCTTTTTGTATAAATTTTGTTTAAATAGGACATATTTCAAAATAATTCTCATATTTTTAAACACAAAACACCATAATAATGACTATTAAGAAAAATTTTATATTTTTATTTGTATAGGTATTATTTATTACATGATTATTAATTAAATTTTTTTCCTCTATTTTTTTTTTTACAAAACCAACTCCAAATCTGGCATCTAAACACAAAAAAAAAATCATCTTTACATACAATGTATCCGACATCACCATCACCTCTACTATCAAAACCACCTACCACCACCACCCGCATATAAAATGAATTTTTTTTTTGTAAATTCCTTATTTGTAAAAATAGTAAAAAAAATCAAGTTATAGTTTTGAAAATCAGAATTATTAAGTTTTAAAATCTGAAAAATAAGGAAATCAACTTAAAGAAAATCAAAAAAAAAATCAAACAATTCCCTCAAAAATTCAAAACATGCTAAACAACGCTACAAATGTTTCGCCGCATGTAAGTAGCTTTTTATTTTTTTCTTCCTCCTTTTTTTCTCGCCTTCTCACTTTCCTTTTTTTGTATCTACTTTTCTTAATAATAAATTAAAAATTTTTTGACATTTTTTTAACATTTCCGTAAAAAGTAAAAGTAACAGTAGTAGTAAAACTAGTTTAGTCTTAACATTTTGAATCAAATTTGCTTAATTAATTATATTTCGAAAAATCAATATATACTAATAAGTTTCTAATTTTCCAAAAAAAAAAAAAAAAAAATCAAAATACAATATGTTCTAAAATTTTGTCATATTTTGATAATTTTCTTATACTTCTAACCTATTAAAGAAACTGTTTATTTTAAAAGAGTGTAAGAGTGAGAGTAAGCGAATTATGCTCTCCTTATAAATACATAGGTGTCATTGTTCTTTGCCTAATAAATATAAACAAATAAATACTCACAGTTATTTTGTTTAAAAAATTTATTTTTAAAATCTTATTTACTTTTTATTTACAAAAACAATTTTTATTCTTCCACCGGTGTACACAGTTTCCTACACATGTATGGTATTTATTATCTTTCTTTTTTGTATGTTGGCGTTATGTGTTTTCTTATGTTTACATTTTACACTACTGGCTACTCTTGTTCTACTCAAAATATAGGACCAACATCGTTACTTTGGTAAGGAGAAGTTGGGGGAGTGTGTAGTTGTTGACTGCTTTGCATAAATATTTGTTTACATTTCTTTTTTCTCTGCTTCTATTTGCTTTTATTTCTTCTCTAGTCAATTGTTTATATTTACTTGCTGATATTATGTTGTTGTTACTATTACCACTTACAAACATAATTTTCATAGTGATATTCTCATCTACTACAGTGTAATGTAAAATAGTAAATTTACAATTTTTCTTTTTAAGAGAAAAAAACTCAATATTTTGAAACTTGTAGAATTTAAATTGATGTAAAGTTTTGGGGATAATGAAATATCATACTTTGCTCGAAAGTATATTAAGAGCGTAAAACATTTATTTAAAAATGATAAAAGATCACTTTATATCAGCAACTGGATACCTGGCAAAACGGGTTCAGGTTTAGGTTCGGATTAATCAAAATAAAAAGTTGAGGTTTGAGCTTGGTCCATGGTTCGGATTGAGTTCAAAATTTAAAAAAGTGCAAATGTTTTCTTAGTATAAAATTTATTTATTTTTCAAAGTAATTTCGGTTTAATTTTCTAACTAATGTTTGAAGCTTTGCCTTTTTACATTAAATTACTGAAAAGTACAAATGTTTTATTAGTATTTTTTGCGTATTTGGTAGGGTTTAAAATGCCTTTGTACTTACGGAAAATGTCGTCACCTCGTTCAATGGTATTTCCACGTCCTCCTCCTATTCTGGGAAAGCTACTTCTCGGAACTACTCTCTGCATTACTTCGGGAAAGCCCATAAGAACCTTTTCTTCATTAAACCATGTCTGGGTCCGCCATATTTACAGCCTGGATTATTCTATTGGCTCATCTTCTCGGGTCTCGTTTCGTTGGTGCCCATCGAGATTTTTCTTTCTTCGCAGGTAGCAATCCGTATACTTTCTCACTACCTTCCAATTATCCTCGCCCTCGAACGTTTTGCTCACCAGATGTGCTGTCTCAAATTGTTCCTTTAAGTGTGCCACCATGTGCAGTCAAAGAAAGTGGGCTCGGCGTTACCATTCTTCGTCAGTAAATGTGAACCTGGGTGTTCCACCTTTTCAGTACCATGCAGATAGCTCCGGAAGTATCCGTGGTCTGAGAAGAGCTGGCCGTAAAGTAGTCAACTTTCCCAAAATACCTTCGAGTCCATTACCCTATATTAGGGATGAGTCTTACCGTTCATGTGCCTCTTGTCCCCTAGCATCGTGCTTCCAAGACTTTACGCTTAGTCTTTGCCCTCAGCGTATCTCTCTAAAACTCGTTAGCATACAACAATATCGAGTTCATGGTAGCCATAATCAGCCTCCTCTTGCCCTATGTCGGCCCACCGATATTTGCCATCAGTTTACTCACCTTGGCCGCCCGTTACGTGGCCGTAAGCTGTATCTGAGCCCAATAAGTGAGTCTGGAGTCAAGCCTTACTTCCAAATATTTTACCACCTTTCATGTGACCAAGTGGTATCTGATTCCGTGTCATCAGAGTAACCTCCGCTTTCTCACCGGCAAGTTCCAGACCATGATTCTCAAGCCATTTCCGAGTCCTTATCATGACCTGGTTCAGTTACCTTCTAGCATTATCAGTAGCCCTCGCTGAAATAACTGCCACTATATCGTCCGCGTATCCCACGAGGCGAGCTACCTCCGGCATCTCTATGTTCAGGACCTCGGCATAACTTATATTCCAGAGTCTGGGACCTAAGATAGATTCTTGAGCCACAGCAGACGAAATGTTCACTACTCTCTGCCTCTCAGATGTATCATAGAGAAGCATCCTCATCAGGTATTCGGGCGTACGAAACCTTTCTCGTAGTACTCTCACAATGTTGAAAGCATTACGTACATCTAGTGTGGCCAAAACTATTAAACGTTTCGGATAGTAACGCCTCCGCTGAGCACTCTCGACACATTCCACCACGTCCGCTATAGCACCCAAAGTCGGCCTTTGACGTCGAAAATGTTTTAGTAGTTTGAAATCGTTCTACAAATATAAGTTTTTATTTTTCGGCAAAAGAGCACTGTGATCACATTACTATTACTAATATTTCTGCTTCACTAATAAAATATCACTCATACGTGCATTCATATATACGTAGTAATGTGTTCTTTCGACAAAAAAAAAAAAATTATATTTTCAAAACAACTGCAGATTAAAATAAAGTTTTAGCCATACAATTTCGTTTTTTTTTTGGTGTTTTTATTCAATAAACTAAATCAACTAAACGTAAATATATACTTATGTTGTGCAACCTTCTCCATTTTCGAAATAACCGTATATCTCGAAAACAAGAACTAAGCTAAAAAACGGTTAACAACACTGAATTCAGCATATTCGAGTTATGTTTATCCGCTGGGAGTCACGCTTGTCGGTCTCATTGGTGTGATTCCAGCTTTACAGTGACTTTCGGGATGCATAGAACGCTGTGAATGTTTTTACAGAACAATATTTTAACATTTGCACGTGTTGTTGAAAGCTATATGCGTTGGTTAGATTGATTGCAATGTGGCCGCAATCAACTATTAAAATTGTTAAATACATACATATTTTTATAAAAAGGCAAATTATTTTCCTATACTGGGGGGAAACTCGGTCAAAATACTTTAAATTTATTCGATTTTAAACAATAATACTTTTTGTATACAAACGAGTAAATAGTTTGTTTTTGTTTAATTTTTAAATATTTTTTTTTTTTACAAAAAATTGTGTGTCTAATGGGTCAGACGCATATCACATAAAATTCGAAAGAGTTTTTGTTCATCGAAAATGAAAAAAAAACATAAACATTGTGTGGTTGGCTGGCTCATTAAATTATTATTATTTTTTCTTAAATTTCAAATAAAATCATAAAAATTCACAAAACAAAACATGTTTTTATTGAAATAAGTATCGCAATTAAAATAGTTTTCTTTTTATTATCTACAAGACCTAGTATTTCAATAAATTTCTTTTGGCAAAAAAAACATGGTGTATAGCAGCATCTTAATTGGTTTAAACAACAACAAAATTGATAAGTTAAAAAAATTATTTCGCTTTAAAATATGAATAAAGATTCAATAACACTTATGTATGTTTTAATAGTGATATCCTGATAGCACACTTTTTGTTGATGACTTTTTCGTTACCTTTTCTTTTTTGAAAATGCAATAAAAAAAAACTACTGAATATTTTCTCAAATTTCTTTTTTTTATTTGAGAGTACAATCCTTACGGTTAATAATGGAAAAAAATTTTATTCAAATGACTCCCCCGGCTGGCCATGCAGTAGCCTACACGATCGGTCCAATTTTTAAGCACATTATCGATTGTGTGCAGCTGTCTTTCACCAATGGCTTCACGAATATTGTCCTTTAATGCGTCAATTGTCTCTGGCTTGTTGGCGTAACACTTATCTTTGACGGCACCCCACAAATAATAGTCCAACAGTGTCAAATCGCAGCTCCGAGGTGGGCAAACGACATCAGCTCTGCGGCTGATAATGCGATCTTCAAAAACAGGCCGCTAATCATCGAGTGTAGCTTCGGCTGTGTGGCACGTACTGCCGTCCTGTTGAAACCAAATGTTGCTAATATCCTCCTCTTCAATTTTTGTGAACAAAAATTCGTTCAACATGGCCAGATAACGATCGCCAATGACTGTAACGGCCACTCCTTGCTCATTTTCGAAAAAAAATGGCCAAATTATGCCTCTGGACGAAAATCCGCATCAAACAGTGACTCGTCTTGAGTGTATCGGCTTTTCAATGTATGCGTGCGGGTTTTCTGTGCCCCAAATGCGACAATTTTGCTTGTTTACATAGCCGCCAAGATCAAAATGAGCTTCATCTGAAAAGATGATTTTTTCTTTTTTTAATTCTGCAACATTACCATGATTTTCAAAGTAATGTCGCAATATTTCCCAGCGTTGTTAAAGCGTATACACAACCATATTCGTTCAGCGAAAGGTTAAAACTAATTATCTGTCAAATCAGACATGAGCTAAGTGTTACCATTCACGAAATAAACACTAGTGGAAAAAAAACGTTAGGTTGCGGACCCTTTATTAGTTGGGTAGGGTTGTTAGCATATTACATAAAAACTCGGCTCGTGAGCAGAATTTTCTTTGGTTCGCTCGTTTTATAACTCATGCTCGTGAGTTTTATATTTTAATTCGTGGGCACGAACCATATATTTCCGCTCAAATTATTTTTTTCTCGACTCGTGAGCACAAATTTAAAATTTTTAAGATTTTTGCTTACGAAAATGAACAAAAAAAAAGAATCAAGGACGAGCAAATCATTTCAAAGCATGTTGTTTGTGTGAGACTAGTGTGTGCACTCGTATGTTCGTATGTGTGTATATTTTGTGTGTAGCGACCAATAAGTATCACACACATGCATATTTTATATTACACAAACAACATTTACTAAAAATAATTACTCGTTTTGATTTTTTCGACTCGGTTTGCGTTCCGAATATTATTTTTAAATGTATTTTGTTTTTGATTCTTCTCACGGGTCGTATTTTAAATTTTCTTAAAACTCGGCTCTCAAGAAGAATCGTTAGCATAACACGTAGATAAAACAGACACCAAAGAAAATAATCAAAAAAAAAAAAAAAAAAATCAATCGCCATATCTAAGAGTCCAAGAAGCAAGTACATTTCGCGGATTATCATTAAAACCAGAATTATATTTCAGCAATTCTATGGTCTAGTAAGATCTAAGACATCTCTAGCACCATTCTATTTAAACCAAAAATTTTTAATTAAAATTATTAATTTTGAAAACAAATTTCACTGACAACGTTACACCATTCATTGTAATGGCTGTTCCTATCTGGTTTCAAAAGAAATATAAAAGATGATTTTTTGCTATTTAGTTTTTTAGTGTAAATTTTTTCAGTGTAAAAAAAAGATTCGTGACATGTGACAATGCCAAAAATGCATAATATATTTTACGATTTCATCATGAATAGACTAATAGACAAACAACGCTTGCAAATCATTGAATTTTATTATGAAAACTTGTGCTGTGCAAGCAATGTGTTTCCTATCAAACAGAATAGCCGAATTTTATGTGAAGAGCAGCCATGGCACTCTAAAAATGCACTGTTTGATGCGGTTGGAGGGCTAGCGGCATCGTTGGACTGTAGATCTTCAAGAACGAATATAATCGCAACGTTACAGTCAATGAACAAGGTACCGTGCATTTATTACCGACTTTTTGTGCCCAGAATGTAAGAATTGGACTTGGTTGACATATGGTTTAGCAAGACGGTACTGTATGCCCAGTGTTGCCATAAAAGACAAATAAAACTTAAATGCGCCAATTAGATAACAGTTATTAAGAAAAATTATCAAAACCTTTTATGGTTTGAAAATTAAAGCAATTTAAAGCTTCATTCGATTTCAATTTCACTTGAATTCAGTTTACAGAACATACCCGGATAATTTATTTAATTCCATTTCAACAAATTAAATGTGATATACATAAGTGATATTATATAAAGACATTTTGCTCGAATTTTACACTTTTTTGTGACAAGTAAAGCAGCCGACGGGTAAAGATGATTCGAGTACGCTGAATCCCGAGGTCTAACTGTTCTTTTATGTTAGCGCTTGTTTTCGAGATAAGCCATTATTTCGTAAAAGAATAAGGTTGCACAACATATATTAGCATAACTCAAATTCGCAATAAAGTTACAGAATTGACCAAAACTGTTTCTAATCTGTTTCGGTTTATAAATATAAATTTTTTGGCACCGTGGGCTTTTATCACTACGTACATTAATACGTACGTATGAGTGATATGTGTTTAGTGAAACATGTGTATCACTCATACGTGCGAGCTTACCAGTGCTGCCACCAACAGCATTATGAATTACACACAACCGGCATCAAAATTACACATATTTATTTATTTATATATTTATTTGTATAGTTCCATACACAAGACCTTATGTCTTGTATTGCAGTATGAATTGTAATTACAAATTACAAATAACATATAAACGAAATCATGAAAATAAAAAAAAATTTATTTAAATTTACATACATATCCAATAAAAACATTTAGCAACTAATTACATAGCGAACAGTTTCATAAGTTGTACCTTGAATTGTCGTGCGTTACTTAATACCTGACAGCTATAGGGAATCGAGTTCGAGAGAGATGTTGCGAATATATAGAGATGTCATTTGGACATTAGGCTCTTGTACCCAGAGTACCGCAACCTTTTACCTCTGCAATTTTCAGCGAAAGACAATCTATTATAAAAATGTTCAACCTGGCGCGTATATATTATCTTGTGCATCAAAACTAAACTCTTAATTTGACAACATGATCAAAGGAAATTCCATACAACTGGGATGAAAACATGGATATTCTAGTACGTCTGTTCAAACCATAACCTTCTCTTACTGGTAGAGTGAGTCACAACTAGAGAAAAGCTCACATCCATATAATAAAGTGGAAATTAAATACGTCATTGCCAGGAGAATTCTAATCTTAATTGGGGTGCAGTATTGAAACGCCCACATAGTTCTTAGCATGGCGAAGGAACGTCTACATGCATAATTGATGTGATCAGACCAGTTAAGAATTCTATGTAAATATACACCAAGATTTTTAGCAGATGTCACTATTTCAATTCTCTGATTATTTATGCTCACATCAGGTATATTTCTCAATTGTGTAAGCCTTTTCTGAATTACAATACATTTAGATTTCCCTGGACTAATCGCCACCCCATTTGCAGAAGCCCAGGTATGAATCTGATGCAATGTGTTATCATCTCGCTCTTGCAACTAATATATAGCTGAACGTCATCTGCTCTGCATACATTCTAATATTGCAGTCTGTTAATACTGTTGGGAGGTCATTCGAATACATCGGAAATAATAGAGTGCCTACTATAGAACCTTGTGGAACTCCCCTTGATACAGGGAGAGCTCTAGATTTTCCATTATGTGCTTCAGTGTATTGGAATTTATTGCAAAGATATGTCGCCACTAACTTTGTAACAGAAAAAGGCAAATTGAAGAAGTGTCTTAATTTATAGCAAAGAATACTATGCTCCACGGTATCAAAAGCCTTAGAGTGATCTAACAGTAGCAAAAAGGCGGTATTATCATCATCAACTTGTCTGCGAATATCCTCAGCAACTTCAACTAGTGCCGTTATACATCCATGATTTTTTCTAAAACCGGACTGACTTTGCGTCAGCATATTAAGAAGAAAGATTTCACACAAAATTTTGTTTTCACGAATATTATATGTATACTGGAATAAAAAAGTTACCAAATTGAATAAAAACTCAACAAAACTTCTAAACTTAACTACTTAATGTAGAATTTAATTGAATTTCATTATTTTTGCAAATTCTCAACGTTAAGACAACGATTATATAAAAAGAAAAACTGGTTGTCTTTCCCAAGACGATTCAATTGTATTTAACTAAAAGGCATCATGTCCAAATAAAGATCACTGACTTTCTAAAGTATGTAACTCTTTCGGCAGAACAAAGAGTTGAAGAATGACAAAACTAGTGGAAATTAATAAGGCCGATGCTGAAAGTTTTAAATGAATCCACTGAGTTTGTGGGCAAATGTTAGGAAAATATATCGCTTATTCAAGTTAATTCTATCAAATACACAGATTTTTAATATATTCTGCAACTTGCAGTGATAGATGTTAAAATTCGTAATGCCATAACTCAAAATTTATTCGCAAAATATTACATACGTTATGCGAAACTCACTGAAATTAAATTTTTCTACAAACGAAGATCAAAAAGACTCCACTCGGATAGTTTTTTTTTTTTTTTTAAATTACGTTCCTCTAAATAAATATAGCTTTTTCGAGGTCTTAATAAAACATCAAATATGAGCCTTTACCAGCACTTATTCAATAATGCCTGTAAGTTTCATCAGAAACGCAAAAATAACAAATGTTTTGAGCTCAATGCATAATCGATCAAAACAAAGTATGAATACTTGAAAGGCAATAATCGAATTAGTCTACATATTCATTGTAATCCAGATCAGTCAGTAAACGCGTAGGAAGTGATTTTAACATTTTAGCATTCTTCCGGCTCTATGGAGTTCCGTGCCTTTGATACTGTCACCTTAAGCTGAACTATTGTGTTCAACTTTTTCTAACAAACTCTTCTAGCCAATTACTTACTTCTAAAGATCTTCAATTATATTAAGTTCTGGGCTCGACGCAAGTGTCTCTGTAAGTTTGGATCAAGTACGGATCAATCAAATCTTTGCATTACCCGATGTTCGACTGTGATCGTTGTCATCTGCTTGTTGTTCATCTGCACTTTGCTTCAGCATTGTGTGATTGCTGACATATTTCCTTTTTGATTATTGAGATAAACAAGTTTGTTCACTTTACCATCAAAAAAATGTGAATTGTTGTAATCAGCATTTGATAAAAGGTCCGCCATCTAACTTATTTTTTTCAACTAGTGCTTATTCCGTGAGTGGTAACACTTAGCTCATGTCTGATTTAACAGATAATTAGTTTTATCCTTCCGCTGAACGAATATGGTTGTGTCCAATGAGTTTTCGCTTCGCTAAGCGGGCCTGCGTTCGACTTACAGAAGATGCCGATTTTGCAAAAAAAAAAATCATCTTTTCAGATGAAGCTCATTTTGATCTTGGCGGGTTTGTAAACAAGCAAAATTGTCGTGTTTGGGGCACATAAAACCCGCACGCATACATTGAAAAGCCGATACACCCAAGACGAGTCACTGCTTGGTGATTTTGGATTTTGGTCCAGAGGCATAATTGGGCCATTTTTCTTCGAAAATGAGCTAGGAGTGGCCGTTACAGTAAATGGCGATCGTTATCGGGCCATGATAAACGAATTTTTGTTCACAAAAATTGCAGAGGAAGATATTAGCAACATTTGGTTTCAACAGGACGGCGCTAAGTGCCACACAGCCGAAGCTACACTCGATGTTTTGCGCCCTGTTTTTGAAGATCGCATTATCAGCCGCAGATCTGATGTCGTTTGGCCACCTCGGAGCTGCGATTTGACACCGTTGGACTAGTATTTGTGGGGTGCCGTCAAAGATAAGTGTTACGCCAACAAGCCAGAGACAATTGACGCTTTAAAGGCTAATATTCGTGAAGCCATTGGTGAAATACAGCTGCACACAATCGATAATGTGCTTAAAAATTGGACCGATCGTGTAGGCTACTGCATGGTCAGCCGAGGCAGCCATTTGAATGAAATTATTAACCGGAATGATTGTATTTTCAAATAAAAAAAGAAATTTGAGAAAATATTCAGTAGTTTTTTTTTATAGCATTTTCAAAAAAAATAAAAAATTATTTGGCGGACCCTTATATAGTCCCAAACTATCATCCATGTTTAACAGTAGTTTTTGTAATTTTATGATTAAATTCACTTTGTTTGCAAATCAGAACATTATTTGTATCAAATTTTAGTGACAAATATTTAGAATATATTGTTTAAAGAAAACGGTAGAGCAGAAGTAAAATTACATACAAATTACAAACAGGCTATACGCAGAATGAAAAATTACACACAAGCTGTCAACACTGGTGCTTACGTAGTATGTATATACGAGTATGTATGTTTTTTTTACCAGAAAAAAATATTTCTAAAATAACTTCGCAGAACAATGCAACTTTCTTAGATCTAAATGTGAGTATCACACTGTGTGAACTCTGATCAGTGGTCAAAAAAAGGGATAAGTACACTGTCGCATTAAAACAGTAACGTGTTAACCCTACCACATTAATATTTAGCAAATAGGGTGAAATTCTTACTTCAAAAATTGTAATTAAAATAATAAAGTTGTGCGTAGAAAACTAAAATGTTAAAACATGCAAAATCTGCACAATTTACAAAAAACTTATTTTTTAAACTAAAAACTTCAAAACTTCTCAATGCCTGAAAAAACTGCAAAACACGGATAAATCTGCCCATTTGGCAACGCTGCGTATGCCACACGGCACGCTATAACATGAACATAGAGGCGAGTTTGGTGAGCATTTAATCTTATGTTTTGGAGCAGTCCATTGGCCGCCAAGACTCTGCAATTTGACTCGATTAGACTATTTCTTATACGTAAAGACTCTCGTCTGCAGGGACAATCCAGCCACAATTCTAGCCCTTGAAGACAGCATTGCAGCTGCATTTAGTGAGATACCGGCCAAAATTCTGGAAAAAGTATGAAATTTTGAGCTCACGGGTGGACCACCTACTGTGTATGTAGTCTCTGGCGACATTTACATGAAATAATCTTTAAAAATACAATTTAAAACACAGACAATTTTTGTGGATGCAATGATGTCACATTTAATTGACCTGGATTGTTTCTACTTTTATTCGGCAATTTTGCTAGGTTCCAAGAAGCAGATTCCGTTGAGTAACCATATGTCATGTGTCTTAACAGCTATTGTCTATCTCTCGTTAGCCATCCAGAAGCTTTCAAGAGGACGAAAATTTTGTCCAAATTGCACGCTGTAATAGGTGGGTTCATCGTCCGTTACCATCAGATGAACTTCCTGCGACATCATTTGTCTATTCCTCCTAAAATGAGCTCCGATGTACCCAAATCGATCTGTAAAGTAATCGTACAATGACTCGTTATCTAGACCACAGACACCTAGCAGTTATAAACACAGTCGATGTGTTCTGTAGACCCTCTATGGATCTTCTGGCCACTTTGCTAGAGTAAAGGTTGAGTTAGACGTTACTTAATGTAAAGCCATAGACGTCGCCGTAGCCAAAACATGATTATTGGTATCACAAGCAGTTGCATAAAGTTGCAAAAACAAATTTGTCTAGCAACCAGCTGTTTATGTTTATGGTGGAAAATCAAAATTCAGGTGCGGTTTATCTGGACTCCGAGCTGTCCTGGTTCCAGAATACACCGGCGAGAGCGGCAAAGGCGAACGTTGCGCTGTACCGTGTCGTAGGACCATTATAAAGTCCTGTGGTCCCAAGCCTATGAATTCCAGGTGGACTTATGACACGGTGGTTAAGCTCATACTTATGTGTGGTGCGATTGTGTAGTGGATATCTATAGACACAAGTCCACATGTAGCGGAATCTTTGACAAACTCCTTCGAAAGTCTTCTTTGTATTGTTGAACTGGCTTTTCCGGTGAACCTGATGGCTAAGTAGATGGCGATTATGTCTTGCGATAAGGTTGAGGATGGCGAGGGCAAAACAAGGGTCATGGGCATGCAGCCATCTGTACACCCAAACCCTTCCAGGGTAGAATATTCTCAGTGGGCATCTCACCAGAGTCGATAATTGGACCTGGTTCTGCTGATGTATACAAGGACAAGCCAAAATCGTCGTAGTGGGTCGGGGGCGGTGTTTTTATTCTTGCATAGCATACGGGGTGAGAAGTCTCGGTGATAAAGAAGGCAGCTAACCGGTTGATGTACTATAGAGTATTTGATGTTGATGTCCAGATCTGTACGAACAGTCAGGCTGCGATCAGAGCGCTCTCCGGTGTTTACTCGACATCGCAACTAGTATGTGAATGCCGGTGTCTCTAAACGAGATGGGGAGACATTCGGACGTAGAGATTATTCGAGTAAGGGGTCACTCTGACACCCGAGGGAATTGTGTGAAAACGAGGAGATTGACCATCAAGTTGGGATGCCACTATCCTCTTGCAGACTTCTGGTTCTGCGTTATATGCTGGGCAGCGAGAATAAACCCACGTGCTCTGTATAAAGACAAACTTGGGCCTTATGCAATCGGGCTTGTTCAGAGTCTATCTTAAGGTTGCCGCGACATAAGTTGCGAATACTGGTGGTTATTATTACTGGGCACTGGGTAGCTGGTCCGCTGCTAGGAGACTGGGTATACCGTTCAATGATTATTGTAGGAGTTGTCAGGATGAGGAAGAGAAGAAGACCGTCGAGCATTTTCTATGTCAGTGTACGAATATTTCGGATATTAGGACTGTTTTCCTTGGAAGTCCATTTCTGCATGCCATATCGGACCTAGCTGATGTAGACGTCAGAGGGCTTTCTTCCTTTCTGCATGCGTTTGGTTGGTTCGTATCGCGTTGGGCCTTGGGCATGTAGATCTGCTAAGACGCTACCTTCTATGGGCATCACAGTGAAAACAGTATTGCTCCCAAGTGAGCTGTACCAGTATCTGGCTACCCGCTGTTACTAACTAACTACGGTTATGGTTATGGCGTTATGGTATGTCACTACAAGTCTCTTCGAAATGAAACTTAAATATGAATATACATACCCCTGCTGAATAATACTTAATACTGGATAAACTGCGTGACTATATTTATAGCTATAACTTCGGCCTAAAGGACACTGCGGTAGTCCGAGAGCCTCCTAGACACTTTTATCCCCAGCTGCTGTAGAAAAACAGCCACTATTCACATGTCTTTTTGACTTCATAGTATAGATATCAATAGCTTCCCCAGGGAGCACCAAACCATATTCCCGGATCAAAGTTTAATTCTGGTATCTTACAACTGGAAATTATATTTTATTTTCTTTATTGAGAATTCCCTTGAAAGTTTTCCTTTGTACAACAAATAAAATCCATGTCATTCATCTTCATATTTTCTTATGCTTTTTTGCGTTCTTTTCTAATGGCATTTCTTATCTAAAGTTGTTTTATCTTCATTTTTTGTTTTATAATTTTCATTCTCGTTCAGAAAAATATGATTTACATGCCCTCAGGTGTTTGCTAACGAAAAAAACATTGTGCAAATGTATGTCAAAATATTTATACATCATCTTTAATTTTTTTTTTTTTTAAGATAAATTTCACTTGGTCAGCAGCATAGGCAACATGATTTTTAATTTTTTTACATATTTTATTGGCTTATTTTTATAGTTACGAGGGCGGATTGGTATTGAAGCTACCTATTTAGGAAAAAAACATTTTTTTCTTCAAAAACCATTAATTTCTCAACATAGTCTCCTTTTAGCTCAATACACTTAGTAAGACGACTTTGCAACTTTTTTATACCATCTGAATAATACGATTTGGGGAACTTCTCAAAATACGCATTAGTTTCGGTAATCACTTCTTCGTTTGAGATGAATATTTTTCCTGCGAGCCATTTTTGAAGTTTGGAAACAGGAAAAAGTCACTAGGGGCTAAATCTGGACTATAAGGTGAATGATCAACCAATTCGAAGTGGATTTCTCGTAGTTTTAGCATCGGATCTAATGCTGTGTGAACCGGTGCGTCGTCTTGAAAAAAGAGCACTTTTTTCTTGTATAAATGTGGTCGTTTTTCCTTGATTGCATCAACCAATTGATCCAATAATACACGATAATACTCTCATGTGATTGTGGATGGATCCCTTTTCAAGATAATCGATGAGCAATATTCCATGTGCATCCCAAAATACAGTGGCCATAACCTTGCCAGCTGATTTCGTTGTCTTCGCCTTCTTCGGAGCACTTTCACCAGCTTCCACCCATTGCTTCGATTGATTTTTTGTTTCAGGTGTGTAGTGGTGGAGCCACGTTTCATCAACAGTTATTAATCTACGCCAAAAATCAGCAGGTTTATGCTTTATCATGTCCAAACACCGCTGTGAAGTGATCTGTCGAACTCGTTTTTGTTCAACACTGAGCAAACGCGGCACCCATCTTGCCGATAGCTTTTTCATATGCAAATGTTCATGCAAAATGTTGAACACACGTTCATATGATATGTTTACCATTTCAGCAATCTCACGGATTTTGACCCGGCGATCACTCATAACGATATCGAGGCCTCTTTTGGCCTTCCTGTTGATGGTATTGTTGCAGTGCTTGTTCAGCCCGGTTTAAATTTAGCAATCCAATATTTTACCATATAATCTGACGGAGCAGATTCGCCGTAATGTTTATCAAGCTTTTCTTTTCTCCCTTTCGCCGTTTTGCCTTTCAAATAATAGTGTTTAATCACTACACGACATTCACTTTTTTCTATTTTCCAAGAAACCCAAAAGTTGCTTACATCAAACGACTACAACAAATAAACTAATCGATGAATTTGGCTAAAATTTTAACAGCTGACGTTTGATAGATTGTAACTTCTAAGAAAGAAAAAATTTTTGTGTTTGTGCTGCCATCTAGCGCTAGGTAGCTTCAATGTCGATCCGTATTTTGGTAAAAACTACAGCATTTGACTACCTCTACTTACAAAATTTTAATTACCTTTCGCTTAAAAATATATTAAATCTTTTGTTAAGAATTTGGTTTAAAATTGTTAACTTCAGTTTCTGTGGTTTCTTTGCATAAATTTATAAAAATCTACATATACTATTGTAATATAATTTTATTTATTTCTTTATAAAATTTTAAATATTCTTCAATTATGCCACGTATTTCGAAGTAATTACTTTTATTATTAGCGTTCCACGAGGTACAAGTGTTAACAAGTCTTACACATATTTACTGTAGTCGTATGCGTTTTATTATGCGTCTTTAATTAAATATGAACCGGCATGCAAGTGCAAAACATTTAAAACACACTCATACGCACACGACACACATCTAAAAACAATAATGGTACATAAAGGGTCCGCAATATAAAGTTTTTTCTTCAACTAGTGCTTATTTCGTGAATGGTAACACTTAGCTCATGTCTGATTTTACAGATAATTAGTTTTATCCTTTCGCTGAACGAATGTGGTTGTGTATACGCTTGAACAACGCTGGGAATCTGGGCCTGCGATCGACTTACAGAAGATGCCGATTTTGCAAAAAAAAAAAATCATCTTTTCAGATGAAGCTCATTTTGATCTTGGCGGGTATGTAAACAAGCAAAATTGTCGCATTTTGGGGCACAGAAAACGCATACAATGAAAAGCCGATACACCCAAGGCGAGTCACTGTTTGGTGCGGATTTTGGTCCAGAGGCATAATTGGGCCATTTTTCTTCGAAAATGGGCCGTTACAGTCAATGGCGATCGTTATCGGGCCATGTTGAACAAATTTTTGTTCACAAAAATTGAAGAGGAGGATATTAGCAATATTTGGTTTCAACAGGACGGCGCTACGTGCCACACAGCCGAAGCTACACTCGATGTTTTGCGCCCTGTTTTTGAAGATCGCATTATCAACCGCAGTGCTGATGTCGTTTGGTCACCTTGGAGTTGCGATTTGACACCGTTAGACTATTATTTGTGGGGTGTCGTCAAAGGTAATTGTTACGCCAACAAGCCAGAGACAATTGACGCTTTAAAGGACAATATTCGTGAAGCCATTGGTGAAATACAGCTGCACACAATCGATAATGTGCTTAAAAATTGGACCGATCGTGTAGGCTACTGCATGGGCAGCCGAGGCAGCCATTTGAATGAAATTATTTTCCATTATTAACCGGAAGGACTGTACTTTCAAATAAAAAAAGAAATTTGAGAAAATATTCAGTAGTTTTTTTTTATAGCATATTCGAAAAAAAAAAAATTATTTGGCGGACCCTATATAAAGGAAAATTATTTTTTTCCTGTTGCAGTCTCACTTTCAATTACTCTCCTAATATTGAGTAATAAAAAACTAAATAAATTTTTGTTTTTGTTTTATTCTCTGTTAATCATTATTTACTGTTAAAAATACCACATGTGCTAATCTTTCACAATATATTAAAACATGGCAACAATAAAAACAACAACAAAAACAATGACAAACGCTTATATGCATACATATGATAACATGTGCTTGTTTCCTTTTCGTTTTTTTTTTTCTTTTAGTACAAAATAATGCGAAATAAATGAGTGAATGATTTTGTTTTTGCATTAAATAGCAGTATGTATGTATGCAAATAGAAAATTTTTATTTTTAATCTAATAAGGCATGTAAACGAATTTATGTATGTTTGTTGGTGATTGGCAGAGATGGTTTACCTTTTATTAGCTCTTTGTACATAGTATGTATGCATGTATGTTTGTTGGGCCCCAAAGGTTTCTGTTTCAGTGATTTTTTACACTACTTAAGCAAAAGCGTTAATTTTGGTTGACAGTTTTATTTCATTTATATGCACGTGTGTGTGTGTGTGTGTGTGTGTGCGTGTGTGTGTTTGTTTGATTTCTTTTTGTTTCTGCTTTTAATTGGCTTGACTTGATGTCGTAGTATTTAGCATTTTCTTGTTACGAATTTGTTTTCTTATTTTTGTACATTCTCTTTCATTCATTTTGTTAAGTTGTGGCACTTGCAGTTGTCATTAATGTTGCAAATATTTTCAAATGACACTTTCAACATAATGATAATGATGATGATGATAATGATAATCATTATGTTCTTCAATAAATAGATACATAGCTACTGTTTACTAAAAGAAAATAATTTTTTCAGTGGCTCTCGTTTTATTTTTCTTAGCGTTTAAAGGAAGAAGAAGAGTACTGGTGCGAACATTTGTGTGTGGTGTGTATCTAAGAGTATTGTTAATATCATTCTCTCTTGTCATTAAATAATGATGTCGTTTTAAAGAGTAAAATACAGTTCACTATGTTGTCTTATTGTTGGTTTTTAGTACTAATCGCATAGTATGTAAAAGTGTGTGTTTGTTACTACAATAATTGGCATTTCTAATTTTAATGCTAAGGTTTGTTTATCTTTTAATTGTCTGCTAATTTATGTGAAATTAAAAGAAAATACAAATTAAACATTTTAAATAAATTTCAAAAAAGTTCATCTCATTTAATTAGTAATTGTAGACACTTGAAACGACATGTGATGATGAGGCAAAAGTTAATTTATTGCCAAAATTTCAAACAAAACATTTGTCTAATATGGCATGTCGTAAGAGACAGAGCAAATAATAGTGATGATAAATATATACTCGTATGTGTGATAAATGATATACATTTAAAGATTTTCTATTTCCAAAACTTGCCAAGGGAAAGCCATTGCTTTTCTTTTTAATCGTTTAATGCAAAGCAAATTTTGCTATTTTAGCGATTAGAGGCGTATTTACCGAGATGTAAGCATTTAAAAGTTTTCGATTGGCAAAAATTTAATTTTTTTAGTAAAGTAATCCTGCCTGCGTCGCTGGACAATACAATAATAAACGTTTACGCATTTGCATTACAAATTAAATCTTCTACATAGAAAGAATTGAAATTTTTCTGAAAAAGACGTGCAAAAACATATATTTTGAAGTGGAAAAATATTGACTTTCCTTGAGCTTTATTAAGACTTATTGCAATAGTCAAACGAACGGGAAACTGTAATCGTTCGTTTGGCAGCTTTTCCGGTTAATTAATTAATTTTTTTTAATTTTTTTCCGTTAAATTCAAATTTTTAAAATTTAGACTGGAAATACAAAATATATTTTTCCGTTAAATTCAAAATTCTCAAATTTTTACCGAAACATAGACCGGAAGAAGTGCAAAATAGTTTTCTTTTTAAATTCAAAAATATTTTATTTTGACTGCATATGGAAATAAAAATGTCCGTTTTTGAATAAAACAAATGACCAGAAGTTAAAATATAAATTTTACATTAAATTCAATTTTGGCTGAAAATGCAAATAAAGACCGGAAAAGAAAATTATATTTTCCGTTAAATTTAAAATCTTTAAATTTTAACCGGAAATGCAAAAAATAATTATTTCCGTTAAATTCAAAATTATACATTTTGACCGGAAGTATAAACCGAAAATTTAAGTAATGAAGTTATATTTTCCGTTAAATTTAAAATTTTTAGTTTTGACCCGAAATGCAAAAAATAATTTTTTCCGTTAAGTTCAAAATTTTAAATTTTGACCGGAAGTATAAACCCAAAATTTAAATAATGAATTTATATATTCCGCTAAATTTAAAATCTTGACCCGAAATGCAAAAAATAATTATTTCCGTTAAATTAAAAAATTTAAATTTTGACTGGGGGTGTAAAACGGAAATGAAAATAAAGACAGGAAATTCAAAATATATTTTCCGTTGAATTAAAAATTTTCAAATTATAACCGGAAGTATATACCGGAAATATGAATAATGACGGGAAACGTAAATTACATATTCTGTTAAATTTAAAATTTTCAAGTTTTGACCGGAAATGCAAAAAAAAAATTCCGTTAAATTTAAAATTTTAAATTTTGACCGGAAGTATAGACCGAAAATTTAAATAATGAATTTATATTTTCCGTTAAATTTAAAATCTTTAAATTTTGACGAAAATGCAAAAATTAATTATTTCCGTTAAATTCAAAAATTTAAATTTTGACTGGGGACGTAAAACGGAAATGAAAATAAAAACCGGAAATTGAAAATATATTTTCCGTTGAATTTAAAATTTTGAAATTATAACCAGAAGTATATACCGGAAATATGAATAATGACGGGAAACGTAAATTACATATTCTGTTAAATTTAAAATTTTCAAGTTTTGACCGGAAATGCAAAAATAATTTTTTTCCGTTAAATTCAAAATTTTAAATTTTGACCGGAAGTATAAACCGAAAATTCAAATAATGACCGGAAATGCAAGTTATATTTTTCGTTCAATTTAAAATTTTCGAATTATGGCAAAAAATGCGAAAATTATTTCTTCCGCTATTAAAAAAAAATTTTAAATTTTGACCGGAAGTGTAAACCGGAAATTTAAATAATGAACGCAACATTATTTTTCCGTTGAATTTACGTTTTCGAATTTTGACCGGAAATGCAAAATAAATTTTTTCCGTTAAATTCAAAGTTGAAATACGATCTGGAATTTAAATATTGTTTTTCCTGTGAAATAAAAATTTTAAAATTTAATCAATAAAATATATAATTACCGTTGTGCGGCCGATGAACTTGTAGATACTGGTATTCATTTTACCTCCATCAATTTAACTATAAGTCAAAGATATCTATTGGACGCTGACCTGAGATAAGGGAGAATATTGCTTTACTGGTAGACTCACTAGGCCTAAATTGGATAGTAAACGCATGAGGTAGAATATTGCTTTACTGATAGACTCACTAGGCCTAAATTGGATAGTAAACGCACCAATCAGCTGTTGACCAATACAAGCCATACGTGATTCTGTACTTGCTATTACATTATAAGTCTTTGAAATAGAGTTTGTTTTGAATAGAGAATTTTCTGTGAGGTTGAATACGTAAAGTTGCGTTTCGAGCATTGCCCCCTGACCAACTTAGTTTTCTTACTTGTTTTACATACGATTTGTTTTATTATTGTCTGCTGGCTTGGTTTTTATATTAACAAAACTCGCAAAGAGGAGAAACTTGATGAGACTGGAATTGTTTGTTAGAAAAGGGTTGGCTTTCAATGTATGGTTAAGTTTTTAGAACTGCTTTATCTACATATATTTTTTTTACTGTCAACAAAAATATTTAAGGTTTCTTGTAGAAAACAACAACAGTAAAACCGAAGAAAAGACGAACCCTTTAATAGGCATATTGTGTATGTTCTCTTTTTTATTTTCTATGTTCCCGTTTTACTGTTTCGTTGTAGTTGTGCTGGTAAATTGTTCAAGCATTTATTTTAGAAAAGAAATGGTTTTCTTTGAAAGCAATAATACTAGTTCTTGTTGTTGTTTAGATACAACAATAATAACAAACACAATTCTATTGATTTAGGCATTGTGCCAAATTGCAATAACATATACTATTTTTTTTTTTTAACGAAGAAAAAGAAGCAAACTGTGTGTCAGTGAGAGAGAGGGAAGGGAAAAAGGCATTGATAACAAGAGAATATGAAATAAAATTAAAAAAAAAATAATATGTTAAGGTATTTGTATATGGTCGTGTTTCAATGTTTATTGATGTGTGTTTGTTAAAACAACAATAATTTGCATTCGTATGGAACAACAGAAAAGAACAACAATAAACAAAAACAAAAAATCGAAACATAACAATGGCGTTAAAAACAACAATACTTAGAAAATAATAATCTATAGAGAGGGAGAGAGAGAGCGAACAAGTTAAACGCCGCACTGCGAAATTGAAAACTTTTTAGACAGTTAGGCGGACAGACAGATATATGTACAGATAAATAGACAAATACCGCCCCTAAACAAGATAAAATATTTTTTTTATTTTTTTTATTTTATTGTAACACCGCACATTTATATTAAAATAAAATATTAAAACAACTACAATAACAATAAAATATTTAATCATGATGGAAAATCTGTAATAACAACAAAATGTCCTTTACTCATTTACTATATATAGTAAAGAGAGAAAGTGAGTTAATATTTCTAATATAATAAAAAAAAGAGAAATTAATTTCCTTTTTCTGGGAGGAAATTAAAAATTTAATTAAAATTTGATATTTATCATACTCGTGTGCAGAGAGATTTTTAAAAGCGTGAGTGAGAGAGAGAGTTAGAGATGGAGTTTTTGATGAAATATATGGCAATCCTAACACATACTTAGTATACAACATGAATGCTGTTACTTATTTGTCATTTGAATACAACAATTTTTTCACTCGAAATCTAGTCATCTGACTTTAAGCATTAAATAATAAATTATAATATAATTTTTTATTTTTTTTTTTAAACAGGGCGCAATACATCGAGTGTAGCTTCGGCTGTGTGGCACGTAGCGCCGTCCTGTTGAAACCAAATGTTGCTAATATCCTCCTCTTCAATTTTTGTGAACAAAAATTCGTTCAACATGGCCAGATAACGATCGCCATTGACTGTAACGGCCACTCCTTGCTCATTTTCGAAGAAAAATGGCTCAATTATGCTTCTGGACCAAAATCCGCACCATACAGTGACTCGTCTTGAGTGTATCGGCTTTTCAAAGTATGCGTGCGGGTTTTCTGTGCCCCAAATGCGACAATTTTGCTTGTTTACATACCCGCCAAGATCAAAATGAATTTCACCTGAAAAGATGATTTTTTTTTTGCAAAATCGGCATCTTCTGTAAGTCGATTGCAGGCCCACTTAGCGAAGCGAAAGAAGCGTATACACAACCATATTCGTTCAGCGGAAGGATAAAACTAATTATCTGTCAAATCAGACATGAGTTAAGTGTTACCATACCATTCACGAAATAAGCACTAGTTGAAAAAAAAACTTTAGATGGCGGACCCTATATTAAAAATTTTAATATTTCATAAATATCATTTATACAAAAGAAAACATATAGTTTTCATCAGTTTTTAACAAAGGATTTTTTTGTTTAGAGCAAAACAAATTAGCGTGTTGTCAACTTACTTTTGTTGTTGTTGTTGTTTTTTAACGATTGAATTGCGATGACAGGCGATGCCTAATTTACAAATCCCACCCAATCTAATCAATATTTTGCACAATTTTGTTAAAATATTTTTGTTTCTTTCATTTTTCTGTATTATTCTTTACAACATTTTTTTATTAGAAATCGTCTGTCATTGCTCTATCGAGCTGATAATCTACTGTCCGCCACCTAAAGGTCAATTTGGCAACCTAAATACTTTGCAACAAAGTCGTCTTCTATTGAGTAGTGAATTGATTAAGAAATATTTTTTCTTGAATTAAAATTCATTCATTAAGATTTTTTTTTAAAGAACAGTTTTCTCTTTGATGATTTTATTAAAAAATTTATTTGTTTAAAACGATTATTTTCTGTATAAGACTCTTGATATTAAACAGTGAAATGTTTTTTTTTTTTTTAAATAAAATACCAAAAAAAAAAAAAAAAATAATTTCATCTTAATTTGCATGAATCATTTGAGAAATTCGTCTATTTTTTGTGTTTATTTTTAACATATTTTCGCAATAAAAACAAGAAAATTAGAAAAATAATCCCAATTTTATTGTAAATTGTAAATAATGCGTCAGTAATCAATGTCACTTTAAGTAAGTGAATGAAAACCAACAGATAAAGTGAATTTGTAAAGAAAAAAAGAGTATAAGGTGACCAGAAATAGAATATATTATACAACGAAGTTAATTGTGGAGCGTAGCTAAAAAGCTTTTCATTCCATATTTAGCTACAAAGGGTCTTTTAATGAGTGCACAAATAGTGCATGGGATATTATTGAGTTTTTATTTCTTTGGAAGGCCTATGATCCAATTTTTTTCTCTCCGTCTCTTCTTTAGGGAGCACATTGGCTTGCCACAAAGCATCCATTGCTTTGTTTCAGTTTCATTAATCAAATTGATTTTTAACGCTAAGTAGCTGATTCATCCTCTGTAGCTTCCTCCTTATGATTTTGCGTAGTGGTGAAGATCCTTGCTAATTGGTGGTGATCTTGACTTAGCATTGTAATTTTTTTTCCCAGTAGGTGGCGTTTTGTTTGTCATCATCTCTAGAGGTGAGTTGGAAGATCACGGGCGCTTCTTTATTTTTTTAGATGGAGTTGTATGGAGGGAAGTTGAAGGCTTCAACTTGAAGCCTCTTTATCAATAAGAGGTAAGCTGGAGAGAAGTTGAAACCTCTTTATCAAACCACAACACCACGCCACTTTCTAGCCATTATGTATATAACAAATGGCATTCGCGAAAATGTTAAATTTTCCTTGAGTTTGAGGCCGAATTTGTCCGATGACACGGCTTATATTGGCTTTGAGGGCCACTTTGGTCTGTGGCTTATTTGCAAAAACCTGCGCCTTATGAAAATTCTACAAGAAAATATCTGACTTGGCCAAATCACAAGATCTCGTTGGCCATCCTAACCTGCTCGTGCAGAACTATCAAATGTAGCATAATCTGTGTGGTACCTAGCGGTGTCCTGTTGCAACCTTATGTCGTTGGTGTCCATATCATATAATACTGGCCAAAGGAAGTTCGAAACCGTCTACATATATCGCTTGCCATTGACATTCCATCGAGGAAATGTTTAATTTTCCATGACTCAGGCCCATAAATCAGGCTGAATTTGGCCGATGTTGGCTTTGGCTTATTTCCAAAAACCTGGGACTTAGGGAAGCCCTACACGAAAAGGCCTTGCATGATCAAATCCCAAGATTTCGTTGCCTAGCAACACATTATCCCCACGTGAGGTGATCATATCCTAATTTTCTCTTGCAAAACTTCCAATGTGGCGCCATCCTGTAATTCAAGCTAGAAGAAGTTGGTTATCTTTGACTTATACCGCTGTTGACAGTGATGGCCTAGCCAAAGTCGTTCAAGGACGTTATTGACGTATCCATTCATTCTCCGCTGGCCTATTGGCAAGCACGTTATGACCCTGTCTGTTTTAGAGCACTTTTAAGCAAAAATAGTCTTAAAAAAATCTTAAATTCGTTTATGACTTGAAGCAGTTAAAACTGCAAATTGGTAGAAAATAATAATAATCCTTTACATATCACATCCATTTCCTTTTCATTTTAGAAACTGTTTTCTGGGGGAAAAGCAAGTTTTTTTTATTTCCATTCAGATTTTTATTTTTATGTTTTTCTTTTAAAAACAACAAAAATTTAATTTTTTTTTTTTATTTATTTTAACATTTTAATTTTAATTGAAACTGCAATTTTAGTTGAAAGAGAAAAATAAATAAAAAAATAAATGAAATTTCTCTCCCAATAATTGCAAGCGAATGACATTGAGGCAGCTATTATTCTTCTTATACTACTTCTCTGTGCAATCTAGCCAGCAACAGTCGGTTGCCATAAACCATTTTAAGAGTTCTTATAAATGGAAATTATTGACTCCGCTTTACTCAAATAACTGTATTTCTCTTAAAAGATAATATTTTTCCTTTCTTCGTTTTGTTTTATTAAAAAAAGAGGCAAATTTCTGTTGCTTTTTACAATTTAATCTTTTTGAACCGGCCTGCAGGCTTTTTGACTTTTCTGTTGCGGGTTGCGGGGATGGGAGTCTTGATTTATTCCAATTGAATTGTTTAAAATTGAATAATTTTGTTTTTGTACATTTCTTTTGTTATAATTGTTTTTGTAGTTATTGTGTATGTTTGTATTTTTTTTAATGTGCAGATAATATTCTCATTAAATTTGCTTTATCGTGCATAAATAAATGCTTATTTGCTGCGTAACAATTTTCCCTACGCTTATGCACTTCCATTCATTTTTTTTATTGATTTTCTTTCCTTTTATTGAAATGCTTTAAGTGAATATTCCTTCAAAATCCTTAAAATAATAAAGGAAAACATCTCTTTGTAGAGAGTGGTGAACTCTCTTGTTCTTAAACGAAATGCATTAAAATTGTTGCTGTTTTACTCTGTTATAATAAGTGCCATAACTACCAGCACTTATGCGGTTGTTTCTTATCGCTTTTACAAAAAAGAGAGTCAAAAACAGAGATGCCCTATTGAGCTTTCATTGTTATTTATGGTCTTTCGCTAATTGAATATGTGTGCGAGAGAATTTTTTTTTTTTTTTTTTTTTTTTGGAATATACGTGTAAGTGAAGTGTGAAAAACAATGGCTATAGATCTTAGTATAGTAACAATTACAGAAATGATAATAAAAAAAACATGTTCGCCTGGTAAAGTCTTTCAAAACTTGTATACATATGTTTGTGGGTAAGAGAGTGTGTGTATGTGTTATAGTTTATCTTTTTTTACTTTTTATTGCCATTTAAATTCTTAACAGACACCTTGTTTTTGTTTTATTTTTCCATTATATTTCTTATTACACCTTTTTATTGCTGCTTGTGATGTTGTTGTTGGTCGAATAGTGCATGCTATGGCGTGTTTTGTTTTGATTTTTTTTGTTCGTTTTATATATTTTGTTTGCATGAAAGAAAGGTCTTTTTTTTGGAAGTGCATTAACTTGGTTGTTTTTATACCCTACAACACACTATTATTCAAAGCGCAGGCCGCATTTTTGAAAATAATTTAATAAAACGCTGCAACTCGCTTAGTTATGGCTTTAAGATGAACTTTTTTTTAGTTAAATATGTTTTGTACTTTTTTAATCAATATGTTTTCCATAAGGCACTTTAACAGCTTGATAGCGGTTATTCTGTTGGGGCAACGTATCACTCCTTTCGTGCATTTTCCGGCCTAAATCAGCCTGGCGAAATGATTATTCGCAACGGGTTGGATAAATTTCAGTTTCCAGACTCAGTCATCAATTAAATAGCAGTCGTATGACACGATAAACTCATACGAGTGTGTAGGAGAATTCGATGCAGTTAATTTCTCGTTGCTCATACGAACTCGGTCTCTGTAGAACTTTGAATTCTTTTTTCTTAACTATTGAACAAATTCCTATTTACTTTTGTTCGATCAACTAGGATTCAAACTCAGATTAAAAAAATTATTTCAATTCAAATTAAATTTAAAAAATTAAATTAATATTAAAAAAATGTTGAAAAATTAAAAATAATTTTTTTTAATTAAAAATTTTAAATTTTATTAATTGATTTCATTTTTAATTTGTAAACATTTCGTTTTAAACAGGTGCTTTTAAAGTCGTTTAAAACTTTATTTTATTTTTGATTTTTTTATAATTCTTAAAAAAAAAAACGATTCGAATAAACACGAAAACTTCATAATTTGTTTTTTTTTTTTTTTATTTATTACCAGAAATTATGAAAACAAGAGCAACTTGCCGTTTGGTTTCTTTTAGAAATCAAATCAGCAAAAATGAATCTCCTGCGACACGCAAAATGACAGCAAAATGCATGAACAGGTGCAAAGAAATAAAGAATTTTTTATTTTTTAATTTTATAGTTTTGTTTTTACTTGATTAACAAGATAAATAATTGTTGATTTATATGCTATAAGAGTGTTCGTTTAAGAGCGTCTCCACATTAATTTGCATTACAACAAAGAGCAATGAATGAATTAAATAAATAATATTTTTATGCTGTTAGCAGGAAAAAGAGAAAGTGCTTCTTGAAGACACAATAGGGGGTGTCCAACTCCTGTATTGGAATATTAGAGCTGTGATCAGCAAACAAATACTATTACGATTTACAAATGTGTTCGTAATTGCGTATCACACTACACCAGCGTTGCCAAATGTGCAGTTTTTTTCAGTACTGAGCAGTTTTGAAGTTTTTGTTTGAAAAATAAGTTTTTCTGAAAATTATGCAGATTTTGCAGAGTTTGACATTTTAGTTTTCTACTTTCAATTTTGTTATTTTAATTACAATTTCTGAAGCTAAAATTGTACCCCATTTGCTTAATCTACCTTTCTTTTTGCGTACCTTTCTTAATGCGACAATGTAATTCTTTTGACCATTAAACACAAAGAAAGAAAGAATTCACACAGTGTGTGATATTCACATTTACGGCGAATAAAGTTGCGTTTTTTGTGCAGTTGTTTTAGAAAATAAAAAGAACAGTGGGGTCACATTATATACTACGTAAGTACGTACGTATGAGTGATGTAGCTGCTTCACTAATAAACTATAAAATATTGAATACTAATAACGGTTTTAGACTACTAAAGGTTATTTTAGTTTATTCAATAAATTAAACCGATTTTGAGTTACGCTAATATATGCTGTGCAACCTCCTCCATTTCAAAATAATGGTATATATCGAACCCAAGAGCTAACTTAAAAAAGCGGTTAGCAGCACTGAATTCAGCATAATCGACTCTGGTTTACCCGCCGTGTGCCACGTTTGTCGAAAAAAGCGGCAAATTCTGGCACACTGTCTTATATCATTTAAGTATATCACTTTATTTTGTTCTTGTTATTCTTAAAAAAAGCACTGAAAATATAAATTATCCGGAATATTCTGTAACCCGAAATCGAATTTGAAATCGAAAAACTCTTCAGCTTGATATAATTTTCAAATCAGACAAGACTTTGACATTTTTTCTTATTCTCTTAATTACTTTTTAAATAACTTTTTCAATTATCATTTATTTGTCTTATAAAATTTACTCGATTTCAATTTCATTTGATTTCGGTATACAGAACATACTCCCCGTATATGTAAATTTTATACTTTTTTAAGTATGTACAGTTTTTCACTTGAATATCAGTTGTTTTCTTCTAAATTTTTAGTTTTTCTAAAAAAAAATATGGCAACACTGCATACACTTTCAGATGTTTTTATCTTATACTCTCACACGGAGCGATAACTTCCCTAGAATGAAGATTTCTTATCGTATGTGTATTTAACAATTTTTTCACTGTGTGTGAGACAAAACACTAGAGAATGCTTAGTAGTTGTATACTCTCAGTCAAAGCGTGTGAGTACGTAGGTGTAAGAGAAAGAGAGTTACGAAGTTCGATGCTTCGTTTTACCAGTCACAGCATTAAAGCATTGTCGTAATGTAACATACGTTAAACTGTTCTATCGGGTGGGCCATTTAAAAGTTTAAATTTAAAAATGCAATAAAACAAAAACGGTGTAGTACAATTGTTCCGGTTAGAAATGAAATATTATTTCATTCAAAAGGCTGCAGCGGCTGGCCTCACCGTACCCCATTCGATCGGACCAATTTTCCAGAACTTTTTCGAGTGTATGGCGTCGTATCTTGGCAATGGTATCCAATGCTCAATTGCCTCTGGTTTGTCAGCATAACACTTGCGATAGATGTCTCAATTGACCGTAATGGTTGCGCCGTCCTCATTTTCAAAGAAATGTGGGACAGTGATGCCTCCGCTTCACAAGCCGCACCAAACAGTCACTCGTAATGGGTGCACTGGCTTCTGCAAGCCCACGTTTGGGTTTTCTGAGCCCCAAACGCGGCAATTTTGCTTATTAACGTACAAAGATGAGAATGAGCTTCATCCCAAAGGATGAGTTTCTCGTTGTCCATCTAGCGAAGCGAATACGAAGCGGATGGTCATGCGGCTTCAACTCTTAAACCAATTGAACTTTGTAAGGCGTCATACCGAGATCTCTTCGCAAAATTCGGCGTAAACGGGTGAGTGAAATATTCAATTCTTGAGAACGATGACGAGTTGATGTTGATGGATTCTTACGCACACTCTCAACCACAGCTTTCATATTTTCGGGAGTACACACTGTACGTGTATACTTACGTCTTGGCATATCAACAATGAAACCAGTTTCACGAACTTTAGCAATAAACTTGCGTATACCGCGCACTGTTGATCCTTCTCTGCAACCATATTTTGTATGGCCAATCCAGCGCCACTTACGTCTACGTATCTCCAACTGGATAGGTATGTGGTGGGTGGTATTCCTAAGATTGATGTTAATTATCTGTTTTTTTAGAGACTTGTTTACAAATACTTATATGCTGCTGATCTGTTTGGGTGCAGCATTCCAAAATTCACTGTTGTACAGCAATAAAGATTTCACGTTGGAATTAAACATTCAGAGTTTTGAGTTGGTAGATAGCTGGGTGGATCGCCACAAAGGATTTAGCATAGAAAAGCCCGTCTCGCCTTGTCCCATTTAGTTTTACATCTTGAAATGAGCCGCCCGTTGTTGTAATAGTGAAACCCAAATAGCAAAAAGAAGTTACACCTTCTACAGGTTGGTACAATGAGATAAATTTTTAGTCCCACTCTTGCGGACATTTCCTCTATCGTACAGAGTTTGTCCTGCATGTCAGAGTATCTGTGAGTAAGAAGGCAAATATCGTTTGTGTTATCGAGATGTTCTAAATATCCCTGCAGTCTTCAACTTATACCCCTATTGATACGAGTTGCATCTGCCATAAAAACGTCAATAATGATATTAAATAATAGAGGTGATAATACAAAATCCTGTCTCACACCATTTCTGACTGCAAGTATGCCGCCAACTATATATTCGTGCAGTACTCGGGAGTTGGCCTCATGGTAAGGAATCTTTATGAGCTCTATTATTTTCTCCGGGACACCTTTGTACAGTAACGACGCCCATATTGCTGCATGTCAGAGAATATAGAAAGCTTACTCGAAATCAATGCTCGATGATTATTCTCAGTCTATTTGCGTAGTCAACACAGGATCTTCCAGTATGAAATGATGCTTGTTCTTGTCGCAACTCACCACACAACGCTGTAGATAATCTGCACTTTATAATGCTTGCAATTATCTTATAGAGCATGCTGAGCAACGTTCTGACATTTGGTGAGATCCATTTCTTAGGCACTTTAAGAGTGACTCCTACTTTTTAAAATGCTGGTTTGTAGGTAACCAGTTTACCAGAATTTTTTGCTAACTTGTAAGAGACAAGATGGTTCTAAAAGCGTTCTGATATTCCATGTTCCGAACCTTAACCTTTGTTTTATTCTATAGGTCAGCATCGGTTGATCGGTTGAATTGTAATTTCCTGTTGTAGTTTCGGTAATCGAAACAGTTTAGGATAAATAGCTGATTAGGCTAGAGCATCCGATCCTGGTGTTGGTGCTACCAGCAGACTTCTAGGTCGGCGCAGTGCTTTAAAATTTCCTCCGAGCGGATGTTAAGGTTATACCACCTCAGGTCGGTCGCAAGAGCCTCGTTAGCCAAAATAGGGGACACCAAGCTGTTGGAGGAATGTGGGTGAGCTTGGCAATTGAGAACGAGTTGCTATGCGTACGCTTCTCTTTTCCTCAACCCCCGAAATTAATACATATTTTCAATGACAAATTTCGTAGTCTGAATAACCTTCATCCCTGGAAGTGATGAATGGAGAAGGGAATGAATTTCTACGAGTTCCGGTGCTAGTCTTCACAGACGGAACCAGAATGGCTACAGCTGGTATTTTCTCCGAGTCTAACATTTAACAGGCCGAAAATTGTAATTATACAGCGTAAAAAATGCTAAAGGTAGGGTGGGATCAGTAATGTCGCTGAATCAGGCCGCGCTAGATGTCGCCCGGTAGCAACTCAACGTTAGTTGTCTATTATAAGGAGGAGAAAAAGCTTCTCGGTAATACATGTCTCATTTTCGTAATCTGGGTTCCTAGACACACGGAAATCGTTAGGAATGAACAGGCTGATGAACTTGCCAGAAGGGCTTCGATGGATATGGGATCCATCACCTACTACTCTAACATCTGCTGTCCTATGTCGTCAAGAGGGAAATTTGCGGTTTCTTTCGTGGCACAGAACGGCGCAGAGGAGGTAAAGAGCCATCTCCTCTTGTACAATCTCGAGTATGCTATGGCTAAGGATTCCTTGCCACTCTATTTCCAAACTCATTGCGGTAACCATAAGTCATTGGGCGCACGGAACGCAAGCAAAGTAAATTGGTTTGCTCTTTAACCTTTACTTCTTAAGCTGGATAAACACTTTTAAGAGGGGGACAACTTATTTTCTCTGTGAATGACCTGATATGACAGGCAAACGATGGAGGTATCTTGGACTACCTTCATCCTTCATTGGTTTGGCGCAGTACGTAAACCTGGAATCCTTCTTCTCCATTTTATAAACAGCTCAGGGTGGCTGTAATTGCACTTCTTCTTTCCGTTAGGGTGGTTCACTTTGTTGCTAATTATTGTTGATCACGTCTTCGGTTAACTAGCCAACTAACCTACTTACCTACCTACTTCAAAAAATATGAATTTATTACTTTAAATAGCTGCTCAGATAAGAGATGAAACTGCAGCAAAAGAAAATATAGAATCTCAGCTTAATGTTCAATTAAACGTGACTACGTAATGCCATAGTTACAACGTAAATTACCAACCTTATGAACAACACTGTATTCGACTGATGGTGACGTACCATAATACCGTAACCAAGTTATAGAGTTATGTTGACTCTTTATCGTCTAATTGAACCCTTGTCCACGTAGTATTTCCTCTTATATTCTACTTTAAGAGAAAAGAATCCTATAACTCAGCATGAATTTTGCTTTTTTTGAAATGACAACATCGTTCTATTATTTACTTGCTTAAAATAAATAAAAATAATGGAAATTTATGGTGGAGAAATAACAGTAAAAACTAATAGAGTCAGACTTTTATTTAAGAAAAATTACGTGAGTTGGAGAGAAGAGTGTTTAAGTAAATAAAGTAAACATGTAGAAGTGTAAGAGCAGATATGCATTTGTTTTATTGTTACTCTGTTACTCTGTGTGTGTGTGCGACGAGTTTATTATTGTTGAAAACTTAGAACTGATTTTGTTGTCTGCTTTTGATCTACTTTTATTTATTATTGCATTTTCTTTTGTTAAAGAGACTATTCTCTCTTCACTCTTAATTTGTCTTTCTGTATTTATAGTTTTTTGTTTTTGTATTCCATACAAACTTATACTTATATCTTACTTAAGTAAAATGTATTGAATATTTTAAAAATATTAAAGCATAAATTAAGGGGGCGTATAATGAATACGCTATGCAGTATGTTATAAAAGGGTAGTAAATAATAACGAACGTAAAATTTATATACATATGTATTATAGTATTTTTTTACTGAAATTTTGCCCATTCATTTATTAATAGTAAAAAAATTAAGTAAAAATAGTTAAATTTTTTTTAAGTTGAAAGTTTTTAATATAAAATTGAGAGAAGTTAAATACACTTTCCATTGATATAAAATGCCCATAATTTTAACTTTATTTCGATAATTTTTTATAATACTAAGAAAGATTTTGTTTATTTTTTTAATTATTTTAAACACTTTCTTAAATACTTTTCCTTTCTTTATGTCTTAACTGTTCACCTGAATAAAATTACCATAAATTATTTGTTAATTTAGCAAAACGAATGAATTGCAAAAAGTCATTAATTAAAATTTTCGAAAAAAAAAATTAAATTATACCCCCCTTTACCTACACCCTCAGTGTGGTATGGCGTGTCACTTAAAATTACGTTGGAATAATAATTAAATGGTGTGTGAACTAATTAAAGTCATGATTCAATGAATTAATTGTTAATGTTGTTGCAGTTGCCACCAACTGATTATTTTGCATTATTTTATGTGGCAAATACGTATTTTTTCTATATTTAAATAATGCGCGAGATAATTGAAAAAAATGCGTAATTTATGTGAAAAGTGTTAGAAAAATTAAAAACACGATAAAAATATATTTTTTATTTTTTTATGTAAAAGAAGAAAAATGTTTTTCATTTAAAAAAATGTGTGTTTTAGTTTTTCATAAAAAACCCAGATGAAACCCGGCATGCTTTACTACCCCTAAATTATTTATTTTCTTAACTATTATCTTAGTTATTATTTTCGACCTGAATGTACGTAAAATTCATAATTTTTTAAATATTATGTAACAAATTTTTGCAGACGTTAAAATTTTTCTTGGTCGAAAAAATTTTAGGAAATGAATCGCATGGAATAGTTCTTTAGATAAATCATATTTAATATTTGCTTGATCTGATCACTAAATCAGTTTCATAGGAAAGTGACTGGGACAAAACTTTAGGGCTCTCGCTGTAACAGGTCTGAAGATATTCTACAATTAAAGTTTGCTTTCTATGGGCTTAATTTTCCTCCTAATCCTATCCCGCCCAGTTTTTTTCTATTGTTTTTTTTTTAGGAAGGACTTGGGTTAAAATTTTTGTCGCTATCAGTGTAATATTTAGTATTCGAACATTTATATTTGCTTTATATAAAGGGCACCTCCCCCCTGCCCCACATTTATTCCAGTAAATTAGTTTCATAGAAAAGTGATTGGTACAAAATTTGAAGACTGTCGCCAAAATAGTTTTTATATGGGGTCCGCCAAATATTTTTTTTTTTTTTTGGAAAATGCTATAAAAAAACTACTGAATATTTTCTTAAATTTGTTTTTTATTTGAAAGTACAATCCTTCCGGTTAATAATAGAAAATAATTTCATTCAAATGGCTGTCTCGGCTGGCCATGCAGTAGCCTACACGATCGGTCCAATTTTTAAGCACATTACCGATTGTGTGCAGCTGTATTTCACCAATGGCTTCACGAATATTGTCCTTTAAAGCGTCAATTGTCTCTGGCTTGTTGGCGTAACACTTATCTTTGACGGCACTCCACAAATAATAGTCCAACGGTGTCAAATCGCAGCTCCGAGGTGGCCAAACGACATCAGCTCTGCGGCTAATAATGCGCCCTTCAAAAACAGGGCCCAAAACATCGTGTGTAGCTTCGGCTGTGTGGCACGTAGCGCCGTCCTGTTGAAACCAAATGTTGCTAATATCCTCCTCTTCAATTTTCGTGAACAAAAATTCGTTCAACATGGCCCGATAACGATCGCCATTGACTGTAACGGCCACTCCTAGATCATTTTCGAAGAAAAATGGCCCAATTATGCCTCTGGACCAAAATCTGCACCAAACAGTGACTCGTCTTGGGTGTATCGGCTTTTCAATGTATGCGTGCGGGTTTTCTGTACATACCCGCCAAGACCAAAATGAGCTTCATCTGAAAAGATGATTTTTGATTCTGCAACATTACCATGATTTTCAAAGTAATGTCGCAATATTTCCCAGTGTTGTTCGAGCGTATACACAACCATATTCGTTCAGCGGAAGGATACAACTAATTATCTGTCAAATCAGACATGAGCTAAGTGTTACTATTCACGAAAAAACTTTAGATGTCGGACCCAATATATACGATAATTAAAATGTGCTTTGTATGATGTCACCTCTCGCCTTATTTAATCTGTCCCACATTTTTCCAATAAATCAGTCTCATCCGAAAGTAATTGAGGCAAAGTTTTATGACTCTGGCTGATATAAATCTTTAGATATGGGATTATTAATATTTAGCTTGTATGGGAGATAACTCTTCCTCTGACCCTATTGAAAAAAATATAGCCTATGTCTCCTTCCAGGCATACAGGATAATGCAGTGAAAATTTCAAGAAAATCGGTTCAGCCGTTTGGCCGTCTATAGACTTCAAACACACACACACACATATATATATATATATATATATATATATATATATATATATATATATATATATATATACATACATACAAACAAACAAATACACATTGAATTTTACATATAAAGATTAAGAATTGTTTTCAAATAAAATTAAAAAAAAATAATTTGTTGTAAGAGTTTATGATATTTTTCTAAAAAAGTTTTTTTTTTTTACACAACAAAAATTAAAACCTTAAACACATAACTGACAGCAAGCAGCAGGCAGAAAAATGTCAAAATTAAAATACATACGTTTATATGAAAACAATTATTTTAAAGGCAGCACTGCAAAAGCCTAGACAATAACCTTTGCTGCTGCTGCTAAACATAAATAATTTATATATTTTTGGCCAGCAAAACAAAAATTAGCGATACCAAACCAATATAAAATTTTAACAAAAAAAAAAAGTGCAAATAGTTTCTCTTTTTATTTATTAGAAAACAACAGTATAAAATTATAATATTGTATCAAATTATAATACTGTTACTAACTAAAAAGTTTAAAAAACACATAATTTCATTAGTTTTTATATTTGAGTAATTAAACACATAACCGACAGCAAGCAGTAGGCAGAAAAATGTCAAAATTAAAATACATACGTTTATATGAAAACAATTATTTTAAAGGCAGCACTGCAAAAGCCTAGACAATAACCTTTGCTTGCTGCTGCTGCTAAACATATAATAATTTTTTGGTCAGCAAAACAAAAATTGGCGATACCAAACCAATATAAAATTTTAACAAAAAAAAAAGTGCAAATAGTTTCTCTTTTTATTTACTAGAAAACAACAGTATAAAATTATAATATTGTATCAAATTATAATACTGTTACTAACTAAAAAGTTTAAAAAACACATAATTTTATTAGTTTTTATATTTGAGTAATATTTGAAATAACGATTTTATTTTGGTGGATTTGAAAAGCGTGGGGTATCAATCATCATTGGAAAATATTTTTCTATAACAAATATTTTTATGACAAATAAAACAGATGACAATGAAGCCTGATATTATTGCTGCTGCTGCTTTTTAAATATTTATGAAGTCGACAGCATAGCAGCAAATGCTACCAACAACAATTTGCTGCTTGCTGTCAGTTATGTATTTAATGCTTTAATTAAAGTTTGATAAAACTTTAAATTTAGACTAATATTATATATAACCCCCATATTCATAAAAAAATAAAATGTATTTGCAATTTATTTTAAGAAAAATTTGCAAGAAGAATTTGAAATAAAATACAGTCTTGAATCATTTTAAAATTTATGGACATGGGGGTAAGTATTTTAGTGTTGCTTTTATTGCCACACTCTCGTATATTGTGTATTTTTTATTAATCTTTTTTTAAATATTTCTGTGGGTATTTATTTATGTATGTACTTTGCCTAATATTATTTTTTTTATATATTTTGTATTGAAATTAATTGACAATGGCAAAGGTTTTTTAAAAGAAAAAACAAAAAATTATTATACAATATTATTATATTTAAAAATAATATTTTATGCACCAATGAGTTTTTTTTGTATTTAAGATAAACAGTCATAGCTCATAATGGCCATGAAATTTTACACAACAAATACATTTTGTTTTGGCGTGTGAGACAATATTATTTTAATTTGCAAAATACAACTTAAAAATTTTAATATTTTTGTGCTAAAAATTTAAATATTTTGCATATTAGAAAATATAAAAATAGAGCTACAAAGTCAATCGTAGGGTGGCTTTGGACCTTTTTCCATTACGTCAAAATAATGCATTACTAAAAATTGCTAATGGTGGTAGTACTAAAGCTTTCTTTCTTTCATGGTATACTCATTCAAAATTTTCTTATTCAATATCAATCTACTCAACAAATGAAGCCACATGACCTGACCTGATACACGCATAGCGAACATAATCAAATGAATGCTGATTTTTCGAGCAAAAGGATTCTAATCGAAGAACAACCCTTCTGCTATAGGAGGGCGGAGTGATATTGAAGCTCCCTACGTAGGAAAAAAACATTTTCAAAAACCATTCATTTCTCAACATAGTTTCCTTTTAGCTCAATACACTTAGTAAGACGATTTTGGAACTTTTTTATACCATCTGAATAATACGATTTTGGGAACTCTTCAAAATACGCATTAGTTTCGGTAATCACTTCTTCGTTTGAGATGAATCTTATTCCTGCGAGCCATTTTTTCAAGTTTGGGAACAAGAAAAAGTCACTAGGGGCTAAATCTGGACTATAAGGTGGATGATCAACCAATTCGAAGTGGATTTCTCGTAGTTTTAGCATCGTATCTAATGCTGTGTGGACCGGTGCGTTGTCTTGAAGAAAGAGCACTTTTTTCTTGTTTAAATGTGGTCGTTTTTCCTTGATTGCATCAACCAATTAATCCAATAATGCACTATAATACTCATGTGATTGTGGATCCCTTTTCAAGATAATTGATGAGCAATATTCCGTGTGCATCCCAAAATACAGTGGCCATAACCTTGCCAGCCGATTTCGCTGTCTTCGCCTTCTTCGGAGCACTTCCATCAGCTTCCACTCATTGCTTCGATTGATTTTTGGTTTCATGTGTGTAGTGGTGGCCCCACGTTTCATCAACAGTTATTAATCTACGCCAAAAATCAGCAGGATTATGCTTTATCATGTCCAAACACCGCTGTGAATTGATCTGTCAAATTCGTTTTTGTTCAACACAGCAAACGGGGCACCCATCCTGCCGATAGTTTTTTCATATGTAAATGTTTATGCAATATGTTGAACACACGTTCATATGATATGTTTACCATTTCAGCAATCTCACGTATTTTGACCCGGCGATCATTCATAACGATATCGAGGATTTTCTTGATATTTTCTTCAGTAACCGCCACTTTTGGCCTTCCTGTTGATGGTATTGTTGCATTGCTTGTTCGGCCCCGTTTAAATTCAGCAATTTTACCATACAATCTGACGGAGCAGATTCGCCGTAATGTTTATCAAGCTTTTGTCTCTTTCACCGTTTTGCTTTTCAAATAATAGTGTTTAATCACTACACGATATTCACTTTTTTCCATTTTCCAAGAAACACAAAATTTGCCTACTTCAAACGACTACAACAAATAAACTAATCGATGAATTTGGCTAAAATTTTAACAGCTGACGTTTGAAAGATTGTAATTTCTAAGAAAGAAAAAGTTTTTGTGTTTGTGCTGCCATCTAGCGCTAGGTAGCTTCAATGTCAATCCGCCCTCATATGTTATTGTGGTAAAATATATGCATTCATAAGGTGTCGCTATTAGTGCGGACTTTGGTCAGGAGGAATCATTTGCATATCCTTTCATCCCGAAATAAGATGGGGGCGTTTAACAACGTGAATCCCGCTTCTATTCACAATTCTTTCCGTAACGCGGGTATCTATTTCTTCACTACTGACGAATTGTTTTGATGAATTAATTAGGATCAATGCTCAGGAATAGGTCGGTCATTAGGTCACTAGTCATACCATATGGGGGTTGTTTGTCTTTTGTGGCTTCTTGTGATCAAATGGACACCAAGGTGGTTGCTTATGCTAATGAGGTAATTCTGCTTGTGGGTGGTAAATTTTTTTCAACCTTGTCAGAATTAATGCAGGATGCTCTAGGCAAGCTAAACGCTGGGTGCGTTGTAGTGGTCTTGGTGTAAACCCAGTGAAAACGGAGCTTGTTCTATTCACCAGGAAGAGCAGTCTCACCATTTACGTTGCTAGTTCTTAATGGTGTGAGGCGAAATACCTCGGTGTCATCCTTGACCGTTGACTATACTGAAAAAGGAACAACACAACAAGAACTCAATTGAAAAGAATTGGTGTTTGAGGCAGCATGCTGTACAGCACGGTGGTACGCCTCATTCTTACGTGTGGTGGTCTTGTTTGTGTGCAGCGTTCCGCTTCGCTCCTCATTACGGTGACGTGTAAGAGTACTTTGCAGGCGGCTCTGAATGTGATGCTTGACGTTCGTCCTTTGGACCTTCAATTCCACCTTTAAGCGGCAAGGACTGCCCTACGGCTCAAGGGACTGGGCTTTTGGCGGAATTCTAATTATAGACATGCGTGTGTTATGTCTGAATTTAAGTCTCGGAGCGAGTGTCTTGCCGACCATGAGTTTTGCGACTGTGGAGGTGGCGATACCGGGCAGGGATGATTGGCAGTCTGGCGTTTATTACAGACGGGTTCAAGATGGAGGAAGGCAACAGACTTAGCGTCTACTGCGAACAACTTGACCATAGGTGTTCTGAGCTGAGCGGCGCGTGCAGTGTCTTCCAGGCGCAAATTTTTGCAATTAGGAAGTCAGTAACGATAATCGAAAATGAGAATGGGAGCGTTGAGGACCTGGTGACTACTTTCGTGGACAGTCAGACGGCTTTCAATGCACTCAATTCGTGCTCGATCAAATGCAAAGTCGTACGGGACTGCAAACTAGCCTAGGGTGGGCTGCGGGAGAACGTTCAACTTTGCTGGGTACCAGGTCATTGTGGTATCGCTAACAATGAAATGGCTTATGAACTGGCTTGTCATGGCTCTGAGTCCTGCCGCCCTTGTTGCATTGCATCTGTACACTCGAGAGGTTTTTCGTTTGGAAGATTAGTCAAATCTGGTATAATGAACATAGTTGCTAGATCTAGATCGGTTATTTCCAGTCGTGCTCTTCTCTTTATGAATAAAAACGAGTTGAAGCTGACTACAAGCGTTATATCAGGCCATTGCGGTATCTGTTCGATGACTCGTAAATGAGCGAGTACTGAAACTGATTACTATAGGCTGTGGAAGAGCTAGACACGATCGAACATTTATTATGTCATCGTTCTAGGCTTTCAGGCAAGAGGCGTCGACTCTTAGGTGAGTTTACGATCAAACTCTAACCTCCCTGTCGTGTACTGATCCTACAGTTATCCTTCGGATTGCCAAAGGCCCTCAGCTGGTTGTGGCATGGGGATTGATTGGATACCGAGGACATTCCAGTCTTTTAATCTTTTATTTTTTAGACTTACTAGCTTCTTATTTACTTTCTTACTTCTCCTTTTTCCTATTCTTTATGGTACAATTTCTTCTTGTTTAGGACGATCACAATGGACCATTTGGTCACTGAGCGTATGCGTTCGTCGGTGTCTATTACGATCAGATGGATGCTCGTTAGTTCGATATTCGATATTCGTGTTATTTTTGGCACCATTTATGGCAATTGTTAAAAGAAGTGTTGCCATTGCTTGCTTTAATTTGTAATTAATTATTTTATTTATTTTATCAATTTTATTTGCAATAAAATATGTTTTAAAACCGCATTTTTCACTCGTATAAAAAAAATCGATTTTTTTGTTTTTGTTTATCTCACTCCAAATGTGTTAAAAATTTAAAAACCAAAACTAAAGTCACGCATATAATAAAAATAAAATTAATATTAAAACGTTACAAATAATTCAATAAAAAAAGTCGAACCACATAAGTTTTTTAACCCTAATCAGCTTATTGTTTTAACCCTAATGTTTTAACTGACGTGATGAATTTGTTGTTTTAGAATTATCCACTAATTGTAGAAATGTTTTCCTCTTTAGTTATTATTCCAAAAAGTTAAAATTTTAAATGAAATACATACATAGATTTAAATTAAAAATACAGAGGTACTTAAAGGGTTAAATATATAAAAAATGTTGCAAAAGAGTTTGTTTTAAAATAAATTGAATTTGTTTAACCTTTTATGTGAAACAGTGAAAAACAACAATGAATATAAAAAAAGTAAAACGTGTGTCCATTATTTTCTTTTTTTAATAAAGCTTTGGAAAATTGGTTAAATGAACCAGAAACTTTGTTGAAAAAATACAATTAATTTGAAAGTGTATGTCAATTAAATAAATAAAAACGGATAAAAACAAATTAAATTCGCAATATTTACATAGAAAAGGAAGTAAAAATCATGTGTTTGCGAAAGAGATTCATATGCCTAATGGGGAGGATTATATTAACTACACCATAACCCCAGTAAAGGGAGAGGTGGTTATTTATTGTAAAAATTTATAAATAAATCCCCTCTACCGGTCGTATTTCTTTACTAGAGCTTCGTTAGTTCACTTCTAATTAATCTATGAGATGGCGGCTATTGTAACGCTAATTCCTGAAAACTTCTGCTTGACCACGACATTCGATAATAACATCATCCTCGAACGTTTGGCAAACATTTCTCTGATAAAACATACGAAAACGACTATTGGAAGCGTAACAAAAAGAACTCAGAGTTCACCCGTCGCTCAGTTTGTTGCAGCAAATCTTGCGATCATGAAGGTTTGCCTGTGATATCAACAGCAAACCTTTAGCAATATCTGAAGCGAATAACTTTGCTTACCTCTCTTCTGTTTCTGCTACTGCTCTCTTCGTTTTTGTTGTTACTTTTGCGTTTGTATTTTGTTTTTATTTTTTGGCTCCCAATGTTAAAAACGAAAGAAATTCTTTATTTGCTTCATTAAAGCAGTCAGGCAAAATATACAAATGCATGCTACAATTGCGGTAGTAATTTGAGAATCTCTCACTTAGACCACTTTGCACTGTATTTTTCCACTCGTTTTCTCTTTACTGTTCTTTGTTTATTTTTTGCTTAGTTTTTGTCTATGCGTGTGAGTACGTACGTGTCAAAACAAAAGAGAAGAACAGCTCTTTGCCTGAATATGCTTTAAGAAATAAAAAAATAAAAAAAATCAGCATATACCCGCTACACGTGTTTATTCGTCGTTGTTTCAGTAACGACTAAACGCAAGAGCATAAGAATACATGTGGATTGAGAAGGAACAAAAGTCTTATGAAATAAACAGCAATGTTCTATGCTCTGTTAAGTATTTTTGTTAGACAAAAACAAATATTTTTGTTTCGAAAATTCTTCGCTAATAGCCAACAATCGCTAATTGCGAATCTCAGGTCAAGCAGGCTATTGCCTAATACTAAAATGTTACGCATTTATAATGGTGAATGAGCGAAGGCTCAGCTGCTGGCACGAAACAACTGCCTGGACACGGGACGAATGTGAGTCATTCGAAGATTCTGTAGGAATTGGGATCTTTTGAGTACATTTACTACACCGTACCTTAATATCACTTCTCATTGGAAGTTTAGGACAACGACTCGACAACGAAATGGAAGAAATGGATAGGTCGTATAGCGCAGCTCGTCAACGTTACTGTTTAGAATTTGACGGAGTATTCAAATAAACTCATTCGATAAGCCTAAAAGATCACTGTAAAGTCTTTCAGGCGGAAGTATCGGCCAAAAGAGCTGCTTTGATGATTATTGGAAAGGTCAGCTGCTCCAAGAGAGATATTTGCATACTTTCTGATAGCCAAGTGGCTGTGAATATCGCAACTGCTGTAGATATTGAAACGCGATGGTTGGGCTGTACAAATTGCATTATATATGTGTACCGGTGTGCAGGTGATGAATTGGCCAATTGAAAACTTGCAGGCTCGGGACTTACAATAAAGTAATAGATCAACTTCGTATAGGCAGCTACGGAGAAGGGCAAGACAGCGCAGCAAATCTGGCCAAAGCTAAAAGCGAAAAGTCTGATCAATCTCTAAAGAAGCACACTTAGCATCGTTGTTGGAGTAATTACTGACATTGTATATTGACACCTAATACTAGGCGTCTGGGACACCTGGTCAATGGCAGGTAGGTGGTAGGTAAGTTGGCAAGGTAACCAAGACGAGATCAACTACAATTAGCAACAAAGTGGCGTTTTGAAACCTAGCCAGACCTCAGGTAAAGAACCACCCGAAAAAGATAACGAAAGGGAAAGTGGATTATAGCCATATTGAGCTGCTTATGAAGTGGAGAAAATCAAGGGGATTCGGATTTTCGCGCATTGAGCCAAGCCATTGAAGAAAGATACGCCGAGACCACAGCGTCATAAAGATAGTACAAGAGTAGAGGTACCTCCACCTGTCCTGTGTAATCTCACGAAATAAACTTTAGATTTCCCCTTTGACTACAGTCAGCGGGCAGCACATGTCAGAGTAGGAGGTGGTAGATTCCACATCCATCGAGGTCTGCCTAGGAAGTTTAACAGCCTTCTCATTAGTAACGATGTACATGTGAACGAACTAACGAACCCAAACCAAGAAAATAGTACATGTTCCACCGAGGAGCTTTATCTCCTCTTTATGTTCGAAAATTAAAACCGAGTTGCTACTAAGCGAGACCGGAGCCGTAATAGCGAGCTGACTATCAGAGAAAATTTTAAACCTTCACACAGACCCCTAATCTCACAGCATCCTACAAGCCTACATAATCACAAAAACCTACGCCTGAAAATTGCTAAAAACCTCCGGTAGTATAAAGGGTTTCGAAAAGTCAGCAGACTCGTAGAACATCGGATGCCATCTTGGATGCATCTGTGAAGACCGTAATACCAGGACTCGTAGAAGACGCACTTCTTCTCCATACGTTTATTACAGGGAAAAAGAGCTTGGCATGCCAGAAGACTCGACTACGAATAGTGAAGTCTCTCCCCAATTTCCTTAGAGACGGAGTAAGAAGTTTCAAAATACTACGGTGGCCAACGAGTACTTTCAGTTAAATGGCCAATGACTTTTGCAAAAGCTGCGGGCACAAAGAGGAAATGATTCTTCACCTATTGGGCACATGTCCGGCGTTGGAAAAATGAGGACAAGGCACTTGGACTCTTGTCATGCGACTGGGCTGGCTAAACTGTTGGAAACGAAAGTTAGAAAACTTACAGGCTTTATCGTAAGCTTCGGGCGCCTTTGAGTATAGGGGGATGATTCGTTGTGGTATCACAACGGCCCAATCAGGCTTAAGGGTGTCCTTGCATTGTAAGATAGCTACCTCTACCTACCTAACTACGAATTTAATGGAGAATAGGGTCAACTACCACCTTGTGAATGTACGGTTTCTGTAGGGTTCGTTCTACTAGTGATCTAATAGCATAAGTCTCGGCGGATTGCAATGGGTTTATTCGCAGGATCAGAGAAAATAAGTTTATGGCTTTGGATATAATATCGACCGATTTGCGCAAAATTATCGTATGTTACAAAAGACAAATTCTATAGGAGAACTCAATTTCTATATTTTTTTTTGCTTTGACTGGTAACATCAACACCAAGTTTTAAATCTTATATCTCCCTAAGTATTGCGAATATCGATATAATCTTTTACTATGTGGTGAGTTTGTGACTTTGGAATGCATTCGCATAAAAAAGTCGTAAAATACGATAATTTCGCGCAATTGGGTCGATATAGTCGATGGTGCCTGAAACAAGAAAACGAGGCAAATCTTTTTATTAACGGTTTTTAATTTACAACTACATGGGCTGCAATCTCTCTACTACCGCTGTTTAATTTATACCGATGCACTCCGAATTAAATTTATATTTTTATTTCTCTTAACATTTTTTTGTTCATAATCTACACGAACCCTTTGAAACTTAAATAATGCAAAGAAAAAAGATACTCCAACCTGCGCTTCAATTAATTCATATTTTCTCTCGAGTCTGGTTAGCAGGCAAAGGGGTCAAGCTGTCTTAAATGATGTTTGCTTAAAATGTGTAAAAGGTAGTGTGTACGCATAGACTTAAAAAAGGTGTGAATACTGGTAAGAGGATCCTTAAGAATTTTTTTTGCCACATATTAGTGCTTTATTTTACGTTTGTTTGCCAAGCTAGCGAATATAATGAAATTATGAAAAAGGAAAACTAGGATTTTTAAGGTTTCTTTTTTTATTAGGGGGAAGGATAACCTTATAGCAGTTATTTAGATTTTTTGTGTTACAATTTTTTTGCAGATAAAAAAATATAAAATCGATACAATTCAAAATGAGAAACCCTTTTACTATTTTCTTTATTAGGCAGTTCTTTCTATTTGCCATTGCACAGTGAGCCCAATAGAAAAAATATCATAAAAAATGTTTCTTTAAAAATTTCATTTTTTCTAAGGCAAATTTGCCATCTATTTTCCTATCGACACAACACTGTAGCCACCCACATTACTGTCTACTCTCAATAATGATGGTTTACATAGATAATCATAATTTTTTTCTCTATCTCTCCTTTTGCTCTTGTATTGTCGTAGCCATAAGCATAATTTTGCCAAAGAAGCGAAATATGGGAGACAAACATTTTTTTCGTTTCACCCTCATTACCAACCTCTTGAGTTAAAAACTTTGAAAAAAATTTTCTTTTACTTCGTTTCTTTATATTTTTTTATTTTTATTGAGTCTATTATAGAAGTATGTGTGTATAAGTGTGTTGTGTTGGATGTGTTGAAAGTCTAACAGTTTTTCTATATGAACAGTAAAAAACAACGACAATAAAAATAATAAGTAGAAAAAAAAAAACAATAAAACAAAAACAAATATTATTATGATGATTACATACTCATATATACACATACACACGGAAGTCATTTCTACCGTTTTAATATCATAATAAATAATGTATGAAATTGCTCGTTGCATGATTCAGTCAAATGAGATAATGTTCTTTTTTTTTGCTTTTGCTCTCTCTCTCTCTCTCTCTCTCTCTCTCTCTCTCTCCCCATTTTCTTATTATTTAATCTCAGTCGGACTATTGACCTGAATTGTTAATAAGGCTTTGCTGTTTATTCCCCTTTAACCCACCCGTGCAAAATAACTTCTTATGCTTTGTAAGCAATATACAAAATCAAACATAAAAGGACGCTATACTACATGGAAGAGAAAGAGAAAGAGTGTGTGTGTAAGAGTACTTACAAGTAAAGCAATTTGTAATGTTCTCTGCTTTTAAATTCAAAACAATTTTAAATTGCAATTAAGCTTTTTTTTATTTGTTGAGTATAGATGAGAAGATTGATTTTTCTTCATTTGCTGAGATTTTATAAAGTAACTTTTAATGTTTGTTATTAGACTACATACTGATCAAGCAGGGATGGGATATAGGAACCATCATAAAAATTCAAATTGAAGGGGGCTTTAACACGTGCAAATGATGAAATTGTTTTATTAATATATTTATTATTCGCAGTGTGGTAAATAAATTTAAGTTCTCTGCTTCAGTAAACAATAAATCAACCCTCTTAAGACGACACGTAAGATCACCCCTGCCCGTGAGAGTGTGTAGGAGAATCCTAGAAATCCTTTCGTAAACACCTACTACCCATCTATCTGCCTACCCTATTTTGCCCCGTGACTTGGGCCTGCACCCGCACATTATGCAACGATGACAATGGCGTGTGTTGAAGCAGTTGGAAACTAATTTGCCTCTAATTTCAATCAAAAAATTCTGTGCAGCGACGTGGTTCATTTCTGATAATAAAATTGTCGAATTCGGAACGCATACTAATCCATATGAGGTCTAAAAGCATCCAATGCATTTGTTTCCAAGGTTCGACTGGTGGCGTCATTGGTTCATATTTCTTTGAGAACGATGTGAGTCAAATCATCTCTTTTAATGGTAACATTATAGGTTGATGGTTATTAACACATTGTGTGCGGGGCACTTATTAGTACGTTTTCTGACGATTGATACTTGAGCGTTGGTCACGTACTTGTACAGGTTAGTGTAATGGCATGTGTTAACTATTTTTTGCCTGAATAGTCTTTAATTCAGGCAATGAACTTCAACACATCTTATGCCACTTTTGACAATTTACAAGAGCGATTTGTTTGCATGGTCGTCTCATGTGGGAGTGGTGTGTGTGTTATGTTCTATACATAATGCAATCAATCGATAGGCCTTTCAAAAGCATACAAAATTTCGATGGCACTTTGTTTTATGTAAATTTAAAGATTGGAGTGCTTAGTGAAAGACTTATTTCGATTTAATATTTATACAACCCTACAGAAAATGCCAATAATGGAATATTACTAGTGACATTGTCAGCAGTACTGTTGACCAGTTGAACCCTGGCAAATGTAATCAACTATTAACATTTAACATTAGCTTGTCACTTTAAACTTAGCACTATTCACGAGGTAGTTCTTTTGCGATCATGTAGAGACATTGATGCCATAGATTCACAAGTCCATTTTAGTGACCCTAAAAACGCGTTGACAATGTCACCAAAAATACACTACTACTGTTGCCTCTACGATATCTTTAAGCTAGGATCACTCGATTGTCGCAAATGTACCAATATGATACGATTTTCAATTATGCTTTATTGTAGCAAAATGTCAAAATCTTCACAATTTATTCGGCGAAAAAATTTTTTTAAATTTAAATATTGGTACGTATTGTCAACTTCGGGTGCCGCACAAGTTAGTTCTTTTGCAATTATATAGAGTCTTTAAAGCTAAAGATTCACAAGTTCATTTTAGTGACCCTATAGACGCGTTGACAATGTCACCAGAAATACACAAGTACTGTTCTCTCTTCGATATCTTTAAGCTATGATCACACGATTGTCGCAAATGTACCAATATTATACAATTTTCAATTGAGCTTTACTGTCGCATAATGTCAAAATTATTCCAATTTTTTTGGTGAAAAAAATTTTTTAAATTTAAATATTGGTACGTATCGTCAACTTCGATTGCCGCACAAAAACATAATAAATATTGGCGCATTTTTAATATTTTTGTTGCCGCATTTTTGTTGATGCATTGCGACAATCGTGTGACCCCATCTTTACTCGCTCTTAAAAGGAAAGTTGTTGATGTTATAACTAGTGCAGTCGTCACTAGAAAATTAGTATTGACCTAGAGACATATGATTCTAAGCTGACTACAGGGCAAACATCCTTAACAGTTTTAAAAATTCTCAGCATAAATTAAGCAAAAGATCACATATGAAACATAAATTTCTATATTGTCCTCATATCATTTGTTTTGACTGTGTATGCGTCTATTTTTGTCCGACGTGATTAGAACAATACAAATATGGCAACTTATGACGTTGCCATCATCAATATCACGTTAAGAAATAAAAACTCACAAAGAAAAATAAAAATTATTAATAAAAAACAAAAACACAACATCAAAGGAGAAATCTATAAAAAGAGAATATGTTGCGTGAAATAGACTTAACTAGTAAGTGAAAAAGAGAAGAGGGCAGAGAGTAAACAACAGGAAAAGGTTTATTTGTATAATAAAAAAAAGGTTATAAACGCACTCATACACGGGTGTAGTGCTCAGATTTTGTTATGGTTTTTGTTCTATTAAACATTATTTGTAGTTGTGTTTGCGTGTGTGGAGTTTCAATGTACATGTATGAGTATACATATTTAAGAGTTGTATGCGTGTATCTTGTTGCTTGCTATTATATTTAGTTTAATTTACACAAACAAATTATGAAATTCGGAAACATTTTTTAATTTGTAACAGAATTTACGTGACTTCCGTTTTCTTTTCTTCGTAAACTCTATAGTATGTGTGTGTATGCATGCGATTGTATTCCTGTGGACTATAAAATTATGCACACTGGTGCTGTATGTCTTAATATTTTTTTAAGAGTATAACTTTGATTCTCCACGAGAGATTTATTTTAAATTTATAGTACCTTTACACTATACTATACAGAAATAAAACGATACATAAATAAAGTGTTAAAGTGATTTAAAGTAGCTTTCACAAGTACGAGGGCGGATTGACATTGAAGCTACCTAGCGCTAGATGGCAGCACAAACACAAAAACTTTTTCTTTCTTAGAAATTACGATCTGCCAAACGTCAGCTGTTAAAATTTTAGCCAAATTCATGGATTAGTTTATTTGTTGCAGTCGTTTGAAGTAAGCAACTTTTGTGTTTCTTGGAAAATGGAAAAAAGTGAATTTCGTGTAGTGATTAAACACTATTATTTGAAAGGCAAAACGGCGAAAGAGGCAAAAGAAAAGCTTGATAAACATTACGGCGAATTTGCTCCGTCAGATTATATGGTAAAATATTGCATTGCTGAATTTAAACGGGGCCAAACAAGCACTACAACAATACCATCAACAGCAAGGCTAAAAGAGGTGGTTACTGAAGAAAATATCAAGAACATCCTCGATATCGTTATGAATGATTGCCGGGTCAAAATCCGTGAGATTGCTGAAATGGTAAACATATCATATGAACGTGTGTTCAACATATTGCATAAACATTTACATATGAAAAAGGTATCGGCAAGTTGGGTGCCGCGTTTGCTCAGTGTTGTACAAAAACGAGTTCGACAGATCACTTCACAGCGGTGTTTGGACATGATAAACCATAATCCTGCTGATTTTTGGCGTAGATTAATAACTGTTGATGAAACGTGGCTCCACCACTACACACCTGAAGCCAAAAATCAATCGAAGCAATGGGTGGAAGCTGGTGGAAGTGCTCCGAAGAAGGCGAAGGCAGCGAAATCGGCTGGCAAGTTTATGGCCACTGTATTTTGGGATGCACACGGAATATTGCTCATCGATTATCTTGAAAAGGGATCCACAATCACAGGAGAGTATTATCGTGCATTATTGGATCAATTGGTTGATGCAATCAAGAAAAAACAACCACATTTAAACAAGAAAAAAGTGCTCTTTCTTCAAGACAACGCACCGGTTCACACAGCATTAGATACGATGGTTGATCATTCCCCTTATAGTCCAGATTGAGACACTAGTGACTTTTCCCTGTTTCCAAACTTGAAAAAATGGCTCGCAGGAAAAAGATTCATCTCAAACGAAGAAGAGATTACCGAAACTAATGCGTATTTTGAGGAGTTCCCAAAATCGTATTATTCAGATGGTATAAAAAAGTTGGAAAATCGTCTTACTAAGTGTATTGAGCTAAAGGGAGACTATGTTGAGAAATCAATGGTTTTTGAAAAAAAAAAAAAATGTTTTTTTCCTACTTAGGTAGCTTCAATATCAATCCGCCCTCGTATATAGTATTTAAAGCCTAATTGAAATTGTTTTTTATATGTAAAACTCTATATTTTCAATTAGTTTTGTCGAAACACCGTGAACAGAATTACGTTTCAGGAAGGCTTTTAAATTGTGTAAATTTTTGTTCTTTAAATCTGCTATTTGATGAACTTAAAGATCACTTTTTGAATTAATGAAGAGGCTCAAAATTTGCCGAGTATACGTTGAAAAACTCCTTGACTTATGTAATCATTGTTCCATTCTTTCTTTTGAAATGAAATATGCATCGTTATTTACGTTTGACCAATAAATTTTTATTTTCCATGTTTTAACAACTTCTAAGCAATTTTTAGCATATTTAAATATATACATACTCACATATGGCCAAAAAAATAGGTGTGAACCAAATAGTAGACCATTTTTATATATATTATGAGTTTAGTTTATAGTACGTGTTTTTGTCCAGTATTTTTCAATAGATTTACTTATTTTGCGATTTGAAAAGGAAATAAGGAGAGTAAATTAAAGTAAAATAAGCTTAAAATAAGTGAATTCAAGAAATATACGGCTTTAGATGTGGACAGAAGAAACGAAAAATAGGTGTATACAAAACAACTCAAAACTTAACTAAAAATTTGGACTCAGAAATTATATTGAATATTTTCTCATAATAATTTGAATATTTTTTCATAATAAGTCCTTATTACTGCAATGAAGTTGGAAACTGCTCCCTTTAATTCTCCCCAGAAGTTGTAAAAGTTGTTCATATCGTGAGACTAACTTGGCCATGCAATAACGTTTATCTTTTGTTGACGAAACCAGCTTCATATTCTTCTGGCTATTTCAATGCGAATTGGCGATTCATTCGCATGCAGGCATAAGTTGCTTTTTGAGATTACCTTTGGCCAGATTGTTTTCAATAACCTGGTAAGCAAAAGTTGGTAAATATTTGCAGTGTTAGTAATACAGACCCAAAATTAGATGAAAAAAGCCAAAGTTTGGCTCCAATATGTATTTCCACACTTTCTGAACGATTTACATGCCTCAGTTATCATTTTAAAGTGGTTGGTTTGCTATATCCATTAGAGTATGTGACGCTACCCACGTTAAAAAATGATTAGATATACTCAAGCTCCATGTCATCTAAGCGTAAAACTTTATGTTTTTCCATATTACTCTGTAAGACGATAACACGTGCAGCCATTTGTATAAGCTAAAGTTTGTTTGAAATTGTGCGCTAAGAGATCTATATCATCAGCATATTGAAAGATTTTCCAGGCAACTATATACAATAGTCAACAAATTATACCCGTTCTGATATTGGTCGATAGCCTCTTAGTACTTAACTTGCGTCTTTAATTATATATGTAGCATTTAAAGTTCTTCAAGAAAATTTTTCGATAAATAAACTGAAAACTGGCCTTGCAATTTTATTTTAAACCAGCGTGAGGCAAACTAAAATTGTTTATTTTTTGCCTATGCGGCTGAGTATGTACGTGAGAAAATTAAAGAGAAGAGCAGCTCTTTGACTAAATCTGCTCTAAACCCAAAAAGAATGCGGTTTAATTAATTAAATTTTTTGTAGTTCCATTTTAAATAAAAATTCGTATACTCTTTTGAAGAAACCCTTTTCTTACAAGCTTTTTTTTTGTACAATAGCAAATTTTTGGCTATAAGTACCATTGTGCAGGGAAAATATTGCGTGTTTTTTTCTTTGGTACTAATAAAAAAAAAAAAATAAAACAATAAAAATCTTAAAGTGGAATACTATTTATAAAAATGTAAAAAAATCTGGACAAATTTTTAATGGCTGTATAGTCATTAAAATAAAAAGCTTTAAAAAATTAAGCCAATTGCTTTCGTTTTATACTTTAAACAACTTCCATATCATCAGTTGCATACTTTTAGGCTGTAATTTTAGTCCGCTATCTTGCGTATTTCCTCTGAATGTGTGCTTAAAAGAGAAAATGACTTGTTTTGCCTTTTTATAAATGAAAATTTATGTGTGTTTGGCTATGTGTTTGTAAGACGAAAATTTAATACACTTCTCCTCTTAATGGGCATTAAAATCTTTGCTCTGTTTATCAAAACAAACAACAACAATGACGACAGCAAAATATCCGAAATTTTCTTCTAATTTACACATTGTAGTAGAGTGAGTACTACAAATATATTTATGTTGTTGTTGTTATTGTTGATTTTTGAAATGTTTGCAACAGCTGTGAACATGATGCAAAACGTACGACTGAACGGTTGGACGGACTTGCAGCGACCAATAGAGAAACAAACAGACTCACTCGTAGAACATGCGACAAAGCACACTTTTTTCGTATAAAAGAAAATCATCTCAGGCACTTGCATTACGGGTGTGTTTTGACTACGACAACCGGTTGTTGTAATGATGATGATGACGGAGTTGTTGCGATGCTGTTGTTGATTTCGATTTGAAACGATATGCAACATATTAGAGGTGGGCAGTTGTACGCTCTTATGCTTTTTTATATAAAATCTTAAGAGTGAGTGCGAATATGTAGGATTTGTGGCAACAAAAAAAGCACCACCACAACGCAAGTGATTTATAATCACAATTATTTTTGTAAAAATGAAAAATTAATGGATTGAAATGGCGGGGAAAAACTCAGTTCATATGCATTTTTGTTTGTTTGTTTATTTTTCTTTTTTTATTAATTGTCAGGTGAATTAAAACGAATATGACAGTTTGCTATAATTTTATGCCATTAAAAATTAAAAAGAAGAATGAAATTGTTTCAAATATTTAAAAAAGCTGATTTATTTAAAACATTTACAGATTTTCTTTTGTCGGTAATTATCTATACCGACAATATTTTGTAGATTTAAAAAAAATAGAGTTTTAATTAGCGAAAAATTTTGTTTTTTGAAATAAATTGATCTACTTTTTTTAAGATATAGGTAACATTTTTGTCGGACATATAAGCTAACCGACAAATGTTTGTGATTTCTTGAAGTTCATCAAAAAGGTTGGTGTTTAAATAAAGGAACTATTTTAAAAATTAACATTATTTTTAGTAATTGGGTAATATATTTGTCGGACGTATAGGCTGACCGACAAATTTTTATAAGAAACTTTAAGTTTTTACATAAAAAATTTAACACTACCATTGTTTTCTAACTTATGGTAAAAAATTACCATTTTTTTCACACTTGGTAAAGTATTTGTCGGATTTAAGAACAACAGACACATCTTTTAAGGTCTATTAAAATCTTTGGTTTTGAAATATAGAAACTATTTAATATAATATTACTAGATGCTTTTGAAAAATAAAGTAACCGAAACATTTTTAAATTAAAAAAAAAATTTGTCTGACACAAAAATATAAATCACAAAAATGTTTCAGTTATTAAAACGTCCGACAATTAAAATTAAAGAAATTATTTATTATTATTATAATTATTTATTATTTATTTATTTTTTTAATTAAAAAAATTATTTATTTTTATTATAATTATTATTAAAAAAATTAATTTAAAAAAATCTTGTCGGACGTTTAAACAACCGACAAATTTTTGTGATTTCTATGAAAACCGTATTCAGTTTGCACTTTGGGATGCGGTAAGCGGCAAGAGCATGCCTGTCGAAAATTATAAACCTAATCCCCGAACTGTATACAGATGCAAAGAGCAGAGAACGATATTGAAAAGCTGGAATATTAACCCCTCGAAACGAGCACAGCAGTGAGACTAGGCTATATTCTGTCTCCCACACTATTTTTACTGCCTTTTGGATTGTGTAGTTCAGAAGACAATAGCCAAAGCACCATATGCCATCCTCTAGAACATGAGAGAACTCCTGTATGATATAGACTACGCAGACGATATTTTTTTATAGTTCGCTCATCGTTTTGAGGATATTCAGAGGCAACTCCAATTATACTTGTGGGGCAAACAGTACGAATTATAGAAGTTTTCTCATATCTGGGCAGTATCATAAGTAAAGACGGTGGTTCTAATGAGGATATTGCGGTCCGAAAAAACAAAGCCGGAAATGCTTTTCAATTTCTGCACAGAATATGGCGTGCAAACAATGTGTCGACTGATACAAAAATTTAAATCTTTGGTAGCTACGTCAAATCAATATTTCTGTATTGTTGTACCACTTGGAGCTCTACTCAAAATTCCCGTAGAAGACTGCAAACATTCCACAGGAGGTGATTGAAACAAATTATTCGCATATTGTGGTCGAATTGGGTCACAAATGAGCAATTATTGTCGTTGGCTAACCGTAGGCCAATTAATTACGAAATCCGCGGATGTAAATGGACATGGATTGGTGGCCATATATTGAGAAGGCCCTCTAGTGATATTGCGAGACAATCGCTGGACTGGAATCCTCAGGATCATAGAAATCCTGGTAGGCCTCGTAATACATAGGTGAAGGCAAATGATCGAGTTAAGTGAAGAGAATTCGTTGACACCTTTTGTTCGGAGTTCTAGGTTAGTCTATTTAATTTAATCTTAACACATTGTATGCGGGACACGTATTAGTACGTTTTCGGACGATTGATACTTGAGCGCTGATTATGTACTTGTACGGGCTAGTGTAAAAGCATGGTTTCTTTTATAGAAAGAGGTAGTGGGCTGGTAAACACATTTTTAGCTATTATTTGCGCGCCTGGTACAATTCCGCTGTGAAATGTACCCGCATACAATGTGTTAAATAAAGACAAAAAAAATAAATTGTTGAATTATATTTTTTGTTCTTTTGTTTGTTTTTTGACACAGCAGACACTTATTTTGTATGATAAACATATAGTGAATCCTGTTTGTTTTTCCTAAAATGTATATTTGGTTAACAAAAGATGTTGAGACAGATAAAGGTCGGTTACATGTATTTGTATATGATTAATTTTCTTTAAGAAAGCCATCAAAACAATTCAGCGTGTGAGATAAAGTCGGCCGACAACATTTTTTATGATTAGTGTTTAATAATGTGTTTATAAAGAAAAAAGCATCCTTTGAATTGCCATCCGACAAAAAAAATTTCTGTATGACTAAATACCGGACTATTATATTTTGTATGATAAATAATTCTTCAAAAAAGTTTCTTTTAAATATGAAATGAAGTGACTTAAACGTAAGGAATTTAGCAAAAGAACATATTTTGTCCGATAAGTCTTTGTAAGTATATTAAAAAAATTGTTTTCCGACAAAAAATTTTTGTATGAGTAAATGTCTGACCATACGTTTGTGATTAATTGGACTTTTAACTATTTTATTAAATATATTTATAACTTAAAAACAATCAAATGTTGTCCGACAAATTTTTGTATAAAAAAATGTGCAAAAAATGTAAAAGCAAATGAGAAAAACCTTAAAAAAATATATAATTTCCAAAGGTAACAAAATGTCTGATGAACTGTAAAGAGTCTTGCTATTTGTTAGCGAAATACGTTCAAATTATTGCTCATTTATTTGTCTTTTTCGTTTTTATCAATAAAAATAATTATTTTACCTTCGCTTGCTTTGAACGATTTAGCCTGTTGGCGTTTCAGTTTTTTTTTTTTACTTTCTTCTGGGTACCCTTCCCTCTAAATTCTAGAAATTAACGGGCGTGTTAAAAAATCGTCAGTTGAGCGTTTTGTTTTGTTAATTAATTTGTAAATTTGTTTATTAATCAAAAAGAAGCAAACAGAAGAAGAGCGGTGGCAAACGAGAAGATTCCTTTTCCCCATATCAGTCCGTGAAATTATTAGTGAATGCACTGTGATTTATATTCATAATCATGTTAAAAGAGGTGTTTCCTTCTAAATTTAATTTTTATATAATTTGTTGTCGTTTTTTGCTTTTTAATTGAATTGAATTCACATAATTTCTTAAAATATGACATTTTCATTAAAAATATTTTTAATTTTTTGAAGAAAAAGATTCTCTTCACTTCAGATCAGCTGCGCCAGTCTATTTTAGCGAAAACTGATGTTTTTTTCTGCTGTTGCTTTTGATCTGCAAACCTTTTCTATGCATTTTATATTGATCGGAATAGTTTGTTCTTAAAAGTCTTAGGGAATTGCTCGTCGTGGATTGTGCGGAATATATATTTCGATAAAAAATAAATAAATAAAATTTTACGTGCAAATCTTTTTCATAATTTGTTTTAGAAATTTTTTTTTATTTAATTTTTGGAAAATAAAAATATAAAATAAAATTTTTTCAATATGTTTCCGGATTTTTATGTTCACAAAGATTTCTTTATGGAACAGTGGTTTGGCCATAAAAATCAAAAACATCATTATCATCGATCCATGTTTTCGGCTCGTGCCAGAGTGAGTTTCTAATTTCAAAGTTTTGCTACAAATTAAAAATATGAAAAATTATAAATAAAATTAAAAATAAAATAAAAAATAAAAAAAAATTAAAAAAATGAATCAAAAAAAAATATAGTATAAGTAAGAAAAAAATAAAATTTTGACGAAACTCGGTTTTATTATTCAACATAATTGCCTTCGAGGGCGGTGCAACGAGTAAAGGGGAATTCCATCTTTTCGATGCCACTTTTATAGCACGAATTTTTGTTCTCGTCAAAATAGGCCTCAGTTTCAGCGATAACTTCATCATTGATTTAATTTACTTTCCAGCAAACATTCTCTTGAGATCTGAAAACAGGAAAAAGTCGCTGGGATCTAAATTTGGAGAATACGGCGGACGTGGGAGTAATTTGATATTCAATTCATGTAGTTTTGCAATCATCAACACATTCTTGTTTTTGGTCAACAGCACCCACTTTATACCGAGCTTTCGCATACCTAAATGTTTGTGTAAAATGGTAAAAACACTACCATCTGATATCTATAATGTCAGCTAGCTCTTGCAACTTTAATTTGCCGTCGTTCATAACAAATTCGTGGAGTTTTTTGATGTTTTCTGGAATAACAGCCTCATTTGGGCGTCCACTGCGCTCTGCATCATATGTGCCGGTACGACGATGTTTATATTCAACAAACCACTTCTCTACCATTTGTCTCGATGGAGCAGAGATCGGATAATGTTTGTAAAGCAGTGGAAAACTCTTTTTTTTTCATTAAAAAGCAGTGCTTTATGAAGACGCGAAATTCACTTTTTTCATTTTTTTTCCAATAACAAAAGTTGCCTCACACAAGATGCTATAACTCGCGAATCAATAGTGAGACTAAATCATATGAACAAAATTCTAGTAACACCATCTATGTGTCATCCTAATCATCATATTGAGTGACCTGATAGCAGTACGAATTAATGACTTTTTTCTGACTACACATATTCACCCATGCATTTTCTTTGCTAAATTGGGTCGTATTTGCCTCAAATCTATCCAATATTACCAAATAATATTTGCAGAAAATCGTTTAACTCTTTTTTTTATTGTAATCGATATGAATAACATCTGGTGCATCTCCTTGGTGGACCCTTACTTAAAGCAACTTATTGTTTTCATTGTTCTCTGAACTTTGCTAAGTTGTGATAAATCCGACTTTTGTCCACAGTGAAAAAAGGAGCAAACAAAAGTATGAATAGCTGTTTCATATTGAAATATTTATTCCAAATGTAATATTTTCGCTCGGTTGTGATATACATAAATTCCATATCGAAGATTTGTCATATGTAAACATCTCTGCAGAAGATTTGTCGGATATATAAATTGTTTGTACAAAATTTGTCGGATACATAAATTTTCCATACAAATTTGACCGACACATTGATGTTCTATAAAAAAATTCTTAGATATATAAAAAGTGTTCAGATAATTTTAAATAAAGGGCCCGCCATCTTACGTTTTTTTTTCAACTAGTGCTTATTTCGTGAATGGTAACACTTAGCTCATGTCTGATTTGACAGATAATTAGTTTCATCCTTTCGCTGAACGAACAACTTGAACAACGCTGGGAAATATTGCGACATTACTTTGAAAATCATGGTAATGTTGCAGAATGAAAAAAAGAAAAAAATCATCTTTTCAGATGAAGCTCATTTTGATCTAGGCGGGTATGTAAACAAGCAAAATTGTCGCATTTGGGGCACAGAAAACCCGCACGCATACATTGAAAAGCCGATACACCCAAGACGAGTCACCGTTTGGTGCGGATTTTGGTCCAGAAGCATAATTGGGCCATTTTTCTTCGAAAATGAGCAAGGAGTGGCCGTTACAGTCAATGGCGATCGTTATCGGGCCATGTTGAACGAATTTTTGTTCACGAAAATTGAAGAAGAGGATATTAGCAACATTTGGTTTCAACAGGACGGCGCTACATGCCACACAGCCGAAGCTATATCAGCCGCAGAGCTGATGTCGTTTGGCCACCTCGGAGCTGCGATTTGATACCGTTAGACTATTATTTGTGGGGTGCCGTCAAAGATAAGTGTTACGCCAACAAGCCAGAGACAATTGACGCTTTAAAGGACAATATTCGTGAAGCCATTGGTGAAATACAGCTGCACACAATCGATAATGTGCTTAAAAATTGGACCGATCGTGTAGGCTATTGCATGGCCAGCCAAGGCAGCCATTTGAATGAAATTATTTTCCATTATTAACCGGAAGGATTGTACTTTCAAATAAAAAAATAAATTTGAGAAAATATTCAGTAGTGCTTTTTTCATAGCATTTAAAAAAAATCTATTTGGCGGACCCTTTATATGAATTTTGTTTATAAAATTTGTCTGATATATAATTCTTTTTTTTTAGAAAAGATGTAAGATATATACATTTTTTAAAGAAAAATTGTCGGATATGCAAAATTTTTATAAAAAATTTGTCGTATAAATAAATTTAAAAAAATAGTTTAATATATATTTGAATGTATAATTTTTTTTATAACATTTGTCGGTCATTTAATTTTGTTTGTTTATTTTGAAAATTTCTCGGATATCTATACATCCGACAAATTTTTAATAAAACTCATCGGATATATACCAATTCTTAGTAAAATTGTGGACCTACATATATAAATTGTGTTGTTGAATATATAACGTTTTATGGAAAATTTGTATTTGTAGGCGATACAAAAATTTTTAAAAAAAAGTTTGTCGGATATAAAAATTCCTTTGAAAATTTCGGATTTATGTATACATTTTGCTTATGAAACTTGCGCGTCATCACGATAGCGCCCCCATCTTTTACTGACAGTTAATGTTAAATATTATCTGAACCAATCGAGATATGGCCTTATGTAGTAGGCACCTACGAGTATCAATTCTCTTTAAGATAAAATAACAATGACTGCTGTACCATTCAAGATAGGATTTTAATTAATTTTTTAAGAAAAACTAAAAACCTATTGAAAAAAGTGGTCATCAAGGATAGCACCATCAGCTATAAATTCAATTCAATTAGTATTTTTAGCAACTGCGTAGCATTTTAATTTTTAAATACTATATTTTAAACAGTATTAAGAATAATTAGTAGTGCGTGGGACCGCCTTTGCTTGAAATAACCTCGGTCATTCGATTGGAAATCGAATTCTAAAATTTTTCAATATAATTCAGCGAAATGGTGGATCAAGTGTTTTTGACTCCTTTCATTTATTAATTTCATTATTGTGTTATATTGTTTTCCGGACTCTTACACTTTCCTAGCCACCCATCTCCAGACGCTCTTGGTTATATTTAAGTCGGGCAAGCCGTTCAAGAGTGTCAGCCTTTTGGCTCTGAATTCACGACTTCACGGATCGGACTATATGGATTCAAACTTTTAAGATTTCCAAATAAGTTTTTAAAAGTAGTGTAAGGTTATTTTCAAAACGCTATTGTAGTTCTGCGGATTCATACGCGATTTTAAAACTGCAGCTCTTTAGTAAGATATTGCTTCCCACACTATCAGAGCAGCCCCATCTTTCACTGCGTTTTAATTTCTGGTGAGAATCATTATGTGTGATCTCTCCCAAGGAGTGTAACATTATTGTTCCATTTTAGGAACAATAATATTACAGCACCCTCGTCTTTTAATGCAGATCACATATAATGATTCCCAAGAGATCACATATAATGATTCCCACAAGAAATTAAAGCACAGTAGGAGGGGGTGCTGTGATATTATTGTTCCTAAAATGGAACAATAATGTTATGTTACTTGCCACAAACAAATCAACCTTGTGGCTAACGCTGTGTTCGATTAATGTTGACATACCATAACACCGTAACCGATCAATTGAATTTCATAAACATTTTTTAAAAATAGTTTTTTCCTCTCCCGAAAATTTGAAAATTTTAAGTTGTGACCGATCGATATATGAAAAATCTTTAGAAATTAAAAAAAGAAAAAATTAATTTCAATTTTGAACACATATGTATTTTCTTTTTTTCTTATTCTTATTCTTGTTCTTATTCTTATTCTTATTCTTTTTTTTTTCTCCGTCACTCCTCTAGGGAGCATATTGGCTTTCCACAAAGCATCTATTGCTTTGTTTCAGTTTCTTTAATCAATTTGATATTTCAAGTTAAGTAGATGATTAATCCGCTGTTGCTTCTTCCATATGATTTTTTATGTGTGTAGTGGTGAAGATTCTTGCTAATTGGTGGTGATCTTTATTTTAGCATTGTAATTTTTTCCCAGTAGGTGGCGTGTTTTTCCTGATCATTCGTCTGACGTTTGTCATCATCGCTAGAGGTATGCGAGAAGGGCTAGGGGGATTTTATCTTTATTTTTTTTTTTTTAGATGAAGTTATCTGGAGGGAAGAAGTTGGAGCCTTTTTTTTAATAAACATTCGAATCCACAATTAAATTTTTTCTTCGTCATGTGCTCTGCTGGGGTTCGAATCTCGGTCGTTTGTGTTGTGATGCGTGCGCTCTAACCACTACACCGCGCCACTTTTATTCTAAAATCAATATATTTTAAGAAGAAATTAAAAAAATGAATGATTTTTCACTTAATAATTTAAAAAATTATACCCAAAATATTTTTTAAATACGATTCACATGCTCTGCCAAAGCGAAAAGTAAATCAAGATTAAATTTTCTTTTAACGTCAGTTGTTTTTTTTTCTCAAAAAAAAAAAAAAAAAAAAAAAAAAATCGATTTAAAATCATTTTGAAATAATGTCATACATACACTTGGTTTAATACAAACAAAAATGCCTCCTGTTATTTAGAAAACAAAATCTTTAGCATAGTTTTAGGATTTATATGGTATTCATATATCTTGTTGATGAACAATGAATGCAAAACATTTACAGTCACTCTCTTAAGCACACGCACACATACTTTGATTTAAAGTAAAATTTATGAAAATTGTTTAAAAATAAAATAATTCAGCACGTGTTTAAATATTTTTGTTTTTCTTTTTCTTAAGCTCTACTCTCCTCTCTTCTATTTAATTTGTATTTTTGTATTCTTTCAATTGAGCTTGCTAGGGTCCTTCGTTGTTGTATGTGTTTGTAAATGTATGAATTTGTGTGTGTGTGTGTGTGTGTGTGTGTGTGTGTGTGTGTGTGTGTACATGTACCAAATTCTGTTTTAATCTTTATCTTTAAAAAAACATCTTTGTACGAATGAATAGGTGAAAAAAAGTGTGGGTTATATAGAGAGTGAATGCAGTTCTAATTCAAAAATATCCTTCTCTTTTATTCTCACTCTCTCTATTTCTTAATTCTTTTTGACTTAAAAATAAGTCAACATAAATAACTGAGTTTCTTTCAAAGTTTATTTTGTTTGCATTTGCGTTTGTTTAGCATATACTGTGTATATGTTTGCATTCATGTATGTAAGTAGTGCGTGTCAGCGTTGCCGTTTTGGTTATTTCTAACCAAAATTGGCTATTTTTTTTCTTCCATGTGTAGATGTGTACTTTTTTTTTCTATTTTGGTTACTTTTTGCCTTAAATAAAAAAATTTTATATTAAATTGTTGGAGTCATGAATTTTTGGTTTTATAACAAAACAGTAAAACTTTGAAATTCACTTGACTAGATAGATACACATTCTAAAATGCACTTCATTTCTTTACTATTTTGAAACTTTCTGTAATTGTACCCTGATTTTTCGGAAAAATGAAAAAAAAAAAAATTTTTATAAACAGATACAATGAAAAGTTATTCCCGTTTGTTAGGTTTAAAATTCTTCTTTATTAGACACTTCAAGTGAGAAGAGATTATTGTAAATAGAAATGGAGGCCCAATTATGCCTCTGGACCAAACTCCTCACCAAACAGTGACTCGTCTTGGGTGTATCGGCTTTTCAATGTATGCGTGCGGGTTTTCTGTGCCCCAAATGCGACAATTTTGCTTGTTTACATACCCACCAAGATCAAAATGAGCTTCACCTGAAAAGATGATATATTTTTTTTTTTTTTTTTTTGGGAAAATCAGCATCTTCTGTAAGTCGATCGCAGGCCCACTTAGCGAACCGAAAAAAGCGTATACACAACCATATTCGTTCAGCGGAAGGATAAAACTAATTATCTGTCAAATCAGACATGAGCTAAGTGTTGCCATTCACGAAATAAGCACTAGTTGAAAAAAAACGATAGATGGCGGACCTATATTTGCTAGAATTAATTCGTATAAGCAATATACTTTTCTAACACTTGGTCAAAACTCATCGGCCTTATCAAAGTCCACTAATTTTGTCATTCTTCAGCTCTTTGGTCTGCCTAAACATTTACTTATATAAGAAAGTCTTTGAGGTTTATTTGTTTAGGTTTAGAAGTTTTGGTTATTTGTTATACAAATTGGTTACTTTTTATTAAAATTTGGTTAGAAAAAATTAGAATCTGTGGCAACACTGTTGCGTTTTATTTTTTATTTATTGTAGTTTTTGTTTTCTTTTCAAATCTGTTTCTTTTTCCTTTATCTTTCTCTCTCTTACTTTTTTGGAAATATATATTTCTTTTTAGAGAAAATTGCTATACATCAAACACACGCACACATACAGAGAAATTATATTCTTTTGATAGTAAAAATGTGTAGCCAACAAAAACAAAATAATAGTGAATAGCAATAACAACAATTCTGTACACAAAATAAAGTTTTTCTTATTTTTAGATTTAAATAAACTACAGCAACAGCAACAACTACACTAAATAAGTCAACTTTTTTCGAGCATAAAGAATGAAAATTTCTTTTGTTAAGGGAGAATAAATCACGAGAAAGAGAGAGAAAGAGAGAGCGCGAGAAAACTGAGGAAATATAGGCTTTAACGATAAAATATTGTATTAAAATTATATATGCCTAAAACTAGGCTACATAAATTGAAAACAAAAAACGATTCTAAGGAAGCACTTAATTTTGACAATTTTTTTAGGATAATGACCACTTCTTATCGAGGGAAAAATTCTCTATAGAAAGTTTTGACAAATTTGTCAGTAGACGTGATTTTTTTTAATAGAAATTTCACAGACTTAGTTAGTGAAAGAGCTGGTGACTTGGAGCTATTTGAGGATCTTCGAAGAGGGTCTTGCTGATTATATCACTATTGTAGAAAGGGTAGTCATTTATGTGGATAGTCAGGTTGCCTTCTGCTGCTAGTGCAGTAAAGAATAAGGCTTAATTGACAACAATGCTATCTGCTATAACGCAGGAAGCATGGGAGAAACATCTGTTCTGACGCGAGAAAAGAGAATTGGAGAGGCGTGAGTGTGAGGGCAGTGAGTTGTACACGAGTGTAAACGAAGCCCTTGAATTTTATCAGAAAGTGAAGCATCTGACAGGTGTCTTTAGTGCTCGTACTTCCTCCTGTAAAGTTATTAATTTCCATAACATTCGATGAAGAAACACGGGGTCTTCTCTCAGTCAGTGAGCTGCACCCGATTCTATTTTTAGACTTATTGAAGAGGACCTACAGTTGCCGGCTCCGAACGGAAAATGCATTACAGAAGTTTTCAATAGTTGTACCAATGTCTGGCTTGGTATTGAACCGAGCACCTTCTGGTTGGTAGGCGGGTGTTTTTCCTACCATACCACTGCGGTACATACTCCTGTAAAGATAAATATGGAAAACTAGTGACAAATACTGAGAACATACTGAGGATATGGAAAGAAAATTTTTTCAAATTGCTGGTGTCGGATGATAACGATCTGAAGATAACATTGATCCAATTAATGATGACGGTGTTAAATGTGCTCCACTCAGGTAAAATGAGTTTGAAAGGAAAATATTTCATCTGAAGATAGTAAAGCTGCAAATGCTGACGGTCTGCCCGTAGCTTTTTGGAAACGAAGGTGACGAGTTGATAAGGAACATGCACCAATTTGTTAGTACCATATGGCTGAATGAACGCATGCCCGCCCAATTATTGGAGTCTCAGTGTGTTACGTCCTGTGCATAAGAAAGGAGGCAAAGCCATGCGCCAACAACTGTGTCGAGTGTAATATATGAACGATTGAAATGTAAAGTCGGCGATAATATTAGGACCTTACCAATGTGGCTTTAGACCGGATAAATCGACCGTCAACAATATTCACATTATGAGACCTTTTGGAGAAAACCCAAGAAAAACAAATTGACACCTGTTTGTCGACTTCAAGACAGCCTTTGATAGCTCGATACGTACTAAGGTCGTCAAGGCCATGTCTGACTTTGGTATACATACCTCCAAAAATTATAAGATTGTGCAAAATAACTTTAACTCATACAACATTAACAGTTAAAATTGGGAAGGACGGCTCCGAAAGGTTCGATACCAAACGAGGCTTCAGACCACTAATTGCATATGCAGACTACTAATTGCATATGCCGATGATATTGATATCATTGGACGTATAGCATGAGAGGTAATTGCGGTATTTTATAGCCTTGAAAGACAGTCGGCGAAAACGAGTCTGTCAGCAAATGAGGATCAAACAAAGTTTATGGTAACAACGAACAAAGAATTGACGAGGTTGGGTCATTATATCTATGAACGTTGGTGACAATAGCGTTGTAGTAAATGAGTTCGCCTATCTCGGTACCGCCTTAAATAGAACTAACAACGTCGGTCATTCTTGCCAACAAAGCAGTTTGGGAACAAAACTCTCTCTCGATTGACGTAAATTACATTCTATAAAATGCTTATACTACCTGTGCTTTCATATGGCGCTGAGGCGTAGGCACTACCTTAAGCAGACGAAGCTGTACTTGGGTCTGTCTGCGTCAACGAATAGTATTGCAATCGAATGAAACACGAGCTATACGAAAATATTAATATTGTTAGGCGTATCAAAATACAACGATTACGCTGGTTAGGTCATGTAGTACGCATGAATGAAAATACTTCAGCAAGGAGTTCCTTCGAATATGCGTTCAAAGGAAGGCGCAGAAGGGGAAGACTAAAACTCCGGAGAAAAGACAAAGCAGAAGATCTTTCTAAAGTTGGCGTTAAAGACGGGAAAAAGCGCAATAGATCGACGTGCTTGGAACAAAATTCTTAGTCAGGCTACTGATCATAGTCACCTAAGGAAGTAAGTAGGCTACGTTACGTCAGCTCAAGGCCTTCACGGCACTCCTGGATAGATAGTGCCAAATTGTGTTGAAACCCTAAGCTCTGTGGCATAGTAGGAATTGGTCCTGAGACAGTGGAACAGTGCCATACAATCTAAAGACGAACGCTTAGGTTGTTCGGTCGCGGCTTTTTTAATGGCCTTAGGGAGGCTGCGTCAGCCTGGATTTCAGACCTGGAGCGATTTGCATCAGGCACCTTGCCTGTGAGGTGGCTTCCAGTATCAGTGGAGTTCGATATTGCTTCTTTAATATGTTCTGTCTTCCTGCTCCTTTATTTTATTCTTTTCTCTTACTTTCTGGAAGACTTTCGCAATGGAACTTTTTTTGGTCTAGGTGCGACCAATTTCTCAACCTTCGTACCATATGATCATGCATTGGTTACGCATAGTGTTCAAAAAAATAAAAAATTGTTGTCTTCTGTTATTCATGGCTTTTCAAATCTTTTTTTTCGGACAGGTTGGTTATTTATTCATAAGCAGCTATAAAATTTTCAAAACATTTCATTAATTTAATGCTCTGCTTAAGTTTCTCTCCATTATTTGCATTTTTACACAACATTCTCCCCTATTTTTATGCAGCAGATTTTTTTTCATTTGCATATTTTATAATTTCTTCTTCTTAAATATTCTAAATTATTTTGTTTAAGTATGTATGTGTAAGGGTATGAGTTGTTATGCGTCTCTGTAGGTGAGTTTCCAACGTATGTGTGTCATTAATGAAAAAATATCAAAATGGTTGTTTTTTCGACTATTTTGTTGTTGTTGTTCTAAATGTAAATTACGTGCATTCACTTGTAAGAGTTCGAAAGCTTTAATTTTAGCCCATATGTCATCCACACTTGTGACAGAATATTAAAAAAAAATATGTTGAAGAAAAAACAAACTATATTTTAAAAAAAAAGAGTAGAGAAGAGGAAAATTAAGTATTGTATAATGTTAAATAAGTGTTGCCTAGTTTAGGGAAGAAATTGAGATTTCATAAAACATAGCCGAATTTAAGGTTGAAAACATATTTATTAAAAAAAAGTTCTTAGGGAGTAGTTTTGATTCCTGTGAATCGATTGTTTTTGTTTTTGCCTTCTCAGCATGTGGTCTTTAAGTTTAAATGTGTTTTTTTCATGTTTTTTGTTTCAACCTGGTACCCTTCACTTATAATATTTTTTAAATAAGTTTTTAATGTTTAATAATGAGATGCCATTTCGTTTTGACACAATAATTTATATCTCTTTCCCTTTTTTTATTTCTCTTGTAAGTTTTTCAATTTTATAAAGCAGTTGTTTCTTGTTTTTCTTCTTTTTGCTGCAAAAAACTTTCCATATATTTAATAGAGGAAAACTATGTACGAGTAATAATTTTGATGCACTTGAGAACCACAAAATGCATGGTTTTCTTTTGCTGAAAAATACAATTGATATAATTTATTTCCTTTTTCTGTCGTTAAGATTTTATATAAAATCTTTAAGGAAAAGTTTTCATTTGGTATTATTATTTTTGCTCCTAAAAGTAGGCAAAATTTGTTTTATTTACTCTACTCCAAAAAGTGGAATTATTTTACTTTTAATAAAAAATATTGTAAAGAAAAGTTTTCGATAAATATTTTTTACTCCTCAAAGTAGGCAATCTTTTAAATTGATTTCTATTTTAAGAAAAACTTTTTTATAACTTCAACGTTTTTCAGAGAAAAATAATGATAAATAAGTGTACATGGGTCTCTTACAGAAGGCAGTATAGGCACAGGATATAATCTTAAAGATGGTGATATTGTGAGCCTTAATGGCCTAATTTTACACAATTATATCATGCTTTAAGTGTGAACAATTTTAATTGCGCTATTAAGGAGTTTTACACAATTATGGTCTTAATTAAGCTAAATTTTCCATACAAGAGCAAAGATGTAGGAATGGAAGTATCATTAGAAAGGAGTGCCAGCAGTCATAAGTCTGAAACATAAATTGACTTATCAAAGTTCTGTATTAAGTGATAAAACAGCCATTAAAAATCACAGTTCGTTCATGGTCAATTTAGCAAACTTTTATACGGCTTAAGCTCTAAATCTGCATACGTCTTCCACAAACCATCTCCATCTTACACGATTTAACGCTATTAATTTTTTTTCTTCCCATGTTAGATTGTTCTGTTTTAGTTCCTGAATAACTGTACTTCTCCAGATGTTTCTTTGCCGAACACGATTTCTCGAGCTTTGAAGATTCAATTCGTGTAACATTCTAGTGATACTATCGGGCTTTTTTTTCGAATCGTGTGACCGATTCATCCCCATTTTTTTTACCTTACCTGTTTCACTGTTGTTTCCACATTAGTCGTGTGCCACAGCTCTGTGTTACTTATGGTGTTAGGCCAGAATAATCTGCATATGATTCTGAGGCATCTGTTAATGAATAACTGGACTTTTTGCGTGATGTTATTCGATACAAGCCCGGTCTCACTGCCATACAGCAGAACTGATTTAATATATGAGTTTAATGTTCTCAGCTTAGTCTGTCTGGATATATGTGAGCTTCTCCATACTGGCTACGGTCATCCGAATGCCGTTCTCGCTTGTCGAGCCTGTATCTACGGCTGTTTCTGCGCAGGCTTTTGTAGTCATTGTGCTTTTTAGATAGCAGAAGATATCTACATACTCGATTGATTGACCTTGTAGCGTAATGTTTTCCGTGCTAGTATTGTTTATTATCATGGCCTTGGTTTTCTTCCTTTTTTTTCTAGGTCCTCCAGTTTCTATGCAATCGAAACTTGAAAATCTTTTGTGAGAGTAAAGAAATATCATCCGCATAGTCCAAATCTTCGAGTTGGCGTGAGAGACTCCATGTTATCCCTCTCCTCTTTAAACAGACTTTGCTCCATTATGTTATACAGCACGATGGTGAATAGCTTAGGTGATAGTAGGGATCCTTATTTGACTCTAGCATTGGTGTGGCATGGTTGGCTGGTGTTCCCGTTGTGAAAAATTAAAGTTCTGCATCCTCGTACATTACTCTAATTATTCGAATTATTTTTTGGGGTACTTCTTTTGTTCTTAGTGCCTTCCTTCCTATTGGGGTTCGTCTGATGGCATCAAATGCTTTCTTGAAATCGAAATCGCTCAATGGTTCACAATCAAAACCCAACCAAATTTAAAATTGTATTTATGCTGATGAAAGTTAAGGCAACAGTAGTCGGTTCCTGTTCATTACACGAAGGCGTTTACGACTTCTTTATTTCGCATTAATCTCGTATGTATTGGGTGTACTCAAGGCCAACTTTTTTTTAATGGTAATACGAACTATTTAAACCAAATTCTTTTTTGGGGCTGGCGTTGTATAGTGGTTGGAGCGCACGCATAACAACACAAACGACCCAATTTCGAGCCCCAGCAGGAGATATGAAGAAGAAAAATTTAATTGTGGTTTCGAATGTTTAATAAAAAGGCTTTAACTGCCATTCACCTCTGGCATACCTCCCATACCTCTGACAGACTAATAATCAGGAAAATACGCCACTTACTGGGGAAAAATAAAAAATACAATGCTAAAGTAAAGATCACCACCAATTAGTAAGGATCTTCACCACCACGCAAAATCATATGGAGGAAGCTACAGTGGATTAATCATTTACCGAGCTTAAGAAAGATCAAATTGACTAAAGAAACTGAAACAAAGCAATGGATATTTTGTGGAAAGCCAATATGCTCCCTAGAGGAATGACGAAGTAAAAAAAAAACAAATTTCTGAATATCTTCTCAGGTCTCTATGACCTTCTATAGACCAAACATTGAATTTGACTTTATTATTAGCAGATTAATAGGCCATAGTTCATAATGGATTAAAAAAATGCAGTACCAATATTTCGCAGCCCATACTATAAAATAGATAATATTGCTACAATTCTAAGGGGCTTTAGAAAAATTTGTTATCATCTATCCTCGTGTGTTAACTTGTTAAATTTATTCCATTTCTTTAAGTCTCTTTCCTAAAAGATTGAAATAAATTATGTGAACAAATTTGTTTATCCTAAAAATATGCAATATTTTTTCCAATGTGTGATGAAGCTCTGTTGTATGCTAATGAAATTTCTACTTTTATTTTTTTGCTTTTTATGCTTAAAACAGATTTTAGTTTCGTCGTATTTGTAGCTTTAATTTTTAATCTCTACAATACCAATATAATACCCCTATAAATATGCTTTACTTTTCTCGTTTTGTTTTTCTTCTATACGTAAAAAGTAGCAGTTATTATCTTAAGCTTAAGGAACCAGTTGCTTAAAACAAAACGAAAAGTATAAAAACTTTGCTATTGCCACTGAATTATACAGGAATTTAATCTTTATAAATATTTAAGAAACTTTAAATATATAACATCAGCAATATTGCTGCTGAAAGAAGCTGCACATATGTATATACCAAAATGGTATATATTAAAAATAAAGCATAGTTTTAGGTGGTAAACAAGAAATCTTTCTTAAGAAATAAAATTTAAATTTTAAATTTACATTTAAAATTTTATTAAATAAATGAAATCTATGGCAAATACAAAATAAAACTAAAAAAAATTTCAAATTTAAATTTCAATTGCCAAAAAAGAAGAAAAAGAATAGGATTTAATTTAGGCCATATGTAATAGAAATTTTAATAAATAAAATCCTTAGTCTTGTCTTCTTAATGAAACAACAAATGATGATAATAAATGCCCAAATATTACAATTATTCTAATGGCTTATGTCCGTCCTTCCTCTCATTCATTTGTTCGTCCGTCTGTCTGTCTGTATGTCTGTATGTTTTGTCTATGCCTGCCATAACTGCCATTTGTTGGTTGTTTGCTATGAAAGAAAACCATTTTTATTTTTTATTTTATTTTTTTGGTTGAACATAAAACCTTATATGTTTTGTTGTAGTTGCAAGTTTCAGTTACTGCACATAAGAAAAGAGTTTCCAAAAATCTAGCATTAGTTTTTTGGCACAATTTCAAATCGTATTTTATTAGACAGTACATTTCTGTTTTTTTATTCTTTTCTTCTTACTTGATACACTCTACTTATGCTTTAGTAGTGAACAGGGATTCTGTACGTATTGACATACGTTCTTACTACGGGATACTTGGAAGTCAAGAGCCGAGCCAAGGGATTTAATAAAAAAAATAAAGATTTGTTAGCCAAGTATATCATGAGTTCTGCTTTCTTTACTTTTCTGTAAATACGAACGTGTATAGAAATTTAATTTGATAAATTGGTTAATAAAAAAAGACTGATTTTTTTATTTATTTATTTTTTCTTAAATATAAAAAATATCACTGAAGTATCTTATTTTTTATTTGTAAAGCCTCCCTAAGTTATGCAATTGTAAGTATTTGCCAAAAAAAAAAACGTTCTTTAAGTTATGCAATAGTCTTTTTTATAAAGTTGGCAAATTAATTTCATTTAAGCTTTCAAATTATAAGGAATCTTTATAAAAATATTAATTGAAAAAGTTTTAAGTTATGTCACCTTAAATCAAGTTACTTAGCCTAAATGTAGGCTTAACAATCTTTATTTTTTATTTAATGTTTAATCCCTACAACTATTACAAAAACCAAAAAATCATAATTCATTTTTATTATTTTAAATATGAAATTGTTACAGTTCCGATTTGCTGTGAGGCTTGAAAACTATTTTAACTTTTGCTTATGTAAAAATATCCAAAAAATATGCCATATACATACATACATATACATATGTATTGTTTTTTGTAACCCAAAACTATGCAGCAATTAAATGCTTTTTTTTCATTTAAATTTTTATGTTCTATTCCTTAAAGCATTTTACAACTGAAACTACTCTTTGACTAAGAAAAAACAGAGTTAAAAACTATAAAATTAAAATATCCTTGCTTTTATGCAGTTTTTTTTATATGGCAGTTTTGTTGATATTTTCATGCATCCTTAGCTTATGCAATAATTTTTGGCAACATTTGTGGCAAATGTCACACAAAGAGGAAAATAAAAAAAACAAAAATGGCAAAATGACAAAATTCGTGTCAAATTTTGCTTAGATGCTTTGAATTTTTGTACTTTCAAGTAATGCAGTAGAGCCATAATTATAAAGTAATGCTAGATTATTGAAAAAAAGAAGAGGAAATTCAATCGGAAATAAGCACAATTTTGATTAATTATTTTTAAATTTTTTCGCTACCCCATCTTATCACTATCTCAAATGCTATGTAAATTTACATTTTATACCATTTTTACCCATTTTGTCTCTATATATAGTTCATTCTTTATAGTTCCATCCAGCAAAACAATGTAGATTCTTCGTTTTAACATACGCACATTCATTTTTATGTACGTATACTATACATTTATAGATAGTTTTTATCCAATGGGCTTTTTGGCTGATGTGAATGAAAAACGAAGCTTTAACAGTTGTAGCTCTTCACATACACAAACTTCACCAGTTACTTCGACCAGTTACTGTCAGATGATGTGTATTTTTCACGACGTTGTTTGGACCTAATTAAGAAACTTTTACTATTCTACCGTTCTCAAGACAAACAACAATTAATATTTACTTTGTATGAGAGGTGCCACGCCCACTTGTCCAATTCCTTCCAGTTTTTGACCGATGATTTTTATTGACTATGAATTTAATCAGACCAAAATCTGAAACTTCAGCTGTAACCGTTCTCAAGATATATAAAAACCATATTTACTTTGTATGGGGAGGTACCACGCCCACTTGTCCAATTCCTTCCAGTTTTTAACCGATGATTTTTATTGACTATGAATTTAATCAACCAAAATCTGAAACTTCAGCTGTAACCGTTCTCAAGATATATAAAAACCATATTTACTTTGTATGGGGAGGTACCACGCCCACTTGTCCAATTCCTTCCAGATTTTAACCGATAATTTTTATTGACTATGAATTTAATCAGACGAAAATCTGAAACTTTAGCTGTAAACGTTCCCAAGATATATTAAAAACAATATTTACATTATATGGAGAGGTACCACGCCCACTTGTCCAATTCCTCATAATTTTTGACTAAAACTTAAGCTGTGATCGTTCTCAAGATATATTAAAAACAATATTTACTTTGCATGGGGAGGTACCATGCCCATTTGACCTACTCCACTCACTTTTTGACTCGTCATTTTTATTGACTCTGCAGCTATGTGGACCAATTTTAAAGACTTACTTTGTGAAAATGTAGAAAAATTAATATTTACTTTGCATGGGCGTGGCACCGCTCAGTTGGAATTTTTCATATTTATATAGTCCATAGTTCTTTCCATGCTTACAGAAAAATACTCAAAAAATTTAAAGAAAATCGGTTCAGCGGTTTAGCTGTCTATAAGGCACAAACATACAAACAAACATACATACATACCAACATACATACAAACACACATTAATTTTTGTATAAAAATATATATTCATACTATTTAAAGCATATTTATAGGCGCTTTCAAATTCAAAAAGTTCTGTTAGCCACTAACGTGTAGAAACAATTTTAGCTTTCTCATAAATAATACCCTACACCATCTTTACGTGTAAATAATTTCTGTCGAAACATCAACAGCCTAACACATAACCTGTCTATTATTTACATTTGCTACTCATGTCTCAACATTTTTGAGAAAGCCTATTTGGCAAATTAAGGTAAAGTTTGCTGAACCCTCGAGATTTCCAAAATAAATAGTCAATGTTTTATCCTTCGTTAATGCATTCTTTGAGATTTGTAGGGTGACATACAATACTTTCGTCCTTTGGCATTGTACTCTTTAAATCTAAGCCAAACCTAGTTATTCTGTTATCTTTAAAATATGCAAGTGGCGTCCATATACAAACTACATATGATCTTGCTCCTCAGGAACCTAATGAGAAGTCTAATGGGAATAGTAAAAATATTGTTTTGCGTTTGCTTAACGTGTAGAGTTCCTTAAGATTTAACAGTGTTATTGTATTCGCCATGTTCACTAAACTTAAGGTAGGATCACACGATCGTCGTAATGCACCAACAATTAGCCTATTTTATATGCAATCGTGTGATTGTACAATTTATTGGCTCATACGGCAACTCACATTATTGTGCTTATTTATCCCAATAAAATGCAACCCTGGTGCGACAATCGTGTGAAAGCTTTATCGACAATCATGCACCAATGTAAATTCCAAAAATAAATCAATATTTATTGCATTCTGGTGTGGCAATTGAAGAAGACAATTATCACCGATTTTTATTTTTTAATTGATTTCTTTCTTAAAAAACACGTGTTTATATGGAATTCATAATTGTCATCCCTTAAAATATGCATTTTTTAAATTATTTATATGTAAATTGCATCACAAACTTCCACCATTTCTTTTTTCATTATCTTTACTTTTATCAAGCGGACACCTGATAATCAAAGCCGATGTAAATTTAATATTTTAGGGAACAAATAATCTTTACTTTAGAGGATTAAATATACTTTGTAATTATATTCCAATTTAGATAAATAAATATTTTAGCGAATTATTTTTTTTAAATTTATTGAAATGTAAACAAAACAAAATTTGCAATCTAGTACAACCGCTGTTTCTCATATTTACCATATACTAGGACAATGGTGTGATTGAAAGGCGGCAATTTTTTCCATTTAAACGTTTTGAGCTAATTTGCGACAATCAAATTTATTTACACGGGGGCAATCATGTGACTGCAGAGAATTTGATTGGAACAATTTCTTTATTGTGCCTTTATTCTGCACAATAAAAATTTTTTTAAATTGGTGCATTGCGACAATCGTGTGATCTTACTTTAATACGATCTATCTATTAAACATGGGATACGGTTTCATAAGCAGAGAATTTGTGATTACATTCACAGAAACAGTAGCAGTACTCCGCTCTAAAGAGTGTAATGGCTACTAGAACATCCACATCCATCACTAGAAGTACGCAACCACAGACTTCAAAGTACCTTCAAGATTGCCCCGGTGTTGGCATCACTGGAGGCACTTTCAATGTAATTTTATTATTATTCCTTATCAGGCATTATTGTGGACATGATGTCTTCCTAATGGACATCACTAGATCTGAAAACATATGTCACCTAAACCTATCAAGAACCCTACATTCACACAATTTGTGTACCGCATCTGTGACCGCCATCCTCTTCAGATGCGATATAATTTTATTAATGTATTCCACGATAGATAAACTTTTTGTTGATTCAGAAGCGTATGGTGGTAACAGCAGCTGAGCCTCAGCCAGGACGGTTTCCTATCATCACAGACATGAATAGCGCATTCTCGGAATATAAAACGATATTTGAAAATTTTCCCGATTAGATAGAGATAGGCAGTCAACAAATCTTGCTATGTTATCGCTACTATACCCGTTGTAGGCAATGTCAGAGCAGATAATAAAACTTTAAAAATGCCTTCCACCGCTTAGGTGTTGTCCGCTCAGCACTCCTAAAAGAGTTTTAAATTCCGTTTTATTTGTCTTTATACCCAGATTTCTGAGAATTTTCTCTACCGTCATGGCAGTTGCTTTCTGCACTGTAGAAACTTACTTTTCTTCTTCCCAATCAAGGCATTCATGGCAAATTATCCTCTGAAATTATTATTAGTATCGGGTGATTTTTTTTTTAAGAAACTTTCTTTTCGGTAACACTGTTTTTGGCAGCTCAGCTGTTACTGTCAAACATGTTGAATTTGGTCTATAATTTTACCATGAATAGACTAACAAACGAAGAACGCTTGCAGAATGGGGGCTGGAAGCTCATTTCTGGTTGAATGGACACGTGAACAAGCAAAATTGCTGTATTTGGTATGAAGAGCAGCCAGAGGCATTACAAGAACTGGCAATGCATTCCGAAAAATGCACTGTTTGGTGTGGATTAAGAACAAGTGGCATCATTGGAGAATACTTTTTCAAAGGCGGTGAAAGCAGGAATTAACAACAATTTTTGGCTCAAAATGGGAGAGTTGGTCTTAGGGGACGTGTGGTTTCAACAAGACGATGTCACATGCCATACAGCACGCAGAACAATAGTCCGAATGAGAGACAAGTTCGGTGAACAGTTTATTTCACGTTTGGGGCCGGACAATTGGCCGCTTGGATCGTGCGATTTAACGCCTTTAGACTATTTTTTGTGAGGCTATGTCTATAGGACGGTTGGCAGCCAATATTGAAGAATTTATTCGTGAGATACCGGCCGATATGTTATAGTGAGTATGTCGAAATTGGACCCATCGTATGAACCATTTGAGGCGCAGCCGCAGTCAACATTTACATGAAATCTTTAAGCATTGAATTATATTTATAGATCGTTTTATCGACTCAAACAAAGATTTAATACATTTCACTATTTTTTTTTTTTTTTTTAACCAAATGCGAAAGTTCTTAAAAAACCACCCGATATGTGACAAAATGAATCTGAGCTGAAAGTATATGGTCTGACCTGACCGACTATAACTTTCTTATTTGTTTTAATAAATAAATTATCTTCTAAAAGTATGCATTGCTTGCTCTACTAATGGTTAAAGTTTTGACATTTGACTCTTTCTGTAGTCTGCTGGTAGGCAATGGTTTGCGGCATCCATTTATATTATTCAGGCTGCAAGCAGGTAACAATAACAAAACATTTTAAGTTCTTTAGTGGCATGGAAATATCTTTAAATTAAATGAATATTTTTGCAATAGTTAATAATAAAAAAGTTGCAGGTTAAATACCGCGAGGCAGAAGTGAGCAATGGCATAAAGGAAAACTCATTATGAATGTATGAATACGAACGAAGGCACCACATAGTGGTGATAAGGATAGCAATGATGTAGGTGGCGAAGATGGTGGTGGTGGTGCTATGTTAACGATGAGTGTCAATGTTGGTTTAGGACAGAAGTCTAAAGCATTACCTGGTCTATTAAAGCTGCTGCAACCAGTTTGTTACAGAGTGTATGACTCTAAAGAAACTTTTAAAAGGCAGAAGGCTCTTTCCTCTATTGAAAAAATAAAAAAAAACTGAGAAAATTTATGTTTTCCGCTGGTAGCGTTTTCCCATTTCGTTCTATTTTATTTTCCAATTTACAACTTGTATTAGTAGTGGAAATTCTAGTTATAGTTGTAGTAGTTGTTAGTACTACTTTTTGTATGTGTTTCTTAGTTTTGTGTGTGTGTGTGTGTGTGTGTGTGTGTGTGTGTGTGTGTGTGTGTGTGTGTGTGTGTGTGTGTGGTTGTGGAAATAGAGCTTAAAACGTATTTTACACTTGAACAACAACAATAACAACAAATTATTATGCAAATAGCTTCAAATAGAACAAAAATTGTTAAAAAAAAAGTTTTTGTTGGAAAAAGAAAAACTACAAAAATGAAGGAATATAAGCGGAAAGTACAATTGTTTTGTTGCAACAACAACAACAAGCGGCAAAGCAACATTTAATTTAGACCAGCATTAATTTTTATAACGAAAAATACAGAAAAATGTACAACAAAATTGAAACTAAAACTACAACAACAACAAAAAAAAAGAAAAATAATAACAATAAATAACAAAAATATATACAACAGACCATTTTAGAAACCATAATAGAAACTAAACTAAAAACAAACGAAATAGTTTGTGTTTGTTTTGTAATAACAAAATAAAACAAAAATTGAAATAAATGTATAGCCTATTTTAAGGGTGCTTTAGTATTATTTAAACAAATAATGCTAACAACCATTTGAAGACAACAATGAAAAAATAAAATAAAAAGATTTAAAAATTATTATTTTATTTCAATTTAGGTGTTTGTGTCTAATGAACACTTTGTTCTTTAGCAAAAGAGAGGGTTTTTCTTTTTATCCCATTTTTTTTGTAGCATAGCTGTAGGCGTTAAAATATAATGTAATGTATTGCTATTCTTAAAAATACATTTTTTCTTTTTGGGTTTGCTTTTTATTTTATAATTTGTTTTTCCTTTCTTTGTTATTTTGCCGGATTTTTACTATTTGGACTCTTTTTTTTTTGGTAATTTCTATTAAATTAAAATGAACAAATATTTAATGGTTTAAGTTTTTGCTACAAAATTTAACTTAAAACTTTTTCTTTCTGTAAATGAAAGTGACCACTTAACTAGCTAAGGTCAAATACATAGAGTGCCAAAGCAATGCTAAAAATTAGTACAACTGAGCTACCCTTTTGGGGCCCCTATCAGACTAAACCACAAATATAATCAAAAGTTTTTCAGAAACATCAATTAGCTAAGTTTTTAACCATTTTGATGACTTACACGAACCTGTGAACTAGCCTGACGTTAATTTGAACATAAAGTCTCTGGTTAGTATAGCAATGAATGCTGAAAACATGATTACTCGAGTCATGATTCATAAATCCTTATATACTCATACATCATACTCATCCGTAATCATTGTAATGGGTACTCATAGCCATTAATACCCTAATGCAGTTATGAGCTTTTCATACAACAATTGTTGGCGCTCAATTCACATGTATTTTTATGCTCTTGGTTTTAGTCGTCGCTGAAACAGCGACGAGTGAACATGCGTAGAGGTTGTAAACTAATTTTATTTAAATTTTTTATTTAAAACAGTATTTTTTATTTATTTCTTCCGGTAATACTTCAAGTTTTACACAAAGTATTAAAAATTTTATATTATTAATAAAAATAAATTCATTCAGATACAAATATTGCTAATTACCCGTTCAACACAATACTCAGGGAAAAATTTTTGTACTCTCTCTAACACAACTACATTTTTATTTTTGAACAACACTGTCTTAAAGCTTGAAGTACTCATCATACTCATACTTAGCAACATTTATGACGCTACTAATTCATACTCATCTGCACTTATTGTGCTTAGACAATGCAAAATCAGTATGATTCGTATACTATCATTTGAATAGCCAATACTCATGAGTATTTATTTATTTATTAAGTAGCATTTTCTACACCTTGGTTTCCACAATTACAATAACAAAATTTATAAAATTAAAATATTATTACATTATTTTTCTCAAAAAGAAACAATTTTCTTGTTAAAACCATTAATATCAGTCGCAATTCTCACTTCAGTCGTAAGTAGTACAGTTGTATTTCACCAGTATCTTCCAGTTGTCTACACAAGTATTGAGTCCTATCCCCCATTTTCATCTTTATTTAATTGCAAACGTTGCCGTATATCCAATTACTTTAGTGCCTCAAGCATAAAGTGAATCGACGTGTACCGGTTGCATCTCAGAATAATCCGAATTGCCTTGTTTTGAAGTTTTGGCAGTCGCTCTCTTTGTAGGTCCGTACGGCATGAAAAAAATCGTTGAGCCAAGTCCAACGTATGGTTTAATTATAACATTATAAATGTTTATTGCCGTCATTGTCTCAATACTTTATGTCTTAGACGTTTAAAAAAAAAAAAAACAATTTTTTTAACCAATTTTTTTGCATATAAATCATGCGAATCATTTATGAGTATCATGAGTATTTTCTGAGAAATGAGTGAATGCTATGGGTATGTGTACTACGTTTTATTCATAATCATTGCTACTTATACTTATGAATAACCGTTATTATGAGTATGGACGAGTACGAGTAGTTGAATTTGATATGAATTTGATACTTATAAACTCATTAGTGAGTATAAGTAACAAAAAAGCGATTCATTGCTGATCTCTGAAGCCAACTCGTAAGGCCTGCTTAAAAGAGTCTGGCGTAAGCAAATATAGAAGCCTAAGCAGGCGTTTTCTCTTCTTCCCTATTACAACAACTTTTACATAACCCTAAAAAGAAAAACAATAATTATTAAATTTAAATGCTAGTCGAGATAGAGAAAATTTGTAATGACTTTTAAGGACACCATACCCACTAACCTTGTTGACTCAGTCAACCCAATCTGCACTTAAAGGTCTTATATTTCGCTATATTATACTAATTATGATCAGATATTTATAACTGGTTAATACACTACATCCGCCTCGCAGTCTGAAGCAGGATACTCTGTACATGACAAGTAGAGCCCACCATCTAGCTTCTCGGTTCACTTAGATTTATGCATGTAGACCTCAATCTTATCCATTCGCGATATATTTGCACTGTGAATGTATAGTAGTATGAGCAATTGAGCATAGGTATAGGTCGACTACTACAGATATGCGGTCAACGAATACTTAAACGCCTTTTGCTATACTTTATTTTTTTATGTTTTCATAGTCTTACTAAGCCAAAAATATAATGGCTATTTTGCTTCCGAGAAATAAATCATAATTGATACTTATTTTCTTTTTTTATATCATGTTTTGATATATTTTTTTAAATACAATTGAACACCCCCAATGTTATGCTGCAGTTTAATTATATAATATTCATACATATTCTACTTTATTTGTTCTATTTTTTATTTTAATTCCATATCATTTTATTTTTAATAAGCATTTTAATAAAAAATCTGCTATAAAAAGTATGCGTTTTTATTTTAACCTAAAAGTATGTGAGAAGAAATTTTATAAAAAAATATTTTGCAATTATTAACAATGATCTGTATATGAGAGTGAGTGTATTTGTGCGTGTGTGTACTATACGTGACAAATAACAAGTTAAAGAGTAAAAATTAAATTATGGAAATTAACTAATTAGTTATTATTAATTATTATTACACAGATAAAGTGTTCTTCGTAATTAACTTTTTTTTAGTAATTAACTTGAGTTATAATTAAAATAGAAATTTATAATTTGTATTCATATAAAGAGGAAAAATTAAATAAAAGTATATTTAAAAGTCGTTTTTAATGAGGAGAAAAAATAGGGAATAATAGTAAAACAACTTTGTAGCTTTGTAGTAATTTTGTCACATGTGAATATGTTAAATACCAATTTTTAAACATATTTTTAAAAATATTGTTACGTTTTAACCTTTTTAAAACGTTCGAGTTCTTTTAAATTGCGTTAAATAAAACAAACGCAGCAAATTAAAATTCATACAGTTTTTATTTATCTTTACACAGTGTCCAACTATTTAACTTCTACTTAATACAAATATTACTCAACACTTTCACTTACTCTTTACATAGATAATTAACATTTGTTACGAATGTTTTAGTACATTCTACAACCTCCTATTTAGCTACGTTCATTGAAATATAAAGTCTTAATAGTCAAAGTTGACTTGGTAGCACTATTCTAATAAATACAGCCTTGAAAGGGTGATCTTAGCCTTGATACAAACCAATAGAATAAATAAAGTTTATTGCTTTAAATGTTGGTGCATCTTTTTAGGCGTTTTTATTTTCGTAACAATATGTTTGCTTTGCTTTCAAAATGTTTGAAATTTCGAAGTTCATGGGATAATAGGATAATAACGCGTGATTTTGTTACTATTATGTGGTAATGCCCAAAATGTTCAGTAGGGTTTGCCATTTTAACACGAATAGACAAAAAAGTGCCGTAGTTTTAAACGTAAATTACGTCTATTTTATGATGTATTCGGCGACAAAGCTCATTTTTGGCTCAATGAGTACGTCAACAAACAGAATTTCCGGATTAGTTGTAAAGAGCAGCCAGAGGCAGTTCAAAAGCTGTCAATGCATGCTTAGAATTACACTGTTTGGTGCGGTTTGTGGACCTGACACTTCTTCAATAACGAGCAAATTGCAAAGGCAAACTTCAACAATTTGAAGTGTAAATTGCTTGACCACCCATCTTATTCTCCTGATTTAGCTCCTCTGACTTCTACTTGTTCTCAATTCTAAACAAAATTCCTTGCTGGCAAAGGTTTCTTCGAATGAAGATGTAATGACAGCTGTAAACAATTCTTTTTTGGAGCTTTATGAAAATTATATTAATCAAGGGATGGAATTGCTAGAAAAACGTTGGACTGTAATAGTATGGAAAAATAAAATAATTTTAATAATCTGGCTCTCGTATTTCATTGTCAGGCTAAGACTAAAGTTTAACAATTTTTTTTTTTTATTCTCTTTAAAACTTTTCTTAATGCTCAGATAGGGAAAGTTTTCTTGATAAAATAATTTCGTTAGAAAAAATAAAACATAATATACATAATAAAATATCGATATATCAGTATGGAATATCTGTTTTAAAAAATTAAAAAAAAATCACATTTCTTCCAGCTTGATTTCTCAGTTTGAAGGATCAGAATCATCCAGCTCGAAGGACCAAAATATTTTGTTCCTGGAATATTTCCTCAGAAAATATAAGAAATAGAAATAAATAAAAACGATTTAGTTTTTGGGTTCTATAATAAATAATAATTCTTTTATTAAACTTGGGTTTTTCAACTGATCAAGGACGGTGCCGTACTGTTTGTGTCTTAGAATGTGAGTAATTTAACATACAAGTGTAAACATCATAGAAATAGCAACATGAGCAAGAGACATCTTAACGGAAATAGATAATCCTTTCAACAACAAGAGAGAACTTTTACATTACAGCATTCAAACCTCTGTATGACGCGTAGGTTACATACATTTTAAAAGTGACAAGCCATGCACAATGGTGTGAGGTGTGAATAATAAATTAATTTAAAATAAAATAATTTTATCGTCTAATTACTAATAAACTTTTAGGTTCTAAGTGTCTATTTAATACAAAAAAGAGAAACTAAATATGTAGTATTTTTAATGTTTCGTTGTTTTTCTCAGTGTAGTCTTTATTTCATTTTAGTTTATTTCGTAAATCAATGTCTATAATTATATTATTTATTTTTTAAAGTTTTTCCTAATAAATATCAATAAATTTTATCTGAATTTTTCTTTTTTCTTTTCACAACAGAGCGTTTTAACACCCTCGGTCGCTATGAATGGCTACAGTCGTAAATCACCTTCAAAACGTCGCTATGAAGGCTCTAAGTATTCTGGTAAGTTAAAAACAATTTTATTTAATAAAATTATTTTCGTTTCAATAAAACAATAACAACTAATCAACGAATTAAAAAAAAGAAAAATTAAAAATTTGAAATTTATATTCTCAAAAAGGGATTTCACTAATTGAAACGTTTAATTGATTAGTCTTATTGTAATAGAAAACAAAACGCAGAAAATTAACACTTTTTTCCATTTCTCTAACAAATCAATTACTCTATACAAAAAACAAACTTTTCTCTTCTACAAAATTCTTTTTCTATCTCTAAAACAGTAAGACATTCATCTGAATCTGAGGATAAAAATCCTCAAAATATGAAAATCTCTTCATCGGGCGATATGAATGGTTACAGTCGTAAATCACCCTCAAAGCGTCGTTATGAGGGTTCAAAATATTCAGGTATGTTGTCTACATATTGAATTTATAAAAAATTAAATATTTTTGAATTGTTTGTTTGTCGTCGTCATGATATTCAAAATATAAATTGTTTTTAAAAAGTTTGCTTGAAAATTCTTAATTATTTGCTTGAAAAGTATGTTATAAAAAAAACCTATGGCTTGTGTAGTTTTCCAAATAATATTTCAAAGTATTTAAGAAACTGCTTCTAAAGCCTGTAATCATCTATAGAAGCCATTTTATAAAAATCATGTCTTAAAATGGAGTTTTTTTTATTATCCATCATTTTGCTCAAAATGGCTGCTATAAACCCGATTATTCTTTTCTTTTTTATAAGAAACCTTAAATTATTTATAAATTTACAAAAATTTTATTATGGGTTATTAAATCACATCACTACTGTAACTTCATGAAATATAACTTTAAAAGAACGCAAAAGAAGTACTCCCTAGACCACCTAAGCAGAAACACAACAATGAATTTAGAAAAAAAAAACTACCTTTGTTTCTGGGCATTATCGCTTTTTATCTCCATACACTTCTCCAAGCGATATTCAGTAGCTTCAATGCGTTGTTTATATTGGGTTGGGGAATAAGTTTATAGCACTTTTGGTAGGAAAAATTATTATAGTTTTCTCTTACACGGCTGATATATCTACGCATCCTCTCTGATAAACAAGCGGCTATTAGATCTCTCTCTTTCTTTCTTTAAGCTCTAAACTGGTAAGGGACTGTAGTGATTCGCTTGGGATACTCAGTTTGGTGTCCATCTCATTTGGGTTATAGGCACATTCCAGGTAATTGTGTCGCTGATGTAGCTTGCTAAAACAGGCACACTACTACACCCACTGTGGTAGGTGTACCGCTGTCCTCCGTTAAGTTGTTTATTAGGCAAAAGCACTTATTGAACGCTGACAGAACCTGGACACAGAATTTTACTTCATTGCTAGTCTCAAATGAGTTGTTTAAATTGGATCGTGGGAGCATGTACCCTACTCTGTCTATCCTCACGGGGCACGCTCAAAGGTTGCGCTTACCGGCGAATTATTTCTATCGAGGCTGTAGATCGATTGAGAAAATGGATATAGTAGGCTCTAGACATAGACGTCTCAATTTTGGCTCGCTCTCGTTAATAGCCAGATGCTGTAGACTGTCGGTATGGTTTCCGATTTGATTTGCGGGAATGTTCTTATATGTGAGACCTCAGGAAGACTGTGAAGATCGGTTCATCTGAATTTAGCAACTAGCAAAGGTATTCCCATCATATGTGGTATCACAACGGGTCGCTATGTGTGCTTAACTGTGCCTTGACTCAACGAGACGACTATCTCCCTCCTAACCAAGCCTATAATTTTCCTTTAACGAGATTTGTCGAAAAATTGGGAATGTATCACTAGTGTAACCAAAACAAAATCGCCAACAAATCACTTCACTTGGTCGTAAGCAGTGCTTTTTGTACCACATCGTCACGGAAATGGTGCATATGCATAAATATGAAGCAAAAACTAAGTGTGTGCCGAGATTCAAGTCTAATCACTGTCCAGAGAAGAGGTGGTACTATGGGAGGGCAGCTACACAGCGTGAAAGAGACAACAAATCACTTCACTTGGTCATAAACAGCGCTTTTTGTACCACATCTTCACGGAAATGGTGCATATACATATATATGTGACGAGATTCAAGTCTCATCACTGTCCAAAGAAGAGGTGGTACTGTGGGATGGCAGCTACACAGCGTGAAAAAGACTATTCGACTGAAAACCTTGCCCAAACCGTACTTCTTCACGACAACGACCGGCCCCATGTTGCACAAGTCGTTAAAGCCGCATTTCTAGAGCTCAGCGCCTTGCATTAATGGATTGCCATTGTTTCCGCGATTTTTTGAATCATAAAAGTCGACAACATTCGATAATGAGGAGAATCTTCAAAATTGGCAACTTCTTCGATACCAGAACAGGCTATTTATCGGCTTTAGTTTAGTCAATGACGAGGACCTTAAAAACTTACTGAACAATTTCCTTGATACTAGACTGGCCAATTTATGTGGAGAATAATAAAGAGTACCTTAAAGACTGGCTCAACAACATTTTTGATACCAGACCAAGCGATTTGTCGGAACGACATCGATAAATTGGTCGAGAAGTGTGAGGAGATCCTAAACACCAACGTTGAATACATAATTAATGAATTTATTGTTATAACTATTGATTGTCGCAAAAGCACATGTGGTTGATTCTCTTTTTTAACTAAACAGACGCCATTGCCTACAATGACACAGTCGCTTAACGTGAGTACCTGTCCTAGGTCTTTACCACACGACCGAATCACGACCAATCATTAAAATTATCAGTGAGTACAAATTCCAAGCCATGTTATTTGATCATGGTGAGGTTTTGGAGACTATCACTTCTGCCAATCTATGGGTCATGGCACCCGGTTAAGAGTGTAACATCACACCGAGCCAGCATAGCCCTCCTCGAGATTTGTATTCAAACCATGTTGCTCTAAGAGGGGGCTCCGTCATTGACGGGCAGGGACCAAGGTCCCTGTGGCTGCCGACACCCGTGATACCAGAATTAAGTTTCCGGTCAGATTTTTTGGCATGAATTCTACTACCAGTGTAAGTCCCAAACTACTAGTGGCCAAGATAAAAAACGTCGAACAAGAAACACTGGAAACACCAACAATAAACAAACAGCAAACAGGAACAGTATGGGAGCCAGAAACTGCAGACGAACTAGAGTTCACAATGGGCTGCAAACCAACCAAACAATCAATGCATAATATGTGCTAACAACCTGGGAAAATGGCAAAAATGGCAACTCAGTGAGTCCCTAACGTTCGGTCTTCTCTTCGCGTAAAAGCACCCAACCTCCCAGTAAACAGCTATTGAGGTCCCAAACCACACCAGTATGAGTAATAGCCACCATCTAAGTCCCTAATGTCACCACAGTTCGGACCAGTCAATACATATCTCCAGTCCTCAGTCCCCAACCCCCACCGGTAGTCTGCATCTCCAGTGTGTCCCGTCAGTACGAGGCCCAGGTTTAGCCGATGCCGAAGTCTGGATGTTTCCGTACGAACGTCACGTTCGGTGTAAACCCATATGTTACCCTCACACTGTCACTGTTCGTTCATCTTGTCTGCCACCTATCTACGGACACCCCTGTTAAAATGGGCTATCTCTACCCATGTCAAGATCAGAAGCAGAAAGCCAGTTATGCTTTCGAAATGGCAGTCCTTTCTTGATTCTGTAGGCAACACTGCGACATATTACCTTCAAATCAAGTGGCGCTGCACCAACAAGTACCTATAAAACGTCGGTAGATACAGTTCGACACACCGGAACATATGCCACAGTGCAATTCTTTGACAAGTAATAAACCTGCGCCGTCCAACAGCAGACATAACCGTATCTTACCATACAGAAGAGCCATGCGCCGCACAAGCAAGTAACTGCCCATTATATATGATACGAATGGCACGTCTGCTGAGTCCCCAATAACTTCTTAGTATGCGCCGAAGCTTTCCAACAATAGCTGTCAATTTGTGCCTAAATTACCATAACTATTTCGAGTTACCTAATCTAAATCACATACTCGTAGCGAATGCTGTTTTCACCAATTCCAGAGTTCGTCCGAGTGATAATGTGCTCTAGAACAACGTCAACACCGTCTTGTCCACCGTGTCAACACCTACCTCTACACCCCATTCAAAAGCGATATGAATGGCTTGAATACTCTCTCTCTAGTTCAGCACGCATACATACACAGTTTGAATGTCAGCCCGAGCTGTCTTAACTGAGTACCTAACATGAGGTTCTAAATAAATGGAACATAGGAGAGACAATTGCCAATGACCATTCTTCTTTTGTCTTAGATGGAGCGACGTTGCACAATTTTTTGAAATACCTATCAAGCACCTACTGGCAAGCACGATCATCCAATAAATTTTTTGTGCATATTTCTTAATCGTTTCCGGCGTGGACACCTCAATTATTGGACAACTGCCATAATATACATAAAACTTTTCATTTCATTCGACCAGTAATTTAAATAAATATGGGGTTACTGAGTTTTTTTTGTTCTAATAGCTCCACTATTCTGTTCCTCACTATGATTTGCTGGTCTGTTATTAAATTATGTTCTTTCTCTAGAAATGTTTTTTTCGTACAGAGTGTTAATGAAAACTTTTTCCCTGACAAATGGCAGGGGAGAATTTGTGGTTAAATACGCTTTGAATTGCATGCAATTAAATAGGGTTTATCGGTCGTTTCTTCTCACTTTGTTTCACCACTTATATCCATATTTTAATTTTTATGCTCTTGCTCTCTTACTCTCAACCTCTCTCTATCTCTTTTAACAATAACAACATTTAACAATATTCTCTTATCGTATTATCACCGCAACCATCTTGTTTCCACTCATAAAACAATCATCCATCACTTTATTTTTGTTTTTTAATTTCAATATAATTATTAAAGTTTTTTTTTTTAAATAAAATTTTCTCTATATTCTCTTGTTCTTTTTTTTATGAACCAGGAACACCCAAAAAGAAATCTAGAACCAGTAAGGAACGCGTACCACAACCAAAAAATACAGTGGCCATGTTAAACGAACTACGACATGGTCTTGTTTATAAATTGGAATCACAGAGTGGCCCAGTGCATGCGCCATTATTTACAATTTCTGTTGAGGTAAGTAATAAATACATAATCATACATACATACATACATACATACATACATACATACATACATACAAACACATACATGCTTACAAGTTTTCACTTATTCTACCATTTTTTAAAACGGATTAAAGAAAAAAGAAAATAGTGAAATGGGGTGTTTCGTTCTTTCGTAAATGTAGTGGATAATAGTATTATGGTGTAGCAATGTAGCTGTATTTTGTTGAAGGGATGGCTTAAAAAGACATAAAGTGCACCGAAAATATTTGCCAATGGTTTCATTGCTGCCCTATTATTTGCATGTGTTGTCAGAAAAAATTGTCGTTTATCGTTGTAAGTGTTGAAGAATGACACGATTTTCTGAAAAGAAAATTGTTTGGATTTTAAAAGTGAATATTCGGCAAAAGTAAGAAAAAAAATTTGGCGCTATTAAAAAAATACTTTAAAAATAGGGGGCATTTCCCACTGGGACACCGAATAATAGCTCAGACATATTAAAAACCCAACGAGCTCTCTTGTTCGCCAAACAGTCTTTTCGTTCTCAGGGCGAACTCATGATTAGGGACTCAACATGGAATAATCCCGTTTTAAACGCCAAGTTCATTGGAGATGTCATGCATAGTCCACAATAACCTTCGACATAATCTCACAGGATGACAAAGCCCACACGGCCCGCATGACTAACATCATCTGACATAAATACTAAAACCCTTCGATTTTCTCATCAGAAATTTCTAATGCAAGTGAAATCTAAGAGTATTCGCCCTTAGACAAAACCCTTTTCTAAATTGGGAACAACCACATTGGCTACAATCTCACCGCCAATCTGTATTGCCCCATCGATGAACTAAGCATGGTCCACGTTATAACATCACCATGATTTGTCCAAATATACATTCCTTTTTGGTATAGGGATTCTAAATTTCCTGTCCAGCATCAAAGCGGGCTACATATAATGATTTATTCCAAAGACGGAATCGCCGGCAAATGGTCGTAAAATACTCATGTGCCCAATCTTGTCGCCAGCCTGCAAACCGGAGACAACAGGCAACCTAAGACCACTTTTATATGCCACCTTCATCACCGAAGTGTGCAATATACATAGACTGTGGATTATTCTAGGTTTTAAACCATACAGTTTACCATAAAGATGCTTACAGTCATCATAAGACCTGATCACCTTGCAGGGTTGGCAACCCACTGGGTAACCCAATTAAACCCACCCGGGTTTTATTGTTAATTTGCTTCGAATACCGGGCTTCAGTAGCTCATAGTACACAATGCCGCCTTGATCCCACTAAAATGCAAAATTGCATTATAAGTATTAAAACAACGTAATTACAATAACAAACAAAAAAGATTGTCGAAGTAAACGAAATTTGGAAGGAGTTATAAAAAAAAATCCAACAAGACCCAATGGACTGAGTTTTTTTTTTTTAAAAACACAGGTTTTTGCCACCCTGCCACGTTGTTAATAGCATAGGACGAGTGTTTCCCCCATGTGAGAGGCCTATCCAGAATGATCCCCAGATATTTTACTTCATCCGAGAACTCAATAGTTGAGCTACTCCTTGCCGCCTCAGTAAGTCTCAGACTGCTTCCTCAATCTAGGGATACAAACAATGTATCGATGTTTAGAAAACATCGATGTATCGTTAATAAACATCGATGTTAACATCGATATTTTGACGAACGTGTACTAATGTTTATTTTAACAAATTTTTTGCGTTGTTTACTTTAACTACCCGTTGGCGAATTTGAACGACATTGCCGCTGTGATATTTTCATGAAATTATCATAAATTTGTATGAAATTATCATAAATGAAGAATTTCTTTGGTGAATCCTGACATTGACACAAACAAAGGGAATTATGTATGACAACGTCATTCAATGACATTATTGTAAAGAACGCTGAAATTTAGCGACATTGTCTGTTTTGTATCGAATACATGCTAAAATTTGGGGACATTATCTTCTATGAGTCGACTAATAATGATGCAGAATTTTATCTGCTACGCCTTTATTCAATAAAGCACTAATGATTTTCAATGTTAGAACTCACTGGCGCCTGCAAAATAAAATCAACCTTCGTTATCTATGAAAATTTGGACAATTACTTTTACCCGAAAATGACCAGAACTTTTGTCTTATAGCGTAGGCGACAGACGACAGTGTTAATCTGTGAATTATCTCCTTCTTAACCTGAATACACAAAACCAAGCTGCATTTAGCTTTTTTAATATGGTAATACTGTGGATAATCAACCAAATTGCTCACTATTGTGAATGAATGTTTAATGGAAAATTTAAAATGAATTCAAATGATTTATGGAGCAGTTTTTGCAAAAGTAATTATAGCTTTTTCTTAAAATAAATATTAGTTTTTCATCAACAGCATAGCTGCTAATCATATTTTCTGTCTTCTATCCATTTGATCGAGGTATAAATGCCATAAAAAATAGTTGTCAAACAAGCAGCTGTTTACTTAATGCAAAAACTGTCGTCTGTCAGTGTAAAATTTTAATTTGCATTTGTGAGTTTTTAATGCACATTAACGCTGAATACTGTACTATAAGGGGTCCGCCAAATAAATTTTGAAAATGCTACAAAAAAACTACTGAATATTTTCTCAAATCTCTTTTTTTTTTTATTTGAAAGTACAATCCTTCCGGTTAATAATGGAAAATATTTCATTCAAATGGCTGTCTCGGCTGGTCATGCAGTGGCCTACACGATCGGTCCAATTTTTAAGCACATTATCGATTGTGTGCAGCTGTATTTCACCAATGGCTTCACGAATATTGGCCTTTTAAGCGTCAATTGTCTCTGGCTTATTGGCGTAACACTTATCTTTGACGGCACGCCACAAATAATAGTCCAACGGTGTCAAATCGCAACTCCGAGGTGGCCAAACGACATCAGCTCTGCGGCTGATAATGCAATCTTCAAAAACAGGGCGCAAAACATCGAGTGTAGCTTCGGCTGTGTGGCACGTAGCGCCGTCCTGTTGAAACCAAATGTTGCTAATATCCTCCTCTTCAATTTTTGTGAACAAAAATTCGTTCAACATGGCCCGATAACGATCGCCATTGACTGTAACGGCCACTCCTTGCTCATTTTCGAAGAAAAATGGCCCAATTATGCCTCTGGACCAAAATCCGCACCAAACAGTGACTCGTCTTGAGTGTATCGGCTTTTCAATGTATGCGTGCGGGTTTCCTGTGCCCCAAATGCAACAATTTTGCTTGTTTACTTATCCGCTAAGATCAAAATGAGCTTCGTCTGAAAAGATTATTTTTTTTTTTGGCAAAATCGGCATCTTCTGTAGGTCGATCGCAGGCCCAGTTATTCGTTCAGCGGAAGGATAAAACTAATTATCTGTCGACATGAGCTAAGTGTTACCGTTCACGAAATAAGGTCTAGTTGAAAAAAAAAACGTTTGATGGCGGACCCATTATTTTGTTGAAAAGATATGTACCTACAGATACATATATATATTTCGTCCTCGTGACCACTAAAGTCAAGTCCATTTTTCAATACATTGTTAACACTTTTCTAAAAAAAAAAAAAAAAAAAAAAAAAAAAAAAAAAAAAAAAAAAAAACTAGCGGCCCCGTATGGTAACTATAGGTCGCCTAGAGTAAATGTTTTTCATGAAAGTGAAGATATTTTTAGACACGTCTTTTAAAAAGATATAAGCATATCAAAATTTATTTTATTAACTACCAATTAGTATAATTATGAATAAAATTTATTGAAAAATTAATTTTAAGTTAAGTTCAAATTGAACTCAGAATAGCAAAAACTTTATATGCTTTTGGGAAGCCACAAACGTTTTGCATCCAATAACTTTTCTTATTTTATAATTTTGTTATGTTGTTCTCGACTTAATCGTGTAATGTAACGGCATATTTTGGGTTACCATGCGGTAACTGTGAGTTATTTCAAGTTAAAAAGTCAGGTATGACACGGAAGTAAATTCATCGTATGTCAATACTAATTTGCCATTGTTAGCGCCTGTCACGATAATTCATTGTAACGTTCGCCACCGAGTAGTTATTATTTACGGCGTCTTTTTAATGTTTCTCATTTTCCATTTAGTTAATTGATAGAGAAATAAAACATCGGAAAAACATCGGTTTTATAACAATGTTTTTCAAGCCCCGATATTTTTATGAATCATGTTGCATCCGTACTATTGAATGGTACAATCGCCGACTTCGCATGTTTTACTCTCAACTCCTTCTCCCTGCACCAGGTGAATATAACATCAAAAGCTTTTTGTATCTCGGTACGTCCACCCATTTGGCCACTGATATGGCTTACTGTCGGCGTAGCCAAAAGTATGGAACTCCAAAGTTGTTAAGCTTATCCAAAAGTTCACCCTGATGATCCTCGAGAATCCACAAAGATCCAGCTTAACGATTCTGGATACCAGTATCTTCCTTGTTCAGTTCTTTAAAGCGTCTTTACTTAACCGATCTTAAGCGCCATATTTTTGTAAAACAAGACTTAACTCATTCACTTTTTAGTCAAAACTTGCTACTTATCCACTCCAGTGCTTTTTTGTACTTGGCACAGACCACTTCAAAAGTTTTCTTCATCGATTAAGTAATGCACAGAATCTTTATAAAACTAAAAGCTTCTATTAGTTAAAATTTTACGGCCATGGTGCTCTTATAACAATTTCAGATTTAGTTAGTGGTCTAAATGCAGTTCTCATAGTCGCCAGCATATGTTGACATTTTTGTTTTCGATTAATATTTCATTTAACATTTAAAGCAATCAGTTAACCTAAGTTCTTTAACCCCTAGTCTAAAGTGTCTGAAAACACCAACTGCAAATACTATTACAATAAATGTTACCTATTTTATAGCATACCTTAAGGCATATACACTGATTGCTTTACTGCAAAAATGGCGAATATATCAAAAGAATTTATTTTTATGTCTGCTTTGCAATAACAAGTATGCGATAGTGTTTTATTTCATTTCACAATATGTTTTTATCGTTTTTCTTTCAATACTTTCATGTAAAATATTTTGATTTTCGATGACTCTTTAACATCTGGTAAAGAGGTAGGGAGGAGGACGAGGGATACTTGTAATACCATTTTTACTATTTCCTTTACTTGTTTAAAGAGGTTAAAAAGAACATATATTTTATATTTCAGAGCGTAGAACACAAGTACTCGTATGTGTCGTTTAAATGAGTTTTAGAAACGATTTTTAAATTTCGAAAAAATTTCTATTTTAAACAGAAAGGCTTACTACTTAAGGAATCTATAAAATATGGGCCTGCTGCCTTGCCACTTCATTGAATTATGGCAATAAAAGCAGAATTTTTTGTTTGTTGGCGTTATTTATGGGAGTTCTGAATATTATTTTGCAACATTAAAGGGCTGGAATGGAGGATGGGAGGTGAAACAAGTCGCCCAAACACATTTCCCTTTTTTCTTGTTTTTTCTTTTCTTCTACTTCCTCATATGAATGTTGAACGTTGATAGATAACGAACATCCGTTTGAAAAAGAGTAGCTGCCATGGAAAAAAAAATTATACGAACAAAACGAAATTATGTGCCACAAAGTCTTACAATATGCCACATAGATTACATATAGGAATTTTTTTTCCTAAAGCGGTGTTATGACTTACCAAATACTTGCCTATTTTTGGGAGGCATCTCTCAAAAACCACTAACAAATATTACAATGAATACATTATGGGTAAAACAACAATAAAGAATAGGAAAACACGACACAAAACAACAACATTTTGCTGTCATTTTTTCATTCGAATTGTTTTGTTTTGAGGTCATGACTTTTGTTTCCAAAAAAAGTAAATAATGTGGTTTTTATAATCGTTGTAGTTGTTGTTAAAATACTAGACATACACACACCTTCTCTCTTGTAAAAAGTCTGTGTATGTAGTTCGTTCCTCTTGTTGTGTTCTGATATGCGTATACACCACATAATGGTAAGAAAAAGAGGAAGTTCAGTGACAACAATGACAAGAATAATATGTATTGTCATTGCATAGAATTTCATAACTTACATAAACTGTATTGTGTATTGTTTGCCACATATTGTTGCATGTTGTAAGAGATATTGTGTGACCTCTATAACCTATACATATGTAAGTATCTTTTCTGGAATTGTGTTCCTTTCCTTTATTTTCCCCTCGCACAATAATCATTTCACATTTCTTTCCATGGTTGGCAATCTGAAAGAGGCCCCCTTTCTCTTACACATAAAGTTTATTTGTCGTAAAAAAGATATGCATTATTTGCAGCTAAATTCTGTTTTTTTACGAAATCATCGAGAGAGACTCCAGCAAAAGAGCATTAAATTTATTTTTAATTCTCACAATTTATAAACTTTAGCAGACAAGGGCACGAGCAAAGTTAAGAACATAATACAACTCGCGAGCTGAAAATGTAAAACTCGCGAGCTGAAAATCCTAATCCTGTTAGGGCAATTGCTACACCTTCAATATTTATCACATAATCCAGATCAAAAAATATAGGGTTATACTACTGCGATATCGATCGTGATCCTTCTTTAATAAAGCATGCTAAACTTTCAATGCATATGGATCACGCTCATTGTTGAATGTCTAGTAGTACTCTTCAACATAAAGAGCAGATTTTGTTTGGATGCACAAGGGTTCGGATGATTACACTCGTTTTCAAACAATTCCATCCATTAAGTAATCTTGTCTGAATAAAGGTTTAACGTTACAGTACAATAATAAATTTACTAAAAACACCCCTGTGTTAAGAAATGTAAGTCTCTAAAATAAAACTCGCGAGTATGTTTTTAAAAACATTGAATATACTAAACCTTTTAAGGGTTAAAAATTTATTGAGTTGTAACTGAAAAAATGTATAATTATATGATCTTGAAGACTAAGAAACGGGTCCATTGCATGAAATAACATTACTCGCATCATCAAAATCGCATTTAAAAATTCGATGCTTTCGTAAGTATTGATACCACACTGCGTATCCGAAAGTTTTGTTTGTTGAGGTATTTTTTTAATTAAAATTGTTTCTAGTCACTTAACGAAGCTATTATCATAAGACCAATTAGCTTTAATTCTTGAATAAGCTAAATCTTGTATGATTGCAAACCAAAAACTCCACTCAAAATATAGGGTCCGCCAAATAATTTTTTTTTTTTTTGAAAACAGGGCGCAAAACATCGAGCGTAGCTTCGGCTGTGTGAAACCAAATGTTGCTAATATCCTCCTCTTCAATTTTTGTGAACAAAAATTCGTTCAAACGATCGCCATTGACTATAACGGCCACTCCTTGCTGATTTTCGAAGAAAAATGGCCAATTATGCCTCTGGACCAAAATCCGCACCAAACAGTGACTCGTCTTGGCTGTATCGGCTTTTCAATGTATGCGTGCGGGTTTTCTGTGCCGCAAATGCGACAATTTTGTTTGTTTACATACCCGCCAAGATCAAAATGAGCTTAATCTGAAAAAATTATTTTTTTTGGCAAAATCGGCATCTTCTATAAGTTAATCGCAGGCCTACTTAGCGAAGCGAAAAATGCATATACACAACTGTATTCGTTCATGTCAAATCAGACATGAGTTAAGTGTTACCATTCACGAAATAAGCACTAGTTGAAAAAAAAACGTTAGACGGCGGACCCGTTATTTCAAGTGTTGAACAGACGAAGCGCTAGTTGCTAAAAAAAATGGCAAGTTATTGACGGTCTGGGGGACTGTGGCGGATGGTCAAGTGCTTTTGAGGTACGGTAAAGCAACCACTTCTATACACTTTTGGAGCTATGCTTTGGATAATTGTCTTGTTGAAATACCCAGTTATGTGAAAAACCCCATTTTTTTTCTACATTAGGGGCAACATTATGTCATACATTTCTCATCATTAATTCAATAAAAACAAGATTGTCAATTCCCGATGCCACCATGCATCCCCAGACCTTCCAAGCTCTACAGTTTTGATAACGCTTTTATCAATAAACTCATCTTCCTACGTCGCCATATATTTACCTTGTACTTGCTTTCATCTGTGTAGCGGATATTTTTCCAAAACGATAGATACAGATTTTAATATTTTTTTCGCTTTGGTTGGCCTGTGATACCCGTGTTCTTGTAGAAATCTTCTTACAGTGCTAGCACTTACATACATTCTTACAGGAAGTTTACGAGATATCAGCTATTGTGTCTGCACTCGATTTCGAATTTGCTTTTACTTCTGTCACTTTAACTCCCGCTTCCGAGTCTTTAGGAGCTTATGATCGTCTTCTGAGCGGCAAATACTCCACTGTTCTGTATTTTTGTTTTGCCTATTTTATGCAAGAAATTCCCTTGCTTGTGGAAATCTAAAATGATTTTTCGGGCTTCAATCGGTGTGTGCTTTCATATTGCAGTTTTTTTTTTAGCTATTTTCTTTGACAACTGATCCTGTTTTTGGAAATTTATTTATTTATAAAAAAATTATTAAAAAGTTGCCATCTTTTGCAAAATACTAACTAATTTTTCTGTTTACTTTAATTTGACGCGAAAAAAAGTGATCTATTTTCCAAGTGGCTGAGTCTTGGTTCCTAGTTTAAACGAAATTAATTTTACTTGTATTAACAATCAGTTTCAATACATGTATTGCTTTCTATTCATCTCTATTCTTATCAATATAATAAACATGTTTGTCATATAAGATGAGGTGTTTACTTTTATTTGACGCTCACAGTAAAAATTTTTTGTAAAGAAATTGTAGAATAAATATATATGAGTAGTTGTTGCCCTATTGAAAGATCGTACAAGCTGCAAAATATGCATTTATTAATTGACCATGTCTTTACATTGTTGACCTCTCCCTATTTATATACAATATTAATGGACCGCATGAAAATTTTGATTTCTCAATAGCTGCCAAATTTTATTAAAAATATAAAAAAAAAAAAACAAATTTCTAAGTCAATTATAGATTTTTTGAAAAGATATTTTCTAAAATACATGATCATTCATGAGCATTCATAAGCAATTTAAGTAGTATTTGGTAGTGAAAATGCTATTTTTACTTAACAAATTGAAAACTTATTTTACGGCTATTGATTTGAAAAGAAAATTTTATTTTTCAAAATAAATTTTTTTCTTAAAAGTAAATGAACTGAAGCAATTGATTTTAGAAATACGATTGAGAAATTCGTTGGAAAACCATTTGATGTGAAGATGAACGAAAAAAATGAGAAAAATGTTGTGCCAAGTGGTTGGCCGGTTGGTGTAAAATTTTTTTAAAAACAAAAAATAACACAATGGGGGAAGGGTAAAACCAGAAATTGGTATAATAATTTTGCGAAAATATTTTAATTTTAAAAAAGAAATTCCGTCAATCAAATAAAAATTGCCGGTACCGTAACAATTTTAAGTTGCAAATGTTAAAATTAAATTGCACCGCATTTTGCAAAGAATTAAACAAAAAACTGATTCTTAAACTTGAGCTGCTTGTTAAACACCCTCGCTAATATTAGAGAATAAAAAGTGTAAAGAAAAAACTTGCTTTATCCCCTTTTTACATACTTCACTCTTTTTTGTATTATGTTTTGAATTGTAAACGCTGTATGCCGGCAATTAAGTACAAAACATAGTTTAAAAGAAAATCTAGGATTTTTTTTTACTTTTTCTTTATAGCAAGATAATGATTTCCTGGCACTGATTTTAAGCTTTAGCTTGGCTTGGTTTCATTTTATTTTGTTCTGTTTTCTCTAATATTCTCAACAAGATTAACACGTAGTGTAGCTGCAGCATTTTTATTGTATTGCAGGGATTTTTTATGAAATGGATGTTGAAACAACTAGACGTCTTCGGTCGGTCTAATGTCACACAATTTGCTGTGATGCTTAAAAAGGTTTTTCAACATCTTTTTCAAGTTTTCTTCTCCTCTTATTGTTGGGTTAGTTGTCTTATTTGATCATACATTTGTAAAGTTAGTTATCATTTTGCTTTTGCATGTTTTGACTTGTGTATAACATAAGTTGTGTTGGGAATATGCATGAAAGTGTTAAAATTGAAATGCACTTAAAAAAGCTTACCTTCGTGCTTTACACCTGCTTAACTTAGAGAAACAGTGGGCTTAACAATGACAAAATTTTATTAAAAAATATTGCCTACTTTTAGCTGTAACTTTATTGTAATAGGAATGTTAAGCATACTTTTCGTTGTTTAAATAAAGATTGTGTTTAATCCTTCAGGCTTCTAGTTGTATTGCAAGAAGAATTCGATATCTCTACTGTACTGAAAAGAACAGTAAAATAAAGTATAAAAACATTAAAAAAGTATGCTTTTAGAAGCTTTAACACTGTGTATATAAAGTATGCTTTACTTTTAGTATTCGCACATATGATTTAAAAACTTAAAATGGATCTACGTGTTATAAACAACAGCAAAATCATAATATATTCTTAATCCCCCTATGGTAGCGTAGATAATTATCTACATGACATTTAAATATAATACTTAATATAGAAATAAATACTATTGCCTGTTTCAAGATCTTAACACATTTTTCCAGTGTTTTTAAACCATTAGAGTGTATTTTCTATACCATATATGGTATTTTATATAAGTGGTGTAGTGGTTAGAGCTCAGGCATACAACACAAACGGCCCAGGCGGTTTCGAGTGTTTGTAAAAAAAATTTCCACCTTTCTCCAGATAAATACATCTAAAAAAGCTCCCCTGAACTTCCAAGTTACATCTGGTGATAATAACAAACATCAGATGAATGATCAAGAAAAAAACGCCATCTATTGGGAAAAAATTACAATGGTGGGGTCGAAGTTCGGAGTCGAAGTGGCTATGAACAAAGCGGTTATAATGCTACTTAAGGGCAGGTTGTCAACTGGTAAACCTCCAATCATTACCGTACGTGACGTACCCTTGGGAGTGACTGGGGCCTTACCAGACGTGCTGCTGTACGCACTATATATGTTGCATATGATGCATCAGTGTGGTACGAAACAGTCAAATCTGTTAATGGTGGACGTAAGGCTCTGACCTGTCAAAGGGTCGGCTTATCGGCGCATGTACTGGCTGTGTCGACTGACGTGAAGGTAATACGTCGTGCTATTACTTTCAAGGTCAAGAAGTGATTACCACTTCTGAGTAGTGTTGCTTTTGATAAGATAAATAGTGGTGATAGGAATCTTTCGTCAATTCTTGTCAAAATTTTCAGTGAGAGGTGGCAGTCACGGTGGACGGACAGCGACAAGGGAAGGGTAATGTATGGGTTCGTTGCCGACGTTAGGTTTGTACGTGAGCGCCCGAACTTTGGCTTCGTTTTGAGTCTTGGAAGGTGGTTCGCTAGATGCATTCTTGTGCAAGGGGGGCCGGAGAATTCACGGAATGTTCTGGTGGAGTGCTTACTCTACGATGACATTAGTGATCGATGGGGAGCAATGTGTCACATCGTAACGGAGGATGTGGTGGACGTTAGCAGGGCGTTGAGAATGGATAGTTGTGTACAAAATTTCGGCGAGCTTGCTTCCAGTGTCTTTAATAGGGGGATATTAGGGTTAGGGAATAATGAGTTATCTTACGGCATCTTCTGCAGTATTTTGTGCTTACTTTGTTTTGGTTCTGGCCTTGCCTGTCTGGTTGTGTGATTGTGTTGTTTGTTGTCCACCCTAGAGGAGTGGCGAGGAAAAAATATATAAGTAATGAGGCTAGTAGACTTTACATGAATATCTCTATGATGGCAGTCACTATGGTTCTTACAACACTAAACTTAAGCTCCTATTTGTGCAGTTGAAAGCAGTATATGAAAACGGATTCATTTGTAGCAACGCTGTAATATATTTGGACATGACTAGCTAATTGATTAAGCGTAGGAGTCTATCTATTTTTGGGTAACGACATTCGGTGGCAATGCATCTTCCAACCAGACTAACACTATCCACGTAATTTATATATAAACCACAATCATAACGTAGCTGTCAATCGGACCTAGTCGCATTCATAATCCAGGAAAAAAGGTTATGTGGTAAAAAAAAACTTCGGTCTGACTTCAGAATAACTGCTATAAGTAAACTCTGAATAAATCGAGATTAGTTGCCATCGCAAGTATAATGTTACGTTTTAAATTGCATAAAATAAAATTTATTGCTTTACTTTATGCAACCCTTTATTTCCGCAATTAAAATCATACAGTGTTTAACTTATTCACTTCAACTTAATATACAAATTTACTCAACACATACTAACGTTTTAGCACAACTTTACTTTTTGACTGTTAAATTACATAATGCTGTCTTTTATAGTAAACTGACATTAATTTCGAATGTTCTAGTAGGTTCTAAAACCTATTCAGCTACGCTAATTCAAATGTGAAAACTTAATAACCAAAATTGAGTTGGTAGCACTATTCAAAAAAAATCAAACATTGATCATAACCTTGACACAAACCAATAGAATAACTTCCATAATAAAGTTTATAACTCTAAATGTACAAATGTTGTCGTGTCTTTTGAGGCATTTTTATTTTCGTAACAATTTTTTACTTAACAAATATTGCCTGCATTTAAATACCCCTTAATTGTTTTCCTAGTATCTCAGACTGAAAGTGTTACTATATCACAAAACACTGAAATAAATCGTGTTTTTCATTATTTTCATTTTTTAATATATAAAATTAATTATTGCCTACTTTTAGGTGTTATATGTTTAAAAAGCGTAATTAAATTATATTTTAGTTTTATTTTTCCACTGTTTTCCACCTTTACGAACATTTTATAATCTTGTCAAACCTAAAGGAGGACAGAGGGAGAAAGAGAGAGTACTTTCGAATAACAGATAAAGGTTATGATTTTTTTAAATATACATTTTGTATACAATAAACATATAAAATGGTCGTATGCATTATATTTGTTTTTCTTTTAAGCATAGAACAAGGGGTTTCCTTCTTAAGCAACTTAAAATGCATTCACTTTTTAACTGTTGTTCTTGTTGTTGTTGCTTTTTTCATCATGCCCGTATATTTTTTATTACGCTTTTTTGTTACTCTGAACTGCTACTACTAAAGCTCTAGATTTTATTTTATTCTCTTACGATATGTTGTTTCTTTTTTTGCTTACCTATGCAAATATTAACATCCGTTATAAAATAAGAAGCAGAGCAGAGGAAAAATGAAAAAATATAAAAAAATGAAAACCAACAACAACAAAATTCATTTTAAATCAAGGTTAGTTCATATCACTTTTTTTATTTTTTGTTTGTTTCTCATTCACCTGCAAACATTTTATTTCTATTTCACTGAATACCATAGCGAGGTAACCAACCACACAGCCAGTCAGTGCACCCCATACCCAACCGACTAACTATTTACCTAAACATAGCTTATACTTATACTTATGTATATACTCGTATTTTTTTAATATATTTTTTCAATCTTCACAAAAACAAAAAAAAAAAGACAAGAAGAAAGACCGGGAGTGCAGCCTAAATGTAGACAAGTCCTCAGTTGTACTATACTCGTATACAATATGCACTTATAACTTGTGTGTACCTTCCTTCTCTACAATATTGCATATGTATTTTGTACGTCATGTTGCGTTTTAATATTATTCATTGTTTAAATATTATTGCATACTTTTAGGTGATGGTGGTGGTATGTATATGTTATTATTATTGTTGTTGTTGTCAGCAAGCACATCAGCAAAGCAAATCAAGCCTGATAAAATATTCTTTAAACAAAAAAAACATTCACTCTGTCGTTGTTCATTCAGTCAGTCATTCATTCATTTTGTCTCCCACTCTTTTTTTATTTTGTTGTCGTCTTTGAGTATATTTCTTTCCATATTTTTTTATTATATTTTTTTGAATTTTTATATTTCAAACATCATCTACACTTTTAGATTTTTCCAGTATACTTTTGTTTTGATTGTGCTTTGTCGTTGCTCCTCCTAAATGTATGTTATAGTAAATTATTACATGAAAAATATAAAAAAGTAATAACAACAAAACTACTCAAGATTGAGTGACACTGATGAAGTGTCATTGTTATTGTTGCTGTCTTAATGGTTGTTGTTACCATTTTATTTTTATTTTTTTCTATGGCATTTGTTATTGTTGCTACTGTTGTTTGATTGTTTGGTTAGTTGTTGACTGTTTTACTACTAGTTTTATAGCTGCTGTGTGGTTTACTGTTCTAAATTTGTTGTAATTATATTTGTATAAAAAGTTTACATTTTTGTTGGCATATTTCTAGGCTTTGTTGCAAATCTTAGTGAATATGAGTTTTATGAGTTTTAACAATTGAAAAAGTTATAGATGGTCAAGCCAGACGAATAATTAGTTTTGTTGCCTACCACTTAGGGGCACTTATGGCAAAAATGTATTCAAAGGTTTTTTTTAAATGTTTTCTTTAAACCAATTTTAATGTAATTCGCTCTTATATGACTAGCTTGTTAATATTTGCAATCTGAACCTAGTTTTAAAGGTGAATTCATCTGGCATTTCAAAAAATTTTCATTCAATAGGCCATAGTTGTAAAAGGAAATAAAAAACTAAGGCTAGTTTGAGTTATAAACCTATCTTTCTTTAATTATAAAATAAGCATTATGTTGAAATGTGTTTAGAGAAACCCGCTAAATAAAAGTCAACATACTCGAGTAGACTAAGAGTTGTTGTCAGACGAACACGAGAAAGATTTTGAAAACTAAACTGACTTAAGCTTTTAACAAAAAGTGCTTTATTTGATGTACATTTGTACGGGAGTCATGCAAAAACGATTAAAATTTTAACCAACAGCATAGGTATCTGTCATTTCTCATGCAACCACTACTTTACGAATGGCTTTTCCAGCGATGTAGAATATTGTGTTCGAAAAATGGAAATATGAATATTGTGAACCAAGGTAAAGAGTTCGAACTCCCACTGATATTTTACACAATTAAAGAACGAATTCTACTAGTGATGTTTAGTATGTTTCACTGCTCATTTCACCGTAAGCTCACTTTTTGATTATGGGAGACAAATACTCTCATTTCATAAGATCATTTAGGGCGGTTGTAACGATATCCTAATGAATCAATTGAAATCTAAAAAAGTTTATTAAAGATTGTAAGCCATGTAAGCAATCCGCACTGAATTCACGTTCTTTTCACGATTTAAGTATTAGTATAAACCGTAGCCTCCACGTAATTCCCCAAGTGGCCTTGCTGTCAGGCAACAAGCAATTGGTGCCACAAATATATCAAATACTTCGGAGGTTGTAACAATAGAACAGTAAACGGTAATTATGAGGAAACTTATTGGTTTCCTGACAGACCACTACTATCTGAAGTGTCACCTCTTCAACCTGAATATGGTACCGGACACAAAGTACAGTCTGTACAGAGAGACAGAGTGTTGTTTTGGCAAACATTCATGGGCGAACGTTTATGGAACTCTTTATTGGGCCTGACTTAACCGTCATACGGAAGGTTGAGGTTGGTATTCTTGTTTCGGGTGGTATTTCCGGTCCGAGCAGATAGTCACCCTACCACAGCATTTTCTCTGGGGCGAAAGAGCTGGGCAATCTAAATCATGAATTTATAAGTATAAGTGAGAACTCATTATTCAAATTCAACTACTCATACCCACTCATACTCACTATAACGTCGATTCATAAGTACAAGTAGCAATGAGTATGAATCAAACATCCTACTCATACTCATAGCATTCATAAATTTCTCAGAAAATACCCATAAATTATTCGAATCATTCATGAGTACCCATGAGTATTCATGAATATAAGTATTGGCTATTCAAAAGAAAAGGAAACACACAAACACACAAGTTTATAATAAGTAGTCAAATGATCATATACGAATCATACTCATTTTGCATCGTCTACGCACAATGTTTTCAGAACTCATTGCTGATATCTGCTGGGCGTCCAGAAAGTTCGTGTTCAGATGTTTTGGCATAAGTCCCACAATACATTGAAATATATTTCCTCCTCTATATTATACCGTATTATATCTATATTATGCCTCCAAAACCGAGCGAATGCTCTCCCCGCCTAGAAGACAATCCTCCCCCTTGCGTATCCCATAGGGGTACTGGCTCTGGCCCAGTAAAATTCCAGTGAAATTCTCTGTTCTCTAAACAGTCAACCCTTTCGTTCGTCTTAAGGCCTCAAGAACATGGATCGAACATAAAGTAACCCTGTTGTGAATTTCAAGTTTATTTAGAGATGTCATTCAGCCCTTAATAACGGATCACCTAACCTCACAGGATGGTTATACTCAAACGTCATAATTTTCTCTTCAGATGTTCCCTAACGAAAGTGAAGATGACATAAACCTCTGGCTGGAAAATACTTTGAAAAGCCTTTTGGAAATTAGGACCAATCACAACGACTCCAGTGTCACCGCCAGTCGATTTTGATCCATCTGTGAACCAAATCTGATCCGTGATATTGTGTGACCACGATTTGCTCAACGATAATCATAATTTGTGATTTAAAAAAAATTGTTTTTTTGTTTTGCAAAAACTTTCAAAATAATGTTTGCTGGGTTCGTTGTTGGGTTGCTGTTATTGGCACTGCTAACGTTGTTGCTTGACTTTTTATCTATTTTTCCGTTCTACGGACTGTGTGTGTGTCAGTCTGTTTGTCTGTTTAATGCGGTGACGAATAACTGACAATTTTATAGTGTTAAGTTGACATATTTTAATTAAAATGTGTGTGAGATGATAAAAAAAATAATTTTTTCAAACTGCTCTATATACAAAACGCATAAAAATTAAATGCTATTCTTTGGTTGGAAGAGGCAAATAACGGTTTGGTGGACTGAAAAAAGGTTGCTGTTGATTTAATATCGTACATACTATGAAAATAATTTTGTGCTCCATTAAAAACCCTTAAAAAACACAATTTAATGAAAATCAAATAGAGATGAATTAAACGCTTTAAAGGAAAACAATATTTTTTAATACAATTTCGTCATAATTTTTATGAGATTTAAAGGAAAAACTAAAAGGAAATCAACACTAGCAAGTAGCACGTCTTTCCTTTATACTCTACTTTTATTTGTTTATTTCGTGCCACATGCAACGTACACAGTTTCTAGTGTTTGCCGAAACGACCCTTGTAATTTTTTTCCCCAGTTAGGACACAGAAAAAAAGGATTGCTTTAAGGATTTTTATCTTCGAACTGCTGACACAGCGTACAAATAGTTAAGAAAAGACAGACAAAAATTGCTTTAAAAAAAGTCAAGTTTGTTTAACGTACTTGTCGTTTTTTTTTTTTTTTTTTTCAAAGTTGTGACTCTACTACAAGTTCTGTGAGTTTTTTTTTCTTTTTCATTAAGCAAGTTTTTAAGAAAAAGCCAATTTAAGTTTTAACCTTCTCCCTCTCTCTCTCACTCTTCTAATCATTTTACTTTTACTGTCTTATTACTGTCATCAGTATTTGCTAGTTGGGGTTAAAAATTAATTTTTAAAATCTTCTATTTTTACTGCCGTACATATATCCCCTTAATTAGTGGCTAATTAAAGTTAAAGTGCTGAAAATGAGAAAAGAAAGAAAGGGAAGAGGATTTAATGCCGCATAAACTTAAAAAAAAAAAAAAACACAATTTTGCAAGTCATTCGAAAGGACATTGTCTATCAGAGATGCAAACAATAAAGTCATTATTAATTTAGTTGTGGGAGCAACAACACAAAGCAAATACTTCAAGCGGTTTCGTAATAATATTGTATTTTCTATCTTTGGCCACAAAAAACTGGTAGAGTTCAAGCAATCAACTAAGAAATAACTGAAATTTTTCATAATAGGATAGGTGGCAGTGTCCGCCTCGCTGAACAAGGCACACTTGAACATACGTAGCGGCCCGTTGTGATACCACATAATGCGCTGTCTCCTTTCTTTTATTCACCGGAGAACACGGCACAGAAGCACTTCCCTAAGTTAGATCGGTAAGCAGCCCGACAATTTAATGAACCTGGCTATTAACCTGATGTCAATATTAACCCAGTATGAGCGAGAGATTGACACTGTCAGATAAAGTGGACCACACTCTTCTCCTCCTCAGCTAATTCACAGCCAGGACAACAGTCATATGCAGGTAAGCACGGCTTTTATGCGTGCCTACCCATGACACAATGGCCCATGAGAATAGAGCCAACATAGAAGACGTTTCTATGGTCCAGTTTGAACAGTTGGTTGGAACGCTTCATATTCAACCTGGGCCAGGTGAGTCTGGCAATCAAGCAAGAGTCACCTCTCGTCCAGGCTCTTTCAACGTCTAACATATACTGACCGGAAAAAGTGTGCCCGCCTTAGCTATCAATGAGCAATATTATTAGTGATGTAAAGATATCGTTATAATTTTAAGCTAAGATTGAAAAAAGAGAGAGTTGGTCATTAGTTGGGCTTTGTACAAGCTTTTACTAATGAAATCCAAATTTAACAATCAAAGGAATTGAATCGCATTTATAACATGATTTAGTTCAATATATGAATGATAAACTACTCATGTCTGATAGGCGTTATTGCCTAAGCACACACATAGATTGAGCAATGCCATAGAAAGTATTTAACCCTCTCGATATTCTTCATATTTGCCTTAAAATCAGAGTAGGAAGAGTGGACGAATTGAATTCGTTCGTGAAGGGTGATTCTTCTTGAGAGCCGAATTTTAAAAGAGTTTAAAATACGACTCGTGAAAAGAATCAAAAACAAATGAATTTAAAAGAAATTCGGAACGCAAACCAAGTCGAAAAGCATCCAAATGAGTTGAAAACGTGTAATTCTTTTTAGTAAATGTTGTTTGTGTAATCTAAAACATGCATGTGTGTGTGTGATACCTATTGGTCGCTGCACACGGAATATACACACATACAGACATACGAATGTGTGGTACTACGCACATAATCATACACAAACAACATGCTTTTAAAGGAATGGCTCGTCTTTGATTCTTTTTTGCTAATTTTCAATTCGTTCGCTGTATAAAACTCAAGAATAAAACTCGTAAAAATTTTAAATTTGTACTCACGAGTCAAGCAAAAAATAACTGGAGTACAAAATATGATTCGTGCTCGCGAATTAGGAAATAAAACTCACAAGCACGAGTCATAAAACGAGCGAACCAAAGAAAACTCTGCTAACGAGCCGAGTTTTTACGTACTATGCTTCTGCTTAGCCAATCTGTGTAGAGGCGTCCTATAATAAACCACGGTTTACTTTCAACGTTTTAATCGTTTCGCCTAATAATTGTTGCTTAACACATGTCAATAAGATAAGGCATCCTGTAGCCGCAAAAGACGTGGTGCTAACCCATTTCTTTGTATTCGATCAACTTCTTGTCAGAAATTGCCATATTATCTACGAATTTCCAATTTATCTAAGAATCTACAGCATACTTTAGGTAAGCATTTGATTAAAAATAAGTCTTATTGAAATGTTTATAGCACACTTTTGAGATTTATTCCTTGTTTTTTTTTGCATTAAAATTTTGTTTGCTAAACCATGAAAACGAACGTTTTTTTACTGAATTACATGTTGCGTTTCAAAAAACATTTTTCACTTAAAAAGAAACATAGCATACTTTAAGGATTAATTAAATACGTAGCATACTTTGGCGATGGCATATTTTTTATAATATTTAAGTTTTATACATAAATTGATCGAAGTGATAACTATTCAATACCCTTATAAAATTTGAATTTTCGATCTTAAAATAATTTTTTACTACAACTCTTAGAAATCAACTACATATTTTAAGGCTTGAGTAATTTGTTACACATAATTTTTTTAAAATCGATTTTTGTATTTTTAAATTAGCCAAAGTGAACACCTTTTATTATAAAATATCCCGCTTTAGAATAGAATTCTTTCTTAAGTCGTTTAAAAATGCGTAGCATACCTTAAGGCTCAATACATTATTTTTCCCCTAACTGGCATTTTGCTTATGTATGTATGTATTCAATCAGTCGAAGAGTGCACATCTTTTGTAATGAAATATCCTGTTTTCAAATTAAAATATTTCTTAAAACCTATAAAAATATTTAACATACTTTAGGGATTCGCTTATTTTCGATTATAATTATTGCCTTAAGTATTTTGCCATAACTTTTAATTTGCATTTTATTTACCAAACTATTGTTAAACGCACGTCTCATTAAAAAAATGCGAAATTGTATTAATTCGCTCATTAACAATTATGCAGGACGGATGGGCGACATGATAGAGGAGAAGGTATTGATTGCAAGGCGTATTTACATAAAAATGACAATGGCAGAGTGGTGGTGGTGGTGGATACCTTGGAAAAATGTTAATGAATGATGACACAATTTTATTTATGGTTTTAGTGGCAAAATGATATTTTTCAAAAATTTAACCGCAATAAGTAAGAGATTACCAGACACACATACTTACATACATTCTTATATACTAATGAAGAGATTATGGTTAAAATACCTGCCATTTAGTGTATGTATTTCTATGGATTTGTGTATTTGTCTATGTGTCGGCTTGTTTGTCAGGTAGATGTTCATTTAAAATCCCACTTTCTTGCTTTCTCTCTTTGTTTTTTCGTAGTGTGGCGGCATAAAGGAAAATAAATGAAAGCATCCCTCCCGCTATTGAAATACAGTAGGAGGGCTCGTTTTAAAATTTATAACTTAACATTTGATATATGATGTTGATACCACTGGTATCAGCTATGTAGTAAGAATTTTCAAATTTATCGTAATAAGGAAGACTAATAAACGTTATTCTTTAAAGGCTGTTTTGAAATATTAATTTTTAATACTAATTAGTTTCTCATTGCTGCTGTATTTACACACATTTCCATATGTTAAACTTTAGAATTCATACACACGTGCTTTAAAGTCACATATATGTGGCACGATTTGGTGAAGAAAAAAACACGCAAAATGACAGTTGCAGACAAGCAACGCTGATGACAACAGCAATGACAACAAAAAAATATTAAAAATCTCTATGACATTGTTACTGCAACAAAAGAAAAAACATTTTGCTCGTTTTACATGATTAATTGCCATGATGACAGTATGACTGATTTTGTTTGTTTGTTATTCGCTGTTTATTTGAATGCTGTTATCATTGTTTTAAATACTGTATTGCAGACAATTTTGGCATTTCTATAAACCTTTACGAAACAGTAGTAAACTCCGCATTTATCGCAGGTAAATAATGACAATTGCTCCAGCTTTATTAATGATATGGAAGCAAAAAACAAAAGTTATTTTAGGTGATCATTTTGTGTTACTTCTTATGATCAAAACGCGCAGACCTCCTATTCAAAATTCGCTAAAAAGCGCTAAATTATAATTTATATTAATTAAGGGTGGGCTAATTTGAGGTTACGAAGTAAATTGGCTTAAAAACATATTTTTTTTAGAAATTCAGTTTTATTCATATCAAAATAAAATAGAAATTAGGAAATTAATAACGAAATATATTGTCGGGCAAATGTAAATCTATAGCACGTCGGCAGACATCCGCCCTTTTTACAAAATTTTGATCCACATTTTGCATCATTGCTTCACTTATCACGTCAATGCAGCGCCGAATTTCATTTTTCAGAGTGTCAGTTGTTTGTGGTTTGTTCACGTAAACCCGGTCTTTCAAATGGTGCCAGAGAAAATAATTCAGCGGCGTCAAGTCGAGAAATTAGGCGACCAGGAATTTTCTCATGCAATAACTGAATTTTGTGGCTCGCTGTGTGGCTTGTGGCGCCGTGCTGCTGAAACCAAAGATCACTGATGTTAACATTTGCCAATTGTGGTCACAAAAAAATTGGTTATCATGGTTTGGTAACGCAGACAATTTTCGGTGACGGCGTTTCTTTGCTCATTTGCAAAAAAAACGGGCCGACGCCTAACCACAAACCGCACCATACTGTTACTATCTTTGGATGTACTGGTTTTTCGAGGACTGTTTATGGATTCTCTGAGCCCTGTTTTGTTTGTTTACATAACCGCCTAATTAAAAATGGGACTCATCACTAAAGATGAATTTGTTGAAAAATGTCGTTGTTTTCGTTCAGTTTATCAAACAGCCAATTCACAAACGCTCGACACAAAAAATAGTCGGCTGGCTTTAATTCTTGAACGAGTTGAACTTTATAAGCCTGAAGATGAAGATATTTATGCAAAATGTTGCTCAAAGTTCCTCAGGTGATGCCCAATTGTTGCGAACCGCTGTTGTACAGCGGTTATGTTTGCATCACTACGGTCACTACGATCGAATGTCAGCAACAGTACCGTGAGCCTCGAATTTAGCGATTAAATTGCGCACAGCAGTCTTAGAAGGAGCCTGATTACGAGGAAAAGCTGCTCGAATTTTACGAAGTGATGTAGTAAAATTTTCACCATTTTGATAGTAAATTTTCAGAATTAAAATGCTTGTTCAAGAGTGTAACGTTCCTCAGTTAAAATTTCCTAAGGTTGACGGTCCAATTCTTAACATTTCATCATTTGACAGCCAATTTACTTCCTAACCTCAAATTTGCAGATCCTGTATATGTAATCAAAAAGCGTTGTAAAAAATCGCTAATAATTTAAAATGTTTTATTGAAATCGATTTTGAACAAAACAACAACTTAAAACCTTTTTCTTCATTTGCCAGTCCAAATGTAACATAAAGAAAATACCTATCAAAGCTGATGTTAGACAAGGTTATGTTCTTCTCCACTGCTATTTAACGTTGTTTAGGATTGTGTGTTGCAATGTGGTATAACTTGAAAACTTAACACAAAGTTGGTAAACCTACATACAAAGCAGTCTTGAGCATAAACATCTCCAAAACCACACAACGATATTTTGAATTGGAAACAGACATTGTGGATATGTCCCCTCTTTTTAATATCTCGGCAGTATTCTCATGACGTCCAGCGCTGATATTCGGAACAGACTGCACCTAGGCAGCTAATTTTTTGGCCGACGACTGAATGCTATATGACATTTTCCGCACAGCTCTCCAGAAACGAATTTCAACATCTTTAACTTGTGTGTGAAGTCTTGTTTTGTAAGGTTACGAGTCATGGAATACGGCTGTAATAAATGTCAATTCCATTCCGTCATTTATAAAAGGCTGTCCACAAAATACAAGGCCATGCCAAATTCCTGTAATAAAAGAAATTGTGAGAGGATTAGGCATCCTCCGAGGAAATATAACTGCGACTTAACGAAGCTTGAATGAGACTCACAGGTAAGGAGAAAAATCGCAAGGTCAGCCCATTCCTGGACAAGACGGATTTTTTTTATATTACCAGCACCCAGAGGATAATCCATACTCATGCAGTGCATTGTGCTGGTACTAGGAAAATAGATTGTGGGAGTGAGGAGGGAGAGATTAGTGTTTGTGAACTTTCGATTTAAATTTACTGATGTCATAAGTGGCAGGAAAAACATTCGCAGGAAGATTGTTTTATAAACGAATAGTGCGACTAAATAACGAATTCTCCCTATAATGTGTTGAGCAATTCACTGGTTAATCAACTACTAAGGGAAATACGAGTACTATGTAAGAATATATGTATAAAAATTAGGAATTAAGGAATTAATTAAGGAATTAATTAATTAATTAAGGAATTAATTAATTTCCTCAGAACACATTTCGTTATCGTGCCGTTAGATCAATGAAACACATGCCACATTGCGACGATGCTCTAATGAATCGATAAAGTTGACTACCCTACCGTCATTAATGAGTAACTTCGCTTTCTCCTGTAAGCGGTCGAGAAGCTTTAATATAGACTTTAAAGCACCGGCCCATACATGACGGTTGTATTCCACTTTGGTCGGATATAGGTCTTGTAAATATTAAGGAGATCAGATGGAGTGAACAAGAAGTTGTTTTCAATAGAATAACTTTATGTCATATTAGATCATAGGCTTTAGATAGTGAGATATGAAAAGAATTTGTTATGGCCCTAGAATCCCCTTGGAATCTTTAAAGGATCTAATGATAACAACTTGCAAGTTTAGTATTTAATTTAATAACTCACACGTCTTGAAAAATCGTTTCTGAGATTTGAGATACGTTTCAAAAACACAATTTTTTTAAATTAATTTTTGCACAAATAACACATCGTTTTCAGCTCATGTGTTCCCGGGCCTTACAAAGCATACACGTTTTTTTTTTTTTTTTTTTTTTTTTTTTTTTTTTTTTTTTTGTTAAAAATTAGCTTTATTCCTCAACGTAATCTCCATAAAGAGCAATGCAATCACTCCAGCATCTCTTTAACATTTTAAAGCCACTTTTGTAGAGCGATTTATCTTTTTGCCTCAAAATAGGCCTCAGTTTCAGCGAATTTATTATTTATTTGTAGTATTTTTTTGTGGTCTGTGAATAGCTAGTTGTCGCTGGTAGCCAAATCTGACGAATGTAGTTTTGCATTGTTTTGAATCACCAACATGTTTTTGTTTTTGATCAACAGTGAGCTAATGCGGCAGCCACTTTGAAGAAAGCTTTCTCATAGTCATATGCGCATGCAATATAAAGCCAACAGGTTCTTTTGATATCTTAACGATGTCAGCTAACTCACTCAACATCACTTTTTGATCATTCAAAAGGAGTTTGTGTATTCTTTTATGTTTTCTGGTGCTACCGCCTTATTTAGACGTCCACTAGGTTCTGCATCATCGGTGTCTTTATGACCATGTTTAAAGTCAGCAAACCTACGTTTTATTATTGTTTTTAAAGGAGCTGAATCCGCATAATACTTATCAAGCCATTGCTTCGTTTCAACGGTATTTTTTTCCATCAAGAAACAACAAATTGTTTTTATCCATTGTTCTGAAAATAACAAAAGTAGCATCAATCTTAGCACAATAACTCACAAACTATTAATAGAAAATCGTGAAATTTTAACAGATGTCTTTTGAAAGTTAGCACTAACTAAAGAAGAGATGAATGCAATAATATAGCGCCATCTATGTGTTAGGCCCAAGGATTTTCAGTCCATGTGTTATTATCTGGTACAACGTAAATTTCACAGTAGCATTTTAAGTGCATAGTTTACAGGATTTAATGAATTTAGTGAACTTCAATTTCTTATAAACAATTGCAATTAGAAAAGCGCGAAAAGCGCTAAATTGGCGACACTGCCTATCGCCCATGTGCTGGAAATCGCAAATCGCATGAAGTAGACGAACTCGATATGAAATCGCAAAAAAGGTGTGCTAGAGTTCACAATCGCCAGAAATTAGACGTTTTCAACTCACAAACTTTTACGCATGTTTTACAAATGTAAAATAAAAAGTATGTTGTTTTTCATTGCTTTCTTTTTGTTTTCTTTAAAACTAGCAGAAGATTGAGCAGAATTAAATTTGTGCTGCATGGAGTCAGCCACTGGAGCTCTATATGACAACTTTCCAAAGTACCCTGCAAAAAGTTGTTCTATCCATTGTAATATTTAAATCGTTGGCAATTACTCTTTGAAATGAACCAACCGCTGGCTATTGCAATATTTGGGGTACAGAACTTTTTTCTGAATGCGGAGAGGTTTCTTCAAAAACCATCATGAATGCTCTTTTGTTCAATCTATTGTACTATATAAAGCTAAAGCTACTAAGTCATTAAAGTTTTATTTAAATTTATTGAGTTACTTACAATGGTTCAGGGATATCCATTGGATTTGAATGAGCTCTAAGAAAACGATTTCTAATACGTTGTTTTCTTTCATATTGTTTTTTAAAAAAATTAAACTTAACAATGACGCAGCTGGCATTTTTATCATTTTATTTAATAATTTGGTTATATTATGTTTGTTTTTATTACTTTTGACACTTAAAACATATGTTTTCATTTTTCGAACATAACTTTGAAAAATAAACGAAATTCACGATTTTCAACACATGAAAAACTAAAATTGGCGATTTTGAAATCACAAGTGATTTGAAATCGCACATTTTCCAGCACATGATGAGCGTATGTCATTTTTAAAATTCTAATTTACTTTTATGTATATGCTGATGATCTCGAGTTCTTTCAGCATTATTGTTTATTTCCTCTCAATAGTAGTTAATACTTCTAATGAAATTGACTACCTAATACACTACTAATTGGCAAAAGAAGTATCAATTGAATCCCTTGTGCATTACAAGTAGCCAGAAATGTGTCATTTGTCGTTTGTGTAATTATTATACTTTTCAATTCTAGTAAGACTTATTAATAAACTAAACTACTAAATTTTTTTAATATCTCTTAGTAGACAAAACTGTCTACTTTGGAATAGTTACAGTACTACTTACTACTAAAGTATATTTAAAAAATTGGCCCTTATGAAAGGAAAAATATTTGACAACATTATCAGGTATGTAACACCTAAAATTGTGATCTGCATAGATTCTTGTTCTATTTTAAAAAAATTAAAAATTACAATTTTTGTTTTTTAAATTGCCGCAAATATTTGATTTCTACGAATTTTTCCTATACCGGTTTAGATACAATGTAAATGGGTTAGAAACGCTTCTTCTTTTTCTTCTCTTTTTTCTGACAACCTCAATAACATTCATCATTTAAATGCTCAATACCACAAAGCCAACTGCAACAGCATGCGAATAAACTGGTATTCTCTTGCACACAGACTAATTGCATTTTTATGTTAAAAAATAGAGGGAAAAAAAATCGTTTTTCCTATTCATTTGTATCACAACACAGAAATGTTGAAATGATAAAACACATTAAACAGCAAATATTTATGCTTTCACTCTTTTACCTTTGCCCCATTTTTTAAGTGGAAATTTAAATTTTCCGAACAGTTTTTGAAACAATATTTTTGTTAACACCTTCACACCAATTCGCTGAACAAGGTTGTTCAATGCATGCAAGTTTTTCTGCACTTCAAAAGCAAAAAAAAAAATCCGAAAAAATCTGAAATCAAGGTCATATTGTGAGAGGTTTTTATTTTGAAAAGATGAGAAATGTTTGTGATACTTGAACGAACAATGACAGGCTGAGGGTGTGAAGGTGGATTGTCACTAAAAATATAAGTGTTGAGCAATTGTTAAGGATTTGATAAAAATGTCTAAAGTAAGCAAACGATTTTATTAAAAATACATAATTTAGAGAAAAAAAAAATTGTAGACCAAGTGGATCTCCTAGAAATAATAAGTCTTAATTAAAATTATTTACATTATTTTCTGCTTAAAAAACAGTCCTAAATTGTTTAAAATTTGTCATTTAAATAAATTGTTATCTATTTTGCGTTGAAGTAAAAAAAAAAACCATAAATTATTATATAAATAAATGTTGCCTAAATGTAGGAGGCAGCTTATAATTGTAATTTATTACTTCATAAACCAACCAGCACGTAAGCAAATAAATACTCTCACAAGCACATTCGCTTTTACAACCACACACGCAGACTTACCCAACAAGCCACTCAAATACAGAAACTGTCATATATCGTATTAGTTCTACTACAGTTGAAAATTTATTTAATTTTTACCAGTGTTCGGCACTTTTGCTCTCATCCTGAGAGCAGTAACCTTAAGTCAATTTGAGGGCATCACTATATATTATGGTATCCTTTTTAAGCAGATACAATTATCGGAACTATAAAACGAGGCTTGATTTGGCTAAAGCAGCTTTAACTGGCATTAGAACAGGTGGTGTAAACTATATTATGACACCATCTAGGCCTCACATAGCTTTGTTTCACTGAATATACATCCAACTTGTTAGTAAAACTAACACAACACCCGTATGACATTTTGTCACTCTTATCTCAGTTTCAATTGTCTTTGAAGATATTACCTATCGGAATCAAATCTAAGATAAACAAAGAAAACAAGTTTATCGTTCTTAAACAAGTAGTGTACTGACTAATAGGAAATGGTGTAGTCACTGTCTTTAGACACTGTTTTCACTTAATCATTGAGACGTTCAATACTACACGTACTTATGCTTTCTAATGAGATTCGAGATTCGTGCGTTAGCTCATATTTTCATCCTTTTGTACCTTCTGGTGATAGTATGCTTTTGATTTTCATATTTCTCCATTATTACTTTAAATATAGCAGCGGCATATAGAGACTTGGATTAAACTAAAGACGCGTTAAGGAACTGGATAAGGAAGATGCTGGCATTCAGAGTTATTAAGCTAGCTTTGTGTGGTTCATCGAGGAAACTGGTCATTGATGAACTTTTGGCTTAACAACTTGTGGTAAAGCATGGCGTGTTGTAGTGGTTAGAGCGCACTCATAAACAAACGCAAACGTTGCAGGTTTCAAGCCCCAAGCAGAGGACATCAACTTCAACTTCCCTTCAGACAACTCCATTTAAGAAATAAAAAAAGGTCCTAGAAATTCCAGCTTACTTCTGGCGATGATGACAAACATCAGATGAGTGATCAGGAAAAAGACACCACATATTAGGAAAAAATTACGATACGAAATAAATATCTCCACCGCCCCTTAGGATCTCCACCACTACACAACCATATGGAGGGCAGCTACAGTAGATTAATCATCTACTTAGTTTGAAAGATCAAATTGATTAAAGAAACTGAATCAAAGCAATGATGCTTTGTGGAAAGCCAATACGCTCCCTACAAGAGTGACGGAGAAAAAGAAACAAACATAGAAACCACAACTCTAACACTGTACCATTTCTACATCATTTCGGAATAAGGTCTATTTTAATGCTTCTAATACCGATAATTAACATAAGGAGTCTAACGGTCCGTGACACACAACTGACAGCATAAGTAGCGTTGCTGTCGATAGTCTTCTATGCGCCATTTATGTTCCAACCACCGCCAACATGTACCATATACACTCTTAAGGTATACTTGCAATTTACGGGCAAGCCGTCACTTTGGAAATACATACAATGAATCTTTGGAGGTACGTTTCATGATTGATCGTTTACTAAAGGACCATCTGCAAAGACAAATAGGAAAAAATGTCTTCACTTTGACTCTTTAGTATGCATAGATGGTAATTATTTGATCCTTTTCTTCTATGTCAGCTTATAGGGCGTATTTTAGTCATTTAAAAAGTAAACTACTGATTTATATTACCACTCAAAAATTAGGTACTACATACCTAGCGAAATATAAACAACTAGAGTATAACTGAAATCTTATTACAATACTGGTAGTGCGTAAAGGAGTCAGTTGTAGTCAATTCAAAGATTACTCCTTTGACTTATAAATAAGGCAATCGAATGTATGATAACACTATAAGACAAAAAAGAACGAAGTTAAAAAAACGGGAAGTATACTTCTTTTCTGATAGGCGCTGTCTAGTAAAGCAAGCATCTGTTATTGAAATGTTCCTCCAACATCTTTCATTACGTATCAAAAACCGGTTTTACGTACCTTAATGCACTTTTGAGCTAATAACTTGGCTAAGTCTTAATTGGTTTTAAGTTTTCATGAAACGGTTTTTATATAGCGGACTTGGAAAGAATTCTAACATACCTTTTAAACGATATATACTTTACTTAAGTATACTTTATACTTTATAAGTAAAGTATATAAAGTACTTAAGTAAAGTATATGAGGAATCTGTGTGTATTCCTCAAGCCAACACATTTTTGATATAAATTTTCCAACATTTTTTGTGTTTTAAATCAGTTAAGGCTCAGCTAAGTTATTAGCTTAGACGTGCATAAAGAAATGAAAAACCAGTTTTTTACTCGTAACTCAAGATTTTGAAGATGTTTGGAAGAATTTAAAAACAAATTCTTGTTGTACTCAACAGCGCATTTCAGAAGAGCAATATCACTTCCCTGGTATTTTTTGCCGCACCCTGTAATATATACTTTTTTACTCAATTGCTATATCTGCTTCACCTTGTTAAGTGAAGTTGTTGACACTTTTATGGCTTTAAATGAGCAAATAATGTATGACTACTATTCTTTTTCGTCCATGTGGCTACTAGTAAATTAGTTGATTACTGAGAATTGGTTACGTAACTAGTTCCTTTTGTCAGCAAAAAGCAAATTAATATTTTTTCTAATGACAAATCGATGTTAAAATTATAAAATATGGGTGACTAGCTTGGTAACTTATTTTAATTGGTTCACCGCTTAGAAACAGTTACATGACTAGTTCCTTTGACCACAAGTTAGAAACTAGTGTTCCTAATGAAAAATCTAAATTATTTTAATTTATATATATAAAATATAATATAAATTATTTTAATTTATATATATAAATATATAATAAATATATATATAATATAATAATATATATAAAATATAATATAATATAATTTATATATATAAAATATAATAATTTATATATATAAATAATGTGTAATTAGCTAGATAATTAATTCCACGTAGTAAATAAAGTTACCTACTGCGCATGCAATAATTGATCACTTTAACCAGCTACGTAACTAGTTCTTTTTTCTAGCAAAAAGGAAGCTACTAACCTAGTCTAGCTTGGCAACTAACTCTGTGTAAATCGGTTGAACAATTAGGTCCAGTTACATGGATAGTTATTTTGTCAACAAAAGATAAAGCCTCATATATGTTTTCCCTCCTTTATATCGAGATTTAGTATCGGTAATATGGGCCTAAAGTTGACTCTGCCCAATTGGAATTTAGTTGCCAATGTTGAATATTTTCAAGAGACAAAAGTGTTCCAGCACTTATCTTCTTCGGATACAACCTATATACCGATCGAATTTACTCGTGATACCCTAAAGCGCCATATATGTCTTTCCCGACTTATATCGAGATTTAGTACCGGTAAAATGGGCCTAAAGTTGACTCTGCCCAATTGGCATTTAGTTGCCAATGTTGAATATTTTCAAGAGACAAAAGTGTTCCAGCAATTTTCTTCTTCGGATACAACCTATATACCGATCGAATCTACTCGTGATAACCTTAAGCGCCATATAAGTCTTTTCCCATTTATATCGAGGTTTAGTATCGGTAAAATGGCCCTAAAGTTGACTCCGCCCATTGGCATTTAGTTGCCAATGTTGAATATTTTCAAGAGACAAAAGTGTTCCAGCACTTTTCTTCTTCGGATACAACCTATATACCGATCGAATCTACTCGCGATACCCTAAAGCACCATATATGTCTTTCCCCATTTACATATATCGAGGTTTAGTACCGGTAAAATGGGTTCAAATTTTACTTCAATATTTGTATGTTGTAGCATTGTAAAATTTTTAAGGTAATGTAAATTGATTATGGCTATAAAAATATATCGCCCATGTACTGGAAAACGTGCGATTTCAAATCACTTGTGATTTCAAAATCGCCAATTTTAGTTTTTCACGTGTTGAAAATCGTGCGTTTCATTTATTTTTCAAAGTTATGTTCGAAAAATGAAAACATATGTTTTAAGTGTCAAAAGTAATAAAAACAAACATAACAAAACAAATTATTAAATAAAATTAATAAAAATGCCAGCTGCGTCATTGTTAAGTTTAATTTTTTTAAAAACAATATGAAAGAAAACAACGTATTAGAAAGCGTTTTCTTAGAGCTCATTCAAATCCAATGGATATCCCTGAACCATTGTAAGTAACTCAATAAATTTAAATAAAACTTTAATGACTTAGTAGCTTTAGCTTTGTATAGTACAATAGATTGAACAAAAGAGCATTCATGATGGTTTTTGAAGAAACCTCTCCGCATTCAGAAAAAAGTTCTGTACCCCAAATATTGCAATAGCCAGCGGTTGGTTCATTTCAAGGAGTAATTGCCAACGATTTAAATATTACAATGGATAGAACAACTTTTTGCAGGGTATTTTGAAAAGTTGTCATATAGAGCTCCAGTGGCTGACTCCATGCAGTACAAATTTAATTCTGTTCAATCTTCTGCTAGTTTTAAGGAAAACGAAAAGAAAGCAATGAAAAAGAACATACTTTTTATTTAACATTTTCTATTAAAATTAATTGTAAAATATTATCTTTTTTTACTTTGTATTAATAAAAAACATATTAGATTTTATTCATGTATGCTTTTAAGAAAATATGCAATTTCACTTATAGATCACATGCGTAAAAGTTTGTGATCTGAAAACGCCTAATTTCTGGCGATTGTGAACTCTAGCACACCGCTTTTGCGATTTCATATCGAGTTCGTCTATTTCATGCGATTTGCGATTCCAGCACATGGGCGATAAGCAGTGTTGCCAATTTAGTGCCTTTCGCGCTTTATTTAGCGCGTTTTAACTATCGAAGAATGAAATTTTTTCTCTTTAGCGCTTTTCTAATTGCGATTTCCAGCATATGGGCGTATGTTTTCAATTTGTATTGTATTTTTCTTAATTTTATTCAAAAAATTTACTTTTTTCCCGAGGGAAATTTTTGCTTGTATGTGAAACGTATGTATTTTTCATGTGGGACGAATTTATCTTCACACCATTAACATAAACTTGTCTTTTCTTATGACTAATCAATGTTAGAATAATAATTTGAGTCCTATATAGTCAATAAAGTTGTCTATTGGGTGGCAATCTCCAGAACTAAAGCAGTTGTTGAATAGAAAGAGAGAGCGAGAGAACTGTTTACAAATGCTATTAAAATGAAAATTATTACCCGTAATTCAATAAAAATTTATTTATAATCACATTGTAAATGAAACGCCATTAATTAATCAAATACATACTACTCCTCTACTACTCCCCCTATATATTATATTCATTTTGAAAGGAAGAAAACTATGCTCTGAGCATTTGGTGTTCCACTCTCAATTTTTTGCATTTTAAACCACAAAAAAAAACTACAAATATTATAAATTTTAATATTTCCGTTGCTGTTGCTGTTTGTTTGCAATCGTAAAATTAGCACTTAATTAAAAATTTGTTGGGATAAATTTAAAATTTTTATAACTTTTCCACAAGCACAGTGAGTGTTGCCGTGTTATACTGTATCGAGTACTAAAACAGTTAATTAGAAGAAAAATTAAAGGGTCCGCCAAATAATTTTTTTTTTTGAAAATGCTATAAAAAAAAAACTACTGAATATTTTCTCAAATTTCTTTTTTTATTTTAAAGTACAATCCTTCCGGTCAATAATGGAAAATAATTTCATTCAAATGGCTGCCTCGGCTGGCCATGCAGTAGCCTACACGATCGGTCCAATTCTTAGGCACATTATCGATTGTGTGCAGCTGTATTTCACCAATGGCTTCACGAATATTCTCCTTTTAAGCGTCAATTGTCTCTGGCTTGTTGGCGTAACACTTATGTTTGACAGCACCTCACAAATAATAGTTCAAACGTGTCAAATCGCAGCTCCGAGGTGGCCTAACGACATCAGCTCTGCGGCTGATAATGCGATCTTCAAAAACAGGGCGCAAAACATCGAGTATAGCTTGGGCTGTGTGGCACCTAGCGCCGTCATGTTGAAACCAAATGTTGCTAATATCCTCCTCTTCAATTTTTGTAAACAAAAATTCGTTCAACATGGCCCGATAACGATCGCCATTGACTGTAACGGCCACTCCTTGCTCATTTTCGAAGAAAAATGGCCCAATTATGCCTCTGCACCAAAATCCACATCAAACAGTGACTCGTCTTGGGTGTATCGGCTTTTCAATGTATGCGTGCGGATTTTCTGTGCCCCAAATGCGACAATTTTGCTTGTTTATATAACCGCCAAGATCAAAATGATCTTCATCTGAAAAGATGATTTTTTTTTTTTTTTTTGGCAAAACGGCATCTTCTGTAAGTCGATCGCAGGCCCAGATGCCCCATATTCGTTCAGCGGAAGGATAAAACTAATTATCTGTCAAATCAGACATGAGCTAAGTGTTACCATTCACGAAATAAGCACTAGTTGAAAAGAAACGTTAGATGGCGGACCCTTTATAATGAAAGAAGAATTTAAAAATATTAGCCATTAAGTCCATAGGCATAATAATGAGAAGCAATTAAATTTATGGCTTTTAACAACAGTGGTGTTCAGAAAAGTCATAAAAATGTAGTAGAAGGTTCTCTAAAGTAAACCTCGCTTGTTTTAAATAAAACTCATTTAATTATAATACTATCTTTTTACTAAAAACTTGTTAGTTTTTAAACAAATTTTAAAAATTTTAATAAAAGTCGCCAACTCCTGCTTTCGAGTTCAAACATTTGTTACCAATTTGTGTTGTGTTTTTTTTTTTTTTAAATAATAGTTTGCGTTTGCTTACCCTGAATAAAATTACCATTGAACTGTAAACTATTCAAATTATTATTATTTTTTTTTTCATCTAATTCACTCTCATTCATGCTCTCTTTGTTGTTCTTAAAAAAAAATCTGGTAAAGTAGGAAGAGAATATAAATAAACAGAAAAACAACAACTACAACATCACTGTCATTGATAGTTATGTTTTAGTACATAAACAGGCACCGTTACTGTTACCCAATCGCCATTATTTTCCTGAACAATGATGAGGTGGTTGGCAACTCGTGCTACCATGCCTGTATGTTAAATGTGCTGTACTGCACCATTGTTTATCATCATAGTGCTACTGGACTTTTCTCATATTTTGTTGTTGTTCATTTTTCATTTTGATGGTCTACATTCAGAAATAACATTACATTGTGCACTGTACTGCCGAAATATGTGTCTGTTCTCTTGTGGTTTTGTGTGTGTGTGTGTGTGTGTTTGTGTGGCTTTTTTCGTGTATGTATTCAAGGCAATTGACACTCTTAATAAATATTTTACACATGTTTAATTAAAGCTTTACTGCATTACTATCTTTTGCTTTTTCCGGGCATTAATTTTCTTTGTTGTTGGTAAAATAATATGTTTTTGGGTTTTTATATAAAATACATATAAAAATATAAAAAAATACCATGTGCTTGTTTTAATGGAGTAACAAAAAAGTAAAAGAACGAAAAGGACTCAAATTCCATGAAAGTGAAGTCAAAAACACGTACACGAGCAGAATTAAACCAGGCATGCAGGTTATTTACTGCCAAAAAAGAAAATAAAACAAATCACAGTGGCACGTATAGTTATATAGACAGAACAAAAATATGCTTTCATTGTATTTTAATGTGATCAAAGCGCAAAAAAAGTTTTCTGCTGGCCTATGGTCAGGCCTAATTACTAGCAACTTCGCAGGGCGGTTTAGTTAAGCACAAGCCATGACGAAACGTCAGTATTTAGCTTATGCCAACATTCTAAAGAATAGTTGGAGTAGTACTGGAATATACTGCATTTGTACTGTTTCGTCCAATCTAGCCAGTACGTGACTTTATGTACGGTAACCACAAAAGTCCGATAAGAAGATTATATTAAATAGATTCGAACTAATGGGCGTTAGTTAGGAATGAGTTTTATCTAAACTTTTGTACTGATGGCTCCAAAATGAATGACTGTGTCGGTGCTGGTGTTCAACCCAACCGAGACTTGTCGATTCCACTGGGAAGATCACTGAGTGTTTTTCACGTAGCTCGCATCATATAACATTTAAACTAGTCAAGCATTGCTACGATACGTTGCAAAAGCTTTGGCTGTAGAATAGATGGAGGGACAGATGCAATGGCCAGAAAGGGCTTCATGACACCTTACCAGCTTGGTCCGGAACCTTGCTGTACAGTACCATTCACCACTATTCTCAATCTAATCACGGATTTGGAAATTGACAGATGCTTCGAACACTGGAATGCTCAAATGGGACTTCACCACTCTAGAACGGCGATTAGTCTGCAATTTGGAAGTCGTTCCGAGGGTTATAAGTATGGCAGGCTGAACTTGAAACTCCTTACGGAGTTTCTTACGGGCCACTATAGTCTAAGAGCGCATCTGAAGAGATTGCCAGTCAAGGATGTGTATGTTTGTAGGCTGTGCTCATAGGCATCAGACACAGCGAAACGCATATTGTGTGAATGTGGAGTTCTTGATAGGTTTAGGTGGAAATTTTTAGAGTCTCACTGGGTGACATGTTCACCATTGTGATTTGCGACCTGCTGGTCTTGATTAGTAAAATAGCAGATTTGATAGACAAACTATAGACGGAAAGGCCATAAAAGATCCTATGGGTAGCTGTGTCTTTCTATAGTGCCTTGTCAATGTGATAATGATATGATTCAGGTTTTATTTTGAAGCAGCATTTCTATGACATATTCCATCGATTAGTACTTGCATTACTTTAGGCAGATAATCAAAGTTTTTAATAATTCAGTTTCTAGACAACTTTGCGCTTAGCATCGTTTGCATAGCATACGTAACACTACAACAAAAAGTCTGCTAATATCACTTTATTTGGAGCAATAAGAACAATAACAGTGTCTCTTTTGGTATATCGGCATTTCTTTCAGATAAAAAATATGTTCCGCGAAAATTTCGGCCATTAATACTCGATATATTAATTCGACAAATTCATGGCGTTGTCTATGGTAGTTTGACATCTCTAGCGATGCCTAATACGTGTGATTGGTGTAAAAGCAACGTTTATGGATTAAAAAAGCGAGCTATCAATGCTATTTTGGGCACTTCCACTAGTTTCCAAGAATTGCACAAATTAGAATCCATTGCCAGCTACTTCCCAATTGATGATGGTCTTCCGCTATTCTCCATCTTGTGAGCAGACGGTCTCCTATACCGTGCTATCTGAATTGCTTCGGTTTATGCATATCTAGTCAAAGCTAGCTGTCTTGCAATTATTATACGCCATGTTATTTTTGTGCAAACGCGTCGTTTCGTGCCCTAGGGCAGAGCGACATTCGTCTCTCCGAAGATTTACTTTGCTAAGGGTATTTGACCAAAAACATCTGATGAAATGTTTGTAATATACTTCGAGATTTTTTTTGTCCAAGTTTCATGTCACGTTGCTGAAAAGCAGAATTGATTTGGTATCAAATTATATTTTTAATTACATAACATTTAACATTTAATCAATGCATTTTTGTTGCCAATTACAATTCAAGTTACATTTTGTAATTAGTAACTCAATTAGCAGTTGGATTAACAAATAATTTTCAATTATCAATCACCAATTAACAATCTTATATAATTGGTAATTGTCACCAATCAAAAATTTTATATAATTGGTAATTGTTGATTGCCAATTACTAATCATACATAACTGATAATTCAATCTGCCAATGTCTGATACTTTATAGATTAAAAACAAATGCTTTTTTCAGGGTTTTCTTTTCACTTTTATTCCACTGTGCATCCAACCAAATAATAATAGTAGTAAAACTCTTTTTTTTGTGCACATAAGTTATGGACGGAGCCAACGCCAGTCTTAACACGAAGCTCTATTTAAAGGATTATTATTTTTACTTTTCTTTACATTTAACAATATTCAGATGTGTTGTATGGTACTATGTATTATTCTGTCATTATAATACAACTTAAGAAATACGTTTAAATATGTAATTCCTGTTTTTTATTATGTTCTAAAGAAATAGTATCTCTACTGTTACTGTGTTGTCTATATGGAACGCCAGGCATTGAATACAAAATTTATTGCCAAGTCATTTATAAAACCATTATAATCTTGGCTTGTCATAAAAAAAAATTAAATATGCAAAATTTTATACAATTAATTTATGATTTACGAGTTTTAATTGTTAAAAAAAATTAAACCGACATATAAAGACGTTTTTCAGTGTTAAAACATAGTATTAAAAAAAATTATCCTAAAAATATGCTTTAAGTTGGCAACAAAAAGGCTACATAACGAGTTTTAATAGCAATAAAAATGTATGCTTCACTAATTTGCTGAAAAGCATTAAATTAAAAATTATGAAAATAATCTCTGAAAGAAAAACTGCAGCAGAATTATTAATTTTAATATTAAAAAAAAAAATTAAATAAAAATTTTACAAAAAAAAAAACATTAAAAAAATTGGAATGTCAAAAAGAATATATTATGGTTTGTTAAAAATAACTATTTTAGCCTAAAACTAGGCAAAGTGTTATAATATTTCGTAAAACATTCCTTTACATATGCTTCAATTTGCCCTCTATTTCTGTTGATTTTAATTTCTCTCTGTTCCTTTTTTTGATTTCATTTGATTTATGTTTATGATTTAGATTAAAACCTCATTCCACATACAGCCTTCTTAGCGTTCATTTTCTTTCTTCGTTACAAACGTAAAGTGTTCAATCCCATATAATGAAAAACTAACTGAGTGTGTAGGTGGTAAATAATGGTAGTTGTACCCTGTTTTTTTCTCTTTGCCAAAAAGCAAACTTTATTTTTTTCGTTTTGTTTAAACCCCTAAAAGTATGCACGTGTGAATTCCTTTGTTGGTATGATGGTTTGTATCTGTTTGTTGGTAAATAAGCTCTACAAACGTGCAACTTAATATTTGCCAATAAAATGTTGAAAAATTTTTTAAATTTTCTTTTTAGGATTTATTTCACGCTGTAGTATTTTGGTATTGTTTTGTAAATTTTAGATGATGAAAACAACAACCCACATGTTCACCAAAAATTAAAAAAAAAAAAAAACATTTCTATATAGACAAACAACAATAATAGAGATGGCAAGATTTTTTTTTTTTTGTGGCATAAAGTTACCTTTATTCAGCATACAGAATACGTACACTAAAGATCAAAATAATAGGTACACTTTATATTTTTCGTTTTAAAGTAAAACGACGTAGTTTAATGATATAAAGAAACTAAAAAAATATTCATATCGTCTTATGAAATCCAAAAAGGCCCTAAGTTACATTTTAAAAAATTTTACAGGAGAAGCAAAAAATGTTTTAAAAAGTGAAATAAAGCATTTAGATTAAGCTCAAAATATTGCTGATAAAAACGTTGTTTTCAATTGTAAAAGTGTAAAACCACAACTCGATTTCGAATTTTTTGTAATTAAGGACTTTTTGGTCGATATTGGACGATATTTATATTAAAAAAATCAGGTCACCTTCTAACTAAAGGCTGTTTTCTGCTCATAATAATGGGTACTTTCGGTTATACTAAAAAATTAATAATATACTTAAATTATTTATAGTACCCACTATAACCGCCTCTATTTTGTGCCACTTCCATAGTGGTTATTAATTTTTGTCATGTTTCAGGTGTAATTTCGTACCATGCTTTCTTGGTTTTCTCCCATAAATCATCTTTATTTCTTAAAAGTTTCCTACAACAATCGGCAAATTGACTAGGCCTACCTAAAAGATGGATGTGTTTTCCCTGAACCAATTCTTGGCCAATGCACAGGTATGCACAGCAATCAAAACCTAACATCTTGTAAAATGTTTCTGTACTACACTGCGTTCATTGTATTTTTTATGCGATATACTGGACCTACTCCACACTCCACACAGACCATAATATTACCGCTGTTTCTCTGATAGTCATATTCAAAGTTTATTTTATTTTTTTCGTCATTCCAAAGAATATTTAGACACTTTTTTCCACCTTTACCTCCGTACCAGCTCAAATGTTCATTGAGAAAATTTAACCGAACAGTGCTGTTTCTCTTACGCATGAGGGGAACTTTTCTTTCTATTCGGCCGGGCTTCTTGAAGATCTCGTCTAATAGTTGGAGCGCTGATTGCATTGCCAATTTCGGCAGCAATTGTTCTTGAGGACTTACACGGCTATCGAAAGCAGGACATATTTCCTGTGGTCTACATCGGCTTTCTGATATTTGTTCCATTTTAATGCACTTTAGACAAAGTTCGCGGAACCACCGTTTTTGATATTTTTAAAATTCTTTTAACGAATTTCCTCTTTCTCCTATTTCTACCCATTTTCTGTAAAAATACACAATTAATTAGTTGTTATATAGTGTCTTAAATATTTTTACCTTTTTTATTTTTGCCTTTCATATGAAAGGCTACTTTTTAATTTCACAAAATTAGATATGTTATACTTGTACCTATTCTGGTATTATGATCAATTTATTTCGGCACTTTGTATAAAACGGTAACGGGGGAAATATAAATAAAGCAGCACTTGTCCTATTTTTGCAATTAGTAACGTTGACACACAAAAACTTTATAAAATTGATATTTTTCACTAAGAAATAGGATTTAGTTATTCATATTGTTACGTTTTAACCTTTTTAAAACGTTTGAGTTCTTTTTAAATTGCGTCAAAATAAAATAAACACCACTTTGTTGTAGTTTTAAAGTTTTCATTTTCTCACTTTATCTTTATACAGTTTATCTTAATACAGCAACTTAATATTCGTTTATACAACACTTTTATGTACGCCTAAACACGACTTTATTTTATGGCAGCAAAACGATAACTAACTTACTTATGCATAAGGCGCCACCTTTTATAAACAATTTAAATTACTTGTCAATGATGTTGTTTTTTCTACAACATTCGAATTATTTCCGTTAATTCAAATGTACCACACAAAGATGGGCGAATTGGCAGTGCTGCCAAATACACAAATAAGTACGGCTTTGACAGGGTAACACATTATAGTTTTATAGTTTGGCTAATGTGATGTATTTTCGTAACAATATTTTAATATTGATAAATTTGTTGTACCTATTATTATGACTATGGTTGTATACATATAAGTTTGGGTGTCAGTTCCTGGAATTACGAACATTTTTTTAATGGCCATGAGTTAAATGTTTTGTTAAAAAAAAAAATAGATAAAAATCATTCTTATAGAAGAAAATAAATCAAAAGCTAAAATTTATATTTAAAAATAGAAATGGAAAAAAGGATACCGCAATGTGGGTCAATAAAAGATTGATAATTCCGCAATCTCTTTGTAAAATGAACACAAAAATATATTTTTTAAGGTTTTATTGCAACATGCCTTTCTTTTTGGGTTATAAAAAATATGTTTGTACTGCTATTACCTTTTTTTAGAGAGCTATCAGGCGAACAGATTCTTCGCTAGCAAATCACCCCTATTCTGCGTTTGGATAAAGTCTCCGCTTTCAATTATATTTGGTTCAAAATTTGGTATTCCAATAAAAAATATATATATATCAAGATATTGTAATAGAAACTCAAGATGTATTGCATACGTAAAGGGGTTCAATAAGAAATCACTTACTTTTCGCTTGTTTTTTTCATGCAAATGTACAAGCTTAAATTTACATATATTTTTATAATATTTTTTTGTTTACATTTCCTATATTTCCATTTTTTATGTAATAAAAATAAGTAATAATTACAAATTTTTTATTATTTTGAACTATAAAAGCAAAAATTTTAAGATTTTCCGTCACATCTTCACAACTTAGAAAAACGTAGCTACAATCGCAATGCAGAATAGATACAATCGAAAGAAACTGAAATGCAGAATAGGGCTGAATACCAAGTGGAGTTTGATTCTGAAGTACGGAGGCTTTCAAAAAGAAAACAATTAACTGTTACTTTAAAATTTTAGGAACTATTTCTCAAAGTATATGTTGTTGCTAAGATGGTTTTCCCTGGTGGCTTAAAAATACAATTTGTTAGCTTTCTAACTCTTTATTTGAGTTGAAGTGTCAAATAGAGGTTCTTAGCTTTAGATAGTCTGGTGAGCGAAAAGTTTAAGAAAACTACTAAAGTTCTAAAACTTAGGGTCTTGATGAATTATTGGCTATGGTTTTGTAGAGTGAAAACTAAGTGGAGTTCGGTTATGAGGCACGGAGGCTTTCAAGAAGAAAACAATTAACTGTTACTTTAAAATTTTAGAAACTATTTCTCAGAGTATATGTTGTTGCTAAGATGGTTTTCCCTGGTGGCTTAAAAATATAGTTTGTTAGCTTACTAACTCTTTATTTGAGTTGAAGTGTCAAATAAGAGGTTCTTAACTTTAGATAGTCTGGTGAGCGAAAAGTTTAAGAAAACTACTAAAGCTCTGAAACTTAGGATCTTGCGGAGTTATCCGCTATGGTTTTGTAGAGTAATTCAGGGCAGTGTATAGGATTTTAATCACATGATTTGGAGTCGCAAAACTAGATATTTTTCAACCCTCACCCAAATTGGGTACTTTATGAGTCTCCTGTGTTAGAGGTCCCAGAAAAAGCGTTGGTGTATGGTGTTTTTTTTAACTGCATGAGAATTTTCGATATAAATAACTATTGTTTGACAGCTAAGAATTTAATACTGTGTTGACATTTCTGTTCAGTAGGGTTTGATAAGTCATATTGAATTTTTTAACGCCAGAACAAGTCTTCGATATTGTAGAAACTTTGAAATTGGAAGTTTTTCCAAAAGGCTTAATCTAATGGTGTCTCTCCGACTTCCAGACTATTGCAGATTGTATCAGGCCGAAGTGATGGCTCCCTACCATATTGCGGAATTGATTCAGAGAGGCAGTGCTCACACGGCTAATATATGCGTCCTCTCTTATATCCAAGCGGCTTTTAGATTTATTTTGGATGTAACTTTCAGCTTCAGGCTGGTTAAGACTGTTGTAATTCTCTTGGGATACTATCACGGCAGTTTGGTGTCCATCTCGTTTGGATCCCTGGTCACAGGGACATTCCGGTTAATTGTGTAGCTGCTGAGCTTACTATGGCGGACACCCTCGTTCTGGACAGTCAACTACCCATGAGCGTAGGTTGAACGCTGTCTTACGTTAAGCTGTCTATTAGACATAAGTAGATGTTTATTTAAAGCTGATAGGTCCTTGCGCTATTGCTAGACTCACCAGGCCTAGATTGAATGGTAAGCACACCAATCAGTTGTTTAAATTGGATTGTGGTAGAATCTCCTCTAATGTGTTTATCCTCAAGAAGAAGAGGAGAGAAGGAGGAGAGTGAGGAAGGAGGAGAGTGTGACCAATTTCAATTCCCAGTGTCCGTCTCTGGCTAGACGTAGATTGCTTAAACTACTCTCGCTCTTTCTTGATAGCTTATCGGAACTATCGACCATTTATAACAGCTTAATAGCCAGATTCATTAGACCGTCTGATGGGTTTCCGACTTGATTTGCCGGCTTGTGCTTTTATGTGAGTTCTCTGGATGACTGTCAGGACTTGGCGGCTAGCACAGAGACTTTACCTCATGTCGCAACGGGCCGCTATGTGTACTCAGGTGTGCCATGACTCAACGTGGCTGCCGCTCCCTACTAACCTAATCTATTTTCAAATGTGTTCGCGAAGTTCATAGAGCACTTCATCCATTTTACGGTCAATCATTTCTGGTTGCCATCAATAAGCAAAAATGCCGTATTTGGAACGAAGAAAATTAATTAAAACTGACTGTTTGGTGCGGTTTACACGCTGGCGGCATTGGCAGTCCTGATGTCTTTCGAATTGAGCAAGGAACTACCGTTACGGTAAATGACGAGCGCTATCAAGCTATGTTGAGTTTTGGTTCCAAAAAATTAGTCAGCTAAACATCAACGATATTTGGAAACCCAACAATGGCTTGATAAGCATTATGCAAACTTTGCTCCATCGAGACAAATGGTTGAATGGTTGACAAATGAATTAAAACGTATTCGTACGAACGCAAATGATACAGAGTGCAGTGGACACCCAAATGAGGCTATTAATCCAGAAAATATAAAAAAAAATCACAAATTGGTTATAAACGGTTGCAAATTGAAGATGTATGAGTCAGCTGATATTGTAAAGATATTAAATGGTAATGTTGCTACTATTTTACACGAATATTTGAATATGTATAAGCACGCTCTGTTCAAAGTGGGTGCCGCTTGGGCTGTTAAATCGTGTCACAAATCGATGAAGACGATGGGAAAAATTGAATGAATTGGACTTCGAATTGCTTACTTCCCCACCGTATTCTTTAAACTGAAGTCCAATGATGAAGTAATCGCTGAAACTAAAGCATATTTTGACGAGAAAGAGAAATCGTACTATTAAAGTGGTAGCGAAAAGTTGGAAAATCGCGCAACTATGTTGAATAATAAAATTGATTTTTAACAAAATTTTGCTTTTTTTACTTATCCTACGGACTTATTGATAGCCTCTTATAATAAAAATGTATTTCAACAATATTTCTGATAATAGAATCATTTGAAGCTCTTAAGCTCTTAAAAACACCCTATATAATTATTATATTCATACCCAACTTTAAAATTAGCGTGGGTTTAAAACTATCTCAGTGTTTAAATCCTTTTCCACTAATACTTTGATTAAAAATATAAAAAATCCAATTATTTGGTGCTAAAAATAAGCTTGCATCACCTTTTCCTGTGAATCACGTTAAGCCAAGCATATTTATATTTTATTTGTTTTTTTTTTACATTTCGTTAACTCAACTATTTGATATTGACGTGAGTATATGAATCTAAATTGATTTTCATTGAAATATTCATTTCCAATATTCATTCCCAATATTCAACTCAGTAAGTTTTTGCGCAAATGTTTTTCATTTTTTCTATTTTACGTAAGGTTTACTACCAGTTTAAATTAAATTAATTCAACGTTTTTTTTACGGGGAAAGTGACATTTTTGTTCATTTTTTGTATAAAATTATTTTAATACCTGATATGGCCATGGAAAAATTATTTTGTTGTGTTTATATTTATTTATAAATAACTCTGAATAAGCGTCTTAAAGTAGGCCTTAACCTTTAAATTGTTAAAACCCAAAAGTAGGCAATTTTATTGTAGTTATTTAGAAATAAACAAAAGAAACACTTTCATAATTAAATTTGTTATTATGAAACTCTATTCTATGGTATTTAGCTGTAAATAATTTTATCGTAAGCAAAAAACTAAAAAAAAATTCATGTCGGTTGTCTTATATTCTTTGAATGCTTTTAATATCAAACGGCCTATTTATAAAGAACAAAACTTCCCTTTTTTTTGGGATGAAGAGCACATCGTAATCAAAATTTATAAACAAGACAAACAAACCGACAATATTGTCATTTGTTAAAAACGACAACATTTGTAAAGAGAAAAGCAAGCAAAACTCAAATTTGCTTGTTATATATAAAAAAGAAAGTATGAATTCGTAATATTTTTGTACCAAATATGAAATCAAGTATTTACTTCCTTCAAATAGGCAATTGTTTCCATTTAAAAAGTATGCTACAAAAATGATTATAATTTTTTTTACCTCAAACCTTGTTTTTAAATAATGTTTGATGTTGAGATAATGTCTTTTCTGTTTATTTTAAGGTTGCTTTTGCTATGAAAAATCAACTTCCGGTTTTAAGGTGGAGATGGGGCTTTAATTTTTTTTTTTTTTTTTTGTCAAATAAACAACAAAATGAAAATGTAAAAACATTTGACATAATTAAACTCAGTCGATTGTACAAGAAAATTCTACAAAAGCCTTTTTTGCCAAATACTCTCCTGTCTTTCTCTTATTCTCTACTCTGCATTGTTGCAGTGTAAATTGGTAACAAACAACATTAGTGGCATAGTTTATACAAGTATGGCATACCTTTAGGCTTCACTAGGTCTTTCCCACATTATATTATGAGAGCGGGAGAGAGAGAGAGAGTTGTAAAGTTATTTGTTTATACTGTACAGCATACGCGTAAGCATTATTATAATTATAGTTCCTCATTTAAAAAAATGTACGAGAGCGGGGTTGTATTTTGTTATTTATTATCATGGTTGTGTTTATAAAACATTTAGTACTAATACACATATATACGTACACTAGCAAAGGATACGTATACACACATGCATACTAAAAACTTCCTTGTATAGTTTGTTTTACAATATCATGCAAAATATAAACAAATCCACACAAAAGCAAAATTGCTACTGGGAAGCCATTATATATTCACAGTAGTGGCTATCTGTTAATGTACAAAAATTTAGAGAATTAAATTTAAAAGGGGAGAAAAGAGGCGGCTGTTTGATAATTTAGTGACTTTTTGTAAAAGCACTTCACTAGTACTCGAGTTTTAGTTCCGAACATAGTCGCAGTATTCTTTAAGGACTAGTGCTCTAATTTGCTTTTATTTATTCCCTGTAGATTATAAGATTTTTGTGAAATGAGCTTTTTTTTCACTGAATTTGAAAACAGGAATTCGCAAGTAACTAAATTTTGAGCCTTTACCAAATGAGGTAGCAAGCTTGGTGGAGAAAGGCTGAGGAAGCTACGGCCTTGATTGGTTTGACACCGCTTCACATTTATGTGATGAAAATGGCGCCAAGGAATCCCGAAATGCATCAGGAAGTCTGTTCATTCTACGCAGGGTGGTCGGAGAACCATCTTAGTTCGGAGTGAGTTTGATCGAAACTAATTTAAGGAATTTTAATGCCTGGTTGCGTCACAAGTCGACAATAAAGAAATAATTGTATTTCACTAAACTTAACCGGTGCTGTCATTCTTTGCAAGCCACCACAATCTACTACGGTTAACATTGAAGTTAACAACAACCTTGCAGCGCAGCATCACTTACCACCATTCTCAATCTAATCAAGGATTTATGAATTGCCATATTTTTGGAACACTGGAATGCTCACAGGACAGCGATCAGTCCACAATTGAATTGAAACTCCTAACGAAGTTTCTTACGAGCTACTGTAGACTAAGAGGATGGCGGTCACAGATGTGGATATTTGTATACTGTGCTCACAGACATCAGAGACAGCGGCACACATATTGTGTGAGTGTGGGGTTCTTCATAGGTTTAAGTGGAGATGTTTAGGTAGACATGGGGTTTCACTGGGTGACATGACCACCATTGTGGTTTCAAATCTGCTGGTGTTCATTTGGAAGGCCACAAATCTGCTGAACAAATTATTGACCAGAAGGGGCATAATAGGTCCAATGGGTTGCAGAATACTGAATTATTGCCTGGTCGGTATGATAATAATGATAATGATGAAGTGTGGTAGTAGTTCGGCTATACATCTCTACATGTGTGTACACTGTAGAATAGCACTTTTTATCTTTCCTAGAAGAGCACTTATTATTTCAATCAAATTTTGGATCCTGTCTAAATGATTTAAATAATATTCGCCCGAATTAGTTTTGGCATTAATAAGGCAATCGATGTAAATACCCGTGTACCGCCCAATAAAAAATGTGGACATTTGCTCGTTAGTTTTCACCTTTTCCTTTATTGCTGCAGATTTAAACGTTGAAGCCCAATATTTTGATTGTTTTTTGGCCTCCAATGCGTGTAATAGATCCATGTTTCGTTTACAGTAAATTATGTTAAGAGTCCAGTAATACATAACTGTTAACAGGGCTGCTTTAGTAAATTGCAAGAAGAACGCATGAAGTGGAAATGAAACAAAGCATTTGAATGCTGCTTTTGATGCTTAAAAAATTCATGCCTAGAACATTACGAGCTTGCTTGATGATTAATATTATCTAATATTATATTACCAAATTTGTAACTGAAGTTTTTTTAACACCCAATATTTTACCCCCATTTTAAAATTAATATAAATTTTCTACAGGCGATATAGACCTTAAAATCATCAATAGTCAAAAAGAAAAAAACCGAATGCTTTTTGTAAGACCCAATATTTTTTTTCTATCCTATATTTGATCAACTAACTTACTAGGGCGGAGTGATACTGAAGCTACCTAAGTAGGAAAAAACATTTTTTTTTTTTTTCAAAAACCATTCATTTCTCAACATAGTCTCCTTTTAGCTCAATACACTTAGTAAGACAATTTTCCAACTTTTTTTTACAATCTGAATAATACGATTTTGGGAACTCCTCAAAATACGCATTAGTTTCGGTAATTACTTCTTCGTTTGAGATAAATCTTTTTCCTGCGAGCCATTTTTTCAAGTTTGAAAACAGGAAAAAATCACTAGGGGTTAAATCTGGACTATAAGGTGGATGATCAACCAATTCAAAGTGGATTTCTCGTAGTTTTAGCATCGTATCTAATGCTGTGTGAACCGGTGCGTTGTCTTCAAGAAAGAGCACTTTTTTCTTGTTTAAATGTGGTCGTTTTTCCTTGATTGCATTAACCAATTGATCCAATAATGCACGATAATACTCTCCTCTGATTGTGGATTCCTTTTCAAGATAATCGATGAGTAATATTCCGTGTGCATCCCAAAATACAGTGGCCATAACCTTGCCAGCCGATTTCGCTGTCTTCGCCATCTTCGGAGCACTTTCACCAGCTTCCACCCATTGCTTCGATTGATTTTTGGTTTTAGGTGTGTAGTGGTGGAGCCACGTTTCATCAACAGTTATTAATCTACCCCAAAAGTCAGCAGGATTATGCTTTGTCATGTCCAAACACTGCTGTGAAGTGATCACAGATCTGTCGAACTTCCCGCTAGCTTTTTCATATACAAATGTTCATGCAAAATGTTGAACACACGTTCATATGATATGTTTACCATTTCAGCAATCTCACGTATTTTGACCGGGCGATCATTCATAACAATATCGAGGATTTTCTTGATATTTTCTTCAGTAACCACCTCTTGTGACCTTCCTGTTGATGGTATTGTTGCAGTGCTTGTTCGGCCCCGTTTAAATTCAGCAATGCAATATTTTACCAAATAATCTGACGGAGCAGATTCGCCGTAATGTTTATCAAGCTTTTCTTTTGTCTCCTTCGCCGTTTGCCTTTCAAATAATAGTGTTTAATCACTACACAAAATTCACTTTTTTCCATTTTCCAAGAAACACAAAAGTTGCTTACTTCAAACGACTACAACAAATAAACTAATCGATGAATTTGGCTTAAATTTTAACAGCTGACGCTTGACAGATCGTAATTTCTAACAAAGAAGTTTTTATGTTTGTGCTGCCATCTAGCGCTAGGTAGCTTCAATGTCAATCCTCCCTCGTACTTAAGTGATATGATATAATAACACTGTGCTCGTATTTGACACTTCTTTCGACAAGCGTGGCAACCGTCGGGTAAACCGAATTCGAGTACGCCGAATCCAGTGGTGCTAACCGCTTTTTTAGTTTAGCTCTTGTTTTCGAGAAATACCGTTTTTTTTTTTTTTCGAAAAAGAGGGAGGTTACACAAGATATATGGTATTAGCTTAACTTAAAAAAGGTCACTTTATAAAAGCCTTAAAAAACCCGAAATTCCGCAATTAAATTATCTGTAAGGCAAAAACTTTTTTTTAATATTCAATATTTTATATTTGATTAGTGAAGCAGATATATCACTCGTGCGCACGTACGTCCGTAGTATGTAATATGACCCCACTGCTCTTCTGACAAAAAAAAGAATATATATTTCTGAAACGACTGCGCAGAAAAACGCAATTTTTTTAGATTATAATGTGAGTATCACACACCGTGTGAATTTTCTCTTTCTTTGTGATCAGTGGCGGATCAGGGGAAAGACACGAGTAAACTTCATTCACAGTTATATTATTTGAGAAATTGTAATTAAAAAACAAAATTGAAAGTAAAAAACTAAAATGTTAAAAACTACCAATTGTCCACAATTTACGGAAAAACTTATTTTTTAAACAAAAAACATTAAAACTGCTCCATGCTTATAAAAACACTGCAAAATACAGATAAACCTGCATTTGTGTCAACGCTGCTTTGGTTGTAAAAATGTTTTTTTTTTTCAACTCCGAAGAACCTTTTTGTTTATCAATTAACATTGTGCACGCGCAATAAAATTTATTAATTATTACTTCAACACTTGTCACGAAGCACAGCCCTTTTATTAAAATAAATCATAACCACATTTCAAACCGCATACCGCACAATAAAATTTCAAATTTAAATATATTTTCAAATGTACACATTTCTTCAAATTTTAAATCAATGCCCTTTTTTTTGGTACCATGTTCATGGATACCTTTTTTCACTTCTCCAGCTGCCACATAATTATGCGAAACTGAGTTTTTTTTTGTTTTTGATACTCATGTATTATTTTAATTAACAACAAATGTGTTGGTTGATTGGTTGGTTGCCTAGTTGGCATACCTAACCGGCTATTTGGTTGGTTGTTTATTATTATACTCATTTACCGGTTTATATAGCCTACAATTCCTTTTATTGACTACATGCACAACAGAAGCAAAAAAATGTGTCTTCATTTGTAAACATTTTGTAAAATTTATTGCTTTTAATTTAAATTAATTTGTATAGAGCGCAAGCAAAATTGATGCCTCAAAAACTAAACCCATCCACTACTACAACTGCTTGCCATTACTCGATTGCCTACCGCTTTTAAACACTTCGTGTGTGTGTGTGTGTTTGGGTGTGTGTGTGTGCGGGTGTGTTTGGTAACACATACAATTATACTTTATACGCACAGTACTGATAAACTTACAGAATGTAATGTGATTTATTGAAAATTGTTTTATTCAATATTCTCTCTCTCTCACTCACAGCACCCTCTCTTGCTTTCTCCTATGCATACATGTGTAATTGTGAAAGTATAGAGTCAATTTATACCATATATAATTGAAAGAGATATTGGCTCTGTATTTATTTTATATTTGGTGCAGAGTTTATATAAGATTTTCTTTTATATGTAGGTTGCATTTTGTATTCTCTCTCGCTCTCTCTCTCTCTCTCTTTCACACACGCATACATATACACAATTTAATGCGTAAATATATGAATAGGACTCATATAAGAAATAAAGTCATTGATTTTCTCTTTCATAGAAAGTATGTTATACAATATTTTTCAAAAAAATCGTAGCATAAGCGTAAGGATGCTAGAGATTTTAATTGTTAATGAACAAATTGTTTCAATCAAGTCATTATTAAAGTGTAGTCTAATTGACATTTTATTACTGAAAAGATAAAAATAATAATAAATAAAATTTACAGAGAGAAATAAAAAAAAAGTTTAAAAAGTTATAAGCAGTGGGTAATATTATATATTTTTTTAACATTTTAACTTCGGAAATTATACTCAATAACCGGTATAACCTTAAGAAATAGCTTTAGATAGAGAGATTGTAAATAAATTAATTCAATTGAATCAGAACTATTTTTTGAGTCGATTACAAAAAGACTGACAGATCATTTTCGTCTAGCCTTGTAAATTTTGCAAAGTTTAAAGAGCACATTATAATGTTCTAAAGGGTCCGCCAACTAACGTTTTTTTTCAACTGGTGCTTATTTCGTGAATGGTAACACTTAGCTCATGTCTGATTTGACAGATAATTAGTATTATCCCTCCGCTGAACGAATATGGTTGTGTATAAGCTTGAACAACGCTGGGAAATATTGCGTGCGATCGACTTACAGAAGATGCCGATTTTGCAAAAAAAAAATCATCATCAGCTCTGCGGCTGATAACGCGATCTTCAAAAACAGGGCGGAAAACATCGAGTGTAGCTTCGGTTGTGTGGCACGTAGTTACTAATATCCTCCTCTTCAATTTTTGTGAACAAAAATTCGTTCAACATGGCCCGATGACAATCGCCATTGACTGTAACGGCCACTCCTTGCTCATTTTCGAAGAAAAATGACCCAATTATGCCTCTGGATTAAAATACGCACCAAACACTGTCTCGTCTTGGGTGTATCGGCTTTTCAATGCATGCGTGCGGGTTTTCTGTACCCCAAATGCGACAATTTTGCTTGTTTACATACCCGCCAAGATCAAAATGAGCTTCATCTGAAAAGATAATTTTTTTTGGCAAAATCGGCATCTGTAGGTCGATCGCACCCAATATTTCCCAACGTTGTTCAAGCTTATATACAACCATATTCGTTCAGCGGAAGGATAAAACTAATTATCTGTCAAATCAGACATGAGCTAAGTGTTACCATTCACGAAATAAGCACCAGTTGAAAAAAAAACGTTAGTTGGCGGACCTTTTAAATTATCTGTCCTCCTCTGATGTAGCTTTAGCGGAATCACTAACCTCAAGTAATAAGACAAAATAATTAATCTTCTTAATACACATAAATTAATTCTCTTAAAAATATGCACCAACATTTGATCATTTAGGGCTATTATGGAGGTTATTATATTGGTTTATTTTAAGTCTACGATGACTCTGCCAATGCTGTATTTATTTGAACAGTGCTACCAAATTCGGGTATTAAGACTTTACATTGTTGTAGAATATACTAGAACATTCGAAACTAACTTTAATCAACTATATAAACCGCACCATTCTTTTAACCCTCTAATGGTCAAAAGCTTAGATTTGATCCGAGCAACTTGGAAATTTTTTTCCAGTAATAATCTTAGTAAGAATAATTTATTTTATGTTATTTTATGGGCATCCTTGACCGTTTACGGTAACAAAAACAATCAATATGTTTTTGTTTTATGGATTTTATTTACAAATAAGCTGTGCTTCAAAATGATAAGGCCACCTTAATATTTGCTCAATTCATCCAAACTATAAAATGTATAAAATGTATGTATGGTCACCTTATTCAAAAAAATTCTACGTTCAAATAGGTGAATTATAAGCCGGTTTTGCTCAGAGATTTACCGTTGTGTTATATTTATTTAAATTTATGTAAATAAGTGCAAAATTCAATGCGTTAAAATGATAAGGCCAGTGATTCATTTATTCAAACTTTTATTTAAACTAAGCATTAATCAATTATTTTTAATTTATGCAGTTAATTCATGTCGTTCTACTGGTGACCTACTGGCGTTACCCTCGGAGAGATGAAGCAGGTCCATTCATGGTTTTCGCGAGGATATTTTCAAAGCCTTTGATAGCGTTTGACATGAGACTCTCATTTCGAAACTTATTGCTTTTGGTGTCTGTCGTCACCTCTCTAGAAATCGCTCTATAGGAGTGGTTATAGATAAAGTCTCATCCGACCAGTTCAGGGTAAACTCTGGAGTGCCACAAGGCTCTGTTCTTTCACTTACTCTATTTATAATATTTATTAACGATTATCTTCTTCTTACTTCCTTCTTCTTCTACTATCATATTCTGTTGATAGTAGCCCGACTCTCTTAAAAATTGGGGCGAAAATCTTCGATTGGTGTCGATTTTAATTCAAGACCCAATGTTATTTTGTAACACACAGCCGTGGTAGTGTGGTGTCTATGGGTTGTGTAAATTAGGGTGTCCTTATATGTAATGGCCAATTTTTTTTTTAAGTTTGGAAAGTAACTTTCTCCAGAAATGTTCTCTGTAGCAAAAATTAGAATACACTGCGGAAAATTTTAGGCAGATTGGGTCAGATTGCCGCATCAGCTTACAATAGGAAGAGCCTTATATGTATGGCCCAATTTTTTTTTTTTAATTGGGTTATAACTCCCCACAGAAATGTTTTCTGTGGCAAAAAAATACATTTTGCAAAATTTTAGGCAGATTGCATTAAGGGAAGGCGTGCCGCATTCACCTACGTAGTACTCGTATTTCTGGTAGAGCGCATCCATTTGTAATTGATTGTCCAGTGAATCGCACAACGCATTATCGGGAGAATTCGTTCTTTAGTCGCACTGTTCGTTCGTGCAACAATCTTCAGGTGGAAATCTTCGCTGCCACTTACGACATAAGTAAATTTAAATCGAAAGTCTATAAACACCATAATCTATTTTTCTAATACCAGCATAATACCCTGCATTTGTAGGGGTTATCTCCTAGGTGCTGGTCTCAAGAAGAAGAAATATTTAATTAAACTTCCATATTATCCTGTTGCAAAAGCTATAAATTAGCATGGCATAGCCAACAAGTTCAGTCCGAATTTATGGTGATTTTTTCATCCATCTTGACGCTTCAGGGTTCTTTCATAAAGACGACAGAGCACCATATACTTACGTAAATCAGTTATAAATCTTTCAGCAAATCTGTATAACTAAATACTTATGACATTCAATAGTTCTCGAGCGATAATCTTGCGACATTTCTGGGGAACATTGATAAGCAGTTTTGAAACAATTTCGATAGCTGTCTTTAAAAGTTTAACGGTTAGTGATTCTTGGATTGTCCAATTCATTTTAAACCTTGTAAACATTTAATTTTGATTTTTTCTATTTGATTGTATTTTCTAATTATCAAAAATATTATAGCATAGTTTTAATTGTTAATCCCTGTTACGTAAAACAGTTACATACTCTAAGGGATACACAAATAATCCAGCTGTCATTGCATAGTAATATATACGATAATCCATCAAAGCAACAAAATAGTTAATTGCTCTTGTAATTTTAATTAAAAATTCGTTGCTCTTTAAACGAAAAATGAAGCAAATCATGATAATAAATGAAGCAAAGAATGATACGAGAAAAGAAAACTAAAAGGGGGCGGAAAGCAAGGGGCTGGAGAGTAAAGTATATATTAATCACTAAATTACTGCAATTTTGTTATGCTCATACATATTTTACTGCTTTAATATGTATTTAAAGGCTTAAATATAAATCAGTATTGATTACAAGTTTTAGCCAATAAATATTATTTTATAAAAACATTAATAAAGTCAAGTATACCTTTAGGCGTGTAAAGAAATATTTTGTATGTGTAACTTATGCCTTAAGATATATGTTATGGCTTATTTAGTTTGGAGAACATATCTACTTTTAGGCTTATTTCTCTTTTTCTCATCTTAATTAAATTGATTTTTTTTTTCGCAGAAAATATTTTTTCTATTTCCTTAAATAAATATTTTTATATTTATAACTAATTTTAGTTCTCATCTCTCTTTCTCTTTTCGTTTTAGGTAAGTTTTTTTAATGAACTTGGCACGTAATCAATTACACTTTGATAAACATTGAAATTTTATCCCTACGAATTCTTTTTTAAGCAGAGTAAGTTTTTCTCTCTTTTCTTTTTTTAGTGAAAATTTAGAAAGAAAATTAAAGAAAAATTTGTAGTTTAGTTGTTGGAAAAAAATTGTTATTTTTTTCTTCTGCCTTCTACTTAAATTAACGAAATCTTGTTTGTATAACTTTTTTTGATTCGTATTTCCTTTACTTCTTTTACTCGCAATCCATTTAGTGGCAATTTCATAGCAATTTCCCGAAAATCAAAACTATTCGCTTAAGAGGAAAGCCTTCAAACCCAAATAGTCAAGGGGGGAGAAAAAAGAGTTGAATTTTAAATCGCTTAAACTCGAATTTCCTGTACACATGTGTCAATTAATCTTGTAGCAGAAGGTTATTCCGTGGATGGGCTGATAAGTAAAAGTTATAAAAATAAATTAAAAAAGATTTCTTACTATAGATGATTAAAACAGATTTTGAGTCAAACCACACGGACAGAAAATTGAGTGGCCGTGCTACGCTGGTCTAGGCACGCAACGAGCCTAAATTTTTCTACGGATTGAATTTAGACAATACTAAAGAGAGTCAAAACTTTCCGAACAGAAACAAAATACAATAAATTTCAATTTAGAACATTGATGTGCAAAAGTAAAAATATAGTTGTGCTAGTAAGAACATGGAATTTGCTCTCTTAGAGAGAATAAAGTTAATTTTTTTTTTTTGACAACTAAAAGCAAGATCGTAAGAAGTTTTTTAAATTATTTTTCTTTGCCTAAAAACTATGCGTACATTCTTAGCACATGTGCTTTGGTTGGTGTCTCATTGACAACTAAAAGCAAGAGCGTAAGAATATATGTAAAATGAGAAGGGACAATTGTCCCATGAAATGAACATCAATGATTTAGAATCAAGACTTCATCTGACCACCCTCGTATTTTTATTTTTAATTAATCTTTAGCGTTTCATTGCATTAATACCTCTTTTTTCCTCTAGTCCCCTGTCTCTTTTGAACACTTCTAAAATTTTTTTCATAAGCAAAATGGCTGTTTTTTCCTCTCTTGCAAAATTTTCCATTGAAGCATTAATTCTTTGTGACAACTTTTCCGCACATGCATGTTCAATTGATTTATGCTGAAATTAAAAAAAAAAATTACACTCTTACACCCTAAAAGCATAATATATGAATGTACGTACGTATAAAGACATGAAGTGTGGAGAATGGTTCATGTTGTTCCCATTTTATTAACTTTTTGACTAGAAAATAAGTTTTTATGCCTTCAAAGCAATACCTCGAAGAAATGAAATGATGGCATCATTGACAGAGTGATTCTACGCTTGACTCAATCGTATGTAAAAACATGTTGATGAGGTGCAAAAATAACATCAACGATAACAAAACTTTTCCTTGAGGGCAACAAACGTAATGCATCATTATCAGCAACAACATCACCATTAGCATCATAGTCATGCCTTAAAAGCATTTGAGTAAAATTTATAAAAAAAATTAAATTCGTTTTATTACGAGCTTACTCGTATTTTCTGTATTAAATGGGCATTTTTTTCAGGCTTTGAATGAAAAAAGAAGTTCTTTTTTACCAGACTTGGTTACAGTAGAGAGCGAAAAGGTAAAGTAATAAAGCAATGGGCTACATCAGATTGATCGAATCGGTGGAACAAGAGAAAAAGAAACTAATTCAAATGAAATTGCAGCATTTTAAAAGAGTAATCTCATATAAATAACCGCAAAATGCCACCCCGGTCACCCTTGCTACAACGCTAATCTCACACCCACCGAATTGTGCGAGGAATCGCCCAAAGAATGATAAGAGGAATAATAATGATAAGAGGTCACAATTCCGAAAAAAAAAATTGGCGATCTAAGCCAATGCAAAAATTACAGAGGTATCATGGTGTTGCCTATTCCATCAAAACTACTCGCTAGGATTCTGCTTTACTATATAAATTATAAACTGGAGTCGCCCATACGAAGATAGCAAGCTGGGTTCCATCCCAACCGCTCTTGTGTTGACCACTCATTGAGTAGTCAGTCAGGTGGAAAACAGTATTAAAACTCGTATTTGTGGACTACAGTACAGCATTTAATAGCATAGTAGATGCTGTATGTGGGATGCATTGCGGCGGAGAAGAATAGCGCCTAAGCTGATAAGGCTTATAAAAGCACAATACAACGGTGGCAGCTGCAGGGTTCTTTATGGTAAACTATCAGTCAAATTTAACACCATGTCTGAAGTACGTCAAGGTTGCCTTATGTCGCCCTTATTGTTCCTAAACATTTTAATCTACAACTGTCAAAAACCCCACATTCACATAATATGTCTTCCGCTGTCTCTGATGCCTGCCATACTTGAAAAACTCGAAGCTTCGCCATAGAGTAGCGAAGACCTTTGAGCATTCTAGTGATCAAGGCCTCTGGTAGTTTCCCAATCTTTGATTAGATTGAGTATGGTAGTAAGTGGAGCTGCATAGCAAAATTTCGGTCCGATATAGAGTGCATAGTATATATAGTACGTTTCGATATCACGGGGATTGTCGAGAAAAAAGTGCATGTAGTTTCCTGTTGAACCTACAGGTCCGTACTCAGGCCCGAAACAAATCAGCCAGACGCATGTACGAAAGAAGATAACCCCTTGACATCTATATGGCATACAAAAGGGATTCCTTAATAAAACGGTAATTATATCTTAAAGGATTGGCTGACACTGATATGCGAAAGGCTTCACCGTCTGCTCCTCTTTCCATCCTGACAATTTCCACAGTAGTTATTAAACAAGTCAAATCTAGTTTCCACGCATGTGCAATAGCAACTTAGTACCTAGTGATGCCGATGTCACGTTATCTCTATAATGTTATCTCCAAACGACACTGTCGCTGTGCCCTGCTCGACAAGGGTCGCAGAATCAGGAGTCTTCAAGAGGAAAGAGGCATCCCGACCAGGTGTTTAATCTCCTCATCGCTCAAAAGAGGCACCCGCCCCTATTCAGTTCATCTGCCACGCAATTCCCCTAGGTTTCAGAGTGACCTCTTACCTAGATAATTTCCAGGTCTAAACGTGACATTCTCATAATAACAACAATGTCGAAAAGACACAAGTGTGTGTCCCCATTGCAGCCTGATTGTCCGTATAGATCCGGATATTTACTTGAAATACCCTATAGGACATCAACCAGTCCATTGCACTCTATCGCCGAGAGCTCCGTCTGTAGAACGCTTTAGTGGTCCAGAGGTCTAAAGGAAATGCTCTTTCCATATTGGTGGTGCATAAAGTAATTTTGTGTTGCATAAAGTACTAAAGTAATTTTGTGTTGGCGTCGTCATTAAAGCGCAGGCATACAACACATACTGCTCAGGTTCGAATCCCAGCAGAGGACATCACAATTGTGTTTCGAGTGTTTAATAAAAAGACTTCAACCTCCCACCAGACAAATCTATCTAAAGAAGCCCCCCTAATGTTCCAGCTTACTTCTGGCGATGATAACAAACATCAGACGAATGATCAAGAGAAAACGCCACCTACTGGGAAGAAATTACAATGCTAGTTAAGGATAACCACCATTACCATTTAAATATTGGCGACCAGTCCGGGGCCATTATGGGGCTGAAACTGGAGGTAGCAATTATGCTAATGAGCATGACCAGAGGTATTCTGGTGCCACGGGATTCAGGAGCAAAGGGACTTCGATCACTGCCTGACTTTCGGGTAGGGCCCCTTGTGAGAGCTTCACCAAGGTGTGAAAGTTAGTGTCCTGACAAGCCGTAATCACTTGTGATTATCATTGGTGCGGAGCGTTGTGGACGTAATATCCACCCGTGCCTCGGGCACCGTTGGATATATCAACGCGGTAAATTCCCACTTAAAACACTGACTTACCACTACTTAGCAAGAACTGCACCGCTACACATAATCATATTGAAAAATAAGTTTGATTACTAAACCTAAAACAAAGTAATGGATGCTTTGTGCGAAGCCAAAATGCTCCCTGGAGAAGTGGCGGAAAAAGACCACATAAGGACTAAACTTAAATAAGCGCTCTCTTAAGCTAACATGAAGTCGATTTTTTAAATTATCTACACAGTAAACTCCTTAATTTCGAATACAAATTTGTGCGTGGCTTCGGAAAATTAAAAAACAATATTGTATGGCATAAAATCGGGGTATATAACAATAAATAAAAAAAGGGTTCAACTGGATATATCTTCTCTTAATTGTCTCAATGCGAATTAGGTGGCAACTTCCTCAAAGTTTTTATAAAATAGTTCTCATATTTCCCTAAAGAAAAAAAAACTATTTATAGGTGACCGTCTGTCTTGCAAAATTCTAAGTCTTTGTTTTTAAGGCTTTCGTTTTAAAGTTTGTAACTTGTATCTTTATGACGTTACGTTTACATGAGTACATAAGTACTTTCTAGGGAATATGAAGTACTTTATGAATTTTTCTTTTTTTCTTTTCGTTTTTCAGTACTCAGTTTTCTTTGTGTTTTGTAAAAAAAAAAAAAAAATTCTTTTTAGTTTTTTGTTGAACTAAATTCAGTTTTACTTTTTTTCCTTTTTTTTCGAAAATGTCCTGCCTTCCTCAAGGAGTTGTTGTGTTTGTCTTCTCCATTTCAAGTACTTTTTTCTTCAATTTTCTTTATTTTACTCACTGCTGCGTGCCTACGGGGCAACTTTTTACACGTTTTTTCTCTTTCACTCTACTTTGTAAGTGGCATCTTGTTGTTTTTTATTTTCTTTACGTTTTGCATTCCTAAAGTAGGTTTTTATGTTCCTCCTCCCATTCCTGTCTTACTTTTAATTTTATTTATTCTTTTTGTCATTAAGAAGAATGCATTTTGAAGTTTTTTTTTTTTACTGCAGTTACAGAGATTTTTTCGTCTTTTCTTTTGCTGAGTGATTCCTAAGATGCTTTAATAACACAGTTAAATAATGAATGAATGAGCGAATGATTGTAGAAGTTCTTCAATTTATGTTATAAATAGACATAAACTCCGGGCCATGTTTGTTCATTCATAGAGATAATATTTCTACAATAAAGTCTATGTAAATTAATTGTTTTTTTTTACGAAAAGTCTGTTGCAGTTTTATGTTTTTATAGAAGAGATTATTTTATAATTAAAATTAAAAGATTTCGAAACACATGACTCCTTTTCATACGAAATCAATTTAAATTAAAAATCAAAATTAGACTTGACGTTTCTTAAATTTCACGATCTTGGAATGCAAGAAATATCTTATCACCCTAATGGCGTTTCAACAACTCGATGTTTTCGTGAGATATACAGTTGCGAACACGAAAATAGCAGTACTACATTTTTTTTACAAACATGCAAATTTTTTAAAACTTAAATATGAGACCGCAACTTTATAATTTTAATTTAAAAATAATATTAAGTTTCACATCTAAAGGCATTATTCAATTCATGTATTCATCAATAAAAAAAAATATTAATAACAAAAAGCGAAATTCAAAGGTAATATAAAATAGCGGTGGCTAGGAAACAATGCATTTCATTAAAGCTTGTGAGAAAAATAAAAACGTAAACAAACAAATTAAGTAAATAAAATGATTAGTATTTATTCGCATTCCCATATTTCTAATAACAGCTTCACAAGGGCGAGGAATTGAGTCCATCAAGTGTTGGCACCGTTCTGTTGATATTTCTAGCAAAGCTAGATGATAATGTCTCTCCAAAGATGTTTTATAGGGCTGAGGTCAGGAGATTGAGCTGGCCACTCCATAACCTTAACCATATTAGCGCCAAATCACTTCTTGGCCTTTCGGCTCGTGTGCTTTCGTGTGCAGGTCGTTGTCCTTCTAGAAGACCCATTCTAGTGGCATTTCCTTTTTGCTGTAGAAACATTTTCCGCATAAACATGTTAGTCCATAATGCCATGAATTTTATATATGGCGCCTAACCCGTAGTACGAAAAACAGCCCCATATGATGATTTTTGAACCACCGTTTTTAACTGTAGGTAGGCGGTACGGTGTGGACGTCGAACACAACTGGACTCGTCAGTTCATAAAATGTTTCGTCATTTCTCAGCAGGCCAGTCAGCATATTTTAGACTTGAATAGTTCGCGAACGACCTAGTACAATTGAACTACTCACACAAGTGAGCTAAGAGAGTCGGTCATTACAATGAGTCTTTTTAGCTCCGTAGTTCGTTCGGTCGTTTGTTCTTTCAAGTTTCTTTAACGTACATGAATCTACTTCGTTCACGATTCTCTTTAGTTCGTGTGTCTTTTTTCATGTTATTTGAAAAGAACATGCGTTGGTAGTGCCACCCTGAATATAACATCTACAATCAGTGTTGCCAGAAAATGAATTCCATTGGCTCTGTAGTTCATGTTTCTTTTCGTTTGTTTCTTCAGTCAATGAGCTGCACCCGATTCTATTTTTAAACTCATTGAAAAGGACCCTTTGCCGAACGGCAAAAGCATTTAAAGAAGTTTTCAATAGTAGTAATACTCATAACCATGTTTTGAGGTGATACCGCTGTCGAAAAACTTTTTTCTTTTTTAAGATGGTCTCGCTTGGCCTGGTATTGAACCGACGACCTTCTGGTTGGTAGGCGGGTGTCTTACCTACCATACCACAGCGGCAATGCTAGAGACATTTGCAAATTTTGCGACAAATATCCTTTTAAAATGTACCTGTAGTAACATGTTATTGCAAATTCTTAATTATTAAAATTAAAAAAAATACCCTTAAAAATAACTGGAATAAAATGTTATTTTAAAAATTATGCAAAAAATGCTATTTGTATACGTATTCACTATATATGTGCCATTTTAGAAAATTCAATAGTGAAATACTATATATAGGACGAAGTTGCTTCTCAGGCTAATTGATTTTTTGCGTTCAAATGCTGTCGAATGATTTTCTTGCGCAGCAGAGACTTATTAAAAAGAATAATCCAAGGATATCGTTAAATTATATTTTATTACAAAAAACATGCTGCAAAACGCATTAAAAAATAATATTGTTACGAAAATAAGGTTGGACACCACAGCGTTTATTACATCGCTAAAATGAATAAACAAAAGCTGCAAGAACAACTCTATACGTGCTGTTTACAAATAACCAAATGTACAACGACAATCATTAGCAGAGATAATGTAAATAAAAATAACACGGCGACAGCAATAATTAAGCAGCAAAGAAAACAGGTAACAGATAATAAACAAGCAACAACAAATACTAAGAGCTGAAAGAGATAGATGTTTACATGCGCATGGCTACAAAAGAACGAAAAACAAATTAAAAGAATGAAATGGAATCTACCTAAAATATCGGGAGGTTCGAGAGCTTTCGATGCATTGTTTACTCAGCCATATAAAAAGCACATCGATGCGAACAGCAATCAGTTTATGTGTCGTAAACTCAGCGAGCGGAGTTTAAGTAAAGTAAACCCAGCGAATGCAGTTTGTGTGAAGAGAGTTTATAAGGAGTAAACTCGTGAAGTGAATCGTAAAGTAAAAAAACCAGTTTAGTTGGAGCTAACTCAGTAAAGAGAGTTGAGTGTGGAAAACCTCTGGTTGAAAAGGTTGTGATTGAACCTAAGTTATAATTACGATCGGGTTGGAAGATCTTTAAGTAGAAAGATCTGTGGAGTAATTGTTGTTGTTTACAAGACTGTAAACAGACAGAGTAATTAAGAATAAAAATTGTTACTGCCTGTAAAAAGATTACAAGCAGTGGTGCACATAACCGTGTTGAATAAACGATTTTTAATTAAAACCAAACACAAAATTTATTTTATTTTAACTACAAAATTTTCAACAAAATACGAGTAATAATAATTAATGAGAAATCAACTGAGTACTGAACTACTAAACTAAGTGAACGACCTAGTTCATTTAAATGAGCTGAACTAAAAAGAGCGATCACTGAAAAGAGCTAAAGAACCTAGCTAAAGTCTAGCATATTTTCTGGCGAATTGTAAACGTCTGTCTCTATGTTTTTTCGAATAGCCAGCCTCCTTCGTATTGACATGTTACAAACACAAACATTAAACTCTGTTCTTATCTGCCTAGCCTATTTGAACGGGTCTTCCTTGCAGAGCCTCAAGGCCCTGCGATCGTCTCGGAGTGAAGTTTTTCGTTTTCCGCCACTTTTTTCCACTTTTCCACGTACTTTATTACATTGGATATCATTTTTGCTGAGCAATCCAGGAAATTTATTTCGGTGTAGGATTTTCCTTCCTTCCTTCATTTTAAAATTACCTTTCGTTGAGCGGCAGTGCAATGTTTTGCGCGGACCACTAATAAAAAACATGAAAAATAACACAACAATTTTTCTCTTAATTTTTATCTTAATTTTTCCTACATTTTTAGAAAATATTCGACTTTTTTATTAAATTTAATTAAATGTTTTGCAATAGTTGCCTGACCTTGGAAAACAACCGTTATTTCAAGCGTTGCCACTTTATATCATGTAATATAATTTTATGGGTAACCTCTTACCCTCTTACGATTATTTAGTGTATAACTTTTAATTTTTTTGGCTCCCTGAAAAAGATTTATATGACTTAAAAAAAAAATGACTCAGAGTACTGCTATTTTCAAGTTCGCAGCTGTATCTGTAGCTCGTAGCACGATCTTAATGGATACAGAAGTTGTTAATGTTTATATCACTGAGTTTTGCAAAAACAAAAATGTATTGCCTGTAAGGGTTGCTCTCACCTCATTTCAAAAAAAAAAAAAAAAAAAATGGATCAATAATGCCTTCGTCTGACAGATAACACGGTGCGACAAAAACGAACGAAATTGAAATACCTGGGAAATTACACTATTTTTCTGATAGGCGCTATCGAGTAAAACAAGTATCTGTTTTTGGAATTTTCAAATCACCTCCAAAATCTCGAGTTACGGGTAAAAGGCTTTTCGGTTTTTCGGACCTTCTTGCACTTATAAGCTAATAACTTAGTCAAATATTACCCTATATTAAGTTTCCTTTCGGATTTGGAAAGATGAGAAACAGACCTTTTATAGATGCCGTTTAAGAAGCCTTTTAGTATCTGGATGTATATCACCCAATTTTTGCAAAGTTTTGAAGTTTAGATGCGTTTTTGCGCACTGTTTTATATAGGAAACGCACTATTTACAAATTAATTAATTAATTTCATCAATTTATGTATAAATGAGGCTTTAGGTTTAGAAATCCGTTGGAAATTGATGGAGTTATTAAAGTTTTTTTTGTAAACCCATGAAAAAATATCTCTTGTAACTTTTTTTTATTTGTCGCACCGTGTAATCAACACCAAGTAGTAAATTTTTGTAAATGCCTCAGCGTCGGACTTTATTTTCTCGTATTCGTTCGTTATATTTGCTGACGTATCTAATGATCTTCATCACAACTCAGAAGTACGATAGCAGCGTCCATATTTTAGACATTTCATGGAGAACGCCAAACATTTCTTTATTTTACGCCCCTTCCAAACTTTCTTATATTTTTTTTTAAGTTTTTTTTTTTTTCTATATTCATAACACGTAACAAGTGGTATAAAATGCCAGCTTATTCTCCTCCTTTCCATCTTACGTACCTCATAAAATTTAAAATTTATTTTTTATGAAAACAGGAAAACTTTTGTTCCTCAAAACAATTTTTTTCTTAAATTATGCGTTGCTGTAAAAATTGAGGGGTGAAAAAGTGAAGAACATGAAAGAAAAACTTGTTTAAACCACAAAAAGAAGGCGAAATGTTTTACTTTGCAAATGAGTTTTTCTTCTTCATAATTCAAGTTTCTTTTTTCTTTTGCACTTGAATTCTCTTAAATTCCTCATAGGAAAAGTGCGATTAACCAATGAATTGTCATTATATTCTACTCTTCTGGCGAAGCGACCAAAAACGTCAGCCGTCTACGAGAAAGTTTTGTTAGGCACAATATCGGGTCCGACATCTAACGTTTTTTTTTTTTTTTCAACTGGTGCTTATTTCGTGAATGGTAACACTTAGCTCATGTCTGATTTGATAGATAATTGGTTTTATCCTTCCGCTGAACAAATATGGTTGTGTATACGCCTGAACAATCCTGGGAAATATTGCGACACTACTTTGAAAATCATGATAATGTTGCAGAATGTGTGAGATATGTTAAGATGAAGCTCATTTTGATCTTAGCGGGTATGTAAACAAGCAAAATTGTCGCATTTAGGGCACAGAAATCCCGCACGCATACATTGAAAAGCCAATACACCCAAGACGAGAAGTGTGTGAAGTTAGCTCTCAAAGTTATATTCCAATTTTTCTGTTAATGCGGCTTCTCTGTAAATTAACATTGCACTGTTAAGTTAACAGAGTTAAATTTTTTGAAAGAATACAATATTTTTAAAGAAAAATTAGTAAATTTATTGTTCAAAGTAACAAATTTTTATGTACATTTTTTAAAATTTTTAAAAATTAAATAAATAGTTTCAGATGGAGGCGTAAAACAGTAATATTGTACATTTATAAAAATACGCACTCGGGTATTTTTCAAATTTGAAAAAAGTGCCCTAGGAGTGCCAGGGTGGGGCAATGGCAACTATTGGGATTTATTAACAAGGCATCAAGGATTCCTGTCCACTTTACCGCATATCCATAACCGTTACCGATTTTTGGATATAGCGTCTTAAAGTTAGCCAATATTCGGATATTTGACTATGGCCATTTTTTGAATGTGAAGAAAGTGTCCTAGGAGTGCGAGGGTGGGGCAATGGTGACTATTAGGATTTACTAACAAGGCATCAGGGATTCCTGTCCACTTTACCGCATATCCATAACCATCACCAATTTTTAGATATAGCGCCTTAAAGTTAGCCAATATTCGGAAATTCGACTATGGCCATTTTTTGAATTTGAAAAAAGTGTTCTAGGAGTGGGAGGGTGGGGCAATGGTGACTATTAGGATTTACTAACAAGGCATCCATGATTCCTGTCCACTTTACCGCATGTCCATAACCGTTACCGATTTTTAGATATAGCGCCTTAAATTTAGCCAATATTCGGAAATTCGAATATGGCCATTTTTTAAATTTGAAAAAAGTGTTCTAGGAGTGCGAGGGTGGGGCAATGGTGACTATTAGGATTTACTAACAAGGCATCCATGATTCCTGTCCACTTTACCGCATGTCCATAACCGTTACCGATTTTTAGATATAGCGCCTTAAATTTAGCCAATATTCGGAAATTCGAATATGGCCATTTTTTAAATTTGAAAAAAGTGTTCTAGGAGTGCGAGGGTGGAGCAATGGTGACTATTAGGATTTACTAACAAGGCATCCATGATTCCTGTCCACTTTACCGCATGTCCATAACCGTTACCGATTTTTAGATATAGCGCCTTAAATTTAGCCAATATTCGGAAATTCGAATATGGCCATTTTTTAAATTTGAAAAAAGTGTTCTAGGAGTGCGAGGGTGGAGCAATGGTGACTATTAGGATTTACTAACAAGGCATCCATGATTCCTGTCCACTTTACCGCATGTCCATAACCGTTACCGATTTTTAGATATAGCGCCTTAAATTTAGCCAATATTCGGAAATTCGAATATGGCCATTTTTTAAATTTGAAAAAAGTGTTCTAGGAGTGCGAGGGTGGGGCAATGGTGACTATTAGGATTTACTAACACCGATTTTTAGATATAGCGCCTTAAATTTAGCCAATATTCGGAAATTCGAATATGGCCATTTTTTAAATTTGAAAAAAGTGTTCTAGGAGTGCGAGGGTGGGGCAATGGTGACTATTAGGATTTACTAACACCGATTTTTAGATATAGCGCCTTAAATTTAGCCAATATTCGGAAATTCGAATATGGCCATTTTTTAAATTTGAAAAAAGTGTTCTAGGAGTGCGAGGGTGGGGCAATGGTGACTATTAGGATTTACTAACACCGATTTTTAGATATAGCGCCTTAAATTTAGCCAATATTCGGAAATTCGAATATGGCCATTTTTTAAATTTGAAAAAAGTGTTCTAGGAGTGCGAGGGTGGGGCAATGGTGACTATTAGGATTTACTAACACCGATTTTTAGATATAGCGCCTTAAATTTAGCCAATATTCGAATTTCCGAATATTGGCTAAATTTAAGGCGCTATATCTAAAAATCGGTGTTAGTAAATCCTAATAGTCACCATTGCCCAATATTCGAATTTCCGAATATTGGCTAAATTTAAGGCGCTATATCTAAAAATCGGTAACGGTTATGGACATGCGGTAAAGTGGACAGGAATCATGGATGCCTTGTTAGTAAATCCTAATAGTCACCATTGCCCCACCCTCGCACTCTTAGAACACTTTTTTCAAATTTAAAAAATGGCCATATTCGAATATCCGAATATTGGCTAACTTTAAGACGCTATATCTAAAAATCAGTAACGGTTATGGACATGCGGTAAAGTGCACAGGAATCCTTGATGCCTTATCAATAAATCCTAATAGTTGCCGTTGCCCCACCCTCGCACTCCTAGGACACCTTTTTCAAATTCAAAAAATGGCCATAGTCGAATATCCGAATATTGGCTAACTTTAAGACGCTATATTTAAAAATCAGTAACGGTTATGGACATGCGGTAAAGTGGACAGGAATCCTTGATGCCTTGTTAATAAATCCCAATAGTTGCCATTGCCCCACCCTGGCACTCCTAGGGCACTTTTTTCAAATTTAAAAAATACCCGAGTGCGTATTTTTATAAATGTACAATTTTGCTGTTTTACGCCTCCATCTGAAACTATTTATTTAATTTTTAAAAATTTTAAAAAATGTACATAAAAATTTGTTACTTTGAACAATAAATTTACTAATTTTTCTTTAAAAATATTGTATTCTTTCAAAAAATTTAACTCTGTTAACTTAACAGTGCAATGTTAATTTACAGAGAAGCCGCGTTAACAGAAAAATTGGAATATAACTTTGAGAGCTAACTTCACACACTTCAAGACGAGTCACTGTTTGGTGTGGATTTTGGTCCAGAGGCATAATTGGGCCATTTTTCTTCGAAAATGAGCAAGGAGTGGCCGTTACAGTCAATGGCGATCGCTATCGGGCCATGTTGAACGAATTTTTGTTTACAAAAATTGAAGAGGAGGATATTAGCAACATTTGGTTTCAACAGGACGGCGCTACGTGCCACACAGCCGAAGCTACACTCGATGTTTTCCGCCCTGTTTTTGAAGATCGCGTTATCAGCCGCAGAGCTGATGTCGTTTGGCCACCTCGGAGCTGCAATTTGACACCGTTGGACTATTATTTGTGGGGTGCCGTCAAAGATAAGTGTTACGCCAACAAGCCAGAGACAATTGACGCTTTAAAGGACAATATTCGTAAAGCCATTGGTGAAATACAGCTGCACACAATCAATAATGTGCTTAAAAATTGGACCGACCGTGTAGGCTACTGCATGGCCAGCCGAGGCAGCCATTTGAATGAAATTATTTTCCATTATTAACCGGAAGGATTGTACTTTCAAATGAAAAAAGAAATTTGAGAAAATATTCGGTAGTTTTTTTATAGCATTTTTTTTAAAAAAAATTATTTGACGGACCCTGTAGTGGCTCATTCCTAACACATTGTATTCAGGTACGTTCGCGGCGGCATTGTGCCGGGCGCCGGGGATTTTGTACAAAAAATGCCTTTACCTGCCTGTTACTTTTTTCTCTAAAAGCAATACAAAGAAAACATGCCTTTACACTTACCGGAACTGGTACGTGACCCGAGCTCAAGTATGAGTCGTTAGAAAACGTACTAGTTCGTGTCCCGCATACATCTGCCAATGATCCCAAACCTACATAGCTTTGCTACATATATAAACATGCTCTGCTCCGTTGGCAGAATTGGTTTTAATACACTAAAGTCGATTCTGTAGTCTCCCCCTGCGACTTCGACACAAATTACAGCTACCACGTGTACTCCCTAAACGGTCGCAGTTAATCACTTAACGGTGAGTGATTACTTTTTAAGACTACCAAAGCCTGTAGTAGCGGAATTTTATCTTCGATAAAATCTCGAAGGTTAGGTTAGGTTACTACATGAGTCCCCCGCAGTTAGCCTAAAGTGATACCACTCAAAAACTCATGAAGGACTTAATGTCAGTCATGAAATAGCAAAGCAAAGCCCTCTCTAAAGAGTAATGTGCAAATCAAGCGGTTTTCGCTCGACAGGCAACCGGTACCCCTGTACCGGATACCGGTGCCTAGTAGTTATGCCAATCTTATAGGTTAAGGACAGACACCGTGGCACCGTGAACCATGCGTACGTTTCGCAGTCCGCCTGCTTTCCAAGTCTCGGATCGGATTTCGCAGACACATGTTTGACAAAGATGTCAAGGGGTGTTATGCCCAACGTTGTCTTTAGACTGGGCCTGAAAACTGGAATCCAGGAAGAGAGTAATAGCAAGGCATGTCAGCCTCTGTACCCTGCTCAGAGTGGTAAGATACCACCTGATGTTGACCGTCTTTCACCAGATGAGAGCACAATCTCGAAAGTCTTTTTTATGTGGGCACCGGACCCAAGTTGTGATAGATTACCAAGGATCTTTCTGAGTTATTCGTAACTAAAGACATGTGATATAGAAATATATGGAAACATCGGGCACAATTTCGCTTGTCGTTGTATTGTATTTACCCTTAAAACGCAAATTGTATTACAATCATGCGGTTGTTGTATACAAGTTGTATACAAAACTGTAGTAACGTAATCGGTTGAAAAACACGAGTCTTTAAAGCACCTCTTTCGGCAATTAAAAAACGTATCAGTTGTCCTTACAAGCGTTGCAAAAGGTTATTACATCCTTTACGCCTCCTTCACTCACGCCAACACTTTGTACTACCCATTGAAATTGGAGACTAATCGTTTGAAAATAGTATCTAAAACTCATATTAGCTTGGAATGAATTTTACAATTTTTTTTATTAAATCTTAGTCCAGAGAGTTCTACTGGGAAACGTTAACGATCAATGTCAAACTTTTTAAATATTCTGTTCAAAATTAAATAAAATCCGAGTTCTAAAAATATTTCAAAGCAATTTAAAATTTGTTAAAAATCTATACTTTTGAGAAGTAAACTCAATTATCCATATAATGCCAGTACTATTGCCGCCGTAATGGCAATTATTCGTTTAAAATTTATAAGCCGGAACAAGTTTTCACCGGCACGTTTTTACGCCAAACAAAAAACGAGTATATATTTATATTTCAAATACCAACTGCAATATTTAACAAACAATTTCTTCTTTTTTCTCTGTACTATTGGGTATGGGTATCAGTTTCTAACGCTTTACAAGACTCGTGCAAACAAATATTTTGTTTTTATTTTGGGTTGAAATCAGAGGGCAAACTCTGCACATGAATTTGAATTCATTTAAAATCGAGAACATACTTAGGATGCACGCGCACTGAATCCAAATGTGGTTGGTAAATGAGTTTGTATGTCCTAAATGTTGTTTCGGCAACACACAACGGAGTGTTTTCTCTATTAACCCGTCGTAAGGCGCTGCTGTGGTGCGGTAGGTAAAACATCCGCCTATAAAACAAGAAGTCCTAGGCTTAATCCCTGGCCAGACCATTTGAAACTATGAAAAACTTCTCTAACTTATGTGTCTGTCATTCGGAGCCAACTTTAAACTATAAGGTCCTTCTCATTGAGTCTAATTTGGGTTGGGAGCAGCTGATTTATTAGAAAAGTCTCTCTTATACAAGTTGGGATGTTGTGGGAAGTAGGTATTGGTTTAGGCGGTGAAAAATGAATCAAAATTTAACTAAAACCCATAAAATCAGATATTAAAACCTAACTTCGTGAACTGCGATCTATCACGCCTTAGTTTTAAGTTTTCCGGATAGATAAGTTGTCTAATGTGCCGGTATCATTGGAGCCCCTGAAACTTAGATTGCTGCCGTAGTGACTGTATTTATAACTTTTAAATCGCAGGTAATGACTATTGACTCAGTGTGTTAGATACCTATTAATGGTGTTGTTGAGCAGAATAGGTATGGTGTGGTGCTATACTGTATAGCGATTGTCTCTCATAGTAAAAATTTAATTTTACACGCATTGAAATTATACCCGCCTTAAGAAAACCTCATTATGTATCTGATTTCATGCTGAGCGTACCGCTGTGGTATTGTAGGTAAGACACCCGCGTACCACCATTCCGAAGTGCCTCGGTTCAATACCACCCAGACCATACGAAAAAAGAAAAAGTTTTTTCAACAGCGGTATCACCTCATAACATTAGCTAGTAACTGGTTGTGAGTATTACTACCGTTTAGAGCCGGCGTTAAAACTGTAGGTCCCTTTCAATGAGTCTAAACATAGAATCGGGAGCTGCCCGTGTTCCTTCATGAAATGTTATGGGAGTTAATATGATATGACTTTTGTCAGATGACATTTTCTATAATAAAGATAATTGTGAACGATCCTGGAAGAAAAATTCAAATGAAAAACGCACTAAACACCAGCACTAGGTAGTAGTAATAGGTGGTTAGTCTTACCTCTACATAAGCCTGTCCCAGGGGCTGGCGTGGTGTATAGATCACATGCATACAACACAAGCGTCACAGATTCGAGTCCCCAGCAGAGGACATGAGAAAAATATTCAAATTGGGGTTGCAAGGGCTTAGTAAAGTGGACTCGATATCGCTCCAGACAAATCCATCTAAAAAGCGCTGTCTCACCATTCAGCTTACCTGTGGCGATGATGACAAACATCAGACGAATAATCAGGAGATTACGCCAAAAATACACTGCTAAGTAAGGATCACCATCACTTAGCAAGTATCTTCACCACTACACAATCATATGGAGGCAAGCTACAGTAAATTAATCATCTATTTAGCGTGAAAAATCAACTTGATTAATGAAACTGAAACAAAGCAATAGATGCTTTGTGGAAATCCAATATGTGACGAAAAAAGAAAGCCTAGCCCACTTATTAGGTTCTTCTAACTACCATTTGTTTCGTTTCTTTCAATATTAAATATCAAAAGTAGGTTCATAAAGATGGAAAAAGTTTTTCTGTAGTCAAATCTATGAATTATAAGAAACACAATAAAAAAACCGAAAATACTTGAAACAAAAATGTCATTCATTGCTTACATAATAGAAACTAAAACTGCACATACCCAATAATAAAAATGCTCATGCAGCACTCACTCATAGCCCGTGTTATTGCCAAACAATGTTAATGGCGATGATGATGCTGGTGCTGACGCTGTTGGCAGTTAATATTTGTGTCGCAATGATTTCTCCAACAAAGAAAAAAATACACGAAGAGGACCAAATCTTCTGTTCTTTGCTAAATTATGACAAAAATAATTCTCCCCACCACTCTCACTTATCATCACCTTTCTGTTTCGGTAGTGTTGTATACAGAAAAAAGGCAACAACAAAAAAACGAGAATAGGGTTTAAAAATTTTGTTTAAAACATAATCATAAAAAAAAAAAAATTATTTATGTTCCGTTTCGTTTACGCCATGAAAAAAAAAAGAAAAACTGAACAACTAAACTAAACAACTCAAGGTCGTATAGAGTTTTTCCAAGTAAATTTACAATATGCCCTGAAAATATCTTGTTTCTCTTACATTTCTAGTGTCACATTGTCTCACACATAAAAAATAAAAAGAGAGACGCACAAAGAAAGACAACTACAAGCAGAAGAAGACAGCCAACGTTGTAATAAGAAAAGTTGATGATGTGCGTTCTTTCTTTCCTTGCAACAATTGCATTATCTTCTTGATCAAATAAATTTTTAATTTTTTTCATTTTCTCTCTAAAGCTGCATATTGAAGTATTTGTAAAAGTAAATAAATTTAAATAAATTTATAATTTATACAAAAATTTTTGATTTTAAATTAAATAAATAATTAAATCAATTAAAAAAAAATTCTTCGTCAAATCAATTAATTACAAACAAAAAATAATTAAAAATTCTCTTAGAAACTAATTGTTTTGTAAACTTACAAAAAAGAAGTAGATTCTGATTACAAACAATGGTAATTAAGAATACGGGGGCAGTTGGATAATTTTGTGAGTCTTGGACTTTTGTACTGGTAACCAACTCTTAATTTCCCGCTTGACCTGAGACTTGCAATAAGCGATTGTTCGTTATTAGCGAAGAATTTTCGAAACAAAAATATGATATTTGTTTTTGCGGAGAAAAAATGCTTAAATGAGCATAAAACATTGTTGCTCATTTCATCAGACTTCTGTTTTTCCTCAGTTCACATGCATAAGAACTCCAAAGCAGCGAGGAATAAAATCGCGTAGCGGCTAAATGCTGAATTTCTTTTATTTTTGTTTTCTTTTTTTTTTTAAAGAAACTTCTCTCATTTTTAGTATTGAGCGGTAAAAAAAAATTCAAAAGCAAAAATAACGGCAAAAACAGAAAGGTTCGCTAAAGGTTTCCTCTTGATATTACAGACAAGCGTTCGAAATCGAAAGATTTATTGCCACAAACTGAGCGACGGGTGAAACTCTATGAGTTCTTTTTCGTTTTGCTTCCAAAAGTCGTTTTCGAATGTTTTATCATAGAAATGTTTGCAAAACGTTCGAAGGTGATGTTATTATCGAAAGTTGTGGTCAAGCGTGCGGTGGAACAAAATTCCCACATCGTGATATATAGATGTCAATTTCTAGATGGCTACACCCGTAACCAGATAGACCATATGATAAACATAAGAGAAGCTAATCTCTACTCGGACCACCAACTAATTGCCGGTATAACCATGCTGCGACCAATGACAAAGTACATAAAATCTAGTTTTCGTGGAAAATTTAATTTCAAATTTGGTGCCTTTTCCGATCGCCTGAGTAGAGAATAGAAACATATGTAAATTCTGCACACGATGTACTATAGCCTACCAGATACATCTCAACACCGTGGATTCGAGACGCCACCTGGGTAAAAATCAGGGAGCGTATGGTAGACAGTCCGAAGTTGAACTTCTTGCTGCAAGATCTGACGCCTAAACCCGGCAAACCAGGGAACAATATAACGTCATTAAACGGCAAATTAGGAAAATAGTTCGCTCTGGTCGCCGGCTATATTTAAACGACATTGCGAGAGTGGCGGAAAACGCAGCTGCAGGGGTAGAAACCAATGAGACTTATGCTGCGATTAGAAAGTTGCAAAAATTAGTCGCATTGATTATGTTTGACCGCATATCCTCAATTATCGTGTCTACCATTCGCAATGAACAGGGTAGTCTTAAAACAAATCGCTCATGCGTAGACCAAGACAATACGTTGCGGATAATGATAGAACAGTCAGCGGAATTTAACTGACTTCTATTCAGTTTTTTTCGTCGACTTCAAGAAGGTCTTCGAAACAGTTAACAGAGACTCAATATGGTCAGCACAGCCGGATATAGGTATACCGAACAAAATCAGCTTCCTGATCAGGGAGCTATACCGTGAAGCCACGTATAGAGCACGCTTCAAGGAACAGGACAGTTATGAACACGCTGTCAGTAATATTCTTGGTCGTACTGAACACTGTTTTACAACAAACAAACACAGAAGCATTCGATAGTACCTGAACCACAGACTACATGACTTGGAGTATACTGAAGATATCTGTTTGGTATCTCAAATGCTCGAAGGGCTACAGTATAAACTTGAAAATGCGTAAAGGGTCTGGCTGAGGATAAACAAAATCTATGAGGATTGGAAACATAAACTCTGCCCATTGGTTCTAAATGGAGTGGCAATCGAAGACGTTGTTCGCTTCACAGAAGCATTCGATAGTACCTGAACCACCGACTACATGACTTGGAGTATACTGAAGATATCTGTTTGGTATCTCAAATGCTCGAAGGGCTACAGTATAAACTTGAAAATGCGTAAAGGGTCTGGCTGAGGATAAGCAAAATCTATGAGGATTGGAAACATAAACTCTGTCCATTGGTTCTAAAAGGAGTGGCAATCGAAGACGTTGTTCGCTTCACAAATCTCGGAAGCATTATTGGAACGGACGGTGGTGCGGAATGAGTCACAATGCGTATACGGCTCACCTAACAGATTATGAAACTCATCACAAATATCGAAATGAGTCTAAATGAGCATATTTAACTCTTGCATAAAACCTGTTCTCCTATATGGTTGCGAAATATGGGAGGTAACTAACTCCGGTACAGCTAAATTACAGGTGCTTATGAACAAGTGTCTGAGAAACATAAATAAAATATTGTGGTGCAACCGCATATCTTATACCGAATTGCTGTCAATTAGCAACTAGTAGCCAATTGCGAAATATATTCGTAGTAGAAAATGGAAATGTATGGGTCATACCCTCCACCAAAACATTGCGAGAACCAGCTTGGAAGTGGAACGCTAGAGAATCACCTGGCGCAGATCAGTGGAAGCTGAGCACCGGAACAAAGGTCTTTTCTGGTCACAGATACGTCATATGGCGCAGGACAGAGACTGATGGAAAGTCTCTATAGAGCCTTTATAACTTGACAGAGAACGTTGTATGTTACTATTATTTTTGTTGTTAGAAGCTCCATCTCTGGGGCAGCACACAAGAATGTCAACAGTGTTATACAAGTTTGCTTAATAATAATTACTTGGAACAGATTCAGGAAAAAGAAATCGACATATACTAACAACTATTAGCCGATTAAAAGGCCCGATACGTAAAAAAGTGTTTATTGTCATGAATGACGTTAACTGGCACAAGGTCATGATGACCCAAATAGGAAAAAGCCTCTTCAAATCATTTAATACCAAACGAGGTTTCAGAGAGGATGATAAGCTATCGTGTGATCTGTTTAAATTTTATTAGAAAAGTTCTTGCACCGTGCAACAGTTGACAGATTCCCACATGCTGATGATATTGATTTCAATAGTAGGACATTGCCTAATGGAACTTCTGTATTTGCTGATATTGAAAGAAAACCTATGAAAATCGGGCTGGATTTGGTTATAATGTGAACGTTAGTTACTACAACAAATGATATTTCGGTCTTAGCATGCAGTTAAAGAACAAAGCTCTCTCTCTCCCCACAAACAAAAATCACACAGTAGAAGACGCTGGTACTACCAGTGTTGTTATATGAAGCAGAAGCATAAGTACTTGCGAGAACTGTTCTTAGAGCCTTCGAGGCAAAAATTCTTCGTAAACTATGTATGTACTCGTATATGTATAGCAAGTATAGACAACGAATGAATCACAAACTGTATAAGCTTTGTGCTGATCATCGACGTTGTTAGACCCAGCAAAGTACAACGTGGCTGGAACGTATCATGTGTATGAGTAGATACTGCTGCAAAAAAAATCTTTCAAATTTTTACATAAGAGCAAGACCGATACTCTAAGGGAAAGATTAGGTTAAAGACGATTTTTCAAAATTTGGTTTAAAAATTAGTGCAGCAGCGCATACCATCGAAGTGCTTGGTATTCAATTATAATTCAGGCTGAAGACCAGAGAATTGTTATATTGTCACTAGTAAAGAAAACAACTTCTTCATTTCATACAAATCTCTTATTATCTGGCGTTGTCATGAAATATAATTTAATCTTTAGAGGCTAAATCGGGAGATAATGCTGCTGGGTAGAGTAGCAGGTTCGTGGCGCCACCATGGAGCATATTGGACTCCAGCCAAGGACTGTCAATCCAGCAATGCCCTTGTCCTTTTTAAAGTTCCCAAAGAAACCAACTATTTTGAACCATTTCTCATCCGAATTTATAAAATTGAACAAATATTTGTTCGACAGCTAATTGTCCGTCGTCATATGTGCTGGTTTGAAATGTGGATGAATTTCATTGGTGCAGCTTTTAATTTCCTCCTCTTAATCTGGCTTCAAATAACTTCATAAGAAGATATCTAATGTTAAAGCACATAACCTAACACATAACAGTCTTGAATTTATTTTGGGACGCCCCTAAAATTTCATTTTTATGTCTAAAAATTTTTTCCAGACACAAAAAATTTTTTGGTTGTTATATTACAGTGTTAATTTTTACTATATTTATCATATATATTACGATTAGGCCCACTGTAGGCTCTTAAACTTTAAGTAAAATTATTTCTTTTACTCCTTTAAATAACTATTTTTGTTTATTGAATTTTAAAACGAATTTAAATTTTTTTAAATTTTTTATCTTTCTTTTCTTCTTTCTTTTGTTCCACACTGTAACAATTACCGTTCAAATCAAAAGTCTTTTACATTCACGTGTCAGAGAAAAACAAAACCCTCAAAATGCAGACCAATTAATGAGTACTTACGACAATTTTAGACACATTAACAACAATGCGGGGCATGTGTCTCTATATGGATGGCTTGAGCAACACTCACATTAAACCACCTTTTCGTCTTCACAAACTACCCCATGCTGCCAGCAGTTGCCAGCCACAATTACATATAAAACAATATCAACTTGCAATAGAAAAGAAAAGGAAAACAACACTCCCTGCGGAAGTGAATCGTCTTATGATTATTCACATTTTCTTTTCCAAAACAACAACAACAATAATAATAATGACTGTGTGTGTGTGTGTGTGTGTCCTTTACGAAATCCTTGCCAGCAACTTGCAACTTAAGGACAACATTGAAATAAAACCACAGACTAAATGCCTGCATTGTTATACACCCAGGGAGAAACAAATATAGAAGACGCATTTAGGGCAAAGAGGGTTAGAGTCAGCCTGGTTGGTAGCAACTCTGGCCTATGACCAAACACTTGGCGAAACGCCTTTGAACATCATTGTCAACATTTTGTTGTTGTTGTTGTTGTTGTGGTTGTAGATTTTATTTTTGAAGAAAACAAAAATACAAGTTTTCTTTACTTTTCTTTTGAATTTCTTTCTATTCTTTTTCATACTTATTCAGTGTCTCTGAATGTCTTGTCCCATAGGCTTCTAAAGTTTGTGGCCGAGGCAAAGCCTAGAAATTGTTGTTGTAAAAGTAGACGGCCTGCAATATTTAATTTTTACTTTTTTTTTCGTTTGATTTCATTACTTTTAAATGCCATTCCTTTATTGTTCACGTCAATTGTTGTAGCTGCTTGTGTTTTTGTTGTTGTTTTTGTTAGTGGTGGCATTACAAAAGTTTATAATTTTTCATTTTTCATGTCCATTTACAAGATATTTGACCTGATAAGTTTTGTTTTTGGCCCAACAAGCTTACCCCGCGCCGCACAAGTGAAAGTCATTTAGAAATTAATATGTTTTCCTATTCTCTCTCCCTCTCGTTTGCTTTCTTTATAAAGTTACACCAATCAAAATAAAAAACAAAAAACAACAAAACATTGAGAGAGAGCTTCAGAACGTTGTCTATAGCAGTGCGTAAAAATATAGCACTGTTTTCGGACATTTTGCTGACATCGTGGGTTTAAATTAAGGGTTTAAATTTTAACAGCTCACAACTGATTTTGAAATCCGAATGTCCCCAAAAATTTTATATTGACTATACGTGGGCTACTTCTTATATTTTGCATTTAATCTGTAAAAACAAAATTTAAAATAGAAAATCATTTTTTAAGGTATTTTCGATTAATGATTGAATATCAATCATTGATTATGCTTCAGTCAGGTAGGGATGGGTTATTTCTGGCTCTTGCAAAAGAGCTCAGACACATAATCCTATCAAAATTGTTAGTTATTTTAAAGGCCAGATTTGGTTAGAATTATGTCCAACAAGCGTGACAGAAGGTCACGGTTATTTATATACCAAAGGCAGGTAGGCCTAGTGAACTCCCAAGTCGTATAGACCTATCTTTCTCTCATCCTTTCTTTTGAAGACGATGGAAAGACTGATTGATGTCTATATAAGGGAGAGGTACCTTGTGGTACGCCCTCTTCATTCGAGTCAGTTCGCGTACGTGAAGGGGTGATAGGGAAGTGCCATCTTTGTTCTTTCTTAGATATTCAGGGCGCCTTTGACAATACAGGCTTTGACTCCATTGCTAGGCCGTTGGAACGAAAAGCAATAGAGAAGTCAATTACAACTTGGATCAGTTTCATGCTTAGAAGCAGGTTTATCAGCTCGTCTCTTGATGTAATGGAAGCCACTGTGATGGCATTAAAGAGGTGCCCTCAGGGTGGATTACTTTCTCCATTGTTATGGACTATAGTAGTTAATAACTTGCTCACTATATTGGTACATAGGAGTGTCAGTGTAATTAGTTACATTATGTGACCTCATGAGGACGGCTCTGTGTGAGGTATCAAATTGGTCCGCTCAGCAAGAGCTCTCGGTGAATGCCTCAAAAACGGTTGTTGTACCTTTTACAAGGGGCTACAAGTTATCATGTGCCTTTAGTTCTTTTATGGGTGTCACCATCACCTTTTCAAAGGAGGTAAAGTATCAAGGTGTCATTCTGGATAGGAGGCTTAGCTAGAACTTGCACAATGGTATCGTCCAAAATAAGGCGATAAAAGCCCTCTGGGCAAGTCGCTTCTCCTACGATAAGTTATGAGGTCTTTCGCCGAGAATGCCACTATGGTCATTCTAAGCGAAGGTACATAATATACAAGTTGAAGCCTTCCGTAAGACCGATGCCACTGGTTTCTCACCGCTCACGATTGTGGTGTGACAGCGCTTCACATCCATGTGATGAGGGTGGTGGTATGTTCGTCGACAAAATTGTTCTCCAAATGGTTTCGAAATTCGTCGGCAAGTCTGTTTATTCCACGCAAGGTGGTCAGAGAACCATCTTCGGTCCTGGAAGTTATGCCTTTGGATCTGTGCTTTGGCAGGAGATCCATGATTGAATTCCTGGACCGGGATTGTTAGTCTAATGGGTTTTAGTTCGGAGTGAGTTTGATCTAAACTGGTTTATCGATGACTCAAAAATGAATGACTGTGTCCGTGCTGGTGTTCATGAACCCAATCGAGACTTGTCGAACCCACTGAGAATATCACTGAGTGTCTTTCAGGCTGAGATCAGGGCCATTACTATATGAGCGGCCTTCAACCTGAACAGTGAGCTCAAGAATAAGATCGATCAAGCTGATTGAAGGGCATTTGGCTCGAATCGTATGACATCTAGACTGGTCAAATATGCTACGATACGTTGCAAAAGTTTTCGCTTGGAAATAAGGTACAGTTGTTGAGGGTACCTGTGCACTGTGGGATAATTAGTAATGAAATGGCGGATGCCTTACCAGAAAAGATTCCATGACGCCATATATCTATTCGTAACCGTGCTATGCAGCACCATGGTAGTACCATTCTCAATTTAGTCAAGGATTGGGAAATTTCCAGTTGCTTGGAACACTGGAACTGCTCAAAGGGAACTTCGTCACAATTTTGGTGTGGCTCTGAAGTTCTTAAGTATCGAAGGCCGATATTGAAGCTCCAAACGGAGTTTCTTGTAGGTCACTGCGAACTAAGAATGCATCTGAAGAAGATGGTGGTCACAGATATGAATGTTTGTAGACTCGCTCATATTGTGTGAATGTGAGATTCTTGATGGGTTAGATGGAAATGTTTAGATAGACAAGGTCTCGCTGGTTGCTATATCCATCATTATGGATGCTGGAGTTTATTAGGAAGACAGCAGATCTGCTAAACAGACTATAGACTGAAAGGGGCACAATAGATTCCATAGGTCGCAGAGTTTTGCAATAGTGCCTGGTCGATATGGTAATAATAATAGTAAGCTTCCATCAAATTCAAGTAATTGGTAATTAGTAATTAGCAATTACAACTTATGTACATACAAGTTTAAATGACCCTACATAATTAGTTAGTCATTTGTTAATTACATATGATAAATATGTAAGAAAAAGTCAATTACCAATTATTTTATTCGTAACTGGTAATTGCAAAATTGCATTTACAAAATTTATTTGAATTCAACACTGACAAAATTCAATTACCAATTACTTGTAATTGAAATCATTCAAAGAAGTATGGCTTAAACGTATTACTGTCTTTTGTTTTAATAAAGGTTTCGTTATGTTATTGAAAAATGTTAATCATGCTTTTATTTTGCTCTTTACTAAAGACGGTAATATGCGTTTTTTATTTCTTTATTTTTCCAATTCTGTGTCATTATTACCTGATTTTACTTTTGTTGCCAATTGTCATTGAAGGACATTTAGACATCAATTGATGGTTGGATTTCCTTTTGCTTTGTCTGTGCAAGTGTCTCTCTCTCTCTCTCTCTCTGTACGAGTAACAAACATACTTTGCTCTGCCGCTCAATGTTGATCTTTGTCACATTTAAACTGTCCACTTAATGTCAGTGCTTAAATGCATATTTCTTCCATGTTGTTTGATTGAGGTGGTTATTTTGTTAGTTCACCCTGGGTCCCTCAGTCATGTACAAATGATTGAGTGCATCCAACAGTCCCAGTCCATGTTCTCTAAAGCTGACTGTCATTTTCGATTGCACTTTATACGAGAGAGTGTGTTTGTGTGTTTTTGTTTTAAAAAAATTGCAGTTGAGGCAAGGTTGGTCGAATATTTGCGTGCCAAATCAACGTTAATTATAATTGTCTATTGATTTTTGTGGTCTCTCTCTCACACACTCACACATTGTTAGATATTATGTATTACAAAAACAACAAAAATATATGCAAGTGAATAAAAATTAAGTGGGAGGAGGTGGGGCAATAATGGACTACAAATGTGTATCGCTATTTATAGCCGGTAGTAATTTATTACATGCAGATGTTGGACTTTGGCAATTATTATCTTTAAAATTTAAATCAGCTGGCGTATCGATAATAAAGTGTATTTTGGATGTCTTGAATGCAGCCTAATGCACTGCACTTTATTACCATTGACTTATATTTGGAAACACTCATGGGTGTTTTAATTTCAATACTTTAATCAATGCTTTCCAATGTTAAACCGAAATTAATCAAGGTTTTAACAACTCTTATGGTATAAATATCCGGTCACTCAATAAGTCCGTAGATGGCGTTACAAGAATTTTATCCATAGGATTTTTTTAGTACTAACCTTCAAACGATACGGGTTTAAATTTGACAGCAATCTGACTATTGATTCGTGAATTATAGCACTTTGAGTGAAGCAACATTTGTTATTGGAAAAAATTGGAAAAAAGTGAATTTAAGGTTTGATAAAGTGGAAACCAAACAATGGCTTGATAAGAATTATATGAACTCTGCTCTATCGAGACAAACGGTAGAGAAGTGGTTTGCTTAACTTAAACGTTATAGGTAGTACCAGCATAAATGATGTAGAGCGCAGTGGACGCCCAACTGAGGCTGTTATTCCAGAAAACATAAAAAAACACAAAATGGTTATGAACAACATTGTAAAGATATCAGATGGTGGTGTTTTTACCATTTTACACGGACATTTGGGCATGCGAAAGCTTTGTTCAAAGTGGGTGCCGCGTAAGCTCACAAATCGTGCCACAAATCGATGAAAACGTTGGCAAAATTGAATGAATTGGGCTTCGAATTGCTTACCACCCACCGTATTCTCCAAATTTAGCCATCAACGACTTTTTCCTGATTTCAGATCTTAAGAGAATGTTTGCTAGAAAAAAATGTAAGTCCAATGATGAAGTAATCGCTGAAACTGAGGCCTATTTTGACGAGAAAGAGAAATCATGCCATAAAAGTGGTATCGGACAGATGGAAAATCGCTATACTCGTTCTATCGCCCTCGAAGGCAACTACATATGTTGAATAATAAAATCGAGTTTTGTCAACATTTTGGATTTATCTTACTTATTCTACGGACTTATTAAGTGACCTGTTAGTAGCCGTTTTAAGATTTTGTACGGTTTTATTATATAAATCGATAATATAGCATAAGCATTATCATCATCCTTCGACGGACCTTACAACTCTTATACAGCTTCCCTAATTCCACATAATGTTTTGTACTTTCGCACGCTTTTACCACGTAAATTATTTTCAAATCAGTCATACAGACGCTCTGTAATAAGGATTAGCAAAAACCCGGATTTTTTTAAACCCAACCCACCGATTTTTATTGGGTTTTATAACCGCTTCAAAATTTCGTTTATTTCGACAATAGTTTTTGTTTATTAGTACAATACAATTACGTTGTTTTAGTATTTGTAATGAAACCTTCCACTGTTAGAGGGATCAAGTCTGCATTGTATACTATGATCTGCTAAATATCGGTGACAGAAGCAGATTTCAGTTACTTCGTTTGAACCAGCATTATGTGAAAAACTGCCGGAAGATAAACACAGGCAAACAGATAGAGTTGTCTTTTTGCATGACAACGCTCAGTTTTACGTAGCAAAAGTTTACAAATAATTGTTATAAACGATCAAATGCCGCAATCGCCGTATTCTTCAAACATTGCCACTTCTGACTATTAGCTATTTCAGCAGATACAATATCTTTTGTCATGTCACCGAAGCACTTTTTTACGGAAATATAAAATCGGCTTCAAAGTGGATCCCCTCAATAGACGAGAAGTTTTTCTAAGACGTGACTCGGAAATTGCCTCAGAAGCGGTGAAGAGATGTAAGCCTTGATTTGATACATTTATATTTTGATAAATTTGTTAATTCATTATCTTTTATGGACAAACAGTACAGAATCTGACCGAATTAATTTGCTCTCCATATACGTTAAACCCCACGCGGGTTTATTTTAAATATAACTCAATAAAGTTGATGGTTTAATTGGATTACCCAGTGGGTTGCCAACCCTGGAAATAAACACGTAAACCAAAAATATGCTCTTAAAAAATTCGAAAATGTGCTCTACAAAATAGAAAGAATATCGTTCAATATCGTTAGTAAACATGCACACATATCGTTATATGAAATCGTCAAAGCTCTAAGTTACAAAAAATTCAAAATATTTTCGATTGACTATGATGCATCCTTCTCGTCAGCAGTATTCTAAGCTTAACCTCAACCTTTTTTTAACTTAAATCTTTTTGGATTTCATAGGACGATATATTAAAAATAATTTATAAAAAATGAACAATATTTTTAAATATTTTATAGCAGACCGAATCAAAATATGCTCTAAAATAGTTTCAAATGCTCTTTAAACAAAAACAAAAATATAGAAAACATGCTCTTAAAAGCAAAAAAAAAAATATGTGGAAAAAATATTGTCATGAGCAAAATAAAGGGTCTGCCAAATAAATTTTTTTGTTTAAAAATGCTATAAAGAAAAACTACTGAATATTTTCTCAAATTTCTTTTTTTATTTGAAAGTACAATCCTTCCGGTTAATAATGGAAAATAATTTCATTCAAATGGCTGCCTCGGCTAGCCATGCAGTAGCCTACACGATCAGTCCAATTTTTAAGCACATTATCGATTGTGTGCAGCTATATTTCACCAATGGCTTCACGAATTTTGTCCTTTAAAGCGTCAATTGTCTCTGGCTTGTTGGCGTAACACTTATCTTTGACGGCACCCCACAAATAATAGTCCAACGGTGTCAAATCGCAGCTCCGAAGTGGCCAAACGACATCAGCTCTGCGGCTGATAATGCGATCTTCAAAAATAGGGCGCATAACATCGAGTGTAGCTTCAGCTACGTGGCACTTAGCGCCTTTCTGTGGAAACCAAATGTTGCTAATATCTTGCTCTTCAATGTTTGTGAATAACCATCGCCATTGACTGTAACGGCCAGTCCTTGCTCATTTTCGAAGAAAAATGGCCCAATTATGTCTCTGGACTAAAATCCACACCAAACAGTGACTCGTCTTGGGTGTATCGGCTTTTCAATGTATGCGTGGGGGTTTTCTGTGCTCCAAATGCGACAATTTTGCTTGTTTACATACCCGCCAAGATCAAAATGAGCTTCATCTGAAAAGATGATTTTTGATTCTGCAACATTAGCATGATTTTCAAAGTAATGTCGCAATATTTCCCAGCGTTGTTCAAGCGTATACACAACCATATTTGTTCAGCGGAAGGATAAAACTATTTATCGGTTAAATCAGATATGAGCTAAGTGTTACCAGTCACGAAATAAGCACTAGTTGAAAAAAAAAAAAACGTTAAATGGTGGACCCGATAGTCAAAAATATGCCAAAATTCATAAATATTCGTGAAACCGATAAATATATTACATTCGACTTGATCAGATGTGTGAGAAAAAACATGCAATTCTGTATTTCTGGTTTCCCTGGTAATAAGCAATTAAAGAAAACCGGTACAGAATTCAATCACTTCTCTAAAAACCAATAAAAATAATTAAAGAAACCTTATGATCCATCCGAGGTCGGTTTTACAAGGCACAGAATCCTTATCGTTTATACTTTAGTAAGATTACCTACCTTTGGCTGAGATTATTAACAATATTCTAGTGAGACCAATAGAGAACACCCCAAAGAACTTTAGGCAGTTATTAGAAACTGCTTTACCCGATTTCTACGATGTCTAACCGTAATAAAAACAGTAAACCAAAACCCTATAAACAAAGGTTATCCTTTTAGTGCTTAAAGAGTTACGAGACCATATTTTAATTAAAAAAAAAAAAAATAATAATTACATATCTACTCGCAGAGCCGGCGTTTTAAATTTATTACTTTTTCACTGCTACACTGCATTATCATGTCAAATCTTGTTTCATGACAAAACAATAATTCTATTGCAGGCATAAACATTGAAATTATTAACAAATACAAAAATATATCAATAAATATTATTTATTAATGTCATGGGTGGATGGAATTTAATCTACAAGGCTAACTTAGACAACCTTCTCGTCCATACTCATATTTTTGACTTTATTTTAATGACAGTGATTACTATTCCATTGATGATTTTTATACGTCAATAATTGAGTATCATAAAAATATTAAATTGATTGTTGTTTCTCTGGTTGTCAAAATAAACTAATAGTTTTTGCAGAGGGAGAACCATAAAACAAAAACAAACAAATTAGAGCGACAAATAAAAAAAAGAAATTTGTTATCTATTGCAAAACAAAATAATTTTTGAAGCCAAACGTAAACTTAAACTAAATTTTATTTGGTGCATAACACTGTGGGGAATGATTAAATGAGCATTTATTTAAAATTTTTTTTAACTATGAGTTGTATAGGTCGCACGCTTAGAAAACAACTGCTGACCATCTGATAAAGCTGATATCACACGATTAATGCAATGTAACAATTATTGGTATGGCAATCGTGTGACGGCCGAATAGGCCATTATGTGTTAAAAAATATCCAAAATGGGCCAATATTTGTTGTGTTCTTATGCGACAATTGAAGTGTACAACACATGCCAATATTCAAATGTTTTAATATATTTTTTTTAAACAAATAAGACAATTTTAATATTCTGCGGCAATAAAGCGCAAAACAAATTGTGTCACATTGGTTCATTTGCGACAATCGTGTGATCACAGATTTAGAATTGAACTGCAGGTGTTATACATGGATTAGAAGAACAAGGACAGAATACGAAGAATTTGGCATGACAGAACCAAGTCAAAACTTTAGCAAATTATCGCGACAGATAAAAGGAAAGTTTTGTCAAACTGTTTACCTACGAGGGCGGATTGACATTGAAGCTACCTAGCGCTAGATGGCAGCACAAACACAAAAACTTTTTCTCTGTCAAACGATCGCTTAACAAATCGTTGGACTCCAAATGTCTTTAAAGGTGGTAATTAGAGAGTGCAAAACAAACTGCTATTGGGCGGGTTACTAACCTCACTCTTGTACGCTCAAGCGTCGAAGAGCACTGCTTCAGGACCAGTGTTGGAATGATATCTGGCCCATCGGGCTTACTGGTGACCATTTCGGGGCTATTGTGAAGCCGAAACTAGAGACGGCACGTGTTTTGTATTTACACTCACGTATAACTAAGCCAGACCAGAGGTATTCTGGTGCTACGGGAATCGAGAGTCCCAGTGATTCCGATCTATGCCCGATTGTTGGCCCCCTTTTGGTAGCTTTGTGGTGGCTGTAGTTTAGACCTAAAGCGCAGGCAGAGCGCGAGCTCGGTGTGGTGTTGCACCTCCTCAAATGGGTGCTGTGACCCATATCACGGCAGGAGTTTAGATAGTCTCCGACCCACCAAGGTGTGAAGGTTATGAGCAAAACGCCTTCGAATTGGTACTCACGTGTGGGTATCACAGGTGGCGGCGTTGGTGAACGCATCGTACTCACTCGTGCCATTGGAGCACCGTGAGGTATGCCGCACGGTGAAGACTCACGTACACCCAGATGACACCTGACGGCCCATCGGACAAGTGCGAATTACTTGCAAACATTTCAGCCAAAAGTTTTGCCGGTTGTAAACGTGTTCGTGAATTCTAGGTATTCGTTATAAGAACAAGAGCCGCTGTTTTTTAGTCCTTTAACGAACGACCAAAAGTTTTTCTTCCTCGCGAAAAAGTTATATCTTTAGCGTAAAGAAATAGGTGCTTTGTTATTGCTCCAATTTTTAAATGTTTCCCCTCTAGATCTGCTTGCTTATTAGTCTCCACATCTTATTGAACAAAGATTTGTTTCTTGATTTAATCGAAATCTGGATATGTTTCACCAACTTTTCTGTTATGACATTAACGTTTGAGTCAAGGAAACATAGTTTTCATTTGAAATGCCCAAAGTAATTGTTGAGCTCAGCCCAAAGCACATTTTCGTAAACCAAAATAGAGCGTTTCGTAGCTGGAAATGAGACGTCCTGAAAAGCGGAAAACGAAAAGGAGGCAGATGCACCTTGACTTGCTTAGCCTGAAGAGTGAATAAAATTTTGCAACTGGTAAAGCAGGATGAGCACGCCAGCTGTCAGAATATATGTAAGCTATCGAGCTGGTAATCTAACTAATATTTGTTACGATTTCCGCTTTGCGAAATGAAACCACAAAATAAAATTTCTGTAACTATTTCCTGTAGTGTATTAAATGGGCTATATTTTCGTTTTTGTTTTCATTTATTCCAATTATTGTTTCATTCTTTTTTTTTCTAATACAATTTGTTCTAATAATATAAACCGCAAAAACGATATTATTATTTATTTAGATACTAAATTAGTTTATTTGTTTCCCCATTTTCTTCTTTCATTTTTTTCTAGTTCGTTTAGTATTATTTGTTTATTTGAAATGGTTGGCATAAAAACTAATCAAATGAACAATTTAGTGCCGTCAAAATAGCAACAACAACAAAAAAATAATAATAATAAAAATAAAAGAAAAATGTTAGAAAAAAAAACAAGTTGAAGTATTTCTAACCCTTAATCATAAAAGAGAAGATTACAAAAACCATATCCGCTCTTTTGGTCGTCTCCACGCTCCTGTTGTTTGCAAAATTATTATGATATTGTGACAGGTATTATTTGTATAGAATCCTTTTCTTTTATATTTAGCTTCTCCCCCTACCCTCTCCTTTCCATTTACTTTATATTTTGACAATGAAATGAGCATGAAATTCAGTTTATGTTTTTTTAAGGGAGTAAAAGACGAAGCAAAATTATAATCAAGGATTCGAAAAATGCCATTGTCACGCTATGCCTTAATAGCAAAAATATATATTTTCTGTTTGTAAAGGAAACAAAAAAGTCTTCTTAACAATTCCTGTCAAATATCAAACTTTTGCTATCCTTTTTGATCTGCCAACAGTACAGAAACTCTATGAAAGTTTCCTTTTACTTTTTGCTTTCGAAAAGCGTTCGAAATAAAACTTAACTTTCTTACAAATCCTATTAATGAAAATGAAAAATTTCTTAATTTAAGTCACGAAACTTTTAACAAATACTTAAAAAATAACGGTTTGAAAAAATGAGAGTTATGTTTGGAAAACGGTAGTCTGGGAGACCATGCAATAATGCTTGCAACTAAAAAAAAAACTGTCTGGAAACTTTTTATTATTTTTCACCAAACGTTACAAAAGTTCATAAAAAGAAATATTTCCTTTTATAATAAAAGGACAATAAATCTACATTTTGACAACACTTTATTACCATGTTAACAACAAAGTACTTTCACTTTGACAACATCAAGCTTATTTTTCAATTTTGATTTAATTAAAATCGAAGAATTTGTTTTTTTTTTTGCATTTTGCAAAGCAAAAAATTTATTGGCATCGTTATTAGGTTTTTAATTCGGCAACATAAATATAATTTTAATCTCTTAACTTGTTAAGTTTTGAGGCCCTTATTTAACGAAAATTAGAAAACAAATATATCACCAAAACCATACAAAAGCCTGATAAATCCTATGACAATCCCACGTTATCCACGGTTTACTACCCGCTTGACGTAAGATCGCAATAAGCGATTGTTCGCTATTAGCGAAGAATTTTCGAAACTAAAATATTTACTATTGTCTTACAAAAATGCTTCACAGAGCATAGAACATTGCTGTTAATTTCATAAGACTATTATTCCTTTCCAATTCACATGGATTGTTATGCTCTTGATTTTAGTCGTAACTGAAACAGCGACGAATGAACACGCGTAGCACGTATACGCTGATTTTCGTTTTTGTTTCTTTTTTTAATTTTATTTGCTTTTTTGTTTCTTTAAATCATCGAGAGACGTAACAGGACTCAGTAAATTTTTTCTATTGTTCTCACACGTACCTACACGTAAAAGAAAAAAATGAACAGGTAAAGAGAAAATATGTGGTAAAATACAGTGCGGGAAAAAATGTTGATTGATGATGTTATTAAACATTTTATTCAACATGTTTTATTTGTTTTAAATTTTTTCTTAACTTGATGTTATCTTATCTGTTTTTGTTGTTATTTATCCTTATTTTTCTTTTGCTTTTATATTTTTGTAAACTTAAAAAGTCTTCAACCACTCTTTTCAGTGTACACAACCATTTGTGTAAGAAACCAAATGCAATTTTTTGCAGTGTGATCTGAGAAACAGACTCTCAAATTACTACCACATTTGTAAAATGCACTGGTATTAGTTTGCCCAGCGCTGCTTTACAGAAACAAGTAAACAATTCTTCTCGCAAAAGTAACAGCTAGAACAGAAGAGAGCAAAAGACAAAAAGATGAGAGCACAGCAAAGTTATTCGCTTTTGATATTGCTAAAGGTTTGCTGTTGACGTTACAAGCGAACCTTCGAGATCGAAAGATTTGCTGCCACAAACTGAAGGACGGAAGAACAACTCTATGAGTTCATTTTCGTTTCGCTTCCAATAGTCGTTTACGAATATCTTATCAGAATAATGTTTGCCAAACGTTCGATGGTGATGTTATTACCGTGTCGTGGTCAAGCGGGACTGTATAATTTTTTTAAATTTTAATAAAATCGAACACTGTTAACAGTACTAGTGTCCATAAAAATATCGGCATATACATTTCAAAATTTCCGTTTGCCTGTATATTCTAATATCAGTGACTCCGCATTTAAAACAATATTTTTTTACTACAATTAATTACTAGCTTTAGTCTTAAGGTCTCATCATCCGTTGATATTTTAATGGTCAAATTTAAGCATTTTTTTTTTTTTAAGCAAAAATCCAAATTCATTTCATTTCAATGCAAAAACTAAATAAATTGAAAACGAAAGACAAACTAAAGTATCATGAAACGTCGAAGCACTTGATTCCGCTTGAAATGAAAGTTAAATAGAGACAAGAAAACGGAAGTTCAAAAGAGAATTACAAATGCAATATACCCACAACAATAACAATATAATGAAAAGATAGGTTTAAAAGCCACAAGAGAGAGAGAGAGAGAGAGAGAGAAAACACTGTTCAGAAACAAATCACAACAGGAAACGGAAACTGTTTATAACAATCATTGAAACACACAGCGGGAAAAAATTCAAATAAATTGAGGATTAAACGTGGGAGGCCAAAACTATTAAAAGAAAGGAATGAAAAAGAAAGTTATAGAGGAACAACTGCGACTTAAGCAGCCCTATAGCATACTTCCCTATAGCACAGTTCTTCTGTATGAAGTTGACTTTTAAACAAAAAGTTAGTGGTGGTTGTTAGGTGGTGGTTGTTTTTTTTACAAAAAAATCTTGATTTTGAAAAAAATATTGGTGTTCGAAAAACTTCGTCTACAAATTGTTAGTAAATGGATCTAAAATTTAATATCTCTGGTAATATTCATTGAGTCAGGCAATACTATAGCATGTTTGATAGGTTCGAATAGTTACGAGCAATAAAAATTAGATCACGTACGACGAAATGGGCGACGTAAGGTGAAGTTTCGCAGACGGTGGCAAAACCAGGGTGGACAAGAGAGGTAATGCTGTGTGTCTGGTGGAATCGATAGGAAATTGTTTATAATAAATTTCTACAAACTGATCAGACAATTGATTCCGATCTCTACTGTCAACAATTAACAAGATTTAAATGGCCAGAACCTATAAACAGAAAAGGTGTTATGTTCCATCGTGACAACGCCAGACTACGCTCATCTTTGATTACCTGTCAGAAACTAAAAGAGCTTGGTTAGGCAGTTTTAATATATGCGCCATATAGCTCGGACCTTCAGGGTTTCATGTACTTATATTGATCTCTGCAAAACTCTCTTACTGGTGTAAATTTAAATTTCGCAGAGGCCGGAAAAACGCATTTCGATAAGTTTTTCGCTTCTAAATTTTTACAATCGATCAAAACGGTACATAAGTATGTGATTTAATAAAGCGTGTTTCAAATCAAAGAAAAAGCTATTTTTTTTTTTTTTGATTCTTGACAAGCTGTAAAAATTCTTCTAAATCAAGCGAAATCAGCCTATTGGTAGAGTACAAAAGTCAAAGACTAAAGAAATAGGCTGTGGCAGCTGTGACAGTGAATTTCAAGGTGTTTGTGGTTTAGTTGGCCTTAAATTTGTTTCGTTATATCCTGTGTGACAAAAAAAAAAAAAAAAAAAAAAAAAAACGGCCATGTCATCAATGTTATTATTACCCCATTATCATCATCATCCCTGCCAAATTGCCGGTAGCTATGTCAGTGCCATTCAATACATCTGCTCATCATGATGCCACACAACGAAATAACTTTTAAAGTAGATTAGAGAGAGCGACCAGATAATAATAAAGTTTCAAATGAAAATATTAAATCAATAAAAAAATATAACTTTATTATGGAGGGTGAATGAAAAAATTTATATATAAACTTCGTTCTTTTCTTAAAGGAGTGAAAGGAGAAAATATTCAATAGATAAAAAAAAGTTTTCCAAAGACAAGATAAGAAAAAGTTCAAAGTTGTTTCTATGGCGTATAAAAAGAGGCAAAAGGGGGAAGGCAAATATAGTTACTTTGAAATAGAAAAAATGATAAATATTTTTTGTTTTCTTGCTTTAAAATGTTTTTTTCATATTTCAGAATAAATAATATTCATTATTATCTCTGAGTGACACAATATTTGAGTCTATAATACAAGGACTTAATAATGTTACGACCATCCCGCTAGACCTGAGATTCGCACTAAGCTATTGCTCGCTATTAGCGAAGAATTTTCGAAACAAAAATATTTGTTTTTATAGAAAAATAATGCTTAAGAGATCATAAAACATTGCTGTCCATTTCATAAGGCTTTTGTTCCATCTCTATTCACATGTATTCTTATGTTCTTGCTTTTAGTCGTCACTAAGGCAGCGAAGAATGAGCTGATTTTCTTTAATTCTTTTTAATTTTATTTGTTTTTATTTTTTATTTATTTATTTTATTTTTAAAGAAACAAGTAAACAAATTTTCTCGTTTTTAGTCTTGAGAGGCGAAAAAAGAAAATGCAAAAGTAACCTCAAAAACAGAAGAGAGTAAAAGCAAAAACAGGACAGAGCAAAGCTAAAGGTTTTCTGTTGAGATCGCAGCCAAACTTACGAGATCGAAAGATTTGCTGCCACAAACTGAGCTACGGGTGAACTCTATTATGAGTTTTTTTTTTTTTTTTTTTTTTTTTTTTGTTTTGCTTGCAATAGTCCTTTTCAAATATTTTATCGGGTGTTTGCAGAACTTTCGAAGGTAATGTTATTATTGAGTGTCGTGGTCAAGCGGGACATTGCATTGAGAGGCAAAAAAATGTAAAAGTAACGGCAAAAATAGCAGAGAGCAAAAGCAAAACCAGTAGAAAGCAAAGCAAAGTTATTCGCTTTAGATATCGCTAAAGATTTGCTGTTGGTATCAAAAGCACACCATCGAGATTGAAAGTTTTGTTGCAACAAACTGAGCAAAGGGTGAACCCTATGAGTGCTTTTTTGTTTTGCTTCCAATAGTCGTTTTCGAATGTTTTATCAGAGAAATGTTTGCCAAACGTCCGAACATTATGTTATTAACGAATGTCGTGATCAAGCGTAATTGTTCGAATGCTAATTCTGCAAAATTAAAATCGACTATGTTGGTTAGAGTAAACAAATGTGCTACGCCATGGTGGAGCTCCTAGCATTACAAAGGTTATATATAAATGTACTCCAGCTCTGCTAATTCTACACCAAACCTTGTTGCCCAATAGATGGTTTTTTTTTGCTTCTATTTTCTTTAGTCTTATCAAATAATAAAAGTTGTCTGGGTTTGTGCACCAGCCATTTCCTAAAAATGTAGGAACATGTAACAGCTGCATAGGATTGGAGTTTATAACCCAATTTATCGATCATTTTTGGCGTAATGACCTATTTACTATCATTTATGCTGTTACGATCGCAACAAAACCACTAGACCACTTTTACTCCTTTAAAATTGTTAGTACAGAGTCTCTTTATTATCTGGCATCTGAAGTGTTCTTTATTTAGTGAAAGGTTTGCCATTTACGAATATCGACTAACATTCTGAACATTCGGAACGCCATAGAGTACTAGAGAAACAGGCAAACAAAATTTTCTTCAGTGATGAAGCTCATTTCTCACTTGGTTGTTAGGTCAAAAACAAAATAGTCATATTTGGGACTCGGAGGACCAAGCAGTGATTATGGAGAAACCATTGCATCCGAAAAACTGACTGTTTGGTATGCATTATGATCTGGAGGTGTTCAGTACGCTATGACCTTATGATAGGAGCCTTTTTTGGCCAGCAACTTGACGATTTGTAATTTAAACAAGATGTTGCCACGAGCCACACGGCACGACAGATTTGGCTTTATTGCATGAGAAACTTTCCACTCGCAAAATTTCGTCGATTTATCGATATCAATTGGCCATTAAGCTCGTGCGATTTGTCGCCGCTAGATTTATACGTAAAACACCTTTACCCTAACCATCCTTGTTGAGTCATAGTCATTTTTCGACTATTTTGTAATAAATTAAAGAAGAATATATTCAATAAAAAATTCACGAATCATGATAAGGGTCAATGTCTAAACGGATAATCCGCTAACGTTGAGCATTTGAAAACCAACATACGTCAAGTTATAGCCGAGATACCGCCCAAAGTGTTCCAAAAAATGGTCGATAACTACTTCAAAACGATCATCTGCTGCAACTCATCCAGATGCGGTTATTTAAATAACATTGTAATTCGTACGTAATAGCAAGTTCCAAGTTTTATCAAAATCATAGCTTTGTGTGTTTTATTTAACTTTACTTTTTAAACCGAGAAGTGGACAACCTTGTAACTCGTTAAAATTAATCAATGATTGTTTCGACAGTAGTGTCATAAAATAGTTTCTTTGGATTATTGATGATAGGAGCACGAACTATTTGGAGAAAGATTTCATATCTGACAGACTTTCTACGCCGATTGGAGTTCTCTATGTATACGGTTAGTTCTAGAAGGTCAGCGTTAGCAGAGTTGGTGTGCATCAAGGAGTTTGTGATTAAAATAATTTTTGGATGAGATGTAGCATTCATTGTATAGGCAAAGAACTTGCTAAGATTTCTTTTATCAACTGAACTATTCACATTTTAATAAATATTGTGTTCTTTGAAAGAGGAATGAATCTACCTCTGGAATAGTAAACTGTTTAGTGTCTCAATAGAGGGCTTTAAAACTGCACAACCTTTAGGGTAAGGCTACATGTACTTTGAAAGAGGAATGAATCTACCTATGGAATAGTAAAGTGCTTAGTGTCTCAATAGAGGGCTTTAAAACTGCACAACCTTTAGGGTAAGGTTACATGACTTGGTAAATATTATCACGGAATTTTATGTAATGAGACATGACTAGGCAATGATATGCTTTTTAACTCTTATTATCACAGTTGCTGTGAATTGGGGAGTTACTTTAGGCTCTTAGTACTTCATAGATGTTCCGGCCAAGAAACTGAGCCAGCTGGGGTAGCTTGGCGTGTTAACACCTTTGCTTCATTGGTTGCCTTCTGGGCCGAATTTTCACTTTATCTTTTTATCTTTGCTACTTGTCTGATATCATGATTTTTTGCACCAAAGTGGTTTTTCCACTTCACACTCTTTTAACGATGGGTAAACTTGAAATAAACTGATAATGGATGATAGTTCATGAAAGTAGTTTTGTATTGAAAGTTTTTGTAAATTCACGAAATAACCGAACTGTTTATTTTATCTCTATTTCTTTATGTTAATATTGTTACGTTTTAACCCATGTAAAACATTTTATTTTTTTTAATTGTGTCACTGCTTTACAGATTTTATATCTTTACTATAGTATACAATTATAACTATACAGTCTCCTACTTATTTATCTTGCACTTAATATTCATTTATACAACACTTTTATTTCCGCCTAAACACGCCTTTACTTTATGACTGCAAAACGATAACTATCCCGATCTAGGCAAAGCAGTCTTCTTATATACCTAACTGCCTAGAGTTTGGAAAGTTCCGGAAATTTCTTAAACGCTCTCACATCCTCTATTTTATGTTCTTTAATTTTAAACTTGTATGATTGTGCTACCCAAAGATGTCGCATTGGCAATGCTGTCAAATACACGTATCAGTACGGCATTACCAGGTTAACACATTATCAATATTGACACAAACCAAGTGACAAAAATCCCACAATACAGTTTCTGATGTGGTGTATATTCTTTTTAGGCATTTTAATTTTCGTAACAATATTTCAAAAATTATATTATCATTTTATTGTTGTTTTTTAATAAAATGTTTCTTTACTCTTTACTTTCAGGTATGTAATACGATAATTTGAATTAAAAATCTAATCCAATTTAAGTAAGATAAGTATACGAAATCTCCATTAAAAATATTTTATACGCATTTTTTTCTCTTCAAGTTTAAGCGATTGATAATATCTTTCAAATTCTGCAGGGATTTGGGTGTTGAAAAAAGCCCGCTTTGAAATTGATTTAAATAAAAAACTACCACTTTTAATCGACACCTTTTTGAAACTTTTCAACAACAAACGTTTCATTTTTATTTTCAAAAAAATTCATGTGTATTTTTTTAACGCTGTCTGGCTGTCAATAAAAATGTAAAAAAAAATTTTAACTCCCTCATCATAAGGAAAATGAGTGTATGCTAGCAGCAGTAACCAATAAATTACAGCATTTAAGAGGGTAACAAGCTATTACAATGAGAAAAGAAAAACAATTTCTGGAAAAACACAAACCCTTAGTGCATATCCAATCGTAACAACAACAGCCAAGAAATTCCTTAAAAATACACTTTTTTGTATTTTTGAGCGAAAAGACAGATATTAAATGCCATTACAAATAAACAAATGGCTAATTTCACACTCCTCATACACATTCTCTCTTCTCTTGAATGTCAAAAAGGAGAAAAACAGCTTTAAAAAAACATACAAAAGCCTTAACAGCATAATTTTGAAGGTGGTAGCTGGAAAGAATGTGATGGTGGTGAGGTTGTTTATAAAAATAAAAAAAAAACTTTGTATTCTTGTCCTGAGACCATAAAACTCTGCCTTTTTTGCCACTGCCATTTATTTGGCTGAAGTACATGAGGAAGTTGAATGAAAAACCAGCATTATTTTATGAGTTCAAGATAATGACTATCAAAATAATAATAATAATGCCTGACGATTATGATGATACCACATTATAGGAGTAAATGAGAAAATATTTTATTCAAGAATTAGACAAGAAAAGAAAAACATATACTCTATTTAATTTATTATTTATGTTTCGTGTTATTGTCGAGCCAAACTCTTACTGATGTTGTCAATAAATTCTGAAATAATTTTCAAATGCTTGTTGATGAATGACTGCGAATATAAAAAATATGAAAACGAAATAAATGTCGCAATTATTAGATTGGCACAAAAGTTCCATTAAAAACAAGCGCATTGAAATTCTGTCATGAATTCTTTTTAATTTTTTCCTCTTACGAGGGCGGATTGACATTGAAGCTACCTAGCGCTAGATGGCAGCACAAACACAAAAACTTCTTCTTTGTTAGAAATTACGATCTGTCAAACGTCAGCTGTTAAAATTTTAGCCAAATTCATCGATTAGTTTATTTGTTGTAGTCGTTTGAAGTAAGCAACTTTTGTGTTTCTTGGAAAATGGGAAAAAGTGAATTTCGTGTAGTGATTAAACACTATTATTTGAAAGGCAAAACGGCGAAAGAGACAAAAGAAAAGCTTGATGAACATTACGGCGAATCTACTCCGTCAGATTATATGGTAAAATATTGGATTGCTGAATTTAAACGGGGCCGAACAAGCACTGCAACAGTATCATCAACAGGAAGGCCAAAAGAGGTGGTTACTAAAGAAAATACCAAGAAAATTCTCGATATCGTTATGAATGATCACCGGGTCAAAATATGTGAGATTGCTGAAATGGTAAACATATCATATGAACGTCTGTTCAACATTTTGCATGAGCATTTGCGTATGAAAAAGCTATCGGCAAGATGGGTGCCGCGTTTGCTCAGTGTTAAACAAAAACGAGTTCGACAGATCACTTCACAGCGGTGTTTGGACATGCTAAAGCATAACTCTGCTGATTTTTGGCGTAGATTAATAACTGTCGATAAACGTGGGTCCCCCACTACACACCTGAAACCAAAAATCAATCGAAGCAATGGGTGGAAGCTGGTGGAAGTGCTCCGAAGAAGGTTATAGCCACTGTATTTTGGGATGCACACAGAATATTGCTCATCGATTATCTTGAAAAGAGATCCACAATCTCAGGAGAGTGTTATCGTGCATTATTGGATCAATTAGTTGATGCAATCAAGGAAAAACGACCACATTTAAACAAGAAAAAAGTGCTCTTTCTTCAAGACAACGCACCGGTTCACACAGCATTAGATACGATGCTAAAACTACGAAAAATCCACTTCGAATTGGGTGATCATCCACCTTATAGTCCAGATTTAGCCTCTAATGACTTTTTCCTCTTTCCAAACTTCAAAAAATGGCTCGCAGGAAAAAGATTCATCTCAAACGAAGAAGTGATTACCGAAACTAATGCGTATTTTGAGGAGTTCCCAAAATCGTATTATTCAGATGGTATAAAAAAGTTGGAAAATCGTCTTACTAAGCGTATTGAGCTAAAAGGAGACTATGTTGAGAAACAAATGGTTTAAAAAAAAAGGCTTTTTTCCTACTTAGGTAGCTTCAATATCAATCCGCCCTCGTAATTTGTACTTGAGCGTATGATTTATAATAATTTTGTTTAATGATACTCTGGCGTATGATTTTTTGTCGTTTGTGAATAAATATTGCACATACGCCCACGGAGTAACATTTTATATTGAGTGATTTTATTGAGTTTTCGGATTTGAGAAATATTTGAAATCCATGAGTCGATAGAACGATCTATATAATTAAATGCCTCAAATGGTTCATACGCTTGGCCAAATTTTGGCATACTCTCTCCAACATATCGGCCGGTATCTCACGAATAAATTTTTCAATATTGGCTTTCAAAGCATCATACTTTGCGGGCTTGTCCCTATAGACAAGAGCCTTAACATAGCCCCACAAAAAGTAGTCTAAAGGCATTAAATCACACGAACTAGGCGGCCAATTAACCGGCCTCAAACGTGAAATAAATTGTTCACCGAACTCGCCTCTCAATTGGGCTATTGTTTCGCGTGCTGTGTGGCATGTGGCATCGTCTTGTTGAAACCACATGTCAGACAAGTCCATTCCTCTTTGGATGAAAAAAAAAAAAAAAATTGTAATCATCGCACAGTAACGCTCGACATTCACAGTAACGTTCCTGCCATAATCCAAACCAAACAGTGCATTTTTCGGGATGCATTGGCAGTTCTTGCAATGCTTCTAAGTTGCTAAAGAAAAACAAAATCAAAGTATAAATGAATTAAACGAATTTGATATTTTGTTTAAAGAGAAATTCCATGGCATTTATATCTTAAAAATGATAGATAACTGACATATGATCAACATGACTATCTATTGAATATCGTATTCCGTCAGTCCTTGCTTAGACTTAGTTTGTTTGGCAGCTGCCTCTGTAACAATTATATTGACATATCGCTCATTTACTTTCTAGGTGTCATAACTCAGAGAACTTTATTTTTCAGGAGAAGCTGATTACAATTTCTATTACCCCACTTGGGAGCATATGGCTTTCACTTAGCATCTTTGCCTTGTTTCATTTTCTTTCATAACAGTTTTCGTCTTCCACCTAAGCAGGTGATTCGTCTACTGCAGCAAGTTCTTTGATTATAGTGCTGTCATCTGACCTTGTTTATCATTGATTCCTACCTTATTTCCCCATGGTTTGTTATTCTTTTTAAGAGAAACCCTGTTGTTTTCAGTTGATCCGTAATGATCTGAGTTTGTATCTGATTCTGCAGGTTACCTTCTATATTTCCATCTCTTCGCAAGAGATAACTGTCGAATTGCTCGCTTGTTACTCCAGAAACAGTCGGCGTTCTTGAACAATTATCAATATGCTGTGTACACTTCCTAGTCATCTATAGCTGTCTTGCAGGTATTAAATATGTAGATATTCCTGTTGGATATACCGTACAACTAGAAATACGAAACGGCTGTCGAGACAATCGGATACGAAGCTGTTCCTTAGCCAGTATTCATTTTTAAGGGGGATAAAACTATTTCCATTATATGATCTATCATGTTTATCAGTAAATGGCCTACAAACTTATTGTCATTATGTTATATTGGTCAAGGCCAAAACGCGCCGCACCCAAGGGTTTATAGTGTTGCCTCATAAGATAACCATATAAGATTAAGGCTGCGAATAAAACCAATAATACCATTTGTTGAGAGAAGAAATACTCTTTCGCAAATAGCTCAACATTCACAAAATACGTGTTCAGGTGTGTTGGCATAAGTCGGGCAGAACGTACATCGATCATCAACATTTCCCAAAATACACTGATGACATTTAAGATCAATAGGCCTAGTAAATAAAGCCTTTAGTACCCTGAGCTCGCGCAGTCGAGCAGCAACAGCCGAGAGAAAGCGAAATAAACTGTTTTGCCCGTCTTATACCAGCGGAACTCTTGCGAAACCAAACGTATTCTCCCTGAGCCCAGAAGTCAATCTTTTCCCAGTCAGCCCCTTCGTCGCCAGGTGTACTGGTATTAAAGCGTTTTTTTGTGAAAATAAAACACTAATTTTTCACGGGAAATTAAAAAACATTTTATTCAAAGTATCGGCCAGCCAGGATTCATGCCAATAAAACTGCTCGTCTTTTGAAGCAAACCGACAATTCATCCAATTTTCGACTTCCTCGTAGGAATCCAAGTGATGCTCAGCCAATACGTGAACCATCGATGAAAACAAATAGTAGTCGGAATGAGTCAAGTCTGGTGAATACGATAAATGGGGTAGTAGCTGTGTATGCAGGTACATTGTCATGTTACAAAATTATCTTGCCGTTACTTGTATTCTATTTCGTTTTTCGATCAATGCGTGGTTCAAATTGATCGTTTGTTGTCGGTAGCGATCTATATTAACGGTTTCACCAGGTTTTGGGAGCTCTGGTACATCATAGCCATTGTCTTCCTGCCGAATCGAACTGGTTTTGCCGCCGATGTTGATGGTTGTTCCTGATTAACTCATGATTTCTTCCATTTAGGATTTTGAAAGTAAATCCTCGACAAGCATTCGCTGTGATTCTGCAAATCATAATTTTCTGATATAAAATTCGCCATCTTTAACACGATGAAGAAATATGATGTTGTTTGTTCACTGATCTGATGTATACTGAATATGTTTGACAGATGCAATCCATAACAACCTTCACCTTCTCATTGTCGTTAGTGCCGCCATCTATTTTGCCAAAACATCTTCAGATAGACCGTTTAAAATGGTAAACATTACTTTTGATGGTGTCAAACTTCATTTCAACTGGATGTCCAAATGACACCTCTTGTTGTTTATGTATTTGATTGATTCTTTATCCAGTTTCTCTCTGTGCCGTTACATTTTATATCCTTATGTTCAGAAACTCATATAAGGCTAGGTGTCTGAGTTTCATCTGCAGGGACATTCGGTATTTTATTAAAATTTCCGATGCGTGATATTAGTTACAATCTGATCAAAATAGTGTTACGTTTTCACTTTTTAAAAACGTTTATTTATGAGTTCGTAGATTGCAGTTAAAATAAAATAAATCTTGTGTTTGATTTTTAGTTAATAATTCTTTATTAAAACAATTTTGCATTTCACCATATGTAACCTTTTTATAAACAATAACGATTTGTATAATAACTTCGAAAAAAAACAGCAATTACTCCACAGATCTTTCTACCCAAAGATCTTCCAACTCGATCGTTGTTACAACTTAGGTTCGATCACAACCTTTTCAACCAGAGGCTATCCACACTTAACTCTCTTTACTGAGTTAGCACCAACTATACTGGTTTTTACTTCACACCAATAAACTCTACTCGTTGAGTTTACAACACATAAACTTGTTCGCTGAGTTTTCATCAAATAAACTGATTGCTGTCCTTTCGATGTGCTGGGTGAACAACATTTCGAAAGCTCGCGAATCTTTCGATATTTCAGGTAGATGCAATTTTTTTCCGTTATTTTCTTTTTTGTTCTTATGAAGCCATGTGAATGTTAACATCTACTTCTTTCCGTTCTTGTTGTTTTGTTGTTGTTTGTTATTTGTTCCGTTGTCTGCTTTGTTTGTTGTTGTTGGAGTATATTTTTAATCGTAAATAAACGCATAGTTTATTTTATACCTTTGCTTATTTATTAGCAATGTAATAAACGACAGGGGTGTCCAACCTGATTTTCGTTACAATAGTATTTCAGTATATTAGGGTTAAAATTCACTATATTGCTATGTTGCTACCTGCCCATGTTTCGTTAAATTTTTTCAGAACTTCTCGTGTTATTTAACTAAAAGCATGAGTTATGTTGACTTCCAATTATTCATGAAATACTTTATAAATTGGGCGAACAGCAGAGCACTTATTTTTAAAATAAATCTCCACAATTTCGTGCATGGCAATTTGCAGAAGTGTACTGTAAAGAAAGTGAAAAATATAATCTTAATTGATAATTTTACGTAAGATAATCATCTCTATTGAAATATATAACAAGTTTACAAAAAATCCTCCTTTAATTCTGTCAACTATATTACAGAGAAAAAAACTGTTTTAGAGTTTACTTTTATTAAAATAATGATTCAGTTTATATTGATTTTAACCATAAAAGTAAATTATGTGAAGTATGCTTTTCAGCCAAACTTACAAGGGATTACATCCTCATTCACAAGAGGGAAAAAAAATAATCATAAAAATAAAAATAATCATGCCAATATCTCCCTTGAAAATAATGTTTTAATACAAAATTAACGTAAACAAGCAAATTTTATGTCTATAATTTAAGGATTTTTTTTTCATCGTCGTTTCGCTATAATCACATTCTTAATAATTACAAATATTTTTTTATTTATGCAATGCATTCATTTTTTAATTATATTTATAACCTTAATTACGTATGATGATGCTAGTGATGAGGAGAAGAGCCCAACCAACAGCAGATGCAACCCACAAAAAACGTCTGAATAGCGTTGTGAGGAGTGAAATTAAAAAGAGGTGAAGGATACTCTATGACGAAGGGGATAATGATATTGATGATAATGAATCTCATGCTTATTTCTTTGTTTAGCAAATGGAAACAAGAACAGCTGTTGTATGTTGGGAAGGCTAAAATAAAAGAGCTTTGAAAGACTAAAATAATTGTATCACCCTTCACTACCAAAGGGATATATTTCCGATTTTTTGTCGTCATTGTGAAAATTAGCTAATTTAACGGCAATCCCGAAATGCTATGAGGTTAACAAACCTAAACCTAAACTAACTAACACCTCCCAACTTCTGTCATCTTCTAAAGTAGCTCGAGTGAATAACAGTGCCTAGCGGCAACCAGTACGATTTTCGTAAGGCTCACTCTGCTATACCCTACTGGCATTGCTCTAAAAGAAGCGGACTAGTTCTGTTCTCGGGTAAAGCGAGAGCAAGATTGATATTCGGTTTTTTCTGAGACATTTTATCGAGTGCGGTATCACATGGGCTGAAAAGTCCCGGGTCTAACGAATTTTGGGGTTCAAAATTAGCTTTATTCATCGACGTAATCTCCATTAAAGGCGTCGCTCTAACATTTCAATATTATTTTCGTAAGACGATTTATCTTTTGCCTCAAAATAGGCCTCAGTTTTAGCGATAAACTCTTCATTAGTGCGAAATGTCTTAACGGCGAGTGTTTTTTTTTAGGTTTACAAACAGCCAGTAGTCGCTGGGAACTAAATCTGGCGAATACGGTGGATGTGGCAACAATTCGAAGTTCAGTTCATGTAGTTTTGCCAATGTGTTGATTCACATGTAACACAGTGCTATATAAAGCTATAGGTTGGTACATCTGTTGTAGGTATTCCATCTAATCTAAGCGTCATAGCTTGACATGTGTTAAAAATCGCCAACACACATAGAGAAAAATGTACACTTTGCTACGTAGCTTTTGCAAATGTCAAGCTATGACGCTGAGATATAGCGAGAATATCAACAACAGATATACCAACTTAACAAAAAAAACTAAAATCGGAACGATTTGACCGCAACATAGGGGTTATTCCGAAACTTTTTGATTAAGGTCGTATAATATTAAGTATTGATGGTACTTTCCTTCTCAAGACATTCAATGAATATTACACCACGCACATCCATAAATACCGAGGCCACAACCTTTCCAGCCGATTTTTTTGCTTTCGGGCGCTTTGGACAAGAATAACCAGTTGTTAACGATCATTTTGATTCCGGAGTGAAGTGATGGATAAAATAATTTCGGTTTGTTACGTTGAAACATGGCCAAACAGAATTCTCAGAATTCTACAAAGCAAACGCGGCATCCACTTTGAACATAGTCAAATGCTTCTGCAATATAAAACCAACACGTTCTTTTGATATCTTTACGATGTCAGATAACTCACGCAACTCAACTTCTCGATCATTCCAAACGATCTTTTGATGTTTTCTGGTGTTACCACCTCATTTTTCTGCAACATCGGTGTCTCTACGACCGCATTTGCAGTTAGCAAACCAACTTTTTCTTGTTGTTTCTAATGGAGCGGAGTCCCCATAACACTTTTCAAGCCATTGCTTTGCTTGAAAGGTATTTTTCCCATCAAGGAGCAACTAACACCTCCCAACTTCTGTCATCTTCTAAAGTAGCTCGAGTGAATAAGAGTGCGTAGCGGCAACCAGTACGATTTTCGTAAGGCTCACTCGGCAAAGCAAACGCGGCATCCACTTTGAACATAGTCAAATGCTTCTGCAATATAAAACCAACACGTTCTTTTGATATCTTTACGATGTCAGATAACTCACGCAACTCAACTTCTCGATCATTCCAAACGATCTTTTAATGTTTTCTGGTGTTACCACCTAATTTTTCTGCAACATCGGTGTCTCTACGACCGCATTTGCAGTTAGCAAACCAACTTTTTCTTGTTGTTTCTAATGGTGCGGAGTCCCCATAACACTTTTCAAGCCATTGCTTTGCTTGAACGGTATTTTTCCCATCAAGGAGCAGTGTGGGATTACAACACAAAATTGTTTTTGATCCATTGTTCGGAGAAGAGCAAATGTAGCATCACTCTTAGCACAATAACTCACAAACCAATAAATAGAATATCGTGAAATTTCAGCAGCTGTCTTTTGGAGATAAGCACTAACTAAAAAAGAGGTGAATGCAATAAAACTAGTGTTACGCCCGATACTTTTCAGTTGATATGTTATTGTGTACTTTCAACAAAACTCGTTGCGCTTTTTCAATATATATCCAGCTAACTTCGAAATGTCATGAATTGTTAAAAATGGGAACTTATCGGACGAGTTAAGAATAAAGTATTTAGACCTCACACACATTTTTAAGTCCGTCTCTGATTATCGATTTCTAAAGGCGGAAATTTTTTCTTACAAATCGTGTGGGCGAAAATTGGCTTTCTATCTGAACAGAATTTGCTTCAGAAATTAAATTTTCCGTACATGTAACTTTGTAAATCCTTGAACAAAATACGCCACGTAATGAAATAAAAAATTGTTTACTGCTGCTTAAAGACGATTAAATGTGCTTGGTTTTTCAACAAAGACTTGAACAATATCTTGATAATATATTTATCCAAATTGATTGAGTTTTAAACCAAACTGAAAATTATGATAACACAACATAAATTATTTAATAACATAACGTGTTGAGTTCCGTTTTATCTGGAGAAACCATTTTTATTACGCTTGAATTATTTATGTTACTATTTAATGCATTCCTTTAAATGACTTACTCCCTAAAATATGCTCTAAAAAACTTACAACGAAAAGAAATTTCCTATACATACTTTATTCACTCACTCACTCGCTGTAGCACACATGTGTATTCAATAAAAAAAAAGAAAAAAACTGTAACCAAAATTAATGCAGACTAAAAAATGAGAACATTACCTCAAAAAGAAACCCTTTCCCCTCAACCCCTCACAACATTCTGAACAATGTATGTAAATGAGAGTATGTGGATTATTGTAAATAGTACAGAGGAAAGGATTTCTATGTGTGCGGTTACATGGTGAAAGCATGAACAGATGTACGGGTTTTAGTACAAAAGATAGTGAGAGAGAAAGAGAGAGCGAGTAGTAGATGAGTGGTAACGAGCAAAGAGATGAATTTATTGATGTCAACATTTCTAAGTAAAGTAAACGCAGTAGCAACAACAACAACAACAATAATAATAATTATACACGTAATAGTAATTGCAAACTAAAAGCATCTCAGTATACCAGCAAACGTGTATGCGTGATTTCAAATAATGCTTAAATTGAGTATCATTTGAAAGCATGCCATGAGAATGTTAGCTGGTATGATATATGTGTATACCATGCCGTGGTAATTACAGTAGTAGTAGTATAGGTATAACACTCATATGCACTATCTATTAGGCTCTTATACACACATGTATAGGGTGTCCGCCGGGAAGGTATACTACTTTATTTTGCCGCCATTTGGTAAACATTTGTCTTCACAGTTCATATTTGGCAGTCGTAAAGTAGAGACGTGACAAATTTCTTATGGAAAAATATTCAGTAAACCAACGTGCTTTAATCGTTAGAACATCTTATCAAAATCAATCATCGATTACTGTGACGATGAGAAAATTACGTGAAATTTTTGGGAGAAACAACGTGCCAACAAGACGCACTATTTATCGTGGAGTGAATGAAATCGAAGAAAGAGGGACTGTAGCTGATAGGACCAAGCATGGAGCACAACGTACTGCAAGATCGGCTTAAAATATTACTGCTATTCAAGAAAGTGTCAAAACAATCCATCAACCTCAGTTCGACGCCGTGCTCAGGAGCATGGTCTTCAAAGAACAACTTTGGTCACAATTTTGCACAAAGATTTGTATTTGTTTCCATTTAAGATTCTTCTTCCAGAGGACCATTTACGCCGCCGTACATATGCCAATAGGATGTTACAGCTCGCCCATGACAACCCCGATTTTCATGAAAAAATCATAATGAGCGACGAGGCACTTTTTCATTTGTATGATTATGTGAATAAACAGAATAGTCGGTTCTGGGCAGTGGATAACCCTCAAATTATTCATCAGTCACCTTTGCATCCATTAAAAGTGACAGTATGGTGTGCAATTTGGTCAGGTGTAACGGTAACTGTCAATGGGGAGCAATATCGTGATATGATTAAAAACTTCTTAATGCCACAACTGCATGCTTTCGGCTTGACTAACATGTGGTTTCAACAAGACGGTGCCACATAGCATACAGCCAGAATTACACTGGAATTACTGCGAGACCTCTTTCCACAACAAACTATTTCAAGGAATGGTGATGTTGATTATTCTCCTCGATCGCCTGATTTGACTGCTCCGGACTTCTTTTTGTGGGGATATCTGAAAAGCAGGGCTTATGCAAACAAACCAGAAACCCTGGAGCAACTCAAACAAAATATTCGTGATGAAATTAATAAAATGCCGCGTGAAATGTAATAAAAAATGCGCTCAAAAGGGCTCGCATTTGTGAGGCTAACAGAGGCGGGCATTTTACTGATATTGTATGCCATACATAATTGCCAACATTTAATAAAACATTTATCAATCCATTCCATTCCATATCCTTTCTCTTTCATATAATCAAAAATTATAAGCAAACAAAGTAGTATACCTTCCCGTCGGACACCCTGTGTATACATTTTTCTTTTGGTATAATTGTCACTGGGAGTGCGTAAGTGAGCATATGTGACTTAGAAAAGAGCTTACGGTGATGGCAACAGAGTGTTAGTTCATTAAATTTATTTTAAAAGATTTACACTAAAAATATGCGAATTATTTAAAAAAGAAATTAGGAAGAGACAATGCATGTAATGTATGTAAGTGTGTGTTGTATCATGTACGTCTAATTAGAAACACAATTAATTCTCTCTTAAACACATACATACATACATATTTGCTAGGGCGATCGGACGGTTATTATTCAACCGGTTTTTTTTAAATCTTTATTGTTCGAATACCGAATAAACCGGTTGATTTAACACGAATAACCGGTTAATTTAAATAAGTATAACTTTTATACGTTTCTAAATTTTTTTTATTGAAAATATGCTCATCGTTTAACTATTTGTATAAATTTCATTATTTTTGTATGTATGACAACCTTGAAGGTCTCATAAAGAACGTGAAAACCAAGGTAGATAGATATGCACTCTTGAGCAGCAATAACTTTTTCTCATCTTCTGTAAATAAATAATGATTTTTTATATATGAAGAATGATCACCTAGACTCATTGAGAGTCAACAAACCAACAAACGCCGGTTCCGAACGACAAGTATACATATAAGTTAGTGAAGTTTTTCACAACGTAAATACACATAGGCAGTTGCTAGTAATGTTGTGAGGTGATATCGCTGTTGAAAAATTTTAAGACAGTGTGGTCTGGGATTGAACCGACGACTTCTTGGTTGGAAGGTGCGTTCTTAACCAATATAACACAGTGACACACACACTATTAAATACGTGGTGCATAAATTTACATACAGTGCTGCTCGAAGTCTCAGCAAATTTTCTTGTCGAGGCAATTAAGGACTCGTATATTACTAATAGATTTATTCAAAGTAAAACATTTAATTTTTGTTATCGTAGGCACCTAAATTATAACTGTAATAACAAAACCTTTAATTCCATTCTCTACCAAGTAATACAACATAAACGAATTTAGCTCCTTGAATAGCTGTTCGAACTTAAGCATTTATCAGTACTTTGAGTAATAAACTTTGTTTTCTATGGTCTCCGCACACCGTTTTGGCATAGTTTTTATGAGATTTGTTAGAATTATTGTTTGTATTTTAAGCTCTCCATTAGATTCTGCTTATTTTTAAGGCTACGTGGTCGAGCTCTGCGCTTCAAGAATTAAGAACATTTTTATTTAAATAAAAGAACCGGTTAACCGGTTATTTAAATTATTAGTAACCGAAAACCGGTTTTTTGAAAAGTGCTACTTTTCGAATTATTCGAAAACCGGTTTTTGAGTAAAGTCGAATAATTGATCTCTCTAATATTTGCATATATCTTTTACACATTTAAATTACACATAAAATTAAAAATAATTAAAATATTTAGTTCTTGGAATTCTTATTTAATTGGAAATGATGCAGAATTAATTTATTTTAAATTAACATTTAAGCAGAGGTATTTTATATGAAGAATTTAAAAATCGTATGTGTGCATTCAAGGTTAACAAAAAAACAAAATTTTTGCAAAAATTCCGCCATAGTTGATAATATCAAGCCGAGCCCTAATGCTGTATGAATTGAAATCAATTTTTTTTTTTTTTTAATTGAGCAAATTTGTACGAGGGCAGTTTGAAATGTTCATAGCCTAATAAAATTATTTTATTTTCCAATATAATCCTCCTGTAACTTCAGTACACTTACATAGACCAACGTTTCTCTAGCAATTTTTATGGATAGAATTAAAACAATTTTCTTGAGGCTTCTCAAAATAATCGTTTACAGCTATCATTGCATCCTCATTCAATGTAAAACGTTTGTTAACCAGAAATTTCTTAGATTTGTAAACAGGTAGAGATCAGGAGAATAAGATGGGTGGTCAAACAATTAAAAAAAGTTAAAACTAGTATTGGCAACCCACTGTGTAACCCAATAAAACCCACAAGGGTTTAAAAAACCGGGTTGGTTTTTTATTTAAATATTTTCGTATGTTATTTACAACAAAATCAAAGTATAATTTGCGTATTGACAGTTCTAATTAATTCGGTCAGTTATTTTAGCTCAAAAAAGATAAGGAATTAACAAATTTATCAAAATAAAAATTTCTCAAACCGCTGTTCTTACTTGTTTTCCCATCTCTGAGCCACACTTCTCGTCTTTTGTGGTCATCTAACTTTAACGCCAATGTTATATTTATTTAAAAGAAGTTCTTCTGTTACATATCAAAAGATACTGTATAAGTCGAAATAGCCAATAGTCAAAAGGAGCAATGTTTGTGGTGAGGCATTTAGTTGTTTCTAACAATCTCTTGGCAGCTTTTGCGACTTGAATAACTTAATCATATCTGTTTTTAACGGGTCTGCCATCTAACGTTTTTTTTTTTCAACTAGTGCATATTTCGTGAATGGTAACACTTAGCTCATGTCTGATTTGACAGATAATTAGTTTTATCCTTCCGCTGAACGAACGCTGGTTGTGTATACGCTTCGCTAAGTGGGCCTGCGATCGACTTACATAAGATGCCTATTTTGCCAAAAAAAAAAAAAATCATCTTTTCATATGAAGCTCATTTTGATTTTGGTGGGTATGTAAACAAGCAAAATTGTCGCATTTGGGGCACAGAAAACCCGCACGCATACATTGAAAAGCCGATACACCCAAGACGAGTCACTGTTTGGTGCGGATTTTGGTCCAGAGGCATAATTGGACCATTTTTCTTCGAAAATGAGCAAGGAGTGGCCGTTACAGTCAATGGCGATCGTTATCGGGCCATGTTGAACGAATTTTTGTTTACAAAAAAAATGAAGAGGAGGATATTAGCAACATTTGGTTTCAAGAGGACGGCGCTACACTTGATGTTTTGCGCCCTGTTTTTGATAATCGCATTATCAGCCGCAGAACTGATGTCGTTTGGCCACCTCGGAGCTGAGATTTGACACCGTTGGACTATTATTTGTGGAGTGCCGTCAAAGATAAGTGTTACGCCAACAAGCCATAGACAATTGACGCTTTAAAGGACAATATTCGTGAAGCCATTGGTGAAATACAGCTGCACACAATCGATAATGTGCTTAAAAAGTGGACCGATCGTGTAGGCTACTGCATGGCCAGCCGAGGCAGCCATTTGAATGAAGTTATTTTCCATTATTAAGCGGAAGGATTGTACTTTCAAATAAAAAAAGAAATTTGAGAAAATATTCCGTAGTTTTTTTTAGCATTTAAAAAAAAATAATAATTGGCGGACCCTTTATATTTCAGCCGTTTTTCTCATAATGAACAATTAAAAGAAAGTAAATGCAGTCTGCACCCATCGCCGAGTTTAGCAGCTCATCGTAATACACAATGCCTGCCGCCTTGATCTCACCAAGAGTGCAAAATTTCATTATACAAAAGTTCTAAAACAACGTCATTGTACTAACAAATAATAAATATTGTCGACTTGAAAGAACTTTTGGAAGCAGTTATAAAACCTGAAAAAACCTATCAAAAAAACTCATTAAAACCAGACGGGTTGGAATTTTTTTTCATACCTGTCTAAAACACCCTTGTGGTGTGGGGCGTTGTCTTGATGAAAACTGATTTTTATATTGTGTAGTAGTCAACAAATCAATTCAAATTCAATTGATCCAAAAGGTTACATTAATATTCCGAATTAATAGTTTTACCTTTTTGACTACAGTCAATGAATAAAATACTTTTGTAATTCCAGAAAACCGTTGTCATGACCTTACCAGCCGATTTAACTGTTTCTGCCTTCTTTGATGCACTTCCACCAGCTTTAATCCATTGTTTAGATTATACTTTTTTTTTCTGGTGTGTAGTGATGATGGATCCATGTTTCATCAAAAGTTATGAAACGACGTTTAAAATTCATTTCATTCGCTTGAATCGAAAAGCATCAAAACGAGTTGAAAACGAGCTATTCTTTTTAGTAAATGTTGTTTGTGTAATAGAAAATATGTAGGTGCGTAATCCTTATTGGTCGCTGCACACAAAATAAACATAAATACACACATACGAATGCATGGTATTACACAAACAACATGCTTTGAAATGAATTGTTCGTCTTTGATTCTTGTTTGCTCATTTTTAATTCGTGCGCATTATAAAATTCGTACAAATGTTAAATTTGTGCTCACGAGTCGAGCAAACAACAATTTGAGCAGAAAATATGATTCGTGCTCACGAATTAAAAAATAAAACTCACGAGCGCAAGTCATAAAACCAGCGAACCAACGAAAATTCTGCTCAACAGCCGAGTTTTTACGTACTAAGCTTAAAACTAAAAAAAAAAATAGTTTAATACGATGATATTCTGTAGCCGGTAACTGCAATTGCAAGTTAACTATTTATTGTAATTTTATTATTATTTTTGTTCTATCTACTATACCGCTTCCTTGCAATTACACCTTAAAACTTCGAATTTTAAACTTTTGAACTTTCGAATTTTTTACTTTAATTGCAACATTAATTTTTATTTATTGTGATATTCTCTCTCTTACTCGTTTTTCTTTAATTTCCTTCCCAAACAATACCAAAGGTACCACCAACACTCGTGTTCCTTAGATTATAATCTTGACTTTTACATCGAAATTTTTTTCTTTTTTCTTTTTCTTGCAACATTTCGTAAAACTCTCTGAATTCCCAGTGTCAGTTACAATTTTCCAAACAACACATCGTTTTCACATCATTTGGAAAACCACAGAGAGAGAGAGAGAGAGAGAGAAACACACACAGCAAGAAAGCAACACTAGTCAGATGAAATTTTGTGTGTGTGGCAGGCAGGCATAAAACGCAGTGGTAAGGATGCTGCTGCTTCTGTTCATTTTCTGACTTAAAAACATAATCCCCTGGTAAATAGAACTACCTGCCACTGTCTATCTCTCTCGTAAACATCTTTACACACATTTGAGGCGAAGGCATATAATCGGGAACAACAATAGTTGTTTATACCTGCCAACCACAATTTACTCATTTTACGTAGAGAATTCTCTAAACGAAAGAGAAACAAGGGAAATAATAACATGAAAAATTAGAAAAAATTATGCCAAATTCTTGGAAAATAAAAAATTGCATTAATTTGGTGGTTTAAAGTAAATTACTGTCAATGTTGCCAATGACAATCAGAAATTTTTACATAAAAATTTTAACCAACAGGTATTATGAAAGGTAATTATAACTATAGGCCTCTAATAGGCAAAAGTTTGCACATTCAGTTTTGTAAGCGGCTTTATATTTTTGTATTCATAATGGCACAATTGTACCGAATAGTGAAGCACAGATGCAAAGATGGAGGGAACATTTCGATGAAATTAGCAACGTAACGGACACAGATCAAGACATCGAAATGTACCATAACAGCCCTATGCAAAATACATTGAACATAGCATGTAGCCCTCCCAGTTTAAATGAGATAAAAGACGCAATAACGAAGTTGAAGAATAATAAAGCTGCAGGCGAAGATGGTTTACAAGCCGAAATCTTACGGACGGACATTACAATTGCAGCTGAATTACTACGGCGCCATATCACATCAGCATGGGAGAAAGGCATCATTGTAAAACTACCTAAAAGTGGCGACTTGAAAGATTGCAATAACTGGAGTGGAATTACACTGCTTAACGCCATATACAAAATACTAGCAGTCATAATACAGGGAAGGCTTCAGAGCAAACTGGAGAACATATGCGTGACGTACAGGCAGGCTTCCGGCCAAATAGAAGCTGCGTAGACCAGGCCGACGCCCTACGCATCATAATAGAACAGTCTCTAGAATGGCGTACACCTCTATACCTACTGTTCGTCGGCTTTAAGAAAGCCTTAGATACCATCAAAAGGAGTGCTATATCCAAAGCATTGAGAAGAAAAGGAGTACCTCAGAAAATAATACGAATAATACGAGAAATATACGAGAATTCAGCATCAGCCAACCATTCCATACTAACGCTGGTAAAGCAAGAATGTCCACTCTTACCTCTACTATTCACCATCGTACTCGAAGAGATCATAAGCGAAATCTGTTCACAAAGGAGGGGTATAACATGGAGTCTCTTACGACAACTCGAGGACCTGAATTATTTGGATGATATTTGTCTTCTCTCACACAAGATCTCCAACATGCAGTCAAAATTAAATGATCTGGAAAAACTGGTGCACATTGTTGGCCTTGAGATAAATATTAAGAAAACTAAAGCTATGAGAATTAACAACAATAGCACAGAAAACATCATACTACAGGGCCGGCCAATAGCGTATGTAGATAGCTTCTGCTATCTTGGAAGCACAATGGCAACAAACGGCGGTGCAGAAATAGATGTTAACAACAGGCTCAACAAAGCAAGATCGGCATTCGGACGATTACAGTCAGTATGAAGAAGCTCATACATATCAAGGCGAACCAAGCTCAGAATATTCAACGCATGTGTAAATTCAATTCTGTTGTACGGCAGTGAAACCTGGCTTGTGTCTAACACCATCACGCACAAGCTACAGGTATTCACCAACAAGTGCCTTAGAATCATATGCAAGATAGCCTAGCCTAACACCATAAGCAATTTAACAAAACGAAGAGCCTACACTGAAGCAGATAAGGCAAAGAAAGTGGAGATGGATCGGCCTTACCTTATCACTGTAGTATTACAAGGATGGCATTTGGTCAAGGAACCGCGGTTGACCAAGAAACACCTGGCGACGCACAATTAACCATGAACTAAATCAAAACAATCTGACATGGGAAGAGGCAAAGATAACAGCAGCAAATCGTGTAAGATGGAAATGCTTTGTGGAAGCCCTATGCTCCCAAGAGGAGTAAAGGAAAAACAAAAACAAAAAACAAAAAAATTACACAAGTTGGCCTTCTTATAAAGGAATACCGCCTTTATCAAAAAGTTTTTGGAATAACCCGCGTGTAGCGGTCCCATCGTTACGATTTGAGTTATTCTTTTTGTTAAGTTGATACATCTGTTGTTGATATTCCTGCTAAATCTGAGCGTCATAGCTTGACCTTTGCAAAAGCTACGTAGCCAAGTGTATATCTATCTCTATGTGTGTTGGCGATTTATTATAATTTTAGAAACGGCTGCTGAAACGCGTTCCCCGTAATGGTTTTTTTTACTCGATTGAACAGATAGAAGTCTCAGGGAGACAAATTAGGTTTAGCGTCTGGAACGTTGTCCTTAAGCGAGTTTAAAGCTGCTACTTGTAACGTAAACTAAGAACTTGATGTAGTCTTTGTAAAAATCACATGATCAGAGCTGCCGGCTAGTCGCTGCCCGATTGAGGGATTGTTCGCTATTAACGAAGAATTTTCGAAACAAGAATATTTGTTTTTGTCGAACAAAAATACTTGTATTCTTATGCTCTTGTTATTAGTCGTCACTGAAACAGCGACGAATTATCACGCGTAGCGTATATATGGTGATTTTTTTATGTATTTATATATATATTTTTTTTTATTTATTGTTTATTTGGTTTTTGTAAACAATTTCTTCGTTTTTAGCATGGAGAGGCAAAAAATATAAAAGCAAAAGTAACAGCAGAAAAGAACAAGAGCAAAAACAGTAGAGAGCAATGCAACGCGTTATTCGCTTTGGATATTGCTAATAGTTTGCTGTTGATATCACAGGCAAACCTCCGAAATCTAAATTTTTGCTGCCACAAACTGAGTGACGGGTGCACTCTGAGCTCTTTTTCGTTTCGCTTGGAATAATCGTTTTTGAATATTTTATCAGAAAAATTCTGGTCGAAAGCGGGAAGGACGCCTACAAATTTTTGTTCATGGTACGTAGTGCTATTTTGTTACGACCACATCTGGGATATATTAATGTTTTCAAAGTCCGACTACAGGTCCTATAGGCTTTTAGTTATTATTTGGATTATTTTCCAGCAGAGGTAACACTCATAACTGAAATTGTAACGCAATAAACCAGAATCGTTCAATTTAATCGATCAAATTTATTCAATGTATACATGTTGGCATAGAAGATGGCGCACCCTGTACTCTGAGATCATCATCTATAGCTTAATTTGGTCTTTTAATTTCTCTGTTCTTCTATTTCTTTTCTTTTTTAAAGTAATTCTGTTTGTTATTTCAATTTAAATTGTTGTGTTGTTATTGTTATTGTATTATTGTTTATAAAGGAATAAAATAATAATTTAAGAAATTGAATTGATACTTCAGCACACTTGTCCACAAACAGTCACCCAACAAACACTTCTATTTAAACAAAAGAAGAGTAAGAAGAAGTAAAATAATAACAAGTTAAAGCTTTACTCAAAATTCAGTTAAAGTGTATGTGTATATATGTATGTGTATGCCTACATTCATATACTTGCGTAGTTATACTCTTTCACTCTCTCTCTCCTTCTCTTTTCTTTTATAAAATTTCCTATTTCACACATTTATTTCGTTAAAACGAAAATTTCCCCTGGATGTGCGTGTGTGTGTTAGTATAAGCAAGTAATGTTGCTGTGTGACACTGCAGTGTAACTGCAGGATATGAAATTTTAAACACAATTTAAGAAAAACAACAAAAACAAAAGATGTTTTTCTTTTGTCGATTTTATTCAATTTTGTTGGCTTTACTGCATTAAAGTTTCTTATTGTCATGCGTTGGCGGTTGGGTGCTAGAATTTGGAGAGCGTGAACGACATTGCTTTTGTATCGCAAAAAACGGTTTTGCAAAACCTAAAAACAAGGTATGTGTTCAACTGCAATGACTTTATCCAAATGAAAAAAAAGTCGAGAAATGTTATAGGCACTTAGGCAGATTAAATCGGTTATGGACAAAGTTTGTTTCAACACTGTTCTAAATGTACTGAATATCGAAATCATACTACAATGTTCCGACCTGCTATACAAATTTTTTAATAAAAAAAAAATTAAATAAAAAAAATTTTAATTAAAAACGATTTGAATAAAAAAGTTTTTAAATAAAAAATAAATTAAAAAGATAAATAAATTTTTTAAATTATAAAATAAATAAATAATTTTTTTTAATTAAAAAAATTTTAATTTAAAAAAAATTTAAACAAATTTTTAATTTAAAACGATTTGAATAAAAAAGTTTTTAAATAAAAAATAAATTAAAAAGATAAATAAATTTTTTTAATTAAAAAATAAATAAATAATTTTTTTTTTATAATTAAAAAAATTTTCATTTTAATTTAATCAATTAAAAAAAGTAATTTTCTTTTATTAAAAAACTTCGTTCCTGCCGTTTTGTAGTCACAAAAAATTAAGAAAAATTTTAATTAAAAAAAAAAAATTCAATTTCAAAAAAAAATAATTTTTTTATTTAAAAACTTCGTTCGCTTTTAGTCACTTTCTGTGTACCTATTTCTAAGGATATCGAATTTCTTTTCATTATTTACTGCAGACGCATCCGACGTTCTTGAACAATTTTTGATATGCTGTATACACTTCCTAGGAATTTTTGACCACCTTGCCGCCAGTAAATATGTAGATATTCTTGTTGTAGATTCAGTAACACTGTTTATTTTTCTCTCTCACTCCTCTAGGAAGCATATTATCTTTCCAAAAAGCATCCAATACTTTGTTTCAGTAATCAAGTTGCCTTCAAGCTAAGTAGATGATTAATCTACTGTAGCTCGTCTTCATATTGTTGCGAAAATAAGGTTGGGCACCGCAGCAAATCTACAACAATAACCATTAGCAGAGATAAAGTAAATAAAAATAACACGGCAACAACAGTAATTAAGCAGCAAAGAAAACAAGTAACAGACAATAAACAAGCAACAACAAATACTAAGAGCTGAAAGAGGTAGATGTTTACATGCGCATGGCTAAAAAGAAATTAGAAGAATGAAATGGAATCTACCTGAAATATCGAGAGGTTCCAGAGCTTTCGATGTATTGTTTACTCAGCCATATAAAAAGCATATCGATGCGAACAACGATCAGTTTTAAGTAAAGTTAACTCAACGAATGTGTTATTGGCGTGAAGATAGTTTATAAGGAGTAAACTCGTGAAGCTAGTAGTGAAGTAAAAACCAGTTCAGTTGGAGCTAACTCAGTAAAGAGAGTTAAGTGTGGATAACCTCTGGTTGAAAAGATTGCGATTGAACCTAAGTTATAACTACGATCGGGTTGGAAGATGTGAAAGATCTGTCAAGTAATTGTGGTTTTTTACAAAGTTGTAAACAGACAGAGTAATTAAGAATAAAAATTGTTATTGCCTGTAAAAAGATTACAAGCAGTGGTGCGCAAAACTGTGTTGAATAAAGGATTTTAATTAAAAACCAAATACAAGATTCTTTTATTTTAACTACAATCTACGAACTCATAAATACACGTTTTTAAAAATGTAAAAAAAATAACAATATGACTGTGTGTAGTGGTGAAGGTCCACATACATCGGTTTTCTACAATCTCACTTGCCTACGTCTTTCTTGGCAGGATATCCCATTTAAAATAGTGAACATTACCTTCGGTGGTGTGGTGGTCGAATGTAAGTGACTTTGTTTCAACTGGGTGTCCTACTGACACATCTCTTTGTTTATTTAATTTTTAAGTTTTTCATTCAGTTTCTCTATAAAATATATAAAATATAGAGGAGTGTCACAACTTACGAATAATATTTGTTTTCAAAACGAACAAAAAAAAAAGAATCCTGAAGTTTTCTTTTCTGGTACTAAAGGAAATAAAATAAAAATTAGAAATATCGAGAGTTCTTTTCAACTTTATGGTTCTTTATTGTTTTCAAAATAATTTTGCCCCCTTTTTTTGTCAAATAGCCAGGGAGAGATTTTCTTTCAATAAGACAATAAATAAAAATAAAAAATAAATAAAAATTGAGTCTGTAATTTATTACCATTAAAGTGGTTGTATTTCAACAATATGAAGGAAAGGATATGAGTTTTATTACTTTTTTTTGGCAACTTTTTCTTTTCTTATATATAAAAAGGAAACAATTTTGTGGTCTTAAAGAGCTTTAAACGGGTTATAAAAGGGGAAATTTATAGAATTTTGATTCAGATCAAATTATCGTAATTATACGTTTATTATGCGTTCACGTTAATCAGGTGGATTAGCCAGTCATAAGGGGAGTCAGTCATAACTTCAGAAGGCCATGCAAAATGTATTGGGCGTATAACTTGAAAAACCGTAATTCGCAATGGATTGAGGGTCTTTTAGGGTTTTTATTTGTAATAACTTATATGGCACTTTACCAGGACAAATCACAATCAAACAAGTTTTTTTTTTTGCCTGAAAAAGGTCGAATTTCGATTAGCTGTACTCATTTAATTGAAAATAAGCTGCTGAAGCACGTCCATAGCACACCGAATCTTATTCTGTATTTGATCCGTTTTCAACGTGCGGGAAATAGTTGATGCGGTTTAGAAGTAGTATCAGGTCAGCCGAAAAAGTTTCAAGAAGATTCATTTGAGGTATTATTCTATGAAGATTGTTGTTAAACTTTACTCATCCAATTGAAAATGAGCAGTTGAAGCCCATGATAGCTCAACAAAACTTATCCTGTATATGATCAAATTTCAACGTACGAGAAATAGTTTATGTGTTTCGGGAGTAGTGTCAAGTCAGCCGATAAAGTTCCAAGTTAATGCATTGTAGGTATGACTCCGTGGAGAAATGCAATTCCAATGCAAAATTATTAGGAGTCACTCAAACAACAATTTCAAAACGTTTGCAAGCATAAGGATTCACTGAAAAGTAAGGAAATGTGGTATCGTGCTAATTGAAGCCGAGAATCGTTAAAAGATGAGTTACTGCTGGACCATCACAAAAAAAACCAAAACATCATATGTGAAGCCCGGTAATCAGCTGAATATCCATGGCCAAGGTATGGTTTGTATTTAATGTCACCAGTCAATCAGTGTCTCGTCTCTTATCATCTATTATTACACAGGAACCATATCAAACTCTATTTATTCGTTTAAAGCGATCTATGACAAAAAAAAAAATTCTGGATTTTTCGGACAATCATAAAGCTGTTATGTTTCGTCAAGAAAACGCTGAATAGGGCAATACAGTACCCTAATGAATTATGTTGAATACCTTAATAGTCTCTTCTCACGGTAATGTTATATCGTAATTCGCTGCCAATTCAACCTTTAATTATGAGCCGAATTACATAATTTCCAACATAAAATTTCAAGTGCAAATCACAATTTATTGGCAAATAAAAAAACAATGAATAAAAATAACAAAAAGAAGAACCATTAAGATGAAGTAGCAGGGTGCCATGTGAACAGGGTAATTCGTATAAGTAATTTAAAGAATAAAATCAAACAAAGTTGTTGAAGATAGCGTTTAAACACGCATCAAGTTTCTTAAAGAATAGATTCGCCATGTTTTCAGTGATAGGTAAAGTGATATCAAAAGAGAATCGATAGAGAAGTATCATTATTATTGTCATTGAGGTATAAAAGTACTGCGACCTCTCGATCTATTGTGTAGCCGTTAATCCATATAGGGTTTCCCTATAATATCTCACCCAGCCTCTTCGATCTGATGAAATTCAGAATGTAGTGTCTGATAAGCACCTAGATACTTCCTCCTAGAGTGCATCAATGCCTCACATGTACCCACGATCAAATGCCCGGTCAGTATCCTCAGGTGGTCTCTGAACAATATTATGCAGGATTAAAATCTTCTTCTGCTATAGTTACTCAACAAAAGTTTAAATTGTCCCAGACCCGTACAGCCAGAGAAGAGTACCCCCGCCTCTAGCCTCATTTTCATTGAGTATGCCCTTTTCAGTCCCCAAATGGGTTCTGGCCCCACCAGTAGAGTGGAAGATGTCTTTCTGGCCCGTTTATCGGCTTTTCATTCCCCGGAATTCCTACATGACCCGGGACCCAGCTTAAGCTGGCCCTATTGTCCCTGCCCAGCTGATTTAGCTTACCCAGATAATCCCAAACTACCATAGGAGCCAAGTGCTCGAATGTCGGCCTGATTATCACCTGTTGTTGATATTCACGCTAAATCTCAGCGTCATAGCTTGAAACTGAAATCGGAACGATGGGACCGCCACACGAGGTTTATTCCGGAAACTTGTTAATTAAAGTAGTATGCTCGACGCTGAAGGAGACTGGACTAAAGGTGACTCTGGCTTTATCGCCAGACTAACCTGGCCTAGGTTGGATATGAAGCGAACCATTTAGCTGTTCAAACTGGTCGGATCCATCCTCACGGGTCATTTGTATATGCGTCATGGGTATGCACGCTCAAAGGCTGTGCTTGCCTGCAAATGACTTGTGTCGTGACTCTGAATTGGCTGAGGAGGAGGAAACCGTCGCCAACCTGATCTGCCAGTGTCTGTCTCTAGCACGGCGGAGACTTCCCACACTGGGCTCTACCTTTCTCGATCAGGTCAATAGCCAGATTCATTAGACTATCGGTCTGGTTTCCCATCTAATCTAGGGAAGGGCTGCTGTATGGTGCCTCCGTGTGATCACCAGGAATCTGGTGAAGAGAAAATTAACATCGCGTTATGTGGTATTACAATGGGTCGCTAGTCGTGCTCAAGTGCGCCTTGTTTAGCGAGATGCCACTCCCTCTTATCATGTCCTAATCCTCTATCCTCTTATCATCACTAAATTGCATGAACTTCCCCATTGTGAAAGATAGAAATAACAAAAAAAATAAAATAATTGCTAAAGGTTCATATGTGAGCCTTATGTGTAATTAACTTTTTTAGCATTTGATTTTATTTGTTACAAAATATTTGAAAACTTTTTCATTTGACTGTATAAAATTATACTCAGATTTAATTCCCACATTAAATGAGATTTTTCTCTTTTATTGGAATTGAATTTAACATTCGTATTAAAATAAATATTCAATTAATGTGTCACGTGTGTTACTTTTAATAAAAACAATTTTAAATATTTTTTTAAATCTTTACCTCTCTGTCACACTTTTGCAGTGACACCTAGTATATACACAAACACAAATAAGCTGACAAATCAACAGAGACACAAACCCTCTCTCATATGACCAATATTTATTGGCAAATAGACATAAACATGGTAAGGTACGAGTGCCAAAAAAAGAAAGAAAAAATGGTACAATTATTTAACAGGCAAGAACAGAATGGAGTCACTAAACCAACAATTATAACAACGATAACAACAGCGTGATAACTGCAAACAAGACAACAAAATCACACACTTTTCCACTCCCTCTCTCATGCTTTCTTCAATGCACATAAGTAGCACACACGTGCATAAATAAACGACAGCATTTAATGACAAATACAACGAATGTTGGCCTAAAAATAGCAACTGCCAGCCAGGCCTATAAGGCAAACTATATGCGGCCAGCCACAAAGTATGCAACAAAAAATAAATACGAACTATCGATTGAAAAGTATTGATGGTTGGAAATGGGTATTATTTTTCTCTTTTTATTTAACTACGAGTATTTTGTATGGATAAATGAAGTGTGTAGGGAAGAATGGCTCTTAAATTCAAATGGCAGAGTAACAACAAGAATTTTTAAATATTTACTTGTAATACATATTTACTTTTTAAAGCTCTCTCTTCTTCTTCTTTTCGTGTGTTTCTTTCTATTACAATAAAGATTCTTGCTTATAAAGAAGTAATTTTTTCAAGTATTCTGGGTTTTGGCTTTTATTTAACCCAAATATCTTTACGATTAAACTTAAATAATATATTGTGTAGCGTACCCTAGGGCTTTAGGGTTATATGGTATACAACGGTATAAACATTTTGGTTAGCGTGACTTAAATAGTTCACTAAATTAAACTAAAATATCAAGTCAATTTGTATAGAAATTTTTATATTAGAAATTATTGAAGGTTTCAATAATTCGTTAAATAGCTCGCCTTAAAGGGGGTCGATCAGAACGCTTTTTTAAACAAATTTCCACAATTTTTATATGTTCTTTAAGCGTAATATTGTTTGTGATTATTTGTTAAAATTTACTGAAAAGAATTGTAAAACCAAAGTTAAAAACACCCTTTTTACATGAAATTGTATGAAAAAACATTGTCTACTTTGTGGCTTTTTTAAACTGCCACATAATAAAATTAATTTTTTTAATAGTGACATCAAAATAAACCATATATCCTGATAACATTTATACCACAAACAATAAATTTATTTCAAAAAAAGGCAGCAACTGCATTATTTGTTAGCATACTTAATTACAAATTTTATTTTACGATTTAATAACAGAAAGCATATCTTAAGGGATATTAAAAATGTATATATATATAGACATGACATACTTTAGTGGGCTTTAAAAAAAAATTAAGTGTTTTATGTAAATGCACATAAATATATAATTTTTAAATAAAATGAAAAAATATATTACAACAAAAGAAATCATTTACATTTTTAAATAAATATTTTATTTCTCTTGTTCATACAATGTTTGTACGTCATAAAAGGAATATTGAATTAAGCATAAAATATAGAAGGGGAAGCAGTAAGAAATTAAAAATTTAATTTGCTTTAAGAAGTTAAAAAGTCAACTCAGCCAAATAAAAATATACAAAAACAGACTCTCTTTTTATAACTTAAAACGCAATTTCTTTTCTTTTTTTATTTCCCATAAAAATGACCCTCGTAAATCTTTAATCCTTGATTGTAGATCTGTACTATAGTGCCTTTTAATATAGAAAAATTACGAACCACCTAAAGCAACATCAACAAACTAAATAATGCAGCGTTTTAATGTCTGTTATTTATTACGAAATGTACATTCTCTTACACACACACAGACACACATAAACCCACACAAATAAATACATTTCCGGTTTCTTTCTATTCCACCATTCATTTTGTTCGCTATTTTCTGTTATTCCACTGAATAATAATCGAATGTTACTGCATGCCAAAGATCGAATGTGTATGTATGTGTGTGCACAAGTTGTTGTAATTTTGTGTTATTGTATTGCATAAATATTTCATAGTTTTGTATGCATAGAACACTACCAACAAAACGTTAAATAAATCGAACACAACTACGATAACTGTAGCAACAACAAACATTAAATTTATTTACACAGCAAACACATTTCGTTGTAGAGTGTTGCCATTGTATTATTTTTGATATATTTTTACACTACTACTTTATTAAATATATTTGTATAGCCTTCCACGACCGTATTTAATGTTTAACTGACATTTCTTCTTGCAACTCTAAATTCCGCTTACTCTAAACGTTTTGTTAGAAAATTATATTTGTCTTGATTGTAACAATTCTGTGGTAAATATTGAGAAGAGTTCGAGCTTCAGTATAGCCTCCAGACTACAGTACAATTGTTCTGGTTAGAAATGAAATATTATTTCATTCATATGGCTGCCGCGGCTGGCCTTACAGTATTACTATTCTGTCGGACCAATTTTAAAGAACTTTTCGATTATATGAAGTCGTATCATGGCAATGGCGTCACGAATGTTGGCCTTCAAATGCTTAATTGTTTCTGATTTGTCGACACTTGTGTTTGACGGCGTCACACAGAAAATAGTCCAACAGTGTCATATCGCAGCTTTTTGGTGGCCAACTGACATCACCATTTCGTCTAATTAAACGGCCATCAACGTTTACTGGAATAAATCGATTGTGTCATGAGATATGTGGCAAGTTGCACCATCCTGTTGACACCAAACATCGTTCATATCAATACCATAAAGAGCGGACACACAAAAATCGGTTATCATGGTGGAATAGGTGTCTCCATTGACCGTAATGGTTGAGCCGTGCTCATTTTCAAAGAAATATGGGCCAATGATGCTTCCTCTCATTGTAATGGGTCTATTTGCTTCTGTAAGACTATGTTTGAGTTTTCTAAGCTCCAAATACAGAAATTTTGCTTATTAACGTATCAACCAAGATAAAAATAAACTTCACCTGAAAAGATAATTTTTTTTTGCAATATCTTTGTTTTGGAAATAAATTTCGAATAAATCCCAACGTTGCTCAAGCGTAAATCGATTCATTTCGTTCAGTGGAGATAATATACTGAATTTTGTGACAGAATAGAATGACAAGTGTTGCCAGATCCGTAATAACCGTTGGTTCAAATTTAAACTAATAGATGCCCCACCATGGAAACCGAGATCAATTACAACCGCACTTACGACATTGTGCAGGGAATCTGTTGCCGACAAGATTCCTGTGGCTTAAAATATCTAATCCTACAATTTCTGTAAAAATCAGTCGAAGCAAGGTAATGTATGTGGTTAAGATGCGCAAGAGCAAGACAAAAATTATTTGGTCAAAATCGGCTCTTTGAATCAACTTCACTCACTCTTATACACTCTGTGTTCTCTTGAAGAACTAGCTAAGGCTTAAAAAATGCGTTATCTCTGGAAGATTTTTCTAAAACTTAAATACCAAATCCAAATATATTCAAATAACTAACTAAAATGCTATCTTAGTTAAATTTACTCTTTCCCATATTTTGTTCCCTTCCTTATTCACTTATTTGAACGTGGAATTTTTTCTAATAAGGTGACCTTACGTAACATTTTATAGTTTGGATGAATTGAGCAAATATTAAGGTGACCTTACCATTTTGAAGCACAGTTTTTATATTTAATTATATATTCCTCAATCAATGGCAACACTGCTGCTATATGCACTCTAAAATAGAAAACGTACGTTCTATTATACTCTTTGAGTTTTTTCTCTCTCTCGTATAACAAAATAGAAATGTTTTTGTTGTTATTTGTATGGCATTCATTTTATTGTTGTACATCATTGTTCGTTTTAAAATGTAAGCGGGGTGTGTGTGTTTTTGATGAAGTTGTTGTTTTTTCAAAGCACTTAATGCATCATCAAACATACAAATAACATTTAAATCTTTTCTTTTTTTTCTTTATTGTTGTTTATTTGCGCTTGTATATGTGTTTGTTGAAAATTTTTTCTTATTATTTTTATTTCTTATTTAAACTGTTCTGGCTCTCATGTATTTACGAGTGTAGTTAAGTACAGGCATACATCCACTATGTGTGTTTTTATATTTTTATTGTATTTTGTTCACTCTCTTCACTAACGATTTTTGGCTTGTGTGATGTGATAGTTTTGGATATGCCAAAGAGTGTTTAAATCCCAAGTTATAACAGTTATAACACATAAGCCAGCCGGGATAATATACATGTATGTAAAATCTTTGTTTTTTGTTAGTATATGCATGTATGTGTAATATGTGTGTTCATGTATATTTGCATAAAATTTGCCACATTTTATTCATTTTTTTTTTTTTGTTATACTTGCATATAGTCAGAGTGTGTAAATGGTATTGCATGTGTATGTGTATTTAATTTAAATTTACATATAAAAATTAAAAAAATAAATATAAAAAAATATCACTCACTGTCACTAACATGAACTGGCAGTTTATTTAAAAAACATTTCCATACTTCAAAGGGCTTTTAATTGAAGCCAAATTAAAAAAATATATATGTATGTATATATGAATAAAACATTTACAGACCATAAATGTAAGCAAAATGGGGAATATTCCTTGAGGTCACTTCTTTAAAAATCAATTTAATAAACGAAATGGCACAATTTTGTCATTTATGTTTTTTATAAAGGGCTTAATGGAACACGGTAGAGATTACCAAATTTTGTCGGTTGCTAGCGGCCATATTGTTGAAGCTTCGTCTGTCGAATTGGTTGTCATTTATTCATTTTGTTTTGCCAAATCACCACAGACGGAACAACACGTGCAAATGATAAAATTGTTTTATCAAAATGAATATTTTACAGTCCTTATAATCGTTCTACTGACAGAACTATTTGCAGTAACCAAGAAACCAATGAATAAAAGCCGAAGACATAGCCGCTAGTCGATTTCGCGTCGCTCGAAAGCAGTAGGTCATTCGCAAACTTGACTTGGCCTTGCAATCGTATCAAATTAAACTGACCCGAAAGCTGAAGGTTAACGACCAAAGATAACGATGTTTGTTCGCTGAATACATTCTGGAGCTCTTGTGAAGTGGCCCTAATTTCTTAAAAAAAAAAAACATCTTCAGAGATGAGTTGCATTTCCGGATGAATGGGTACGTCAGCAAACAAAATTGTCGAATTTGGGACTATACCAATTCACTTGAGATTCAAGAGCGTTCACTGCATGCCAAAAAAGTCTTTTTTATGTGGATTTTCAGTTGGCTATGTCATCGGTAAATATTTCTTTGAGATCAACGTTGACTATGCCATCAACGTCAACGGCGAATGCTATAGGTAAATGATTAACTTTTTTTTTTGGCCTGAATTGACTGATATTTGCGATTTCAACAAGACGCCACGTGCTAATAATATATAATAATAGTTTATGTCTTATTTGACATTTTGCACAAACAATTTAGGTACTTGGTTATCTTACCATGCGATGTGACTGCAACATAGCCCACGCTCAAATTCAGCCTGTTTATGTATACACGCTAATCAGCGAAGTCACGGTGGATATTTACTCGGTGTAATATTCCGGTGCGACAAAAAAATACGTGGCAAATGATACTATTTTCGTGATAGACGCTATCGAGTAGAATATGGTCCTGTTATTAGAATTTACGAAACACCTCCAAAATCACGAGTTATAGGTAAAAAAACCGGTTTTTTGGACGCTTCTAAGTTAATAACTTAGTTGAATGTTACCCGATTTTAAGTTTCTTTTCGGATTTGAGAAACAGACCTTTTAAACAATATATATCGTCGTTTAAGTAGCCTCAAAGAATCTGGGCGTATTTTTCAAGCCAACATATTGTTACATTTCAACCTTTTTAAAACGTTTAAGTTCTTTTAGATTACGTCAAAATGAAATAAACACCACTTTGTTGTTGCTTTACAGTTTTTATTTTCTCTCTGTCTTTATACAGTTTGTCTAAATACAGCAACTTAATAATCGTTTATACAACACTTTTATTTACGCCTAAACACGACTTTATTTTACGACAGCAAAACTATAACTATTAACTAATGCATAAGGCGCCGCCTGTTGTATACAATAGACATTACTTCTGAATGTTCTTGTTCTTCCTACAACATTCGAATTATTTCTGTTAATTCAAATGTAATTTTTATTTTCGTATTATTTTTCATCAATTGTTTTCTAAATTTTCAAGTTTAGATGCGTTTTTGTGCACTATTTTATATAGGAACCGTACTATTTTTGAATTATTTAAGGAATTATATTAAGTTATGAATAAGATTAGACTTAAAGTTTAAAAATCCTTTGGAAATTGATGGAGTTATTAAGCATTTTAGTAAAGCAACTCATTCATCATGTCGCACAGTGTAGTGGCATTTGACAGGCCTCTTACGCGAAAAAAATCTAATGCAGACTTTATTTTATTTAAATTTAAAAAAGGAAGCGCTCAATGAAAGACTCTTTATTTTTAACTGCTGCAACTTTACAACAATGACGATAGGCCATTCTTATTAGACACGAAATGTAATTCGCTCTTAAAAATTAAGAATGGAGGTCTATAACTGCTTTTTTAAGATTTTTTAAAGGGGTGCTACATTGGCAAACATTTGTTTGCAAACATCGCAAATAGCCAATCGCATTCACGGATAACTTACGTTGCCTTGAATATGTGTTTTTAGGCGAATTTACTTCCTAACCTCAAATTTGCCCACCCTTTATATATACGAGTAGATTTTTTTTTCTTCTCAAAGTAATTTTGATGTTTTCTTATCTTTATTTTTGCCTTAAACTTACCAACCTACCTACCATATACTGCAGCACTGCATTATAATCATTAGTTATGGCCATTGGCATGCAGTAAAAATTTTTTATTTTAGTTTCTTTGGTTTCACTTCTGACCCTAATGTGTTGCCGAATAGGAGAGCACTGGGGTCTGTGATTGTGTGTTCGTATCGTATCGTTGTCGTAATGTTTGTTTAAAAACATTTTAACGCTTTCTTATCGGTTGTACAACAATTTGCTATAGATTTTAGACGAAATGCTCTACGACTGATTTTTATAATCAGAAGAAGTGTTTGTATGTTAAACTGTTATACACATGAACAAATTACATTCATTAACTAAAGGGTCCGCCAAATAATCTTTTTTTGAAAATGCTATAAAAAGAAAACTACTGAATATTTTCTCAAATTTCTTTCTTTATTTGAAAGTACAATCCTTCCGGTTAATAATGGAAAATAATTTCATTCAAATGGCTGCCTCTGCTGGCCATGCAGTAGCCTACACGATCGGTCCAATTTTTAAGCATATTATCGATTGTGTGCAACTGTATTTCACCAATAGCTTCACGAATATTCTCCTTTAAAGCGTCAATTGTCTATGGCTTGTTGGCGTAACACTTATCTTTGACGGCACCCCACAAATAATAGTCCAACGGTGTCAAATCTCAGCTCCGAGGTGGCCAAACGACATCAGCTCTGCGGCTGATAATGCGATCTTCAAAAACAGGGCGCAAAACATTGAGTATAGCTTCGGCTGTGTAGCACGTAGCGCCGTCCTGTTAAAACCAAATGTTGCTAATATCCTCCTCCTCAATTTTTGTGAACAATAATTCGTTCAACATGGCTCGATAACGATCTCCATTGACTGTAACGGCCACTCCTTGCTCGTTTTCGAAGAAAAATGGCCCAATTATGCCTCTGGACCAAAATCCGCACCAAACAGTGACTCGTCTTGGGTGTATCGTCTTTTCAATGTAAACGTGCGGGTGTTGTGTGCCCCAAATGCGACAATTTTGTTTGTTTACGTACCCGTCAAGATCAAAATGAGCTTCATCTGAAAAGCTAATTTTTTTTTTTTTTTTGGCAAAATCGGCATCTTCTGTAAGTCGATCGCAGGCCCACTTAGCGAAGCGTATACACAACCATATTCGTTCAGCGGAAGGATAAAACTAATTATCTGTCAAATCAGACATGAGCTAAGTGTTACCATTCACGAAATAAGCACTAGTTGAAAAAAAACGTTAGATGGCGGACCCTTTATAAGCCTGTTAAGCGTTTATGGGTTGAGAGTTAATCGTTTATACTGCTCAAAGAACATATTCTCGTGTACACACTTAATGTGGTTTTAACAGTTTTTTTGAAGCATTTATGGAGAAAAATATAAAATTTTGGTTTTATTTCCACTTGAATGGTGGTATTAAAATTATGACCCTTGATTTATGAATGCTGATGCAGTTTATAAATAAATTTGAAATATTATTTCTTTTAAGACAAATAAACAATTAGTTCTTCTTTATTCTCTTCACTACTTGTAGCATAAACGCATTTTTTTCTTAAATTCATTTAAGATCAATTTCAAAATCTGATTGTATAAGCAAAAATTAAAGAGCAAAATAATAGATGAAATAAACAACAGCCTTGTTTTACGAAACAGCACATACAAATATCTTGTCAACTTTTTAGTATTTTCATTATAATTTTGACGACTTTTTTTCAACAAATTATTGAATTGTAACTAGGACTGAGATCAGATCTAAATTTATTCCAAGTGAATAGAAAATTTTCACTTTTTTTTAATACTGGAGAAATAATATATGTTTGCAAGAAGTTATGCTTTACGTATGATATTTTAAGCACATAAATTGTTCACCTGCTTATGCTTATCATCGTTATGTTCCATCGATTTGAACACGTAAGATATCGTTACGACAATTAGGTTGCGCACCACAGCGTTTATTACATCGCTAAAATAAATAAACAAAAAACCAAATCTACGACAACAACTATTAGCAGAGACAAAGTAAATAAAAATAACACGGCAACAACAATAATTAAACAGTAAAGAAAACAAGTAACAGACAATAAACAAACAACAACAAATACTAAGAGCTGAAAGAGGTAGATGTTTACATAGGCATGGCTACAAAAGAACTAAAAAGAAATTAAAAGAAAGAAATGGAATCTACCTGAAATATCGAGAGGTTCGAGAGCTTTCGATGTGTTGTTTACTCAGCCATATAAAAAGCACATCGATGCGAACAGCAATCAGTTTATTTGGCGTAAACTCAGTGAACAAGTTTATGTGTCGTGCAGTTTAAGTAAAGTGAACTCAGCGAATGTGTTACTGGTGTGAAGAGTGTTAATAAAGAGTAAACTCGTGAATCTAGTAGTGAAGTAAAAACCAGTTTAGTTGGAGCTAACTCAGTAAAGAGAGTTAAGTGTGGATAACCTCTGGTTGAAAAGGTTGTTATCGAACCTAAGTTATAACTACGATCGGGTTGGAAGATCTTTAAGTGGAAAGATCTGTTGAGTAATTGTTGTTGTTTACAAGATTGTAAACAGACAGAGTAATTAAGAATAAAAATTGTTATGGCCTGTAAAAAGGTTGCAAGCAGTGGTACACAAAACTGTGTTGAATAAAAGATTTTTTTTTTTAATTAAAACCAAACAACATTTATTTTATTTTAACTACAATCCACGAACTCATAAAAACACGTTTTTAAAAAGGTTCGTGTACTTTTAAATTACGTTAAAGATCATAAATGACACGAATTTGATGTCTTAATTTATACAGTCCTTTTATTTCCACAACTTAACTCTGTACACAATGTCCAACTTCTTAGTTTCCACTTAATTAATACCACAATTTACTCAACACTTGTTTAATAACGCCATAGCACGACTTTACTCTTTAACAGTTAGATTATGACTGACTGACTAAGCACAATGTACCGCCTCTTATACTAAATTGAAAATAATTTCGAATGTTCTAGCATAATCTACAACCTTCTTCTATTCATCTATGTTAATTCAAATGTAGAGTTTAAAGGTGGGATCACACGATTGATGCAATGCACCAATTATTGGTACAACAAAAATGCGTCAATATATATTGTGTTCTTGTGCAACAATCGAAATGGACAATACGCACTAATATTTCAATTTTGTAATTAATTTTCGTAAAATAAATTCTACAATTTTAAAATTGGAACGTTTACAACATTCGTGTGGTCCCAGCTTAATACCCAATATTGAATTGGCAACACCGTTTAATATGCACCTGGTAACACTGTTAATAACACAAATAAGTACGGCATTGACAGGGTGATCGTGCCTTGACAGAAACCCATAGAATAACTTACACAATAAAGTTTTTAGCTTTAAATGTATAAATGTTAGCGTATCCTTTTTTTCAGGCATTTTTATTTTCGTAGCAATAGAGTTTATGCGGTTTAGAAGTGGAAATTTCGACACGCTAAGCAAAAATGGCCTGAGATAAACGAAAAAGTTGGAATATGATGGATTTGGAGACTGTTTTTTTCTGGAAGGCAGTTGTCAAACTCAGAACGAACTTACTAAATCATTGGAAGCAGCTCAAGAAGCAATTTTAAAATGTTAGCAGGAGGCATTTCAAAACAACGGTGTTGGATAGTACCACACAAATTGAAGCCATGAGAAGTAAAAAGACGATTTTGTATGTCAGAAATACTGTTTTAATGCCGTAAAAAGAAGTCATTTTTGTATAGAATTTTTATTGGCGTTAAAAATTGGGTCCTTTACGATTATCCGAAGTTCAAGATATCCGAATATCCCTAGCGGCAAGGTAATACTCGGTATTTGTTGTCACAAAAAAGGCTTTCATTTGCTCTGAGCTGCTAAAATCGGGTTAGGCGAGGAACACAGAGGAACTGTATCGAACGCCAGGAATATGCGACCAGACATAGTCGTAATCGATATATATAGAAATAAGTAGTCCTATGTTCGTCATTTTATAATTCGAGAACCACTAAACTGATTTAAAAACCAGTACTTGTGTTGCAAAGGTGTAGTTTCACAGATGGTTTTTATCAACTGGGTGGTGCCACGCCTATACCTATAAAACGGCAATTGTTTGAGTTTATAAATTTGGTTCAAATAACTTCGTAGTCAATACAAAAAATCAGTCAAAATATCCTTAAAATTGGATTACTGTTAATGGCACCTCCCATACAAAGTAAATATTGGTTTTTGTATGTATATCTATGGATGGGTAATAGTGGAAGGTTCTGAATTTGTTCTAAATAACTTCGTAGTCAATACACATCATCAGTCGAAATATCGGCGAAATTGAATAAGTGAGTGTGGCACCTCCCATACAAAGTAAATATATATTTTTGTATATCTAGAGAACGGTTAGCATGGCAGTTTCTGAACTTGGTCTAAATGACTTGGTAGTCAACACAAATCATTAGCTTTATGCATTCCTTATCATGACAAAAAAAAGAATATAGAAAATATTAGTTGAGAAGTTTTGTCTCACTTGACTTATAGTCCAGAACTTGCCTAGTCCGACTACCATATGTTTCGATCAATACTGAACATTCTCACTGGAATACGCTTTACTTTAGAAATTAGTTATTCGAAATTGGAACATTTCGTTCTTTGATTCTCAAAAAATTAGCAGTTTTTTGTGTGGAATCCATAAGATGCAAAAAGGTCATGGGTATTGATGGCCAATATTTTTCAAAAACTCCCAAAATTTGCACAAAAAAAATTTTCACGTTTTGAAGTTATAAACCCAGGGTTACTTACGATAATAGGTATTTATTAATTTTCCTTTGGATGCAATTAGTAATTGACTTTCATAAATTACTTATGGTTTTGAATTACCAATTAAAGATTGTCTACAAATAAATAAAAACATAAAAAATAAATAATATTTCTTGATTGACAAATCTATTTTAAAATTATAAATCTGGAAACCAATTAATTGCTAATCAATAAAAAATGTTTGAAAATCATGCTTCGGCTTGCGCCACTTCGCTTTGCATTGCGTTTCTCCACTCCCAATTAGCGACGTAAACTGAGGTATTGGTGTATTTTGAAATTTATTAACTGTTCTATTTTCCTAACCAAACAGAAAATCTAATTTAAAATTGTAAAAATTGATTTATGTTTTTTATTTAAAATCAATCGCATTCAGCATTTTCTTAACTTAACTTCTTCTTTCTCTCTCTCTCTCTCTCTCTCTCTCTCTCCTTACAGGTCGATGGCCAGAAATACTTGGGACAAGGACGTAGCAAAAAAATTGCTCGCATTGAAGCAGCTGCTACAGCTCTACGCAGTTTCATACAATTTAAAGATGGTGCTGTTTTGACTCCATTGAAGCCAGCCTGTAATCTAGACTTTACCAGTGATGAACATTTGGATAATGGTACTACTACTACTTCAACTGCTTCCTCTACTACTACCACTGCTAGCACTACTTGTTACAATACCACAACGCCAACCATTCAACTCACATCTGATAAGGATGTTGAGGCATTAACACAAGCAGAATTGGTTGAACTTGTTGACAATTGGTTGAAGCATGTTAAACGTGCCGCTAAATTCACTCAAATCCCATCCAAAATTTCAACATCTTGCAACACCAAAGATTTAATTTTTGACAAAATTGTATTGAGCATGAAGTCAAGCAAGTATTTGTTTTTCCTTTTTTGTTTTCTTTTATTTTTATTTTTCATTTTATTTTCTTCGTTTTTCTTATTTCTATGGTTAACAAAAAAATTGTCTTACAAATCTATGAGTATAGTAAATAGATCGAAATTTTTCTAGTGTTTAGTGCGATTATAATTGATTTTTGAATACGTGGCGATTTATGAGTATCACTTGTCACAAGTCCTTTGTTGTCTTAATCTTAATTCTTTTTTAATTCTTAATTCTTTCATTCTTTCCCTAGTTTTGGAAAGAGGATAAGGTCGTAGGGGAACAAATCCAATTAATATGCTGGATGAGACATAGTTATTCACCAATAATGTGTGAACAAATGAATTATCTTAATAAGAAAGCCATATGTACCTCATTTCAAAAATAGAGCATTACTTCACTGTAATTCAATAAGCAACGCCTTGATAATAAGCAAAACTTTGATATCTTAACACATGGGCTGAAAAGTCCCGGGCCTAACGAAGAAAACACTTTTTGTTTGTTCAAAATTAGCTTTATTCATCAACGTAATCTCCATCAAGATCAGTGCAATAATTCCAGCGCCGCTTTAACATTTCAATACCAATTTTGTAGAACGATTTATCTTTTGCCTCAAAATATGCCTCAGTTTCAGCGAAAATCACTTCATTTGTGCAAAATTTCTTAATGGCTAACTTTTTTTGAGGATTGCAAACAGCCGGTAGTGTCTGGGAGCCAAATCTGGCGAATACGGTAAATGTGGCAGCAATTCGAAGTTCAATTCATATAGTTTTGCCATTGTTTTGATTGACTTTTGACGTTCTTGTTTTTGGTCAAGAGTGAGCAAACGCGGTACCCACTTTGAACAGAGCTTTCTCATAGGCAAATGCTCATTCAATATAATGCCAATACGTTCTTTTGGTATCTTTACAATGTCAGCTAACTCATTCAACTTCACTTTTCGATCATTCAAAACTATTTTGTAGATTTTTTTGATGTTTTCTGCTGTTACATTTGGACGTTTACTACATATTATTGTAGTTTCTGATGGTGATTGTCCCCATGACACTTTTCAAGCCATTGCTTAGCTTGAACGGTAAATTTCCCCAACAAGAAACAATGTAGAATTATTACACAAACTTGTTTTTGATACATTGTTCTGAAAATAGCAAAAGTAGTGTCACTCAGCACAATAACTCACAAGCTCATTAATAGAATATTATGAAACGCCTGTCTTTCGAAGGTTAGCACTAACTGAAAAAGAGGTGAGTGCAATAATGCTAGCGGCATCTATGTGTTAGGCCGAGACTTTTCTTTCAGCCCATGTGTTATTGAAGTTGGGGTGTTTTTCAGTCCTCAAATACCGCTATTAAAACCATGATCCATGATTCATCACAATTTATGATAACATTAAGCAAATCGTGATTTGCATCGTTCAACCAAGACCAAGCAGATTTAGAACAAACTTCTATGGCACACATCTCTGCGCTGAACATCCAATAAGACTACATTTTTCCTCATTTAAACTCACAGCTTGAATTTGTTTGCTTTTAATTAATAACTTATGGACGTGCTTTTTTCTAGTTTTGTCTAACAAAAGTTTAAAATTGTTACCTCCTTGCCCTATTAAAATGTTGCCGTTGTTCTTATAGAAAAGAAACAACAAAATAGCTATTCTTATAATGGTTGACGTATTCGTTGACACATTTCGACATTTTTTTTTTCAAAGATTAAGCAAAATTTACGTTAATCTATTACAAAAAATGTCGAAATGACTCACTATGATAAGGACGGCATTTTTCGCTAAATATTTCTTAGCCGGTTAACAATAGCTAAAGTTATCGCCAAAAATAGTTTAAATAAAAATTACAGTTTTTCAGGGCAACATTTTTTATCTTGAGATTTTTTTAAGGCAAAAAATTCAACATTTTTAAACTTGACTAGAAAAGAATATCACGACCCTTATCATGGTAAGGGCATATCGGCATTTTTGTACAAGTTTCAAGAAAACATGGAACATAATTCTTTAATCCTTTACAAAAGTGTCGAAAAACGGCTACGGCTAGACAACCACCATAACAGTGCACATTAGTGCATCTTTTTCCTAGAAAACAATACAGGAAGGGCAAAAACATGTTGCATTTTTTGCCAGAAATGAAAATGCTTTTAGTTACCACAACTTTTTAATAAAATTCGCTGAAAAATATGTTTTTCCCATACCGGGAATCGAACCCGGGCCTTCTGGGTGAAAGCCAGATATCCTAGCCACTAGACCATATGGGATACAAAGACTTCATAAATAAGTCGCGAAACTTTTCTTCGTACACCACAAATTAGTACTTTGGAATTATTAAAGCAAAGCCTGAACGTACAAAAATTTCATTAACCATATGGGGGTTAACATATGGGTTCAAACGTATGGAGGTATTGATAATGAATAGATGATAAGCTTTACTAATTATATTACTTTTCATTAAGAAAAATATTCGCTACAGTTTAGATTTTTTTAAATTTGGTTCTTTCCCCGTTTACCACCAAGTTAAACCCACATTATAAATTCATTGCTTGAAATGCATTTTCAATTCAGTTTAATTTCTCAATTCGTTTTATAAAGATCGTTCGTTATGAAACCCTCTCTTAAAGGTGTTTGTGCCAAGTGTTCATATAATATTCGCAGAAATTTTCTGACGTGCAGTATATGCCAAAACAGATATCATCGAGTTTGCACTGCTATTAAAAATAATTCAATCTTTAATAATGTCTTGGCTCAATCGAAAAATATTGTGTTTAATTGTGACAATTGTTTGCGGATCGAAAATAATTTATTGAATCAAATTTTTACTCTCAACCAGGATATACAAGATTTAAAATTGTTAATACGAGAAATTATATTGGTGTTGACAGTGCACCATGTTAAAATTTTTAGTGCAAAAAATTACAAAATAGTGGGAAATATTTTGAATAAAAATTTTCGGTGTAAGTGTAAAACTAAAATCGGTCTGTGAAAATTTTAATGAAATTGGTTCTACAATATAAGAATAAAATAAATTTATTGCTGCCATAGGTGGTTGAAATATATTCGACCTTATTACGGTTCACGAGTCGGTTGTCTTTCGACATTTTTGTAATAGATTAAAGAAAAAAAAATTGTTCTCTAATTAATTACAGTCGAAAACCGTAGTAAGAGTGATTGTATTTACAGTGCTTTAATTATAGGATTGAGCATTTCTTTTCAGCATCTCATGAGATTTTGTGATAATAGTTGGCAATTTCTCGCCCTACCTGTATAGCTTAAAATTAGTCCAAAGAAACCTTTTAATCTCCTACTTAAACTTTGATTCGAAAAATTTATTTTAAGCTCCTTACTTCTTCAAATAATTACTCCATAACAGACTTTGCTTCAGCCAAGCCATACAAAAGCGTTGCATTAAAATTTCGGTAGGTTAGTGTCTATATATGAATATTAATAATAAAAATTCGAATAAAGTGAAGCCAGAAATGTCATCGTTGCGGCGAATATCGCAGTGAATTTAAACCAAGATCATTTGCCTTCTTTATATTTCATTACTCGAACTTACGAATGACACGATACCATTATCTCTTCAGAGCCCTTGTGTTAAACAACAATATTAGATCCTGCGTGCTAAGCGGTAGCAGGAATCTACTCTCTAAAAGACTAAATATAACCGATACAGATAAGATTCCCTCTAAAAACAAGTCGCATAATGCTCTATGGCCTTAAATTGTCGCAAGGGAGGTTAGGTTAGGCTCATTTGAAAGAATTAGAGCATTCCTGGGTCCTAAGAGTAGATCTTGTTGGGCTGTTCATCCCTAGTCGCTTTAGTAGTCGTTTTAAAACTGTTTTATAGACTTCACCTTCACCTCCTCTTTATCATTGCAGCTTATGGAGAAATCACTAAATGGGATTTACAGCGATTGAGCGTGTCTTTACCAAAAACCCAATGGTCTGCTATAGCTTCTATAAGGTACATAACTTGCTTGTAGGCTAGGCAGTTTCACTACTTGTCTTTTTTTATGGTCATCCAAATGTGGTAAGATTTTTCTTATCTCTCAACTGGTGGATTCACTTGCCCACTGTTCATTTGCCTTGAGATGCAGTTAATTTTGCACCAGTTGTTTATCCTTGTAATGAGGACTTTCAATGTCCTCCATCGATTCATAAAAAGTTCATCCGCCTTGTAACAGCTACTGTCCAATGTCTCGTAATCTCATCGTGTACAATTCTTGATTGTTAGTGCACTTTCCACGGATTTTAAAGCCGCTTTAATATCAGTAAATATGAAAACAGCCCTTCGCAGCAAACTTATGGCCATAATTTCTTTTAAACATTTTGTCCCGCAACTGCTCTATGAACTAAATCTGTTAATGTATTGCATATGAATATCTGGACACCTGATATCCTGGCCGAATTGACTGCTTCCATGTCTCTGCTGGGATTGTGGTCTCAAATTATCTGAGAACTACGCTGAGCTGCTGCGTCGGATTGGCTTTGTCTACCGTGTGGATGGACTACTGTATTCCGTACCCATTACCAACGACCGATCTAAGGACGTCTATTCCGAATAGGGGGACGGATCAAAATTGATGTTGGGGTAGGTTATGAAGAAGTGGCCGGCCGCTATCTGTGAGGTTGCAGACTTATTCAAGGATAGTGTCACAATGGTCCGGAAAGTCTGCATTTATACGGCCAGTCAGTCTGCTATTAAATCCCTATGGGCTATGTATATTAACTCTCTGGCGGTGAGGAAATATCAGTCATGACTAGGAGTGATGACTGAGTCAATCTTACTTGGATACCGGATCATAGTGATGTTCCGGGTAACTGTGTAGCGATTGAGCTAGACAGGGTACTATGGCTGGAAGTTTTTCATCAACGGAGAGGTTTGGTATACCGATCTCTACCTGTCATCTGCGTATAGGACAATGGGCCGACGGTGCCTTTGAGGGAGGTGGAGGCGTGCTCCAACTTCTAGACAGGCTAGAACTCTCTGGCCGAGGGTGGACAAGAAGAAGTTCTAGGCAGCTGATCAACTTGTCGAAAGTCAGGACATCTACAATAATAGGAGCACTTACGGATCATTGTCTAGTGGGCAGACACGCCCTTAGGTTGGTCCAAAGGGACTCTGTTCTATGTATTTGCTGTTTAGAGGAAGAGAGGAGACCACGGAACATCTTCTTTTAGAATGCCCGGTGTTGGCGAAACTTAGGTTCAGGATATTCGGTGGGAACATATTGTTAGTATTGGGGCTTTACGGAAAACTTCTGTAGGGCTGATTAGCAAGTTTATAGAGAGGGGGGTGGGGGGCAAACAAATCGGCTGTCGGAGGGAAGTTATGGGTATCACAATGGGCTCTATCGAGCCCAAGTGTGCTGGACGTCTGTCCGGCGGCCCCTTTTAACCTAACCAAACCTAGGTGTATTGCAATTCATAGTACAGTTTAAGCATTTATGCAATAAAAACTAGAACAGACTTATGCCAGTAATTCTTTTACCTTTTTTTTTTTTAATGTAATCGATGTGAATGGCATCGCGTATGCCGACTGGGCCATCGGTGCACATTCATCTGTTCTGTGCGCATTTAAGGTATCAAACTCAACATAACGCCATAACCATAACCATAGTCAAACCAACCAAAATTCAACTATTTAGTTACGTCGTTATGGTATGTCGTCAATAATTGTTACCACTATACATTGTTGTATTGCAGCTATGGCATGTGTAATTTGAATGGTTGTTCAATCAGGCTCACTTAAAATGGTCATGTGGTTGTACTTCTACTCGAGTGTGAACAGTCGCGTGCAAAGTTTTGTTTCTATTGAGATATGACACTCTGAACCAACAATACACTTGTATCAGGAGGGGAATTCCCCAGATTAGCAAACAATGAAACCTAATACAGATCTATGATAAATTGTTTTGTAAGAACGCATTTATTTTTATTTATTTTTGCAAGTTATAGAGCTTTCTTTCGTAGCTTAGTTGACTAAAATAAAAATATTTAATTATTTTTAACAAAATGTTCCATTTATTGACAACAATTCAACAGGTATTTATAAAATAGAATTTCTTTTTTACGAAAATTTCGTGTTTTACTTTGAGTATTTTTTGGCTTCAGCTATGGTTTGAACCAAGTTTTTTGTATAAGTTTTGATTTGTTCGTTTATTTTCTTAATTTTTTTTTCTTTCTAATATTTATTGTTTATAAAATTTTGTATACATATTTATAACTTTAAATTTTTTACTTTACTTTTTCCCTTTATAGTTTTCCTTGTATTTTATTTTTCCTTTTTTCTTTCTTATAAACTTAAATTGTACTCTCATGCTCAAATTCAAAATTTCTCTCCCCCCCCCCCCCTTCCCTTTTTTACAAATGATCTTCCCATATATTGTATTCCCAATTAATAGCAAGTATGGCAACCAAGTTAACCTTTCATCCATTCCCATTATCCATTGAAATGCACCCTTTGTATTTAAAATAATAAATAATATTTTTAATAATATTGTTTGAAAGTCTTGTTTTTTGTTTAATATAAAAAAAATAATGCTTTTTCGCTATTATCGATTAACCCTTTAGATTCTAATAAGAGTTCGTTAAGCGTCGATGGCCAAAAGAAAGTACCGGACAAGGGACCTGTTATGCTATTGTATGAACTATTTACGGATGTACATTTCGAATGCTCAACCATAGATGGGGCCCAAAATAATTGTCGTTTCAAGATGACAGTAACTGTCAATAATAGTAAATTTGAAGGAACAGGTAAGTACATATTTTCAAACTAAATTACAAATCCGGTTATTTATTAAAACAAGTTTTCTAGCGGATTTGATGAAGTTTTTGAATGTTACAGAATTTTTTTCTATCTAATGTTGATGGTGTACTCGAAGTCTTTTGCTTAGCTTCTGGTTCTTATATAGAGAAGGGACCCTAAGGTCTTATTTTTGGTTACCACAGGTAGTAGAAGCAATATGAAGTTTGATTACTGCCTAGTGATTGAGTGTCGGTCTTCGGGTAGTAAACGTAGTGATTGTAGTTTAGATTTAAACTATCTACTACTCAGCGTGCTTCGCTATCCCCATCTTTATTATTATCTTAACTGTTATTTAATCTAAATTTTTACCTCTTTTTCTACCTTTTGTTCTCTTCTGGCCAGGGTTGGCAACCCACTTGGTAACCCCGGGTTTTATTCGGTATTATATACATAAAATTAAACCGGGAGGGTTTTTATTTACAACAAAAATAATTAAAACTTACGTATTGGAAGTACAAATTAATTCGGTCCGTTTTCTAAGTTCAAAAAAAAAAGGAATTAACAAATTTATCAAAATAAAAATATATGAAATCACTGCCTACATCCTTTCCACACTTTTGAGTCAATGTCCGAGTCTCGTATCAGAAAGACTTTTAGTCTTTTGAGGCGATCTACTTTGAAGCCGATTTTATATTTCTTCAAAGAAAGTGAATAAATGAAATGCTTGCAGATAAACTCATTGTTCTTTATACGGCCTAGATAGGTTCTAAAAAATCAGGCCGTAAATCGAAATGCCGTAAAACGATATGAATATGTGTTGAGTTTGCTTCTCTTTTACTTTTTGTTAAAAAACGATGGACTCACGGTTTGTTAGTCGTAGAACGAAGTAATTTGTTCCGCAAAGCGAATGTGTGCCATAATTCAAACAGGCCGTTATAGCGAAACGCCATATAAAGAAAGGGCGTATAAAGAGATATGAGTCGCAACAGCCAATAGGTAGACGGAGCAATATTCGGAAAATACGGTGAAAGCGGCATTTGATCGTTTGTTGTAATTGTTTTGAAAGTGAGGCTGGACGTGGTCATAAAAAAAATAACCTAATCATGGTTCAAACGGAGTAATTTGTTGTGATCACCGAGTTTTAGCAGCTCATAGCTCACACAACGAGTGCGAAATTGCATTATAAATAGAAAAACAACGTAATTGTATTAACAAGCAAAAAACATTGTCGACTTCAACGAAATTTGGAAGCAGTTATAAAACCAAAAAAAAAAAAAAAAAAACAATAAAAACCGGTGGGTTGGGTTTTTTTTAAAAACCCTGGTTTTTGCGAACCCTGGTTCTGGTCCAAATCCAAACATTTGAGATAGCTCCTTCCAGAAAGACACTGTAGAATATGTTCAAACAAACACACATTCACTTTTGTACATAAGATGCATATGTATATAGATATCTTTTATCCCATATGCTTACTTCAATACCCGCTTTTTTGGTTGCCGTTCTCCATATATACAAAATTTAATATTTAGTATGAATGTAAGGTGCCACACGGCCACTTATCTAATCTCGCACAGTTACAGACTGTTGATGTGTATTCTTCATGACTTTGTTTGAACCTAATTAAGAAACTTCTACTATTGTCGTTCTCGAGAAATACAAAAATTAATATATATTTAAAAACGCCCACTCAGATCAATTCCAGAAATTTTTGCTTTAACCGTTCTCAACATGTACTAAAATCAATATTTGCTTTTTATGGTATGTACCACGCTCACTTGTCCAATTCCGCTCAGTTTTTTAATGATGATTTGTACCACGCCCACTTAACCAATTCCGCTTTACGACTGATGATTTGCATTGACCGTGAAGTCAATCAGACAAGATTCTAAATCTTTAGCTTTAGCCGTTCTTAAGACATACTAAAATCAATATATACTTTGTATGGAAGGTACCACGCCCACTTTTTAATGATGATTTGTATTAATAAATAGTTTTGTAATGACAAAACTATTTGAATCAAAAACTAAAGCTTTTGCTTTAACCGTTTTCAAGATATACAGAAATCAATATTTAATTTGTATGAGAGGTACCACGCCCACCTTTCGACTGCTGATTTTTATTGACTGTCAATCTATTTGGGCGAAATTTAGAGACTTACTGTTACCCTTTTGAAGATATAAAAAAATAAATATTTAATTTGTATGATAAAGTATAAATTTTTGAAATTTATATAACTTATAGTTGCTTCCAGACATACTATCGGTTCAGCCGTTTAGCTGTCCATAAGACACAAACAAACAAACATTCATTTTTATACATACATACATACATCTAAAAGATTTCAGAGAGAGATTATTTTGAACTCAATTTAAAGTTGGATCATTATGAACGTTAAGGAGCAGATAAATACGATATTATTCCAAAAAACTCATAGTCCAAGGCCGTCAACCACTGTTTAATTATGTTCTGTTAACATCAATATCTCGGTTGGCTCGAGCACACGCATGTGAACAATTTTTGTCCGCTCAAGGACTATTTAGAAATGTCAATAATAAAAGAACCATAGTTAATCCCAATGATTCTATGAAAGATCGAAAAAAGTATGCCAAATTCAATCAAATTTCAAGATTCCTTGGCATAGTAAATCAAAAACCATTGCTACAAAACCGTTTTATGTAAAGGGTCCGCTATCTAACGTTTTTTTTTTCAACTAATGCTTATTTCGTGAATGGTAACACTTAGCTCATGTCTGATTTGACAGATAATTAGTTTTATCCTTCCGCTGAACGAATATGGTTGTGTATACGCTTGAACAACGCTTGAAATATTGCGACATTACTTTGAAAATCATGGTAATTTTGCAGAATCAAAAATCATCTTTTCAGATGAAGCTCATTTTAATCTTGGCGGGTATGTAAACAAGCAAACTTGTCGCATTTGGGGCACAGAAAACCCGCACGCATACATTGAAAAGCCGATACACCCAAGACGAGTCACTGTTTGGTGCGGATTTTGGTCCAGAGGCATAATTGGGCCATTTTTCTTCGAAAATGAGCAAGGAGTGGCAATTACAGTCAATGGCGATATTTATAGGGCCATGTTGAACGAATTTTTGTTCACACAAAATGAAGAGGAGGATATTAGCAACATTTGGTTTCAACAGGACGGCGCTACGTGCCACACAGCCAAAGCTACACTCGATATTTTGCGCCCTGTTTTTGAAGATCGCATTATCAGCCGCAGAGCTGATGTCGTTTGGCCATCTCGGAGCTGCGATTTGACGCCGTTGGACTATTATTTGTGGGGTGCCGTCAAAGATAAGTGTTACGCCAACAAGCCAGAGACAATTGACTTTTTAAAGGACAATATTCGTGAAGCCATTGGTGAAATAAAGCTGCACATAATCGATAATGTGCTTAAAAATTGGACCGATCGTGTAGGCTACTGCATGGTCAGCCGAGACAGCCATTTGAAAGAAATTAGTTTCCATTATTAACCGGAAGGATTGTACTTTCAAATAAAAAAAGAAATTTGAGAAAATATTTGGCGGACCCTTTATAAAGAGTAAACCATCTTGGAATTATATCCACTTTGTTTGAAGTATTAGTAAGAAAACTTTGAGAATCTATCACGATAAGAAGAAAAGAAGCGTAAAAGAACGGCGTTTTGCAACGTTTGCTGAGAAAAATATTGGTTGCCAAAAATGCCTAAGGCTACACCAGAAATTTGTATAGAGTGACCAGATGAAAACAACAGCAATATAAATTTAAATAAAACAATAACGGCTTAAACAAAAGTGCTTATATAATACATAATTGAAAAAATGTCATAGCCAATAAATTGGAGAAAAAATGTTTGCTGGGTTATTTCATTTTAAAAATTTTAAAAAGTGCAGATCTTGTTATTTCTTAAGAATTATAAAAACTTTGTTTATTTTTAATGCATTTTGTTTTATTTTCTGATACTCTCTACATCATCTTTGGAGGTTTAAATTTCAATCCAGTTTATCAGCAAATTTCAAACCGAACGCACAGATTTCTTGACGCTGTCGTGTATTTAAATATATATTTGTTTGCATTTCGTTTTTTTTTTCTCTCTTTTTCTTATATAAAAGAATACTATGACTCAAGATCAAAATATCAGCAACTCCAATCTTTCACGTTACTTGGGCTCTTTGGAATTATTTGAACCCTACGAAGATAATTTCCAATTCTATGTGCAACGTTTAAATCATCTTTTCACTGTCAACAATATTACGGAAGATGCTAAAAAGATTTCTGTTTTAATAAGTTTCGCAACACCGAAATTTTATGAAATCACCTTAACCATTTTGGCACCTAAAACGGAAAATGATTTTTCCTATAAAGAACTCGTTGAAAAGTTGCAGCATCATTTTCTGCATTATCCTAATAAACAACTTGCTAAAGATTTGCAATTTTTGCAAAGGCGTCAGAAATCGAATGAAACCATTAAACAATTTGGGGAGTCACTGAAGTCATTGGCCAAATTGGGCAATTTCGAAGAACGTATTGTTTTGCTGCAATTTCTCAATGGCTTGAAAAATATTCGTTTGCGGGATAATTTAATCAACAATTACGATCTACAGGATTTCGAGGACACATTTCTGTTGTCTTTGAAACTTGAAGGGAAGACAAGTAAGAATGTTTTTCGTTGTTACTACTGTGGCCAACCAAATCATATGAAACGTAACTGTAAGATTAGACAAAATGATGTGATTTTGAAGAAAAAGTAAAATTTGTCAAAACAAAAAATATATTAAAAATTGTAAATGAAAACAAGAGAATAAAGTCACCGATTTTATATGAAAGTGAAGAGAAGAGTTTCTTTCACTAGAAAACTATGTTTAGATGAAGAAAAATGAATGAATATTCAGCATTTTTAAGGGACATACCAAAAGTCTGCATTAACGTAAAATAGTACCACTGTGGAAAGCGTACTCACTACCCTGCCTGTATAAAACTAGGGAGAATTACAAAAATATATTTCAAAGTGTTTATGGAATTAATTGAAAGCGTTATTAAAACAGTTTTAAAATATTAAGTGTTTTTTAGGATTTTTTTTTTTTTTTGTCAATTGATGTCAGCTATTTACCCTTCAAAATGGCATATACAGTCAGAGACTAAAGTTTAAATACAGATGCCAAGTTAAGAGTTTTAAGAAAAGTAACCATTGAACAAAATATTTTTGTATGCAATTTTATTTATTAACATTTAGGATGAACAATAAAAACAATTTTTTTTACTACATTGCAAACATAACGGTAAATATTAATAAAACAAAAATAAGCATGAGACAAAAGTTTAAACACACGTTGAATTATGATTATCCTTCGATTTCTTCAGGACTTACTACTATTACACTCGATATTTTGATCACAGTTCATATTGATTAGCAGTTAAAACTTCATTTTAGTTGCGTTATTACTGTTACTGTTGTAAGTTATTTTGAAAACCATGGTCAAAGGAAAAGATATTAAAGCAATACTAAATTGTTTAATAATTGAGCAGTTTAAAGGGAAAAGTCATATCGAGAAATAGGAAAGTGATTAAAAATATCATTCCCGATTGTGCAGAACAACATCATAAAAATATAATAAGAAAATTCCGTAAGAACTACGCCTAGTAGCGGAAGACCAAAGAAGCTCTGTAATCGAAATGTTAGCCATATCCTCAGAGAAGTACGTAAAGCCCAAGATCATGCGACCCAAAATGCGCGCATGATGTCGCTTATACTTTGGAAAAGCACGTTCATCCAAAAACTGTACAAAAAATATTACAGGAGCAGGGTACGGAGGCAGATTTCCATGAAAAGAAAAGACTAATTAGTGAAAAAATGTAAGGACGTGGAATTTTGGAAAACTATTTTTTTCATGTACGTGCAGAAATTTGATGGAAACCCAAAACTGCCCTTCGAGAAGGAAATTTAGTTTTCACTGTGAAACATCGGGGTAGCAATGTGATTGTTGTGGTAGCAACAAACCAACCTATAGTTGGGAATTTAGGCTTAATGGATGGTGTAATGCACCGGTATCTTATACAAGAACATATTACAGGTAAATTGGCAGGATTCGGTGGACATTTTATACCGTTACCCCATTGATCTTTTAACAACACAACGATGGAAAGCATATCGCAACTGCTGTTAACGAATGGCTGCTGAACCATGTACCGCAGTAGCACTTACAGCCTTCTCAAATCACCAGACTTGGACCCTATCCTGTATATTTAGGATTTAATGGGGCGAAAATTGGAAACCAATACAATTACAAACAAGGATTCACTAAAAGAGCATCTCGAGGAAGTCTCTGCAGAAATATCGACGTCTAAAACGGAAAATTTTGTTGTTTCTATGTCTCGACATCTACAAGTAGTCATAGAGAGCTAGGGAGGCTCCAACAAATATTACTTTGGTATTTTTTTATCCATTGTTTAGAAATATTAGTGCCTATTTCAAGGTGTATTTAAACTTTTGTCCCGTACATTTTTTTATATATATAAACATTACCGTTTTATTGGCATTTCACCAAATTCTGATCAGGAAATTTAAATTGTTTTTGCCATTCTGTACTATTTTGTAGAATTTGTCACTCTCTTTTTGTTCATCTGGAAAAATTTACGTGAAAATTTTACCGCCTTTTAGTCACGATAAGGATGAGATTGTTCTTTCATTTCTTCGTATTTGGTCTGTACTGTTTCTTCATCTCAATCATATGTGGCCAGCACTATACAAGATTGTAGGGGCTAGTGGGTTCGGGTAAAACTCTAACCTCTACAAATACATACGTATCAGCAGATCTAGAGATTTTCTCTTTAAACATGGGCACGTTTCTTGTAAATCATGAAGAACTTTTTTTCGGTCTCATAACTGCATAACTGTACTTCGTAGCACTAAATTGGAAGTAACTTACAGTCCAAGCTAAGGACCGGGCTTTGATTCAAAAGCCAATTCATTTGTATCGCTTAATAAAATATGAGTTAAGTTATGCATCAATAGCGTTTTAATTGTTGGCCGGAAGCTTTTCCAAAGTGATTAACTTATTAGCGTATGTTAAGAGCAGAGTAGGAAGAATGCTCGAATTGAATTCATTCGTAAAGAACGATTCTTCTTGAAAGCCACATTTTAAGAGACAATTTAAAAATAAAATTCGTGCTCACGGATTAAAGAACAAAACTCGTAGACACAAATTTTAAATGGTCGAGCAAAAAATAATTTGAGCGAAAAACATGATTCGTGCTCATGAATTAAAAAATTAAAATCGCGAGCACGTGTCGTAAAACGAGCGAACTAAAGAAAATTCTGCTCACGAGCCGAGTTTTTACATACTATGCTTAGAAGACATATGTCATCCGCATACTATATTTCAATTCTCTCAGTTGTCCTTGCAATCCCCATGCTATTCCATTGGTTGCATCGGTAGCATTTCTCATCACAACGTCTAGCACAATATTAGACAGCAGTTTTCGGGTCTCTTTTTAATAAAGAGACCTAAAAATACCCATATATCTTAAGATTTATTGAAAATAATGTCAATCAAGTGGACACCATCACTTGTTCACTTGACATGCTTATAGCCCAACCATGAGACAGATTTTCAAACTTTAAGAGTAAATTCAATCTGCAACATTCCATTTTATATTGAATTTCAAGAAATTGCTTGATAAGATTTCAATTATACCAGTGTTTCGCAAAAATCAAAGCTTCGTTTCGATATATTCCACAGCTTAAGAAGCTTTGATTTAAAATAAAATCTTTACACGGTACAGAACATTTTAAAACCACATTATTATTTATTTTAACTATAGAAAGTTGTAATAAAATCGGTTCATTTCTTTTGAATTTTTTTTCTTTATGTAAAAGCAGTATACAGTAAAAGTACTGAATTAAAATGTGCGTAAATTGATTGATAGTTGACCTTTGATCCTTATTAAATCATATTAAAAAGGTTTATTACTTTATCTAAAGTTTTTAACATCAAGACAGTGTGTACAAACATTTTTATTAATTAAATCATTTAAGGCTACAATTTACTATAAACTTGGTTTATAAGACCTTTGAACTGTTATAATACAAATAATATACAAATTTATTATATTTATTAACTCTTTAACTTGTATCTTTTTCTCTTTAAACTTTCTTTTTAGGTCCCTCAAAAAAATTAGCCAAAAATGCTGCAGCTAAAGCTGCTTTAGCTTCACTCTGTAATATCTCCTATAGCCCTATGATGCATCCACAAAAAAGTTTACCATTGCCCATGGATGATAAGTCAGCTTCTATGGAATTACCACAAATACATGCTGATACTATTGGTCGTCTAGTGCTGGAGAAATTCATGAATGTTATTAAAGGTCAAGAGTCGTATTCGCGACGTAAAGTATTGGCCGGCATTGTCATGACGGAAAATATGAATTTTAATGAGGCTCAAGTAAGTGAAATTATTTGAAATTGTTATGGAAAAGAATTGCGGAAATATTTTTTTTTCTTCTCTCTTGCATATGAGAAATGTTTTCATTTCCACTATTTTCCTGTAAAAGTAGACAATATTTTTAGTTTTTTTTTTATTCCTTGTATTCTAATTATATAAAAAACTAAAAGAAAATGAGTAGAGTTTTATTATTATTGTGATAAATTATTATTAAACCTTAAAAGGTCATGAAAAATATATGTATTTACTCTGAAAACATGAAATATTTTTGAAATATTATTATTTAGTTGTGTTCTTTCTGATTTAATATTTTGTGTAATGGGTTGTGTACTTGGCACAAAAATTTAGCACAAAATATTAATATTAAATGTATTAAATTGTGCCACCGCATTTTTGCATATTTTGCCCATAACAGCATTTTTGGGCATATTTCAGTTTTAATTGCCTATTTTCGATATTTGGCGTTTATTTTTGCTCAAAGATATTTTAACAGCAAAAAAGAAATTTTTGTTTTAATTTTTGACCAAATCATGGCTTTTTTGAATTATCTGCCAATTGAAATTTATTGCGCTATCTAAGTCTTAGTTATGTTTATTATCACTTACTAGGATTTTAAGTAATTGTTGGTAAGTGCGAACTATAAAGTGCGATAAGAAAGCGTTTACCGTTCAAAAAATTGTTTGTATGTTAAAAATATTTACAAAAACGCTTAGATGACATACAGACATTGTGGCAAAGAAACATCAACCCAAAAATTCTTAATCACCACAATTGGTTAGGACAAAATCAGTCACTTCACAATTGCACAACTTTCTAACGACAACTTGATTTCGATATTTGTGACAGTCGCTGCGCTGTATATACTATATAGTAAAAGCTGTCAAAGCCATAAATATTGTTTACCCTAAACTAACGCATGTTACATGGAATGCTCCTCATGGGCCGCAGCCTTTATGCCAACGTAACTCAAAGAAAGTCAGTGCAAATTTAAATATAGTGTTCTTGAAAGCTCCTTACAAAGTTGCAATGTTGAAAAAAAAATATCTAAACCTTCTGTTGCCGACCGAACCAATTATAACTCGTTAAGGAACTTGGTTTGCGTTAGTTTTCTCGAAAGCTGCTAACAAAGTTGCAATGTTGAAAGAAAAATATCTAAACCTTCTATTGCCACCCGAACCACTTACAAGGCGTTAGGGGAATTTGGCTTGCGTCCATCAATTACTACGCTTACAATTATGAAAATATCTTTAAAGTTCTTAGTGCAATACCGCTTAAGACTTTATACATTAAAATGACAATAGATGAACCAAAAATGTAAACATAAAAGTGATTTGGTTTTTATAGCTGCAAACTGGTCTCATTGAAAATTTAATTTAAAAAACTGCAAACCAAGGGCATTAGCTGAGAAGTACGCTCAGATGTTATAGACAACGCTTTACATTTGAAAATTTAGGCCCCTATTATGGTTTACAACTCGACTCAGTTAAAATGTTACAATTTGGTGTTATCAATAACAATTTCACCTTCTAAAAGCACATATAATTACAACCCATCAATAGCAGTTGTAAAATTTCAACTGAATTTTCAACTTAACTTAGTTGAATTGTAAACCGTAATAGTGACATCTTTTGTTATTGTTGAAATGCAACTAAAAATACCAAAAAGAAATCTGCCTCATTTCAAAAAAAGTTTTAAGTTCTGGTTTTCGGATTTTCTTAGAAATTGTAGTGTAATTTTTGTTTATTATTCTGTTATATTGTTTATTGTTTAAAAAAAAAAAAACCTTTTTCTACTAACAGATTACAAATTTTTATTTTTCTAAAGCATATTTTCTAATTTTTAATGCATATTTTATGCGCATAAAATACTTTTTAAGAGCATATTTTTGGTTTCCCTGATAATAAGACTGTTCTGTTCCTGCCTAATTTTGAGCAAAAAACCATTTTATAAGCATTGTTCACTAACTGCTAACTGTTTTAAACAATTATCTTTAAAATTTTACTAACTAATATTAATGTTTAACAACTAAGGAATTAATAATTAGATTGCAGGCAACATTCTGCATTATCATTTAAAATACGGCTTTGTAGGTCGGTACACAAAAAATGTTCAACACTTTTAGGGGTTAATAGTATGATTGCTTATTTGTTTTTAGTCTTTTTTATTCCACTACTTCTATACTACTACTTTACAAGTGTAATATTAAAATGTCATGGTCATCATATATGGCGATATCCTTTCAGTTGCAAATAGACAAACAAAAAAAAAAAAACAAAAAATGGTTCTTACTGCAACAAAAAGTCTTTTAATGTTTTTTTATTGCAATAAATATCTTTAAAAACAAATTTAAATAATGACTATAATACTGAGTTTGATAAGTAGATTTTAATCATTTATTAAAAGTAAATATAAAATATATTTTTTTCTTTAATTATAACAAATTGTTTAATTTCCTCTATCTTTTACCACTCGATTTTGTAGGTCATTTCAGTTTCGACCGGTACAAAATGTGTTAGTGGTGAACACATGAGCATACACGGTACTGTTCTCAATGATTCACATGCCGAAATTGTATCACGTCGTTGTTTTGTGAAATATTTGTATGCACAGTTAGAGCACCACTTTAGTCCGGGTAAGTTGGCCTAGATCTATGCTACACAAACCAAAAAAAAAAAATGAATTTTGCATTGAAATAGACAAACAAAACATGGAATTGTAATTAGAAATTCATGAATTTTGCTATCCAACCTGCATGTAATCTCTTAATTTTGTTTTTTCTTTTTTAAGTTGACAAAAATAGGGACTGGCAGAGTATAAATTAAATTATTAATTATCTTTTTGTTTTAAAAATTTGCTTGTATTTCAAATAATTTATTATGTCCTATAGTTTTTCGTTTGAAAATTTATCTGAATGTTGTGACTTCTTTGTTTATTTAATTTTTTAAATTTTATTTTACCACTGTTTTGTTTGTTTTTTATCGGTGTTGTAATATAGTATTTAATAAGTGCCTTGGGCTAAGGCAGTCTTAAAATATTGTTTTGGATGCTAATCCAATAATTAAACTAAAAAAAAAAAAAAATTCTGAATATTCCTTATCATTTGATCATTTAATTGAAACCTATGCAATAAAACCCGTTGTTAATATTTTTATTTTTTAATATAAAAAAAAAAAAAAATTGAATGTGTTTACCTCGAAAGATTTCACGTTTTTTCTTTCATTCTGGCAATTTATAAAATTTGTCTCATAGCCACTTTTTATCTTTTGAGATCAAGTCAATTTGTGTAATATGTACTCACTGACACTATAAATATTGGAACGTGGTGTTGATTTTCCTGGTTGATCCAATTCAGAAACTTTTTTGTGCTGCAAAGTAGAATTTCTAATATGCAAAATAGCTTTTTTAATGGCTCTCAGTTTGTGTAATAAAAAAGTTGCACAGATTTTCGTTATAGCCAAGTATTAAAAAGCCTCTAGAAGCGTAACTTAATTGGTAGCTTATTTTGGCAGTTTTGTATTTTGCATAACCAAGTAGAAAAGATTCCATTCTGTGTACCTACCTTATTATGGTGGCAAAGATCTTTTTCGTGTAAAGTCTATTTAAAACAACGTTGCATTAAAAGATCTGATAGTGCAGACTTATAAAATTTTCAATTGATTCTTATAAAAAGCGCACTAGTGCGGTTATATGCTTAATAAAGACTTGAGTTTCCTTGTTTTTCCTAAACTGTAAAACCTGTTCAAATTACAAAACAAAAACATAAAAGTTTAAAAGAAAGTCTTCCTCTTTATCTCTCTATTAAATATTAGATGTTGCCAAATTTCAGTATAAATATTAGAGAGGTACTCATTAGATAAACAAATCTAAAAATGCTCTTGGTTACAAAATATTAAAAAAAGGTCCTAAAAATATGTAAATGGATTTCTCAAAACATATTCCCATACCAGGTAAAAGCCAGATATCCTAGCCACTAGACCATATAGGATAGAGAAATTGTAGGATAATTTTTTTTTATATATATAGAAATTTGAGCTTATTTTGAAGAGTTGTCTGTTAAAAAATACAACGTTGATAAATTTCACTCCAAAGAATTCGTAATATTTAGAACCACCAACTATTCAAATTCTTTTTATAAAATTTGTCAGTTTCTAAAGATATGTATAAAAATACTAAGTTTGAATGTTTTATGATTAATAATAAGAAAAATTAATTTCCCATACCGGGAATCGAACCCGGGCCTTCTGGGTGAAAGCCAGATATCCTAGCCACTAGACCATATGGGACATGGAAGTTAGTTTTCTAAGTAGTACAACTTTATTTAGTAGACCACAAAAGCGTATATGGGAATTATAAAAATGTTACCTTCTAAACCTACAAGAATTCCTAAAAAACCACTCTGAAGTCTTAAAAAGCCCCGTAGACATACAATTTCGAAATAAATCTGAAAATTCAAATAAATTGAATTGAAAAATTTCAAAATTATGAATATTTAAATAATAATTGAAGAAGTAAAAAAAGAATCAATATCCCATACCGGTAATCGAACCCGGGCCTTACGGGTGAAAGCCGGATACCCCGGCCACCAAGCCATATGGGATATAAAAATGTGAATCATTTCAGTGTTGGTTTTATTTGTCATTTTTTGTTTATTTTTTTGTACTTTTAATATGTTGCCATTGAAATTCAGAATGCATGATTGTTCGATGTGTGTGTGTGTAAATATTTTAAAAATATACATAAAAACATTTAAAACTGGCTTAAAACACAAAATTAAAAGAAATTAATTAAAATCTGCTTGTCATTCATAAGAACAGTGTGAGAAAAGTTGTTAAATTGTACAGTAAAAACTCTCGACAATAATCGGAGCAAGGTAATGTTTATTTAAAAGTTATAACAAGAAAAAAAGAACGTCTTCCCATACCGGGAATCGAACCCGGGCCTTCTGGGTGAAAGCCAGATATCCTAGCCACTAGACCATATGGGATACGAGGATCAACACTTTTCCTTACTTCTTTTATTTTTAATATTTCTAAAACAAAGGCTTACTACACAATTTTTTAAGCTTTAGTTTAATACATAATAATTATTTTTTAAACTTTAATAATTAAAAAATCTTGTTTATTTTCCTTTAGCTTCTATTTAGTAGCAAATCAATAAATATTTATGTATGAAGTTCAACTATTATGAAAATTATAAAAAAACCACATAAAAAAATAATTTCGTTAAAAAAATTAACATTCACCCAATAACTTTATTTTTTAATATTTATTTTGTTTTTTATTTCTCAAAAAAAAAAAAAAAAAAAAAAACATTTTATATATTAAAAAATTACTACAAAAAAAGTTGAAGAAAAACCAAAACATTAATAAAAACAAAAATTTATTTTATTTATTTTTATAGCAACAGCAAATCAGTCAATTTTCGTGAGGAACCAAGAAAATGCGCAATACCCGTACAAATTAAAATCTGGTGTACATTTTCATCTGTACATTAACACTGCGCCTTGTGGGGATGCTCGCATTTTTAGTCCCCACGAAAATGACTCGAGTGTTGATAAACACCCAAATAGGTAAAAAATACAACTCTTTTATATATTATTTATTTTTTTCTTTATAAAAAAAAAAAAAAACAAATAATTTTTCTTAATTTAAAAATACATTAAAAAATCTATTTTTACATAAAAAGTAAATTAAAAAAATTATTTAATTAATAATTTCTTTTGTAGAACAAGTAGAGTAAAAAAAAAAAACAAATCAAAACAAAAATACAATTTTTGGAATTTAGCTATTCAAAAATTTAAGTATTTAAAAATGAAGTGAAAAAGAAAACTAAAACACAACCAAAAAGATTTCCCATACCGGGAATCGAACCCGGGCCTTCTGGGTGAAAGCCAGATATCCTAGCCACTAGACCATATGGGATATAAACGGTTCGTGAACGATATTCAAAAATATGCATACACCAGCAAAACCAACTTCGATTTAAAAATTTATTTTTAAATACTTAAATTTTTGAAAATTCTCAAAAATTAATTTTAAATTTAATATCATTTAAATTTTTCTTAATTTTTCATAAAATTTTCGATTTAGTTTCTTCAAAATAATTATTTACGCACAATGTTTAAGAAGAACAAAGACAACATCTAAGAAAAAAGTTCATTAAACATAAATACTCTTAAGAGTAGTTATTAAGGAGTATTTATGTATCTCTTAATTTTTTGTTTTTGTTGTTTTCTTGTATATATACTTTAATAATATGAAAAACAATAACAACAATTATTAATTGTATATGCGAAAGTCCTCGGTTTCTTAAATATTGTTTTTGTTTATTTATGAACGCGGTCTCTCTTATTATTTCTCTTTCTTTATCTTCTTTTTGTTGACGTAAAAAACAAAACGGGTTTTATTTTTTGTCGTAATTCTTAATTAAATTATATTCTTACTATTTTACTCTACTCTATTACTACTACAACTCATACTTAATTATTGTTGCTGTAAAAATGTTTTTTCGTTTTTTTTATTTTTTTCTAACACAAAATATTTATTTTTAAACCCAATAACTTTTATATGTGTATTGAATTACAAATTTTTAAAAACAAAAATGAAACTCTAAATCAATTACCGCCACTATGACTACCAACAAATAATTGCCAATATATAGAAAAGCTCGTGGTCAATTGCGTACAAAAATTGAATCCGGTGAAGGCACTATACCTGTTAAAAGTAGTGATGGTATACAAACCTGGGATGGTGTTTTAGAGGTAAGTTTAAATATTAATATGTTTCCATTATATACTAATTTAATTTTTAATGTTAAAAAATTAAAACAAAAAGCTTCCCATACCGGGAATCGAACCCGGGCCTTCTGGGTGAAAGCCAGATATCCTAGCCACTAGACCATATGGGATATAAAAACGTTCCAACTAAGTAGCGAAACTTTACTTTGTACACCACAAATTAGTAGTTGGGAATTATTAAAACAAACCCCAAACGTATAAAAATTAAATTAAAAGAAATCAAAAATACTTCGAATATACGATTTTCAAATAATTCTGAAATTAAAAATAATCATATTTGAAACATTCATTAAATGTGTTGAAAAAGAATCTTCCCATACCGGGAACCGAACCTGGGCCTTCTGGGTGAAAGCCAGATATCCAAGCCAATAGACCACATAGGTTATATCGGAGTGTCTTATTCGAAATAATTTTGTAATGTGTTAATAGAAAAAATCTCTCAAGTTATAGATCCTTTTCAAAAAAGGCATTACTTAGAGGAGCATTTTCGCCCAATAGATCATAGTATCCAGCCTTTGCCATATGCAAATTTCAAGCGGTAGTTGTTAAGGTATCATTATAGTTTCTGCTCTATAAAAAGGCGCTTCCCATACCGGGAATCGAACCCGGGCCTTCTGGGTGAAAGCCAGATATCCTAGCCACTAGACCATATGGGATATAGAAAAGTTAGTTTTACAAACAGCTTTTTGATGAAAAACAATGTTTCACGACAATCATCAATTGTCATTAAATCAACTGTTGCCAAATTTCAATTCTACAATGTTGCGTTGTAATTTCGGAATGCCGTCTTAGAGAAATACAAGTTTTCTGAAATAACGAAAATCTTGAAATAAAAATGACAAACTCCATAACACAAATGTGAGAATGATGTGTTAATTTTAACCCTTCGATGACCGACAAAGTGCGTAGGGACCTTTCACATTTTGATATGAACAGAACTTTTGCATAACTTCGCCGATTTATTTGAGATTTTATGAGTTTTGAAGTGGTTAAATAGGTTTTTTGGATTACTTTTAGTTCGGCGAAAAATTGCTGGTAATCGAAGGGTTTTTAATATGTTGAACTTATTGAAAATGTAATAAGTATCGAATCTGATAAAGATAGACCTTCCCATACCGGGAATCGAACCCGGGCCTTCTGGGTGAAAGCCAGATATCCTAGCCACTAGACCAAATGGGATACTAGCGGATGTCTTATGTCCAGGACTTGAGTTGATAATGCTAGTGGTAAAGAATTTAGAATTACTTCTTTCAAAAGTTTGCAAGTTAGGTTTTAAGTTTCCATTGAAAAAAGTTATTAAACGTATTTTATTTTACCCCAGGGTCATCGCCTACTTACCATGTCCTGTTCGGATAAAATAGCACGTTGGAATATAGTCGGCATACAAGGATCTCTACTGTCCTCTATTACAGAACCAATCTATTTGCATTCCATAGTATTGGGCAGTCTGTTACATCCCGAGCATATGTATCGTGCTGTTTGCGGACGCATTGAAAAATCGATACAAGGTCTTCCACCACCCTATCATCTGAATAAGCCACGTTTGGCCCAACTTACCTCATCGGAGCCACGCAATCAAGCCAAAGCACCAAATTTCGGTATCAATTGGACAATCGGTGATACTGAGGTGGAAGTGGTTAACTCATTAACCGGTAAAACGGTTACTAATCAAATATCACGCATAACAAAACAAATGTTTTTCCGTAAATACGGAAATCTAGTAAAGAATCTGCCCGGTTTGCCGGAGAAAAACATAAATACAGATTATGGTCAAACAAAGGCTAAAGTTAAAGACTATCAGGTAAAGTTAAAGGTTTACTTTTGTATAAATTAACTTTTGTTTAATCATTTCTTATTATACAGATTGCCAAACGTGAACTATTTGCCGCATTTCGCCGTGAGGACTTAGGCAATTGGTTAAAGAAACCACAAGAACAAGATGAATTTGCGCTTCCGGAATGACTGCTTAAAATCGAATACTTATTACTGATTGAAGCAGCATTATTATTACAAATCAATTTTGTTTTCCAATATTCTATAATACAACAACAACAACAAGATATATTCGAAATTATCAGCTTAGAAAACTATTTAAAAAATTTTAATTACATAATGACAATGAAAATAATATTAAAGTTTCTTCAATACAAATGTTATAAAAACATTATGAAAATATTATTACAACAAGGACAACAACAACAAGAAGAAAAACAACAACAACAAATATTACAAATATTAAAATTAAAAATTCAATTAGTATTTCGAATAGTAACACTACTATTATTATTATCAATATTATTCTTAAATTTAATTATTAAAATAATACAAAAACAACAAACACAAAATTATAAAGAAAAAGAAAAAGAAGAACAACAACAACAACATAATTTTGTAGTAATTACAAATATAAATTATTTATTATTATCATTACTACAACTGGCTTTTGTAGTTAAATACCATAATATAATAATACCCAATGCTATTCCTACTCCTACTACTCCAATTTCTCCCTCTGAACCTTTGAAATCTCCAAGCTACTATTACAACTACTACTACTTAACTTTAAAACTTACTCCCGGAGTAACCATTACGGCAGTTGATATGGATTTTGTTCTATTGATGAAAATTTTTCTTGGCATTATAAAACAAAAGAAAATTATTGAGAAAAAATTTAAAGTAAAATTTTTAAAAGGTTCACAGTACGCTGCTGGTCAACCTTTAAAAAAATCAGCTGCCAATTTGATGGCATTAAATATTAAATTGAGCTCTAGAATATTTCTAGAATAGAATGTAGCTAAGATGCTGGAACTAAGTAAAGCAAGTATTATGGCGTTTTAGTCCAAAAACAGAAATAAAACACAAAAACCCTACAAAAAATCAATCTATTACAACATAAAAATCAAACAATTCTCAAATAAACAAGAAAACACACACATACACACATACAATACATAAAATCTTTACATAATCATTAAGATATAAATGTATACGTATATAGTCTATATATATAACACTGTATACACATTTGCTATATACAAATTGCAGTTAAAACATGCAAAAACATACCTACTTTTTATACATAGATATTAATGTAAAATTTTATTTTTAATATTATATTGTTTTTTTTTTTATTTAAGTTTAAATGAATCTCTACAATAATTTCAATATTCTTTTTCTTAATTATTTTTTAAATATTTTTCTTTTTTTAAGTAATAAAGATTGTGCCTTTCATTTTACACTATGATTTGCGATTCAATATTGATCAAAATTTCGAAATAACAAAAATTTTAATTTTTAGATTAGATGAACCCCCTTTTGCATCATCGCTATAAATGCGTAATCCCTTTCACCAAGCCAATAAGCACACCTAAACGTTGCCAATATAATAAGACCAACATTTCGAATATTTTTGTTTATCGCTTAGACTCTGTCTTAAACGATTGCTCATAGACTAAAAACAAAAAGATTGTATGTGGATTATTCCTGCAAATGATGCCAAAAGGATTGTAGAAGTATTTTAAAATTTCCTATAACTACTATTTTTTTTTAACATAGATGTATATTGCGAAAACGTGTTCTTGGAAATTTAAATACACAATAAATTCACCATTTAAAATACATTTTATCTATAAATATAATATTATAGTTTCTTAATTTTTTTATTAGTGCATATACGAAAAAGAAAATTTTTGAAATGTTTAAAATTTTAGTCATCATATTAAAAATGAAATTCCTATTTTTTTTCTTTTTCGTTAAGATAAATTCTATTCAGTATACCTCAGTCAAATAATTATATGTGCAAGACTTCTACTTTAATTATAATTAACAGAAACAAGGGGAAAACAGGGGAAACAATTTTTTGAATTCTTTAATTACGAGAACTAAAAATTAAGCAACAAAATTAAGTTTGAATATTTTTCCTAACATACGAAACAAATATTCATATGTGCAAAAATTTTCTTTATGTGGTTAAATGTCCTTTCAGTTGTGAAATAAAGATTTTATATGCATATAATACTAAGGAATTATTTAATTAATTTTGTCTTATTCAGCCAAAATGGCATTTCTCAGCTCCTTAAGGTTGTCAGATTGCTTTGAAGAAGCATATATTTTGGCAGAAAGCATTCTCCCTAGATTCTCGATGGGAGTGACGCTTTGGTTTAAGGCAGGCCACTCTAGCAACTCATTTATCGGGAGTTAAAAAACGCCTTTGCATTCTTCGCTACGTGGAGCGATGCATTATCCTGCTGGAAAATCCATTCATAGCCAGGCAGATCACCAGCAAAATCAAGGAGTATACATTCTAACAAATGTAGACTTCTGCATTCATTTCGTCTGCCACAAAACATATTTCAGACTTGCATGTTGATGAAAATGCCGCCCACTTGAACGTTTATGGCATGCTTCATGCTTGGGATCTGGCCCATTTTATTTAAACTTATTTTCGTCACTGAATATAACAGTTTCGAATTATTCTTCCCAAAACTTATAACTTATACTTTTCCTAAAATACAATACATGCGTTTTTATTATGTTGTTATGGCACTATATCCTTATTTAAGTCTTTTGCCTTATTATTTGATTCACACGTTGTTTAATCGCCTTAATCACTTTTGTTTGCCTAGAACTCATACGGCTATTGGTTGCTAACTGCTGTGTGTGCAGCTAGCTCCGATCATGAATGGTGCATATTCGGCCGCTATGTTTATTAGTGCCGCAATTATTTGGGTCTTTTTTTTAAGGACATTCGTGATCTTATTTCAATGTATTTTTACGGTCATATAAATTTGGCCAGCATTCATGCCGCATTGACTTAAGCCCTTGATCAATCCATAATCTTAATCTGTTAAATAAGTTCCACACGGCATTTTCCTACAAATCCAAAACAAAAAATGATTTTTTTTTCACCTAATAACTTTGCTTAAGCGACATACTTAGGAATAATTTTCTGGCCTTAATGTGCTTATATATTGACTTGGCAGCCCTAAGATGACAATTAGTTAATTTGCACAGGTAAATATTTTACATGAAGATTTGCGTCTTACTTTATTAAAGTTGACAGATTATCCTCACCAAAAACTACTACTGTACCGTTAGTAGAACATTAAGCACAGAGAAAATAAATTTTGCGCATATAATTATTTGACTGAGGTATATATGTACATGTACATTGTATATTGAAATTTGAAAAATGGAATGATTATTTGTGCTTCTTTTTTTATTATTTCGAAAAGTATATTTTATTTTTTACGAATAGTTATTTGCCGTTTCAAAATCATATACATACATATGTACATACGTACAAATGTGATTTGTTTCAATTTTGTAAATCACATTTTTTCTTTCTTTATGTGATTTTTTCTTTTCGAAAACACAAAGAAACAATAGGTCATTATTTTCAATAACGAGTTGATTTGATCTAGTTTTTGTAGTATGAGATAATGATATTCGTTTGTCGAATATTGTTATTCATTATATGACCACGTATGCGGCGCTTAGACCCATGTTTTTTTTTTTCTTTTTGATTTGACAACGTATTTCTTTCCAATTAGTCTATTATTCCTAAAATGTCTATTAAAATCATACAAAAATACATGGAAAAATTCTTGTACATCAAACATCTTTCGTAAATTGAGAGCACTTGTACATAAAATGAGTTTCAAAAATGGTCTATATTAATAAGCTTTGAGTCAAACGCGGTATTCATTAATTAAAATACATAACAGTTTTGTAGTGGCAAACCTCGAAACGAAATTAAATCCAATCCAATTTCAATCCGTGGTAAAATTCTCTTTTTTATTAGATTACCAAAATTTGAGCCTAAAAATTATTGGCAAAGTCATGAGAAGTTTTACAAAATTTGTTTCTTAAACTATTACAAAAAAGTTAAAATACGACAAAGAATATGCAAACTATGATAAGAGCCAGTAATTTTTATCATAATATTAATGTAGTTGCTTAAAGGTGATTCCTTTGATGTGTTAGCAGTAGTCAAGTTGATAAGTTTTAAAATGCTTTTTCCAGATTAAAGATAACCAACCAAGACCTACTTTTTAGATCCAGCAATGTGATGCATTGGTAAAGAGTTCTATTTTTTAAGACTTCAATTTATCTTCGCTTTTTTTCTAGATTTTTTTAAAATTCATTTATTAAACAGACTGATATGATAATTTAAAATTTTCGTTTTATGAATAGATTTTATTAAAAAGAAAACAGGCAAAATTATATCCTTAATCTATTACAAAATGATCAAAATACTGCAGCCTATTCGGCCTTTTTGCACTTGTGTCCTAGATAAGAGACAACAGACTACATTTTTAAAATTTATTACAAAAATATTAAAATACGACAAAAAGTATGAGAACCACCAGTCTAAGACAGTTTGATTTTGTAGAATAAATTGTCTTTGTACTAGTTCGTGCTGAACTTTCATAATTCGCATACAAATTGTAATCGCTTTTTGCCATTTCTTAAATAACTTTCAATAGTTTTGTTTTTTCTTTTTTCATCTTTAAAATTATATTTGTTTGACTATGAAGAAAAAACAATTTTCTTTATCTATAAAAAAAAAAAAAAAATTGAAATTTGCCAACCATAATAAGAGTAAATATGAAACTCAAAATATTTTTTTTTTTTTTCATAAGAAAAATAGTTGTATGTGTTCCTTATACCAAAATAGACCTCATTAAAAACTCTAAACCAGCATAATTCACTTTTGAACAGACTTGTTTTTTATTTTAATCTTAATATTGTGTAGAATTATTTAATTTTTTCCTTTATAATTTATATTTTTTTTAATATTATTTTATGACTTATTTTTACTAAAAAAATAAATATATTTTTTTTATATGATTGAAATTATTGTAGGGTTGTTTAATTTTCTGTAAAATATTTTCATATTGAAAATTATATTATTTGTTTTTTTCTTAGTCATTTAAAGAACAAATTATTTATTAGTCATTTTGTTGGTATTTAATGTATTATTTTCCCCATGTTCTTCGAAATCGAAATTAAGTGTAAAGATGATTAAATTTTCTATATAATAATGATAATTAACACTACGATGATTGTTAGTATTTTAAGCTTTCCTACCGATCTTGATCTAGGCTTGATTTCGGTTTTTAGAATATTAAGAAAGGGGCTTATGTATAATTTTATTAATAAGCTTAATGTCATAAATGTTGAAAATATTTTGTTTAATGTTTTCTAACCAGCAGTGCTAAACTTTATTTTAATTTTTCTTTAATTTCATTTGAATGTATCAATTTTATTATTTTACTTACTATATAAATTAGTATTTAAAAAGAGATAAAGTAAATGTAACTGTCATTTAATGTATTTAATTTTATTTTTTAATGCAATTTAGTTTATAAATATTTCGTTGTGTTAAAAATTTTAAGTTTTTTCCTTTTGTTTCTCTTATTTTTAAATATATTCTTGTTACTATGTACTAGTGTGTATTATTTTATTTAATTAAAATGAATAAAACTTTGCTTTTTGTTTTTTTTTTATAAATAATTTTTGTGTATCTGTTTTCTAACACATGTTGTCTTTGAATAACTGCACAGAAGGAGCATATTTTAAAAATTTATAAAACTTTTAATTTTTTTATTTATTTTTTATAGAAGTATGAATGTATGTCATTACGTCAAAGGACAACTACTTTTTGTGTATTTTTCGAAAAAAGTTTTTAATTCGTTTTGAAATATCTAGGCTTTAGTCCAGTTTTAGTTTCACATCCATTAGTTACTTGGTTAAATCATTTAAGGTTACATTTCAATTTTGAATGTGTTGTCAGTCAATTTTTCCTTCGGTTCCTAAATAATTACACCGCAGTGTAATTTGGGAGTTTGTGACAAATTTAAAAATTTCAAATTAAAAAATCAATATATCTTCTGTGTTCGGTTATCGTAGTCATTTATTACAAGATTAAAGAAAAAAATTACTTGCTGTCTTTAATCCATGGCGGTTTCTAATAATTTTTGGAATATGGCCCTGTTCGTCAGCGCTTTAAAACAACCTAAATTCACTATTTTACTCAAAAATTTGTTAATCCAAATCAAAGGTGGTGCTGCCGCAAATTTATATGCATTAATAGTGCATCGTTTTATTTTCTAGGTTAAAAGTTTGCCCTTTGATAGGCGCTGTCAACTACACTGCAACATCTTGGCCCTTATCATGGTTGCCGCATTTCTACATTTTTGTTCTAGATTAAGGAAAACTACATTCACTGTGATTTCCTTGATTATAAATTAAGCTTAAACTGTGGAAGAGTAAGTTGTTGGGTGATGGTATGGCAAAAGAAAATATTATTTAGGTTGAGGAATGAAATATGTTGTGCTTAAATAATACTGGGCGTGTAATACTTAAAAATAAATGAAAAGACGCTTGGTACCAATTGAGAAAAATGCTTCACAGCGGTTTGCATATTGTCACGATAATTTTACAGTAATACAAATGCCAAGAAGAGTAAAACAGAATTGAGAAGAAGCGATATGTTTCTATTTGTGTGTCCTACTTTGAATGCTTCTAATAGCTTTCTCTGGTCACACTTGCCTACGACAGGATTGCTGATTTCCCTCAAGGCTTGTTAGGTTGAAAAGGTCTGTTGGTTTTCAAAGTTTCTGACCGAACTACTTCCAATTGTTAGAACAAATTGCTGACTGGATCGGTTGGCAATATTAAGCAGACAATTTCGCAGCATTTTCCTCAAATAGCGATTACAAAAAGGTAGTGGTGTTCGTATTTTTTTAGAGTTACGTATTACATTTTAAATGCATAAGGAACGTCCGATTTAGGTTAGGTAGGGTGGTGGAGTACCACTTAGACCAGAGATTTGGCCCATTGTGATGCCACAAGCATAGAAGCAAACCCGGGGATCAAACAGTCTTCATAGAAAAGCATTTTGACTCCAAAATAAATCTCGCAATTGTGTTGACTTTCATTCTGGAAAAGTTAGTCAAAGATGACAAGATATAGAAGGCTAAAAACTTTCGTCGTCTGGTAGCAAGGGCTGGACACTGACATATGAGGTGAAAAACCGTCTGCTCTTTTCCTCTTCAGAACCACAACTCTTGCAAAAATCATGCAAGGGGATGCCGAGCTTATCGGCATGGCCTCCAACCAGGTAGTGACCCCTGAGGACCTCCATTGTGTGATGGATAGCCGTGCGACACAGGGAGAAAAGGCATTTAATCCTCCTCGAGGTCGGTTAAGCAGAGCCTGGCGCTACCACACGTGTCAACATGCTCGAAAATATCGAACTCAGTATCCGACATAGCCAGTTCGTCAGCAATGCAATTGCCGAAGATATTCCTGTGTCTCGGTACCCATATGAGAGTTACTTTCGAATAAGCCCAGATTGAGAAACAATTCAATCATAGACGTGCAAAGGCATTGAGATGGCGCTTGCAAAGAATTCCTGATCACAGCCAGACTGTCGCAGTAAATCAGAAGATTCTCATGGAAGATCCCACCACTTAACAAGCATTGTACATCCAACCCTCAGTATAGTCATGACCTCCGCTTGGAATACACTGCAGGGGTTAGGCATTTTAAAGAATGTCTAGTGTCAGAATCCTTTATGAATATACCGCAACCACTCTGCCCAGCATCTTAGAACCATCGGTATAGACCTAAAAGGCGTTTTAAGGTCTAGATCAGCAGACTCTCATGGGTATATCGAAGTCAAATCTCCTTTTGAGAAAATTATGAGAGGCTATGTAATCGGTCCGAACATATTTGTGGTCCCCAATAATTGCAGAGCGTCTTTAGTCCAGATTAGGACAAGAGGTAAATGCATTTAGTCTTACTTAGAAAGCTAGCTTAGGTCTCTGCTTCGAAAGAAGATCGGTGGGGGGTCAGTTAAGTATAGAAAATAAGGCTGTTTTGAGTGGACCAGAGTGCACTGGTGATCAGGATAGCTGCCTGTCTCCGCACTATTCCCATGAAATTTTCATTCCCTCTAAGGGAAAATTGCTATCATGATTCATGAATCTCCCATGAAATTTTTGTTCCCTTTTTACGAGCTGTCATTTTACGTTGAATATTAACAAAAATAAAAGAAAAAAATTGTGAATTTTTATTGAAAAGTGAAATGTTTACACAAAAATTATCATAATTAAGCGGAAAAATTGAATAAAAAAAAATTAAACCTGAAACAAGCTCCTGCAAGGTAATTGTCATGTAAAAAATTACACAAAAAAAAAGCTGGAAGAGAAGAAACAAAACAAAACTTTCTTCAGAAAGATGAACGGAAGGAAACTGGTGACTAAGGCCAAACAAGAGCAATTTAAAAATGGCTTAAACGGCTTAAATGGCTTAAAAAAGAAATAAATATTTAAATAATAAATGCAACTCCCCCAACAAATCAATTTCGAGGCAAAATACTATTTACGATCAGGGAAATTCTTACAGGGCTATTATTATTCCCCACTGAATAATCAGAAAAGGGGAAAACATTTCATGGAGAAATTATTCATGATTGCAGTTGTGGGAAAAGGGAAAACCTTTTGAGGGAAAAATTTTTCATGATAGGGGTGATTATTTTATATTTAGCAGCAGCAGCAGCAAAGGTTGTTGTTGATAAAAACGTAGGTATTTTAATTTTGACATTTTGCTGTCTGCGGCTTATGTCGGTTATGTGTTTAATGCTCAAAGCACTATGGCCATCTTCCAGATACCTCACCTTCGTAGACAAAGAGAGTTGAATGCCACTGAGTATTGGCATATTAAATACAGGTATCTTGTATCGTCTGGTAAAGATTATAACTCCGTTTTATGGCGGTTGACACTTAGACAGCAAGACAAGCGATTTTACATTGATATTGAATTTTTTTTGTGTATATGTAATAAAAATGTAATTATGTATGTATTTTAAGTTTCTATTTTATTTCCTATTGTTTTTTTAATTGTTTATAATTTTTTATAATTTTCATTATACAGAACCATACAAACTTTAATTACAAAACAAAGAAAAGGCTTTAAAAATGAAACATTTATTAACGAATTAATATATAGTAGACTTTAAATACCAACAAAGATTTAACAAAAACATGAAAATAATAATTAAAAATTTAAATAATAGTAGCTTTTTAATAAAAATATATTTAAACAAAATAACCAACCAAGTCTTCTCAAAATCAATAGAAATTAATCTTTGAAAAAAAAAAAAAACTTAACAAAATAAATTAAAATCAAGACCAATTCAAAATAAATTACACACACACACACACACACACACACAAAACAGAAACACTCATTCTTCACCCATGCACAGGCAAGCAAGCAAGCAAAACACTTTCTACACAGCACACAATACTTAGATCAAATACAGCATAATGGCAAGAAAACGAAAATAAGGGCATACTTTAGGGCGGACCATCAATAATAAAATAAAGTGAAACTAAAAACCGTTGTTTCTATTTGAAATAAAAAGATTAAATCTATTTGATCTGGGATATTGGCTTGCTAAAAAAGACAAACAACAACAACAGTGTAACAAAAATCAACTCCAAACAAATTTATAACTAAAGAAAAATATATAAAAAAAATTTAAACAAAAAAAGAAAATTATAAATTTGATCTTATTATAAAATACTGTGATACTAAATTTTACTAGTACTTCCAGCATAGCTGCATTTTATCCATTCTAAAATATTCTGAAAATGCTAAAAGAAAAATGTTTAATTAAAATTAATCAACATTAGCAAACAACAACAACAACAACAAAAACAAAGGAAAGAAAGTATAGAAAGCAAAAAACTAAAAAAAATATATTAAAAAGAATTATTTAAAGACGTTATATAATCAAGTTTAAATTAAAAAAAAAAGAAGAACTACAAACAACATACAACAACAATAGATTAGTTTAGTTATTAGAAATTTTTTTGAAGGAAAACCAAATAAAAAAAACCATAATTATACTTAAAGAAATATTTATTAAATAAAAAAGACAACAATATTTAATTATAATTTGAAAAAAATATTAAAATACATAAATTATTTAATTAATTAATTTAAAAAAATTGAAAAAAGTAAACGAAATAAAATAAAAAACGTTTGTTTCCTTTTTGGTTGGAAAACAAAAAAGCATAGAAAGAAATTTAAAGCAATATATTCCTTCTTCTTCTTCTTTTACTTAATTTTCATAGAGAAATTAAAATAACATTCAAATTTATAAGTTAAACTACAAGAAAATATATACATACATATATTCAAATTATTATTATTATTATTAAACAAAAATACAAACACACTTACACACACACAAGAAATTTTCAATAATTAAGAAAAACTAAAGAAAGTAATACACACACTTAATATATTTCCAAGAAAATTTAATATAACAAAGCTTTGCAAATAAATAAATATAAATAATAAATATTAAAAAAATTATAAACCAAGTACGTAAGAATCATTCAAGAAGCAAGTACTCTACACACAGTCAATGAAAAATTACAACGTAAATTATATTAAAGAAAAAAATATACAAATATTTATATTTTACATATATAAACTAAAAAGAAGCTCTTACTCCCCCGATACCATGTCCCAAATGCTCTTATTAAATAAAATTCTTTTAATCTTACACTTTTTAAATATATTTTTTAAATTAAACTTCAATTTATTTCTAAAAATTCTTATAAAGAACCATCGCCACAGCAGAGGTAAATTTCCATGGACGACTTACTGTTTGCTTTATATGATATTTCGTTTAAATTATCGTAGTCTATGGTAATTAATATAGCCGAGTTAAAAATTAAATTAAGACTTAAGTTCCAACTATAATATACTTTTGCTTACTTAAGCTACTATCAAAAACTCAACGAAAAGTCTGTCAAATACTTAATCAACTTTTTGGTGGCCATAATGTACTTTTTGGATTTAAATCAGTGCTGTTCAAAAATAAAAACATAGTTGAGTTAGTGAGAACATGAAAATTGCTATCTGAGTGTTGAGTTGAATGAGAAATTTGCATTATTGGTATCTGGATGAATTAGTTTTTTGTTACAAATACAAAAATCCTTAATAATTTGTGTAAAACATAAGTATTGTAGGAAAAAATAAATAAATAACATAGTTTTAAATAAAAAATTTGCATACATGCGTAGAAACCAATTCATGTGCACTCGTCGCTGTTTCAGTGACTACTAAAAGCAAGTGCAACGTGTTTCTTCTATTATTGTTTTACATATAACCAGCGTTGCCATATTGGTCCGATCGGACCGAAGTTGGTAGTTTTTCGTTGTTTAAAAACAACTTGGTAGTTTAGTTGGTTTGTTCCAATTCTCATAAATTTTTGGTCGATTTTTTAACTCTGATTTGAATAGATAACAATTTTCACTAATGTTAACACTGTTCTAAAAAATTATTTATAAGTGTAATAAATCTATGACATTTTTTCTCAGTGACTGCTTAGCCTGTTTTTAACACATTTATATCGTCACCTAAAACGTAAACGTAAAATCGACTTTTTCATTAATTCTGATGTATTTCATCAAAGCAAAGGTTTACAAATAAATTTGGACTCTTCCGAATAAAATTAGCCATTTTATTACCAAAAAACAAACGGCCCTATCTACAAAAGCCATTTCATGATAAACGAAAAAAAACAAACTAAACGTTTGTATAAAATACAACATTGTGAATTGTCTAAATGCCATATTGATTTATAAGTTAATTAAACAAAATATAAAAATTGTATCTAAAATATTGATAAAAGTCTCGCTTTTTATTTTAAATAGTTTTTTGCCTCTCCTGTAAAATTTTTAAAATGTTAGATAGGGCCGTTTGCGTTTTAGGTGACGATATGTATATCAGGTCCCAAAGAACCCATTCTAGTTGTATCAATAAAAACTTAAAAGTCAACTTCATCCGCCGATATGCATTGCTAAACCAAAACGAAACTTTTGGGCACTGTGATCTTAACTACTACTATCAGTGTGTTTTGGGAAATGTTGAGAATAATCGGTGTAGGCTTATGCCGAAACATCTGCCCAAGAAGATTAGGTTCGTCGCGCATGCTGTACTGACTCCGAAAAAGGTATTTCTTTACTTACCAAATATTACTGGCTTTATTCGCAGCCTCAATCTAAATTGGTGCACTTATGGGCCTTCACAAAGTATACAAATATAGTATTTGTCGCTCAACACAACTTTAGGATAAAATATGCAGTATATATAGATATAGTGCGACTTTCATGAAAGTATTTTCATATGTAAAGGCTGGATAAATGAAAAATTTTCGTTTTTGAAAAAGTGATTTTTAATTTCTTACTTGAATTTTTGGTAGTCTCCGAACTGTTTTGGTAGGATTTTAGAAAATGTTTTGTAAGAAAGCAGTTTCTTGCGTGGCAACGCTGCATATAACACACAAACAGCTGTTTACAGTTGGTTCAGGTTCAGGTTCGCTTAAAACGTAAACAAATGAAACTGAAAGAAACTTGACGAAAATTTTGTTAAGTACATTATATTTCTACATATTTTGTGTGGTTTCGCACAGTTGTTTAAGCTCGCCTAGGAATATAATGGTTGGCCCTGTTACTCTAAGCGTTCACATAATACTATATCGCTTCAAATGAAACGCTTCGATAGATAACGCTACGATTTCACATTCTTCTTCTTCTTCTGTTATACTTGACTTCCAGTAAAGTATAGGACCTCAGTCACCCTCTTACACCGGACTCTCTTGCAAGATGCTTGGTTGGCGTCATTCCATTAGTAGTTTGCTGCTTGCTGTTGAGCATCCATCGAAGTTCTCCACGCTCTTGGAGGTACACCAATACGTTGTCATTTTTTCTGTAGATTTCATCAAAGAGCAATGTCAAACAATGTTGTCATTTCGCTTTCGAAGCATGTGCCCTATCCACAGGAACAGAGATTTAGTGTGCCGCGTTCAACAGGTCGATGTTCCATACGCAATTCAAACACCATATATTCAGCATCTGCCGCAGTCATTGCGCTTGTGTGGTTCTAAGTTTCGCAACTGTAAAACAAAATAGATTTGATAGATCAGAGTATGCCAACTGTAGCTTTTGCCTTGTTCATAAGCGCTTCAATGTTCTTGTCAGCACCACCCTTTGTAGTCACCATACCGCCTATATATGTAATTGAAGGTGCCTACATGTTCAACGATTTCGTTGTTATAAAAGTACTCCATCCATGTAGGGTTTCCCTAACATGCTTCAAAACTTATCAAAGAATGGTTGGTTAATTCAAAAATAAGAGTTCGCGGGTACTGGATTCTAAGAGGAACACGCACACCGTTTTTAATCGTGTTCAGAAGGAATGGTACACCGTTTCTAAAACTCGATGCTGCTCAAAATTGCCGCCATCATTAAAAATAAAGGTTACACTACGACTACTAATTTTATTTTCAAGTTCTTTGACTGAAATACAAAAGCTGTTTCAGTTTTGACCAGTTTCATAATTCGTTTCGTCTAATTACGCGTTTGTCGAAATGCATCAATTATTGGTACGCGCGGCAATCGTATTATGACCGCCCAAAAGGTAATAATGGGGCAACACAAATATCAAAAACGCATCAATATCTATTATGTTCTTATGTAACAATCCACCAAGTTGGAAATACGTACCAATATTAAAATTTTAAAAAAATGTTCATAGAACAAATTGAGATAATTTTGATATTTTACGACAATAGAGCACAATTGAAATTGTGTCATTTGGTGACATTTGCGACAATCGTGTTATCCTAGCTTAAGTTCTTTCTAAGTCATTATATTAGCCAAAACGTCAACGTGTAACATCAGTTGCTTTAGTTATGGCCAAACGAGTCTTACGATAATACAAATAAGTCCAAAGTCTCACACTTAGTTATTTAAAGATAAATTTAATTTATGTATGTCTTAAACCATAATACAGTATCCTATATATACTAGAAGGCTTATTTGCGTATTAAGTGGTGTTGTTCATCAAATTGAACAAAGTATTTAAATGGGCAGTTATTGCAGGTCAGATGGGTAGTAAGTTATTTAAAAGACTAGGCTAGTTCAGGCATAGATAATATAAATAGAGATCTGGTCGCTTCATTATACTGTCTTAAGTTTTGATAGCTTAACCTTTTGGGTATAATATAACAAAAATACTCATTAAATAATGTTCATTTTAAAATCATACATGAGCTTATACGTAAAGAAAAAAGGAATTTCCAATGTACCAGCTCATTATTAAAATCAAATAAATTGGTAACTTTAAAAGATTTATTTAAAATGTTAAGAAAAGTGTCATGTTAAAACTTTTAAAAATTCAATAAAATATAATGGTCCTTCGGATCACTTTCTCTACCACATTTCTAGAGCATTAAACATTTACATAGAAAGGACTTGTACACTTGCTTTTAACTTTATAATTTTTATTAAAAATATTTTTACAGAAAACTATTATAATAAATAGAAATATAAATTCAATATTTCCAAGTAACAGAAACCGTAATAGCAACTAACAGCATGTTATTTATTATTTCCTTTTTAAATCTATCTGTCTCCCTCTTACTCTCTACCTATCTCATTAACAATTCCTTAACAATTTTCGATGATTCATGTAAAAAAATAAAAATTAAACCAAAATTACATTTTTAATTAATAATATATCAATAAAATAAAAACAAATTTATAATAGTGAAGAAAATCTTGTAATACTCTTTAGAACTGTTGCTTATTTTAGATTTTTGAATTAAAAATATTTTTTTCAAATTAAATAAATAAATAAAGAAACAAAATACAATTTAATTCTTTTCAAAAAGGAAATCTATTCAAAACAAAACAAATATTTATACTTAAAAGCTGATAAAAACTAAGAATATTTAACACTACAACAACAGCAACAACAATTAAACATATTTCATTTCAATTTCAATTAAAAGATAAAATAAAAATTTAGTTTAAAAAAAATCTACAAAATAAAGAAAATTAAACAGCAACTTCAGTTAAAAAAGAAAAATTACATTCAAAACTTTCTGAAATTTCAATAAAATAAAAAAAAAAAAAATAATAACAACAATTTATAGTCAATAATAACAACAACTACAACAATATGAAAAAAAGAGAAAAGTTATTTATTATTACTCCCCTTCTATCCTTCTTAATAATTAAAAAATAAATAAAATCCGTAACAAAATTTATTTAAATTTCGAAAAACCAAACAAAAAACACAATGAAATAAAAATTAAATTAAAAAGAAAAAAATAATAATAAATAAAAAACAAATAAAATTAATTACAGTAAACAGAAAAATCCAGTAAAATTTAGAATTTTAATTAATTACAAATGAAAACCGTTTAATAAAAATCATAATAAAACCAAATACTTATCAGAGTTTATATATAATCTTTTCAGGTACTGGTTTGTTATCGTTGACTTTACAAAAGGAGCAACAATTTCAATATGTTTAAAGGCTAAGCTCCCACCTGACCTGAAATTCGCAATAAGCCATTGCGTAACAGAGCATACAACATTCGTGTTAATTTCATTTGTCCCTTTTCTATTCACATGTGTTCAACTTTTTTTTTCAATTACGTATGCTCTTGGTTTTAGAATTAACATGCGTAGCGGGTGTATGGTGATTTTTTATATTTTTGTTTTTTAACTGGAGTATTTATTACCCATTTAACTCAACTATCAGAGAGCAATACTCTTGAGAGAAAAAAAAAAATGCAAAAGTAACGGCAAAAGATACTATAAGTTAAAGTTATTCGCTTTAGATATTGCTAAAGGTTTGCTGTTGATATCACAGGCAAACTTCCGAGATCGAAAGATTTGCTGTCACAAACTGAGCGACGAGTGAATTCTATGAGTTCTTTTTCGTTTCGCTGCCAATAGTTGTTTTCGAATGTTTTATCAGAGAAATGTTTGCCAAAAGTTCGAATGTAATGGTATTATCGAGTGTCGTGATCAAGTCTATTATCTATGTGTTTATCCATTTATATGTGGATTTTATTACACCAAAACACCCCTCCATTATAACCGTCTAAATATCTCGAAGTTTTAGTAGCACGAAACGATATGCTTTCTCATATCTTAGTTCTCAACTGCCTTTGGTAATCAAATTTAATCAAATCATTTAAAAATCTCAATCGAAAACGTTGTCTGTAGGTAGTCAAATACTTCTCGTCGGTATGCCTTCTCCCTATTTATATCTTATGTATTTCAAAAAATTCCCATGTTGAATATAAGTATGATCTTAGCATATGGCCTTGTTAAATACCAATCTATAATGCTAATGCTTTCGTTTCTCTCCAACTAAAGGGTGGTGCTACCAAAACGCACGATGTTAATTGTAAATAAAGCAAAAAGTTTTTAGAGAATTATCTAAATATTTTTTTATTATGATAGAAGGATCTATGACAATTATGTGTGAAAAAAATATCGGCCAAATGCTCGCCACGGATTCGGTGGCATACCTCTATCCGTCGGCCCAAATTTTCAATGACTTTGAGACATAATTGAGGTTCAATGTCTTTAATGTGTCGAATTATATCATCATTTAGCTCTTGAATTGTTTTTGACTTATTGACGTACACATTTTCTTTTAAATATCTCCAAAGAAAGAAGTCCAACGGTGTCAAATCGCATGAGATAACATGGCCATTAAATTTCTCACGCAAAAGAGCCATTGTTAGGTTTGCTGTGTGGCAATTCCGTTGGCCACAAGAAGTCCGTTACCGTTCATGGTAACTGCTTTGCCGAACTCATTTTCAAGGAAGTACGACACGATGACGCTGCCAAACCATAAACCACATCAAACAGTCACTCTTTGTGGATGCATCGGCTTTTCAACAATCAGCTTTGATTTTAAATTGCTCATTACATTGGCCAATTTAAAATCAAAAATTTGAATTTTTAATTCAAATATGTCCAACGTTAAATTAAAAATGTTCTATATTATTTCAAAATAGAAACATTTTTAAATTAAAGTTGAAAATAATCAAATCAACATAGCACAACTTAACTGTAGTAGTACAGTTCCAAACCTTTGACTTACTTTGATGTTTTTGATTCAAAATACAATAAATTTGTTTTAAAAAATTTTCTTTGAAGTAAATAATTTACAATAACATTTTGGTAGGATATAAAATACGTACATAAATAGATGAAATACATAAATTTCAGCAAACAGCATTTCTATATGTATTTGATGGATGACATCGTACAATGAGGGCACCTCTGCTAAAAGAGACATTGAATTTAAAAATATTTTCATAAATATTAGTCAATCAATATGATATTTCCAGGCTAAAATACTGGCTGTTCTTAGGGATACTCAAGTTAGGTCTTAGACTATTGTAATAGGGAAGGGGGCAACCATCTATTTTTTTTAATTTTATTCATTTTAGAGACTGTAGGACTGCCCTTAGATGGTTTATGGATCGTTATGTGGTTCAATTATGTTGGGTATCGGGTCAGTGCCAGCCGCAACAAACTTGCTAACAAACTGGCAAGACCGCATTCGGAGAACAGGTCTTTACCTGTGGTGCGATTCATGAGAACGCCAATAGGATATCTCTTCCGAAAGGCAAGAGAATGGGTTTCGCTAAAATCCGAAAGTTTATAGAGTGATAGGAGTAATTCCAGGTTATCCAAAGCCGATGGCTCAAGCTGAATGAATAATTGAGAACTCAGTTACCTTTGGATCTGGACAGAAGAACACTTAGAAGTGTAAAATTTGTAGGAACGGACACTGTCTTTTACAGAGAAATGGTACTTTATGGGAAAACGGTACTTCGAACTTCAATAGGATGTGTTAGGCGTATTTGCATATTGCCTGCCGCTGCCCGAGACTGCATGTTTAGTAGAAATATATTCAAATGTATTTACTTACCTTGTAATATCGGCAACTGTAATAATAAATTAATATCTTTTATTAAAGATGTGAACTTTTTATTGGACTTATTTCGATTTCAGTATCACCAAAACTATTTCTTTCACAAAAAAAAAAAAAAAAACAGAAATTGCATTTGACAGCATTCTAACATGTTCAACATTGCACAAATTCACAATGAAGTACTCAAATCAACCATGAGTTTTAAATTTAAGCATAGATCGACATTGATTTAATGTTGTTTCACCATTAAAATATATTCAACAACGTGCATTATAATTTCAAAAGTGTTTTCACATTGAATCGAAAATTTACTTTTTTAATTTAAAAACGTACGCCTTTAAATTCATGTTTTGGAATTTTAAAATCGACATTTAAAAATTTCCAACATTTTTATGTTGAATTCAATATTGAAAATTTTCAAATTAACAAAAACATGTATGTTTTAAAGATGACTACGTTAACTTGATGTGGTTTTACATACTTTCAAAGTTGAATTAACGTTAAAAACTTCAAGTTGAAAATTTCATATTTAGCAACAACCCGCTTCAATCTTAAAATGTCATTTTTCTCTCTGTGTGAGAGTGTGTAGAACTGCTAGAGATGAGGGTAAAATACTGTCTCTGGTTGACCACTGTCTTTAATGAATCACACCAAAAACGTGATAGGCCACCATCTGTCATATTGTTTTTTTTTTTGTTCTGCCTCGATTGCGATAGTGATTTAGTATAAAAACAGTAGAGCCATAAACCACAATTGTAGGTTTGTGGCAATGGTTGTGAGATATAATAAATAGTGGGATAGATAATAATTCAGTTTGAGAGCCATTGTTGAATTATGTGTGTATATGCAAGATAAATTAAAGTAAAAAAAAAATTAAAATTATTTTCAAAAAGTTTAGAGGATACGAATTTTATTTAACGTTTTATAAAATAATAGTACCAAATAATTGGAATTGTACTTGAGGGTGCTTTTAAATAATGAACTTCTTCAAGAAAATCTAAAACTGCTTATGTGTTCCTTGATACCTTTTGTCAAATAAATCATAATATTTCACTTCTCTCCTAGAAACCATGCATAATTGTCGTATTTTGCGGCGCCATTGTCATAACAATTAATTAATTAATAAAATAATTTCCCCAAACCCACACTTAAACAAATTCCTTGCAATTAAAACAAATTTCAATTCCGTATCCTGTAAGAAAATTTCTGTTTTAATTTTTCTTTTTTCAGAATTCTTAACGGATTTCCATGGCGTCTGGCGTCAAAGTGTCACTTGCAATACTTTTTTCGTTTTTGAAAATTTTTATAATTTGTTGCCTTTAATTTTGTAAAGAATGTGCAGCATTTAGAGTATGTATGCGAGTATGTATGTATGTATCCCTTTAATTGAGTTATAAACCAAAAACATGTGGTTCGTTAAACATGAGCAGCGTTTCTGAATTCTAAAAATAATTTTTAAAATTTAGTGTTGACTATAGCTGAGGTATGCGTATTATGACAAAAATTAAAATTAGTTTTCCACGCCTCAGTTGCATATACAATTGGGCATGAAGAGAAAGAAAATAAAATAAAATTGAAATTAAAAAATTATGCTGCAATGAAACAAGAATGCTGCAAAAGGGAAGGAATAATGAAGTGATAGTACCCTATAGTAAGTGTACTATCACGGTAATGGCAACTAATTTATCGGAATATGTTCGTTTTTAGCATCATAGATATACTTTACCTTTTTATTAACTGATAACTACAAAGTTTTTTCTTTGTAAGGTGCACTAATCCTGATTTGTTGGTAATGCTCACTTAAGTGAGTACACATTTTATTACCGCTTACGAGTTTACATGTCTTCTTCACAGGTCTTTTTAAAGTGAGAGTCTAAAGCTAGGATCACACGATTGACGCAATGCACCAATTATTGGTACGGCAATATGCGGCAATCGAAGACGACAATTCGAACCAATAATTATTATATACAGCAAAAAAGCCTTTAAATAAAACTATAATGATTTTTATAATCTGAATCCAAATCCGTTTTCAGTTTTTTTCCATCGGGCTCAAATTTTCTTTATGAGCGTGACAAATCTTTCGCCCGAAATGTGGTAGTTATGTTAATAGATTTCATCAGCGATTTTAATACAAATACAAGCAAATGTTTAGGAACAAAATTTTCTATAAATCACCTGAATATTTTTTTTTGTATTTTCAACAGTTTCGGAGTTATTCGTAACTTACTCGTAGTTGTGAAAAAAAAATTCGCGCAAAATTAGAGCAATTTTTTTTTACAAAAAGTCATAAACATTTTTTCAGATTGCGAAACTTGCATGTTAAGCACTTTAATTAAAGCTTAAAATGTTGAGAATAAAATAAGCTATAAATCATAAAAATCGGTTGGCTAGCGCTGATTTTATTCAAAATTAAGTGCAGGTACCTAACTTTGAGCAAAATTAGCGAACAAATTTTTTTTTGCAAAATTATTGGAAATTTTTTCCCTTTTATTTCCAAAACGACTTCTGTTGTTCAACAGTCGTATATACTATTTGCTGTATAGTGATGTCCGCATTGGTTTCCTTGCTTATATACATACACCATGCTACAAAAGTTTACGAACGACATTAAAAACTGCATTTTTTAATATTTGTATGACCAAAACACTTAATGTTTTTATTTTATTATTGGAATATTCAATAAAAAAAACTTCTTTTTCACAATAAAATATAGAATAAGTGGAAGAATGAAAAAAATGTAAAAACTTTGAATTCTTCAGTCCACAAAAGTCTGCGTCGTACTACATCCAACTTAGCTTTATAAGTTTTTAAATAACTGAAGCAACCTCTTTTTAATTTTACAACCTAATTTAGTCTATGATCCATCAAGTAGGCCAGTTTTTTGAGGGTTCTAAGGAGACCTTCTCCCATTCTTGAGTTAAAATTGACTTAAGGTGTTGAACAGATGACGGATTCGTTTTTTGTGCCTGTGTCTTTGATATGCTCACAGGTGTTCAATAATCTAATTGTGTTTTGAAGTTATTTGACCATAGGGAGATCGACTTTTTTCAAAAACCGTTTATCGAATAATTCGAAAAGTAGCACTTTTTTAAAAACCGGTTTTCGGTTACTAATAATTCAAATAAGTGGTTAACTGGTTCTTTTATTTAAATGAAATTGTTTATCATTCTTGAAGCGCAGAGCTGGACCATGTCGTTTTAAAAATAAGCAAATGCTGACGGAGAGCTTTAAATTAAAGTGACAATCAATACTAACAATAATTCTAACAAATTTCATAAAAACTATGCCAAAACGGCGTGCTGACGCCATAAAAAACAAACTTTATTACACAAAGTGTGTGCCGCTATGGTATGGTAGGTAAGACACCCGCCTACCAAAGTTTTTCGACAGCGGTATCACCTCATAACATTAGCTAGTAACTGGTTATTAGTATTACTACTATTGAAAACTTCTCTAAATGCATTTGCCTTTCGGAGCCGGCGTTAACCTGTAAGTCCCTTTCAATGAGTTTAAAAAAAGAATCGGGTGCAGCTCATTGACTGAGAAAAGTCCGCATGTTCCTTCCTTCCTGAAATGTTACGGGAATTAATATAATATTACACAAAGTACTGAAAGTTGCTTAAGTTTCGAACAGCTACTCAAGGAGCTAATTTCGTTTTTGTTGTATTATTTGGTAGAGAATGGAGTTTAAGGTTTGCCTAAGATAACAAAAATTAAATGTTCAACTTTAAATAAATCTGTTAGTAATAACAACAAACAGCGGTGCAGAAGAGGTCGGCATTCGGACGATTATAGTCAGTATGGAGAAGCTCATAGGCGAACCAAGTTCAGAATATTCAACGCATGTGTAAAGTCAATTCTGTTGTACGGCGGTGAAACCTAGCTTGTGCCTAACACCATGACGCAAAAGCTACAAGTATTTACAACAAGTGCCTTAAAATCATATGCAAGATATTCTGGCTTAACACCACGTTGCTATGATCTATGGAATTTAACAAGCGAAGAGCCCCCACTTAAGCAGATAAGGCAAAGAAAGTGGAGATGGATCGGCCATACCTTAAGGAAAAATCACGGTAGTATTACAAGGATGGCACTTGAGTGGAATCCTCAAGGATCGAGGAACCTCGGTCGACCAAGAAACACCTGGCGACGCACAATTACCCGAGAACTAAGGCAAAACAATCTTACATGGGAAGAAGCAAAGACAGCAGCAGCAAAACGTGTAAGATGGAAATTCTTTGTGAAAGCCCTATGCTCCCAAGAGGAGTAAAGAAAAAAAAAATTGTAATATACGAGTCCTTAATTGTCTGGACAAAAACTGTATGAAAATTTATGTACCACGTATTTAATAGTGTGTGTGTCACTGTGGTATGTCGGGTAAGTACTCACCTTCGAACCAAGAAGTCGTCGATTCAATCCCAGGCCACACTGTCTGACAATTTTCAACAGCGATATCACCTCACAGCATTACTAGCGACTGCCTATGTGTATTTACGCCGTGAAAAACTTCACTAACTAATAAAGGGTCCGCCAAATATATATATATTTTTTTAAATGCTATAAAAAAAGAACTGTAAATATTTTCTCAAATTTCTTTTTTATTTGAAAATACAATCCTTCCGGTTAATAATGGAAAATAATTTCATTCAAATGGCTGCTTCGGCTGGCAATGCAGTAGCCTACACGATCGGTCCAATTTTTAAGCACATTATCGATTGTATGCAGCTGTATTTCACCAATGGCTTCACGAATATTGTCCTTTAAAGCGTCAATTGTCTCTGACTTGTTGGCGTAACATTTATCTTTGACGGCATCCCACAAATAATAAATAGTCCAACGGTGTCAAATCGCAGCTCCGAGATGGCCAAACGACATCAGCTCTGCGGTTAATAATGCGATCTTGAAAAACAGGGCGCAAAACATCGGGTGTAGCTTCGGCTGTGTAGCACGTAACGCCGTCCTGTTGAAACCAAATGTTGCTTATATCCTCCTCTTCAATTTTTGTGAACAAAAATTCGTTCAACATGGCCCGATAACGATCGCCATTGACTGTAACGGCCACTTCTTCTTCATTTTCGAAGAAAAATGGCCCAATTATGCCTCTGGAGCAAAATCCGCACCAAATAGTGACTCGTCTTCGGTGTAGCGGCATTTCAATGTATGCGTACGGGTTTTCAGTGCCCCAAATGCGACAATTTTGCTTGTTTACATACCCGTCAAAATCAAAATGAACTTCATCTGAAAAGATGATTTTTTTTGGAAAGATCGGCATCTTCTGTAAGTCGATCGCAGGCCCACTTAGCGAAGCGTATACACAACCATATTCGTTCAGCGGAAGGATAAAACTAATCATCTGTCAAATCAGACATGAGTTAAGTGTTACCATTCACGAAAACGTTATATTGCGGACCCTTTATATCTGCTGCTCGGAACCGGCGCTTGTGGGTTTGTTAACTTTCAATGAGTCTAGTTGATTATTCTCCATATATAAAAATCAAGATTTATTTGCAAGATTTATTTACAGAAGATGAAAAAAGGTTATTGTTGTTAAAGAGTGCCTATCTTTTTTGATCTATTTTGGTTTTCACGTTCTTTGTGAGATGTTCAAGGCTGTCGTCATATATACAAAAGTAATGAAATTTATACAAATAGTTAAACGATGAGCATATTTTCAATAAAAAAAAAAATATACAAACGTATACAAATATACAAACGTATAAATTAACCGGTTATTAATATTAATTCCCATAACGTAACATTCCATGAAGGAACATGGGAACATCTCTCAGTCTATGAGCTACACCCGATTCGATTTTTATACTCACTGAAAGCGACCTACAGTTTAACGCCGGCTCCGAACGGCAAATGCATTTAGAGAAGTTTTCAATAGGTGGTGATACCACTGTCGAAACTTTCTTCTTATTTTTATGATGGTCTGGCCTGGTATTGAACCAACGACCTTCTAGTTGGTAGACGGGTGTCTTACATACCACATCGGCTCAAATTAACAGCTTATTCGTGTTAAATTAACCGGCTTATTAAATGAAGATTTTGAAAAAACTGTATTCGACTCAAGAAGGCTTGAGGTTCATGCCATACATATGGATATATGCACTATCGTAATAGTTTGGTAGAAATTCTTCCCACCTGGCTATGAACTCTAATCTACCGACACCATATGTCGGCATGGACCCTATATCACGAGTTATACTTTACATATGCCAAATTTCCAACAACGGTATGTAATGAGAATTCAATTAATTAAATTACAAAATTATGGAACGCAGAGAAAAAGCCATGATTTTTAACAACAAAATAATTTTTTTTAACAACAAAATAATCCTGAAAACTGATTATACCACTCTCAGTAAAATAGCGCCTTCGACTGAAATCACTGCGTTTATTGGTACAGAGTATCTTTAGTCACCTACACGTGTGATTATTTAGAACTTCTTTTTTCGTCAAACACATACATACTCGTACATATATACGAAATGTATTGCAATGTTCTTCCCTAAACGTTATCATATTAATAGCCGAAGATCATGACGATGTCATAATAAAGAGTAGGACACCATAATTCTTAATTTTGTTTTTGCTTTTTTTTTAAATAAAATTATTATTTAAAACAACACACATTTGCATTCAATTAAGAAAAGAAATGAAAATTTGAATGTCAGCTGTGGCGATATGTAATGGGGCTGCAACGATTTATATAATTTTTTAAAATGTCTTTAACGGTGCACTGGGTATTGAGAGGAAGAAGTTACGGAAACATTTTTTACCATCTACACAAAAACAGAACAAGGTGTTAAAGGGGGGGGTAAGACAAATACAATACTTTTCAGTTTTGATGTTGATGTATGCATGTATTACTACTATAGGGACTAATTAAATTGAGGGAACGAAGGTGGACAGAATGGCCCATATCGGTTGTTGTGCTTGTCTGAAAACGACTGCTGTTTTTTTGCTTTCGGCTTTTTTTTAAGTCCTTTTTGTAATTCATTCATTTTATTTCGTACTTTTTTTGTTTGTTTGTTTATTTGTTTTTGTTGAGAAGCAGCGCGGCATCACTTCAATGTCTTGTCTCTCTGTCAAATTGACATATTGTCATTCATGTCAGCAGTGTTGCATTTAAAAATTATGACAGTTTTATTTGATGTTTTTGTTGTGATTTATTCTAAAGTGTGTATGACTGTGAGTCTTTCATTTTTTTCCCTTAAAGAGTTATGCTGCGTACCAGTGAAAAAAAGGTGTTTTGTCTGTATTTTCCCCTTTTTTTTTGGGTATTCATTTCGAACTAATTGAAGAGGGGCGGCGGTTGTCGTTAATTTATTATTAAAAATTTAAGAAAAAACAATTCTAATAAAAAAGAAAACTAGAATTTTTTTGGTTTTTAATAAATTGAAATTTTATTTCTTTTTCCTCCCGCAGCAGATGTTTGATGTCAATTCCGTTTGTAAAGGGAAAGGATTAGTCTGTGTCATCTCGTACATAAATTGGCTTTTAAAGCTTTTTTATTCATTCGTTGTCGTTTTGTTGAAGGTGGGCATATAAATTAGTCGTCATTACATGAATATGGCATTTTTACTTTTGACAACATAATTTGTTTTTAGACAATTTTTTTTTTTTTTTTTTTTTTAAATAAGAAAAATGGTTTTGGATTAAGAACAATGTGACCTTTTCAAATACTAAAAATCTATACATTATTTTAAAAATTCTCATAAAATTTGTACTAAAATAAATCGAAATCGAAAATTATGCTTAAGTTTTGTTTAATAAATAGTTAAATTGTAGTATAAACCTACATATGTATTAAGATTTGATTGTCAAACTCGAATACAGGCATTTTAGGAACTTATAAGAACTATTTAAAAAATGGCGTTTTAGGCTATGAAAAAATGGTGAGCGAATATTTTGGTATAAGCATGAGACGCTAGTGTCGAAACTTACTGCCTTTGGTGTTGGTAGTCATTTCTCTCGATTTATATCGAGCTTTCTCAGAGATCGCTCTATAAGAGTGGTCATAGATGGGATCTGATCCAACGTTCTATTCTCTGTTCTTTCTTCAATTCCATTTCTAATATATCCTAACGATTTTCTTCTTTTCACTTCCAATTCTTTCGCAGACGACAGCAACATTTGTCATTCATATTCTTTTGATCGTAGGCCGAGCCTTTTGGAGATTGTGGCGAAAGGGAAAAATATGAATGACACATTCAAAAGTGTCTTGGCGAAATTCTCTGAGTGGGGTCGTGCGAATCGGGTCAATTTTAATACGTGCAACACCCAATGCTGTTTTCTGACACACAAACGTAGTCGTGTGGTGTCGTCTGTAACTATGGGTAATGTAGATATTGAGGGGTCAGATGCTCTTGATGTTCTGGGCATGAGGATTCATTGTGATACGTTGTACGTTGGAACGATCACATTTTCAATGTGTCGAAAGTACCTCGGTTTTTTAAGACGGTGCAAGAAATACTTCACTCCATCTGACCTTCTCCGTATTTACAAGACCTATATCCGACCAAAATGGGCCGGTGCTAGCCTAGTTTGGAGCTTTTCGACCGTATACAGGAGAGGGTGAAGATGCTTATTAATGACGTTAGTGTAGCCAACTCTATCGATTTCTTAGAGCATCGTCACAATGTGGCGTGCTTTTCATTGTTCTATCGGTACTATAACGGAATGTGTTCTAACGAAATTAAGGATTTAATTCCGCATAATCATATATATTTACGCAGTACTCGTTTTTCCCCTAGAGCACATCCCTTTGTAGTTGATTGTCCGATTAATCGCACAGCGCATTATAGAGAGCATTCCCTGAGAAAGTTTTTCCTGTCAATTACGATATGGATGGGTTCAAATCAAGCACTACTCCCTCTGTCCTCCTTCCCACAACTTACTTTCCTAGAACCAGCACAATGCACTGCATAAGTAGGGGTCATCCCCTGAGTGCTGGCCTTAAGTTAAAAAAGCAAGGTGTTCAGCACAACATCTGCAAAAGACATTGAAACTATTTTTGTACAATTATTTCAGAAAAAGGCGGAATTCAGAAAGGTTTCGTTTAATTATCAAAGCCCATTTGAAGATCAGCGCATTAGCCAAATAGAAAAATAGCCATGCCGCACAAGGCGATGATCCTAAAAAGAAAATCCCATAGCACTAAAGGGTAGTTCAAGCATAATGCACGATGTTAATTGTGAGTCAAACCTTAAACTCAAGGTGACATTTCTTTTTTTCAGTGTTTGACAGATTCAACCATGGTGTACATCTCAACAATTCAGCCGCGCGTTAAGGCTGTTGAAACCTTTTACGAAAGTGGGGGGAGTTCAAATCGAAATGCATTTCGTACACTTCGTGATTTTTTTGGTCAACATAATCGCTAAAATGTTTCCACAATCAGGAGAACTGTGCACAAATTTCTGCAAACTGGATCCGTATGAAATGTGAAAACAGCTGTGCATGTGGCAGAAGAGACGACAACATCGACTTGTCGTCGTCTCCAACAACTGAGCATCTCACGAACATCACTGATGCGAATTTTTAATAAAAATGTGAATTTAAGCGCTTACAAGGTTCAATGGTTAGTTGAACAGACAGAAGTGAATAACAACAATTTACTAGGTGCTGTACTAGGACTCTCAATCTCATGCGCTTGGCAGCACTTGTATTTAGTGCAGATAATTTTAGAAGTTTTTAAGCCCTGACACAAGCCAATACATTTTTTACCTAAAGGTTCATAGTAAGCTCTGACGTGGTGAATTTTGTCTTTAGCATTTTTATTTTCGTAACAATATATATATTTCCCGGGTCTCCGCCGGAAAGGTATACTACTTTGTTTTGCCGCCATTTTGATAAACAGTAGTCTTGACAGTTCACATTTGGCAGTCGTGAAGTAGAGATGTGGCAAATTTATTATGAAAAAATATTCGGAAAACCAACGTTTTTTAATGTTAAAACAGCTCGCCTATGACAACCCCGATTTTCACGAAAAAATCATAATGAGTGACGAGGCACATTTTTATTTGAATGGTTATGTGAATAAACAGAATAGTCGGTTCTGGACAATGGAAAACCCTCAAATTTTTCATCAGTCACCTTTGTATCCATTAAAAGTGACAGTCTGGTGTGCAATTTGGTCAGGAGGAAAACTGAAAAACGTAACGGTAACTGTCAATGGGGAGCGATATCGTGATATGATTGAAAACTTTTTAACGCCACAACTGCATGCTTTGGATCTACATGCCAGCATTACAATGAAATTACTGCGAGCCCTCTTTCCACAACAAATTATTTCAATGAATGGTGATGTTGATTGGCCTCCACGGTCGCCTGATTTGACTGCTCCGGACTTCTCTTTGTGGGGATATGTGAAAAGCAAGGTTTATGCAAACAAACCAGAAACGCTGGAGCAACTCAAACAAAATATTCGTGATGAAATTAATGAAATACCGCGTGAAATGTGTGAGAATGTAATGAAAAATGTGCTCAAAAAGGCTCGCATTTGTGAGCCTAACAGAGGCGGGCATTTATCTGATATTGTATTCCATACATAATAGCCGACATTAAATAAACATCTATCAATATAAGATCCAAAAATTATAAGCAAACAAATTAGTATACCTTCCCGGCGGACACCCTGTATATCAAAATAGATTTTTATATATCAGATACGTTACTATTTTATATTTGAAATGAATTTTGGAAATATCTGAAGTGGTTTTTAGTTCTTAGCAAAATGATTATATTCATTACAAATTTATATTTTATTTTGTCGCGTAGTGTATTTGGTATGTAAATATTTATGTATATAAAAATAAAAAAAGTAAAATATGATACGCATTTCGATGTGTAGAAGGAAACCTCCAAAGCTCAGGTTTTTATGAGGAGTCCTAAATATAGTCCAAAGTGCAGTCGAATATACATAAAATAAAAATTTAAAAATGAATCAAAACCCATCATTTGAACACTATGTTTCGCTATCGTGATTCACAGAGCAAACCAAGTGGTTCATAATACCGTGTGGAAAAGTCTGTATTCGAATGCATTCAAAAGCAAGCAATTTGATTGTTAGATGCATTGAAACCAAAAGATAACTAAAGACGAATTTTAATATCTGCGAGTTAAGATTGTGTGATCAACATGTTGGTCATTTAAGGTACTTAAGAACAATAAAAGTAATGTCCTGAAATTAAATAAGTTGCAAATATTATATTGGCCATTTTGCCCTACGAGGGCGAATTGACATTGAAGCTACCTAGCACTAGATGGCAGCACAAACACAAAAACTTTTTCTTTCTTAGAAATTACGATCTGTCAAATGTCAGCTGTTAGTTTTAGCCAAATTCATCGATTAGTTTATTTGTTGTAGTCGTTTGAAGTAAGCAACTTTTGTGTTTCTTGGAAAATGGAAAAAAGTGAATTTCGTGTAGTGATTAAACACTATTATTTGAAAGGCAAAACACTATTACTTGAAACATTATTATTTGAAACGGCGAATCTGCTCCGTCAGATTATATGGTAAAATATTGGATTGCTGAATTTAAACGGGGCCGAACAAGCACTGCAACAATACAATCAACAGGAAGGCCAAAAGAGGTGGTTACTGAAGAAAATATCAAGGAAAGCCTTGATATCGTTATGAAAGATCGCCGGGTCAAAATCCGTGAGATTGCTGAAATGGTAAACATATCATATGAACGTGTGTTCAACATTTTGCATGAACATTTGCATATGAAAAAGCTATCGGCAAGATGGGTGCCGCATTTGCTCAGTGTTGAACAAAAACGAGTTCGACAGATCACTTCACAGCAGAGTTTGGACATGACAAAGCATAATCCTGCTGATTTTTGGCGTAGATGAATAACTGTTGATGAAACCACTACACACCTGAAGCAATGGGTAGACGCTGGCGGAAGTGCTCCGAAGAAGGCGAAGACAGCGAAATCGGCTGGCAAGGTTATGCCCACTGTATTTTGGGATGCACACGGAATATTGCTCATCGATGATCTTGAAAAGGGATCCATAATCACAGGAGAGTATTGCGGTGCATTATTGGATCAATTGGTTGATGCAATCAAGGAAAAACGACCACATTTAAACAAGAAAAAAGTGCTCTTTCTTCAAGACAACGCACCGGTTCACACAGCATTAGATACGATGCTAAAACTACGAAAAATCCACTTCGAATTGGTTGATCATCCACCCTATAGTCCAGATTTAGCCTCTAATGTCTTTTTCCTGTTTCCAAACTTGAAAAAATGGCTCGCAGAAAAAAGATTCATCTCAAACGAAGAAGTGATTACCGAAACTAATGCGTATTTTGAAGAGTTCCCAAAATCGTATTATTCAGATGGTATAAAAAAGTTGGAAAATCGTCTTACTAAGTGTATTGAGCTACGAGTAAAAGAAGACTATGTTGAGAAATGAATGGTTTTTGAAAAAAAAGTGTTTTTTTTTCCAACTTAGGTAGCTTCAGTATCAATCCGCCCTCGTACACTGATTGATTTCTTGCACTTTGTTATACTTAAAAGTCCAGATTTTGCAGATGTTCTATTTTTAATTAGCCAAAGAAGTTTTTTCTTTTAAAACCTAAAGAAAACAGTGAGACAAAAAAATGTATACAAAATTATCTAACTATTACACACCTCAATTTTATTAAAAAAGACCCCATTCAACTATGCTTTGCACAAGTAAAATATTAAATTACTTTAGCATATGCTCGTATAGGCTCCTCTCAAATAATATTTTATATTTTTCTTTCCTCCAACTCATAATAATCCATTAAATACTGCCTTATCACTGTGATTAATAAAAATGAACGAAAAAAACGCATATAATGTTTAAACAATAAATGCCTGAAAACAATCAGACTCAAGCAGGATAATAACACAAATAAATAAACTCATGAAATATTCAAACAAAAAAATGAAAAAAGAAAAGAAATTAATGCCAAACATTAGACAAGAGGAACGATAGCAACAAAAAATGCAGAAAAGAAAAAACTGAATAACAAATTATGTTTTAACACGAAACGTATACAACAAAAGCAATACAATTTAGTGAAAACCAAAACGAAAGCATCCAAAAGATAAAAATGAACGAAAAACAAACTCAATCCTACTACAACCCACACAAGAAAACATTGGAGCAGGGATGGAATAATTATATTGAGATGAGGAATAATAATAAAAAAACAACGACAAAAGCATTAATAATAATGGCAACATATCGCATTACCCAACTACGAGTATAGCAGCATATACACAGAGAATCATACTACAGAAATATGTAAGTGTGCTACCAGTGATGATCATGATTGGTAAAGTACCAAAGAAGAGTATGTACATTAGTATTTAGAAATAAAATTAAAAATGGCCGGTTCAAAATCGAAGATATTATTTTGCAAAAAAAGATCAATTCGATTTTTAAGTTCAACTCCAAAATCAGAAATAGGAAAGAAAATTTGGACAATAATGGCGAAAAACGATAACATGACATTCTTTACAGAAATTTATTATTCAGAATGAAAAGAGATTTAGCAAAATCTTGAGATAATTACCGACTGCCGATTTGCTGCTGTGAAATGGTAATGTAGGAGTTACGGAAATCATATCAACTTAATTCGACTTTACTTAGCCGTGTAAGGAAATCGAATATTAACTCGTCTTTTACAAAATTTACCGATATAGTAAAGGATCTTTTGGCCTTATTTTGTTTCTATAAGACCTATACTATATACGACTACAGAGTCGAATTCTTAATAAAGACATAAATATTGTTTCAATATTGAACATACCCATTATAAGAGTTGAAATGAACATATCCTTTTGTTATACTTTTTATTTATTTTCAGACATTCCTCCAGAGAGCATGTTGGCTTTCCACAGAGCATCCATTGCCTCGTTTTAGTCTCGGTTATTAAGTTGATTTTCAAGCTTAGTAATAGATCATATGATTGTGTAGTGATAAAGATCCTTGCTAAGTGGTGGTGGTGATCCTTACTTAGCATTGTAATTTTTTCCCAGTGGGTGGCGTTTTATCCTGATCATTCGTCTGATGTTTTGTCATCATCGCCAGAGTTAAGCTGGAAAGGTCAGGTCAGGTCAGGAGGACTTCTTTTAGATGGATCTCTCTAGAGGGAAGTTCAGGTCTTTTTATTAAACACACGATATCGCAATTAAATATTTTCGTCATGTCCTTTGCTGGGGGTTCGAACCTCGGCCGCTTGTGTTGAATGCGTGCTTTCTAACCACTTTAATCTGTAATTGTTGTAGAAGACTGGAGATATAAAAATTCTCCAATTGCCGGGCTGCTCATGTATAATGCAAACAAGGTATGTCATCGAAGCCGCCAAATGAAAAATTCAACGATCAGGCACTATTGCAGAACACTGCGACCCATAGGATTTATTATAACCTTACCGGTCTATAGTTTTTTCAGCAGATATGCTGCCTTCCTAATGAACACCAGGAGATCTAAAACCATAATAGTCGTTATGTCATCCAGTAAGACTTAATGTCTACCTGAACATTTTCATCCAAATCTGTCAAGACAATATGTCACACAATATGTGTTCCTCTGTTTCTGATGCATAACTGTGAACACCATGCTTTTCAGATGCGTTTTAAGTTCACGATGGCCCGTAAAAAACTCCGTAACGAATGTTGAATCTGGTCTATCATACTTGGAAAATTCAGAACGAAAATTAAATTACGGTCTGGTCGTCGTCCTAGATTGGCGAAGTCCCCATTCAGCATTCCAACATTCGACAATTTCCCAATTCTTGATTAGATTGAGGATGGTAGTGAGCGGTGCTGCACAGCAAGGTTGCGCACCGATATAGGGTATCATGGAGCCCTTTCTGGCCAATACATTTACTTTTTCGTTATCATCTATTCCACAATATCCGGGTAACCAAAACAACTGGACAATATTTGATCAATCTAGATATCATACGATTCGAGCGAAGTTCCCTTAAGGCAGTTTGGCTGCCAGAGAATATATTAATGGTCTTACCTTTGAGCCCACTATCCAGGTTGATCTCTGCACATATAGTAATCGGCATGATCTTAGCCTGGAAAACACTCAGCGTTCTTCACAGTGGGATTTAAAAGTTGTGGTTGGGACCAAAAATCCAGGTCCGGGAATTCAACTCCAAATCTCCTGCCAAGCACTGGCTCAAAGGCATAACATACATGAAAGCAGATGGTTCTGCGACCACCCTGTGTAGAATGGACAGAATTCCCAATGCATTTCGAGATCATTTGGCGAAAAATGTTGTCGCCGAAAAGCCGACAACCTCATCACATGGATGTGGAGCGGTTTTAAACCAATCCAGACCTCCAAGGCCGCATGTTCTTATTGAGCCAGTTATACCGAGGCAAGCGAGTCTCTATACCCTGCCTAATTTATTCATGGTGGTAGTTTCCTCAGCTTTTCTCCACCAATCTATCGTCGCATAAGTGGTAATGGGCCGAATAATAGCAATATATATCCAAAGGGTTCTTCTTGGCGGGCTAAGACCCCATGTCTTGCTCAGAGGGCTCTTAACGCCATATCTCGGACGGCGCCAACTTAGCTTTCTAACCAGAATAACACCTAGATACTTAACGTCTTTAGGAAAGTTTATGCTGATATCCATAAAAGAAATACAGTCGCATGATAACTTGTATCTCCTTGTAAAAGGTACAACAACCGTTTTCGTTTCCTTGCTGAGTACACAAATTTTACACCTCGCCCAGGGTCGTCGTCATGAGATCACACAACGTACTTCCATATTTCCCACGGATCGCCATAATGAGACCAACAGCATAATAACTTACTCTGACTCCCCTATGAGCCAACATTTTAAGCAAGCCATCAACTACTACAGTCCATAACAATGGAGAAGTACTTCACCCTCTAGGCACACCATTTTGACGCCATCACAGTAGATTCTTCCCCTTTAGGAGACGAGCTAATGATCCTACTCCTAAGCATAGATCTGCTATAATTAATTTTTATATATAAAAATCCAAATAGAAATGAAATCAAAGCTGGTATAGTTAAAGGCGCCCTGAATATCCAAGAAGGCACAAAGAGCGAAATCCTCTCCTGAAAAGGTAGTGGGCCGTGAGACGAATATCACACAAAAATTCATGAGTCGTTGAAAAATTAAACAGCCATCATCTGAAGAAGCACCTTCTCTTCTCACTGATCAAAAAGTGTCATCATACAGCTGTTGTCATATTTTGATGGGCTGTTTCTTTACAACAACCGTAAACTTTTCAACAGGATTCAATATCGGCCCATAAGACTCTAATGAAGCTCTGGTAAGTCTGAACTAAAAATCTAGATTAAAAATTACTGACGGTTTTCGCGAACGTGGTTTAATTTCAGTTTATAAATAACGGTTTGGTAAACAAAGGTCTTTAAACACAGTTAATTTTTGGTACTTTTTATTTTTTAAGTTACCAAAAACTGTACCCCATATATAATCTCTTTAATCTCTGTTATATATCGTATATGGTATGCTTTTGCCTTCTGCTATATGTATAACCGTGGACAAAAGCAATATTTTTTCTTTTACCAGCTGATTGTGAAGGCGTATAAATTGATAAAAACTTAAATGTTGATGATGTTAAATCTCCTCCTCCTACTACTCCTCCTTTATTCAACACCAACATCAACATCATCGTCATTATTATCATCATAATAATCGTCATCGTTTGATGTTTATCCTTAAACGACAGCAACAACCAGCAAAAGCAACAAACAAATGGCTCGGCAAGTGTGTCGTTTCCCAGCCTACGAAAGTGAAAACAAAAAAGAGCAGCAACAGCAGGAACAGGAGCAACCAGTGTTACAATGAGAGACAAAACATCAGGTGAACGTAATGTCTTCTTGTTTTCAGTTGCCTCTTTTCTTTTTTTTTAAATTTTTGTAGTTTTATGAGCCGTTTTTGTTTTTTTGTTTTTTTTTTTTTTGGAGGGCATGACTCAATTGTATTTCTTTTGTATGCTGGTGGCATTACGAGCACCCAAAAAAAAAAAAATAAATAAAAAGCAAAAAACATAGAACGTGTGCTGCCGGGATCACATAACTTTATTGTTGCACGTGACCACAAGACTAGTGAGTGCTTTTCTTTTTTACTACTACTACTGCTGCTGCTGCTGCTCACTAGCTGGGCTGTGTTGCTGGTTGGCTGGTGTAACTTACAAACTGATATGGCACGTTTTCTTTAAAATGTGCAGACGTTGCTTTTTTTCATGCAAGTGAGTACACTTCTCTTAATTTTTGAACATTTTATTCACCGCCAGGGTAGTGTAGCTTAAATATAAACAGTTTTATGCCTGTTATCCGAAAAAGGGCTTAACGATTAACTTGAAAAGCATTTGACAAATTATGTTTTAAAATACTTCCCAAAAGAAAAAAGTACTCGCTCGTACACATGGCCACTAAATAATCAGTGGCAAAGTCTTCTATAACCACCAGTACCACCACCGCCCTTTTTATTTAATTTCAATTAAATAAACGAAAAAAACAAAACGACCTCAGGTTAAAATTAATCAAATGAAAAACAAACAAAAAAAAAAAAATTAAAAAAAAAGGTAAAAATAATATGTCACCACATGTTTGTTTTATCATGAGTTTTGGTTGTTATTTGATGGCAGGTATTGTTTTTAAAAATATTTTGTCATTTATTTGGTTTTAATTTTTAAACTCATACCTTGGCCATGAATCTGATATTCAAATCAAAATTTCAGTGCAAGTTTTTATTTAATTTCTTTTCTTTTAACGGCCTTTGTAAGGCTGTGACATTTCTGGTTAGAATTTTTTTTTTTAATTTTTGAAGGATTTCTTTTGTTAAATCCTTTTAATAGTATTTTTTATTTTGAAATTAAAGACGAGAGTCTGTTTGTTGCTCTGTTTATGCATCTGCTAAGGGGTTTACATTCATAATTAGCACTATTTCCTTTCTAAAGGGTCCGCCATCTAACGTTTTTGGAAAAAAACTGAAAACGGGTTTAAAATCAGCGCATCAAAATCATTATATTCTATGCAGTTTCATTTAAAGGCTTTTTTGCTGTATTCTATTTTTGACAGCTTGTAGTCGATGGTCGGTGTCATTGAGTACGAGGGCAGATTGATATTGAAGCTACCTAAGTAGGAAAAAAACATTTTTTTTTTCCAAAAACCATTCATTTCTCAACATAGTCATAGTCATAGTCATAGTCATAGTTGGGGAACTCCTCAAAATACACATTAGTTTCGGTAATCACTTCTTCGTTTGAGATCAATCTTTTTCCTGCGAGCCATTTTTTCAAGTTTGGAAACAGGAAAAAGTCATTAGAGGCGAAATCTGGATTACAAGGTGGATGATCAACCAATTCGAAGTGGATTTTTCGTAGTTTTAGCATCGTATCTAATGCTGTGTGAACCGGTGCGTTGTCTTGAAGAAAGAGCACTTTTTTCTTGTTTAAATGTGGTCGTTTTTCCTTGATTGCATTAACCAATGGATCCAATAATGCACGACAATACTCTCCTGTTATTGTGGATCCCTTTTCAAGATAATCGATGAGCAATGTTCCGTGCGCATCCCAAAATACAGTGGCCATAACCTTGCCAGCCGATTTCACTGTCTTCGCCTTCTTCGGAGCACTTCCGCCAGCGTCCACCCATTGCTTCGATTGATTTTTGGTTTCAGGTGTGTAGTGGTGGACCCACGTGTTATCAACAGTTATTAATCTACGCCAAAAATCAGCAGGATTATGCTTTATCATGTCCAAACTCCGCTGTGAAGTGATTTGTCGAACTCGTTTTTGTTCAACACTGAACAAACGCGGCACCAATCTTGCCGATAGCTTTTTCATATGCAAATGTTCATGCAAAATGTTGAACACACGTTCATATGATATGTTTACCATTTCAGCAATCTCACGTATTTTGACCCGACGATCATTCATAACGATATCGAGGATTTTTTTGATGTTTTCTTCAGTAACCACATCTTTTGGCCTTCCTGTTGATGGTATTGTTGCAGTGCTTGTTCGGCCCCGTTTAAATTCAGCAATCCAATATTTAACCATATCATCTGACGGAGCAGATTCGCCGTAATGTTTATCAAGCTTTTCTTTTGTCTCTTTCGCCGTTTTGCCTTTCAAATAATAGTGTTTAATCACTACACGAAATTCACTTTTTTCCATTTTCCAAGAAACACAAAAGTTGCTTACTTCAAACGACTACAACAAATAAACTAATCGATGAATTTGGCTAAAATTTTAACAGCTGACGTTCGATCGTAATTTCTAAGAAAGAAAAAGTTTTTGTGTTTGTGCTGCCATCTAGCGCTAGGTAGCTTCAATGTCAATCCGCCCTCGTATGTTTACAGCATACACCTTTGTAGCGAGCTTATGGCCGGGTCCATAGTTTTCACATAAGAAACTTATGGTTCCAAGAACTATATTGTGATGCAGGTTGTTTTTAATTTTGTCCTTTCCGGCCAAAGTTCTCTTACTTATGTTCTGCAGCCTATTCTTAGCTGATTAATTCCCCAACTGTATTATTTCATCAGAATAATTTCGAATGTCTGTATAGATTTATTTCACATTTTTCTCTTAAACAAAATACAGTGAAATGTGTGAGACAAGAAAAGATACAATTTCTTATCGTAAATCTCTTTAAAAAGAATATCTTTTTACATATAATTGATATTATCGTTGGAGAAGGTTAATTTCGATTTGATGATGAAAAAGGTACAGAAGACAAATAAAAAAAGACGAAAACATTTGTTATGTATGGATGTATATGTGTGTGTGTTTTGAAGGTCATAAATATAATCGAAAATACATACATATGTACAAATCACTTCAATACAACCTACTTGCATATGAATCTATACGAATAGAAACCCATAAAATGATATCCAGGCATAAACAATTGATATCCCAGCCATAAGATCCATGCAAACCAAAAAGAAACAAAAATTTTGTACAAAAATATTTGATTTTGAATGAAAAAATGAAAAAGAAATTCAAAATGTCAACAATATTTAGTTGCCTTTCAATTCAATTCATGATTTAATTCCTGGAATTGATATCAGAACAAGACAACAGATATTGATATGAGTGTACACAGCCATACAAACACACACATACACACACATACACACATAAATATAAATATTTTTAAAGATCTTGTTGTATGCGATTATGTTAACTTGGCCTTTATCCACCAGAAACTTAAATCTACTATTGGATTAACAACTAAGCGTGTGTGTGTGTGTGTGTGTGTGTGTGTGTGTGTGATTTTTCGTATGATATAATAAATAACGTTTGAAAAAAAAACTAATAAATTCCCAACTCATTAATAATTGTAATGATTTTAAAATGAAATCTTGTCCCCTTAAATCCCTTCGACACTTTCTAGTACAGTAAAAAGGAAAAGTAAATCAACAAAATTTGCTAAACTATTGTTTTGTATTTTTTTATTATACGAAAACAAAGGGATTTTAAGCTCGTCCGATCTTTATTTAGGACTAATTGATTGATTGAAGAGGTAATCCATATACGTATGTTCACCATATTAAGTTTAGGATTTTAATAAAGCCAGTTATCCAGCTTGGTGAGAGAATAATTGCTTTTACGGATATACTACAAGCTTAGAGCATTGACAGGCAAAGAATTGCTCTTCTCTTTTGTTTTCACACGTATGTACTCACAGGCATAGACAAAAAATAAGCAAAAAATTAACAAAGATAAGTGAAGAGAAAATTAGTGAAAAAATACAATCTAAAGTTTCCTGAGTGAGAGACTTTCAAATTACCACCACAATTATAAAATTCATTAATATTAGTTTGCCTGACGCTGGCTTAGAGAGCAGCACTCACATATTATGTATAGATTTGTTGTTAGTATACATACGTTTAATTAAGCGTGACTTAACATGACTTCACTACCGTAACCACAGTCGAAACAACCAAAATTCAGTTGATCGGTTATGACGTCATGGTATGCCAGCACTAATCGAACACATTGTTACCCCATAAGATTGGTTGATTGCGTTGCAATTTAGCGCTTCGTTAAGTCACGTCTAGTTTGAGCTTAAAACCGCAAAACCCTGTAAATAGACCCATTAGTACACTAGGTTTGCTACTTATTATTCAGAAATAGTAATTTTCGGTAACTACTACAAGATATTCAAACAAACCTTATCTCAGTTCAGTGATATTCTCCCATAGCTAAAGAAATTCCTGCTCAACCCAGGAGTTGATTTGTTTACTGGTTTATCCCAAAAATATGCAGAAAAATGAGACAGATCCAATGAAAACCAGTCCAGCTACTCTGTTTGCTAACCTGTCAACTCGTTCGTTTTCAGGGTAGCGCTCATAATCAGGACCCAACAAAGCGTAATCTTATCGTATGTACAAAGTTCTCATAGAGAGATGTCAGACAGTACATAATAGAGTTTAGTTAATAAAATGACAAAGCCAACAAAGTTGTCTGACTGTCTGGCATGACAGACATATATACAAAACCAAAGCGGCATAAATTGGAGGTATTTCCCCATAGGCCGGTTTCTCTGTTTTTGAGTAAAAAAAATATTGTATATATAATTACAACTCTTAACTGTAATTTATTTTTACGTAAGTACGTCTAAGTATGAATCACCATAAATAATGCAACATTGCAGGAATGCTGCGAAATTGTGGAAATTTATTGTAATAAAATCAGTTCTCCCTCTCAGTGGTCAAACGGCTACGTTAACAAGCAAAATTACCTAATAAGGGTGTAAAAACAAACTAAGCCAATCAAACGTGATAGAATGTTGGTTCTCAGTTGTTAGTACATCTTCGGTTCAAAAATGTGTACTTTATTTCCTAATCAATAAAATACAAATCAACAACTTGTAGTTTTAAGTGACATATGCATGTTATAAACTTCACGAAATCGTTTAATTATTTTAATTGCGTCAAAATAAAATAACACCACGTTGTTGTTGTTTTACAGTTTTTATTTCCTCACTATATCTTTATACAGTTTATCTTAATACAGCAACTTATTTGTCTTGCACTTAGTATTCGTTTATAAAACACTTTTATTTACGCCTAAAAGTGGCTTTACTTTATGACAGCAATACGATAACCATCTAACTTATGTATAAGGCGCCACCTTTTATATACAATTTTAAATTACTTTCGAATATTCTTGTTCTTGCTACAACATTCGAATGTAACACACAAATACACATATAAGTGCCAAATACACAAATCACACAATACAGTTTTTAAAGGCGCGGATGTGGTGTAGTTTCTTTTTAGGCATTATTATTGTCGTAACAATATTGTTATCTCACAATAGACTTGATTATTTTCTTTGGTCATTAAGTCCTGGTATTATACTAACAACTGCTTTCGAGCAACTGGTTGAAAAGTTATCCAAGTTATTAATGAAAATTCAAAAAAGTTCTTGAAAAATTTATTAAAGATTTTATTGTGGACAGGATCAGCTGTGTAATAGCTAGTGGTGGTATTGTTCCCTTATTAAAAACCATTTAGAAAATATGAAATTTTTAAATTTTTTGTTGTTTTATTTCCGACTAAAGGTCAAACGCTTTATAAAAAGGTTCTTTAGCATAAAGGTAGGATCACACGATTGTCGTAATGCACCAATAATTAGTGTATTTTATATGCCAATCGTGTGGTTATACAATTTATTGGCTCATACGGCAACTCACAATATTATTTTGCTTATTTATCATAATAAAATGCAACTCTGGTGTGACAATCGTGTGAAAGCTTTAGCGGCAATCATGCACCAATGTAAATTCCAAAAATACACCAATATTTATTGCATCCTGGTGTGGTAATTGAAGAGGACAATAATCACCGATTTTTATTTTTTAATTGATTTCTTTCTTAAAAAATTTAAATTTAATTTTTTAAATTATTTATATGTAAATTGCATCACAAACTTCCACCATTTTTTTATTTCATTATTTTTACTTTTTTTTATCAAGCGGACACCTGATAATCAAAGCCGATGCAATTTAAATTTTTTAGAAAACAAATAATCTTTACTTTAGAGAATTATATATAATTTTTAGTTATATTCCATTTTAAATAAATAAATATTTTAGTGGATTAATTATTTTTTTTAATTTATTGAAATATTTTCTCATATGCACCATCAATGGCCCTTCATACAATCCAATCTCTGACCCACACACTCCTTCTTTTCTTTTCTTTTCTTTTCTTTTCTTTTCTTTTCTTTTCTTTTCTTTTCTTTTCTTTTCTTTTATTTTCTTTTCGTTTCTTTTCTTTTCTTTCCTTTTCTTTTCTTTTCTTTTCTTTTCTTTTCTTTTCTTTTCTTTTCTTTTCTTTTCTTTTCTTTTCTTTTCTTTTCTTTTCTTTTCTTTTCTTTTCTTTTCTTTTCTTTTCTTTTCTTTTCTTTTCTTTTCTTTTCGTTTCTTTTCTTTTCTTTTCGTTTCTTTTCTTTTCTTTTCTTTTCTTTTCTTTTCTTTTCTTTTCTTTTCTTTTCTTTTCTTTTCTTTTCTTTTCGTTTCTTTTCTTTTCTTTTCTTTTTAGTTAATTTAGTTTAAAGCAAGAAATTTCTCTTCTTTGTCGTTTTGCAAAAACTTACCCTGCAACAAACGATTTTCGGCTTCGAAAAAACTTAAAACCCAAGCATCTCCTTCCATACTGGCGGCATTATTGGTTTTATTTTGAAATATGACGCTTTCCTTGGATAGTAAATCAAAGCCTTCGGTTTTTACCTCAGCCACAATATTCGGATGCGGCCAGGGTATGTGTGGCAGTGGCCAATGAGCAGCCGATCTTGGCCATATTTTCTTTTCTTTTCTTTTCTTTTCTTTTCTTTTCTTTTCTTTTCTTTTCTTTTCTTTTCTTTTCTTTTCTTTTCTTTTCTTTTCTTTTCTTTTCTTTTCTTTTCTTTTCTTTTCTTTTCTTTTCTTTTCTTTTCTTTTCTTTTCTTTTCTTTTCTTTTCTTTTCTTTTCTTTTCTTTTCTTTTCTTTTCTTTTCTTTTCTTTTCTTTTCTTTTCTTTTCTTTTCTTTTCTTTTCTTTTCTTTTCTTTTCTTTTCTTTTCTTTTCTTTTCTTTTCTTTTCTTTTCTTTTCTTTTCTTTTCTTTTCTTTTCTTTTCTTTTCTTTTCTTTTCTTTTCTTTTCTTTTCTTTTCTTTTCTTTTCTTTTCTTTTCTTTTCTTTTCTTTTCTTTTCTTTTCTTTTCTTTTCTTTTCTTTTCTTTTCTTTTCTTTTCTTTTCTTTTCTTTTCTTTTCTTTTCTTTTCTTTTCTTTTCTTTTCTTTTCTTTTCTTTTCTTTTCTTTTCTTTTCTTTTCTTTTCTTTCTTTTCTTTTCTTTTTGTATTTCTTTTTATTTATTTGTTCACTAAATGACCTTCATATAAATAAAGAGGACGCTATTTTCCTTATTTAAAGAACGAACCATTTTGAACACCAAAAAAAAAAACAAAAAAATTAATGTACCACTACAGCTGATTCACAGAGTTGCCGTAAACTAGAACAATCGTCTGACAGCGTTGACACAATTATTGTCAATACATCGTTTCGTGCCATCTTGTGACATTAAATTTTGTATAAAATAAGACAACCGTATGTATACAGCATTTTTTATTGGGACAATTTTATTATTGTGCGCTAATTTGTCACAATAAAATTTGTATCAGATTGGTGTATTTGAGTCAATCGTGTGATCCCAGCTTAAGATTAAAACATATTTTTTAGTTTTATTGTTGTTTTTTATTGATTATTTGAGTAGTATTTTTTATAACATTCAGTTTAATTTATTAATAAAATAATTAATGAACTTATGCGATAAAATATAATTTAACAAATCTATTTTAGTAAAAAAGAGCATATTTTTATTGAAATTTTTACAATGTTTTCTGTTTTCTTTTTTTAATTTTTATAATAAAAATTGTTCTTTCGAAATTGCACATTTTATGTTGTCTGCTGTATTTCTTTTTTATATAGTTTCTTAGAAAAATATTAAGATTTAATTTTTCTTTTTTTTTAACAAATTTTGTTAATATTATAAGTAATTAAAAAAATGCAGAGTGTAGCGTTAATCAAAAAATCACACTTCTCCCTTGATTTAGTGGGCAATTGTTTGTCATGAGTTATTTAGTACATACACTTTTTGAAGGAAAATTTTACTGGGGTCATAAACAGAAATCTATATTTAGGTAAGAAGAGACCTTAGATGTATAAGCAGACGAATATGCTCCAAGTCGATTCTTGAAGGCTTGTCTACAACATTTTGGCTTTAAAGTCTAGCCTTAGGATGCTCCTTATATGTACAGTGGTGGAAGAAATAATAGGGACGCATCAAAATATTCTTATATTAAAATGTTCTTAAATTTTTATTTATCATTAAGAAAATCAAATAAAGAATGCATTATAATTGAAAGAAGTTCACACATACGATTTTCCTTCTGAACCAAATAAATTAATTTCCGTTTCTTCAGACCATTTCACGTTGTTCTAGTTATTTGGCATAAATGAAAGTGTCTCTATTATTTCTACCACCACTGTATGTGCCATTATGGAAAGGCGGGCCGTATCCGCTCATAAGCTGTCAAAATATGTCATTTTTTGTTATAGAGAAAATTTCTGTGGAGAGTTACGACCCAAACTTTACAGACAAAAAAAAAAACAAAAAATTGACCCATACATATCGGTTGATTTTTAAAGAGCATTCGGATTTGATTTACAAAAAACACATAAAATGTAGAGAAATGTATGAAAACTTTAAATTTTTTAAGATGATTTCATGTAAATATTGGCCGCGGCCACGCTTCAAATGGTTCATACGCTGGCTCCAATCTTGGCTTACTCTTTCCAACATATCGGCCGGTAACTCAGAACTGAATTCTTCAATATTGGCTTCCGTTGCGTCAACCGTTGCGGGCTTGTCCCTATAGACATGAGGCATAACTTAGCCCAACAGAAAATAGTCTAGAAACGTTAAAACCCACGGTCTAGATGGCCAATTGACCGGCCCCAAACGTGAAATAAGCGGTATAGCGAACTCGGCTCTCAATTGGGCCATTGTTTCGCTTGTTGTGTGGCATGTAGCACCGTTTTGTTGAAACTACATATCAGCCAAGATCAGCTTTTCCATTTTGGACAAAAAAATTTGTAATCACGGTAGTGTTTGCCATTCACGGTAACATTCCTGCTTTCATCGCCTTTGAAAAAGTACGGTCCAATGACGACACTGGCACATAATTCACACCAAACATTGCATTTTTCGGGATGCATTTGAGGTTCTTGCAATGCTTCTGGCTGCTCTTTACATCAAATACGGCAATTTTGCTTGTTCATGTATCCATTCAACCAGAAATGAGCTTCGTCGCTGAACACAATTCTCCGATAAAAAAGTGGATCTTTATCCGACTGAATTTTGATGATAAAATTCAATAAACTGCAAGCGTTGTTCGTTTGTAAATCGATTTGTGGTTGAATTATAGACCAAACCAAGGCGAATTCAAGAAGGTGACCCAAATTTGTTACGTAAGCAACAGTTGATACATTCGTGTATGTCAAAAAACACTAACATTCTGCATTTTGGTGACAACAAATATTGCTGCTCTTCACATCAAATATGGCAATTTTGCTTGTTCACGTATCCATTCAACCAGAAATAAGCTTCGTCGCTGAACACAATTCTCCGATAAAAAAGTGGATCTTTATCCGACTGAATTTTGATGATAAAATTCAATAAACTGCAAGCGTTGTTCGTTTGTAAGTCGATTCATGGTTAAATTATAGACCAAACCAAGGCGAATTCAAGAAGGTGGCCCAAATTTGCTACGTAAGCAACAGTTGATACATTCGCGTATGTCAAAAAAACACTAACATTCTGCATTTTGGTGACAACAAATATTTTTGACATTACAGTTTTTTGCTTACTACAGTGTTGCAATAGTTTGACATACAGAAATTTTGTTTTTCAGTGTTGTATTCGTTTTCAATTTAAGACCACCTTCTTAAATTCGCCTTGGACCAAACTGAACATGTTTGACAGTAATATGTTACACGAAAACACTGTTGCCAAAAAGAAAGTTGCTGAAAAATCACCCGATGTAAGGCACATCCTATTATGGGCAGATGCGGTACGGCTTCCCTTGATGCAATCTGGCAAAATTTTTTCACAAGGCTATGGAGAACATTTCAAAAAGGAGAGACAGTGCAATTTTGCACTATTAGGAATAAGGCACACCCTAGTATACATACATCTACGAGGTTAGGTATGGGATATACAATTTGAAATAATTCGGTTTTTTAACGATACACTCTAGCGTTTCCTTTTTTAATTATTAAAAACAATAACTTCGTTTTAAATTTCAATACAAACCTAATCGTATACATTTTATATATTCCATATAGAAAATTTTTTTCAGAGAGTTAGTAAAATAGTTAAATTGATAAAAAAAAATTTTTTTTAAGAAAAAAAAAACTTTAATAAAAAACAAAATAAAATAAAAATCTAAGAGGCTATAGATCTGATGCCATAATATCATAATTTTTTTTAGTCCCTCCATAAAAATTAAAAAAAAATTGATACAAAAATACATAAAAAGGTAGGGATTATTATAGGATTAGTACTTATACAAGAGTACCAAATGCTTGTGTTACATTTAGTGATGCCAGAGCGCAAGTCCTTTGAAGGAATAGTTTGTAAAAAATTAGTTGAGATTTTCACAATCATACAAAATTTGTGCAAATTTGCAGTAACTTCTGCAATAATTTGTGCAAATGTTTGTGATACGATGAAGGATTTGGCATCTTCAGTTGTTTGGCACCACAGCCTTCAAATTTCTTATTTTTGAAAATTTACCCCAGTTTGTACAGTTATCTGTGCAAATATTTGTAGAAACATGGACAATTGTTCTTTTAAAAGCAATGATTTGTTGAAGAAAAGCTATTTGGCATCACTGTTTACAAATGTCTTATTTAAAAAAAAAATTTAATTTTGAAAGCAAACTAACAGTAAATTACACAAAATTTTTGTGCAAAAAATTTAAAGAAATTTTCTTTGCATCTTAGGGATTGATGAAAACAAATTGCTTGGCATCACTGTATGTAAATATTCATTCTGTTCATTCATTGAATGATAAAAAACACACATGTACTCGTATAAGAACGTTCCTTTGTTTTAATTTTTTAGATTATGGCGGTAAATGTTGAAGAGAAAATTTTTTTGTCTTTTGTTTAGTGTTTTTGAAGAAAAAATTTGTGCATAAATTGTTTGTGTGTAACTATACATACATTGGCTTTAATAGATTTTTGCTTAGAGAGCAGCAGCACCAGCAGCACCAGCAGCATCAGACTTTCCAAGCCGTTGGCTTTTTACAATTTTTCAAATGCATTGGCATTTGTCAACATTTCACGTGTTAAACGCCAGACTTGCTTGGCAGCCTGTTCCAAAGCACTGGGCGATTTACCTTTGAAGAGATCCAAGCTCGGCAGAAAATAGTGGGGACAACGACGATACTGTAGGCAAGAAATCAATTGTAAAAATATGCCATTTATGCGATCCGCAATACAGGGTTCATCCCATTCAAAATCACGTGGATGTTTTTCACACTCGTATAGCAATAGAGTTTTTAAGTGATAAGCGGTTATGGGATTACCGGGTAAATCCAAATGACGATCTCTTAAGGTTTTTAAAATACTCAACAAACGACGACGGCAGCCCCCTAAAAAAAATTTAGTTTAAAGCAAGAAATTTCTCTTCTTTGTCGTTTTGTAAAAACTTACCCTGCAACAAACGATTTTCGGCTTCGAAAAAACTTAAAACCCAAGCATCTCCTTCCATACTGGCGGCATTATTGGTTTTATTTTGAAATATGACGCTTTCCTTGGATAGTAAATCAAAGCCTTCGGTTTTTACCTCAGCCACAATATTCGGATGCGGCCAGGGTATATGTGGCAGTGGCCAATGAGCAGCCGATCTTGGCCATATACCTGAACATTTAAATGCTGGCGTTATTTGCACAATAAATCTCTCGCGTATCCTCAATTTCACTTCAGTGGTATCGCCAATCATTTTCACCATATCACGATAAATGCTTTTATCACATGCTTGGGCTACTAAAGTCTGAAAACGGGCACGTATCTTACGTGATGACAAATAGCCAGAGGCGGTTATAAATTCGACCCATAGCGACATGGATCGTTTGCGACCATCACTTAATTTGAGCACTGCACACCCGGGTAATGTACCATCGTCGACAAAATTAAAGACCCCCATTTGATTTAGATACAAAACGATTTCGAATTCTGTGGGTGAAATAACTTCAACGCCTTCATATCTGAAATAAGAAAAAACAAGACAGAAATGAGTTTTCAGGAGTTGAAATAAAAATGGGTTCGCTATAGAAATAAAAAACGAGATACGAAAGAATGTAGTCTGGGTATCACACTGGTTACAAAAAACTATCTTTTATCCCAACAAACTGGCTCTATCTTTAGAACAAACACACTAAAATATATAATAGAGCTAATTTCGACGACTAGAGGACTAGAAGTTAATTTACGAGGGCGATAATGTGATCGATGTCATACTAAGAATAGCTATATTAGCGTGGTATGGTTATGCGCTATTTTTTTTTTTTTTTTCTTGAGACCAGCACCTAGGGGATTACCCATACTCAAGCATTGCATTGTGCTATTACTAGAAAAATAGGTTGTGAGAAGGAGGACAGAGAGAGTAGTGTCTACGGACGTTCGATTTGCATTTACTCATGTCGTAAGTGGCGTGACTTTCGCTGAATTTTGTTCCACAAACGAGCAGTGCAACGAGCGAGTTCAACTACAAAAAGATGCGCTCTACTATAAATAAGATTATTGCGTAAGAATATATGATTTTTAGGAATTAATTCCTTAATTCCGTATGCATAACAACACAAGCGGTCCAGGTTTGAGCTTCAGTAGGGGACATGACGAAAAGAAAAAAATTAATTGTGGTTTCGAAAGTTTAATAGAGTGGCTTCAATTTCCCCCTTCAAGCAATAAAATCTGCAAAAATAAACAAAGAAACTTCTCCGACCTTCCAGCTTACCTCTGTCGATGATAATAAACCGCAGATGAATGATCAAGAAAAAACGCCACCTACTGGGAAAAAATTACAATGCTAAGTAAGGATCACTACCACCACCACCACTTAGCAAGGATCTTCACCACTACACAGTCATATGGAGGGAAACTACAGCGGATTAATCATCTACTTAGCATGGAAAATCAACTTGATTAGTGAAACTGACACAAAGCATTGGATACTTTGTGGACAGCCAATATGCTGCCTAGAGGAGCTTAATGCATCTTTCGACACTCGAAATATGTGATCGTTTCAACACACGTCACAGTAAATTCTCATGCCCAGAATATCCATAGCATCGAACTCCTCAATATCTGCATTTCCCACAAATACAGATGACACCACACCACCACGTCTGTGTTTAAAAAATATCATTCGGTCTTGCGTGCATTTAAATCGAACCTGTTCGCCTGAGCCTACTAGCAGATTTTCACCAGGTCACTTGTGAGTGTGTCGTTCATATTCATTCTTTTTGCACCAATTTCCAAGAGGCTCGGCTTACGAACATAAATCACGAATGTTGCTGTCATCTGCAGCAACACAACCGATCTAACAAATCGGAGAATCTACTAATACTGCTATATACTATTTACATAAAGGGTCCGCCAACTAACGTTTTTTTTTCAACTAGTGCTTATTTCGTGAATGGTAACACTTAGCTCATGTCTGATTTGACAGATAATTAGTTTTATCCTTCCGCTGAACGAATATGGTTGTGTATATGCTTGAAGAACGCTGGGAATCTGGGCCTGTGATCGACTTACAAAAGATGTCGATTTTGCCAAAAACAAATCATCTTTTCAGATGAAGCTCATTTTGATCTTGGCGGGCATGAAAACAAGCAAAATTGTCGCATTTGGGGCACAGAAAACCCGTACGCATACATTGAAAAGCCGATACACCCAAAACGAGTCACTGTTTTGTGCGGATTTTGGTCCAGAGGCCAAAGGCCCAAGGTTGTATTATTTGTAGGAAAAAGTTCACATTCCTATGTACGTCAGAAGACTCCCCAACACAGAATTAGATCCATTATTCACCTCTAACACCGTTAAAAATAGTGCTTAAATCATTATGGTATTGGAGTGTTTTTCCTATTACGGTGTTGGGCCTATACATTGGATTAAGACAACCATAGATTAAACAATTAATGTTAATATTCTTAAGGAGATTATGCTCCCTTATGCTTCTAAGGAAATGCCGTTAAGTTGGGTCTTTCAGCAGGACAATGACTTGAAGCATACCAGCAAACTTAAAAAAAATTGGCTTCTGGAAAATAATCTGATGGAATGGCCCGCTCAGTCACTTGATCTCAATACCATTGAGAACCTTTGGACAGATATAAGAAAGGGTGTAACTCAAACAGACCAACCACTAATAAAGCTTTTTGGGCCATTTTGTCTTTATATTCAACCTATTTATCTTCCACTTATTACACAAATTTATTCAAAACTTAGTAAACTCAACTCTTAGTACGACTTTACCCTTTACTGTCATTAGTGTTAAATATTTTAGTACATTCCACAGTCTACTATTCAGTTAATTCAGTCGTTATTCAAATTTTAACATTTAATACATATCTGACTCAATGTTGTATTGGTAGCACTGTTAAAATTGATAAATCCGTTACACAATCATTATGACTTGAAAGATTGGACCACATGGGCTCTAACAATGTTAGTATAGAAACGTTAGGTTCCGCCACCTAACGTTTTTTCTTCAACTAGTGCTTATTTCGTGAATGGTACACTTAGCTCATGTCTGATTTGACAGAATATTAGTTTTATCCTTCCGCTGAACGAATATGGTTGTGTATACGCTTGAAAAACGCTGGGAAATATTGCGACATTACTTTGAAAATCATGGTAATGTTGCAGAATCAGAAATCATCTTTTCAGATGAAGCTCATTTTGATTTTGGCGGGTATGTAAACAAGCAAAATTGTCGCATTTGGGGCACAGAAAACCCGCACGCATACATTGAAAAGCCGATACACCCAAGACGAGTCACTATTTGGTGCGGATTTTGCTCCAGAGGCATAATTGGGCCATTTTTCTTCGAAAATGAGCAAGGAGTGGCCGTTACAGTCGATGGCGATCGTTATCGGGCCATGTTGAACGAATTTTTGTTCACAAAAATTGAAGAGGAGGATATTAGCAACATTTGGTTCCAACAGGACGGCGTTACGAAGCTACACTCGATGTTTTGCGCCCTGTTTTTGACGATCGCATTATCAGCCGCAGAGCTGATGTCGTTTGGCCACCTCGGAGCTGCGATTTGACACCGTTGGACTATTATTTGTGTGGTGCCGTCAAAGATAAGTGTTACGCCAAGCCAGAGACAATTGACGCTTTAAAGGACAATATTCGTGAAACCATTGGTGAAATACAGCTGCACACAATCGATAATGTGCTTAAAAATTGGACCGATCGTGTAAGCTACTGCATGGCCAGCCGAGGCAGACATTTGAATGAAATTATTTTCCATTATTAACCGGAAGGATTGTACTTTCAAATAGAAATTTGAGAAAATATTCAGTAGTTTTTTTTCTAGCATTTTTAAAACAAAAAAATTTGGCGGGCCCTATATTTAAAACAACAGCCCGCAGAGAAAAACTTTGTCACTGGAGATGGTTTTATTTAATTCAATTATCTTACCAGAAATATCGAAAACTTTGATTCTTGGCTGGGTGAGAACTATCGGAAAGTTGACATTGTGGACCCGGCTATCGACTCTATTGAGATTTTTGTTGTAGGTACTATATCTAGTACTAGTACTGCCTTTAACTTTCTATGAAAGGTTAATTGAGAAAAACGATGATTTAAAAAATTCTTTTAATCCGTTCTGGAGTTATAATGACATAAACAAAACTTTGCTCCTTAATGGCTACATTTTATTTTTATTTTGTAATGCACGTGAGTAAATTAAAAAGTTTTTTTTTTTTAATTTTCAATTTCTATATCGTATTCCAATGAATTAATTTACACAACAATTCTTAACCACCTTCCCACTTTACGATCCACCATACAAAGAGTATAACTTGACACCTCAATATCTGTATTAACCGAAACCCACATTAAATGATCATTTGTCAACCATTCAATCAATACAAACAACCCACGTGATTATTGTTGTGGCATATCATTGGAAAAACATGATTGTGACTGATGCAAATGCATGAAGTGCGGCAGACGAACTGAAGTAAATAGCAGTCAAGCATAAAATAATTAACACTTTAATTCACTTTAACATACTCTGTACTACACTCACGTAAAACAAGTAGTTACTATGGTGATTGCTGCTGTAGCACTTGATTAAAAATAAAAGTAAATTCTAAAGAAACAAATTGATCTTTACGCAGCTGCAAGAATAAAGGATTTTGACAGATATTTGAGGTGAATTTCAATACATCATTATAAGATTTGTCGTTTAGTATGCGTACGTATTCAATTGTGGCAGATTAACGCTGCAGATTACTTGCATTGGTAATGATCATGGGTGTTTTTCTCTTAGAACCTGTAACAAAATATTTTTAACCACATCTGAGTTTTTTTTGTAAATTAAAAGAGACGATAGGAAATTGATCGTTCTAATCTCCTAAACTCATAAATGTCAAGAACTACAATCCGAAAATTCTCACATAGCTGTCATCAATTGTTATCCTGATTTGTTAATGATAAATCAAGGCGTTCTTAAGAAGAGTTATTTTCGAGCAAAAGTCATGGTTGCATGGTTCCCTTTTATATTCCAAAGCCACATTATTTAGTATTCAGAGTTCAATAATTATTAATAAAGGAACCGCTCTACTGGTGACCTTTTGGTTTTGTCGCTAATACATCATTTCATATATTAATTTACAGCAAAGTTGTGGCTTTTGATACCTCTAAGACGTTTGATAGAGTATGGCACGAGGCACTTAGGTGTATCCGAACGTATTGTTTTTATTGTCTATATTCACTACTCTCGATTTTTATCGAGCTGTCCCAGAGATCGCGCAAGTTATGAGGTAAAATCTGCGAGTTTTGTCGTGCGAACAACGAAAATGCGGAACTTCTGTTGGCAGTTCATGGTCGTCAACAAAATGCGTTATTTGTTTTCGATTCTAAGAGATAATTTGATACTAAACTCTCCTTTCTGGCCATTCATATGTGCATAGCTCTCTCACAGGTATTGGAGAAGGTTTCCCATCGAAGGCGACACTCTAAAACCCCTGATAAAAAAAAAGTGTCACAAAGTGTAATAGTGTTCAGCAGATCATTCATTTTCTAAAATCAAACTCACAAAATTTCAATAAGTTCCTAAGCAAACAAATCAAAATCGAGGTCACAAATAGACACAACTGATCGGTTCTGCCTATTAATTTATATGACAGTTATATAAGGTGTTTTTTTTTATAGATTCATAAATTTGAGTTGGTAACACTGGTTTGATTGACAACCGATTTAACAGCTGATAGTTGTTTTTTGTTTAGTTTGATTTGACATTTCATTATGGACAGACTTCTACCAGAGCAACGCTTCCAAATTGTTGAAATTTTATCAAAATAGGTTCAAAATTTTGTTCCCCTATGAAGCCCATTTTTAGTTGAATGTGTACGTAAATGAGTAGAATTATCCCATTTAAAGTTAGAATAATCCATAAGCATTTGTTGATACACCATTACATCCACAAAAAGTTACTGTTTAATGCGCTTTATTGGCTGGCGGAATCTTTGGTCCTATGATGGCCAAAATGTTACTGTCAATCGTGAACGGTATAGGGGCATGATTAGAAATTATTTCGTACTACAATTAGGCGGCACTATTGGGACAGAGCCATATGCCACACAGCGCATGCTACAATTGATTAACTAAAAGAAATGATAATTTCAGGTAACGGTCAATCAAGATCGTGTGATCTAACCCCATTCGATTATGCGTTTTGGGCGTTATGTAAAGTCACTTGTCTACGTCTACGATAAAACAAGTTAAACCAGAGTCCTGAACATTTGGAAATCAACATTCGAAGAGTTATTGGCGAAATATGAAAAGTTTGTGAAAATTGGTGTTCCAGAGTGCGCACATGGCCGAAATCGTATTAATGTCATAATATTTTCTCCTCAACAAAGCCCATTTTATTGATATTGTTACGAAAATAGAAATGCCTAAAAAATACACATACATTTGTACATTTATAGCTACAAACTTTATTATGGAAGGCTATGATTACCATGTCAGGGCTGAATTTATTTGAACAGTGCTACCAAATTCATTTCAAGTATTTTACATTTGAAATAACGTAGCTGAATAGACGGTTTTAGACTTTACTAGTACTAATTTTATATAAAAGGCGGAGCTTTATGCTTAGTCAGTCAGTTGCAATTTAATAGTCAAATAGTAAAGTCGTGTTAAGGCGTAAATGAAAGTGTTGAGTAACTTGTATAAAGTGAAAGTTAAATAATTTACTGTATAAAGATAAAGTGTGGAAATAAAAAAAATTGTATAAAAAAACATAAATTAGTGCCATTTATTGTACTGCCCCCTTCTAGCATAGCGTTTCACTATAATATCTTCCAACTTCGGCGGATTAAGGAACTTTAAAATATTGGTTGGTGCAAATAAAGTTAACTCCTTTCCACTATTTTATTCTCAGATTATTCTTCAATAGTCTAATGTAGGTCTCAAATTGTTACAGCCTAACCTTTGTAAAAGGTTTGAGTTCTTTTAAATTGCGTTAAATAAAATAAATGAAGAGAACTTGTATTTATACAGTCTTTATTTCCCAAATTAACTTTTGAACAGTGTCCAACTTATTCAACTTCTGCTTACACACACTTCTACAATACTAAACTCTTAATACGACTCTATTTTACTATGACTGCTAAATTATATCTGACTGACTAAGCAGAATGCGGCGCCTTTTATAGTAAATTAACTTTAGTTTCGTATGTTCGAAACGTACTATTCAGTTTCCGTTAAGATTTCAATTACATATCTGACTTAAAGTGGAATTGGTAGCACTGTTCAAATACATAAGTACAGCCTTGACACAAACCAATAGAATAACTTGCATAATAAAGTTTAGAGCTTGAAATGTTGGTGTATCATTTTAGGTGTGTTATTTTCGTAACAATACTAATTAAATGACTTGTTTTTTTTAAATTTCCTACTGGGTCATTTTAAACGTCAATATCAGCCATATTCCATAACCATTAAAAGGTTTTGGTTTTCTTTATAAATCTGTATGTACTACTCTCCACTTTGATTCTATTTATTGCTAAGTCATCATCGTCATCATTATCAACATTTTATTGGGCATCAATTGTGATCATCAGATCGTTTGTTTCTGGTTTTTCTTAAGGAATGTGGTAAAAAAAATAAATAAAAATATTTTAACATTTCAACGCCTTTACTAAGGCTGCAATAAAAATTTTCTACCGGTCTTTACTTTTATATCTTTCTTTTATTACACCCTACACTAAAGCAAGTGTATGTAGTGGGGTTATATTGTGAGGGTTTTAAATTTAATTAAGTCCCTTAATTTGGTCTCATGTAGGAAGGCCCTAACTTGCTTTTTTTTAAATATGTATGTTTTTGAGTTAGGGCTTTTCTGCATAAGGCTAACGCTACGTATTTTGGTCGTTCTATTTAAAGTACGATTTGAAAATTTGAAAGCAACCATTATCGCCCTAGCAAGCTATTGTATAATCATTTAATCATTACAAAAAATGAAATTCTCTTTTAGGGTATCATATGGTCAAGTCGACCGTCCCTACCGTCAAATATATTGACTTGTTTTAGGCTTCGATTTAATTTTTTCTTTTCAATGCTTGAGGATCATTTTGGTATTTTGTGTAGTTTGGTTTTGTGTAAATGTCCTGTCATTATAACAAGTAAGTTTGTCTGTTTGTTGGCTGGTTGGTTAGTTGTTTTATGAGCCCTGTTTTCGTTGATTTATGCCACTTAATTGGTTTTAATTGTTTTTTGACAGTTTTGATTTCACATATGCTTCGGCTGACGTGTGAAAACCTTTTTATGAAAACATTTCATGGAATCCCGTTTTAATATTGCTTTTTTTGCATTTTTATTTACTTTTTGTTAATTTTTAAAAATGTATTTTTTCAATTTAAAAACATTTTCTGAATTTATAACCAAATGTTTTGATTTTTTACTTTTTAAACTTTTAATTGGCTGGTAAAGTAATGCAATAATAATTGAAAGTGATTCATAAGTAAGGATTCCAGAATATATTTAAAAATAAGCTTAAGAATCCATTCACTTTTGGAAACTTGAAACAGTTTACTCCAGGCCAGCAAGAAAGCCTCGTTTTTGCAAAGTTGTATCGACATGAAATTTGCAATTTAATATAAATAATCACACAAAATATGGGCAAAATATGTAAAATGGGCGTGACAGATGTTCTCTGATGAGATGATGATATTAGTGGTGAATATAAAAGTATATTAAGAGTGGCAACCTTGGTATTGGAAACAATGAAGAAGCTTTTTTGAAAAAAAAATATTTTGTGGAATATATCGATATAAGAGGATGTGTAGCCAAGGGAGGGAGATATTGAAAGAGATCATGCATTGTTTTTTTTATTTTCGAAAATCCATTGATTTTCCCGAAAATATTCCAATGAAAATTTGACGAACACTTTCTGTCATGTAACATTATGATTACAATCGTATGTGTAGGTTTATTGTGTCCGTAGCATGTTGATATCAAAGCCATGTTAAGTGGCAATGCCAAAAATTCTCATTGCCATGTCACCATGAATAAGACTATAAAACGAACGATGCTTGTAAATCATTGAATTTTATTATCTAAACTCTTGCTGTGTAAGAAATATGGCTTGGAAATTACGTACATTTATGGTCGTCATAATCATTTTTGGCTCACCAAACAGGATTGCCGAATTTGGCATGAAGAGCAACCAGAGACAGTTCAAGAGCTGCCCATGCACTGTTTGGTGGGACTGGTGTTATTGGTGTGATACCTACTGAAATACTGAAAAAAGCGTGACGATAAAAGTGGAAATTGAAGTCCGGCAAGAGTGTGTCCTGCCACCACTGCTATTTAATATACTATAGTTCTGGAAACAAGCCTTGAGAAAGATCTCCTCAACGACAAAGGGATAACATTGTGATAGAAAAGTCGACTGAACGACTATGATTATGGGGATAACATCTGCCTCCTGGCTCACAGTTTTCCTGATCTTGCGACAAATTTGCATAACGTAACGCTGGCAGCGAAAGCGGCAGGTTTGAGGCTAAATTCCGCGAGGACTAAAACTCTCCATATTAATGCGACATGCCGAAAATTATTTGTTATTCGCACTGAAGAAATTGAGGACGTCCGTCAATTCTGTTACGTAGGGCTTATTTTGTCCGCCAACGGAAGTTCCAGTGAGGATATTGAGAGCTACTTGGCCGTCTAAGATCAATCTGGAAATCATCTATATTATCGTTATGTACGAAAAATACGGTATTCAATGCCAATGTAAAATCCATCCTTTTATATGGTTGCGAAACGTGGCATTTTCTGACCGATAACTGTGTCTAATCATACGCTTTGTCGTAAAACATAACAACTACCATCTACGATTGAGATAAGGAGGCGTAAATGGCGGGGGAACTGTTGTCGTTCGCTCTTAGAAGGAATCCGAATGATATTAGCAAAATTGCCATAGATTGGAATCCACATGAGAGCAGAAGAAGAGGACGCTCAGCCCATACAAGGTGATGAAGAATTGCGACCGAGTTGAATGGTTGCGGCAGGAGTTAGAGAGAAGTGAAAGCGTCAGCAGAAAACAGAGAGTTGCTTGTTAAATTTACATAACCAAGCATTTAAAAAATCGCCCGAAGAGTTAATTGAAATGTGTGCCATAATTGAATGGCGTGCGTCTGAAGCTTCTTCATCCTAAGATGTTAAAAAGAAACCTAAGACGGTATAACAAAAAACCCATCTAAGCCACTTTTATTTCTAGAACTAAACGTAAGCCTTAATCGATTAGCTATCACTCACTACAACTTACAGGTCACTCAATAAGTCCGTAGGATAAGTAAGAAAAAAATAAAATATTGACAAAACTCGATTTTATTAATCACCAGGACAATATAACGAGTATAACGATTTTCCAACTTTTCGATAACACTTTTTTAATACAATTTCACTTTCTCGTCAAAATAGGCCTTAGTCTTAGCGATGAAGTCATCATTGAACTTAAAATTCTTTCCAGCTAACATTCTCTGAAAACAGGAAAAGCTCGCTGGTAGGCTAAATCTGGGGATAAGGTGGGTGTTCATTCAAATTTATCATCGTTTTTATCGATTTGTGACACGATTTGTGATCTTACGCGACACGCACTTTGAACAGAGCTTTTGCATACACAAATGTTCGTGAAAATGGTAAAAACACTATAATCTGATATCTTTACAATATCAACTAGCTCATCCACCTTCAATTTGCGATCGTTCATAACAAATTTGTGGATTTTTTTTGATGTTTTCTGGAATAATAGACTCATTTGGGCGTCTACTGCGCTCTGAATCATTTGAGGTGGTACGACCACGTTTAAATTCAGCAAACCACTTCTTCACCATTTGTCTCGATGGAGCAGAGTTTGAATAATGTTTATCAAGCTATTTTTTGGTTTCTACAGTATATTTTTTCATCAAAAAGCAATGCTTTATCAAAACTCGAATTTCGCAAGAATCAATAGTCAGATTGCTGTCAAATTTGTACACGTATCGTTTGAGGGTTAGTACTAAATAAAAATCATATGGACAATTTTCTAGTAAGTCTTACGGACTTATTGAGTGACCTGATACATGAGCCTTTAAAGTGTTGAAGGTTACTTGCAATTGTCAACTAATATGGATTGTAAGTCAGAGGAATCAAATTTCATATGAAAGCTCAACGAATGGGTATAAACTGTTATTTAAAGAAGACGACACTTAGGTGATCAATTGTCAATTTTATGGCTTCCTCACCAAAAAAACGAACCCTACTATCTTTTTCATTGCTAGCAATGCGTTAAGGCTTCTAAAGACTGTAATTACAGAGCATCTTATTATTTTATAACATACTCGTATGTATATACGGAACGTATAAGTTACCTGATTATAACTGATGCAATAACACTACTCTCTCTCTCTCTCTCTCTATTCTTTCACAGATGAGATTGGTACAATATCTCATATGTAATCGTACCACTCTACAGGAGCAAAAACTAAGGCATTTTTGTAAAGGTTTCTTTAATGATTTAGAATGTCTCAGCCCTGTGTCACCTATGAATCCTTTCAAGTTTTTTAGAATTTTGGTTTCTGGGATGTCAATTAGATAAGACGTCTATTTTTACATGAAAATGTTTAAAGTAGAGTAGGAAGAGAAATCGAAGCCGACTTAAAATACGACTCGTGAGAAGAATTAAAAACAAAAGAATTCATAAATAATATTCGAAATGCAAAAAAACGAGTTGGATTGTTCGTTTTCGATTTTTTATTGCTCATTTTTAATTCGTTCGCAGTATAAAATTCGTGCTTACGAATCTAGTTTTTACGACACTATGGTTTAAAGGCCTCCAAATGATTTTGCAAGACTGTGTAATCTTACTCACGTTTATCTATTTCTCTGTCTATGCAAAGCTTATAATAACACGGGCTGAAATGTCCCGGGCCTAACACTTCGATGACACCAGTTTTATTGCGTTCACATCTTTTTCAATTCGTGTTAGCCTTCAAAAGACAGCTGTTAAAATTTCCTGATATTCTATGATTTAGTTGGTGAGTTATTGTGTTAAAAGTGACGTTACTTTTGTTAATTTCAAAACAATGGATCAAAAATAGTTTTGTGTTTTACTCTGCTTTTTTATGGAAAAAATGCCATTAAAGCGAAGTAATGGCTCCATCAGAAACAACAATAAAACGTTGCTTTGCTGACTTCAAACGTGGTTGTAGAGACACCGATGATGCAGAACACAATGGGCCTCCAAATAGGACTGTAACATAGAAAACATTAAACAAATCCGCAAAATCGTTGTGAGTGATCAAAAAGTCAAGCTGACATCGTAAGGATATCAAAGGAACGTGTTGGCAAATGCATTTGACTATGAAAAAGCTCTGTTCAAAGTGGGTACCGTGTTTGCTCACTGTTGACCAAAAACAAGGAGGCGTTGATGATTCTACAACAATGGCAAAACTATTTGAATTGAACTTGGAATTGCTCCCACATCCACCGTATTCGCCAGATTTGGCTCCCAGCGACAACTGGCTGTTCGCTCATGAACGCATTGCTGATGGCAGAACTACATAAATTGAACGTCAAATTGCTCACACATCTACCATATTCGCCAGCGACTGCTGACTATTCGCAGACCTCAAGAAATGCTCGCCGGTGAGATATTTCGTACGAATAAAGAGGTAATCGCTGAAACTGAAGCCTATTTTGAGGCAAATGATAAATGGTTCTACAAAAGTTGTATTGAAATGTTAGAGATGGAAGAGAATGGGGGCTTGACGATTTTTTCCATACAAAATGACACACAAAATCGTCAACAAAAGCAGTCGTAAGATAGAATCCATTTAATTTTGACAGCGTTTTCTCTTACTCTCTCAATTGTGCTCTCACAGTCTATATGTGGTGTTGCCGTACTTTCACCGAATTTTAGACATTTTGTTAAGAAAAAACATACAGTTTTTGTTTTGGAGCGAAAAAAATAGAAACAAAAAGCAAAGTAAACATAAAAGCAAAAGGGGCAATTGGCAGTATTTGAAGTTTGGGCCATCTTTTTTGATAGCGTTTTTGCTTGAAGTTACGGACGTATTCTGTTTCATCACTTAGCGCGGCGCTAGAATGATTGCATTGCTCTTGATGGAGATTACGTTGATAAGTGTTTTCTTTGTTAGCCCATGTGTTAGGTTGCATTTTTAAAATTATAAGGTCAACAGCATTGAAACTTAGCATTCTTCATAGTCAACATCGTATCCGATTATAGTACTAAACAGTCTTCATTGACGGGTACTTCCAGCGTAAGCGCAAAAGTTTCAAAAAGGGCCTATTTATACAAACTTAAAGTAGATTCTTACCTGCCGTTGCACTCAACTAGACTGGATATAAAACGGGGCTCTTGCAATTCGACCTCCTTAAGTATGTCTTGAACGATTTTGCAAATTTCTCGTATTGCCGTTGCGGTCTTAAACATGCGGGCTTGTACGCGTTCGGCACAATAACGATTCATCTGATAGATCATGCGCGTTTGGGCGGCCATCATATCGGGTGGAACCAACATGGTGGCGGCGTTGGTGGAGTAAACGGCTGTCGTTAGTTACAATAGCAGCAGCGTCGGCGACAGGAAGTCTACAAAAGATTTCGGAATAAACAACGATTTCTTTTTTTTCAAATTTTTTTCTTGTATTTGGGTTTAACAAAAGAAAATTGTCGGTTAACTATTGTCTTGTCTTTTAGATAAAACAATTGTTTTGTTTTGTTTTATTCGTTATTTTCACGCCACGGAATTGCTATTGTCTTTTGTGTTTATTTTTCTTTTTAATTTTTTTTTTTTTTTTAGTTTTTCTGTTTAGAAAAAGCCGCCTGCCTTTAAAAATTCTTTTAAAACACAACACATTTGGTAGATACAATATATTTGCACAGAATGAACGAATGAATGAATTGAAGTTTTGAAAATTTAAAATTCAAAAGATTTTAAATCACTGATTGTATTATTGCTGCTGTTAGTGTTGTTGTTGCTGTTGTTGATGTTGTTGTTGTTGCAGACAGCTATTGCTGGTTACAATGATTATGGCAATGGTAATGGCAATAAGAAATAACGAGCCGTTAAGTTGTTATTGTTGGTGCTGTTGTTGTTAATATTTAACGGATGCTTCTGGTCAACGAAACGCAACGCAACGCAATGAAATACAAAAACCCAAAAACAAAAAAAAAATCTCTTTTCTCTCTAGAGACTACAACACCAAACCAAAAAGGAAATCAAATCAATGCAGCAATTGCATTTTGGCCTAAATGTTGGCTATTAAAAATGTACAAAATGCACACAAACATTTTCACACACATTTTTTGCCTTTCAAACAGATAACAGATACGAGTGGCAGACAGACTGATGCTGGCTCACTCGCTCAATTGGCAGGAGCACTGGCTGGCCCACAATACAATGATTTTCCAGTTGTTGTTTGAAATTCACTTGAATTTTAAGGATTTTTTTCTTTAAACGAAAGATTTCCTATCGAAGTCGTTGTATACGTTTTCGGCTTGTTTTACTTTGAAAAAAAAAAATAAAAATTTCTTTCGTTTTTTTTTTTTGGATACGAAATGACACGCGTCGTGTAGTAAATCTCGCGGATATTTACAGCTTTATCCTCAGATAAAGAAGTTTAATACCTTTGAAATGAGACGACAATGCAAAAAAAAAAAAAAACAAAACAAAAAAATCTCACAAAATATCAGATACAATTGAACCAATACAACCCCACTTAAGCAATACAAATATCATCGAGTAGTGCACCCAAAAGCGTTCATTAAATGCATGCATTGAGCTGCAACCGCAACAGCACATACACTGGCAAAGGCTTTTGTTACATACACACACACACACACCGCATGAAGTAGTAGGCGTGTATGTATCGATGAGCTTAAGTTAACGTACCCAGAGATATTAGCGCCTACTATATACAGTATCTAACAGATGTATCTGCCAGAGATTAAATGCTCTCCACTTTGCAGTTTTTTTTTTCTTTTTATTTTTGTTGCTTTTGTTTTTCTGCACAATTTTAAGCAAATCAAACTTGTGTAGCTATAAATTACCGCCGCCGGTCTATGTTTACTTTGGATAACTCTCTGTTCTCTATATCTCATAGATGTATCCCTTAAGTATTTATCTATGAAATTGTTCTTTTATATACTTTAAGTTTTTCAGATACTTTTTTATAAGACCAAAAGAGAGTATTTGTTGGTATTTGTTACCAAATAAGCTCCTCCCTTTTTAGAAAGAGATAAAGCCATAAAGAGATAGAGAGAGAGAGAGAGAGAGAGAGAGTGGAGAATACATATTAAATACACTGTATCTCTCTATAGGTTTATATTTTATGTATTTCATGGGTAGTTTTGTTTTTGTTTGTATCTGTTTTGCTCTCTCTCATAATGTCGTTCTTACAGATACAAATAAGGTTGCCAGATAAAACTTAACTCAGAAGTATTTAAATTGAAATCTAAAATTTGTTAATTTTGTATCAGATTTCTTTTAATCGGGTGTATTTTAAAGGTTCACAACTTTGAGTTGGCAACACTGCTTTATTTGACAACCGATTTAACAGCTGGTAGTCTTTACACATGGGTTTAAAAATTCTGGGCCTAACAAAGAAAACACTTTTTTTGTTGTTCAAAATTAGCTTTATTTGTCAATGTAATATCCATCAAGAGCAATCATTCCAACGCCTCTCTAACATTTAATAAAACTTTTGTAGAACGATTTATCTCTTGCCTCAAAATAGGCCTCAGTTTCAGTGATAACCTCTTCATTCGTGGAAAATTTCTTACCGGCAAGAATTTTTTAAGCTGTGCGAACAATCAGTAGGCGCAGGGAGCCAAATCTGGTGAATATGGCAGATGTGGCAGCAATTCGAAGTTCAACTCTCGTAGTTCTGTAGTGTACAAACACGGCACACACAGAGCTTTCTCATAGTCAAACGCATATGCAATATAAAACATGGCTTATATTTAAAAAAATACGGGCGGGTTTTTTATGAAGGTTTTCGGAGTTTATTTACAACAAAAATAATTAAAATTTACGTATTAGGAGTACAAATTAATTCGGTCCGGTTTTTTATGTCGAAAAGGATAATGATTTAACAAATTTGCCAAAATAAAAATGCATAAAATCACCTTTGATCCAATGTCAGAGATCTGTCTCAGAAAAACTTTTCGTTTTTTGAGGCGATCCACTTCGAAAGAAGTTATTCGCTGATATGTCAAAAGGTATTGTATCCATCGAAACAGCCATAGTCGGAATGAGCGATGTTTAGAGAATATGGCGGACGCGGTATTTGATCATTTCTAACAATTGTTTGACCACTTTTGAGACGTGACCCCGAGCGTTGTCATGCACAAGTAAAACTTTATTTGTCTGTCTTTCTTTATATTCCGGCCGTTTTTTGCTCATAATGCACAGTTCAAACGAAGTTATTGCAGTCCGCTCCAATCACTGATTTCATAGCAGACAATGACGCCCTGATGCCACTGAGACTGGAAAATTGCGTTATAAATACGAAAACAACGTAATTGTACTAACAAACAAAGAATTATGTCGAACTGGACGAAAGTTGGAAGCAGTTATAAAACTCAATAAAAACAACCGGGATTTTGTCAATCCTTTTGTCAACCTAGAGCTAAATATCACCGGCGTATTTTAAACTTTCCAAGTGTGGCTTATGTTCCTATTTTATGTCCCTGTTGGTTGTTACAGCATCACGAATGATTACATCAAAAACTATATTGAATAGGAGCGGAACATGCCTATCGGACTCGAACTGTTATTCAGTGTACGATCACGACTAACTCTACATACATATGGCGTCTTTGTACAAAGATTGGATGAGAGTTATAGTTGTCGGTGGCATACCTTCAAATGTCTTTTCGGAGTTAATTAATGTCTTGTATAGGGGCCATTGCCGCTTGACGGACTGCTGGATGATTATTCGTAGGTTAACTATATTACTGGAAGATCCTGTGTTGACTACGCAAATAGCTTGAGAATAATCATTGTTCGTACACTTCGAGAAAGCTTTAGATACTCTCTCACACACAGAAGTATGAGCGGCGTTACGGTGCAAGGGTATGCAAGAGAAAGTAATCAAGCTCATAAAGAGTCTTTACTATCAGACCAATTGCCCAGTACTGCACGGAAATATAATTGGCGACATAATTTCAGTTAGGAATGGCGTAAGACAGGGCTGTTATCAATTCTATTATTTAATATCGTTTTTGATGTCATAATGGCAGATGCAACACGTACCAATAGGGGTATAAACTGGGGCCTGCAGGGATGTTTAGAAGAACTTACGCAGACGATATTTTCCTTTCTGCTCGCAGGTACTCTGATATGCAAGACTAGCTGCGTACGATAGAGGAAATGTCCGCAAGAGTGGGATTAAAATTAAACTCAAAAAGACCAAAACATTGCGCATAAATACATCAACTAGCCAGCCATTCCTTTTACGGCACCAACATGTAGAAGATGTAACTTGTTTTTGCTATTTGGGTTGCACTATTATAACAACAAATTGGACAAGGCCAGACATCAATCTTTGGAATACCGCCCACCAAATACCCATCCCGTTAAAGATACGTAGACGTAAGTAGCACTGGATTGTCCATACCGATGACATTAGTCGAATCGCCATCGACTGGAATCCCCTAGGTCAACGACGTTTATGGCCTGCTCATACTTAGAGGAGACAGCTGGATACCGAAGTAAGGTTTTCAAGACGCAGTTGGAATTAAATAAAACATATTGCCAATGAAAGAGATGATTGGAAGGGATTTATGGTGGTCGTATGTTCCCTATAGGAACTGCAGAATATAATATATAATCATATGATCCAGGCAAGATTTATTTGGACATAAGCAAGCCTTTTCCTATCTTACAGCATCCAAAATATATTCATATTCAAAATGTGTACTATTACCTTATTGATTGAGCTGAGTATGATTATGCGCCTCAAGTTTTTACAGTCGTAAGGTCACGTTTTTAGGAATCTTGAGTACATTGGCTTTCTATAGACATACAACACAAATAGTATACAGCAAAAGCGGCCAGTGTTTGGATTTCAATGGAAGATATGACGAAGAAAATTTGAGTTTCCGGAGTGTTTAATAAAAACCCGGTGACGTATTTGAGCGACATTGTCACTATGATGTTTTTCATCGATGTAAAATCGTCATATCAGTTTGAAATCGAAATTTGTATAAAATTTGCATAAAAGAAAAATTTCATTGATGAGTCCTCGCGACAATGACACAATCAAAGGGAGTTATATATGACAACGTCATTGTATGTCACCATCAGTGTTGCCATATTTTTTTTTTTGAAAAACTGAAAATGTTGAATAAAAAAAACGGATTTTTAAGTGAAAAAACTGCACATGCTTAAGAAGGTAAAAAATATATGCATAAGCTGTATATGGGTATGTTCAGCAAACCGAAAACATGTAAAATAAAAATGGAGTACATTTTCAAAGACAAATAAAACCGAAATGCACCAATTATTTTAAGCTTTTGATAAGCAAAGAAATTATCTGAAAAGTAATTAGTGTATTGATAAGAAAAATTATATAAAAATCTTGTCTGACTTAAAAATTATAGCAATTGTAAGTTGCATTCGATTTCAATTACATTCGATATCGGTTTACAGAACATACCCGATAATATAGGGTCCGCCAAAATAACTACTGAATATTTTCTCAAATTTCTTTTTGTATTTGAAAGTACAATCCTTCCGGTTAATAATGGAAAATATTTCATTCAAATGGCTGCATCGGCTGGCCATGCAGTAGCCTACACGATCGGTCCAATTTTTAAGCACCTTATCGATTGTGTGCAGCTGTATTTCACCAATGGCTTCACGACTATTGTCCTTTAAAGCGTCAATTGTCTCTGGCTTGTTGGCGTAACACTTATCTTTGACGGCACCCCACAAGTAAAAGTCCCACGGTGTCAAATCGCAGCTCCGAGGTGGCCAAAAGACATCACATCTACGGCTGATAATGCGATCTTCAAAAACAGGGCGCAAAATATTGAGTGTAGCTTCGGCTGTGTGGCACGTAGCGCCGTCCTGTTGAAACCAAATGTTGCTAATATCCTCTTCTTCAATTTTTGTGAACAAAAATTCGTTCAACATGGCCCGATAACGATTGCCATTGACTGTAACGGCCACTCCTTGCTCATTTTCGAAGAAAAATGGCCCAATTATGTCTCTGGACCACAATCCGCACCAAACAGTGACTCGTTTTGTATGCGTGCGGGTTTTCTGTGCCCCAAATGCGACAATTTTGCTTGCTTACATACCCGCCAAGATCAAAATGAGCTTCATCTGAAAAGATGATTTCTGATTCTGCAACAGTAGCATGATTTTCAAAGTAATGTCGCAATATTTCCCAGCGTTGTTCAAGCGTATACACAACCATATTCGTTCAGCAGAAGGATAAAACTAATTATCTGTCCAATCAGACATGAGCTAAGTGTTAGTTGAAAAAAAACGTTAGACGGCGGACTCTTCAGAACACTATTCACTTTTATTATCTGACGAGTGGGGCACCCGGCTCGTAAATCGGATTCGATTACACAGAATCCACTTTTTTTCGAGACATAATGTTATTTTAAAAATGGAGAAGGTAGCACAACATACATTCGCGAAACTCTAAAACGGTTGTTTGTTGAATAAACTAAAAAAAAAAACAAAATTCCGCAATAAAGTTACCTGAAGTAAGGCCACAAATTTTTTTTAATATGCCGAGTCGTTTTAAGGATAATCAATAATTTTTGGCCAAGAACAGTGGGATCATATTACTACCTAACTACGATATATCACTCATACGTACGTACTTACGTAGTACGTAATTTATTCCCACTGTTCTTTTAAGAAAATCTCTAAAACGACTTCGCAGAAAAACTTAACTTTCCTGGATCTAAAGGTGAGTATCACACACTATGTGAATTATCTCTTTCTTTTCAATCAGTGGTGAAAAAAGGGATAATTACATTGACGTAACATTTAGCAAATGGGGTGAAATTTTAGTATCAGAAATTGTAATTAAAATAACAAAATGCTAAAAAGTGCAAAATCTGCACAATTTACGGGAAAACTTCTTTTTTAAACATAAGACTTCAAAACTGCTCAATGCTTGGAAAAATTGCAAAATATAGATAAATTGCACATTTGCCAACGCTGGTCACCATACCATACAAGAAAGCTGAAATTAAGCGACATTGTCTGTTATGAGTAGACTACATTCTGAAATTTAGTGACATTGTCTATTCTGAGTCGACTTCATGCTGAATTTTGTAAAATTTTGTCTGCTACACCTCTCCGTTAACGAATAAAACACTAATGATTCCCGGTGACATTGTCTGTCAGGACTCATAGATAAACGGATGTCTACTGGGCAAAACAACTTTTGCCATCTATGACAATTTGGACAATTACTTTAAAAAGTCATGTATGACACCAAAGTAAATTTATCGTTAGTCATCGATGTTTAACTATTTTCAGCGTTTGTCACGATGATTCGCCATAACTTTCGCCACCGGGAAGACTTCAACCTCCCTTCAGACCTTCTTCTAAAAAAGCTTCTCTGACCCTTCAACTTGCCTCTTGTCTCTGATGATGACAAAAATTAGACGAATGAACAGAATTAAACGTAAGCATCTTCATCACCACACACCATCATATAGAGGCGAGCTACTATAGATTAATCGTCTACTGATGAAACTGAAACGAATTAATGAATGCTTTGTGGAAAGCCAATAAGTTCCATAGAGGAGTGATGGAGAAAAAAAAACATCGAAATCATTAGTCTGCCAAAAATTTACAGTGTGCGATAGCAATAGTAAAGCTGTTGTTTTGGCAGATATATTGCCAGCAGGAGTCTCTATAAATCCATGGACCAGATTGTGTCTTAGTTAAGTAAGCTCTTCTGCACGCGTTGAAAGAGATTCAATATAAATATTGAAATATTCTTAGCAAATTACTTCTCCCACACTGCTGAGACAATTTAACGCTGCAGGATGGTTTATCTGGCAACACAGTTTATTAAAATGATTCTCTGTAAACGGTTTTTCAGCAATTTAATTAAATTTATTACAAATTCAGAAAAAAAAATTTGTTTTTTTTTCATACTCCAGCTTTTAAAATTCCAGATTGGATTCATGTTGGGTTCGTATAGTTGATATCATGTAACCCCCATTTTGTTATATACAGGCAGCATAATAAAAACAAAAAAAATATTTTGTATTTTAGTATGTAGAATCACAATTTGTGGGCCATAATTTATCTTCATGTTATTTTATTTCCATTTAAACATTTATTTCATGTTTTTTTCGTCATCTTTTTTCATGTTTTCATTTTTGTTTGTTTGAATATTCTCTTGTCTTTTATGTACAAAAAAAAAAAAAAAAACAAAAAAAAAAGACAAAACAAAACTTTGCAGTTTGTTTGTGGTAAAGTATCTTCGTAACTCAAACAACATCATCCCTCTTTCAAAAAAAAAAAAAAGAAAAAAAAAAGTTTTATATTTCACTTCATACCTATTTTGTATATCTTTTTGTGTCTGTCCTTCCATTCGTACTTCTATCCGTACCTGAATAGTATTTTTAGATTTTTTTTTGTTTTTCGTTAAAAAAAGTATTTTTTTGAATGAATGAATTAATGCCGTTGTTGCTATTTTTTGACAGTTTTCTATGGTGGAAATATTTTAGTGTCTGCAGCTTATTTTTTATTTTTTGAATTCTATACTTTTTTCAACCATTTGCGTTTCCTTTTCCTTTTTTCACATTCAAATTCGAATACGAAATGTTCGTTCACCGGCTTGTGTCAGTGAGGGTATCTCGTTATTAAATTAAAATATCATATAAAAAACAAAAACAAAAACAAAAACAAAAACAAAAACAAAAATGATAAAGTATCCTGTTTGTTATAAATTATTTGTATTCGAATACAGTTCCATTAACAAGAATATTTATTAACAATATCTATTACCAAAAACGTGTCCATATAAAGACACATACGAGTACAATACATTTTTTATTTAATTTTTTCAAACTCTGAAATTATAATTAAATTAATTAAATTATAGTAGTCTGACTCTACTATACGTTTAGAAGTGCCATCGTATGGTGGACAGCCTTGAAAAATGCCAGTCGGAGGAGGCTTCTAAATAAGGTACATAGGTGTGTTGCTTTGGGCATATCTGGTGTCTTTAGAAGTACTCCTCAGGCAGCGCTAGACATTATCCTGGGCCTGACCTAGGAGTTTCTTGAGGATTTTTGAAAGGGGCTGGCCAAGGCTCTGGATTGTGGACACTCTGCCATTTGGGGTGTACTTAATTGGGGTGCGCATTTGGTGACCTGTGCTGGTTCTACGGACTATAAGGCCAGGAAGTGCGACTTCGGCATATGCCTTGCGGCAGTTTTTCCGGATAGAGAGTCTTGGCGTGGGGTTGATGAATTTTTCGACGGCCACGCCATCTTTACAGATGGATCCAAGACCGAGGAGGGCACTGGCGCGAGAGTGACACTAAATTGTCCTTTAGACTCCCGGATGAGTGCAGTGTTTTTCAGGCCGAGATCTTCGCTGTTCTCAGAGCAACTCAGCGTTTTCGCGATTTGGCTGCTGTGGTCTTCTACTTGGACAGTCAGGCGGCCATTAGGGCGCTGACTGGTTGCCATGTCAGCTCAAGGCTAGTTGCATTGTGCAGAAATACCCATGCGTCGCTCTTGGATGTGTGCTGCGTTAAGCTGCACTGGGTTCCGGGGCATGCTGGCGTAAGGCAAGAGCGGGTGCGGCTTGGAGTGTAGAATAGGCAGATACGTCAGTGAAACCAGCGCTTGGTTTCTTTAAGAGCTTAATTAATTGCTGTGCCCGTCGCAGAGTGGAGGAGCCGTGGAGGAGTAGAGGAGACTGTAGGGTCTCCCAGGCTGCCTTGGCCGCGACCTGACCGCTCTAGGATGGAATGGGTTCTCAATCTGAGGAGGGAATCTTTTAGGATTCTGATAGATTTTGTAACTGGATGCTCTCTGGGCACTGCGCTCTGAGGGTGAACACTGGGATTTGGGAAGCAGGCTCTCCTATTTTCTGCCGAGTTTTCGGCGATACAGGGGAACCGAAGTCTGTGGAACACATCTTCTGTCACTGCCCAGGATATGCAATCTGGAGGGCTTTCTGTTAGGTCTCAGCTGGCTCCTTACGTGATGCCTGGTCCTCCTTAGGCATCCGTCTCTTTTTCTGTATGCTTCTTCTCACCCTCTTCTTCTTCTTCTCCTTCTTTTTCCTTCTCTGTCCTTCCTCTCTACTTTTTTTCTAATTTTTTCTCTTCACTCTTCTTCTTATCAGATGAAAGGTTCTTTCCACAATGGACGACTGTGGTCTCTGGGTGGGGTACTTCTCGGTATCGCCTTTCTTACCTACCTACCTTCAGAGTCTGAAATGAAGAATTCATGTAAACATTTTTAATAAAAATTAACTTCTGGATCATATATAAAGTATCTGCGGTTTCAACCATATGTCGGGCTACACGAAATCGATTGCATCAAGTAAATAAGGGTTTGAACGTTGAAATTTTAGATTATTTTTTTAATGAAGAAAGTTTTGTAATTCATTGTGGGTTTGAAATGTTATATTACTTTAACAAAGAGTTGAAATATCTGAAACTATAAGAGGTTACGTGAAGCCTTTTTACTATTAAAAATTTGCCGAAAAATTTGTAGCGTAAATGCTGAGTGCGACATGAGTGAATGCTGCGCGAATAAAGTTTGTTCGATTCCGCTCCGAAAATTACAATGTCAAAGTTGCATGTAGGTTTGGTCGATTAATGACAAAGTGGATGAAATTTTGCAACGGTTGGAGCAGGACAAACACGTCCATAATAGGGAGATCGGACGGTTATTTTTCGACCGGTTTTAACCAGTTTTTTTTGTTTTGTCGAACACGGTTTTTTCAAAATCTTCATTTTTCGAATACCGAATAAACCGGTTAATTTAGAATTTGCTCATCGTTTAACCATTTGCATAAATTAATTATTTTTGTATATATGACAACCTTGAACATTTCACAAAGAACATGAAAACCAAGGTAGAACGAAAAATATATGCACTCTTGAGCAACCAACAATAACCTTTTCTCATCTGCTCTAAATAAGTATTGATTTTTTTATATATGGAGAATGACCAACTGGACTCACTGAAAGTTCACAAACTCAAAAACGTCGGTCAAAAAGGCAGATATATTAGTTAGTGAAGTTTTTCACAGCTTAAATACACATAACCAGTCACTAGTAATGTTGTGAGGTAATATCGGTGTTGAAAATCGTCAGATGGTGTGCGCTGGGATTGAACTGATGGCTTCTTGGTTGGAAGGTGGGTTCTTACATAACATACCACAGTGACATACACACGTGGTGCATAAATTTACATACAGTGCTTCTCGAAATCTAAGCAAATTTTCTTATCGAGGCAATTAAGGACTCGTATATTACTTATAGATTTATTCCAAGAAAAACATTAAATTTTTGTTATCTTAGGCACATAACTGTTATAACAAACCATTAATTCCATTCTCTACCAAGTTTATACAACAAACACGAGATTAGCTCTTTGAGTAACTGTTCGAAACGTAAGCATCGTCGAATGGTGTGCCTTGGGATTGAACTGATGACTTCTTGGTTGGAAGGTGGGTTCTTACATAACATACCACAGTGACACACACACGTGGTGCATAAATTTACATACAGTGCTGCTCGAAATCTAAGTAAATTTTCTTATCGAGGCAATTAAAGACTCGTATATTACTTATAGATTTAATCCAAGTAAAACATTAAATTTTTGTTATCTTAGGCACCTAACTGTTATAACAAACCATTAATTCCATTCTCTACCAAGTTTATACAACAAACACGAGATTAGCTTTTTGAGTAACTGTTCGAAACTTAAGCATTTTTCAGTACTTTGTGTAATAAACTTTGTTTTTTATTGTTAGTATTGATTGCCACTTTAATTTTCAGCTCTCCATCAGCTTCTGTTTATTTTTAAAACGACGTGGACCAGCTCTGTGCTTCAAGTTTGAGGAACAATTCTATTTAAATAAAAGAACCGTTTAACCTGTTATTTAAATTATTATTAACCGAAAACGGGTTTTTTTTAAGTGCGACCTTTCGAATTATTCGAAAAGCGGTTTTTGAAAAAGGCGAATAATTGATCTCCCTAGTACATAAGTTCGCAGGAGATAGCAGAAGCACTGAACATTTAACATATGATAGTTTGGAATAAAAGGCCATCCTTTTTTAAAAGCTCGATTTCTGAGCACCACCTGAATTCACTGAAACAAATTGAATTGTTTAAATGACCAACAGTGAAGCGCTACTGAAAAACAACAAACACGAAGCATTTTGGGAACAGATCAATGCGGACGATGAAAAATGGATTATGTTTAAAGGCTGGTCATCTTACTCAAATCGCTTTGAAGCCCGAATTGAAGGCAAACAGAGCTATGCTGAGTGATTGGTGGAATTCCAACAAAAGTTCTCCATATGAGCTGCTACAAACTGGCGAAAGGATAAATTTCAATCTCCACTGATTGTAACTCGACCGTTTAAAAGAAGTAATAAAGACAAGGTAACCAGTATTATCAAACAGAAAAGATGTTGTCTACAACATCATAATGTCGTCCTCAATTTTGATGTTCAGCCAAAAATTACGACAGTCCTTACATCGAAAGAATACCAATTTTACCGGTGTCTGCAAATCTCTCATAATGAAAATCCTTCGAAAATCTCTTAAACAAGTTTTTCGTCAATAATCTAGCGAAGTTCTAAAAATTCTATGGAATTATAAAGCCAGTCGGAAAATGGCAAAAGGTCAAAAATTATATATGTATATACGAGGGCAGTTCTTAACCTAACAATGAGAAACAAGAGCCAACGCTCTAACGCTCCAACGCTTTTCGAGCAACTGTATCTCTTGATTAAAATAATTATCCTGAAGCTCCTCAAAATAACCGTTTACAGCTGCCATTGCATCTTCATTTGGGGTAAAACGTTTAACTGGGAACAGCTAGAAAACAGAGGGTACTAAATCAGGAGAATAAGGTGGATGGTCCAGCAACTCGTACTTCAATTCATCGAATTTTGCCATTTTGTTAAAACACTCTTGTGGGATGGTGCGTTGTCTTGATGAAAAATTATTTTTTTTTGTGTTGTAAACCAGGTCGTTTTCTCGAATATTGAAATTAAATTGATTCAGAAGGTCACAATAATATTCCGAATTTTTTTTTTACCATTTTGAAGATAGTCGATCAATTGACCTTACCAGCCGATTGAACTGTTTTGTCTTCTTAGGTGCACTTCCACCACGTTTAGTCCATTGTTTGTATTGTTTTCTTAAATCTGGTGCATACTGATGGATCCATGTTTCATCAACGGTTATGAAACGACGATTAAAATCCATTTTATTTCGCTTAAGTCAACCCAAACAAGTTTGAAAAATTGGTCCTAATTTTGGTCAACTGTTCTCAAATGCGTCACCCATCTTGCAGAAATATTTTCATTTGTAATTCAATGATTTGAGATGCCTATGGCATTAACTATTTCACGCACTTACACTCGTCGATCGTCTAATACGATGTCATGCACTTTAGCTATGGTTTCTAGCGTTGTTGCAGTTCTTGGACATCAATTTCGTGTTTCGTGTTTCAATGCTTGTACGACAACGCTGAAATTCAGCAATTCAATTTCAATTTTTAACTGTTACATATGAAGGAGCATTTTTACCTACCAGATTCACCATATCATTATGAGCTTCTTGTCCCGATAAACCTTTCTTATGTAAATATTTAATCACAACACGAATTTCGAATTTTTCTATTAGAAAAAATCGCTGAAGCGCTTATTTCGAACACCTGTTACTATATGAATGACAAATGGAAGTTTCCATAATACAAAGCTTTTTGCTGTTTATACCGTCATTACTCAAGCTAAGAACATATCGAACTGCCATTGTATATGCTTACATATAACATAACTAAAGCTTGTTACGAATTATCTTATTTTTTTTCTAATATTCTTAGACTTAGTTCCAGCTTATGTTCTAGACTTAGTTCCAGGTCATATTAAGGGTTTCGTATGCCTGTTTGACATGTTTTGTTCATGTCGTGTTAGGTCTTTTGGTGTTTGTTTAAGACCACACGTTACACATCCCTAAAGTAGTACAGGCTTAATATAGGTATTAAAAGTGTAGGTCTTCAGGTTTTGTGATAGGTTATGTCTCCCAGCGCGTACATCGCATTCCTGGCTCTGTTGGTAGAATATTCTATTATGTCCTCCACCAGCACTGCATACGGTACATCTCAGGTAACAGAAACTGGTGACATTCTCTATTATGGCGTTGTTGATAGTTAAGTTGCGATTACTAATGTTGTTAATTAGCATCAGTTTCGTTGTATTGATATTAATTGCAGTTTCATATCGGGCCATTTTATAAGATCTTTCGGATTTTATATAAAATAAAGGGTCCGCCATCTAACGTTTTTTTCAACTAGTGCTTATTTCGTGAATGGTAACACTTAGCTCATGTCTGATTTGACAGATAATTAGTTTTATCTTTCCGCTGCACGAATATGGTTGTGTATACGCTTAAACAACGCTGGTAAATATTGCGACATTACTTTGATCGATCGACTTACAGAAGATGCCGATTTGGCAAAAAAAATCATCTTTTCAGATGAAGCTTATTTTGATATTGGCGGGTATGTAAACCAGCAAAATTGTCGCATTTGGGGCACAGAAAACCCTCACGCATACTTTGAAAAGCCGATACACCCAAGACGAGTCACTGTTTGGTGCGGATTTTGGTCCAGAGGCATAATTGGGCCATTTTTCTTCGAAAATGAGCAAGGAGTGGCCGTTACAGTCAATGCCGATCGTTATCGGGCCATGTTGAACGAATGTTTGTTCACAAAAATTGAAGAGGAGGATATTAGCAACACACAGCCGAAGCTATACTCGATGTTTTGCGCCCTGTTTTTGAAGATCGCATTATCAGCCGCAGAGCTGATGTCGTTTGGCCACCTCGGAGCAGCGATTTGACACCGTTGGATTATATATTTGTGGGAAGCCGTTAAAGATAAGTGTTACGCCAACAAGCCAGAGACAATTGACGCTCTAAAGGACAATATTCGTGAAGCCATTGGTGAAATACAGCTGCACACAATCGATAATGTGCTTAAAAATTGGACCGATCGTGTAGGCTACTGCATGGCCAGCCGAGACAGCCATTTGAATCAAATTATTTTCCATTATTAACCGGAAGGGTTGTATTTTCAAATAAAAAAGAAATTTGAGAAAATATTCAGTAGTTTTTTTTTATAGCATTTTCAAAAAAAAAAAAAAAAAAAAATTATTTGGCGGACCCTTTAGAACGATAGAACGATAATTCGATAGAACGATTTTCATAATTCAATGTTTAAAGGTGATTTCATGTAAATTTTGATCGCGGCTACGCCTCAAATAGTTCGTACGTTGGGCGCAATTTTGACATACTCTCTCCAACAAATCGGTCGGTATCTCACGATTAAATTCTTTAATATTGGCTTCCATTGCGGGCCCCACAAAAAATAGTCTAAAGGCGTTAAATCGCACAATCTAGGTGGCCAATTGAACAGACCCAAACGTGAAATAAACTTTTCACCGGATTCACCTTTAAACTAGTCCATTGTTTCGCGTGCTGTGTGGCATGTAGTCAGTCTTGTTGAGACCACATGTCGGCCACATCCAGGTCTTCCATTTTGGCAAAAAAAAAAAAAATTTGTAATCATCACAAGGTAGCGCTCGCCATTCACAGTAACCTTCCTGTCTTCATCATCTTTGGAAAAGTACGGTGCAATGATGCCACCGGCCCATAATCCACACCAAGCAGTGCATTTTTTGGGATGCATTGTCAGTTCTTGCAATGCTTCTAGCTGCTCTTCGTCGCTAAACACAATCTTCCGATAAAAAAAGTTCAATAAACTGCAAGCGTTGTTCGTTTGTAAGTCGATTCATGGTTAAATTATAGACCAAACTGAACATGTTTGACAGTAACATGTTACACGAAAACAGCTGAACTGCCAAAAGCATTTCGATTTTGCTTTATGTGCTTGAGTTTAGAGGCAAAAAGGCACAAATAATCAGCGTAGTTCAGATCCCTAACTTTAGTAAATGCAGTCCATTGGTGGTCATAACTCCATCAAGAACGAGAGGGTAAGAAAAGGGAAAGGAGGAAACAAGATGATAGCACGATATGGTTGGAATACGGAGCCCCGTACATGTCTTTCACAGGGTATATAACCGTAGGGGTTCCTTTTGTGGTCAAGGGCCGTTCCAGATGCTGTTCCATTGGATGCCGTCGAATGCCACGTTCAAAGTCGATGAATAGGATGTATATCGAAGAGTTGAATTCTCTGGCCTGTTCGACGCTGGATCATTTTTTACCGGAAAAATATATTTTTTTATTGTTAAAATTGTAATTTTAAATACATATGTAGTTGAATACATATGTTGGTGTCTAATATATTTTATGTATTCCAACACATTTAAATATTTATGTATTATGTATGTACATACAGTGGCGAGCAGAAGTGAGTGCATGTATACGGAACTGACTTTTTGTCATTAATAAAAACAAAACCATGCAAGCAAATGAAAAACATTTTTTAGTTTTTTTTTCTTATTTTATTTGTTACAATTAGAAGTTAAAATACATTAAAAACTGAGATCAATTCAAAAAATTTTAAAGGAAATCGAAAATAAGCCGCATAAACTCAATTTTGCACGTTTCCAATTTCAATATTTAGTCCATAGACCCTTATTAGAAATAACTTGGTTTATGCGTTTTGGCATGCTTTCCACCAAATTTTCGATAACATCTTTTGGAATTCGATTCCATTCCGCATTTACACGATCCCAAAGGTTGCTCGTGTTTGTTGGAGCTGCTTCATACTGCCCGAGCCGTCTTTTCACGATTGACCAAAGATTTTCAATCGGATTGAGGTCGGGACTTTGTGCCGGTCATTCCATCAGTTGAAAATTTTGTTTCCCAATCCATTCCTTTACATTTTGGCTGTGTGCTTTGGATCACCATCCTGTTGAAAAACAATTTCTTTTTCGGGATAAGCACATTTGTCCATAAATTTGGGAAGATGGGTTTGCAGAATCTGTAGATAGTCCTCTTTCCGCATGATACTATCTACTAAATGCAGAGGGCCAACACCGCACCATGTAAAGCAACCCCAAATCATTATGTGTCCGCCGCCATGTTTGACAGTTTGCTTTACATGGTGTCTTTGAATACGTTCACGTTCCATCTGACTGGAAACAAATAAATTTAGACCCATCAGACCAGATAACTCGTTTCCAGTCATCAATGGGCCAATTTTTGTGCACCTTTGCAAATTTCAAGTGCGCTTTTACATTTTTAACGGACAATGCAGGTTTGCTTTTTTTAACTGCTGAGTTTATACCCTATGTTATGGGTGTGCCCCGGTCAGGCACACAACACTATTTTCGGTTTCTGCAGATATTTTTCTAATTTTTATGCAAAAAAATCAACTATTAATTTTAAGTATTAAAGTAATTCAAAAATTCGTGTTTTAAACAGCTCTAAAAACGAAAAGAAAAACGTAGAAACAAAAATAACGGCAAATCTGGATGATTTCTACCAATAAGAGAATTAGGAGAGCGAAGTATGAGAGATATTTTCGTTCTTCCTTTTAAACTCTTTGAATTCACCTCATTTTTCATTGCTTACTTACTCCATTCAATACGGACAAAATAAAAAAACAAAAATTAAACAATTTTTAGATTTGCTTGTATGGTGTTGTTTTTATAAATGATGAAAATCAGTTTCGTAAGCATGCACTCACTTCTGGTCGTCACTGTATGTATTATCCCTATTAAGGGTTATTTCTACTTATGTTTTTTATTTTTATTTTCATTTTTATTTTTTTAATTATTGAAATTAAAAGTCAAAAATAATAAAAACAAAACCATCATCAGTCGTAGAAAATTGTCAAACAAACTGTCTACAAAATTGACAGTGAATAATGAACGTAAGAGGTAGTAGTTATAGCCTTTGGATATGGTAACAGTTTTAACAATAATATAGGAAAAAAATTTAAAAAAAACAAAAGTAAAAACCAACAACAAATATATGTAAATATTCAAAATATCTCATCACTAAAACAAAGAAATGCCCGAGGATACATAACCGTCATATTAAACATGAAAAATGACGAAGATGTTGAATTAAAGATAAGGAAAAGAGTAGAAAACAAATAGTCTTTATAACCTATGCCAACATATTGGATACAGAAATACGTTTGAAATCAAATGGTTTGTGCTTGTGAACAATTAAAAAATCATTTAATATAATTTGCTAAATTAGATTTAATTGAAAAGTGCAAGAAACATTAAGAAAATTTCAAGAAATTTTATCTACTAAAACTGAAAACAATTAAAAATAAAAATTCGAAGCAAAGTAATATTCAAAAAAAAAAAAAAAAATTATTGTCTTCTTTGACGATGTTATTTGCTTTAAAAACTTTAATAAATAATTTTATTTTTTTTTTTTAAATTTAAATAAAGGGTCCGCCAAATAAATTTTTTTTTTTTTAAACAAGACGCAAAACATCGAGTGTAGCTGCGGCTGTGTGGCACGTAGCGCCGTCCTGTTGAAACCAAATGTTGCTAATATCCTCCTCTGCAATTTTTGTGAACAAACATTCGTTCAACATGGCCCTATAACGATCGCCATTGACTGTAACGGCCACTCCTTGCTCATTTTCGAAGAAAAATGGTCCAATTATGCCTCTGGACCAAAATCCGCACCAAACAGTGACTCGTCTTGGGTGTATCGGTTTTTCAATGTATGCGTGCGGGTTTTCTGTGCCCCAAAGGCGACAATTTTGTTTGTTTACATACCCGCCAAGATCAAAATGAGCTTCATCTGAAAGATGATTTTTTTTTGGCAAAATCAGCAACTTCTGTAAGTCGATCGCAGGCCCACTTAGCGAAGCGAAAAAAGCGTATACACAACCATATGCGTTCAGCGAAAGAATAAAACTAATTATCTGTCAAATCAGACATGAGCTAAGTGTATTATCTCGTGATTTCATTCGTACAGTGTGTAACTGTATTGCGGTATTTAAAATATATTTTTTTTCCGCTTAAAATTGTCATAATTTTTGGAATTTTATTAAAATTCTGCATAAATTTTGTCATTTACAAAATATTACTATATTTTTGTTTAAAATATACGTTTTGTGTTTATTTTTATGTTTAAATTCTAAATAAATAGATAACGCTGTCGGTTTCAGTCGGGCGACATCAAAAAGTGTTGAATATTTTTATACATTAAGAATTTTTTATTTTTTATTTTTTGTGTATGAAATACAAATTACGAGGGTGGATTGATATTGAAACTACCTAAGTAGGAAAAAAACATTTTTTTTCAAAAACCATTCATTTCTCAACATAGTCTCCTTTTACTCGTAGCTCAATACACTTAGTAAGACGATTTTCCCACTTTTTTATACCATTTGAATAATACGCTTTTGGAAACTCCTCAAAATACGCATTAGTTTCGGTAATCACTTCTTCGTTTCAGATGAATCTTTTTCCTGCGAGCAATTTTTTCAAGTTTGGAAACAGTAAAAAGTCACTAGAGGCCAAATCTGGACTATAAGGTGGATGATCAACCAATTCGAAGTGGATTTCTCGTAGTTTTAGCATCGTATCTAATGCTGTGTGAACCGGTGCGTTGTCTTGAAGAAATAACACTTTTCTTGTTTAAATGTGGTCGTTTTTCCTTGATTGCATCAACCAATTGATCCAATAATGCACGATAGTACTCTCCTGTGATTGTGGATCCCTTTTCAAGATAATCGATGAGCAATATTCCATGTGCATCCCAAAATACAGTGGTCATAACCTTGCCAGCCGATTTCGCTGTCTTCGCCTTCTTCGGAGCATTTCCACCAGATTCCATCCACTGCTTCGATTGATTTTTGGTTTCAGGTGTATAGTGGTGGACCCACGTTTCATCAACAGTTATTAATCTACGCCAAAAATCAGCAGGATTATGCTTTGTCATGTCCAAAAACCGCTGTGAAGTGATCTGTCGAACTCGTTTTTGTTCAACACTGAGCAACATCTTGCCGATAGCTTTTTCATATGCAAATGTTCATGTAAAATGTTGAACACACGTTCATATGATATGTTTACCATTTCAGCAATCTCACGTATTTTGACCCGGCGATCATTCATAACGATATCAAGGATTTTCTTGATATTTTCTTCAGTAACCACCTCTTTTGGCCTTCCTGTTGATGGTATTGTTGCAGTGCTTGTTCTGCCCCGTTTAAATTCAGCAATACAATATTTTACCATATAATCTGACGGAGCAGATTCTCCGTAATGTTTATCAAGCTTTTCTTTTGTCTCTTTCGCCGTTTTGCCTTTCAAATTATAGTGTTTAATCACTACACGAAGTTCATTTTTTCCATTTTCCAAGAAACACAAAAGTTGCTTACTTCAAACGCCTACAACAAATAAACTAATCGATAAATTTGGCTAAAATTTTAACAGCTGACGTTTTACAGATCGTAATTTCTAAGAAAGAAAAAGTTTTTGTGTTTGTGCTGCCATCTAGCGCTAGGTAGCTTCAATGTCAATCCGCCCTCGTATATATAATTTTTGATTGGTTTGGTTTAGTTATAAACGGCAAAAGATAAATGTTATGACGATGATGATCAGATCAGTGCGAGTGGATGAAAACCACAAAAAATTGTTTATTTTCTAATAAACAACATTCATTAGATACGCGTGTTCACAGATACTGAATATTTAAATCAAAGAAAATTTTTTAAAATTCAAATTTAAAAAAAAAATAATAAATAAAAATTATAAATTTATAACCGAGAAAATATTATTAAATATAATGAAATGTCTTTGGCATAAATAAGATTTATAATGGCTAAGCGACTAAATAGACAATTTAACAAAACATTGCCTTAAATTTGCATAAATTTTTATATTTTTTTGTAATAAATTTTAAATATTTTTGAATTTTTGTTTTAGCAAAAGTTTTTAGCCTATCGCAGAGTGATTACACTGGTCTACAAAAAACCAAAACTATATGAAATATAATGATTCGGATGCGCTGAATTCAAATCCGTTTTCAGTTTCTTTCCATCGGGCTTATATTTTTTTTTATGGCCGTGGCAAATTTTTCGCCCAAAATATGGCAGTTGAAAGAGATAAAGGAGGTGATTGGTAAATTGAAAAATAATAAGGCGGCAGGCGGAAATTCTATAGGTTGACATCCAAACCACAGCTGAACTTCTACTGCCTGACAACACATCAGTATGGGAGGAGGAGAGGCTGCCTCCTACGTGGAAGAAGGGCATTATGGCGACTTAAAGGACTGTAATAATTGGAGAGGAATTACTCTACTTAACACCATATATAAGATATTTACAGGGGAGGCGTCAGATCAGAATAGACAACATACTGCGAGACGAACAAGCTGGCTTCAGACCGAATAGAAGCTGCGTAGATCAGGCCAACACTACAAATAACCATTAAACAGTCCATAGAATGGCGTACTTCCCTGTATCTACTATACGTCGATTTCAAGAAAGCGTTTGATACCATCAGGCGAACGGCTATATGTATAAGATAATTCGAATAATTAGAGCGATGTATGAGGTTGCAGAATTTCAGTTTTTCACAACGAAAACATCAGCCAACCATTCCACACCAATGCTAGAATCAGCTCAGCTATTTACCATCGCGCTGGATGACATAATGAGTAAAGTCTGTGCGAAAAGAAGAGGGATCACATGGAGTCTCTCACGCCAACTCGAAGACTTGAACTATGCGGATGACATTTGTCTATTCTCGCATAAGATTTCCAATATGCACTCGAAACTGGAGGACCTGGGCCTTGGTTCGTAGTGTTGGGCTTGAGATAAACATCAACAAACCCAAGGCCATGAGAATAAACAATACGAGCACGGAAAACACCATGCTACAGGGTCAGCCAGACGAGTATGTAGATAGCTTCTGCTATCTAGGAAGTACAATGACTACAAACAGAGCTGCATTTGGATAATCGCAGACAGTATGGAGAAGCTTACATATATCCAAACGAACTAAGTTCAGAATATTCAACTCATGTGTTAAATCGGTACTGCTGTATGGCAGTGAAACCTGGCTTGTATCGAATAACATGACACAGAAACTCCAGGGATTCATTAACTAGTGCCTCAGAATCATATGCAGAAAATTCTGGCCTAACACCGTAAGTAACACAGAACTGTGGTGCATAACTAATGAGGAACCCATACTGAAACAGATAAGGAAAATAAAGTGGGAATGGAGCGGTCCCACCATCCGAAAAATTCCAGGAAGTATCACTAGAATGTCACTCGAATGGAACCCTCAAAGCTCAAGAAATCGTGGTCGACCAAAAAACACCTGGAGACGCACAATTATCCAAAACTGAAACAGAACAACCTTACATGTAAAGAGGCAAAGTTAACAGCTATAAACCGTGTTAGATGGAAATGCTTTGTGGAAGCCATATGCTCCCAAGAGGAGTAACAATATATTTCATCATAACTTGAAAACGACGTGACCGATTTTGATCCAAGTACAACTAAATGTTTAGGATCTAAATTTCCTAAAAATCCCCTGAACATAACTTTTTTATATTTTTAATAGTTTCGGAGTTATTCACCACTAAGTGCGAAATAAAATGTTTTCCACAAAATTAGAGCATTTTTTTTTTAAAAAGTCATAAAAAATTTTTTAGAATAAAAATTTTAGATGTTAAGCACGTAAGTAGAAGTTTAAAATGTTGGGAATAAAATAAGCTTTAAATCATGAAAATCACTGATCTTGGCGGGTATGTAAACAAGCAAAATTGTCGCATACATTGAAAAGCCGATACACCCAAGACGAGTCACTCTTAGGTGCGGATTTTGGTCCAGAGGCATAATTGGGCCATTTTTCTTGGAAAATGAGCAAGGAGTGGCCGTTACAGTCAATGGCGATCGTTATCGGGCCATGTTGAACGAATTTTTGTTCACAAAAACTAAAGAGGAGGATATTAGCAACATTTGTTTTCAACAAGACGACGCTACGTGCTACACAGCCGAAGCTACACTCAATGTTTTGCTCCCTGTTTTTGACGATCGAATTATCAGTCACAGAGCTGATGTCGTTTGGCCACCTCAGAGCTGCGATTTGACACCGTTGGACTATTATTTGCGGGGTGCCGTCAAAGATAAGTGTAACGCCAACAAGCCAGAGACAATTGACGTTTTAAAGGACAATATTCGAGAAGCCATTGGTGAAATACAGCTGCACACAATCGATAATATGCTTAAAAATTGGACCGATGGCCGAGGCTACTGCATAGCCAGCCAAGGCAGCCATTTGAATGAAATTGTTTTCCATTGTTAACCAGAAGGATTGTACTTTCAAATAAAAAAAGAAATTTAAGAAAATATTCAGTAGTTTTTTTACAGCATTTAAAAAAAAAAAAAAAATTTTTATTTGGCGGACCCTTTATATTATCAAAATAACAATTAAAACAATTTTTTTGGGATAATTAGTTACCTAATACAGCAGAGCATGTATACTTTTCTCTGTGTAGAAAACTAAATTTATTATTTACACTTTACAGGATATGTTATGCTAAAGCTCATATACTTTTTGTTTTATTTTTCGCGTAGATTTACATTATGTAGTGTTTGAAAGTCCAAACCTTATAAGGGGTGTTTTTTTATAGAGGTATAGAACTTTAAGTTGCAATAAAAAACGATTGACATGAATTTTATTTATCCGAAAGATAATCTTATGGCATTACATTTTAAATATGATTTCTGGCATATGACCGCCACGGCTGGCGCGTATGTTGTCCAATCTGGACGTCCAATTTTCGATGACTTTTTCTTAACATTTGTGGCCGTATATCGTCAATAACACAGCGAATGTTGTCTTTCAAATGGTCAAGCGTTTGTGGCTTTACTGCATAGACCAATGTCTTTACATAGCCCCACAGAAAGTAGTCTAGCGGTGTTAAATCACAAGATCTTGGAGGCCGATTCACAGGTCCAAAACGTGAAATTAGGCGGTCATCAAACGTGTCTTTTAATAAATCTATTGTGGCACGAGCTGTGTGACATGTTGCGCCGTCTTGTTGAAACCACATCTCCTGGACATCATGGTTATCCAATTCAGGAATGGAAAAGTTACTACTCATGGCTCTAAACCAATCACCATTGACTGTAACGTTCTGACCACCATCGTTTTTGAAAAAGTACGGACCAATGATTCCAGCAGCCCATAAAGCGCACCAAACAGTCAGTTTTTCTGAATTTAACGGTGTTTCCACATACACTTGAGTATTATCTTCTCTCCAAATGCGGCAGTTTTGTTTGTTGACGTAGCCATTTAACCAGAAGTACGCTTCATCGCTAAACAAAATTCGCTTATGAAAATCGAGAACAACGGTAATCTCGTTTTGGACCCATTCGACGAAACTACGCCAGGCGTGAGTCTATTTATGATGAATTGCCAAACCAAACTGAGAATAAATCACTTGACAGCTCTTAAATCGGTCGCCATCTTGAAAAGTAATGCCAACTTAAAGTTCTATACCTCTATAAAAAACACGCTTTAGTTCTATGTAAAATACAGTTTTCGAGGGGATATGCATATTTTCACATGCAATTTTATATGAATTCGTTACGTACATATATATTAACTTTGCCTCCTAGTAGTGCTTCCACTAAAATAATTTTTCAAAACTACACTGATTAAAAATAAGCTTACAAACAAACTTAACATATAAACTTGTGGATCCATGCCTTCCTCTCTCAATTTGCTTGAATCGGGGCTGGAAAAATGGAATCCAAGTAAAGAATTAATTAAAAAATATAGAAAAACTGTTTCTAAAAAGTGCTAAACATAATCAAGAGTAACTGCTTTGAATGTATCTGTGAATTGTTTTTTAGTTTTAACATTGATTTATTACTTAAGTATGTATAATTACTTTTCTTTTAGTTTAATGTATTAATTAACTGCTAAAATTCATTTTTTTAATTAAAATAATTTTTTTTTTTACAAAAAACTTGGCCCTATTTTTCTTTAAAATACCCTTATTTTGACACTTTTTTTTCTCAAATATCCTTTTATGACACTTTTTCGAAATTTTCAACGGCAACACTGGTTGGCTGCATTTTTGGTGTTGAACTCTCTTATGTGCAGTGGCAGGATGCATAATGTGTGCGGTTTTATCAACGTATGCTGGTATTCAGCCATTTTAAATTAGCGATGTTTTGATCGGAAAAATAAATCCCATGTTGAAGTAGACCCCAATATAATCAAAGAATACAATTATCATATGGGTGGCGATGATATAATGAACAGCTTACTAGGACGATACCATATTAGAATGAAAATGGACTTTACCTTAATTTTATCATCTAATTGATATGTCATTATTGTATTCATATCTCCTTTTTAAACGCATTCATGGAATTGATTGCAACAATATCTTTCATTTGAAATTACCAGACTTCCGTAGTGGCAGATGTACTTCCGTCAAAAAACTTGTGGGAAGATCTCAAAACCAAAAGTTACAGGCAAAGAAAGTAAAAAGATCTTATAATTCACCAAATTATATCCGCTTTGATAAAGTTGGACATATGCCTGATGTTTTGGGCCGGAGTGGTAAAAGAATGTGCAAAATCAGAATCACAAGTATTTCGCACGAAGTGTAAACTAAGTTTCTGCTGATCCAATAATAAAAAATGTTTCCAAAGTTACCACACAAAATAAGCAAAATTTTAAAATAAAACAACCCCACCTTCTTTGGTAAAAATATTTCTTTACCTTAACAGGCAAGTCCACCTTTTTTTTTAGCTGGAAGGTAAGTTTTTAATGTTTTTCAACTTTTAATTTTAAAGCATTGTTTACCCCCCCAACTACCAGCCCAGTATAATTTTTTTAGCTCAAAATAATATTGGCCGGTTGGAGGCGATTCTCTATTTTGTGCCAACGCCTTCACTTCCCTCCAATTCTTTCTGCTGCAATTTACTTCGGCATCAATCTGTCCTTTCTTCTGTTCCCTTTCGAGTTCCAGTCTATTGGTAATTTTCTTACGCAGTGTTAAGAAAGATGGATCTGAGACGACCAACAGCCTGATGGGCTTCCTGCAATCTATAATATATATCCACCCGCGACCCTCCATTTTATGATGTTCCCTAGATAACAAAATTGCTCTACATCCTCTATTCGCTTTATGCCAATTTTAAATCGATTCTGAGCCGTTGCACTGATACGGAGAGTTTTCTTTTTTGCCACATTAATCTTTAGAACACTGCTTTCGCCGCCAGCGCTAAATTCCGTAGATTCGATGCCAGGTCTCGAAAACTGTGAGTAAAAAGACAAATATAGTCCGCGTAGTGAAGATCGTTATCAACCTGCCGTTACGAAGAGCTTTTTCAAGGTTCGTCTCCGAACAACACTTCCAATTAAACCGTTCTATTCAACAATTTGCCATGTTTAATTCTGCAGGTTGCCTCAATAAGGCGCATAAATTTCCGAGAGACCTTGCTACATGACAGAAAGTCTCGTACACAATACATATGTATTCATATCTAATTTTTTGATGTTAGAAGGGCTTTGAAAGTAAAAAAAAAATTTTCGACATCTATTGACTTCAGTTCGTATGCCACCTATAGCAGGGTGGGGTCTACTTTCGTACTCACCCACTAGTTTTGCATGTACTATAGAATATTTTGTTCTATAGAATATTTTTCTTTAATAATCTTATACGAGGGGTACTGTTTTTATTTCGGGAATAGCAAATATTAACAAATATTTTTAAATGAAAATGTCTTTATTGTTTTGCAAAATATTCCCCTTGATGATCAATACACTTTTGCATTCGTTCACACCATTTTTCAAAACAGTTTTTCCGTAACTCTTGAGTCACCTCCCCAACATGGTTTTTGAACGCTTCAACTGCTTCTTCGGCGCTTTTAAATCGTTGACCACGCACTTTACCTTTGATTTTCAGTAACAAGAAGAATTCATTGGTTGCCAAATCAGGACTACACGGAGGATGATATATCGATTTGATGTTTTGAGTACTCAAAAATTCACCTGATTGACGAGATGTGTGAGAGTACGCATTTACGAATTTCTTCGAAGACTTCCGGCAAAGAAATGTTAATGTACCACTCAGAATTGACCGCCCTACGTTGCTCAATCGGAACAGTGGCCACATGGCACATTCGGACGAACAAAGAGGCGACCATTTGCTTCGCAGTGCTTTTCCCACGAATAACTTTTGTTGGATTTCGTTTTGGAATACACACACGGTCGATTGCTGTTTTGTTTCCGGCTTATACGCATATATCCATGATACGTCACCTATCACGATTTTATGCACGTCTTTTGACGCACCACGGTCGACCTTTTCAATCGTTTCCCTACACCAATCTACGCGAGCCTTTTTTTGAGCGATTGATAAATTATGGGCTATCCAAGGAGAACATTTTTTGTTTACAACTAAGGCTTCATGCAGACTCGAATGAATTGAAGTGGAACTAATGTGCAAGAATGCTTTCATCTCTAACAATATGTCACATGACGATTTTGCATTACCAATTCAAGCCCTGCTTCGATGTCTTGCGGAACAACAACCGATTTTGGACGACCTTCACAGAATTCGTCGGCGGCCGAACTATGTGGTTTTTGATGCTGCTTTATCTCCATACAAAGAACTGAGTTCATCGACACATTCTCTTTGAGATAATTCACGCGGAAAGTTGTGAAAAATAATCCAACGAAAAACTTCTCCTGAAATTTCCCTTTTTTGGCCAATTTGATTTTCTTAATTCACTGTAAAAAAAATAGCTTTTGTACATCAAAACGTTGTGACTACGTTTCTGCTAAAAAATGTCCAACTTTTTTGTGGTATTGCCAGATTTTAGCTATTGACAGTAGTGTTGCCAGATTCCGATATATAAATAGTAACCCTCGTATTATTCCAATTCTAATAGATCCATCACTTTGTATATCTAATAAGGGGTAATATGTTACGGCATCTTAAAAGAGCTTTTCTGTTTCGTTTTTTTTTAAGCAAAGCAATCATATCCAAACACTGACAACTATAATTTCAGCAATTTCAATATTACAACAACAATACAATGTATATGGTATATGTATACCGGGGATATGTTGTACAAATTGACAAGACAATTAATATTCTGTGCAGATCATGAAGAAAACACATGTCCAAAGATTTTTACTTCATTCACCATAAAACGTTGAGTGCGCTACTGTGTTCGTTGTTGCTTATTCATCATGAGGCAAGAATTGCATGAATTTTTTTTTGCTTTTTTGTTGTATGAAAACAATAAAAATATACGCTCGTACAGTATTTCTCTTACATATGCCAAGTCAATGCATCAATAAAAACAACATTAATGTTGTTGCTGCTGTTTTGCTTCGGTTCAATTCAAAAAAAGTGAAGAAATCAGCAAATATCGTCATCAGCATTGTGATCAGCGACATCATTGTGAGCAACCGTATTAAAAAGGATACTAAAGAAGTAGACGAGTTTTGGAACGTGTGGAATTTCGTAGAAATATCAACATGCTTTTTGTCAAAATTTTTAGATATAATTTTCCTGCCTTTAAAATCTACTATTTTTTGGGAATCTCTTGCTGATCACTTTCCACATGATGTATGACATGTATGTGTTTTTTAAAGGTATGGCTATCTTCACTTGTCTTCTGCAAGTAAGGGCTGGTCTTTCAATTTTTCCATATGGATTCCATTCGTAGTCGAGTTTTTACTTATTGTGCCTTATGCTATAAACACAGTCAAGGCTACCGACCACACGACTACGAAAGACGCTGACTACAAAAGTAGCCGAGTAACCAGCTAAATAATTATTTTAACGACTACAGCTACAAAAAAATTTAAACAAATGTATATATGATTCAAGGCGAATTCAAACCAGATGACCTTGATTTGCTACGTAAGCAACAGCTGATAAGTGACTATATGTGAAAACGATTCGCCATTACTATTTTCTTACAACAAATATATGAGATACAAATCACCGTTTAAGTCTGTTTAGAGTGTTGTATTCGTTTTTAAAATGAGACCACCTTGCTAAATTTGGTGCCACATAGATTTTTTCGCGTTTTTCATGTATATATTTCTTGTAATGCATTTTTGAAACGCCTATTAATGCATCTTGTTGTATTGACAGCACTAAACTGTTTGTACTCGCCTAAGTTGCCTACGGGCTACAACGGTAGTCATGTAGTCGTGTAGTCGGTAGCCGTGTTACCGCTTAAATAATTATTCTCATATGCTCATGTGATGGTCGGTAGCCATGAATGTGTTTATAGCATAATACAGCCTTATTTCCTTCACATACTATCCTTCTTATTCTATTTGATGTGTTCAATGCCATAAGAATTAAGGTGTACTGTCCAAAAAGCCATAAGGGTGCTGCCGATTTAGCAAAGGAACAAAACTTTCTCCAAAATGCAATAAATCGCAATAGAAACGAAAATGTGCTACCAAATGTTACATATGTTTCGCAGAATTTAGTAGACGGCCATATTTGCAAGAGGCGTGTAAATAACAAACTAAAATGGTAGCAAAATAGTGTTGAAAGCAACATGATATTTTATGTTTCATACTCTTACCGATATTTCACTTAGTTTTTACTTTAAAACAAAAAAATTTTAAATTTTTTCTTAACACGATCTTGTTCAAGCTTTCATGGAGGAAACTACTGCAGTAAAAAAATAAAAAGAACAAAACGAAAAAATTAACTGAAAGTTTATATTTTTTGTTTGTTTGCATTTTTGAAGACCAACACTTGACGGATTTGAGCACATTTCGAACGTGATTATTTGTGGCAACCATCACCAGCGTCTTTATCGTCATCATCATGACTATCGTCATCACATTGACTTCATTCGCTTGGCAAAAACAAACTTACAACAGTTGAAAGTCGACTAATTTTTACAATCATCACGCATATTTAATTTCAGTCTAAAGAAATGAAAGTCTTTAAGGGGTAGAAAAAATAACAGAAAACAGAAATTCTTATGCGAGGTTTGTACAAAAAATGAGCAATTTTTTAAATATCTTTCCACATTTGGAGCAACATTCCTTTCAATCCACGAACTACTTCTTATAAGCACTGTTGATTAAAGCCTTGAGCTCTTTTCTAATGTTCTTAATCCTTAAAAATCTTTGAACCTGCGCAACTTTTTTCGATTTGTCTCTTCAATCAGAGTCTTACCTCCAACCAATTTACTTTTACCTGCGCAGTTCATTCATTAACTATATTCTACAAATGCGCTTCTAAATTTTGGGAACGATCTTACTTCGACACCTAAACGGCTTCCTTCATTTTGCCAAACAGCTATGTTTCGGCGTTATATTAAAGCTCAATAATAAAAGATAAAGCTTTATTCATTAACTGTAGTAGCACCTATTTGTCACCCCTTTCATTTATTTGATATCTGTGCTGACTTCAGTCTTTTGGTTCTGTTTTCATTTAATTGATATCTGTGCTGACTTCAGTCTTTCGGTTCTGTTGGCGGACTCGAGGTAAACAATCTTATTCACTACCTCGACATTGCAGCGAACATTCCTCTTTTCGGCATAGAGTCTGGCTACCGCCAAATTGTGTTTTAGTAATGGAAAAAAGGTAAGGATATTAAATAAACAGTTGGCTTGGATATACACTCGACAGAAATTAGAAATCACATTCGTTTTTAATTAGGATAACGGCCCGTTGTGATACCACATAACGTTCTATTCCCCAGAGCCCTGGTGATCAAACAGAGGCACCGCACAGAAGCACTTTCCTAGATTAGGTCTGAACCAGACCGACAGTCTAAAGATAGCCAGAAGTCTTCGCCGTGTGAGAAATGAACACTGGCAGATTAAATCGACGACGATCTCCTACTTCTTAGACAATGCGCAGCCACGACAAAAAACATCTGCATGTAAACGTAGCCTTTGTGCGTGCCTACCCATGACGCAATGGCCTGTGAGGATAGTTACAGCAGAGGAGATGCTTCGACGGTCCAGTCAAACCAAACCCAGGTGAGTCTGTGTATAAAGCAAGAGTCATCTTCCGTCCAGGCCCTTTCGGTGTCCAACATATACTTTCGTTTGTTCGCCAGATTAACGAAGATAAGAGGCACACCCACCCTCACCTAAAGATGAATGTCCGGAATAAAAGAGCCCGCCCTAGCGAGCCTCTCAGCAGCACAGTTACCCAGAATGTGCCTGTGACCAGAAACCCGGATGAGGTGAACACAAAACTGTCGTGATAATGCAACAAAGGAATCACGGCAGACCCTGACCAGCTTAGAGTTGAAGGTCACTCCCGAAAGAGATATGATCGCTGCCTGGCTATCAGGACAGATAGATAGATATATCGGCGGTAGGAACGCCTTTACCAATGACCATCACATCGGCCTGAAACACACCGCAGTAGTACAAAGGGCGAAGAGAAACACGATGGTTGAGCCTCTCAGAAAATAATCCGTATAGACTCTGCTAGGAATAATGGTACGGAATCCACTATAAAGTTCAGATACAGGCATAGTCGATAACAGCCAGTGTCAAGGGTTCCTCAGAAAGAATAGAAGAGTGTCCCGAGGGGATATAATGCCAGCGTGATAGGGCCGTTCAGTCTCACCGCTACAGATTTGACACGTTGCCTGACAAGTATCCCTGAAGGCAGCCATTAAAACATCACAAAAAGTGCCCTTGTAGAAGTAGTACGTAACGCATCTGTGACCTGGATTGCAGAAAATATTCTGACCTTGGGTCTGATATTGCAATCTTTATCGAGGGCAGTCCACCAGGAAACCACTCTATACAAAAGATTCGGTTCAATAACCGCTGAATAAATCTAGCGAATAACGCTAGGACCCAATTTCGTACTCACTGCTCTTCTGCAGCAGTAGGTGGCACAAGCCGTCTTGCGAGCTATCTCAGCCAAGTTGGCTTTTCAACTTAACTTTGGGTCAAGAATAAGGCCCGGATAGTTAACAGTAGGACTCAAGCTAAATCTGGTCCCATTCACACTGGGAGACGAAAGTGAGGTATTTTATACCTCCTAGTGAATAGCATTGATTGTATCGGTCTTACAAGGATTCACACTAATTCCAAACTAGTTGAACCACTCAGATTCAATTCTCAAGGAAAAATTGAAGTTAACTGACGGTGTCTGTGAGCAATTGCCAAAACCTGCAATGGCGATATCATCCGCGTTAACGACGACCCTATCACCAGAGCAGTCAAGCCTGGTAAGAAGCGTGGTAACTGCAAGGTTCCAGAGAAGCGGAGACAGGACTCCCCCTTAAGGGATATCCCTGCAGACCGTTATCTGACGCTGTACCTCACAGCAGGAGGAGGTAACAAGCCGAGATTAAAGAAGGAACTCGATTAACGCAAACAAGCCAGTAGTGTCGCCGAGGTCACGTAGAACAGAATAATTGATATCCAATTGCTTACAATTTGGCTGATTCGCTCTTTAAATTTTGTATGGAGAATTATGTATTTCGCCTCATAATTCTGGGTTGAATTATGAATGAAGGAGCGAATTACGAAACAACGTAGTCGTGTGAACATGGCAAGCTAATACAATACTTAAAAAATCTTAATTTCTATTTGAACAAACCTCGTAGATTTTCAATTAAAACAAAATGCAACTTGTAAGACATCAAAATATCAGAATAGTAGATCTGATAAATGCTGCCAATAAAAAAAATATATTTCTGTTGCGAGTCCAAAGTAAAGAATGCAAAAAATATGTAAAAAAAAGAAAGAAAGAGAGGGAGAGAGAGAAAGAAAAAAATTGTTGCAAAAATTTGTCTTCTGTCATAATTCAATAAAGTTTTTAACCAACATTGACATTTAATGTCAACAACAAGAAAATGTTGTTCTTTTGCACTCCACACTCATTGACATTCTCATCTTGTTTAGCAAGGAGGCATTCAAAGGAATCGGAGACACAAAAGAAAAACAACAACAAAAGCAACAGCAACAGCAACAACAACAAAAAATTTGCCTCAATTATGATCATTTAATTTTTCTTGGCAGACACCAACAATCAAGCGAACAACCAACCAATCAACTAAACAGTGGACAACTAACTATTGGAGATATTTTGGAATGAAACGAAATGATTAAAAATTATTATGCCGAACACATGCCGGTCTGGGTTATTGTACCATAACGCCATTTAGGAGCCCTCCTTGAAATGTTTAAACAAGCAAATGTTTACAAGCTTCACCAAAGGAATCCTTGTTTTATTAAAAAAAAACATAAAAAATTCAAAATAAATTTTTTTGATGAAATGCTCCTCAGGTATTCTGATGACCCTGTAATTTAAATGGCTGGTTGTTAATTTCTACAGTTTGCGTGTGGTTTTTGGATATTCAATTTCATGTTGTCGAATTACCCCCATAATTTGTTTCGTTTTAATATTTCACTCAGTTTTTTTTTTGTGTCTGTTTCTTTTTCATCAATTTTTTTGTATAGTTTTGACCAGTTTAATGCTCTTCGGTTTAAATTTCGCAAAAGGGCTTCATGTTACATCTCCTTTTTTTGTTTGACTGATAATTGACTTTAATTAGGCCTGTAATAATCGTCGTATTAGCCGTATAAGTGTTAATATTCTTATAATATTCGAATAATTAGCATTTTTTGACAAGTATTTTTTTGAAGAGTAATCTCATGTATGTATGTATATAATGTATATATTAATCTCATCTGGGTACCTGGACACAGTGATGCTCCGGGCAACTGTGTGGGGGATGAGCTGGCTAGGCAGGATACTGTGGCCGGTATGAATTTGGCGGCGGAGAGATTTGGTATACCGTTCTCTACCTGCCGGCTGCGTATAGGACAATATAGGGGCTGCAACTTGTAGACAGGCTAGAACTCTCTGGCCAAGGGTGGACGGGAGAAGGTCAGGGCAACTGCTGAACTTGCCGAGAGGCAGAATATCTGCGGTAGTAGGGGCACTTACAGGTCACTGCTTAGTGGGGAGACATACCATTAGTTCGGGCCAGAGACACTTTATTATATGTAGGTGCTGTTTAGAAGAGAAGGTGGAGACTACGAAGCATCTGTTGTTGGAATGTCTGGCGTTGGCGGGACTTAGACAAAGGTTTTTCGGTACGCACGTTGTTGATATTGGGACTCTACTGGAGACTCCTGTAGGGCTGATAAGCAAATTTATTGAGAGGGCTAACTAACTGGGCTGTCGTAGGATGCTTGTGGGTATCACAATGGGCCCTATAGACCTAAGTGTGCTAGGCATGTCTGGCAGCCCCTTTGACCTAACCTAACCTATGTACATATATAGGGCAACTAGACAATTTGTTTTGCTTTCAAGCATCATAACAATTGTAAGAAGTGTAGCGCTAGAAACCAGTATTTCCTATTAATAGTACTACGATTTAATCTTTTTAAAATGTTTGCGTTCCTCATACTTCATACAGTCGTTTATTTACACAATTATTAATGTATCATACAGTCTTCAACTAATTTAATATCCGTTTTATACATTACATATACTTAACATTCAACTCTAAGTACGACTTTACAATATGACTGCTGAACTATAACTGATCTAACTAAGCATAATGAGCCATAATAATGAGACGCTTTTTATAAAAAATTGGTACTAATTTTGATGTTCTAGTAAAAATCAACACCTTTTCAAATCTTCTATTCAGATCCGTTAATTCAAATGTAACACCCAAAAATTGAATTGTTTGTACCGTTCAACAGGCAACTAATAAGTATGGCATTGACAGGGAGATCGTATTGGGTGGGCCATCTATCGGTTTAAATATGAACCAGCGTTTATTTCGAATCTGGCGATACTTATGTCATTCTATTCTGTCACAAAATTCAGTATATTATCGCCACTGAACGAAATTAATCGATTTATGCTTGAGCAACGTTGTTTATTTTCAAAACAAAGACAATTGCTCGGAAACTGCAAAAAAAATATTAAAAAATTGCAAAAATCATCTTTTCGAACGAAGCACGTTTTCATTTTCGTGACGCCATTGCCACGATACGACCCCATACTCTTGAAAAATTCTCGATAATTGGTTCGATAGAATGGAGTACTGTGAGGCCAGCCGCGGCAGCCATATGAATGAAATAATATTTCATTTCTAACCGGAACAATTGTACTTCACAACGAAAAAATAAATTTGGCAAAATTTCAAACCGTTTTTATTTTATGGCATTTCTAAATTTAAACTTTGAAATGGCCAACCTTATAGTAGCCTTGACACAAACCAATAGAATAAATTCCATAATAAAGTTGGTAGTTTTAAATGCACTAAGTTTATGTATCCTTTTATTATGCATTTTTTTTTTCTTAACAATATTATAACGGCGCAACATGTCACACAGCTCGTGCCACAATAGATTTATTGAAAGATACGTTTGGTGACCGCCTAATTTCACGTTTTGGACCTGTGAATTGGCCTCCAAGATCCCGCTTGACCATTTGGAAGACAACATTCGCCGTGTTATTGTCGGTATACGGCAAAACACACAAATGTTGGAAAAAGTCATCGAAAATTGCACGTCCAGATTGGACTACATACGCGCCAGCCGTGGCGGTCATATGCCAGAAATCATATTTAAAATGTAATGCCACAAGATTATCTTTCGGATAAATAAAATTCATGTCAATCGAATAATCCATCGTTGTTTTATTGCAACTTAAAGTTCTATACCTCTATAAAAAACGTCCTATCAGTTCAACTGTGCCGATATAGGCTTTCATTTATATCAGGTTTATTTGAAAACTGATTTAATAGCCAATTATTGCTCTTTTTCTTTCATTACTTACTCCAGATCAACACTTCCAAACTATTGAAATTGTTTGTTAAAAGAATGGTTCTGTTCGTCAAACTTCTTTCATTTCATTCATTTTAAGGCGTATGTAATCATCCTTCAGAGCGGCTAATTTGAATAACAATGAATCGTTTTTGGACCACGTTTATTCTTCTTAGTGTTTATCCCGTGAGAAGTCGAACAGTGTGCACTGAAGAAGCTGTAGCCGTTGTACAGAGAAGCATTGAAAAAGATCAAAATCAATAAATTCGTCATCGTTCTCAGCAACTGGTGTTGCTGAAGATTTTACGAAAGGATCTTGACTCAACAGCTTACAAGATTCAACTTGTGTCCTATTCGTTGAATAGGCCGAAGCGCAAATTGATATTGAATTTTCATTCAAAATTTTGTTCTCCGCTGAAGCCCATGTTTTAGTTGAATGGGGACGTAAATAAGCAGAATTGTCAGATTTAAAGGGAGAATAATCCACAGGCTTTTGTCAAAGCACCATTACACCCACAGAAATGTTTGGTGCGCTTTATGGGCTGTCTTCAAAAGTGATGATGGTCAGAATGTTAGAAATTTTTTCGTACCACAATTAGCTGACATTAATCTTGCTGACATGTGGTTCCAGCAGTTGGTGCCACATGCCACACAGTGCGCCCTACAATTGACTTACTCAAAAAAACTTTTCATGAAAGAGTAATTTCACGTCCAATTAATTCGCCACCATCTGATTCGCCATTGTGTGATTTAACCCAATTGGATTATTTTCTTTGGTGTTATTTAGAGTCACTTATCTATGTCGTTAAGCCAGAGACAATTGAACATCTAGAAATTAAGATTCGAAGTGTTATTGGCAAAATACGGCCAAAAATTGGTGTTCCAGATTGCGCCTTGTACGCGTCAGCTGTGGCGGCCAATTGAATAAAATCATATCATATCATATCACATTAATGACAAAAATTTTCGATCCTACGAAGCCTGTTTCATTGATATTAAAAATTGTATATTTTTTGTTGTTTTATTATGATTTAAACAGCCGATATATGATTATGTTAACGCAATAGCTAAAGCAGAACGATCATAGACAATAAAGTGAATTCGCTAAATGCCCTTTTATACTACTTGTACTTTACAACAAATCAAAAGCTTGGCTTTAAATATGCACGAAATATGTAATTTAATTGCCAGTGACAATGGTGAAGTTCGTCGAGTTCTTCTACAATAACATAGTCGATCTTTGAGCCTCGTAAATGTCCAATATCTAAGCCTCTATTTCTTTGTCACTTTTACAAAATTGACAGACGTTACCAATTTTGTTCAAGTTGTACCTCAGGCTACAGAGATTCCCTTATCATAGATTCCCTTGGAACTAGGAAGTGTTTGGCTTAGCAGTGACCGGCACAATTATACCAGTGAGTTCCCAGTTCTTGAGAATTTTAGTTTTGTGGCTTTTTCTAAGCCCACAGAATGGCTCAGAGTCAATTAAAAGGAAATTTGTTAGTCGTTTCTCCAGATATTTTGTACTTACTTACTTTCTGTAATCAGATCCAAACAACGGCGATATTTTCGTACTATGGTTCCAACAATTATACAAATTATGCTATACAAGTAGGATTGCTAGATGGCGTTGATTTCACTTAATTTGCCAGAATTTTTGCAGCGTGTCAGGAATAATATAAAATATATACAATTTATTTTTATATAAAATTTTGCAAAAGTCTTTTAAACATTCTAGTGAATTTAATAACAAATATGTGCCGTTTTGATCGATAATCTTTTGCCATTTTAGTGTAGAACTTCCAGATTTCCTGAGCGAAAAACTGATCCAGTTACATTTTACTAGCCTCTACGGAATTTTAGTTTACACCATTAAGGGAGTTCTACAAAGATCGAAACAAACAATAATCTGAATGTTGAAAGTAGAGATTAGAATCACTCATTTGACCAGAAGTTCTTAACGAACAATGTCTTCCCTCCAATCCTACAAGAATCAATCAAACCTTGGTATCAATTTTTGTCACCGTCTGGGAAGCTTCACTTTGCTTCGTCTATGATCTTTATCGGACAACATTATTGTCGTATGAGATTTATTTTTGATCGTTCGTAATCGAAGTTTTTTGAGAACCAATATTTTTTACTGCTAAGATTTTTTTGGAGAGTCAAGATTTATTCCATATACGTTAAGAGTTTTGCAAAGTTAAGTCTAGCAACCTTATATTCAAGTTATGTATTCGGACTCCGCTATCAAGCAACTTGACACCAATTAAATTTTTTTCGTCATGTCCTTATCAACATGATAACTGAAACTGAACAAAATAATGAATGCTTTAGGGAAGTGACAGAAAAACAAGATAAAAAATCTACTGTAAGCTCGCCTCCATATGACTGTGTAATGGTGAATATCCTTGCTAAATGGAGGAGGTGATACTCTTGCTTAGCATTGCCATTTTTTCCCCAGTTCGTCTGTTGAAAGGTCAGTGGGCGGCCTCTTCTTTAGATGAACTTGTCTGGAGGGAGGTTGAAGTCTCTTTATTAAAAAAAAACACTTAGTTTTTTGTTCGCCATGTCCTATGTTGGGGATTCGAACTTGAGCCGCTTGCGTTGTATGCGTGCGCTCTAATCACCAGGACCAAGCCAACGGTTAAATGATCTTAAAGAATCTAAAACTTGAAATACTATATCATTAAAAGAGTCTTACATATTGGACCGATATAAGCACATATTTTACTATCTAATCTTTTGCGGAAAACATCAGTTTTGAGTATTGAGTATGAATATACATATGTATGTATTCATAAATGTTAGATCTAATTTAAGACGCAATTAAAACTAATCTTAACAATGGTTTTATAACGACTTAAGCTTGCTGGTGTTTAATTTCAAATTAAAAACAATTTGTTGTTAAATTTCAAAACATGTCTGATATTTTCTTATCAAAATGTCTTAATCTCTTCAAATACCTTTTAAATATTCAGGCATGAGTAAATGGGAACTTATAAATTCTCTAAACATTTTAAATGGAAATTATGAATCTTTCTTAAGAATTCCAACGAAAATATTCTATTAATTTCAGGGTTATTTTCTAATAAATATTTAAATTTTTTTTTAGAAACTTTACATCACGTTTTCAAATGAATTTCTGTGTCGAATTCCAATTTACATACAAACTCTGATTAATACGCCACAAATACGTATCTTTTCTGTAATCAAAAAATCAAAATAAAAAAACTGTCAATTTACGAAATTTAACTAAAATACCTTCAGAAAAAAAAAACGAAATTTAATAGAACACAGATTTCTATTCCAAGAATTCTACACCTTCTCTGGAATACTACAATTGCATACGTTTTAAGGCAAGCGGTGCCTATTCCGTTGTGAGTTGGTTTCTCTTTTTTTTACCATTTTTTTTCTTTCGAAAGGTTCTCCGGCTTTAAACGCATAAATCACAATAAATGGTCACACGTTTAGATTTTGAATGGAAATCCCTGTCTTGTTGAAAATGTAATAAAATTAAAATAAATTTTATCATTATAATTTTAATATAACGATCATTTTACACGCATGTTTTAATTTACAAACGATATTTTATTGAATGTAATTGACATGAAATTCAAAGACAACATCAGGAACACATGGGACGTATGCCATGGATAATAGACGACTAACGAATGCCATATAAAATGAGTGATTGGCCAGCAATAGTTTGGCTGATATGTTTTACTACAGCATTTGTTACTAAATATCTTATATAGAATGGGACAAAATGGGAAAAATTGAAAAAAAAATATTATCAAGAGAATAGTTAAGATAGGGATAGCGAAGCACGCCGGGCTTTAGCTGGTAATAAATGTAATAAAAGCTGAAGGCAATTATAGACCAACCTAGTTTGTCAAAGGAATTAACAGTTACGAGTAAACATTAAACGAAAGTCAATTATAGATCTTTCTCTGCTTAGGAGCAGGATCAGCAGTTTGTCTCTTGATGGGAATTAATTCACTGTGATGTGCCCTCTTCGTGAAGTCCGCCAAATAATTTTTTTTTTTTTTTTTTGAAAATTCTATAAAAAGAAACTACTGAATATTTTCTCAAACTTCTTTATTTATTTGAAAGTGCAATCCTTCCGGATAATAATGGAAAATAATTTCATTCAAATGGCTGCCTCGGCTGGCCATGCAGTAGCCTACACGATCGGTCCAATTTTTAAGCACATTATCGATTGTGTGCAGCTGTATTTCACCAATGGCTTCACGAATATTAGCCTTTAAAGCGTCAATTGTCTCTGGCTTGTTGGCGTAACACTTATCTTTGACGGCACCCCACAAATACTAGTCCAACGGTGTCAAATCGCAGCTCCGAGGTGGCCAAACGACATCAGATCTGCGGCTGATAATGCGATCTTCAAAAACAGGGCGCAAAACATCGAGTGTAGCTTCGGCTGTGTGGCACTTAGCGCCGTCCTGTTGAAACCAAATGTTGCTAATATCCTCCTCTGCAATTTTTGTGAACAAAAATTCATTCAACATGGCCCGATCATTCAACATGCCTCTGGACCAAAATCCGCACCAAGCAGTGACTCGTCTTAGGTGTATCGGCTTTTCAATGTATGCGTGCGGGTTTTCTGTGCCACAAATGTGACAATTTTGCTTGTTTACATACCCGCCGAGATCAAAAAGAGCTTTATCTACAACATTACCATGATTTTCAAAGTAATATCGCAATATTTTCCAGCGTTGTTCAAGCGTATACAAAACCATATTCCTTCAGCGAAAGGATAAAACTAATTATCTGTCAAATCAGACATGAGCTAAGTGTTACCATTCACGAAATAAGCGCTAGTTGAAAAAAAAACCTTAGATGGCGGACCCATTAGTTGATGCCTTGCTCACCGTATTGGCCCATATGAGTGTGAGTGTAATTGGTTATGCTGATGACCTCGTTTAACAGTCCGTAAGAAATATGAGAGCACGTTGTGTGTTCTCATGAGAACGACACTGAGTGAGGTGTCAAATTGATGTACTCAGAATAGGCCCTCGGTAAATGCCTCAAAAGAAGTTGTTGATACATGTTATAATGTGAGAATATTTCCTTTATGGATACTCCCATCAACTTTTCTAAGCAGGTATGAATCGAAGTGTCATTCTGGTTAGGAGACTTAATTGGAATTTATCAGGGTTGTTAAGCCACTGGGTAGCCCAATTAAACCCACCCTGGTTTTATTGGATACTATATTAAAAAAATCCCGAATGGGTTTTTTATTTAAGCTTTTTCGTAATTTATTTACAACAAAAATATATATAATTTATATATTAGGAGTACAAATTAATTCGGTCAAAAAATATAATGACTTAACAAATTTATCAAATTACTGCTTACATTTTTTCCCCACCTCTGATCCAATTTCCGAATACTGTCTCAGAAAAACTTCTCATCGCTTGGGAAACCAACTTTGACGGTGACACGTCAAAAGATGCCTTACCTGTCGAAACAGCCAATAGAAAGTAAGATGTTCAGAGAAGTCGGCGAGTGCAACAATATATTTAATTTGATCGTTTCTAACAATTGTTTGGCAACTTTTGCGAAGTGAGGCTGAGAGTTGTCAAGCAAAAGAATTTATATTCCGGTGATGTTTCTCGTGATGTACGGTTGAAACGAAGTAATTGGTGCTTCGATCACCGACCTTTGACAGTTCATTGTACACAATCCTACCAAGAAATGAAAAATATTGTCAAATTGGACGAAATTTGAAAGCAGTTATAAAAGTCAATAAAACTCGGGTTTTTGCCCACCTTGAAATTCATGCAATGATGCCGTCCAGAACAAGGTGATAAGCACCCTTTTGGCAAGTTGCTCCACCTACGGTAAGTCATGTAGTCTTTCGCCGAGAATGATAGCTATTACTTGACCCATTATCACTTATGTGGTGATGGCTTGGTAGAGAAAGACTAGGAAAGCTACCACCTTGAATAAATTAGGCAGGGTACAGAGACTTACCTGCCTCGGTGTAACTGTAGCAATGAGAACATGTCCAACAGCGGCCGTAAAGACCGTGTTTGGCTTAATACCGCTTCACATCTATATGACGAGAATGGCTGTATGTTCAACGGCAAAGTTCGAAATGCGTCGAGAAATCTGTCCACTTTACGCCATGTGGTTAGAGAACCATCTATGGTCCTGGATGTTATGCCTTGGAATCTGTGCTTTGGCAGGAAATTCGAGGATGAATTCGCTGACTAAGATTATTTGTCTAATGGAGCTTTAGTTCGAAATAAGTTTGATCTAAACCGATATATCCAAGGCTCCAAAGTTAATGATTGTATCCCTTTGGAATGTCGATGAACGTCTTCCAGGCTGATATCAACCTTGACAGTGGGCTCAAGGGTAAGACCATTAATTACTTCTCTGACAGCCAAGCTGGCTTAAAGACACTGAGCTCAAGTAAAATGACTGATGAAATATTGTTACAATAGATTGTAAAGGCTTTCACTTAATAATAACGGTTGGATATCTGGATACCTTGGAATAGATGGTAATGAGACAGCGGATGTATAGGCTAGAAAAGGTTCTGTAATCCCTTTTATTGATCCGGAACCTTACTATGCAGCACCACTTACTACCGTTCTCAATCTAATCAAGAATTGGCAAACTGCAACGATTGGCAACGGTTTGAGGTTCTGAAGTATGACAAGCCGGGTTTAAAACACTTAACGGAATTTTTGTACGCACCACTGTGAACTAAGAACGCATCCCAAGAGGATGGCAGTCACAAATGTGGATGTTTGCAGAGTGCACTCACAGGCATTAGAGACAGCAGCACTTATTTTGTGTGAATTTGGGGTTCATGATAGTTTTAGATGGAAATATTTAAGGAGATTCACCATTATGGTTTTAGAACTACTGGTCTCTATTAAGAAGGCAGCAGATCTACTGAACAAATGTTGGACCAAAAGAGACAAAAAAGATTCCATAGGTCGCAGTCTCCTACAATAGTGCCTAGTCGGTAGATTGATCATGATAATAATAATGATAATGAAGGGCTAAGTATTGTAAAGGGTGTTCTTTTTTGAGGTATCTGATCTTTTCACAGAGGTTTAGTAGTTCTGCGCTAAGAGTACAATTCAACATGGGTAAATCATGGCTACGCTGTCTACATCTGAATTCATCGCATTATTGAGTTTTTAAAAACGTTCTTAAAAATTGAACTGACAGGGTGTAATGTTTTGTGTAGCAGCTAGTGGTACTGGTCATTAATTACAATTTTTTTTAAAACATATATGCTGCGGAATTTATGTTTTAAACACAAAACAATTTTTTTTAAATTTATTTATTTTTTATTTTATTTTAGTTTTCACTTAAAGTTCGGAGTCTCTGATATCGGGTGTAATTTTTACAGTTACACTTAGGGAGATCGGACGGTTATTATTCGACCGGTTTTAACCTGTTTTTTTGGTTTTGTCGAATACGGTTTTTTCAAAATCTTCATTTTCGAATATCGAATAAACCGGTTAATTTAAGACGAAGAACCGGCTAATTTAAATAAGTATAGTTTTCATACGTTTGTATTTTTTTTTTTTTTTTAATGAAAATTTGCTAAATTTATTTATTTCTGTATATATATGACAACCTTGAACGTCTCACAAAGAACATTCAAATCAAGGTAGATCGAAAAAGATATGCACTTTTCAGCAAAAATATCACCTTTTGTACATAAATATTGACTCATTGAATACCCATAAATCTACAAACGCCGGCTTCGAACGGCAGATATATTGGTTAGTGAAGTTTTTCACAGCGTAAATACACATAACGAGTCGCTAGTCGTGTTGTGAGGTGATATCGCTGTTCAATATTGTTAGATGGTGTGGTCTAGGATTGAACCGACGACTACTTGGTTGGAAGGTTGGTTCTTATCTAACATACCACAGTGACACACACATTATTGAATACGTGATGCATAAATTTACATGCAGTGCTCCCCGAAATCTAAGCAAATTTTCTTATCGAGGCAATTAAGGACTCGTATATTACTAATAGATTTATTCCAAGTAAAACATTAATTTTTTGTTATCTTAGGCACCTAACTCTTATAACAAACCATTAATTCCATTCTCTACCAAGTTATGCAACAAAAACGAATTTAGCTCTTTGAGTAACTGTTCGAAACTTAAGCATTTTTCAGTACCTTATGTAGTAAACTTTGTTTTTTATTGTTAGTATTGTTTGTCACTTTAATTTTAAGCTCTCCATCAGCTTCTGCTTATTTTTAAAACGACGTGGTCCAGCTCTACGCTTTAAGTTTGAGGAAAAATTTTATTTAAATGAAAGAACCGTTTAAGCGGTTATTTGAATTTTTATTATTCGAAAACCGGTTTTTTGGAAAAAATCGAATAATTGGTCTCCCTTGTTACACTAGTTTAGATCATAATAAATCAAAGCAATATATTTGTGTTCAATTGAATATTTTATGAAATTAATGCTTAAATATGATTTCGGCCATGTGGCCGCCACGGCAGCAGCGTTTAAAACGCAATCTGGAATAGCGATTTTCATAAAATTTTCGAAGCTTATGCCGAAATTATTTTTTCATCAAAAGTTTCTTCGAGTAAATCAATTGTAGCACGTGCTGTGTAGCACGTGACTTCGTCATGTTGGCCAGCTAGTTGAGTTACGAACAAATTTCTAATCATGTCCCTCTACCATTCTTCATTGACAGTAACATTTTCATTATAATCGTTTTTGAAAACATAAATATGCACCAATGACTCCGCTAGCCCATAAAACGCACCAAACAATAATTTTCTGTGGATGTAATGGTGTTTCGAAAAAAGCTTCTGGATTTTCCTCACTCCAAATGCTAAAATTCTGCTTATTTACGTATCTATTCAAAAATGGGCTTCAGCGGAGAAAAAAATTTTGAACGACAAGTTTAACGAACAGAACGATTATTTTGATACAAATTTTTTAACGATTAACAAGCATTGCTCTAATGTAAGTCTGTCGATAATGAAATGTCAAACTAAACAGAAAGCAACTACATATCAGCTGTTAAATCGCTTGTCAAATAAAGCAGTGCTGCCAACTCAAATGAACCTCACCATTTTTCACTTCATTCGCTTGTTCAAAAATTTTAATAAAATACAGTTGCTTATGAAAGCATTGAAGTGCTTTCTATAACAAATTTTAATGTTAATACCACCCCGACCATCTGTAGGGTATGCTGAAATGTGCAGAAGAATGCAAGTAACAACGCTCATATGAAGGAAAACACGCATTCAATTACTAATTAAACATTTTCGACACGTTTGAACAACGAAACCGAAACGAATAGATAAAAAACAAAAAAACAAAAAAAAACAGAAGGAAAAGAAAGAACGAACAAACGAACGAACGAACGAACGACTTATATCGATCAGTGAAGATCTATAAACTAAGCCAATGAAAAGAAAAATTAAAAAGACAAGAAAAAGACTGGCAGGCAGTAAGGCAGAGAGACAGACAGACAGACAACTATTGCAGTATGATACCATTGACAGTATGAATAAATGAATAGATGGATGGTAGGATGTGGCTGGTGCTAGTGCTTGGAACTGTGATCACCAGCTAAAGGGCTCAATAGCTAACAAGTGTTACTTACAATATGTTTTTGACTACTGAAACGTAGGCAATGGAAGAAAACTCAAGGTTTTCTTACGCCAACATAACATACATTTGTATGTGTGCATGAGGACACTTGAAATACTCGTAAGTGAGTGATCAATGATCATGTCTAATTGATTTTGAAAAAAAAGCGATTTTTCGTCAAAGGACACTCAATAGTTGCTGATGAAAAAAAATTTTTTTACTTATTTTTTCAGAAAAGAAGAAAAACGTTATTATCTTGATTAATTTTTTGTTTGTTATTGAAATTTTTCAAAAAAAAAAGAAGAAGAAAAACCAAAAAAATTAAACCCGATTTTAAAGGCAATATGGGGAGCAAACGTTGTCGTCGGCTATATGGCTTTCAGTCTTTATCATGCCTTTTACGTTGACATTTAGCTTTTTCTTCTTCTTTTTTGTCTTCCCTACGTACATTCATATAAAAATAGAATTTCTTTTTATAAATTGAACTCTTTCGTTGTTGTTTCTGCTGTCTTACCATTTTTAAAGGTATTTATGGTTTTGGCCTCCTTAGGAGTTCCTTTTTTCTTAAACCGTATGTTGTTGGCTGGCAGCACATCAAAACATCAGATTGACGTTTTTCTTTTATTTGCGGCTCTGACGTTCTTAAGTTGGGCCAAGTTTGATGATGACAGGAGGTTTCTTGTTTCTGTCTGTGATTGATTTAATTTTTGGCCGTTTCGTTTGTTCATTCATTCATTCAAACCATTATTACTGGCATTGTTTTACAAAGCAGCAGTTGCAGCTTGTGCCCGTTTTGTTTTTTTTTATTTTCTCTACCTCCTGCTTCATGTTGCATGAATAAACCTTTATAACCTGCCGTCTCAAATATATACATATTTTTGTTTTGCTCTAAAGGCCTTTTATTTTTCGTTATTGAAGTTTCATGTTAATTGAAATTGATGATTTTGGTTTGAAAAGTTTCTGTTAAAAAAAAGGAATCATTTTTATGGTCCCATTATAATTTACAGATGACATTGTTTATAGGTGTGGTGGGCTTTAAAGTGTGTGTTGAATTTAAAATTAAATGTTATCAACGATGAGCACATTTCATCGATGAGACGAGCTGGTGCAAGAAGAAAATGTTTTAATGAAAAATTATAATAAAAAATTAAAAATGCAAACAATTCCCATACCGGGAATCGAACCCGGGCCTTCTGGGTGAAAGCCAGATATCCTAGCCACTAGACCATATGGGATATAAATACCGTTAGAAATTAATATTAAACATTAACATAAAACGTTTTGTTTAAACTTAAGTTTTTAAAAAGAAAATTCGTTTCATGCACACAATTATTCTGTCTAAAGGCCCAACCATCATAATATACTTTTGCTTTTGCTCTTACACCGAAAGTCTGATAGACTAGCTCTGCCTTAAGGCCCAACTATAATATACTTTTGCTTACTTAAGCTACTGTCAAAATCTCAACAAAAAATCTGTCAGTTACTTAATCAACTTTTTGGTGATATTATAGTCACTATACCTTTTCAGTAGTTGTGTTTGTGAGAGCATGAGTTTTGCTATCTGAGAGTTGAGTTGAATAGATAATTACCTTTAATTACAGTACAGAATCTCACAAATTAGAACCACTTTGTGCACCGTCCAGTTCGAATTTCTGAATATTTCTTTTTCTTACAGAAAATGATAAAATTATAGTTTTATTATAAGTAAGTAATTGAGCTTTATTCTAACAAACAACAGTTTTCATTCATTAACATTTAATTTATTGAACATCTGAAATTCATAGAAAAACTTTTTAAAAGTTTTTTAATTATTAGGTATTTTATTGGTTTTTAACATAAAATCAGTAATATTTGTTTGTTTTTTGGATTTACTTAAACTGCATACAAGTAAGGTCACCTTATTAAAAAAAATTCTACGTTCAAATAAGTGAAAAATAAACCGGCTTTGCCCTTAGTCTTATACCACATTCCCTGATTCTCATCAGAGCCATGAATGCGGTCGATTCAGCCATGATATCAGTTGTCCAGATATCCATAATGACACTGAGCGCCAGTGCACCCCCAACACCATCTGCATCGGGAATTAAATATATACTTCTTACTACGGAACTCCACCAAACCACAGTCCCGTAGAGAAGTATAGGTCTGACTATAGCCGTATAAATCCACATTGTCATTTTCGGAGAGGGTCCCCAACGCCTGCCAATTGCCCCACAGTATAAGCTCGGATTAAAGTGGGTTGAAGGACAATCTGCAATTGGCGGCCCAGCCCGATATCAACCCAAGCTCTCGCGTCAAGTGTGCGTCCATCAGATTAAGATTATCTCCCGTGATAATGACATCAATGTCATCAGCATAGGCAAAGACCTTACAACCAGCCTGCTACAATTCCAGAAGCAGTTCAGTCACCGAGGTTAACCACAGTAGTGGAGATAGATAGTCAGAAGCTTCCCAATCAAGTCCGTCACTGAATCATCAACCCCCAAATCACAAGATCGCGTGAGGTAGTAATCCAATTGTAATCACTAAAGAATAGAGAGCCGTCTCAACCGACCTCCCCTTGGTATAGGCATGCTGAGATTCCAATAGCAATTCCCTCGGGATCTTACTTCGTATGTGAAACTCCAGCAGTCTCCCTAGTGTCTTAAGTGCGAATGATGATAGACTAATCGGTCTTAAATCCTTTGCTCTTATATGTGAGCATTTACCCGCCTTCGGGATAAAAGCTACTCTAGTCCTTCTCCAGATATCAGGTATGACCCTCAGCATGAGACATCCCCTGAAAATGACCTCCAGCCAACTACAGATCAAGTGCAAGGCTTTCTGTAGTTGAGCTGGGATAATACCATCTGATCCAGCCGCCTTATCGAGCGAACAGAACCCAAGTTCTGCTAACCGCTAACTGACTCCGCCAATTGAGAAGTATGTCCAAAAGAGTGCTAAGCGATTCTTTGGATGAAAAAGTCAACCTTCCATCTTCCCTCATAGTCTTACTTACCTACTTCCTTAAAGTCTTACTCTAGCAAGAACCGACTTTAGTGTGGGACTATGTGGGACAATGTTTTATAAACTATTCTCACACAAATTGGCACGGCTGCTGATAATAGAGCGAAGAATCAGCCAAGTTTGCTGTTATAGGCAAAAATCGGCTATGAAAGTCTATGGTACATCAAAAGAGTGCTTAGATTTCATTAAAAAATCAAATAATTTTTTTTTTATGGGTAGAATATGACATAGTAAGGTATGACATTAGGAGTGTATGACATTAAGGGTGTTCACATCCAGTGTGCAACTTTAAACCTACAAGCTGGTAAACAGTTTCATCCAAGTATTAATAGCTGCTTTTTATTTTCTTTATTTACCCCTTAACCTCTATTGGATCCACTGCAAAATGTGCCATTTAAATTATAATTATGGTGCCAAACAATTTGTAACAATTTTGCCTATTTTCAGTAATTTTCATGTCGTTAAATATCAACTTGTAAATGGCGCTTAAATCATGGCATAAATACTTTCGTTTTGTTTTTCTTTTGTTTGTTAAACTTTTTTATTTGTTTTTACACACAAACATTTTAACAAACGAGCACAATTGTTGCTGACATGACCAAAGATCGTTTAGGGGTACTTCTCATATAATTTCCCATTGAAAATTTTTAGTGGCCTATTAAATGGTAAAAAACACGAATGTAAACGAATGAAACATACAAAGAAATGAAAGAACCAACCAACAAACGATTGAATAATAAAAAGTGTATCTCATCCTGTGTGGCCAACGTATATGATGACTTTAAATGTACAGGGTGTAATTAGGGGCCTCTTTAGGCTGTCATCACTAGCGTACTTGATTATAGGGTACTTTATTTACTGATGTTTAAATGTTGTTGTTTTTTATTGTTGTTGTTGCTTGATTATTGTTGTCAAGAATAAAGTAAATATTAATTTAATTTTTTGATGCCATCTACACTCCAACCATCCAACCAACTATTTACGCCAAATACATACCAGCCAGCCTATGAGGAGTAAACAAACAGCAACAAGCCCAGTTAACAGGTTATTATTACAGGTTAGTTATTTTGTTGCCAGAGTGTGTATTTGTGTGTGTGTGTGTGTGTGTGTGTCTCTGTTGTTTTTTTCTTTTTGCATTTTATAAACTACGCTTGATACTAAATATGCCCTCAAGGTTCCTCTTCTTTTTTGCTTTTGGTTTTAAATTGTGTGAAGAACACGCAGCAGAAAACAAAGAGGAGGGAATTTTTTTTTACATTTTCACCATAAATTTAATTCGGTTTTTATTTTTTATTTATTTTTTTCCTTCTTATTCAGACATAATTAGGGGTTTAAGAATTTAAGCAATGCAATGATTTGGATTATTTTACTTTCCACATTTGCAGCAACGTTTAAGCAACAAAAGCTGGAACAACTTTCTTTTGATCGGTGTAGACGATCAGTAGAATTAGTTTATAAAACAGTATAATGTATGAACTTTCATTGATTTTCCGATATCACTTGCGCCCCAAAAATTCTCCCAAATTGTACGAAATTATTTCAAACATTTACTTCTGTTTGACGAACTTATACAGCAAAATCTTGTTAAGTGATGAAGATAATTATTGAATTAATGGCTATATACTAGAGTATCCAATAGGAAAATAGATTACGGGAAGGAGGATAGAATCCAGTATGGGCAGGGTAAACTGTCGAGGGAAGATCATTCCACAGACGAACGGTGCGGCAAAAAAATCGAGTTCTCTCTATAATGCGTTGTGCGATTGATTGGACAATAAGCTACAAAGGGATACGCTCTACGTGAAAATACTTATGTGATTATTTATAATTAATTCCCTCATTTCGTCATTCCGTTATAGTACCGATAGAACAATGAGACGCACACCATATGGCAACTATGCTCTAACGAATCGATAGAGTTGACTACTCTACCGTCAATATAAGTACCTTCGACTTTTCTTGTAGGCGATAGAGAAGCTCCAAAAGACATTTTGAAGCACCCGCCCATACATGAGAGTTGTATACAATATTGGGTCGGCTAGAGGTCTTGCAAATATTAAGGAAGTCAGATGGAGTGTCTTAATGCTAAAATGCTTCTTTCGACACATGAAATATATGATTGCCACGGTGAATTCTCATGCCCAGAACATTAAAAGCATCTAATTTCCCAATATCTACATTACCCATGGACACAGATGATAACACACCACCACGTCTGAGTGTTAAAAAACAACAACGGGTCATGCTTGCGTTAAAATCGAGACTTTTCGCATAACCTAACTTAGAGATTTTCGCCACGTCGCTTGTAAATCTGTCGTTCATATCCATTCTTTTAGCCTCAATCTCCAAGAGGCTCGGCCTACGATCAAAAGAATATGAATGACAAATGTTGCTGTCATCTGCGAATGAGTAGATAGGATTGGCTATAAGAAGCAGAAAGTCGTTAAGAAATATTAGAAATAGCGTAGGAGAAAAGACAAACTTTGCGGTGCGATGTTGGTGATAGCGATAATAATGGGTCCGCCATCTAAGGTTCTTTTTTCAACTCATGTCTGATTTGACAGATAATTAGTTTTATCCTTCCGCTGAACGAATATGGTTGTGGATACGTTTCGCTAAGTGGACCTGCGATCGTCTTACAGAAGATGCCGATTTTGCCAAAAAAATCATCTTTTCAGATGAAACTCATTTTGATCTTGGCGGGTATGTAAACAAGCAAAATTGTGCATTTGTGCCACAGAAAACCAGCACGCATACATTGCAAAGTCGATACACCCGAGACGAGTCACTGTTTGGTGCGGATTTTGGTCCAGAGGCATAATTGATCCATTTTTCTTCGAAAATGAGCAAGGAGTGGCCATTACAATCAATGGCGAAGAGGAGGATATTAGTAACATTTTGTTTCAACAGGACGGCGCTACGTGCCACACAGCCGAAGCTACACTCGATGTTTTGCGCCCTGTTTTTGAAGATCGCATTATCAGCCGCAGAGCTGATGTCGTTTGGCCACCTCGGAGCTGCGATTTGACACCGTTGGACTATTATTTGTGGGGTGCCGTCAAAGATAAGTGTTACGCCGACAAGCCAGACACAATTGACGCTTTAGAAGACAATATTAGTGAAGCCATTGATGAAATACAGCTGCACACAATCGATAATGTGCTTAAAAATTGGACCGATCGTGTAGGCTACTGCATGGCCAGCCGGAGCAGCCATTTGAATGAAATTATTTTCCATTATTAAGCGGAAGGATTGTACTTTAAAATAAAAAATTTATTTGGCGGACCCTATATTACATGAAAAAGTTTTTTGATCTCTCCTTTTTGTCTGGTCTAAATACATGAAATCTTCTGTTATACTGATACTTTTTGTATTAGATTTTTTTAAATTTGCATTACACTCTGTATTGTTTTGTTGAGCTCGTCTAGAAGATTGTTTTCATTCAGATCTTCTTCTTAAAGATTATCGTCTGGTACATTTTAGTCAGGACCATTATTAAACAATCACTTGCACTATTTGAGTGCAAACTTGTTTGCTTTGGTTTTTGAAATATATTTTAAAAAGTTGTCGCTATTAGTGGGCCTTGCAGAATTAAGGTTGATTTTAAAAGTTTTAACTAAAATCAAACCAGTAATGGCTGATCGGAAAGCAAGCAAAATTACAGTATGTTCGGAAAGTGTGTGATATTTAAAAAGTCGCTCGATTAATTGACACATATTGTTCAAGTTATTTGTTACTCGAAATTGGCTATTTTCATTATTCGATCAAATAATGACCAAAAAATTCGTCGATTAGTCGATTAGTGTATACACGATACTGCAGATCGGCGAATATTGAGATAGCGCAAACGATTTGTTTGTACTTTTTCTTAAGAGCAAAAAAAAACAGATGATCATTTGATTTTAAATTATTATTTCAATTTAAATATAAACTCTTCCTTGAAACAAATCAAATTAATTTTATATCAGGTCACTCAATAAGTCCGCATGATGACACATAGATGCCATTACCAGAATTTTGTCCATATGATTTTTATTTAATATTAACCTTCAAACGATACGTGTATAAATTTGACAGCAATCTGACTATTGATTCGTGAGTTATAGCGCTTTGGGTGAAGCAACTTTTGTTATTGAAAAATCAAATTTTTAAGTATCGAGTTTTGATAAAACATTGCTTTTTGATAAAAAAAAAAATACAATGAAAACAATGGCTTAATAAACATTATCCGAACTCTGCTTCATCAAGACAAAATGTAGAGAAGTGGTTTGCTGAATTTAAATGTGATCGTGCCACCACAAATGATGCAGAGCGTCGTGGATGCCTAAATGAAGCCGTTATTCCAGAAAACATCAACAAAATATACAAACTGGTTATGAACAATCGCAAATTGAAGGTGCACAAGCTAGCTGACCTAGTAAAAATATCAGATGTTAGTGTTTTTAGCATTTTATACGACCATTTGAGTATGCGAAAGCTCTGTTCAAAGTGGGTGTCGTGTAGTTCACAAATCGTGTCACAAATCAAAGAAAACGATGGCAAAATTGAAAGAATTGGGCTTCGAATTTCTTATCCACCCACCGAATTTTCCACATTTAGACCCCAGCGACTTTCTACTGTTTCCAGATTTTAAGAAAATGTTTGCTGGAAAGAAATTTAAGTTCAATTATGAAGTAATCGCTGAAATTGAGGCCTATTTTGATGAGAAACAGAAATCGCACTATAAAAGTGGTTTTCTCACATTTTTGTTTTGTCTTATTTATCCTACGGACTTATTGAGTGACCTGTTATAAAAAAAATTTGAGATTGCAATTCATTATTCCACCAAATGATTTTTAAATATCCCTTGCTTTTGGCTTCTTATCAAAATTATAAATTATTGCTTACACATGAAGATATTAATTATGATTATTGGTTGCTTTTTAAAAAACCATAAAAATGTGTTAATTTCAATCATAATTAAATAAAATATTTTTAAAAAATTGTTTTTTTTTGTATTTTACCCTTTTGGCTAAAAAATTTATTTGTTTTTATTAACCGAGGTCAGTCACTTACTCACAAATTGTTGGTTGTTTAAAAAGAAATCTTCTTATTAAACAATATTATTGAAATTTAAAAATTATTGTCAGTCAGGTCCGACTATACAATACTTTACCTTGGCATTTACATACATTTTGCAATTAATAGCATCCCTTTTATAAATAAGAATCTAAGGAACTTTTGAAACGAATCAAATTCTCTGTGGTGTTGACGAGTTTAATGTATTTTTTCGATTTCCAATTAATTTTTTTTTTTTACTTACTTATTAGGCCCAAAACCATATATCCGTGCATATGCATACATTTAAGCCCAAGTGCCTTTTCAAAAATTATCAAGTTATTTGAATGGGTCTAAAATCATATACAAATTATAGCAAAAAAGCCATAGATTTCTTTCTTAAATTAGTGAATTATTGGCCGGCCAGTCGCTGACGATTATTTACAAAACTAAGTTTTCTATTTCGTACACAGCTCACTTGGGTTCGTAATTGATCCCACTGTAATGCCCATAGAATATAGCGTCCAAACGGACCTGCATGTACCCACCCTGGCTCGAAACGATCCAACCAAACGCATGTAAAAAAATAGAAAGCCCACTAATACTCACATTATGTTATGGCATGCAGAAACGGACTGTCAAGGAAAACAGTCCTAATATCCGAAATATTCGGTCACTGACATAATAAATGTTCGACAATCTCCTACTCTTCCTCATCTTGACAACTCCAACAGTAATAATCATTGAACGGTAGAACCAGTCCCCTAGCATGCTCACCAGCCACCAAGTGTCCAGTGATAACAGCCACCAGGATTCGCAGTCTATGCCGCGGCATCCCTATAATAGACTAGAACGAGCTCGATCCACCGTATTTGTGACCTGTCCAAAATGTATCGCAAAAGCAAAAGTCTGCAAGAAAATAGCGGCATCCCAACTAAATGGTCAATTTCCTCGTTACCAAGGTTAGAGCCTTCCCTTGCTAGTTCGTTAGCAACACAGTTTCTCTGGGTGTTAGAGTGATCACTCACCCAGATAATCCCTAGGTTTGAATTTCTCGCCATCTCATTTAAAGATGTCCGTTATTCACATACCGGCCGCGATGACGAGTAGATACCGGAGTGCGCCATGATCGCAACCTGACATACGGATATCAACATCAAATACCACATAGTACATCAACCAATCCGCTATCCTTTTTATCGTCGAAAACTCCACTTGTATATATAGGCGGGAATGAAAACACCGCCCTCAAAAACCTCCGAGGATTTTGACCCGTACATGTAAACCTCAATAGAACCGGATCCAACTGCCGCTTCTGGTGAGATGCTCACTGCGAAGAGTATCCAAATACCATTACCCTTGTCAATCCATGCCCCCGCCATACTCAAACCTAACGAATCTGTTTAGCAATCAGGTCCACCAGAAGCCAGTTCAACAATGTAAACAAGGAGTGCACCTGTAATCATCAGTGTTACACTTCGCAGAACCTTTTCAAGGATTCCGCTATATCGACTTCTTCAGAAATATCCACCATACAACCGCATCATATATAACCACTGTGTCAAAAATTCACTTAGAATTCTTAGAGTTGAAACCTAGGACTTTTCAATGGTTTTACAACACGTGTACAGCGCAATGTTAGCCCTCGCCCGTGCTGACGCTGTAGGGTAAAAGACGGAATTTTGTACCTACCCGTGAACAGTATCAGTTCCGTCTTCCCTGTCTTCAGCCCGCTGTCAGTGCTCCACCGACTAAAAGGCTCAGAGATGTCTGAAGAAACTGCGACTTTGTGTCAAGAAATTTCATCCGCAGACGCTACAGTCTTTAATCTCATAGAATTAAGCTCCACTAGTAAACTATTGACGTACAAATTCCACAGGAGCAAGACTTTATACAAAAATCAATTTACTATGTATCGGAGGTGCCACGCCCTATTTTCTTAATCCGTCTTCTCTTGATGAATGATGTACATTAGCAACCAAGTTATTTAGACGAAGTTTAGGCAATTTAGCTATTACCGTTCTCCAGGTATATGTACAAAAAGCAATATATACTATATTTTTCAGGTATCACGCCCATTTATCCAAGTCCGCCTTTTTTCACTGATTGTGTGTATTGGCAATGAAGTCATTTGTGCTGAATTCAGTGACTACCACTTTTACCGTTCACAACATATATATAAAAGTTTATATTTGGTATGTGTGGGAGGTGCCACGCCCATTTATCTAATTTCGCTTATTTTTGGAGTGGTGATTTGTACTGACAACGAAGTTATTTGGACCAAATTTAGAAATCCTTACCGTTGCATTATGGGCGTTGCACCACCATGTTGCAATTTTTGAATTTTCTCTCCATAAAAACCTCTCCCATGCTTTAACGAAAGTTTAGTCTCTGAGTCTCATTTGACTCAGCATTAGATAATTTAATGTGGGTGTAGGTGTCACACATACTAACTCAAACGTAGTACACTTCCCACCATCTGCAGTCGGTGTAGGGGATATAAATATTAAAATTTATTTTCTTTAATTTGCATTTATTTGCTTTACTCCATTAAAAATGATTTTAACGTTTTTTTTTTTTGAACGTATGCATTTGAAATACACTTTGTTTTCAATATTTTGACATTGTTTTTGAAAGAAATTTAAATTTCAACAACAAAACTTACTTTAGGTGTCTTATTGAATTGTTTTTATAATTTTTCCTACTTTTTATACATACGGATTAAGAAAAAAACAATCAAATCTTGTTTTTAATTTTCAGAATTTGATTTTTAATAAAAGTGAGAGATTTCAAAGATAAGCAAACAAACGTAAAAGTAAATTTAAATTATGGAGTCGCTTTGTCTAATCAAATGATCACAGAGACCAGTCAGCCAAGTTAGACCTACGGGTATAATTGTATTTACATAAATATTTCATCGATATTTTAACACGTTTTGCATTAAATGGCCTAATTAAATGCTTAAATAATATTTTGTTTTTTGTTGTTTTTGTGTTTAAATTAAGAAATTTTAAGGGAAAGTTGAAACAACAAATAAAAGTGTTATATTCGGCCATAATGAACTTATTATACCCTAAATGAAAATTGAGGTACATATCTGTGTCAATGTGGAAGAGTAGCTTAAGTGAACTTAAGCTATTCTTACTTACCCACACATATTTATATGATAAAACACAATATACGAAGAAGGGCACATCGAATACAACTGGAGTTCTTCAATAAAAGTACATTCTGTTATATATTTTCCGAGATTGGCTCTAAAAATGATAAATCTGTGTCCGTATGTAAGAATAGCTTGAGTCGACTTAAGCTACTCTCCCATATTAACATATATATATTGTCAGAAAAGTCAGGTTAGGCACCCCTGCGTTTATTACATTGCTAAAAAGAATAAACAAAAGCCGCAAAAACAACTATACGTGCTGTTTACAAATAACCAAATCCACAATAACAATATTTGCGGAAATGTAATAAATAAAAATATACGACAACAACAAATACAGGTAGAAAAGAAAACAAAGAACAAACAATAACAAACAACAAGAATTATCAAGAACTGAAAGAAGTATAAGGTCTACCAAATAAATTCTTTTTTTTAAATACTATAAAAAAAACTACTGAATATATTCTCAAACTTCTTTTTTTATTTGAAAGTACAATCCTTCCGCTTAATAATGGAAAATAACTTCATTCAAATGGCTGCCTCGGCTGGCCATGCAGTAGCCTACACGATCGGTCCAATTTTTAAGCACATTATCGATTGTGTGCAGCTGTATTTCACCAATGGCTTCACGAATATTGTCCTTTAAAGCGTCAATTGTCTCTGGCTTGTTGGCGTAGCACTTATCTTCGACGGCATCCCACAAATAATAGTCCAACGGTGTCAAATCGCAGCGCCGAGGTGGCCAAACGACATCAGCTCTGCGGCTGATAATGCGATCTTCAAAAACAGGGCGCAAAGCATCGAGTGTAGCTTCGGCTGTGTGGCACGTAGCGCCGTCCTGTTGAAACCAAATGTTGCTAATATCCTCCTCTTCAATTTTTGTGAACAAAAATTTGTTCAACATGTCCCGATAACGATCGCCATTGACTGTAACGGCCACTCCTTGCTCATTTTCGAAGAAAAATGGCCCAATTATGCCTCTGGACCAAAATCCGCACCAAACAGTGACTCGTCTTGGGTGTATCGGCTTTTCAATGTATGCGTGAGGGTTTTCTGTGCCCCAAATGCGGCAATTTTGCTTGTTTACATACCCGCCAAGATCAAAATGAGCTTCATCTGAAAAGATGATTTTTTTTTGCCAAATCGGCATCTTCTGTAAGTCGATCGATCGAAGTAATGTCGCAATATTTACCAGCGTTGTTCAAGCGTATACACAACCATATTCGTTCAGCGGAAGGATAAAACTAGTTATCTGTCGAATCAGACATGAGCTAAGTGTTACCATTCACGAAATAAGCAATAGTTGAAAAAAAAAACGTTAGATGGCGGACCCGGTAAATGCTCACATTAGCATGGTTTCATAAAAACTAAAAAGAGAATAAAAGAAAGAAGAGGAATCTACCTGAAATATCGAGAGGTTCAAGAGCTTTCGGATTGTTGTTTACTCAGCCATATAAAAAGCATATCGATGCAAACAACAATGAGTTTATGTGTGGTAAACTCAGTGTGACAAGCTTATCTGTGGTAAACGCAGTATGTAGAGAGTTTATTAATTTGAACTCGGTGTGACGAAAGTTTATAAGAAGTAAACTCGTGTAGTTAGTTGTGAAGTAAAAACCAGTTTAGTTGGAGCTTATTCAGGAAAGAGCGTTAAGTGTGGATAACCTCTAGTTGAAAAGGTTGTAATCGGACCTAAACTGTAACAACTGTCGGTTTAGGAGATCTTTAGAATAAAAGATCTGTAGAGTAATTGCAAATTGCTATTGCTTGCGAAATGGATACGAGCAGTGGACCAAAAAACTGTGTTAATAAGGAATTATTAGTTAAAAACCAAACACAAGATTTATTTTATTTTAACTGCAATCTACGAACTCATAAATACACGTTTTTAAAAAATAAAAACGTAACAATATTAAGTAATTGATTGATTAATTTCTGTCTTCGCAGAACTTCTGGTCGTATTTTTCTTATGGCATGAGTTGTATTGACCTAATTAAGTTCCTTAACCGGAAGGTGAACTAATGCATAGGAGTGGTGCAGGATGGAGGAATTATCAAATAACTTTGTTAAGACAACCATTGTGCCATCTGGCAGGAAGAATGTGACAAAAGTTCTCATACTAAGGACAAGCGAATTTAAGGTATTTCCCAGGGAAAAGGTGAAATTTTTTGCATCACCTTGGATAACAAACTTAATTGGGAGTCGCACCTTAAGCCAGGCTCCAGACTACTAAACAACTACTTGGTAGCTCCTGGACTTGACTTACAGGATATGCACTCAAATGATCAGGCCTACGATAGGCTAGACAACAACGGCTGTTTCTAGACGGATAGTGGCAGGAACAACTCAATTTTCCATGCGGAACTTTACGCCATATTATAAACTATTGCAATTCTATTTGAAAGGGAACACATGAAAATAAGGATATAAATACTCTCGGAGTGTCAATTGGTCCTAGAGTTCCTCAGCAGAACAACACTGGAATATTATAACAGGCTTAATAACCTGGCTAATCACAACCAAGTTATACTGGTCTGAGTGCCGAGACATATGATTCACAAAAGAAATGGGATGGCGGTTATCTATGGCAAAAGGGGGTAAATGAACTTTTACTGAACCCACTTCATTCTTTAGCTACAACAGCCATTGGAACGACACTGGCGGCATTGACCATTTCAAAAGGCTGCTGATTTTCTACATTAAAAGGGTGGAGTTTGCTCTGAAATTGGATAGGAAGAGATTAAAGACACTTTCGCGCAAATCTGTACAGATTAGGTTTATTCAATACCAACAGATCCACTTGATCACTACATTTCAAAAGAAATATGAATCAATGATGACGTTTGCTGACAATCCACTTAGTGAGGATATAATTTTTTGTGAATACAAAGGTGTCCAATATAATTGTCTTGGCTTATTTTCACTCTATATCAGACATGGGCAGAGAACTATCTGTTCCGTATATACATACAGATAATAACAAATAAACAATAATTGTATTCAGTTGTGTGATAGTTTTTGATGAAAGCAGACGAGTGTCACTTTGCGTACTAAAATTGTTTGTTTCGTTGTTTACCTTTTCCATTTTCTTCTGCAAAAATTTGCTACAACTACAGAGTCGTCCAACCATATTGAACGATGTTCATTGTGAGTCACATCTTAACGTCAAGTTTTTTGCCCAACTTCATTTGACATTTCTTTGTTTCACTGTTTGACAAATTCAATCATTAAGAGGTACACAATTGATCAGCGCGTTATGATTGTTCAAGCCTTTTACAAAAGTTGGCGTTCAAATCAAAATGCATTTCGTGCACTTCATGATTTTTTAGTCAGCTTAATCGATTAGTGGATTCGTTAACAAGCCGCATTTGGGTAAATTAGAATCCACGAGTGATTGTTGAAAACCTTTATATGCTGGCGCCGTCATCGGGCCGTACTTCTTCGAAAATTAGGTCGACCAAGCAGTTACTGCAAATGGTGTTCACTACCGCGAGATGATAATGGACTTTTTGTGGCCAGAAATTGAGGATATGAACCTGTACGATATGTGGTTCCAACAGGATATTGCCATTTGCCACACACCCAACGAGAAATTCAATGGCCGTGTTATCTCACATCGTGGCGATGTTAATGAGCCACGATATTTCTTTAGGGTTTTTAAAAGCAAAACTGTACGTCAATAGCCAAGAACAATTCACTAGTTAAAGAATGAGATAATTCGACACATTGAACCTCAATTATGTCTTAGAGTCATTGAAAATATGGACCGATGGATAGAGGTATGCCACCGAAGCCATGACAAGCATTTGGCCGAGATCTGAAAACTTTTTGTTTTATTTACATTTAACAGCGTGAGTTTTGGTTGGACCACCCTTTACTACACTAATTCAGTGCTTTTATTGGCCACTCTTTCTCTATGTGCAACTTTATCGGTTAACATATCTATTTAATCAAGAATGAGTCTTTTTACTAGACCGGTCAGTGCAGTCAAAAAGAGCTTAGTTTGCAACTACTCATGAGTTCAATCGTTAAACTTTGGCTGCAACTGATATTCTTTGGTCTTCAGTTCTTCAACAAACTGATTTTTATATGGATGTTAACCCTATTCATGTGGTGAATGGACAAGCCCAAATCAATCCGTTAAATAGCACGTTAAGAAGAACGAAAATCTTCTACATAAAATCTCCAAAGTACTCTATGAGTTCACCACATCATGCACCGATTTTTAAAACAAATTTCAATTATTTTTAAATTTTCCTTAAGCACAATTTGGCTCATGGTAATTTGCTAAAACTTACAGAAAAGTAATCAAAACCTTGATTACATACATATTTTGACGTATGATTGGTCGGTAGAAAAACGCATTTTGCTTATAAAAAATTGAATTTTTTTAATGCAAAATTCGTGTTTAACAAATCCTTCTATAAAAATTCTCATCTTTTTGAAATATTCTTTAATGGCGCCGTAAGTCACAAACAAAATATTTAGTGTGACCCACTTACAATAAAACCAGTAAACTTTTTGTACAATTTATTACCCCACAAAATTTTTAACTGTAATCGCATAAATTTCCCAAGAAACACAAACAGAATTATTTAAATAATTCCAAAAATATACCCATAAAAATTGAGTCATAATTCGCTTTTAAATAAAACTCAAATAAATGAATAAAATATGTACATACGAGTATGTAAGTAATGTTAATAATAATAACCTATAAAATGTTTTTAATAAAATACAATTAAAAAGAAAGAAAGAAATAAATTTCATATGAATTAAGGAAAAAAAAACGTAATTAATTTTCAACAAATGTTCAAAATTGTTGTTAAAATATTGTGTAAACTACTTTATGACCATTGTTAAGTGTCTTTCAAATGGTAAATGGCTTGTTATTGACTCATTTAAATGCCAAACATGACAGACGAAAGTATGGAACAGGCTGACGGACGGACTGATGGGAGTATACACACTCGTATTCAATAATGTATTGGATAAGACACTGGGCAAAATTAATCACACAAAGTGTACAAGATTTATGCAAAAGTTACAATAAAACTACTCGTTCATACTCGGGCGTAGCCGAAAGTGTGTTGCCCTCTACCTCATATAGGGTCCGCCATCTAACGTTTTTTTTTCAACTAAGGGCTTATTTCGCGAATGGTAACACTTAGCTCATGTCCGATTTGACAGATAATTAGTTTTATCCTTCTGATGAACGAATATGATTGTGTATACGCTTCGCTAAGTGGGCCTGCGATCGACTTACAGAAGATGCCGATTTTGCCAAAAAAAAAATCATCTTTTCAGATGAAGCTCATTTTGACCTTAGCGGGTATGTAAACAAGCAGAATTGTCACATTTGGGGCACAGAAAACCCGCACGCATACATACCATGACGAGTCACTGCTTGGTGCGGATTTTGGTCCAGAGGCATAATTGGGCCATTTTTCTTCGAAAATGAGCAAGGAGTGACCGTTACAGTCAATGACGATCGTTATCGGGCCATGTTGAACGAATATTTGTTCACAAAAAATGGATAGGAGGATATTAGCAACATTTGGTTTCAACAGGACGGCGTTACGTGCCACACATCCGAAGCTACACTCGATGTTTTTGCACACTGTTTTTGAAGATCGCATTATCAGCCGCAGAATTAATGTCGTTTGGCCACCTCGGAGCTGCGATTTGACACCGTTGGACTATTATTTGTGGGGTGCCGTCAAAGATAAGTGTTACGCCAAAAAGCCAGAGACAATTGACGCTTTAAAGGACAATATTCGTGAAGCCATTGGTGAAATACAGCTGCACACAATCGATAATGTGCTTAAAAATTGGATCGATCGTGTAGGCTACTGCATGGCCAGCCGGGGCAGCCATTTGAATGAAATTATTTTCCATTATTAACCGGAAGGGTTGTACTTTCAAATGAAAAAAGAAGTTTGAGAAAATATTTCGTATTTTAAAAAAAAAAAATTATTTGACGGACCCTTTATTTTCAATAAAATACATCTAATCCTATTCTTACGCTATAGATAAATTTCAAACGATGTACTGCAAAAAATGGCAAAAAATACAGGATTAGGTGTAAAATAAAAATAAAAAACATTTGACATTTATAATAAAATACACCTAAGCCTCCTTCTACATTTTACTTACGTTACAAACAATTTCGTGCAAAAAATCTTGCAAAATCAGGATTAGGTGTAAACTAGATAATACTATTGACAATGAAGAGTCACTGCATTACATAACAGTCAGCCGAACTAGCAACACCACCTTTTTAAATGTGCCTTGATCGGGACGTAAGCAAAATCATATGAGAAATACATTTTCGCGAAAAATTAAACTCCCTATTATATGTTTTATTTAAGAGCTTTCAGATTTGATTTAAAAAAATACACAAAATTTAGAGAAATGTATGAAATCTTTATTTGAGTCGATAGAACGATCTTCATAATTCAATGTTTAAAGATGATTTTATGTAAATATTGACCGCGGATACGCTGGGTGCAATTTTGGCATACTCTTCAATATTGACTTCCAGTGCGTCAACCGTTGCGGGTTTGTCCCTATAGACATGAGTCTTAACAGAGCCTCACAAAAAATAATCTAAAGGCGTTAAATCGTACGATCGAGGGCTTTTTCGGGCTGCATTGGCAGTTCTTGCAATGCTTCTGGTTGCTCATCACACCAAATAGGGCAATTTTACTTGTTCACGAAATGAGGGAAATTAGCTCCGTCGTTGAACACTCAGAAAGTGCACTTTCTTGACCGAGCATAAATTCCGATAATAAAATTCAATAAACTGCAAGCGTTGTTCGTTTGTAAGTCGATTCGTGGTTAAATTACAGACCAAACTGAACATATTTGACAGTAGCAAAGTGTTGCCAATAATAAAGTTGATAAAAATCACCCGATATGAACAACACATCACATATATGTATGCATATAATATGTCAATAGTTAAAGCAATGGATTTTAAGTCCATGTTCGGACTATATGGTGAATGCATCAAAACTTCTCAGGCAGGTACTCTCAGATTCTGTCGGGCAATAAAATCTGTGTTTGGCCATGATGAAATATTACACCTTTTCTCTTGATCAATTCTGCCCGTTTTAATTGAATTGTTTGCTTCAATCTTGATAATTGTTGACTGTAGAGGTCAGAATAAATAATTTGACCAGGTTGTGGAAGCTTATAATGTACAATTCACTTTCAATTCCCTAAGACACACTGCCTTATTTCTTTTGCTGCCAATCCTGGCTTTTTCACCGTCTGCGAAGCTTCACCTTGCTTCGTCCATGATCATTTTCGCATATTTATGGCGTTCTTGATCCATTTTTTTTGCCCGTAATTACTCGAATCTATCAAACAATCGATAGCGCTGCCTGATTCATTATATTTTTTTCAAAATCCAAATTTTTTTCTTTAAATATCAAGAATTTTGACCTTTTGAACCTGACAATCATATGTCGGTGGTAAGGCACCCACCTGGGTGTTCAACCCCAGCGAGTGATTATGAGTAATACACTATTAAAACTTGCCTATCTAAAGCATCTGCCGTTCGGAGCCGGGGTTAAACTGTAGTTATCTTTCAAATCTGATCTCCTTGTGAGTCAAAGATGCGTTCTCTACCCACTGCTGTTCAGCATTGCTTTTATTGTTTTCTGTCTTTTAACGAGGCTTAGGTAGGTGAGTAGAAGTGGCTGCCCCAAGAAAGAACACACTTAGGCCAAGAAATATCCCGTTATGATACCACAATGGATTGTCATCCCTCTATACCCGGAAATATCCTTAACTCATAATAAAGCCGCCCAGCTTCCTAATATCCCTACCCAACAGATCCGTGAGGCCAAGTTACCTCTTTCTCCTGCCATCTAACGCCGGGCATGTGCACAATAGGCGAAGAATTGGTTCTTTCTCTTCCAGCTCCTGCAGAAATCATTGGCCTGGCATGAGTGCTTATTATACAATGCCCGGTAATGACACCGACAACTACGCTGAGTGAGTAGATCTTTTGTGCGCTTAAGATTCAACTCTGGACATCTTACCCATGCGCTGTTGACGGAGTCTTTTACCTCATTGTGAATCATAAGCTCCCGGGTTCCCAATGGGTTACCCAACGTAGAAAATTCGCTCGTAAGTTCGATAGTGGTGCCATTCCTGGCCAGTTCATTAGCCCTACATTTAAAAGGAATATCACTGTAACCCGGTACCCATATAACATGAATATAATATTGCTCCGCCATCTCGTTGAGAGATCTGCGGCAATCTATAACTGTTCTTGAGATCAACACGCGAGATCCCCACAGCTGCTTGGCTGTCCGAAAGTATGCTGATATCTTTCCTGGAGAAGTTGCCTTTTCCAATGATCATTAAAGCAGCTCGTATAGCTAATACCTCCCTGAAAAACGCTACTGTGGTCCGGTAACCTTACAGAATGAGCTATATTCGCAGACTCCGAAAAGATACCTCTACTCACCTCTCCATACAACTTGGAACCATCTGTGAAGATCTGCTCAGAGTCTTTCATGAGGTGCATCACACCCATACGTCCATTCCTTCCTGTACGGAATCGTAATTCGGAACTTCATTGAGAAGTCATAGTGTGGTGCTGTGTAGTCTATTCTCCCAAAATCTCCCAAATATGTCAAGGCCTGTGAATGGCCCACATTTGCAATATGCGGGTGTAGCCAGATTATGCAGCGACAGAAGTTTAATATTCAGACCAATCACAGCTTCTGAACACAGCGGTCTATGAAATATATTGTGTCCCCTCAACAAACCTTTCTAATGAACACTAGCAGGTCTGAAACTTTAGTAGTGGATATATGCACCATGGGGACCCTATGATCTACTCAGCAGCGTTGACTTTCTGGCTATGGATAGCCTTCTGAGATTCAATTACATACTCAAAAAAATCTACCAGATGTAGTGTACCTACTGCATAATTATACATAATAAATTTAATTCGCCCACTGTCCGTCTGGTCTTTTGTCCACCAGAAAAATAAAAATCAATCACGTACTTGAAGTAAAAATAAGCACAGACAAGACAAAAACACGCATTATTTTTAATTCTTTTCATTATTATTGTATTCCTTGTTGTTGTTGGTGCATTTTTATTGTTTTTTATCAAAAGAAAAAAAACATTTATAATAAATTTTATTTTTTACTTCTTACTTTTCTCATATATTTTTTTTATTATTTTTTCAACGGTAATTAATTTGGTTTTTAATTTAAATTTAAACACAAAAAATTAATTTCAATTATTTTGTAATTTTATTTTATTTGTTTTTCTTTTTCTATCTTTTACTCAAATAATAAATAATTTATATTCAAATTAATATATACTAAATAGCAATATAATTTTAATTTTAATTTTAATTTTTTTTATATTAATTTTGATTTTGTTTATATTTTATTGTTTATATTCTATTTTGTTTTTATTTTGTTTTATTGTTTTTTTAAAGAATCGTATACATATCTTGATTCCATACTTTCTTCTGAAATATTTTTAGCAAAAAAAAAGAATATTTTTTTAAAAAAAGCACCCTATAATATATTTTCTGTTGTCCTTCTAAATTTAAAGTAAAATTTTTTGTTTAACATAAAATTTTATCAAAATTTTCTAAACAATAGTTTTTGGATTTTATTTTTTAGTGTTTTTATTCTTAAATTAATATTTAAACTTAAGTACATATATATGTACGTGTGTATGTATGTATGTATGTAAGTGTTATAGTATAATGAGTCCTTGTTTTGGCATAAAACTTATTGAAAAGAAGAAAAGGCTTAAATTATTTAATTCACTGGTTGCAGGTCTACTTAACATGTTAGGGACTTTAAGTGTTTGACTAAGTTTTCCACAAAAAACATGAAACTCTAAAGAACTTAAAAATTTTTAAGCAAAAAGACACAAAAATAAAAGCTTTTGAAAAAGGTACCAATAAAATACTTTTTTGGTATATGAAAATCACGTATAAAAATAGATTTTTATGTACTGCTTAACAGCTTTTTAAAAATATACTGTTAAAAAGGTACTTTTTAATCAGGACTTTCAAATAATATTTTGAAAATAGTTTTTGAAGCGTGTTTTTTATAGAGGTATAGAACTTTAAGTTGGCATTACTTTTCAAGATGGCGACTGTTTGGCTTGGCAATTCATCATGATTAGACTCACGCCTGAACAACGCTTCGTCGAATAGGCCCAAAACGAGATTACCGTTGTTCCCGTTGTTTTTCATAAGCGAATTTTGCTTAGCAATGAAGTGCACTTCTGGTTGAATGGCTACTTCAACAAACAAAACTTCCGCATTTGGAGTGAAAAACTGTTTATTTGGTGCGGAATCATTGATTCGTACTTTTTCAAAAACGATGGTGGCCAGAACGTTACAGTCAATGGTGATCGGTATAGAGCCATGATTACTAACTTTTTCATTCCTGAATTCAATAACCATGATGTCCAGGAGATGTGGTTTCAACAAGACGGCGCAACATGTCACACAGCTCGTGCACAATAGATAAAGATAAACATTCGCGTTATATTTTATTTAAACTAAAAATAGACAAAAAATATGATAAAATTTACCAAATTTGGTACTTTTTTAATGTTTTTCTAGCGTCACGTTATTTTTTTCTACGCATTAGATATAAAAAAGCAATTTTTTAGTTAAAAAACAATTGCTGAAAAAGTACCAAATATTGTACTTTAATAAACTTGACACAGACAACTTGTTAAAAAAGTGATTTTTATTGAATTTAGGTATAAATACTTGTCTGTAAGTACTTAAAAAGCACTGGTACTTTTAAGGTACCTTTTTGAAAAAGCACTAATTTTGTGATAAAATCTCTGCTCTGCCTTAAATATAATGAATTCCGGTTTCAAACCCCTTTTTTGGAATAATACCTTTAAATAGTACATTTTTAGTTTTTGTCCAAATTTCGGAGCAGTTTAAATATTAACATAAAAATCTAAAACTTTTTCGTTATAAAGGCTGTTTCTTTAAGACCAATTGAATTTTAAGATTAACGAAAAGATTAACTGTCAAACGAATTGTCATATTACGCTCCCTTTCTTACATTAATTACATTAATCTGGCAAATCACCATGAATAGATCGACTCTAGAACAATGTTACCAGACTTACTTTGAAAATCAATCATCAACTCACACAACTTATAGCCGACGTTTGAGGCTCTTTTTTGGCTTAACGGGTTTGTTAATAAGCAAAATGGCAGCATTTGCAGGAAAACCAATCCACAGAAAACCCCACTGAGGTAAGGAGGGACTTCCGAATCTATTTTTAGACTCAATGAAAGGGACCTACAGGTTAACGCCGGCTCACAAATGTAGATGCACTTTTTTTAAATTAAGCTGGAGATCGTTACCATATCACTCATTTTTTATTTCATATTATGGATACCAGTGAACCGGGCGAAATGTTGTTGCCGCTGAATGACGCTATGTGCCTATAACCATCAACTCATTGAAATCAAAAGTTCACGATAAGTTGATTTATTATTATTATCCTCCTGTCCAGGCACTATTACAGGCCACTACCACCCATGGGATCTATTGTGCCTGTTCCAGTCTATAGTTTGTTCAGCAGATCTGCCGCCTTCTTAATGAACACCAGCAGATCTGAAACCATAAAGGAGTATATGTCACCCAGTGAGACCCTATGTCTACCTAAACATTTTTATAAAAACCTATCAAGACCACAACATTCACACAATATGTGTTCCGCTGTATCTGATGCCTGTGAGCGCAGTCTACAAATTACCACATCTGTGACCGCCATCTTCTTCAGATGCGCTCTTAGTCTGCAATTAAACTCCTTACAGAGTTTCTAGTCCGGCCTGCCATACCTGAAACCTTAGACCGAAGCCAAAATTGTGATATGATAGCCGCTTAAGTCCCCTTTGTGTACCCCAGTGTTCCAAGCATCTAGTAATTTCCCAATCCTTGACTAGCTAGAGAATGGTAGCAAGTGGTGCTGCATAGCAAGGTGATCGATATAGGGTGTCATGGAATCTTTTCCGGCCAATGTATCCGCCATTTCATTATCATTGATCCCACAGTGTCCCGATACCTAAAACAACTGGACCTTATTTCCCAGCGAAAGCTTTGGCAACGAATTATAAAAATATTTGACCAGCTTGGCTGCCAGATAATATATTAATGGTCTTAGCCTTAATTTCGCACGTATACCAATGGCCATTATATCAACCCTGAAGACACTTGGCGTTATTTCCAGTGGGATCTACAAGTCTCGGTTGGATCCATAGACACCAGCACCAATACAGTCATTATTTTCGGAGCCATCTGTATACCAGTTTAGATTTAACTCGTTCCGAACTAAGGCCCCATTAAACCAACAATCCTGGTTTTGGAATTCTTTTAGAACTGAAGATGGTTCCCCGACCACCCTGCGTAGAGTGAAGAAACTTCGCGACACCCTCATTACATCGATGTTAAGCAGTTTCAAACCAAACAAGGCCTCCAGGGCCGCTGTTGGATACGTACTCATTGCCCCAATTATACCGAGGCAGACGAGTTTTTGTACTTCGCCTTATTTGCTCATGGTAGTAGCTTCCTCACCTTTCCACACCAAGCTGTCGCCGCAAAAATAATAGCAGTATATGTCCAAAGTGTCATTCTCGGCGAAATACTCCATGTGTTACCGTAAAAGGCAGACTTGCCCAAAAAGGCCTTATCGCTTTTGTTTGAACGGCATCAATATACAAGTTCCACTTTGTGTGTTACATTTGAATTAACGGATATAAAATAGAGGTTATGAGACATTTCCAGAACTTTCCGAACTGTAAGCAATTATGTTTATAAAGAGGCTGCCTTGCCTACGTCACAAATCTAGTTATCGTTTTGCTGTCACTAAATAAAGTCGTGTTTAAGTGGAAATAAAATTGTGTATAAACGAATATTAAGTTGTATTCAGTTAAATTGTATAAAAGATAAGTGAGGAAATAAAACTGTAAACAACAACAAAGTGGTGCTAATTTTATTTTAAGACAATTTAAACGAACTCAAACGTTTTAAAAAGGTCATATGACAACTTGTATTTCTTTGTTAAAGATACGACAACTATTTTAAGGTGATTTAGAGCATTTGCCCTGTCAGTTGGCCTCCAAGGTCGTTCAATTTGGCGCCCCTCGATTATTTTCTCTGTTGTTACGTAAAGTCATCGAACTTCCCCGCTAAGCCGATAAGAATGGATGTCTAGGAGAACAACATTTTTCGTATTGGCCGTGACATACGGCCAGCAATGCTTGAAAAACTAGCCCAAAATTGGACGTCCAGAATGTGCTACGCAGAGAAAAGCAGCATTGGTCATACGGTCTATTCATATTTAGATTTTGTGTTATTTTTTAGAATTTAAAGTTCAATTAGGCTTAAAAAAACCCCTATATTTTTTGCTACACTTTTAATTAAGTTGTTTCAACCCTTTTATTGCTGCTTTTAAAAAAATTTAGTCAAACACTTTTAGAAAAAGTACCCTCCTTACTACGAGCACTACAACTAAAAGTAAAACTAAATTTAGGAAAATTATTATTAAAACTAATCAATTAAATAATTTTTCTTATAAGAACTATTACATGATTTTGTTTATTAACTATAATACAATTTGATTATTATTAATATTGTTTTTGTTGTAACTTCCCTTTGTGTGCGTGTGTGTGTGTTTAGTTTTATAAAAAAAAGTACCCCCTTTAAAAGGAGCCTTTATTTTGTGCACTTTGTGTTATCTTACAACTCCTCTAAGCACCGGACATTTGTTAGCATAATACGTGTTAGACGCCAAACCTGTTTGGCAGCATTTTCTAAAGCACCCGGTGATTTACCTTTAAACAGATCCATATTTGGTAAAAAATAGTGGGGACATCGACGACATTGTAGACATGAAATCAATTGTAAAAATATGCCATTAATACGATCGGCGATACAGTTTTCTTCCCATTCCATTTCGCGGGGATGTTTTTCACATTCGTAGAGGAGTAAAGTTTTCAAATGATACGAAGTGACAGGATTACCGGGCAGGTCTAAATGACGATCACGCAGAGTTTTTAAAATACTAAGACAACGACGACGGCTGGCACCTAAAAATAGAGAAAAAATTAATGAAAAAAAGTGAAAACAAAAGCAAAAACGTAGGTATAAACATGATATAAGAAAATAGAAGGTAGAGTGCCACTCTCTCATTTTGTCTGGCGATAAAGGCGAACTGACATTTATGTTGACACTTGTGCTACCATACCCTGCTCGCAAAATTCAATTTTTCACATAAATTTTTTTTTCGAATTTGATTATTAAACCGTAATATAAGGCAAAGAAAAATGTTAAATGTGGAACAAAAAAGCAAAAAGAAAACAACTTAAAACAAGTCTTTAAGAAAACCTTCAAATTTCCCATTTCAATACGTATCTTTTAAGGGGTCCGCCATCTAACGTTTTTTTCATCTAGTGCTTATTTCGTGAATGGTAACACTTAGCTCATGTCTAATTTGACAGATAATTAGTTTTATCCTTCCGCTGAACGAATATGGTTGTGTATACGCTTTTTTCGCTTCGATAAGTGGGCCTGCGAACGACTTACAGAAGATGCCAATTTTGCCAAAAAAATTTATCTTTTCAGATGAAGCAAAATTGTCTCATTTGGGGCACAGAAAACCCGCGCGCATACACTTAAAAGCCAATACACCCAAGACGAGTCACTGTTTTGTGCGGATGCATAATTCGAAGATGAGCAAGGAGTGGCCGTTACAGACAATGGCGATTGTTATCGGGCCATGTTGAACGAATTTTTGTTCACGAAAATTTAAGAGGAGGATATTAGCAACATTTGGTTTCAACAGGACGGCGCTACGTGCCACACAGACGAAGCTACACTCGATGTTTTGCGCCCTGTTTTCAAAAAAATAAATTTATTTGGTGGACCCTATAGTATTTATTCTGAAATAGCCTGGGTTGAAAAACATACATACATTATATATTCAAAATTAACGTTGGTACTTATGCAGCAAAAATCCTAAATAATATTTTAAATTTAAAATCTTGGTTACATTACACAAAATTGTGAAAAATTTCTGGGAATATTGATCCTTTTTCTGCATGTAGCAACGCTTTTTTAAATGTTTACATATAAAACAAACTTAAAGAATCTCGTTTATTGTCAAACAATTTCTTATATCATGAGTATAAATTAGTAAAACAACAGCAACAATAACGTACACGTAAATGAAAACAATAATAATTTATAAAACAAAAACAAAACCACATGTTGTTTAATTAATTTATTTTTAAATTCTTTAAGAATTTGTTTATATTTTGCTCTCTCTCTCTCTCTTTCTCACTCTCTTTCTTTCACCAAAGGTATTTGTTTCACATTTGGTTGCGTGTTTTCAACGGACTCCGTGGCGCAACGGTAGCGCGTCTGACTCCAGATCAGAAGGTTGCGTGTTCAAATCACGTCGGGGTCACATTGCGACAGCTTTTTTTAATAAAAAAATTAAATTTTTTATTTTGTTTTTTTCTTCGTTGTGTTTGGTTTTGTCTACAAAACTTTAATGTAAAAATTAGTGCAATCACTTGTTTCGGTTATTAAAAGCTTATCTATTGTATCTGCTCTAAAGGGTCCGCCATCTAACGTTTTTTTTCAACTAGTGCTTATTTCGTGAATGGTAATACTTAGCTTATGTCTGATTTGACAGATAATTAGTTTTATCCTTCCGCTGAAAGAATATTGTTGTGTATACGCTTGAACAACACTGGGACTTACAGAAGATGCCGATTTTGTCAAAAAAAATCATTTTTTCAGATGAAGCTCACTTTGATCTTGGCGGGTATGTAAATAAGCAAAATTGTCGCATTTGGGGCACAGAAGACCCGCACGCCTACATTGATAAGCCGATACACCCAAGACGAGTCACTGTTTGGTGCGAATTTTGGTCCAGAGGCATAATTGGGCCCTTTTTATTCGAAAATGAGCAAGGAGTGGCCGTTACAGTCAATGGCGATCATTATCGGGCCATGTTGAACGAATTTTTGTTCACAAAAATTGAAGAGGAGGATATTAGCAACATTTGGTTTCAACATGACTGCGCTACGTGCTACACAGCCGAAGCTACACTCAATGTTTTGCGGCTCTTTTTGAAGATCGCATTGTCAGCCGCAGAGCTGATGTCGTTTGGCCACCTCGGAGCTGCGATTTAACACCATTGGACTACTATTTGTGGGGTGCCGTCAAAGATGAGTGTTACGCCAATAAGCCAGAAGCAATTGACGCTTTAAAGGACAATATTCGTGAAGGCATTGGTGAAATACAGCTGCACACAATCCATAATGTGCTTAAAAATTGGACCGATCGTGTAGGCTACTGCATGGCCAGCCGAGGCAGCCATTTGAATGAAATTATTTTCCATTATTAACCGGAAGGATTGTACTTTCAAATAAAAAAAAAAAATTTGAGAAAATATTCAGTAGTTTTTTTTAGCATTTAAAAAAAAAAAATTATTTGGCGGACCCTTTACTTTTAAATAACTTACAGTCAAGAATATGTGTCACTAGCGTATATTGTTTTAATATGCGAAAGCTATATGTTATTGAGATATAAATAAATAGGTGTACAGTTTTATGAGCAAATTAGTGGCTAAAGATAGTTTTATGACGTCATATACAGTGTTTAGATTAATCAGCTGAAAACTATAGAAAGACTAGCAAAAAAAAAAAAAATAAAGAAACAACGTGTGTTTAAAATATTTCAGTACGTTATAGCTAGAGGGTGTCCCAAAACTAACGCAAGATTTGAATTTGTCACCATTTGTGCTGTAAAGTGTTGGCAACACTCAAAAAACAAAACTAATTCGATAGCTGACAGTTTAGGAATAATATAAATGGAGCTTTACACGAGAGAACAACGTCTCTTCATTATGATTCTATGTTTTCTAGTTAATTCAAACCGTTCCCTAATTTTGGAACACTCTATACTAATAAATTCTTTAGACACGCTCATAATATTTAAGACCTCTTACTCAACGTTGTGGTCTTCTAGTGGACCGCTCTCGATAAAGATTGTAATATCAGACTCCTAGACAAGGCTAGGAGATCTGTTGGAATCCAGATCAAACATAAGTTGCAAACCACGCCTACAAAGGACCTTTTTGTTATTTCAGGTGATTTTTTGAGAGCTTTCGGATTTGATTTAAAAAACCCATAAAGTTTACAGAAATAAAATAATTCAATGTTTAAAGATGATTTCAGGAAATACTGACCGCGGTTACGACTCAAATGGTTCATATGCTGGGTCCAATTTTGGCATTTTCTTCAATATTGGTTTACGGTGCGTCAACCGTTGGGGGACTGTCTTTGTAGACATGAGCTTTAACATAGCCCCACAAAAAATAGTCTAAAGGCGTTAAAGCGCACGATTCATTCCACCAGAAATGAGTTTCGTCGCTGAACACAATTTTTTTGTAAAAAAGCATGAATTTTGAGGCTGAATTTTGATAATAAAATTCAAAAAGAGGTGGAAGTGGACATTCTTGCTTTATTCCAGCGTTAGTATTTAATGGTTGACTGATGCTCCCTTTGGGAAAAACAAAGAACTCTGCATCTTCGTACATTGGTTTTATTATTTGAATTATTTTCTGGGGTACTTCTTTTCTTCACTTTCTTGAAGTCGAAGAACAGTAGGAACAGGGCGTACACCATTCAAGAGACTGTTCTATTATGCTGCGTAGAGTGTTTGTCTGGTCTACGCAGCTTCTATTTGCCCGAAAGTCTGCCTGTTCGTCTTGTAATATGTATTCCTTTTCTGTATTAAAGGGTGATCCAACCATAATGGACGATGTTAATTGTGAGTCACAACTTAACGTCAAGTTTTTTGCCCAACTTGATTTGACATTTCTTTGTTCCAATGCTTGACAAATTCAACCATACAGAGGTACACAATTGAGCAGCGCGTTAAAATTGTTGAAGCCGTTTACGAAAATTGGCGTTCAAATCAAAATGTGTACGTGCACTTCGTGACTTTTTTGGTCAGCATAATCGACCAAATGTGTCCACAATAGGGCGAATTGTGCGCAATATTCAACAAATGGGGTTTGTAGGAAATTTGGAAACACTTGTGCATGGTGGCCCAGTTCGTTTTGCGGAAAACATTGCTGTTGTTCGCGATAGCGAAATTGAGGATATGGGCATGGACGATATGTGGTTCCAACAGAAAGGTGCCACTTGCCACACAGTCAACGAAACAATGGCTCTTTTGCGCGATTTTGCGATTGTTATCTCAATGTCGTGGCAATGTTAATTGGCCGCCATGACCATGTTATTTGAACCCGTTGGACTTCTTTCTTTGGGGATATTTAAAAGAAAAGGTGTACGTCAATAAGTCAAGAGCAATTCAAGAGCTCAGGGATGATATAATTAAAAAGGATGATATAATTATATGCCACCGAAGCCATGGCGAGCGTTTGACCGATATATTATTCTTCCATCATAATAAAAAATATTAAGATAATTCTTTAAAAACTTTTTGTTTTATTTACAATTAATATCGTACGTTTTGGTTGCAGAGTGTTAAGCAGAGTGATTTCTCTCTATTGTAACTGCAATCTTTCAAGTCGTCATTTCTGGTGGTTTCACAATGATGAATTTCTACCAAGTTAAAGTCAACCTATCATCCTGTCGTTATGATGTCAGCAAAAATATGAGCAGTAGCTGTGGCTATAATTTTTGTTATGGATTGTCAGCTCTTATATTCGAGTATGATTTTAAATCTACTGTGTAACTAGATATACTGTGAGCGTCAAAAAAAGTAAACAGTTGGTTTGTTTGTATTAAAGCCTTTATTACAGGAAAGATTTAAGTAGAAGTTAAAATGTTTAATAACAGTTTAAGAGCCTTATAAAATAAGAGTTTAATTCAGTATTAACCAAAATTAAAAACTAATCAAAACAAAAATAATTCACTTCATTTTAAAATACTGCTATTTTTATGCGTCAAAAAAAAGTAAACAGAATCTATTAAATAGGCAAGTTAGGTACAGAAACTAAAAATAGCTTAACTTTTAGTATTTGGTTTGTTTTCCATTTGCATCTAGCACCGCTTTTAATCTTCTTGGCATTGATTTCTCGTAATGTCTGGAGATATTTTGTTCCATTTTTCAGTTAAAGCCTTTTGCAAATCGTCCTTGTTGGAAATGGATCTTTGTCTGATTTTTCTATCAAGGTGCTGCCATAAATGTTCGATTGGGTTAAGGTCTGGAGAATGAGGTGGGTGATCTAAGGTCCTAGGCGTTCGGTATAACAACCACTCCTTAACAATCATCGATGTATGTTTCGGGTCGTTGTCTTGTTGAAAAACCCAGTTTTTAGGAAGTTCTAATTTTTCAACGCTGGGGGCAACGTTTTCTTTCAAAGTGTTTAAGTAATCCATTTTATTCATTGTCGACTCGCTAAACACTGGATTGCAGACACCAAATGCCGCCTTACAGCCCCAGACCATAACCGAACCTCCACCATGTTTCACGGTAGTTGTAATACACTTTTCATGAAAAGCTTCATTCTTCGAACGCCATATTTTTGGAGGCTTCTTCTTTCCAAATATTTCGAATTTGCTCTCATCGGTATATAATATGTTTTTCCAGAAATCAACACCCTCGTTTTTGTACTTTTTTGCGAATTCTACGCGCTTTTGTTGATTTACTTTAGAAATGTATGGCTTTTTTCGAGGAACTCTGCCATGTGGTCCATTTTTGTGGAGTTCCCTTCTAACTGTACTGGCACTGACTGATTTTCCAGATGTCTCTGCTATATTTTTTGCTATTTGAACAGCACTTGACACAGGATTTGTCTTAACTTCTCGAACTACTGCTCGTACTTCTGTGCCAGTAAGTCGTTTTGGTCGTCCCGGCCGGGGTAAATCTTCTACTGTATTATGCTTAACATATTTATCTATAATTTTTTTTATAGTGCAATGATTCCTTCCGACAATTTCTCCAATTTCATGCAAGGATTTATTTATTTTTATGCAAATCTTATATGATTTTTCTCGTTTCATTGGTAGTTCGCTTAGGCATTTTCTAAAACTTGTAATGTTTGCACTATTTTTTGACAAAATTAATAGAAAACTTCAAAAATATATTTACTACACCGGTTTACTAGATTAATAACTGCTTTTCAAAGAATTGACGGTTTTTCCCCGAAATATTAAAAAAATAATCAAACAATGTCGCCACTGTTTACTTTTTTTTGACGCATAAAAATAGCAGTATTTTAAGATGAAGGGAATTATTTTTGTTTCTGTTTAGTTTTTAATTTTGGTTAATACTGAATTAAACTCTTATTTTATAAGCCTCTTAAACTGTTATTAAACATTTTAATTTCTACTTAAATCTTTCCTGTAATAAAAGCTTTAATGCAGTAGTTATGCAACTCTCTACACTACAGACATTACTGAAAGCCTGATGTCATTAAAAAGAATATCTTTTGGAATATTTTAATATATGGAGGAGTACTGCTTGACAGCCATGTGTTAGCCAAAATACAGATGACTTCATATTGAAATAAAATTTATAACCTTTTTAACCACTGTATCGTATATCGCCTTTTATACCCCTGCGTCATGAGATTGCAAAAGATTCAATTCACTAATAAAATTAATTTTCGTCATACGATTTTTGCTTCCGCTAAACAGTTGGTTGATAACTCTTTATCGCCGCAATTTTTCACTTGAAAAATATCTTTTTAAATCAGAAGCACACCTGGAGTACATATTTATGAGTGTAGATCATTATAATATATACACTTTATTAAATTTATATATATAATATTTTATATATATATAATATTTTTTTAAATCATAAGATATTCTACCATAATATCTCTCTTTCTCTAAAGACACTAATCTAATCATTTCTTACTTCAAATAAATTAAAACAAAATGCTTGAGAAAGAAAAAATTATTAAATTACACAAAATTTATGGGCATTTAAGGAAATAAATTTAAAATGACATCGTTTTTTTATTTGTTGATTTGGCGGAAAGTATGCATAACAGCAATAATCAATTTATTTGAAAGTGAAGCAAAATTAAATGCAATAAATACAATATACATACATATCGCACACTAAATCCTGAACAGTCACAACTCAAAATTGATCAAAATCGCTTTTTTCATAAACCAACTTACAGAACAAATCTCTAACGACTACGAAAATTTCGTTTTCATCACTGTCTTCTTTACCTGAGAAAATACTGTTATGCAGTGTTGCCACCAACAGCTTTAAGACTTGCACACAACCGGCATCAAAATTACCACAAAATTCTGGTTTTACATTAGTATAACGGGTCATTTTTTAACCGTTTGGGTTTTACAAATAAAAAAAACACAGCAAATTTCGTAGAAGTCAATGAAATATTTATTTGGCTATTAATGAATGCCAGCCATTTACAGGGCAAAGCAAAAAGGGTTTGAAATTTTTGCCAAATTTTATGTTTTTGTTGTGACAATGGTTCTGGTTAGAAATAAAATATTATTTCATTCCTATGACTGCCGTGGCTGGCCACACAGTTCCCCATTCGATCGGACAAATTTTCGATAATTTTTTCGAGAGTTTGGGGTCGTATCTCGGCAATGGCATTACGAATGTTGGCCTTCAAATGCTCAATTGGCTCTGGTTTGTCGGCAGATGACTTGTCTTTAATGGCGCCCCACAGAAAATAATCCAACGATGTCAAATCGCAGCTTCTTGGCGGAAAACTGACATCACCATTTCGGCTATTTAAACGGCAATCAAACATTTAAATACGAGTACTACGTAAGAATATATGATTACTAGGAATTAGTTCCTTAATTACGTCAGAGCACATTCCGTTATTGTACCGATAGAACAATGAAACACACGCCACATTGCGACGGTGTTCCAATGAATCAATAGAGTTGGCTACCCTACCGTCATTGATGAGCATCTTTGCCCTCTCCTGTACGCGGTCGAAAAGCTCCAAATAGACTTTGAAGCACCGGCCCATACATGAGAGTTGTATTCCAATTTTGGTCGGATATAAGTCTTGTAAATATTAAGGAGATTAGAAGGAGTGAAGCAATTCTTACACCGTCTTAAGAAGCCGAGGCACTTGAATGCTTCTTTCGACACTCGAAATATCTGCTCGTTCCAACGAACGTCACAGTTAATTCTCACGCCATTATATTCTCATTACCCATAGATACAGATGACAGCACACCACCACGTCTGTGTGTCAGAAAACAACATTGGGTCTTGCGCGTGTTAAAGTCGACCCTGTTTGCGCAAGCCCACTCAGAGATTTTCGCCAGGTCGCTTGTAAGCGTGTCGTTCATATTCTTCCTTTTCACCCCAATCTCCAAAAAGCTCGGCCTACGATCAAAAGAATATGACTGACAAATGTTGCTGTCATCTGCAAAAGTGTAGATAAGATTAGAAGTGAGAAAAAGAAAGTCGTTAAGAAATAATAGAAATAGAGTTGGAGAAAGAACTTTGTTTTGGAAATAAATTTCCAATAAATCCCAACGTTGCTCAAACGTAGATCGATTTGTTTCGTTCAGTGGAGATAATATACAGAATTTTATGACGGAATATAATGACACAAGTATTGTCAGATTCGAAATATAGGCCACCCTATACTTTTCAAAAATTATTTCATGTAAATTTTGTCCTTGGCTACGCCATAGGTGATCCATCTGTGGGCTTAAATTTTGGCATACTTTTTCCAGCATTTCGGCCGGTATCTCACCATTGGCAAATGTAGTGTTTACTTCCAGGGCTGAATTTGTAGTTGACTTGTTCTTGTACACGAGAGACCTCACGTATGTCCAAAAAATTGTCTAAAAGAGTCAAATCGCGTTATCTTGACGCCCAAACTCTTATCTCAGTAGGTTCATGATATCACGTGCCGTATGGCATGTGGCACGTGGCATGTGGCACCGTCTTGTTGAAACTGAGTTCAATTCTTACATTGTGAACAAAAAGAAGTTAATAACACAATTCCAATTGTTGACAACGGCGTCAAATTGACATACCGCGGATCTTTATTGACACTGGCTGATACAGCAGCTTGTTGAGTAGGTCGATTATGACGACCATAAAATAAAAACCTATTCTGATACAGCACGAATTTTGATAATAAAATTTTATGAAAGCGTTGTTCGCATTGGCATTGTCACATGTCACGAATCTTTTGTTAGACTGAAAACCGAAAAGCATGAAATCGCCCATTATATGCATACATATATAGTGAAAAATAAAAACGGTTTTATTAATCTAATTAATTCGTGCTTGCGAATTTGACAAACACGACAAACATGCTATTACACGAGCTGGTTGGCTGGCCATCAAGCCGTGCTTTAGGTACTTGCGTCGCTTGTACATCATAGACTAAGTCAGGGCTTGTCAAACACATACATCGTCATATTGCTCTTGTGTAATTTAGCAGCAGCTCTCTCTGGCTCAATGCACTTAGAGAAACTTATAGAGAAAAGGATAATAAATAGAAATATACTATTAAAGTATTGAAATATATTTGAGATAAATTTTAGCTTTTAAGTATTTAAACAAATTAAAATGAGATAAATTTTTACATTCATTATAACATGAGTTAATATGTCTTGCCACGTCATATATGGTGCAGCAGAACAACGTGCATTGGGAAATTAGACATTTGGGTTTACCGAAAAACATTTATTTAAACATTTCGCTGAGTGTTTTTTTTTTTTTTGAGAGACTGACTGTTTGTTGTTGCACATGTAGGTGTGAGAGAAAGACAATCAATTTATGTCGCGTAGTGCTTTTGACAAGCCCTGGACTAAATAGTACTATTTTTAGTTGCGACAGTGAGATTTCAAGTCAAAGAGGCACAATTTGATAAAGGGTCCGCCATCTAACTTTTTTTTCAACTAGTGCTTATTTCGTGAATGGTAACACTTAGCTCATGTCGGATTGGACAGATAATTAGTTTTATCCTTCCGCTGAACGAATATGGTTGTTTATACGGTGAAGCTCATTCTGACCTTGGCGGGTATGTAAACAAGCAAAATTGCCGCATTTAGGGCACAGAAAACTCGCACGCATACATTGAAAAGCCGATACACCCAAGACGAGTCACTGTTTGGTGCGGATTTTGGTCCAGACGCATAATTGGGCCATTTTTCTTCGAAAATGAGCAAGGAGTGGCCGTTACAGTCAACGGCGATCGTTATCGGGCCACATTGAACGAATTTTTGTTCACAAAAATTGAAGAGGAGGATATTAGCAACATTTGGTTTCAACAGGACGGCGCTACGTGCCATACAGCCGAAGCTACACTCGATGTTTTGCGCCCTGTTTTTGAAGCTCGCATTATCAGCCGCAGAGCTGATATCGTTTGGCCACCTCGGAGCTGCGATTTGAAACCGTTGGACTATTATTTGTGGGGTGCAGTCAAAGATAAGTGTTACGCCAACAAGCCAGAGACAATTGACGCTTTAAACGACAATATTCGTGAAGCCATTGGTGAAATACAGCTGCACACAATCGATAATGTGCTTAGAAATTGGACCGATCGTGTAGGCTACTGCATGGCCAGCCGAGGCAGCCATTTGAATGAAATTATTTTCCATTATTAACCGGAAGGATTGTACTTTCAAATAAAAAAAGAAATTTGAGAAAATATTCAGTAGTTTTTTTTTATAGCATTTTCAACAAAAGAAATTTATTTAGCGGACCCTTTACAAGTTAACGCTGACATACTGGAATAGCATTGCGAAGAGTGGTGTCATATTTTTTAATGTGTTATGTGATTATATCAATCAATTTAGATAAGCTGGTATCATACGATAGAGGCAATGCATTAATTATTGGTACGGCAATCGTTATGGTAACGGCTCGATAGGCAATCGCCTATCAAGGCAACAAAAAATCGCCAATATTTATTGTGTTCTTGAGCAATAATAAAAGTGGAGAACCGTCACATCAATTGACACATTGATGCATTTGCAACAATTGTGTGATCCCAGCTTTACCTAATTTTAAAAAATAAACTTTTAACTCTTGACTTCATGAAACTGATGTAAAGTACTCTAGTGTGCATATTCACTTCTTTTTTCAAACCGCTTCGTTTCCTGTTTCCTGTTTTTTTTATTTTTGGGGTACTTTAGTTATTGAGCCGACAATAGCTCAATACATCAATTTTTTGTTTTCAGTTAAAATTCATTTAATTTTTTTTTTTTTCTAAGGACGAGTAAACAGGAACTTGCGATTTTGTATAGAATAGTGTACGATAGTGTGACCATATTGCGACGATAAATATTGTAAATTTGTTTTGGCCGACATGAGCCGAAAAAAAAATGTGACAATATGTGACGATAATGGGAGCGCTCTGACAAAAATCGTCTCATTTTATTTGATATGCGCCGACCTACTACAATAAAAATCGGCGCAGATTGTGCTATTTGCGCCGATAGTAGAATCTTAGCTTTGGAAATGAAAAAATTTCTAAGACGACTCTTTTAAAGATGGGCAACAAGAAGTAAAAATTGGCCAAGTAATTTATATAAGTCTCTAAAACGTTTTAGAGACTTTTAACCGGTTCATTATCATCATACCTAAGAATGCACTGTGATATCTTGTATTATATTATTATACAGCCAGGTATGTATAATACGTTTTTCATTAAATTTATTTCAACAATAATTTCAAACTTTTTAAACAAAGAAATCCCACATTGTGACTTTATTTATAAAAAATAATAAATAAATTAAAAAACAAAAAAAGACAAAAAAATACCTTCTACAACAACTTTAAACATTTAAAAACTGTCGCTGTTATTGCCGCAGTCGTCGTCGTCGTCGTCGTCGTTTAGATTAAATTTCACTGTTTCACACAGATTTATGATCACAAAACGTGGAATGTCTTTTGTCGTCGTTGTTGTTGGTGTTGTTGTTGTTGAGTTTTGTTTAACGTCCGCTTATCTTAAGATTTTAATCAATTTTAGTTTTTTTTTTTTGTTAATTTAAACGGAAAAAAATATTTGAATTTATTTATATATGAAAAATAAAAAATATGAGATGTACTGTTGTTACTGGTCAAGATCGACATGGTCTACATCAAAATGTATTTTGTGAATTTAGTATTTGCTTAACAGACAAAGGCAATTATAGATCGCCGTAGCTCCGTTCACTACAACGAATTTTATTCTCATCTCTTCTATGAAAGTTGACTGCTCAGGAATTTTTGTATGCAAACCTTAACTTTGGAACTGGTATAGCCACTGGACTAAATAACGAACCGATTATATCCAATTTAAGCAGAAATTTGTAAAGTCATATACGGTCCAGCTTCATTTTTATTTCGTAAACTTCTTGAATCATAAATAAAACTTATTTGCTCGAAGTGAATTCGTTCTTAAAATGGGTGATACATTAGCAAGCATGTTTGTGGAAACATTATGTATGTGTTAGGGAGATCGGACGGTTATTATTCGACCAGTTTTAATCGGATTTTTTGGCTTTGTCGAATACGATTTTTTCAAAATCTTCATTTTTCGAATATCAAATAAACCGGTTTATTTGACACGAATAACCGGTTAATTTAAATAAAAATAATTTTTATACGTCACTATAAATTTAATTATTATTTTTGTATACATGACAACCTTGAACATCTCACAAAGAACGTAAAAACCAAGGCAGATCGAAAAAGATATGCACACTTCAGCTACAACAACTTTTTCTCATCTATGGTGAATGATCAACTAGACTCACTGAAAGCGACCTACATATGCTGATATATTAGTTAGTGAAGTTTTTCACAGTGTGAATACCCATAAGCAGTCGCTAGTCATATTGTGAGGTGATATCGCTGGTGTTGAAAATTGTCAAATGATGTGGCCTGAGATTGAACCGATGACTTCTTGGTTAGAAGGTAAATGTCTTACCTATCAAACACACTATTAAATACGTGGTGCGTGAATTTACATTAAGTGCTGTTCGAAACTTAAGCCACTTTTCTTGTCGAGGCAATTAAGGACTCGTATACTACTGATAGATTTATTCAAAGTAAAACATTTAATTCTTGTTATCTTAGGTACCTAAATTATAACTGTACTATAAATAAACAGAATAACAAATATTTAAGGGTCGATTAGCGATCGCAACAGAACTTCAGTTGCGTTGTCGAACAACAACTAGAAATTTGTAGTTGCCTACATAGCAATTTGGAATTAATACGTTTTTAGTTGCCAGTTGCCAGTTGCCATACGTAAGGCAATTTTCGGCAACTGGCTACGCAAGTAAAGTTTGATCCATTAATTCCATTCTCTATCAAGTAATACAACAGCAAAAACGAAATTAGCTACTTGAGAGCTGTTCGAAGCTTAAGCAACTTTCAGTGCATTGTGTAATAAACTTTGTTTTTGATGGCCTCCACCCATCATTTTGGCTTAGTTTTTATGAGATTTGTTAGAATCACTGTTAGTATTGATTGCCACTTTATTTTTAAGCTCTGCTTATTTTGAAATCGACGTGGTCCAGCTCTACGCTTCAAGATTTAAGAACAATTCTATTTAAATAAAAGAACCGGTTAACCGGTCTTAGAATAATTATTAACCGAAAACCGGTTTTTCGAAAATCGCTACTTTTAGAATTATTCGAAAACCGGTTGTTGAAAAAAGTCGAATAATCGATTTCCCTAGCATGTATGCGTCAAATGTAAAAAAAATAGCCACACGCATACGCTGTGTGTAAGTTCTCCATGTATGCGATTGGCTATTTTTTTGTTTTTCACGCATACATACACAATGTTTGCGCAAACATGCTTGCAAGTGTATCGATTCTTCTTGCGAGTCGATTTTAAGAGAATCTAAAATACGACGCGTGCGTGACAAGAATCAAAAACAAAATAATTTAAAAATATGAAATTCGGAACGCAAACCGAGTCGATAAGCAGCATAACAAGTTGAAAACGAGCAATTCCTTTTAGTAAATGTTGTTTTTGTAATGTAAAGCATGCATGTGGGTGATACTTATTGGTCGCTGCACACAAAGTATACACACATACACATACACGAATGCATGATATTACGCATTTAATCTGACACAAATAACATGCTTCGAAATGAATTGTTCGTCTTTGATTCTTTTTTCGCAGTACAAAATTCGTGCTCACGAGTTAAAGAACAAAACTCACGAGTCGTAAAAACAAACGAATCAAAATAAAATTGTGCTCGCGAGCCGAGTTTTTATGTGCTATGATGTAGATTATAAATAAATAAAATATCAAAAATTTTCAATTTGTGCTCACGAGTTGAGCAAAGAACATGATTCTTGCTCACGAATTAATGAAGAAACCTCACGAGCACGAGTCATAAAAATGAACGAACAAAAATAAAATTCTGCTCGCGAGCCGAGTTTTTATTGGATATGAAGAAAAAAAATCCAAAAATTGGTTATGAACGATCGCAAATTGAAGTTGCACGAGCTAGCTGACATTAAACGAACATGTGGGTATGCGAAAGCCATAATAAAAGTGTTTGCCACGCTTGCTTACTGTTGACCAAAAATAAGAATGTGTTGATGATGACAAAACTACATGAATTGATTTTCGAATTGCTTCCACATCCAACGTACATACTCCAGATTTAGCCCCCAGCGATTAAGTCCAATGATAAAGTAATCGCTGAAACTGAATCCAAAAGTTGGAAAATCGCTATACTCGTTGTATCGCCCTCGAAGGCAACTACTACAGTGGCTCCAACCCAAACTTGGAGACTATACCAAAATATTTTCGAAAAAGTTAGGAAAAACTAACTCAAAAATTTAATAATTGTACGTAAAATTAAAGTCGAAAACGCTTTAAAAGTCAAAATGACTTGTACAAGCCAAACTCGGACAGTAACTTTTATGGGTTAATAACTGCAATTCTGTGATTTCAATGCGGCCAACTTCACTGATGTAATTTACATATTTAGGGGAAAACCCTTTAGTTCAATTTTCGAAAATTATACGGAATAAACAGAGCTAAAATCAAGAAGATGACTAGACAACGGGTACAACTAGTATCGAAGTAAGAAAGCTTATTATTGAGCGTGCAAGAAAAAGAAAAAGTGTTCGCGAAATTTCAAAAATTTATGGTAGAGGTCAGTCAACTGTGCACGGCATAATAAAATGTTTCAAAGTCAACAAAACGGTACAAAATAGACGATAACATGCAGGCAGAAGAACGTTTTTTTGTTAGAAAAATAAAAGCAAATCTCTTCCTAAGTGCTCCACAACTTGCTGCTATTCATGGAACTGACCTTGATAAGAAAGCAAGCCCATCAACAATAAGAAACTTGCTTTGCAGAGTTGGTCTTAATGGTAGACGAGCTAGACAAAAACCTCTTATTAGTAAGCACAAGACTTAAATTTGCAAAAGAGTACCATAATAAGGGTTCTTTTTTTCGGAGAAACGTTATGTTCACCGATGAAAGCAAATTTAACGTTTTTGGATTGGATGGAACAAAATCAGGAATTACGTTTGAATAACTTGAAACCAACAGTAAAGCATGGAGGTGGTTCAGTGTTTGCCCGGGGTTCATTTTCTGCCTCAGGTCAAGAATTTTTGCGTTTTATTGACACTATCATGGCTCAAAATGTTTATTTAAACATTTCAAAAGAAAACTTGCCAAAAAGGTGTGGTTAAGCTTGCTCTGGATAATGGTTGGTACACTTACCAAGATAACGACTTCAAACACGAGGCCCACAAGGTAAGATCTTGTCCGCTATATAATGTGCCACACGTTATGAAAGCACCACCCCAGAGCCACGACATAAATCATATTCAAAGTTTGTGGGATTATCTCAATAAAAAGTGCAGCATTAGTCGGTTTCCAGCAAATCTGAGCTAAAAAGGGTTTTATTAGAAGAATGGGAAAAATACCAGCTGGTTACTGCCAAAAATTGGTTGAATGGTTATAAAAACCAAGGGTCTGCACACAAAATATTAATTTTACAACAATAAGTAATACTCTCAGACATTTATTTAGCCGTCCGAGTAACGCTAGTGTAACTATTTTTTTTTTTAACAAATTGAAGTCCTTTTAGTTTATTTCTACTAACAACTACCGAATTTTAATTTTGTTTTCTATTCTTAATAGCTTAACATACAAATATGATACAAAATCAAACAAAAGCTATCCTTAACTCTTTCTTTGATTTTTATCAACAAAATCAGTTTGGCTTGTAGCCACTGTATGTTGAATAATAAAATCGAGTTTTGTCGAAATTTTGTTTTTTTCTTACTTATCCTACTGAATTATTGAGTGACCAGTTATGTAATGAACTTTACTTAATGAAACAGTGATCAAATTTTGGCTTAACAATTTTATTGAATTATTAACCAACAGGTGACGCTAGGCGTGATTGTTGGCTTAAGCATAAAACTAAAATTTCCAGACATAGCAATTTATACATATGTTGTCGTCGATGGCTTCAATACACTCTAAGAAAGCAATACAATGCATTAACCCATTTGGTGCCTCTGTACCCAAATGAGTACACCCATAAAATAGAAGCCAGCTGTTAGACTATAAAAGTTATAATTGTTTTTTGCCTCTTAGTTAAAAGGTGACAAATGTAGCATTAAAGAAAGGAAAAAAAATTCAGCTTCGTCGATGACAACTGTCGTCGAACGATCTCTGAACTTACAGCATATTCAAGTATGCAAGTATGTACGACCTTTTATCGCTTCTATAGCATACATTTTTAATTTTAAATAATTGTATTCAAGTTTATAATCACAAACAATTGTTACTTAGAATACCACTGTACTCAGTTGAGTTCAGCGGCGGAATCCAAATAAAAATTGTGAGAAGATTGTCGTTGTTCTAACTGCAGAAATAAAACGGGTCTGCCATCTAACGTTTTTATTCAACTAGTGCTTATTTCGTGAATGGTAACACTTAGCTCATGTCTCATTTGACTGATAATTAGTTTTATCCTTCCGCTTTACGAATATGGTTGTGTATACGCTTTTTTCGCTTCGCTAAGTGGGCCTGCGATCGACTTACAGAAGATGCCGATTTTGCCAAAAAAAAAAAAAAATCATCTTGAAGCTCATTTTGATCTTGGCGGATATGTAAACAAGCAAAATTGTCGCATTTGGGGCGCAGAAAACCCGCACGCATACATTGAAAAGCCGATACACCCAAGACGAGTCACTACTTGGTGTGGATTTTGGGCCAGAGGCATATTTGGGCCATTTTTCTTCGAAAATGAGCAAGGAGTGGCCGTTACAGTCAAGGGCGATCATTATCGGGCCATGTTGAACGAATTTTTGTTCACAAAAATTGAAGAGGATGATATTAGCAGCATTTGGTTTCAACAGGACGGCGCTACGTGCCACACAGCCGATGCTACACTCGATGTTTTGCGCCCTGTTTTCAAAAAAAAGTTTTTATTTGGCGGACCCTTTAGTACACAAGCATACTCTTATCAGCAGAGTGATGCTGATAAATAGTATGACTTTGCAATAATATCACTCGAACCGAGAGTGGTAATAAATGAGGAAGAAGGTGCCGACATAACGTGATTGGTGACTCTTTACGCTAAGGCGCGTCTGGTGCTAAGAGAACATTAGCAGCGATGATGAAAGTTATGTGAAATCACCATCAAGGACCAATTTAGCGTAAGTGTTTACCACACTACTGCTGCATAAGTCGAGAGGTCACTGAGATGTTTGACAGACAAAAAGATGCAAAGAAACAGCTTCAGGATCTTACCCCAGTACGAATATTTGAGAAAACTTTTGATGACAAAGTTATAAACTTAATTATCACAAACTCAAATTTATATACCAATCAAAAAAATTGGCACAACTTTTAACTTGACTCTACCGACTTGAAAAAGTTTTATGGGATATTGGCATTGTCGGGGTATCACAAATTACAAGGACAGAGTTTGTACGGATTCTACGATGAAAATGTAGGCATGGAAGTGATGTCAAAATCAATGACCAAATGGAGACGTAGAGATAAAGAATATCCACTTTTTAAATAATGAGAAAGCTAATACTACTAGGGAGTAGTGTGGTAAGTACTACCAGATGGTGGATACTTTTTACCTACATAATAAACGCTTGGCGACGCGTTGCGACAAAAAAAAAAAACAAAGTTGAAATACGTGGGAAGTGATACCACTCTTCTGATAGGCGCTATCATGTAAAACAAGGATGTTTTTGAAATTTTCGAAACATCTCCAAAATATCGAGTTATGGGTAAGAAATCAGATTTTTTGGCCTTGATGCACTTATAAGCTAATAACTTAGCCGGATATTACCCGATTTTCTTATTCTTTTCAGATTTAGAAAGAAGAGACAAAAAGAGACCTTTCAAATTATATATTGTTACGAAAATAAGAATATGCCTAAAAAGAAAATACAACACATCAGTGCCTTTGGGACTGTATTGTGGGATTTTAGTCTATTGGTTTGAGTCAAGGTTGTGAATATGTTACCTTGGTAATGCTGTACTGATTTGTGTAGTTGACGGCATTGCCAATTCAACCATCTTTGACTAACACAATCTTAACCTGTTTAAAATTAACGGACATAAAATAGAGGATTTGAGAGCGTTTGAGACATTTCCGGAAATTTTCAAACTGTAGACCTACGTCAAGTAGTTATCCTTTTGCAGTCGTGAACTAAACTCGTGTTTAGGCGTAAATAAAAGTGTTGTATAAACAAATATTAAGTGCAAGATAAATAAGTTGCTGTATTAAGATAAAGTGTAATTGTGTAGAAAGTGTACAACTAAAAAGAACTGTTTAAAAGAACAAATTCGCCGCATTATTTTAAAAGAACTCAAACGTTTAAAAAAGGTTAAAACGTAACCATATACATACTACCTTGATCATAAAGTTTTTGGAATAACACCGTGGGGGTTATTCTGGTATATCATCTGTTGTTGATATACCCGCTAAATCTTAGTCTTATAGCTTAAGATTAAATTATGAATAAAATACGGCCTAAAGTGTAGAAATCCGTTGCTTTACTATCTAAGCTCTAAGTGTTATTTTATTCATAACTTAATACGTATAATTCGTTAATTAATTCATAAAAACTACCGTTCCTCTGTAAAATAGTGCACAAAACGCATCTAAACCTTTAAAATGTGAAAATATTTGTATGAAAAATGTGTTTGCTGGGAGAATACACCTAGATCCTTCATGACAAAAACATTTGTCATTCATGTTCTTTTGATCATAAGCCAAGCATTTGGAGATTGTATCGAAAAGGCGAAATATGAATGACACACTCACAAGTGACTTTGCGAAAATCTCCGAGTAGGGTCGTGCGAATCGGGTCGACTTAAATGCGCGTAAGACCTCATGTTGATGTCGGACACACAGACGTGGTGGTGTGGTGAAGTCTGTAACTATGGGTAATGTAGATATTGAGGAGTCAGATGCTCTTGATCATTTTTCCCTTAGCGCACAACACTTTGTAAGTAGTTGATTGTCCGATGAATCGCACAACGCATTATAGAGAGAATACGTTTTTTAGCCGCACCGTTCGTTTGTGGAACCACCTTCCTGAGAAAGTTTTTCCTGACATTTACGATATGGAACGGTTCAAGTCAAACGTCCATAAACACTACTCCCTCTGCCCTCCTTCACACAACCTCTTTTCCAAGTACCAGCATAATGCACTGCATAAGTAGGGGGTCATGCCCTGAGTGCTGGCCTCAAAATAAAAAAGGCTACTTAAACGACATACATACGATGGCGAACTGATATTGAAGTTACCTAAGTAGGAAAAAACATTTTGTTTTTCAAAAACCATTCATTTCTTAACATAGTCTCCTTTTAGCTCAATAAACTTAGTAAGACGATTTTCCAACTTTTTTATACCATCTGAATAATACGATTTTGGGAACTCCTCAAAATACGCATTAGTTGCGGTAATCACTTCTTCGTTTGAGATGAATCTTTTTCATGCGAGGCATTTTTTCAAGTTTGGAAACAGGAAAAAGTCACTAGGGGCTAAATCTGGACTATAAGGTGGATGATCACCAATTCGAAATGGATTTCTCGTAGTTTTAGCATCGTATCTAATACTGTGTGAACCGGTGCGTTGTCTTGAAGAAAGAGCACTTTTTTCTTGTTTAAATGTGGTCGTTTTTCCTTGATTGCATCAACCAATTAATCCAATAATGCACGATAATACTCTCCTGTGATTGTGGATCGCTTTTCAAGATAATCGATGAGCATCCCAAAATATAGTGGCCATAACCTTGCCAGCCGATTTCGTTGTCTTCGCCTTTTTCGGAGCACTTCCACCAGCTTCTACCCATTGCTTCGATTGATTTTTGGTTTCAGGTGTGTAGCGGTGGACGCACGTTTCATCGACAGTTATTAATCCAAGCCAAAAATCAGCAGGATTATGCTTTATCATGTCCAAACACCGCTGTGAAGTGATCTGTCGAACTCGATTTTGTTCAACACTGAGCAAACGCGGCACCCATCTTGCCAATAGCTTTTTCATATGCAAATGTTCATGCAAAATGTTGAACACACGTTCATATGATATGTTTACCATTTCAGCAATCTCACATATTTTGACCCGGCGATCATTCATAACGATATCGAGGATTTTCTTGATATTTTCTTCAATAACCACCGCTTTTGGCCTTCCTGTTGATGGTATTGTTGCAGTGCTTGTTCGGCCCCGTTTAAATTCAGCAATACAATATTTTACCATATAATCTGACAGAGCAGATTCGCCGTAATGTTTATAAAGCTTTCTTTTGTCCCTTTCGCCGTTTTGCCTTTCAAATAATAGTGTTTAATCACTACACGAAATTCACTTTTTTCCATTTTCCAAAAAACACAAAAGTTGCTTTCTTCAAACGGACTACAACAAATAAACTAATCGATGAATTTGGCTAAAATTTTAACAGCTGGCATTTGACAGATCGTAATTTCTAAGAAAGATAAAGTTTTTGTGTTTGTGGTGCCATCTAGCGCTAGGTAGCTTCAATGTCAAGCCGCCCTCGTATATATATTATTTAAAAAGTCTGTCTCTCTTCTTTTCAAATCCGAAAAAAAAACTTAAACTGAAAGTCCGAAGAACCGGCTTTTTATCCATTACTCGAGTATTTAAAGGTGCTACGAAAATTCCAATAACAGTCCTTGTTCTACTCGATAGCGCCTATCAGAAAAGTAGTATCACTTGCCAAGTATTTTTTTGCCGCATCGTGTACTTAGTTAACTAATAAAATTTGTACATTTATTTTGTGCCTTCGGTGGATTGAGTAGACCCTTGTACTGAAATAATATATCAAACCTAATCGACACTAGTTATTAGTACCGATTCAAGTCAATATTGTTATTTTACTGAAAGTAACGTACTTTATTCGCTAAAAAAACAAATAATCATACATACGAGTACATCAGCATAAGCCGTGCACACTTTAAGGTTGTATACTGTTTTAAAACGATTACATTAATTGTTAATCCATTTATACTTTTAATAGTAGAACGCTGGTTTTAATTATTTCCTGAAAATAAATAATCCAATTAACTACTCGTAGTATCCGTGATATTGCAAAATGTAAATTCAAACGTCAAATTGACATTTAAATGAAACAGTGTTTTTCTGGAGTGTCAGACAATAATAAGTGCAAAAGTAAAATTATAAAGGGTCCGCCATATAATTTTTATTTTTTTTTTTGTTGAAAAAAAACTACTGAATATTTTCTCAAATTTCTTTTTTTATTTGAAAGTACAATCCTTCCGGTTAATAATGGAAAATAATTTCATTCAAATGGCTGTCTCTGCTGGCCATGCAGTAGCCTACACGATCGGTCCAATTTTTAAGCACATTATCGATTGTGTGCAACTGTATTTCACCAAAGGTTTCACGAATATTGGCCTTTAAAGCGTCAATTGTCTCTGGCTTGTTGACGGCACCCCACAAATAATATTCCAACGGTGTCAAATCGCAGTCCCGAGGTGGCCAAATAACATCAGCTCTGTGGCTGATAATGCGATCTTCAAAAACAGGGCACGTAGCGCTGTCCTGTTGGAACCAAATGTTGCTAATATCCTCCTCTTCAATTTTTGTGAACAAAAATTCGTTCAACATGGCCCGATAACGATCCCCATTGACTGTAACGGCCACTCCTTGCTCATTTTCGAAGAAAAATGGACCACTTATGCCTCTGGACAGAAATCCGCACCAAACAGTTACTCGCCTTGGGTGTATGGGCTTTTCAATGTATGCGTGCGGGTTTTCTGTGACCCAGATGCGACAATTTTGCTTGTTTACATACCCGCCAAGATCAAAATGAGCTTCATCTGAAAAGATGAATTTTTTTGCAAAATCGGCATCTTCTGTAAGTCGATCGCAGGCCCAGATTTCCCGCGTTGTTCAAGCGTATACACAACCATATTCGTTCAGCGGAAGGATAAAACTAATTATCTGTCAAATCAGACATGGGCTAAGTGTTACCATCCACGAAATAAGCACTGGTTGAAAAAAAACGTTAGATGGCGGACCCTTTAATTAAAAACCGTATGTTTGTTCTATTCGATTGTGATTTTTAAATCATTTCTTTCAATTTATTGTATAATCAGTTCAATTTAATGTTTAACGCAAATAATTTTTTCTTTTTTTTAGCTTTTAAATCATTATATCAATCGGCATTTAAAATTCCTCCAATAAATCAATAAAAATTGAAAGTTTTTAAGTGTGTCACACTGATTACCACCGATCATAAAAACCAAAAAATATTGACGTTGCAAGTATAGTTTTAAACAGTTTTTTCTTATGTGCTTTTGTTTTTCTAATTTTTTTTTCTTTTTTTTTTTTGTTGCTTTCTGTTGTTACCCCCTGCTGTGTTGTCTTTACAAACCTCTGACACCACAATTTCATTGTATTCACGTGTGTATCTTCGATTAATATCTACTGTTTAATATTTGATTTCTTTTCAATTTTTTTATATTTTTTTTTTTTTGATTTTTTTTGTTGTTGATTTTTTTTCTACTGTGATTCCATATTTCAGACGCCAGTCATTTAGTCGGTGTCACTTGGTTTTCAATGATCGTTGTTAATACCCCTTGTGAAATATTTATTATGACGTTGGCTAGTAACTTATAGGGGGGATTTATATTTTAAAGTCTATTTTGACATTTTAATTTGTGATCGTATTATTAACGCCCTATTGTTTGTTGGCTTATATCGGGTTTTCCATTAAAAAAAAAATTATTGAATTTTGGGGAGAGTTTTCTTTCACAGTGAGGTAATGAGTTATTATTAGTTTGTTTTGTGAATAAAATATTATCAAGATAAGCTTATTTTTATAATATGATAACAACAACTAATCCGATGCTGATCCTTGTCAGATATGTGAGCAACCTGTACTCTAAGTAAAGTTAAATTTAAGCAAACTTCTATGAACTCATCAGCAAAGCTTTCAAATAATGCACTTTTTGAAAGCCTTATAGGCCACTTCTTGAATTTTACGGTGGATTTAATTTCAATTCTGAGTTCCGCTTGTTCACTGTGCAACACTAATCGAGTTTTATTTTAAAGCAAAATATTTAGCTTTTTTGTGCCATATTTAAATGCAGCCTTAAGAAAGATTACCATGTTCTGTTCTAAAAATGTTGCCCTCAGTAAAATAACCTGATAAAAATGTTGTCCAGTATAATAGCTGACGTATTTTTTAAATGGCATTGTGTGTAAATGGCAGTTCCAAAAACTTTCTGGTGTAATCTTCACTATCTGATGACCGAAAGTTTTTTACAACCTTTTTTTGTTTCATTCTGACTAAAAAGGGTAAACTTTGATCAGGCAAGTGTCAACACTTTTAAATTGTTATCGTTTTTTCAGAAAAAATAACGCAGGCTGGACTCCCTCCGATCGATGTATAAGGAGTCTCAATTTTACTGGCAGCATTAAATAATGTACGGCATCGCTAGGCTCTGCTGGACTGACCTGATTAAAAAGAGAACTAACTGTCTTCTTGCCTTAAATCGCATGGTCATCCATCACACCATTACGGTTCGCACGAGCCATAACATAATTGGAAGATATGGCTGTGATTCTGGGGAGGTGTGTCCGTGTCAAGCTATTGCATTTCTAGCTATTTCTTGTCATCTTTGACTGAATTCTTCAAAATAAAGTTTACCACAGTGAAGACAAACCATTGGCCTAAATGGGACCTAATCCTTGAAGGAGGGGAACCGCCCAGCCTAACTTTACATTTTACAAATCTTCCATTAGAAGTAATAAACACCAGAAACGCTTTCAAATTGTGAAAAATTATCATAAAAATCGGCCTTGGAGGTCTTGATTTGTTTAACACCGCTTCACATCCATGTGATGAGGGTGGCGGCATATTCGGCGATAAAATTTTTCGCCGAAGTGTCCTAAAATGCTTCGGGAAGTCTGTCCATTCACCGCAGGGTAGTCGGAGATCAATCATCGGTCCTGGATGTTATGCTTTTGGATCCGTTCCTTGACAGAAGAATGAGTTGAAAAACCGGACGGTGATTGTGAGACAGTGAGTTTGATCTAAGCTGGTATACCAATAGCTCAAGAATAAACGACTGTATAGAGACTTATCGATCTCACTAGGAATATAACTGAGTATCTTCCAGGCTATATGTGCGGAGATTTATATATTCTCTGATAGCCAAGCTGCCTTAAGAGCACTTGGTTCGAATCGTATGACATCTAGACTAGTCAAGTATTGCTACGATACGTTGCAAATGCTATCGCTTGGAAATAAGGTCCAGTTGTTTTGGTTACCTGGACACTGTGTAATAAATGGTAATGAATTAGTGGATGTATTGGCCAGAAAGGGTTGCATGCCACCCTATATCGATCCGGAACCTTGCTGTGTAGCGTCACTCACTACCATCCTCAATCTAATCAAGGACAGGGAAATTGCCAGATGTATGGAACACTGCTCAAATGAACTTCGACACTCTAAGGCGGCGATCAGTCCACAATTTGGGTATCATTCTGAGGTTATCAAGTACGGCAGGCTGGACTTGAAACTTCTTACGCAGTTTCTTATGGGCCACTGAGAGCGCATCTGAAGAGGATGGCAGATGTGAATATTTGGAGATTGTGCTCACAGGCATCAGAGACAGCGGAACACATATTGTGTAAATATGGAGCTCTTAACAGGTTTAGATGGAAATGTTTTGGTAGACATAGGGACTCACTGGGTGACATATACACCATTATGGTTTCAGATCTGTTGGTATTCATTATGAAGGTAGCAAATTTGCTGAACAAACTATAGTCCGGAAGGGACATGATAGATCCTATGGGTCGCTGTGTCTTGCAATAGTGCCTGGACAATATGTTAATAATGATCTTAGAAATCGGTATCACGCATCAGGAATGCGCTCGAATTATGGAATTTTATTTTTAAAATCAGTGTTCTGCTATGAACTATCTATTCTATTAGATTAGAATTTTACAGTAGACATACGATAATTGTCCTTCTGACCGTTTAATTTTAACCATCAACGAGACAAGGAGATAATCGTACCGAAAAAACAATCGCTTCGAGGTATCAGCCATTGTTGTAATTTACCAATTTATTTCCAAGGGATGCAGTGCATTGTGCTGGTACTAGGAAAATAGGTTGTGGGAAGGAGGTTAGAGAAAGTAGTGTTTATGGACGTTCGATCTAAATGTACTCATGTCGTAAGTGGCAGGAAGGACTTTCGCGGAAATATTGTTCCACACACGAACAGTGCGACTAAAGAAGGAATTTTCTTCACCATGCGATTAACTGGACTACAAATGAATGGCATCAACTACAAATAAAAGAGCTCTACGAGAAATACGAGTACTATGTAAGAATATATGATTAGTCATTAATCCCTTAATTTCGTTAGAACGTATTCCGTTATAGTGCCGACAGAACAATAAAACTTACGTCACATTGCGGCTATGTTTTAATTAATTGATAGAGTTGACTACCCAATCGTCAGTAATGAGTACTTCCGCCTTTCCGGAACGTGGTCGAGAAGCTCGAAAATAGGCTTTAAAGCACTGGCGCATACATGGGAGTTGTATTTCATTTAGGGTTGGGTATAGGTCTTGTAAATATTGAGAAGGTTAGATGGAGTGAAATATTTCTTGCACCGTCTTAAAAAGCCGAGGCACTTGAATGCTTTTTTCGACACTTTAAGAATCTGATCGTTAAAACGAACGTCATAGTGAATTTTTATGCCCAGAACATCAATATCTACACTATCCATAGACACAGACGACCCCTCTTATCACATCTGTGTGTTAGAAAAAAAAAGATTGGGTCTCGCTTGCTTTAAAATCGACCCTGTTCACACGACCCCACTCGGAGCAATTTACAAGGTAGCTTGTGAGTGTGTCTTTCATATTCGTACTTTTCGCCCCAATCTCCAAAAGGCTCGGCCTAAAAACAAAAGAGTATGAATGAGAAGTGTAAAAGAGTAGGTGGGATTGGAAGTGAGAAGGAGAAAGTCGCTAAGAAATATTAGAAGTAGAGTGAGAGAAAGAAAAGAGTGGGAGAAAGAACCCTTGAGGTTATCCTGAACTCGTCGGATAAGATTCCATCCATAATCACTCTTATAAAGCAATCTCTGAGAAAGCTCGATATAAACCGAGGGAAGTGACTACCGGTACCGATACCAAAAGCAATAAGATTTGAAATGAGAACATCATGCCAAACTCTTACAAATCTATCTGTGTAAGTATATCCAAAGCAACAACCTTACTCATGCCACAACCATGAATGGACCTGTTTCACTTCTCTGAGAGCAACGCCAGCAGGTCACCAAAAAAGCAGTAAAACGGCTCTTGCGGTAGCTGTACTGAAGATCGCTTAACTAATTGTTGGACTTCTGTTCTCTATAACCTTAGAGAGTGAAAAAACTAACAGCTATTGGGCGGTAGTCCCAGCAAGATGGAAAAATGCCGACGCGATATGACGCACTGAAAAGGTTAGTTAATGGGCACGCAAATAGTATCGATAGTTTTGTTTTTGGCTGACCATCGATAGTTTTCTTTAACTATCGAATTCTAAGAGTAAACATGGAGGCCACTAATGTAGTCAAAGTCACATTTGCAAAAATTTGTTCGACGCAGGCTGTTAGACGTCTGGAACTTTCTATAGTTACATAGGGACACAGGTTAACAGTTTCTTAAGTTTCTATTTATTAAACTCAAAGTATGAATTGTAACTAAAATATGTTCGTACATACGATTTTGCATTTGTTCCAAACAAAATAATCTTCGTTTCTTCAGACCATAGCGTGTTGTTCTAACTGTTACGTGGCTGAGAAATGATACATTTCGAGGACTCTTACCCATAAGTCTTGTTTCCATAAGTTTTTCTTTCTTATTGTTCGACTTGAAACAGGAGAATAAATTCATTTTTGGGGCTTTTCGATGACTTGAAGGAATTAATCTTTGAAGTACGAATTAAAAGTTTATCAAAACTGACAGTTGTTCTACGCTTTCGTTTCATAGTCTCTGCAGTTTTCTTTCACTGGATCTTATTAATTACTTTCGTTTTGGATTACTCTTCCATCAAAGTCTTCAATACATCAAATTTTATGACATACTGGACAAAAATAAAGTGTCCCTATTATTTGTGTCAACACTGTATATTTATTCTTTCCCTTTCACTTAAATTCCAATATTGTTGCCACAACTAGCACTCAAAAGAATCCGATAGTATCGATGGTATCGATAGTTCTTTTGAGTGGTTGACTATCGATAGTTTTGCAGCTCTACGCGCAAACGTCGAAGAGTACTGTTTCCGAACCAATGTTTTAAAGCCATGCTGCTCAAATGATTTGTTAACGTTCAGGTTTGCAAGAACTCTTTTAACTGCAATGGCTCGAAACAATTTACAAGGCTTAGTTACTGATTCAAGTTCGAGCAGTGGTTGAGTAATCACCGGCAAGTGAGGATTACTTGCAGACATTTCAGCCAAAAAGTCATTTTTTATGAGGATAGAAACCGAACTAACCCTGTTTGTTAGTCTTTTAACGAACGACCAAAAGTTGTTACTTCCCCGCGGAATGGTAAGAACTTTACTACAAAGGCAGGGCCTTTTAGCGCCTAAGTACTGCGGCAAATGAGGATTCGCCTGTTTACGAGTCAAATCAGCATGAGCCGATTTCTGAATGCTTTCTCTCTGTATCTGTCTGCCATTTTACACGTCTGACTAAACCAGTCCTTGTTTTCTAGCTTTAATCGAAAGTATAGGGTAATAATATCCAGACCCAGTCTTATTATATTTGCGACCATTTATGGAATCGACGTTTGAGTCAAGGAAATTAAGTTTACAATTAAAATGCCTAAAAAAAAAAATCGTTGAGTTCAGCCCATCGAGCATACCCGTAATTAAAAACAGAGCGTTCCGTAGCCGTGAATGAAATCTCATGAAGGGCGGAGAACGTGTAAATAAATAAAGCGGAAATTTTATAAAGATTCGAATTGCCGAGAGGTGCAAGAACCTTAACTACTTTTCAGAGTGTGTAGTGAGGAAAAGTTCGGATGTATTATTCTGGTGCCAGTTATACATGATATGTCGGGCTTAAATTTGAACCAACGGTTATTTCGAATTTGGCAATACTTATGTCACTCTATTCTGTCACAAAATCTAGAATATTATCTCCACTAAACGAAATGGATCGACTTAAGCTTGGGCAACGTTGTGGTTTATTGGAAATCTATTTCCAAAACAAAGACAAATGCTCGGATATTGCAAAAAATGAAAAAAAAAAATGAAAAAAATTGAAAAAAAAAATCATCTTTTCGGATGAAGCTCACCTTCATCTCGGTGGGTACATTAATAAGTAAAAAGTGGCTCAAAAAACCCAAACGTGGTCTTACAGAAGCCAAAGCACTCATTACGAGTGACTGTTTGGGTCGGCTTGAAGCGAAGGCATCATATTTCTTTGCAAGTGAGGACGGCGCAACCATTACGGTCAATGGGGACACCTATCGATCAATAATAACCGAATTTTTTTAGGCCTGCTCTTCATGGTATTGATGTGAACGATGTTTGGTTTCAACGGGATGGTGCAACTTGCCACAATCGATTTATTGCGTCAAACGTTTGATGGCCGTTTAATTAGCCGAAATGGTGAGCTCAGTTGGCAGCGAAGAAGCTGCGATTTGACACCGTTGGACTGTTTCCTGTGGGGCGCCGTAAAAGACAAGTGTTATGCCGACAAACCAGAGATAATTGAACATTTGAAGGCCAATATTCGTAATGCCATTGCCGAGATATCACCCCAAACACACGAAAAATTTCTCGAAAATTGGTCCGATTGAGTGAGATACTGTGAGGCCAGCCGTGGCAGCCATATAAGTGAAATAATAGATAATTTCTAACCGGAACAATTGCACTTTACCGATTTTGTTTTATTGCATTTTTAAATTGAAAATTGCCCACCCGATATAACGAATCGTATTAACCAGAATATCGTTTTGGTGTTTGGAAACAACAATGTTTTTCAAACTTAAACTCGTTACAGTGATTCATACCTGAAAGAAAGTTAAATCCTCAAACTCTAAATTTATATTTCGTAACTGAGCTGTTGTTCCTACGCCGCATAACGTTGTATTGGCAACAATGTTTTTGTTTTGTTTTTTGCTTTGTTAAGAGTTTTAAGTAAAACCAACTGCCGTCGGCTTTTACACTTTTTTCTCGATTACAACTCACCTTGCAGCAGACGATTTTCGGCATCGGTAAAGCTCAAAACCCAGGCATCTCCTTCCATGGCTGAATTTTTACCCTGCAATGCTATACATTCCTTCGATAGCATATCGAAACCTTCAGTCTTAACCTCTGCTACAATATTTGGATGTGGCCAAGGTATACCCGGTATGGGCCAATGTGATGCAGATCGTGGCCACAATCCGGCACATTTAAAGGCAGGCGTTATTTGTACAATAATCCGTTCGCGTATACGCAACTTGACTTCGGTGGTGTCGGCAATCATTTTCACAATATCTCGATAAGCACATTTATCACAGGCTTGGGCAACCAGAGTTTGGAAACGTGAACGTATTTTACGCGCTGACAAGTAGCCAGAAGCTGTTATAAATTCTACCCATAGAGACATGGAACGCTTGCGACCATCACTCAGTTTCAAAACGGCACAACCAGGTAAAGTGCCATCGTCTACGAAATTTAAAACGCCCATCTGATTCAAATAAATAATAATTTCGAATTCGGTCGGTGATATCACCTCCAGACCCTCAAAGCGGCCATTGTAATCATTTAGGGAAGATATGAAACGCGGCTCCTGGACTTCAACTTCTTTTAGAACATCCTGCACAATGCGGCACACTTCCAAAATCTGTTTGTGGATCTGCGCTTTGCGTGTTTGTACACGATCCGCACAATATTTGTTCATTTGATAGACCATTTTCGATTGGGCCGCTATCATATCCGACGGCACCAACATTTTCAAAACGTACGCTTTTTCTGGTACTTTTTTTGTTTTGCTTAAATTTTCAAAGCTTTTGTTAAAAAAACATATAATTTTTAGGAACTTTTCTTTGCGACTCTTTTTTTTTAAAAAAAAAAAAAATTCGATTTTTTTTTCAAAACTTTTCTTAAAAATATTTCTTTGGATTAAAACTTAATCTTTAAACTTTTTGTTTAAATTTTTTCCACTTTTTTTCTCGTAATTTTTTATTTTTAAATTTTCACCTGAAAAACTTTTCTGTTTTTCTTTACCGTGCGGCTTTTCTTAACAAAAACACGACGCGACGTCACACACAATTACTCTACACCAGCAACGTTGTACGTTCACGCGTCGTCAAGTTCTAAATGTTGACTAAGTTTCGTTTGTTTAGCGCATCACAAGAAAACAACTGCGACAATGGTAAAACAGCGACGGCTGCTGCCACAATGTTTGTATTGATTTGCTTTGTTTTCTTTTTTACTTTAATCGCAGTAGTAGTAGTAGTAGTAGTGGTTAAACAACTGTTAACCAATTCTCTACACAATTTCTTCTTAATGTTCTACTAACTACACCACACCAACTTTATCTCTCGTTTTTTCTTACTCCTTAGTAGCCATATTGTTTTGTTAAGCAGCGTGATTTCGGTAAGTTAGAAAGAGATGGACATTTGCTTAGAGTTGTTGTTTGGACTTGTTTGTTTTCATATTAATGGCTGTTTATTTTTGGTTTGGTTTCTCTTGCTAGAACTTCTCATTCTCTCTCTTTTTTTCTGTAAAAAGTTTTTGCATATTTTGCTAAAGTTGTGTTATTTTGTTTGTGTATCGTTATTTGTTTTGTTTGTTTTTCTTTGGTTTTATGTGTGGTTTTATGGTTTTTTATAGTAGCGCCGCCAGTAAGCGATGGCGCTTATATCGTTTTATTACTTTTGTGTTTTTTTGCAACATTGGAGATATTGTATATAGACTATGGTGCTGCCAGATGAGAAAAACACAGTAAAGTGAATACGTATGTATGTGCAGTAGATGTATTAAGCATATAACTTTGGAGTAAATAAAGAAACAAATTTGTTAGTTTTTAGTTATTTAAAGGAATTATAAAACAACTCCATTTCCTCATATTTCTTGTATAGTTTGCAATAAATTTTCATTATGTTTGATAAGTCTTGTTTTCCACCTTAGCTCCATCAAGAAAATCTATTTCTGTACTTAGGTATGCTTTTGTTCATAGTCATGTTGTAAAATCCCATGAATGCGCCACCTAACAGAACAGAACTGCCACCTTTTTTTTACTATATTTAAAGTACCTGATAGATTTCGTGGCTTTGTTTCGAGACAGTCTTAAATAGGTTTTTAATCTGACTGAACAAGGTAAAGCTTGGATACATCGCTCTAGAGCACTATTTTTCATTAACGTAGATCACTACTTCGCATTTCTTTGGCTAACTGTGGACATTTTTGTGCTTATTTGCTGTCCAATTTCAGTTTTTATTCTATGCGAATACAGGGATGTGCTTAACTTGCTGACAATGCAAACGAGTCTATCTGTAAACGTTCGAGACCGCATCATTACGTTGGCTACGCCATTCTTAAAACTATTTTTACAATTGTGTGGATTAAGCCTTCCATACTACTTTTCCTTTTTTAATTCCATTTTAATTCGTCAATAAGCAGAACAGTTTTTTACTTCTGTGCATTTCTTTCCAATTTTGTATTTAAAACTATTTTTCGCTAAAGAACGCAGAAATCGAAACCAAATCCAATTTAATAACGAATATCGTGGGAAGTAGTATACAAACTTAGTAGAAGGCTTGATCTACGCAATTGTAAACATATTCTAAGGCATGGGAGAGGCAACGTAATAGTGCAAATTTGCTTTTCAGTAAATGGCATAATGGATCGATTTCTTGCAAAAAAAAACATAATAAGAACGAAAATAGTTCCATATTATAAGTGGAATATACCACTTCGAAGGGTTTTTCAACGTAATAATCGCCCAAAACACACATCGAACTTATTCAGGGAGTTTCTTGAAGTGTATATGGGTTCAAGTGCTTGATTGGCCGGCACATTCAGAAAACGTAAGCCTCTTTGAAGTAATAAAGAGGGACATCTCAGGAACTCCTTTCAAAAATCAAAACAAACTCTTTGAAAATCTAGAAAGTTAATGGAAACGTGTCTTAGTCCGTACTTAATAGCCTTATTGACTTCAAGCCGCGCAGACATGGATAAATTATAAGAAATAAGGGTTTATTAGCGAAAAATTAATTTGATGCTTTTTTTTGCACAGATTCATGTTGCAATAAAGTATTAAATTTTTTATGTAAAGCTTAGTGCACATAAATGTAAATAAGTTACAGAAAAACTTTAGTTTTAAAATGAAATACTTGCAGAAATAAACGGCATTATAAGTTTTTGTAGGACTTGTTACTTTTCTTAAGGTAAAAATCTACATTTGCTTGAATTAAATTATTATGAACGCGGTTAAACAAATAATAAAATATGTTTTACTGAAAATGCATATATTGCATGTTAAATAAACAGAAGTTATTTGTACCAGTTATTGTTTACATTTTATTGCATCTGGCATCACTGTTTACCCATTAACAAACCTCTAATGAATTCATTTACAAATAAATTTACCACAAAAGTCTCCGCCTATTTTCGTACCAACTGTCATTAATAAAAAAATAAAGGCACACACTAATCAGAAAACAAACAGAAACAAATTCATTCATAAACAACACAAGCCACAAAGCAAAAGAGAAAAACAAACACAAATTCTCATAGATAAACACTAACACAAACAAATCAAAAGCAAATTAAATTTAACTCTGGGCATTCTCTCTCACTACTCTCTGGAGAAAAAATGAAAACAAAACTACCACCAATTTAAATACAAAAACAAACACAGTAGCGCAATATGTAAAAGCAGGCAAAAACACAATATAACCATTTACTCTATCTGCATGAGTATGCGGTAAAAAACAACAACAAATTATCTCTACACATAATGCGGCATCATAAATTCATAAGCAGTCCAAAGTAAATCCAGCGTATGGTTGTAGACTGTGTGATTGCATATACAGTGGTGTATTGTGTGTGCAGTGGTGTAAAATGGCATAATAACCATTTAGTAAATGGTGTAGAAGACACAATAATAAACAAAAACAACAAGAACAAAAACAAAATGTGTTTATCAAAAGAGGGTTTCTTCGTTTGTATTACACAACAATGAATACGAGTATTTCGTGTAAATGGTGTGAAAAAAGGAAGTCATTGCGTTGTTGTTGCCTTAACAAGGGAAGAAATAATTGAAAACATCTTTGTGTTCTTGTCTCTGTTTCTTTAACCTTAATATGGAAAAAAACGCGTATTTAGAATTAAAATATTTTTCAGTTCTTTTTAATTGAATTTCTTATACCCAACATCACCATTTGAAGTGGAAGTACACTTTGACAATAACGATAACTTTTAATTTTAATTTATTTGACAACACTAAAAAGGAACTTTTAATGCAGAGATGGGAAAGTTGATACGTTTGTACTTCAATAAGTACCGTACTCTAATAAATATATCACAAAAAGTTTTTGCATTCCTTTCAGCATTTTCCGATTTTTATTCATTTTTAGTACTGCATATTGCAATATCATGTTCACATATTAGCTTTAATTGTTAATAAAGGGATGTTACGCAATTAAGGCGCTAATTCAGTTCAATTTATCATACAAAACTACAATTAGTACAAAAATCCAATTAGTACTTAATTGTACAATTTATGGAATGAAATTCAAGATGCAAACCTGTATGAAACATGCAGTTTGAGGAGTGGCAGCTCTGTGTGAAGTATTTTCATAGAGGAATGACAACTATTTACAGTAAAATATTACATTTGTATGAATTTTCGAACAGGATTTTTTAAAATCATTATTTTTTTATAAAATAAATATTTGCAAATAACATTTTTTATAGGTACGACTTTAAATAAAAAGGTTCTATTGCTTAAAACAAATAAAAAACGGCACTTAAAGCAAAGTGTTCTGCAGAAAATTTTTAAAAACAAATACATTTTTTAAGGTTTTCTGAAGACGAATTTTGCGAACAAAATGTGTCTTAGCATTCTCAGCTGTCAAATGCTAATTGGGTAAAGTTAATTGCGCTATGTGTGAATACTCTAAAATTTAAGAATTAAGTGACTCGATTAAAATGTATGTCTAAACACGATATAATGGCTACTGAAGTTGAAATACGCGGGAAGTGATACAAATTTTCTGATAGGCACTATCGAGTACGACAGAAATTTGTTTTTGAAATATTCAAAACACCAAGAAAATTATGAATTATGGGTAAAAACCGGATTTTTTTTGCCTTTATGAACTTATGTAAAGGGTTCGCTAAATATTTTTTTTTTTTTTGAAAATGCTATAAAAAAAACTACGCAAAACATCGAGTGTAGCTTCGGCTGTGTGGAACGTAGCGCCGTCCTGTTGAAACCAAATGTTACTAATATCCTCCTCCTTTATAAACAAAAATTTGTTCAACATGGCCCGATAACGATCGCCATTGACTGTAACGGCCACTCCTTGCTCATTTTCGAAGAAAAATGGCCCAATTATGCCTCTGGATCAAAATCCGCACCAAACAGTGACTCGTCTTGGGTGTATCGGATTTTCAATGTATGCGTGCCGGTTTTCTGTGCCCCAAATGCAACAATTTTGCTTGCTTACATACCCGCTAAGGTCAAAATGAGCTTCATCTGAAAAGATGATTTTTGATTCTGCAACATTACCATGATTTTCAAAGTAATGTCGCAATATTTCCCAGCGTTGTTCAAGCGTATATAGAACCATATTCGTTCAGGGAAAGGATAAAACTAATTATCTGTCAAATCAGACATGAGCTAAGTGCTAAGATTATTAAGATTTTAAGTGTCTAATATGCAAAGAGGAGCAACAGAAATATAGCCACGCGGCTTATACGATATTAAGGGATGAATATTCATTGGGGAAATCTCCGTATTTACATAACATGTCGGGAATTGTTCATGAATCCCCGGTGTCATAGAGAGGCATTCGACGGTTATCCTTACTTGGATTCATGGACATATGGACATTGAAGGTAAGTGCATGTCGGATGTACTTGAGCAGGCCGATTCCAACACTCAATCCGAATGGAAATTGAAATTTCGCCGAATTGTAATGACACGATAGGAAAATGCTATCAGACTAGAAGGATCTGGTCAGCTAGGTTATCAGAGAAAGGGGCAGATGTTGAGGCTGTCTAGAGAACATGCCAGGAACCTTATATGGATTATTACTCGCCATTGGGCTGTTGGCAGACATGCTCAAAGGATGGGAATTTCAGATAATTATTGCAGAAGTTGCAATGATGAAGAGAAGGAGGAGCCATCGGAGCACCTTCTTTGTCACTGCCAAGAACTCTACAATTTAAGGCTTTTAGCGATTGTTAGGAAGAGATTCGCCTTCTAACATATGATCTGGATAAAATCCTTCCCTTCATTAGGCCGACTGAATGGTTAACTGTTGCCAAACAGGAGCTACAAGAACCATGGTTAGGTAATGGACATATGGTAGCACAACGGGATCTTCAATTTGAAGCCAAGTGAACCGAAGATAGCCGCTAGATTTTCCTAACCTAACTTATGTTTGGTTAAGAATAAAATGCTACTTTGATTTTGAAAATCCATTGGAAATTGAGCAAAACTCATGGAAAACTCTTTTTGTTTTATAAAATTTGTTATTCTGATTGTCAAAAAAGTTAAATTTTTTTTTTGATAACGAATAAGAGTCCCATTTCCCATCACTGTTCTGTGCATATGTATATGTGAGTAAGTTGAATTTTAATCAGAGAAAAGGGTTTCTTCTCATTTCTACGTTATTTCTCCAATACTTCTTTAGAGTTTGTGTTACAGGGGTGGGATGTTTAATTTTATTCTTGTTACTGTTAATAAATTTCATTATTATTGTTGTTCTTATTATTGGTAGTGGTAGTAGCGTTGGTGGTTGAGATGTTATTTTATTTATTGTTGTTGCTATTAATGTCTATCTCATAAAAACAACAACAAGGACGTTTATTTATATTTCCTTTTGGTGATTTGGCAATGTAATTAATGACCCTTTGACATGACATTGAATGTTAAACAGAGATGGGATGTTATATATGATCTTTTATTATTATTTAATAGGTATAAAGAAATGATTTTGTATTTATTAAAAATTAAATAAGAGAATTAGTAATATAAAAACAATTAATTTCAACTTGTAAAAGCTATTAGAAATTATATTTATTTCTTTTCTTTGACTTCTCCGTAATACATGTGGCTATTTGTTGTAAATAGTCACCTTTTTCTAGCTTTTGTAAGTATTTTTAATACTTTTCTTATCAAATCACATACATACCTATACAGTATTTAAAAAAATTTTGTAAATTAATGTTTGAATTTTCCTGCAACATTAAAAATTGTCCGAAAAAGGTGTTGTTGTATCAGTGCCTCATTATGCTGGTGTAATTTGTTAGAGATAACAAAAACAAAATAAATTTGGGAAAAAGATCAACCAACCCAAGAAAGCAACTCAATCATGAAAATTCGAGCAACCATTCACACTAAATGTTATTACCAACACTCGTCTCCCTAATCTAAGTCTTAATAAATCTTTTATCACAAGTTCATTTATTACAACGAAATGCATTTCCAAAAGAGTTTTTTTTTTGTACAACAACTTTATTTTTAAGGGAAAATTTACTGAAGGCAACATTATCTTTTTTTTTTTGTTTTGATAAATTGCTACTCTAAGTGGAAGCATTTATCAAAAGACAAGTATTCTAAAGCCATTACCAACACCTCTATTCCTATACTTCATCGTCAAGTGTTATTTTATCACACGCCCTAACATTTTGAGCGATTCTTACGTGTGATAGCTTGATACTTTGGCTATAAGTTTGAAATTATGAGTAAAAAAGTTTAGATACGAGGGCTAAGTAGGAAAAAAACATTTTTTTTTTCAAAAACCATTCATTTCTCAACATATTCCTATACTTCATCGTCAAGTGTTATTTTATCAAACACCCTAACATTTTGAGCGATTCTTACGTGTGATAGCTTGATACTTCGGCTATAAGTTTGAAATTATGGGTAAAAAAGTTTAGATACGAGGGCTAAGTAGGAAAAAAACATTTTTTTTTCAAAAACCATTCATTTCTCAACATAGTCTCCTTTTACTCGTAGCTCAATACACTTAGTAAGACGATTTTCAAACTTCTCCTCAAAATACGCATTAGTTTCGGTAATCATTTCATCGTTTGAGATGAATCTTTTTCCTGCGGGCCTTTTTTTGAAGTTTGGAAACAGGAAAAAGTCACTAGAGGCTAAATCTGGACTATAAAGTGGATGATTGACCAATTCGAAGTGGATTTCTCGCAGTTTTAGCATCGTATCTAATGCTGTGTGAACCGGTGCGTTGTCTTGAAGAAAGAGCACTTTTTTCTTGTTTAAATGTGGTCGTTTTTCCTTGATTGCATCAACCAATTGATCCAATAATGCACGATAATACGCTCCTGTGATTGTGGATCCCTTTTCAAGATAATCGATGAGCAATATTCCGTGTGCATCCCAAAATATAGTCGCCATAACCTTCTTCGGAGCACTTTCACCAGCTTCCACCCATTGCTTCGATTGATTTTTGGTTTCAGGTGTGTAGCGGTGGACGCACGTTTCATCGACAGTTATTAATCTACGCCAAAAATCAGCAGGATTATGCTTTATCATGTCCAAACACCGCTGTGAAGTGATCTGTCAAACTCGTTTTTGTTCAACACTGAGCAAACGTGGCACCCATCTTGCCGATAGCTTTTTCGTATGCAAATGTTCATGCAAAATGTTGAACACACGTTCATATGATATGTTTACCATTTCAGCAATCTCACGGATTTTGACCCGGCGATCATTCATAACGATATCGAGGATTTTCTTGATATTTTCTTCAGTAACCAACTCTTTTTGCCTTCCTGTTAATGGTATTGTTGCAGTGCTTGTTCGGCCCCGTTTAAAGTCAGCAATCCAATATTTTACCATATAATCTGACGGAGCAGATTCGCCGTAATGTTTATCAAGCTTTTCTTTTGTCTCTTTCGCCGTTTTGCCTTTCAAATAATAGTGTTTAATCACTACACGAAATTCACTTTTTTCCATTTTCCAAGAAACACAAAAGTTGCTTACTTCAAACTACAACAAAACTACGACTACAACAAATAAATTAATCGATGAATTTGGCTAAAACTAACAGCTGACGTTTGACAGATCATCATTTCTAAGAAAGGAAAAGTTTTTGTGTTTGTGCTGCCATCTAGCGCTAGGTAGCTTCAATGTCAATCCGCCCTCGTAAAATGTTTTAACGTCAAACGTCACAGTATAGCAGATGAACGGAGTTAGATCTGTAGTTTTAACAAAATTCGGTTGAGTTATATTATGGTTTTTCAAAAGCTCTAATTTGGCATCACAACTACATTTCTGTCTTGATGGTCCTTCGAACCAGAATATGGTTGCTAGCTGTAGGTGCACATTAATCTATGAATTGTTCACTATGTCCAGAAAAAAAGTCAATTAATTTTTATTTTTTTTTCACTGCAAAAACGAGTACATGCAGTTATTGGCTTCAAATTCACGTCTTTAAGCTCATGGCAGCTTTTTGCTTTTTTTTCTTTGGTTTTAAGATGCCTTTAATGAACTTGTTTGCCTCACCTTCAAAGCCAATTTCTTCTTCCGTAACATTCATAAGCATTTATAGTAAAAGCTTTCCTTGGCTGTTTGTGTTGGACATGAACTCCAAGTAATTTTTATGTCACAGCTGCTGCTATTATGTGCTGCTGTATTGATCACAATCTTAAACGCGGTTGCAGTTTTTCGCTCTCCTTGCTTAACTTTATTAGGAAGCAATATACGAGTACGAGTATTTTCAGCCAATTAAAGAAAATTTTTCAAGAAAAAAATAAAGCAAAGTAACAAATAATAAAAGAGTCGTTGTTCTTAACTGTTCTGATCTTTTCAAATTGATAAGAAGGTTGGTTTTTTGGCCGTGGCCTCTGTATATATGTGCACATATACCACACGGTCATGTTGCAAGTCAAATAAAGTCGTAAAGTTTTGTCGTTAAATATCGCAAAAACCAAAAAGATTTTTTGCATGAGATGGCAAAAGGAAAATAAGAAAACGAAGCTTTTGTTTCATGAAATTTTAAGCCAAGAAAATAATGATTTAATTAGTTGGCTTAACAAGCAGCAAAAGCTACTGGCCAGAAGGAGATTTTTATTTATTTTTTTGTTTTGCAAATAACTTTAAAGGGATGAGAACAAAAAGCCTTAACAAAGAGTTTAAAAAAATATTTAAATTTGATAATCTAAAACAGATTTCGGCAAAGTGCTGCTCTGCTCTTCTGTTTTCACACATACGTAGTCACAGGCATAGGCAGAAAGTAAGCAAAAAATAAACAAAGAGAAGTAAAGAGAAAACAAGTGGGAAAACAGAGTGCAAAGTGGCCTGAGTGAGAGATTCTCAATTAGTACCACAATTGTAAAATGCATTAGTATTAGTTTGCCGAACGCTGGTCTAAGACAAAAAAAAAAATGGATTATTATCAGGAATACCTTACGTAGAACATAGAGTAAGATCGCCTAAGGCATCGTAAGGGTTGACAACCAGAATTCAATTTCAAAAACAAAAAAAAAAGAAAAATTTATTCTCTCCACATGGCAAAATCAGACACTTCTTACGTTCTGCCTGCAAAAGAACTCACAATGCTCAACTCTGTCAACTACCTTTACTGTTTAAACTACTCAGGCTTCGTTTAGCAGCCAAAGTTATTTTCCCTGAAAGTTCTAATAACTTTCTTTATTCAAATATTCCCTTCAACATCGCTACGCATTACTCGCTATTTTTAATTCAAATTATAAATTTTAAATTTATTAATTTCCCCACTTTAACCTCTCCGCCCTTGCCGTTTTTCTTTTGTTAGTTTTTCCTTTTTATTTTGCTCATATCCAGTATGTATGTAGTTATACTTGTGGTATGAAGATTGTATTTTAATTATAGGTTTTTAATGCTAAAACAACATTTAACAGAACAAATACAACAATCAACAACAGCAACAACAACAGCAACAACAACAGCAACAACAACATTAAAAAAGAGCCAAAGGCAATACAAAGTTAGTTTCAACAACATATTGAAGTCATTGTTGATGATGCTGCCCTGCATATGATCTGTTTCATGTCTAGAGAATTACATATGCTGGCTGGCTGCTACGAGTATGAATCTGAGAGAATGAGAGTCTAAAACGTATGAAATTTGACTTAAAACAACGATTAAAATCATAAAATCAATTTAACATTTTAAATTTGCTGGCAGGCGTGAAATTTTTACTCCAGACACACGTTCTTCTTCTTCTTCTTGGTCCAAAAAGTACACATACAATGATGTGATTAACAGCAGCAGTAACAACAACAACAATAATAATCATAATATCACAATGAATAACACAATGTCGCTTATGTGAGGTCTCAGCTGGGTACACTCGTGGAAAACAATTGGTAAAAACGTTGCTTCGATTAGAAGGCCCTACAACTCCAGAAGGCCAATACGTTAAGTTATTTGCCGCGCACAATCACCTTACGCAATTAGTAAATGAAACTACACCTATCTATCGTGTGTAGATGGGCACTAGAACAATACCCTGGACCTTTTCCCCACTACACACCCTGAAAAATGTGTAGCTGAGGTTCTTGCACCTCTCGGAAATTCGGATCATTGCACAGGTTTTGCCTCATTCTCGTCCACCGCTCTTTGCGAGGTTCCACCCATGGCTACGGAACGCTCTGTTTTGACCTACGAGGATGCTTGTTGGGCTGAGTTCAACGATTTTTTTTAGGCATTTTAATTGGAAACTTTGTTTCCTTGACTCAAACGTCGATGCCATGGCAGAAATGGTAGTGAATATAAGAAGGCTATTTGGTTGGATGGTTATTTTCATCCCATCCAAAAAGCTTTCGATTAAACCCAGAAACAAATCTTGGTTTAATCTGCCGTGTAAATTAGCAGTCAGATCCAGAGAGGAAGCGTTCAGGAATTGGCGCAATAATAAATGTGCCCATACAGATTTGCTTCGCACACAGGCGAGATCTTCATGTGCCGCCGTACTTAGACGCGAAAAAGCTTTATACGAGCAGCGCCTTAGTGCTAAAGTTCTTACTTTTCCGCGGGGAAGTAAAAAGTTTTGGTCATTCGTTAGAAGGCTGAGGAACAACACTAGTTCTGTTCCTGCTCTTGTAAAGAATGACCACACATTCACGAACCCGGTTGCCTTTTCAACCTTTTGGCCAAAATGTTTGCAAGTAATTCTCACTTGCCGGAGAGCATTCAACCACTGCCCGAACTTGAAAGAGTATCAGTAACTATGCCTAGTAAATTCCTTCGAGCCCGTGCTGTAAAAAGGATCCTTGCAAACGTTAACAAGACTTCTGGGCCGGATGGCATACAAGCACTGGTCTTGAAGCAGTGCTCTTCGATGCTTGCGCGTCTATTAGCTCACCTTTCCAGTGCATCATATCGCGCCGGTATTTTTCCATCTTGTTGCTAATGCAGCTATATGGTATGCGCATCTATAAAACCAAGGTGGTGATGCGGATGCCTATCGTTGCACAATGTGTCATCTAAAACAAGCTTCGGAAAATTGTTAATACACTTTAATAGGAAATGATTAGGTAATTGAAATGGCAGCTAATATTTTGTCAGAAATAATGTGTGAAAACATGATCAGTGAAGTTTCAGTGAGCAATCGGTGAAAGAGATCAGGGCAGTTATATCCAATAAAGCAGAATATAGGTTGACATAATGTTTCATAAGTTATATGATGATGTAGAATCATCCAAATTTTTTCAGTTTCTTCTGGCTGACCTTGTAAGACGGACGAAGCGTCAACACGAGTTAAAAAGAAAAGAAAAATTATATTTTTACGCGAATTGTTTCGTTTAAGGCGAATCTTATAGAGCGAGATTTTTGACGATTGTAAAGGGTTCGCCAAATAATTTTTTTTTTTTAAATGCTATGAAAAAAACTACTGAAGAATATTTTCTCAAAATTTCTTTTTTTATTTGAAAGTACAATCCTTCCGGTTAATAATGGAAAATAATTTCATTCAAATGGCTGCCTCGGCTGGCCATGCAGTAGCCTACACGATTGTCCCATTTTTAAGCACATTATCGATTGCGTGTATTGTCCTTTAAAGCGTCAATTGTCTCTGGCTTGTTGGCGTAACACTTATCTTTGACGGCACCCCACAAATAATAGTCCAACGGTGTCAAGTCGCAGCTCCAAGGTGGCCAAACGACATCAGCTCTGCGGCTGACAATGCGATCTTCAAAAAAAAGGCGCAAAACATCGAGTGTAGCTTCGGTTGTGTGACACGTAGCGCCGTCCTGTTGAAACCAAATGTTGCTAATATCCTCCTCTTCAATTTATGTGAACAAAAATTCGTTCAACATGGCCCGATAACGATCGTCATTGACTGTAACGAACACTCCTTGCTCATTTTCGAAGAAGAATGTCCCAATTATGCCTCTGGACCGAAATCCGCACCAAACAGTGGCTCGTCTTGGGTGTATCGGCTTTTCAATGTATGCGTGCGGATTTTTTGTGCCCCAAATGCGACAATTTTGCTTGTTTACATACCCGCCAAGATCAAAATGAGCTTCATCTGAAAAGATGATTTTTTGGCAAAATCGGCAGCTTTTGTAAGTTGATCGCAGGCCCAGATTCCCAGCGTTGTTCAAGCGTATACACAACCATATTCGATAAAAAAAAAAATTTGGAGTGATAAAAATCGTCAAAATGCAGTCAAACCGTCAATTCTGACGACAGCGGTATTCAGTAATGAAAAATGTATTTTTTAGTAATTAATTTTGCTTTTTGTCATTGGCATTAAAACCTAATTCTGACAACAATTAAGACCATTATACGTCTGTAACTAATTTGGTCGAAACACTGTGCGTCAGTATCAAGCAGTTCTGAATAATACTATTCTATGGTGAAGCAGGTCACATCTATATAAAACTATATTTAACTATATAGTTGGTAGTGAACTGGCGTCAGTCGGTACCTGATTTGTACTCTTTACACTTAACTTGTACGTCTAATGTATTTTAAGTGTAACTATACAAATGAAGTCTTCGAACGCATGTTAAATATTCAGTAGCAACGTAGATATAGCCAATTTCTGATCTTCATAGTTATTCCTTCCATCTACCACCTCAGAACGATTATACTATTATTTGGCAAGCTAATATGGTCAATTAATTGGCTAACGTTCTGTAGGTTAGTAACAGTTCTGACATTCTATAATAACATCACATCAAACGTTTGGCAGGCATTTCTCTTATAAAACATTCGAAAACGACTATTGAAAGTGAAAAGAAAAAGAACTCATAGAGTTCACACATCACGCAGTTTGTCGCAGCAAATCTTTCGATCTCGAACTTTTATTTAAAGCGAATAACTCTGCTTTGTTCTCTTCTGTTTTTGCCTTTACTTGTGCTTTAATTTCTTTTTCGCCATTCAATACAAAAAACGAGAGAAGTTTACTTACAAAAATATAAAAATATCAGCATATATCCGATACACGTGTTCATTCGTCGATGCTTCAGTGACGACTTAAAGCAAGAGCATAAGAATATATGTGAAATGAGAAGGAACAGAGGACTTCTATGCTCTTTTAAGCATTTTGTTCGGCAAAAACAAATATTTTTGTTTCGAAAATTCTTCGCTAATAGCGAACAATCGCTTATTGCGAGTCTCAGGTTAAGGGGGTAACTTACACTGGCAGTAGGGAATCTGTTCAAAAAAGTTTAAAATTCCTGCATATTTCAAAAGAACCAATAGCTCTAATAGCCACAAAAGTTATAGATTTATTTTAAGAAACCATATATTCCGTAAATTCTTAAAAGAAATTAATGAAAAGATAAGTTTTCATTAGGGTTCAAAGTTGTTTTTAGAGTTATGCTTACGTCATAAGCTCTGTTATGATTTTTTTCATTACAACGAGAAATCACAAGTTTGGCTGAGGTTTTTTTAAACTTAATTCCAGATGTAAGCGCCTACCTCTATCTGATGGTTTTGAGTTTTCCAACATCTCATTAGTTTCCAGCTAGACCACACATCAACCATCACTAGACAAAGACTTCAAGATTTTTTTAGTTATAGTTGGTATATTATAGTCCTTCGAATCAAGTTATACTTACTTTAGCCACTTTTGGTGTGACTCTTTGAAATAAGACAATATTCACTGAAAATTATAGACATAATGCAGCCAAGTTTGGTCGATTCTGGATAATTTTGGAATTATAGCCCGTTAGGAGAATTTGGGGATCTTGTGAGGATTAACAGATTCCTCTTTAGGGAAAACTTAGAATTTCTTGCCTCGAATCGTTTTATAAAAACTAAACCACAGCAAACAATTTTCTTCGAGTGTATGCGTTACACTTCAGCCTAACATAAGAGTGTAGCCAGCCAACCCTCTCCTCAAGGAATAGGAGGCAGGTGAATAAACTTCTGCCTAAACTGTCCGCCCAGCAACTTTATTTCCAATATTTTCTTCTTCTTATTCTTCGTCTTCGTCTTCGTCTTAATATGTAATTATGAAATGTTTCCTATTTGTTTAAAGAAAATTCGCATCATTATTTTATCAGATGGAAATTTAACAGATCATTTTAACCATCACATCGTTGTCGTTCGTACCAGTAAATTATTCGTACTCGTGTAATCGTACCAGCCATCAAAATACTGCTGCCCACTGCACAGCATAACTTGGTAATGGAAGAAGCATGTTTGGCTTTAAGTGGTGATGATAGTGGTGGTGGTGATGGTGGTTGTAGTGCAGCATGCCACACACAAGATATGTTATTTATGAGGCGTATATAGGGGCGTGTACGGTTATGTTTATGCAACAGATTGCTGCAGATCAATCGCTAACAATTTCGTTGCTGACCTGAATTGTTTAAATGTTTTAACATGACAATGTTTTATGTAAACCAGCGTAGACATGTGAGGACCACCCTTTTAATGAACATCTAATTACAACGTTTATAACAAGCTGTGATTATCGTTGAATGCAACTTGTTGCACTATAAATATGAGCGTATGTGGTCATTTGTGTGGTACAGCTTTCATCACTGCATTTTGTCTTTTTTTTTCTTTCGGTTTTTTATCTGAAAATGCCTTTAGCGTTTTCCGTTGAGAATTTCTTGTGCAAGTGAAACTGGGTTGATTTAGCAACACAATGACGTTGATGATGAGTTGTTGTTATTCTCGAATAGGGCCTTTAGGGTCTTTAAGATTTTTAAATAAAATTTATGTTTGTTTCACGTATAAATTTGTAATTTTTGGCGCATATTTATTTCGCGTATTTTTTTATTCAAGGTGCCTGTTATCGTTCGTTCTTTCGTTTATTTTACGAGGATATATGGTTGGGATATTGATTTTAATCGAAATTGCCTTAAAAAATCGAAATTCATGTTGAATTAAAATCAACATATTCTTGTGTTGTGGTCATCAAAAGAGTAGAGGGATTGGTTAATGAAACTCCTTGTTAAATGGAATTTATGACACATTTATTCATTGTTTTTTTGCTAAATAACCTACACGAATGTAGTGAGTGTTTTAAGTTAGTCAAGTTGTTTGCACATCAATTTGTTTTAAGAACAGCAACCGAAGTTATTCGCTGAAAACTTTTGATTATTTCCGAAGAAAGCCGCAGCTTAAGAGTGTTTTAATATCATAGTAAGGATTAAAGTATGATCGACGGTACTAGAAAACAAATGACTTTTAGTACCAATCCAAGGGACGCGCTCTAACGCTCTTATAAAATAATTCATTGGTTTAATCCCCACTAACGTCTTTTGAATCTGTCAATTTATCACAGACGTTCTCAGCTATCCTTCCGGATCATTAAACGATATTTCTAAAGTTTGGATTGTCTCACAACATATTTTAACGATCAAGCACAGGGTCGAGTAACAACTTTAACTTTACTCGCTCTAAAAAGGTAATTTTGATGTTCTCACTAACACAACTACATTTTTACTTTTGCACACCACTGGTCTACAACAGTGATGTAGTCTACAACAGTGATGTGCAAAAGTAAAAATGTTGTTATATTAGTGAGAACAAGGAAATTGCTCTCTTAGAGAGAGAATATTTGAAAAGTTTAAAAAGTTTAATTCAAGATGAAGCATCCGCCACACATGTGCTTACGTCGCTGTAACAGTGACAACTAAAAGCAAGATCGTAAGAACTTTTTTAAATTATTGAAGACTAAAAGCAGAAGTAGGGACAATTGTCCCATGAAATGAAAATCACTGGTCTACAAATATTCACATCTGTGACCGCCGTCCTCTCAAGATGCACTCTTAGTCTACAGTGGTCAGTAAGAAACCTCATAAGGAGTTGCAAGTCTGGTCTGCCATACTTGAAAACCTAAAAACGATGCCCAAATTGCGGACTGATAGCCTCCGCCCTAGAGCATCTGGCAATTTAATCCCAGATAGCAGATTTTTGGACCGATATAGGATGTCATGAAACCCTTTTTGGCTAATGCATCCGTTATTTCATTGCCATTTAATCCACAGTGTCCAGGTACAGAAAACAACTGGACCTTAGTTCCAAGCGAAAGCTCGTGCAAAGTATCGTAGCAATATTTGACTAGTCTAGATTCAGAAAATATATTAATGGTATTACCATTGAGCCCACTGTCCAGGTTGATTTCCACACATATAACAATGGCCATTATCTCAGCCCGGAAGACAGTCAGTATAGTGTATTACGTTTCAAGTCAAGTGTTTTTAAGGCAGCTTGGCTGTCAGATAATATATTAAAGGGCTTACCCTTGAGCCCAAAATCCACATATGGACATGATATCAGCCTGGAAGACATTCAGTGATCTTTCTAATAGGATTGACAAGTCTCGGTTAGGTCCATGAACACCGGCACAGACACTGTCATTCATTTTTGTGCCATCGGTGTACCAGTTTGAATCAAACCCACTCCGAACTAAGGCCCCATTAGGCCAACAATTCGTGAATTGAACCCTGAACCCCTGTCAAAGCAGAGATCTAAAGACATAACATCCAGGACTGAAATGAACAGAGTTCCCGACACATTTCGGCATCGTTTGGCAAAAAGTTTTGTCGCCGCTATTGGACGTTTTCATTGCCCCAGTTATATCGAAGCAGGCGAGTGTTTGCACCCTGCTTATTTATTCATGGTGGACCAAATATTCATATAAATATTCATTCTCAGCAAAAGACACCATATCTTACCGTGGTAGGAGCGAATTGCCCAGAGGGCTCTTATCTTCTATTCGGGACAACACCAATGTTTAAGTTCCAACAAATATTAGCGACTACATTAATTTACACAGCCTTGTCACACATGTCCCGCCAAAATTGGCATACACAGTGCACCCTTTCAAGTAATTTTCGCAGCCCTGATATTAGCGCAAATATTGATCTTAGGTGCTTATTAGCGGAGAGTTCAAACAGATAATCAAAAACGCGGTACGCTAAAGTTTGAACACCGAAGGCAGATAGATTCGTCCTTAGAAACCTAGTTTTCTCTGGTAAGGCCTGTCATCAAAATGAGGCCTTTCTTTGGTCATAGACAATCTTAGTACGAGGCTACATGTGCTATGATATACTGATGATCTTAAGCCTTGAAAGGACGGTCATTGCTAGGCCAAAAATCTAGATCGGAAACAGCAATTTAATAACTTATTGCGGGCGACAAGTATCATGAAGGTTTGCCGTAATAAATACATTCCTTGTTTTCCTTGTTTGGTTACCTAAAGTGAAACAAGAGGTTGCTAGAAGACAACAGGGCAGTTTTTATAGTCTGGAGCCATGCGCAGATGTTCGACCATGCGGCAATTGAGGCCATAATAGAAAAATGCCCTCGGATCGTTGGCTTGTTATTGTGAAACGTCATTTAAAGAACAGTTGTTGGGAGTACCACACATTCCTTCTGGATCTGGAATAAAAAATTCTAGTGCGGTTTTTGATACTTTGGAGGAACGGGGTTTGCTGCAAAAAGTTTAAGCTTCCGTATTTGCTGCAACATCTTCCAACGTTGGCAAACTGACGTTAAATTTACCTTGCACTCTGCTAGAAATGAAATCGGGACAGACTATGCTGCAAATTAGAACTATGATATCGTTTTTATGTTTTCGTAGAATTTTTTTTTAAATTTTGAAAATTGAAAAGTTTGTTTTTGAATAATAAGGACCAAAAAATAAATTTCTAAAATATAATTTTTAAATTTCCAGCGCGTCATGTTCCGAACATTTTATGCATCTCAGAAAATTGTCTCCTAATCGGTACAAGCAGCTTCGATAAACAGCATGTCTTGTAAGCAAAATTAATGCTTACTCTCCTCACCAGCGTTGCCGTCTTGGTTATTTTTAACCAAAATTGGTTATTTTTTCTTTGATGTGTAGATGTGTACTTGTTTTCCATTTTGCTTACTTTTTTCTCGAAGTAAAAAGTTAAGATAATGACTTCCTTCAACGTTTATTACCCAGGTTCTTACTGAGTGTATCACTTTAAAAACGGGTGTTTTGGCAAACTTTGGTATTTTGTTGTGATTATGCTATGATCTTCCCATTCCCATTGGTAACATATTGATTTCATTCCAAAAGACTACATATGTTTTGAGGCTAAGAATGAATCGAACCAATTTCTTACATTCTGTTCTGAAGTGAACGGTACTCCGATCGAAACAAATGTTAGTCTGACGGGCAATGTCTGGATTATAAGGCGGCTGAAACAATTTTTTAAATAGTTTCAACTGATCTTCGAACATTTGGTCGAGTGTTGTCCTAAAAGATCTATTTTTCATCGCCAGCAATGAATGGATGCCGCTACAATTTTTTCCACCTTGTGTAACTTTTTGACTTTGAAAATAATTTTCATAAAGTAATGCCTCCAATTCATCACTCCAAACATTTTTGCCTGACCTGGGAGGTCCTTCTCGAAATCATTACTCGAAATCATTACTTCTGAACCGCATAAATAATCTTTCGCACGTTGAAATCGGTAGAACATATTCAGCTTTGACAAAAAATCAAAGCAAAAAATCAAAGTATAAACGTTGTTTATGCTATTTCGTTCAGTGGCTAAGTGATACCAGACACATTTCAATTCAACGCTATTGTTTGGTTCGGGTATTTAGCGATTCATTAAGATATCTCTTAGTAAAGGCTATTGAGCTAAAATTATTCACAAATAAATTTTAAGACCTCTAAAGTAAACATATGAGCGAACGATATTTTCTATTGTGCGATGTTTGTTAATACATAAGTATTGTAGTTAAAATATTTAGAACAAATAGGAGAATAGGCCTCATCAATTGCTGTACCACATTTTTTTTTACCTGTCAAAACTGCTATAAATTCCATATATAAAATGATATTTTTATGTTTTTTGTTTTAAAATTATGATTTAAAATTTTGGTTAAAAATAAGTTGTGGCAACGCTGCTCCTCACGTAAATATCATCTTAATGCTTCATGGTTTCTTTTTAACTCGTAACGTGCGCCAATCTATACCCCAGCCAGTAGGTCAATAGGAGTAAATTTCAAAAAAATTCCTCAAAAGCCAGTGCACTCTCTTATGCTATAAACACATTCAAGGCTGCCGAACAGCTACCACATGACTACAAAAGCGGCTGGCGACAAAAGTAGCCAAGTAACCAGCGATTTAATTGTATTAACGACTACAGCTACAAAATAAACATCTAACTTGACGCAACATAAGCCAAAGAAAATCAAAATGTAAACGAATGGGCTTATGATTATTCTTTCTCAGTGGTGCCGCATACATTTTTTGGCGTTTTTAATGTACTAATATATTTCATGTATTGCGTTTTTCAATACGTTTATTTCATGCATCTTATTATATTGACAGCACTTAACTGTTAGTTGTCGTCAAGAAAAATAGAAATTAGCCTAAGTTGGCTACGGGCTACAACAATAGCCGCGTAATCAATGGCCGTCTTGCCGCTGAAATAATTATTCTCATATGCACACATGTATTCTATAGGGAGGGCCATTTAAAAGATTAAATTTAAAAATGCAATAAAACAAAAGTGGCTTGAAATTTTGCCAAATTTATTTTTTGTTGTGAAGTACAATTGTTTCGGTTCGAAATGAAATATTATTTCATTGATATGGCTGCCGAGGCTGGCCTCACAGTACCCCATTCGATCAGACCGATTTTCGAGAATCACGGGCGTTGGTCTTTAAATGCTCAATTGTCTGTGGTTTGTCGGCATAACAATTGTTTTTAACTGCGCTCCACAGAAAATAGTCCAATGGTGTCATATCACAGCTTTTTAAGTTCACCATTTCAGCTAATTAAACAGTCATCAAGCGTTTGACGCAATATTTCGATTGCGGCATGAGATGTGTCGCAAGTTGCACAATCCTGTTGAAACCAAACATCGTTGATATCAATAACATGAAGGGCGGGCACAAAAATATCGGTTATCATGGAGTGATAGGTGTCTAGATTGGCCGTAATGGTTGCGTTGTCCTCATTTCCGAAGAAATATGAGCCAATGATGCCTCCGCTCCTCAATCCGTACCAAACAGTCACTCGTAATGGGTGTATTGGCATCTTTAACACCACGTTCGGGTTTTCTGAGACCCAAATGCGGCAATTTTTCTAATTAACGCACCCACCCACCAAGATGAAAATAAGCTTCATCCGAAAAGATGATTTTCGATTTTTTTTTTTTTTGGAACTCCCGACCAATTATATTTGTTCTGGAAATAAATTTTCAATAAATCCCTACGTTGATCAAACGTAAATCGATTCATTTCTTTCAGTGCAGATAATATACTGAATTTTAGGACAGAATGGAATGACATAAGTGTTGCCAGATTCAAAATAACAACTGGTTTAAATTTAAACCGATAGGAGACCCACTCGATATTTTTGACAGCTTGTAATCGATGCAAGAGCTTTTGTGCATAGAATATATTGCTTCGATGACCGCTTTACTTAGTGCCTTCAAGGTATTGAGAACAATGCCAGTGTTGTTTTTTTGTTTTAAATTTGGATTTTTTTTTAATTTTTATCCTCCATAGAGTAGCATTTTTAGAAATTAAAATATCAAAACAAAAACCCGCAATAATTTTTGACAATCAATGACAGACAGTTTTAGTTTAAATATTCTCCCAGTTAATGAAAATACAATTTTAATCCCGCTTCTTAAAACGTCATCAATATCAGTTTCATCATCATCATCATCATCTTCATCATCAACCCTGCGATGATCGATCATCATTCATTTAAATATTCCACTTAATTTCGTTTTTTTTTCTCTTTCTTTTTGAAACGGTGGCGTTTATTTGTGTCATCAACCAGCTAAACATATGAAAACAAGAGGGGCAGACAGGATGAATTTCTTGACATTTTAACCTTTTGCTGGTTGTTTAAGGATCAGATCAGTGTCACATACACAAAAAAAGGTTTTCTTTTATGCTCAAAAGAGCGGCAACAGAAGACAAGGCGACAAGTGGCCACAAAAAAAAAACACAAACAAAGAAGTAAAAAGAGATTAAAAATTTACGAAAAGTAGCAAGAACAGAAGAAGAAGAAAACAAAAACCGAAATTCCAGTCTCATCTACAAACAACAACTGACATCTTGAAATTCTTAAAAAATGCGTGCACAGGTTATTTACCTGCTGTTGCTGCTACTTCTACTTCTGCTGCCTTTGTTGCAGATGCACTGTGCACTAAAGCTAAAGTAACTCTGCCATATATGTGGACGTTGTAACAACAACACAACGTTTCTTCGAAATAAATTTATTTTGTTGTCATTATAACCGCTGTTGCTGTTACTGTTGTTGTTGTTTTCTTATTTTCTCTTTTCAAAAATTCTATAGAAACTGGCGCCTGTATCCCGTCGCGTTTTCGTCTGATAATTCAGAATATTCATGTCTGAATAACATTCAAATTAAGCGCTAAATTGGAGCTACACGTAAAACTCTGCTCTCCTTCTACACATGCACACACCTCTGATTCCTCCAAAGTGGAGTAGAGCAGGCGGGAAGCTATTTAAGCTGCAACTTAAAAGTCCTTGCCATGCAATTCTTAAATGAATCAGAATCAGGTGGGGATACAAAATGTTCATGTTGGCAAAGAGAGTGTTTTTGCAACATTATTTTTAAAGCAATCTTGTTAGTTGCACAAACAAGGCACACTATACGGGGTGTTTTAACAAAGGCTGTTATTCACATGTTGCCCGTATAGTGTGCGTGGTGTAGTGGTTAGAACGCACGGATAACAACACAAACGACCCTGGTTCGAGCCCTCGCAGAGGACATGATGAAAGAAATTTTTATTGTGGTTTCAAATGTTTAATAAGAGGCTTCAACTTCCCTCCAGAGAACTCTATATAAAGAAAATAAAGAAGAAGACCTCCTGACCTGACCTTCCTGCTTACCACGGGAATATGATGAAAAACATCAGGCGACTGATCAGAGAAACACGCCACCTACTGGGAACAAATTACAATGCTAAAGTATAGATCAGCACCAATTAGCGGAGATCTTCACCACTACGCAATGTCGTATGGAGGGAGCTACAGTGGCTTAATCATCTACTTGGCTTGGAAGATCAAATTGATTAAGGAAACTGAAACAAAACAATGGATACTTTGTGGAGAGCCAATATGGAATGGAATGGAAAACTAGACAGGCGAGTTTGTGTAATAAAGGTATTGAGGTTGTGGTTCTAAATATTTTCTGATGGTATTAAAAATCGGTATCGAGCTTTACAACTGGTTGTGTCTTCTTCAGAGACAAATTCTAGTTTGTTTTTGTTTTTTCTTTTTCGCAAACTAGAAATTCCATTCTCCTGTATTAACACCTCTTTTTCGATTTGCCGCCTGCAAGGTTTTAAATCAAATTGTTTTTAGTCATTTTCAATACTTTTTTTATTTTCTTTCTTTAGCTAAGTCACTTAAGTGTCTTAAAATGCTCTACCTCCTCCTCCTCCACCCAATTGAAAGCCTTCTTTATGTCAAAGAGAAATAGTTGGTGTTGTGTGGCTGGCTGTCTCACCACTGTTGCATGCGGCGTAATTTATTTGTATGGACTTAAGAACCATCATCAGTTGTTGATAAATGGTTAATGCATTCATTTGTTATCATTAGAATGGATATTTTCCTTGTTTTAAGTTTCAGTAAGGAAAGGTCTCTTGGAAAGCTATGTTACTGATCGAGTTTAGCAGCAGCAGCAGCAGCAACAGCAGTTGGGTTAAAAGGAAAATGCTAAAGTTGTCTAATTAGGAAATAGCAAATTAAATGCAATTATTTAGGAGTGTTTATAGACTAAAATTTGGTAACAGATTTTTGGAGGGTCGATTCCTCTAGCGTGGTCAAACCGGATAAAAAAAAATGCTTGAAACGCATGAACCTAGAATTTTTAAAGCTATTTTTTGATTAACTTATACAGCTTTTGCTTTCATCAAAGTGTATCACATAACTGAATGAAATTGTTGTTTATTTCTTATTCTCTGTTGAATAATTTTATTTTTATTTAGTTGTATACATATACGGAACAGAAAATTCCTATGCACTTGAGTATTTATCTGGCCATATACGAGCTTAAAACCTCTGATAAACGGGCAAACATGTGTGACCAGAGGTCTGGAAGTCTGAAAGATACTCTTTCCCCATATGTGGCAATAAAGACACCTTCCGCGACTCTTTCCGAGAATTTCGACCCGACCGAGTACACCTCTACAGACCCGGGCCTTATGCACGATTATGGTGAGATGCTCACAGATAACATTCTGTCCAGGAAGATTCTGGGTGTACAGTAATCCACTCTACCAGGGATCGTATCCAATTACTGCAAGATGGTTGCAGGACCAAGACTCTTGTCAGATCATGCCCTCGCAGACATAATCGCCAACTGCTTAGCCATCAGATTCACCGGAAACCAAACAAGTCTTTCGGAAGTGTGGATTTATGAAGGTTTTACACAGAGCTGTTCACCTAAGCAAACCTTTTAACTGTGTAACTGGATTTCATTTCCCAACAGCAAGTAAACTAAACTAGATCAACACAAACAAATGTTTATCGCACAATTACCTTTCAATTCTTAATTAACTGTTCACCTGCTGTTGTTCAAGTGATGTCAGAGTTACATTTGCATTTGTGTAGTGACAAAAACGCAAATGCATTATTCTACGTCTGTCCGTTTGTCTCCCTGTAGTTGTCACTTCACAACTGTTGATAACAATTGTGAACAACAATTTATGTGTTCGCTCGTTACATTTTGCGATGATGCAAAGAGCAAATACTTCGTTATCTGAGAAATACCTCTTCGCCATCTCTTATCAGTAGACATGAACTAACGTTCAAAAAGAGACTTAGTGCGTTTGTGTACGTGTACAACATAAATTCATCGATGATAATCATGATTACTTGGGTCTATTTATCGATTTTATTTGTTGTTAATGGTGTAACAAATAGGGTTGACTGTTGGCTGTTCAATTATTTTAACAGCAGTTGCAAGATCTCTACAATGATATTGAGACTATTTTGATGGGAATTTATTATATGTGATGACATTTTACCGTTGTTTTACATAAAGTTATTGCATTTAATGTTGGGAAAATTTATAAAAATATAACAGGCAACGGTATACAATAGTTTGATAAGATAAGATGTAGGGAAACAGAGTATTTTATCTAATTAGAATGGGCAGACATAAAGATCGTCGTGGGTTTAGTAGATCAACGTTGTGCAGAAGGTGCCAAATGCATAGCTCTTGATGCTGGAATGTTCGGAGCTATCGAGGTTGAGTTTAAGGTCCTAAGATGGCACCTTGTGAATCCCGACTTACTGCTGGGAGTCTCGGTAGGTTATATCGGTCACTGCGAAATCGAACCCGGCTTGGACTTTGTAGATACATAGTACTGGTATCGGTTATATTCGTATTCATATGCAGAATTTGCTAAGAAGAGACATGAATACGAGGGGTACTATTTATATTTCGGGAACTGGCAGCACAAATGTCAATAGCAAAAATCTGGCAACACCATGATAAAGTTTGATATTTTTTATCATAAGCGTACTAACAACGAAAATCAATTTGGCCAAAAAATTGAAATTTCAAGAGAAGGTTTTCGTTGGATTTCGACGTGAATTATCTCAACAAGAATGTGTTGATGACCTCAGTTCTTTGTATGGGGATAAAGTACCCTCAAAAACCGTGGTCGTAGTTCGGTAGCCTACAAATTCCGTGAAGGTCGTCGAAAATCGGTTGTTGTGCCAAAAAACATTGACGCAATGCGTGAACTGATAATGCAAGATCGTCATGTAATATATTGTGAGATAGAGGCATCCTTGCACCTTAGTTTCACTTCAATACAAACAATTTTGCATCAACACTTGTAAAAAAATATATTCTCGTTGGATGCTCCATAATTTATCAATCGCTCAAAAAAAGGCTTGCGTCGATTGGTGCAAGGAAATGATTGAAAAGTTCGAACGTGGTGCTTCAAACGACGTGTACAAAATAGTGACAGGTGACGAATCATGGATATATGCTTATGAGCCAGAAACAAAACAGCAATCGACCGTGTGGGAATTCCAAGACGAGCTAAATTCAACTAAAGTTGTTCTTGAAAACAGCAGAGCGAATCAAATGGCCACTGTTCTGCTTGAGCAACGTAGGACAATCAATTCTGAGTGGTACACGATCATTTGTTTGCCGGAAGTCTTCAGAGAATTCGTAAAACCAGCCGCCGAAGACGAATCATTCTCAATCTTGACAATGCGAGCTTTCACACATCTCATCAAACAGGTGAATTTCTAAGCAATCAAAACATCGAATTGTTATCCCATCCTACGTACAGTTTTGATTTGGCACCCAACGCCGAAAAAGTAGTTGAAGCGTTGGATAAACTGTTTTGAAAAATGGTTTGAACGAATGCAAAAGTGTATTCATCGTCATCGTCAATTTTCATTAAAAAATATTTATTATTATTTGCTATGCCCGAAATATAAATAGTACTCCTCGTACCATACAAATAAAAATAATTAATCCCCAAAAAGTGAATATTAATTGACGCCAAATCGTATCATCTTGGAGAGGAAGACACAGGTTAACAAGACAAGACAGATGATACATGTTGTGTTTCAGCTTCATCACCAAGATGAAGAGTTAATAATTGGATATTTTCCTTAAGTTCCATGACACTATTCAACACCCTTTAGTAGCCATTATAGTTGTTTAAGGATATTGGATTAATGATACCAATTCACATCACACAATGAATGTTTGTGGATGCAGTGGTGGTGTCTCATTTAATCGCCATTCATTGTTTTCAATTCCAATTTTGCTTATTGATGTATCAATTTAATCAAAAATGAGCAAAGTAGCCATCTACCTGTTTTCAAAATGTTGGCTATTAAAAAATCCCATTAAATTGTATTGATTTTAACAAAATTAAAAAACAATAAAAATTATAATTGTCAAAATATTAGGCGCCATCTGACAGTTGTTGTTTTTATTTTTTTTTCTTGCTTTTTCAATGAATCACTTTTACGATCCCACGTTTAATTAAAAACGAAAACAGTTCTACGACCCTTACTGCTGTTGCCTGTTATTGATGCTTTGGCAACCCGCTGAGTTTTTCTAATCATTTGAAATCGATAAAAACGATGACATTTTCTCATTTCTCCTACATTGACAATAAAACTTTAAAACAATCTGTGATTGAAGATGAGTTGAAAGCAAGAGCAAAAAAGGAAACACAACTAAAAAAACAATAATAATAACAACAACAAAACAGGTAAAATTGAGAGTGTAAAATAAATTCGTATGTAAACAGTAACAATAATAGTAGTGAAGGAAAAATTCTAATACAGATAAGTACACTCACGCACTTACAGTATGCAAAACCCATATTCGTACACCCGATAAAAATAAAAAAATTTACAAAATATTCAACGCATAAGCAAATTTTTGAAAATTTCGTTTCTATCACAAAATATAGGGTCCGCCAAATAGTTTTTTTCTTTTTGAACATCTCAAATTTCTTTTTTTATTTGAAAGTACAATCCTTCCGGTTAATAATGGAAAATAATTTCATTCAAATGGCTGCCTCGGCTGGCCATGCAGTAGCCTAAACGATCAGTCCAATTTTTAAGCACATTATCGATTGTGTGCAGCTGTATTTCACCAATGGCTTCACGAATATTGTCCTATAAAGCGTCAGTTGTCTCTGGCTTGTAGCGTAACACTTATCTTTGACGGCACCCCACAATTAATAGTCCAACGGTGTCAAATCGCAGCTCCGAGGTGGCCAAACGACATTATATCTGCGGCTGATAATGCGATCTTCAAAACCAGGGCGCAAAACATTGAGTGTAGCTTCGGCTGTGTGGCACGTAGCGCCGTCCTGTTGAAACCAAATGTTGCTAATATCCTCCTCTTCAATTTTCGTGAACAAAAATTCGTTCAACATGGCCTGATAACGATCGCCATTGACTGTAACGGCCACTCCTTGCTCATTTTCGAAGAAAAATGGCCCAATTATGCCTCTGGACCAAAATCCCCACCAAACATTGACTCGTTTTGGGTGTATCGGCTTTTCAATGTATGCGTGCGAGTTTTCTGTGCCACAAATGCGACAATTTTGCTTGTTTACATACCCGCCAAGATCAAAATGAGCTTCATCTGAAAAGATGCTTTTTTTTGGCAAAATCGGCATCTTCTGTAAGTCGAGCGCAGGCCCACTTAGCGAAGCGAGAAAAGCGTATACACAACCATATTCGTTCAGCGGAAGGATAAAACTAATTGTCTGTCAAATCAGACATGAGCTAAGTGTTACCATTCGCTAAATAAGCCCTAGTTGAAAAAAACGTTAGATGGCGGACCCTATACGAGTAATATGAAGGTATCTTATAAATCGACCGCTAGGCGGCGGATTATTCACATAATGGATAACAAAAACCGTATGCGTATAGATGGCAGTGCCATATTTTTCTTGTTGTTAACGCAAGTTTTAAGCTCTATTTTATTTGTATGGTTCGCCGTTGCAGTCTGTATTTTCATAACATATCATAGTCAGTTAAATTATTACAAAAAGTTGGGCAAATTCAACATGGGCAAAAAATCAAGTGAGCTTTCAGATGAACAACGAAAAATAGTAATAGATCCACACTTTAATGGAAAATCTTTACTTCAAATTGCCAAAACAACGAAGCGCAGTGCTTCTACTATCCAATAGGTGGTGTCGAAATATAAAAAAGCCGGACAATTTAAAAAATCGCAGCGAAATGTAAACCGTCGCAAGTTAACAAGATGACAGTGCTCATTCCTACGTCGCCAAATTCGCATCGATCCTTCTATAACTAGCGTTACACTGGCTGTAAGCTTGGAACAGAATTTTTGGATTCACGTTACACCTCAAACAGTTCGAAATTACATTAAAAAAAAATGGATTCAAAAGTCGGTATGTTGTCAGATAACAATTTGTTAACATGATTAATAAGCAAAAACGGCTTGCGTCTGCTAAAAAGTACCAAAATATGGACTTCAACTTCTGAAAAAGAGTTATTTTTACGAATATGTCCAAATTTAATATAAAATTATCAGATGGACGCATTAAAATTTAGCGAGAGAAGAACACGAGCTTATTTCGCCATAACCTAATTCCCACATTCAAGCATGGTGGAGACTCGGAAATTGGTTTTTAGCATCAGGAGTTGGGAATCTACATTTCATTGATGGAATTATGACAGCAAGGGACTATATACATAAATATTTTAGAGAAAAATGTAAAGCAAAGTGCAGAAAAAATGGGCATTTCCAGAAATTTTATCTCTCAACAGGACAATGGTCCCAAACAAACAGCGCTGGATTGCCGACTTTGGATTCTGAACAACTGTCCCAAATACCTCAAAATGCCACCTCAAAGTCAAAATCTCAATCCTATTGACAATTTGTCGTCAATTTTCAAGAAAAATTTGAAATATTATGACATTAGAAACGTAAACGACCTGAAAGTAGCATTGAGAACGAAATGGATTAAAATATCACCACAATTAACTTTCAAACTAGTGGAAGCGAAGCCAAGACGTCGCAATGCTGTCATAGAGCAAAAAGGATATCCAACGATATATTATGCATAATATTTTTAATATTATTGACATTGTTACTCTGTATGAACACGTTTTTTGTTATCCATTATGTGAATACTCCGCCATCTAGCGATCGATTTATATGATACCTACATATTACTTGTATTTTGTCATAAAAACAATACATAGACACAAAATTTTCAAAAATTTGTTTATTCGCTGAATATTTCGTAAATTTTCTTATTTTTATCGGGTGTACGAATATGCGTTTTGCATACTGTACATATCTATACGCATACCTATAAGTATAAACGTAATTAACATTATTTTATGTCTCTTGATTAGTTTTGATATGGGTAAATTAACAACAGCAACAACAACAAATATACAGTTCTTATTTAGATTTTTTTATCTCTTTTAACAGATCCCTTTCCCTATCTCCATCAAGTAGACTGTTATTGAAAACAAAAACAACCTCTGCTACAACAATGTCACCGTGTATCAATATTTATTTATTTATTTTATTTTGGTTTCATTTTTACATACGAAATCATCATCATTATCATTGTCATTATCAGTATGTTGTGCTCATGTCAATGTTATTTAAGATCAATAAATAATAATAATGAGTTGATTTGAATCTTGCTCTCTCTTCAACTCTTATTACTGTTTCTGTTTAATCGCGAGTGTGTGGATTAGGACGACTGCTTTTTCGTAGCATAAAAAACGTACACACACCTGCAAATTCGTTATTGTATACAAAACATTGTTGCTGTTGAGCGTTTGTTTAAACAAGAGGGTTAATGAGGCAAAACTCTTGATATTAATAATTATGTAATTAAGAGTATAAGATAAGAGAAAAGAGTTAAATTAACATTTTCTTTATCTATTCTTCTTATTTCAACGTTAATTTTGAAGGGAAATACTTCAAAAGAATTTCCTTTTTTGTTGTAATGGCCTAAAATAACAAATTTTTTACAAGTTTAATAGCATTATTGAAATTTCTACTTAAATATTAGCTTGGGAACCTTCAACAAATTGCATTAAATTATTTTGATAGCATTTAGAAAAATACAATATATTGCGTAGAATTATTTCGATATTATTTAAGAGCTACACGTAAAAAAAGAAAAATATGTTTTCACTGATATCATGTCCATTAAGGTTTTTTAATTAATTTATGCAAGACATTCATACTGTCCTACCATTTGAATGAATGTTCAGTAAAACACCATTTCCCTGTCAATCAAAATTAAAAAAAAAAGTTTTGACATTTGGAAAAACTAATAAGGAAATAATTTGGCTCCGATAATAAGCATAAGTACATAACAATTGCATTATGATTTTAGTATTGGGTATATACAGTATGCGACAAAACATATGCACGAGCTTGCTCTTACTATCATTACATAGAACAGCTCATTCGAATTTTAATTTGATTTATTAATTTATAACGATAATATACCACTTTTGCTAAGAAAAGACAGCAAAAGCAAACAAAAACAAATTTGTAACAGTAAAAATATATCTTAAAGTTATAAAAGGTATAAAAATATATCTTAAAGCTATATTTTGCATGCGTCAAAATAATAGCACGAAATAATTCGATAGTTCAATCACGAACGACAAAAATCGTATAATAGCAAAATCGATAAATTCAGCATTAGAGGAATAATTAGAGAGAATATTAACGTTTTTATAATCGTACCGAATCTATCAAACTCATCCCTAGCCATCAACAGCTATTACAAGAAGATTAGCAATTAGAAGAAAAAATAATTAATGATTATAATAGAGATCAATCAGTGACTTCAATCCCAAACAAATTTGGAATTCAAGACTGTATAATTTACCGTGTTATTAGCTGTTTCCGTTCATCAGGATCATTGAACGCTATACACAGAGGTGGTAGAATCCTAAAAACTAGCCAACGGATTGATCAGGTGATACTCCGGCTAATAAAAACTATGTTTTTATATCAGGAAGGTCTATTACAAATCAATTAAAATAAATATTTCGATTAAGCGCGTCCCAACACGATCTGCAGACGGTGGATTACTAACAAGTAGAACTGCAAAAAACCATTTACAATACTACCGCCAAAAACAGGTTGGTCAGAATTGAATTTACAGAGAAGCAAGTAAACTTAGGTATACTTTTAATGGAAGACCGTACTCTTCTCTGATGCATCTAAGTTTAATGTGAGACTTTCTTATAGATTTAGATTGTTAAGCTGAATAAAAAGGACAACGTCTCAATCCTCGTTATACCAAAGACACTGTAAAACATAAAGAAAGAAGTATTTTAGTCTGGGAATGCAATTCTGCCCATTGAATTGGGCCAATATACAAAATAAAGGGTGTAATGAATCGATTCGTCTACAAGGATATCCAGGAATATATACTGATAGCGCATGCAGAGGATAAAATGCCACCTGATAGGAGATATCCAGATAAATGGATGCAAATGTGCTTTGTAAGCAAACAAAACAGCATTCGCTAGATCTCTATCCCCCAGAAAGTCTATGGGACATTGCAGATCATAAAATATACCGCGATAATTGCAGAAATAAGGATGAAAAACTCGGCTCATGAGCAGAATTTTCTTTGATTCGCGAGTTTTATGACTCGTGCTCACTAGTTTTTTTTTTTAATTCGTGAGCACGAATAATATTTTTTGCTCGACAAATTTAAAATTTTCAAAATTTGTTCTTACGAATTTTGTTCTTTAACTCGTGAGCACGAATTCAAAATGAGCAAAAAAGAATCAAAGACGAGCAATTCATTTCAAAGCATGTTGTTTGTGTAAGATCGGCTTGTCAGCATGGCTTGATGGCAAGCCAACCAGCTCGTGTAATAGCATATTTGTCGTGTTTTTCAAAACCGCAAACAGGAGCTGATTGACTAGTCGGGTTGCCATGAAGCTGTGTTGACAAACCGCGCTGGATCGTCTAATTGCCGCTTAATACCATGCATCAAGGGTGACCAAGAAGAGAAATTGGTGGTGTAGTAGTGTTAGTGAATTTTTGCTATGTGCGTTGAAGAAAAAACCTAAAAGATAAACAACAACATCACGTTGACATCTATTCCACAACCAAATAATACTCGTATTTGACGCTTTATTTATTATCTTGCTATTATCTGCTTATTTTCGTTCGATTGTAGACATATACGCTGTAGATAATTCTCAACCAGATAGGGCTGAGAAGAGCTCATCTGTTCAACTATGCCATGCTTTCGGATGTATATTTTGTGTGCAGCGACCAATCAGTATCACAAATATGCATGTTTTATATCGCACAAACAACAATTACTAAAACGAATTAATTGTTTTCAACTTGTTTTGATTCTTTTCAACTCGGTTTTCGTACCGAATTTTATTTTTAAATTGTGGACACTTTTGTTTTTGATTCTTTTCACGAATAGTATTTTAAATTCTCTTGAAATTCGGCTCTCAAGAAGAATCATTCTTTACGAACGAATTCAATTCGAGCACTCTTCCTACTCTGCTTTATTGACAAGTAGAAACTACATTGAATGAAATTTCTGGTGAAACATTATCGAATCTAATCGAGTCCATAACATGAATATCTAAAGACTTCAAAAAAAATAAGCGCTAGGCAGCTAAATGTTATTAAAATTAATATTTTAAGTGAATTTGTTGAAGGCGTGCTCATGTTTTGTCGCATTCAAAATATTTTGTACAATGTACGAAGTGGAATTTTCTTTGTTTTTATTTTTTAGTGAATCAAATAGTTTAAATTCTAAAAACATTTACTTTTGTTATTCAGACATTCTGTATTAACCAGAAGTTTGTGCATATGTTTTGTCGCACACTGTATGTATGTTAACCACAACAATACGAGTACAGTGTTGTATATGGTAGGCTTTAATGTTCTTACAAGTCGTGTTCTTTCATTACAAGTTTCTTAATTATGTAGGCATTTACTATTTACTTTTGGAAACAGTGTAGTTGTCATGCGTTAATAACTTGCCAATGACATGCAAACAGCAGGGCTTTCAAATGGCCAAAGAAACAGCATGTTTCCCAGCTAAGATACTTAAACTTGAAACAAGCGAAACAAAACCGGACAGGAACCAACCCATACCTAGCGTAGACAACCAACAGCGTAATATTTAAAAAGACTTTCCACCAACATGGCCATTAGTTTGTGGCAAAAAAAAAAAAATTTTAAATTATAAGACGATGCAAACCATACTTTTTACTTTCCTCTGTGCAGGAGAGTACATTGTGGGGTCTTATCAGTTTAATGGTTGTTAATTAGACGGTTTTCACTGTTGTAGGTTGGCCATCTACACTCTTATCACAACAACAGCAACGACAACAATAACAACTGAGAATAAAAGAAAAATAATAATTTTTTTCATGTAAATGTTGAGGTTTTAATAAATGACTTTGAAATACAAAATACTCGTTCCAGGCTTAAGAATTTCTCTACTTTCGTGGTAAAATGGAATATGGAATAGAATCCATTAAATTGATAGGGAATTTGTTGAACACACCATTACAGTCACCTGCTTTAGATTGGCTGCTCTATGGAAAAGTAAATTGTTTTCCTTTTATTTTTTTCCTAAAAGATTTTTATCAATTAATGGTTGTCACTGTGAGTTAAAGAAATGAAAAGAAAAAGGAGTAGAGATCCTAACCTGAAATGTAGTTTCTCTTGTAATGGAAATGATTTATGATCCGTTTGATCATGAATCGTGTATGGCAACATATGACAGGTGTTATGGCAAGATGGTTTATTGATTATTAATTGAAAAGGAGCAGAAAATTAAAGGAAACATGGAAGACATTAAATTTAAATTTGAGAAAAAGTGTTAAAATAGAAGTTTTATAGAAAATAATAAAGACTTCTGAAGAATCGAGAATGGGATAACAATTGTCTAGTGTGGACCTAAATAGTGTATCTATATTAGCCTATAACGGTCGATACGGGATGACCATCAAGCTGCCCGCATCGAAACTATTGCATGATAATCAATCTTGGGATATTATTTGTGATAAACTATTATTCTAAACAGGCTGCCAGAATGCCCTTCTTCGAAGTAACTGAAAGTTGCCAGACAAATTGTTTCGGTATCAGGTTTGCATTGTTTCAGCCAATCCTACCGGACTTTCAGGTGCTTTGCAACAGGAAATGATTAATGGCTTTTTGAAAGGTTTTCCGGCTAAGTTTTGGCAAATGTTGTGAGTCCTTACACGCAAAAATTTTAGGCAAATTGTATCAGGGGAAGGTGTGCTGCGTCCTGTGAGCGTCAAAGAAAAAAACTGTACAAGACAAAAAACTATGCCAAAAAAATAATGAAGTAAAAACACCTGGGAAGTGATACCATTTTGTAAAGATGCTGTCGAGTACAACAAGAATCTGCTTTTAAAAATTTCAAAATACTTCCAAAATCCTGAGTTCATACACTTATAAGCTAATAACTTAACTAAATGTTAACCGATTTTGAGATGTTTAGAAGATATGAAAAGAAGAAAAATAAACTTAAACGGTATATAATATACTTAAGTAAACTTATGGAATCTGTGCATATTGCTTCAGCAAATGCATTTTTCATCCAATTTATTTCAAATTGTTCAAGTTTAGAAACGCTTTTAAGTGCTATTTTATATAAGAACCGTATTCTACATAAACTCATTAGGGAAATACGTTTAGTTACGAATACAATGATAAAGGGTCCGCCATCTAACGTTTTTTTTTCAACTAGTGCTTATTTCGTGAATGGTAACACTTAGCTCATGTCTGATTAGACAGATAATTAGTTTTATCCTTCCGCCGAACGAATATGGTTGTGTATACGCTTGAACAACGCTGGGAAATATTGCGACATTACTTTGAAAATCATGGTAATGTTGCAGAATGTGTGTTCATCTTTTCAGATGAAGATCATTTTGATCTTGGCAGGTATGTAAACAAGCAACATTGTCGCATTTGGGGCACAGAAAACCCGCACGCATACATTGAAAAGCCGATACACCCAAGACGAGTCGACGAGTTTGGTGCGGATTTAGGTCCAGAGGCATAATTGGGCCATTTTTCTTCGAAAATGAGCAAGGAGTGGCCGTTACAGTCAATGTCGATCGTTATCGGGCCATGTTGAACGAACTTTTGTTCACAAAAATTGAAGAGCAACATTTGGTTTCAACAGGACGTCACTACGTGCCACACAGCCGAAGCTACACTCGATGTTTTGCGCCATGTTTTTGAAGATCGCATTATCAACCGCAGAGCTGATGTCGTTTGGCCACCTCGGAGCTGCGATTTGATACCGTTGGACTATTATTTGTGGGGTGCCGTCAAAGATAAGTGTTACGCCAACCAGTTAGAGACAATTGACGCTTTAAAGGACAATATGGCTTCACGAACCATTGGTGAAATACAGCTGCAAACAATCGATAATGTGTTTAAAAGTTAGACCGATCGTGCAGGCTACTGCATGGCCAGCCGAGGCAGCCATTTGACTGAAATTATTTTCCATTATTAACCGGAAGGATTGTACTTTCAAATAAAAAAAGAATTTTGAGAAAATATTCAGTAGTTTTTTTTTTATAGCATTTTCAAAAAAAAAAACAATTTATTTGGCGGACCCTACACTTGGTTTTTCAAGAGCCGTTGGAAATTCTTGGTATTAAATAGACTTTAAAAAAAATATAAAATATTCAAACCCTCCGTATTTCAAAAGGTTGAAATAAAGACTTAATTCTAGACAATATGGGGGTACAGTTTCTTTTAGCGCTCACTGTATTTTGACAACTTGTGGGCGGATGTGACGTGCCTTTTCCACAACGCCTTTTTTGGCCACAGAGAATATTTCTGGGGAAGTTACGACCCAAACTTAAAATAAAATTAATATATTCGATCCAATATATCGTTTAGATGTTAATAATTTTTCTCTGGACTTGAATTTTTTTCATCCAAAAAAACGTTTAGATTTTTCCAGACTGTTATTTTGTTTTACGTTTTTTTTTTTAGCAATGGGTTATGCTCACAAATCCATCCACAACTTATAAACAATTCGAGGTCCGTATAATTCATGCCGTTAAGTAAATGAACAGCTAGTCGTCGCAGTCATTTATCAGATATGTATAAATGTAAAAAGGATGATTGCCATGGAACTTAACTGAAAACAGACTAAAAATTTCATTTAGTTAATAAATTTATTGTTATTTTATTTCCTATACTTTATAAATCCCACAAAACATTTTCTAACGATTACTTTACAACAAGTCTGGTAACCATATTTTATAACTTACTTTTCTCTTTCTTTTCAGTTACCTTTATCACGTGATTCCATTTAATGCATCATTAAATTGCCGGTCGTCGCTTATTAATTAATTAAAAATAAATAAAGTGTATGTTTTATAAGATAAAGTGCATAAAATTATCATAAAAGTAATAAGTAATTTAGACATACTCGTATATAATTATTAAATTAAAAATACGCGTTCTAATTATAAAAAAAAGTGATTAAAAAAAATTTATCTTGTCTCTCACTTACCATTTCTACCTTTCAATTTTGCACAGTAATTAATACCATTATAAGTGTTGTTGTTGTTTTTGTATTTGCACTAAGTTCGTTTGTATTCGGTTTTTGTAAGTCTTTTTGTGTCAGCTTCAATTCACTAAAGTTCGTTTATTAATTGTTGTTGTAAAATATATTCAAGCGTACTCGTAAATTATTTAGAAAGACTAATAAGTGAGTGTGAGTGTGTTAGTGTTTTTTTTTTTATTATTATGAATTTTAAATTGTGAAAGAAACGTTGCGGTGTGACAAATATGCGTAGAAGTGTTTTTATTAAGTACGTGTGTAAGTGGCAATTGTAATGTAGTAAAAATATGCATATGTTCTAAGCAGTGTTGTAAAGCGTTCCAATATGTAATATAATGATAAATTCGCCTTAGAAAAGAGTTATGCCAGTAAATAAAAATAAGAAAATAAGTGCGTTGTTTTATTTAGTTGCATATTTACATATAATTTTTAAGTATTTAGACTTAATCGATAAGTACTATTCTTTTTATGATTAAACCCAAAGATTTCTTGGCGCCAAGAAAAGTAAATACTTTGGAGGCTAAGAAACATATTATTTCGTGAAATAACGTTTGTACCCATATGAAGATATAATAATTGGATTGGATAAGTGAGCTGTATGTATGGCACGTAGCACCATCATCTTGTTTAAACCACAAGTTGTTGCTGCTTATCTCATTGATTTTTGGAAACAAAGTGTACACTCTTTACTGTAACGACAGTTTCTGCGTAATTTCAAAAAAACTATGGATCGGTTCTAAGGTTGTCCATACCATGTAGTAATCAAAAGCGCATAATAATGGAATTGATAATACCTTTTTATTATTATATGGTTTATAAAAGCTAACCTCTATAGCAGATTCAGGCAAAGAGCTGCTCTGCTTATTTATTTTCACATGTACGTAGTCACTCGCATAGGCAAAAAACAAACAAACAAGAAATATAACTATAGAGCAGCGTTCGGTAAAGTAATATCAATGAATTTAACAATGTGGTAGTAATTTGAGAGTCTCTCACTCAGGCCAATTTGCACTGTAGTTTTCCAGTTGTTTTCTCTTTACTTCTCTTTGTTTATATTTTTCCTAGGCTGCTTAGATTCGTTTAGTACTTGTTGTACGAGAATTTTTAGCAAATTGAAAAACTAAAAATTGGAAAAATATTTTTGCTGATTTATTGACTAATTTGGAAAAGATGTGTGTAATTATATCCCTCAAAATTCATTTTTTACATACCCATCATACCCCTTTAAAGTTTGTCTAGAAACCTTGGCAGGAATGGACTTTTAGGGACAAGCATACGCCAGGTGGACTATTGTTGGAGTGTCATAGTTAATAATGTCGATTTGGGCAACATATGGCCCAAATGTTTTGTGTCAAATATGTGTAACAAATATGATATTTTGTAGGGTAAACATCTGTCATTATAATTTAGTATTCGATAGACGTCAAGGTGTAAACACAATTTTTTTTCAATCGCTATAATACTATTTTGTGTGGAAGTCTGTTAGCCTTCTTTACTTTGAAGAAAACGGCTGCTGAAACTTACCGATTTTTGGTAGAAGCTTACGATCAAAATGCACCAACTCAAAAAACTGGTGATTTTAACACAAAAGACAAGAATAAGCTTGGTTAGCCGAAAAAGTTTGAAGATGAGGAATTGGAAGCAGTATAATAATGAAGATTGTTGTCAAGCGAAAGAAGAACTTTCATTATCATTGGGAGTCACACAACAAGCCATCTCCCTACGTTCAAAAGCATTGGGATTCATCCCATACGAATTGAAGCCGAGAGACGTTGAAAGGCGATTTTGTATGTCGGAAATTATGCTTAAACGCTACAAAAAGAAGTCATATTTGCATCGTATTGTTACTGGTGATGAAAAATGGAAACATTACGATAAGCCCATTCCCAAAAAAGTCATATGTAAAGCCCGGCCAACCAGCCAACTCAACGCCGAAGCCGAACATCCATGACGCTGAGGTAACGCTCTGTATTTGGTGGGATCAGAGGAGTGTTTTGTATTATGAGCTGAGTCCTGTACCGAACACAATTGATTCGTTTCAAGAGAGCAATCAACGAAAAACGACTAGAATACACGACCAGACACGAGGCTATCGTCTTCCATCATGACAACGCTCAGCCACATGTTGCAAGACCGATCAAAAACTATTTGGAAGACAGTGAATGATAAGTTTTGGCTCAACTGCCTTATAACCTAGACCTGACCCCTTCTGACTACCATTGTTTCGATCGATGCAGAACGCCTTTACTGGAACATGCTTCACTTCACAACATGGTATTCGAAATTGGCTTGATTCATTCTTAACCTCAAAACCGGAGCAGTTCTTTTGGCGCGGAATCCATATGTCACTAGAGAGATGGAAAAAAGTAGTGGCTAACGATGGACAATATTTTAAAAAATGTATCAATTCGTTTTGTTATTATAATAAATGCATTTTTTGAGAAAAAAAAATTAGACATTATTAATTTGTATACCTAATAACGGGTACGCCATCGAACGTTTTTTTTTCAACTAGTGCTTATTTCGTGAATGGTAACACTTTCGTGAATGGTAACACATGTCTGATTTGACAGATAATTAGTTTTATCCTTCCGCTGAACGAATATGGTTGTGTATACGCTTTTTTCGATTCGCTAAGTGGGCCTGCGATCGACTTACAGAAGATGCCGTTTTTGCGAAAAAGTCATCTTTTCAGATGAAGCTCATCTTGATCTTCGCGGGTATGTAAACAAGCAAAATTGTCGCATTTGTGGCACAGAAAACTCGCACGCATGCATTGAAAAGCCGATACACCCAAGGCGAGTCACTGTTTAGTGCGGATTTTGGTCCAGAGGCATAAATCGAAAATGAGCAAAGAGTGGCCGTTACAGTAAATGGCGATCGTTATCGGGCCATGTTGAACTAATTTTTGTTCACAAAAATTGAAGAGGAGGATATTAGCAACATTTGGTTTCTACAGGACGGCGCTACGTACCACACAGCCGAAGCTACACTCGATGTTTTGCGCCCTGTTTAAAAAAAAAAAAAAAAATTATTTGGCGGACCCTTTATAAAAAAAGAATGACCTGAAACTCTCCATTTTCAGTTTTGTGTTCTTATTTTTTCATTTTTTATAAATACATACAGCCCCTGCCAACAAAAATCTTGTAAACTAGTATCATGGACCAATGCGACTTGAGGCGTACGTGAAGGTCAAAGATGCACATTTCGAACAATATTTAGCTTTCGGTACATAAAGACAATTTACTTCTAATTTATGACCTAAAATAGATGGAACAGTATTTTTGTCCCTATAAAGTAGTTAATAGTAGATATCACAGAAATTATTTACTGTTTCCATTAACAATATCAAATTTCTTAGCATAACAATTACAATGTTGCAACGATTAGTTAACAATTTGTACTCGTAACTATTTTTAATTTAAATATGAGCATATTAAGCAAAAATACATACTTACTATTTGCCATAAGCTCACTCGTATATATTCCGTTTACAATTCAAAATCATCATTATCAATAAATAATCCTTTTGCAAACGAGAAAAGAAACAAAAATAAAAAACAAAAACTGCATTTCGCCTACAACTCATGTCATTACGCATCAAAAAATTCATTTGGGGAATATTTATATTTTCCACAATCATTTTTGTGTGCAATTTCAACGGATCAAGGAATCAATAAACGAGTAGTACTAACAACAGCAACAACAACAAGAACAATGAGAAAAAAACTAACAAACGCTGCGGGATATTTAAACAAATAACATGATCAGCAGGGATTATAGGAAAGAAGAATGGAGGGGTATTAAGTAAGCCACCAACAATAATGATCGAAAAACAAAAGGAAAAACAAGACAAAGAATTACAAGAACATCTTTACTTAAAAAGGCTTAAAAGGCGGTATGATCAAGTGAAACACACTCACTCTTTCACTCGCCTAACTGCCCTGGTAACAAGAAAAACGTTGGAGTAAAATATTAAAAAACGAAAAAATTCACGAATAACAAATAAAGCGAAGCGAAAAGTATCTTTTAAAAATGAAAATTGAATTCAAAACAAGCAAAATATCACTTCGATTTATTCAAACATGTCTGAAGACCGAACAAACGAACAAACGAACGAAAGACAGTGAGTCTGAAAGGTACAAAACCAGCGCTATAGTAGAACTTCAGCTTAAATAAATAAAAACAAAAACTTCAGACACAATGCAGATTATGGTTAAAGGGATACTAATCCAACAGAACTTACAGTACTTGAATTGCTTTTAAGGGCAACATCGGAACTCAATTGTGATTTTATAGCGTAAATTTTGCCATGTTGCAGTAACTAACTACTTACTGCATCAAGTTGATGTTCAAATAATATTGTTCGCAGAAGCGCAGCTCTAGAAGGGGCATCTTCTTCAGCGAACAGGAATTAAAGCTTCTGAGAATCCGCTTGTGCTATAGTAAGCTGAATAAATACTGTGACCTCTCGACCTATTGTGCAGTCCTCCATCCTTATAGGGTTTCCCTATAATATCTCCCAAAACCTCGTCAATCTCACGAAATACGGGATGTCGGCTGGTACCAACCACGATAACTCCCTAACTAGTATCTTGTAGGCATCTAAGTACTTTCTCCTAGAGTGTATCAATGCCCCGCATGTGTCCAGTGTATGCTCTAGTGATTTGATCTCTTCATCAGAGAATCTGCACATCGTACTTGTTCATTTAGCCTGTAATGACCAGTCAAAATCCCGCTCAGTATCCTTGGGTTGTCTCTGGTCATTCCTATGCAGAATTCAAATCTTCTCCTGTTGTAGTTACCCAACAGGAGGCCCGTATGGCCAGAAACGAGTACTCGCCTTTCATTATTCTGATTTTCATTGAGCATGCCTTTCCAGGCTGTCCTTCCCAGTTCACATAAGTATTCTGGCCCCAACAGTGGTGTGGGAGCTGCCTTTTTGGCCAGTTCAGTGGCTCGTTCATTCCCCGGAATTTCTGCGTGATCTAGGACCCTGCGTAAGCTAACCCAATTGTCCCTGCCAAGCTGCTTCAGTTTACCCAGAAAATTCCAAACTAGCTTTGAATCAACCTCATACAAGCCAAGTGATCGAATGGCGTCCTCTATATTTCCCCTCCAGGTTAAATTGAGCACATCTCTCAATTGCATAAACTTCCAACTTATGCTGGCGAGTTTTTCCATAGGTTCCAAATATTTCCTCCTAGGGCCGAACACTCCCACACCTCTATCTCTTTCCGTCCTTGACCTATTCAATATCACAAAATGTCCCCTTCTATAAAGGAGTATGCACTTTCCAAACTTCTCTACTCATTCCTATTACCCAGTCTCACCCTTAAGCATTTGCCAAAGCATTGAGTGTTATGATCTTGTCTAATTAGGGAGTACTGGTTAACATAACCTCGCATAACCTCGTGCCCAACGCATCTCACATTATTTTGGTCATGATCTCTGGGCAATTTCTAATTGCCCCAGTTATGCTAACGTACGCTACTTTTTGTACCTTATTTAGCTCTGTTGTTGAGGTTGTTCCCAAACTCGTTTTTATCGCCCCATAAGTCACAAGCGGTCTGGTATACATCCAGTAACATATTCTTGGGTAATAGATCTCCCTGCAGGCCTTCTACACACCATAAACGCACGCACGGCTTTTCTTAAAACAGACCTCACTTTCTTTCCACATCAGCTTCCTATTCAGTATTATTCCTAGATATTTAACCGCCTTCCTTGGTGATATTTCCTTACCCAGTAGTTCCCTCCACTGAGGAAGTTTTCTCTTCCTAGTGAATGGTACTATTATAGTTTTGCCCGGGTTAATGCTTAATCCGTCGTCCACACCATCGATTTACTTTTCGAAGTTCCCTCTGTATCCTCAAGGTATCCTCGAATGCACCCCTTGCTATCAGAACAATTTACCAATTTGCTATCGTCTGAATAGCTCTGGCAGTCAATGCCCGCTACAGATGGTGTCCTTAAAAGTTTATCAACAACTAGACTCCTGTGTGCAACCTCTAGTAGCTGATACTTATAGTATATTCACGTTCACTGCACTAGTTTCAGCAGATCTAGTACAAAGGCCCTCTGCCATCCACCTGAATACAGTAGGATCCACTCTCCTTTCCAGGCCTTATAGAAGTGTGTAATAACCCGTCTGAGCATGACATTCGATAATAAATCAGCATAGAACGTTTGACAACCACTTTTCCGATAAAACATTTGAAAACGGTAATTGAAGGCGAAACGAAAAAGAACTCTATGAGTTCACCCGTCGCTCAGTTTGTGGCAGTAAATCTTTCCATCTAAAACGCTTGCCTGTAATACCAACAGCAAACCTTTAGCGAACCTTTATCTAAAGCGAATAACTTTGCTTAACACTCTTCTGTTTTTGCCGTTAATTTTGCTTTTTCATTTTCGCTGCTCAATGCTAAAAACGAGAGAAGTTTACTTGTTTCTCGAAAGAAAAACAAAATAGAAAAATATCAACATATACCCGATACGCGTGTTCATTCGTCGCTGTTTCAGTGGGGACTAAAAGCAAGAGCATAAGAACATATCTAAAATGAGAAGGAACAAAAGTCTTATGAAAACTTCTATGCTCTTTTAAGCATTTTTGTTCGCCAAAAACAAATATTTTTGTTTCGATAATTCTTCGTTAATAGCGAACAATCGCTTATTGCGAATCTCAGGTCAAGTGAGTAGTTAAAGGTGTTTACTAATTTGTATAGCAACCTCTAATAAAAGACTCCCGACTGCTTAAATAAAAAAGAAAAAAAATCCATCGAAACCCTTTTCATTGTAGAAAATAATTCAATTGAAAGAGATCAACGTCATCATATCTGGTGGTTGATTTCTCATATATTCTCATGTAATAAACAGCAATAGCAACAACAATAACAACAACAAAATACTCCTGCTTTTAGCGTATCTTTAAAACAAACAAAAACAAAAAAAGAAGCAGAAAAAATTAAAGTAAAGAAATGTAGTTTGCGGGGTTCGCTTGTCATCATCATATGCCTCGAAAATCTATTGAAGCAATAAGTCTTAAGCCAGTTGTTGCATGAAATCAATTGGAAAATGTTGTTTTTTTTTTGTTTTTTTAACTTTCAACAGACAATCTTCTGAGTCGCAAGTAACCAAACAAACAGACATTAAATATTGTTTAGAGAGGATCAGTTTAAGGATTTTGTATTGCTGCTCGTTAAATGTAGAAAATGACTTAACAGCCATTAAACGAATAATGAAAACAGAATTTAAAAGGTATAGGGTTTTAAAGAAAAGTAACTTTTGCTATATTTTCACTTGAAGGAGCCAATTTTTATTATGCAAGTTAAGCGGTATGTACTTTAGCATTTGATATGTTGCTTTGGCGTTTGCATTTAATGGAGGCGGCATCTTTTTGACGCGGTTCTTTCTTTGCGCTAAACAGTCTTTATTCGTGTATTTTAAAAGAATTGAATAAAAAATTTATTTGAAGAAATGAAATTGTAAACATTCTATAGTGTTTACCTTAAGGCGATACATTTTGTGATTTTTTTTTTTGGAGTTGAAATAAAAAAGTTGATTGAAAATAAAATATTAATAAATTTTTGTTGTTTTTTTGCTGCAAAAAGTTTTCCTTTTTAAGAAATAATCATGTATACCGAACCCCTTTTCAAGCCTAGAAATAATTTCCACAAGCACTTTCCCTTTTTCATTGAGTCTAACACTCAGTGGATGGGCCATTTTCATGCAGAGCTTAAGCGCGAAGGTACTGCCTATATGTACCCGCTTGACCTGAGACTTGCAATAAGCAATGGTTCGCAAAAATATTTGCTAAGCAATCGTAAATTAAATTCCTCCTTATCAATTCACATGTATTCTATGCTTTTGCTCTTCGTCATCACTGAAGCAGCGACGAATGGACAAGCTTAGCGGGTATATACTGATTTTTTTATATTTTAAATGGAATATTTATTTATACGAGGGGTGCTATTTATATTTCGAAAATAGCAAATAATAACATATTTTTGAATGAAAAAGGCCTTATTGTTTTTCAAAATATTCCCTTGATGATCAATACACTCAAAGCAGGATATTGACCCTCTAGTTGGGATGCCACTTTCCTCTTGCAGACTTCTGGTTCTGCAATACATTTTGGGCAGTGCATAGTTGCAATGGGGAATGAACTCACTTGCTCTGTATAAGGACAACTCTGGACCCTATACGATCAGGCTCGTTTGTGGTCTATCTTGGGCATACCGTAGCATAGGCTGCAAATCCTATTGGGTACTGGGCAGCTAGTGCGCATTCTAGGAGACTGGGTCTATCATTAAATAATTACTGTAGGTGTTGTTAGGATGAAAAAGAAAAGGAGACTGTCAAACATTTTCTATTTCAGAAGATTAACTTACGGTTATTAGAAGTCCGTTTATCGGACCTAGCTGATGTAAATAACAGCGGGCTTTCTTCTTTCGTGCATGCATCTGGTTGGTTTATTTCTGGCCGGGGGACGGACTTGTACGTTCGCTTAGATCCTACCGTCTGTGGGCATCGGAGTGGGTTCATAAGTACCGGGCATTGTATGATAGGCCGTATTTCAGAGCGCGTGGAATGCCCCGATCATGAGGAGGAGGAAGAATAGGTGCAACACCTTCTCTGTAACCGTGTTGCTCTGTGGAAGCTTAGACTAAAGCACTTGGGTGCATGTTACTTCCATAATCTGGACTGTGTTAAGAATATGTCACTGTCTAAGTTGATTGACTTCATCAAGGGGACCGATTGACTCAAGGGAGGGAACTAAAATTTTTGCGTCTTTAGATGGACTTATTTTGTGGGACTCTCTCATGTCCGACCCTTCCGTCACTTCAATGCGTCTGTCCTGTAAGAGGTATCACAATGGGCCATAGAGCCACCAAGCGCGAGCATGCCGTATAACCTAATTTTACATAACTAACTACTCTATAGAGATGAAGCCTATACGATGTGGAAGTTTCAAGGCTTATTAAGATCTAAAGGCTCCTAAGGATTAGACAAACCGATTAGGATCAAAAGACAATGGAGCGAGATATATACCTGGCTTAAGTCATTATTTGAGGCACTTAACTGATAAAATTTTCAAAGATTTCTATATTTATTTATTGTTTTCTCCTCACTCTTCTAGGGAGCATATTGGCTTTCCACAAAGCATCTATTGCTTTGTTTCAGTTTCATTAATCAATTTAATATTTTTAAGTTAAGTGGATGATAAATCCGCTGTAGCTTTCTCCATATGATTTTTTGTTTCGTAGTGGTGAAGATCCTTGCTAATTGGTGGTAATCTTTACTACTTTAGCATTGTAATTTTTTCCCATTAGGTGGGGTCGTAATTTTCCTGATCATTCGTCTGATGTTTGTCATCATCGCTGGAGGTATGCGAGAAGGTGGTCAGAGGGGGCCTTTTTATTTTTTATTTTTTAAATGGAATTGTCTGCAAGGAATTTAAAGCCTTTTTTATTATTAAACATTCGACCCCACCACACTACAGTTAAATTTTTTCTTCGTCATGTCCTCTGCTGAGGTTCGAACCTGAATCGTTTGTGTTGTTATGTGTGCGCTTTAACCACTACACCACGCCACCCCCATATACATATTTATTACATACGCGAAATCTCGTAGTCTTAAAATTAGTAATGCTCTGCCAAAAATTTTTAAAGCGAAAAATATTCAAGTAACCCCCTAAAGTTTTTTTGGAAGTATTTAACGAACCAAGAAGAAAGGCGAAAAAACAACAGCGTATGAACGTTAAATTTGATGAATGAAATTTCGCAGGTTAAGACGTTGAAATGCCAGCCAAGTACTTTAAACAGGTTCATTAAAAATTAAAACAAAAAAATAAAAAATTTAATAACGAGCTGCAGATATACAATTGGCAGAGAAGTAGTAGTACAACAGCGAGAGGCCAGAGTTTTAGCATGACAGGTTGAATAGCAACAAAAATTAAATTGAAATTTTATGCGCATAAAATGATATAAAAAACGGAATTTTTTATTTTTGGTTTGGTATTCATATAAGAATCTTCTTGGCCTACTTGTTTGACGTTTGTTAGTTGGCTTGGCTTGGCTGTGACTTGATATGTAGCTGCCACACAATGCGTGGCTAATTATAGGCGCACCGGGCAACTGTTTAAAAATTTCTTAATGAAAACCTCTTCCATCTCAAGGCTTTTTTTTCTACTCGACTCCTTAACAAGGCTTGCGTGTGTGCAGTGCACATTTCATTTTGATGTTTAAAGAAATTTTGATTTTTTTTGTTTTTAATAAAAAAACTGTCCATCAAGTCAACAACAAGACATTGAAATGATTGTTAAGGCATTGAAGACGGTGAGATGATTTTGAGAAGTTTTTGGGTTTTCTGCGTTTGGTCAACATTTATTTATGCTGCATTTGATTTCATTTCATTTCATTCCATTTGATTTGATTTAATTTTTTTAATTTTATTGTTTCTTTTTTATTTATTATACGAATATGTTATGGGTGCATTTTGTTTTTGTTTTTTTAAATTTATTTTTGTTTCATAAGAATTATAAAATCAAAACTGAAGATTTTAACTGTCCAACATGACATTTTTGTTGTTGTTGGTCTTTCTTTCTTCTTGTTAAAAAGATGCTTAACATGTGATGTTAATTGGACATGAGATGGGAAATTTAAATCAATTTCAAATCTTGCATTCTTGGGAATTTAGTTTCAAAATATCCTTTTTAAGATATTTATTATGCCATTTTAATCCGTTTTATTCATTTTCACATTCATCTCTTTCTTTTGAGTTCAATACTTAGGGGATGGCTCCTACTCTTGCAGTGCATTATGTAGGTGCTAGAAAAATCGGTTGTGGGAAGGAGGATAGAGGGAGTAGTGTTTATGGACGTTTGTTTTGATTTTATTTATGTCATTAGCGACAAGGAAAACTTTCGTGGGAAGATCGTTCCACAGACGAACGGTGCGGCAAAAAGGCGAATTCTCCTTATAATGTGTTGTGCGATTCATTGAACAATCAAATTTTAAAAAAATGCGCTCTACGATAAAAACGAGTACTGCATGAAAATATGTGATTATTATGATATGACTCCCCCATTTCATCTGAGCACATTTCGTTATAGTAGCGATAGAACAATGAAACACACGTCATATTGCGACAATGCTCTAGAGAATCGATAGAGTTGGCTGTTCTACTGTCATTAATTAGCACATTCGCCTTCTACTGTGCACGGTCAAGAAACCTTAAAACCAGGGTTGGCAAAAATCCAGTTTTTTTTTTTAAACCCAACGCACCGGGTTTTATTGGGTTTTACAAATGCTTCAAAATTTCGTTCAAGGCGACTATATTTTTAATTCCGTTATTTTAGTATTAATGATGCAATTTTGCACTTTTGGTGAGATCAAGGCGAACGAAACAGACTGCAATTACTTCGTTTGAATGGTGCTTTATAAGATAAACGGACGGAATATAAAGACAGACATGATAAAGATATTCTTTAGCATGATAACACCCGACCTCATGTCGCAAAAGCTTCAAAACAGTTATTAGAAACGATCAAATGCCATAACCGTCGTATTCTCCGAACATTGCTTCGTTGGCTACTGTGATGAATAGAATATACTCACACCTCTTTATACAGGCTTTCTTTACATGGCATTTCGCTATAACGACTTGTTTGTATTATGGAACACATTCGCTTTAAGCGCAATTTACCTCGTTCTACGGTTAAAAAAACGTGGATTCTCCGTTAAAAAAAAAAAATGCAAGGGAAGCAAACGCAACACATATACATCTCGTTTAAAGGCATTTCGATTTACGACGAGATATGAGTTCATTTTTTAACATGTCACCGAAACATTTCTTTTGAAGAAATACAAAATCAAATTCAAAGTCGGAGTGCCTTAAAAGACGAGAAGTTTTTCTGAGACGCAATTTAGGAATTGTCTCCCCAGCTTTATTATTTTCACCACCATCTCTGCCACCTTGATCAAAAAGTTCTCAGAATAAAGCCCGGGTAGCGGTTCCATCGTTCTGATTTGATTACTTTGAAGAAGGCAATATAGGTTTAGATGAATAAGCTTGTATTTTTAATTTTCTGAATAAATTCCGGGGACCGTTTGACCAAGGGGGTATAATTAACAGGCCTTCAATTATAAATATGTTAATATTTTGTACTTTTAGGACTTTCAAGCTTTTGTCATTTTGTTTGCCTTTCTGTTTACAAATATATTTCCCTCTGGAGAAATCAACAATGAACCGATTGGTTGCCGAGAGGAGCTATTTAGATGGGATTTTCAACCTTACATTTGATATTTATTCTTTCCTTTTCACGTATCAATCTCGACTGAAATTTTAATCAGGAAGAATTTAATATTCCTTTGAAACCCGTCTACACTTCTTAGCCATAAAATTATCGTTTATGTATCCTTTACAACTAAAAGAGTTAGGTTAGGTTAAGAGTCATAGCCACACAAACGCCATGCACAATTAGAGCCCATTGTGATACTACCCATAGCTTTCCTCTTACAAGCACTGATTAGTTGTTTAACCAATTCGCCCTCTCTATGAATTTGCTAAAACTATGACTTGCCAAAACTAACTATATGCCCTCCGAATATCCTGAACCTAAGTCCCATCAACAGGGTAGCGTAGTGTAGTGGTTACAGCGCAAGCATAACAACACAAACGACCCAGATTCAAGTCACAGCAGAGAACATGACGAAAAAAATTTGATTGTGTGGTTTCGAATGTTTAAAAAAAGGCTACGACTTCCCTCCAGGCAACTCTATCTAAAAAATAAAGGAAAAGCCCCCCTTACCTTCCCGCATACCTCTGGCGATGATGACAAATATCAGACGAATGATCAGGAAAACTCACCACCTACAGGGAAAAAATTACGATGCTAAAGTAAAGATCACCACCAATTAGCAAGGATCTTCACCACTTCGCAAAAATCATATGGAGGAAGCTAGAGCGCCTTAATTATCTACTTAACTGGAAAGATCAAATTTATTTAAGGAACTGAAGCAATGCAATGGATGCTTTGTGGAAAGCCAATATGCTCCATAAAGGAGTGATGGAAATGGAAAAAAACTGCCATCAATGCCAGGCACATCAAATAATATGAAACATATACTGTCTCCTCATCTACATAGAATAGAATCTCTACGACCCAAATTAAGGGCGTGTCACCCCACTAGTCAAAGACCCGCAAGTGCTCCTACTACCGCAGATATCCTGCCTCTCGGCAAATTAAGCAGCTGCTTACACCTCTTCTTGTCTACCCTCTGCCAGAGAGCTCTAGCCTGTCTACAGGTTTGAGATTGCATCCACTTCTCATCAAAGACATTATCGGTCCACTATCGGTATACTAAGCCTCTTTCTAGCCTAAACAGTTCGGCCACAGGGCACTGTCTAGCCACCTCATAGTGAAAAGAGTTGTTGATGCTTATTTATATGCGCAATCAAGTTTTTTTTTTTGGAAGATAGTTTAGTTGCGTTTTTTTTCAGAGTCATCAAAAAAAAGTAGGGTGCACTTCAATCACTTTAAATCGAGTTTAAATTTCTTTATACACTTTCTAGGCTTGTCCTTTTTTATATAAAATTTACATCTAAAATGCAAAAATTAAACAGTGAATGTAACGTGTTAATTAATGTGCAACATTAAATGGCTTAAAATGGCTGCAACAGAACCAAACGTTAAGATATGCAACGAACATTTGCATACGAACGACTTCTATTGCGAGGGGCACAAGCAGCCACTACTTGTCATAAGTTAGTGGGTTATAAAATTTCACAGCAACAACAACAAAATTTTGCTTTACTGTTTGTCCACCAATATTTTTACATCGTTGTTGTAATTGCTGTTGTTGTTTTAAAGATCATTTGATGTTGTTCGGATTGGCATTAATTTAAATTTTACTGTTTTCGTTGGCCGTTCGTCTTCGATTACAGGCCGCTTTGGTTGTATGTATGTCATGCAATAATGTTGTTAATAAATTATGGCTCAAATGTACTTAAACATGCAACATTTTGAAGCAAATCTAATAAACACACACACATACTTGTATAAATAGAAAAATCAAGTTTTTTTTTTCAACGAAAAACATTTTTGTATGTTTTTTCCCCATTATTGTGTGTCCATTAACAAAAATATTTCAGTTTTCTTAGTAATCTTTACTGGCAGTTTTTTTAAAAGTTGTAGCGTTTATTAGTGTTGTTGTAATTAATTAGTTATTTTTGTATTTGATCGATGAAATTAGATATTTTAAAAAATTTTTACGAAAAGCGATAAGAGAAGAAAAAAAGAAGTAAAACGTTTTGAGTTTTTTGAAGAGTGTAGGCCGAGAATGTCTACATGTTCATGCTAAAGGCGTTTAAAGTCAATTCGTTTTAAATTTAATAAAAATCTGTTAAACGTAGAAAATTTGTAAAACTAGTATTCAACAGAAGAAAATTAATTAAAACAAAATTTTTAATTAATTTACTAATAATGTCAATTCTGTTTCTTGTTTCAGCATTTGTATAGCAGGTAAGCTGGAAGCAAATTTTTTTCTTTATTTTTTTTCTTTGTGACGAAATAACGGCTAAATGTATATCGGCTGGGCCATTTAAAAGTTTAAATTTGAAAATGCAATAAAACAAAAACGGTTTGAAAATTTGCCAAATTAATTTTTTTGTTGTGAAGTACAATTGTTCCGGTTAGAAATGAAATATTATTTCATTCATATGGTTGCCGCGGCAGGCCTCACAGTACCCAATTCGATTGGACCAATTTTCGAGAACTTTTTCGAGTGTATGGGGTCGTATCTCGGCAATGGCATCACGAATGTTGGTCTTCAAATGCTCAATTGTCTCCGGTTTGTCGGCATAGCACTTATCTTTAACGGCGCCACACAGAAAATAGTGCAACGGTGCCAAATCGCTGCTTCTTGGCCACCAACTGACATTACCATTTTGGCAAATTCAATGGCAATCAAACGTGTGACGTATTAAATCGATTGTGTTATGAGATGTGTGGCAAGTTGCCACAAGTTGTTCAAACCAAACATCGTTCAAAAAGATCGGTTATCATGGTGCGATAGGTGTCTCCCTTAATGGTTGCGCCGTCCTCATTTTCAAAGAAGTGTTGGCCAATGATGCCTCCGCTCCACAAGTCACTCGTAATGGGTGCATTGGCTTCTGTAAGACCATATTTGGATTTTCTGAGCCCCAAATACGGCAATTTCGCTTATTAACGCACCCACCAAGATGAAAGCGATTTTTTTTTTTTTGTAATTTACGACCAATTGTCTTTGTTTTGGAAATAAATTTCCAATAAATCCTAACGTTGCTCAAGCGTAAATCGCTTCATTTCGTTCAGTGGACATAATATACTGAATTTTGCGACAGAATAAAATGACATAAGTGTCGCCAGATTCGAAATAATCGCTGGTTAAAATTTAAACCAATAGATGGCCCTCCCGATACAATATCACGTGTATTGTATTCTCACCCCCAGCTTAAACTTACACTAAATTTACACCAACCTTGGCCTTTGGCGATTTTTTAGGCTTTTTGCTTGTTTCCATTGTCTATAAAATGATCTCTAAGATAGACCGTGATTTCTAGAACAACTCAAAAACTTAGTTCCATAAATATTTTTCAATTTATATTCTGACCCTTTTAATGGTTCTGGTGATACGTCTGCATCTCTTTAAATTATTTCTCTTTACAGTTCTTTCTCTTAAACGTAAACCTCCAGTTTGGGTATAGGCAGAATAAGGACGGTTGGGACTAGGGAAACGCCGCAATGTTTTGGTTATTAATGGAATCCTTTTCAATCTCAGTGGCATGGGTACCAAGTTGGTCGCTTATGCGCATGATGTATTGTTGCTTATCAGGAGGAAATTTCTTCCCATGTTAAGCAAGCTGATGGAATCATCGCTCGTCGTTCTTGTGACTTAGGCAAGGGAGAACGACCTCGGGCTTAAACCTACGAAAACCAAGCTGGTTCTGTTTACCAGACGGTATAAGATACCAGAGTTTAGGCCGCCAAATTAGGGCGGCATTACTTTGAAATATCCAAAGGAGGCTAAGTACCTGGGCGTGATTTTAGACTTGAAGTCCTAGTGAAAACCTAATGATGAGAGCCGATTGAGAAAGGCTTTATGTGCTTTCTATATTTGTAGGAGAGCCTTTGGGAAAAATTGGTCTTAGATGTCATGTATTGGATGTACATCACGATCAATCTACAATCCTCACTCCAATCCTCACCTATGGCACTCTTGTCTGGTGAATGGCGGTGGATATTGGGCACATCTAGCCATTCTGAATAGTTTGCAGGGGTTAGCCTGTCTTGTAATCACCGGTACCATGAGTTCTACTCCTCAGGCCGGTCTGGTGATAATGCTGAGCATACCATCCCTGGATATTTTTGTCAAATGCAAAGTCTGCACTTAGACTCAGAGAGTCGGGTGGACTGAGGCATACATCATACGGAAAGTGGGCGGACCGATCTTAACACGTCGCATAGAATTGGCGGACTCTACTTTGAACTTCGGGAGCGCTTAAGGCAGTAGGATACCTTCTGTGGATGAGTGGGCTGCTGAAACTGTTCTCCGAGATGACACAGTAGCGGTCTATACCGAAGGCGAAAATGGGTACGTGGTCGTTTTTCTACACTGATGATGTGGAATTAAGGGTCTCTCTCTTACACCATCAAGTGAGGGAACTGAAATTTATGGGTCTTTAAGTGTAAGTCTTTGCTTAGACTCTTCCATGTCTCGTCTTTCGGCTTCTTTAATGGGCCTGTCCTGTAAAGAATATCACAATGTGCTGTAAGATCTGCGAGCGAACTCGTACATCATGAGCGACGTAACCTAACCTAACATTGTTCATCGTATTTTTTTGTTTTTTTGTACACAAAACTGTAGAAAGCAAATAGTCATCGTTTAAGACTATATGGGAAAGTGGCGATTAGAAGTGTTTTAAGGGTTAAAATACTTTGTTTATGAAGGAATTTAATCATAGAAAAATTTCTTTCAAGGAGACAAAAGTGATGTTAAATAAATGAATAAAATATTGTTTTTAGCAAAAAATTAACAAATCAATTTATTAAAAAATTTTAAAAATAAACAGTTTAAGTTCAACAATTTCTTTTGTGGCTATTAACAGTCGAGAAATTTCTGGAAATTGTTGTTTAAATATTATGTCTTTATTTCTCTCAAAAATAACCACAAAGTCGTTTAATTAATTATTTTCAAATTATTTAAGAATCTTAATAAGTTTTAATTGACCATTTTATAGTTTAATTTTAAACACACAATGATGCCCCGGTTAAGTTGCGTGCTTAAGTAGGGCGTTTTTAAAAAACAAACTGTTCGTTTCTTAAGTCTTTTGTTTTGCTTTAAAGTACGTATCCGTAACGCACGCTGTTCAACAACATAAATAAATATAAACAATTTTTTAAATGACACAATTCGAGATAACAACCCTTTGTATTTGATATTGAAAATGTTTTTGTTTTTGTTTTTGTTTTCTTTTTAATGAAATGCAATAAAAATTAAAATATAATTTTGTACATATGTGTGTAACAAGTGCAAAAACGGGCCCATGAAATGGACCCACAACGTACCGTATTTAGAAAATGATTGTCAGGCATGCAACAGTTGAATTTTAGAATAAAGGGTTTGCAAGCATGAATATTCAATTATTTGCTAAAATTTATTCCATTTAACTGCCTGTTAATTTATGAAGTTTTAAAAAGACTCCATTAGTTAGGCAGTTAGCCAACTAGCCAACAAGCCAACAAGTTAGCCTGCCAGCGATAAAGGGCGTTGGCATTTAAATTGAAATGTTTATGAATTGAAAATTTATGACAAATTTTCTTAAATTATAAACCATTATGGTGAATTTATTTGAAATTAAAATGTTAATGCGAGAGAATTGAAATTGAAAATAATTACGCAAACGGCATGCGTTTCAATTTTCTTTGTTTATGCCTTCTCAGCTGTGGCACTCAATTTTTAACGTACAATGCTGGCAATTATTTGAAATATTTTATTTAAGAGAAAAAGAAAACATGACGGTAATGTGTTGTAATGGCAACTGATTTGCTTCTTCTGTGCAATTTTTTGTGTAAAATAAAACGCTTTTTGCTTAAACTATCTTGTTGCCTACTTAATGGCATTTGCTAGTGGTTGTTTAATGTCGGTTGTACAAGATATCAAAAATTGAAAATGGCCCATAAGTTTATTTATTTATTTTTTTTTTAATTTTATTTTCAGTTTTTCTTTTTTTTTTAATTGAAAACATTTTAAATTGATTGGTACTCGTAAACGACAGCAGCAGCAGCAGTAGTAGTTGTTCAGTGTTTGGTTGACTCAAGCCAAACATGATTTTAATTTTATGGCCAACAATCTTTACTTAAATGGTTTTCATTTCAACCAAAACTGCCCCATGTCAAGTCTTCATCAACAGCTTAGTCGCCGTCCTCATCATGACGATCGTCATCGTCATCATCATCAACGTAGTGGGTAATAATGAACCCATGAGTGTATCGTCTGTTTATGCTTAATGTTGTGTTTAATTAGCTTTTGTGGCAGTTCACGTTGATAACTGTTACATTTTACAAGCCATATATTTCTATAAATTTATTTACTCCTCTCTCTCTCTCTCTCCCTCACTCTCTCTCTCCCTCACTCTCGTTCGCTCTCTGCTGCTGCTCTTCTTATCAGCTCTGTATACTTTTCTTACAACAATCATATCTTTTTATATTTGATGTCTTCTTGTCTGCCGTTTGTCTTTTGCTGGGTTTCTTTTTTTTTTTGTTTTCTGTTTCTATATAAGATTTTTATCACTTCTTTGTCATTTTCTGTCATTTTCATTCTGTTGTCGCATGCAAATGACAACAAATTTTATTAAAATATTTAACATTTTTCTATTCTGGTCTAGCTGTTGGCTGCTTGGTGTCTGCGTATAAAATGCCTAAAATATGTTCAATCATCGGGTATGGATGTATAAGATAAGCGTGTTAATGAAATTCAATCTGTTTGCAAAGGTCTTTCACTTTAAAATTTCTTTAAAATGCTTTTCATTAATATTGCCCATCAATAATTGTTATGGGGGCAAAAATTACTACTGTACTCGCAAGTAAGTGTGTGGAATAGAAGTTTCCTTATTAAAATAATAGGATACATATGACACTGAACCAAATTAAAGTCTTTTCCAGCCTTTTTTGCCTACAAAAACTCAAAGTTTTCATTTTAATGGCTTAAAACGTGTTTATAAAAGTCTGAAAAGAATAAAAGAATAGGTAAATATAGGGTAGGCAATATAAAAGTTTAAATTTGAACTAAGGACTATTTCGAATCTGGCAATACTTACGTCATTCTATTCTGTTACAAGATTCAGTATATTATCACCACTAAGTGATATGAATCGATTTACGCTTGAGCAACGTTAGGATTTATTTTTTGGAAATTTATTTCCAAAACCAAGGCAAAAAAAGCTCATTTTCATCGTGGTGGAACGCTAATAAGCAAAATTGCCGTATTTGGGGCTGTGACTGTTTGGTGCGGCTTGTGGAGCGGCGGCATCACTAACCCATAATAACTCGTTAAAAAAGTTACCGGAATAACCCCCGAGTGGCGGTCCCATAGTTCCGATTGTGAGTTTCTGTTAAGTTGATACATCTGTTGTTGATACTTCCGCTAAATCTTAGCGTCATAGCTTAATATTTGCAAAACTTCGGTGCTTGGCGACTGCTGAAACGCGTTCCCCGTAATGGTGTTTTAACTCGATTAAACGGAAAGAAGTTACAGGGTGCCAAATCAGGTGAATTCGAATAATGATGATGGCACTGTGAGACGCTGCGTTATCATGAGGTAAAATCCACGACTTTTCTCTCTGGTCTCTTTCGGCGAATTGCTTCACGCAAACGTCTCATAACGCTCAAATAATACTCTTTGTTTACTGTCTGGCCTTCTTGCAAAATTGTTATCCATGAAAACCGTGAGCATTGCCTTCTTTTTTGACTGAAGATGGCGTGTTTTTGGTCTTGGCTAATTTGGTGAACACCATTCACTTGCCTGATGCGTATCGTATTTATAAACCCACTTCTCGTCTCCAGTAATGATGCTTTTCATGAATGTGGGATCGACTTCAACATGGTCTCTTTTTTGCATTAAATTGAGGTCCATCTTTGTTAATACAGGACGGAAACCGAAATTATTAACCAAAATGTCTTGGACGGATCCATAGACAATGTTCAAATCCTCCGCTATCTCTCTGATGATTAATTTGCTGTTATTGATCAATATTTCTTTTAGTTTATCAATGTTTTCGTCGGTTTTCGATGTTGATGGTCTGCCACTGCATTGATCACCTTCCATTGACCCACGACCACTTTGGAGCCGCCCCTGCCAGTGGTAAACGAGAATCGTTGCCGAAACACTTTTCCAACATTTTCAACATCAGCGCACAAAGCATTACATAGCTTTTGCAAATGTCCGGTCATGACGCCAAGAATATCAAATCTAACAAAAAAAAAAAAAAAAAAAAAAAAAAAAACTCAAATCGGAACGATGGAGCTCCCACACGGGAGTTATTGCGGAAACCTTTTGATCAGGGTAGTATTTCTTTGAATATGATGACGGCGCAACCATTACGTTCAATGGAGACACCTATCGCACCATCATAATCGATTTTATTGTGGCCGCTCTTCATGGTATTGATGTGAACGATGTTTGGTTGCAACAGGATGGTGCAACTTGCCACACATCTCATGCCACAATCGATTTATAGCGTCAAACGATTGATGATCGTTTAACTAGCCGAACTTGTGATGTCAGTTGACCGCCAAGAAGCTGCGATTTGACACCGTTGGACTATTTTCTGTGGGGTGCCGTTAAAGCCAGAGACGAGCATTTAAAGGTCAACATTCGTGATAATATTGCTGAAATATGACCCCATACACTCGAAAAAGTTTTCGAAAATTGGTCCAATCGAATGGGGTACTATGCGACCAGCCGCGTCAGCCAAATAAATTTGGCAAAATTTCAAACCGTTTTTGTTTTATTTCATATTTAAATTTAAACTTGTAAATAACCCACCTGATACAATGACTACAAACGGCGGCTCGGAAACAGACGTAGATGATAGGCTCAATAAAGTAAGAGTATGAAGAAGCTCACATATACCCAGGCAGACTAAGCCTAGAATTTTCAACTCATGTGTTAAATCAATTCTGTTGTATGGCAGTAGAGCCAGGCTTGTATCGAATAACGCAAACTCTTCAGGTATTCATTATCAAAGAATCATATGCAGAATATTTTGGCCTAAGACCACAAGTAACACAACACTTTCAAACCTGACTAATAAGGAACCCATACTGAAAAAGAAAAGGAAAATAAAATGGGAATGGATCGGAACCATGCGAGAGATTCCAGTTAGTATTACCAGAATGTCACTCGAGTGGAATACTCAAGGCTCAAGAAATTGTGGTCGACCAACAAACATCTGGGAAGAAGCAAAATCAACAGCGATTAAGCGATTAGATGGAGGTGCTTTGTGGAAGCCATATGCTGCCAAAAAAGGATCAACCAATAGTGGTTTAATTAATAGAAACAAGAAAAAATTGCAATATGCAATGCAGCATACTAACAAATATTCATGCAAAAACGCAGTTCTTCGCCGCCCGTCCTAGGAAGTCATAAAAGAAAAATGAAAACTTACAGAACCTAATCGCGGAATAAATAATTTCATTTAAGGCTATTCGATGATTTCCTTACACTATTTTCTTTAGTTTTTCAATGTCTGCATCAGTCGTGGATTGCGTCACTGGCATCTTCTCGAAGAGCTCTACAACTTTCCTACAGATTGTACGCTGCATTTGAGGCGAATATATGGAAATGAAGAAAAAGAAATGTCACTCACTAAGTCCGTAGGAGGACACTAGAATTTTGTCCATATGATGAACAAACAATACGTGTATAATTCTGACAGCAATCTGACTATTGATTCGTGAGTTATAGCATTTTGTGTGAAGCAACTTTTGTATTAAAAAAAAAAAAAAATGGAAACAAAAGTGAATTTCAAGTTTTGATAAATCATTGCTTTTGGATGAACAAAAAAAAAAAAAAAAAAAATACAGTGGAAACTAAATAATGGCTTGATAAACTTTATCCGAACTCTGCTTAATCGAGACAAATGGTAGAGAAGTGGTTTGCTGTGGTCGTATTAGCACAAATGTACAGTTTGCAGTGGACGTCAAAATGAGGCTGTTGTTCTAGAGTACATCAAAAAAATCCACAAATCGGTTATGAACGATGGCAAATTGAAGATGCACGAGCTTGCTGACATTGCAAAGATATCAGATGGTAGTTTTTTTACTATTTTACACGAATACTTGGTACAGAATCTTTGAAAGAAAATGCTTGAGAGCTTGTATGGCTAAAGAGCCATAAAGGTCTATTAAGATAGATCGGCATATAGTAACTATGTGAAGTATATTTCAAACAGGAAGTAGTATTATAGGTCAAAAGTGTTCCAAATCGATAATTTTATTCTAAGTTCAATAAGAAACCATATAATTAGAAGTACCGAATGCGGCGTCTTAGTACCGAATATGGCATCTTATTATACTAATGAGGAATATATTGCAAAATGTCTACTAATATCTCGATAAGTATGGATTTATGCAAGACTCCTAGACCAATTTTTTTCTTTTTTATCTGCAATACTGAAGTTAAGTTTTTTCAACTTGTTCTTGTATAGGGTAAGCCAAATAAATTTTTTTTTGAAAATGCTATAAAAAAACTACTGAATATTTTCTCAAATATCCTTTTATATTTGAAAGTACAATCCTTCCGGTTAATAATGGAAAATAATTTCATTCAAATGGCTGCCTCGGCTGGCCATGCAGTAGCCTATACGTTCGGTCCAATTTTTAAGCACATTATCGATTGTGTGCAGCTGTATTTCACCAATGGCTTCAGGAATATGGTTCTTTAAAGCGTCAATTGTCTCTGGCTTGTTGGCGTAACACTTCTCTTTGACGGCACCCCACAAATAATAGTTCAACGGTGTCAAATCGCAGCTCCGAGGTGGCCGAACGACATCAGCTCTGCGGCTGATATCCGATCGTCAAAAACAGGGCGCAAAACATCGAGTGTAGCTTCGGCTGTGTGGCACGTAACGCCGTCCTGTTGAAACCAAATGTTGCTAATATCCTCCTCTTCAATTTTTGTGAACAAAAATTCGTTCAACATGGCCCGATAACGATCGCCGTTGACTGTAACGGCCACTCTTTGCTCATTTTCGAAGAACAATGGCCCAATTATGCCTCAGGACCAAAATCCGCACCAAACAGTAACTCGTCTTGGGTGTATCGGCTTTTCAATGTATGCGTGCGGGTTTTCTGCACCCCAAATGCGATAATTTTGCTTGTTTACATACCCGCCAAGATCAAAATGAGCTTCGTCTGAAAAGATGAACACACATTCTGCAACATTACCATGATTTTCAAAGTAATGTCGCAGTATTTCCCAGCGTTGTTTAAGCGTATACACAACCATATTCGTTCAGCGGAAGGATAAAACTAATTATCTGTCAAATCAGACATGAGCTAAGTGTTACCATTCATGAAATAACCACTAGTTGCAAAAAAAAACGTTAGATGGCGGACCCTTTACAATAATTATATTATAAATGTTTTTTCATATAACAACAAAAGCTTAATATTTATAATTAAAATGATAATATCGAATGTAATTATATTTAATATACCTGAGAGCTCGTTTATGAGACTGTGTATAATTAATTGTATTTATTACTTTTTGCTTATTATAGTATAAGTATGGATATAAATTTTGATTAAATAAACTTTAAATTATAAAAAAACGAATATTTGGGTATGCGAAAGCTCTGCTCAAAGTGGTTACCGCGTGAGCTTACAAATCGTGTCACAAATCGTTGAAAACGATGGCACAATTGTATGAATTAGGCAACTTTTTCCCGTTTTCAGATCTCAAGAGAATGCTTGCTGGAAAGTAATTTAAGTTCAATGATGAAGTAATTGCTGCAACTGTCTCCCTAGAAGTCAACTAAGTTGAATAATAAAATCGAGTTTTGCCAAAATTATGTTTTTTCTCTTACTTATCCTACGGACTTATTGAGTGGCCTGTTAAAAACTAAATTAAATTTATAACCGAAAACTTAAAGAGAACGAAATATAATTTACTCCAATCATGTGCAGTAGCAGACTTGACTATTTAAAATCATCTACTTCTGCAGCTTCTGCTACTGTGTGCGGCGTTGTATTAAAACAAAAGACTTAAGACACATGCGCGCTCTTAGTGTTATCTAACATATGCTTTTTCTTAATTTTTCTTAAATTTTTATTTTCATTTCAAAAAAAAAAACATTAAAAATTAAAAATATTCCATGCCATTAAGAAAGAAGAAGTGTGATGTTCTAAATTTTAGCCACAATGCCAATTTCATCAGGAAATATTTTAAATTCATTACTTTTTTCTCTCGTGTTGATTATTTTAGCATAAAAGCCATAAATGAAATAAAAGTACACTTAACGAGACCATTAAAGCAAAACCAACAAGGCAATAAAAGAAACTCTTATCAAATTAATGTTCAATATAATGGACCTTTTGTGGATCTTATACAACCATTACCACCAACCACACCCGATCATGTTAAAAAGTTAAAAATGCATTATTTTAATGGATTTAATGCAATAACTTAGTTTTGCTCAAGTCATTAATGTCTGATAACACCTGTTTTATTGTTGTTGTTGTTGTTGTTGCTATTGCTGTTGTTGATGTTTTTCAATTTTTTACCTGTTTAACCAGAAATCCCTTTCTGTTTTCTTATTGTTGAAGTATATGGCGTGTAAGTTTTTGCACTTAAAAGCCTCTTTGGAATAAAACTAATTTATGTGCAACACACATTTATTTAAAATAAAAACAGAAGAAGAATACGTTAGTTTGTGTGCGTCTCCTAGTGGCAACTATGCTCTTAATAAAATACAAACATTAATAATCAAAAATTATTGTTGCATATTCTGCGACTCATTAAAAAATGATGTATTTTTTGGCCAAAATTAAAAAAAAGAAACACACACACAAGCAAAAGGAAACAATTAAACTCACAGCATCACCAACAGAGCATTTATGCCAGAAACTGCAAAGCCTATAGCCTGCTGTTTAAGACTTGACTTTATTTTCTTTTAATTTAATTGCCCGACTGGTCAGTGTCATGGTATACACGGTAAACTATACGTCTTCTGTTCCGCCAAATCATTAGATGGTAGCGTGGTTAGTAGTGCGTTTGTGTGGGAATAACGAAAAAAAAGTCACACTTTTTTATTCATTTTTTGTTTTCATTCCACTTCATATCACATCTTAAACAGCTTGAGTTAATGAAAATAAAATATTTTCAAGACAACTAAACAACTCACATACAAATTATTTACATACACAATTTATTTTCATTTTATATGTGTTTATGCAAAAAGAAAAAAAAACAAAAAGGAAATCTTCTGAGAAAACTTTAGATGGTAGAGTTCGACTTTCTAAAACCCTACATCACAATCCATAACTTTAACTTTTATTTGAAGTATTAGAAGTGATCCAAAACGCTTAAAATAGAACTGAAAAGGCTTGTAAGCTGAAGCTCGCTTTCTACTTTCTTTCCATCCAATAACAATAGTGAACAACAAGTCTTCATACGAGTAACTGACGTTACGAAGTTTTTTCCGAAACTGCTAGATTTTTAATAGATATGTTATTCCTTATTGTCTCAAAAGCACCACAATCGGTGATAGTATATTGCTATATACACCTTGAACAAAAAGTTTCCGGAATTTATTTAGAAAATTAAAAATTCAAGTTTATTCACCTAAATTTACACTGTCCCCTTCAAAGTAATCCCCATCGACTGCAACACACTTATGCCAGCGCTTTATCCCATCCTTCAAACATTTTTTATATTCGATTTTCCGTAAGTCCGTCAGTGCTTCCTGCAAATTTTCTATTATTTCCTCTCGGCTGCTGAAACGCGTTAAAAGTAATAGTTTTTTAACTCGATTGAACAGAAAGAAGCCACAGGCAACTGATTTGGATCTGAATTCGGTAGCTGTTGGGCGGTATTTGTTGCATTTTTCGTCAAAAAAATTTCGAATAATGATGGCACAGTGCGACGGTGCGTTATCATGATGCAAAATCCATGAGTTTTCTGCGCACAATTCTGGTCTCTTTCGGCGAAATGCTTCAAGCAAACCTCCCATAACGCCTAAATAATACTTTTTGTTTACTGTCTGGCCTTTGGGCAAAAATACGTGATGCACTACACCGTTATAATTCATGAAAACCGTGAGCATTGCCTTCTTTTTTGACTAAGATGGATGGATGGATGGAATCAGATGGGGTGAAGTAATTTCTGTACCTTCGTAAAAAAACGAGGCACTTGAATGCTTCCTACGACGCTCGAAAAATGTGATCATTCCAACGAATGTCACAATGAATTCTCATACCCAGAACATCAAGAGTGTCGGTCATATCTTTTGCGACCTCAACATTGTCTCTTTTTTGCATGAAATTAAGGTTTTTTGGCACAAACTTTGCTGCTACATGACGGAAACCTAAATCATTAACCAAAATGTCTTGGACGGATTCATAGACAATGTTTAAATCCTTCGCCATCTCTCTGATGATTAATTTGCTGTTATTGATCAACATTTCATTTACTTCACCAATGTTTTCGTCGTTTTTCGATGTCGATGGCCTGCACGGCGTTCATCATCTTCGACTGACTCACGACCACTTTTGAACCGTTCGTGCCAGTGGTAAACGACTGTTTTCTTTAGGGAATCATTACCGAAGCACTCTTCCAATATTTCCAACATTCATGCACTATTAAATCCCTTTTTTAGGCAAAATATAATACAAGTTCGCTGTTGCAAATTTAAATCCATATCAAAAATTGTAAAATATCGCCAACACACATAGTGTGATAGATGTACTCCGCTAAGATTTAGCGGGGATATCAACAACAGATGTACTAATTTAACAAAAAACAAAAAAAAAAATTAAATTAAAACGATGGGACTGCCACGCGCAAGTTATAGCTGGAACTTTTAAAGCAAGGCGCCGAATTATTATGCATTATTACGACAAAACCAAAGCTTAATCACCTCAATTTATAAATTGAGTATGACCAAGATTGTTTGATTTCAATAATTTCGAGAAACTACTACAAGATCGTACGGCTAATAAAGCTTGCTTCCCTAATTAAAGCGCAAAGAGTTGCAGAAAAACAATTCATGGCATTAGCATCGCTATAATACATTTGTCTGCATATGTTTTCGATATAACACCCACTTAGGCTTATCAATTATATTACTGCTGCAGAAGAGTAGTGTGTGAAAAATGGGGTTTCAGTCTTAACGTTATTCGCTGGATTTATTCAGCGATTATTAATTCGAATTATTTGTATGAAGTGGCCTTCTGGTGAACTGCCATAGATAAAGTTTGAAATGTCAAACTCCTTGATATGATATGGAGATCTGCTGAAATCCATATCAGTGGTGAGTTACGTACCATCTCTACGAGGAATCTTTTTGTGATGATTGGATGGCTTTCTTCGGGGATACTTGTCAGGCGGCGAGCCAAACTTGTGGCGATGTGACTGAACGCCCTACTACGCCTTCTTATTATTCCCTTGGGGCACTCCTCTATTTTATGTGAGGAACCCCTGATATTAGGCGATGTCGACTATGTTATGTCTGGGCCTGAATAGTACTGGGGATTCCGTGTTATGATTCCTAGTAGGGAAGATTGGGCCATTTCCTCTATCATCCCCAGTGATTCAGTGAATGCCTTTATGGACGGTTCTAGACGGTTCTGGATGGGTATTGAAATTTTTTCAGAAAAGCTTAACCTTGGTGTTTCTCTTCGCCTTCCGGACTACTGCAGTGTGTTTTAGGCCGAAGTGATGACCATTTTACATATGTTTTAATAATCAGGCGGCGATCAGATCTCTTTCGGGTGTGACCTTCAATTCTAAGCTGGTCAGGGAGGGCCATGATTCCCTTGTGACACTATCATTATCATTATCACTATCACTATCACTATCACTATCACTATCACTATCACTATCACTAGCACTATCACTATCACTATCACTATCACTATCAGTATCAGTATCAGTATCACTATCACTATCACTATCACTATCACTATCACTATCACTATCACTATCACTATCACTATCACTATCACTATCACTATCAGTATCAGTATCAGTATCAGTATCAGTATCACTATCACTATCACTATCACTATCACTATCACTATCACTATCAGTATCAGTATCAGTATCACTATCACTATCACTATCACTATCACTATCACTATCACTATCACTATCACTATCACTATCACTATCACTATCACTATCACTGTCACTGTCACTGTCACTGTCACTGTCACTGTCACTATCACTATCACTATCACTATCATTATCACTATCACTATCACTATCACTACCACTATCACTATCTGAGTTCCTGATCACAGGCACATCCCGGGTAACTGTGCTTCTGATAAGCTCGCTGGGCGGGCACGCTTCTTCCGGATATCCATATGAACACGTGAGGATGGGTGTGCCTCTTATATGGCGATCAAGCGGAAAGAGCCTGAGCGGAAAGTTACTCTCGCTTTATTGCCAGACTCACCTGGCCCAGGTTGGATATGAAGCGTAACAATCAACTGTTCAAGCTGGAACGTCGAAACATCTTCTTTTCTGTATTCATTCTCACGCAGTATTCCGTCATGAATAGGCACGCACATAGGCTGCGCTTACTGCGAATGACTTTTGTCGTGGCTGTAGTTCGACTGAAGAGAAGAGTGTGTTCCACTTTATCTGCCAGTGTCCGCCTCTTGCACGGCGGAGACTTCTAACACTGGGCTCTCCCTTTTTCGATGGCATATCGGAGCTATCGATTCTTGACATCAAGTTAATAGGTTAATTACACTGTCGGGTTAGTTTCCGATCTAATTTAGAGAAGTGGTGACTAGACTGGGGACAAGCGTATGTGGTATCACAACGGGCCGCTATGCGCGCTCACGTGTACCTTGGTTTAGCGAGGCTGCCATTCCCTCTAACCTACCTATCTATCTATGAGTCGAATTACAAAATTCACCATACAAAATTTTAAGACCGAATCCGAGTTTTATTTCTGTCTACACTAGATGTGTTTATTTAGTTTTCTAACCTTTCTCAAGCTTTCTTTAATCTAACTTAGCGGGAAATGTATTATATATATTAATTCCCATAACATTCCATGAAGGAACATGGGGACTTCTCTCAGTTCAATGAGCTGCACCCGATTCTATCTTTAAACTCATTGAAAGGGACCTACAGTTTAACGACGGCTCCGAACGGCAAACGCATTTAGAGAAGTTTTCAATAGTAGTGATACTCATAACCAGTTACTAGCTGTTATGAGGTGATACCGCTGTCGAAAAACTTTTTTTTATATATTTTTTTGAGATGCTCTGGTCTGGTGTTGAACCGACGACCTTCTGGTTGGTAGGCGGGCGTCTTACCTACCTTACCACAGTGGCACTTAGCTGGAAATAAAGAAACAATAAATAAAATTAACAAGAAAGAGAAGAAGCACCATAAAACCGAATTATAAAGGTACCATGCAAACGGGGTTATTCGTTAAATTAGATAAATTAGCAAACAAAGTTATTTGAAGTCCCGTATGAACATGCTATCACATACATTACATGCTATTACATGTAATAGTCAAGTGGATTTGTAGTTAATGACAGAATATATTAAACGACTTACAGCGATTTAAAAAATATTTCAATTCTCACATACATTTTTACTTCTGCATAATTTCAGACCGATAAAAATCACTGTTGTTACCCATACAGTTGAACGAAATTTATGTCAATCGTCAGCACAAGCCTAATGTACATCCACCTATCAAAGTAGTGTAGGGTATTAAAATGCTAAAAGAAAATCAGCTAAAAACTGAAATAAATTTAATATTACATGTTAAGCTCATTAAAAACCACACAATTCACGAATAACTATGTGCTCCGGACGTTAAAACAGAAAAAAAGTAAAAACAAAAAAATTTATATCGGACTTTAAAACAAATACAACGCAGGCGTCGCGCCTCATGCTCTACGGGTGTGTGTTTTAATTGCTCAAGTCGCCAACTTGCGGTTAATCGCTTGCGCGCAGTTGTTTTGTACCCCAATTCCGATATTGCAGTCAGGTTGTCATGCGTTTTTTTTTATTGAATTTATTTTTAATTTTTTTCATATTTTTTTATTCACTTAGTTTTTTTGTTGAATTGCGGTTGTTCTCTCAGTTGTTTGCTTGACTGCCTTAACTATTTTGTTGCAGGGTAACTCTGCAGTTTGTAACTCTAATTCATTCAGGTGTGTTTTTTATTTGTTTTTTTTTGTTTTAATTTTTGTTATAAATAAAAATAAAATTGCAATTGTTGAAAATTTATATCAGAACGTATTTAAGTTAGACTTGAAGATAATAATCAGATTTTATTTATTCATTTCAAACATACACATTTAAGGAAACACAAAAAAATTATAATTGGGGTGGATTTATATTTTTGGTAAGAGATTAAGATTTACCTCATTTGTATATTAACTTCATTTGTGCCCATATAAGTTAACATTAAAATAAAGATTTAATTTGTCTGCAGTACGTTTCGGTTAAGTATGATATAATTTTTCTAACATCAGTGTATGGTATGTACCCTTCACTGGTGTTGAAGACATTTGTAAGATTTCAAACTCATTTCTAAACTTTCATTGGCAGCTAAACTATTTGGATACCTTAATAAAATTTATTATATGAAAAAAATATGACCATGTTTCTGCTTAAAGATGTAATATATTCAGTCCTACTTTCTTTTACCAGGTGCACCGGTATGAAATGAGCGTTTTTGTGAAAACAAAACAATAATTTTTAATGAGAAAGTAAAAAAAAAACATTTTGTTCAAAGTATTCGCCATTGCTGCCTACACATTTATCCCATCTTTCAGACAATTTGTATATTCCACTCCAATAAGGCTGTTTTTCTTTCGAAACAAACCAATTAGTCACCCATTTTTCAGCTTCAGCGTAGGAATCACAGTGCTGCTCAGTCAATGGGTGAAGACAAATATTCGTTAGAAGGAGCCAAGTCTGTTGCATACAGCGAAAGAGGTAGCAGCTCTCAGCCTAATGCTTTGATTGTATCTGCTGCATTGTCATGTTGCAAAATTACCTTGCCGTGTCTTGTGGCCAATTCAGGTCGTTTTTCGATCAATACATGATTCAAATTGATCGTTTGTTGTCAGCAGTGATCTGTATTAACAGTTTTACCAGGTCTCACCAGACACACTGCAATGTCTTGCTGTCGAATCGATCTGGTATTGCTACCGAATTTGATGGTTGTCCTGGATTATTCGATGATTTTTTTCCATTTAGGGCATGATCACCATATGCCCCGACAAGCATACGGTGCGAATCTGCAGCACTTATCTTCAAATGAAATCCGAAAATTCGTAGAAAATCACCCGATATTTTGTGAATGTGGGGTTCTTATAGGTTTAGTTGAAAATTTTTACCCATTGAGACTATATTTCAAATCTACTGGTGCTTATAAGGAAGGCAGCGATCTCATGGGTCGCAGTGTCCTGCAAAATTGCCTGGTCGTTATGATGATAATGATATGAACAAAAGTTTGTATCGAATACATATTGTTACGTTTTAACCCTTTTTAAAACGTTTGAGTTCTTCTTTAATTGTGACAAAATAAAATAAACACCAGTTTGTTGTTGTTTTACAGTCTTATTTCCTCACTTTATCTTTATACAGTTCATCATTATACAGCAACTTAATATTCGTTTATACAACGCTTTTATTTACGCCTAAAAACGACTTTAATTGATGATAGCCAAACGATAACTATGCCTCTATTGCCGAAAACGTCTCAAATGCTGTCATATTCTATATTTTATATCCGTTACTTCAAATGTAACACACAATGTTGGTCGAGTTAGCAATGCTGCCAAATGCACAAATAAGTACGGCATTGACATGTTGGCACTTTAATATCAAATATAAATAAATCACACAATACAGTGTTAAAGGCTCTGTTATGGTGTATTTTCTTTTTAGGCATTTCTATTTTCGTAACAATATGTATGTCCATAGCATACAACATATCCTTCATTAAAAACAATTTTTCTGAAGTTAAATAGCTTGCTAATAACTTTTGCATATCTTAGGAAAAAAACCTTTTATGTCGTAGCTGATCAAACTCTTGAAGAGCAGAACGAAAAATCCAGAAAATTCAGACGTTCATTATCAGGTACTTTTAAATCATTAGCTTTTGAATCAGGCTAAAAAAAGTGCCACTTATGTAAAATGATAAAAGTTAATACAGGCTGGTATACATATATGATACCGCCATAGACTACCTTTTTTTTTAAACGAGGTGTCAATATGTCACCACATATTTTAAACAATATTTTTGATTTTTGAAAACTTCTTACAATGGCAACGTATTACAACGGCAATACCTAGAAAAGCCACTTATTGACACATTTTGTCAAATATTTGCTCATTCAATTCATTCAAAGTTGATGTTATTGCCTGTTGTACTATTGTTGTTGTCAAAAAATAATCACGTGTCAAATCTTCTCAAAAATAGATTTTGACATAATAATGATGGGAGAAATATAAAACCTCAAACAACAACAGAAACAAACGAAATCCACTGAACAATTTTGATAAGAAACGACGACGAACACATATTTGGCAAAACTAGACATCAGTCGTTGCAAAAGGAATTGAAAATTTTGTTGGCATACAAAATAAGGGTGCGTTTACAACGCCATTATTGTTGCAACACAATATTGTGTAGCCCCACTGCCAGACAAATAATGTATTCGGTTTCTTAGTATTAAGGTTTACATGACTGTATGTATGTATGAATGTACGTGAAGAAAACCTGGATATAACAGCCATTGTAAAAAGTCAACGAGGCCGAAATGCAAAAAAAAAATTGATTAACAAACGCGATAACACATGTGATGTTGTATCGCGTTGTACACTCACTCATAGTAACGTCGTATTGTTTTCCATATTCTATTGTTAGTGTTGCCACAATTATTATTTTGGAATTTTGTTTTTCAGTTTTTTTCTTTCTGTAAATAGGCCTCATTCAAAACAGCCATTGCATATATGAGTTGCCTTATTATTATTATTGTTGTTGTTGTTGCTGGGTTGCTTTGCATTGTTGTTAAACAAAAAGGCAGGCGTGTGTAACAGACAATAAGTGGCAAAATAAAGGTTTTCATTTGTTCTTTTTGTTTCGGCTTTTAAGAGTTGCCGTTGTAAAAACAAGGAGGTCGGCTTCTTCAATTACCTTTTGAGATTATTTTATTATTTTTTTCTTTACAATTTTTCTGTTACATGTGTAATTGAAAATAAACCTCTTAAAACGACTTTTCCTCTCATTCATTCATTCAGCCAATGTTTGTGTGAATTTTTGTACTGAAATTATTGGCATCTGTTTTATTTTGTAGCATCATTGTTCTCTATTTAAAAGCATGCTGTGAAAATAAAAAAATATTAAATTAAAAAAAAATGATAAGTTATAGTAGAGTACAGCCGTTTTCTATGATACCCTACACCATAGCCTCTGCTTAAAATTATTACGGCCGAATAAGAAGAATTTAACTGATATCTGCTGGTGCCTGTTTGTCTAGCTTGTCAATAGCTAATGAAAGAAAAATGTGAGTTTTATAAACAACATAGGTTTGCGATAGCTATGGTCCTTCGGACCGTAGATACTAATTTTCCATTTCCTTTTTTGAATACACAAACCGAGATAGCTATGTATTTAGAGCGTCAACATTTTGGTGGAAAAAACTTTTTTCGAAAAGACCATTCACACATGTTCTAGTGGAAAATGGTAACAAATTATTAATGTTCGACCAGATAAGAGCTATTAGATAATAATAATACGAATAATAAAGTTTGGTTCAACCATAATGCACGATTTTAATTGTGAGTCACGCCTTAACGTCAAGTTTCTTGCCCAACTTTATTTGAGATTTCTTTGTGTCAGTGTTTGACAAATTAAATTATGGACCGGTACACAATTAAGCAGCGCGTTCAGATTGTTGAAGCCTTTTTCGAAAATGGACGAACAAATCAACGTGAATTTCGTGCAATTGGTAATCGACCAAATGTGTCCACTGTAGGGAGAATTGCGCACAAATTTGAGCAAACCGGGTCGGTACGAAATGTGAAAACACCTGTTCATGTTTGCCCAGTTCGTTCCTGTTGTTCGCAATAGTGTAGTAGAAGAGCCGTCAACCTCGAATTGTCATCGTGCCCAATAATTGAACATCTCATAAACATCACTGATGCGAATTTTGACTAAAGAAGTAAGATTACACGCTTACAAGGTTGATTTGACGCAAGCACTGAACCCTACTGATCATTTCAAGCATCGTCAATACGCCGAATTGTTAGTTGAATCGGCAGAAGTGAATGGTGACCTTACACAGAAAATCATCTTCAGCGTTGAGGCACACTTTCTCTTCAGTGGATTCGTTAACAAGCAGAATTGCCTTATTTGGGCAAATGAGAGTTCACGAGTGATTGTTGAAGAACCGATGCATCCACAGAGAATGACCGTTTGTGGTGGTTTATAGGCTGGCGGCCGTGCTTAATCGAAAATGAGGTCAGCCATGCAGTAACCGGGAATGGTGTTCACTATCGCGAGATGATAACGAATGGATGGTGCCACTTACCACACAGCCAACGAAACAATGGCTCATTTGCGCAAGAAATTCAATGGCCGTGTTATCTCATATCGTGGTGGTGTTAATTGGCCGTTATGTTGTGACTGTGATTTAAAACTAAATTACGGGACGAGAAATAGTTCGTTGTGGTATTACTTTGTTTTACGGTTAAACTGAAATATAGATTAGGAGGAGCTTAGAGAGTCTCCGAATCTTGTCGGAAAATCATAATCAAATTCCCAGCTTTAGATTTGAAACTTTCGAATAACGTCAGTTTTGCTTGTTAGTATAGGCTTTTATCAACATTCACATCGTAACACATGGGCTGAAAAGTCCCAAACTTATCATTATTCATCAACGTAATCTCCTTCAAGAGCAATGCAATCAACCCAGCGCCGCTCTAATATTTCAATACCACTTTGTAGAACGATTTATCTTTTGCCTCAAACTAGGTCTCAGTTTCAGCCATAACCCCATCTTCACTCGTGTGAAATTTTTTAACGGCGAGCATTTTATTGAGGTCTGCGAACAGCCAGTAGTCGCTGGCGAATACGGTGGACGTGTGAGCAATTCGAAGTTCAATTCATATAGTTTTTCTATTTTTCAGAATCGTCAACACGTTCTTGTCTTTGGTTAATAGTGAGCAAACGCGGCACCCACTTTGAACAAAGCTTTTTCATAGTCAAATGCTCTGGCAATATAAAGCCAACACGTTCTTTTGATATCTTTACGATGTCAGATAACTCACAAAAATTCACTTTTCGACCATTCAAAACGATTTTGTATATTTTTTTGATGATTTCTGGTGTTACCGCCTCGTTTGGATGTCCTCTGCGTTCTGCATCATCGGTGTCTCTACGACCACGTTTGAAGTCAGCAAACAAACCTTTTATTGTTGTTTCTGATGAAGCGGAGTCCACATAACACTTCTCAAGACATTGCTTTGCTTGAATAGTATTTATACCCATCAAGAAGCAGTGTGGAGTTAAAACACAAATTGTTTTTGATCAATTTTTCTGAAAATAACAAAAGTAGCATCACTCTTAGCACAATAACTCACAAACTAAGTAATAGAATATCATGAGCAAGTCGAACCTGAGCTATAGTCGCTATTACGGGCCACTGCTGCAAACGTTCAACGACGAAATGGAGATAATCGAACACCTACTCAGTCACTCCCTTAAGCTTTTTGGCGGCAGGCATCAGGGTTGGCATAAACCCGGGTTTTTCAAAAAACTCAACCCACCGGGTCTTGTTGAGGTTTTTTATGGGTTTTTATGGGTTTTATTTACAACTGCTTCCAAATTTCATCCAGTTCGACAATATTTTTTGTTTGCTGGTACAATTACGTTGTTTTCGTATTTATAAGGCAACTAGAGAAACCCTTCCTGCGTTGCTGGGAGCCTTCGTGTTATATACCTGTAAATTGTATTTCTCATAAGAAAAGTTAAAAGTAATGCGTACCATACATTTTATATGGTAAAAACACACCATCAAAAAACTTATTTTTATATGTACTCGTATAGTTAAGAATACATATATAAAAAGCTTTTACTCGGTATGCTTTGTGCAATAACTGCTTATCTAATTTTTCCTATTTTTTGGCTGAAGTGGATAGATATTTACTACAAAACCATTGAGGCTAAATTCAGAAATTTTCACTCAAACCGTTCTTAAGATATACAAAAAGTGAATATTTACTTTGAATACAAAGTATTGTGATCATATATCCAATTCCCCGCTTTATTTAATTGATGTCTTTTATTAACTACGAAGCCACTTAGACCAAATTCAGAAACATCCACTTTAAACATTCTCAAGATATACAAAAATCAATATTTGCTTTGTATGGGAGATATCATGCCCACTTGCCAAATCACTTTCATATTTGCTGTAGAATATAGAATCGGCGTGCAAAACTTTACTCCAATGTATTTTATAGAAACAGACATAAAGGATTGCCCGCCTACAGCACCTCCTGTTGGCAATTTTTTTGGGTTTTCTTTCTTTCTAAACCTTCGTGTGGCAAATATGAAAATATCACAAAAGGAAGCATTCAATTTGGTTCAGTTCTTTTTAAATTTTAAGCATACGAACAAACCACTGCTGTGAGCTGCTAAAACTAGGTGAACGGAGCAGACTGCAATTACACTTTGTTAGAACAGTGCATTATGAGAAAAATGGCCGGAATATAAAGACAGACAGACAAGAGAAGTTTTTCTTTTGCATGACAATGCTTGTGATCACGTCGCAAAATTGGCCAAACAATTGTTAGAAACGATTAAATGACGCACCTGCCGTATTCTCCAAACATTGCTCATTGTGACTATTGGCTGTTTCGTCGTATACAATATCTTTAGTATGTCAGTGAATAACTCCTTTTGAAGAAATATAAAATCGGCTTCGAGGAGAATCGCCTCAAAAGACGTGAAGTTTTTCTGACACTAAACTCAGACATTCAATTAGATGTGGGGAAGAGATGTAAGCAGTGATTTCATTTTTATTTCGTAAAATTTGTTAAATAATTATTTTTTTGACCTATAAAACCGGACTACTCCTAATATGTAAACAAACTTCAAAAACCTTTAGTAAAAATAAAATATTAAACCCAATAAGACCCGGGTGAGTTTAATTGGATTACCCAGTGCGTTGCCAACCCTGCAGGCATTGACTTTTAGGTAGACATACGATTCAAGGTCTTACATACTATTCTTCAAATTGCTAATGGCTTTGGCATGGGAATTGACTCGTTGTGGTGATGGCACATCCTCCAGACTAACCTTAGGTGCCTCCATACTTTATCTGATTGGCAGTTTGAGACTCAAAACAAGATACAAAACCTATTTATAACTGATTTTTGATTTTACAATTTTTTCTACGCTTTAGGTAAGCGTGAAACGACTCTTATAAAATACCAAAGAATAATGCATATTTTGACAACTAGATGTCACTGTTAGATTTGACAGTAGGAATGTTGCAGTGAAGTAGATAACAGCACTGAAGTTAAATTATCTACCCTTGATCAAATAGATTCTAAAAATAATTATAATTTCATACATACAAAAGAAGGTGAATCTAGACGACTTATTCTTTAAGGCTTAATTAGACGTGACTTAAAATAACACTATAGTTCCAAAGCAGCCAACCAACCTTACAGAACCTTTAAAGTCTGACATATCCAATATTACACCACCATGTATGTATACTGGTGTAGGGTATTAAAATATAAATGAAAATAATCGTATGGGAACTGAGTTCCTAAACGTATTCATTCCATTCATTCTTTTTGATTTGTTGTAAATTAAGTGGCTACAATTTCAAGTTGCTAATCAAGTTGCAACTGCATGAAAACAATTATATTTTTATGTTCTTTCATAAGAATAATTCGTAATGAAAATTTAAGCAAATAATTATGCCACCGAACAATACATAGCAAATGCTAGCTTAACAATTAATTATTGATAATGATCTTTGCTTGTTAAATAAAAGACCGGATGACCGGTAAAGAAGTCATTAAAATAATGCATGAATTGGTGTTGCCAATATAGATATTTGCCACACCCGTTTTTTGTGTTCTGACTTTGCAAATAAACATGTTTAAGGAATATATTAATGTTAAGATAATAATTTTGTTACAGAATGCTTAAATGCAAACGGTCATATGCAAAAAAATCTAAAAGTAGACTTGTACTGCAAGTTAGTTACCACACACTTTAAGCTTAACAAACATTTGTTAAAAAAAAAAACGTACATTAGCTAATGATTACTTTACTAGGTTTTAAGTTTTCATGCTGGCAATACCATGATTTTTTGTGTGTCAGCGATACCAAAAAAACGAATGCCACACGCTTAAATCTGTTTCAGTTTTCATTACCTTTTTATATAAAATAACCGAATAACGAGTTTTGTGTATTTGTTTTGATTTAATGTACAACACTGAAGGAAAAATGTTTTTATTGTGCTTGAATGAAAAAGGTTCAAAAATCGCGCCGAGAATGATAAAGTGGGTGTAGTGGGTGGGTGGGTGGTGGGTGTTTTTTATAGAGGTATAGAACTTTAAGTTGGCATTATTTTTCAAGATGGCGATCGACTTAACAGCTGTCAAGAGATTTATTCTCAGTTTGGTTTGGCAATTTATCATGAATAGACTCACGCCCGGCGTAGATTCGTCGAATGGGCCTAAAACGAGATTACTGTTGTTCAAGATTTTCATAAGAGAATTTTGTTTAGCGATGAAGTGCACTTCTGGTTGAACGGCTACGTCAACAAACAAAACTGCCGCATTTGGGGTGAAGGTAATCCTTAAGTGTATGTGGAAACACCGTTACATCCAGAAAAACTGACTGTTTGATGCGCTTTAAATACTTATAACCAGTCGTTAGTAATGTTGTGAGGTGATATCGCTGTTGAAAATTGTCAGATGGTGTGGCCTCGGACTGAACCGAGGTCTTCTTAGTTGGTAGGCGGGTGTCTTACCTAACATACCACAGTGGCACACACTGTTAAATTCGTAGTGCATGCATTTATGTTTCAATATATGTCCTCTGAAGTATGAAAATATTAGGAAACCGTGTGAAAAAAGGTCGCTCGCATTTCACGAGTTCCCTATGGCCCATTAAAGAGGCCAAAAGGCCGTACATGAGAGAGTCCCAGAAGAAGGATCCCCACATAAAGACCCAAAAATATCAGTTTCCTCATTTGAGCCAACCGATATCCTTGACGAAGTTAATCAACTTCGAAAGTGACACATCCCTAAGATAGTCCAGATCATGGAAGCGATATGAACCCAAATATCTAAGTCTAAGCTCCCATAGAGCAGTACAGTTGCAGAGAAGGTGTTATACCGTTTTCTTCTCCTCTTTATCCTGACAGCTCCCACAGTAGCCGTGACCATGGCATCCCATGCGCTACAATGGCCGATATTTATGCCAGAAAAAGCCCAATCAACCTCCTTCCAAACCCAAGAAAAGCCCAATTTTTTTTCCATGGAAAGAGAAGACCAAAGCATTCTGGATATTTCACAAGTGGAGATATTGGTCCACTTGTGTTCCATCCTGCTGAGTGCCAATTTATCCAACAAACCCGACGACGCACATAGAGTGGCTTTCATGTCCCCCTTTACGAGAGACAGAGAGGACCCTATAGTAGCGCACTCATCAGCGATTTCATTCGACATGATATCGCTTCAGATGGGCCAGTAAGCATCTGGCAGTCAACTGGAAATGAAACTATGCTGTAAAAAATATATCACTGGGTGAAATATTAGGACATTGTGTTTTAGAGGAAGAAATATTTAAGGCCCTAAGCAAGCCGAATGTTGTCCCAGCATACTTACTTGCTAGACACTACGACATGGTACAAAAATCTAAAAAACTTTATTTGCTAATGCAACAAGAATTGAGAAGAATTTTATTTTAATAAATGAACCATTTAACCGAAAACCGGTTATTTTCAAATTGCAAATTTTCGAATTATACGAAAACCGGTTTTTGAAAAAGTTGATTAGTCGGGTCAAATCTGACCCGAAGATCGTTAATAGCTCTAAAGACCTTATGAAGGTTAATATAAAATTATTAAAATCGAGAGTATTTGGGTGGGCGCATTTAATGAAACTCCACACTGTGTTATTTATTCAAAGTGCAATCAAATGAATTTTTATGCAAATTTCTTCGAGCCGTAAAACATGTTTCTTTTTAATTTTAATTTTAATTTTATTTTTTACTCTTTTATTTATTTAATCAAACAAATCGTCATTCAAATGTAACAATGTTTGCTTTTATGGCCATAAAACTAAACGATAGAAATTTGTTAGAAAAATATGAAAATAATTATTAGAAACACACATGTCAAATGATCATAAAATAAGTTATTAATGGCTTTTTGAGCTTTTTTTATTACAACAAAAGAAGACAAGGTATTTAAGTCGTAAATAGTAAATAAATTGGAATTTATTAGCTTTTATTGTCGTTGTTGTTCACAATACAAATAATTTTCTAATTGATTCGTCCATAATGCATGTCTTTGAGGTATAAAAAAATGTATAAAAAATAATAATAAAATAGATTTAATTCTTTTTTTAGTTTTGTTTTTACTTTCCCTAACGTTTTATACTTATTAACTTCTATGCAACACTGCTCACCCTAACTGTTATACCCGATTGTTACCTTCCTTGACTATCGACTATTGTCGAATTTTCAACAATCGAAGTCTTTTGGACAGCTATTGGCAAACAATCTTCATAGATTTAATAAAAATACAAAAAAAAATAAATGTTTCCATGTGTGAATGAAACACCATTTTTTATATAACCAAGTCTAACGTCAATGATAGGCTTGATTAATACTTTGGGGGCCTTCGCATTATCTAGTTTTCTAAGTTCCGTTGTTATCGCACCAGCACAAATTATTCTAAACGACAGGTTAGAAGTTGTAGTATGAAATTACTACAGTGTGATCACTTCAAGGAAGTGTTTGACTATATTCAGGCGCCATCCGGAAGAGTTTTTTAAGATCCATACCTGGATCCAAACACAATACACAAGTCACTTTCATCAGGTAAAAGTGGGACTGAAAAGGCTAATATTAGTCTGTTGGTCAAGGAGGTAAAAGCTGTAATATTTGGAGACAAAAATCAATAAATTTGGCGGGTTGCCATTCAAATTTAGCCTACTGCGACTATTACCTTTTTTTAATTAGAAGAAGTGGTTGAATCCATAAAAGAGGTCTTCATAAAAGTAACTGGACTAACTGTGTCGAATTTAAACAGGGTTGCTAAAAACCCGTTTTTTTGGGTTCTATAACTGCTTCCGAATTTCCTGCAATTCGACATTATTTTTTATATGTTGGTACAACAACGTAGGTTCTTGGTGGAACCAAGTGAGTGTTGTGTACTACGACCTGCTAAAACTCGGTGATCTCTATATACGGCAATTAACGGGTAGGCCGTCTATCGGCTTAAATATTACTTATGTCATTCTAATCTGTCATTAAATTCAGTATATTATCTCCACTGAACGAAATGAATCTATTTACGCTTGAGCAACGTTGGTTTTTTTTGGAAATTTAGTTCCACAACAAAAACAATTGGTCGGAAATTGTACGAAGATGTCATAAAAAATATGATCGCAGAGAATGAATAACAGTGCCCCGTATACGCAAGTTTATTGCTAAAGCTCGTGAAACTGAATACATTCATTGTGTGTACACCCGATAATATCGAAGCTGTGGCTTAGAGTGTGCGTAAGAATTCATCAACATCAACTCGTTATAGTTCTCAAAAACTGAACATTGCAAGCAACAGTTTACGTCGAATTTTGCGAAAAGATCTTGTTGGTATGACGCCTTACAAATTGGTTCAAGAGTTGAAGCCGGACAACGAGAAACTGCGCAGTGATGTCAATTTTGCCAAAAAAAAAAGAAATCATTTTTTTGTGGGCGAAATTCATTTTCATCTTGATGGGTACGTTAATAAACAAAATTGTCGTATTTAGGGCTCAGAAAACTCAAACGCTGTTTTACAGAAGCCAATGCACCTATGATGAGTGACTGTTTGGTACGAGTTTGGTGGAGCGGAGGCATCACTGGCCCATATATCTTTGAAAATGAGTACAGCGCAATCATTACGGTCAATGAAGATACTTACTTATCGCAGCATGATAACCGATTTTTTTGTACCCGCTCTTCATGGTATTAATGTGAACGATGTTTGGTTTCAACAGGATGTTTGATGGTCGTTTAATTAACCGAAATGGTGATGTCAGCTGGTCGCCAAGAAGCTGCGATTTGACATCGTTGGACTATTTTCTGGGGGGCGCCGTTAAAGACAAGTGTTATGGCGACAAAACAGAGACAATTGAGAATTTGAAGGCCAACCCCATATATTCGAAAAAGTTCTCGATCGAATGGGTACTGTGATACCAGCCGCGGCAGTCATATGAATGAAATAATATATCATTTCTAACTGGAACAATTATACCCTATATATCGGGTCCGCCATCTAACGTTTTTTTTTTTCAACTTGTGCTTATTTCGTGAATGGTAACTCTTAGCACATGTCAGATTTGACAGATAATTAGTTTTATCCTTCCGCTGAACGAATATGGTTGTGTATACGCTTGAACAACGCTGGAAAATATTGCGACATTACTTCGATCGATCGACTTACAGAAGATACCGATTTTGCCAAAAAATCATCTTTTCAGATGAAGCTCATTTTGATCTTGGCGGGTATGTAAACAAGCAAAATTGTCACATTTAGGGCACAGGAAACCCGCACGCATACATTGAAAAGCCGATATACCCAAGACGAGTCACTGTTTGGTGCGGATTTTGGTCCAGAGGCATAATTGGGCTATTTTTCTTCGAAAATGAGCAAGAAATGGCCGTTACAGTCAATGGCGATCTTTATCGGACCATGTTGAACGAATTTTTGTTTACAAAAAATGAAGAGGAGGATATTAGCAACATTTGGTTTCAACGTACCACACAGCCGAAGCTAGACTCGTTGCTTTGCGCCCTGTTTTTGAAGATCGCATTATCAGCCGCAGAGCTGATGTCATTTTGCCACCTCGGAGCTGAGATCTGACACCGTTGGACTATTATTTGTGGAGTGTCGTCAAAGATAACTGTTACGCCAACAAGCCAGAGACAATTGACGCTTTAAAGGACAATATTCGTGAAGCCATTGGTGAAATACAGCTGCACACAATCGATAATGTGCTTACAAATTGGACCGATCGTGTAGGCTACTGCATGGTCAGCCGAGGTAGCCATTTGAATGAAATTATTTTCCATTATTAACCGGAAGGATTGTACTTTCAAATAAAAAAAGAAATTTGCGAAAATATTCAGTAGTTTTTCTTTATAGCATTTAAAAAAAAAATTATTTGGCGGACCCTATATATGTATATAAACATTTGTGACTAGTTACAAAAGTGTCACTCAGTAACTAGTTACATAACTATCCCCATAAAACCAGCCAGACAACTAACAACACATTTTTCTTTAAACGAAAATACATTAATAAAAATACCTTTCAGTAAATAAGGTAAGTGAGGGAGGCCACTTGTGTGGAGTCCATAACCAGAGTTTTATGCTTATGGTCAAAGGATTGCTCAAGCGTTTATAGCATTAATAAAATTCTCATTAAAAGAAATAATTAAAATGTTCAACAATGTTTTTTGGAAAGAAAAGAATAAATAAATAAACAAGAAATAGCTTAAACGATAAACAATTTTTATGCGTTAAATTAAAATTTCAAATTATAATTTTTAGAAATATTATAGAGAAGACTTTAACATTGTAAGACGTTAAAATTGTTTATCGTTTAAGACGTTTTTTGTTTATTATTTTCTTTCTAAAAAAAAAAAATTCATTTTTCTTATTCTTTTAACAAATATTTTCAATTAAATCGTATATTTTTTCCAATCAAGTCAATTTGCTTGACAATTTGCCGTTAATCAATGATCATCAATAAATTCCAGACAATTACTGGCAGTTGCATGCCCCATACAACACAACGCAGTAAAATGCTTAACAATTCAAAGATTTTTCTTCTTCTGTACAAAAAAAAAAAATCTTAACGACAGGAAATTGTGAGACAGACAGATGGAAAAGTAACAAAGACAGACATACAGACAGCCATTTAAACAATTGGTTATATATCTGTCAACATATAAGGGGCTTGATTTGAGCAAAAAAAAGAGTTTCGAGCAGATCGATTTATGTGTCCGTAGCAAATTTTCTTATATCGGGAATGAAACCAAAAAAAGATATGAACAAAAATTCGTTGTCGGAGTAAGAGGTTGCCGGAGAAGTAAAACGTAAGAAGAAAAAAACAATTGAGTAATTTGTAAATGTGTGCGTAATTATTTCAGTAATTTGCTGACAACCAATTGCTGCTAAATTCCAATTTTAAATGAAAAAATCTTCTAAAGAAATAAAACAGCAAAAGTAATAAAATGAAATACAAAAACAAAACAAAAAAAACAAAAACAATAAAGCACAACAATTCAAAACTTTTAAATGTTTCTCTGATCCTCACGACATAGCCAGACAGTGTGATAAGAAATAAGTTCTTCAAAATATCGACAGTTCGAGGATTTGTTACATTTTTATTTACCAAGAAACAGTCACTTTACTAGTCTCAAGTAGTGAACTAAGTGTATAGTTGCTTCTCAACTACAATGGAGCTCTTATTTAAGTTTTTACTGAAGAAATGAAACCCATTTTTGGGTACACGATTGTCGCAAATGCACCAATATGACACAATTAGTATTGTGCTTTATCGCCGCAGAATATTGTCCCATATTGGTACGACTTGTCCATTTCGATTGTTACTAGGGAGATCGGACGGTTATTATTCGACCAGTTTTAACTGGTTTTTTTGATTTTGTCGAATACGGTTTTTCCAAAATCTTCAATTTTCAAATACCGAATAAACCGGTTAATTTAACACGAATAACCGGTTAATTTAATTAGGCATAATTTTTATACGTTTGTATGTTTGTTTTATTGAAAATATACTCATCGTTTAACTGTTTGAAAAAATTTAATTATTTTTGTATATATGACAACCATGAACATCTCAAAAAGAACGTGAAAACCAAGGTGGATCGAAAAAGATATGCAATCTTGAGCAAAAATAATCTTTTCTCATCCTCTGTAAATAAATATTGGTTTATATATATGAAGAATGATCAACTAGACTCATTGAAAACCCACAAACTCACAAATACCTGTTCCGAATGGCAGATATATTAGTTAGTGAAGATTTTCACAGCGTAAATATACATGACCAGTCGCTGGTAATGGTGTGAGGTGATATCGCTGTTGCAAATTGTCAGATAGTGTGGCCTGCGAATGAGACTTCTTGGCTGGAAGGTGGGTTCTAACATAACATCCCACACTATTAAGTGGTGCATAAATTTACATACAGTGCTGCTCGAAAGATAAGCAAATTTTCTTGTTGAGGAAATTCGTATATTACTAATAGATTTATTCAAAGTAAAACATTTAATTTGTCTACCAAGTAATACACCAAAAACGAAATTAGTTCCTTGAGTAGCCGTTCGAAACTTAGGCATTTTTCAGTACTTTGTGTAATAAACTTTGTTTTTTATAGCCTCCATACACCGTTTTGACATAGTTTTTATGAGATTTGTTAGAATTATTGTTAGTATTGATTGCCACTTTAATTTTAAGCTCTCCATCCATATTTTTAAAACGACGTGGTCCAGTTCTGCGCTTCAAGAATTAGAAACAATTTTATTTAAATAAAAGAACCGGTTAACCGGTTATTTGAATTATTATTAACCGAAAACCGTTTTTTTGAAGAGTGCTACTTTTCGAATTATTCGAAAATCAGTTTTTGAAAAAGTCGAATAGTCGATCTACTTAATTGTCACACAAGAACACAATAAATATTGGCCTTTTATGCCTTTTACACTTGTAGGATGGCCTTTGGGATAGAATGTGGTCTTAGACCCCATATCTTATTAAAATTGAGGTTAGAAAGTAAACTGCTGTCAGATGATGAAATGTCAAGAATTGAGCTGTCAACACTTAACGCTTCTTTAGTAAAAAATGGGGAAATTTTAACTAAACAACAAAGAATTTTAACTGTGAAAATTTACTGTTTGAAAAACTGAACGAAAACAACGCATTTTTCAAAATCATGTTAGACGGTTCTGTAAACATGCAAAATTGTTGCATATGTGGCTCACGGCATCTACAAAAAGTCCTTGAAAACCCTTACATCCAAATAAAGCGACCGTATGGTGCGATTTGTGGTTAGGCGGCATCATCGGACCATAGTTTTTCTAAAATGAGCAAAGAAACGCGGTCACCGTGAATTCTCTGCGCTAACCATTTTAACCAATTCTTTGTGGCCACAATTGGCTAATGTTGACATCAGTGACCTGTGGTTGCAGCAGGTCGGCGCCACAAGCCACACAGCCAGCCAAACAATTCAGTTATTGCATGAGAATTTTTCCTTTCGCGTAATTTCTCGATTTGCCGATGTCAATTAACCGCCTCGTTCTTGTTATTTAAAGCCGCGTGATTATTTTCTCTGTGGTCATTTGAAAGACCAGATTTAAGTGAACAAACCACAAGCAACTTACACTCTGAAAGATGAAATTCGGCGCTGCATTGACGAGATAAGCGAAGATTTGTTGCAAAATGTAATTCAAAATTTTGTGAAATGAGTGGACCAACCTTTCCCATTCCGTTCTTTTTTTGCCTGATTATTTAAATTGAGTATGAAGTCATTCGGACAAAGTACTAAAACTTTAACGTTAACCGTTCTCAAGATATAATGAAATCAATGCTTAGTTTGTATTGGAGGTACCACGTCTGCAGCTTTCAACTTTCTTAAGATATACAAACATTAATATATACTTTGTATGGGAGGTACCACGACCCCTTTTTTACTGACGATTTGTTTTGACTATGAATGTATTTTTGCCAAATTTGGAGAATCTTTCTGTTACCATTTTGAAGATATAGACACCTTGTACGGACGTGGCTCCGCAACGGTTCAGCAAACAAACATACAAACACACATTAATTTTTATATCTTTATAAAGGGTGTTTTTTATAGAGGTATAGAACTTTAAGTTGCAATAAAACAACGATGGATTATTCGATTGACATGAATTTTATTTACCCGAAAGATAACCTTGTGGCATTACATTTTAAATATGATTTCGGCCATATGACCGCCACGGCTGGCGCGGATGTAGTCCAATCTGGACGTCTAATTTTCGATGACTTTTTCCAACATATGTGGCCGTATATCGTATATCAGATGGTCAAGCGTTTGTGGCTTTACCGCATAGACCAATGACTTTGAATAGCCCCACAGAAAATAGTCTAGCGGTGTTGAATCACAAGATCTTGGAGGCCAATGCACAGGTCCAAAACGTGAAATTAGGCGGTCACTAAACGTGTCTTTCAATAAATCTATTGTGGCACGAGCTGTGTGACATGTTGCGCCGTCTTGTTGAAACCACATCTCCTGGACATCATGGTTATTCAATTCAGGAATGAAAAAGTTAGTAATCATGGCTCTATACCGATCACCACTGACTGTCACGTTCTGGCCACCATCGTTTTTGAAAAAGTACGGACCAATGAGCCCATAGAGCGCTCCAAACAGTCAGTTTTTTTGGATGTAACGGTGCTTCCACATACACTTAAGGATTACCTCCACTCCAAATGCGGCAGTTCTGTTTGTTGCGCTTCATCGCTAAACAAAATCGCTTATGAAAATTGAAAAAATTGAAAAAAAAATTCACTTATGAAAAATTAAAACTGCACTATTTGCAAGCGTTGTGTAGGCGTTAGTCTATTCATGATGAATTGCTGAACCAAACTGGGAATAAATCACTTGACAGCTGTTAAATCGGTCGCCATCTTGAAAAGTAATGCCAGCTTAAAGTTCTATACCTCTATAAAAACACGCTTTCTATAAAAATCAATGTGTGTTTGTTTGTATGTATGTATGGATATATGTATGTTTGAAGTCTATAGACAGCTAAACGGCTGATCCGATTTCCTTGAAGTTTTCACTGTATCATCCTGTACGTCTAGAAGGAGACATAGGCTACATTTTTATTTTCGATAAGGTCAGGGGGAGAGGTACCCTCTATACAAACCAAAAATATTAATAATCGCATATCTAAAGAACTATATCAGCCAGAGTCATAAAACTTTGCTTCAATTATTTTCGTATGAAACTGATTTATTGGAAAAATGTAAGGGGGATATAATCAGGCGGAGAGGTATACCCCATACAAAGCAACATTTTAATTATCGTATATCTAAAAACTATTATAGGGACAGTCTTTAAAATTTGTTCCAATCACTTTTCTATGAAACTAATTTACTGGAATAAATGTGGGGGATAGATACCCACCCCTCACATAAAGCAAATATTAATTTTCGAATACTATTACACTGTAAATGTATGTATAAAAATAAAAGTATGTTTGTTTGAAGACTGTATACAGCTAAAAATCAGACACTGTAGAGTCTTTCTTGAAAAAACAAATGATTGGATTTGAGCCGGAATGGGGCAAAATGGTGAAAAAGGTTAAAAATGTGACTAAGATAGCATTTAAGATAATTATTAAGCTGTGGGTAGCGTATAAGATATATTGATAATTCATTAAATAGATCTTCTTCGGGGAAATGGTACGCATTTTCATTTCATTAAGTTTTTGTCTAAGTCGGATATAACCTTTTCAGTAAAGTGAAATTATCGTTTTGCTAGACTTTGTGCACATTATTTTAAGACACACTGTATATGCATGCCAACATCTTTGTGTATCAGTTTGTTGGCCGACTGTTGCAAGCCAGTACGAGTACATTTGCCATTTGTATACTCGTATCACTTTAATGCAATACATGCCACATGATCATTCTTTCACTTCACTTTCCTGCGTAGTTTTATCTCCGCTATACGCTAGCCGTTGTCGTATATTTTCATTTAATGTGACATTTAGCATGAGTGTGTAGGAAAAACCTAATTTTTTATAAAATTTTCTGAAGCTGCCTGCCTCTGTGAAGTTTTCCTTTTCTCGAGAATAACTTTCTGTCAGTTTGTCTGTCAGTTTAATTCATAAAGTGGATATTCATTGAAAAATTTCTGACAATTGTTGCAATTTGCGTCGTTGTATATCAAAGTAATGCTAATTTTAAGTGGCAAATAATTGTGTAGAATTGCTTGAGTCACTTTTTTTTGTAATTAAAATTTAAAATGATATTTTTAGAAAAAAAATTCTATACTTATTTAACGACTTTTGATCACACTTTTATTTTCAAAGACTGCTTATTTAGAAAACGCTTAAAACCTTTTATGTTTATTCACCATGAAAAAAGAAACCGTTATTGCTTTAAATTTGTTTTTTTTTTATAGTTGATAAGATCAATAAAAATCAATAGGCGTTTTATGTTTTAACAAGTTTTTCTCATTTTGTTATCAAATTATACAAAAATGTTTATTATCAACGTTTTATGTTTAAGTCCCCCCATTTTACGATCATTTAAAATCGTTAAACTACTATTATTGTTCCGTATTTTCGGTTATAATTTTTACGATATCGGTTTCCGTTTTAAAATGTCAATAAAATTGATCGTAAAACTAATGATATTAAAATTAATGACTGCCAAAGATCTGATTAAAACAAAGTTTAAATATAAAAAATCCAAATCAAAATATTTAAAAAAAATCATATTAAATTATATACGGGCTTAAACTGCTTAAGTTATGATCAATTAAATGTTAAATTTACATAAATCATAAAAACGTTACATAAAAATATAAAGGAAATAAAAATAAAGAAAGAAATTAAAAGTGTCAATAATTCTTACGATAGAGTGAGTCTGAGTCAGAGTCTGGCTCGTTGGCATCTAACTTTATGAGAATGTATCGAATCAGACAAATACACCAGTCGAAAAAGTCATTTTTATTCATTCATATTCGCTTTATCTTACCTTTTGAGATCTTACAAGCTATGAATCTTTATATCAAATCAAAGTTAATTGCTTAATTGCTTAATATTTAGTACAACTTAACTAACAACATCTGTGCCGGTTAGCATAGGTAAGAGCTCAGCTGCTGGTTCTGTACTAGTGAAGTGATTAGTGAAAAGTGAGAATTTTCTCCATAATTTTTAAATCATAAATTTTAAATCAATGAAATGGTTTTTTTTACATAGAAAACTTCATGACTTCTGTTCACGGCAGAGGCACACTTGGCGGAATCTTGAACACCAAATTACACAAACTTTTGGCAGCATATGCAGCCGTCTTTCGCCAATAACTATTCGAATGTTGACTTCCAGTTGCTCAATTGTTTTTGGCTTAACAACGTAGACAAGTGACTCTATATCGGAGTAAGAAGAGAGCTCCAATTGGATTCGTTCGTAAAGAACGATTCTATTTGAGAGCCGAATTTTAAAAGTATTAAAAAAAAATCGGAACGCAAACCGAGTCGAAAAGCATCTAAACGAGTTGAAAACGAGCAATTATTTACATACATACACACATACGAATGCATGGTATTACACATTTAATCTGCAAGATGAGTACAGAACGTTAAAATCCTACCTAAGAAGGGCCATTGTGCAGAGCAAGAGAAGATGCTACAGAGAGATGTGTTCCGATGTAGAATAACGCTTCATAGTTGTCGACTACCATGCACAACATGTGCCTTCAGACTGGAATTAATTGTCGAAGGACTTTTCCCGCGTAGAGCCGGAATAACTCACTCTGTGCAAGAGCGGTTGACCCACGTTGAATTTACGGAGGTTAGTAGCTAGGAATTTGAAGCAGTGTGTAAGGATATTAGGCAAAAGAAGGCGCCATCAACTACTGAGTTGATGGAATCCCAAATATCGCACTAAGAACGGCTGTTGAGAGCAGAACAGAAATGTTTAGGAAAGTGTTTGATGCAGGTAAAGGCTGATGCTCATCCCTAAGGACAATAACAAACAGGATGCATCCGCATATTGCCCACTCTGTATGATTGGCACAGCCGGTAAATTATTGGAAAAGAATCTACAGGAGATTAGAGACGGATGGATTTTGCATCCGAAAGGCACGTTCTAGAGTTGATGCTATAGAGAGAGTTGTGAATATAGCGAAAGATGCCATCAGTGGAGACCGCTGGCTACTGTGTTATCATCACCTTGGATGTTAAGAACGCGTTTAACTCTGCAGATTGGGATGCCACGTTGGCTGCACTCGATGAGAAGAATGTGCCGAAATATCTGATCGAGCTGTTTGCCGATTATCTTAAGGACAGAGTCCTCTTGTACGACACGTCTGATGGCAAGAAATCATATGTGGTTTTGGCAGGGGTACCACAAGGCTCAATCTTAGGCACTATACTATGGAACATTATGTATGATGGTGTGCTAAGGCTCGAACTCCCAAGGGGTGAGCAAATCATTGGCTTCGTAAATGATATTGCCTTGGTAATAAGGATAAAACATCTTAACAAGCTGGAAAGAGCTTGCAATGATGCAGTTGCTGTAGTCAGAAGCTAGATTGTGAGCGCAGATCTCAAGCTTGCAGATCACAAAAGTGAAGTCCTACTGGAAAGCAGTAGAAAGAAAATGGAGTTAATCACTATAACGGTTGGTGACCACCACCTGAAGTATGTCGGTAGGAAATGTGCACTCACAGCTTGTGTAGTTGCGCGAATAATGCCAAACATGGGCGGCCCGAGACAGGAGAGGAAGCTGTTGCTTACTAGTGTGGTAAGATCGATTGCCTTAAATGCGGCCCCCATATGGGCTGGGGCTATGCTTAGGAGAACATATAGGATGGATATTGATGCGGCCTATAGAAGATGTGCGCTCAGGTTCTCCTCTGCCTTCCGCACGGTATCCACGGACGCGGCTTTGGTTATTGCGGGACTGTTGCCACTGTAGCTGGTGGCGGATGTTGAAAGGAAGAAGCATGTTGCGAAAAATTCAGGGTCAGCGAACACGGGTTAATTGTGGGAAGGTGCTATGGAAAGATGGAAACATAATGGGAATACCGCCTTGAGGAGAAGATGGACCCACACGCTCATACCAAATGTCGCTGATTGGTTAGGAAGGAGACACGGGCAGGTAAATTTTTACCTGACTCAGTTGTTGAGCGATCATGGATGCTTTAGAGCATACTTTTTTAAATATGGACACGACGACGATGATGTGTGCCTGGGTTGTCCGAATGTGACCAAAACTGCAGGTCACCTTTTCATTGACTGCCCCGATTGTGCCGGACAACAGTGTTGGACTTATGCTGACATCAGCTAGGAATTGGGACTTGGTGTGCGGAAGCAGCATTCGCTGAATCACCACTCTCCTGAAGTAATACTTAATGGTGGTCCCGGGGGAGGAAATGAATGGAAGAATTACGAACGTGGATAGGGTTTAGTACGTAGGCGCATGACAAACCCGATAGTATGTCTTTTCGCGAATCGTGCATATTGGTTAGTCTGAACTGTCAATATCTTTTGACGATTCCCTAGCCATAGCTCGTATAGCTAAAAAAACACACACTTAATCTTACACGAACAACATGCAAATGAATGAATGAAATGTATTGCTCGTTTTCGATTCTTTTTTGCTCATTTTTAATTCGTTTGCCGTATAAAATTCGTGCACGTGAGTTAGAGAACAAAACTCGTAAGCACGAATTTAAAATTTTTTAAATTAAAAATAAAACTCACGAGCACGAGTCATAAAACGATCAAACCAAAGAAAATTCTGCACACGAGTCGAGTTTTTACTATGCTTTACATAACCCCAAAGAATATAATCCAATGGGGTTAAATCAAACGATCTTGGTGGCCAATTCATTAAAACATTACATGAAATTACTCTTCTATCAAAAGTTTCTTTTTGAGTGCTCACTGTGTGGCATGTGGCTCCGTCCTGTTGGAACCACATGTCACGAAAAAAATTTTAATTTTGTCCCTATATTCTTCACCATTGAATGTAACATTCTGACCATCATTGTTGTTAAAGACATATGGACCTATGACTCCGCCAGCCCAAAAAGCACACCAAACAGTACTTTTCTGTGGATATAAAGGTGTTTCGACAAAAACTTGTGGTTTATCCTCACTCCAAATTCCTATCCATACAACCAAAAAGGCAACAGAAACCCATGCACGGTAAGCTAGACGAACAAAACCATTAATTTGATCAAAAATTGATTCAACAATTTGCAAGCGTTACTCTGGTGTAAGTCTATCTATAATGAAACGTCGAACCAAACTTTACAAAAGGCAACTGTCAACTGTTAAATCGGTTGTCAAATAAAGCAGTGTTGCCATCTCAAAACAATGAACCTCTAAAAAATATAATACATTTTTTAGGCTTAAAAACTTTTAGAAATAAAGTTAAAATCCAGTCATGCTTATTGTTTTTTCCATTTCTGACATTATTTTGCAGAACTTTAGATAAATAAGGGGATAATTGTCTCTCAGCAGCCAGCTAATAACTAGCTAAGTGACTAGTGTAAAGTGATATTTAGTAATCAAACTTGTTGTTGAAATTAAAGCATTGAAATGATTTTTAAACTTTGAGAAACTTTATTAAAGTTTGTTTAACTTTTTCAAATGTAAAACCTTTGCAAAATTTATAAATTGTGTCAGTAAAATAACATTTGTCATCTCTTGCCATACAAAGGGGTAGTTGTCTGCCAGTAAGTAATACGTAAGTAATAAAGTAATTAGTAAGTAGTGGCTTAAGAGACGTCTATTCTAACTAAAACTCTTGAAAGCTGAGGATAAGGGAATCGGGTTTTGGAATTCATCCGAATATTTGGGACAAGTAGATGTTATTATTACGCCTCATGTCCACTACTAATTGCTAAGTACAGGATTCACCGGAGATTCTAAAATGAACAATAGAGTGGAGTGTTAGGGTCTTGCGTAAATTCCCTAATCACTGCAGTGGATGGCCACTAATTGGTTTGTAAGGAACATAATCACAATTAGAAGTGTATGCACCTACTTATACCGATAGACAGGCAGCAATCAAGTCTCTGGCATCTATGTTTGCTTAATCCTGGACGGTGTTTGAATGCCACTCGTAACTTATGATTATAATCGGTCAGGTCGTTTTCGAGTTATGATGAAATATATTGATATAACTGCCATATTTTGGGCAAAAATTTTTTTTGTGTGGACCAGTGTAATTACCTACTTTTATAAGAGTAAAGAAGCTACCAAACTTTTTACGATGACTTTTTAGACCTTTTTGGTACTCGTTGTAGTTGATTTCTTTTTGCACTCTTATGATATTCTTTGCCAGAAACAAAAGCTAAAAGCTCTGCAGATACATACGGGGCACAGAAGTTTTATAGAATATCTCTTCAAGTATGGCCACGATAATGCACAAACTTGTTCTTTCTGCAATAGAGGACATGAAAATACGGGAACGTAGTTTCTTTTATTGCCCAAAATTTTAGAGGAGATAATATCTGGTAGGATAACGTCAAGTAAGCGCGGAATTATGTTAAAGAGTTGTCCGCTACAAAGAAAACATTTTTTTTCTTCCATCAAGAGCAAAGCATTCATTGCAGCGTATCCCTAACATTTCAGTATCACATTTGTAGGAACGATTTATATTTTGCCTCAATAGGCATCAGTTTCAGCAATAACTTCTGCATTCGTGCGAAATTTTTTATCGGTGAGCATTTTTTTGGAGTATACTGTAAAAAGTGATAAAATAAAAATTGTAAAACAATAACAAAGTGGTGTTTATTTTATTTTGACGCAATTAAAAAGAACTCAAACGTTTTATAAAAAGTTAAAACGTAACAACATTTTAACAGCTGTCTTTTGAAGGTAAGCACTAAATGATCTATGTCTTAGGCCCAGGACTTTTCAACCCATGTGTTAAAGGATTATTGGACGAATCCGAAGGAATATAAGAGCAATTCAGAGTATTCCAGCGATCTAGAAGCCGTTATACTATAGTTCGTCCTGCAATGAAATATCCAACAGTTGTACCACAGAGGGCAAAGAGTTTATTGAGTGGGAGTGAGTTGGGGTCCCACACAACAGTGTACATGGAAGATTTGTGCACCTTATGGAAAAAAAGGGTTAGATAACTAAGGCTATTTTCATGTTTCCATATGGACCTTAAGTTTGCAATTCCAGTGAATTTTCCATACGAAATACAGGGTTAAATAATAAATATTCAAATGAAATGTCCAGAAACGCTAATCTCACATTCCTTTTTTGCCTACATTTGCATAATATGTATGTACACTGATATGAATATGAGACGTCTTCTTCTAAGTGCTCAGCTCATACGAACAAATTGTATTTTTGTGTTGATTTTAAGCCCAATATGTTTTTAATCAATTGTTGTTGGTTGTGTTTTAAACACATGCTTACCCCTAATACCAGCTTATCTGATTTTTGTTTTTTGTAGAATCTTCTTTCTTATCTTAGTTGATATTTTTTTGACCAATTTTCAGGTCCTAAACAGAAACACAAAGTCAAAAATAAAGTGTCGCGTTAACAACTACCAATGCAATACGTACCATACATATACAGTAATTATATGAGAATATGTACGAGTCAGGATGGTATTCGTATAATGGTTGACTGGCTGTGTTGGCCGTTTTTTTTGTTTTGTTTTTTTTTTTTTTTGTTTTGGTCGCATTGCGTGCCATATGACAATGTCATAAAAAGTTATAATAATAATATTTCAATGTCACAGCAGGATATCATTGTTACCATGTTAACGCTTATTTTTTCAGACACAAAAATTAAAACAAAAATAAAAAACTAACTTGGAACACAAAAAACAAAAGACCTTATAAAGACCTTTAAAACAAACAAATGCATGGCCTTTTTCCTTTTTGCTGGTGTATAATGAAGAGGATCTGTTACAAAAACAAAAAACAAAAAAAACAAAAAACATTAGTGAATATTTCGTATTGTTTTCTCTGTTCGTTTTTTGTTTTTTTTTTAAATGCATTTTGAAAATATTTCCCTTTTTTCTTACTTATTCCCGTAATTTGTATAAAATCTGGGATTTTTCTCTTTCTTTTTTTTTTTTTTTTTTTTTTTTTTTTTTTTTTGTTAAAATTCTACGTTTTGTTTTAAGACACTAACTATGACGACGTATTAAGACGATGTTTAATAATGAAGACAATGAAACCCACAACAATGACTCTGGTGATGGCGATAAAGATGATGAGGATCACCATCATCATCATCATCATCATGTGGTTCGTTTTTAAAGCTGACGATGAGGATGTTATAAATGTTATAGTTAAAGATAAAAAATATTTTTTTTTTTTGGTTTTGCTCTTTTGTGGTTTTTGGCAATAAAGAAAAATATATGATTCGTATTCAGGAAAGATTTTAAATCAGTGAAGGAAAATGGAATTGTCGTTCGGTCTCAAAAAATTTTTTCAAAGTACTTTTTTGGCAACAAGGTTAACAAATTTTATAAAAAAAAATGATTTTTTCATGAGTTACTGTACTAAATAACTTCTCAATAACTCTGTTAACTTCCAACTGGTTTTCAAAAGCAAAGAAGCATTTTGCTTAACCAAACATAGGTTACATACATACATAATTGGCCTTTACAACCCCTCTACCGGATTTCGGCCTGCTGCAGCACCTTCTTCCAGGCACTTCTGCTTAGCGCGTGCTTTCGCCAATTGGTCACACCGATTGCGGATAGAGTTTCCTCGACCTGATCTCTCCATCATAGACAAGTCCTCTACGCCTACGCCCACTGACTTCCTTATCGAACACTCTTCTTGCTGGAGCATCTTCTTCCATTCGAACGACATGTCTAGACAGCGTAGCCGCTGAAAATTAATTCGCTGAACATCGTCCATGTCGTTATATAGTTCATACAGCTCGAATACGGAGTTCATCGCCAAACCGCAAAGGGCCAAAGATCTTCCGTAGAACTTTTCTCTCGAACACACCCAAGGCAGCTACATTGGTTCCTAACAATGTCCATGTTTCTGACCCATAAGCAGGAACAGGGAGAATGAGCGACCAGTAAAGTGTCAATTTCGTAGCACGGGAGAGGGCTCTACTACAGAATTACTGATTGAGACCATAATAACACTTGTTGGCAAGAGTGATTCTACGCTTGACCTCAAGACTGATATCGTTACTGAAGATAATAGCCGGTCGATCGCAACCCGGGAGCCAATACGCCGCACATCCCTACTTGTCGACAACATATACTTCGTCTTGGCCACATTTACCGTTAAACCCATTTTGGTAGACTCTCTTTCGATAACACTGAAGGCAGCAGTGACATCTCGATTGGTACGCCCAATAATGTCAATATCGTCGGCGTATGCAAGGAGCTGGATACTTTTGTAAAATATGGTGCCACTGCGATGTACACCCGCCTTCCGCAGAACGCTCTCCATGACGAAATTGAAGAGGTCACACGATAAGGGGTCGCCTTGTCTAAAACCTCGCACGGTCTCAAAAGATTCTGAGAGTTGCCTTCCTATCTTGACGGAGCTGCAGGAGTTTCTCAACGTTCTCTGCATTTTTGCCCAGATCGTACGTTGGAAGGTAGTTCTTATCGTCAAGTCTCCTCTAAGCAAGCACAAATAGCCTCAAATCGCCGAATTCTAAGCAGTAGCAATAAGGGTGTTCTGTAGACTTCTTCTTCTCTTCATTATTGTATCTTCTGCAAAGATCATTTTATAGGACTCCCATACTTTAAGCATATCTGCTTACAGCCCAGTGGTCAGTAATAATCTTCTGTTCTCATAGCAGGTGGGTTCACATCCCCATTCTTTGTCGGCTATTTAGGGAAATTTCCATGGTTTTCCGCCATGCAATTAATCTCCTCGTATTCATGAACCCATGTAAGGATAACCATCGAATATCTTGCTAAATCATCTATAGGGTGGTCCAACCAGAATGCACGATGTTAATTGTAGACAAAACAAAAAATGTTCAGAGAATTATCTTAATGTTTTGTACAATGATGGAGGGATCTATTACAATTTAGGTCAAGTGCTCGCCACGACTTCGGTGGCATACCTCTCTCCATCGGTCCATATTTTTAATGACTCTGAGACATAATTGAGGTTCAATGTCGTTAATGCGCCGAATTATCTCATCCTTTCGCTCCTGAATTGTTCTTAGCTTATTGAAAGAAGACCAACGGTGTCAAATCGCATGATCGTGGCGGCCAATTAACATCGCTACGACATTAGCTAACACGGCCATTGAATTTTGTTAGCTGTGTGGTAAATGGCATTATCCTGTTGAAACAACATATCGTCCAGGTCCATATCCTCAATTTCTGGGCACAAGAAGTCCGTTATTGTCTCACAATAGCGAACACCATTCACGGTAACTGCATGGCCGACCTCATTTTCGAAGAAGTACGGCTCGATGACGCTGGCAGCCCATAAACCGCACCAAATAGTTACTCTTTGTGGATACATCGGCTTTTCAAAAATCATTCGTGGATTCTCATTTGCTCAATGCGACAATTCTGCTTGTTAATGAACTCACTGAGGTGGAAGTGTGTCTCGTCGCTGAAGATGATTTTCTTTGTTAAGTCACCATTCACTTTTGCCTGTTCAACTAACCATTCAGTGTATTGACGACTCTTGAAATGGTCAGTAGGCTTCAGCTCTTGAGTCAATAGAACCTTGTAAATTCACATCTTTATTAAAAATTCTCATCAGTGATGTTCGTGAGATGCTCAGTTGTTGAGCACAACGATGAGTCGAGGTTGACGGCTCTTCTGCCACACTATCGCGAGCAACAGCAATATTTTCCGCAGATCGAACTGGGCGAGCATGCACAAGTGTTTCCACATTGCGCACAATTTTCCCGATTGTGGACATATTTGGTCAATTATGCTGACCAAAAAAATCACGAATTTAATTTTAATTTTTTCGCTTATTTTCTTAGAAGTTTCAATAATCTAAACTCGCTGCTCAATTGTGTACCTCTCCATGGTTAAATTTGTCAAACACTGAAACAATGAAATGTTGAATGTCAAGTGAAGTTGGGCAAAAAAATTGACGTTAAGGTGTAACTCACAATTAACATGGTGAATTATGGTTGGACCACCCTTTAGCAACATTCGACATTCATGTGAAATTATCCATTTGCTATGGACTTTCTCCAAGGATCTTATGTAAATACGAAGATGTCTCAATAAATATCCCATTATACGGGACAAACCTGGCAGCTATATTTCTATGCCTCCTCTTTCTATGTCAGTAACTTAAAATCGGTGAATATTCAGCTAAGTTTTTAGCTTATAAGTGCATTAAGGTACGAAAAACCGTTTTTTTTTTTATTCATAACTCTAAATTCTAAGGTGTTTCGAATATTTCAAAAACAGATTCTTGATGTACTCGATAGCGCCTATCAGAAAAGTAGTATCACTTCCCAGGTATTTCAACTTTTTCAATTTTTTGTCGCATAATGTAATCGAGTTGTCAGTGGTACTAAAAATAACTAAAAACCGGAAAATGCTTAAATAAAGGATTGTAAAAATGTAGAAACAGAATCAATGATTACAGAATCAAATCTGTTAGGGCATTTTTGGGGTATTATTTCAGTTAAATAGTACCAAAAAAGTACGATCGTATCAACTCTTCCATCACTGTTGTAAATTTAAATAAATTTCCTTTAAGAGCTTAGTAAGCAGAGTAAGGGTGCAAAATAATGTGGATGCGAATAAATATTATACAAACTCTATGCTTGCATAATGTGCCACGCCCACAATTGCAATTATTTGTATATATAAACCAAATATTGGTTTACTTCAAATTAGAAACGCATACGTTTAAGGGCGAAAAACTACAAAACAGTATTACGATTTCGACATTCTACGTTATTGTATTGAATTATAAAAAACTCGATTCCTAATTTTCTAATACCAGAACCATTTTTTTTTTTTTTTGTTTTTGTTAAGCCTTCTTCTGTTTGAAAAATAAATTGAGTTTAGTGTTCGATTATTAACCACCGCTGTTTCTTTGGATACCTAATATAGTATTTCTTTAATATAAGCCATGATCTGTTAAGAAAAAAAATCAAGAAAAAAAATCATTTCGCGGTATTTTTACGCATGGCATGTTTTACGAAGAAATATTTTTTTAATGTTTTGGTATTTAAGCGAAATTCTACCTTTTTAAAAAAGGAAACAAACTAAAACAACAAATACTCGTACCATGAAGAAACGCTTAAACAACATAAAAAACAAATAAACTTGAATTACGTTTAAAAAACAAAGAAAAAAACTTAAAAAAGGTTTTAAATTTCATTCACTAGAATTTCTGTGTGTTCCTGATCAAATGATGTACTTGTACGCAGTTTTTGTTTTTTTTTTTTCTTTCCGCGTAGGCTATAGTAACCCATTATGGTAATACGTAGAAGGAGGTTGTTAACTGCACGAAATTCACAACAACTTCTTTAACTACGAATGAAGCGACTGATGAGACACCCCTTACCTATGATAGAGAGCTACGCGACACGGACAAAGAGATTATGAGATAGCTTATTGGTGTTCTGACAAATACCTAACACGGAGTACCGTCTGTGCAGGGAGGAAGAGGAAAATATTTGTAGGTGAAATTTTAAGGAGCCATTATTGTACCGGAACAAGTTCGTCGGCTTGGCCCTGGGCAAGGTGACAAATTAGTACACTAGGGAAGGGCTCTCGGTGAAGCTCTCAAAAACGATTAATGTAGCTTTTACAACGAGATAGAAGATTTCACGTGACTATATTTCCTTTATGTTTACCACCATCAACTTTTCTAAAGAGGTTAAGCGTCTAGGTGTCATTCTGGTTAGTAGGCTTATTTGGAACTTTCACATTTGCGCCGAGGAGATAAAAGCCCTCTTTGCAAGTTGTTCGTTCGACGGTAAGGCATGGGGTCTTTTGTCAAGAATGACGCAATGGATATAGACCGCTATTATTCGGCCGATTATCACTTATGCGGTCATATTTTGGTGGTGAAAGGCTGAGGGGCAATCAGAACGTGTCCAAAGCTGCCTTGGAGGCCGTGTTTGGCTTGACATCGCTTCGCATCTATGTGATGAACATGGCGTCATGTCCGGCGACAGAGTTTTTCAACAAAGGGATCCAGAAATGCGTCTGGAAGTTAACCCATTCTACGCAGGGTGATCGGAGAATCATCTTCCGTTCTGGATGTTTACCCTAGGATCTGTGCTTTGGCGCAATTTTGAATTCCCGGATCAGGATTCTTGATCTAGTATGTACTAAGTTCGGAGTGATCTAAATTAATGACTGTCGGTGGTGGTGTTCATGGACCTAACCGACTCTTGTCAATCCCACTTGAGAATTGCTGAGATCATGGCCATTGTTATATGTGTGGAGATGTGGGATCAAGGGTAAGGCCCTTAATACATATTCTTTGACAGCCAAGCTGCCTTAAAGGCACTTGGCTTAAATCGATGACATCTAATCTAGTCAAATATTGTTACTATACGTTGCTCAAGCTATTGCTTGGAAATAAGGTCCAGTTGTTTTAGGTAACTGAACACTGTGGGATCGATAGTAATGAAATGGCAAATGATTGGCCAGAAAAGATTCCGTGACACTCTATATCGGTCCAAAACTTGGCTGTGCAGCACCTCTTACTATCATCCTCAATCTAATCAAGGATTAAGAAAGTACCAGATGCTTGCAACACTGGAATGCGCAAAGGCTACTTCGTCACTCTAAGGCGGCGATCAGTCCGCAATTTGGACATCGCTTTAGGGTTCTCAATTAAGGACGCAGTTGTGGATTGAGAGCGCATCTGAAGAAGATGGCGGTAACAGATGTGGACGTTTATAGACTGTGCTCACAGGCATCAGAGACAGTGGAACATATATTGTGTGATTGTGGGCTTCTTGACAGGTTTAGATGGATAGAGTCTCATTAGGTGACATAACACCGTTGTGGTTTCAGATCTGCTGGTGTTCAATGGGAAGGCAGCAAATCTGCTGAACCAACTATAAACGGGAAGGGCCGCAAAAGATCCCATGCATCGCAGATTCCAGCAATCGTATCTGACCAGAATGATGATATTGATAATGAAGTTCGTCAACTACTCATTGTGAGTAATCGACAACTCGACCAACCGGGTTATGGCATTTGTTTCACCATACAAATACAGTGAACTAAAGTCCAATAAAACCTCGAGTGCAGCTGTAAGACAAGTTCTCATTCGTCCAATTATACTTGTGCATGTTAATCTTTATACCTTATTTAGCTCTGCCTGGGTTGTTCACAAACTCGTTTTTACTGCCCATGCAACAGCTCCATATATCACAATCGGTCTGTTATCATGGGTTATAGCCCCAAGATCTCCCTGCAAGCCTCCTACACACCATTAATGTATGCGTGAATTTTCTTGAGTCAGATTAAACTTGAGCTTACCACGTCTGTCTATTATTATTCATGGATAATTAACCTCCTTTCTTGGTGATATTTCCTCACAGAGGAAATGAATATTCCTCCACTTAGGAAGTTTACTTTTCTTATTAATGTTCCACGCCATTGATTTACTATTTTAAGTACCTTCTGTATGATTTCACACAAGGCATCCTCGAATTTTCCTCTTGCTATCAGGGCAATGTCGTCTGCATAGCCTTGGCAGTCAATGCTCGCCATAGATAGTGTTTCTGCGCTTAATTTTATTCTCATCTTTTGGCACATTCATCCTTAATGGGTTAAAAATAAACCAAACAATTACAAATTTAAATTGTACGTTAATGTTTAAATACAAAAAAAGAATAACAAGTTAAACAGTAATTAATTATAAATTAAAATTTAAACAACAAAAATGTTAATTGTTGTACGACATGAATCCTCTCTCCAGCAGTCATTTAATGTCAGTCGTTAATTATTTTCTAATTCATCAATAGCACACGAAAACCTGACTTTAAGAGAAAGAAAAAAAAAAATAAAATGAAATAAAAAATTGCTTACAATTAATTTTAAACAATACACTACAACAATAGCAACAAAAAGAAAAAAAATGCCAACAATTACGAGTATTATTGACGCCTATTTGACTACTTGGCCAACTACTGTACTTGACTTCACATTTGTATCCCAAAACATTCATTCATACATTCCTGCATACTTTCAATCATAAAATATGAAAATGGAATTTTGTTGTTTTTTTAATTGATGGCTGGCAATACATCAACCTCAACCTGAAGTTGAAAGAAAAAAAAAAATGAATTGAAATTTAAGTTGTGGTTCTCAGTGTGTTTAAAAGGTGATTATCAGAAGCCGTAACCAAAACACTAAAAGAACAGTAACAGTAACAGAAATGCATTAGCAGTTCTTAAAAACTCATTTTTCTTTCGATCATCATTAGTCTTCTTTTTCTGGCCTGTGAGTGTATATTGGCTTAAAGTGGAAAAAGTCAACATAAAATACAGGTAGCGTTTCCATAACCAATTTTGTTGCTGTTGTTAGAGTAGCAAAGATCACACCTTTTATGCATTAAATATTTATATGCAGAGGTTGTGTGGTCCTCCTTAGGCTCTGTGTTAAATACAAGTACGCACACCATTTATTTATAGCCGTGTTAGATTGTGGTTTTTTCATGTTTTTATTTAGAAGAAGTGACCTCTTTTGAGTGAATGTGTTAACAAGATCACTGTTTTAAAACCATTTTTATGATCCAAAAATGCATAAAATTCAATTTGCTTAGAAACACGTAAAATATTTTGTACAGATTTCAAGATATTATTTTTTAAATTTACAGTTAGAGATCAAAAATAATTGAGATTCAATGGTGAGCTCTTAGGGTAGTATCACTGACAGCACAGACTCAACAGCAGTTATAATAAGCAGGTTTGTCAAGGGTCCTGTAGTTAGAAGAAGATGCTTAAGATTACAGGCAGTTATTGTTATTGTTCGAAAAATGGAGATTATGAAATAACCGTATTCGACAAAACCAAAAAAACCGGTTAAAACCAGTCAACTAATAACCGTCCGATCGCCCTAATTATAACCAATATTATAAAAAATATTATTTAATTATTAATTATTATTAATTATTAATTATTTTTTATCAACCAAATAAGAGTTATTCGATTGCTTTCTATTAAAATCATTGAGAGAGGAAGTTAAAATCAAACAAGAGAACTATAAATCGTTTTTAACGGTAACCATTCTTTTTAGTGCATTACCACTAATCATTCAGAATTAGTGCACTAAATTTCCACTACCACTAAAATCGTTTTACTTAGTGCATACAATTTCCACTACCACTCTAATCTTTTGAGTTAGTGGTTAATTATTTCCATCTGCCACTTGTGGTGGCTGCAATATCGCTGCATTAATGCTGAGTTGTTTAGTGCTAATGCATTATAAACTATAATGCATTATAAATTCAATGCAATAAACCCAACTCTCGTATCAACAATACAATGTCTGGTTGCAACATGACGTCACATAAATGTGATAAAGAAGATCAAGTAAAAACCATTAAAAATGTATTTTCGGAAGTATCACAGTCTGTTTTAACTATTTGTATAGATAAGAATCTAAGTTTTGATTGACCAATTATAACCCGATACCTGCTCCTTCGAATTACTGGCATTTGTCATAATAAGCAAGCCATAGGTTGCCGAGTGTAGGAAGGCAGGTAAGTTTGCTAGCCAAGCAAGACGAGATCAACTACAATTAGCAACAAGTGGCCGTTTGAAGCTAAGCCAAACCACGGGTAAGGAACCACTTAAAAGGATAATGAAAGCTTATGAAGTGGAGAAGATCTAAGGTATCCGGGTTTGTGAAGAAAAGTACGCCAAATTATGACAGCCGTCTGCTCGCCTGATTGTCTCCCTCACAGAGGTGCTTTTCCAGCTTCTGCAGTGAAGGTAGAACGAAAGACAAGCCCATTTTCTCTGCGTGCGCTTCAATCAGCCAATGAGCCGTTTTCACCGCAATGAGCTTGGAATTAGAGGTTTTCAGTAGTTTCTGCGTCCTCGAGATTGCACAAGACGAAAGGGAACTCCATCTGTTCTGTGCCCTTCCACGAAAAAAAACTATAGATTTCCCTTCTTCGACTACAGTCATACGGTAGCAGATGTCAAAGTAGGAGATAACAGTTTCCACATCCATTGAGGTCCTCCTAACAAGATCATCAGCTTTTTCATTAACAACGATACCCCTGTGTACAGGCACCCAAACACGGGAAATGGTACATTTAACACCGAGAAGTTTCATTTCCTCTTTACATTGGAGAACTAAAGCCGAGTTGCTAGTAGACGACACCAGGGCCCTGATATCAAGCTGATTATCAGAGAAAACTCTGATCCTTCCTACAGACACCCGATCTCATGGCATCCTACAGTGTAAGTATTGCCAAATTCTTCTTATACTCTTACTAAGCGCAGCCAAAGACAAGAGTTCTTGAAGACCTTTTGTTGTTGTTTTTGTCATTATTAAAATTATTATTATCAGACCGTAGTGCACACCCTATCGTGCACTTCTGTCTGCAGATGATGTCCAGTTTACCACAATCGTTCACTGACAACATTCTACTCAACTGTTCTCCCTATAGAAGAGAGAAATCGTCAACACATATAGACATAGATGTACTCTTGGATACGTAGTTTTTGCGGGTGTCAAGCTATGACACTAAGATTTAGTGGGAACATCAACAATAGTTGTACCAACCTAATAAAAAAGACCTCAAATCTCAAAAACCGAAAACTTTTTGATCAAGGTAGTATACACAGATTCCTGAAGTTTACTTAAGTAAAGTTTATATCATTAAATAAATCTGTTCCAAGATTTTGCAAAACGTTTAACTAAGTTATTAGCTAAGTTATTAGTTAAGTTATTAACCTTTAAGTGCATGAAGTTGCGAAAAACCGGTTTTTTAACCGTATCTCGAAATTTCGGAGCTGTTGCGAAAATTTTAAAAAATATATATATACCGCTTCCCAGGTATTTCTATTTATTATTTTATTTTTTTTTTTGTGGCATAACTTTCTCTTGTACACTTTATTCTGACGCGTAAAAATAGATTAAATTTTGTTTTTGTTGTATGACTTTAGTTGTTGTAAGAATTTTGTTGTTGTTTTTTATAGATTTTGTAAAACCTTAAATACACTTAAAAATACATAAAATGTTGAACTTTATCGTATTTAAAAGACTGAAACAAGGATTTAATTCTTAAGAATAAGGTTGTGCACTTAATTTTGACGCTTATAGTAGAAGTCTTGAAAGATCGGACAATCTAAAAAAGACAGCTTTTATTAAAACATAAATCCCAGTTTTGTTTTAATTGACAGACTAAAGAAAAACCAATAGATATACAGACTTTGTTTTTCAAATGTGCATCGATTCTTTGTTTACCACTTGGATCGATTATTTCAATCTTCTATTGTATTTCCTTTTCCATTCTTCTTCTGCTAAAAATACAAATTTAATCACATTAACAAGTGAAATTCAGTGAAGCATTAAGAAGATGTACCACCACCCCACCACACATGACTACTGCTGTTATTGTGTTGCAACTGCTCAAGTACTTGTAATCCGAAGTACAAAAAAGTAGCAGAAATCATCGCAAATGAAAAGTAAAGCTCTTACGGGTCATAAATTTACTTGCACCCTCTTCAAAATTCTTGTTGTTGTTCATTTTTCGATTATTTTTCAATTCAAAATAGATTTGCTGCACTAGAGTGCAGAGAAGGAGGTATGAGTGTGTTAACTTGATTACTTTATTTCCTGCTGTGCTATTTTAACACTACCAACCCCGCTTGCCTTTATTCTTGGTTAACAATACTACCAATACCACTTGTTGTCCTTTTATTGCTATTGTTGTATACGTTTGTTTAATATTATTTATTGTACAACAGCAACAAACATTGTAATTGACAAAATATTGTGTCGTTTTCTCTTGTAACTGGTATTGCCAAATTTATTAAGAGATACTACACGTATGGGTATGTTGTGTGACATAAAGTGTTGGTAGTCGAGCGTATAGTCTTTGCCTTATCTACTCATATTGTCAATATTTCTTTTGATTCCTTAAATTTGAACACAATTTTTAAGTACTTTTTTGTTTCTGTTTTTTTTTTTTTTTTTTTTGAAAAACTCAACAAGGGTGTTACATGTAACACAACAAACACACTCAGAGATAATTACTACAAGATGTACAAAATGATTTGTTTTCTATTGTATTGCGACATTTGTTTTGTAAATTTCTAATCCATTAAGGGTTACTTGCAACATTGCAGTGCTTAAGTATCTGTGTGTCAAGCATCTCTCGTCAATTACTTGTAATACTCAGTTAATGGACTTCATTTAGGAGTGGATTTATTAATAAAGAAGTTTTTTTTTTTGTAAGTTGATAGATTGTTATGACTTCTTTCTCTATTCAGAGTTGTCAGAGAAATAAAGTTGTTCGAAAATTGTTTTGTAGTAAAGTGAACATATGGTTCTTTGTATGATATACGGAATTAAGTTTTATGATTCATTGGATATATATTCCCCGTCACAATGATGACTATAAGAGCTAAAGTGTGACGATCACTTCGGATGTATTGCTGGGATATATTCTTGGCAACGTAACATAGTGATACGAGTACACCCTTGTTTTACTCCAGCATTGATGTGGATTAGTTGACTGTTTCTCACGTTGTAAAGAACAGAAAGTTCGTACATCACTATTATTATTCGCATAATATTCTGGGGAACCAGTCTGATAACATCAAATTCTTTCTTGAAATTGACGAACAATACATGCAGGGTGTACGCCATTCTGTAGATTATTCAATGATTATTTGTAGAGGGTTGACCCAGAGCCTGCTCGTTCGTTTCGCTATATGTTATCTAGTTTGTTTTGAAGCTTTCCTTCTACTATGACTGCGAGTATCTTCTATATGGTGTTAAATAGAGTAATTCCTCTCCAGTAGTTGAAGCCTTACAGTTTACTGCTTTACTCGTATACTGCGTTCGAGAAATTCAGGTCATAATTGCTGTTTTCAACAGTTTCTGAGCCAAATTCATGCGACAGTTATTTTAGCCGAAACATATGAAAAAAATTGCTGGGAAAGAAACATCCTACATGCCCATGTTATTCAGCCACTTCTCTAATGGTGACAATGTTCTCAACTCAGGTTTGTATCACCATCTGAAATTGTCAACATTTGAAGTTCTTGAGAGCTTAAATCGCCGAGCGCAGCAAACTTTTCTAATCTCTATGCAGGGAACTAACAAACAAAAAACGAGTAAAGATAAAGTGATGACCTTGGGTTCAAAACGAGCGTAAAAAAGATATAAAAAGAATATCAGCTGTCAATGTGTGTATGTATCACCGAATTCAAATTTGATTCATTTAAAATAATTATATACCTATGGATCTAAAATATAAAAACTTGCCAACTAAATGTAGAACAGTTTTAACGCTTACAACTCCCTGTCATGTTCTCCTTTATTAATACTTTGTTTTTAATACGAGGGGTACTATTTATATTTCGTGAACTGGCAACCCTCATGTCAAAATCTGCCAAAACCATAATAAAGTTTTACATTTTTTAGCATAAATTGAATTGAGTGGGTCATCTACCGGCTTAAATTTGAACCAGTGGTTATTTCGAATCTGGCAATACTAATGTCATTCTATTCTGTCACAAAATTCAGTATATTATCTCTACTGAACGAAATGAATCAATTTACGCTTGAGCAACGTTGGGGTTTCTTGGAAATTTATTTCCAAAACAAGGGCAATTGGTCGGAAATTGCAAAAAAATCAAAAAAAAATAAATAAAAATAAAAAAATTGCAAAAATAGTTTTTTCGGATGAAGCTCATTTTCATCTTGGTGGCTATGATAATAAGCAAAATTGCCGTATTTGAAGCTCAGAAACCAAATGCACCCATTACGAGTACTGCTTGGTGCAGCTTGTGGAGCGGAGATATCATTTGCCCATATTTCTCACATAATGAGAACGGCGCAACCATTATGGACAACCGATTTTTTGTGCCCACTCTTCATGGTATTGATGTGAACGATGTTTGGTTTCAACATCTCATGCCACAATCGATTTATTGCGTCAAACGTTTGATGGTCGTTTAATTAGCCGAAATGGTGATGTCAGTTGGCTGCCAAGAAGCTGCGATTGGACGCTGTTGAACTATTTTCTGTGGAGCGCCGTTAAAGACGAGTATTATGCCGACAAACCGGCAACAATTGAGCATTTGAAGACCAACGCTCGTTATGCCATTGCCAAGATACGAATGGGGTACTGTGAGATCGGCCGCGGCATTCATATGAATTGAATTATATTTCATTTCTAACCGGAACAATTTTACTTCACAACAAAAAATAAATTTGGCAAAATTTCAAACCGTTTTTGTTTTATTGCATTTTTAAATTTAAACTTTTGAATGGCCCACCCTATACAAGTGTTATTTGTTTTGTTTACAGTAAATTAAGAAAAGCAATTTGGCCAAATAAGGGAAATTTCAAGAGAAGGTTTTCGTTGGGATATTTTTCACAACTTTTGACGTGAATTATCTCAACAAGAATGTGTCGATGATCTCAGTTCTTTGTGTGGCTATGAAACACCATCAAAAAACACAGTACATCGTTGCAATAGTGAATTCAATCGAACTACGACGGTCACCGACGAATTCCGTAAAGGTCGTCCAAAATCGGTTGTTGTGCCACAAAATATCGATACAGTGCGTGATATGATAATGCAAGATCGTCATGTGATATATTGTGAGATAGAGGCCTCCTTGCACATTAGTTCCCCTTCGAAACATAAGATTTTTCACGAACACTTAGTTGTACAAAAATTTGTTCTCGTTGGATACCCCGTAATTTATCAATCGCTCAAAAGAAGGCTTGCGTCGATTGGTGTAAGGAAATGTTTGAAAAGTTCGACTGTGACGAATCGTGGAGCCGTATGCATATGAGCCGGCAACAAAATATCAATCGATCGTGTGGGAATTCCAAGACGAGCTAAACCCAACAAAAGTTGCTCATGGAAAAAGTACAGCGAAGGAAATGGTTGCCTGTTTCTTCGGCCGAATGGGTTTGTGGCCACTGTTCCGCTTGAGCAAAGTAAGACAGTCAATTCTGCGTGTTACACGACGATTTGTTTGCCGGAAGTTTTCGAAGAAATTCGTAACAAACAGGTGAATTTTTGAGCAGTCAAAACATCGAATTGAGGTGTCATCAACCCTACAGTTCTGATTTGGCATCCAATGACCTCTTGTTCTTGAAAATCAGAGATAAACTTGGTGTCAACGATTTACGAACGCTGCAGAAAAGGTTGAAGCGTTCAAAAGCCAAGTTTTGGAGGTGTCTCAAGAGGAATGGAAAAACTGCTTTGAGAAATGGTTTGAACGAATGCAAAAATGTTTTAATCATCAAGGGGAATATTTTGAAAAAAAGTCATTTTCATTCAAAATTATTTGTTATTATTTGTTATTCCCGAAATATAAATAGAACCCCTCGTATTCCACAATAACGAGTATAAAAAATCAATTATTTTATCTAATTTCTTAATATCTTTCCTGTTCCCTTCTACCCTTCCTGGGAATAATTCTCACAAATATAAAAAATTACAACAATAACACTTAATCCATGAAAATAACGGCAGTCCACTATAAATAATCAAATAACTGGTAACCGAGCCAAACAACAATAAATGTTTTTGAAAGCAAATAACAGTGTGAGTCGACAAAAGGAAAATATTATTTAACAATTTCTTCCTTTAGCATTTATCCACTCAGAGTTGAGTCAGTCAGTGTTCGGATTAAATTAGAAAATGATTAATGGACTCATGCAAACCTTTTTGGAAACGTCGTCTCTCTCTCCTTTCGGAAATAAACTGGCACACTTCACATTCCAACAGCAAATTTGTTTTTGTTTTTCGTAATGATACTCGAGAGAATAAATGAACAGTTGTCTGCGTAGCTGGAAGAGGAGTGGGGGAGTTAAATGTAGTGGTATGGGCATTACATATTATGACAACCACATACTGCTGAGATCTGCCTCTGCCATGCTGTAGTCTGTTTTCTAGAGAAAGGATACAACAAATTCGAAAAGGGGAACCATAATAAAAACACCCAAATTCAGTCTTCCGTTACGTTTAATTTTCTACTCATCCTTACAACAACTACAATGATTCCCCCTGTGCAGACAGTAACTGTTTGTTGTTGTTGCTGCAGTCATTATTATGGCTGATTTAAAACAGCCTCAGCATACAACACAAACGAATGAATTTTGAACGAAAAACAGTCATGCAAGCATCTCTCCCTTTCCCATACACTTCCGTTTCGCACCATAATTTCCGAGTTACTGTTCAACTTTTGGTTTTAATATTTATTATTATTATTGTTGCTGTTGTTGTTGTTTTTAGTTTGAGTACTTAAATTATGAATCAAATTACATTTAAAAAATCCTTTAGATTTTAATCTGAAGGGTTTTATTTTGTTTTCTTACTTGACAAATGGATTTTAATGGCAATTTGTGAAATGGTATGGCACAGTCGAATGAACCCACTAAAACCAGAGATGTTTGAAAGAGGGTTCTTTGAATTTAATTTTCACTTTTGCTTGCTGTTGTTGTTGTTGTTGTTGTAAAAATGATAAAAGAAAGCTGGGAGATTATTGTGTCACTATGTACTCGTATGTGAGATGTCATGGGTTCAAAAATAATTTTTGACATCATCTTTGTTGTAAAATCTCTGATTAGAAATTTTGAGTTGGTGATTTGTTTTTGTTGTAATTTGTTGAAAACAAAACAATTTCTCCCTTTATCTTCAACGACTTATTGCATATTTTTTCTTCTTGTTAAGCATTTTGACACTTTGGCGAAAAGATTTAAATTTTGAGATACGAAAGGAATAAAAGAGAACTGACAGTTATTTTTTTAAAGAAAATGAAAGTAAATTTTTGTAAAATTGTGGAAAGATGTCACACGGATAAGAACGTATAAAATTAGTGTTGAATAGTAGTGCATCATTGACAAGGAATTTCAGTGTTTTACACTCTACATAATGTCAAATGCTGAACTTTATCTCTAAACTGTTTTTTATTTTGTATTTTTTCGTTACTCCTCTTAAGACCATAGGGCTTTCACAAAGCATTTTCATCATACGCGATTTTCCGCCGTTGTTCTTGCCTCTTCCCATGTAAGATTATTTTGTCTTAGTTCTTGGATAATTGTACGTCTCCAGGTGATCCTTAGTCGCTATGGTTTCTTCATCTACTCAAGTGCCATCCATGTAATACTATGGAGATTTTTCCTTAAAGTATGGCCGATCTATCTCCACTTCCTTCGCCTTATCTGCTTTAGTATGGGCTCTTCATTTGTCAAGTTTCATAGTTCGAGGTTGCTTATGGTATTAGGTCAGAATATCTTGCATATGATTCTAAGGCACTTGTTGGTGAATACCTGTAGCTTTTTCGTAATGATGTTAGACACAAGCCAGGTTTCACTGCCGTACAAGAGAATTGAACACATGCGTTTTATATGCTGAGCTTGGCTTGCTTGGATATATATGAGCTTATCCATACTGACTACAATAGACCGAATGCCGCTCTTACTTTATAGAGCCTGTTATTAATGTCTGTTTCTGCATAACACAAGCTATCTACATACTCAATTGGTTGGCCATGTGCTATTGTTGTTAATTCCCATGGCTTTGGTTTTCTTGATATTTATCTCAAGTCTAATATTGCGAGCCAGTCTTTCCAGTCTAATTTTGTTGTATGTTGGAGATCCTGTGTGAGAGTAGACAAGCATCATCTGCATAGTCCGGGAACTAGAGTTGTCGTAAGAGACTTGAATAGTAGATATGAAAGTGGATATCCTTACTTTAATCCAGCGTTAGTATGGGATGGTTGACTGATGCTACCGTTGTGAGAGTACTCTTTTTCTTCCCAATGATTTCCAAATCGCAGTCTGTTTGATTGTATCGAAGGCTTTCTAGAAGGCGACGAACAGTAGTTGGAGTAGAAGGTACGCCATTCTAGAGATTGTTCTGGTATACACAGCTTCTGTTTCGATGGAAGCCTGCCTGTTGGTCTCGCAATATTTTCTCTATTTTGCTCTGAAGCCTTCCTTGTTTTAAGACTGCTGGTATCTTGCATATGGTGTTAAGCAGAGTAATTCTTCTCTAGTTATTGCAATCTTTCAAGTCACCACTTTTTGGTAGCTTCACAATAATGCCTCTCTTCCAAGTTTAGGGCGGCTTTTCTTCCTCTTATGCTGATATGATATGAGACCGTAGTGATTTAGCTGCCATTATGATGTCAGCTTGTAAGATTTCCGTTAGTAAATTATCTTTGCCTGCTGCTTTATTATTCTTCAATGTTACTATTGCCTCTTTTATCTCATTGAAACTGGGAGGGCTACATCACAGTAAAAGAACTGAACTTTTTACAAGCCAACACGCAGAAGCCGAATTTTGAAACACCTGACGGAAGGCTTTCAGCATGCGTTTTTGAAGCCGCAGATTTCAAAAAAAATATTTTTTTTTTTTCTTTGTCACTACTCTAGGAAGCATATTGGCTTTCTACAAAGCATGCATTGCTTTGTTTCAGTTTCAATAATCAAGTTGATTTTCAAGCCTCGCCTCCATATGATGGTGTAGTAGTGGAGATCTTTGCTAACTGGTGGTGGTGAACCTTACCTAGCAATGTAATTTTGTTTCGGTAGGGGGCGCTTTCCTCTGATCATTTGTCTGATGTTTGTCATCTTCGCCAGAGATAAGCTGAAAGGTCAAGGGGGCTTCTTTAGATGAATTTGTCTAGAGGAAGATTAAAAGTCTCTTCATTAAACACTCGAAACCAAAATAAATTTTTTTATCATGCCGACTGCTGGGGATTCGAGCCTGGGCCACTTGTATTATATGTGTGCGCTCTAACCACTAAATTACGCCACCCAAAAAAAAATTATTAATGATTTTGAAAAACGACTTATGATGCGCTTACACAAATGGTCATTGGGGGTGGCGTGGTATAGTGTTTAGAGCGCACGCATTACAGCACAAATGACCCAGGTTCGAGCCCCAGGAGAGAAAATGACGAAGAAAAATTTAATTGTGGTTTCGAATGTTTAATAAAGAGGATTCAACTTCCCTCCAGACAACTCCATTCCGCATGCCGATGATGACAAACATCAGACGAATGATCAGTATAACAATTAGAAACGATTTTCACCACTAAGCATCTATCAAATTGATTAAAGAAACTGAAAAAAAGCAATGGATGCTTTCTGGAAAGCCAATAAACTCCCTAGAGGAGTGACGGAGAAAAAAAAAACAAAATGGTCATACATTGGCAACACTTCTTACAACTTTAAAAAATACGTTTAAAAATTGTCCAGTCAGGACTTGTCGTCAGGACTGAGCCGAAAATTGTGTTGTTGCTAGAGTGTTCAGAAGAAAAATTGATTCTTAAAACAACCTTAAATAAAACCTGCAGCTAAACAGCAACAATGTTAAGAAGCAACAATAGCAACAGCAGGCGAAACAGGTAAAGAAAGCTGCAAGTAGAGACAAAAAGAAGTTTCTGAAAGGGCTAGCAAAAACGGCAGAAGAAGACAGAATAACATGAGGCAACTACAATAGAGGATAGACTATCTCACAAATAGAAAGTGTAGCAGGAACCGAGCAGTTAAAGATCGTAGTGGCACATTAACATCAAATAGTGAAGCACAATCTAATCTCTAATTCTTTTTGTCTGACTAAATGGATTTTGTCTTAAATCTTCTAGCCAGAACATCCTACAAATTTTCCTAAGAAATTGATAATTAAAGGCTGGGATATGTAGGTCTCTGAGTGCAGGATTGAAACTTTCTCAACCATAAAAAATGGCGGATTTTGAACTTGAGTTGAATATGTTTAATTTAAGGCGGGCACTAAATGCACCAAAAAATTTGAATATTTCCCATATGACAAAACTGGTTGATTTGCTTGAAGAGAAGTATCATGACTTTGAGCATGTAAAGGGGGGTCCAACCATAATGCACTGTGTTAATTGTGAGTCACACCTTAACGTTAAGTTTTTTGCTCGACTTCATTTGATATTTCTTTGTTTCAGTGTTTGACAAATTCAACCATGGAGAGGTACACAATTAAACAGCGCGTTAGGATTGTTGAAGCGTTTTACGAAAATGGGCGTTCAAATCAAAATGCATTTCGTGCTCTTTGTGATTTTCTTTGGTCAGCATAATTGTCCAAGTATGTCAACAATCGGGAAAATTGTGCGCAAATTTGAATAAACCGTGTCTGTAGGAAATGTGGAAACACCTGTGCATGCTCAACCAGTTTGTTCTGCGGGAAACATTGCTATTGTTCGCGATAATGGTCGGCCAAGCAGTTACCGTGGCCTCTTGTGGCCAGAAATTGCAGATATGGACGTGGCCGATATGTGCTTGCAACAGAATGGTGCCACTTGTCATATAACTAAGCTAACTAAGCAATGGCTCTTTTGCGCGCGAATTTCAATAGCCGTGTTATCTCAATGTCGTGGCGATCATGTGCTTTGATACCGTTGGACTTCTTTCTTTGGGAATATTTAAGAGAAAAAGTGTTCGTCAATAAGCCAAGAACAATACAAGCGCTAAAGAATGAGATAATTCGTTACATTAACGACATTGAACCTCAATTATGTCTCAGATTCATTGAAAATATGAACCGCAACGGATAGTGATATGCCAGCGAAGCCGTGACAAGCATTTGACCGATATTTTATTTCACACATAATTCTCAAGGATCCTCCTTCTATCATTACAAAAATATTAAGATAATTCTCTGAAAACTTTTTGTTTTATTTACAATTAACATCGTGCGTTTTAGTTGGACCACCATTTATATGAAAGAACGTGAAAGCTTAAATGTGATTCGTTAAATGGGCCTATGGTAGGTACTTGAAAATATATTTTTCATTTTTAAAACAAACTTCCTTTTGAAGAAGCGAATTTATTTAAAAGTTTAATAAAACAGCTGAAATGTGTTGACAGGCCTATAAATAATAAGAAATTAAATTAAAAAATAAAAAATAAGTAAATAAAATAAAATGTAAAAGAAGAAGTGGAGCATCTTTATCAATGACTGACGGGGGATACAATTTGAAATTTTAAAAATTTTCTTCTTCTTCTACAAACTACTGAACTTCTCAAAATACACATTGCCCTGGGGAAAACAGCCGCACAAGTTGTTGCCGCAGCATAAAATTTAATTTTTGTTTTTTGCTTTTTACATTTCAAAAAAGAAATATTTTTATTCGTTTTTAGATTTTTAATGAATGTATTCAATTTTCAATTTATTAAATAATTTTTTGGTATCATTTCATGTGACGGTCTCATACATACGAGTGCATACTCGTATGTGGTGTGGGGAGTAGGCAGTCTGCCACTCAGCCTTTGCTAATTGATCACATTTTAGTTGAGAGTTTCCAAAATACAAGCACTTTTTTTGAAAATGGATGGATTGTTTATCATAAATTAGGCAACTTCTCCTCTTCATTTTCAACACAAGAGAAATGTTTGGGTTCGTTAGTACCATTTGTATTGCATTCAGTCGCTACATTTCTTTGTTACACTTGGTGTCAGTTTGCAAGTATGCGATCGTTTGGAATTGTATAAGCGTGACAGAGAGAGAATCAGCGTGTAAGCGAGTGAGTGTGTATGTTGTGTGCGTGTTGACATTAAACCAGAGTGTCTTGTTGACAGATGTCAAATAGATCTTTTAACGTTTCAGTATGTGAAATATTTATTTGATATACTTTCAACAGAGTGTGGCAGTTGTGGCAACATCATGTTTCAATTAAAAACACATTTACAACAATTAAATTCATGTCTTCCTCTTCACAATTTGTTGAAAGACACTTGAAAGCAACATTAATGGAAAGAAACATTGTTTTGTCGGCATAATTACGGGCCAAAAATTATTTATTTGATTATTGCAATAACAAACCCATTTTAGGTCCATGTTTAACGTGAATTATGGAACTAAAATCAAAATTTAATTTCGATTTTTAAAAGCGAAAAAGACAAGAGTTTGTAGTATAAAAAAGCTATAATTTTTAAAATCTTCTTTTTCAAAGCAATTTAAAAATTGTTGCCAAAGATCGAAATGTTTGTATTAAAACGAGCAGAGTCTTTTTATTTGTTGCAGGAGCTATACTTTACTAGCTTTGTATAGGGTACGCCAAATATTTTTTTATTTTTTGAAAATACTTTAAAAAAAAACTACTGAAAATTTTCTTAAAATTTTTTTTTTTATTTGAAAGTACAATCCTTCCGGTTAATAATGCAAAATAATTTCATTTAAATGGCTGTCTCGGCTGGCCATGCAGTAGCCGATCGATCAAATTTTTAAGCACATTATCGATTGTGTGCAGCTGTATTTCACCAATGGCTTCACGTATATAGTCCTTTAAAGCGTCAATTGTCTCTGGCTTGTTGGCGTAACACTTATCTTTGACGGCACCCCACAAATAATAGTCCAACGGTGTCAAATCGCAGCTCCGAGGTGGCCAAACGACATCAGATCTGAAGCTGATAATGCGATCTTCAAAAACAGTGCGCAAAACATCGAGTGTAGCTTCGGCTGTGTGGCACGTAGCGCCGTTCTGTTGAAACTTAATGTTGCTAATATCCTCCTCTTCAATTTTTGTGAACAAAAATTCGTTCAACATGGCCCGATAACGATCGCCCTTGACTGTAACGGTCACTCCTTGTTCATTTTCGAAGAAAAATGGCCCAATTATGCCTCTGGACCAAAATCCGCACCCAACAGTGATTCGTCTTGGGTATTCCGGCTTTTCAATGTATGCGTGCGGGTTTTCTGTGCTCCAAATGTGACAATTTTGTTTGTTTACATACCCGCCAAGATCAAAATGAGCTTCATCTGAAAAGATGATTTTTTTGGAAAAATCGGCATCTTCTGTAAGTCGATCGCAGGCCCAGATTCGCAGCGTTATTCAAGCGTATACACAACCATACTCGTTCAGCGGAAGGATAAAACTAATTATCTGTCAAATCAGACATGAGCTAAGTGTTACCATTCACGAAATAAGCACTAGTTGAAAAAAAAACGTTAGATGGCAGACTCTTTATAATTTTTTATCTGGTTAGTGGCATAATGGAATGCTCAAATAGGACTTCACAACTCTAGGGCGGCGATCAATTCGAAATTTTGGCCTCGTTCAGATGTTCTCAAGTATGGCAGGCTGGACTTAAAACTTCTAACGGAGTTTCTTACTGGTCACTGTGGACTAAGAGCGCATCTGAAGAGGATGGTGGTTACAGGTGTGAGTTTTTGTAGACGGTGCCTACAGGTATCAAAGAGGTTTCTTGACAGCTTAGTTGGAAATGTTTGGGTAGACGTATAGACCAGAAGGGTCGCAGTGTCCTGCGTGGTCGGTATGATGATAATGAAGAGTAGCATAAGGTCTTCATATGTCTACTCAAACTTAAACTTTTTCACAGTCCTTACTTGGCATTAAATTTTTTTCTCAGTAGGTGGCATTTGCTTCTGATCATTCGCCCAATGTTTGTCATCATTGCCAGAGGTAAGCTGGAAGAACTTTTAGATGGGTTTGTCCGAAAGTAGGTTGAAGTCTCTTTTTTCGTCATGTCCTCTGCTGGGAAATCAAACCTTGGCCGCTTTTGTTGTATGCGTGCGCTCTAACCGCTACATAGTCATGAGAAAAACCCTTGCAGAGGAACCGGATATAATGTAGGGTCTTTCTATTTGATTCGAGGACTTAGATTATGCTGACGATATTTGCCTGGCAGGTCGAAAAAACTAGACAGTGTTATCTAAGCCACAGCCAGAGTGCGATTAAGAATTAATGCAAGAAAAACGAAAGTACTGCGAATAAACAGCGATACGAAATCAGTGTTAAGTGCAGCGACCTGGGTATTATTATAACGAACTTAGGTGACGCCTCAATGGATATAGAAAATCGCTTGATGTTTACAAAAAAGCGTTTGGACGATTAATGAATGTTTGAAGATCCACCTCACTATAGACTAATGTGAAAATCTGGATTATCAACTCAAACGTTAATTCAATAGCGTCGTATGGCTGCGAGATCTGGAACTTCTCATTACGCGGCTTTAATATATTATAGAGTTTAATAATTAATGAATGCTAGCGGAGAATCCAGAGAATTTTCTGGCAGGTCATGTTCTAGAATATCACAACACTTCAATGATATCCAGCATTAGATCAAGTGATTGAGGAACATTGGGTCTCTGGGCACACTGGTGTTATGGAAAATGAGTTTGCTGATGAACTGGCAAGGCGTGGCCCGGCCAATGGACCAGAATCGTATTAGCTGGTCCACGTCCAGGGGATAATCGACGAATCGAAAGATGGGCTACGCTCGTCATACGAGCTACAATGTTCGCGTCTGAGGCATTCGAAGCGACTAATGAGACCCTATTAGGAGACTTATTGGCTTCTTGTCGTACCATTGCTGTCTCAGATATCACCTTTTAGGTGTAGTGGAGTGTCAGGAGGAGGAGGAGACGACAGAGCATACATACATAATGCTCGTGACATCCCAAGAGGCACAAGGGGGACTTCTCGCAATCAGTGAGCTGCACCCGATTCTATTTTTAGACTCCTTGTAAGGGACCTACAATTTAACACCGGCTCCGAACGGCATATGCATTAGTTAGATAAGTTTTTCATAGCGTAAATACTCATAACCAGTCGCTAGCAGTGCTATGAGGTGGTACCGCTGTTAAAAATTATCTGATGGCCTGGTCTGGTATTGAACCGAGGACCTCTTTGTTGGTAGGCGGGTGTCTTACCTACCATACCACAGCGGCACACGACGACAGAGCGTATTCTCTGTAAATGTGTTGCTTTGGCAAGCATTAGGAGACGAACTTTTATGGAGCCTTCTATTGAGCCTGAACATGTTCTTCGGCTACCCACTGGAGACATTGCCGTCTTTATATACAATTTAGGAGGTATTCTTCTCGAGACAGCTCCGATTGGCACTTCCTGACTGATTGGACATTCATCCTCCCAGAGATTAGATTTATACGCTGTCAGGTCTGACCTTTTAGGTCTCAGTGCCATGGCCATTTGGGCCTCTCCGACTCAATTTAACAAAAATAATAGTATAGAATCGGGTGGAATATATGTATGTATACTTCTATATATCGATAAAACTTAAACAGACATTACCAATGAGTAAATTTCATATCGCGATCGAAAAGCTCCAAAAGAAACTTTTAAGTACCAGCCCATAGCTGCGAGTTGTATTTGCTTTTCGCATAACCCCATTTGCAGGTTTGTGCCAGGTTTCTTGTGAGTTTTTAAATCATATTCTGCTCTTTCACATTAATATCCAACAGACTCGGCCTACGATCAAATGACTACAAATGACAAATGACAAATGTTACTGTCTTCTGCTTAAGAGGAGATAGGATGAGACGCAAGTAGAAAATATTCGTTAAGAAATAAAAGGTCCGCCATCTAACGTTTTTTTTCAACCAGTGCTTATTTCGTGAATGGTAACACTTAGCTCATGTCTGATTTGACAGATAATTAGTTTTATCCTTCCGCTGAACGAATATGGTTGTGTCCAATGCGTTTTCGCTTCGCTAAGTGGGCCTGCGATCGACTTACAGAAAATGCCGATTTTGCCAAAAAAAAATCATCTTTTCAGATGAAGCTCATTTTGATCTTGGCGGGTATGTAAACAAGAAAAATTGTCGCATTTGAGGCACAGGAAACCAGCACGCATACATTGAAAAGCCGATACACCCAAGACGAGTCACTGTTTTTGGTACGGATTTTGGTCCAGAGGTATAATTGGGCCAGTTTTCTTCGAAAATGAGCAAGGAGTGGCTGTTACAGTTAATGGCGATCATTATCGGGCCATGTTGAACGAATTTTTGTTCACAAGAATTGAAGAGAAGGATATTAGCAACATTTGGTTTCAACAGGACGGCGCTACGTGCCACACAGCCGAAGCTACACTCGATGTTTTGAACACTGTTTTTGAAGATCGCATTGTCAGCCGCAGAGCATGTGCCGTTTGGCCACCTCGGAGCTGCGATTTGACACCGTTGGGCTATTATTTGTGGGGTGTCGTCAAAGATAAGTGTTACGCCAACAAGCCAGAGACAATTGACGCTTTAAAGGACAATACACACAATCGATAATGTGCTTAAAAATGGGACAATCGTGTAGGCTACTGCATGACCAGCCGAGGCAGCCATTTGAATGAAATTGTTTTCCCTTATTAACCGGAATGATTGCACTTTCAAATAAAAAAAGAAATTTGGGAAGATATTCAGTAGCTTTTTTTATAGCAGAAAAAATCTTTATTTGGTGGACCCTTTAAATAAAGTGATAGAAAGCACAGATCCTTGTGGTACCCCTAAAAGGCATTCAAAGGCAATAAATTTTGACTTGAGAGCTACATTTGATTGAAAATTTCTTTACCTGCTTTCGCCAAGCGTATAACATTTTGGAAAATCATCATAGCCATGTAGTAGTCAACCATTACTTCCTGTTTACTAAATTGGCCTCAATTTTAAATTTGTTTCCAAAGTTAAAATTTTCAGGAGTAGCAGCAGTGTATCTAAATTTATTTTTACCTTTTGAACTTTACTTTCCAGCACTTCATAAATTTAAAAAAAAAATAAAATATTTTTAGGAATTTTCTTTAAACTTTATAAAGCTTCCACAAGAAAAAATCCCATAATTTATGTAAACTTTTTTAAAAGAGCAGGTCCAAATCGACAGAATAAATTTAAAAGTTAAAATACTTGCATACACAAGGGTGGCTTGCTAATGTTGCCATAAATAAAGAGAATAAATAAATGAATGAATGAATGAATGAATGGATAAAGTCATCAAATGTGGCCTATTTAATGGCAAGACAAAAGCTACAACCAAAAAAACTATACAAAATGGGATGATGATGGGACTTAGCAGTTAAAAGAGAAAAAGAAAAGACAACAAAATAATCATTAAACCAACCAAGTGGAAACGGCATAAAATTGCAAAAATTGAGAGAAGGATAGTAAAACAAAATGTTTTTTCAATGTTCGGAAAACGAGAGTAACGAATTATGTGCTCTGAAGCTTGAAATTGGATTTGCTTTAACTCCAGCAGTGAAAAACAAAACTTCTAACAAAAAGGAAACATACAATAATGCAGCCACAGTAGCACATATTCTAAACGACAGACATTATTTTATCATTCATTTGAATTTGTCATGGCGGGTTATATGCGACACGTGATTTTGGAAACTCCAATAAATAAAAGTAAAGCACAGCATAGCACAGAGAAAAGTGTAATAAATTTAAAAAAAGGCCAGATTTGTTACAAATTCCGCTTTCTTTTTTATAATTAATAACTTGGCGCCAAATTGAAATTATTTCAAAATTTTCAAATTTTTAAACAAATTTCCTAAAAACTCCCTCTATTTTCAATCAAAATTCTTTAAATATTTCGATGCATTTTCCACTCATTCCCAGAAGACCAAAATATGTACCCTAAATGGCTGCTGTGTGTGCTTTGCTTGCTTCGTTTCAATTGTGTTTTATGCCTGATTTATGATTTTCAACGTGTGCAACCTAGTTGCCGTAGTTTTTCCCCCTTTTAATTAACATTGTAGAAGGCCAGCTGAAAAAGGGGAAGCAATTTTCCATTTTATTTTATGAATTCGTCGTATTTCAGTTTTTTTTTTTCTTTTCGAACAAATCAAATCTTGTTGTTTATGAGGGGATTATGGAATTTAGTACATTCTTTAAAGGGATTTTAATTAAAAATTAATGAATCTTAAGATAAACTAGAAGGATTATTTGAGCTTGAGATCAATTTAAAAAAAATTGTTAACAAATCGAGGTGGAAGGGGAAAACATATGCAAATTTTAACTTATATTGCTCGTATTTTTTAGTTAATTGCTTTCAACTTGAACTGGCACGAACTTTTAAGAACGCAAATCAAAACACATAATCTAATGCCATGTTCGCACGAGACTTCGGATTAGTTCGTTCTCTGTTTGCATTTCTTAATCGGATTCTGCCGTTCGCACGGCACCTCCGAACAGCTAGCATATGAGGTCAATGCAGCGAGCGGCCATTGTTTTGTTTGTTGTCTTTATTTCGTTTATTTTATTTGTTGTACTTGAAAGCATACTTTGGGGAGGTCAATTTAATAAATTTGCTATGTTAAGTCTATAATTAAAACATTTTGATTAAGAGCTAATAAGTATGCCAAACTCTTTTGATATAAGTTCTATACAATTTAGAGATGACACTGTTTTTGAAGTAATACACAGGGTAATAGAAATAGAATTACTTAAAATTTGAGTGATTCTTACCCAAGATTGGTGGTTGTATTATGAATGAGAGAGCAAATGACGAAAAAACAGTGTCGTACAAACATAGCATAAAAAATACAAAGTTTGTTTTAAAATTAGCTAACCTGACGTAAAGATCACGCCAGTAAATTGAAAATAAATTCTTTAGTGAAAAGTCTCATCCTCAAAAGTTTCGAAAAGCCACGTTGCTAGCAAGTATTATTATTTTTTTGAGTCAATAAACTTAACTCGTATCGTCCCGGAAAGGTTTGTGACTATAGTATCCATCATTATCAATACGGACATATAGCGACAATTTGGTTTAAACAATCTCAGCGAATTAGAATAAAACTGAACATCATATTATTACATTTGAATCTTTGTAAAACATTCGAGCTCTTTTAAATTGCGTTAAATAAAATAAATGACACGAATTTATTCTTTAACTTTATTTATTATTATTTTTTCGTCTTTCCACAAACCATCCATTGCTTTGTTTTAGTTTCTTTAATCAATTTGATCTTTCAAGTTGCATAGATGATTAATTCACTGTAGTTTCCCCCAATGATGTTGCGTAGTGGTGAAGATCCTTGCTAATTTGGTGGCGATCTTTACTTTAGCTTTGTAATTTTTTCCCAGTAGGTGACGTGTTTTCCTGATCATTTGACTGGTATTTGTCATCATCGCAAGAGGTATCCGGGAAGCCTTCTTTATTTTTTAGATGGAGTTGTCTGGAGTAAAGTTGAAGCGTCTTTATTAAACATTCGAAACCACAATTAAATTTTTCTCCGTCATATCCTCTTCTGCTAGGGCTCAAACCAGGGTCATTTGTGTTGTTATGTTTGCGCTCTAACTACTACACCACGCCACCTGCTCGTTTACTTAATACAGTCCCTTATTAAAGGCCCAATCATAATACGCGTAGGCTAGCTTCAATGACTGTGCGAATACACACAATCAAATGTGTATAACTATAAGCTACTTAACAAACCTTTCGTCAAGTTTCTTTCAATTTCATTTGCTTACGTTTTAAGCGAACCTAATCGCTCTCTATATACGTAAACAGCTGTTTGTGTGTTATATGCAAAACAATAGTAGAAGGAATACGCTGTGCAATGGAGGCTCTTGCTTTTATTCGTCACTAAAACAGCGAAAATTGCACAAGCGTGTGTATGCAGATTTTTTTAAATTTTATTTAAATTGTGTTATTTTTCTAATAATACTTTAATTTTGACACAAAATATTAAAATTTTTATATTTTCAATAAAAAATAAATTCATCCAGATACTAATAATGGCAATTATCCATTCAAACCAACACTCAGATAACAATCAAAAAGTTGATTAAATATTTGATAGACATTTCGTTGAGTTTTTGACAGTAGCTTAAGTAAGCAAAGTATATTATGCTTGAGTCTTAACTTATCTAAGTTCTAAAGGGTCCGCCAAATATTTTTTTTTATTTGAAAGTACAATCCTTCGGGTTAATAATGGAAAATAATTTCATTCAAATGGCTGCCTCGGCTGGCCATGCAGTAGCCTACGCAATCGGTCCAATTTTTGAGTACATTATCGATTGTGTGCAGCTGTATTTCACCAATGTCTTCACGAATATTGTCCTTTAAAGCGTCAATTGTCTCTGGCTTGTTGGCGTATCACTTATCTTTGACGGCACTCCACAAATAATAGTCCAACGGTGTCAAATCGCCAAACGACATCAGCTATGCGGCTGATAATGCGATCTTCAAAAACAGAGCGTAAAACATCGAGTGTAGCGTCGGCTGTGTGGCACGTAGCGCCGTCCTGTTGAAACCAAATGTTGCTAATATCCTCCTCTTCAATTTTTTTGAACAAAACATGAAGGTGAACGTTCAACATGGCCCGATAACGATCGCCATTGACTGTAACAGCCACTCCTTGCTCATTTTCGAAGAAAAATGGCCCAATTATGCCTTTGGACCAAAATCCGCACCAAACAGTGACTCGTCTTGGATGTATCGGCTTTTCAATGTATGCGTGCGGGTTTTCTGTGTCCCAAATGCGACAATTTTGCTTGTTTACATACTCGCCAAGATCAAAATGAACTTCATCTGAAAAGATGATTTTTTAGGCAAAATCGGCATCTTCTGTAAGTCGATCGCAGGCTCACTTAGCGAAGCGTATACACAAACATATTCGTTCAGCGGAAGGATAAAACTAATTATCTGTCAAATCAGACATGAGCTAAGTGTTACCATTCACGAAATAAGCACTAGTTGAAAAAAAAAACGTTAGATGGCGGACCCGATGTTTACTTTACATTATAGTTACCAAAGCATGCCTCTGATTAACTGTATTAACTATTTGCCGAAATGTTAATTTTTTTATTGTTAGACCGCACCCGTTTGTGTTTTAAATATCAGGTCGGCATATTTTGAGACTTCCTTCATAGATTTAATAGGAGTTAAATAAAGACCATTTACATTTGCCCAGTTATGTATCCGTTTAAGGTAAAGTGCACACAAATGCATTCTCCTAAACACTTATAAATTGGTATTTAAAGATATCAAAGTGCAAGCAAAGCTGGCCTAATTGATTAAATAAATTTTTTCAAAGTGTTTTTCTTTTATATCCGTTTTATTATAAATTAATTTAAAAACTTAATTTTATTTCTTCCTTATATATAATTCATAAATATTACTCTTATGTTGTTTAACTTAAATTGCTATAGAGTAACTTAAAATAAATTTTTGTATATTTTTTAAGCGATGAATAAATTAAATGAAACGAAAAATATTTACAAAATGAACTTAAACCAATTAAAAATAATTAAAAATAATGCATTGATTTGGTTTTGCTTAAATAATAAATAAAATGTATATGAAAGAAAAAACTGAATACTTTTAAGCTTCTGCAAGCCGTTTAATAGAAATGATTTCCCACAATTTGTAAAAGAGTTTGAAAATAAAGTAAAAAATAAAAAGTGTTGGTTTGTATTGTAAATACCGAGAATGAAAGAAAAGATGGTGAAACGGTAGAAAAGAAAAGGTAAGTTTAGCAGAGATATTAACCGCATTAACGGGTGAAACACAAAGTAAGTTTTGGTTTATACATTGGCTCTACAGGGATATTCTAACAGAATTTTTAATAACTTCCCTTTAAAATATCCCCTGTACTCACTAATGCCTTTGAGGTTTGTGTCTTCACTGGTAGTATGAGCGATATGAACCATTCTTTTACAATTTTTCTTCGTCTTGTTTTTAGTTAAGACTTGATCCTTATGTTTAAAGAATTTGCTTTTAAAAAGTTACTCTTACAACCCCCCATTTTTCTTTGAAGCACAATACTTTTCTTGCATTATATTTTCACTGCCCGCTATTACAGCGGAATCTTCACTGATGGGACATAATTTCAGATGAATTCGTGGTGTTTCTAATGATTCAACATGTACATGTGATATAAATATTCTAGGTGATGCTAAAATACGCCAGGTGAGTGGATTAAAGAGACTGGTTTGATATTCCCAAAACACACTGGCATATACAGGATCCTTGATGTCTTTGCCAGCTACCATGGATGTGTACTCAAAACCGGGCTCAAAATACATGGGCTTAGATGAGAAATGCATTTTTTCGGTTGTTCTTTTATGGCTTTTGCCATGTAAACGCACCGACAAAGTACCAATTTCACCGCCATGCAACGTACTCTCATCATGACCCGAAACACGCACTGTGATTTTGTAATGGTGGCCTACAATTGAATTTAAAAAGAAGATAATGAATTATTAAAGGAATTATTTTAAAGGATCTTTTTTTTCGAGAAATACTTACGACAATAGGGTGCATGATCGCCAGTCATGAGATAGAATATGGGCGGCTTTGAGGCATCCACCTTCTTGTGTTTCACCAAGTGATTGTAGTCATGCAAACTGTTATAGCCCATGCGCATACATGTGTGGCCGTTCTCATTACATCTGGCACATTTACCCTCCTGGAAGCTTTCAAACGAATCACAGGTTATGCCCATAAATGGGCATTTACTCTTAATGCTTTCGGTAAAGAATTGATAGCTTCTGACGTGATTGCAGCCCAAAAACTGTTGCATGTTAGTAAATAAAGAATTCTGACGATTACGCATATAATCCTGTAGTTTGCCATCACAGCCTGGGTTATCCATGCCACCGTTGGGATAAAAGTCCACATGACCGATTCGCTGGTAAAGACCCAAACCACCCAACAAATTGGCATCTGTGTGAATAACATCCACAAAATGGGCATCTGATCTATCTAATCTTACTATAGGTTCAGTTTCGGCAAATAGAGGAGCAGCTGGATCTAAACCGGTTATACGTCCCAACTTTAGGCCAAAGTCCTTTTGTAAATGATAGCCAGCATAGCCGGCCAAATGAGAACCTAAAGAATGGCCTATAAAATGGACATTATTTAGATCCTTTAGACTCAGCTCTTCATAGATCATATGAATGACATGAGCAGTAATGGCACCCACTAAACGTATATTGGCTACAGCTTGAACATAGGGAGGACTGGAACCGCCACCCCAATCGATGAGCACGACAGCAGCTTCTCCTTCGGGTTCATGACCCAAAATGGTTTGGCCCAATTCCAACATCTGTAATTAAGAGAAGTTGAAAAAGATTAGAAAGGGATACGAAACTGGAAAATAATAATTTGAGATATTACGCCTATTATTTTATAGCGACTTAACAAAATGTATGAAAACTATGTAAACCTAAGAAGAATTGCTTTGAATCTTTTTTTAAGTGATTTGTCTGTAATTTACACAATAAACAACTTGAAAGGTTTTTCAATAAGGGCATGTAGATAAACCAAAAGTTTAAATGTTTTTTTTTTCATTGATGACTTTTAAAAACTCCTCCAAACACAATCTGTTAAATTGTCCAACTTACCCATGGTACATTGCCAGCTTCTAAATATCCATGTGATATGAAAAATATTTTGCCTTTAAGATTTATGCCCATATTTTGTACCGCCTCTGGATCATTTAAATCAATATATTTCGGTTTATCAAGGGCTCTTGTCGTATACAGCGTATAGTGGGGTTCAATTTGTGAGGGCTTTTGAGGGTGCACATTAATTTGTCTAGTCTTAGCTGTCCAGGGCCCATTCAAAGGAAAACAACCATAAACGCCATAACATTTCACTTCATTGGGATCTGTAATAAAACAAAAAAGTAATAAATTTAATAAATAAACACAAAGATTTCTTGCAGTGTATGACCTTCTTATCAATTAAATGGAATACTACTACACGCAAAATTATTTAAATTTTTTGACTTAAAAACAGTTTTTTTATAAGTGTTCTTCTAAATAATCTCTCATGCTTGAACCCTTCAAGTATGTTTGGTATTGGGGCCATTGATAACCCGATTATGATCTTTTTGTCTTTCTTATATTAAGTTTTGTTGCATTAATTTTCTTTTATGGTTCAATGAGTTTAAAAATACTTTATCTTAATTCATGTCTATGGTTTCTAATATGTTTTGGCTATTTTTTTAATTGTATTTATTATTGTTACCAAGTTAAAGACATTGAGCCGAGCTTTAAGTGATTCCATTGAATATTATATGCTTGAAATATTTTTCAAACTAAATTCCAAATGCTCTTGGAGATTAAAATGTTTTTCAGAATTATCTCTCATATAATGCGCGCGTAAAAGTTAGGGTTTTTGCTAAAATATTCGTATATCCCCTAAATTGTTGTGGGAGAAAAGTTTGCCCAACTATTTAAAAGCAAATAATGCATCACGAATAAGATTATGTTCCAGTGACACACATTGAGAGGGCTTCTTAGGACTGCCACAGGCCAAACGGTTAGTAGAGCCGCTTTACTATGGAGAAGGTCTGTATGGCTTACGAAGATTAGCTTTATTATCGGGAGCACGTATAACAACACAAGCGACCCTGGTTCCAAACTTAGCAGAGGACATGACGAAAAAATTTTATTGTGGTTTCGAGTGTTTAATGAAAAAAGACTTCAACTTCGCTACACACAACTCCATCTAAAAAAATGAAAGACTATGATGACAAACGATAGACGAATGATCAGAAGAAAACACCACCTACTGGGAAAAAATTACTATGCTGAGTAAAGATCACCACCACCACTTAGCAAGGATCTTCACCACTACACAATCGTATGGAGGAGAGCTACAGTGGATTAATCATTTACTTAGCTTGAAAGCAATGGATGCAGAGTGCCGGCTCTGTCTGGAAAACTATGAAACCGCATGACACTTTTTGTGCAGCTGTATTGCTAGGACTAGATTTTTAAGCGGAATCAATTGTATACAGGAGAGAATAGATCAGTTCCTATCAGGAAGAAGTTGATGTTTAAACATGGCTTTCGGCTTGACCCCTTCTGTATGGGGAATAATTAAATGGGATGTTATCAGTGAATGTTTGCGGGTAACTGGGTATCATCTGCGGAAGGCGTCACACTAATGATTATTTGGAGGTATTGCCCCATATCTTTGGGAGTATAGTAGGACACATAAGGTCTGTTGAATCTGGGAGCCTGGTGTTGGGCAAGTTATTTCCTATGTTGTAAAAATTTATTTTTAAAAGGCATTTCCAGTATTTATAGCAGATATGATCTCTCTTTCTGAGCGTGCTATTAATCGAATTATTAAAAAAATTTAGCATCAGTTATGTACATATTCACTAGATAACAGCAACTCACCATTAACAGTACAAATGACATTTATACCGCTGAAACAAACACTTCCGGTGGTTAAAGTGTTAATAATGATCCATTCTCAGTGGTTTGGGCTTTCTCCATCCATTCCTTGATACCTAATGTGTATCGTTTATTTCGTACGTTGCTGATTGGTCCCATGAACAACTGCTAACAGATTAATGGCAATAAAAGGGCGCTCACTTAATCCAATCAACCAACCATCTTGTTTACTAATGAGATGAATCCAACTATTTGGCTAATGGCGGTTTACGCATATCTAAATGCCAGGGCTTAGATAAAGTAGGTAATGAACGACTTAACAACCTCACTTTCAAAAGGAAGAGAGCATGTTGAGTTGAATATAGAGTATATATGTATACATGTATACAATGCGAAGTCGCTGGAAGCGATAAAGGTAAATTTAAGGCAACAGGCTCGAGGGACTCATAAGACTCTTTGGTCGAATTAGATAATTGGCAGGGTCACAAAGATCTTATAGGAAATTCTGATGGGGACAAGAGAACTAAGCTGCCAAAAATTGATTAAATTATAAGGATGTGAACTTTTAGAGCATTAATGTCGAGACTCGAAAACTTTCTCTCCTTGCTTTTATCAGGATTAGCGCTCGACCTAGTACCTTGGATAAATCTCTTCAGCGAGACTGATTGGAGAATCAAAAAATCTATGTTATAGGGGCTGTGTTTCTTAATGATGAGCGATAATGTGACACTGTGTCTGAAGATGATGGCGGTCACAGATGTGGATATTTATAGACTGTGCTCACAGGCATCAGAGACCGTGGAATTCTTAATAGAGAGACATATTCACCATTATGCTTCAGGTATGCTGGTATTCATTAGGAAGGCAGCAGATCTGCTGAAAAAACTATAGACTGGTAGGAGTACAACAGATCCCATTGGTCGCAGTGTCCTACAATGGTGCCTGGTCAGAATATTTATAGTGACTCTGTCTTTTTGGGATTTTGTTCTTCCTTTAGCTAAATGGGTTTTTTGATTTTGTCTGTGACACAGGAGCACAACAGACCAATTGTGTCTTAGGTGTAAAAAATAAGAGCAACTTTTTCCCAAAATTTGATGAGTTTTCTTTCTTAGGTCGGACAATTGTGGCATCGGGTACTTTAGTTGTTTGGTTCGGGTGGCACCCTTACATCAGACGTTGTGATATCACAAATTCTCGTCCACAAAATAAACTATACTGAGGTCAGGAAGTGTCGAATTTAGCGTCGTTGGAAGAACAAGCTCACCTGTATCCAGCCAGATATTTTCAGAAACTGCACAATCCTAGTTAGGACTATGTTCGCCATGCTGTCAAGGTCCGCAAAGTTTGTAACGCCTTGTAGGCTAAGTCTGTTTTTGCACAGCGCTGGGTATTTACACTGCCGATAAGCCACCGATTACTATCTGTTGTCCTCGTATGTTTTAATAATATCGGAGTATTACTGTACAAAGTAAGTGTGAGGTGATAGCTTTGAGTATAAAAGGGGTATGTTGTTTAATAGAAAATATTGGGATTGTGGCTAGAATACCATAAAAGGGTGTGTTAGACCTTAGCAATTGTAAATTTTAATTTTGAAAGCAAGCTATGTATCGGGCCTTAAAGCCAACATATTCCTAATTTTGCAAAATTCGGTGAAATAAAGTTTTTCTTTTGCAAAATCCTAAATATCATGTACGGGATTAAGATTTTGACGTTTTATGCACTTTTTTAATTTATTAATTTCTGCGTTATTTCCTTAGCAAATAATTATGATTGTCATTGTTTTAAAATTAAATACCAGACTTCTTATCAATTTATGATTTTTTGTTAAGGCAAATTAGAGGATTTCCCATTTATAAAATAGCAACAAATAAAGATTATCTATAAGAATGCCTGTAATAGGCATAAATCAAATGTAATCTACTAAATCAAATATCGAATCTAATAAACTGAAATCAGTTTCTGCTAAACAAAAAGCAATTGCAGCAATTCAAAGCAAATGCAATAACCAAAAACCACAAAGAAGCAATTAAATAAAAAAGAAAAACAATTAAAAACTTTAAAACTCTGGCCAAAAAATCGATCACGTTGTTGGTTATTGGCTTGCAACACAGATACCAGGCCAGCAGCAATGAGGTTTAGTTTTCAGTTTTAGATTACAATTGTAGCCATTGTAAGTATGCGTGTTGCATAGAAGAAAAAGAAAAATTTAATAGTTTTTGAATGTTCCAGAAGTGTTTACAATTTGTTTAAAATTGACTTAAAGAGCAAAAAAAAAAAAAAAAAAAAATTGCTGAAAAAAAGGTATAAAATAATGTTTTTTTAACACCACTTACCGCTTTTAGGAGCTGGTGGCAAATCAATTAAAGTATTTACCGCAGCTCTGCTTGTATGATTTGCTAAATACAACATGGTCTGCAACATCAGACCACCAGTGGAATTAGAAACATACATTTTTTGTTCTTTGTTTTTTATGTATTTTAATAAAAAAGTTCTCTTAAAACTTGTATTTGAATTTTTTGTGGGCTTTTCCTTTCAATGCGCTTTCAAGACCATTTTTTCTTCAACACATTTATCATTTATTTTATTATTATTATCACAGTAATTTGTTAGGGTTTCTTTAATTCAATTCTTTAATTAGTTTTCCTTTTCAATTATTATTATTAATCTTATCTCTTTTAAAAATGCTTCTTTTCTTTTTCTTGTGATAAATTATTTAAATTTAATTTATTCAGTTTTCATTTCATTTGAAGTCTTTCTTCTTTTGCTGCTCCTTTTTTGACTTCTTTACGAATTTTTTTTCAATTTTTCTTCAACTTGTTTCTCGCTTGAGACGGTTTAATTTAAAAATTCACCGCTATACTGAGTTTAATAGACTGAATAGTCAAGCGTTTATTTCATTTATATATACTCGTACTTTTATGGGGCCCGTCTCTCATTAGCCGCTCTCTATAATTTTTTTGTTTTTTTTTCAATTTTATTTATTTTGGTCTTTCTCTCTCTCTAGTAACGTCTGTCTCTACACTTTTTCAGTGTCTTTAATTCCGATTTGTTTTGAAAGTTTACTTTGATCTGTTTTACTTCGTTGGTATTTGGTTTCAATCATTGTTTTCATCATCGGCAATAACATTGTACTTAAATAGGGTTGCCATATTATTTAAAACGAATTCGTGGTGCATCAAGGACGGTATAATTGAGATATACGAGTTAGAAGTATCCTTTAAATTAAATTGCAGTGACTTACAGGCGGAAGTCTCGGCGATATAGATGGCAGCGAAGTGGTTGATGTACTGTATGATATTTGCGATTAGGGCGCTCTCCGGTGTCTACTCGACAACACAACTGGTATATGTATGCCGGGCGTCTCTAAAGAAGATGGCAGACTAAGAGATTATCTGCGTAAGAGATAATTCTGATACCCTATGGAATTGTGTGGTGGACGAACTGGCGAGAGAAGGTTCTCTCCTTGGCAACGAGGAGACTGACCATTTACTTGCCACTTTACTCATGTTGGGCAGGGCACAGATAAGGTAGAAGAATGAACTCACGTGCTCTGTTTCAAGACAATCCTGGCCCCTATACAATCGGACTCATTCGGAGTCTATCTTGAGGTTGCCGAAGAATACTGTTGGCTGTTATCATTGGCCACTAAGTAGCTGGTGGGCATACTAGGAGACTGGGTCTATCGTTCAATGATTACTGTAGGTGTTGGCGGGATGAGGAAGAGAAGGCGACTGTTGAACGTTTTCTATGTCAGTGTCCGAATCTTTCGGATATTTTCCTTGTATGCCATATCGGACCTAGCTGATGTAAGTGTCAGCGGGCTTTCATCCTTTGTGCATGCGTCTGGTTAGGTCGTTTCGGATTGTGGCGCGGACATATAGGTCCGCTTGGACGCTACCTTCTATGGGCATCACAGTGGAATCAGTATTAGACCAAAGCGAGCTGGAGCAGTGTCTGGCTACCCATTGTAACTAACTAACTAACTATGGCCGGTACACAAACTGTCAATAGATTATTATTGTAAGATGTAATTGCAGTATTGGACCCATTTTATCTATTCTACAGCTCTCTACTAGTATAGAATTTCCATATAGCATTCTCTCAACATCGCTGCCCTGACGCCTAGATGCATCTTTCTAGATTACACCAACAAATACCAAATATGTGCTCTGGTGATTTAGTTCCCTATTCATAGTTCCCTTTTTCATTGAGTCTGCAATGCTCGGTGAAAACGACAGTTACAATTGTCAGGCTATTCTTAGATAACCTATTAAAAGATTCAAATATTGTCCTATCATAGTTGTCTAGTAAAAGTTTAGACTGTCTTTAACTCGTTTGGTTTGAGTAGTATACGGCTCTATCTTTAGCCTTCATTTCACTGTATCATGTTCAAAGTTTGTTGGCCATCCAATTGATGATAGACGTGGTTATGTTAAGTGTTTCGTAAGGTTGGAGCTTTTAAACCTGGCAAATCGTCACTTCCGGCTTGTTTTGCTTATAAGTCAACCGTTTGAACAAAGCAATCAGGAAGGAGCGACTGAAAAGATGTTGAATTTTTTCAAGACAATGCCAGGCCATTCTTCTTTAATGACTTGAGAACGGAATAAAATAGCATTATAAGGTTAGTTTTCAGTCCCTGAACTTAAAAGGAACTATATACATAGGAAGTACGGAAGTGACGTAATGTATTGGTTAGAGCCCACTTATACAGTAGAAGCGGCCCAGGCTCGAATCCTCAACAGAGGACATGACGGAAATTGCAGTTTTGAGTGCTTAATAAAGAGACTTTAACTTTATTGGCGATGATGACAAACATCAGACGAATGATCAATAGATTGGGAAAAAGTTACAATGCTAAGTAAGGATGGCGAGACGATAAAGAGTAGCAGATGTCTGGAAAGAATAATATTTTAAGTAACCTAACATGGTTCTTCGGAGAAGCTTTTACTGGTGCTTTAATTATGTCTTAAAAAATCATCACTTCAAGTTTAATTCCCAAAAACTACCAAAAATCTATGAAACTGTAGCTGGCATCTCTAGTCAAGTGTAATGACATGCTCTCTCTAGTTTTTTTTTGTTGTATTGTGGGGAGTACTTTTGCGTTCTTGTACTGCTTCCACTATCAATTATTCTTTTATTTGCACGAGTAGCTATTGGGGTTTGTCTTCGTAAGTGGTCGATTGATGGTCGGCTCTTTCATGTATTTTGCCGGCTTTAAGCTGTTCATAAAGTGATGCATTTATTATTGTTGTCTCTTAGTGTTTTCATTGTTCTTTTTTCTTAAAGTTTCTATTGAATGCGTATGATCTTGGAGTTGTTGTTATGAGATTGTTTTTTAACAAATTGCAAAATATCTGTTGTTGTTTGTTGTCTGTTTATTAGGTACATAGTTGTTTATTACAGTATTGGGGAGCCTGTTTTATTTTAAGATAGTCTTCATGTAGAGTGAATTGTAAATATTTAATATGCACTTAAAGAAATAAAGTGGGTCATTTACATACATACGTATACATACACATTTGAACTTATAGTAGAATTAAAAAATAAAGTAAAAAGTAAAAATATATTATGAATTGATTAGAATGCCTTAAAATCGAACTATGCTTTATTTAATTTATAATTTTAATCTATTTTTAACAAAAGGTTGTAGAGCCAAGGAGCAACACATCTTAAAGTTGCCTTTAATATTATTTTAGTTGATAAAAACAAGTGAAGAGTGTTTTTATAACAGCATACCAACTTTAATTTAAAATAAAACAACAACAAAATGATGAAATAAATGGAGCATTTATGTGTTAAAAGCGATTTCTGACAAATGTCCACCGAATTTCTGGTGAGATATATAGGGTCCGCCATCTAACGTTTTTTTTCTCAACTAGTGCTTATTTCGTGAATGGTAACACTTAGCCCATGTCTGATTTGACAGATAATTAGTTTTATCCTTCCGCTGAACGAATATGGTTGTGTATAGCTGCGCTAAGTGGGCCTGTGATCGACTTACAGAAGATGCCGATTTTGCCGAAAAACATCATCTTTTCAGATGAAGCTCAATTTGATCTTGGCAGGTATGTAAACAAGCAAATTTGTTGCATCTGGGGCACAGAAAACCCGCACGCATACATTGAAAATCCGATACACCAAGACGAGTCACTGTTTGGTGCGGATTTTGTCCACAGGCATATAATGAGCAAGGAGTGGCCGTTACAGTCAATGGCGATCATTATCGGGCCATGTTGAACGAATTTTTGTTCACAAAAATTGAAGAGGAGGATATTAGCAACATTTGCTTTCAACAGGACGGCACTACGTGCCACACAGCCGAAGCTACACTCGATGTTTTGCGCCCTGTTGTTGAAGATAGTATTATCAGTCGCAGAGCTGATGTCGTTTGGCCACCTCGGAGCTGAGATTTGACACCGTTGTACTATTATTTGTGGGGTGCCTTCAAAGATAAATGTTACGCCAACAAGCCAGAGACAATTGCCGCTTTAAAGGACAATATTCGTGAAGCCATTGGTGAAATACAGCTGCACACAATCGATAATGTGCTTAAAAATTAGACCGATCGTGTAGGCTACTGCATGGCCAGCCGAGGCAGCCATTTGAATGAAATTATTTTCCATTATTAACCGGAAGGATTGTACTTTCAAATAAAAAAATGAATTTGAGAAAATATTCAAAAAAAATTTATTTGGCGGATATTTATGTAATTAATGCCATGAGTTATACTGACCTACAATTGCTTAAGCTTAGCACTTCTACTTAACGTACCATAGAGGTATGTTAAAAGCATAGTATGTAAAAACTCGACTCGTGAGCAAAATTTTCTTTGGTTCGCTCGTATTATGACTTGTGCTCGTGAGTTTTACTTTTTAATTCGTGAGCACGATACATATTTTTTGCTTAAAATATTTTTACGAGTCTTGTTTTGTTATAATGAGCACGAATTTTACACCGAGAACGAATTAAAAATAATCAAAAAAGAATCAAAGACGAGCACTTCTTTTCAAAGCATGTGTAATATTAAATACGTAATACGACCAAACAACATTTACTAAAAAGGATTGCTCATTTTCAACTCGGTTTGCTTTTCGACTCGATTTGCATTCCGAATTTTATTTTGAAATTCTTTTGTTTTGATTCTTCTCACGAGTCGTATTTTAAATTCGACTCTCAAAAAAATCTTCCTTTCCGAACGATTTCAATTCGAGCACTCTTTCTACTCCGGTTAAAAAGCGTAGAGTGACTAAAACTAAGTTCCAATAATTTCATGGTGCTGTGAGATACATACATATATGGCACGTAGCACCATATTGTTGCAGTCACAAGTTATTGATATTAATTCTCTCATTGTCTTGGGGTGCCACGGTGTAGTGGTTAGAGCGCAGGTATACAACACAAACGACCAAGGTCCCAACACCAGCAGAGGACATGACGAAGAAAAATTTAATTGCGGTTTCGAGAGTTTAATGAAGAAAAGAAACTTTAACTGCCCTTCAGACAATTCGATCTAAAGAATCCCCCTAACTTTCCAGCTTACCTCTGGCAATGATGACAAACATCAAACAAAAACGCTAAGTAAGGATCACCACTATACGCAATCATATGGAGGCGAGCGACAGTAGATTAATCATCTACTTATGTAGCTTGCAATTAACTTGATAATTGAAACTGAAACAAGGCAATGCTCTCTAGAGGAGTGACGAAGAAAAAAATCCTTTCATTGTCAATAACGCTTACCATTTATGTACACCACCTACATCATTTCGAAAAAAATATAGAGCAATGATGCCTTTAGTTGTCAATTTACACCAAATTGTCCATATTTGTAGGTTTAATGTTTTTGGAGTTTATTGTTCTGAAGTGTTTTCACTTCATATTCAAAAATGTGTCTTTTGAAAGAACGAAAAAGTTAATAAAACCTTTACCATTCCATTTCAGCTGCTCTGACTAAAAGATTTCTGGCAACCCTGATGTGAACCCTCAGTTTTACAAATTGTAAACCGTTTTGGAGGACATGGCTTGCCACAAGATACCACAACATCGATTGTATTAAGACTGCTTTGGTTCGTACTGTAACAATTCATTATTTTTCATTTTACAAACTTAAATACAGTGTACTCGGGATAACGTCTAATTAAAACTGCGGGTGTTGACGTTTATCAGATTGGTGGCGTAGTAATTTAGTATTACAAAACGTATTGATAGTGTTGTTTAAAGCATTTTTATTGTTTATAAACTAAACCAAAAAAACAAAAAATAGGTCCAAAGAAACAAGAAAATGAACAAAAATGTCCATAATATTTATAAGGGGAAGCCCCAAAGTCGAAAATAATTTCGTAAAATAAATGTATGTACGCACATATGTATGTATGGGTTTTAAATGTTACTGAAGCCAAAATGTTATGTTATTTAGATTTGATGTTCTAAAGCTTTGTAGTTTGATTGACATTTTAGAGTAGACAATATTAGAAAAAATGGTTGTTGTTTTGGAGTGTTGACGAATACGAGTGTTTCCGTTATCCCGAGTGCATATGTATGTTTTTACTTGTATCTTATACACATATAAAAACGAATGTGTGTTTAAATGTATGTATGTTATGTTTGCTTGTTTGTTTGTGACTTATCGACAGCTATAAGCGATATAAATTTCAAAAATTTCAACCGGGCGGTGCCACGCCCATGCAAAGTGTATATTTATCTGTCTACATCTACAAAATGGTAACAGAAAGATTATTTAAATTTAACCCAAATAGATTCATAGTCAAGGCGAATCATCAGTCAAAAAATGGGCGGAATTATAATAAAGAATGTGCCACCTCCCAAGCAAAGTAAATACATATTGATTTCATTATACCTTGAGACCGGTTACAGCTGAAGTTTCAGCACTTGGTCTGAATGACTTCATAGTCAATGCAAATAATTAAGCAAAAAATGGATGGAATTCGACAGGTAGGGGTGGTGACTCCCATACAAATTAAATATTAATTTTTATATATCTTGCAAACTTCGTAGTCAATACAAATCATCAGTCTAAGAATGAGCGGAATCGGATTAGCGAGCATGGCACTTCCCATAAAAAGTAAATTGTATATCTTAAAAACGGCAATAGTAGAAGTTTCTAAATTAAGTTCAAACAACGTCGTGAACAATACACATCATCAGTCAGTAACTGGGCTAGATTGCATAAGTGGGCGTGTCACCTTCCATTCATACTAAATATTGATTTTTGTATACCACCTTGATCAAAAAGTTTCCGGAATTCAATCAGAAAATTAAAAATACAAATTTATTCATCTAAATCTATATGGTCCAGTTCAAAATAATCCCCATCGACTGCAACACACTTAAGCTAGAGCTTGATCCAATCCTCAAATCATTTCTTATATTCATTTTTCGGTATGTCCATATGCGATTTTTTCATTATTTCCTCCCGGTTGCTGAAACGCGTTCCCCGTAATGGTTTTTTGACTCGATTGAACAGAAAGAAATCACAGGGAGCCAAATCAGGTTAATTCGGTGGTTGTTGGATGGTATTTGGTGCATTTTTCGTCAACAAATTTCGAATAATGATGGCACTGTGCAACGGTGAGATGTCTTGATGCAAAATTCAGGTCTCTTTCGGCAAATTGCTTCACGCAAACGTCTCATAATGCCCAAATAATACTCTTTGTTTACTGTCTGGCCTTCTGGCAATAATTCATGATGCCCTACACCATTATAATCCATGAAAACCGTGAGCATTGCCTTCTTTTTTTCATGTCTTTTGCGACCTCAACATGATCTCTTTTTTGCATGAAATTGAGGTCTTTTGGCACCAATGTTGCTGCTACACTACGGAAGTTCAAGTCATTAACCAAAATGTCTTGAATATTGATTTTTGTATACCACCTTGATCAAAAAGTTTCCGGAATTCAATCAGAAAATTAAAAATACAAATTTATTCATCTAAATCTATATTTTCCAGTTTAAAATAATCCTCATCGACTGCAACACACTTAAGCTAGAGCTTGATACAATCCTCGAATCATTTCTTATATTCACTTTTCGGTATGTCCATATGCGATTTTTTCATTATTTTCTCCCGGTTGCCGAAACTCGTTCCCCGTAATGGTTTTTTGACTCGATTGAACTGAAAGAAATCACAGGGCGCCAAGTCAGGTTAATTCGGTGGTTGTTGGATGGTATTTGGTGCATTTTTCGTCAACAAATTTCGAATAATGATGACACTATGCGCTGTCTTGATGCAAAATTCAGGTCTCTTTCGGCAAATTGCTTTACGCAAACGTCTCATAATGCCCAAATAATACTCTTTGTTTACTGTCTGGCCTTCTGGCAATAATTCATGATGCACTACACCATTATAATCCATGAAAACCGTGAGCATTGCCTTCTTTTTTGACTAAAACTGGTATCGGTTCATTCGGTGAACGCCATTCACTTGCCTGATGTCTGGATTGCGTGTCGTACTCATAAACCCACATCTCGTCTCCAGTAATGATCCTTTTGATGAATGTGAGATCGGCTTCAGCTTTGCAAATCATGTCTTTTGCGACCTCAACATGATCTCTTTTTTGCATGAAATTGAGGTCTTTTGGCACCAATTTTGCTGCTACACTACGGAAGTTCAAATCATTAACCAAAATGTCTTGGACGGATAGGCAATATTAAAGTCATTCGCTATCTCTCTGATGGTTAATTTGAGGTTATTGACCAACATTTCATTTATTTCACCAATGTTTTCGTCGATTTTCGGTGTCGATGGTATGCCACTGCGTTCATCATCTTCGATTGACTCACGACCACTTTTGAACATTTCTAACGTTCTAACCATTAAATCCGTTTTTTATGTAAAATTTAATACAAGTTCGTTGTTGCAAATTTAAATCCATTTCTAAAATTGTAAAAAATCGTCAACACAAATTTGTATACTATATGAAAATGCATGGGTGTGTTTGTTTGACTGTATGTAGCTAAAGGACAGATTCTACAGGTTCTTTCTGGATATCTCAAATGCTTGGAATTGGACCGGAGGGGGATAAAATAGGAAAAAAGTGTTAACAAATTTAACTGAGATAGCATTTAAGGCAATAATTAAGATGGATTAGCAAAACACCCCAAGCTTTAGCTGGTTATTGTATAGAAGCTTCAGCTGATTGTCAGATCCAACGGAAACGAACTTAAAGATATTTTCTTACAAAATGAAAACAGACCGCTAACACCTCTGTTGTTTCTTAAGCTTTTCATAACTTGTATGGATTTTACTTTTTACTCTTCAAATTGCAGAGGACGTTTTTTACAAGAAAATAGTTTATTGTTTTGATCAGCCGTAGTGTAAATTTTGTGACATCACTATCAATTTGTGTCATCCCTAGTTATCATAAACAACTGATTCCATTAGAGTAGTTTTGGCATTCAACCACTTTATAACTTGCAATGTATAACTGCAGCAATTCAATTACTGCTACAAACGTATAGGATTCGAAAGGAATACACATGGTGCAGATTGCCAGCTTTGAGCCTAAAAATTGCTTCAACGATTTTCTTTTTCAACATGAAATCTAAGGCATTCCTACGACAATTTACTTTCAATTTAAAATTTTGTTAAGATGGCCTTCGAGTATGTAATCACATATCTTTGGCTTAGTTTATATATGAAGTGAAATATATCGAGCCATAACCGCCAAAAAGACTTAAGCGATTTTGATTATCGATTTTCACTAGATCATTTGCACCATCATACAAAATTTTATGATTTTTCAGCAAAAAGACTTATGTCCATACAAAAAATATAAAAAAGTCTCCTGTAAAATTTGTTTTTTGTCGCTTAAGTTTTTTTTTTAGCAGTTATGGCTCGATATAGTTTTTTTTTTTTTTTAACTAAAACTTAACAAAAATATCTTTTTAATGTTATATATTAACTGAAAGTTATCTAAAACAAATAGTTCCCAGTTCATGGGTCGGGTCCATCACACGCTGGTTTACGTGACTTTTACAATGAATCCAAATGTAAAATTCGACAAATAAAATGAAGTAAACATCACTTGCTTTCGTCAGAAAAGGGCTTATCTACAAAATTTTGTTTACAGTTAAGTATCAAATTGCGTACTTCGCGGTATAGTAAAGGTGAGAAAACAATAATAAATAATAATAATAAAGACATGACAAACAAAATTATCACGGAATGCAAATATTTTCTGGATTCTGGAACACCAAAAACAAAATGAACAAAATAATAATATGCGCAATCCATGCTGCACTTTTAATTGCGTCCAAGATTCTTACTTGAGGCAAATCCATTTCAAGTGCAAAAGTGCCGCTTGGACTTTGTACACCCCAGACGAACTTTGCATTTCAGAACGTACATATTTGTATTCGGGAGTGTTTACATTAAGAAATTAAATGTATTGATAAGCATTATCTCGGCTTGTTATTATTACTTACTCGTATAAACACACGAATTTATTATAAATCTGAATTATAATTGTATTGGAATTGATTGTGTGTCTCATCCACATTACAAACCCACTCACTGGTTTCTAAAGTACCATAGTTACTGAAGAATCTATTTTAAAACTTTTCAACACATGTGCGTTTCAAATAGTTTCTTACTGAGTTCCTTTGCTTCAACACCACCACCCCTTATTTCCATCAGTTTAGTGAGTAGTGAGCGAGAGAGATAAGCTTTGAAATTCGTTTTAATTTCTGTTTTTCTTTTACACACTCAATTAGCGTTGATCCTCTTGTTCACCTTTAACACCATCTCAGTTTGTATTGACGTCAATAGACAGTAAACATAATCCTGTTCCATATTTCGCAAGAATAAATTCTTTTAATCACATACATACACACGCACAGAATCGTTACTGCTGGTGAAAGAATTTTTCTTTCTTTTTTCGCCATTAATGAGCATTCTTTGAGTTGGGTCAGACAGACAATATCATTTAAATTCCCATAAAAACAACCTAGACTTTGTTCCACAAGAGTTTAAAGTGTGGCAAATATTTCAAAGAACAGGACAGGAGTTAATGATTTAAGGTTATGGTCAAGGCAATCATAAAGAAAAATAATAATGCTCTGAAAATATAACAATAGGGACTCTAAAGAGTATGATTAAAGAAAAAGATATTAAGATGTTATCGTGGCAAAAATTCTTAGAAATTATCTCATATTTTTGGTACATAATTGGGCTTTACAATCAATCCCCTACTCTGCTTAGCAAGCCCATCCCCAATTGCTCACACCCATCGGCTTGTTCTGTCTAACGTAGACAAGGACATTCTCTACGCTAGCAATCACTGACTTCCGCATCAAAGACTCTTCTCGCTGGTGAATCTTCATCAATTCGAAAGTCATATCCGAGCCAGCGTAGCCGATGGATATTAATGTATGATATTTGCTATGCAATGTTCATGTCGTTATATAGCTCGTACAGCTCATTTTATTATTATCAATTGCTTCCGCTCCGCTTAAGTGGCGCAGAGTGGCGTACAACGTCAACCCTCTCGGTTGACCGCGGCTTCGCTTTCCATGCGGATTGTAGTCAAGTGCCCAACCCAACGCCATTTTCGGAATCTTATCTCCAGGGCTTCTGTGAAGCTCCAAACACAGAATATTTCTCAGCCATCAGTTAATGAAAGCTTGTAGTTTGTTCATTGTCTGCACTGACACAAGCCAAGTTTCGCTTCCGTAATGAAGTACGGACTTTACAGTCGCATCGAATATTCGAATTTTTGTTGCAGATGATAGTTGTCGGCATTGCCATACTTTCCGAAGGCTTGCAAATGCCCCTTTTGCCTTCATAAATCGAGCCTCGATATTCGTTTTGGCACCGCCATCTGGTGTGATTTAGATGCCAAGGTATGTACAACTCTGTATCTCTTTAACAGGCTTATCATCAACGAAGATGCAATCACTGTGTGAGTTGTTCACTCGCAAGCTATTCAGTTTGTCCTGCATGTGGCTTTGCTTTGGGATATCAACGCATATCATCAGCATAAGTCAGGTCGTTAAGGTGTTGCATACTAATTGGGTGCCAAAGAATGCTTTTATTGGGAGTGGTATCTATACTCGTTCGAAGTACCTCGTTGATTACCAACTGAAAGATGGATGGGGAAAGGATACATTCCTGACGTTCACGTGAAACTATATTGATAGGGTCAGAAAGCGCATATTGGGCCTGTATGAAGTGGACCACTTTATTTGGAACCCCCTCTGATGTTTCAGTTGGTCAAAAGCTGTCTCGAAATCGCCGAACACCAAATATAATGGTTACTGTAGCTCATTGATTTGCTCCAGTATGATTCGGAGAGATATAATGTGGTCCACACAAGAATGTTCTTGCCTGTGGGTTTCGAAAAGTGACATCGATTTTATCTGCTATTCGGTCCAAAATTATCGGGCTTAGAATCTTGAGTGTCACACACAGCAGCATGATGCTCCTCCAAATGTTACTATCATTTGTTGCGCTTTTTTTCGGTATCTTTATCAAACAGCTTATAGTCACTTCAAATACCGAAAATCTTAAATAGAATTTTTTTCTCGAACACACACAAGGCAGCTAAATAAGTGAGTGCCAACGTCAATGCTTCCTCCCCATAAAGAAAAATGAGGAGGATGAGCGACTTGTATAGTATCTATTTCGTCGCGCGGGAGAGGTTCCTACTACTACTCAATTGCCTATTGAGACTATAATAACATCTGTTGAAAGTGATTCTATACTTGATCTCCTCTCTGACATCATTACCGTCGATAAAGGCAGTGCCAAGGTAGAAAAATTCAAATACAACATCGTATGTATAGTCGTCAATCGTAGCATATAAAGCGTGTTTTTTATAGAGGTATAGAACTTTAAGTTGGCATTACTTTTCAAGATGGCGACCGATTGAACAGCTGTCAAGTGATTTATTCTCAGATTGGTTTGGCAATTCATCATGATTAGACTCACGCCTGAACAACGCTTGTAAATAGTGCAATTTCCATTTTTCATAAGTAAATTTTTTTTTTTAATTAACAATTTTTTAAATTTTCATAAGCGAAATTTGTTTAGCGATGAAGCGCATTTTGGAGTGAAGGTAATCCTCAAGTGTATGCGGCAACACCGTTACATCCAGAAAAACTGACTGACTTTTTCAAAAACGATGGTGGCCAGAACGTTACAGTCAATGGTGATCGGTATAGAGCCATGATTACAAAATTTTTCATTCCTAAACTGAATAACCATGATGTCCAGGAGATGTGGTTTCAACAAGACGGCGCAACATGTCACACAGCTCGTGCCACAATAGATTTATTGAAAGACACGTTTGGTGACCGCCTAATTTCACGTTTTGGACCTGTGAATTGGCCTCCAAGATCTTGTTATTTAACACCGCTAGACTACTTTATGTGGGACTATGTAAAGTCATTGGTCTATGCGGTAAATCCATAAACGCTTGATCATTTGCCGTGTTATTGCCGATATACGGCCACAAATGTTGGAAAAAGTCATCGAAAATTGGACGTCCAGATTGGACTACATCTGCGCCAGCCATGGCGATCATATGCCAGAAATCATATTTAAAATGTAATGCCACAAGATTATCTTTCGGATAAATAAAATTCATGTCAATCGAATAATCCATCGTTGTTTTATTGCAACTTAAAGTTCTATACCTCTATAAAAACACCCTATACTTCATCTTGGCCATATGTACCGCCAGACACAGCTTAGCAGACTCTTTTGCACTAGCACTGAAGGCAGCAGTGATACGTTGCTTGATACACTCAATTATGTCAATGTTTTCGGCTTATGCAAGATGTTGGATATTATTGCAGAAAATGGTGCCACTGCGGTGGACTGCCCCCTTATGCAGGTTACGTCCAACTCTAAATTCTTTAATTTTCTCAAACTGTTATTGTTCTGTTCCTAGAATTATTTCTCTCACTGTGTAGCCCATAGTGAATGAAAGCGTTTTTAAAATGCAGAACAAAAAACAAAGAACGTAAAAAATAAGAATTAAAACCTAAACACCAATACGGCGTGCGCATTAGATTCAAATTAAAGATAAGATTTTTTCCCAATATTTCTGGTGGTCGGTCTCATTAATAAAAAAAATATTTTTTTTATTTTTGTTAATTTCTAATTTCTTTTTTTTATTACTTTTCTTTTCAACTCAAACTCGTATTGATCTTTAGACCAGACTCTATTTAAAAATAAACTAAAATTAAAATATTTTTATAGATTTTTAAACATCAACAAAATTTGAACTTTATTTTGAAAAAGAAAAAAATAATAATAATATAAGATAAAGTTGACAGCATCTTCTGCTACTTCTTCTGGGAGATAATAATGGAAATGACGACCATGCCGCCGCTAATGATGACAATCATTTTTTAAGAGTGACTATCAATTTTATTGATGCTCATAATTTGTTTGTAGGGGGATTTATAATAATTGGGCCAATGGTTTGCTTGTTTATGGTATAAATTAGGTTCCCATTAAAATGAAATATCAAAACGGTGTTTTTTTTTACTTCAAATATTTTTCTTTAAGATTTAAATAAATAAATTAAATAATTAAATTAAATTAAGATTTTAATAAATAAATGTAAATACAAACAAACATATTTTCTCCGTCACCCTCTAGGAAGCATTTTGGCTTTCCACAAAGCAATCATTGCTTTGTTTCAGTTTCATTAATCAAGTTGATTTTTCAAGCTAAGTAGATGATTAATCCACTGTAGCTCTCCTCCATATGATTGTGTAGATCCTTGCTAAGGGATGGTGGTGATCTTTACTAAGCACTGTAATTTTTTCCCATTAGATGGCGTTTATCCCTGATCAGGGATAATGTTTTTCAGGCAGGGTCAGGGATCTTCTGCTTTATTTTTTAGATGAAGTTGTCTAGAGGGAGGTTGAAGCCACAATTAATATTTTTTCATCGTGCCCCCTGCTGGGGCTTGAATCTGGGCCGTTTGTATGGTTATGCGTGCGTTCTAACCACTACACCACGCCACCCTATCAAACAAACATGAATACAAAAAAAAAATTATAAAGCTAAGTAAGGATAATCACCACCACTTAGCCAGGATCTTCACTGCACAATCAAATGGAGGTGAGCTACAGTAGATTAATCATCTACTTAGCTTGAAAATTAACTGGATTAATGAAACTGAAACAAAGCAATGGATGTTTTGTGGAAGGCCAATACCTTCCCTAGAGGAGTGATGCAGAAAAAAATATAAACCGCAGCTTATTTTCCTATATTTAAATAATAGTAAATTTTACTTAAGTATTAAACCTTTCTTCTTATTTACTTTTAATAAGCAATTTGTCACGTAAGTATGTTTATATATGAACTGAAGCAATATTACGTTGACAATATTTAAAAAATTAGTAATAAATCATGGACGTAATATTGCGTAAGGAATAAAAAGAAACTTATTCTTATTAATATTTATCCTCTTCTTACCCACTGTATTTCAATGGAAAATATTCAATTAAATTTATGTGTATTTGTTTTCTTTTATTATATAGAATGCCTCAAAATATGCTAAGCTTTTTTGCACGATACTTTACCAAATAACAAAAAAATTTTAAATAAAACTATAAAACCATATGGAATATAATGATCTTCATGCGCTGAATTTAAATTCGTTTTCAGTTTTTTCAATCGGGCTAAATTTTTTTTATGGGCGTGGCAAATTTTTCGCCCAAAATATGGTAGTTATGTCAATATATTTCATCATAACTTAAAAATGTCCTATAAATCAGTTCAACAACATTTTTTTGTATTTTCAACAGTTTCGGAGTTATTCATAACTTAGTTGCAAAAAACATTTTTTCGCTCTAAATTAGAGCAATTATTTTGTTTCTTTCAAAAGTCATAAAAAAATTTCCAGAACAAAAATTTTACATGTCAAGCACTTAAATTAAAGCTTAAATTGTTTGAAATAAGAAAAGTTATAAATGATTAAAATCAGTTGGCTATTGCTGATTTTATTCAAAATTAAATGCGGGTACCTAACTTTGAACAAAATTAGCGAATTTTTTTTTTTGAAAAATTAGTGGAAAATTTTTTTTATAAAAAAATTCTTAGAATATAAATTTTACGTTTTAAGCATTTAAATGAAAGCCAGATATGTTGCAAGTAAAAAGCAGGTTCTTAACTTTGACAAAAAATGTGAAATAGTGAAAGCAATGGATTTTCAGTCCGGGTCCGGTCTATATGGTGGATCAAAACTTCTCAGTCAGGCGTTTGGTTTCTGTCAGGTCATCAAAGATACATATGTGTGGTCTGGCCAAAATGGGATGCGATACCTTTTTCTTTGATAAATTCTGGTCGTTTTTATTGAATTGATTACTTCAATCTCATTAATTCTTGAACAAATCGTTTGACCAGGTTGTAGGAGCTCATAATAATGAACGATTTCCTAGCAATCCCACCTGTGTCCCTGGTGTTACCTTTTGTGGCATCGATGGTATTACCTTTTTGACATCAATCTTAGCTTTGACACCGTCTGTGAAGCTTCACCCTGTTTTGTCCGTGATCTTTTCCGCACATTATTGTCGTACGTATCTACTTTTCCTAGCCCGTTACCATTCAGACCTAAACAAACTATAGTGTTGGCTAATGCAGGTACTACATTTTTCAAAATCAAGTTTTTTTTTCTTTAAATGTCAATAATTTTGTAATGTTGAATCTGGAAACCCTATATAGCTCGTATAGCTTACGGTTCATCCCAATACCAAGTCCCTTATCAACGTGTAAAGGGTCATAAATCTTACAGAGAATTTTTTCTCCCCAATACTGCAAGCAATGACTCGTCTGATCTTTTCATTGCCCATCTTTCAGCATTATAAAGCAGGACGAGAGAAGGTTTTGCATCTAAATTGCCTACGTAGCTCAAAGTGGCACTGGCAAATTTCCAAGATGAGTTCGTTGTTGTTAGATCCACAAAAATTGATTCTCATAATACTGCATTGGTTGGTGAGTGTTATAATCAATTTTGCCAGAGATTAAACGACCTTTTTTGAGACGCCGGCAGTGTGTGTGCTTCCGTAGACCACAATTTTTGCGTACTAAAACACACTTCCAATATGTCGCTGGACCGCTAGATGGAGCTGCCTATGGTGAGGCTTTTAAGGCTATTCATCGCCGTTCCGTTCACTATTTGAAGTGTTGTTAGAGGTTATGTTTGGTTCAGTCTTCTTATAAACTGATTCACCGTGTATCAGTTTTCTTCGGATTTGAGCATTATGTCGACGATATTTTCCACGTGTGGACTTTCAGCCACGCATATCTTAACGTGGCAGCGTTCTCTTACAAAACGTAGGTAGTAGAATACGATGCGTTCTACGATTTCGTTTTCTTTACAGAGTGGATATTTTAAAGAGTTGTAGTGTCTATATCGGCATAGACACTGCCTTTAGCCTCCATGACTTGTTAGGAATTGGGTAAGACTAAGGTTTATTACGCGGAGGTGGCGTGGCGTAGTGTTTCGAATCACTAGCAGCGGTTTCGAGTATTTAATAAAGAGACTTTAACCACCCTCCAGACAAATTTAATTTAGAAGAAGCCCCCAGATTTTCCAGCTCAAATTGCCGATGATGATGAACATCAGGCAAAGAAGAGGAGAAGAACGCCACTTACTGGGAAAAAAATTACAATGTTAAGTAAGGATCACCACCAAAATTAGCAAGGATCTTCAGCACTACTCAATCATAAGGAGGCGAGCTACTGTAGATTAATCATCAACTTAGCTTGATAAAACCGACTTGTTAAATAAAACTGAAACAAAGCACTCAGCGTGCTTTCTCCGTATCCACATATCTATCTGAGGAATTATCCCACTTATGTACGTTTTCAACTTAGTATGGATTTGTTCCTTTCTCCTTTTTTCATTGGAACCGTTGAATTTGAACCCATCTGGTGGTATATATTAGAACACACGCGAGCTATTACATCTGATGTTATCATTCTTCGAATATATAGACTGAGGACTGGTACACGAATGTCAACACACTGACATTGGGGATTAAGGCAACATTTTTTGGATTCCTGGACACACTGATGTTATGGAAAACGAGATCGCTGATAAACTGGCAAGGCAGTGCCCGTTCACTGGTCTTGTAGGACCGTGGTATAAGCTGGACCACTGCCAAAGGAAAGATCGATGAATAGGAGCATGAAATCCGCTTGTCATATTGGCTACAATGGCCGGGTCTGAGGCAGCCAAAGTGGCTAATTAGACCCTTCACCTATAATAGGGAGTTGCGCTACATTGCTAAGGCAACTATCAGAAAACTAATTGGCCTCCTGACTGGCCATTACTATCTTTAATCTTACTGTGGTACCTGATTCGGAGTGTCACCTGTGCAAGGAGGAGGGGGAGGCGAAGGAATGTAAGTGTGTTGCTTTGGCAAACATTCGAAGTCGAACCTTTATGGGCCCTTCATCAGGCCTGAACATGTTCGTCGGCACCCATTGTGTATATTACGTTCTTCATACATAATGAAAGAGGTCTTATTCTGAAGATTGCTCCGACTGATACTTCCGGACCGATCGGACAGTCTTCCGCCCAGTGGTATTGATTCAATGGAATATTTACTGCATCCGGCTATTGCGCTGGCTGATCTGACCCCGGAATTTGTGGCACAATAGATTTTTCTTGGTCACAGTGCCGTGGCCAGTTGGTCACACTATGACACCGTTCATTAAGCACTGTACAGTGCCACTTAAGTCATGCGTAAAGGCGAATGTCGGACATTTTGCATAAGATTTAGGATTTTGTCTACAATATATGTATATAAAGGGTCCGCAAATAAATTTTTTTTTTTTGAAAATGCTATAAAAAAAAACTACTGAATATTTTCTCAAATTTCTTTTTTTATTTGAAAGTACAATCCTTCCGGTTAATAATGAAAAACAATTTCATTCAAATGGTTGCCTTGGCTGGCCATGCAGTAGCCTACACGATCGGTCCAATTTTTAAGCACATTATCGATTGTGTGCAGCTGTATTTCACCAATGGCTTCACGAATATTGTCCTTTAAAGCGCCAATTGTCTCTGGCTTGTTGGCGTAACATTTATCTTTGGCGGCACTCCACAAATAATAGTCCAATGGCGTCAAATCGCAGCTCCGAGGTGGCCAAACGACATCAGCTCTGCGGCTGATAATGCGATCTTCAAAAACAGGGCGTAAAACATCGAGTGTAGCTTCGGCTGTGTGGCACGTAGCGCCGTCCTGTTGAAACCAAATGTTGCTAATATCCTCCTCTTCAATTTTTGTGAACAAAAATTCGTTCAACATAGCCCGATAACGATCGCCATTGACTGTAACGTACACTCCTTGCTCATTTTAGAAGAAAAATGGCCCAATTATGCCTCTGGACCAAAATCCGCACCAAACAGTGACTGGTCTTGGGTGTATCGGCGACAATTTTGCTTGTATACATACCCGCCAAGATCAAAATGAGCTTCATCTGAGAAGATGATTTTTGATTCTGCAACATTACCATGATTTTCAAAGTAAAGTCGCAATATTTCCCAGCGTTGTTCAAGCGTATACACAACCATATTCGTTCAGCGGAAGGATAAAACTAATTATCTGTCAAATCAGACATGAGTTAAGTGTTACCGTTCACGAAATAAGCACTAGTTGAAAAACAAACGTTAGATGTCGGACCCTTTACATACATATATATGTCAATAAATAAAACAAATTTGGTCCAAAAACTTTAATTATATTTATTTTTAAAGCCTAAAATATATGTATATATGTATGTATATAACAGTATAAATGCCCTTACAGAGTACATAACTATGTGCTCGTTATTTAGAGGCACCAGCATTCAAAATGTAAAAGAGAATTTGCTCGTATTTTTCTAAACTATTTTTGTTTTTATTTTAAAAATTTTAAGCAAGAACACGTTGCATACATACATTGAATTTAAAGAAAATATATTTTTAAACAAATGTTTAATATACAGTACATACATACAAAAATTCTAAACAGTTATACATAGTTTCTCACAAGGCAATTTAAATTTGAAATAAAACTAAAGAAAATAAGCTCTTTAAGACATAAGAAAGCACTTTTAAAAAATTCAGCTCAATTTCTAAATACAGATTACAATTAATTTATTATTTTATTGTCATTATTACTACAAAAAAAATTTACTTAAAAATACAATTAAAATTCCTTTTCTCAAATATGTATAGAAGTACTCGTAAGTAGATAAGTATGTAGGTGTATATGGCTTAATTAATTTGGTTGAGTTTTAAAACTTAATACAAAAAAAAAAATCACTTAAAATACTTGCTTAGTTTTTTATTATTTTAAGTTTTTGTTTTTTTTATTAAAATTAATTTTTTTTTAATTTTCTTTTTTTTGGCATTTAATGTGTGTTACTTACTATTTCATAAATTTAAGAAAAAAACAAATAATTTTTTATATAAATCTTTTGGTTAAACTACATACATAACTTATGTGTAAAATAGAATTTTCATTATTATTTAAAAAAAGGCACATTCTGCCTGTAGAGCGGCAGATGGTTTTTAAGGTAACTCGCTGTGTGTGCCTATTCTGTGCGCTGTATTATTAATTCGATTTTATCACCAGCCGCCGCTATTAAGGGCACTGTGAGACAGCAGTCAAAATCTTGGGTTTTCATTTCATTAACCTTTAAATTACAAATAAAAAAAAAAAAAAATTAAAATTTATATACTTTTTTTAAATAATCCACACACTCACCTGCATTATCCTATCGAAAGGCTTTAGTAGGCCACACTTATCGGCTGGGCCACCCGTTCTAATGCGATTGATAAACACACCCCTCTCATAAAGACCATCCGATACTGAGAAACCATAATCATCATAGATTTTGTCTTTATAAAGCGTTACATGGAAAACCCTTGACTTTTCTGTTTTGCCACTGTTGGAACCATTATCGGTATTTGCCGAGGGACTGCGAGGTCGTCTTTGAACTTTAGCATAAATGGCCTGGGGTTGAGGCATATTGGCAGTTTCTGTAGCTGAACCATAATTGTTTTGTGTATCGTGGGCTCTTAGAATTTTTAAATCCACAATATCGCCCAAATTCTGCAGTAAATTAGTGGCATGTGAGAGAGGCATTCCCTGTATCGAGTCAGCATTAATGGCCAATAATTGATCGCCTACTTGTATTTGACCATTTTTATGGGCAATGCCACCTATAAAAAGGACATTTCGAAAATTTTAGACTCACTTTGTTTATAAATCCCCATAAGCGGAACTCACCTTCGACTATGCCACTGATTGTAATAGGCTTGGCAATATCTTCACTACCAGCCAGTGTAATACCTAAGAGACCTCCTTTGGGTTCCAAACGTACGGTAAATATAATTTGATGTAAACTTGAACCACTGCTTTTACTACTTGAGCTGGCAGCAGAACCATAAACTTTATTTTCCATGGGAGGTGGTAAGGTAGTGCAGTCAACACTGTTTATAGGAGAAGTAAATGGAAGAATTAATTAAAATTATAATTTTTATTAGCAGGGGTACTTACCTGGTATATCTGTCTAGATCATATCCCCCAAATTCATTATAGCTAACGGTATCCTCGGGTAATTCTGTAGTTAAACTTTGGGTATTTTGATTATGAAATGAACGTCCCATGGTACCGCTGTTAGCCCAATTCGAGGCATTCAAATGATGTCTTAGTTGTACAGAATTCAGGGTACTGTCATCCAAGGTGGGGCCTCTAAAGTACTCCGGCTGTGGTGTGTTAGATTTCAAAGACATGCAATCATTGTATTTGGCCATGTAGGCACTGCTATACAAATCCTGGTCCGTTGAGGGACTATTGGGGCAATTACTGTAGATGTGATTGGAAACCTTTTGCTGGGCATCGAACAGGAAATCTGGTAACATTACACGTTTAACGGTTAGTGTAGAGAAATCACCCATTGAACCCTCTTTAAGCAGAGAATCAATATTAAAATGTTGCACAGGATGATTGTCCACCGCCAAGAGTATATCGCCGGAACGTAGAGAACCAGTACGATGGGCTGGACTGCCAGGCTTAACATCGGCTATAACAAAACCACCATGACTAGAGCCACTAACACTTAGACCCAGACCAGCTTTGCCGGCTCTTAATACTTTAACACTGAAAACCCCACTGGAGGGCACCACAGTATCAGGCATATCAAATTCTATTTCCAGTTCCAGCCAATTGGCCGGAGCATGTGCCGGTCTGGAACCCACCACATCACCCAATAGCTGGCGCATGGTTTGCTGATCCAAATTATACATTTTATTTATGGCCACTATACGATCACCTTTCTGCAAACAACCACAACGATCTGCCACTGAATCGGGTATTATCTTCGAAATGGTTACTGCACGACCACAGGCTGTTTGTTGACCCAATACTAGGCCACTGCCCATGCTACAATCCAATAGAACAGGAAATGTTTCAGCACGACATATGCCCATACTGGTTGAATGATGTAAACCGGATGTAGTGCTGCTGCCACTTACACTGCTGCTGCCACTAGGGCCACTAACACTACCACTACTGCCGGCGGCACTTGCTGTACTGTTTGAGGCTGCTGCATTGGCCGTCTCCAAAGGCAAAGAACTTTTACGCACAAAACGTTGACGCTGACGTGATTTGCGCGATTCTAATGTATTGAAACCATATTTAGGACTGTTCAAAGTTGTGTGACCTACGGTGGCAAAAAGAGAGAAACAGAAAAAAAAAAACGGAAGAAGAGACAGACATCAATTAGAAATCAAAGCATCTATTTATAAAGCCTCTTCACAAACAAAGTATTTTCCCTCTCAAATTATCTAAAAAAAATCAAGAAAAATTGTTTTTAAGCTTTTGCCCCAATCTCCACCGATTATAGCTTTTCCATACTATGTCTGCATAATTTATGGATTTTCAAAAGGGCCTTTCCATGCACACGAAAAGAAAAAACATACGTTATCTCTCCCCATCAAATGATGGAAAACAAAAACAAAATAAAATTAAATAAAAAGTAAAGGAAATGAAATCAATTTTTTTTCCGTAAAGCTGCACACATTTGTTGTTTTCGAAATTCATCGTTGTCATCTAATAAATAATTATTATACTATTTACTATACTACTTCTATTCAATATTTTTTTGTTGTTTTTTTTTTCTTTTTTTTTGAAATTCTTTAAAAAAAATTTTCATGTTCTCACTTCATTTTCATTTAAAGTTTTTCATTTATTGTTATGATTTCACTTGAAATTCTTGAATTTACAGTCGGTTTTCCAATTTAAAAAAAAAAAAAAAATTGCTGTCATTGTCATTCGATTATTTAAATTTTTGTTATTTCTGTCTGTTTTTCAAATTCGATCAATTTTTATTGTGACAGTTTATTTTTAAATTCAAAATGAACTAAAAAAGAAAAAAATTGATTATGTCATTGAAGTTTAATTTGTTTGTCAGCAAGAACATGATCAAGGATTTCTATTTTTTATAGGGGGGCGATAAATGATTTCGATTTTATTATGATTTTTTTTTTTTCAAAAATACATATTTCGTTTTTATATTATTTGTAATTTAAATTAGTATTAGTATTTGAAAATGACTGCAAGTCTCTTATAAGAATTTTAGGGAGCGTTGTTATCGTTAAATATATTAAAACTGTCACTGATATCCATTTCGATCAATGATATTGGAATAATAAAATCAACACGAAATATTCAATTTATTTAGAATTATCCAGAACTTCAGCTAAAACTCAGATTATATACGAAGGACTGTTATATTCAGTGTTGCCATATTTTTCTTAGAAAAACTGAAAATTTTGAAGAAAAAAATTAATTTTTGAGTGAAAAAAGTACAAAATATATCGGGCCCGCCATGTAACGTTGTTTTTTTCAATTAGTGGTTATTTCGTGAATGGTAACACTTAGCTCATGTCTGGTTTGACAGATAATTAGTTTTATCCTTCCGCTGAACGAATATGGTTGTGTATACGCTTGAACAACGCTGGGAAATATTGCGACATTACTTTGAAAATCATGGTAATGTTGCAGAATCAAAAATCATCTTTTCAGATGAAGCTCATTTTGATCTTGGCGGCTATGTAAACAAGCAAAATTGTCGCATTTGGGGCACAGAAAACCCGCACGCATACATTGAAAAGCCGATACACCCAAGACGAGTCACTGTTTGGTGCGGATTTTGGTTCAGAGGCATAATTGGTCCATTTTTCTTCGAAAATGAGCAATATTGTCGCATTTGGGGCACACAAAACCCTCACGCATACATTGAAAAGCCGATACACCCAAGACGAGTCACTGTTTGGTGCGGATTTTGGTTCAGAGGCATAATTGGGCCATTTTTCTTCGAAAATGAGCAATATTGTCGCATTTGGGGCACAGAAAACCCTCACGCATACATTGAAAAGCCGATACACCCAAGACGAGTCACTGTTTGGTGCGGATTTTGGTCCAGAGGCATAACAGTCAATGGCCGTTACAGTCAATGGCGATCGTTATCGGACCATGTTGAACGAATTTTTGTTCACAAAAATTGTAGAGGAGAAAATTAGCAACATTTGGTTTCAACAGGACGGCGCTACGAGCCACACTGCAGAAGCTACACTCGAAGTTTTGCGCCCTGTTTTTGAAGATCGCATTACCAGCCGCAGAGCTGATGTCGTTTGGGCACCTCGGAGCTGCGACTTGATACCGTTGTACTATTATTTGTGGGGTGCCGTCAAAGATAAGTGTTACGCCAACAAGCCAGAGACAATTGAAGCTTTAAAGAACAATATTCGTGAAGCCATTGGTGAAATACAGCTGCACACAATCGATAATGTGCTTAAAAATTGGACCGATCGTTAGGCTACTGCATAGACAGTCGAGGCAGCCATTTGAATGAAATTATTTTCCATTATTTACCGGAAGGATTGTACTTTCACATAAAAAAAGAATTTTGAGAAAATATTCAGTAGTTTGTTTTTATAGCATATTCAAAAAAAAAAAAGTATTTGGCGGACCCTTTACATATACATTAATTAGTTTTTAACTTTTTATAATCAAAGAAGTTATTTGAAAGGTAATTAAGTGAATAATTAAAACAAAAAATAATGTAATAAAAGCACAAGTTTCATGCGGTTTTAATTACACTGTATTTCGGCTTGCAGGACATTCCCCATAATTTATTAGATAGTGTGTTAGTGTATTTTTTATTCAAGCATAACACAACATATTACATTTGATATTGATATGATTTGACACTTTTTTCTGACAAGCTTGGCACTTGGAGGGTAAACTGCATGCAAGTACGCTGAAAACAGAGGTGCTAATCACTACCTTCGGTTAGCTCTTGTTTTCGAGATATACTGTTATTATATATGTGGAGGAAGTTGCAAAACATTTACTATATTTGAGTAACTCAAAGACGGTTTATCTTATCGAATGAACAAAAAAACGAAATTCCGCAATAAAATTACCTCTAAGGCTAAAACTTTTTTTAAATATTTATTATTTTATTAGTGAAGCACATATATCACTTATGCGTACGCATCTACGTAGTATGTAATATGATCTCACTGTTCTTTTGCCAAAAATATGTATGTTACTAAGACGACTGCTCAGAAAAACGCAACTTTCCTAGACCTAAATGTTTGAATTCTCTCTTTCCTTGTGATCAGTAGTCAAAAAACAGGATAAATACATTGTCGCAATAAAAAAGGTACGAGTACATATCACCACAGCATATGGGGCGAAATTCTTCTTATTGTACAAAAAACTTATCTTGTAAACAAAAAACTTCAAAACTGCTCAATTCTTAAAAAATTGCAAAATACCGATAAATCTGCACATTTGGCAACTCTGGCTACACTATAAAATAGTCCTATTCTCACTTATGGCACAGATTTAACATTGCAAAATTCTTGACATTTATGGAAAAGGATTTTGATTTTTAAAAATATATCTTGACAGTCAAAAATATTGGGTCTTAGAAAAACTTCGGTTGCAAATTGTTGGTATATAATTCTAAAATGTAATATTTTTGGTAATATTAAATGCATCATACAACACTATAGCTTATTAGATAGGTCCGAATGATTACGGCCGATGAAAAATGCATCACATAATGGGTGAAAAATATCATGGACAAAGCAAATGAAGCTTCGTAGACGGGGACAAACCCAGAATTGGAATCAAGAAAGGTAATGGTGTGTGTATGGTGGGATTGGAAGGGAAACTGCGAGAGCTTGCGAGAAAGTTTTGATGTAGCCATCATATAGCAAAGCCTCTGTACATTTCTTACACAACTCTTTTAATAGTGTAAATTTAAATAACCTAGAGGCTTGCAAAACGCAATTGGATCAGTTTTCGCTTAGAAAACCCAGAAGTTCTACACTTATGGTAAATGGCTTTACCCCAAAAAAGGGGAAAAAAGCGTCCCATTATAAAAGTTTATAATTAAATAAATTTCTTTTGATAAACTAAACTAGGAAACAAATACACCTAAAACATTTTACGATATTGGTTCACTAAAATGTGTAATAGTTTTTTAGAAAACTTTATGTAAGGAACCCTTAAGAAAATGTGCTTTAAAAATTCTTGAGAAACCTTATTGTTATGTTTTAACCTTTTTAAACAGTTTGAGTTCGTTTAAATTTCGAATTTTCACTTTGACGGTTAAATTACAACTGACTGACTAAGCATAACGCGAGGCCTTTTATAGAAAACTGCCATTAGTTTAGAATGTTCTAGTGAAGTCTTAAACCTAAAACCTTCTCTTAAGCTAATTAATTCAGGCATGTTATCCAAACATTGAATTGGTAACACCGTTCAACAAGCAATTGGTAACACTATTAATAATACAAATAAGTATGGTATTGACAGAGTGATCGTAGTAGCCCTAACACAAACCAATAGAATAAATTCCATAAAAGATTTTGTAGTTCTAAATGTACTAATGTTGGTTTATCATTTTTTTAGACATTTTTATTTTCGTAATAATATACTTTCTTAATTCTTGAAACGCTGTAAGAATTCTTATATATCAAGAGAAATCAAGGCCATCCGGCAACCCTAGCACAGAATCGTATTATCTCTACAGCATGCTCATCCTCTTGCCCATGTAAACCTTATACTCAACATCAAGGTTATAGTTACACTATAAAATCGGAAAAATAGGCATATTCTAAACGACGGGTAGTGGTTATAATTTTGAAAAAATTTTCGCAGCGAAAATATCATAAAAATTAATTAAAAATAAATTGGTAAAGAAATACAAATTCTACAATGCCGATAGTTACGCTCCAAATAAATTACGTGTTATGTGAAACCACTGTAATTCAGACAACAAATATAAATCACGCATTTTTCTTTTAGATAAAATCCGGGTATCACATAATTGAATGAAGTTTTTTCTTCATCACTCCTGTAAGTAGCATATGGCTTTCAATAAAGCATCTATTACAGTGTTTCAGTTTCGGCATTAACCCTAAAGTAGTGTTCTTCTTGCACGCATTTTGGTGTAGGGTGTATTACAAAGGGTCCGCCATTGTTTGAAAATGCTGTAAAAGAACTACTGAATATTTTCTCAATAAAGCATCTATTACAGTGTTTCAATTTCAGTTTCGGCATTAACTCTAAAGTAGTGTTCTTCTTACACGCATTTTGGTGTAGGGTGTATTAGAAAGGGTCCGCCATTTTTTGAAAATGCTGTAAAAGAACTACTGAATATTTTCTCCAATTTCTTTCTTTATTTGAAAGTACAATCCTTCCGGTTAATAATGGAAATAATTTCATTCAAATGGCTGCCTCGGCTGGCCATGCAGTAGCCTACACGATCGGTCCAATTTTAAGGCACATTATCGATTGTGTGCAACTGTATTTCACCAATGGCTTCACGAATATTGTCCTTTAAAGCGTCAATTGTCTCTGGATTGTTGGCGTAACACTTATCTTTGACGGTAACCCACAAATAATAGTACAACGGTGTCAAATCGCAGCTCCGAGGTGGCCAAACGACATCAGCTCTGCGGCTGATAATGCGATCTTCAAAAACAGGGCGCAAAACATCGAGTGTAGCTTCGGCTGTGTGGCACGTAGCGCCGTCCTGTTGAAAGCAAATGTTGCTAATATCCTCCTCTTCAATTTTTTTGAACTAAAATTCGTTCAACATGGCCTGATAACGATTTCCGTTGACTGTAACGGCCATTGACTGTTATGCCTCTGGACCAAAATCCGCACCAAACAGTGACTCATCTTGGGTGTATCGGTTTTTCAATGTATGCGTGCGGGTTTTCTGTGGCCCAAATGCGACAATTTTGATTGTTTACATACCCGTCAAGATCAAAATGAGCTTCATCTGAAAAGATGATTTTTTTTGGCAAAATCGGCATCTTCAGTAAGTCGATTGCAGGCCCACTTAGCGAAGCGTATACACAACCATATTCGTTCAGCGGAAGGATAAAACTAATTATCTGCCAAATCAGACATGAGCTAAGTGTTACCATTCACGAAATAAGCACTAGTTGAAAAAAAAACGTTAGATGGCGGACCCTATATATTCGGGCCTAAACGACTAAATTAAAAATAAAATTTAATTAAAAAAAATATCTTCAAATTAATTGCAACACACTTTTAACCCTTACACGCCCCTCTCTTTCAGCAAGCAATCACTGATAGATATCATTTCCCGCCAACTCTTTGCTCGTGTGTCATGACAGACAGTGTCATTAAAATAATCTGTTATAACTTCTCTTTTTTTCGGCATTTTGGTGTTTTTTTTTTTTCAAAAATCAGAAAAAAATCTTAATTTAATAAATTTTTTAAAAATTATGAAAGAGAAGAATATGATCTTTTTGAAAGCATTAAAAAAGATTAAAAACAGAAGTTGTCATGTAAGAAGTCAAAGACAAAAACAAATCCATAAAAAATATAAAAAAAAAAACAGAAAAAGTAGAAAAGATTTCATACTTTTCGTGTATTATTATGCCTGAATGACGCCCGATTTCAACAAGAATTTATGTTACGCTACATAATACCATCGAAGCAATACAAACTCTGTACATGGATTTCACGTAAATTTTTCTTTTTTTTCAAGACTAAACTCTTTCCTTTTCTTTAGTGTGGAAAGAAGAAAAATCATTTTCCCCCTTTTTAATGTGTTTTTACAATCGAAAAATGTCACCGAAATCATATTGACACAAGTCACATGTGAATATTTCATATGTACAAGCATGTTTAAGTCATATTAGAAGTTTCTAAATATCAATATATGGCTGGCGGTGATTTCCAAATACACTTAAAGAAATGGAAAAAATAAGTTGTTAAGCTGAAATTCGGCATAGAGTTTTGTTTTAGTTTAGTTATACTGGTACTTAGAGAGAGATTTATAAAATTAATTTGAATTCAAAAATATTGTGAAGTTATTTTTGCGTTTACCCCGCCCATATTGTGGGCCGATAGCGACATTACAAAATCATCGCAATTTATTATTTCTGTAAAAAAAAGTTTTAACTCTTGATTGATTTTCAAAACAACACAATTTAGCAGAATTTATCCACCGATTCAATACATTGATAGTATACAGAAAAAGACTGTCGTTTTTTTTTTATATTCTTGGAGCCAATACTCTGTCGCTGGCCTCCTACTCATGCTGTAGGAAAATTGGATGCAGTTTTTTTTTCCCAAATGACAGGAAAAGTTACCGCATGAAGATTATTCAATAACCAAACAGTGAGACTTCAAAAGCAGATTCTACTTGTAATATGTTGTGTGATTCACTATACAAGGGGTAGGTACTATTTATATTTCGGGAATAGCAAATAATAACAAATATTTTTAAATGCAAATAGTTTTATTATTTTTCAAAATATTCCCCTTGATGATTAATAAACTTTTGCATTCGTTCACACCATTTCTCAAAGCAGTTTTTCCATTTCTCTTGAGACACCTACAAAACGTTTTTGAACACTTCAACTGCTTCTTCGTCGTTCGTAAATCGTTGAGTACGCTGTTTAACTTTGATATTCGGGAACAAGAAGAAGTCATTGGGAGCCAAATCAGGACAGTACATCAATTCGATGTTTTGACTGCTGAGAGCTCGCATTGTCGTGATGGAGAATGATTCGTCCGTCTTCGGCAGTTTGTCTTACGAATTTCTCCAAAGACTTCCGGCAAACAAATGGTCATGTACCGCTCAGAATTGACAGTCCTACGTTGCTCAAGCGGAACAGCTGCCAGTCACATAACTCAGGCGACCATTTGCTTCGTTGTGCCTTTTTCACGAACAACTTTTGTTGGTTATAGCTCGTCATACGCATATATCCATGATTCGTCACCTGTCACGATTTTATACACGTCTTTTGAACCACCAAGGTCGAACTTTTCAATTATTTCCTCACACAATCTACGCGAGGCTTTCTTTGACGGGAACAATTTTTTGTAACAACTAAAGATGGGATCAGAATGCATCAAATATTGGTGCGGCAATTGGTAATAATACGGCAACAAAAATAAAAATGCGCCAATATTTATTGTGTTCTTGTGCGTTAATCGAAGTTGACAATACGTACCAATATTTATATTTAAACATTTTTTTCGCATAATAAATTGGCATAATTTTGCGACAACAATGCACAATTGGTGCCGCTGTGGTACGGTAGGTAAGACACCCGCCGGACTACCCAGAAGGTCCTCGTTCAATACCAGGCCAGACCATCTGAAAAAAGAAAAAGTTTTTCAACAGCGGTATCTCCACATAACATTAGCTAGTAATTGGTTATGAGTACTGCTACTATTGAAAAATTCTCTAATGCATTTGCCGTTCGGAGCAGGCGTTAAACTGTAGGTCCCTTTCAATGAGTCAATAATAGAATCGGGTGCAGCTCATTGACTGAGAGAAGTCCCCATGATCCTTCATGAAATGTTATGGGAATTAATATAATATATAATGCACATTGCAATTGCGTCATATTGGTACATTTGCGACAATCGTGTGATTCTAGCTTAAGTGTTCATGGAAAATAGTATGTGGAACTAACGTGCAAGGATGCCTCTATCTCAAAATATGTCACATGACGATCTTGCATTATCAGTTCACGCACTGCATCGATGTTTCGTGGCACAGCAAACGATTTTGGACGACCTTCACCGAATTCTTTGGCGACCGAACTATCACCACGAATGAAATCACTATACCAGAGATATACTGTGGTTTTTGATGGTGTTTTATCGCCATAGAAGTCGAAAGTTGTTAAAAATAATCCAACGAAAACCTTCCCTGGAAGTTTCAATTTTCTGACAAAATTGACTTTCTTAACTCACGGTAAACATCAAAACGTTGTGGGTACGTTTATGCTAAAAGATAACAAACTTTAACATGATGTTGGCAGATTTTAGCTATTGATATTAGTGTTGCCAGTTCTCGAAATATAAATAGTACCCCTCGTACAATCAACCACAAACGGATGTGTTCTACGAGAAAACATTGCGATGATGCTCCAATGAACCAATATAGTTGAATACTCTACGATCATTATTTGAAGCAGCAGCACTTACGTAAAAGTTCTATTCAATTTTAGGCCTGATATATGTAAGTCTTCTAATATGAAAAAGGTCAGCTGATGTACTTGAAAAATGTGATCGCTCCAACAGAGCATCTGCCTCCATAATATTAAAATCATCTACGAATGAGTAGATAGAATTAGGAGTTAAGTAATATCAGACAAATAGAACAGAGTCTTGCAGAACTCATTTGATGAGATCCCATCAATAATCACCCTTCTTGTACTCGTATGTGAAAGCTCGATAAAAATCGAGAAATATGACTATCGGTATCAAAAATAAGCTTGATATTAACGCCTGTGCCTGAAATTCTCGAAGGAGCCCAAGTATTTTATATTGGATGTACACCGTGGGTTTTAGACCAATCCTAACTTATGGCGTACTTGCAATTGGCCATTCTGGTTAGGGTGTAGACGCTAGCTAGTCTTGCAATCACCGGTAGTATGAGCTCCGCTCTCAGGTCGGTCTGAGGCACTTTCTCATTGGACACGGTACCATCCCACAGAAAATGGCCGGACCGATTTTACCGCGTCGGATAGATTGGGCGGTACTTACTTTGAACTTCGGTAGAGCTTACCACAGCAAAATACCTCCTAGAGATGAGTGGCCTTCATGATCTGTCCTTCGAAATAACAAAGTCGCGGTCAATACCGATGGCTCGAAGACGGAAACGGGTACAGGGTCGGGTTTCTTCTCCCATAATCTGGACCTCATTGTCTTTTGCAGACTACCCGCACTGTTGTACTGTTTTTTAGGTTGAGGTCTACGCTATAGATAGGCTCGCTATGCATATCCGGAAACTAAATCCTAAGCCCTGAAGGTCTTTTAGGATCTATATACATAGACAGTCTCACCGCAATCAGTGCTCTCGACCGGTATGTGATTAAATCTAAATGTCTCTTTAGCTGCATTCGTTCACTGGACCGGCTGGAGCGGTATCACGTCGAGTGATATGGGTTCCGAGTCAAGCGGGCATTCGAGAGAATGATATTTCTGAAGAATGCGCTACTAGTTGGCCCTCTCTGTCTTTCGTTCAAGGGGACGTGCATGCCCCTCTATGTGCGTTGTCGAGCTTGTTGGATAAATGGGCACTGAGCAAGATGGCACACAGGTGGACTTATATTACCACTTGTAGAATATCCAGAATTTTTTGACCTTCTCTTTTTATTGGAAAGGACTTGATCTCTTCTAGGCTTAGAAGGGGGCCGATCGGGCTTCTTTCGAGCATAATTGCCGGGCATTGTATGATAGGCTACATGTCAGATGCCCCGGTCATGACTACTGTAGAAGCTGTCAGGATGAGGAGGAGAAAGAATCGTTGCAACACCTCTCCTGCTCTATAGGAGCTAAGACTAAAACATTTGGGTGCATGTCACTTCCAATATCTGGACTGTCTTAGGGAAGTGTCACTGTCGAAGTTGATTGACTTCATCAAGGGTACCGGTTAACTCATGTAAGGCAATCTAAAATTTTTGGGTCTTTAGGTGGGAATCTTTTTTGCGACTCTCCCATGTCCGGCCTTTCGGTCTCCTCAGTGGGTCTGTCCTGTAGGTATCACAATGGGCCATAGGGTCTTCAAATATATACGCGAAGATCGAGAGACACGTCAGATCAACAACCTCACATTCCCTAAGTTCAAGAATGGATCTACGCCATGTTTTACTGATGGTCGCTTTGCAAACTGTTAATGTCTAAATACTTTAGAAGGTCGCTATAAGTGTCGGCGAACTACTACGAGTATCGGCCGATAGTTTTCAGAGTTGGTTACGTCACTCATTTAGGGGATTGGCATTACAGTAGCAGCCTTCCAGCAGTATGGAAAAATTTCGGTTCCAAAGGCTTGTTTAACAGCTTTAACAAGAACGTTTCCCTTCATTTACCAAGAAGTTACATGCTTACGGTTTGGATTTGTTTAAACCTCAAGGTTCTGAGTGACAAATTTTTTTCAGTGTATTTGCATACTTTTTTTCCATATTATTTCCTTTGTTTTTATCGTTTTTATTTTTTGTTCATTCATTTCAAAGATTTGTGTGAATTCATATTAATGATAATTGGGGCCACCATTGGGCCTTATGACAGCTACTGACTAACACTGATGCTTTCTGTCTGTCCGTCTGTCATTAACGCTCCCCACACTGTTGTTGTTTAATGATAATGATTTTGTCATATTTTCAATTTATTGATCATTGAATGTGTGAGTTCTCTCTCTCTCTTTGTGTCTCTCTCCGTCTCGGCAGCCTTGCTGTGCTGCTGATCGACGACAATGTTGGCGAAATTTATGTGGAACAGCATGCAAAAGTCATTACGAGTATACATGGTGGAGAGGACACTTTCAAAGAAACAAATTTTCGAAAAGAATAACAAATTATTGAAAATAATTACATTTTCAATAATAATTTTTTAAAATAAATATATGGATACTTATGAATATTATTTTTTAAATTAAATTTTTATAGCGTCATTATGTTTTTTCTTATTCAAGTAAAATTGCTTTTCTTGTGTCGTCTCGTGGTTTTGTTTTTCTATTTTCCACACATTTGGCGCCATGTTAACTTGAAAGTCGACATGTATGTTCCTGTCAAGAAACCAATTTTTCACTCATTTTCTATGTCGCTACAAATTTGTTTTCTCCCTTTTCTGCTTCATTATTTTTATTTTATTTTTTCTGTTGGTCTGTCGTTTGGTGTGTCCTCTGTCTTTTATTAAAACTGCGTAGCATGTTTTTTTTTTCTTATGTGCCATCTTTTGCTTGTTGACTCTTTATAATGGTACGTAATTTTTGTTTTCTCTTGTTTTTTCTTTTCTTAAGATGATGGGTTAATGTCTTGTTTCTCGGGTCTTTAATTGTCCACCTTTTTGGAAAATTTATTACATTTTCCTTTATTAGTATGTTTCCTGTGGTACACTTACCCCTTCTTGCCAATGCATGTGCTGGCATTATTTGCATTTGTGTATAACCCCTGCCAGAGCTGGTATCCAATATGGTCATGACTTCATCCGGAGTGTAGGTAGAATTTTCTATATTTATATCATCTATGGAAAGTACTTGATCGCCAACTGTTAAAGCACCGCATCTATGATGGAAGAAACACGGTTAAAAAAAATTTTGTTTTTTTAAATAAATAACTAAAGGAAGTGTTATACGCAGACCATTTACTTTTGCAAATAATTGGGCGTTACCAGTCAGTTACCAATTACCTTATATTCAATAAGTACGCAAATTATATGTAGTTTGTGATTGAATTTTGCCAATTATGAGTATTTTGTAATTGTCAATCACAATAGTATCTACAAATTGCATGTAATGGGTAATTGCTAACAACTAATTACCAATTACGTATAATTGCTAATTGAACCTGCTAACTACAAATTACATATATTTTGCAAATAGCATTTAAGCGTACATGGTAACTGTTGTTGGTAACGCCCAAATCTAAGAAACGTAATCTATAATATCAAACTGAAATTCATTTCTCCTAAAGCTTAAAAATGTTAGCTTTTAAGCGAGGGTATTATGTCAATTCAGATCCCGTTACTAGCACTACAATAATTTACCCAATTATTCGATCATTTTTGCAGGACGGCAATCTACCTGATAGACATGCTGAGGTTGAGGTGATTAATATACCGAAAAAGGGAGTTCTTACAAACCCTAATAACTGGCGCGGTATTATGCTGCTGTGCATGGCTAACAAGGTTATTGCTCAGACCATTTCCAAGAGAATTTACGAATGAATACACCAATATTGAGACAAAAGCACCGCAAAAGTCCACTATTGGCCATGTTAATAATCTCCGTATCATTACAGATCAATCTGTGGAGTGGAGCTCACCACTGTATCTTTGCTTCATAAATTTCGAGAAGGACTTCGACAGACTGAAGCATGAAGTGACATGGAGTGCGTTGGCATACGAGAGAGCTCCGCTTAAGCTCTTGCAGAGTTAACTATTAAGCGGACCGATAGAAGTGGGAATTGGAGTCCGGCGGAGTGGGAATTGGAGTCAGTTGATGATGACGATGGCCTTCTAAAGTTTCGCACTCAATCACTGGACAGTAACTAAGTTCTGGATATCCATGATACCAAAATTAGGTATATAGAGTGCCTGTCTCTCATTATCCTCATTTTCGTTGAGTATGCCTTGCAGGACCCCCTTCCCAGTCCACAAAAGGGTTCTGGTTCCACTAATCGAGTGGAAGCTCCCTTTCTGGCCACTTAATCGGTCCTTTCATTTCATGGAATTCCTATATGACCTGGGACCCAGCATTTTTCTGACCATATTGTCCCTGCCCAGCCAATCACAAGCTATGTTTGTATCAACCTCATAGAAGCCAAATGCTCGAATGGCCTGGCCATCAAATAGTACAGCTATGTTCTGTCCTCTATATTTTCTCTCCAGCTTAAATTGATAAGTTGCATAAGCTTCCGCCTGGAATATGCTGGCGAGTTGTTCTATAGGCCCTCCTAGGACCAAGCATTTTCGCGCCTATATCACTTACCGTCTTTGACCCATCCGTGTACCACGAAATAGCCCTCCCTGCTCTAAAGGAGTATGCAGTCTCTACACTCACTTATATTACCCAGTCTTGCACTGAAGCATTTGCCAAAGCCTTGGTAATAACAGTAACAATTTTGAAAAAAGGCTGTTAACTATTCGAATTAAAATTTTTAAATGTCAATACCGCCAAAGCATTTTTGGTTTATGATAAACTTGAAGAAGTTGTCTTTACAAGCCTTCTTGCAAAGTAGCAACAAATGCACAACCTCTTCTAAGATCCCTACTATCAATTCCGCCTACAAAATATCAACCAAAACTCGCCTGCGGTTAAAGAAACAACAAAATAAATTATAGCTTTTTTTGCACTTACCGATCCGCTATACTGGCTGGTAAAATACTTGCTATATAAACGCCCGCTTGACTAACTTCATCAATTTTGCTGTGATCAGTCAGACCAGCTGCTGATGTATAATTACACAAAACCAGACCCAATTTATCATTCATAGGCCGTTCGATTTCAATCAGTAAAGGACCCATAGAAAATTCAACACTTTGTACCACCGAAACATCATATTCAATAGTCAGATTGGTGTAACCGGAAATATGGCCCCCGCATTTAATAATCTGCTGAGCCTCAGCCAAAGTTTTGCCAATCAAGGAAACCTTAAAACAAAAAAATATTTTCAATTTTATAAAACCAAAACATAAAGCGAAATACTTACATTATCCACTCTTAGTAAACGATCACCCGGTTTTATTCGACCCGTTTTATAGACAGGACCATGAGGTCGTACATGTGTTACTATTAAGGGATAATCACCACCGCCACGTAATGTCAGACCTAAACAACCACTCTCACGTTCCACTGTGATTTGAGCCAATTTTGATGTAACACACAAACTATTTTGGGAAACTAATAATGTTGGTGCGAAAGAAAAACAAAAAAAAAAAAAAAAATGAATAAAAAATAAGTAGGAATTAGAAAATGCAATTAAAAGTGTTGAAATATTAGAAAAGAAGACACGTGTACTTTCATACAAAATGGTGGTTCATTGTTTACTGCGGTCTACTTTATTAAATGCAACAGATAATAAATAAATAAAAAAAACATTTTTTTGACAAATTAAAGTGTTAGAAAAATTTTAAATTTTAACATCAGATTTTAAATTTTTAATAAATTTGTTAACAGCATGTTGCTGTAATGAAATATTTTAAATTTAATGTCCCTTTAAGCAACATGTTGCTACTTGGTAAGCATTTGTTTATATACATGTAAGCGCACAATACTTTAAATACATAAACGACAGCAAGCAGCATGAAATCAAGCAGTAAGTTGCTGTTGGCAACATTTACTGCTATGCTAACGACTTCATAAATATTTTGAAAGCAGCAGCATCAATAAAATTAGGTTTCATTGGCATCTGTTTTATTTATTTTTTTTTTTGAAAATGCTATTAAAAAAACTACTGAATATTTTCTCAAATTTCTTTTTTATTTGAAAGTACAATCCTTCCGGTTAATAATGGAAAATAATTTCATTCAAATGGCTGGCCATGCAGTAGCCTACACGATCGGTTCAATTTTTAAGCACATTATCGATTGTGTTCAGCTGTATTTCACCAATGGCTTCACGAATATTGTCCTTTAAAGCGTCAATTGTCTCTGGCTTGTTGGCGTAACACTTATCTTTGACGGCACTCCACAAATAATAGTCCAACGGTGTCAAATCGCAGCTCCGAGGTGGCTAAACGACATCAGCTCTGCGGCTGATAATGCGATCTTCAAAAACAGGCGCAAAACATCGAGTGTAGCTTCGGCAGTGTGGCACATAGCGCCGTCCTGTTGAAACCAAATATTGCTAATATCCTCCTCTTCAATTTTTGTGAACAAAAATTCGTTCAACATGACCCGATAACGATCGCCATTGACTGTAACGGCCAATTATGCCTCTGGACTAAAATCCGCACCAAACAGTGACTCGTCTTGGGTGTATCGGCTTTTCAATGTATGCGTGCGGGTTTTCTGTGCCCCAATGCGACAATTTTGCTTGTTTACATACTCGCCAAGATGAAAATGAGCTTCATCTGAACACATCGCACACATTCTGCAACATTACCATGATTTTCAAAGTAATGTTGCAATATTTCCCAGCGTTGTTCAAGCATATACACAACCATATTCGCTCAGCGGAAGGATAAAACTAATTATCTGTCAAATCAGACATGAGCTGAGTGTTACCATTCACGAAATAAGCACTAGTTGAAAAAAAACGTTAGATGGCGGACCCGATATTTAAAAAAACCCGGTTGGTTTTTTTATTTAAAATACTTCGTAGTTTATTTACAACAAAAGTAAGTATATATTGGGAGTACAAATAAATTCGGTCCTTTCTTTTAGCTCAAAAAATTAATATAGAATTAACAAAAGATATGATTCACTGCTTACATCTTTTCCCCAATTCTAAGCCAATTTCCAAATCACGTTTCAAAAAACTTCTCGTCTTTTCAGGCTATCCAACCTTGAAGTCGATTTTATATATCTTGAAAAGAAGTAATTCGGCGACATGATAAAAGATATTCCGGTTGGTGCGGCAAGTGCCTGTTTTTGACAATCGTTTGGCATCTTTTGCGAGCATTGTCATGCAATAGAATAACTTAATCATGTCTGTCTGTGTATTCCAGCTTTTATTCCAATACTGCACGGCTTAAACGAAGTAATTGTAGTCTGCTTTAGCAGCCCATGGTACACAACGCCGCTTTGATCCGACCAAGAGTAAAAAATTGCATTATAATTTTACTCAAAAATAAAGAAAAAACAAACAATCAAAAAACACATCAAAATCCGGTGAGCTGGGTTTTATTAAAATGCCCGGGTTTTTGCCAACCCTGCTTCTCAAGTTTTTCAAATCCACCAAAATAAAATCGCTTTTTTAAAACATTACTCCAAAATACTAAAATTAAGAGAATTATGTGTTTAAAACTTTTAAATTATTAACATAAATGATGTTTTCTGATAAATAAGAAATTATTAACGTTTTTTATTTAACACTTAGCGCCCCACGTGCCCCACCGGTGAACATTTGTGTTTTGGTGACTTAGGACAATGTGACCACCTGTGGTCATAACCACACTTCAGCACGCGGTCCAACGGTGCAGAAAAAAAATAACCGCAGGTGTTTACGTGGGGATCTAAGTGTTAGAATTTTATATTGTATTGGTATCAATAATTTTTGTTTTGCTGCCTAAAAAATATAAATTATTTTACATTTAAAAGCAGCAGCAAAGGTTATGGTCTAGGCTTTTGCTGCACTGCTTTAAAATAATTGTTTTTATATAAACGTATGTATTCTAATTTTGACATTTTGCTGTCTGTTGCTTGCTGTCGGTTATGTGTTTAATGCTTAAGGGATGAATAAATAATGATTCATGTTGTTATTGAATGATTCCTTATGAAACTTAAAACAATAAAAAAATATATAATTAGACGTAGGTTGCGTGTTAAGTTGAAAATAACAAAATGACATTGTTTTTGTTTTTAAATATTTCTTAAATTCTTTGTACAACCTTCATTATTAAGTTTAAATTACATTCTAGCAATTTACATTCCAATTCAATTATAAAACAAATACTCACTGTATTCGGGCAGGGAATATTCAATTTCAACAACGGCAGGACCATCTGTTGATCCACCACCGCACAGCATGTTCATAATGTGCTGATTTGTTAAACCGATGGTAGAAATGCCATCGATTTGATGAAGACGATCGCCTGCTGCTAAAAAATCAGCAGCATGACCCAATGGACTTAATGCTGCAATAACAGGTGGATATGAAAGGTCGTTGCGTTCTATTTAAATAAAGAAAAGAAAAATAAAAATTTATTTATTTTATATATTCTTTTTACCACACAAATTATTATTAATTATTATAAATTAAGAGATAAAATCAGCAGTTTTTCTTCTTCCTCTTCTTCTTATTTTGTTAAATGTCGTCGTGTCTAAAGTATAAATTACATTTGAAATCGCTTTGTATGTTCATTTCAATGAACATGAATAAGTGTCTGTAATAAACAGCAAATGTTTTTTTTTCTTATTTTGTTTTAAATTTCATTTATTTTAGAAAATATAAAAATTCTTTAATAATTTCTTAAATAATAATATACAGTCGAACCTCCCTATAATGAATCTTGACGGGACCAGAAAATCACTTCATTATATAGAAACTTCATTATACAGAAATTATATTTTTTTCCATTTTTATTTAAAATAATCAGGTATTTAAGTTTGGATTGCACTCTTCCATTTCTCTTCCTCAACAAAACCTTCTAATACATTAGTCGGCACGTTACTCCTCATCTTCACAAAAGTTCGAAGTACATCTATTGATGAAGAAACGTGCTGCAATGTAGGTATCGTCTTATTGACGTCAGCCAATTCTTCACCGGCCGGTTCTTCTTCATCGTTATCTGACTATATACTCTATATATGTAAAATCAATGTACATCACACATTTATTTGGCATTAGGATTAATATATGTATGTATGCACACAAAACTAATAAATAAATATGTATGTACCTGCCATAGCCGAACTCCACGAGTTTCCAGAACACTGATGAGAATATCCTCATCGGATGGGTCTGCACATAAATATCAACATTGACATAATCGTCAAATTATGCATCAACGTTCGTTACTTCCCTAAATGAAGCCTGTAGAGCAGCCAAATCAGCTAACGGAAGAAAGCCTTCCTCATACCATCTTTCGAAAATCCTGCCTTTCTGAAACAATTCGCAATTGTTCCTGGTTTTACAAAGGCATTCCACACTGTGCTTAAATTTCGTCTAGCTTGAAGCATATCTTACGTTCGCGTCTGCGCTTTCTTCACATAAGGTTTTTGCTACAATACCATGCCGTATTTTGAATTCGTCTAACCATCTTCTGCTAGCTTCAAAATCTCCGGGTCCCAATGCATCAGCGAACTCTCGGGCTTTTTGCTTCATTAATGGCGCAGACATAGGAAGATTCTTATTACATGCGGCAGTTGTTTTTTAAAATATTTGATAATGTGCTGGGAAGAATTCCCAACTGCCTAGCCACACCTTTTTTTTAATCCTTCTGCAACTTTATTAATAATTAATAATTTTTTTTTCAAGAGAAATGCTACTTCGCTGCGTCATTTCCGATCACTGAACACCGGCAACTGATGTCAAAATTGTTATTCTTCTTTTTTTTGTTCCTATTTTCCTCTTTTGGGAATCCCCTCATTATATGTGGCATCTTTCTCGGTACACAGAGTTGTTAGTATGCGTAACAGAAAATTCTTTGAAAAATTCATTATATGGAGACAAAAACGCATGTAAGTCAAATATTACACCAGCAAAATTGCTTCATTGTATAGAAAACTTCATTGTATGGAAATTCATTATAAAGAGATAAAAAACAAAGAAATTGGAACGGAAAAAGTTGTGTGTTTGAAATCAATTCATAATAGGGAGAGCTTCATTGCATGGAAGTTCACTATAGAGAAGTTCGACTGTATTTCCTGTTGTTAGTGTTGTTGTGTCAGCCCTGTATATTTCATTTACAAAATTTTCTTCAATGAATTTTATTTTTTCTTCTATTCAATCTCTTGCCAATTTTTATTTCGGTTTTTTTTTCAAAATTCTCAACTTCCGTTAGTTTCTGTTGTTATTTTCAAATATTTTAATATTTTAGTCTTTTTTTTTAAATAAATCATCACTAAAATGAAAAAAAGTCTTTTTAATTTGAATTTGAGTCCAACTAATATTTGTTATTCAACCAAAGCTGTTAAGCAATTATTTGAATAATGACCCTCAATTAACAAGATTTAGTGCCTTTTGTTGCATTTAAAATTAAAAAATAAATATAAGAGAAATGAAAATCCTACAGACTACAAATTTAAAGAAATAAAAATTCTATAAAAAATAAAAATACTATATTGTGTTTTATAGTTAACTGCAATTGCATATATACATATAATAAGCAATTTAAGATTACTAATTACTTATTGTACCGAATATTATTTCTAATTGGTAATCTGTAATTGCTGACTATCAATTATATACGGAGGGCGGATTGATATTGAAGCTACCTAAGTGGGAAAAAAACATTTTTTTTTTCAAAAACCATTCATTCCTCAACATAGTCTCCTTTAAGCTCAATACACTTAGTAAGACGATTTCCCAACTTTTTTATACCATCTGAATAATACAATTTTGGGAACTCCTCGAAATACGCATTAGTTTCGGTAATCACTTCTTCGTTTGATATGAATCTTTTTCCTGCGGGCCATTTTTTAAGTTTGGAAACAGGAAAAAGTCACTAGGGGCTAAATCTGTACTATAAGGTGGATGATCAACCAATTCGAAGTGGATTTCTCGTAGTTTTAGCGTCGTATCTAATGCTCTGTGAACCGGTGCGTTGTCTTGAAGAAAGAGCACTTTTTTCTTGTTTAAATGTGGTCGTTTTTCCTTGATTGCACCAACCAATTGATCCAATAATGCACGTTAATACTCTCCTGTGATTGTGGATCCCTTTTCAAGATAATCGATGAGCAATATTCCGTGTGCATCCAAAAATACAGTGGCCATAACCTTGCCAGTCGATTTCGCTGTCTTCGCCTTTTTCGGAGCACTTACACCAGCTTCCACCCATTGCTTCGATTGATTTTTGGTTTCAGGTGTGTAGTGGTGGACCCACGATTCATCAACAGTTATTAATCTACGCCAAAAATCAGCAGGATCATGCTTTATCATGCCCAAACACCGCTGTGAAGTGATCTGTAGAATTCAATTTTTGTTCAACACTGAGCAAACGCGGCACCCATCATGCCGATAGCTTTTTCATATGCAAATGTTCAAGCAAAATGCTGAAAACACGTTCATATGATATGTTTACCATTTCAGCAATCTCACGGATTTTGACCCGGCGATCATTCATAACTATATCGAGGATTTTCTTGATATTTTCTTCAGTAACCATTTCTTTTGGCCTTCCTGTTGGTGGTAGTGTTGCAGTGCTTGTTCGGCCCCTTTTGGATTCAGCAATTCAATATTTTACCATACAATCTCACGCAGCAGATTCGCAGTAATGTTTATCAAGCTTTTCTTTTGTCCCTTTCGCCGTTTTGCTTTTCAAATAATAGTGTTTAATCACTACACGAATTTCACTTTTTTCCATTTTCCAAAAAACACAAAAGTTGCTAACTTCAAACGACTACAATAAATAAATTAATCGATGAATTTGGCTAAAATTTTAATAGCTGGCGTTTGACAAATCGTAATTTCTAAAAAAAAAAAAGTTTTCGTGCTTGTGCTGCCATCTAGCACTAGGTAGCTTCAATGTCAATCCGCCCTCGTACGTATTATTAGTAATTGCCAATTATTAATCATACAATTTTTAATTGGCAATTAATATTATCTAATTTTTAATTGGCAATAACTAATTATATATATATAATTGACAGTCAAATATTACAGATTACCAATTATAATTACAACAGATTACCAATTATAATTATATAATTTTTAATTGGCAATTACTCATTACTAATTATGTATAATTGCCTATCAGTAGGAATTACTTTGCCTATTGCCAATAGCTGTGATTGGTAATAATCTATTACCAACTATGAACATAAGTATAAGCGATCATTCAATAATGCCAATTACCAGTTACTTGGAATTAGTAAAAACTAGTTGCCAATGTAAAAAATGTAATTGGATTCGTAATTGATAAAATTCAATTCTATATTGCATATTCATACATGTAATGTAATTAGTAAATTCCCAAGTCTAAAATTAACACATACCACCTTCTGAAGGAAGCTGTCAAGCCTACTGAATTTATCGGATTAGTGGTTTTAAAACCGCCGGTCCTGCTAGGCTGTCAGCTGTAGTAAAACTTACAACAGAAGTGGCGATTCAAACCTGGCCACTGATTTTTAATTTTTCCTATAAAATTTTCTCCTTCGCTATAAAACATTTATCAGTCGGTAGTTACCTCAACAAGTAAAATTGTTACATTGTGGCGCGGATAATCCAGAATTGATTGTGGAAATGCCATTGCAACAGGTAACAGTGACTGTTTGATGCGTGTTATTAGTCTATAGGTGTTATTAGGCTGTAATTTTGAAAATGGCGCTGAAAGAACTATTACCGTCAATTCAAGCTGCTATGGCCGTACGATAAAAGAGTTTTTTTTTGTTTTGCAATAAAAAATTATGAATTGGGCGATATGTGGTTTCAATAAGACAGTGCCACGAGTTTCACTACACGACCGGTCTTAGTTTTATCGTATGAGCAATTTTTTGGTCCCATAATTTCTCCATTTATTGACACCAATTGGCCCGCCAAGATCATGCTAATTGACGTCTTTAACCTTTTTTTGGTGCTACCTTAAAAACCATGTCTACGGGAACGTTATAGTATTTGTAAACCAACATTCGTCGAATAATCAAAGAGATATTGCCCGAAATGTGCGATAAAGTGGTCGAGAACCACCTCAAAAGGATTATCTGCTGCAACCCATTTTAATGACATTGTGTTTCGTACATTATGGCATATGTATTTTATTTAATATTACTTTTGAAACAGACAAATTTATAACGTTTTCAACACGAAAAGTATATAAAAACTTCAATAGCACCCTATAGAACATATGACTCCAATATAAGACAACTTTTTTATTCAGAAAGGACAGTCGACTACTGTGAGTATTACAATTTGACACCTCGCTTAGACAATTTTGATATTGTATTTCCCATGGGCCGTCAGAATAGCCTCTATGATGTGTAGGCTATTAGCTACTAGCGTCCATAATAATGAAGATAGTACTCCACCTTAAAGGTACCCTTTCGATGACATCTATTCCTCTCCATTGAGAGCAAGCACTTAAGTCTGCAACTCATCCAAGCTATAATTGACTTCTCAATTCCCTTTCGTTCCAACGACCTGGTAGAGGAGTTAAAGGTCTTAAAGGAGTTAAAGGTGTCAAAGCAGTCTGAATGTCCAAGAAGGCACAAAGAGCAACTTCCCTATCAGAGAATGCTTTTTCAATACTAATAAGAAGTGATAAAATGGCACCCTCAATGGTGAAGAGGCCGTTTCACAAAGTATATCAGTCTTATATGAACATCTATCAGCCCTTCCATCATCTTTAATAAAAAAATGCTGCCTTTCATCGTAAGACTGTATTTGAGGATTTCAGAATATTTGGTATTACTGTGGCAACACTGTCAATTCAACCATCTTTGGGTAACACAATCTTACATGTTAAAAATAAGATAGATATGAGAGCGTTGGAGACATATCCGGAACTTTCCAAATTGTAGGCAATTAGGTATACAAGGAGGCTGCTTTATCTACGTCAAGTAGTTATCGTTTGGCTCTCATAAAATAACTTCGTTTTTAGGCGTAAATAGAAGTGTTGTATAAACGAATATTAAGTTGTTGTATTAAGTTAAACTGTATAATAGATAAGTGAGAAAATAGAAACTGTAAGCAACAACAAAGTGGTGTTAATTTGATTTCAATGCAATTTAAACGAACTCAAACGTTTTAAAAAGCTTAAAACGTAACAGTATAACAAAATAACCCAAACCAAAGCTGATCTTAAAAATAATCAATAGTTTTGATAGGATTGTGTGAGCACACCTTTGCAAAACAACCTAAGGGGTCCTGCAGCCATGTAAGGTTTAAAGAATCCAATAGCTCACAAAATAATATGTGTAGCGTATTTCAAATTCGTCTCATGACAATTGATGACATCGCGTCTATGATATTTGCCGGTATTTAAATAAACAAAAAATCTGTATTTTTTTTTTTAGAAATAATTTGTCTTGAAAACTTTTTTAGCTGCTGTTGTTGAATGGGGTTTTCTTGTACCAAATTTGTTGTTTTTTAATACATATTTTTTTAAGTATATACTCGTACATATTTGCTTTCTAGTATATATATATTTCTGTACCATGTGCCAATTTTGTTTTTGTTCTCGTCGTGGCTCATCGTCTAGATACAATGCTACAGATACATGTTGTTAAGCGAAAAAAAAAAATTTTGTTACGCATGGATAGTGTGTCGTCAAAAAATTATTTTTTTTTCGTATTTTTAAGTATATACTGTATGTATGTACGTACGTACATATGTATATACATAAATACTAATTATAATTAGTATATTAATTAACAAAAAAATTTTTCTATTTTTTTTAATGTCTAGACAATTTGGTCACTCATATGTACATACATATTTAATATTTTTGTTTTTTCTTTAAATTATTTAATGTTTTGGTTTTTTCTCCTCTGCATTGTCATCATATTTATCATATTCAATATATTTTCATTTGCTTGACAGAGATTTTGTCATAAATGAAAGGATTTCATATTTTCTTACGTCGGCAACATTGTATCATAGAATGCAAAAAAGAACAAATCCGAGGGCAGTTCAAAAATGAACAACAACAGCTAAAGGGTCGTCTAACCAAATCGCACGATGTTAATTGTAAATAAAACAAAAAGTTTTTAGATAATTATCTTAATATTTTTTATTATGAAAGAAGGATCTATGACCATTATGTGTGAATTATCCGTCGGTCCATATTTTCGATGACTCTGAAACATAATTGAGGTTCAATGTCGTTAATGTGCCGAATTTTCTCATTCTTTAGTTCTTGAATTGTTTTTGGCTTATTGATGTACACTTTTTCTTTTAAACATCCCCAAAGAAAGAAGTCCAACAGTGGCAAAACACATGATTTGCGTGGCGGCTAATTAACATCGCCACGACATGAGATAACACGGCTATTGAATTTCTCGCATAAAAGAGCCATTGTTTCCTTGACTGTGTGGCAAGTGGCACCACCATTCTGTTGGCACCACATATAGTACAGATACATATCCTCAATTTCTGGCCCATAAGCCGCACCAAACAGTCACTCTTTGTGCATGCAATCACAATCACTCGTGGATTCTCAGTGCGTCAAATCTGCTTGTTAATGAATCCACTGAGTTGAAAGTGTGTCTCGTCGCTGAAGATGATTTTCTTTCTAAAGTCACCGTTCACTTCTGTCCGTTCAACTAATCATTCGGCGTATTGGCGGCCCTTGAAATAGTCAGTGGGCTTCAGCTCTTGAGTCCATTAAACCTTGTAAACGTGTAAATTCAAATCTATCGCGAACAACAGTAATGTTTCCCGCAGATCGAACTGGGCGAGCATGCACAGGTGTTTCAACATTTCCTACAGACCCGGTTTGCTGAAATATGCGCACATTTCTCCCGATTGTGGACCCATTTGGTCGATTACGCTGACCAAAAAAATCACAAATTGCACGAAATTCTCTTACGTAAAAGGCTTCAACAATCTTAACGCGGTGCTCAATTGTGTACCTCTCCATGGTTGAATTTGTCAAGCACTGAAATGAAGAAATCCCAAATTAAGTTCGGCAAACGACTTAATGCTAAGGTAGGACAATTAACATCGTACATTATGGTTGGACCACCCTTTATTTTTCATTATAATCCCCTGAATATTCAATAAACTTAGTCCAACGTTTTCCTAGCAATTCTATCCTTTCATTCGGGGTACAACGTTTGGCAGCAAGGAACTTTTTTCAGATATGGAAACAGGTAAAAGTCAGAGGGAGGTTAATCAGAAGAATAAGGTGGGTAATCAAGCAATTCGTACTTCAATTCGTTGAATTGAATTGATCAAAAAAATTACAATATTTTATCCGAATTCATAGTTTTACCTTTTTGAAGATAGTCGATCAATAAAATACCTTTGTAATCCCAGTAAGCCGTTGTCATGACTTTACCAGCCAATTAAACTATTTTTGCCTTCTTTCGTGCACTTCCACCAGCTTCAATCTATTGTATGGATTGTTCTTTTGTCTCCGGTGTATATTGATGAATCCATGTTTCATCAACAGTTGTGAAAAAAGGCGCTTAAAATAAATTTTATTTCGCTTTAATGCGCTTAATGCGAATGCGTTTTTGTTTATATACGGAACCCATAATGCAGAAGCTGTAAAATAAATTGCACTCGATCATTTGAGTTGCCTATGGCATTACCTTTTTCACACACTTGTACATGTCGATCGTCCAACACCATATCATGTACTTTAGCTATGATTTCTGGCGGTTGCAGTTTTCAATTTTAGCACTTGTACGACCACGTTTAAATTCAGCAATCCAATTTTTTACTTTTCACCTAACACATTCACCATATCATTATGAATTTCTTGTCCCGATAAACCTTTCTTATGTAAATATTTAATCACATAATGAATTTCTAATTTTTGCATTATAAAAAAATCACTGAAGCGCCTTTTTTGAACACCCGGTACTATACAAATATGTCGACAGATCTAAATGAAATTTAATATGAGCTAGTATAACGTCAGTTCCCATTTTATAAAGCTTTTTGGTGTTTATAACACCATTACTATGTCATTCTAAGAACTGCCCTCGTATTTTTACAAATTTTTGTTTTACTCCCACTCCGATGCATCTGATTTTGTTGTTAAATTATTCGACTTTAAATTTTATCCTATAATGCTATAAACACATTCAAGGCTGCCGACGACCATCGGCTACAAGCTGTCAATAATAGAATACATGTGTGCATATGAGAATAATTTTTTTTGCGGCAACAAGGCTACCGACTACACGACTACCGCTTTAGCCCATAGCCAACTTAAGACAAATTCGATTTTTCTTGGCGACAACAAACAGTTTAGTGCTCTTAATACAATAAGATGCATGAAAAAGGCTTTTTTAAAACGCAAAACATGAAATATATATCGAGTGGGACATCTATCAGTTTAAACTTGAACCGGCGGTTTCTTTGAATCTGGCAATACTGTTGTCATTCTATTCTGTCACAATATTCAGTATAATACCTCCACTGAATGAAACTAATCGATTTACGCTTGAGCAAAAAACTTAATTTCAAAGCGATGATGTCGATTCTGCCAAAAAAATCTTATTTTCGAACGAAGCTCATATTCAACGTACCCAACAACGTTCGTATGCAAATTGTCGTATTTGGGGCTCAGAAACCCCAAACGTGGTCTTACAGAAGCCAATGTACCCTTTATGAGCAACTATTTGGTGCGGCTTGTAAAGCAGAGGCATCATTGAACAATATTACTTTGAAAATGAGAACGGTGCAATCATTACGGTCACTACCATGATAATGGTATTGATATGAACGATGTTTGGTTATAACAGGTTCGTGCAAATTGCTACACAACTTATACCACAATCGATTTATTGCGTCAAACGTTTGATGGCCACTTAATTAGCTGAAATGGTGATGTCAATTGGCCGCCAAAAAGTTGCAATTTTTTCTGTGGGGCACCGTTAAAGACAAGTGTTACGCCTACAAATAAGAGACAATTGAGCATTTGAAGGCCAACATTTGTGATGTCATTGCTGAGATACGACCGCATACTATGAATGAAATAATATTTCACATCTAACCGGAACAATTGTACTCACAACAAAAAATAAAAAATTTCAAACCGTTTTTGCTTAATTGATTTTTTAAATTTAAGCTTTTAAATGGCCCACCCGATTATTTAAGCACGCGAGAAAAATGTATGTGGCACCACTGAAGTGTTTTATTTACCATAGTTTATGTTGAATGTGTCAAATTAGATGTTCATTTTGTAGCTATAGTTACTTGCCTACTTTTGTAGTCAGCGTCTTTTGTAGTCGTGTGGTCGTTGGTCGGTAGCCTTAAATGTGTTTATAGCATAAAAGTTTAAAATTTTGTTTTTGTTAGAACAAGCGAACAAATGTTAAATGTTATTCGAATATTCAAATGAATTACGAGTTTCTTTCTTCGCCTGACAAACTCTAAATATTCTTAACTTCTTATACAAATTTCGAATCGTTGAAAATACTTTAAAAAGTAAGAAGTAAAGCAAGAAATTGGACAAATAAACGACAGATCACTTGTATTATCTTATGAGGATGATGATGATGATCTGTAATGATTTATAATGACAAGCTTAAGCAACCATAGAAAACAAGTTGTGTAGTCCACATATACAGAGAATCATACTAAATTACATAAAAATAAGTGGATGCAAACAGGAATTATTATAGATATTTAGGCTTTAAATGAGAGAGTATATCTGACATGTCTTTAGAAAAATCTCGTTTTTTTTTTCTCTAATAAGCACCACCAGCACCATGCTCCCATATTTACTACATGACTTCTTTCTTTTCGTTTTATTGAAATTTCATTTTCTTATTAAATCCAAATAAAAATATTTGATTATAAATCGCCTTTAAGTACGGCAGTAATAAAACACCCACAAATTGTGAAATATCTTGTAAGTACATGACGCTCCTAATGGCAGCAATAAAAAAAGAAAAACAGAACATATAGATTAAAACACAAAATTTGTCATAAAATAAAAAAATATTAATAATTTTAAAATATAAAAAAAATTTTAATGAACAAGAAAAAAGCATTTATTACTTTTAAATACAAAATAACAGTGGTTGTCCTTAAATGTGTGACAAGTAATAAAACAAAATTATAATTAAAAACCAAACACAAATTAATTAAATACGAGTACATCCGATGGCGCTGTGCCACAAAAGTTGGACAAATGAAAGCTTTTATTTTTGGTGATTTAATTTTTTGTTTTTAAAAAGACATAAATTTGTTGTTAGAAAAAGGAATTAAATCTTTTGTTTTCTTTGATTTATATTTCTCAAGTAATAATGAACACATTTAAGTGTTTTTTACTCACTTTTTTTGGGCCACTTCAGCTATAAAATTACTGACTATAAATCAAACAAATTTGACAAAAGATTTTTATAATTTATATTTCAACTTTAATTGGGCTTAATTTAAAAAAAGGAAATGTTTTTTTAAATAAAAAACTAAAATTAAGGAAATTAGGAAATACCATTAAGACAAATGCGCATTTATGTAGAGCTTGCTTAACAATCGCTCTCTTTTGACTTTTTTATTTTAATTGGAAAAAAATTTTGTTAAAATTTACATTTTGAAGAAGATATAGTACAGCTGTACACGCATCAGTTTTCCGATCCTCAAATCATTTTCATCAAGCACTTTGCGTTAAGACCTTTAGATATTTTAGCGGTACAATCCTTACCTTCTCCAGCCTCGTGTCAAAGATCATGGAATATGATGGCATCTATATAGAATGAGGTGGCAGAAGCATAACTGAGTGCCTTACGCGGCAGGAAGTTTATAAGATTATGAATATGGCTTTGGAAACGTATTTTTCCACATACTTTACATACACGCATACGAATGCCTGGTATTATGCATTTAATCTTACACAAACAACATGAACTGAAATGAATTCCTCGTTTTCGATTCTTTTTGTGCTTATTTTTAATACGTTCGCAGTATAGAATTTGTGCTGAGCACATATTTAGCTATCCATAAAGCGGCGACTAGACCATCCAGCGCTGCTTGTCAGAAGGGTTCATAATAATGTTTGCTCCGCTCGTGCGCTCAAATTTAAAATTTTTTAACATTTTATACTGCGAACGAATTAAAAATGAGCAAAAAAAAAAAAAAAAACTAAAACGAGCAATTAATTTCAGTTCATGTTGATTGTGTATGATTAGATGCGTAATATCAGGCATACGTATATGTGTAGGTAAGTAAATTTTGTGTGCAGCGATCAATAAGTATCACGTACAGGCATGTTTTATATCGCACAAACAACAATTACTAAAAAGATTTGTTTGTTTTCAAGTTGTTTTGAGGCTTCCAACTCGGTTTGCGTTTCGAATTTTATTTTTAAATTCTTTTATTTTTGATCCTTCTCATGTATTTTAAATTCTTTTCAAATTCGGCTCTCAAGACGAATCGTTCTTTTCATTTCTACCCTTTCGACTTTCCGGCGAATGATGCACATTTTATGCTCTCTATGATCTTTCGTTATCAGTGTTTTTTTTTTTTTTTTGTTTGATTTTCATTTTTCCTTACTTTCTTTCCTTCTCTTTTCAGGTATCGCAAGGGGACAATGATTTTTGATCTATTCTTTTCACTATGCCTTAGTGACCTGAAGACCAAACAACAACTAAACTAAAGTTCAGAATTAGTTAGATTTAAATGCCATACAATCATTTTATTCTTATATTTCCTAGCATGTCACTTACTATTCAAAAAAGTATACATTCTGGTGTAGGGTATTATATAATTTGGCTTAAACCATAATATCTTTCTTACTTAGCTATAATACATATGTTTTCAAACGGTTATCGATTAATTACCTTAATATGAATATCGTTACGTTTTAACCTTTTTAAAACGTTTGAGTTCTTTTTAATTGCGTCAAAATAAAATAAATACACTTTTGTTGCGGTTTTACGGTTTTTATTTCCTCACTTTTGCTTTATTCACTTTATCTTTATACAGCAACTTATTTATCTTGTAATTAATATTCTCTTATACAATTAATGTATTTACGCCTTAACACGACTTTACTTTATGACCGCAAAATGATAACAATATCGACGTCGGCAAAGCAGCCTCTTTATATACCTAACTGCCTACAGTTTGGAAAGTTCCGTAAATGTCTCAAACGCTCTCAAATCCCCTATTTTATGTTTGTTAATTATAGACATTTAAGATTGTGTTACCTAAAGATGGTCGAATTGGCAATGTAGTCAAATGCACAAATCAGTACGGCATTACCAGGATAACATATTAACAATCTTGACACAATACAGTCCCAAAGACACTGATGTGTTGTATTTTCTTTTAAGGCATTTTTATTTTAGTAACAATATTTACATATGTATGATAATTCAATTTTGTTATGCACTGTAATTTATTTCATTAAAAAATGTCTTTTTATGTGCTTGCTAATTAAACCATATTTCCTTACTTTCGATTATAAAATTGGCAATAAAAATAAAAATAAAAATAAAAATAAAAATAAAACAAAAATTAATTATAAATGCAAACATATTAAATCATCAATATTCACATGCTTTTTAACGCTTCATTAAGCAAAATTGTAACAAATTATGGCAAAAAAAAAAAACAAAAATAAAAAATAAAAAATTGTGGCATCTTTCTTCGTCTTCGTTAAAAATTTCAAATCATAAAAATTGAAGCTGTTTCATGTCGAAGATTTATGGCAAAAATTACCTCGTTTTTTAACCAAAACAAGAATGAAATAAAACGCAATAAAATAAATATTTATTTTGAAAACATTTGGTTTTCTTACACTACACTTAACCCCTAACAAGGGGTGTGCAGGGGGTATGTTAAATAAACCAAATGAAATGAAATTTAATTTGGTTATAGGGAAGTAAAACGGAGAAAAAGTGTATATTTTCCATCACTCAAATAGCAATACGATAAACAAATAAATAAAGTGACTGACTGACTTGCAAGCAAACGCATATAGAAAACGAAACTCCAAAAAAAATTAAGTTTCTAGTGATTCACGAAAAACGCATCAAAATTAAAATGAAAAAAGAATAAAGCAACGAAGGAGATGACAGCTGTCAAATGTTGTTTAACAAATTTTTTTAAATGGCAATAAACAATTTTCATGCACATTTCTTAGTAACGCAATAATGAAAGAAAAATATTTTCTTTCGATATTACAAATTTACTTGATATACTTTCGGGATTTTTCAGGCATTAATCTTCTCATTATTTTATTGATTTTTGAATAAACACTTAAAAGAATATCTGCTACTTGAATATTTACAAACAATTTCTTTCAGTGTTTGTTTACAATTAAAAGTTGTTGTGCTTGTTTATGGTTGTTCGCTATAAGCCACATTTTGGCCAATATTTGTTGGTTTCTTTTTTGGTTAAAATACATAAAATTTGACATTTCCGTCAAAGTTTTATGTCAATATCTGTTTACATTATAGTTGTCCTTATGGTTCTTATGGTTGTCGTCACTATATCATTATATTATAATACCACTACGGGCGGTGGGGGTTAATGCTATTTGTGATTATGTTTGTAACATCCTGTAAAACATATATACATTGGACTCATTGTGTCAATATGCAGCATATTATATTATATGATTAATAGTTTACGTAGCTTCTACGTGTGCCAAGTAGTGTCTTTGGACAGAGTTTTAAGAATTGCCACAAAAACTCGAAAACCTCACGATGTCGGGCTTAAACATCTGAAGAGATTACCCGATCCAATGCCGTATATCGCGGAGATGTCGTGAAAAAACCACTCGCCGAAATTTCTACGGCGACGGTTTATAATCCAATCGGCTAGTGCCCGGTAATCACACCCACCAGTCTACACACATCCTATTCATCCATATTTTACTACGATCAATATGCCTCCTCACGTCATTCTCAGTCCAAGTCAACTTCTTCACACCTCATCTTTCCGCCTGTAATCTGCTCGATTCAGAGAGAAGTTAAAAATAGCCTTCTGCAGTAACCCTATGAGAGATGTAACCGAGGCTGCATCGGCTCCAGCCAACTTGTTAGCACATTCTTTTCCATAGGAGCCACGGTAGCTCGGAATCCATACTATGGTCTTTTCAGAAGAAGGTACGAGGGTGTTAAATAAGTCTCTACACCCCGAGAATCAGTAGTATGTAATATAAGAGCAAGGAAGACAGCACGACTGTCCAGGCAAATACAGACGTACCCTCACGTACCAACTCGAAATAATAGTAAACATGTTTTTCTAATGGCCAATATTTCAGCATGAAAAACACTTGAGCCATTCGAAAGACTGTAGTGGTGATTGAAATTCAGTATAGACCATGATATCGAAGCCACTGAGTGGATCGCCCCAATTTCATTCAGAAAGGGAAGCAATTCTCACCACCGATTTCCTGTTTAAGTTTCGGAGTGCAGTAGTCTGAAGTACAATGTAGTCCGTTCGGGAGTTCATTCAGAATCTTGGCAAGATCGTATGCCTTTGTCGTCCATACCTCTATGGACAATAATCTTATCGAGATATAGGCGGCTGCAACCAGAATATACATATCAATCGGAGAAGGGCAGGACCGCATTGCTACAGTGACACCAACACCGTAGCAGGCATATCACCGCGTTATAAGTAAATTTAGGACGGTATGAAGCAGGGTTGGCAAATGCAATTTTCCGCTCTTGATAGGATTAAGGCGGCATTGTGTACTATGAGCTGCTAAAACTCAGTAATCGGAGCAGACTGTAATTGAATTTAATAGGAGACATGAATTAAGTTATTCTATCGCATGACAACGCTTGGCCACACATCGCATAAGTTGCCATACAATTGGTAGCATTCTTGGAACATCGCTTCTTCTGACTATTGGTTGCTTCAACGAAAATAATATATTTTGGCATGTCACCGATTTACTTCTTTTGAAGATATATAAACCCGTATTCAATGTTGGATTGCCTCAAAAGTTGAGATTTTCTTAAGCTAGGATCACACGATTGTAGCAAAGATACCAATATGACACAATTTCTATTGTGCTTTATTGTCGTAAAATATCAAAATCATCCCAATTTATTTAGCGAAAATAAATTTTTAAATTTAAATATTGGTACGTATTGTCAACTTCTATTGTCGCACAAGTACACAACACGCATTATTACTTATTGTGCGGTCACACGATTACCGTACTAATAATTGATGAATTGCAATAATCTTGTGATCCCAGCTTTAAACTTTATTCGGAAATTAGCTCATAGGTGCGAAAAAGATGAAAACGGATTTAATCAATATTTATTTTGATAAGTTTGTTAATTCATCATTTCGCTACAACGACCTGATTGAATTATTGACCACGTTCGTTATATGGCTAAAAAACCGTGGACTCACCGATTTTTAACAAAAAAAATGTAATGCAAGCAAAAGCAACACATATTCGTTCGGCATTTTGATTTACGGTCTACCTTGTCAGAACATATCTAAGCCGTATAAAGAGGTATGGAGTATCTTTGTTGAAGTAAAAAACAGACCGAATTAATACGTACTCCCAGTATGTAAATTATACTTATTTTTGTTGTAAGTAAACTGTAAAATCCTTTAAATAAAAAAAAGCCACCAGAGTCTTTTTAAAATAATTAAAAAAAAAAGATCCGTGTGGGTTTAATTGGATTACCTAGTGTGTTGCCAACCCTGGTATGAACTCAAAGTTGCACATTGCAAATGGTGTTTGACCAAAATATACTGATTACCCTTCGCATGCAGCAGTTATGTTGGATGGTGTGTATTCCAAGATTCAAAGGCGTTCAGAAGAACCGATTTGATGCAAAATTTTAATATGCTGATCCATACAGGATCCCAAAAGACTGGTTAGCCTTCGAAATTCACAATGAAAAAATATAACAGAAAAATATCTCCGACATTCAAAGCTCACTCAAGGAAACTTCAATATCTGTATCCACCTTTGATTCATAAAGGGTCCGCAATCTAACGTTTTTTTTTCAACTAAGGCTTATTCGTGAATGGTAACACTTAGCTCATGTCTGATTTGACAGATAATTAGTTTTATCCTTCCGCTGGGCCATTTTCGAATCGAAAATGAGCTAGTACTGGCCGTTACAGTCAATGGCGATCGTTATCGGGCCATATTGAACGAATTTTTGTTCACAAAAATTGAAGAGGAGGATATTAGCAACATTTGGTTTCAACAGGACGGCGCTACGTGCCACACAGCCGAAGCAACACTCGATGTTTTGCGCCCTGTTTTCGAAAATCGCATTATCAGCCGCAGAGCTGATGTCGTTTGGCCACTTTGAAGCTGCGACTTGACACCGTTGGACTATTATTTGTGGGGTGCCGTCTAAGATAAGTGTTACGCCAACAAGCCAGAGATAATTGACCCTTTAAAGGAAAATATTCGTGAAGCCATTGGTGAAATACAGCTGTACACAATCGATAATGTGCATAAAAATTGGACCGATAGTGTAGGCTACTGCATGGCCAGCCGAGGCAGCTATTTGAATGAAATTATTTTCCATTATTAATCGGAAGGATTGTACTTTCAAATAAAAAAAGAAATTTGAGAAAATATTCAGTAGTTTTTTTTAAAGCATTAAAAAAAAAATTATTTGGCGGACCCTTTATGTAAAGGCCTTATTAGAACCACTCTGAAAGTCGAACAAGCATTTAAATTTTCCCAAATGGCTTATGTAATATCATCTTGTGGAAAAGTTCGTCTTATTTTAGTCACAAAAAACAGTACGGTTGGTACTGTCTCACGGTACAGTACAGTCAAGTGAAAGTACTTTGTATGGTGTTCCTTGTGAATATATCAAGGGGATTATAGTCCTCACAGCTTAGAGATATTAAGATAGAACTTGATGTAAACAAAATTAGCCACAATACGTTGCGAAAGTGCAGAACATGGAGGAAATTTATTAAAATTAGCTCTCTAAGCGGTCAAAATCCGCTAAAACAAATTTTTACTTAGGCTATAAGAGGCCAAATTTGTTTATGAAAAAATTACAAAAATCCTTAACCACTGTAGCGAAATAGATAGGTTCATAATTGTTCTTAGTTATTGTACAGTAAACAAGTAACATATTTAAAAGAGTAAATTTACATGTAGGGTGTAATACATGTCGTTGCACTTGATCAGTTATAACTTTTTAGCTTATAGTCAAACAAAATGTCGATTTCTATCATGTGTGCATTGTGTGCAATTGAAGTAATAAATTTATGAATTTTTTGCCACTTAAACTTGTCAAATTATGAAATTCTGTTTTAGAAAAGAATAAAAAGAAGAAGACGAATGATATTGGTTTTAATTACAATTTTTTAACAACTTTATTATGGGTATACGAGTAGTCGAACATATTCAAAACATTTTTAATTTATTAGTATTAAAATTCCACCAAATCTATTACACCCATATTCATAAAAACTAAACTATACTATTAGCCAATTCACAATGTGTTCTATACAGTCCTATTTGCTGCATTCTGTTTTTTATATATTGTTTTAATTGGTAACATTTAAAATTAAATTGGGAGTTGGAAAAAGTTCGGTTAAATTGTAGATAAATTTTGTTTTTTATATTGTATATAGAAAAGGTAAGAATGCAACGTGTGCTGCTGAAAAAATTTTTAAAGTTTACGGAGAAAATGCTGTTCGTTTCCGATCTGACATTTTAATGTTAAAAATACACCTCGCTCTTGTCGAACAATCACAAAACAGACAATGAAATCAGTGAAACAATTTAGGAAAACCGAACAGCACTTCACTGGATACAGTGAAAAACTTAATGGACTACATTTCCACTTGCTACTCACTGCTAAAACTGAACGAGATCGCACTAGTTCTGAAGCAAATAATTACAGGCGATAACAAGTGAATCACATACGACAATAATTTGCGAAAGAGATCATGACCGAAGTAAAGTGAAGTTTTGCAGATGATGGCAAAGCCATGGTAGTGCTGTGTGTCTGGTGGGAAACACAGGGAGAATTGTTAATTATTAACTTCTACAACCCGATGCAATGATTGATTCTGAGTTTTATTATCAACAAGATTAAAGCAAGCAATTAAACTAAAACTGCAAGTATAGATCAATAGAAAAAGTGTAGTGTTTGTTCTATGATAACAACGCCAGGTAGAACAAAAACCTTTGATGAACCGGCTGAAACTGAGCTAGGAAGTTTTGATGCAGTTTATTTGGACCTCTTTAGAACTCTCTTAATGGTGTAAATTTAAATTCTGTAGAGAGCTGCAAAACTTAATTGGATAAGTTTTTTGCTCAATAAACACAGAAGTTCAACACTGATGGAAAAATGGCTTTACCTCCAAAAATGGAAAAGATTATTAATCAAAACGGCACACATTTGGTTTAGTAAAACTCGCTTCAAATATAAAAAATGTTTAATTTAATTTGTAACGGAGCTTTTTCGAACACCCAATATGTATGTACGTATGTGCATATTGTATAATAAAGATAAAGCTTGGGAAGATCAAGAATCAATAGGAGCTGACAGAAGCTCCTATTCTACCATGCTTCTATAATTTTGCTTTTTCAGTTCTGCTAGACATTTCAAATTATATATAATTTGTATATATGTTATGTTAAAAGAATTTTTTTCGTATTTATTTTTTTGACGTTTACAGTCTGGCCCACAATGTCGAAAGGAAATTTATTCGAACGAAAAGAAGTCACTCATTATCTTTCGTAACAGCGGTCCACTATCTTACGATTTATCGTTCGCTTGGCTTTACGCTTCAAACGTAATCCAAATGGTTAAATGATTAAATTGAACTTGAACTTGACAATAAAAAATGTAAACAAACTAAAATACAGTGTAAAAAATCCTTATTCGTACAATCTTCAAATTTTATTGTCCTGAATTTGGTTACTACTTCAGAAAATTGTGACTAAAACGTCCTCTTTTATTTGTTTCAGTTAATAGCGTCTATAGTTTTTCTCACTGAGTGTATTTGTACTTTAAAAACGTGTTTTTTAGCTTTGTGTTGTGAGTATGCTATGGTCTTTCCCATCCTTCTGGTAACATATAGATTTCGTGCCAAAAGACTGAAAATTTATTTGAGGCTAATGACGAATTGAACCAACTTCTTATATTCTGTTCTAAAGTGAAAGATACTCCAATCGAAAAAAAAAATATAGTCTAACGGGCGATATCTGGATTATAAGGAGTCTTAAACTATTTTCTAAATAGTTTTAACTAGAGCTGCAAAACTATCGATAGTCGGCCCATTCGATAGTTTCGATAGTTTGCAAAAAAAAAAACTATCGATACTATCAATACTATCGAATTCTTGTGGCGACAACAATAATAATAAAAATACAGTGTTGAAACTAATAAAAGGGACACTTTATTTTTTCCAGTATGTCATAAAATTCGATGTATTGAAGTTTTTTGAAGGAAAGGCAATCTAAATATATAGCGAAAGTTGTTCAGACCATGAAGTGCTTAGAAACTAAAGTAATTAATGCAACAACTGTCAGTTTTGATAAAATTTAAATTCGTACTTCAAAGATTAATCCCTTCAAGTCATCAAAAAGCCTCGAAGCCTCAGCAAACAGAAGCAACACCTGCACCGTAGTTAGTTAGAATAACATGCTATGGTCTGATGAAATGAAGATTACTTTGTTTGGGTCAAATGCAAAATCGGATGTACGAATATATTTTAGTTACATTTCATACTTTATTTGACTTTGATAAATAAAAATTTAAGAAACTGTTAAACTGTGTCTCTATATGTAAATATAAAAGCTTTGCAAATGTGGTTTTGACTGCATTTAGTGGCCTCCGTAGTTACTCTCAGAATTTGACAATAGTATCGATAGTGCAAAAAAGCTATCGATTGTCAGCCAAAAACAAAACTGTCGATAGTACTCTCGATTGTTTTGCAGCTCTAGTTTCAACTGATCTTGGAATATTTGGTCGCGCATTGTCCTAATAGATCTATTTTTCATCGCCAGTAATGACTGCATGCCGCTACAATGTTTTCCAGCTTGAATAGCTTTTTTAGTTTGAAAATAATCTTCTTAGAGTAACGCCTTCAATTCATCATCTCCGAACATTTTTGCCTGACCTGGGAGGTCTTCCTTTTTCATGTCAAAATCATTACTTCTGCATAAATAATGTCTAACACGTTGAGATCGGTGGAACATATTCAGGATAAGCTTTAGCAAGCAATCAAAGAAATAAAACTTTGTTGTTTATATTATTTCATTCAGTGGCTAAGTGGGAATTAATATCAGACACGTTTCACTTAAACGCTATTATTTAGTTCGGGTATTTAGCGATTCATTAGGATATCTGTTGGTAAAGGCTATTGAGCTAAAATTATCCACAAATAAATTTGAAAACCTCTAAAGTAAACATATGAGCGAACGATATTTTCTATTGTGCGAAGTTTGTTAATACATAAGTATTGTAGTTAAGAGAATATATCTCATCAATCGTTGTAGCAAGTTTTTTTCACCAGTCTAAGTTCATTCAATTCTACTATAATTTCATATATAAAATAATATTTTAATGCTTTTTTTTGTATAAAACTATGATTTTAAATTTTTATTGAAATTTGGTTACAAAAACAAACGTAGTGGTGACAACGCTGATCGTGGGCCAGGCTGTAAAATTTTAATTAGAATTTGTTGCATAACAATTGGACATACTATTCACAACAGTGCTATTTACTCTCAACTTTACTCAACTTTGCTCAGAACTTTGCAAGACTTGGTGAATTGGCTAAATGTACTTGATCTCTGCCTTAAGAAAATTTTATAAGAAAAATTTGAAATAAAATAGATTTGAAACTTATTTAAAATTTTATGAATATGGTGGTTAGAAAATACTGTAAACACTTGTTTGTTTCTTTTTTTAATGGCTTCCAAAACGATATTCAAGTGCTTGAGAGGTTTTATTAAAAAAAAAAAAAAGTCTTTTTTATTTTTTAAAGGCAGTTCTTAAAAAATACAATTTTAAGTGGTTTTCAATAACAAAATTTCAAAAATATATTTTTTAAGAAACATAATTATCTTAAAAGTACTCTCTCTCTCTCTCTAATTTAATTTTCGAATGAAATGTTTAGATTTCTATAACTCAACCTACAATTAATCGTAAATTTTTTTTCTTTTTCTTTAATTTTATAAAACTCACCTGCCAATGTAATGCCCATATTGGTGGTATTATCGCGTGGTAATGTTATGGTTGTATATGTGGTTCCACGTTCTGGTGCCAAACCAGAGTCTTCCGATTGTGCTGGACTCATGGCGCGATCGACTACAAGAATTAAATAAACAAAAAGAACAAAACACTCAACATAAAATTGAAAAAAACAATTTTTTTTAAACAAACAAAAAAACCACAATTAATTTATAAAAATTAAAACAACAAAAAATAAAATGCAAATTAAAAGAAAATGTAACAATTAAACATTAAAAAAAAGACAAGAAAAATGCTAACAAACTCAAAAACAGTATTCTTATGATGAGAAATGTTTGTTATTTTTTTATTTTTAATTGTTTTCTTTTCAAATTGAATTTAAATCCCTTGGTGGTCCTTAAAACCATTTTAACACTCTCTTGTTTTCAGAACTTAATGTGCGAAAAATATTCAATATTTTTCCATCATTTCGATTCCCTTTTACAGATAAAGCAGATATAATTTTTAATGATTTTTTTTTCTTTTTTTTTTTTTTTGTTACAATAGAGTCATTAAATGTCTACTTTTATTGCCTCCATTTAAATGTTTCTTCAAGAAAAAAAAAAAAAAAAATTCCATTCAACCATTCATCCATCCATTTATCGATATTTATTTATTTTTTAATAAAAAACTTTTATGAGGTGATAATAAAAGGATTTCCAATATTGTACTCTATCAGAGGGAATAAAATTGTTGTTGTTTTTATAGTCATAACCACTTTCCCCTTCCTAGACATAAAACAATATCTTCAGATGATTTTATTTTATTTTTTTTTTGTTCAAAATGCACTCAGTCAGGCACAGTGGTGTGAGAGCAAAAAATATCAAATAAAAAAATTAAAAACTAAAACTAAAACAATTATTCAACGGAGCACAATTTTTTCTTATAAAACCCAAAAGGTATTTCTATTTTTCTTGTGTGATCTTTTAATGAAGGTCACTGCTCTATTTCAAACTTCAAACTGTGATTTGGTTTCAAGTCTCTTTTCATTAATGACATTTTTTTTGTTTTTTCTTACAATTTCAAAGTTTCCGTATCTTTCTATCAAAATGTTAATGGGCCAGCGATCATATTTCCGTTCTAGTCGATCTTTATCTCACATCGGGGCATGGGCACATACATGTAACGCTGGTGTTGAAGTATCTCTCCTTAAAGCAGATTGTTGCTAGCCATACGTCCAACGGAGTAAATCTTAAGACAAAGTTCTCTCCAATCTCTTGCTAACAACAAATCCATATCCTGTTAGTCAAACTTATCGTGCACTTCGCTCATTTTATGGTGAAGCATATTTTTGGTAGAAAGTATATGTAAATAAGTGACGATAACCCACAAGCTTCTGTCGAAACTCCATTACATCCACACAAAAGTACTGTTTGGTGTACTTTGTGAGCTGGCGGAGTTAATGGGCTATATGTCTTCAAAAACGATGATGGCGAAAATGTTACTGTTAATGGTGAACGGTGTAGGGACATTATTAAAAAATTTTTCGTACCTCAATTAGCTGGCATTAATATTGCCGACATGTGGTTCAAACAGGATGCACCCACATGCAACACAGCGCGAGCTACAACTGATTTACTCAAAGAAACTTTAGATGAATGAGTTATATCACACAATGGTCCACTTAATTGGCCATTAAGGTCGTGTGATTGAACTCTATTAAACTTTTTCTTTCAGGTTGTGTAAAGTCACTTGACGATAAATCAAATGCAATTGAACATCTGGAAATCAACATTCGAAGAGTTATAGGCAAAATACGGCCTGTATTCGTCGTGTCGGCCAGATGGACGAAACTACATTCAAATCATATTTAGTCAGTTCACACTGTTGCAATATTTTTGTCAGAAAGTCTGCAACCCATGGTACATATGGTTTTTCTGACAAAGATGTCATTGTCAGATGTTAAAAATCGGGCATCTGACAAAAATCTGACAATGTTAAAAAAACAAAACGTGTAAGTTCATACGGTTGTAAGACATTTTCTGTACATTTTTCTGACATTATTGTTAGAGCTAATAATGCCTAGAGAGAGAGCTAATAATGCCGCTCTTTAACTCAAGCACGTTAATAAATAGTTGGAGCGCTGGGCTTGCAACCTACCTTTGAAAAAATTTATTTAAAACGGCCCCCGTTTAATGTCAATGATCTCTACAAACCAAAAAAAAATATCACGGCTTAAAATTTGCACCTGAAACGTCTGCACATTGTACAGGGCCGGTGCATCGATGCAATTGGTAGATGTGCTAGAGAAGTACAGATACGATATTACAGCCATACAGCCTATGGCACAAATCATTATTTTGCTACAAAATTTCAACAATTTGCGCGTATTGCTCTATCAGCTGTTAAATCGGTTGTCAAATTAAGCAGTGTTGCCAACTCAAAATTATATGCCTCTTGAAAGAGGAAGCGAAATAGACCTTGTATTTATCCAAGCTGCAACCAATAGGGCCGTTACTTGGTATCCAACATCATATCCGTTAGAAAATAATACGAAAAAAGAAAAAAAGACAAGAAAGGCACTAACAAATTTAACGGAAATGCCATAAATATTGGCAAATCACCATAAGCAATATAACGCTTCAGAAACACTTTTCAATTTTTGAATTTCTTTTAAGAATCAGTGTTCTATTAGAAGAACTTGCCCAGCAAAATCTCGTTCGGTGAACAGATTTTTTTTAGTTCCCTATACAAAGTTTTGTAGAAAGCTATTGAATATTTTAATTAATTAATAACGTACAGCGTTTTAAGTTTTATTGGTTCTTAGTTTAGTTTATCTGCAGATATTGAAACAAATGATAATCTCAAGGTGTTAGGTCCGAGCTATATGGTGGATGCATCAAAACTTTTCAGCCAAGCTCATCAAAGATGTGTGTGGTTTGGCGTTGTCATTATGGATCACAAGACCTTTTCAGTTCATTAATTTTAAATGATTTATTTGCTTCAATCTTGGTAATTATGGACAGTAAAGATCAATCCATCTAGACACACAACATTACCTTTGTTAACGTCTGTGAAGCTTCCCTTGCATCAAGATATTTTTCGCATATATTGCTATCATACGTAGTGTACTGCTGTGGTATGGTAGTTAAGACACCCGTCTACCAACCAGAAGGTCCTCGGTTCAATACTAGTCCAGACCATCTGAAAAAATAAAAAACGGTATCACCTCATAACATTAGCTTGTAACTGGTTATGAGTATTACTACTAATGAAAACTTCTCAAATGCATTGTCCCTTTCAACGAGTCTAAAAATAGAATTGGGTGCAGCTCACTGACTAAGAGAAGTCCCCGTGTTTCTACATGGAATGTTATTGGAATTAATAATAAATAATGTCTTACGTCATCACTTTCTCATCGCCTGTAATAATGCCCTTCCGAAATGTTTACGTTTTAACAGTGAATTCGGCACCCAAACATCGAGCTTCTTTTTGCCTCCATCACTTTCTCTTCGCCCGTAATAATGCCTTTCCGAAATGTTTACGTTTTAACAGTGAATTCGGCACCCAAACATCGAGCTGATTTTTGCCTCCAGCTTTCTTCAATTGGTTAGTAACTGTTTAGTAGTAAATGCCTAGTTCCCTAGTAAAGTATACTCTGCTTAAGTACCGGTCTTTCTCAATTTTGTCCATGATTTTATCGACTTTTTGGGTGATTGGTCGACAAGAGAGAGGTGCATATTTAATATCAAAATTATCAAATCGAAAACGAGCAAATCATTTCGCTGCTGTTTTTATAGTTACAGTAACGTCACGGTAAGCGACTCATTCTTACCATTTCTAAAGGGTGGGCAAATATGAGGTTAGGAAGTAAATTGGCTTAAAAACAAATTTTTTGACAAATTTAGTTAATAAATCTAAAAATAATAAAACTAATAAAACCAATATAAAAAAAATAATATAATAAGTGATGTCGGGAAAATGTCCACCTCTAGCATGTCGGCAGACGTCCGCTCTTTTCACAAAATTGTGAACCACATATTTCAACAAAATCATCTTTAGTGATGAGGCTCATTTTAAACAAACGAAATTGTCGCATATGGAGCTCACAAAATCCACGAACAGTCCGACGTGCTAGGGGTGGACATTTGCCCGACATTATATTTCATTCCCATATTTCTATTTTATATTGGTATGAATAAAACTGAATTTGTCAAAAAAATTTAATTTTAAGCCATTTTACTTCCTAACCTCAAATTTGCCCACCCTTTATAATAGAAAAACCAAATATGACGATAATTTTCTTAATTTTCACTAATTTTTGAATGAAGATAACTTTTCATAGAATAATGCAATTGCAATAATGTCTTCTAAAAAAATGAACCTTAAAATGTCGCCTTTCACGCAAGCTATAGTGTTGCCTGATGCAATTAATATTGCCAAAGATATTTTATTTTAGAGCCATCTACCAAAAATTCATAGTTAAGTATTTTGAACACCAATATTTTTGACTGTCAAGATTTTTTGTCTAAATCAATATATTTTTTTTTTTTTATAAATGTCAAGAATTTTACAATGTTAAATCTGGCAACCCTATATACATTTCGTATCATCCAACTCATCAATACCATTGAAACTGTCTTCACTATGCCGAAAACTTAAGAAACAATTACTAAAGTTTCTTTAAACGATGACATAAAATGCTCAAATACATCAAAATTATTACACTTTAGGCCTGAAACGATAATTCTGTAGTTGTTCTACCGAACTCTTTCCAATATTCCTTAGAAATATTTCACTATTTTTTTGTTTATGGCAGCTTGGTGGCATATTAAATTTTTTTATAGAGATTTATTCTTAATTTAATCATATAAAATTACAAAAGAAATGATATCAAAGAGTCTAATTTGCCATGACTGTTCAAAATCATACTCGTACGAGTATATGTGTAAAAAGAACGGTAGCAAAATAATTTTTTAATATTTTCGTAAAAAAAGAAAAAAAGTTTTAAACTAAAAATTTCTTTAACACCCTCTACTGTTTATCTGGTTAAAAGCAAAAAATAAATAAAAAATTGCTAAAAAGTGAAAAAAAACAGCAGAACAGCAACACAACATCAAAGTTAAACGAAATTTTTATGCACCAGATTGCTGATTAAACAAGAACGTGGAACCACCACCAATTTAATCCGCTATGCAGTTTTTTCTTCTTATTTTTGCAGTCTTTTTTTTAAATGTCTGTCCAACCATACGTCCGTTTGTATTCTTTATAAAACAATTTGCCAGCGATATAATTCTTTTCATTAAGATGATTAAAATGTAATAAAAAAGTGCGCTTTTGTGTAAAATACCCTACAAAAGGCAAACTAAATCATAAAAACCAGTGCACTATGGGTCTGTCTGTAATTATACTGACGGCGATCTCACGACTTATTAGAGAATGACAGCAAGGTTAAGAGGCCCATCACAACGGTAGATGGACATACGACCTTACATCCAGCGCCGAAGTGTGGATTACAAAATGGCACTGTTAACTGAAGTTTTATATCAGAGCGAAGTAGAATGCCGGTCAACTGTTCGCCGGGTAGGTTTTGCTCAGACTCGGCATAATCGTAAGAGAACGCAAAACACTGTAGTAACAAAAGGAGCAACGGCAACATCAGCAAAAGAGCAAGAAACCTTCAGAAACAATTGCATTGCAAGAAACGTGACATTTGAGTTTATCGCTCTGGGCGGCTGCTCGAAGTAACTCCAAATCGTTGGTTCTTAAAGGATCCTCCGCCTGACACCGGGGTGAGAATGGGTGGAGGTTAAACAGTGACTGAGGCTTACACCATATCAATGCTGGTCCTGGATTATCGGCAATTGCTGAACACAATGGCGGCTAATTAATTAACCACAATGTTATCCTAATGTGTTAGAGCTGAACTGTGTCCAACAAGGTGAAAATAATTGGAGTGCCACTGGAGTGTTCGCATATGTATCAATCCTGTGACCTCGCACTTTTCTGAAATCATTTCGATGCCTTGAGCTTAGTTTTCAATAGAAGAGGTGAAAAAATTTGATAAGGAGTGCTGGGCCTTGCATATACAGAATTAGGAGTTCGCAGTATTTGGGTTTTTACCTGCATTGCAGATTTATTGCCAATGCCAAAATAATAGGTCTCCCATTATTTTAACGGCTGTGGTGATGTAGAGAAGAGAAGCGGCGTTATTGTCTTGCACCGAAGGTATACCAATAATTTGCATTTTCAAAATAAATTTGCTACTTAAGGGTATTATATAGTCGGACTTGACCGACTAAAAGCATACGTACTTCTCTTTTAATTCAATTGATTCACAGGAACATCTTTTCAATAATAAAAGAAAAACAAAACACATCCATTCTCTTTCTATACGCACGCCTGCACCACGGGTAAACCCACAACACCAGTCCGTGGCAAATTATTCTCAGCTGCAGCATACGTAGAAGAAAAAAAATTGCTTTTAAAGTTTTACCAAAAAAAAGAGCAGCCGCTCGATTTAATTGTTTACGCATCGGTCATTTCCATTGAAATAAATCCATCATTTAAGGGAATAAAAACAGGCGCACGAATTGGTCAACAAGAATTGAATGAATTGAGGTGTTGAAATAATTGACTGAATGCAACTGAAGAAATCGAAATGATTATTTAACAAATAAACAATGAATTTGTGAAAAATTTAAAAAGCAGGTCTATTTATCCAAAAAGTGCAAAAAGTGCGAAGAGATCAAAGCCACAATTTTAAGGCATTACTTCCTGTACTAATTTTTAAAAACAAAATATTGAAAGAAAACACTTCTCATATGATATTTGTAGTATATCAACATTGGTTTTAGTCGGTCAAAAGCTTCATATTACTTCATTAAGTGTACTAGGCAGCGTACAAAATATTTGACGTATATAAACGTCAATCGAAATTAAGTCATGAGTCTACAACAATAACAACTACAAATAGGCTTTTAAATCCTAATTGTTCTCGTAATATTGTTCTTGCCAATCATCCAACAGTGGCGTGGTGAGCAGAGGACATAACGAAAAAAAATTAGTCGCGGTTTCGAGTGCTTAACAAAAAGGCTTCAACCTGCCCCCGGACAAATCCATCTAAAGAAGCCCCACTGACCTTTCAGCTTATCACTGGCGCTGATGACAAACATCAGATGAATGATCAGGAGAAAAACGTCACCTACTGGGAAAAAATTACAACGCTAAGTAAAGATCACTTCTACCACCACTTAGCAGTCTGCATTGAAAAGTCATATTGATTGCTGGAGAATATTTGTAAATTAAAACGTGTTAATTTTGTGTAACTGCTGGAAAAATTTGTGTGCGTTGCATAGGTTTTTCCCTTGTTGGATTGTCGTACACGGAATTGACGGAGGTTTTTCTGTGTAAATCTTATTTACGTTTGTGGCATGGGTTTTTCCCTTGTTGGATTGTCGTAGGCGGAATTAACGGAGGTTTTTGTGTGTAAATCTTATTTACGTTTGTTGCATACATACGTGCAAGATTTCTTGGTGAGATTGGGTTTACGTGAGTCTTCGCCGCGCTGGCATATCCCACGATCCCCCAATGGCACAGGTAAATACTATGCGTCCACCAATGCCCCCACCCATGATACCCACAAGTAATATCATAAGTGAGTACAAATTCGGAGGCGTGTAGTTAGGACACTCATAACCTTCACACCTTTGTAAGAAGTTGGAGACTATCTAAGCTCCCGCCATGATGTAGGTCACAGCCCCCGGTGGGGAGATTCAACAAAACATCGAGCTCCCTCAATGTGGCCTACCCAACAATCGGGCAGAGTTCGGAATCCTTGGGGTTCCCGATTCCCGCGGCACCAGAATACCCCTGGTCAGGCTTAGTGACACGTGAGTGTAAATACAAACACGTGCCGCTGCCAGTTTCAGCTCCACAACGGCCCCGGTAAGGAGAACGAAGGAGTGGGAGTGGGTGACGAGAGAGAGAGGGAGCGGTTTTTTTTTTGCCGTGTCGCTGATTTGTGACTGGTGGTACTTTTGTTGGTGCCATTGTGGTATGTTGTTGGATGTTTTGCTGAGTTGTGTTGTTTGTGGGTTTATTTTTTGGTTGCTTTTGGTGCCCTATTAGCCACAACTCCAGAATAGTGGCAGAGGCTTAATTCTGGTACTGTGGGAGTCAGGAGCCACAGGGAACTTGGTGAGGCCTGACTTTGATGAGGCTCCCTTTGCGAGAGTATGTGGTGGCTGTGGTTTATACCCAAAGCACGGAGAGCGCTTGGTGTGGTGTTACACTCTTAACTGGGTGCCGTAACCCATGGATCGGTGGTAGTTTAGATAGTAGGGAGATCGGACGGTTATTATTCGACCGGCTTTTTGGTTTTGTCGAATATGTTTTTTCAAAATCTTCGTTGTTCGAATACTAAATAAACCGGTTGATTTAACAGGAATAACTGGCTAATATATATTTTGTTGTTGCAAATATGCTCATTTTTTAACATTTAACATCTTCCAAAGTACGTGAAAAGCAAGGTAGATAGAATAGATATGCACACTTGAGCAACAATTACTTTTTCTCATATTCTGTAAATAAATATTGAGAATGATCAACTAGACTCATTGAAAGCGACCCACAAATTACCGGCTCCAAACGGCACATATATTAGTTTGTGAATCAATATTGTGGGGTGATATTGCCTTTAAAAATTCTCAGATGGTCTGGCCTGAGATTAAACCGACGACTTCTTGGTTGGAAGGTGGATGTCTTACCTAACATGCCATATTGACACACACACTATTATATACATGGTGCATGGATTTACTTACAGTGCTGTTCGAAACCGAGAACTCGTATATAACTAATAGATTTATTCAAAATAAAAATTTTAATTCTTGTTGTCTTAGGCACCTGAATTATAACTATAATGACAAACCTTAAGTCCATTCTCTACCAAGTAATACAACAACAAAAACGAAATTAGCTCCTTGAGTTGCTGATCGAACTTCAGCAACTTTCAGTACTTTGTGTACTTTGGCCTCCGCACAGCGTTTTGGTTTTTACTCGTATGAGATTTATTAGAATTATTGTTAGTATTGATTGGCACTTTAATTTTAAGCTCTCCATCAGCTTCTGCTTATTTTTAAAACGACCTAGTCCAGCTCTGCGCTTCAAGAATCAGGAACAATTTTATTTAAATAAAGGAACCGGGTATTTGCGTAATTATTGACCGAAAACCGGTTTTTTAAATTGCTATGTTTCGAGTTATTTGAAAATCAGTTTTCGAAAACAATCGAATAGTCGATCTTCCTATTAGATAGTCTCCGATACTTTACCAGGGTGTGAGGGTTGTGTCCTAACAACACGCCTTTGAATTTGAAATTCACTGCTGATTTTCATCATAGATTAGAGCGTTGGTGGACGTAGTGGACGGTACCTCGCACACCGTGTAGTATACCAGCGTAGCGAGACTCACGTTAAACTGTACTTAGCAAGGGTCTTCACTACAACACACAACCATATGAGGGCGAGCTACAATAAATTAATCATCTACTTAGCTTGAAAGTCAACTTGATTACCGAAACTGAAACAAAGTAATGGATGCCTTGTGGAAAGTCAATATATTCTCTTGAGGAGTGACGGAGAAAAAAAAATTAGCCCACAAAATTGTCTGACTTTTCATTTTAAAGTTTAATTCGGCTCCTGTATTATTCTTTTTTTTTTTGCTAAAGAATTTACAAATTGTGCAAGAAAGCATATATATTTACTGTATAATTTACATATGCATTCTATCTAAGCTGAATATAAAGTGTGCTTTAAAATGATAAGGTCACCTTAATATTTGCTCAATTCATCCAAACTATAAAATGTTACGTATGGTCGCCTTATTCAAAAAAATTCTACTTTTAAATAAGTGAATAAAAAGCCGGTTTTGCTTTTAGAGATGTACCGTTATATTATGTTTATTTAAATGTATGTGAATAAGTGCAAAATTCAATGCGTCAAAATGATAAGGTCAGTGATTCACTTATCCAAACTTTTATTTAAACTAAGTATTAATCATTTATTTTTAATTTATGCAGTTCCCATTTCCTTCTATTGTCTTAAAAATACGGGATGGCATCGCACTTACAAAATTGTCCAGAACGTTGGAGCGGATTTTGCGCCAGCTGTTGCAGATTGCCACTTTTAATTCAGCTTTTGTCGGGTACTGTTTGTTGTCTGCATAAACATTGTCCGCACAAGCAGTCCCCACAAATTTTCCATGGGGTTTAAGTCGGGGGAACGTACTGGCCAATCAAGTACTTTAATATTGTGCTCCTCAAACCATTGTCTGGTCGACTTGCTGCGTTGAATTGCTGCGTTATCTTGCTAAAAGGTGAAAGTTTTGCATTTCAGCATTTTGGGCTAAATACGGCAGCAAACGTTACGTTGGTAGTCTAAACTATCCATTCGAGTAGAAGGAAAGTAGAGTTCAGGATACCATTTGAGCTAAAGCCAGTTCAAATCATCAAACTGCCACCGCCGAAATTCCGTTTGGAAAAAAACAAGAGCTCCTTCCTTAAATCTCGCCAATAGCAATTGAAACCATCTGGTCCATCCAGGTTAAATTTTTTTTCATCAGAAAAAATTACCTACAGATGTTTACCTGATGGCAATTAGTTGCCATGTTGTTTTTCGCAAACTCCTTAAACTTAATCTTATGCTGCTTAGTCAGACGGGTATTTTTTTTTTTTTTTAATTTTGCTCGAATAAGGTTTGTCTGGGCGTTGATAGCTTTTAGAATTGTGCTTTTGAAACTCGTAATTTCATTTCCTCTTTTATTGTTACCGCACTTTTCATGGAATTCGAGGTCTTTCGTGATATTAGCCGAGTTTCACGGGCAATCAGGACCTTTGGACGACCCGTGCTTTTTAATTTTCCATAATTTTCTCTGTTTTTGAGAAAATTGTGCACAACACACAAAGATCGTCCCAGTTTTTTCGCCATTCCACGCATACTCAATCCCTGTTCATAAGGTGACAAAGGTTTTCCGCGACTCATACCGCGCAGCTATTATTTAAATTAAAAGTTATTACAAACACAAAATACCAATTGTGATACCTTCTGATCAGATTAATTGCTTATTAGTCACTGAACGTATCATTTTGACGCATTGAATTTTGCACTTATTGACATAAATTTAAATAAACATAATATAACGGTACATCTCTAAGAGTAAAACCGGCTTATTATTCACTTATTTGAAGGTAGAATTTTTTTGAATGAGGTGACCATACCCAACATTTTATAGTTTGGATGAATTGACCTTATCATTTTGAAGCACACCTTGGTTATTTCATTATTTAACTCCCCTAATCCATTCTTATAAATATCTTTCCCCCTTCATTAATATGTATTTCTTTTTTTTTTTTTTTAATTTAAAAAACAAAGAAACTGAAATATTTTTTAATTTTGATTTATAATCCAATTTTGCTGTTTTATATCCAAACCAAGTACTATTACAAATGACCTTCAATTTAATCAAATACAAAATGTTCTGAAAATAATCCTCATTAAGAACGAAAAACACATTTTTTCCATAACTAATAAATAAAGAACTTTGTATAAAATTAAAATTTCAAATTAAAAAAAAAAAAAACTTTTTAAATCAGAACAAAATTTATTAGAGAAAAATATAAGAAAAAGATATGAAATTAGAAACATTTCTAAATAAGCAAAAATAATAAGAAATAATGTGCAAATTACACGCACAAAATACATAAAATTAAAAAATGAAATTATTTCAATATACGAGTATTTCTATAACTTTTTTTCTTTAATAAGAAAAAACAAATCAACCTATGGAGTGTCGGTTGTAGACACAGACCATCATTTACATTTTGTTTATATACAGACAGAGGCATGTTTTTTAATAATTAAACAAATGCTACTAAATACTACCCGTGTGTTACTTACACAAAATCAATTTTATAAACAAACAAGCAAGACTGTTAAATTCAACGGTTAAGACCGACCATATGATATCCTACATCACAATGTGTGATTAGAATCGAAAAGTTTCCTTCATGAACAATTTAGATTATCATTGTCTTCGTGTCATTGTTTTTATTTAAACCAATTTTGTTTTCTAGATATTTCTTTATTTACTAATATGTTAAGTGTAATGATATTTGCTCTGATTTCCAATAAATCAAGCGGTCCGGGGTATAACCGTAGTGTTCAAAGTATAACGCAAAGGGAGCCAGTTAGACCATTATTGATGTAACAGATGAAATATGCAATCCTCACACAGAAATTTGACATCAATTTTAATTGTTGTTCTTTTTTTTAATAAATCCCATAGCATTCCATTAAGGAACACGGGGACTTCACTCAGTCAATGAGCTGCACCCGATTCTATTTTTAGACTTATTGAAAGGGACCTACAGTTTAACGCCGACTCCAAACGGCAAATGCATTTAGAGAAGTTTTCAATAGTAGTTATACTCATAACCATTTACTAGCTAATGTTATGAGGTGATAACGCAGTTCAAAAAACTTTTTTTTTCAGATGGTCTAGCCCGATATTGAAGCGAGGATTTTGTGGTTGGTGGGCGCTGCTCACGTGATACCAATCTACACCATAATAAACACAAGCATGGGTTAGGGTTTTTATTCTAAACAACTTGACTTCTTAATATCTCTCAGACTGCTCATGGAGAGGTTTCTATCTTTTATAGAGCCGCGATAAGTAATCGGAAAGTAAATCTCAACTATAATTATTTGCTTAGACAGTTTTACATCGTGAGCTCTTAATTCCAATGTATGTAATTCGGCCCAGATGTCTCTCAACTGTATTCATTCACTGACTTTACTTGGACAACACCATGTCGAACTGATATGGGTTCCAGGTTGTGCGGACACTCGTCGAAACTAAATTGCTGATGAAAGCGTAATTATTAGTTTTTCTTTAGACTTGACTCTTACGTAAGGAGACATTCATACTATATTATATACATATACTCGTACAATATGTATATTTGCTCCTATGGTTCCAAATTCGAACAAAGGGTCACAGGAAAGTTTCTCCATCCTAATCTGTTTCAGGTTTTTATCAATTAACGCTCTCCAGGTATTGATAGGTCTGCCTCGTCCTATACTGCCTTGAGGGTTCAACTCGATTGCCGCCTTAGCTATATTTTCATTTGCACTTTCTAAAACGTGACAAATTCAGCGAATTGACGACTTCTCCACATGCTCCCATAATTTACTTTTCGAAATTAAGTTAATTAGAAAGTATTTACAATAGCGCTCGTAAGCAGCGGTTCATAAATGCTTGCAGAAACCTTAACCTATATCCTCATACGACTCGCACACGTATACTAACACAGACCGCATATTAAAGGAGAAAAGGTGAAGTTTGGTTCTAATGTGAATTTGTGGAGATTTCTTAATTTTTTTGTAGAAATCCGAAGGCCTGAGTAGCATTTTTAACATGATTTTCTATATTCTTCTCTATTTACCAGTAGTGGATATGAGCTATCCAATTACTAAAAGGATTTCACGTCCTTAAGCTCTGTGTCATACAGTGTGAACTTTCAGGTATTGGTTGTGTTTAAGCGCAATACTTTTATTTTCTCCACGTGTAAGCCGAAACTGAGCGCGTGGAGACTTATATCTCCAGCCTTCTCTAACTTTTGTATTTACATGAAATTGACGTCACAGGGGGCGTTCGAGTTCCGATACATGGCCTTCATAAGATCGATGAACTCTTTTGGAAATCCTTTACATCGTAGTGCTAGTAAAATCTGTAAATATACAATACAATACATATATAAATATAGAATACAATGGTGTGCCACATTCCATACTACGTTCCACAATTATGCGATGGCCGTTAACAAGGTCAATACAGCAACGTAGATCCATTAAATCAGCCTGTCATACTACATTTGCTGCGATAAATAATTTAATTGATGAGTGGACGTTGGAAAAGATGGAATTCGGATATCCAAATATCATCTCTAAGGCCTACTGTTACGAAGAAAAAGATCAAGACTCCATTGTCCCTTGGTAGGAAATTAAATAGGCATCTTACGCGAAAAATTACTGAGCGTTATATGATTGGTTATATAGAGCGTATGGATTACTGACATTATGACTATTTTGAAGAGGAAGAATGGGTACAACGGCTTTTATCTGACTGCCTCGCTCGACATGAGGAAGGGTTAAGACATCTTGGTACAGATCGTAACACAAAATGGCCCTTTTCCCTTTTTGGGTTAATTTCTAGCAAAAGTAACACTAAAAAGGATATCGTTTGCATTTCTTTTAATGTTGACCTCAAAAAGTTTGAATATATTGCGTTTTCGCTTTAAAAAAGCAGAGATTAAAAAATGGTGCCCAGAAAAACAAATATCATCATTACCTACGAATTCTTTTAGGCGACAATCTTAATTTTTTTTTCTTTTTTTATGTAACCGGGTATGAAAAATTTTATTTTTATTTATGAAAAGAAAAACGGCAACATTTTGTTAGGGTGAGGCGACATTTTTAAATGTTTATCTTTTTAAAGGGCAACATTTTTTTATAATAAGAAAGCTTCATAAAAAATAAAAATGTATACGATGGATGTTCTCATTTTCCATAGAAATATTCTAAAATTCATCTTGACATCACTAGCGTGTCATTTTTTTAATTATTATGAAGCAGATATTTTTCCTTATAATCAATTTACTCCTTTATAGAACTGTTCTTCATGCGTATGTTTACATTTATTTGGCAACACTTCGACCACTATTATAAAAACACAAACAAAACGAAAATATCAAATAAACAAACAAAAAAATAATCGAAAAAGAAATGTTTTTTTTTTTTGTTTCTTACGCACACCACTTGATTGAACAAAATTTTTTGGGTGTAAACCATACGGCTCTTCTTACTCTCAAGGCAAATATGTTTAGAAACAAAAACAATTACAAAGCAAACCAGAAGCAAATGTAAATAAAAAACGTTGTAAAAAGGGCAGAATCGTATTTTTAATTTTTATAAAAAAGGGCGAAGGTTAACCCAATAAAACGTTTCATACTCAAGATTTTTATTCAATATTTTAATTTTACTTTGTAGCAAATCAAGTACGAGGAATGCTTTTATGTAGAACGAAAAATGCAAATTAAAAGTCATAAAAAGAATGATGTTTTCCACTACTAAAAGGCATAAATTATTAGAAAAATGTCATGAAAAATGTTGCGAAAAGTTGATTAAATAAGTAATTATCATAAAATATAGGGTGACCAGAAGGCTACAATAGTTTTTTTTTGAGGTTTTTTATATATTATAACGATGAAGGCAGAAGATTGGTCAAGAATTATGAAAATTCGGCAAAGAAGTCTGGTACCAGAAAGGAAAACCAAAACACGTGTCAAACGACAGACAGTTGGATAATTAGAGAAGAATCATGAAATCGAAAACAAATTGCAGGCATACTGCTAATTATGTGGCCATCAAGTTGAGCCTATAGAGTAGGTTAAATTAACTATCTATCTCAGTGACAATGCTTGGCGATGCTAGCGCGACGCGTGGAATGTTTCACCACTCTAAAGTTTTAAACACGGACTTTTGATGATTTCACCATGTAAAAAAAATCAGTATACACCCAAAATAAGGCTATATTAGAGATCAAGTTCAGACAAGCGCAATAACCTGGTCCAAGCTAAAACTTATGGCACAAGATAGGTCTTTACAAAAAAAATTATTGCTGGCTTCCGCTTAAACTTGGAACTATGGAAAGAAGTATATGTAATACATGGGCCGGAAAGTCTCGGGCCTAACAAAGAAAACACTTTTTTTGTTTAAAATTAACTTTATTCATCAACGTAATCTATCAAGAGCAATGCAATCATTCCAGCAACGCTCTAACATTTCAATACCGCTTTTGTAGAACGATTTGTCTTTTGCCTCAAAATAGGTCTATCAGTTTCAGTGAAAACCTCTTCATTCGTCTGAAATATCTTACTGGCGAGAATTTTTTTGAGGTCTGCGAACAGCCAGTGGTCGTGCAATTCATATAGTTTTGCCACTGTTTTGTCATTGTTTGATTGACTCGTAGCGTTCTTGTTTTTGATCAACAGTGAGCAAATGCGACGCCCACCTTACACAGAGTTTTTTCATATTCAAACGCTCATGCAATATAAAGCTAACACGTTCTTTTGATATCTGTACGCTGTTAGCTAACTCTCGCAACCTCACTTTTCGTTTTTTAAAACGATTTTGTGAATTTTATTTTTTTTATTTTCTGGTATTACCGCCTAATTTTGATGTCCATTGCGTTCTGCATAATCGGAGTCCCTACGACCACGATTAAAGTCAGCAAACCAACGTTATATTGTTGTTTCTGATAGAGTGGAGTCCCTATATTACTTTTCAAGCCATTTCTTCGCTTGAGAGGTATTTTTTTCCATTAAGAAACGGTGTAGAATTAAAACATAAAATTGTTTTTGATCCAGTGTTCCGACAAAAACAAAAGTAGTTCCACTCTTAGCACAATAGCTCTCAGACTAATTAATAGAACATCATGCAATTTTAACAGCTGCCATTTGAAGGTTAGCAATAACTGAAAAAGAAGTCAGTGCAATAAAACTACTGCCATCTATGTGTTAGGCCCGGGACTTTTCAGTTCATGTGTTATAAAGTGTGGTCCAAAACGCACGATGTTAATTGTAAATAAAATGAAAAGTTAAAAGATAACTCTCCGATTATCTTAAAACTATTTCTTATGATAGAAGGCTCCATGAGAATTATGTGTGAAAAAAAATCGGCAAAATGTTCGCCACGACTTCTGTGGCATATCTCTATCTGTCGGTTCATATTTTCAATGACTGTGTGACATAATTGAGGTTCAATGTCGTCAATGTGCCGAATTATCTCATCATTTAGCTGAATTGTTCTTGGCTTATTGACGTACATTTTTTGTATTAAATATCCCTAAAGAAAGAAGTCCAACGGTGCCAAATCACATCGAGGCGGCCAATAAATATAGCCACGACATGGGTTAACACGGCCATTGAATTTCTCGCGCAAATGAGTGATTGTTTCATTGGCTGTGTGGCAAGTGGAAACCACTTGTGGAAACCACCTATCGTCCAGGTGCATATCCTCAATTTCTGGCTACAAGAAGTCAGTTATCATCTCACGATAGCGAACACCATTCACGGTAACTGCTTGACCGATGTACAGCCTGATGATGCCACCAGCCCATATACCGCAACAAATATATCCTACAGACTCGGTTTGCTGAAATTTTCACCAAATTCTCCCGATTTTGGACACATTTGGTCGGTTATGCTGACCCAAAAAAAGCATGAAATGCATTTTGATTTGAACGCCTATTTTCAGATAAAGGCTTCTTAACGCGCTGCTGCTCAATTATGTACCTCTCCATGGTTGAATTTATCAAACACTGAAACAACGAAATGTCAAATTAAGTTGCGCAAAAAACTTGACTCACAATTAACATCGTGCATTATGTTTAGACCACCCTCTGTGTACTAAGCCGGCTCTCTTAATTTCTTTGAAACTACACTAAAACCTTGGTCCACACCAGCAGGACAATTACTAAAGATCATTATGAGAAAATCAAATCATCAAAAATTGAACCGATGGTGAAGCACTGCCCGCAAAGTCAAAATTACAAATAATTGACTTACTGCTCTACATTGAAAACACATAGTACGTTCCCAACAAACAAAACCCAGATCTACATATTTTAGTATTCTCCGCTTTTTCATTTATTTTTTTTTTCGGTTCTTCTCTGGTCACCCCTTATTGTGATCACCAACCATTAAAGAAGAAAGTATTGCATGTTTTGTTCTGTTTAAGAAATAAACGAATTTTTTTTCTTATTTATTTATGCTAAACATTATAATTATCATTAACATAGTCATTATCATGTTCGAAATGGTAATCTGTACTGTTCAGTCATATGTGGTGTTACGCTTCATTAAAACATCCGCTTAAAATCATCATTTTTCATTTGGTTTTTAATTTTAATGTTCTTCTTAAAGAATCAGCACAAAAAAATCTTGACAATTTTATACAGAATAAGTAAATAAAATAGGAAATTACTTTGAGGGGAATGTGTAAGAAGATACGAGGTTTGTTAAAATTGTTTGTTACATTGCACGGGGTAACAACGTTTTACGAGCTTCACAGTTCATAGTTTGAAGTATACAAGTGCAGCATTATATCTGTATCGATATGACAGAGTAGCTTAAGTCGACTTAAGACATTCTAACTTACCGACTCAGATTTATCGAATTATTTCGGAAAAAATTAGAATGCACTTCTATTGAAATCACTATACTCGAAAAAGATGTTTCCCTCTTCATATCTTGTCGTTTATTATATTTCTAAATCGGTTAGTAAAAAGTCTTAAGTCGACTTAAGCTACTCTTTTATATCGGCACAGATATGTATGTGTAAATCTTAAATTACTGTTGGAGAGGATGCTGACGTTTTAGGCTTCTCGATTATTTTATTTTATTTTTTCATTCAAGACCAGCACTCAGGAGATGACCTGCTGATATAGTGCATTGTGCTGGTACTAGAAAAATATGTTGTGGGAAGGAGGAAATAGGGAGTAGTGTTTATTAACGTTCGACTTGAATTTATTCATATTCATAGGTGGCAGGGAAGACTTTCGCTGGAAGATTGTTCCACAAACGAACAATGTGACTAAAGTAAGAAAAATACGGGTACTGCGTAAGAATATGTGATTTTTAGGATTTAATTCCCTTACTTCGTCAAAACACAATCCGTTATACTACCGATCACTTTCAACCTCTCCTGTACGCGGTCAAGATGCTCCAAAATAGACTTTAAAACACCGGCCCATAAATGAGAGTTGTATACCATCTTAGGTCGGATATAGGTCGAGTATTGCTGGCACCGAGATACTTGAATGCTTCTTTCGAAACTCGAAGTATGTGAGCATTCCATCGAACATTCCAGTGGATTCTCATGCCCCGAACAACTTCATTACCCATGGATAATGATGATGCCACACCATCAAAAAACAACGTTGGGTCTTGCGAGCATTAAAATCGCTTTTCGACCCCACTAGGAGATTTTTGCCAGGTTATTTGCGAGAGTATCATTCATATTCCGCCTTTTTGCCCTTTATGATTTTCGGGAACAAGAAGGAGTCATTGGGTGCCAAATCAGGACTGTACGAAAGCTAAGACATTAATTCGATGTATTGACGGTTCAAAATTTCACCTGTTTGACGAGATGTATGAGAGCTTACATTGTCATGATGGAGAGTGATTCGTCTTCGGCGATTGGCTTTACGAATTTCTTCGAAGACTTTCGGCAAATAAATGGTCGTGTACCACTCAGAATTGACCATCCTACGTTGCTCAAGCAGAACAGTAGCCAGCCACATGATCCATTCGGCCGAAGAAAGAGGCGACCATTTGCTAGCTGTGTTTTTCCACGAAAAACTTTTGTTGGACTTAGCTCGTCATACGCATATATCCATGATTCACCACCTATCACGATTTTATACACGCCATTTAAAGCACCACTGTTTCAATGATTTCCTTACATCAACCGACGCGAACCTTTTGTTGAACGATTGATATATTATGGGTTATCCAACGAGAACAAATTTTTTTTACAACTAAATGTTCATGCAAATCGTACGTGTTGAAGTGGAAGGCCTCATATCATATTTCACAATATGTTACATCACGATCTTGCATTCTCAGTTCACGCACTGTAACGATATTTTGTGCCACAAAAACCGAGCGATATACCGTGGTTTTTTATGGTGCTTTATCTCCATACAAAGAACTGAGTTCATCGACACATTCTTGTTGAGATAATTCACGTCGAAAGTTGTGAAAAATAATCCAACGAAAAACTTCTCTTGAAATTTCTCTTTTTTTACCAAATTGATTCTTAACTCACTGTAAACGACCCAAATCGTGGTGAATACGTTTTTGCGTTCTGGCGTTGCCAGATTTTAGCTATTGACAGTGTTGCCAGCTCCCGAAATATAAATAGTAACCCTCGTACTTCAATCATCCGATATCATAGCATTTTTATAGATTTTTTTAGTTTACGACGACTTCTTTTGGAAAATTCGAAAGTTTGGTGTCATTTGTACTGATAATACGAGCACAACGAAGCTACTTTAAACGAATGTCAAAAAAAGCAATTTCAAGCTGCTTCTGTTATTAAAAAAAAGTAGAAAATCTGTACTAAATTATTATTGACGTATAATAATTGCTTATCATTCATTAGCATCATATTCTAACAATATTAAGATGAATGTTTTTTAACCCTATTTTTATACATTTATTTGTTTTTATTAAATCTTGTTTAACTTTATTAAATCGAATTTAATATTATTAATAAAGCGAAAATATAGTTTAAATACCATCATCATTGACCATTTTTTGTTACACGTTAAATTACTTCATCATTCAACCCATAAATCCATCTAAACTTTTCAACTTTTAAAACAAAACAAAAAGAAACGAACAAAATTAAGACTGACAGCAACAAATATCGTTTGATGGAAAAAAATCTAGCAATGTATCTATTATTCAATGAATTATTTGTGGATTGAAGTACTACTTCTAATCAATGAATGAATGAATGATTGAATGAATGCACAGAAGGCAATCAGTCAGATCAATGTACTTGGCAGACAAACAGACAGACAGAGACGTTCTGTAATTAATTTGATTGAATTTATAGGGCATCCGTAATACATACAATAAACCTAACAAGGCAATAGAAACAATAAATAAAAAATAAAAAATAAAAAATCATGAGAATTTTTATAGGAAATTTTTTAATTCTTTTATTGTAATTTGCAACAACTCCTCCACAATTCTATTTTTATTTCCTTTAGAAATCTCCAATGATATTTACTCGATAATGCCCAGAACTTTTTGTCTTATGTTTTGTTGAAAATTTGTATACTAATACTCGTAAATTTCGAACAACTGAGCACGATAATTAAGTTAATTTTTCAATACATTTTTATACTTATCCGGAAAACGCGAAACACTAGCAATCCCATACGATAATAATATGTCGCCTAGAGGACATGTTTTTTATGAAAGTGAAATTGTTTTTGGTCATGTTTTTTTTTTTCAAAAATAAGCATTGCAAAATCGATTTAATTAACTACCAATTAGTGTCATTATTGACTGACGCGCTATCAGGTGGGCCATCTATCGGTTTAAATTTAAACCAGCGGTTATTTCGAATCTGACGACAAACCAGAGACAATTGAGCATTTGAAGGCCAACATTCGTGATGGCATGTCCGAGATACGGCCCCCTACACTCGAAAAAGTTCTCGAAAATTGGTTCGATTGAATGGGGTACTGTAAGGCCGGTCGCCGCAGTCATATGAATGAAATAATATTACATTTCTGACCGAACATTTGTATTTTACAACAAAAAAATAAATTTTCCAAATTTCAAACCATTTTTGTTTTAATGCATTTTTAAATTTAAACCTTAAAATGACCCACCTTATATAGGGTCCGCCAAATATTTTTTTTTTTTTTTTTTTGAAAATGCTTTAAAAAAACTACTGAATATTTTCTCAAATTTCTTTTTTATTTAAAAGTACAATCCTTCCGGTTAATAATGGAAGATAATTTCATTCAAATGGCTGCCTCGGCTGGCCATGCAGTAGCCTACACGATCGGTCCAATTTTTAAGCACATTATCGATTGTGTGCAGCTGTATTTCACCAATGGCTTCACGAATATTATCCTTTAAAGCGTCAATTGTCTCTTGCTTGTTGGTGTAACACTTATCTTTGACGGCACCACACAAATAATAGTCCAACAATGTCAAATCGCAGCTTCGAGGTGGCCAAACGACATCAGCTCTGCGGCTGATAATGCGATCAAAAACAGGGCATAAAACATCGAGTGTAGCTTCGGCTGTGTGGCACGTAGCGCCGTCCTGTTGAAACCAAATGTTGCTAATATCCTCCTCTTCAATTTTTGTGAACAAAAATTCGTTCAACATGGCCCGATAACGATCGCCATTGACTGTAACGGCCACTCCTTGCTCATTTTCGAAGAAAAATGGCCCAATTATGCCTCTGGACCAAAATCCGCACCAAACAGTGACTCGTCTTGGGTGTATCGGCTTATCAATGTATGCGTATGGGTTTTCTGTGCCCCAAATGCGACTATTTTGCTTGTTTACATACCCGCCAAGATCAAAATGAGCTTCATCTGAAGAGATGATTTTTGAATCTGCAACATTACCATGATATTCAAAGTAATGTCGCAATATTTCCCAGCGTTGTTCAAGCGTATACACAACCATATTCGTTCAGCGGAAGGATAAAACTAATTATCTGTCAAACCAGACATGAGCTAAGTGTTACCATTCACGAAATAAGCACTTAGTTGAAAGAAAAAAACGTTAGATGGCGGACCCTATATATCGAAAAACTGGATTTTTTTTTGTCACCTCGACAGCTTCACTAATTGAACTCAGAATAGCAAAAGCTTTAGATATTTTGTAGGCCACAATTGTTTTGCATCAAATAATTTTTTTCTTTTTTTTGTAATTTTTTTTATGTTGTTTTATATTTAATCGTGTAAATGTAACTCCGTATTTTACGTTACCATATGGTAACCATGGATTATTTCGGGTTAAAAAAAAGTATGTTTAAGAAATTCTCAAAAAAGCTTCTTCATTTTTTTAAAGCGCCTTAACTTAAGTCTTAAGTACATTGATAAGCAAAAATGATAGACTTGAGATTTCTCATATCGTTTCTCATGTCAATTTTTTTGCTTGAAAAATACTTTTATTATAATAACAAACTGAATTGATACATTATTCAAAATATTGTCCACCGCCACTAATTTTTTCCATCTTTCTGGTAGCGTATGGATTCCGCACCAAAAGAAATGCTCCGGATTTGAGGTAAAGAATGAATCAAACCAATTTCTGATACCATGTTCTGAAGTAAACTGTTGTTTTTTTTTTTTGCATTTTTCTAGTGTATTTGACTGAATTATCACATTTTCAGGGGTTCTCAGCCAGTTTTGTCACTGTACCTGATCAAAAATGTATGGGTCAAAAATATTTTTTTTCCAAATTTTTTTTCGGTGTTTTTGGTTTAAAAACCACGATGTCAAGTGTTCGTAGCCACATTTTCGTACTGCTTATCCATAAATGTATAAAAATGGTATGTTTTTTAAATTTTTTAAAATTTTTTTCGTGTATACTTCGTATATCTTTTATATTTCGATTTTTTCCGTGTATCAAAGTAAAATGTAGTTTTTTGGTGTTTTTTCAGTGTATTTGACTGAATTATCACATTGTCATGGGTTCCAGCCAATTTTTTCACTGTACCTGATCATAAATATTTTTTTTTCCTTTTCCAAGCTATCTTTGCTAAATTTTCAGTTTCCACATCAAAATCCTTCAGGTCACATATTTTTTTCTAAGTTTATCCAAGACACACACCAAATCGCAAAATTTTCTAATATAGCCAACTGAAGGGCTATCAGGCGGGTCAGCCAAAACTTTTCTTCCATTGTTTTCCTAATAGTTTTTGACCAGTCTTGCAACATGTGGCCGACCGCTGTCATGATGGAATTTTATGGTCTCGTGTCTGGTCGAATATGCAGGTCGTTTTTCGTTGATTGCTTTCTTCAAACAAATCAATTGTGTTCGGTACAGGTCTCCTATGATCGTCTAACCCGATTTCAACAGCTCATAATACAAAACACCCTTTTGTTCCCACCAAATACAGAACATTACCTTGATGTCATGTATATTCGGCTTCGGCGTTGAATTGGCTGGTTGGCCGGGCTTTGCATATGACCCTTTGCGCATGGGGTTATCGTAATGCATCCATTTTTCATTACCAGCAACAATACGATGCAAAAATGACTTCTTTTTGTAGCGTTGAAGCATCATTTCCGACTTGCAAAATTGCCTTTCAACATCTCTCGGCTTCAATTCATGTGGGACCCAATTTATTCGCTTTTGAATGAGTCCCAATGCTTTTAAACGTATGGAAATGGCTTGTTGTGTGACTTCCAATGATAACGCAAGTTATTCTTGCGTTTGAAAACAATCTTCATCGAGTAACGCTTCTAATTCCTCATCTTCAAACTTCTTCGGCTGACTAGGCCTCTCCTTGTCTTCTGAGTCGAAATCACCACTTTAGATTCACTCAAACCATCTTTCATAAGTTTTTTAAATTGGTGCAAGTTGACCGTAAGCTGCCACCAACACTTTCTTTAAATGAAAGGAAACATCTTTTTTAGGCACAAAATTCGACATTATTATAGCGATTGAAAAAATGTGTGTTTACACTTTGGCGTCTAACGAATACTGAATTATAATGACAGATGTTTACCCTCCAAAATACCATATTTGTTATTACTGACACACTTAACTGGCTCCCCACAGACCTTCTTCTCAAGCAGAGGTTTAAGTTTGTGACGATGAGGCTAAATGCAGCTAACTCCTGGCCAAATCTGGACTTTGGTCATGCTGCGATTATTGGGGATCTCAGACATCTTCGGATCCCTCATAACTTTCTCGATAGCAGATTTCACGTTGATATACCTACGAGGGAATTCTTGTCTGATGGACGGGAGTTCCCTCAGAATGCCCTTGAGGTTTATACCGACGGCTCTAAGATGCGGGGCAGTGTGGGATGTCGGATAGTCGTGAGAAATTCTGACACAAGACTGTCTTACAGATTGCCTGATTATTGCAGTGTGTTTCAGACAATGCTTGTTGAACGGCGAGATTTTCTCTGAGAATCTACTGATTTATTCGGACAGTCGGGCTGCGATAAGGTCTCTGGCTAATCTCACCTTAACGTCTATCCTAGTCCACGAATGCCGCAGGTTTCATATGGAAGTCTCGGTTCATTTGAAAGTAACTCTTATATGGGTAACGGGACGTAGAAAAACCGTCGGAAATTGCGTTGCTGACAAATTGACCAGGATGGGATGATACTTTCGAACAAGCGCCTATCATTGCTGTCTCGATTGCTTCGGTTAAGCTGGATATTCTCCGGTCAGCTTATGTCGACGCTCAATATCGTTGCCAGCATGAGAGCTCATGCATTATCGCCAGGCTCTACTAGACCGACCTCGACGAAAGGAGGACTAAATGTCTTCGGATGGCCATACATCGCACAATTGCAGTCCTAACTGGTCACTGTTTGATCGGGAGACATGCCGATAGACTTGGCATTCCCTCGAATGATTTTTGCAGGAGTTGTGGTTTCAATTTCCGGCTCTTGCTGCCAGAAGGCGAAGGTTCTTGAACTCCTACTTTTTGTCTCTCCAGGATAAGGGTGGACGCAATTGCGAGATTTATTTTGGAGGCTAAATAGTTTCCTATGGAAACTGTTTGATCTCGGGGTTGGCATTTATGCACATGACATCACAATGGGCCAAATATCTGGCCTAAGTGGGACTTCTTCCCTTTAGGGGGGTCCGCCACCTTACCTAACCTAACCTATTATTGACACAAACCATATGTGATAGTTAAGCCATATGTTGTCCAAATCGATATTATTAACTTGTATACAATTCGTTACAAATTAATTAATTTGAAGTAAAAAAGAATTAATCCTTAGTTCTCCTTTAATATATTTTTTTAAATCTTTACTATACTTTGTGACTTTTTTCTTCAAAAATTTATTTTTATTTTTCGAATTTTGCTCCCCCTTCTATTTCTGTCATGAGTTTAGATATGACACATAGACGTAAAACATCAAAAGATTAAAATTTTTTTTCTAATTTTTATTAAACAAAGTATGTCTGGTTCCAGAAAGTGCTAATGGTTTAAGTGATCTATTAAATCTTTTTCCAGCATAGCATACAAAAAGGGTTTCTTTCTTATTTTTTATTTCTTATTTCATAATATTAGAATTGATGACGAAGATGATGACTGTCTCATACAAAAGACAAATATTAACAAACAACAAAAACAACAAACAACTGTTAAAGATCATTTAATTGTAAAAATAGCAAATCATGTTAAATTCAAATTCATTTTTTATTATAATCGTGTTGTTAAAGATGATTATGAAGATAAAAACGAAGTGCAACTGTTGACAATAAATTCGCTTTTTTTATTTGTAAAGTGAATTCCATCTCAATTGCAATCAAAATGCAATGAAACGGAAATGGTAAATTGTTGGTAATACTCATTTAGAGCCCAATAAAGATGTGTGTGTATGAATATACCCACTGGTAAAGGCTCATTGCCTAGAAGTAATTTGACAATTATCTCATTAAGGCCCATTAAATGTAATAGAGCGCAGACGTTTTGAGATTAAAAAAAATTAAACAATCGTTTGTTAAATTTAAGCATTTTGCTAATACATGTACACTATAAAAGAAAACTGTAGCTGTACACTACAGTAATTGCAAATAAGATCATAAATAAAAGGAAATAAAGTGCAAAAGTATAGGAGTAAATAATATTTGTATAAGAAACAGGTTCTTCAAATGTGATCGATCTGAAATATATGATCCAATTAATTAAATGTCCATTAGGGTATCTCTCTTTCATGAGAAGTAAATTGCTTAATCTGCTTGAACGCTGTCCAGTTAAAGATGTGGGAGGATTATTCTTTCAACAATTGTAGTTTAATGTATTAAAGATGGCTGTGCAGTCTTAAAAACGCACAGCCAACAGAATTTAGCTCGAAGGACCATAAGTAAAATTTACGAACACTATGCTGTTTCGTCTTTTTACAATACTATTGTTATTACTTCAATTTCGTCATGGAGAGCGTTCCGCAGAAAGCGAAAGTGCATCGCAGTGGCGTTTTTTACAAAAGTGTCCAGCTCCTTGCATTCGGCGACGACAGTGACATCATAAGGCATTCCGACGAGACGTTACTGCCTTCCTCAGTGCTATCGAAAAAAAAACTGTCAAGATGGATATTTTGTCGACAAGTAGAAACGTGCGGCTTATTGGGTTCCAAGTTACGGTTGACAACTATCCATTTGATGTTGTGAATGAGTTTATTTACCTTGGTCCTAACATTAACAGCGGCAACGGTGTTAGCCTGGATGACAAGCGTAGAATCCGTCTTATGACTGATATCATTGGTCAAATAATTAGTAGAGACCTTTCTCGCACGACGAAATTGAAGCAAGTACGCTGTCATTCACTGATGTAGCTATCATGAGGGTGACTTTACGATAGATTCGTATTCCAGTCAACGTTGCTCAGCGAACTAACATCCAGCGGCTACGCTGACTCAGACTGGCTGAAGATACTCCATCTAGAAAAATGTTTTAGTCGAAATTTAGTTAACGTCGGCGTGGAGAAGAGATCAAGCCAAGGAAGAGGTACCTGCACCAAATACGGTAGTCGGACTGTAGAGGCCAATTATGTATGTGGGTATGTATAGGGTGGGTCATTTAAAAGTTTAATTTTTAAAATGCAATAAAACAAAAACGGCTTGAAATTTTAAAAAATTTATTTTTTTGTTGTGAAGTAGAATTGTTTCGGCTGCCGTGGCTGGCCTCACAGTACCCCATTCGATCGGATCAATTTTCAAGAAATTTTTCGAGTGTATGGGGCAATGGCATCTCGAATGTTGGTCTTCTCGATTGTCTCTGTTTTGTCGGTATAACACTTGTCTTTAACGGCGCCCCACAGAAAATAGTCCAACGGTGAAAACTGACATCACCATTTCGGCTAATTAAGCGGCTATCAAACGTTTGACGAGTTGTGTGGCAATTTGCTCCATCCTGTTGAAACCAAACATCTTTCACATCAATACCATGAAGAGCGGGCATAAAAAAATCGGTTATCATGGTGCAGTAGGTGTCTCCATTGACCGTAATGGTTGCGCCGTCCTCATTTTCAAAGATATATTTGCCAATGATGCCTCCGATCCACCAAACAGTCACTCGTAATGGGTGCATTGGCTTCTGTAAGACCTCGTTTTGGTTTTTTGAGCCCCAAATACGGCAATTTTGCTTATTAGCGTAGCCACTAAGATGAAAATCAGCTTCATTCGAAAAGATGATATTTTTTTTTTATTTATTTATTAATTTTTTATTTTTAGGCAATTTTCGACCAGTTGTCTTTGTTTTGAAAATAAATTTCCAATAAAACCCTACGTTGCTCAAGAGCAAATCGATTCATTGCATTCAGTGGAGATAATATGTGACAGAAGAGGATGACATAAGTATTGCCAGATTCGAAATAATCGCTGGTTCAAAGTTAAACTGATAAAGGGCCCACCCGATATATATTGTTATAAAAAGAGCTTTCAATAACTGAAAGATATTTTAATTACGATTGGTATTACAAAGCTTGAACGAAGAGTTTTTGTATTACTTCTTCCTTTTACTATTTCATTTTTCAGCTTTTACACACGAATCTTATTAAAAACTCATTTCCCTTGAATCTGCGTACTATTTCTAAAGTGTCTTTAAATTGTATCACATAATCGAATGCTAAAATAATTTTATGACCTTAAAACATATTTGTGTTCCTATTGTTGTTTTTGGTGTAATATTCTTATGGTGTGAAAAAATGTCAACAATTTTGTTTGACTTTAACAACAATTCATGTCATTATCGCTCTTTAAAAAACTTCGTGTTTTTATGGTTCTGTTTGAGCGTTTTTTATGTTTCAAATAACATTTTTAAGTGATCCCCATAAAGGGACTTTTCTGTTTGAAAGCAACACCGTTTAACACTTTCTGGTATTAAAACACTAAAAAAAGAGGGGAACAACAAAGAGAAGAAAAAATAAAAACAAGAACTCCTTCGCTTACATGCAATAACAACACATTGCACACGCAAGACAAGAAAAACCAATTTAATTAACTCAACACAACTAAACTGAACTGAACTGTAGTTCCTCAACAAGAATGTCGTCAGATAAAATCATCGTCATTCCTTTAAACTTTAAATTTAAGTGCGAGTTCGAGTACGAATAACGATGATACACCCATAACTGAGGGAGAAGAAATGAATATTCAGTAGCAATAATGCCTGTTTTGCGAGTTCAAAAATCAAAAAGGTTTAGGCCCAATGATAAGCTTTAAAAGAGTAAAATCATTGTGTAAAGATATTATTTTTCCAAAAAAATCTCAAAAAATGTTGGTCTAAACATATGAAATTTTCGTTAATATTGTTACGTTTTCACCTTTTTAAAAACGCGTTTTTACAGTTCGTAGATTGTAATTAAAATGAAATAAATTTTGTGTTTGATTTTAATTAAAAATCCTTTATTCAACACAGTTATGTGCACCACTGCTTGTAATCTTTTTACAGGCAATAACAATTTGTATTCTTAATTACTCTGTCTGTTTACAATCTTGTAAACAACAACAATTACTCGACAGATCTTTTTACTTAAAGATCTTCCAACCCGATCGTAGTTATAACTTAGATTCGATCACAACCTTTTCAACCAGAGGTTATCCACACTTAACTCTCTTTACTGAGTTAACGCCAACTAAACTGGTTGTTTTACTTCACGATTCACTCCACGACTTTACTTCTTATAAACTCTCTTCACACAAACTGCACTCGCTGGATTTACTTTACTTAAACTGCACTCGCTGAGATTACGTCACATAAATTGATTGCTGTTCGCATCGATGTGCTCTTTAAATGGCTAAGTAAACAGCACCTCGAAAGCTCTCGGAGCTCTCGATATTTCAGATAGATTCCATTTCATTCTTTTAATTTCTTTTGTAGCCATGCGTATGTGAACGTCTACGTCTTTCAGCTCTTCGTATTTGTTGTTGCTTGTTTATTGTCTGTTGCGTGTTTTCTTTGCTGCTTAATTATTGTTGTTGCCGTGTTGTTTTTATTTACTATATCTCTGCTAATGTTTGTTGTTGTAGATTTGGTTATTTGTAAACAGCACGTATAGTTGTTCTGGCAGCTTTTGTTTATTTATTTTAGCTGTGGTGCTCAACCTTATTTTCGTAACAATATTATTTAACCAGTTCTATACCAATACTTTTGTAACTATCTTTCTCTCCACTCTCCATCTTCATAGCTTATTTCTTATAGTTGTCAACACTGATAATTTGTAAATTTCTTTCAATATTGGCTTTCCACATTTTTCTTCGGTGTCCTTTTTTTCTGAAGCTTTCTAGTTGCTGATCAATAATTTCCTTGGCTGCCGTGGAATCGTCCACACGTAAAACTGTCGAAATCTGTAAATTTGTTCTGCCTTTACAAAGCGTACAATATTCTGATTTTTCATGAGCTCCAGCTCCAAATTGTATCAGGATCTGTACAATCCTTCCTCAATTTGGCCAAAAATAGTATTTAGTATTTTTCTTTTAAAGCAAAGTGCGTGATGACTTTAGCATCCACATTTCACATCCATACGTCAAGATTGGACTTGTTAGCATTTTATAAAGTTTGGGTTTTAGTTTTTATTGACAGATTGTATGCGATCTTGTGTTGCTACTCTTGTGTCCCCATGCGAACTTAGATTGATATCAATATGGTTTAAGTATTTTAACAGATTTGCATACATACGTTATCTGCTATGTATCAGGTTGCCATTTAGTGGTTTTAAAACCGCAGTCAAGACCATCAGCTGTTTAATATCTGTCATTTGAAATATCAATTATGTAGTAAAATTATATTTTTTCCTTCGTCACTCCTCTAGAGAGCATGTTGGCTCTTCACAAAACATCCATTACTTTGATTCAGTTTCTTTACTCAATTTCATCCTTCAAGCTAAGTAGATGATTAATCCACTGTAGCTTCCTCCATGTGATTATGCGTAGTGGTGAAGATCCTTGCTAATTGGCGGTAATCTTTACTGTAGCATTGTAATTTATTTCCAGTAGGTGGCGTGTTACCCTAATCATTCGTCTGATGTTTGTCATCATCGCTAGAGATGTGCGGGAAGATCAGGGAGGCTTCGTCTTTATTTTTTAGATGGAGTTGTCTGGAGGGAAGTTGAAGCCTCTTTATTAAGCATTCGAAACCACAATTAAATTTTTCATCGTCATGTCCTCTGCTGGGGTTCGAACCTGGATCGTTTTTATTGTTATACGTGTGCTCTAACCACTACACCCCGCCACCCAAAGTAATATAATATATGGATTGTTTAACAACTGAAAAACTCATAAAAATCGTTAAAACTTACTAGTTTTAGTGATTCAAACGAGTCCAATTTTTGAGCAAAATTTTCTTTAGAAATGAAGCTTATTTCTCACTAAGTGGTTACGGTTATATTGGGCTCGGAGAAACCAGAAGTATAGTAAAAAAAGTGACTGTTTGATGTGCACTATGGTCTGCAGGTGTCAATTGACCGTATTTTTTCAAAAATGAGTCTATGTTAACTGATATTTTTGGCTTGCAATTTCAATTTAGCTTGGTTTCAACAGCATGAGAAATTTTCCAAACGTGTAATTTCTAGACCTCAATTGGCTACCAAGATCATGCGATTAGACGCCGTTAGATCTTTTATGTGGGGTTACGTCAAAGACCATGTATACGCGGGTAATCCGCTGACGGTTAAGTATTTTAAAACCAACATTTGTCAAGTTATCGCCGAGATACCTCAAAAAGATCATCTGCTGCAGCCTATCCAGAGGCGGTCAATGATATTGTATTTTGTACATAATGGCAATGTCTAAGTCTTAAATCAAAGTTTCATCGAAATCGTAGCTTTAGGTATTTTTCGCTGCTACTTCTAATTTTCTACAGGTAGCTTAACAATTGATAGGTACTTTCAAGTACAAAATTTTTTAATTCCAAAAGTTAATATTATACTGTTTTGAGTTAATCGTTGCCCTCGATTTTTCTTCCTTTTGTTAAAACAGCCAAAGGCTAATTCAACACAGAACAACTGTATAAAGGTTTTTCTATACAATGTTATTATTAAACTCATATAAAGAGTGGTCCAATCATAATGCACGATCTTAAATGTCAGTCACACCTTAACGTTAAGTTTTTTGCCCAACTTAATTTGACATTTCTTTGTTACAGTATTTGACAAATTCAACCATGGAGAGGTACACACAATTGAGCACTGCGTTAAGATTGCTGAAGCCTTTTACGAAAATGAGCGTTCAAACAAAATGCATTTCGTGCATTTTGAGTTTTTTTTCGGTCAACATAATTGACCAAATGTGTCCATAATCTGGAGAATTGTGCGCCATTTTCAGCAAACCGGGTCTGTAGGAAATATGAAAATATCTGTGAATGCTCGCCCAGCTCGTTCTATGGAAAATTATGCGTTGTTCGCGATAGTGTGGCAGAAGAGCCGTCAACCTCGACTAATTCTCGTGCCCAACAATTCATGATCTCAGGAACATCACTGATGCGAATTTTAAATAATGATTTGAATTTACGCGCTTTCAAGATTCAATTAACTGAAGAGCTAAAGCCTACTGATCATTGTAAGCATTGTCATTACGCCGAACGGTTAGTTGAAAGGACAGAAGTGAATGGTGACTTTGCAAAGAAAATCATCTTCAGCGACGAGGCACACTTTCGCCTCAGTGGCAAATGCGAATCCACGAGTGATGGTTGAAAAGCCGATGCATCCATAAGGAGTGACTGTTTGGTTTGCGGCGTTTTCGCAAATGAGGCCACCCAAGCAGTTATCGCTATATTATAACAGACTTCTTGTGGCCAGGAGTTGTGGATATGGACCTATATGGTACCCCTTGCCACACAGCCAACGAAATAATGGCTCTTTTGCGCGAGAAATTCAATGGTCGTGTTATCACATGTCGCGGCCATATTAATTGGCCGCCACGATCATGTGATTTGACACCGTTGGACTTCTTTCTCTGTGGATATTTAAAAGAAAAAGTGTACGTCAATAAGCCAAGAACAGTTCAAGAGCTAAAGGATAAGATAATTCGGCACATTAATGACATTGAACCTGAATTATATCTCAGAGTCATTGAAAGTATGGACCGGCGGATAGCGGTATGCCACCGAAGCTGTAGCAGTAGAGCTGCAAAACAATCGATTGTACTATCGATAGTATCGATAGTTTTGTTTTTTTTTCACTATCGATACTATCTATCGTCAAATTCTAAGAGTACATATGGAGGTCACTAGATGTACATAGTTAAAGTCACATTTGCAAAAATTTGTTCGACGCAGGTTGTTAGACGTCTGTAACTTTTTATAGTTACATAGGGACACAGTTTAATAGTTTCTTAAGTTTCTATTTATTAAACTCAAAGTATGAATTGTAACTAAAATATGTTCGTACATACGATTTGGCATTTGTTCCAAGCAAATTAATCTTCATTTCCTCAGACCATAGCATGTTGTTCTAACTATAACGCGGCAGAGAAATGATACATTTCGTTTGCTCTTACCCATAAGTCTAGTTTCCATGAGTTTTTTTTTTTCGTATTGTGCAACTTGAAACAGGAAAATAAATTCATTTTTGAGGCTTTTCGATGACTTGAAGGAATTATTCTTTGAAGTACGAATTAAAAGTTTATCAAAACTGACAGTTGTTCTACGCTTTCGTTTCATAGTCTCTGCAGTTTTCTTTCACTGGATCTTATTAATTACATTAGTTTTGGAGCACTTCATGGTCTGAACAATTTTCGCTATATATGAGGATAAGGATTACTCTTCCATCAAAATCTTCAATACATCAAATTTTATGACATACTGGACAAAAATAAAGTGTCCCTATTATTTGTTTCAACACTGTATATTTAATCGTTCCCTTTCACTTAAATTCTAATATTGTTGCCACAAGTAGCACTCAAAAGAATGCGAAATGTATCGATAGTTTTTTTGAAACTAACTAAACTATCGATAGTATCGATAGTTTTTTTGAAACTATCTAAACTATAGTATCGATAGTTTTTTTGAAACTATCTAAACTATCGATAGTTTTTTTGAAACTATCGAGTGGGCCGACTATCGATAGTTTTGCAGCTCTACGTGGCTGGCTTTTGGCCAATACATCCTTTCACACATAACTATCATAATAAAAACTTTTAAGATAATTATCATGTGTGTGAAGTTATATACGAAAGTTAAATACGTTTTTCTTAACATAACAATAACTTGTGTAAGTTAACAGAATATGTGTGAAGATAAATACGAATATGAAATTTTTCTGTTAAGTTCACAGAGACTGTTATGTTAACATTACTTCCACAAACGTGGATTATAAAACATAATTTGGTATAAAAATAACCAAAACAAGGTAAAGGATTGTAAAAATTAAAAAAATATATAATTAAAGAGATACAGTAACAATAACAAATGGAATTTATTTCTTATAGCTGGTAATTATATTTAAAACAATCGTCCACAAAAATATGAAAATATCGGACCTAAGATGCAATTGTGAGGGAATCGGACCTCGTGGGCTTTATAGCCAAGGTATCAGGGCTTCAGGGCCAGTTTTCCTTTTTGGGCTGCAAAGTACCAGATCGGAGATATATAGACCGTAGCTAACTTTTTTTATTTTTACCGTATATATATATGTCGTTCATGAAAAATCGGACTTAAGATGCAATTGTGGGGGAATCAAACCTGGTGGGCTTTATAGCAAAGGTATCAGGGCTTCAGGGCCAGTTTTCCTTTTTGGGCTGCAAAGTACCAGATCGGAGATATATAGACCGTAGCAAACTTTTTTATTTTTACCGTATATATATATATGTCGTTTATGAAAAATCGGACCTAAGATGCAATTGTGGGGGAATCAAACCTGGTGGGCTTTATAGCAAAGGTATCAGGGCTTCAGGGCCAGTTTTCCTTTTTGGTCTGCAAAGTACCAGATCGGAGATATATAGACCGTAGCTAACTTTTTTTATTTTTACCGTATATATATATGTCGTTCATGAAAAATCGGACATAAGATGCAATTGTGGGGAATCAAACCTGGTGGGCTTTATAGCAAAGGTATCAGGGCTTCAGGGCCAGTTTTCCTTTTTGGGCTGCAAAGTACCAGATCGGAGATATATAGACCGTAGCAAACTTTTTTATTTTTACCGTATATATATATGTCGTTCATGAAAAATCGGACCTAAGATGCAATTATGGGGGAATCAAACCTGGTGGGCTTTATAGCAAAGGTATCAGGGCTTCAGGGCCAGTTTTCCTTTTTGGGCTGCAAAGTACCAGATGGGAGATATATAGACCGTAGCTAACTTTTTTTTCAAATATTTGCCCACACCTCCCCGCCGACCAGCCAATTTAATTCAATGCTATAATAGTAAACCAAAAAATAACCTAATGAGAGTTAAGAAATATTTTTTCAAATTTTTATAATCCTTTACCTTTGTTTAGTTATTTTTATCCAAAATTATATTTTATAATCCACAATTGTGGAAGTAATGTTAATATAGAAGTCTCTGTTAACTTAACAGAAAAATTTCATATTCGTATTTATCTTCACACATATTCTGTTAACGTACACAAGTTTTTGTTATGTTAAGAAAAACATATTTAACTTTCGTATGATAATTCTCTGAAAAATTGTTGTTTTATTTACAATTAACATCGTGCGTTTTGGTTGGACCACCATTTATAAAATAAAATTGTTAAACTTAATTTTCTTAAGCTATAGAAAGCACTTCCTTATTAAAGAATACATTGCTTTAACATACTGCATTTCGCTTCTTTTATGCCTAAACTTGTGCAAAAGTAATAAAATTTATTTGAACATAAACTTCTGTAATGATAATTTATTATTGCAAAAACAAAAACCATAAGCCATTAGAGTAGCGAAGTGAGTAAGTTGGTATTACAACAACGATTTATATACTAAGTACTCGTATATAACAATAACAACAAGTACTTTCAAACTAACACTAACACACTAAAGCATATTTTGTATTTTTATTTTCAGGCTCACGCAACTGTTTAAGAGACATAATAAATGAAACACTTGTACTTGCTTATGAGTGTGTGTGTGTGAGTGTGGTAAAAAGAAAAAAGTCAGAGAGTGAGTATGTGTATGTCTGCTTAACCTCTTGTAATATTTTACATTCCCATTATTGTCCTCCTTAAACATAAAATTTTGTGACAGTTTTTGTTCGTTTGTCGCTTTTCGGTTTTGTTTTTTCTGTGAATTTTTTAAATATTTTTCTACTCTACGATGCCTTGTAGATGTACTCGTAGTTGTCGCTTGCATGTCATATTCGTATTGTTTAATGTCATTTATGTCCTTATTGTTATCGTTGTTGTTGTGGTAACTATATCTGTTATTATTGTTGTTGTATTTAAACAAATTACATTCATTTTTTGTTAAACTTACTGGTGTTGCTGCTGCTGCTGCTTAATTCGAAAGCACAACTCAAGCACAAGCAATTGTGAATCATTAATCCCAAGTTGAAAGAAGTGTTTTTGTGGCGGCATTTCTTGTGTTTTCTTTGGATTCCTTGTTATGGTTGCGTTTTCTTTTTTTTCTTGTTTTTCATATTTTCTGTTCCATTTGGTTTTTTCATATTAATTTTTTCTAAAATTTAAAATTGATTTATGAAAACATTTGTTTGCGTCTTGTTGTCTATAAATGAATTGTTTGGAATTTTTTTTGTTTGTTGTTTTTTTGCGAAATTTGAGTCTAAAAAATATTTTTTTATGTTTTTTTTTATTTATTTTTTCTTCTCGTTTTCATTCATTTACTTAATCCCTTTAAATAATGCGGTTGCATGCAGTCTTTGCTGCTGACATTCTCTAGTGTTTTGTGGCATTTAATGCTAAAAGTCAACAAGTCATCTTGCAAGATATTGCAAAAAAAAGGGGGACTTTTGTTAAATAAACAAATTCTATTTAAAATTTGTCTTAGAAAGGGAATTTAGAAGAGATATTTTATGCCACTGAAAAATATATGCTAATGCACTAAGAAAAATTAAATGTTAAAGAAAAGCCACAAGAAAAAATGAGTGAATAAAATTCGATTGTACATCAGCCAGATATTGCAAGAAAAGCCATCAATAGGAACCCGAAAGAAAACTGTTTAACAAACTGTATAAAAAAAGTCAGAGTAGGAAGAGTGCTCGAATTGAATTCGTTCGTAATGAACGATTCCCTTTGTGAGCCGAATTTTAAAAGAATTTTAAACACGACTCGTGAGAAGAATCATAAACAAAAGAATTTAAATATAAAATTCGGAACTCAAACCGAGTCGAAAAGCATCGAAACGAGTTGAAAACGAGCAATTCTTTTTAGTAGAAGTTGTTTGTGTAATAAAGGGTCAGCCAGATAAATCCTTTCGGTTAATAATGGAAAATAATTTCATTCAAATGACTGCCTCGGCTGACTATACAGTAGCCTACACGATTGGTCCAATTTTTAAGCACATTATCGATTGTGTGCAACTCTATTTCACCAATGGCTTCACGAATTTTGTCCTTTAAAGCGTCAATTGTCTCTGGATTGTTGGCGTAACACTTATCTTTGACGGTAACCCACAAATAATAGTCCAACGTCAAATCGCAGCTCCGAGGTGGCCAAACCAAATGTTGCTAATATCCTCCTCTTCAATTTTTGTGAACAAAAGTTCGTTCAACATGGCCCGATAACGATCGCCATTGACTGTAACGGCCACTCCTTGCACCAAACAGTGACTCGTCTTGGGTGTATCGGCTTTTCAATGTATGCGTGCAGGTTTTCTGTGCCCCAAACGCGAATTTCGCTTGTTTACATACCCGCCAAGATCAAAATGAGCTTCATCTGAAACGATGTTTTTTTTTTCTTTTTTCATTCTGCAACATTACCATGTTTTTCAAAGTAATGTCGCAATATTTCCCAGCGTTGTTCAAGCGTATACACAACCATATTCGTTCAGCGGAAGGATAAAACGAATTATCTGCCAAATCAGAAATGAGCTAAGTGTTACCATTCACGAAATAAGCACTGGTTGAAAAAGAAAAAGTTAGATGGCGGACCCTTTATAAAACTTGCATGTGTGTGATATTTATTGTTCGCTGCACACAAACTATACATACAAACACACATACGAATGCATGGTATCCCACTTGACCACGACGACGTTCGATAATAACAATACCTTAGAACGTTTGGCAGACATTTCTCTGAAAAAACATTTGAAAACGACTATTGTAAGCAAAACGAAAAAGAACTCATAGAGTTGACCCGTCGCTCAGTTTGTGGCAGCAAATCTTTCGATCTCAAAGGTTTACCTGTGATATCAACAGCAAACTTTAGCAATATCAAAAGCTAATAACTTTGCTTTTTCTCTCTGTTATTTTTGACGTCACTTTTGCTTTACAATTTTTTTTTTCGCCTCTCAATGCTAAAATTAAAAATTAAAAAAAGAATATCAGCATACACCCGCTACGCGAGTTTATACCTCGCTGCTTTAGAGCATAAGAATAGATGTGAATTGAGAAATGAACAGCAATGTTCAATGCGTTGTTAAGCATTTGTGGTGGACAACAACAAATATTTTTGTTTCAAAAGTTCTACGCTAATAGCGAACAATCGCTTATTGTGAATCTCAGATAAAGTGGGATTACGTATTTAATCCTACACAAACAACATGCATTGAAATGAATGGATCGCTTTCGATTCCTTTTTGCTTATTTTTAATTTGTTCGCAGTATAAAATTTGTGCTTACAAATTAAAGAACAAAACTCGTAAGAACAAAATGTAAAGATTTTAAATTTGTGCTCACGAGTCGAGCAAAAAATATTTTGAGCAAAAAGTATGATTCGCTAACTCACGAGCGCGAGTCATAAAACGAGCGTACCAAATAAAATTCTGCTCACGAGCCGAGTTTTTACGTATTATGAAAAAATATAAAATTTTGTTTCATAAATTTCTTTTCACTCTATTTCTCACTTTTATTTTCCATAATTTATTTAAAGCATTTATTGAATTAAATTTTATATATTTTTATTGCAAAGCGTAATAGCATTTTTACCTCTTTGTCTGCTTTAAGTGCGTCAAAAAAAAAAAAAAAAAAAAAATGAAAAAAAAACTGAACTTTTTCCCTCAAATCTTTTGCTCATGAATGTCTTGAATTTCTAGTCATCTACGGGTCGTTGTATTTTTCCCTTTTTTATTGAAGAGGAAAAAAGAAAATCAAAATCTTTGTGGTTCGTCGTTGTTACTGCTGGCTGAGTTGGTGGCAATGGTGGCAAATATTTAAATAAAAATAATTTTTATGACTTTTTTCAAATTGACGTCATACGAATACGATTTTCTTTTTCTACAAGAAGGCCAGACAATAATGGCAGTCTTTTGTGAATTTTTTTTTATTTATGATCCGTTATCGGATGAGATAAACAAAAAAAATGTTTTTTTTTTCTTTGCTGATACTTTAAATGAAAGGAAATAAAGAGGAAAAGTTTTAAATTTTATTAAAAGAGATCCGAAAGTGCGTTAACATTTCATTCAAAAGAATATTTTTCTTTTCAAAGTCATTTCGTTTTTTTTCTCGTTTTAACGATGTCAAGAGTAATGGAAACACATTGTAAGGCAAAGAATATATGTAAACAGAGGAAACGAAATCGGTTGAAAAGTTTTTTGAAAGAAAATTACTTAAGTTGAGGCCTACAGAGTGTTATCTCTTTCACAATATTGACATACTATTCACTTCTTCCAATTATAGGCTTATTAAAGTTCTTTGGGCAAAGCAGCAAGGCTTTATTTCGAAATATAGAGGCAGCTGTTATAGGTCGAATATAACTTAGCAAAGCAAAGGTATATTTTTCTATAAGAGTTTGCTAACTCGGACACCATTTTTTATATCCGTCACTCCTTTAGGGAGCATATTGGCTTTCCACAAAGCATCCAGTACTTTGTTTCAGTTTCATTAATCAAGTTGATTCTTCAAGCTAAGTGGATGATGATTAATCCACTGTAGCTGCCCTCCATATGATTGTGTAGAGGTGAAAATCCTTGCTAAGTGGTGGTGGTCTTCACTTAGCATTGACATTTTCTTCCAGTAGGTGGCGTTTTTTCTTGATCATTCGTCTAATGTTTGTCACCTCGCCAAAGGTAGGCTGGAACGTCAGGCAGGCTTCTTTATTTTTTAGATGGAGTTGTTCGGAGGGAAGCTGAAGCTTCTTTATTGAACACTTTAATTTTTAAAGGCTCGAACCTGGGCCGCTTGTGTTGTTAGGTTGTTAGGTTCATCACACCACGCCAGCCCCATACCATAAGTTTTCGATATTTATCGCCGTGATTTAAAAAAAAAACTCATTAAGCATACCTCGATAACGTATACCATTCACCGTCACCACAGCTTCTATCTTATTTGAATAGAAATATGGATCAATGATTCCTTTGGCTGGCAATTCACAGCAAATAGTCAACTTCTATGGATGTAATGATGTCTCATTTGACTGTTTTGAAGTGTTTTTACTCCACCTGCGGTAATTTTGTTTGTTAACGTATCCATTTAACCCAAAATTCATGAAAATCATCTGGTAAAAATGGATCAGTTTGCAATTGCTTAAGAGACCAATCATAAAACACTCGAAACAATCCATTTTCATCAGGCTTATGTCAGACTTTTCTCGACGGCACAAGCATTTCTAACTATTTTAGGATTTTTAGGTTTTCTATCGTAACAATTCGGACATTTCCCAAGATATGATTTAAATATTTCGTTATATCCCATGGTATTCACCAACCTTGTGTGGAATGATAAGCAAGACGCCTACCAACCAGATGATTCTAGGCTCAATCACAGGCCAGATCATTTGACAATTCTCAACAGTGATATATAGTTAGGTAGGATGGTGGTCTGCCCTAGAAGAAAAGAGGCCAACTTAGGCCAGAGGTTTCACCCCCTGTGATACCACCAGCCTAGAAGATAGCCGGAAATCAAACAGTCTCCATATTAAACGATTTTGACTCCATAATAAGTTTTGCAACTGGGATAACCTTCATTCTCGAAAGTTCAGTCAAAGATGACAAGTAAACGAAGACCAAAACCTGCGTCGTCTGGCGCGAAAACAATCTCTTACTCCTCTTCGGAACCACAACTTCTGCAAAAATCATGCAAGGAGATTCCGAATATATCCTCATGCCTCCCAGTCAGGCAATAACCCGTGAGAACCATAATTGTTCGATGGATGATGGCCTTGCGACTTGGGGAGAGAAAACATTAAGTCCTGTTTTCATCGAGGAACAGCGACATAACCCCATAACATCAGCTACTGACAGGTTATGAAGAAAAGAAAGACTCCGCATTAACGGCTTTAGTGTCGTTCTATAGTGCAGAAGAGCAATATAGATAATATATATACCATTTGGTCTTGCCAAATACGATCTAAAAGTTCCAATTCCCATAAAGAATTCTCTGTATCATTGTAGAAATCAATTAATATATTCACTGACGCGCCAAGTTCTGACACCTTATAACAATCTTCGGAGATTTCTTGGGTAATTATTGCATATTTATCATATCAATTGACTTTGATATTCCAACTAGAGACTTCTGGTTAGGATGGGTTAGGAGACAGCCTCGCTGAGTCACGCACACTTGAGCACACATAGCTGTGCTCGCCTCCAAGTCTTGGTTAACCGGTCTTGACAGTCGTCCAGAAATCTCACATAGAAGCACAATCCCGCAAATCAAGTCGAAAACCAACCCGACAGTCTAATGAATCTGACTATTAACCTCATATCGGTGGTCTATAGTTCCAATAAGCAATCGAGAAAAGGCAGGCCAAGTGTAAGCAATCTACTTCTAGTTAGAGAAGGCCACGCTCTGGAAGTCCGGAAGTTGGAGAGACACCCTGATGTTGAGCCTTTCGGAAAAATTCCACTGCCCACCCTGTTCCCACAGGACAGAAGTTCTCAGCAATGCCCTGGAGGTTTATACAGACGGCTCTAAGAAGCTGGACGGAGTAGGCTGTGGTATATATGGTCCATGGTAGATTAGGCTTTCCTATAAGTTGCCTGAATACTGCAGTTTTCGCTGACAATCTTCTGATTTACTCAGACAGCCAAGTCGCAAAGAAGCCACTACTGTCTCTACGTCATGACTGCCCAAGGTTTCTCATAGAAATTTAGCGGATCATTTGAAGGCAACTCTTATGAGTTGCATGACATAGGGGTATCGCCGGAAATTGCGTGGCTGACGGGGGTTCACGGCTTGTAATTTTGAACTGTATCCGGTCATAAGTGTTCCGACTTTTTGGCTTAGCCTCGATATCTTCCGGTCGATGTGTAAAAAGTTTCAGTGTCGTTGGCAGCATACGAGCAGGTGTAATATCGTTAGGTTCTGCTGGACCGACCTAGATAAGAAGAACACTAGTCAGGATAGGCTTCTTAACTAATGCTGTTCTCACAGGCCATTGTCATGGATATGCTATGCCGATAGACTTGGCTTATCCTCGCAGCATGACTTCAGCAGGAGCTGTAGTTGTGGCGAGGAGAAGGAGATTATATATTTTTCACTGCAGGTGATAGTGCCCTGCCTTTGCTATAAAAAGAAGAAGGTTCCTGACCTTTAATTTCTTGTCATCTTTAATTGAACTCTCAAGAATAAGGGTTGCCGCAATTGTGAGATTTATTTTGAAGACTATTCGATCCACGGCTTATCACGATTGTGGTATTACAATAGGCCAAATTTGTGGCCTCAGTGGGACCTTATTCTTCAAAGAGGGTCCGCCACCTAACTTCATTATCTTTCATTATCTTTTAATGACGGATCCTGTTCAACTTCTTTACTGTTTTAGGCCTGCCATCTCTAGCGTAAGACATAATTTTTAAAAACGTTTTGTCTTTTCCATTAAAGCCTCTTCAATATTTAAACCAATAAAGTTGCTGTTATAGAGTTATATGCCCTCTAGTGCTCTGAAAAAGCGATTGATTCTGCCATTATAATCGCCATAATAAATTAATTTTTACGAAAATTTAGAATAAAAAACTGCCTTATTTTTTGAATGACCCTCGTTAAATTGCAATATTTTCTTTATAAATAAAAATAAATTTTTCTTATAAAAACGTTTTTCTAATTCGAGTTTTCATGCCAAAATGTTTCAACACATTTGGAGTTGTTTTCTTCTTCTTCTGGCTGCATCTGTTTATTTGTAAACACTAAAGTGACATTCTAGAGAATTTAGGGACCAACAAGCAGACTATAAAAGACAAAAACAGTCTCAACCAAATGACAAGACCAATTAGGAAAATTTTAATTGCATTTCATAACTTAATAATAAAAAAAAACTAAAGAAAAAATTTAAAAAAAAAAATTATCTTAAAAATAAGAAAAACAAAAAATCAAACAAAATGAATACATGAGTGTATAGCAATATAAGAAAAAAAATTCCTTAATATTTCTAAACTATGTATGCATATAAGGGCTCAATAAACCATAAATCTTTACATTTTATCAGGCATTTAAGAAACACTTAAATAAACAACATTTTTAGAACTGGTGTCGATCAATAACATTCTAAACCACCTCTTTTTTTCTACATAGATTTCCAAAAAAAAAAAAAAAATTATTGACATTTTTCTTGTTTATCAAATCCAGAAACGAATGTCACAGCTCTCTTATCAACACGTTTTCCAAAGATTAAATTTTACGTTAAACCAGCACTCAATCAATTTTTGAAATGGTAACGATAGCGACAACCAACAATTTGTCAATTTTAAAAATTGAATTGAAATCCCTTTTCAAAATGTAACAGAGACATGTTTTAAAAGGCGTGCAATGGATTCGTTAAGCCCAATTTAATTTTATTTCGAGGGACTAAAAAAAAAGAGGCAACAAATTAATGACTTTTTTTCTTTAAACAGCGTGTTGAGAGATTAATGAAAACCACCCCTAATTTGTGTATTTCCCCTATAAGATAAGGGTGTTTTATTCCTTCATGATGTTCGTGTTCGTTTATTATCATGTTAAATATGCATAAAATATGTGTGTTTTTGTTGTTGTTTTTTGTAATCATAAATAGAATAATTAAATTTTTATTAATGTTTTATTAAAACAGTCACTTTAATCATCTTGATAATGTTGAGCATTTACTGGTTTTTTCATAGATTTGACATTTAAATTTAAATAAACAAATGGCAGCATTAACCCTTTGCCGCTGTCAGTTTAAAAGAAAGGGTTTAATGAACTTTAAACCAGCATAGAAGGAAGTCTAATTGATAATTAAAATTCACGAGAACTATTGCTGTAATAATTTGTGGTTTAGTTGTAGAAATAAATTCGATAGAGAGAGGAAGATTTGAAAATCTCTCGATTAACACATATGCTATGAAATATCTACACTAAACACTCCCATATTAAACATTTTGTTTAGAAAGAAAGGTCAAAGGTTACATTTATTCATTTTTGCTTGGCAAAGAAAGAGGTTTCTTTTAAACATACAGGCACTTAAAAATCCGAAATTAAAACAAAAATTAATCGCAAAATCGTATTGTTAAATTAAGTACCTTTAGTTATTGGGTATACAAGTTAATAATGTAGAATTTGCTTGAAAAAAGCATTTATTATAACAACAAATTGAATTGATACATTATTCAAAGTATAGTCCATCGTTAGCCACTGCCTTTTCCCATCTTTCTTGCAGCATATAGATTCCGCACTAAAAGAACTGCTTCGGGTTTGAAGTGAAGCCTCTTCCAGTAAGGGCGTTCTGCATCGATTGAAACGAATGGTAGTCAGAAGGGGCAAAGTCTAGACTGTAAGGCGGTTGAGCCAAAACTTCCCATCCGCTGTTTTCCAAATAGTTTTCGATCGGTCTTGCAACATGTGGCCGAGCGTTGTCATGACGGAATGATTGCTCTCTTCAAACGAATCAATTGTGTTAAGTGCAATTCCCCTGTGATCGTCTGACCCGATTTTAACACCAAATGCAAAGCATTACCTAGGCTCCATGCATATTGGGCTTCGGCGTTGATTTGGCTGGTTGGCCAGGCTTTACATATCACTTTTTGCACTTGTGGTTATCGCAATGTATCCATTTTCAATCACCAGTAACAATACGATGCAAATATGACGTGCAAAACCACTTTTCAATGTCGCTCGGATTCAATTCATATGGGACTCAATTTCCTTGCTTTTGAATGGATCCCAAAGCTTTTAAACGTAGGGAAATGGCTTGATATGTGACTCCCAATGACAGAGCTAGATTTTCTTGCGTTTGACAACAATCTTCGTCGAGTACTGCTTCCAATTCCTCATCTTCAAACGTTTTCGGCTGATCAGGCCTCCTTGTCTTTTGTGTCGAAATCACCGCTTTTGAATCTGAGTTATTGCATGTTTTGAATTTTGAGTTATTGCATGTTGACCGTAAATTACCAGTTTTGAATCGCGCAAACCATCGTTCACAAGTTTTTTGAATTGGTGCATGTTGACCGTAAGCTTCTACCAACAATCGATAACTTTCAGCAGCCGTTTTCTTCAAATGAAAGAAGGTTATCAGACTTCCCCGCAAAACATCATTTCTAGGCACAAAATTCGACATTATTATAGCGACTGAAAAAAATGTGTGTTTACACTTTGGCGTCTATTGAATACTGAATTATAATGACAGAAGTTTACCCTCCAAAATACCATATTTGTTATTATTGACACAAAACATATATGATAGTTATGCCATATGTTATTAACTTGTATACCCAATACTTTATTTTTAGCAAGACTCGCAACAAGAAAAACCGCTCATTACGCTCCAGAATCAACAGACAAAATATCTGCTTTATATTATACTTTTGAAACACCCAAATTCTAAGAATAAAATTTAAACTATTTTAGGAGAAAAAGAAATTAAAGAAATTACCCGTTTATTTTGAAAGTGGGGCAAGTCAGTTTTTTAAATCATAATATTTAATGGTTTGCATTTCATTATACATGTTTTTAGAAATATTGGTAAGTATTAAAAGATATATTTCCAATATTTTATGGTCCCAATGTAAGTAAATAATCAAATAGCGTTTAATGTGCTGAATAAAAGAGTCAGAGTTTTCTTATAACTAAATGGACTTACCACACTTTCAAAATTAATGAATTTTAGCAATCGTAAATGAAATCAATGGACTCTTTCTATCCTATCCCTCGTTGATCTAATCTAGCATATATTTAACCAACTTAAGGTTTCTCGATCGGGATTTTTAAGTCCGCTTTACTCATGGCATAACTCTAAGGCGTTTAATAGAGTCTGGCATTAGGCTCTCATTTCGAAACTTATTCCTTTTGGTGTCGATAATCACTTATCTCGATTCATATCGAGTTTTCTCAGATCTCTGAGAAAACCTTTATAAGAGTGGTCTCATTCGACGAGTTCATAATAAACTCAGGGATACCGGAAGGTTCTGTTTTCTCTCCTACGCTATTACTAATAATTCTTAACGACTTTTTTCTTCCTTACTTCCAATCCTATCTACTCCTTCACAGCAATATTTGTCATTCATATTCCTTTGATAGTAGACCGCGCTCCTTGGAGATTGAGGCGAAAAGGATGAATTTAAGCGATACAGTCACAAACGACCTGTTGAAAATCTGCGAGTGGGGTCGAGTCAACAGGGAATTTTAATGCACGCAAGACCTAATATTGTTTTTTAATACACAGATGTGGTGGTGTGTTATCATCTGTGTCTATATGCAATAAAGATATTGAGGAATCAGTTGCTCTTGATATTCCGGGCATGAGAATTCACTGTGGCGTTCGCTGGAATGACCACATATTTCAAGTTTCGAAAAAAGCATTAAAGGGCTTTTTAAGACGGTGCAAGAATTACTTCACTCCATCCGACCTAAGATGGAATACAACGCACATGTATGGGCCGCTGCTTCAAAGTCTATTTTGGGGCTTCTCTACCGCGCGTACAGGAGAAAGTTAAGGTACTTATTAATGACGATAGGGTAGCCAACACTATCGTTTCAGTAGAGCATAGTCGCCATGTGACGCGTGTTTCATTGTTCTATCGGAATGTGTTTTATTGAGATTAAGGAATGAATTCCCAATAATCATATATTCCTACATAGTACTCGTATTCTCGTAGTTGATTGTCCAGTGTATCACACAACACATTATAGAAATTGTGGAATAGAGTTCCTGCGAAAGTTGTTCCTGCCACCTACGATATGAGTAAATTCAAAACAACATCCATAAACACTACTTCCTCTATCCCCCTTCTCACTAGCCCTTTTCCTATTACCTGCACCATGCTCTACATAAGTAGGGGTGATCCTATGAGTACTGGACTCATAAGTTAAAAAACATTTTTTCTGTTTAATTTAATTTATTATGTTTTCGATAATTTCGATTTATTTATCCAATTAATTGGGGGTAGCGTGGTGTACTGGTTAGAGCGTATACATTGCAACACAAACGAACAAGATTCGAGCCCCAGCAGAGGACATGACGAGGAAAAATTTATTTGTGGTTTCGAATGTTTAATAAAGAGGCTCAACTCAACTTCTCTCCAGACAACTCTATTTAAAAAATAAAGAAGTAGCCCCTGACCTTCCCATTACCTCTGGCGATGATGATCAGGAAAACACGCTGGGAAAAAATTACAATGCTAAAGTAAAGATTACCACCAATTAGCAAGGATCTTCACCACTACAAATAATCATATGGAGGAAGCTGCAGTGGATTTATCATCTACTTAGCGTGAAAGATCAAATTAATATGCTCCCTAGGGGAGTGACGGAGAAAAAATCTAATTAATTAATGTTTCATTGCCGCTTGACTGAACAATTTTCGTTCACATAAAGGCCAACATTATGTTTCTATGTTATTTTGGAAAGTGCACATGTCACTATAAGCTGTAAATGGCGTTTGGATTTTCACAGTCAGTACGTGTCTCAGACAGCAAGTTGGTACTTCTTATGCTATTCGATATGCTTTAATTTCATTTCAAACATACATACATACGAGGGCGGATTGACATTGAAGCTACCTAGCGCTAGATGGCAGCACAAACACAAAAACTTTTTCTTTCTTAGAAATTACGATCTGTCAAACGTCAGCTGTCAAAATTTTAGCCAAATTCATCGATTAGTTTATTTGTTGTAGTCGTTTGAAGTAAGCAACTTTTGTGTTTCCTGGGAAATGGAAAAAAGTGAATTTCGCGTGGTGATTAAACACTATTATTTAAAAGGCAAAACGGTGAAAGAGACAAAAGAAAAGCTTGATAAACATTACGGCGAATCTGCTCGGTCAGATAATATGGTTAAATATTGGATTGCTGAATTTAAACAGGGCAGAAGAAGCACTGCAACAATACCATCAACAGGAAGGCCAAAAGAGTTGGTTACTGAAGAAAATATCAAGAAAAACCTCGATATCGTTACGAATGATCGCCGGGTCAAAATACGTAAGATTGGTAAACATATCATATGAACGTGTGTTCAACATTTTGCATGAACATTTGCATATGAAAAAGTTATCGGCAAGATGGGTGCCGCGTTTGCTCAGTGTTGAATAAAAACGAGTTCGACAGATCACTTCACAGCGGTGTTTGGACATGATAAAGCATAATTCTGTTGATTTTGGGCATAGATTAATAACTGTTGATGAAACGTGGGTCCACCACTACACACCTGAAACTAAAAATCAATCGAAGCAATGGGTAGAAGCTGGTGGAAGTGCTCCGAAGAAGGCGAAGAGAGCGAAATAGCTTCAATATCAATCCGCCCTCGTACTATCTTCATAAATGATGTCAAACGTCCACATTGCTTCATCAGGCAGCAATCGCAGCTAAAATTTGTCGTCGTATATTCGATCGCATAATAATTTCAATCTAAGATGGACCACTTTCACATAAAACATATTTTCAATACCGTTAAAAGCTATAACTTTCATTTCTGAAATATCAGATTCAGAATTTTTTCTTACCATACATTTTCTGCGCACAGAAATATCATAACAAGTTTTATCATAACTACCATTATCTCATTTGTTTTTTAAAGGTGGACTTGCTCCGCTTTCAAAATACGCTGCTTCAATTTCACTTTTTCTTGATTTTATACACAAAATATTTTACCTTCCAAATATGTATGTATTTCAGCGAACTATTTTGTTTTCTTTGTAAAGCATATGAAACGTTATCACACTGTTTTTCTTTAAAATCCCAGAGATAATAATAAATTATACAAAAACAACAACTGTATGTACAATAATAGACAGCTGGCACGTGTCATGATTAAGATTCGTGTGCCGTGCCGTATATTTACGCCTGGAATGTTAAACAATTTAGAATAGCAGGGAATTTATTGACGCCATTGATTTGATTTTATTTCGAAAAGATATAAAAACGAAAATATATTAAAGATAAGGAAAAATCGAATTATTTTTTGTAATATTTATGCTTTTTAGTAGCACGCCACAGCAGGTCGCATTATATTCATTCTTAAAGTATAAAATGAACACTTTTTTACTGAAAACTAAAAATACTGGTAAGCCTTCTAAAAGGCCAATCTCATAATTAATAAGATGCTACAAAGTTTGTTTTAAAGTTTCTTTCTTTCTTCTTTCACGAAGGTACTCATTAATAGTAGTGTGGCTTGTGTTTCCTTGTTCTCTCGTTATTTTTCCGATATAAAGACTTACATCCCTCATAGATCACATCCTTTTAGGCAGATTGATTGGTAGATCGCAATTTGCCTGACACAACATAACAGCTGTTTAGTTGTTGCATTGCTTGTATCGACTGGGCCTTTTAAAAATTAAATTCAAAAATACAATAAAACAAAAACGGTTTGAAATTTTGCCAAATAAATTTTGTTGCTTTGAAGTACAACTATTTGTTTTCGAGTGTATGGGTTCGTATCTCGAGAATGGCGTCACGAATGTTGGCCTTCAACTGCTCAGTTGTCTCTGATTTGTCGGCATAACATTTGTCTTTAACGGCGCCCCACAGCATATAGTTCAACGGTGTCAAATCGCTGCTTCTTGGCGACCAATTGACATCACCATTTCGGCTAATTAAACGGCCATCAAATGTTTGACGCAATAAATCGATTGTAACATAAGCTGTGTGTGTGTGGCAAGTTGCACCATACTGTCGAAACCAAACATCGTTTACATCAATACCATGAAGAGCGGGCACAAAAAAATCGGTTATTATGATGCGAGAGGTGTCTCCATTGACCGATATTGTTGCTCCGTCCTCATTTTCAAAGAAATATTGGCCAATGATGACTCCGCTCCACAAGTCGCTCGTAATGGGTGCATTGGCTTCTATAAGACCACGTTTTGCTTATTAACGTACTCACCAAGATAAAACTAAGCTTTATCCTAAAAGATGATTTTTTTTGGCAAAATCGACATCATTGTGCTTTTTCGTTGTCCAATCTAGCATGAAGTGAAAATGAAGTGGATGGTCATGCGGCTTCAACTCTTGAACCAATTGAACTTTGTAAGGCGTCACACCGAGAACTTTTAGCGAAATTCGACGTAAACTGGTGCGAATTCTTGAATTCTTGAGAACGATGACGAGTCGATGGTAGTAGATTTTCACGCACATTCTCAGCCACATCTTCGATATTTTCGTGTACACACGCAATACTAGCACGCTTGCATCTTGGCGCATCAACAATGAAACCAGATTCACGAGCTTTAGAAGTAAACTTGCTTATGACAGACACTGTTGTTCCTTCTCTGCAACCAAATATTATATGACATTTTTATGCTTTTCCGACCAATTGTCTTTGTTTTGGAAATAAAACGTAAATCGATCCAGTTCGATCAGTGGAGATACTATACCGAATTTCGCTACAGAATAGAATGACATAAGTACTGCCAGATTCGAAATAACCGCTGGTTCAAATTTAAATCGATAGATGGCTCACCTGATATATAAAACCAAACGGAATAATATAAAATTATGTGTAACCACTCTCTATTTTTTAGATCATAAACTCTAATTCAGTAATCACTGCATATCTCTTATTGTATTGGTTGTGTATTGATTTTCTTATAGTGGTGAAAAGTGAATTAACAACGGCACGTTTTTCAGTCATAACTAACGACAAGTATTTAAACTTACTTACAATTAGAAGCTGCGGTAGCTTAAAACAACAATCTGTAGGTAACGAGTCATCCATAATACGTACAAATATTTAGACCCATTCGAGACAAGAAAAATTTACTTCGAAATGTCTCGAGCTTATACAAGAAAGCGGAATTGAAAATTTACTAAGAAAATAGAGAATATTTGGCTATTCTTCAAAAAAATTTAACAAATAACGAAAAATTTGTAAAACAAAACTTTCTCTGTGTGAGCACAAAATAAAGTTTGGCAGAGAATTCAATAAAATTTACGTTAAAAGTAATACTTTTATAACTCTCGCATTGAAAAACCTCTTAAACCTAAAAAATCTAAGAAATGTTTAAGGAAATTTACATAATTTTCATGCTTTTGCAAGCCGGACAAAAGTTTTTCTAACAAATATTTAATAAAAATTAGAAAAATTAAAATTTAATTTTAAAAATATCAGTTTCAGTTGCAACGGTTGCACAATTTGAAACCCCTTCGATTTAAAATTACCCAACATGATGGACTATTTATCATACTTAACCTCAAACTGAAATTCAATATTTAATTGCTCAGTTTTATTAAATCCCACACACAACATTTACAAAAAACAACAAAAAACAACAAAAAAAAACATTTAACATTTTTCTGTTAAAATTAAAAACATCATCATAAAACATCACATTATGAAAGCAAAAACAGGGGGAAAATTCTTAAGAAATTCAATATTTTCCCAATAATATTCAAGGGAATAACGAAAACACATCAAAAACAACAGCAACATTAACAAACAAAAAAATAATAATTGACAAGAAAAACCTCTTGCAACCATATTGTGCAGAGTAAAATAAAAGAAAAATTTTTAAATATTCGATCACACACACATTTCGAAGAGAAAAACCAAAAAAAAAGAAAAAAAAACATGAATTTTTAATATAATCATCGCGTTGCACATTTTTTCACACATCATAACGATACCAAACTTGTTGGAAAAATTTAAATATCGAACAACAACAACATTTAAAAAATGTATGATTGTATGTAACAATCAGGTAAGAAAATCAGTATTTATTTACTCCCCAAATTCAAATGAGAATCCTTAGGGGGACATAGAAAAACAACACACTAATACATATAAAGAAACAAATAAATAAACAAATGAAAACAAAACAAGAATGGGCATGTTCAAGATATTTAAGAAACACAACTAACTGTGTACACACATACTCATATTAATAAGGTTGTAGTTGTTTATTATAAATACGAATACACTTAGAATGTAATGCTCTCTCTCACACACATGCATATATATACACATTCGTATATTCACTGCTACTCATTTAGGTATTTGAACCAAATCTAAAAGCAAACACTTTAGCGGTCTCTTAAGTGAGTAAAATAATATGAATAGTAAACACAATCACAACAAAAAATATAAACAAACACGATGATGACAAACACGAAGACGAAGTAGACTACGCAACACAAACAAAAAAGCAATATCAACATCTACACATGCACACACATCTTAACAAGAGTAATGGCAACAGCAATAATATTTAATATTGTAATGATACTCCTGCTATCACCAGTAATGGCACAGCAATAGCAGCAACTAAAGCATCATTAACGCCATAAATGTGTATATTTAAGTGTGTGTCTACAAAAAAAACAACAACAATTAAGGCAACAACAAAAATAAAAATACTATTCAAATGTCAAAACAACAACAGCAATATTAAAAATGTCACAAATATCGCCTGATGATGCCGATGCTATTGCTGCTCGATGGTGATGACTCCCTAGACGAATGAGTGTATAAGTTGAGTGAGTGACGAATAAACGAAGAATCCCATAATGGTATCCCTTTTAAATCTAACGTCTAGTGTAGAATAAACAACCGTAATAAAAGGGAGGTACAGAGATCTCAAGGACTTATTTGCTGAGGCAATTGTGAATTGTTTAACTCTGTTGCTCTATTCAAAATTGTTTCTACGTATTTCTATCAGAATACGAAGAGTGCTCGAATTGAATTCGTGCGATTCCTTTTGAGAGCCGAATTTTAAAAGAATTTAAGATACGACTCGTGAGAAGAATCAAAAACAAAAGAATTTAAAAAGAAAATTCGGAAGGCAAACCGAGTCGAAAAGCATCAAAACGAGTTGAAAACGAGTAATTCTTTTTAGTAAATGTTGTTTGAGTAATATAAACTATACATGTGTGTGATTGGTCGCTGCATGCAAAATATACATACATACACACATACCAATGTATGGTATTACGATTTAATCTTATACAAACAACATGCATTGAAATTAATTGCTCGTTTTTTGGGTTTTAAAACGAGAGAACCAAAGAAAATTCCGCTCTCGAGCCGAGTTTTTACGTACTATGATTTCTATCAAAGACTAAAATATCAAAATTAAATGAAAATCTAATACCACCACAAAAGATGTGCCGCTGTGGTATGGTAGGTAAGACACCCGCCTACCAACCAGAAGGTCGTCGGTTCAATACCAGGCCAGACCAGAAAAAAGTCATCACCTCATAACATTAGCTAGTAACTGGTTATGAGTATTATTACTATTGAAAACTTCTCTAAATGCATTTGCCGTTCGGAGCCGGCGTTAAACTGTAGGTCCCTTTCAATGAGTTTAAAAGTAGAATCGGATGCAGCTCATGGACTGAGAGAAGTCCCCATGTTCCTTCATGGAATGTTATGGGAATTAATATATACATATAACATCATCACAAAAGATGACATTCTTTTAAAGAACTGATCGCTACCTATGATAGCTTTAGTACCCACACAAACATGGAGTTTCGAACTCTATTGTCGACGCTGGCGATAATGATGATGATTTCGTTGCATTTAATACTTGCAACTGGAGACTTCTCTTCAAAGTCAAGTCAAGCCAAATAAAGGAAAATAAGTGAAATTCATAAAAAAAAAAAAACAAAATAATAAATGAAAAGAAAAATCATAGACTTTTTCCATTTCACAAAATCATTCATTTTTTCTTTTTCTAATGTATGAGTGTAAGTGTACACTTTTAATATTCACGTTTACTTTTTCTTTTATTTTGCCACCAAAGCGAAATGACATTAAATAGCGTTAAAAGGCAACCAAAGACGTGGTAATAACTACATAAGTATATACTCCCCTTCCTAACAGAAATGAAATTTTTATTTAAAAAGTTTTCAGTTTTTACTTTTCTCTCTCTTTCTTGATTTACTCGTATTATTGCAAGCAAATAGGACCTTATTTCAAATGGGGTAATGCCATAATTCTATATTAGAATTACGAGCCAGTATGATAGAATTTTCAAAACGAAAAAAAAGCAGCAAATAAATCTAAAAAGAAAGAAACTGAAAACAAAAATAATTTTTAATTTCAATTTCATTTTATGTTCTAGAGAAAATTTTTTCATAGGCTTTTGTCTCTGTGTCTGAAAAATTAATTTATTGCAACGATTTTCTTTAAGCACTTAATGCCAACATTGTCTGTTGGTTTTAACCAACAGTGCGTCATCATTCATATTATCATTCGATAGCGTTTTCCCTTCGGTTGGACACGTGTTAATTAAACACAGCCGTGGCATGTCTACTGCAAAGTCAAAGGATTTGAGTTGTTATTACAGTGATTTCTAAAAGTTTTCATGCGAGTTTAATGCAAAACTAAATACCGTCCATACCGTATACATTCAAGTCAGCAATTCACGAATTCAGAAGTACAGGATGTTCGCCGGGAAGGTATACTAGTTTGTTTGATTATATGAAAGAAAATGGATCTTATACTGACAAATGTTACGGAAATGTCTCAAACGCTCTCATATCCTCTATTTTATATCCGTTAATTTTAAACATATAAAATTGTGTTATCCAAAGATGATCGAAATGGCAATGCCGTCATATACAAAAATCAGTACGGCATGCCATCAAACACACAAATCAGTACGGCAATACCAAGGTAACACATTATCAACCTTTACACAAACCCAATACACAATACAGTCCCAATCTCACGATACAGTCCCAAAAGCACTAATGTGGTGGATTTTATTTTTAGGTCTTTTTATTTTCGTAACATTGCCTTCCACTTAAGACTGTTTGGCCCGAATAGGCTCATTATCTTTCTTTCCATAGCTCGCCAGTCGCTCTAGATGAACCACATTCATTTTTGATCGCCGGCTATTGTTTTTCTGTATTCTGTATACCACATCGTTTAACCTTTTTAACCTACTTTATAAGGTCCATCCCAGTAAGTTTGCAGCAATTATGTATGGAATACAATATCAGATAAATGCCCGCCTCCATTAGCGTCACAAACGCGAGCCCTTTTGAGCACATATCACGCAGTATTTCATTAATTTCATCACGAATATTTCGTTTTAGTTGCTCCAGCGTTTCTGGTTTGTTTGCATAAAACTTGCTTTTCAGATATCCCCACAAAAATAAGTCCGGAACAGTCATTGCTTGAAATAATATGTTGTGGAAAGAGGTCTCGCTGTAATTCTATTGTAATCCTGGCTGTATGCGATGTGGCACCGTCTTCTTGAAACCACATGTTAGTCAAGCCCATAGCATGCAGTTGTGGCGTTATAAAGTTTTCAATCATATCACGATATCATTCCCCATTGACAGTTACCGTTACGCCGTTTTCAGTTTCAAAGAAGTAAAGTCCTGACCATATTGCACAACAGACTATGAATGGATGCAAAGGTGACTGATGAATAATTTGAGGGTTTTCCATTGCCCAGAACCGACTTTTCTGTTTATTCACGTAACCATTCAAATGAAAATGTGCCTCGTCACTCATTATGATTTTATCATGATAATCGATGATTGATTTTGATAAAATATTTTAACGATTAAAAAACGTTGGTTTACTGAATATTTTTCCATAATAAATTTGCCACGTCTCTACTTCACGACTGCCAAATATGAACTGTCAAGACTAATGATTGCCAAAATGGCGGCAAAACAAAGTAGTATACCTTCCCGGCGGACACCCTTTATTTGAGTGCAAATATGTTTGTGAAGTAGGCGTGATCACAGATTATTCAAATCCTAAACTGTATTTCGACCGGAAGAAGAGGTTGTATGGCCTTGTGTTGATCCGAGAAGCCTGGAGCGAATGGTTCGAAGCCTGATCGTTAACGGTCTTAAACATAAAGCGCACACGAAAGAAAAAGTGACTCAGTGCAGAGTGCAAAAGCGTAAGATGATTTGACATGCAAAATTTGAAAACTATGTTTGCTTTCAATTTTTTAGACAGACGGGTTAAGATGAAATACAATTCGAATATGACCTGCACAATATTTTATATTTTTATTTATTTTTTTTTCTCCGTCACTCCTTTAGGGAGGATATTGGCTTTCCACAAAGCATTCATTGCTTTGTTTCAGTTTCTTTAATCAATTTGATCTCTCAAACTAAGTAGATGATTAATCCACTGTAGCTTCCCCCATATGATTTTGCGAAGTAGTGAAAGATCCTTGCTAACTGGTGGTGATCTTTACTTTAACTTTCTCCCAGTAGGTGGAGTGTTTTTCTGATTCTGATCAATTGTCTGATATTTCATTATGACGTTAAATTCATGGAAATTTGGTAAATAATTAGCTTTGACCTACAATTTCGTTAGGCAACAACAAGACCAATAATTTTGATAAAATTTGCTCTTCGACATTTGCGCGTTCATTAGCTCTCTCTCTTTTCAGTATGTCATATAGCGCCAGCATTTTTCTATCTCGCTATCTCGCTAGAAGGTTGCTAATATAATGACAAAACCTAAAAAAGGCGAAGCTAATAACCCAGAAAACCATTGCCCAATAGCAGTTTGTTCCGCACTCTCTAAAGTTATGGAGAGTACGATGAATCACCACCAGATGAGGTATTTGGAGCCCAACGATTTGCTGAGCGATCGTCAATGCGGTTTCCGCCAGGGCCTGCTGACGTTACTCACGGAGAAGTGGAACAGGTTCATTCACGGCTGTGGCGAGAGTTAGGTTGTGGTTTAGATATTTCTAAGGCGTTTGCTGATGATGTCGGTGGTCACTTCTCTCGATTTATATCGAGCTTTTTCAAACATTACTCATCCGACTAGTTCAGAATGAACACAGGGGTACCGCAATGCTCTGTTCTTTCTCCACTCTATTTCTAACACTTCTTAACGACTTTCTTCTTCTTAGTTCCAATCCTATCTACTCTTCCGTAGATAATAGCAACTTTGTCATTCATATTCTTTCGATCGTAGGCCGAGCTTCTTGGAGATTGGGGCGAAAAGGATGAGTATGAACGGCGAACGTGCGAACAAGGTCAATTTTAATGCACGCATGTATATATTTTTTTTAATGGAGACATATTTTTACACACAGACGTCGTTGTGTGGTCCCATCTGTGTCTAAGGGTAATATAAATATTTAGGAATCAGATGCTCTTGATGTTCTGGACATGAGAATTTACTATGACGTTCGTCGAAATGATCATATATTTAGAGTGTATCGGTTTTTTAATACGGTGCAAGAAATACTTCACTCCATTTGATCTCCTTAATATTTACAAGATCTATATCCGACCCAAAATAGAATACAACTCTCATGTATGGGCTGGTGATTTATAATCTATTTTGGTTTTTGATTGCGTACCGGAGAGGGCGAAGGTACTCCTTAAAGAGGTAAGGTAGCCAACTCTATCAATTTATTAGAGCATCGTAGCAATGTGGCATGTGTTTCATTGTTCTATCGATACTATAACGGAATGTATTTTGATGAAATTAAGAAATTAATTCCTAATAATCATATATTCTTACGTAGTACTCGTATTACTCGTAGAGCACATTCCTTTGTAGTTAATTTTCCGGTGAATCGCACAACGCATTATAAGGAGAATTCGTTCTTTCTTTAGTCTCACTCACATTCCCTCGAGAATCTTCCCTGTCATTTACCAGTACAATGCACTGCATGAGTAGGGGTTATCTCAAGAGAAAAAAAATAATAATTTAAGACGAAAATCAATCCGTCTATGACCTCTCCAACATTTCATCAGAGCCTCAAATTAAGTGGAAATTTGTCATCTAATTGACTCTGTTATACGAATTCGTTAAGCAACAGCCAGACCGTTATCAGTACATATGTCAAGAACGGTAATAGTGTTTGATTCATTATTGCGATAAAATGAGATACAAGAAAAGTAATTAACATAGAGGTAAAGTATGCAGAAAAACACTAACAATGGGTCCTTAATAGAGCTTTATTTTGGGAGCCAAAAATTGGCTTTACATGAACGTTTATATGTCCAACAAAACCGAAACTTAGAAAGTTAATAGTGAATTGTCATACACCTTGGGCCAATAATAAGCGTTAACCTGTAAGATTTTTTAAACAAAATCCTTAGCTCCGGTCAATAATTTAACTGCATTGTTAATGCTTTGCTAGTATAGATCTAAATCACACTGTAAAAGTAAACAGTTTAACCTTCTTACGATGCCTATTTCAGCCTGGCTGGGCTTGAAACGTAATTTTATGTTCTTGTATATACTTTGTTTCAGGGGCTTATGGATGTATAATCTATGTATTCATGCAGCGGCAATCGTAAGATTATTAGTCTGGATTAATCCTGAACTCGTTAGTTTTCAAAACCTCGAATATCTATTTAAAGTTTTCCATTTTTTTAGTTGTTGTTTTGGAAACAAATCGATTCATTTTAAAAAATCTTAAGATTCCCACATAAAAATGTCAACAAGATATGAAATTTATAAACAAAAAAATAGAAAAAATAACTCCTTGAATAGTTTTCCTGTTAAAAATAACAAATAAAATTAAAACAATAATTGAAAAACAAACATTTTCCCATAAAAACAACACAAATTTTCAAATCCAGAATTGTAATACCAAGTACGGCTTTAATTAAAGCTGTTGTGTGACTTGAATTATGAGAAAATTTCGAATGATTGAGTGTTGGTGGGCGTTCGGTTATTGCCTGTTTTTCAGAAGAGTTTTAGAGCATGGAAAACAACAACAAAAAATAAATTGAACTATTGATCATTTTAATGGTTCGTTTTAAGTCGGTTTATCTATCATTTGTAGTTTAATTACAATAAATATGTCGTCTTTTATAAAATTTCTAATAAAAATCTAATGCGAAAATGTATTTGAAATGTAGTAGAGGGTTTTGTTTATTAGAAATGTAGGACGACGTTCACAGAGGCTTAAAAGAGCGCAAAATTGAAATTAAATAGAAAACTAAGATTTTAGGTTTCAGATTGTTTTTATTTTATTGAATAATTTAGTCCATACGATAGAGTTATGTATGGTACTGGCAAATGACCTTTCCGACTATGCTGGCACATACCCAAATATTTGTCAAAATTTCCATGATTTTGCATAAATGTGACTAAGTTTCATTAAATTAACGTTTAATTTCCTCCGGATGTTTGAATATTTTTTTGATTTCAGCGGAAATATATGACAATATGAAAACGCACGATCAGAAGACAAGTTTTAGACACCGAAAGGAGGGAGTACATGATCAGGTACTGTCCCACGCGGTAATTGAACTGTATTGAACTCCGAAAACGAAATAAATATGTGCTTCAACACCTATGCTATAAACACATTCGAGGCGACCGACTATTGACAACACGACTACAAGCGATACTGGCTACAAAAGTAGCAAAATAACCAGCTACTTATTAATTTTAACAACTAAAGCTACAAAAAAAAAAAAACTTTAAACAAATGTACATATGATTGTTCTTTTTCAATGGTGCAACATACATTTTTTTCTCATTTTGAATGTATATATTTCATGTATTGCGTTTTTAAAGCGCCTAATTCATGCATCTTATTATGTTGACAGCACTTAACTGCTTGTTGTCGCCAAGAAAAATAGAAATTAGCCTAAGTTGGCTACAAACTACAACGGTAGTCGTGCAGTCGATAGCCGTGTTGCCGTTGAAATAATTATTATCATATGCACAAATGTCAAATATTTTTGACAGCTTGTAGTCGATGGTCGGTAACCTCGAATGTGTTTATAGCATTAAGATGATTTTGATATTCAAAAAACCATTTAACGAACTCTCCACTGTGGCTTGCCATTGGGTTTCAGTGGTTGTGTCAATAAAGCTTTTTAAAGATGAATTCATAGATCTTTAGTAAATATACGCTGTAGAAAGCAGATTATTTTTGTAAAGCCAGTGTATAATAAAGGGTCCCCCATCTAACTTTTTCTTTTTCAACCAGTGCTTATTTCGTGAAGGGTAACACTTAGCTTATGTCTGATTTGACGGCTAATTAGTTTTATCCATCCGCTGAACGAATATAGTTGTGTATACGTTTGAACAACGCTGAGAAATATTGCGACATTACTTTGAAAATCATGGTAATGTTGCAGAATCAAAAATCATCTTTTCAGATGAAGCTCATTTTGATCTTGGCGGGTATGTAAACAAGCAAAATTGTCGCATTTGGGGCACAGAAAACCCGCACGCATACATTGAAAAGCCGATACACCCAAGAAGAGTCACTGTTTGGTGCGGATTTCGGTCCAGAGGCATAATTGGTACATTTTTCTTCGAAAATGAGCAAGGAGTGGTCGTTGTAGTCAATGGCGATCGTTATCGGGCCATGTTGAACGAATTTTTGTCCACAAAAATTGAAGAGGAGGATATTAGCAACATTTGGTTTCAACGTGCCACACAGTTGAAGCTAGACTCGATGCTTTGCACCCTGTTTTTGAAGATCGCATTATCGTTTGATCGCTGATGTCGTTTGGCCACCTCGGAGCTGCAATTTGACACTATTGCGATTGGACTATTATTTGTGTGGTACCGTCAAAGATAAGTGTTACGCCAACAAGCCAAAGACAATTGACGCTTTAAAGGATAATATTCGTATAGCCATTAGTGAAATACAGCTGCACACAATTGATAATGTGCTTAAAAATTGAACCGATCATGTAGGCTAGTGCGTGGTCAGCCGAGGCAGCCATTTGAATGAAATTATTTTCCATTATTAACCGGAAGGATTGTACTTTAAATTAAACAAAGAAATTTGAGAAAATATTCAGTAGTTTTTTTCATGACATTTTCAAAAAAAAAAATTATTTGGCGGACCCCTTAGTATTCCGTACCGATTCAGTCTTCTTAAATTTTTCAATTAACTTCATTAAAGTTGGCGAAGTTAAAATGCTGTTCCAGCCATGTATGAAATTTTCGAACTGTACTTGCCAAACTTTCATTATTTTTAGAAATTATTTAATAATGAAAACACGGTGTTATACTACTACCAACACTTTACTGTACTAATGGCGCTAAATTGAAATATTGCATTAATTTTGAAACAACCTTTAGCTTTTTCTTATATGTATATAAAAATAAATGTGTGTGTGCGTTTGTTTGTTTGAGCCTTATGGACAGCTAAACGGCTGAACCGATTTTCTCGAAATTTATACAGTATCTCTTTGTTCGTCTGGAGGGAACTATAAAAACTTTAACAAATTTCAACTGGGCGGCACAACGCCCATACAAAGTATATTAATTTTTCTACATTTTCAAAATAGTTACAGCAAAAGTCTTTAAATTGGGCCCAAATAGATTCATAGTTAATACAAATCATCAGCAACTGAGCGGAATTGGACAAGACGGCGTGGTACTTTCCATACAAACTAAATATTAATTTCTGTATATCTTGAGAACGGTTAGAGCAAAAGGTTATCAATATGGTCTAAATAACTTTAAAATCAATACATATCATCAGTCAAAAATTGCACGGATTTGGAAAAACGGGCGTGGTACCTCTCATATAAACCATACATTGATTTCTTTATATCTTGAGAATGGTTAAAGCTAAAGATTTAGTATTTGGTTTAAATAGCTTCATAAGCAATACATTTAATCAGCGAAAAAGTGGGCGGAATTTGTCAAGTAGGCGTGGTACCTCCCATACAAAGTAAATACTGATTTTTGTATATCTTTAAAAATGTAATAGTAGGAGTTTTTAAATTAGGTTTGAGTTTGAGTTTTCTATATATGTGTAGAACGGCAACAATTAAAGCAGCGTTAGCTATACACATAAGCCAAAAAGCGGGTGTTACAGAAAGCACACTGGATATACATATGTATCTTATATATAAAAGTTAATGTGTGTTTGTTTGAAGACTGTATACAGCTAGACGACATATTCTACAGTGTCTTTATGGAAGTAACCGTAGGCTATCTCATATGTAACCGTAGACCGCAAGCGAACAAAAGACGGAAAAAAGTAAAAAAATTTAACTAAAATAACATTATTTTAAATGGGGGTAGCGAAGCACGCCGGATTTTACCCAGTTTTAAATAAAAACAATTTTTAAGCGTTAGCTTGTCAACAAATGATAAAAACTTTTAAGATGACGCCAAAAATATTATTCCTTACGATTAAAAAAATTTTTAACTTTGTTCGGAAAAGGAACATAACTATTAACTTATCATGGCTATACGTTTGCTTGAAGCAGCTCGACAAACAAACTCTCTGAATTGAAGTCACCATAATTATCCCTAAAATACACATTCTCTTTACTGGACTTTTTTAAAAGTTTTTCTGTTCCCAGATTTGTAGGGACTAATAGTGAAAGGTCGGAGATTTACGACGATTGAAGTGATAAAAGGCCACATCAGTTCCAAAATATGTTTATCAACTTTAAATTAAGAATTTGTGAAAAACCACATACATACGTATGTCTGTAAAGCATCTTAAAGAATGCATATCTTTACACATCTGACTTTTGCTCCTACAATGTGATTCAAGTGTAGTTCTTCGCTTTAATTTTGACTTTTAAGTGACAGATAAGGGTTTACAAGACGAGTTGTGAACATTAAATTCACTGTATGGCATTTAAAACATACAAATACACTTTAAATGAAGTCCTCAATACTTGTCTTATAATTATTGCATCTTCTAAATGCAGGCAAAGTGTAATAAAAATAAAAGGTTTTGTATAAATGAAAGAGTATTTGTATATAAAAATTACAAAAACAACAAGCCAGATGTCATTTATTTAAATGAAGAAATAAAAAAATTTCTGTAAATGAATGAAAACAAAACGGAACTGCAATTGTAAATTGTATCTGCAGTAGTTTCATTTGTTAACAATACCAGATACATTTTTTTAATTAACATTTCTGGGCACTACTTATTCCCATTTTTTTTTTTTTTTTTTTTTTTTTTTTGTACATATTCTGACAAGTAATTATGATTGTGATTAATTTTTTTAAAACAAACAGTTTTACGAGTCAACAACACACAGCATGTCTTTCTTGTAAAGATTTGTTTTCTTTGTAATCCGATATATTTTGTAACCAAAAGTTACTCCTACTTGTCGTTGTCGTCATAGTCATTCTCTTTAAAGAGCACATTGTTTGTTGTCCTTTGTGTGTATTTAAAGAAAAATTAAATTAATGAACAATTGATGATTTCTTTTATTTAATGTCTCAATGTCATGTCGTTTTTAATGAGAATTTTTTTTTCCTTTAAGCGAACAAATGACAGTGTGATGTCGTTAAAAAACCATAAAATATTTGAATTTCATATTTACTTTCATGAACGCCTTCATCAGTGTAATATTTAAATTTTAGTTGGTGTTGAGCACATTTTTAAAAAAGCAAATTAAATTTTAATTTCTTATTAATGGTCAAAAGTGTGAGTACAGAATTATGAATTTTTATTTATTTTTTTATTTATTTTTGCGAATTTCTAAATAATTTTTATTTAATTTAAAAATTAAAACAAAACACGTGTTTAACAACAAGAATATTTATTTACTCATTTTGTGAAATCATTCAATAACAAATGTGCAGATTTTAATGTTTGAAATGATAATTTAATTTTTTCTTACTATTAACACACCACTGTGCAATGTTATATTTTGAATACTATAGGGTCCGCCAAATAAATTTTTTTTTGAAAACGCTATAAAAAAAAACTACTGAATGTTTTCTCAAATTTCTTTTTTTATTTGAAAGTACTTCCGGTTAATAATGGAAAATAATTTCATTCAAATGGCGCTCCTCGGCTGGCCATGCAGTAGTCTACACGATCGGTCCAATTTTTGAGCACATTATCGATTGTGTGCAGCTGTATTTCACCAATGGCTTCACGAATATTGTCCTTTAAAGCGTCATTTGTCTCTGGCTTGTTGGCGTAACACTTATCTTTGACGGCACCCCACAAATAATAGTCCAACGGTGTCAAATCGCAGCTCCGAGGTGGCCAAACGACATCAGCTGCGGTGATAATGCGCCGTAGTGCCGTCCTGTTGAAACCAAATGTTGCTAATATCCTCTTTTTCAATTTTTGTGAACACAAATTCGTTCAACATGGCCCAATAGCGATCGCCATTGACTGTAACGGCCACTCCTTGCTCATTTTCGAAGAAAAATGGCCCAATTATGCCTCTGGACCAAAATCGGCACCAACCAGTGACTCGTCTTAGGTGTATCAGCTTTTCAATGTATGCGTGCAGGTTTTCTGTGCCCCAAATGCGACAATTTTGCTTGTTTACATACCCGCCACGATCAAAATGAACTTCATCTGAAGAGATGATTTTTGATTCTGCAACATTACCATGATTTTCAAAGTAATGTCGCAATATTTCCCAGCGTTGTTCAAGCGTATACACAACCATATTCGTTCAGCGGAAGGATAAAACTAATTATCTGTCAAATCAGACATGAGTTAAGTGTTACCATTCACGAAATAAGCACTGGTTGAAAAAGAAAAAGTTAGATGTCGGACCCTTTACTTCAATTACAAAGATCTTTAGATAGCGATTAAAAGCGAAAAATAGTTTCACTGTCATCGCTAATAAAACCCTATTGATCAGATAATATTTAACAAATTATTCTATTCAGCTTCTTAACTTTTTATTTCATCAACATTTTTTTTTTTTTTTTGCAAAAATTCCTTAAAGGCATTTACACACGCACACACACGCACTCACGTACACAAACAAACATATGACATAGCACAGCAGAGTAAGTATTTGAGCAGACATAGAGAAAGAGAAAGAGAAAAGAGAACGAAAAAGGAAAAAGAATTTATAAGAAAATTTAATTAAAATCTTAATTACGCGTACGAATGCCATAAATTCATTAAATGCAATTCACACATACAAATACTTACATACACACACACACACACTCGCGCATACACACAACACAATTACAAGTACAGTTGTTATATGGCATATCGGTATTTGAAAGCAGCCACAAAAAGAGAACAAGCACACACACTCAAACGCACTCATTTGCAAAATAAAATCTAAGGAAATGCATTTTTTTTTCAAACCAAAAACACACAAAAAAACAACAAAAACCGTTGCTTTAATGCTTTTAAAGACAAACCAAGCATTACAAGCAACAATGACACACACACACATACACACACACACACTCTCTCTCACTTATAAAAATCGTTTATGAACGAGTTATGCTTTAGGGTGGTATTACACTCGTGCACACTGATGCTCACCAAATAAAAGACGAACCGTCTGACTGATGGATTAAAAATCATTTTTTTTTTCAAAATGATACGCGTGTACGAGTATTATTATAAGAGGGGATCAACGAGAGTAGATACGATGATATGAAAAGTACTCGTACTTAGAGAAATTTATACACACACACACACTTACATGAGTAAGTGTTTTTTTTTTGCTAATTTTTTTTTTTATTAACATTCCTTTTGGAAAAGTATTAGACGAGTAGGAAGTTTAAATTTGTGCATTCAATGGACGCAATTTGTTGTTGTTGTTGTTGTTTTTTTTTTTTTTTTAAAAATAATTTAAAAAGCATCAGTCTGTCCGTTTTCCTCTCCTTACGGCATTTGCAATATTTTAAGTTCAATTTTAAATTGAGTAAATCAATAGAAAAGCAAATAGAAATTTGAGATGAATGAAAGGGCAAGAAAGCAAAAAGGGGAAGTTCATTATAACTAATCACAGTTTGGGTTGTATAAGTGGGCAGTTTGTTAATTCCGTGAATTTTCAGAGGATATTTTTTTGGAAAATTTCAGATTTCACAAGTCCATTATTTGACGAATCGCAGTTTTCAATTAGAGTTACAGGTAATTGGTGTTTTTCAATCAATGGCAATTACCAATTAAATATTGTTTACATAGTAATTGGCTGTTAACAATTATATTTTATGGATAATGATTTGTAGTTATATGTGTGTACTAGGTAATTGGTAATCACTAGTTAAACGTAATTGAGAATTGGGCATTTAAGTAATTGGAGAATATAATTGGTAACTAACCTCAAAAAGATTTTAAGTCAAAGATAACCTCTTTGAATAAATCAAATTTCTTACCATCCATTTTTAATTTGGAAACAGATAATAGCAGCCAATCAATTCCGCAGCATAGCTCATAGATTCAATGATAATACCAATTAAACAATTTTAAATCATAATAAAACAAAGAAATATATTTTTAATATCAATAAGCGATCTTTGTTGGATAGACAATTTTGTGACATTAATGTTTAAATGTGTTGACGGCCATGTGGCCGCTACGGCTGACGCATACAAAGCACAATCCTGAACAAAAAGTTTCATAAATTGTTCGAAGCATATGCGACCGTATTTCGCCAATAACTCTTCGAATATTGATTTGCAGGTGTTCAATTGTCTTCGGCTTATCGACGTAGACAAGTGACTTTACACAACCCAATGGGGTTAAATCGCACCATTTTGGTAAATCAATTGTAGCGCGCGCTGTGTGGCATATGGCTTTGTCCTGTTGGAAACACATGTCAGCAAGATTAATGCCTGCTAATTGAGGTACGAAAATATTTTTAATTATGTCCCTATGCCATTCACCATTGTAACAGTAACATTCTGACAGTAACATTTGAAGACATATGGACCAGTGATGTGGATGATGTTTTGACGAAAGCTTGTGGATTATCTTCACTCCAAAGGCTTCAAATATTTATTTACAGCAGAAGCATTGACTAAAAAAGGTTCCATGACACCTTATATCGGTCCGCAACCTTACTGTGCAGCACCACTTAGCACCACTCTCAATCTAATCAAGGATTGGAGAACAGCCAGATGCTTAGAACACTGGAATGCTTAAAGCGTACTTCGCCAATCTAGGGCGGCGATCAGTGCGCAATTTGGGCGTCGATCTAAGGTTCTGTAGTATGGCGGGCCGGACTTGAAACTCCCAACGGAATTTCTTACGGGCCATTGTGGTCTGAGAGCGCAATCTGAAGAGGATAGCGGTCACAGATGTCGATGTTTGTAGACTGTGCTCACAGGCAACAGTGAATTGTTTACGAAGACACAGTGTCTCATTGGGAGACATATTCACCATTATGGTTCCAGATCTGCTAATATTCATTAGGAAGGCGGCATATCTGCTGAACAAACTAGATAATAGATCCCATGTATATGGGGTGCTATAATGCCCGGTTAGATTGATGACAATATTCTATTCTCAAGGCAAAAAATATGAATAACATCGTGTGTAGCCATTACCTGTAGCATGTACCATTACCTTCTTGGCCGTTAGACCAACCTTATGTTCTTTTTATGAAAGTTGAAGCAAAGAAACTTTATTGTGTTAACTCATCTTTAAACTCTGGGGTGTTTTAATATACTTTTATTACCTTTAAGTAACAAAGTGCTGTAAAATCTTATATCACGGCTCTGTAGTGGTCACAGGGTTTCGCTTATGGTCGAGTGTCAGTGGTATCCATTGTCGACTACATATGTCCACAATCGGGAAAATCGTGCGCAAAATTTCGGCAAACCAGATCTGTAGGAAATGTGGAAACTCCTGTGCATGCTCGAACAGATCGTTTCGCGGAAAACATTGCTGTTGTTCATGATAGTGTGACAGAAGAGCCGTCCACCTCGACTCGACGTCGTGCCCAACATTTGAACATTTCACGAACATCACTGATGCGAATTTTGTATAAAGATTTGAATTTGTACTCATACAAGGTTCAATTGACTCAAGAGTTGAAGCATGCTGACCATTTCAAGCGTCGTGAATACGCCGAATGGTCAGTTGAACAGACAGAAGTGACGAGGCACACTCTCACGAGTAAATGTTGAAAATCCAATGAAAAGCATCCACAAAGAGTGAGATCGGGCCGTACTTCTTCGAAAATGAGGTCGAACAAGCAGTTACCGTGAATGGTATTCGCTATCGCGCAATGATAACGCACATCTTATGGTCCGAAATTGAGGATATGGACCTGGACGATGTGCGGTTCCAACAGGATGATGCCACTTGCTACACAGCCAAATAATGGCTCATTTACGCGAGAAGTTCAATGATCATGTTATCCCATGTTATTGCGATATCAATTGGCCCTTACGATCATGTGATTTAACATCGTTGTACTTCTTTCTCTGATATATCTAAAGATATATATTCAAGAGCTAAAGGATGAGATAATTCGGTACACTAACGTGATTGAACCTCAATTATGTCTCAGTGTCATTGAAAATATGGACCGACGGGTGGAGGTATGCAACCGAAGCCGTAGTGAGCATTTGGCCGATATTTTGTTTAACACATAATTTTTGAGAGCAGCTCCATAAACAAGCTAATACTGTGGAAATACAAAAAGTTACGAACATATTAATCTGCCATACTATTCATGCTACATTGTGAACACCCCTAATAATTTTCAAATCATATCAAAGCAGAAATTTCTGGCCTGAGGTCTTTGTCATCTAATATCAATTCCGAATTCCATTCTAACTAATAAATTATACACCCAACCGACAATGGACGGGACATCTCTCTTACATACATTTCCAGACATTCTCATAAATATTCTCATAAATATTCCACTACAAGTAGAGACAGAAGCTTAAAAGATCGTTTCAGTTGTTAAGATTTCTTGTTTAAGATTTCAAATGAAATGAAATTGCATCATAATTTTCTAAATGAAAAATAAAAATAAAAAACAAGAAACGCATTTCTATTAGAAAAACAATACGAGTATTAGTGTAAATACAGGCCTTTTTATTAAAGTTTTATTTCATTTTTATTTGAGGTTCCAACGATACGACTGCTTGCCGCTGTGTGTGTCATTCAAAAGTTTAATTTAAATTTATGGCCATTCATTACTAAGCTTCTATTCATGTTTCTTTTAGGCTTTGCCATACGAGTAAGTCTTGTTCTATTAATTTGTGTTGTTTTTATTGGGTAGTACTTATGTGAGTTTTTATGAATTGAAATGAATTATAAAAAAAAATAATTTCATTTGAAATGAATGCTGGGCTGTAATGACTTCAAGTAAAAAAAAAAACAAATATTTTGTCTCAAATCTGTTAAAAAACAAACTGAAGCTTAGAAAATCATTAATTTTATTTAAGATTTTTATATGTAACGCATGCTTTTTTTGTAATTTAATTAAAAAAGATTTTCAAAATTTTTATTAAATCTCCATAAAATTTATTTAATTTTTTAGTGGTGCTTTTATGAACAATTTTTTGTTTTTTCACTTAAATTTAATCACTTTTATTATTATGATCTAGATGTCGTAGAATTTTATTAAATTAGTTTTTACATTATTATTTTGCTAAAAAAAATATAATTTTTTTTAATTTTTATTTTGCCTTATTTTGTGGGTGTTTTTCTTTTAACAAATTTTTAGCGTTACACACCATAAACATAAAACTTATATGACACTTGGCTAATAAATCCATTTTATTTTATTTCTACTCATACAGTATTACTCAGTAAAAACAAAATTGTCTCAAAATTTTTATTTGCTCAATGAATTCTTTATAATTAAATGTTTTTTATTATTAAAAAAAAAAATACCTACAATTTCATTTATACACTCATTTCATTTTAATTAATTTGACATAATTTTTCACCAAAACTATTAAAAGTGCTTCAAAGGAAAAATTGTTTTTTAAGAAATATAGGGTCCGCCAAATAATTTTTTTTTTTAATTCTATAAAAAAAACTAAGGAAATTTTCTCAAATTCATTCAAATGGCTGCCTCGGCTGGCCATGCAGTAGCCTACACGATCGGTCTAATTTTTAAGCACATTATCGATTGTGTGCAGCTCTATTTCACCAATGGCTTCACGAATATTGTTCTTTAAAGCGTCAATTGTCTCTGGCTTGTTGGCGTAACACTTATCTTTGGCGGCACCCCACAAATAATAGTCCAATCGCAATAGTGTCAAATTGCAGCTCCGAGGTGGCCAAACGACATCAGTTCTGCGGCTGATAATGCAAACTTCAAAAACAGGGCGCAATACATCGACTGTAGCTTCGGCTGTGTGGCAAGTAGCGCTGTCCTGTTGAAACCAAATGTTGCTAATATCCTCCTCTTCAATTTTTGTGAACAAAAATTCGTTCAACATGGCCCGATAACGATCGCCATTGACTGTAATGGCCACTCCTTGCTCATTTTCGAAGAAAAATGGCCCAATTATGCCTCTGGACCAAAATCCGCACCAAACAGTGACTCGTCTTGGGTGTATCGGCTTTTCAATGTATACATGCGGGTTTTCTGTGCCCCAAATGCGACAATTTTGCTTGTTTACATACCCGCCAAGATCAAAATGAGCTTCATCTGAAAAGATGATTTTTTTCTTTTTTCATTCTGCAACATTACCATGATTTTCAAAGTAATGTCGCAATATTTGCCAGCGTTGTTCAAGCGTATACACAACCATATTCGTTCAGCGGAAGGATAAAACTAATTATCTGTCAAATCAGACATGAGCTAAGTGTTACCATTCACGAAATAAGCACTAGTTGAAAAAAAAAAAGTTAGATGGCGGACCCTTTATACTTTGTTCCGTAGCGAAATGCTTTTTATTTAAAAAAAAATATTCTTAAATTTAAGAAATTAAGCTTAAACTTTTATTATTACAGGTTTTTTCCAAGAATAATGTGTAAGTAGAATACCTACTACCACTTTTTTATATATTGGGTATATAAGTTAATAATGTCGTATAGTTTGCTTGAAAAATGCATTTCTTATAATGACAAAATGAGTTGATACATTATTCAAAGTATTCTTCATCGTTAGCCACTACTTTTTCCCATCTTCTGAATTGAAGCGTATTTCAGTAAGAACGTTCTACATTGATCGAAACAAATGGTAATCAGAAGGGGCAAGGTCTGGACTATAAGGCGGGTAAGCCTCATCTACTGTTTTCCAAATAGTTTTTGATCGGTTTTGCAACATATGGTCGAGCGTTGTCATGATGGAAGATTATAACCCCGTGTCTGGTCGAATATTCTGGTCGTTTTCCGTTGATTACTCTCTTCAAACGAATCAATTGTGTTCGGTACAGGTCACCTGTGATCGTCTGACCCGATTTTAACAACTCATAATACAAAACACCCTTCTGATCCAACCAAATACAAAGCATTACCTAGGCGTCATGGATATTCGGCTTCGGCGTTGAATTGGCTGGTTGGCCGGGCTTTACATATAACTTTTTGCGCTTGTGGTTACCGTAATGTATCCATATTTCGTCGCATCAACACAATTCTTGATTACATTATTCGCAGGCAACAGGTGAACTTCAAAGCTAATACATCAAGTATTGGTCATATAAATACCCTGCTTATTTTAGTTGAACAGTTCATTTGTCTTTTATTGACTTTCGAGCGGCTTTCGTGCATCAGTGTGGAATGTCCCGCACAATATCGGGATATCGATGTAGCTAATAACTCTGATAAAAGCTCATGACGACGACCTTAAATACAATGGTCAATAGTCTGATCTAATGGAAACAAACTGAGGAGTTCGTCAGGCTGCATCCACTCACATCCTCAGAATATCTGTGGATGGAAGAAACAGAGACTTGAAATTCACGCGGTCAGTCATTCACATCGAATAATAATGAGTCGAATCATAAAGACATGGTAAAACTCCATATGTGTATTAGTCTAAGGAACTACTACCCCACTCAGCATAATTTTTACAAGTACAGCCACTTGTAACCACCATATTTGTAACGCCATATTTTTGGTGGCGTTTTACTCCAAATGTTTCAACTTTTCTCTCGTCACCATGTATATATAATTTGTTATTCCAGAAGTCTAGTCTCGTTTTTGTATTTTTTTTTACAAATTCCGATTCGCTTTAGATATATATGTGTGGCTTTTAGCGAGGAACTCTGCCATGTAATCCATTTTTGCGCAGTATTTTTCTTAACGTATTAGCACTCACTGATTTTCCGGATGTTTCTGTTATATTCTTTGCTATATGAACAGCACTTGGTAACATTATATGTACTTCTATAACATTAAGTCGTTTAGATAGGCCCGACCGCGGTAAATTATCGACCGTGTGATATTTGCATTTTTTTTCTTTTTTTTCCCGTTACTCCTCTTGGGAGCATATGGCTTCCACAAAGCATCTCCATCTAACACGCTTTACAGCTGTTGACTTTGCCTCTTCCCATGTTAGGTTGTTCTGTCTCAGTTCTTGGATAATTGTGCGTCTCCAGGTGTTTTTTGGTCGACCACGATTTCCTGAGCCTTGAGGATTCCACTCGAGTGACATTCTGGTGATGCGTTCTGGACTTTTTCGGATGGTCTGACCCATTTATTCCCACTTTCTTTTCCTTATCTGTTTCAGTATGGGTTTCTCATTAGTCGTACTCCACAGTTTTGTGTTACTTATGGTGTTAGGCCAGAATATTCTGCATATGATTCTGAAGCACTTGTTAATGAATACCTGGAGTTTCGGTGTGATGTTATTCGATACAAGCCAGGTTTCACTGCCATACAACAGTACCGATTTAACACATGAGTTGAATATTCTGAGCATAGTTCGTTTGGATATATGTGAGCTTCTCCATACTGACTGCAGTTGTCCAAATGCCGCTTTCGCTTTGTTGAGCCTGTTATCTACATCTGTTTCCGCCTGATATTTGCACACTTATTTATAATTTTTTTATAGTGCAATCGTTCCTATTGACGATTTCTCCAATTTCGCGCAATGATTTATTTTTTTTTTTCTATGCAAATCTAAAACGATTTTTTGTTTTTCGTTGAAAGCATGCTTACCTACATATTTCTTAAAAAGTTTAAAATTAAAATTTCTTCTTAACAATGATAAGAGAGAACTGCATAAAATAATTGTAGAACGTTATTAGAAAAATTTAAGGGTTTTCCCCTAAATATTTAAAGCAGAATCAAAGAGTGCTGCCACTGTTTACTCTTTGTTACAGGTTTTTTTTTTGTTTTTGTTGGTTTAATGTTAACACAGAATTAGTTCCTTATATAAGGGTAAGAAACTGAAAACAAACATTTTATATTTTGTAAATAACTGGACTCTGATAAATGCTTTTGCACAAATAACGTAGCTTTTTACTTATTTTGTGCTAACCAATCCATAAAATCCTTTTTTGGTGGTCCTAAGAGAAGTTTTTAATCATGGTTACAAACAAAATCTAGAAAGACAATGGACTAGACTTTAAACCCTCAAACCGCCTTCGTGTGTAAAAAGAAACAAATTTTATATTCCAATTCATTCAATTTTAGTTGTAATTTTTAAAAACTAAATAAAATTCAAGCCAAAATAAAAGTTTTGTATTTAAATTTATACAAAAATCAAATGTTTCAAAACCAAATACAAAATGTTTTAGAGAAACAGTGTATAAACTTAAAAATCTATTCCCAATGTATAGCCTATTTTTAATCAAAAAAATAAAAAATAATAAATAAAATAAATAAATAAAAAATGCACATAAAACTTACCCGACAACATTGGGGCCATTTGTATGCTGGTGCCACCAGTACCGCCACCATTCGTCTCGTGTTTATCCTCATTTTTAAGGGTGCCACTTTTGCCCGAAACACAGCTGATGGGCTTTTTTGTTTTCCACAATTTCATTTTCTCTTTTTGCTTTTAATTTTTAAAAAATTAATATTTTTTTTTAATTTATAAATAAGGCATAAAAAATACTTTCTTTCAATTTTAAATATTTTCTTTTTAAAGGCACATTTTTTTTTTTTAAATAAAAAATAATTATTTTCTTCTAATATTTTATAATTATATTACTTCTTGTAGAAATTTGCGTTTAAAAGAAATTTTTCTATTTTGCTTTAAATACTATTTTAATACATTTTTTTCCTTCTTATTCTTATATTTTCTTATAAAAATGTGCAGTTTATTTTTAAAATTTTCATTTTTTCTGTTTCACTGCTTCTTCTTTATTTTATTTTTTATTTATTATTATTATTTTTTTTGTTGTTGTTTTAATTTTAACGACAAAATGAAGAGGATGAATACACCAGTGTCTGGTATTTTATTTATTTTTTTATGAGGTTTTTAGTTTTCGATAGTGTGGTGAGGGGGGAGAAAGAGCGTGATATGTGGTAGTAACCGTATTTCCCCCTAAAACTACCGTTAAGTATAGAACACAACGCGACAGAACAAAACACAGCGCAACACACTTACGCAGTCATTTATGAAAACAACGATACAAGAAAAGCACTTTGGCGCACGCTTTTAGCAATTTAGTTAAAATGGGGAAGAAAAACTATTTTCAATTTTCTTTGTTTCTCTTTTTATGTTTTCTTTTATTTCATACATACATATCTTTTTGAATCTGTTGATTTTTTTCCTAATTTTTATGATTTTTTTTTATAAATTTATAGTTTGAATGAAATCACTTAAAAACAATAACAACAACAATCACAAATGATTTTTCAATAAAAATTCGTTTTGGTTACGCTCAATTAATTTTATTTTTCTCTAGACTTTCTAAACATTTTCCAATATTTTTGTCTAAATGTGACGCATTTCACTATTTAATTTCTTTACTTTAATAGACACTTTATTTTATTGCTTCTATTTCCCCACAATTGAAATTCAATTTTTTTGTTGTGTTTTTTTTTTCTTTTTCCAATATCGTTTTGTTCTGTACACGGCAACTCGTCATTTCACAATGATTTTCAAATCAGCGTTTTCTTGAGTTTTAGCGTTTAACGCATAAAATTTATTTCAAATCTTTTTTCTTGTTTTCATATCGCCATTCTCACCATACACATGCCATTATTGCTTATAATTTATCTAAACTATTATTCTCAACTACCACTAGTCCCACTCTTTCGCTCTTAAAGGAAAACATTTTGTGCTCATTTTCTTTAAAGAAATAAAAAAATACGTTTTCTTTCAATTAAAAAAATTTCAAGTTTTTCCGCAAACACGTTGTTGCTTCTTGCGCGGCTTGTATACGAATGTTTTGTTCTGTTTGCTGTTCACTCACTTATTTGTCATCATCATCGCCATCGTAGCAGCATTGTTGCTGTTGTTAATGTTGCAGTTATATTGTTGTTATTGTATTTGTTTACATTTTATTAAAGTATGTGTGCGGCTGTTTAGTATGTGGTGTTTACATTTGGAAAAGTGTTTGTTGTTTTGCTTATTATGTTTTGCTCTTTTTTTTTCTTTTTGTTTACAACAGGAAATACCGAACATATGTTCGACTTCAATTTTATTATAAATTGAAAAAGGGGGTGTATGTCCAAGCTAACAAATATAATGTTGCGTCGACAATGTTGCTGAAACATATTATGCTGACTAATTGTAATAAAGATTTAATTAAATCTTATACATATAAGAGGTGTTTTTTACAGAGGTATAGAACTTTAAGTTGCAATAAAACAACGATGGATTATTCGATTGACATGAATTTTATTTATCCGGAAGATAATCTTGTGGCATTACATTTTAAATATGATTTCTGGCATATGACCGCCACGGCTGGCGCGAATGTAGTCCAATCTGGACGTCCAATTTTCGAAGATTTTTTCCAACATTTGTGGCCGTATATCGGCAATAACACGGCGAATGTTGTCTTCCAAATGGTCAAGCGTTTGTGGCTTTACCGCATGGACCAATGACTTTACATAGCCCCACAGAAAGTAGTCTGGCGGTGTTAAATCACAAGATCTTGGAGGCCAATTCACAGGTCCAAAACGTGAAATTAGGCGGTCACAAAACGTGTCTTTCAATAAATCTATTGTGGCACGAGTTGTGTGACATGTTGCGCCGTCTTGTTGAAACCACATCTCCTGGACATCATGGTTATTCAATTCAGGAACGAAAAAGTTAGTTTTCATGGCTCTATACCGATCATCATTGACTGTAACCTTCTGGGCACCATCGTTTTTGAAAAAGTACGGACCAATGATTCCACCAGCCCATAAAGCGCACCAAACAGTCAGTTTTTTTGGATGTAACAGTGTTTCCGCATACACTTGAGCAGTTTTGTTTGTTGACGTAGCCATTCAACCAGAAGTGCGCTTCATCGCTAAACAAAACTCGCTTATGAAAATCGGGAACAACGGTAATGTCGTTTTGGACCCATTCGACGAATCTACGCCGGGCGTGAGTCTATTGATGATGAATTGCCAAACCAAACTGAGAGTAAATCACTTGACAGCTGTTAAATCGGTCGCCAAAAGTAATGCCAATGAAAAGTAATGGCAACTTAAAGTTCTATACCTCTATAAAAAACACGCTTTATAAAAATTAATGTGTGTTTGTATGTTTGTTAGTTGATTTGTATGTTTATTTTAACCTTATGGACAGCTAAACGGCTGAACCGATTTGAAATTTTCACAGTATCTCTCTGTATGTCTGGAAGGAACAATAGGCTACATAAATTTCAGATATACCAACTGGACGGTGCCACGCCCATACAAATAAATATTTATTTTTCTATATCTTCAAAATGACAATAGAAAAAGTCTCTCAACTTGGCCGAAATAGATTCATAGTCAATACAAATTAGCAGTCTAAAAGTGGGAGGAATTGGACTAGTGAGCATGGTACCTCCCATACAAACTAAATATTGATTTCATTATATCTTGAGAACGGTTGAAGATAAAGTTTCAGTATTTGGTACAAATAGCTTCAAGGTCAATACAAAGCAACAGTCAGAAAGTATGCAGAATTGGACAAGTAACTCCCATACATAATAAATACTGATTTTTGTATATCTTGATAACGGTTGAAGTGAAAGTTTTTAAATTTGGTTTAAATAGCTCCGTAATCAATATAACTCATAAGTCAAAAATTTGATGGATTTCGACAAATGGGCGTGATACCTCACACACAAAAAATATTGATTTTAGTATATCTTGAGAACGGTTAAGTCTAAAATTTTAGAATTTGGACTGATTGACTTCACGATCAATGCAAATCATCAGTCAAATAGCTTCATGGTCAATATAAATCAACAGGCAAAAAGTATGCAGATTTTGACAAGTGGGCGTGATACCTCCCACACCAAATAAATATTGATTTTAGTATATCTTGAGAACGGCTGAAGCAAAAGCTTCTAAATTTGGTCTGAATGACTCTAAAGTCAAAACAAATCATCAGTAAAAAACTGTGTTGAATTGAAAAAGAGCGCATGGTACCTTCTATATAAACTATATATTGATTTTTTGAGAACGGTTAGAGCAAAAGTTTCAGTATTTAGTCCAGATATCTTCATGGTCAATACAAATCATCAGTCAAAAACTAAGAAGAAAGGAACAAGTAGGCGAGGCACCTCACATACAATATAAATATAGATTTTTGTATATCTTTACAACGGTAATAGTAGAAGTTTCTAAATTAGGTTCAAGCAAAGTCGTATATAATACCCATTATCAGTCAGTAACTGGAAGAGATTGAATATGTGGGAGTGCATCTTCCATTCATACCAAATATTAAACTTTTGATATGTGGCGACTGGCAGCAATTAAAGTAGCCTTACCTATCCACATTAGCCCAAAAGCGAGTATAAGCAGAAAGCAACTGAAGATAAAAGATATCTACATAAAGGGTTGTCCAACTAAAACGCACGATGTTAATTGTAATTAAACGAAAAGTTTCCAGAGAATTATCTGAATATTTTTTATAATGATAGAAGGATCCGCTGCAGTGTATTTCATGCGGAGGTCATGACTATACTGAGGGCTGTGCAATGCTTGTTAAGTGATGGGATTTTCCTTGAAAATCTCCGATTTATTCAAACAGTCAGGTTGCGATCAGGTTATTTGTGAGCGTCACCTCACCGTCTATCCTCGTACATTAATGCCGCAGATTTCTCATAGAAATCTCGGCTCATTCGAGGGTAATTATCATACGAGTTCCAGGACACAGGCATATCGTCGGGAATTGTGTTGCTGACGAACTGGCTAGTGAGGATACTTAGCTCGATATATTCAAACGAGAGCCTATGATCTGTAAGGCTGGATATTCTTTGGTCAGTGTAGGGCAAGGCTCAATCTCGTTGTCGGCATGAGAGCGCGTGCGGTATCGCCAGCCTCTACTGAATCACCCTCGATGGAAAAAGAACTAATTTTCTTCTCTCCCTAAGTTGCATGGCTATCAATCGCATAATTGCGTTCGTCACTGTTCATTGCCTGATTGGGAGGCATGCTGACAGATTCAGCATCCCCTCGCATGATTTTTGCAGGGGTTTTGTTCTGAAGAGAAGGAGGAAACTGTTTTTCACCTTATATGCCAGTGTCCAGCCCTTGCTATAAGACGACGAATTTTTTGACCATCAATTTCTTGTTATCTTTTACTGAACTTTTTAGACTATTGAGACTGTTGGATTTCCGAGTTAGCTTCTATGCTTATGGTATCAAGATAAATGGGATTTCGTTCTTCTAGTGAGTTCCACCTAACCTAACCTTGTTCTTTACGTAGACGATTACAATGCGTCTATAAGCGCCTAGAAGGGCTTTTGTTGGATATGCACATTTTTTACTGAGGAGTTGGGGACTATCTAAGACTTTGCTTTTGTACTCCCCGATAAACTGCATCAAACCACTGGGTAAAAAACATAATCCCTTGGGCTCTCAGTTCAAGTAGTGGCCTTCGCTAGACTATCCAAGGATAAGTAAACTAAATTTCTCCTTTAATCCAACGTATCCACCGGGGGATAAGTAGAAAAGCCTTTTATTTGTCCAGCTCTAGATCTTGGTGTTATTAATGGCATCGCTCTCTGGTTTAGCATCAGAAATGGACCACAGTGATTTTGTAACTAACTAACCAACACCCAGCGTTCTTTGCTGATTTTATCTTAATTATTATTTTAAATGCTGCCTTAGTTACATTTTTTACTCTTTTTCCCAAGTATGTCCCCTTTCCGGTCCAAGTCCAATTATTTGTTCCTCCCAGAAAGACATTGTAGATTCTGCTTTTTAGCTGTATACAGTTTTCAAACAAACAAAAATTCATTTTTATATATATAAGATACGTAAATAGACAGCTTTCATCCAGTGTGGTTTGTGCAAATCCCGCTTCGTTCTCTACATATAAAAAATGCGATATTTAGTATGAATGGAAGGTGCCACGACCACCTATCCAATCTAGCCCAGTGGCTGGCTGATGATGTATATTGTTAACAACATTGTTTTAATCTAATTTAGAATCTTCTACTAATGTCGATCTCAAGATGCAATGAAATCAGTATTTAGTTCGCATGGGAAGTACCATGCTCACTTGCCCAATTCTTCAAATTTTTTGCCCGATAATTTGTATTGACTATGAAGTCAACTATGAAGTCATTCAGACCAAATACTAAAACTGTAGCTCTAACTCTCTAACTCTCTCAAGATTTATATAATGAAATCAATATATAGTTTGTATGGGAGGTACCGCGCCCACTTGTCCCATTCTACCCGTTTTTTTCATTGACTACAAGTCATTACAAAATTTAGAAGTTTTTGCTTCAACCGTTGTCAAGATATACTAAAATCAATATTTATTTTGTAAGGGAGGTACCACGCCCACTTGTCTAATCCCGCTTACTTTTTGACTGATAATTTTCCTTGACTATGAATCTATTTGAGCCAAATGTAGAGAAGCTTTTTGTTACCATTTTGAAGATTTTTTTTCCGTCACTTCTCTAGGGAGCACATTGGCTTTCCACAAAGTATATATTGCTTTGTTTCAGTTTCTTTAATCAATTTGACATTTTTAAGCTAAGTAGGTGATTAATCCGCTGTAGCTTCCTTCATATGATTTTTTTGTGTGTATAGGTGAAGATCCTTGCTAATTGGTGGTGGTGATCTTTACTTTAGCATTGTAATTTTTTCCCAGTGGGTGGCCTGTTTTTCCTGATTATTTGTCTGATGTTTGTCATCATCGCCAGAGGTATGCGGGAAGGTCAGAGAGGCTTTTTTACATTTTGAAGATATGGACAAATATATACATACATTTTGTATGGGCGTGGCACAGCTCATTTGGTTTTTTTTTTAATTTTTATAGCCTATAATTCCTTCCAGACACACAGAGAAATACTGTAAAAATTTAAAGAAAATCGGTTCAGCCGTTTAGCCACCAAAAGATATAGGGTACGTTGTAGTCATTGAAGATCTACAATAATCTCCCACACATAAGTATTAAGAATTTTAACAATTTTCTCATTCAATAAATTTGAAATTGATTAAGTGCTGACAAAGACCTGAAATGCCAACCAAACTCACCACTCATGTTGAAAAGTCAGCACTTTTGTAAGAACAAGAGGTTATGGATTTTTTTACATAAAATAAAAATAAGGAAAAAAAATGACGGAATATACTTGACAAAAATTCAATAAATAACATTACAAACTTAACAAATGCCCTCTTTATTAATTATTAATAAATAAAATATGAAAAAAAAAGAAATAAATTTTTAAAAATTATTTTCATAATTTCGTCATAATTTAACCGGCCAATTTTACGAAACCCCAACATAAAGTTTTCAATAAAATCAACACAATTTAGAAACAAATTGAACTTTCAGCACACTAGGGAGGCGTAAATATATTTCTTTACCCTGCGATAGGCAAATATCTGATCAAAAAGAAAGAATTTTTATTAAAAATTTATAGACTTTAAGGTGTTTAACAACAACAAAACGAACTGAAATGAAATGCAAGGGCCGCAACGCACGCCTACATGTAATTGGAGATAAAATAAAAAGAAAGGAAAATAAGTTGTGATGGAATTTAGTTGTTGACAGGCAATGTAAAGCGTATTACTTTACATTTTCATAAATTTATTTTTATTTTGATTTTTTTTTATAATTTTTTTAAGCATAATTAATTCCATTACTGATTTCCTTTTTAGTTTTGGTTCTAATTATGACTTTCTAGTAAGTGGGTGGCCCTTATCATTTTTCTGTTTCTTTTAGATGAAAATCGTCCAAAGCAACAATTTTTAATAATTTTCTTCATTTCACAAATTTTTATTTTTAACCACATGTAGTATATGCATGTCATCGATGGTTTACACTTTTGCATCATCGTCATCATCATTATTATCATGAAGGAAAACTTCAATTTGGACAAGTGCCATTATTATCCATCGTTATGGCCAAAATAAAAATCATAAATTTTCATATTCATTACACTCAACTTCTTCTGCTTCTGCTTCTGGTTCTTCTTTCTATTTCCCGATGTGTTGATTTATTTTATTATGTTTTTTTGTAGTTGTTATTGTTTTTTTTTTTTTTTTTTTTTTTTGTTACAAATAAAGTGATCTTAACAACATAAACTGCGGGCGTACACAGCATATACACATTTTAAAATTACAATAATGACCCGCCTGCGTTGTCTTTTGAAGTCACTAAATGGTTCAGGTGATTTGGTTTTTTAACTTTTGGAAGATTTATTTTTGTTTTGAATTTTTTTTTTTTTTTACTCAGACAGAATTTCCTCCTAAACTTAAAATGTCATTTTAAGAAAAATGGGTCATTTTTGTTTTGGTGAAAATTTTATTTTTAATTAAGTAAAACGTTAAAAGTCGTTTAAAATCGACCATGTGATACCCTACAAAAATGCACATTTCTTCCATGAAATCTATTGAAAATTATAATCGTTGTAATTGCACTTATTGCGTTTTCTTTTCTGAAAAAAAAAAAATTGTGCACTTTGTTGCCCCTATTTTTTTGTGTAATTTTTTTTTTTTTAATTTAATTCAATGAAAGGGTGCTGTGCTTATCTCTAAAAATGTTGCCTTTAATAATCTGTGATATTTCTTAACTTTTGATGAGGTTATGGCACAAAACAAACGAAATGCAACACTTTTTGTCAGAAAAGAATACGCCATTAGTCACGTCTCAAGTAAACCACAAACCTTAAGTAAATAATACGAATTTTACTTCCCTTACTCTACTAGGAGTGGTTGCAGAATCAATCTTTATTAATAATAAATAAACTAATTACAGCGCCAATCTAAGAAATAGTGCCAACGATTTTTGGAAAGAATCCGATTTCATTATCGGATACTATTTTACTCTACTTGCTTTAGAAAGGGTCATATGCATACGTTTTTCTTTTATTAAATTGAGTCGGAGAGGTCCAAATGGACATGGCACTGCAACCAAAAAAGATCTATTGTGCCAAACACTACTGGGTAAGACCACCAGCATAATGGCCAGGGTTGTTAGAAATTCCATCGAATCAATACCTCAGGGCAGATGATAGTCCGATCAGTCTGGAAGCGCCAATCGGAGCAGTATCCAGAAGAATGTGTACAGCAATATCTACAATGAGTAGCCGACGAACCTGCTCAAGCCCAATAAAAGGGCTGTATAAAATATAAAATATGTCACCTCCCTACACAGGCGATACTCCGTATCAGCCACCACAACTATTCCGAAGAGGTGACATCTGAGACAGCAATGTCCCGTCAGGAAGCCAACAAGTCTTGCCCCGCATTATAGGTGAAGGATCTCATTAGCCGCTTCGCCTGCCTCAGACCCTGGCATTGTACACATGCTCCCAATCGTCGATCTTCTCCCTAGCCGTAGATCAGCTAATACCACAGTACTGTTTTGTTCCTACGAAACCAGTGGCCGAGCCACATCTTGCCAGTTCATCAGCGAACTCGTTTTCCATAACACCAGTGTGTCCACCAGTCCAACAAAGCTATATCTGTTCCTCAATGCCAGTGTTTTCACATTCGTATAGCACTCTAGTACCAGTCTCTATATTGTCCGAAAAAAAAGGCCATTAGTACCGCTTGACTATCGCAGTATATATTATAAAGCGCACCTGATTCCACGCTCTATATTAATAAGCCTACAGATAGAAATAGCCTGGATCTCTGCCTAGATAACGCTGGGCTATTTGCCTATAGGTTCAAAGACTTTGGTATTGGGCCCGAAAATTCCGGCACCCATACCACCATTCATTTTAGATCCATCTGTGTACCACTGTAAGTAGCCGGGGTTGACCTTAGACATACCATGGTTCAACTACCCACGATCATGTACAGCAACTTAAAATTGCAACTGAAGTTTAAGCCACCAGAGCATACGTCACTTCTGCTCAACAGTAGTTCAAAGTCGGCGATACGCCCCTGAGTAAAGATCGCCACATGTCAACAGTCTCAGGTCCCTCAGAGCAACTGGGTTAATAATGAAGATATGCACAGCGCATAGACCAATAAAGGCTTCCAAGGCTACAGTGGTTAAGACTCCAGGTCGTGCCGATAAGACCACAACAACCCCATATTTCCCGTGTAGTCTTACCTAGAACTGCATTTAAATATCCGGTCGAGTTCAGTTTCCTCTCGAAGGTAACCCCCAGGTATTTCACCTCATTTGACAGTCCAATAGGCCATAGGATCATTTTCAATCTCCTAGTGAAAAGAACAATTATCGTCTTATTCAATATACGTTACTCTGGTTGCATTCAGCATAAGACCTGTAATAACTTTTATTGAATCTACTAGTGGTCAAGAGCACCTCTGCTTCTGTTGTATTCTGTAATACTTCTAATTCAGTTTTATTCGGAATACCTGTGATTTTTTTCATATTCCATCTCTTTTAGATATATCCCCTGATCGGCTTGATTGTATTCAAAAATATTTTTGATTCAGATCGCATTAGGTTTTGTTAAGAAATATCACCCCAGTGTCACCAACACAGGTCGATCTCTGTACCTTACCCAGCACCTTGACGGCCGTAGCCATCCACGTCGAAGTTCATCATATCACCTGATGTGATATCACATGGCGCGCTCTCCTTGCGTTAGTCACCAGAGCCCTGATGATTAATCAGAGACGCACACAGAAACACAATTCCCTAAATTAAGCCGGAAACCAGCCAGACAGCCCAATGAACCCGGCTATCAACCTATGCCAAGGATCGATAGCACAGGTAAACCATCGAGAAAGGATAGCGCGTGTAAGTAGTCTCTGCCGAGCGAGTGACGAACACTGGCAGACGAAGTGGACCACACTCTCATATTCTTCAGCCGATCCACAGTCTCGACAGAAGCCAATCACAGTTAAGCGTAGCCTTTGAGTATGTACCATAAGTAAGTATAGGTTTATTTATGAAATCGTACATCCAGAGACCCCTAAGAATACTGAGTAATAAGTTAGCCCGCAAGTCTCTTAGCGAACAGCTAGTCAAAAATCTGCTGAGGTAACGGCTAGACCGAAGACTATTGAGTAAGCACTCAGCCCGAAAACTGTTGAGGTAACAGCTAATCCAAAGACTACTGAATAAGCAGTCAGTTCAAAAGCCGATGAGTAAGTAACTACATCGGAGTAGAAGTAGAAGCTAAAACCACTGAAAAACAATTGGTCAGAAAACCACTGAATAAATAAATAGAGCGAAATCTACAGAATTAGGTGTCGGTAAGGCAGCAGCTAACAAAAAAGCTAGAAATTGAGCAGTATATCCGAAAACCCGCTGGGGAGTGGCGTAGTGTAGTGGTTAAAGCGCACGTATATCAATACAAACGACCCAGGTTCGAGCCCCAGCAGAGGACATGACAAAGAATAATTTAATTGTGGTTTCGAATGCTTAAAACTTAGAGAGGCTTTAACTTCCCTTCAGACAACTTCATCTAAAAAATAGAGAAGAAGCCCCCCTGACCTTCGAGCATACGTCTGACGATGATAACAAACATAAGACGAATGATCAGGAAAACACACCACCTACTGGGAAAAAATTACAATGCTAAAGTAAAGATCACCACCAATTAGCAATGATCTTCACCACTACAGAAAATTATATGGAGGAGGCTACAGTGGATTAATCATCCAATCAAAAACACTTTCGTGTTTTAATTTCACATTGCTTCTTGATCGCACAAAATACCGTTTAAGCGAAGCAATGGCTTGAAATGTGTTATGTGACTTCAAAAGTGATCGTAGAGACACCGATAATGCAGAAAGAAGTGAACGTCAAATTGAGTCGGTAACATCAGAAGACATCAAAAAATCCAAAAAATCGTTTTGAATGATTGAGAAGTAAAGTTGCGAGAGTTAGCTGATATCGTAAAGATATCAAAAGAACGTATTGGTTTTATATTGCATGAGCATTTGACTATGAAAAAGCTGTGTTCAAAGTCGGTGCCGCGCTTAAGTGTTGATGATACAAAACAATGGCAAAACTACATGAATTAAACTTCGAATTGCTCCCACATACACCGTATTCGCCAGATTTGGATCCCAATAACTACTGGCTGTTCGCAGAACTTAATAAAATGCTCGTCGGTAAGAGGATTAGCGTGAATGAAGAGGCAAAACATAAATCGTTCCACAAGAGTGGTATTGAAATGTTAGAGGGGCGATGGAATTGTTGAATTGTTCCGAATTGATGGAGATTACGTTGATGAATAAAGCTAATTTTGGACAAAGAAAAGTGTTTTCTTTGTTAGGCCCGTGACTTTTCAGGTCATTTGTTATATACCATTTTAAATATTTAAAACCTCAATTGGAATATTTATTTCTTTCAAAATAATTAGTACGGCTTTTGCATCAATCAAACCAAATCACTCTGTCTATACAAGGAACACAATTAATATTTTATTTCAATTATTTTTTAATCATTAACAAAATTATACAACAACAAATCAATGTGGATTGATTTGATAAAATATTTATAAAAATGAAATTGAATACACATATGCCACCACCTAAACGAGATCATTCGATATAGAAATACATACTATAGGTCCACCCACACTTTAAATGTCAATTCGTTAAAAACGAATATGCGTATCTGTGTATGCGGCATCTTTATTAAAAGCAAAAAAAAAAAGATAAATTACACGCAGCCACATGTACTTCTTTTGATGACAATGTTCAACATGTGTTTCCATTTATTACACGCTTGCAATTGATTGTATACCACCGCTTCTGTTGCATTTTGTTTTATGATTTTTGGTAAGCGATAAGCGGGCAGCACAATTCATAGTATCACCTCGTTTCACTGTGGTACACATTTTTGTCGTCGTTGTTTTAACTGCTTGCAACAGGTCAATTGCTTGCAACTTGATTGTTTTCCAATGTTTATTGGCTTGTTTTATACGACATGACATTTTTTTATTTTTTTGGTTTTGGTTTTTATTTGATTTTTATCGATAAATATTGGTCTTTGTATGCTAAAAGCAAATTAAGTGTCTTATTTCGTTATTGACCATATTTGAATGCGCCTTTTTTTATTTACAAAATAATTATTTTTCTTTGGCTTAAGCGAATTTTAAATATGCTACACTACTGTGCCCCTAGTGTACTCTATTCCACCGTTGTTAACTGTTTCTTTTAAGCGAATTAAAATCATCGAAAGGCTGTGTAAGAAACTTAAATTAAAGCTGCCTAGAACTAGAATAGAATTAAATCACCTTCACTATGACGATGTAGGCGACACGAAATTTTGTTGGATTTGTAATATGGATTGCACACTTTTATTCAGGCTTCTTATCTTCATTAGGATACTGCTTTTCGGAATCAAATCTAAGAAAGATATCAGTCATAATATTAAGGAAACACGAAACAAGGTGTTCTTCACATCAGACATACTCGTAGATACTATGCGTCTGTCAGCGCCTACACGGCCTCTATCATAAGAAACACTCAAGTTTCATCGTATGGTGAAGGTCCTTGGAGAATGCCAGTTAGAGGAGGCTTCTGTATAAGGGCATATCCGTCGTCTTCAAAAGTACTCCTAAGGCACCGGTAGACATTATCCTGGATCTAAACTCTTTGGAAGTTGCTGCTGGGAGCTTTTTAAAAATTTTGAAAGGACGCCTTGTTAAGCCTCTGGACTATGGGCATTGTGCCATCTTTGTATGATGACTCGTCCGGGTTTTACGGACTACAAGATCAGGGAATGCGAAACCCTTCGGCAGTATTTAGATAGTCTTAACAAGGTGTTGATAGATTGTTGAATATTTTTGCTATCTTGACGGATGGCTCTAAGACCGAGAAGGGCACGGGTTCGGGTGTTTACCTTGTGGACAGGTATATCAAACTGTTCTATAGACTTCAGGTCGAAGTCTTCACTTTCCTTAGGGCTGCCGAGCTAATCCGAGACTTAGTCGCTGGTAAGCAGTTAGGCAGCTACCAAGACGCTAACTAAAAGCTATATAAGCTCAAAGCTAGTTTTACTGTGCAGAAGAACCCTCATATCACTCCTGTATGTATGCAGCGGCAAACTGTGCTGGAATCCTAGGCTAAATGGCGTGTGTACGAACGAGACTGTCAATGAGCTGGCGAGAGCTCAATAGACAGCTGAGCCCATCATAAAACAGAAAAGTTGTGGAGGGGCAGAGAAGACTGTAGGGTCTCCAGGCTGATTTGGCCTAAAGTCAACCGTTTTTGTTTTGTTTTTTTTTTTTTTTTTTGAGACCAGGTGCTAGGAAAATAGGTTATTGGGAAGGAGGATATAATGAGTAGTGTTTATGGACGTTCGATTTGAATTTGCTTATGTCGTAAGTTGCACGAAAGACATTCGCAGGAAGATTGTTCCACAAACGAACAGTACGACCAAAGAACGAATTCTCCCTATAATGCGTTGTGCGATTCATTGGACAATCAACTACAAAGGGATGCGCTCTACGAGTAATACGAGTACTACGTAAAAACATATGATTACCAGGAATTAGTTTCTTAATTTCGTTAGAACACATTCCGTTATAGTACCGATAGAACAATGAAACACACGCCACATTGCGACGATGCTCTAATGAATCGATAGAGTTGGCTATCCTACCGTTATTAATAATAATATTCGCCCTCTCCTGTACGCGGTCGAGAAGCTCCAAAATGGACTTTGAAGCACCGGCCCATACATAAGAGTTGGATTCCAATTTGGATCGGATATAGTACGTCTTGTAAATATTAAGAAAATCAAATGGAGTGAAGTAATTCTTACACCGTCTTAAAAAACCGAGGCACTTGAATGCGTCTTTCGACACTCGAAATATGTGCTCGTTCCAACGAACCTACCTACTTACCCTATTTATCTCTATTTTCACTTTTTATCTTTATAAAGGTTTCCACAATAGACCGCTATATTGTTGGTCTCTGGTTGGGCTGCTCCTGCATCACCTTTTTCAACCTAACCTAACCTGAAAGTTCTGCATACGCCAAAACTTCACAAACGAAATATGCTTTAACAACCTTCTTTATTGGTCCTTCGAACCATAATGGGGATATTTTGCATTTAGATTTCTTAACCCTTGCTTAAGCCTATTTCACTCATCTCTTCCATAATAAAGAACGATTATATCCAATAAACTAAACATATTTTCCAAACAAACGTAGCATGGAATAAGTCACGTTACTTGCCACTTAAGTGTGGCAATGGTATCGATTTCACCATAACATGGCCATAATTATGGCTAAAATTGTTCACATTTAATTAACACATGTAATTAAAGAGCTTTTAAGTCCACATACTACATATACGACCACGTATATTGAGGTGAAAGATCACCTACAATTCAAATGTCAAGTTTCAAACAGTACGCGTATAAAAACCATGTGGTTGAACTAAACGATGCAAAGTTCTATGCAAGGATTTAAGTGTTAAACACGTTCAAACGAAAAATTAAAAACAATACAAAAATGAAAATATTTTATTATATTAAAAGAAATTTTAAAATACAATTCAATGATTTCGTACGTACAACTTCAGTACCGGGTTATAAATTTACCAGCTGTGGCGATAATCGGTTGCAACAATTACTGTGGCATGTGATTCTAAATTTCTGCCTAATGACGGTGATGGCCGTATGTCTTAGATTTTGGAATCAATATGAGAATCAAGCTATTTTATCAGGTACTTACTGCTCATACTGCTACACACATTTATTGAAATTAAATCTGTTTTATTCCATTTCTTGAACAAGTCTATGAAGTTACTGAACAGGGTACAAAGTTGCCATATCCAGCGGTGTACTTATGTTTAGGTTTTCCCTTAAATCCTACACATTTGGCAAATAAACGTCAAAAGCTGTATGTACGTGTAAGCTATACTTAAAGTAAAAATTAAATTTCTTTGCATTTTTAGTTTTAAATCGAATAATTTAACCATGTCAGTAGAAGATTTCGATAAAAATTTACAAAACGCCTTACGTTTTCAACGTTCCACCTGTAAAGTTGCTTATGATATGCAGACTTTAAGCGATAATATTGATCAAGAGAAAGTCAATGAAAATTTATGGGAAGTTAGTTTAGTTTTTTGATATTTTAATATGACTTTTTTAAATCGTTATCTGGATTTCTACTTTAAATTTAAGTTTTACTATAATGTTACGGATCTGTTAAAGGATTGTCATCTTCAAGGCGAAAGTATTGATTGTGATGAACTTTTTCAGCCTCAGAATACATTGCCCGGCTATTGTTTTGTATTCAATAGTATTTATACACAAGAAAAATTTCACGAGTAAGTATAAGAAATTTTTAACATAAAAAAGTCGTTAAATTCTATTATGTGATAAGTCCTACACTAGCAAACTGAATTTCATTTATTATAAAGGGTCCGCTATCTAACGTTTTTTTTTTTCAACTAGTGCTTATTTCGTGAATGGTAACACTTAGCTCATGTCTGATTTGACAGATAATTAGTTTTATCCTTCCGCTGAACGAATATGCTTGTGTATACGCTTGAACAACGCTGAGAAATATTGCGACATTACTTTGAAATTCATGGTAATGTTGCAGAATGTGTGTGATGTCTTCAGATGAAGCTCATTTTGATCTTGGCGGGTATGTAAACAAGCAAAATTGTCGCATTTGGGGCACAGAAAATCCGCACTCATACATTGAAAAGCCGATACACTTAGGACGAGTCACTGTTTGGTGCGGATTTTGGTCCAGAGGCATAATTGGACCATTTTTCTTCGAAAATGAGCAAGGAGTGGCCGTTACAGTCAATTGCGATCGTTATCGGGCCATGTTGAACGAATTTTTGTTCACAAAAATTGAAGAGGACGATATTAGCAACATTTGGTTTCAACAGGACGGCGCTACGTGCCACACAGCCGAAGCTACACTCGATGTTTTGCGCCCTGTTTTTGAAGATCGCATTATCAGTCGCAGAGCTGATGTCGTTTGGCCACCACGGAGCTGCAATTTTGCACCGTTGGACTATTATTTGTGGGGTGTCGTCAAATATAAGTGTTACGCCAACAAGCCAGAGACAATTGACGCTTTAAAGGACAATATTCGTGAAGCCATTAGTGAAATACAGCTACACACAATCGATAATGTGCTTAAAAATTGGACCGATCGTGTAAGCTACTGCATGGCCAGCCGAGGCAGCCATTTGAATGAAATTATTTTCCATTATTAACCGGAAGGACAGTACTTTCAAAGAAATTTGAGAAAATATTCGGCAGTATTTTTTAAGGCATTTTCGAAAAAAAAAATTATTTAGCGGACCCTTTACGATTGAAATGGAGCACCTCTGTTAGGTATCGATAGGTTAGGTATTTGAACTAAAAACTCTGTTTGTATAGTTAAATTCGACTATTTAATGTTCTAGTTCGGGTGGCGTGGTGTAGTGGCTAGAGCGCACGCTTAACAACACAAACGACCCAAGTTCGAGCCCCAGCAGAGGACATGACGAAGAAAAAATTTAATTGTGGTTTCGAATGTTTAATAAAAAAAATGTCTTCAACTTCCCTCCAGACATCTCCATCTAAAAAAAATACAGAAAAAAGCCCCCTTGACCCTTCTCGCATACCTCTGGCGATGAAGACAAACATCAGACGAATGATGAGGAAAAACACGCCACCTACTGGGAAAAAAATACAATACTAAAGTAAAGATCACCACCAATTAGCAAGGATCTTCACCACTACAGAAAAAAAATCATATGGAGGAAGCTACAGCGGATTAATCACCCACTTAGCTTGAAATATCAAATTGATTCAAGAAACTGAAACAAAGCAATAGATGCTTTGTGGAAAGCCAATAAGCCTAGAGGAGTGACGGAGAAAAAAAATGTTCTAGTTCACAGATTATGTGCAAATCGTCTTAATTTATTTTACAATTTCGTAATTTACAGTCGAAAATGTTTATTACGACCGTGTTTGTAACGAACTTTAATGAATTTTTATCTACAAAGCTTATAATGAACTACGTCTTTACTTACTTATTTACGTACTTATATGGCAATTTACAACCTTAATTGGTCAATAGCCGAGCATAGGGAAGCCCAAACACATCAGTCTTGTACACTTCCTCTCCAGTTAGTCACTCTAAGCTTCAAAAGAATATCATCGACCTGGCCTTCCAACGATGTCTTGGTCGCCCTCTCTTACGTTGTCCTCCGGATTCCGTATCAAACACCTTTCGAGCTGGGGAATAGTCATATGTCAGCCAACACAATTGTTGTACATTGTGTTAACCAGTGTAGAGTATAGATACTCACTTAGATACTTACTTAGTTTATACAGTGTAGAGTATAGATACTCACTTTACTTTTTTAGGACAACAAATCCGTATATCCTGCAAAGAGTCTCCTATCTCGAAAACTCCGAGAATCATCTCATATAGCAAAACTGCTAAAATTAACGTCTTGTATATGTGGAGTTTTATTCTTCTGTTCAATGTTTTATTACAAAAATGCTTACTAAGTCTGTAATAGCATATATTGACAAGCAATCTCTTATTTCCAGGCTGACATCATTAGTTTCGTACATGGCGGAACCGAGATAAACTAAGTTATCCACGACTTCAAAATTAAAGTTTTTTATGCCTAATGATGATTTAAGGCAAGTGGTCAGTTTGTCCGTGATGACCTTTAACTTCGTCTTACCCTCATTCACCACCAGACTCGCTTAAGCTGACTCTTTCTTAAGTCTGGAGAATACTGACGTGACTTCTCGTAAGTTCCGGCTTATTATGAGAAGCATGTGCCACTAGTATTTACCGCAGCATCTCTTACTATTTTCTCCATTGAATAGGAAGCAGGATAGACAATATCCCTGTATGAGTACTTTTTTAGTTTCAAACGTCTCCCGGAAGTACTTACCTATTTTCACTGAGGACTTTGTATCTGTGGGCATCATCTTACAGAGTCGTACAAGTTTGGCAGGTATTCCGAACTCAGACCTAGCCTTATACAATTTGCTCCATACAGGACTATCAAAAGCAGCTTTATAATCAACTAAGAGATGGTATGTATCGATCTGTTTTTCTTGAGATTTCTTTAGGACTTGACTTAATGTGATATTTGATCAGTTGTGATGGATAACATTTTATAAGAGATGTGCAGAAGACCTATTTCACGGTAGTTGGTGCATAGGCTTGGATCACCCTTCTTATAAATAGGACAGAGTACTGCGAGAATTCAATCTGAGAGCATGCTTTCTCTTGACCAAATTGTGCACAAAAGCTGGTGTATGCACCGCCTTTTTCACCTCATCCGGATTAGGAGATAGGCGGACTACATTGTCCTCCTCGGTTTGGGTGTCGCCATCGTCAGGGTCCTCTTCCATGACCACGTATCCAAGGTCTCTCCAAATCCTCAGTACACCTTCCTCAACTGAGACAAGATTTCCGCTGTCATCCCTACAAGAAGCGAGCCCATTACCAAGGCCTTTTTCTTCTGCCTTAATTACCGCTGAAAATGTCCAGCATCGTTCCGGTTTATGCCGTCTTCCAGTTTCTTATTGCTCCGTTCCTCTAGCTGCCATTTTTTACTTGTTATGAACTACGTCCATAACAAATAAAATTGTGTGGTTCCCTAGAGTTCGTTATGACCGTCTTCGACTTAGATCTTAGAGATAACATTAGAACGATTGGTCAAAAATTGTACTTATACTTTTGATCGGGTCTGAATCATTATTAAAGTCTTTTCAACAGTTCCTCAACGATGGTATTGAGACCCTATTTCTACAGCTTTTACGCTTTTTTTTTTCATGCCCAACATACGACAAATTTAAATATTGAGTTGCACGCTTGACTCGCAAAAATTCACTAAAGACTTTTCTGACTATGATACAAGCATTTGCACTGACTTCTTTAGAGAACATATTGGCTTTACACAAAGCATCCATTGTTTCAGTTTCTGTAATCAAGTTGATTTTCATGCTAAGTATGCGATTAATCTCTACTGCAGCTCGCCTGGTGGTTATCCTTACTTAGCATTGTAATTTTTTCCTGATCGCTCGTCTGATGTTTGTCATCATCGCCAAAGGTAAGCTGAAAGGTCAGGCGGGCTTCTTTAGATGGATTTGTTTGGAGGGAGTTTGAAGTCCCTTTATTAAACATTCGAAACCGCAATTAAATTTTTTTCGTCAAGTACTCTGCTAGGATTCGAACCTAGGCCGCTTGTCTTGCATGCGTGCACTCTAACCACTACACCACGCTACCCACTGACTTATTTGTGTTAAATTTTCTCCCGATCGCAACAAAACATCTTACGCGATAGGTCGAACAATAAATCTATCCAAGCTAAATCAGATTTTATTGTTATTATGGTATATGAACCTGTTTATAAAAAAACACCGCAAATAAAAACTCGGTAGTCCGTTACACCTTTGTATTAAACCTTTGGAAAAGATAGTACTTAGGAAAAAGTTTACTCTTAGTCTGGTGTTATTAAAAACCTATCTTTTTTAAATTAAGTAAAATAATAATAAAAAAGTTTTAATTAATTTAGTAATCCCACAGAGATACCTTTCAAGGAATTATCGGAATTTGATGAGGATTGGTCTTTGAACTTTTCAATTTCAACGAAAGATGATGTCACTTTTCTGGTAAGTTGACAATATTGAATATTTACTAAAACAGAATATCTTAAATACGAGATGTGTTTAAAAAATGTGGTTAATTTTTTAATATTAATTTATAGGTTGCTTTTATTAATCCATCATTTTACTTTTTAAACAAACCTCGTACACATATTATTTATTTTACCTTTCAAGATCTATCTTAAGGATCCACGAAATCTTTTATCTCTCAAAGATTTTCCCAATTACGTATGGCGTAGTTTTAAAGAAATCTTCAAATACGAATACACAATTGTGCATCACTATTCTGAAAATGATATCAGGGACTTGAGAAAAAGGTAAATTAATATTTGCAAAAATTTTTTTTTTAAAGAAATTATTTCCTATCGATTCTAGTCAGCGTAAATGTTTATATAACGATGAACTATTTCCCTTTGAGGAATTGCGCAAAGAATTCAAAAGCGCGTTCTACAATCAGGACTATTGTCTCACCTACTGTCATTCCAAAGAGTTCTTAAGGAGATGCCAATGTTTACCATTTTTTGATCAGAATATATTTCCAAGTATATACGTATTTCTATTTGAAAAAAATTTTATGTGGAATTAAAATTCTAATTTCTTTTTAATCAATAGTTTTAGCCAATAAATCCAGATGGTGTGATTCAAGCGATTTGCTCTGCTACGAAGAAAATTACTTGGCCATCAGGCAATTGCCATGTGCTGAATGTCCACGGAACTGTAATAATACGGAATATATATCAAAACCAGTGGACATAAGGTTGGCAAAAGAAATAAATTCTTATTTTTATAAGAAAACTGATAAATAATTAAAAAAATTAAATATATTTTTTTAGTTACGCGAATATGCCATTTAGTACACCGAAGCAAAACGATTATCAAGAAGTTTCTATCGATTTGGAATATTGGCCAGTGTTACGTTTTCGTTCGTTAATTATTTTCAGTACCACCGAATATTTGTGTATGTAACAGATTTGGGCATTACCAGTTACATTTTGTCGTTAATTTTAGGGTCACTTACAAATGAAGTGACAGACAGAATTATTGTCAATTATAAATTAATTGGCAATTGACTAATTACACTGGTCTACAGCGAAAAAAGCCTTTAAACAAAACTATATGGAATATAATGATTTTGATACGCTGAATTCAAATTCGTTTTCAGTTTTTTTCCATCGGCTTAAAATTTCTATTTATGGGCGTGGCAAATTTTTGGTCCAAAATATATATTTCATCATAACTAGAAAACGATGCAATTACCACCAAATGTTTAGGAACAAAATTTCCTAGAAATCAACTGAATAAATTTTGTTTGTATTTTCAATAGTTTCGGAGTTATTTGTAACTTAGTTGCGAAAGAAAAATAAAATTTTTCGCTCGAAATCAAAGCAATTTTTAATTTTTTTTTTTTTTTTTGTTTTCAAAAAATCATAAAAAATTGTTTGCCCATAACAAAAACTATAAAGGGATTTAAGTTCAACGCATTAAAATCATTATATTCCATATACGAGTAGTTTTATTTAAAGGCGAGAAAATTTTTTGTTTTTTGTAGACCAGTGTTATTTATAATTTTTAATTGGTTGTTGCCATTTTCTAATTACATGTAATTTGTAGCTTGTGTTTTCCAATTACCAATTACATATTTTTAATTACCTATTACGTAGTTAGTAACTGGTATATACAGTCTGTAACTGGTTGTTGTCATTTACCAATTATGTGTATTACTAACTATAGATTTATATGTACACATGTATCTAAAACTAGATGGTAAAAGTCAATTGCGAATTGTAATTAATGAGTATTTTTTAACATTATCAATTACCGTAATGCATAAATGGTTAATTTCAATTGCTTATTGCATTTATATTACATTTAATGGGCATTTAAAATTATCTTAATAAATAATTGGTTAAATTTTAATTAGCAGTTGAAAGCTACCAATTACTTATAATTTTAATTAATAATTGCTAGATGCCAGTTAGAAAATGTATGCAATTGTTTCTTTTTTCTTGCAAAGTTCAGCTAAAATTTTTTAAAATTTAAAATTTTTTTTTTATTTTTAAATTACTAACTGTCAATTACTTAGCAATTATATTGCATGTAGTAATTGTTGTCAATTACTTAGCAATTTCATTACAAGTAGTAATTACCAGTCTTTTGCGTTTTCAATTATTTATTTATTTATTTATTCAATTCGGGTCTAGGGATTAAATTTTCTTACAAACTAAAGTATAAAGCAAGTATTGAAAATTCATAGTCATTAATTCAAATATAAAATAATTTTTCTCTTTACAACATCAATAGAATAATCAATTAAATGATAAAAATTATTATTAGACTTCAAGTATATCTGGCGAAAGGAGTCGTTTTTTGCATAAACTAATCGATAACACTTCAAGGTTAATAGTTGAATGTTGCGGGGTAGGAACATTATGAATAATACGGCCTAATATAAACTCTGAATTACTAAGCAATTACTACATGTAATATAATTGCTAAGTAAGTAATTGGCAACAATTACTACATGTAATATAATTGCTAAGTAATTGACAACACAAAAGACTGGCATGCAATTTTGACTTTCTAAATCGTAAATTCAGAATGTTTTCTATTAAAGTCGAACACTTTTCATGTTTTCTCTTTAGTATCTCTTATAAGTATTGCCAGTTTATTTTTGGGCACCAGTTTTATAACATTCATTGAAGCATTTTATGGCCTATTTATACGATATAGCTGTTCTTATTACGTTAACTGGGTAATTATACTTTTAAATTCTATTATTGCAATCACAATATCTCTTTATTTTCAGAATTATTTACAACAACAATTCAAAAAACAAGATGAAATGGAGCGTTTAAGACCAATACCCTGCATTAATATGTCTCTAAAACCAAGTCTTAAAAAATAATTCACATTAAAAAATTTTCTCAAACAAAAACAAAAAAATATACAAAGTATTTCTACAAGAACATCTCTACTTTAAGCATTAAACATATAACAGCAAACAGCATGAAAGCAAGCAGCAAGTTGTTGGTAGTATTTGCTGCTTTGCTATCGACTTCATAAATATTTTGAAAACTGCAGCAATAAAATTAGGTTTCATTGTCATTTGTTTTATTTGTCATAAAAATATTTGTTATAGAAAAATATTTTTCACTGGTGACACTGAAGCTTTCCAAATCCACCAAAATAAAATCGCTTTTTTAAAATATTACTCAAAAATATAAAAATTTATCAAATTATTTGTTGAAAACTTTTTAATTATCAACATACGAGGGCGTATTGACATTGAAGCTACCTAGCGGTAGATGGCAGCACAAACACAAAAACTTTTTCTTTCTTAGAAATTACGATCTGTCAAACGTCAGCTGTTAAAATTTTAGCCAAATTCATCGTTTAGTTTATTTGTTGTAGTCGTTTGAAGTAAGCAACTTTTGTGTTTCTTGGAAAATGGAAAAAAGTGAAATTCGTGCAGTGATTAAACACTATTATTTGAAAGGCAAAACGGCGAAAGAGACAAAAGAAAAGCTTGATAAACATTACGGAGAATCTGCTCCGTCAGATTATATGGTAAAATATTGGATTGCTGAATTTAAACGGCACTGCAACAATAACATCAACAGGAATGCCAAAAGAGGTGGTTACTGAAGAAAACATCAAGAAAATCCTCGATATCGTTATGAATGATCGCCGGGTCAAAATCCGTGAGATTGCTGAAATGGTAAACATATCATATGAACGTGTGTTCAACATTTTGCATGAACATTTGCATATGAAAAAGCTATCGGCAAGATGGGTGCCAAGTTTGCTTAGTGTTGAACAAAAACGAGTTCGACAGTTCGATTTTTGGCGTAGATTAATAACTGTTGAAGAAACGTGGGTTCACCACTACACACCTGAAATCAAAAATCAATCGAATCAATGGGTGGAAGCTGGTGGAAGTGCTCCGAAGAAGGCGAAGACAGCGAAATCGGCTGGCAAGGCTATGGCCACTGTATTTTGGGATGCACACGGAATGTTGCTCATCGATTATCTTGAAAAGGGATCCACAATCACAGGAGAGTATTATCGTGCCTTATTGGATCAATTGGTTGATGCAATCAAGGAAAAACGACCACATTAAACAAGAAAAAAGTGCCCTTTCTTCAAGACAACGCACCGGCTCACACAGCATTAGATACGATGCTAAGACTACGAGAAATCCACTTCGAATTGGTTGATCATCCACCTTATAGTCCAGATTTAGCCCCTAGTGACTTTTCCTGTTTCCAAACTTGAAAAAATGGCTCGCAGGAAAAAGATTAATCTCAAACGAAGAAGTGATTACCGAAACTAATGCGTATTTTGAGGAGTTCCCAAAATCGTATTATTCAGATGGTATAAAAAAGTTGGAAAATCGTCTTACTAAGTGTATTGAGCTAAAAGGAGACTATGGTGAGAAATGCATGATTTTTGAAAAAAAATGTTTTTTTCCTACTTAGGTAACTTCAATATCAATCCGCCCTCGTAAATGTTGTTTGATATAATATTTTTATTTTATACTGTTGTTTTCTGATTTTTTTTATTTAAAATTTTATATTGTATTACTATCACTAATTTTTGTTTTGCTGCCTAAAAAAATATAGATTATTTTACGTTTAGCAGCAGCAGAAATGGTTTTTGTCCAGGCTTTTGCTGTGCTGCCTTTAAAGTAATTGTTTTCATATAAACGTATGTATTTTAATTTTGACATTTTGCTGTTTGCTGCTTGCTGTCCGTTATGTGTTTCATGCTTTAATTTAAAATAAAACAACAAGAAACTATTGCAATAAAGGAATGTGGCACATAGCACATCCTCTCCGGCAACTTTCTTTTAATTACTTTTTTAAGAACTTCGGACGTCATTTTATTAATTGCATGGACTATACGTTGACCTTATACATATTGTTACATTTTTAAAACGTTTGAGTTCTTTTAAATTGCATTAAACAAAATAAAAGCCACGAATTTATGTTTTACTTTATATTCCCACAATTTAACTTTACACAAATTCATTCAATACTCAACTCCTCTTACGACTTTACTCTATGACTGTCAAATTATAACTGACTGACTAAGCACGATATACCGCCTTTGATAGTAAATTTAAATTAATTTCGAATGTTTTAGAAAATTCTAAAACCTTCTATTCAGCTACGTTAATTCAAATATAAAGTCTTAATACCCCAAATTGAATGGATAGCATAATTAAACAAATATAGCATTGACAGGGTGATTGTAGCTTTGAAACAAACCAAGAGAATAACTTGGATAATAAAGTTTATAGCTTTGAACGCACAAATATTGATGTGTCTTTTTAGGTGTTTTCATTTTCGTAACAATATGTATATTAGGGGTTCAAAAAATTCGTTTACAAATTTGATTAACAATGAAATACCTTTTTCTTATATTATAACGAGCTTTATTAAATCAAATATGTGCCATTTTTAGCGTTAACCTTTTGCAGTTTTTAAAGTAAAGTCATTATTCCAGTAGTGTAGAATTTCGGTGGTTTTTGAGCGAAAAACAGTTCAAATTTCGTTTTAAATCGAAACAAATAATAAACTGAAAGTGCAAGGTCCGGCTTATAGGATGGATGCACTATAATATTCTAGCCAAGCTTTAACAGTTTCTGCCGGGTTAATAAAGACGTGTGTGGTCTGACGTTGTCGAGATGGAATACAAAACCTTTTTTGTTAATCAATTCTGACGTTTTAAATAAAATGCTTGCTTTAATCTCGTTGTTAACAATAGAGATCAGAATCAACCGTTTGAACAGACTATGAACGATTCCCTTTCAATTCCACCAGACATACAACACTACCTTTCTTGGTGTCAATCCTGACTTAGCACTGTCTACTTTTTTTCTTGAGATCAGCTGCCAGGAAATAACACTTAATCATGCAGTACATTGCGCTGGTACTAGGAAAATAGGTTGTAGGAAGGGGGATAAAGAGAGTAGTGTCTATGGATGTTTGATTTAAATTTACTTTTGTTGTAAGTCGCAGTGAAGGCTCTCGCTGGAAGAACGTTCCACAAACGAACAGTGAGACTAAAGAATGAATTTTTCCTATAATGCGTTGTGCATTTCAATGGACAATCAACTACAAAGGGTTACGATCTACGAGTACTACGTAAGAATATATGATTCTTAGGAGTTAAATCCTTCATTTCGTCAGAACACATTCCGTTATTTTATCGATATAACCATGAAACACGCGCCACATTCAGACGATGCTCTAATGAATCAGCTACTCTACCGTCATAATTGAGTACCTTCACTCATTCTCACTTGTACGCGGTCGAGATGCTCCAAAATAGACTTTAAAGCACCGACCCATATACTAGATTTGTAATTCATTTTGGATCGGATATAAGTCTTGTGTATATTAAGGCGATCAGATAAAGTGAAATATTTCGTCTTATCCCGTTTTAAAAAACTAAGGCACTTGAATGCTTCTTTCGACACCAGAAATATGTGATCAGATGACACTACACCACCAATGGGTCGTTTGGGACTTACACTAGTAGTAGTATTTATACTACGAAGCCTAACCGGAGGCTTAATTCTGGTGCCACGGTTGTCGGGAGCCCCAGGAACTTCGGTTCCTGCCCGACTATGGTGAGAGCCCCTTGTGGCAGCAACGTGGTGGCTGTGGTTTAAACCTAAATTGCGGGAAGAGCTATGCTGGCTCGGTGTGGAGTTACATTTTTACTGGATGCCGTGACCCATAGATCGGTAGGAGTTTAGATAGTCTCCTGCACCTCACCAAGGTGTGAGGTCATGTCCAAATAACATGGCTTTGAATTGGTACTCACTGGTGATTCTTATCATAGTGGGGGCGTTGGAGAATGTATTGTATTCACCCGTGCTTTGGCACCGTGAAGTAACGTCCTAGGGCAGGTACTCACGTTAAACCACTCATTTAATTACACAGAATCATATGGAGGCGGTCTACAATAGAAAAATCTTCTACTTAGCTTGAGAATCAACTTGATTACTGAAACTGAAACAAAGTTAATGAATGCTTTGTGGAAAGCCAATGTACTCCATAGAGTGACGAAGTAAAAAATATTGTTTACAAACATTGCGGCTGATAAAAATATCACAAAGCAATTGGAAGATTTTTATCACCTACTCCACGATATTTGCAATATTATGTTGCATTGGTTTCCGACTACTGCTGTAGCATATTGGTATATATTTGAACGAAAGATGATTGATTTTGAAGAATTTTTAAATTGATTGATTAACGCATTATAGAATAACTTATCAGAGCGTTTTGCTTAAGTGCATGAAACGTGATGTTTAGCAGATAAAATAAGTACAGTGTGGACAAATTTGAGGTTAGGAAGTAAATTGGCTGTCAAATGATGCAATATCAAGAATTGAGCTGTCAATCTACACTCTGGAATAACGAATTTTAATTGCGAAAATTTACTGTTTGAAAAACTGAACGTAAACAACGCATTTTTCAACAAAACCATCTTCAGTGATGAGGCCCATTTTCAATTAGGCGGTTATGTAAACAAACAAAATTGTCGCATATGGGCCTCACAAAATTAACAAACAGTCCTCCAGAAACTATTACATCCAAAGAAAGTGACCATATGGTGCGGTTAGGCGGCATCATCAGCCCGTATTTTTGCGAAAATAACAAGGAAACGCCGTCACCGTGAATTCTATGCGCTACCAAACCGTGATAACCAATTTTTTGTGGCTACAATTGGCTAATGTGACATTAGTGACCAGCTAACAAAACAATTCAATTATTGCAAAAGAAATTTCCCGCTCGCGTTATATCTCGATTTGTGATTTAACGCCGCTGGATTATTTTCTCCAGGCTTACGTGAACAAACCACAAACAACTGACACTTTGAAAGATGAAATTTGGCGCTGCAATGACGAGATAAGTACGGCTTTGTTACAAAATGTGGTTCAAACTTATGTGAAAAAAATTTTGGACGTCTGCTGACGTACTAGAGGTGGACATTTGACCGACATCATATTCTATTATTAATTCTCAAATATCTATTTTATATTGATATGAATAAAACTGAATTTGTCAAAAAAAAAATTGCTTTTAAACCAATTTACTTCCTAACCTCAAATTTGCTTACCCTTTATCTCAAGTGGCCACCAGTACATAATATAACACATAATACATTTTTTATATGTAAAAAATGTGTAAAAAAAAGTATTTTGTAATGAAAAATTTGAACGAACCTTGTTATGTATTATTTTTTACAAATTTTCAAATTGATTTTTTTTTTATTTATTTCTTACAAATAAATACTGTCTCATATAAAAACTCAAACAGTTATTTGTTTTAGATTCTTTTGTACTTTTACAAAAATTCTTAAGAACATAACACTTATTGGCTAATTTAGATACTAAACTTAAAAATAGGAGATCCTTATAAATACAATAAATTACTTTCAAAAAGAAACTTATAATTTCATAAATTTGGTACGTTTTAAAGTCATTAAAGTTAAGAGCAGAAAGCCCAAAGTACCCCAAAACGAGCCATTTTGATTAGAGCCATCACCAATCACCTCATGAATCCATTTCGCATGATGCGAAACCTCAGTGTAAATGGCAGGCGATAAATGACCTGAAGCAAAACTTTTTAAGCCGACTAGTCTGTGATCCACAAACAAAGGAGAACCAAAATCTTCATATAAAGTTTCCACAGTGTTGACACACAGCATGCCCGTAGTGTATATAGTGTTGCCATAGTAGTTGGTACAAGCATCATCACTTAAGTGGGTAGCATTTAAAAGCATTAATTTATTCAAAGATAAACCCTTTAAAAGGTAAAAAGAACAAATTTTGACAATCTTATTATAAGTAAGTTTAAAGGGCAGTTACGACTTACTTCACTATTTTTCAACCAGGTGGTCACCTTAAGATTTCCTTTAAATAGTTGTTTATCATACCAATTAGTGTTGTGTATATGCTGTGGATTGTAGGAAGTAATCGGTTTTACATGTTCACTCACTGCAGGTATATCTTTTTCTAACATCAAAATGGCCAAGTTATCATGCAGTGTTAGAGCATTAAAACTTTTGGGCTGATAACTATGAGTCACACTAAAGATGAGAGTATTTTCTAGGCGTTGATAACGACTTATGGAAGCCAAAACTACTTTTAATTCGGACGGATGATAGGGCTTGTTGTTGTGATAACTATAACAAAAAATTTAGACCAATATGTTAAAGAAATATATCTTAGTAAAGTTTAAAGTTTTACTCACTTGTAAACACATTGAGCTGTTGTTAGCACCACAGAAGGAGCTACTACTGCTCCTGAGCATATATGACCTTCACCAAATTTGTGATCAAGTTCTTTTAAACGTATGGAGGCGTGATGTCTGGCATTATTAAAAGAAGCTTCTGTAGAGTTTATATTTGTGCTATAGTGCAAGATGCGCTCTTCAAAAGTACTATTTTGGGTAACGCCTATAAAACGATAAAAAGCGAAAAACCATCAATAACTTGCTATATATTTGCTATTAGATTTAAATTTATATATTTTGATAATAAATCTACTTCCTAGAAAATGGGGAGAGTTTAAATAGGTTCGTATACATTTTAAAAACGATGTCGAAAAAAGGCTGGGTGTCCTTTAATTTTAAAATAAAAATTCGCAAGATAGAATAGAAGAAAAAGAGCAGCTACATCAAAATGATCGTATAATATGTAATTGAAGAACTTAAATAGGTAAAAAAAAGGACTGACAAAATTTGAATGCTCAAAAAGTGAGCGCGGTCTTCCACCATGAGGCATAGCCATCTCAACCGAGCGGGTAAAAAGCTATCAGCTCGGCGTATGTAGCGATTACTCATAATCGACTTTAACAGTGTAGCCGCTTTAAAGTTGCGACAGTGGGCTTTTTTTCTTGAAATATGTCCTAAAAGACTAAGGTTGACTAACAAGGGTATGGCCAGAGTTTTTTATAATCATCGATTAATTTGAAGCGTAAAACGATTATCAACAAATATTATTCACAACTGGTCAGATTGATTTTGAATATGAAGTAAACTCGACTTCATTTAGCAAAGAAAAAAATGCATTCTCATCAAGAAAATGCAGTGCTCTAGACGTTGGTAAAAATTTATGAATTCAGCTGCGAGATGGTACTCTAACCAGCATAATCTGCAAATTTAACCACATGCCAGAACTTTGTGTTTTAAAGTTTAAAGAAATATTTAGGCGGCAGTAAATGTGGTTTAAACGAGTAGAAAAAATGGATTCTATATTTGAAGTAATAATAATGGTAGAAACTATAGATACCCGGTGACGAACGTCATATTGCATCATCGACTTTTTGAGATAATTGTCCAAATTTTCATAGATGTCAAAATTTCATTTTGTCCGTTTATGCTTTATTCGTTAACGGAGAGGTGTAGTTGACAAAATCCCACATCCGTCGGCATGTAGTCGTCTCATATCAGACAAAGTCGCTATGTTATATAACATCCTTTAATAGTGTCATTGTCACAAAGCTTCCTCAATGCAATTTTTCATTTACAATAGTTTTGATATTGATTCTGTGATGATGATTCATCGATGAAAATATCATAATGAAGATGTCGCTCGAATACTCCACCTGGCCTATGTATTTACGCAACAGAGTAACCGGTTATATGTTTATTTTCTTTAACACTGACATTACAATTTTTATTAAAAAAACATATTTTTTATCAGTTTTTATATATTTTTTAAATTTATTTTGCTGTTTTGTACCACGTAGGGAAAAGTTCTTATTTTTTTTTATTTCTTTTCCCCCTGCTTTTTACTTTTGAATATTTGTTTTTTATATTTTGCTTTGCAACTGTTAATTATATTGATTTTATTTTTTTAACGTTTAATAAAATCTAAATTTAAAAAACAAAAATCATGCGATCGATCATCTCATATGTTGCAAAAAGAAAAACAAAGAAATTGTTTAACTTTTTAAAAAAATCTCCACTTTGATTATATGTATGCGCTAAAGCAGATAATTTGTTTACAAACATTGTGGCTGATAAAAAATTTTACAAAATTATTTAAATTTCTATCAATTGGCAACACTTTATCACAATGACAATGAATTTTGCCATATATTGATGTATTGGTTACCAACAACTTAGCGATTACTTAAATGGAAAATATTTATTTATATTTAATATCTTTAAATTAATTTATTACTGGATTATAAATATAACTCGCGATTTATCAGAAGCTATTAAAAGTTTTGAGTGGATTTTTCTAAATTTATTTGATGGCACATTTGCACGAGTTGGTAACATGTTTTATGAAGTTCTTCAAATGGGCCATAAAATAAGTGTATGAAACGTGATAGTTAGCAGGTAAAGTGTCTGTTATAGAATTCATTTTTCCAATAAAAGAAATAATGCATTTGTTGAAATTTTTAGGCTACGCGACTAGAAAAATCATATATAAATATTGCTAACGTCCAATAAACTTATTAATTTTATCTTATCAGTGCGGTTAGAAGGTGTTTTCCGTACAAAGAAATGTTTTTTTCTTTTCCATTCTTTTAAAATAAAACAATATCGGCCATATGCAAAAAAAATAACAAAGCTTGTTAAAACGTTGTTAAGCAAAATTCCTTAATGTTGTATGCAGAAATGATTATTAGCTTAAAATCTCTTTGTTAAACCAACGTTAACTTAAAAATTGTAAAGTAGGAAGCTATTTACCTTAAAAGTACTTTAAAGTGACATTTATGTTATGAATATTTAATATAAAAATACAAATGACCTGTTTTGGTGTCAAGGAAAAATTTCTTGGGGACATAAAACTTACCCAAAAAAAAGTAATTTTTTAGTGATATGCTGATTCAAGTCAGACCGCTTAAATTTTCAAAGATGGGCTGTTAGAACAGAAATTTTATGTGAATTAGTGATCAACGTAAAGCCTTAATTCAAATCCAATGGAGAATTTTTGGACAATAGTAAAAAAACTCCTGGAAAAATATAATTGGACTTCGTGGAACATCTTGAAGCTATGTCAACGAATATAATATGAAAGTAACCAGATATCTTTTACGTTTTTGGGTAATATTGTAGAGAGTACGTCTATATTCTTTAAAAATACCAAAGAAAGTGTTCTAAGAATAGTGTTAAGAATATAAGTTCCTCTCTATTTAAGCGAAAAGTGCAAAACTAAGTGTATGCAGATTCTTTTATATCATTACCTTTCTTTCATTCTAGTGTTGGAATATCATACTTTTTGTTAATGTTTTTTGAAAGGACTAAATATGTGGAGATTTGTCTTATTTTTAAAACAAGCACTTGGTTTTGCTCCCCACTGTATATATATATATTTACACCCACTTTATTATCCTCAGTTTAGTTTTCGAACCTGTTTTTTTTAAACTAATTTTCTCCCAAAAACTTTTTCCATTTAAACAGAATACAAACATTTTTCCTTTAGTATGTAGATAAAATCAAAACAAATACACGACGCTCGTTATTCGCTATAATAAGGTAATGAAAACTGAAACAGATTTATTAAAAAAATATGATTTTATATTAAATTAATAAAAATAAATCATTTTGGGTTCGACTACTCGTATGTATGGCATTCGTTTTTTTGTATCGCTAACACAGAAAAAAATCATGGTATTGCCAGCATGAAAACTTAGTAAAGCAATCATTAGCTAATGTGAGGCTTTTGCATATATTTTTCCAACAAATGTTTGTTAAGCTTAAAGTGTGTGGTAACTAACATGCATTATAAGTCTACTTTTAGTTTTTTTTTTTTTGCATATGGCCGTATATCTCAAACTGTAATTTTTTTAATATATTTTTTTTTTGATAAGTTTGGAAAATTGTGTGGAAATGTATAAAAAAAATTTGTGGAACTTTACTTTTTCGGCCCGTCTTTCAGAAAAGTATCTACTTCTACCACTCCTGCCGAAAGGGTTAAAGCAATACATCAGTATGTAGAAATGAAGACAATTAGGTGAGATACCATTTCAACTACAAAAATTTACTATCTTACGTAGATTGTCAGCCAATGCAAAGTCTGGTCACATTTGTTTCGAAATAAGGTAGGAGCTACCGTTCCAGTGAATGGTATCAATGAGATAAACATCAGCAACAGTATGCTGCTATGTGCCACTCAATTCACAAAATCATAAAATCAATGGAATATCATTTTGGTGATAAGGGAATTTTACGAAATGAAGCTTGAAATCAGATTACCAGTGGAGCGACTTCTACGGAAACTATATCGATCAGCGATCGCTCAGCAAATTGTTGGACTCGAAATACTTCTGAAGTTGGTAATTAATCAAACTCTTCGTAACTTTTGAAAGTGCCGAACAAACTGCTAGCTTTCAGGATAACTAGCCTCACTCTTTTTAGGAATTGGCGTTACATTGGCAATCTTCCAGCAGGATTAAAAAACAGCCGCACAATAAGACGCACTGGAAAAATTTGCGAATAGACGAGCAAGAGTCAAAGAGCTCTGCTTCAGGAACAGCGCTGAAATGCTATCTTGCTAAGAAGACTTATTAACATTGCGATTTACAAGAACACTTAACTACACGGGTACTAAAGAATATACTAGGGATAGCCTTTTCGCCTCCAAGGCGCATTTGATTATTATACCATTCCTTAATATACCATCGCATTTGTTATTATACCATTTGCTGAATGCTTCCTCTCTGTATCTGAGTGCAATTTGCACCTCTGATTAAATCAAAATTTATTTGTTGATTTAATTGTGTGATTTCTGAATAGGATGCAATTATCCATCCTCAGTCCTCTTATATTGACAACCATATCGAGAAAGGCATTAACGTTAGAATCAAGTAAACAAAGTGTCCAATTAAAACGCATTGATTCAAGTATGAACGGGTAGTTAGCAACGTATGCCCAAAGCCACATGAAAATTAATACGTAAATGGCTGAATACCCAAGCAAACGATAACTTCTAAATACTGATATATCGTTGAGCTCAACCCAACGGACTTACCGTAATTGCAAACCAAGCACTTCGTAGCTGTATGTGATGCACTATGAAGAGTGGAGATCGGGAAATAGGCTGAAATGGTATATTGATCCGAATTTTCTAGAGGTGCAAGAACCTCAACTATATATACCTCAACTATATATACCTTTCAGGGTATGTAGGAAGGAAAATGTAGAGGGTGTTATTTCAGAATCTATCTAAACACTATATGTAAGTAGGTTCATTCACTAATTGCGCAAGGTGGTTGTGCGCCGCAAATAGCTCAACATATTGGCCTTCTGGGGTTGTGTGGCCTGAATGGCATAGTCAAGACGACTTATGACAATTTTTCTATTCGGGTAACTCGCAAGAATACTTGATATGGAGTCGGTAAGAAAGTCTAAGCCAGATATGGTAACCTCTCTTCCCGCGCTTGAGCTTCTTTGCAGATACCCGTAATGCAAAAGATGGGCCGTGATTTTGAACTTAATCCAAAGACAGCTAAATTCTGCATCATAAATGCCAAGAGCTGGCTGGCACTGTTAAGCAACTTCAAAGCGAAAGCACAATGCGAGACCCTAATGAAAATTAAAAAGGGAGTGAAAGTCCTGTGGATCAGCATTTTCGGAAACCTAAGTGCGCATATACTGAAAAAAATTCGCTCTAAGCTCACGTACATTACAGAAATCAATCCGAAATCGCACTGATATTACGCAAATTAACCAATAAAGAAAATTTAGAATAATAAGTGGAAATTAAACCCCATACATAAACAAAAATCGAACTGCCAGCCTTCGGAGGCGCACGTCAAGTAAGTGGATTGATGCTGATTGTTTATTCAGTAGCCAGTATTATACCATCACTATTGAATAGTACAAAAACAACGCCTCTAAGCAATGCACTCCAAAAGGTTTATTTATGAAGAGAAAAAAGAAAGGGCACGAACAGTGGAAGGCCCACATAAAAATTTCTACACTCAAATTTTTTCTCTTGATATGGTTCACCGGTGTACCATTTTAACTTTATTTTTAAATTTTTTTTTTGTTCGCTTCGCATTGGTTAGATTATGGTATTGGATTAAAAGGATAAGCTATGTAACAGCAGAGGATTTTTAAAATTAAATTTTCAACATTTTAAAAAATATTTTAAAAAAGCGAAATAAAAAATAGCGAAAAAAACATAATATACGAGTATGTAAGAGGTGAAATCGAAACAGACAGCTTTTCTTAATCTATGCAATTAAAACTACATTGCGCTTAAATTGTACACTCGATTAGGTGTATTTTTATAACACATGTGCTTTCTATTTACTGTCACAACTTTAGGAAAATTATTTAAAAAAATTTTTTTTTATTATTTAATTTAATTTCAACATTTTTAATCAATTTTATGTTCAACTACAATATTTTAATATTTTTATTTTCAAGTATCTTCCACTTACTTGATTGCATTTCACTGCATAGAAATATCACAATAAAAATTTTGATAATTTTCTTAACATAATCACTTGAATACATTTTGAATTATTTTTTTAATACAAATTTTGAACAAGAAATTTTAACAATAAGACTCTTTTTTATTTTTTATTTTTTAATTTAATTTTTTTTTTTTTTTTTTTTTTTTATTCGATTATAAGCAACCCACAAATTTTTAGCACCACCCTCTGCACAAATTTAAGGTTACTTTGTAATTGAATTAAAACAACATTTTGATTAAAAAGAAACCTTCGATGGATTTGCGAAAAATGAAAAGAAATAGATTATAGCTGTTATTGTTGTTTTTGTTGTTGGTATTACTCGTATGTATATGTATGTATTTATTATTAAAAGCTTATAAATCGTAGCCGATATTGATAAAGACTAAAAGAAATTTTAAATAAAACAACACTTGGTTCACATTCGCATATTAGAATGCTATCATAATACAAAAAAAAATAAATATTGTATACACTAGTTAAAAACCGGCGTGCTTCGCTACCCCCATCTTAATTATTATCTTGGATGTTATTTTAGTTACACTTTTTACCTCTTTTTTTACGTTTTGTCCCGTTCCGGTTGAAATCTAACCATTTGAGATGCCTTTTATTCCTTCCATTAAGACACGGTCGAATCTGTCATTTAGCTGTATACAGTCTTCAAACAAACACACATACATTTTTATATATAAGATATCGGGTGGGCCATTTATCGTTTTAAATATGAACCAGCCATTATTTCGAATCTAATATCATTCAATCAATCAATACTTATATCATTCTATTCGGTCACAAAATTCAGTATATTATCTCCACTAAACAAATGTATTTTTGGAAATTTATTTCCAAAACAAAGAGAATTTGCAGAAATTTCCCAAAAATGTCGTACAAAATTTGGTCGCAGTTTAATCTCAAAGTTCGGGAAACTGCTTTCATTGTTGATGCGCCAAGACGTAAGCGTACTCGTATAGTGCCTACACCCGAAAATATCGAAGCTGTGGCTGAGAGTGTGCGCGTGAATCCAAAAATTGAACATTTCACGCACCAGCTTACGTCCAATTTTGCGAAAAGATCTCGGTATGACGCCTTACAAAGTTCAATTGGTTCAAGAGCTGAAGCCGCATATCCATCCGCTTCGTTTTCGCTTCTCTAGATGGGCCAAGGCGAAACCGCACGATGATATCGATTTTGCCAAAAAAAAAAAATCATCTTTTCGCATAAAGCCTATTTTCATCTTAGTGGGTACGTTAGTAAGCAAAATTGCCATAATTGGGGCTCAGGAAACCCAAACGTGGTCTTACAGAAGCCAATGCACCGATTACGAGTGACTATTTGGTGCGGAGGTATCATTGGCAACCATTACGATCAATGCAGACACCTATCGCACCATGAAAACCAATTTTTTGTGCCCGCTCTTCATGGTATTGATGTGAACGATGTTTGGTTTCAACAGGATGATACCACTTGCCACACATCTCATGCCACAATCGATTTATTGCGTTAAACATTTTATGACCGTTTAATGGTGATGTCAGTTGATCGCCAAAAATCTGCGATTCGACACCATTGAACTATGTTCTGTAGGGCGCTGTTAAGGACAAGTATTATGCCGAAAAACCAGAGCAAATTGAACATTTGAAGGTCAACATCCGTGATGCCATTGCCGAGATTCGACCCCATACACTCGAAAAAGTTCTCGAAAATTGGTTCGATCGAATGGGGTACTATGAGGCTAGCTGCGGCAGCCATAATAATATTTCATTTCTAACCGGAACAATTGTACTTCACAACAAAAAACAAAAATTTGGCAAAATGTCAAAGCCTTTTTGTTTTATTGTATTTTTAAAGTTAAACTTTTAAATAGCTCACCCGATACATACAGTGTGCTTTCTGGAATACCTGTTTTTTGGCTAATGTGCATAGATAACACTGCCTTAATTGTTTCCGTTCTCCACATAGGCAAAATTCAATATTCAGGCGCACTTATCAACGTCATCCAGTTACAGGCTGATGATGTGTACTGTTCACGCCTTTTTTAAGCTAATTTAGAGACTTCTACTATTACCATTCTTAAGACATACAAATTCAATATTTACTTTGTATGGGTAGTATCCCGCCTACTTTTCCAATTCTATCCACTTTTTGGCCGATGATTTGTATTGAAAATGAAGTCATTCAAACCAAATTTAGAAGCTGTTAGTTCAACTGTTCTCAATTTATACAAAATCAATATTTACTTTGTATGGTATGGTAGTACCACGCCTACTTGTGCAATTCTATACACTTTGATTTGTATTGACAATGAAGCTATTTGTACCAAATACTGAAACTTTGGAGGTGGCGTGATGTAGTGGTTAGAGCGCATGCATAATAACACAAACGACCCAGGTACGAGCCCCAAATGTTTAATAATAAAAAAAGGCTTCAACTTCTCGCCAGACAACTCCATCTAAAAAATAAAAATAAAGAAAAAAGCCCCCGTGATCCTTCTCGCATACTTCTGGCGATGTTGACAAACATTAGACGAATGATCAGGAAACACATGCCACCTACTGGGAAGAAATTACAATGCTAAAGTAAAGATCACCACCAATTAGCAAGGATCTTTACCACCACACAAAAAAAAATCATATGGAGTAAGCTACAGCGGATTAATCATCTACTTAGCTTAAAAATATCAAATTGATTAAAGAAACTTAAAGCAATGGATGCTTTGTGGAAAGCCAATATGCTCCTTAGAGAAGTGACGGATAAAAAAGGCTGAAACTTTATGTTTAACCGTTCTTAAGATATAAAGAAATTAATATTTAGCTTATATGGGAGGTAGCACGCCCTCTTTTCAATTCCGCGCATTTTTTGGCTGATGATTTCTATTGACTTTAAAGTCAACCGGATGAAATTTAAAACTTCAGCTTTAACCATTCTCAAGATATATCAAAAACAATGTTTACTTTGTATGGGGATATCATGAACATTTGTCCAAATCCGCCCACTTTTCGACTGCTGATTTGTATGGCCTCTGAATCCATTTGGGCAAAATTCAGAGACTTTTTCTGTTACCAATCTAAAGATATAGCAAAAAATAAATAAAGGGTCCGCCAAATAATTTTTTTTTTTTTTTTTTGAAAATGCTATAAAAAAAACTACTGAATGTTTTCTCAAATATCTTTTTTTATTTGAGGGTACAATCCTTCCGGTTAATAGTGGAAAATAACTTCATTCCAATGGCAGCCTCGGCTGGCCATGCAGTAGCCTACACGATCGGTCCAATTTTTAAGCACATTATCGATTGTGTGTAGCTGTATTTCACTAATGGCTTCACGAATATTGTCCTCTAAAGCGTCAATTGTCTCTGGCTTGTTGGCGTAACACTTATATTTGACGACACCCCACAAATAATAGTCCAACGGTGCAAAATCGCAGCTCCTAGGTGACCAAACGACATCAGCTCTGCGGCTGATAATGCGATCTTCAAAAACAGGGCGCAAAACATCGAGTGTAGCTTCGGCTGTGTGGCACGTAGCGCCGTCCTGTTGAAACCGAATGTTACTAATATCCTCCTCTTCAACTTTTGTGAACAAAAATTCGTTCAACATGGCCCGATAACGATCGCCATTGACTGTAACGGACACTACTTGCTCATTTTCGAAGAAAAATGGCCCAATTATGCCTCTGAACCAAAATCCGCACCAAACAGTGACTCGTCTTGGGTGTATCGGCTTTTCAATGTATGCGTGTGGGTTTTCTGTGCCGCAAATGCGACAATTTTGCTTGTTTATATACCCGCCAAGATCAAAATGAGCTTCATCTGAAAAGATGATTTTTTTGGCAAAATCGGTATCTTCTGTAAGTCGATCGCAGGCCCAGATTCTCAGCGTTGTTCAAACGTATACACAACCATATTCGTTCAGCGGAAGGATAAAACTAATTATCTGTCAAATCAGACATGAGCTAAGTGTTGCCATTCACGAAATAAGCACTAGTTGAAAAAAAACGTTAGATGGCCGATCCTTTATTAGCTTTGTATGGGCGTGGCAGCCTATAGCTACTTCCAGGCATATAGAGAAATACTTTAAGATTTCAAGAAAATCAATTCCGCCGTTTAGCTCTTAAGTTCAAACAAACAAACATACATACAAACGCTCAGGAATTTTTATATAGGAAGATACAGTGTTAATAGTAGACATAAAAAGTATGCTACATTAAGCATTATAGGTGCAAAATAAGCATGTACCCAAAATGTATGTATGTATGTACATGAAAGTCAATAAATTTGTTCATTTTTTTAATGCTCTCATGCTTACCAGCTTTCTTAGGCTTTACTGTTATGAATTTTAATGAACAAAAACCATATTTAATCGCTCGATATTTTTTCTTTATAATATTAATCGTATCATACTCATTCATTGGTTTAAGTAGACCATTTTATTGCTTATGATAATTTATAATTTTTTTTACTTATTTTTCTTTTTTTTAATTCAATTGATAAGAATATTGTTTACCTTCTTGATATGAGTATGTATGTACTCGTACATACGCATGCAAATAAATTTTTATGTTTTGTTTTGTTCAATACAATATGAGTGAGACCAATACAAAAGTGTGCCTTAAAATTCATAGGTAGATAACCCAAGTTCATTATACATTCAATTAGAACTGCATTATGAACTTTAGAACTTTATTTTTAAATTGTCTCGTTTTGTTTTATTTATTACCACTTACTAGCCAATACCAGCTAAGCTTCGCCAAACACATGAGAACTATTTTGCATGGACGTATTCTTCTATGCATACCTAACCCGTCAGATTACTATGTTGTGTTTTCAAAACCACAGCCACCAAATTCACTTTCAATACGATCCTAAAACAAACTCTAATGATAAAACTTTTCCTCAACTGTTTGTCTTGCTTTTAAAGTAACCCTCACCGAATTTGAGGTCCATTACTCTTATAGTTATGCTAAGAACTCAGCCAACAAAGATACTATTTACCATTTAAAGCCAGAAACCTCTATCTGAAACAAAGCTACTGCAGAAGTCATGCGAGAGAATGCCGAGTCTATCTTCATGCCTTCCGATAGAGCAATAGCTTATTAGAACCGCATTAGTGTGATGGATGGCCTTGACTTTTTAGAAAAAAAGTCAGTTAGTTCTCTTCTTATAACGGTCGGTCCAGTAGAGCCTAACAATACCGCACGTTTTCTCATGCTGTTAAATCCAGCCTAACTGAAGCAGGCCGAACACCTGTACCTCGTCACAGTTCAAAAATTATAAGCTCTGACCTGCTCTAACCCCTTCGTATATATACAAGAGTTACCTTACCTAAAGATCCGAAATTTCCTTGAGAAACCTCCGGCATCCATTGATGAGGGTAGACATCGAGATGACGGTCGTAATGGACTGGATTTTTAGGAAAAATCCTGCTAATTAACAAGTATTGTGTAACTTCAATATGATCATTCAAAACTGTTAGGTTTTACGTTGTCTTAAGAGCTACAAGTCTACAGTAGTGTGTAAAAATAATAATAATTCGCATTACATTACCTTCATGAAGGTACATGGGGACTTCTCTCAGTCAATTAGCTACACCTGATTCTATTTTTAGACTCATTGAAAGGAACCTATAGTTTAACGCCGGCTTCAAACGGCAAATTCATTAGAGAAGTTTTCAATAGTAAGTAATACTCATAACCAGTTACTAGCTAATGTTATGAGGTGATACCGCTGTTGAAAGAACTTTTCTTTTCCAGATGGTCTGGTCTGGAAGGCTAGCGTCTTACTTACCATATCACAGCGGCACAATAGTATGCCGGAATATTTAACAAGAACATCTGCATATTTACTAACATCAAAGCGACCATAAAAAAATGATCAAGAATGTCGGATTCTCCAAGAAGATAGCGGAACATTTGACTGTTACCATTTAGTGGTAACAGAGCGGATGACCTTACACAGTCAGGTACTAGCCAGTAAGGTCTTACGAAACATGCTCAAAGACTGCAGTTTCCGTATAATGATTTCTGGAGACGCACAGTGATGAAGAGGAAGACGAATCTATTGAATTATTATTTAATTTTTTTTTGTCATTGCTCGGCATTTCACAATTTAATTCTGATCTTATAACGGGCTATGTGGACAAGCTTTACGCAGTAATAAGTGCGACTGGATTTTGGCATAATAGTGTACATATGGTAGCACAACAGGGCCTACTCTACTATACGATCTTAGTCTTCCAAGCATATGCTTGCGATTTTGATCGTGATAAGAAATATTGGGATTCCTTACCATCAATTTAAACGGTTAAAGAATGGTTACATAATTCCGTTATAGATGTATTGGCACAAATTTTTAAGTCGTCAAAAATAGGTAACTATGCTTAAAATAAAAGATTTTTTTCCCGTTACTTCTCTTGGGAGCATATGGCTTCCACAAAGCACCTCCATCTAACACGGTTTACAGCTGTTGACTTTGCCTCTTCACATGTTAGGTTGTTCTGTCTCAGTTCTTGGATAATTGTGCGTCTCCAGGAGTTTATGGTCGACCACTATTTCTTGAACCTTGAGGATTCCACTCGAGTGACATTCTAGTGATACTTTCTGGACTTTTTCGGGTGGTGTGACTGATCCATCCCTACTTTCTTTTCCTTATCTGTTTCAGTATGGGTTCCTCATTAGTCATGCTCCACAGTTCTCTGTTACTTATGGTGTTAGGCCAGAATTTTCTGCATATGATTCTGAGGCACTTGTTAATGAATACCTGGAGTTTCTACGTGATGTTATTCGATACAAGCCAGGTTTCATTGCCATACAGCAGTACCGATTTAACACATGAGTTGTATATTCTAAACTTAGTTCCTCTGGATATATGTGAGCTTCTTCATACTGAATGCAGTTGTCGAAATGCCGCTCTCGCTTTATTGAGCCTGTTATCTACGTCTGTTTCTGCGCCACCGTTTGTAGTCATTGTACTTCCTAGATAGCAGAAGCTATCTACATACTCGACTGGCTGACTCTGTAACATGATGTTTTCCGTACTCGTACTACTTATTCTCATGGCCTTGGTTTTCGTGATGTTTATCTCAAGCCCAATACTACGAGCCAATCTTTCCAGGTCCTCCAGTTTCGACTGCAAATCGGAAATCTTATGCGAGAGTAGACAAATGTCATCCGCATAGTCTAAGTCTTCGAGTTAGCGTGAGCGACTCCATGTGATCCCTCTTCTTTTCGAACAGGCTTTGCTCGTCGCCCAGCACGATGGTGAATAGCTGAGGTGATAGTGTGCATCCTTATTTGTCTCCAGCATTGGTGTGGAATGGTTGGCTTACGTTTCCGTTGTGAAGAACTGAAAGTTCTGCAACCTCATACATCGCTCTAATTATTCGAATTATCTTATCCATATAGCCATTCGCCTGATGTTATCAAACACTTTCTTGAAATCTACGAATGGTATATACAGGGTGGTACGCCATTCTATGGACTGTTCAATGATTATTCGTGTTGGCCTGATCTACGCAGCTTTTATTCGGTCTGAAGCCAGCTTGTTCGCGTCGCAATATGTTGTCTATTCTGCTGTGAAGCCTCCCCTGTATTATGACTGCAAGTATCTTATATATGATGTTAAGTAGAGTAATTCCTCTCCAATTATTACAGTCTTTTAAGTCGCCACTTTTTGGTAACTTTACAATGATGCCCTTCTTCCACGTAGGAGGCAGCCTCTCCTCCTCCCATGCTGATGTGATGTGAGGCAGTAAAAGTTCAGCTGTGGTTTGGATGTCAACCCGTAGAATTTCCGCTGGTAGTCCATTCTTTTATCTCATTCAGATTGGGAGGGTTGCATGATATTCTTACACTGTTTTCCTCATCTATGTTCTCAACTGTTTCGCTGTCCTCAGTAGTGTTCGTGACGTTACTAATTTCATTGAAATGTTCTCTCCATCTCAGTGTTTGTGCATCATTGTTCGTTATTACTGTACCATTTTTATCAGCAACGAAATGATATTGGACAATCAGGGGCTGCAAGTGCTTTTCATGGATGAGTCTGTATCTTTTAGCATCAAATTACGTAGAATCTATTCGCGACAATCCGACTGGCAATTAGGCACTGATGTGTAAAGGGTTCGCCAAATAATATTTTTTTTTGAAAATGCTATAAAAAAAACTACTGAATATTTTCTCAAATTTCTTTTTTTATTTAAAAGTACAATCCTTCCGGTTAATAATGGAAAATAATTTCATTCAAAGGGCTGCCTAGCCTACACGATCGGTCCAATTTTTAAGCACATTATCGATTGTGTGCAGCTGTATTTCACCAATGGCTTCACGAATATTGTGCTTTAAAGCGTCAATTGTCTCTGGCTTGTTGGCACTCCACAAATAATAGTCCAACGGTATCAAATCGCAGCTGCGAGGTGGCCAAACGACATCAGCTGTGCGGCTAATAATGCGATCTTTAAAAACAGGGCGCAAAACATCGAGTGTAGCTTCGGCAGTGTGGCACGTAGCGCCTTCCTCCTCTTCAATTTTTGTGAACAAAAATTCGTTCAACATGGCCCGATAACGACCACTCCTTGCTCATTTTCGAAGAAAAATAGCCCAATTATGCCTCTGGACCAAAATCCGCACCAAACAGTGACTCGTCTTGGGTGTATCGGCTTTTCAATGTATGAGTGCGGGTCTTCTGTACCCCAAATGCAACAATTTTGCATGTTTACATACCCGCCAAGATCAAAATTTGCTTCATCTGAACACATCGCACACATTCTGCAACATTACCATGATTTTCAAAGTAATGTCGCAATATTTCCCAGCGTTTTTCAAGCGTATACACAACCATATTCGTTCAGCGGAAGGATAAAACTAATTATCTGTCAAATCAGACATGAGCTAAGTGTTACCATTCACGAAATAAGCACTAGTTGAAAAAAAAAACGTTAGATGGCGGACCCGATATAATTATTGTATGACCAGTATGGTTAAGTTTATTTCAGAACATTTTTTGCAAAAAAAAATCATTAAACAGTATGCACACACAATAATTGTTGATAAGCTGCCCATTGTGCAGGGCAAATAAAAAAAACTTGTTCCAACCGCTTTCTTTTTGGCCAAAAATTCAATATCTTGTTGATAACTGCTATCTGAAAATTGCCATAAATTTTCTGGTGCTTCAAAACAATGCTGATTTAAAAGTAAAAATGAATGAAGAATGCGTATAAGCCGTGTGCTTGATAAACAAATTCTTTTCAATGTTTACGTCGTACAAAATTTATAAAAAAAGATTCGAATTGTGAGATAAGTAATGTGTGAAAAACATAGGAAAACCAAACGAATATACATACTTATACAAAACAAAAAAATACTCTTTTATTAAAAACTTTAAAACCCGGTGTGCTTCGCTACCCCCATATTAATTATTATCTTAAATGCTATCTTTTTATTTTTTTATTTATTTATTTGAGTCTATAGATATAATATCCTTACAGACTAGAGAAATACAGTATCAATTATTTAAATAAGAAATTAAATTAAATTAATCGTTAGTGAATCAGAATTGGCATAATTTGTTCTGAATACATTAAGTGAAAGACGACAAAAATGAGGTGTAGGACAAAACGGAACATTAAAAGGTACATTATTAATTAAGAAATCAGAACATACATTTTCTTTTATCAAGTTTAAGACAAACGTTACAACTTTATAAGCGCAAGTCCACTCCTATATGGCGGCAAGTTAAAAGAAATCCATTGCAGGCCCTAGTTTTTTTTTATAAATTCTCAGTTTTTATAAATAATTTTAAAAGCATTTATTATTTTTCTTTAGGAATATACTTTTTGCTTTTTAAAGCAAAAAAAAAATATAGAAAATTTTTCCATAAATACAATACTGTTACGTTTTAACCTTTTTAAAACGCTTGAGTTCGCTTTTATTGCGTTAAAATAAAATAAAACACTATTTTTATTTTGGTTGTTTTACTATCTGTCTCTTTTTATTAATTCCACTGTACTTTAACCAACCACCTGTACCAAATTCGCTTTTACAACACTTTTTATTTGCGCCTTAAACAGACTTTAATGCTTGACAGCTAATTGATCACTAACTAACTCACCAGCCGCAATTCGCCGCTTTTATAATATTTCATCTTAGTTTGGAATGTTCTAGTACGGACATGAATCTTCGATTTTTCGCCGTTAATTCAAATGTTCTAAAATAACATAAAAAGTAACCAATCCATGCGCTTGGCAGCACTCTTAATTAGTGCCAAAAATTTTAAGCCTTGACACAAGCCAATAGATTTTTTAGCTAAAAGCTCATAATAAGCTCTGACCTGGTGAATTTTGTCTTTAGCATTTTCATTTTCGTAACAATATTTTAGAGCATGTTTTAGATTTTAAAGTATATTTGACTTTTAAAGCATGCCTCGCATTTGATTTGTTTTTCCAATCCACCAAACTGATATTCTTGTTTACATACTTCTATACGTAGATGTCTTTGATGTGTTCAATGGCTTTTATTTAAGGAAAAAATTCCGGTTTTTATTGCTTCAGTCCTCATCAATAAAATAACATATGGTATTAAACCTGACTGGTATTTAAACATTAACTATTTACTTTATTTCATTTGACTGTGTGCAAAATTAAAAGCTAACATTAAACTAACTAAAGCTAGGGAACAACTTAAACTTGACACGCCATTACCTCCATTACCTCCATTACCTCCGTTACCTCCATTACCACCATCATTATTGCCATTGTTTCCGTTATTATTTCCTCCATTATTTCCACCATCATTTCCACCAGTATTTCCACCATTATTGCCTCCTTCAGTATTATTTCCTCCAGGAGCAAACTTTGGTAATGTACCGTTATTTGCAGCGACTGTATCTGAAATCCATTGCTTATAGAAAGCTACATCAGTATAAACACCGGGTAGTAAAGGTTCAGCACAACCCGAGCCAAAGGAAATAATACCACCCAGACGGCCTAAACAGACCAAAGGACCACCAGAATCACCCTGACAAGCATCACGTTCTCCCTCCAAATAACCAGCGCATAACATACCAGGATGTATAGAAGTACCATATTCAGTTTTATTGCGACAATCATAGAAATCAATAATTGGCACATCGACCGACATTAAAACATCTGGTGGATAACCCTAGACAAAACGGGCAGTATATTAGAAAAGTTAGAAAGCTAAAAAGTTAACTAAAACAACGAGTAATACTTACTTCTTCCGTTTGACCCCAACCAGTAGCTTGACACATGGTATTATTCGCTAAAGGGGCATCATTAAGTATTATGGGTCTTACGGTAGGATGTTTAGCTGGTACCGTACCATTTAACATGATTATAACGATATCATCATCGTAAGTACTCAGATTGAACATTTCCACCCGTTTAATAATTTTTATAATGTCAAATACCAGCGTATTATTGTTGTATTCGAAACGATCAACATTTCCCATTACGACAATAAAATCTTCATCAGGTAAAAATGTTCCATTCGGCTTAGGTTGGCTATAGCTGGGTTAAAAATGTTTACTTTAATATTTTATAGAAGAATCATGTATGAAAATTCAGAAAGGCTTTTTTAGGATCATATAGTTTTTCTCTTCGAACTTATCAATGCATTTTTCTTCTTTTTTATATTTCTATTTATACAAAAACCTAACCTAACCTAATCTATATAAAGGGTCCGCCATCTAACGTTTTTTTTCAACTAGTGCTTATTTCGTGAATGGGAACACTTAGCTCATGTCTGATTTGACAGATAATTAGTTTTATCCTTCCGCTGAACGAATATGGTTGTGTATACGCTTGAACAACGCTGACAAATATTGCGACATTACTTTGAAAATCATGATAATGTTGCAGAATGTGTGTGATGTCTTCAGGTGAAGCTCATTTGATCTTGGGTATGTAAACAAGCAATATTGTCGCATTTGGGGCACAGAAAACCCGCACGCATTCGAGTCACTGTTAGGTGCGGATTTTGGTCCAGAGGCATAATTGGGCCAGTTTTCTTCGAAAATGAGCAAGGACTGGCCGTTACAGTCAATGGCAATCGTTATCGGGCCATGTTGAACGAATTCTTGTTCACAAAAATTGAAGAGGAGATATTAGCACCATTTGGTTTCAACAGGACGGCGCTACGTGCCACACAGCCGAAGCTACACTCGATGTTTTGCACCCTGTTTTTGAAGATCGCATTATCAGCCGCAGAGCTGATGTCGTTTGGCCACTTCGGGGCTGCGATCTGACACCGTTGGACTATTATTTGTGGAGTGCCGTCAAAGCTAAGTTTTACGCCAACAAGCCAGAGACAATTGACGCTTTAAAGGACAATATTCGTGAAGCCATTGGTGAAATACAGCTACACACAATCGATAATGTGCTTAAAAATTGGACCGATGGTGTAGGCCACTGCATGGACAGCCGAGGCAGCCATTTGAATGAAATTATTTTCCATTATTAACCGGAAGGATTCAGTAGTTTTTTTTTATAGCATTTTCAAAAAAAAAAAATTATTTGGCGGACCCTCTATATACTAGGTGCTCGAAAAGCTACTCTTACAAATTATCTGTAGTATTATGTGCATCAGGCAACACTCTAACTTATTTAAAAAGTGACATTTTAAGCTACACTTTTTTAGAATCGTAAAATCGTATTATTCCAGTGGTTAGAACACATGCATACAACACAAACGGCCTAGGTTCGAATCTCAGCAAAGAACATGACGAAAAAAATTTAACTGCAGTTTCAAGTGCTTAACAAAAAGACTTTCAATCTCACTCCAGACAAATCCATCTCAAGAAGTGACCCTGACCTTCCAGCCAACCTCTGGTGAAGATCAAAAACATCAGACGAATGATTAGGGGAAAACGCCACCTACTGGGAAAAATTACAATTCTAAGTAAGGATCACCACCAGCACTTAGCAAAGATCTTCACCACTACACACAATCATATGGAGGCGAGCTACAATAGAATATTCATCTACTTAGCTTGAAAATCAACTTGATTACTGAAACTAATACATAGTAATGGATGCTTCCAAGAGGAGTGACAGAGAAAAAATCCAGTAAAAAATTATCTGCATTTAAAAAAGAGTTAAAGTCCGGAAAATTAACGTCATATTTTGCTTTTCTATTGAATTGTAAGAATGCATTGCAGGCTGCTAAAAAATTTGTTTAATTTACAGAAATTACTCGTTTTCGATCTAATAATTTTGATATTAAAAATGCACCTCGCTCTTGTCGACCAATCATCAAAAAAGTCAATGAAATCATGGATATAAATAACAATGATCAGTACATAAGCAACGTGGACATTGCTGGGAAACTAATAATGCATCACCAAACAATTGTCAACCATTTGAAGAAAGCTGGATACACAAAGAAGCTCAATGTTTGGGTGCAACATGAATTGAGAGTGAAAAATTTTTGACCGAATTTTTTTTTTGCAATTCACTATTAAAACGGAGCAAAGTCGAACTATTTCTGAAGCAAATGATTACGAACGAAGAAAACGACAATAATATGCGAAAAAGATCACGAAGCTTCGCGGACGGAGGCAAAGCCAAGACTAACATCAAGAAAGGTAATGCTGTGGGTGGGATCTGGTGGGATCGGAAAAAAAAATTTTCATTATGAGCTTCTACAACCTGATAAAATTATTGATTTTGAACTCTATTGTCACGAAAAGTCTCTCTATTCTACGCAGGGTGATCGGAGAACCATCTTCGCTTCTGGATGTTATGCCTTTAGATACGTGCTTTGGCAGCAGATTCAGGCTTGGATTCCCGAATCGGAATTGTTGGCCTAAGGGGCCTTAGCTTGGACTGAGTTTGATATAAACTGGTAAGCTGACGGCTCCAAAATAAATGTGTCGGTGCTTTAGTCGTGGACCCAACCAACTTCTATTCCACTGGGAAGATCAGTGAGTGTCTGGCTATATATGGGAAGATCAACCAGGATAGTTGGCTCACGGGTAAAACAATAAATGTATACTCTGACAACCAAGCTGTCTTATGGGGAGTTGATTCGTATGACTTCAAATATTGCTAGGATACGTCACAAAAGTTTTCGCTTCCGAATAAGGTCCAGCTGTTTTGAGTACCTGGACACTGTTGGATAGATGAGATCAAAATGGCTGATGCATTGGCAGAACGGGTTTCACGACACCCTTTATTGGTCTGGAACCTTGCTTTGCAGCACCTCTTACTACCATCCTCAATCTAGTCAAGGATTGTGAAATTCGCAAACGCTTGGAACGCTGAACTTCTTAAGTATGGCATGCCGGAGTTGGAAACTTCTAACGGAGTTTTTACGAGCCACTATAGACTAAAAGCGTATCTGAAGAGAGTGGCTGTCACAGATGTGAATGTTTGTTGACTGCGCTTACAAGCGCCAGAGATAGCGAAACACATATTGTGTGAGGTGTTCTTGATAGGTTAAGGTGTTGGTGCTTAGGTGGACACAGGATCTCATTAGGTGTTATATACACTATTACATTTTCAAAAGGTTATCCTTCAAAACAACACATATTTGTTTTCATACAGTTCGTTTCAAATTCAAAGAAAATGTGTTTCATTTTTGGTCAAATTTTTAAAAACAATTTTTCGAACTCCCTGTTGAAATTGATAGAGCAATACTTTATCCCTTTATCCCAGAGAGACATCTCAAGAGGGTTATGAGCCCTTGAATATTTTGCGTTAAGCTAGGAAACAGTGGCATAGTTGTACAGACAAAATGGTACAAAAGTAAAGGCATAATTTTAATTGGCTGTCACTTTTGTGCATGGCGTAAAATTTTACTGCGTTTTTGCGAAAATCGAGCGCTTTTAAAATAATTTTAATTATTTTATTGATATTTTTTAACAGATCATACATACGAGTATATGTATGTTTCGAATACTCTAAGAGAGAGAGGGAGAGGCACATGAACAGTATTGCCACCTTCTGAGTAATTATACATTTTGATGTAATTTTCTATTATGTGCGTAATTAGCTTCATATATAATTTGTGTGTAATTTTGCATTTTGTTCTACCGTTTTCTTTAATCGCTATATTTTGATCGATGGCAGTTGAAGTCGGTTTCGAAAATTTATCAATCGTTACTTCTTAAATTAGTATCTCTGATATTATTCCCGATTGTTTCATTTCTTGAAACTTAGGCTTCAAGCTATTTTCTCCAGGTATAAGTCAGTTATTCCCTTCTTGTACTTATCCTCATTGGGATTTTGCTATCGATCAAGACTTGCTTAGCTCGTGTTTAAAATTCAGCGTTCGATATTATACTCAGCCAAGAAATTTGATGTCCTCAAGTTTTTAATCGCCAGAGCATGTACTTGGTTATTGTGAGGCACTGAAATTTTTTCAGTGTCAAAAAACGATTCTGAATAAAAATGCTCAGTAAGTTTTGCCATTTCACCATGATTAGACTAACAAACTAACAACGCTTGCAAATCATTGAATTTTATTATCAAAATTCGTATTGTGTCAGAAATGTGTTTCTATCGAAAAATTGGCGTCAGCGAAGGAGTTCATTTTTGGCTCAAAGGGTAAGTTAACAAACAGAACTTCCGAATTTGGTATGAAGCTTATCCAGTGGCAGTTCAACAGCTGCCAATACACTCTAAAAGATGTTATGTTTGGTGCGGTTTATCAGCCGGCAGACTGTACTTATGCCAAAACGATGAAAATTGCAACATTACAGTCAATGGAGCAAGGTATGGTGAGATGATTACCGGCATTTTTTTACCCAAAATTGAAAAATTCGACTTTTTGACATGAGGTTTCAACAAAACGGTGCCACATGCCACACGGCACGCAGGACCATAAACCAATATCATAAGGGGAGTTTTTTATGGGAATACGTGAAGTCTCTCATATACAGGGATAATCCAGCCACAATTTCAGTCCTAAAAGACAATATAACAGCATTCATTAGTTGCAATATTTAAATTGGAACTCACTGATGGGCCACTTATATATGAAATAATTTTTAAAAAGTAAATGGCAGTCATTCATTTAAAGCCACATAAAAATATTTCATTCACTTTTGCAAATTTTCTGTATTGTTTTTAATTTTCAAAACCCAAACAGTTAAGAAAACAACCGTTATGCATATAATTTTGGAAGAAACTGAATTTTGTGCAAAATTTTGCTTTATATGTGTAATTTTAATACCGGTTGTGTAGTAACCATAAAGCCGTTGATGGCAACACTGCACATAAGCTGTTTTACTCACAAATTAATTAAATTCAACAAAAAAAAAAAAAAATTGAGATATTCATGTTGACTTTACTCACTCAACAAAGCAATGCGCAGCACTCACGACCACATTATCGGACACTAAAGAACCACCACAGATATGGCCGGTACCAAAGAAATAGCCATCATTTAGACGACGCCTAATGGATACTTGATGTCTGGTTGCATTCGGACTGGCCACAGTGCCATTTATAATTCTCGCATCTTCAGGTTTTTCAAACATAAACAGTTCGAAGGGTGAAGTACCAGCCACTAAAATGAAGGTCAATTTAATTTTTTTTTTAAATTATATATCAATTAAATTCGCAATTAAGGAAATACTTACAAATACTGTTAAATTGCGCTAAAGTCACAATTCCAAAACATAAAATAACCAATAAATTCGGCTTAAACATTTTGCTTAAACGTAATTGAACGATTTACAATCCTTGAGCGCTTTAAACGATAGTAGAGCAGACAGTTAGACAGACCACGTTGTGTACTCGTTAATAGTTTGTTAACTAATAAATGTTAAAATGCTAACAATATTTTAATCATTAACAATTTATAATCAAACGTTATAAATAAAAAATATATAATAAATAATAAATAAATACCCATATTAAATAATCGAAATGATTATTTCATTTCTATCTCCTCTATGATTACAGTACGATATTTCCCAATCATAGGTATGTATGTATATAATAAAAAAAAGCATAATATAAAAATAACGCAGAAAATTATCTCTATTTTAAGTTTTCCAATTACAGTTTTTTCTTTTTCAAATTTTAACACCCATATAATCTAATCTAACGAGTAGGTCCGTCCATATATGCGTTTTTTTAATAGCTATTGGTGGTGTGAAAGAGATGTCTTTATCAAAATTTATTTATTTCCCAAAATCTTTGAATTGTTTTTTTTTTATATAATCAATTCCAGTTAGGGTCAGACTAACTGGAATTACCAAAACTACTTATTACGTTGCTGCTTATTTGCCTTTTTTTTAATCGCTATTGCAACATTTGTTTTTTCCTGATAGCTAAGGAAATCCCCGTACTTGAAAATACGTACACGTTTTAATAAGAATATAATTGGATTTAAATTTAAACGCTTAACATGTGCACAAAAATTTGTAAATTTTAAAAGCGTAGCATTCATTTATTTGCAGCAGCTGTAGTGGACCAAGAGATCTCGAGTTCAATCCCAGACCACACCATCTGACAATTTTCAACTGCGGCATCACCTTATAACATTAGTTAGTGACGGGTTATAAATATTATTATTATCATTATCATTATCATTATCATGGCTACTTCCCTCAAAACGTTGACGTAAGCACGAAAAGATTCTGGCTACGTCAACTCGCCGGTTGATGCAAAAAACGACGGAAAAAAGCCTACTCCATCTCGTTATAACAATAAAGAACTCTCTCCTTGATCGGCTTCGTTTCATTGAGGGTAGAATATTCTACATTACTCACGACATTGTTATCAGACCGACCAGACACTATTGCAAGTCACTGCGATCCATGGGATCTATTGTTCCCCTTCCAGTCTATAGTTTGTTCACCAAGTAAAACCCTTTGTCTTCATAAACATTTCCACTTAAGCCTATCAAAAACCCCACATTCCCACAATATGCCTATGAGAACAGTCTACAAACATCCACATCTCTGACCGCCATCCTCTTCAGATGCGTCTCTTAGTTTATAGTGGCACGTAAACAGTTTCAATTCTGGCCAATAGTACTTGAGAACCTCAGACAGACGCCCAAATTCCGGACTAATCGGCGCCCTAAATTGCGAAGTCCCCTTTGAGCATTCCAGTATTCCAAGCATCTAGCAATTTGCCAATCCTTGATTAGATTAAGGATTGTAGTAAGTGGTGCTGCACGGCAAGATTCCAGACCGATATAGAATGTCATGAAACCATTTCTGGCCAATGCATCCACTATTTCATTAGCATCTATTCCACAGCATACGGGTATCCAAAAAACTGGACCTTATTTCCAAACGAAGGCTTTTGCAACTTATCGTAGCAACATTTAACCAGTCACGATTTCCTAAGATTCGAGCCAAGTGCCCAGCTTGGCTGTCAGAGAATATATTAATATTCTTATCCTTGAGCCTGCTATCTCCGCACGTATAGCAATGGCCATGGTCTCAACCTGGAAGACACTCAGTGATCTTCCCAGTAGAATCGACAAGTCTCGGTTGGGTCCATGGACACCAACACCGACACAGTCACTCATTTTGTAGTTATAGGTATACCAGTTTAAATCAAACTCACTCCAAACTAAGGCCCCATTAGACCAACAATCCCGGTTACGGAATCCAACCCTGAATTTCCTGCCAAAGCACAGATTTAAAGCCACAACATTCAGGACCGAGATGGTTCTCCGACCACCCTGCGTACCACCCTGTATAGAATGGATGACTTCCCGACGCATTCCGGGATTCTATGGCAACAAATTTTGCCACCAAACAAATTTTGCCATCATCATCAGGATGTGGAGCAGTGTTAAATCATTTAAAGCCTCCAAGGCCGCTGTTGGACATGCTCTCATTGTCTCAGTTATGGTTCTCCGACCATCCTGCGTAGAATGGGCAGGCTTCCTGACGCAATTCGGGGTTTTTTGGCGAACAATTTTGTCTCCGAACAAGCCCATTCTCATCAAGAGACTTTTCTAGAGGGCTTTCATCGACCTTTCCTGGACGGCACCAACGTACGAGTTCCAAATAAGCCTATTCAGAATGGCACTTAGACACTGCACCCCATAGTATAAACATCACGTTCATAAACACAAGCAATGAAAACACTGTAGCTAATGCGACGCCTAAACCATGTGTAATAATATTTATGTCTTTACTAAGTAGGTATTGTATACGGTTTCGTATCATTGCCATATCTCAGAAACTGCTTACATATTTTCCACTGGGCACAATCTTTAAAAGATTTCTTAATTGCATTAGAAATACTATGTCTTTCAAGTGAATCTTTAATTCGTCATCGTTATCTTATCAATAAAATAAATTTTCATTAATATCGATGAATATCGACTATTATGGCTCTTAAAAAATAGAGAAAAACAAATTTAGTCTCAAGTATCATTACAATGCATCTATAGAGGAGTTATGAATACGAAAATAATAAATTAAAATAAATTCAATCTAATGTAGCAGTCAGTCAGCGCATTAAACAGTTGAAAAAGTGTAATAATGATCTCGGAACAATTTTTATGGTTCTTAAGCTCTCTCATACTTGTACAAAAATTACAATATGCTGCAGGTCAAACCAATCTCGAGTCACGCATTATTAATGGCCAAGAAGTGAATTGGAATAGTACACGCTATCAAGTATCCATACGTTTGGAACGTGTTGATCGTTTGTATTTTGGTGCCGGTCATATATGTGGAGGCAGTATTATAAAACGTAATATTGTCCTAACCGCAGCTCACTGTATATGGAAGTGAGTAATTAATATATTTTTTTTTTTTTAACTCAAAGTAATAATTATATATTTTTTTATATTTAAGTGAAAATAGTCAACAATTTCGTGCAGCCAGTGAGTTAAGTGTGGTTATGGGTAATATAGATCGTAGCTTGAAGAACAATAATACCCTTAAACTGTCAGTTGCAAATATTATAACCGGTGAACATTTTAATAACAACACTTTTAGAGATGATTTGGCGTTGCTGTTCTTAAAGTAAGCCATACCAGAGCAGTATACGTCTGCAGAAGTGATTGAAATCAATAATAATATCAATTTCAAGGAAGGCACACCATGCTATGTAACTGGTTGGGGCTTAAACGAAAAGGTAAGAAAAAAATGGTAATATGCTCTATATTCCACAAAGCATTTCAGTCTTACACGATTTGCTGCCATTTTCTTCGCCTCTACCCATGTAAGATTGTAATGGCTTAGTTGTTGGACAATTGTGCGTCGTTAGGTATTGCTTGGTCGACTGTGGTTCCTTGATCTTTGGGGATTTTAGTCAAGTGCCATTATTGTAATACTATTTTGGGATTTTTCTTAAGGTATAGCCGATCCAACTCCATTTCCTTAGACGTATCTGCTTCAGTATGGACTCTTATTTGTCAAATTCTATAGTTCTATGTTGCTTATGGTGTTAGGCCAGAATTTCTTGCATATGTGGGTGACACAAGCCAGATTTTACTATCGTACAACAGAATTGACTTTACACATGCGTTAAATATTCTGAGCTTGGTGTACCTGTTTAGGCACGAGCTTCTCCATACTGACTGCAATCGTCCGAATGCCACTCTTACTTACCCAGGTCGTAGAAAGCTATCCACATAATCAATTGGTTTGCCCTGTATCATAATGTTTTCTATGCTATTGGGTATACTAGTTAATAATGTCGATTTGAACAACATATGGCAAATATGGTAAACACACTTTTTTTCCAATCGCTATAATAATGTCATCACGGGTGAACATCCGAAGCCGAACATCCATGACGCCAAGTTAATGCACTGTATTTGGTAGCATCTGAAGGGTGTTCTGCTGTTAGAATCGGGTTAGACGATCACAGGGGATCTGTACCAAACACAATTGATTCGCTTGAAGAGAGCAATCAACGAAAACACGAGACCATAATCTTCCATCATGACAACGCTCAGCCTCATGTTGCAAGACCGGTCATAAACTATTTGGAAAATAGTGGGTGGGAAGTTTTGGCTCACCCGCTTTATAGCACAGACCTTGCCCCGTCTGACTACCATTAGTTTCGATCGATGCAGAACGCCCTTACTAGAATACGCTTCATTTCAGAACAGGGTATCAGAAATTGGCTCGATTCATTCTTTACCTCAAAATCGCTGCAGTTTTTTTGGCACGAAATCCATATGCTACCAGAAAGATGAGAAAAAGTATTGGCTATTTGACTGCATATTGTTGATCTTGTGTGAGAATAGACAAATATCATCTGCATAGTCCAGGTGCTCGAATCGCCGTGAGAGGCTCCATGTTACACCTCCCCTCTGTGAACAGACCTCGCTTATGATCTCATCTAATACAATATTGAACAGTAGTGGTGGAAGTGAACATCCTTTCCTTAATCCAGCGTTAGTGTGCCACTGCGCTTAGTAGCTGCTTGATTCCTGCTACACTTTCTATTTGTGAGATCGTCTATCGTCTGGTGTAGTTTCCTCATGTTATTCTGTCGAGGTGTTTCTTCTGCTGTTTTTGCTAGACCTTCTACGAACTTGTTTTTGTCTCTTCTAACAGCTTTCTTTCTTCACATGTTTCGGCAGCTGTTGGTATTTTTCCTCCTAACATTGTTGTTGTTTAGTTGCAACTTAAGTTCCCTTCTCTGAGAGATCAGGTTCCAAGTGTTGTCTGATATCATGTGTCTGTGCTACGCCCAGTGCTTCTTCTGCGACTTGATTATATGTTGTTGTGATATCATCCCATGTGTGATGTTGGGTTGTTCCGTTCCTGGTCGTGTTTTTCTGACTGCAATGTTTCTGCTTGATCTCGCCTTTGATAAGTTCGTGGTCACTGTTGATGTCAGCGGCATAATTCTCACATCCGCCAAAGAGCTTTTTCATCTTTTACTCACGTATATGGGATCAATCTGATAGCGTGAGTTGCCGTTCGGCGATATGAAACTCCTTATGCAGAAAGATGGAACCACCTATGACTAGTTGGTATGTCTGGCATAGCGCTATTAGTCGCTCTCCATTGTTATTTTTAACTCCACATTCGTGCATTCCCATGGTGGCCCGTTTGTTGATATTGTCACTTCCTATTTTCGCGTTAAAGTCGCCGAAGACTGTTATACAGAAATACATTGTATGTCTGAACTTCTTAGCTCTTAGAGTTTAAAAGCGATATGAAACTCCTTATGCAGAAAGATGGAACCACCTATGACTAGTTGGTATGTCTGGCATAGCGCTATTAGTCGCTCTCCATTGTTATTTTTAACTCCACATTCGTGCATTCCCATGGTGGCCCGTTTGTTGATATTGTCACTTCCTATTTTCGCGTTAAAGTCGCCGAAGACTGTTATACAGAAATACATTGTATGTCTGAACTTCTTAGCTCTTAGAGTTTAAAAGCGTTAACTTACTTCGATAAAACACTCAATTTAAAGTATTCTCGATAACTTTTCTTCTTTTTCCAATCATTTCAGAACATCAATCCTTTAAAACTTGTAATCGCCGAAGTACCCATTATAAATCGTACCACATGTTCACTTAACTATGGTACCGCAACAATATTGGATGGTATGCTGTGTGCTGGTTATATGGATGGTAGACGGGATGCCTGTTCCGGTGACTCAGGAGGTCCTCTAGTTTGTAACAATCAACTAGCTGGCATTGTGTCTTTCGGTCTAGGCTGTGCTATAGATGGCTTTCCCGGTGTCTATACTAATGTGGCCTATTATTACAACTGGTTGTTAAATCAAATGGATCTATTGGAGAAAAAATACGATTTAACGAACTTTACATTCGCTGGAAACACGACTGGTATTAATAATACTGTGATTTTAGGAAATTCTAAAGATGGACTTAGTTTTAGTATATTTTTAATGATGTTCGTAATATTGGGACATTTCATTAGATTTAACTCATTTATTAAGTTCTAATTTTACCATTTGTTTAGCAGCTTAAAAAATTTATTGGATATGATTTAGTTCTAGTAAGTGATAAGCCCACATTTTGTTGTTAGATTTAAAAAAATAATAATTATGCTCTCAGTTAGGTGAGCACCTTTAACATGAAATATCCGAATTCAAACAGAAAATGCAATAGAAGCTTTCGAAATATAATTTGAAATAAACAATAAAAAAATAATAAATAAAATTTTAATATTTTTTGGGAGGAAGCTACATGATATTTATGTTTTAAAATTAATATCTGCTACACTCATACCTCTTCACACGGCCTAAATAGGTTCTAAAAATGAAATGGCAGTAAATCGAAATGCCGTAAAACGAGGTGAATATGTGTTGCTTTTACTTGTCTTACATTTTTTGTTAAAAAAGAATGAATTCAAGATTTTTTAACTGTATACCTGGTAATTTGCGCCGCAAAGCGAATGCTTTCCATAATTCAAACAGGCCGTTATAGCAAAATGCCGTATAAAGAAAGACCGTAAAAAGAGGTGTGAGTATAATTAAACGCCAATCCTAGCTGTTACATAGCGTACCCTGTCCGGATTCTAATTTTTGATCGCTGATTTTGATACTTCTGATATTTTTTTCATTAAAAACATGAACTACATATATTGAACCCTAAATGATTAAGAGTTGTTGTGTTGGTACAAATTAAGCAGCAGTAGTAAACAGGTGGAAGCCCGTATTAATACAAATTACGGCCATAGTACAAATATGGGAGCCCGTTTTAGTATAAATTAAGCAGCCATAAGCATCCATAGTAGAAAGAAGTGACTCCATGTTGATATCAATTAAACAGCGGTAGCAGAAAGATGGGAGACTACTTTAGTAATAGTTAAGCAGCCATAAGCATCCATATTAGAAAGATGGGAGCTCGTGTTGATATAAATTAAGCAGCAGTAGTAGAAAGATGGAAGCCCGTATTAATAAAAATTACAGAGCCCATATGAACAGCCATAGTAGAAATATAGAAGCTCGTTTTAGTATAAATTAAGCGGCCATAAGCAGCCATGTTACAAAAGTGGGAGCCCATGTTGTTATAAATTAAGCAGCTACAGTAGAAAGATGGGAGCCCGTTTTAAGCAGCAATAAGCAGCTATAGAAAAGTGGGGAGCTCATGTCAACAAAATTTAAACAGTTATAATAGTCATAGCAGAAATATGGGGGCCCGATTTAGTATAAATTAAGCAGCCATAAGCATCCATAGTAGAAAGAAGTGACTCCATCTTGAATCTGGGAGCCCTTCATAATATAAATTAAGCGGTGGTAGTAGAACGATGGGAGTCTATGTTCATAAAAATTATGCAGCCGTAGCAGAAAGATGGGAGCTCGTGTTGATATAAATTAAGCAGCAGTAGTAGAAAGATGGAAGCCCGTATTAATAAAAATTACAGAGCCCATATGAACAGCCATAGTAGAAATATAGAAGCTCGTTTTAGTATAAATTAAGCGGCCATAAGCAGCCATGTTACAAAAGTGGGAGCCCATGTTGTTATAAATTAAGCAGCTACAGTAGAAAGATGGGAGCCCGTTTTAAGCAGCAATAAGCAGCTATAGAAAAGTGGGGAGCTCATGTCAACAAAATTTAAACAGTTATAATAGTCATAGCAGAAATATGGGGGCCCGATTTAGTATAAATTAAGCAGCCATAAGCATCCATAGTAGAAAGAAGTGACTCCATCTTGAATCTGGGAGCCCTTCATAATATAAATTAAGCGGTGGTAGTAGAACGATGGGAGTCTATGTTCATAAAAATTATGCAGCCGTAGCAGAAAGATGGGAGCTCGTGTTGATATAAATTAAGCAGCAGTAGTAGAAAGATGGAAGCCCGTATTAATAAAAATTACAGAGCCCATATGAACAGCCACAGTAGAAATATAGAAGCTCGTTTTAGTATAAATTAAGCGGCCATGAGCAGCCATGTTACAAAAGTGGGAGCCCATGTTGATATAAATTAAGCAGCTACAGTAGAAAGATAAGAGCCTGTTTTAGTTTAAGCAGCGATAAGTAGCTATAGAAAAGTGGCAGCTCATGTCAACAAAAATTAAGCAGTTGTAACAGCCATAGTAGAAATATGGGAGCCCGTTTTAGTATAAATTAAGCAATGTTAGTAGAAAGATGGGAGCCCATTTTCATAAAAATTATGGAGCCCATATGAACAGCCATAGTAGAAATATAGGAACTCGTTTTAGTATAAATTAAGCAGCGATAAGCAGCTATAGAAAAGTGGCAGCTCATGTCAACAAAAATTAAGCAGCTGTAACAGCCATAGTAGAAATATGGGAGCCCCTTTTAGTATAAATTAAGCGGTGGTAATAGAACGATGGGAGTCTATGTTCATATAAATTATGCAGCCATAGCAGAAACATGGGAGCTCGTGTTGATATAAATTAAGCAGTGTTAGTAGAAAGATGGGAGCCCATATTCATAAAAATTACAGAGCCCTTATGAACAGCCATAGTAGAAACATAGGAGCTCGTTTTAATACAAATTAAGCAGCGATAAGCAGCTATAGTAGAAAGATGGGAGCCCATATCAATAAAAATTAAGCAGCTATAATAGAAAGCTCGGAACCCGTTTTGATATAAATTAAGCAACCATAACATAAAGATGGGAGCCCGTTTTGTAGTGGGATTGAAAGTGAATTGGTCATTACTAGCCTCTACAACCTGACCAAACGATTAATTCACTTAAAACGGCAAGTATTGATCAATAGAGAAGGTGTTGTTTTCCATCCTGACAATCCAGAACTCCGGCAGAAACTGAGAGAGCATGATTGAAAAGTTTTGATACATCCATTATAAAACCCGGAGTTAGCACATTCCGATTATCAGGTTTTTTTCAATCTCTGCAGAACTCTCCTAATGGTGTAAATTTGAATTTCATAGAGTCCTACAAAACGCTTAGTTTTTCTTTTTCGTTCATAAGTTCTACACTATTATAAAAATTTGATTATAAATAAGTTAGATAAACTAAATTGGGAAACATATTCACTTAAAACGCTTTATCTCATAAAACATTGTGAAAGTAAGACTTTAAAAAATGCGCTTTGGAAAATCTTGGCAACCCATATTTTTTCTTGATTCTTGACAAGCTGTTGAAATTCATGTAAGTCAGACGAAATCAAGTACATCTGGCAACCCTAGTTAAGACCTATGTTTTCTCCATAGTAATAAAATGGGAAAAATATTTATTCGGTTTGATCCCGAACATAAACAAAAAATTCTTTAAAGTTGCGCTTAGGGTTGAGTGTAAGCAATCGGAGAATCGAAAAATACCCAAGTTATAGTAATGAAATTTGGTATAATAGTACAGAATATTCTAAACAACATTTATTCGAAAAATTGCTGTTCTACTACCATTTATAGGAAACTGGGTAGCAGGAAATCTATTGATAATTCGCGCCGGCGAAGAATAATTAGTAGATGTCAAAACGACATATACGAGTATAACATGTATGTTTGTTAGTTTTTATTTTGAACGGTGTACAACAACTACAACTTCGGAGAGTGAAGAGCAGCGTAATGAAAGAAATGTGCAAAATCGAGAACAAACTACACGGGCACGTGCAGCACAAAATCAAGATGTTGTTAGGAATATTCGAAGCGCAATGCTTGCAAATGTGAAGCGAGCTGCGTTCAATTATGATTCAACGGTTGATGGCACCTTATATAGAAGAGTAATGCTTGTTTTGGGCTATAAAAAAAAACAATTTTGGGCGGGACGAAGTTAGCCGGATTAATTTCTAATTGTATTCTAATTGAAATAAATAAACAACCTATGAACCGAACTCAGGAACCCCAAAAATATGACTTAAAATTAACTAGAAACCGAAAGAGTATATATGAAATGGCCTGATTAAGTCATCTTTATTAATTACTATTATTATTTTATTCTTTTTCTAATTTGATTATTTTTAATTTTTCTTTAAAATAAATACAAAATTTTCTAAATATTTTATCAAAAAGTCTTATAAAAATAAATGCAATGAACTCAAAACTATTAAAATCTTAAGGCCAATCATTAAGTTCAAAGCTTTCGCGCTGTTATCGTACAAAGTATAATTTAAAGTTCGATTTGTATTTACAATCCAGTCATAAAATGCACTGACATTTGTATAGACACCTGGCTTGTGAGCTAAGGCACAACCATCGCCCCAAGAAACAATACCAGTTAAACGACCATCGCATACAAATGGACCACCGGAATCGCCCTGGCAAGCGTCATTGCCACCACTGGACAGATAACCAGCACATATCATAGAATGTGGTATAAGACCATAACTGTTTCTGCATTGCTGATAGGTAACAATAGGTACACTAGTGCCCCATAAAGATACCGATAAGTGACCCTGTCAAAAGACAAAGAAATATATTTATTTTAAAAACAAATTTCGTAATAAAGACGTTTTACTTACATTGCCCATATCGCCCCAACCGCTAATTTTACACAGCATGCCCACTGCCGTTTTATGGGTATTGAGTTGTATAGCCTTAACCGTGGGCCAGTTCCAGGGTATATAACCATTGATAAATAATAAGGCAATATCATTCGTAAAAAGAGTGCTGTTATAGCCTTTATGTTGAATAACTTCTAAGACATTAAATTGTAGTTGAAGTGGATCCGCTATAAGACGATTATCATTACCCATTACCACTGTTAGTTCTTTGGCTTTATAACTAAAATAGAAAAAGTTTTATGAAATATTTATTTAAATTAAAACTATAGACCTACTTTTGTACGCAATGGGCTGCTGTTAATACTAAACGCTGGCCGATTACCGAACCACCACATATATGACCGCGACCAAAGCCAGCTTTCTTTTCTCTCGCTTTAACTCTCAAAGAGACTTGATATATGGCATCATATATACTTATAGCGTGGCCGCCAACAATTTTTGAATCTCTCGATGGTTGTGAATCTAAAAATTCAATATTAAAAAAACAAAATATAATTAAGTTCCTATCCTGTTTAATCAGATCAAGTTGCACTAATTTTTTTAAGGCTTGACCAGAGCCAAAATTTTAATTAAAAACGCGACTTTTTTGTTGGATAATCAAACAAAATTTTAGACAAAATTTTGAAGAATTTGAATACGTTAAATACTTATCCATTTCAACATAAACCAGCCAATTCCTAAAACGACTGAGGCTTTCCACACTGAAAACTACCGCTCGAAAGCAGTTTATTAGCAACTCTCCAGAGGTAGTTAGTACTACACAAGTGTGGAGTAAGGATAATCCTACAGAAGAGTATTAAAGGTATGCATATAACTTTATTTTTCAATATGAGAGTACGTTGTGTGACCTCATGAGCAGGGTTGTAAGATCTGGCGATTTCTCGCCAAACGTGGCGATTTTAAAAGTTATTTGGCGTCCTAATTTTCGGTTTGGCGATTTGTAAATGGCGATTTTGTTGGCTATTTTTTAAATACGAAAAATTAAAATTATTTTGGTATTTTTATGTATGAAATTCGTGAATATGGTCATTTTAATATGTCGATTATAGATGGCAGCCGAACTTCAGTTGTGTTCTCGGCAACGAAAAATTTGTAGGCAACTGCCTATATGGAACTGAAATTAGTAGATTTTCTGGTTCCAGTTTACTTATGTAATGCAATTTTCGGCAACTGGCAACGAAATATTTAAGTCCATAAATGGTCCGAGAAAAGCTCTAAACTTAACAAATGTGAAAAATAGTTAATGTGTTTGCTTAAAAAATTCACACATATGCGTACCTTATGGCTATAAAGTATATCATATCATCATTTAAAAGGTCTACTTCTCCTCTCTAAATCCACTTAAAAGCTTAAAATCGGATAATATTCCGCTAAACAATGAGTCTATAAGGTATGAAGGTACTAAAAAGATTTAATTAAAGATTTTGCAGGTTTTTAGAAAATTTCAAAAACTGAATCTTGTACTAGATAGCGTTTATTAGAAAAATAGTATAACTTTTCAGGTATTTTATCTTCATTCTTTTTTGTCGCACGGTGTAATTTAATTCCAATACAAGGCAATGTGAAGTGTATCGAAAATAAAGTGTATAACGTATCCAAAATGTATTACCGATTAACCATAAGAACTATTTTTTTTAGTTTTCTAGCTTTCAGTAAACTATGAAGTATGTTATAGTAAACAAAATATAATTATGGCGAATATTTTTCCACTTTTGGCGAAATTTAAGAATGTGGAACAAATTATTTTTTATTTGTTTTAAAAAATATAAATTTTAAGGTCAAAAATTGAAAAAAAATTGGTTTGGCGATTTTGGCGATTTCTGAAATTGAATTTGGTGAGAAAGCTTAAAAAAGATCTGCCAACCCTGCTTAGAGGACGGCGCTATGTCAAAATGGTGCATTCAGGAAGGACTCTCGGTGAATATCTCCAAAACGGTTGTTATACCTTTTACCAAAAGATACAAGTTATTATGTTTCTGTATTTATTTTGTGGGTACCACCATCAACCTTTCTAAGGGGATTAAGTATATAGGTGTCATTCTGTAGAAAGCTTAGTGGGACCTCGAACATTGGTGCCGCAAGTCTCTTCTCCTACTTTAAGACATTAGGTTTTCGCCGAGAATGACACTATGGTTATATACCGCTATAATTCAGTCCATTATCACTGATGCGGCTATAGCTTGGTGGAGAAAATGTGAGAAAAATACCACCATGAATAAATTAGGTAGGTTACAGAGACTCGACTGGCTCGATATAACTGGGGCAATGATAATATGGCCAATAGCGGCTTTGGGTCCTTAATTGGTTTAACACCGCTTCACATCCATGTGATGAGGGTGGCGGCATGTTCGGTGACAAAATTTTTCGCCAAAGGATCCAGAAATGCGTCGGGAAGTCTGTCCATTCTACGCAGGGTGGTAGGAGCATCATTTTCGCTCCTGGATGTTATGCTCCTGGGATTAATGAATGAATGACTACTGTATCGGTACTGATATTCATGGACCCAACCGAGTCATGTAGTTCCCACTGGGAAGATCACTTAGAGTCTTCCAGGCTGAGATCATGGACGTTGTTATATCTGGACAGTGGGCTCAAGGGAAAGGCCATTAATATATTTTCTAACAGCCAAGCTGCCTTAATTGGCTCGAATCGTATGACATCTAGACTGGTCAAATATTGCTACGATACGTTGCATAAGCCTTCGCTTGAAAATAAGACCCAGATGTTTTGGATACCTGGACACTGTGGAATAGATGATAGTGGATACATTGGTTTCACGACACACTATATCGATCCAAAAACTTGCTGTGCAGCACAACTTACTAACGTCCTCAATCTAATCAAGGATTGGGAAATTGCCAGATGCTTGGAACACTGGAATGCTCGGGACTTGGCCACTCTAGAGGCGTGATCAGTCCGCAATACGGTGGTCGCTTTGAGTTTCTCAAGTATAGCAGGACGGACTTGAAACTCCTAACGGAGATTTTTACGGGCCCACTGTTGACTAAAGGCGCATCTTAAGAGGATGGCGTTCACAGATGTAGATGTTTGTAGAGCTATTAGAGACATCGGAACACATATTATGTAAACGTGGGGATCTTAATAGACTTAGGTGGAAATGTTTAGGTAGACATAGGCTCTAACTGTATGACAATTTTCAGTTTGTTTCAGTTTCATAAACCAATTTGATCTTTCAAGCTAAGTAGATGAATAATCCACTGTAGCCCCCTCCATATGATTGTGTAGTGGTGAATATTCTTTCTAATTGGTGATGATCTTTAGGTCGTTTACTTTAGCATTGTAATTTTTTCCCAGAAGGTGGCGTTTTTTCCTATTCATTCGTCAAATGTTTGACATCATCGCCAGAGATAAGCTGAAAAGTCAGGTGGCTTCTTTCTTTATTTTTTAGATGGAGTTATCTGGAGGGAAGTTGAAGCCGAAAACCACAATTAAAATTTTTTTTCGTCATGTCCTCTGCTGGGACTTCACTAATTTTGCAAGAAAAATTTTTTCCGCTAATTTTGGTCAAAGTTAGGTACCTTTATTTAATTTCGAATGTTGCTTTTTGACACACAGACGTGGTGGTGTATTGTCATCTGTATCTATGGGTAATGTAGATATTGAGGTATCAGATGCTTTTGACGTTCTGGGCATAAGAGTTCACTGTAACGTTCGTTGGAACGAGCACATATTTCGAGTGTGCCTCGGCTTTTTAAGACGTTGTAAGAACTATTTCACTCCATCTGATCTCTTAAATATTTACAAGACCTATATCCGACCCAAGTTAGAATACAACTCTCATGTATGGACCGGTGCTTCAAAGTTTATTTGGAGCTTCTCGACCGCGTACAGGAGAGGGCGCAGGTTCTCATTAATGACGGTAGGATAGCCAACTCCATCGATTCATTAGAGCATCGACGCAATGTGGCGTGTGTTCCATTGTTCTATCGGTACTACAACGGAATGTGTTCTAACGGACTAATTCCTGGTAATCATATATTTTTACGTAGTACTCATATTTCTCGTAGAGAACATCCCTTTGTAGTTGGTTGTCCAGTGAATTGCACAACGCATTAGAAAACATTATGGAACAATCTTCCTGCGAATGTCTTACCTGCCACTTAAGACATGAGCAAATTTAAATCGAACGTCCACATGATTTTTCGAGTGTCGAAAGAAGCATTTAAGTGCCTTAGTTTTTTAAGATGGTGTAAGAAATACTTCACTCCATCTGATCTCCTTAATATTTACAAAACCTATGTATATCCGACTTAAGATGGAATATAACTCTCATGTATGGGTTGGTGCTTCAAAGTCTATTTTGGAGCTTACAGAAGAGGGCGAAGGTTATTATTAATGACGGTAGGGTAGCCAACGCTATCGATTCACCTAAACATCGCCGCAATGTGACTTGTCTTTCTTTTTTCTATCGGTACTATAACTATAACGAAATGTGTTCTGATGAAATTAAGGATTTAACTCCTAATAATCATATATTGTTACGTAGTACTCGTGCCTCGTAGAGCACATCCCTTTGAAGTTGATTATCCAGTGAATCGCACAGCATTATAGGGGTCGCACAGTTCGTTTACGGTACAATCTTCCAAAAAAAAATCTTCTCTGCCACTTACGAGTAAATTTAAATCGACCGCCCATAAACACTACTCCCTCTATCCTCCTTCCCACAATCTATTTTACTAATACCAGCACAATGGACTGCATGTGTAGGGTTTTTCCACTCAGTGCTGGTCTCACGCAAACAAACAAAAATTTGGTAAATATTGCCAAAAAATAAAAATTGTCTTTAATAAATAAAAAATTATTTATCTTTTTTAACGAACGAACTAATCAAAAGAAATATATAAATACACTCCCATATGTTAAACGTCTAACATTGTACAGTTGAAATGAATTTCTTATCAATTTCTATGTATGCAGTACGCGATTAAAGTTTGAGAGAGAGATACTATGATGACATAAATGCAGTAAATTTTCGAAATTTTATAACATTTTTAGTGTTTAACTATACCATATACGAATATTATATGTAAATTATCTATAATATATATGAACAACGTACATTAATTATCGTTAAATGAATTGCATTATAATCATGTCAATACAAATAAATTAAATCAATATTGGATATGTTACATTATTATTAACAGATAATATTTATATATAAACATACATACAAATATCGATTTGAAATTGAACTAGAAAATAATAAAGGGTCTGCCAAATAATTTCTTTTTTTTTGAAAATGCTATAAAAAAAACTACTGAATATTTTCTCAAATTTCTTTTTGTATTTGAAAGTGCAATCATTCCGGTTAATAATGGCAAATAATTTCATTCAAATGGCTGCCTCGGCTGGCCATGCAGTAGGCTACACGATCGGTATGTATTTCACCAATGGCTTCACGAATATTGTCTTTTACAGCGTCAATTGTCTCTGGCTTGTTGGCATAACACTTATCTTTGATGGCACCCCACAAATAATAGTCCAACGGTGTCAAATCGCAGCTTCGAGGTGACCAAACGACATCAGCTCTGTGGCTGATAATGCGATCTTCAAAAACAGGGCGTAAAACATCGAGTGTAGCTTCGGCTGTGTGGCACGTAGCGCCGTCCTGTTGAAACCAAGTGTTGCTAATATGCTCCTCTTCAATTTTTGTGAACACAAATTCGTTCAACATGGTCCTATAACGATCGCCATTGACTGTAACGGCCACTCCTTGCTCATTTTCGAAGAAAAATGGCCCAATTATACCTCTGGACCAAAATCCGCACCTAACAGTGACTCGTCTTGGGTGTATCGGATTTTCAGTGAATGCGTGCGGGTTTTCTGTGCTCCAGTTGCGACAATTTTGCTTGTTTACATACCCGCCAAGATCAAAATGAGCTTCATCTGAAAAGATGATTTCTTTGGCAAAATCGGCATCTTCTGTAAGTCGATCGCAGGCCCAGATTCCCAGCGTTGTTCAAGCGTATACACAACCATATTCGTTCAGCGGAAGGATAAAACTAATTATCTGTCAAATCAAACATGAGCTAAGTGTTACCATTCACAAAATAGTGCTTATTTTGAAAAAAAAACGTTAGATGGCGTCCCCTTTAATTAAGTAGAAAAATAAAAAATAGAAAAAATATTCTCTTAACAACTTACTTAGTTATAATAGAAAACTTGTCTTATCTCTGCTAAAAACTGGATCTAACCCAATAGAATATGATGTGTTTTTGGGCCAAAAGAAGACAAAAGATTGTATTAAGTTTTATAACAATCTTAACATAGAGAAAAAATAAATGTTTATATGGATATGCTTCATTCGCCATGCAAAATTTTTCTGAGTGACTAAGTCTATCAAGTTTTGCAAATATCAGCACAAACATAGCAGTCCTTTTAACCATTTTTTGCTGGACCATCATTGTAGAAGCAGATAGTGCGGCTAAGGAATGCATTCTCTCTTTAATGCGTTATAGAAATTACTTAGACGAACAATCAATCGAACACAGTTTGAAATGGTATGGTAGGTAAGACACCCGCCTACCAACCAGGAGGTCGTCGGTCCAATACCAGGCCAGACCATCTTAAAAAAGAAAAAAGTTGTGCGACAGCGGTTATGAGTATTACTACTATTGAAAACTTCTCTAAATGCATTTGCCGTTCGGAGCCGGCATTAACCTGTAGGTCCCTTTTAATGAATTTGAAAATATAATCGGGTGCAGCTCATTGACTAAAGAAGTCTCCATGTTCTTTCATGGAATGTTACGGGAATTAATATATATAATTTACTCGTAAATACTCAGAAATTAACTTTGATTTAATGCCTTAATTTAAAATCATAACAAACGCGATCGCAATCTCAGTGTACCGTCACCACCTATGGTAGTGTGTAAGCTATAAAAAACCCCAAAAAAAACCCAAAACATTTTAGGGTTTTAAATCATTTATTGTTCACTTTTAATAGAGACAAAAACAAATGTACAAACACCGTATGAGTAACAATAATTAAAACTTTATTACTCATACGTTATCAGTACAAATTGGCTCATTCGGCATAAGCAAAAAAACAAAAATAACATGAGACCGTGGAAACGTGATGCAAAATAAAAATTATTTTTAACGGAATTTTTGTTTAAGTTCAATTTAAAAAACTCAATCAAAATTCAGTATACTTTGAACTAAAACGATCAATTACTAGGCATGGACAATTATAAACTGATTATTTGTTGGATTACAAACCATTGTCAGGCAAAGAGTGGCTCTTTTATTCTCTTTTCACACGTATGTCTCACACGGGTAGGAAAAAAATAAGTAAAAAATAAACAAAGAGAACTAAAGAGAAAACAAATGGAAAAATACAGTGCAAAATGGCTTTAGTAAGAGCTCCTCTCAATTTACTACCACCGTTGTAAAATGCATTAATATTAGTTTGCCGGACAATGATCTAAACAAACTTTACAATCATAAATGAGGTTCAAGTTAAAATTAGATCAAAAGTGAACTGTTTTTTAACCAAACCCAGCACAACTATTATGAGTTAATATACACATACGAGTATATGTACTTCTTCAACTTCTATTTGAAACAGATCCCTATTAATTAGTGTTCTAATATGTTCCACGCATTTTACGGAGATTTTTATTGGGTCTGAACAGGTTTGTCGGCTGCCGTTAGAGATATTGCGATCTCCATACGGCTGCAGAATGTTGCATCCATGAATATTGACTTGATGAATGATTGAATGGACTATTTTTTTGGTTTATCCTGTGCAGAATATATCCTCCTTAAAGCACAGTGACATGGCCAACTGGGACTCTCTGACCTTAATAGTAATAAAGTTCAACGTAAAAACTATTTCTAAACAAATTCTTATTGGTCCAACTTGGTCAACATCATGTTACACTGATACAGGCTCCAGATCATGAAAGCAACCAGGGAAATGAATTGCTCAAGAGTGAAGAACTAACAAGTCCTCCTTAGACATAATTCTTACGGCAATAAATATGCACACAGTCTTAGTGCGATATCGAAATCTAAAGATGAATAAACGTTAAAAAAGACATAACTCATCTAATGTCTTCAGCTGTAAAATATCTAAAAGACTCTAGACCACTCAGGCAAAGAAACGATCATTGTATGAATAATACGGATATTCCTAATAATGTAATGTAACGAAGTTTGGGTCAAGACCAAACTAACTCCTTCAATAGAGTGTCAACAAGTCCTGGTCGGCCAACGTATATGCGCGTAGTAGCCCAGTGCCACACAGTTAGTGATCAAGTTATCCGTTGACTTCTCTTTCTTAAAATAGTTCTAGTGTTGGATATGCCCATTCTGTAGGTCCAATGTTCCCTAATAATGAATATTGACCATTTTCTCACCTCCCCTTTCAAGAAACTCCTGTTGAAGCCAAAACATAGTGTGGAGGCACCCTCAGCCACAAGTTTTTATGCACGTTGTGACATTCTATTATTGCTATGGACGTAAATGCACTACTGCTAAGAGTATTTTAATCCTTATTCCCGTGTGTTCCCTTTCAGATGGGATTCTTCCTAGAAAATTGTGGTGTCATATCGAGTTATTTATCTTCCTCCAGATAATATTTTGCTCTCCGTTTAATTCTGGGCACATTCCAAGTGCAGAAGTATAGGTAAATGACATGTGTTGGATAAGAACAAGGGAGTAACATTGATTGAAGACCCTAAGAAACGACTTTATGAAGACCTATGAGACCTTAGTAATAAACAACATCGAGACACCGACCTTTCCTTAAATATTAATTCTTTTTAAACCGCGCGATTGGAATCTCCTGGAATCTCTATACACCAACTTCATCAAAAAATTCTCGGAATTCATTTAAAAAATTAAAAATACAAGTTTATTCATCTAAATCTATATTGTCCCCTTCAAAGTAACCCCCATCAACTGTAACACACTTATGTCAGCTCTTGATCCAATTCTCGAAGCATTTTTATATTCGGTTTTTGAGCTTCCTGCGATTTTTCTATTATTTACTCTCGGTTGCTGAAACGTGTTCGCCGTAATGGTTTTTTAACTCGATTGAACAGAAAAAGATCAGGTGAATTCGGTGGCTGCTGCCCAAAAAATTTTAAATAATGATGGCACTGTGTGACGGTGCGTTATCATGGTGCAAAATCCACGAGTTTACTGGCCACTATTCTAATCTCTTTCGGCGAATTGATTCACGCAAAACGTCCTATAACGCTCAAATAATACTGTTTGTTTACTGTCTGGCCTTCCATGAAAACGATGAGCATTGCCTTCTTTTTTGACTGAAAACGATGTGGTTTTTTTGTCTCGACTCATTTGGTAAACGCCATTTACTTGCCTGATGTCTGGATTGCGTGTCGTACTCTTAAGCTAATAATAATCCTTTTGATGAATGTGAGATTGGAATCAGCCTCGCAAATCATGTCTTTTGCGACCTTAACACGGTCTCGGTTTTGCACGAAGTTGAGGTCTTTTGACACCAACTTTGCTGCTATACGACGGAAATCCAAATCATTAACCAATTAATTAATGTTCAAGCCCTCCGCTATCTTTCTTATGGTTAATTTGCGGTTATTGTCCAACATTTCTTTTACTTTATAAATGATTGCGTCTGTCTTCGATGTCGATGGTCTGTCACTGCGTTCATCATCTTCGATTGATTCACGACCACTTTTGAACCGCTCATGCCACTGGTAAAGGACCGTTTTCTTTAGAGAATCATTGCCGTAACACTTTTCCAATATTTCCAACGTTCGCGGACCATTAAATCTGTTTTTTACGCAAAATTTAATACAAGTTTGTTGTTGCAAATTTAAATTCATTTCTAAAACTAAAAAAAATCGCCAACACTCACAGAGATAGATGTACTCTCGGATGCTTAGCTTTTGGATGTCAAGCTATGATTGAGCGAGAACATCAACAATAGACGTCTTAACTTAACAAAAAAAAAACAACTTAAATCAGAACGATGGGACCCACACGAGGGTTATTCTGGGAACTTTTTGATCAAGGTGCTATGTAGCCTAGTCTCAAATTTAAAGCAATATTAGTGACATTCAGTATAAATGCACCAAATTAAATTTAAATCCACTAAAATTAAAATTTGAATTCATTTGTTGTTGTCTTTTTTTATAAAATTGCTAACTGCTGAGCAAATTTAGTGTTTACATATGTCTGGGCAAATGAGTTATTTGCATTATGGCTAAAATACAGGGTGTCCGCCGGGGAGGCATACTACTTTGTTTCATATTTGACAGTCGTGAAGTAGAGACGTGGCAAATTTATTATGTAAAAATATTCAGTAAACCAAGGTGTTTTAATCGTTAAAACATTTTATCAAAATCAATCATCGATTAACATGAAAAAATCATAATGAGTGACGAGGCATATTTTCATTTGAATGGTTATGTGAATAAACGGAATAGTCTAGGCAATGGAAAACCCTCAAATTATTCATTATTTTTCAGTTACCTTTGCATCCATTAAAAGTGACAGTCTGGTGTGCAATTTGGTCAGGAGGAATCATTGGACTTTACTTTTTTGAAACTTAAAACGGCGTAGCGGTAACTGTCAATGATATGACTTAAAACTTTTTAACGCCACAATTGCATGCTTTGGGCTGGACTAACATGTGGTTTCAACAAGACGGTGCCACATCACATACAGCCAGAGTTACAATGGAATTACAGCGAGACCTCTTTCCACAACATATTATTTCAAGCAATGACTGCTCCGGACTTATTTTTATGGTGATATCTGAAAGCAAGGTCTATGCAAACAAACCAGAAACGCTGGAGCAACTCAAACGAAATATTCGTGATGAAATTGATGAAATTAATGATATAAAAATGTGCTCAAAAGGGCTCGCATTTAGAGGCTAACAGAGGCGAGCATTTATCTGATATCGTATTCCATACTTAATTGCCGACATTAAATAAAACATTTATCAGTATAAGATCCATTCTCTTTCATATAATCAAACAAACTAGTATACCTTCCCGGCGGACACTCTGTATAAAAACCGCTTATTCAAGCTTAAGGGAAAAAGCGCTGATTGAACTATATTTTGATTAAAAAGCTTTTTAAGTGAATAAGAAGGCATACGGATCATGTACTATTCGATTGAAATAATAAGTCCAAGTCAATGGTACAAATATAATGACAAATCCAATATAACTCAACCACCTAGAATGGTGTAAACGAAACAAATTTGTTGCTCACTACGAGCAATTATCGAAATTTTTCAACTCAATTGACCAAAATGCGACACGTTTTTGTATATGCAAGTAAAAGTGATTTCTAATCATAATTTTGACATAATTTGTAACTGAATTTTATATGTATGAAGTTCTTTAAATTTTTAATTTACACTTAATTACACTTCTTTATTATTTTGTTTTTGTTTTTGAATTTTTCTTCTTTATAAACTCTTTTTGTACTCAAACTCACTTCCATTGGTTACACAAAAAATTATTAAAATTATTAAACCGTATATGACATCCATTATTTTCATTTTATTGTTCAATATTTATTATGTTTTTGTATCACAGTTTGATCTTTTCTTTAATCCCGCGTTTAATATTTAAGTCCAACCAAAAAATAGAAAATATATTGGTTATGACAACGTTTTATTTTCGTTTCACCATTATTTGCGAAAATCAAAATTATAGCTGTTGTAGACGCAAGTTTTAATCTATTTTTTGTTCTTTTTTTTAGGTTCCACTGATACGATATTTTATAAAACAATAACAACAGCAATAGTAATGGAAATAACAACAGCCACATAAAGAAAATATCAGCTAAAAAAACGATTGAGTCAAAACAAGTGATGATGCGACTTATCGCGATATCTTATCACTAAAAACAAAAACGGTTAGTAAATTGAAAAAAATTAAAAAAGTGGTTATAAAACGGCTATAGAATAACCCTATTACTAGAGTAGCCCTTCCCGCGTTGCTTGGAGCTTTTGTGTTGTATGCCTATAAAATGAATTCCTCATAAGAAAAATTTAAAGGAATGCAGTAAAATTAATGATTTGTATTGACTATCAAGTCATTTAGACCATGTTCAGAAAGTGTCATTCGAATCGTTATCTAGATACACAAAAATCAATATTTACTTTGTATAGGAGGTGCCACTCCTACCTAATCAATTTCGATTATATTTCAACTGATGATGTGCATTGATTACGAAGTTATTTATACCAAATCCAGAAACTTCCGTTATTACCGTTCCATAGATATACAAAAATTAGTATTTACTTTGTATGGGAGGTGCCGCTTCCACTTATCCATTTACGCAAACTTTTCGACTGATGATTTGTAGTGACCACAAAATTATTTGAACCAAATTTAGAAACTCTTACTATTACTTATTTTTATACATACAGATTATTTATAAAAAATGTACCAATTGGAGAGATCGCCTATTCGACTTTTTTTCAATAATCGTAATTCGAAAAAATACAATTTAAAAAAAACCGGTTTTCGCTTAACCGGTTCTTTTATTAAAATAAAATTCTTCTCAGTTCTTCTTGAATTAGCAAATAAAGTTGATAAATTTTTGTTCCATGTTGTAGTTTCTTGCAAGTAAGTATGCTGGAACAACGTTTAGCTTTTTAGAACCTTAACGGACATTTCTTCCTCGACAACACAACAGCGTATTTCGTAAGAGTTTTATTTGCCTACGCCTAGAGATTACTTGGTATAGAATCAGGTTTTTCTTGCTGCACAATAACGTCAATCTTATAGACATATTGAAGGTGGTTAATAATTTCTAGTGCTGAAAAGACCATAGTAGCATATTGCTTTCCACGCTATCACGGCCCCCCATCTTCTATTGCGTTTTAATTTCCTCTAGAAGAGATTACACATAATGATTCTCACAAGAAATTATATTGCGTAGATTCAATGTGTACCGTATGCATCTTTCGAAGATTCTATAGATCCAGTGTTTCAAAAAAGGCATTTATCAGATTGCAAATAGATTGCTCTGTGGCCACTATTTATTTTCCGTCTCCCCTCTAGGGAGCATATTACCTTGCCACAAATCATCCATTACTTTGTTTCAGTTTCATTAATCAAAATGATCAAATTGTATGTAGTGGTGAAGATCCTTGCTAAGTGGTGGTAAGTCAGTAGTTTACGTGAGTATCGCCCCCACGGTGCCTGAGAGACGGTGCCAACGCTCCACACTTAGTGAGTACCAATTTCAAAGGCGCGTTGTTAGGACACTAACATTCACACCTTGGTGAAATGTGCAGAGACCATCTAAATTCTTGCCATGATATGGGTCACAGCACTCGGTTGAGGAGATGCAACACCACACCGAGCTCACGCTCTTCTTGCGTTTTTCATTAAGAAAATTTCCTAAGAATTATTTTAAATGTATTTCTTTATTTAACTTTATTTCATATTTAAATAAATTTTCTAAAAACAATTATTATTACAGCCATCATAAGGCTTAAGAATTTCGTAAAATTTTTTTGGGAACCATTTCCACTATAATAACTATAATTAAATGAATTATTGTTGGTTATTATCCAATTATTATAGTATGAAACATTTGTATAGACACCCGGGTAGCCGGGTTGAGCACAACCTTGACCCCACGAGACAATACCCACTAAGACGCCATTGCAAACCAAAGGACCACCAGAATCACCTTGGCACGCATCAACACCTCCTGTCTGCATATAGCCAGCGCATAACATGCCTGTGGTAATGTTACCATAATTGATATCACAAGCGGCATAATCCACAATAGGAACATTGGCTTGCATAAGAACATTGGAAATGTAACCCTTTTTGGAAAATAAGAAAATGAAAAAATTTTTAAAATATGTACCCGGTAAACAGTAGATTCTTAATGTACTTACATAGCCTGTAGAACCCCAACCTGTTACGGTACAAAAGGTGCCACTTGGCACCGCTACGGTATTTAAAGGTATAGCCATTACCGTTGGCCAATTCCATGGTATATAACCATTGAAAAGGAATAAAGCTACATCATTGACCAATGTTGCAATATTGAAATCAGCATTGACAATAATTTGTAAGACGTCATACTGCAAAGTGTAAAAAGTCGCCTCAGTTAAATATGTGGAGCCCATGACCACAGTGAATTCACTAGCCGTACGATATGTCATGGGGGTAGTATGTTCGCTGCAATTAAATATTATTTAGATATAAATAGGCCAAGATTCTAACATAGAGATAAAAAATAAAGTAGAAAAATATTCTTACTTGGCAACGCAATGTGCTGCTGTAAGCACAACACGTTGTGAGATAACTGAACCACCGCAGATATGTCCTGAACCATACATTTGCTGTTCCAAAGCTATAAGACGTACAGAAGTCTGCCACGGTGCTGAGCTAATCGTAATTGCCTGGCCACCGATAATCCTGGGATCAATTTCGGATTTTGAAAATAATTTATTCGCTAAAAATTAAATTACACAAATAAAATACAAAAAATATTGAGAAAGTATAAGTCCCGACTATAGAGTGCATTAAGTTTAATATAATTATTAGTAGTTGTGCCCTACCTCCCTCGCGCATTCACACTGATATGACCGAAAAATTTAAGCAACTTACCGACTTATCAATGCAAAAGCAAGGCTTAAAATCAAGACATATGTCTATAAGACGAAATATTGAGCAGAAAGCTTCCTATCCCCTTCTAATAAACAATTACACAATTAGAAGAATCAGAAACCTTCTGCTATATTGGCCTTATTATATATAGAATTGGTGTATCTAAAGCAAAAATTCCGCAAGAGGAGATCCTTTGTGAGATTATCACTCACAGTTCTAAAATGGACAATAAAGTGGGGTATGATATTTTTTCAATTACAGCGTATTTCAAATGGAGGTGACGACTATTCGAGAAGTCACTAATTGGCTTGCAAGAAATATAACCATGTTTATACTGATGGTTAGGCCGTAATCAAGTTTCTAGAGTGTGTGTTCGCTCACTCTCGGACAGCATAGCAAAGCAACAATTGATATTTTTCGACATTAGGCTCTTAAGGGTAAGGGGACACAGCTATATTTGGGGGAACTGTGTGACAGATGAACTGGCTAAATGAGGCACGACAACACAAGTTCTTAAGGCAAAAGATCTTCTCTTTTTACATACTGCACCAGAAGATGGGGACAGATTTTTGCCTGAAAGCAGGCGTGAGAGCTGTGAACGTGTGTAGTACGTATGCTCACTGGCCATTATCTAGTGGGCGGACATGTGGTTTCTCTTGGGTATAGTAGATAAACATTGTGCAGCTATTGCTGTTATGCGAAGGTAGCAACTGCGAGTCACTTGCTCCTGGAATGTCCTGCGCTATCGAGGCTGAGATTAAGGAACCTGGATAACAGATCACTTAAATGGTAATTTAAGTCCAAAAATCAAATGCATTGTAAAGTTACTTTCCTTTTCATGTTTGTAGTTAAGTACACATTTCTTCGTTCATTTTTTGGTTTAACAGAATAGCACAACATTCAGTATTTGTTTAAATCAGATAAACTTATGACATGAGATGATCGCTCAAAAATTCTACCTCCTTAAGCACAAAATGAAAATGTAAGTTATAGCCATGGAAGTCATCCAAGTTAAATTCTTTCAGCCAATCTTAATCAAACAAGTATTTTTAAACATACCGTATCATTTGATATATGGCAAATTGAAACCGTTGTTGTTGGCGAGCTGCATTCTGTTGAGGCTTTTTCTTCACGTTTAGTAGCTGTAGCCTAAAATAGCGTAACAAACTGTTGTTTTGCTGGCATTTACTCCAGTCAAATGCTTAATTTTTAAGATTAAGGCAATTTGTCAATATTTCCATTTGCCCTGTACCTGCATTGTCTTGTACCTGTGCAAGTACCTGCATTTAAAAATTTTTTTTATAGGTTTAACGATTTTTTATATAATTCGCACACTTTGATTTGGTTAACTAAAGTCACTCACTTTAACCTTTATTTAGTATTTATTAAAGTTTATCGCAACGCACGACAGATCTTAACAAAGACTTAATGTGGTTCTATGCTGTTGAAAGAAAATATAAACGAAGAATTGTGTACTTGACTATAAACATGATAGGAAAAGTACCTTTACAATTCATTTAATTAATTAATTAATTGTCTCGCCTTTAAATAAAACTATATGATGCGCTGAATTCAAATCCGTGTTCAGTTTTTTCCATTGGGCCCATTTTTTTTTTTTTTTTTTGTTTTCATAAAAACTTAAAAACGACGACCGATTTTAATGCAATTACCACCAAATGTTTAGAAACAAAATTTCCTATAAATCAACTGAATAAATTTTATTTGTATTTTCAACAGTTTCGGAGTTATTCGTAACTTAGTTGCGAAAACAAAAATTTGTTCGCGCAATATTAGGGCAATTTTTTTCCACAATATCTTATTGTGTTTTGAAAAACTATTTTCATTTATTGCTTTTGTATTCACAATTTATAGCCCTTTTTTATTTAAAAACTATACGGTCCTATACTGGAGAAGCGCAGAGTATATATGTTTTGAGGCAGTTGAGGTATTAAACAGTTAACAATATTTATTTAATAATGGATATTGATTTTTTTTTATGATTCAATATCGTATTGAATTTTTTTTAATTATTTTTAACCAACTCTCACAATTTGCTAATACACTTGTTATTAACTGTAATGAAATTAAAAGTGCTACTAGACATTTTACACTAAATTTTAAACACATTTTAGTAACTCTGATCGTTTTTAACTTAATTTTAAATAGACCATTAACTTTGTCGGTCTTCTTCGAGTGTCAATAAAATTACTAATGAATATAATTCAACATTTTATTGGAATTTTTTTTTTTTTTTTTTTTTTTTTGTTTGCTCATCATATGATAGATTTGTCTATATCTTATCAATTTTACGATATAAACATAGTGGCGTTGTCGTAAAGAAAGGATTTAACGCATTAACAACTCAATGAAAATACAATTTTTTAAGGGGGGATTTTTCTTTTATTTGATTGAACTAAAAGCATAGTGCTTATAAAGAAAATATTCATAAAACTTTAAAAACTAACAAAAAATTTTTGAGAAAAAATATGAAAATACAGCATGAAAATATAGTACGCTTAGACAATCTCATATTGAAAAGTAAAAATTTATTGTCTTCTATACAATTTTTTAAACATATAGTACATGCTTACATTCAACTTAAATTTAAAGTTTTTTTTTCATAAAATATAGTTAATTCAGTAAAATATTGAACAACATATACTTGTTAAGCATTTAAAATTTATTAAAAATTGTTCTAAATTTAAAAGTAAATTTTGTATTTTAATTATTTTTATATTGCAGCTTTACAACCATATTCATAAAACAAATAAAAAAATATTTGAAATCTATTTTAAAAAAAATTTGTATAAAAAATAATAGAACAATAAAATAAAATACATTTCAAATATATTTTAATTTTCATGAATATGGTGGTTAGTGTTTACTTAATTATGTATAACATAAACCTATTCTTAGTAAATATAGTAATATGTTGAATAGATAAAATGATATGGCAAATATTAATAAAAAAATCTAGTGCAAACAAATGTTATGCTTTGCATGAGCGCTTTCTTAAATCAGCCAAACGCATAGCTTCCAAACTTTCCAATTCTTTTTTAATATTATACAACTGTGATGAAAGATCATCAACCACCGGTGCTACAGGGGAATGTCTTAAGCTTTTACTTCCAGAAGGTGATGAAACTAAGGCAGCCGGCGACTTAGTTTGACTTTCCTGTAATGATTTCTTGCGTTCTCCTAAAGTTTTATTATCTTCATTATCAGTTGAAAATTCAAAGACATCCGAAGTTTTAACAGAGTTTTTAGATGAATTATTCAATTTTCTATCTCTAAATGATTTGAGATTATTATTATCCTTAGGCCATGTTTTAGGCAATTTATTGGTGTCATCACCATCAGAATCTGAGTGTTCAACTATTTTATGTTCCCGTTTTCGTTTAATGGGTGAAGAAGATCTAGCATTTTTTCTAGGCGACTTTAATTCATCCTCGTCATTACTATCTCTAAAGGATTTGAGGTTATTATCCTTAGGCCATGTTTTAGGCAATTTATTGGTACCATCACCATCAGAATCTGAGTGTTCAACTATTTTATGTTCCCGTTTTCGTTTAATGGGTGAAGAAGATCTAGTACTTTTTCTTGGCGACTTTGATTCGTCAACATCATCATTACTATCTATAAATGATTTCAGATTAGTTTTATCTTTAGGCTTTGTTTTAGGCAATTTATTGGTGCTATCACTATCAGAATCTGGGTGTTCATTTATTTTATGTTCCCGTTTTTGTTTAATGGGTGAAGAAGACATAGCACTTTTTCTTGGTGGCTTTAATTTATCATCACCATCATTACCAGTTTTTGTATTAGAATCTTTGCCAACTGTTTGTTTTTCTTTAATAATTTCTTTTTTTAATTCGTCATGTACTTGACTATTTTCACTACTCAACGATTCACTTTGACTACTCTCATATATAAGACCCTCTTTGCGTAATTTTAAATGTCTTTCGACAAGAAGTAATTCCAATTCCTTACGGCGTTGCCTAATTTAAACGTGCAAAAAAAAATTTATTAATTTCTATTACAATTAAAAAATATTTGAATTATTAGTTTTCCGCTTACCTTCGCTTAGGAGTCAATTCATTTTTGTTTCTATCGTTTAGTAAATTATTTGGTTTTTCCTCATCGGTTGGTTGTAGTTTATTATAGTCATTTAATGTTTGAGTAGTAGTAGAATCTTTAGTCCGTAGAACATATTGAGCCAATTCTTTAAAATTAATAGCAGTTTTATTACTTTCACCATATATTTTATTAAAACTATCGAAATCAAAGGGTTTCGTAGCCAAAGTTCCTAAAAGAGAAAGATTTTTCATTATGTAGTGAAAAAGTATAAGCATTGCTTTTCCCTGTTACAAGGTTCCAGCACGTTTTTTAGCTAAATTCCACTAGATGTTATATAGCGTGTTTTTTATAGAGGTATAGAACTTTAAGTTGGCATTACTTTTCAAGATGGCGACCGATTTAACAGTTGTCAAGTGATTCTCAGTTAGGTTTGGAAATTCATCATGAATAGACTCACGCCCGGCGTAGATTCGTCGATTGGGCCCAAAACGAGATTACCGTTGTTCCCGATTTTCATAAGCGAATTTTGTTTAGCGATGAAGCGCACTTCTGGTTGAATGGCTACGTCAACAAACAAAACTGCCGCATTTGGAGAGAAGGTAATCCTCAAGTGTATGTGGAAACACCGTTACATCCAGAAGCACTGACTGTTTGGTGCGCTTTATGGGCTGGTGTAATCATTGATCCGTACTTTTTCAAAAACGACGGAGGCCAGAATGTTACAGTCAATGGTGATTGGTATAGACCATGATTACTAACTTTTCCATTCCTGAATTGAATAACCATGATGTCAAGGAGATGTGGTTTCAACAAGACGGCGCAACATGTCACACAGCTCGTGCTACAATAGATTTATTGAAGGACACATTTGGTGACCGCCTAATTTATCGTTTTGGACCTGTGAATTGGCCTCCAAGATCTTGTGATTTAACACCGCTAGACTACTTTCTGTGGGGCTATGTAAAGTCATTGGTCAAGCGTTTGTGGCTTTACTTTATTGGAAAAAGTCATCGAATATTGGACGTCTAGATTGGACTACACCCGCGCCAGCCGTGACGGTTATATGCCAGATATCATATTTAAAATGTAATGCCACAAGATTATCTTTCGGATAAATAAAATCATGTCAATCGAATTATCCATCGTTGTTTTATTGCAACTTAAAGTTTTATACCTCTATAAAAAACACCCCTTATAATAGCAGTTTTTTAACCATTTATACTTACTCCGACTTAACACTGCTCCTTCTCTGCGGTACTGATTTAACTCAGCATCCTTTTTTCGTATACATTCTGTTAAAATTTCCACCTGTTGATAACAGCCCAATAAGGCTACCAGTAGCGGTTGTACGAAGTCTTTTTGAAACTAACAGTTACCAAAAACCAAAAATTAATTTCCCTTAAATATAATAAACAATCAGTAGTACTTTACCTCTAGCTGTGATTGTCTCCTTAAACTCCATTCATAGTTAAGCACACAATTCTTAATACCATACTTTACTTTGAGTAAAAGACTCTCCTGTTTAATGGCACTTGTATGGGGTTGTTCTTCTATGGCGCCAAATTTTAGCTCACCAGTCGTTAATGCTTCTTTTATATTATTCTCGTTGAAATCGTAACGTTTGTTAAGAACCTGTTTTAAAATAAATAAAATAATTCAATTTTTTTAATAACAAGGAAAATAAATGTTTGTTACCTTAACTTTCAGTTTAACATCTTTGAATGCTATAGTTTGACACCAGGCCTCCTTCAAATCATATAAAATTAACGTTACTTCTTCCTTATTGTCATTAATATTACAATAAATAAAATATGTTTGTTGGGATATTTCTATTGATTTCCACATAATTGTTTTATTCTTTTTAATTTGCAATAAAAATACACTCTACTTCAAAATAGTGGAAAAAACATGCTGAATAAATAAAAAATAATTGAAGTAAAAAAATAACAGCTGGGTTGCACCGGGTGATTTGATATTATTATGGGGTCTTATACATGGAAGCTTTGTGCTGTGAAACGTGAATGACTAAAAGTAGACCGTTAAATTCAACTAAAGCAATACTTATAGAAACGTAGTTTTTATGAAAAAAAAAATAAAGGGTTTATTGCAAACATTGCAAATTAATATAAAAATTGCTTGAGCAAATGATTTTTAAAAGTATATGCTATTTAATGCAATGCTCTCTATGGAATATAAAATGTTAGGAAAGATGAGGAGCGTTTTTCTAGTGGTTACTCATCTATTTATTTTTTTATATTACAAATTTACTTGATAGTTTAAGTATCAAAACTGATTTTCAAAAACCTAGTTAACCATAGTACAAAAATAACAGCAGGTTTTTTCCTCCGCTTTTTTTTCTTACGAAAAATAAGTTGTGGTTTTCTAAAATATACTAACAAGAACAGCTATTTTCGACATTTAATCGAACAACTTCCAACAATAAAATGGCTGTTGTTTTAGTATTGTTATGGTTATGTGGCTACCATTCTCTTTTCAAAGATTTATACAATTATTTTATGAACCACACAGATCTTCACACTCATTACCATTTTAACTTTTATTATTGTTTCGTAAATACATATTTTAATATTTCACGTATTAGAGGTTTAGTTAATATATATTTATGGTCATTCAGTATATATAGGAAGACAAGCTTCCTCATAACTTAGTTTCCATAACATCATACAGCAACAACCTTTTGTATACATAGAGGAGTAAAAGGCAGTGCTGCCAAGTTGTTAACTATTTCGCAATCATTATAAATAGTTGACGCTTGCTGCCAATAGCTTTTGTAATATTTTAGGTCTCATCTGAAATCGTCCAGCCTGTCGACCGCGTGCGTATTCTATTCTATATTTTTAACATTTTATGACTGAAATAATTATTTATTTTTGTTATCTTGCAGGGCATTAAATACGTGTTTAATAATTTCATCTTCTTCAATAAACAGCAAAAATTACCAAGAAACGCAAAATGTCTAAGCCCGCCTATAAAGTTGGTAAGTTGTTTTGTTAGAAAAGCTGAGCACATTTTTCACAAATAAATTCTTTGTTTCTACGATTGTGATGAAATTATAAATGAAACAAATAATTAAAATTTAGTACCGTAATGTCAATGAAACACGTTCCTTATCATTTTCTTTTTCCTATTTCATTTAATTGCTGTGCTGTTGCCTGCCTGCTTCTGTTGTTAAAAAATAATTAAACAACAGCTGACATTAAGCTGGCCGATTGGGGTCGCAAGGCCATCATTATTGCTGAAAATGAAATGCCCGGTCTTATGGCTTGCCGCAAGAAGTACGGACCTTCCAAAATTTTGAAAGGTGCCCGTATTGCTGGCTGCTTACACATGACAGTTCAAACTGCTGTACTCATCGAGACTTTGGTTGAATTGGGTGCTCAAGTGAGTATATTCATTTTTTTTTATTTTTGTAAGAGAGGTACTACTGTCTATAGATGCTCCGTCACATCGCCTAAAAATAGCTTTGGCCCAGCCAGAGAGATGCACAGTCGTCATTAAACTTATTCTAACATAAAAAAGTTACTTCAGAACGTTTTCAAGCTTTAGAAATCTAAATGTAGTAACAAAACTCTTAAAAAGGTTACAGATTTTATCAAAAAACGGACTATTCCTATTCTTCGATACAACTTTAAGATAGAAATTTAAATGAACCCCACATAATTGTTAAGCGGATTAAATTGGTTATTTATATCAATTATCAAATGACGTATTAGCTTATTCTAGAAGTGCTTTAATTTGTTCAACGAACAATTTATCTCGCATGTTTCACATTATAAAGCTATTTTGTTTTCAATATAAACAGATAGAATAAATTAACATAAAAACTATAAAGTTATCTTCTATGACTATTTTTGAATAATAAAATAAGAGTATCTTCCCCCCAAGAAAAGGTCATCTTTGAGGTTATTAGCATTACAAAGCTTTTCTTATCAGCAATTTGTTACTATCGACTATTTGTTATTAGTCCGTTGTCAAAAGCCAAAACCGAAAAGAAACGTGAGCAATAGCAGTATTTTGGGTAATCTTTTTTGAGAGATCAGAAAGATCAACAAGACGAAGATTTTCACATTTGTTTTCTTAGTTTCACCATCTCTTATTTTATTCAATAGGTGCAATGGTCCAGCTGTAACATTTTCAGTACACAAGATCATGCTGCTGCTGCTATTGCAGCTACCGGTGTACCTGTTTATGCCTGGAAGGGTGAAACCGAAGAGGAATACCAATGGTGTATTGAACAAACGTTGGTGTTCCCCGATGGTCAGCCATTGAATATGATTTTAGATGATGGTGGTGATTTGACCAATTTGATCCATGAAAAATATCCCCAATACTTAAAAGGTATTAAGGGTTTGTCCGAAGAAACCACCACCGGAGTTCACAATCTATACAAAATGTTCAAAGAAGGACGATTGGGTGTACCCGCCATTAATGTTAACGATTCCGTTACTAAGGTAAGTGTTATAAAGTGTATGTAAGATTGAATTTTAATTTATGTAAACTTTTCGTATATACAGAGCAAATTCGACAATTTGTATGGTTGTCGTGAGTCCTTAATTGATGGTATCAAGCGTGCCACTGATGTTATGATTGCAGGCAAAGTCTGTGTTGTAGCTGGCTACGGTGATGTAGGCAAAGGCTGTGCCCAAGCTCTTAAAGGTTTCGGTGGTCGTGTCATTGTTACCGAAATTGATCCTATTAACGCTTTGCAAGCTGCTATGGAAGGTTTTGAAGTTACCACTATGGAAGAAGCCAGCAAAGAAGCTACAATCTTTGTTACTACTACCGGTTGTGTCGATATTATTACCGGTGAACACTTCCTTAACATGAAGGATGACTCTGTTGTCTGCAATATTGGCCACTTTGACTGTGAAATCGATGTTGCCTGGTTGAATGCCAACGCTGTAGAAAAGATTAATGTTAAACCTCAAGTTGATCGCTATACTCTGCCTAATGGTCGTCACATTATTGTTTTGGCTGAAGGTCGTTTAGTCAACTTGGGCTGTGCTCATGGCCATCCCAGCTTTGTTATGTCCAACTCCTTTACTAACCAAGTTTTAGCTCAAATTGAATTGTGGACTAAATCGGAGAAATACGCCATTGGCGTACATGTGTTGCCTAAGATTTTAGACGAAGAAGTTGCCAGCTTGCACTTGGAAAAATTGGGTGTTAAATTGACCAAGTTGACACCAAAACAATCAGAATATTTGGGTGTTCCAATCGAAGGTCCATACAAACCCGATCATTACAGATACTAAAATCGTGTTTTACATATTTTTTTAACTTTAAGTTTAGCATCGACTTGAATCCTTTTATATATTAATTATTGAGAATGTGTTTAATTTAATAAATGTTAAAAATTTCCACTGACAAAGAGAATCTTAAAAGTTTCCAATGAATCATTTGGTTTAGATATTTAAATTTGTATAAAATTAATAGGTATGAATTAATAAAAAACAATCGCTTAGTTGATATGATGGTTTACACAAATTCTTTCTTTTATTTACCGGTCGATAACGAAACGTGAAATTATACATCTCACTATGGTCTAGTTAATAAAAGGTTTCCAAGATTTTTTGCGGCACTACTATTAGAAATCATTTTTTTATCCAAATTTTTAAACCTTATTTTCAATGGAACTAAAGCTAGTAAAACCGTATATACGTTCTAGATTTTGACCATGTTCGTAAATATATCACTGCACTGCATGTTAACATTTATCACTTTAGAACAGTCTAACATCAATATTTAGTCCAAAATTTGTATATACAAATAAATGACACCACTGCAGCATATTTATATGTATTAATAATGCATCAGAAGTTTATTTTGATACAGCGCGTGTTTTTACAAACAGGCCCTTTATTGAAACAGAAGAATAAGTAAATTTGAATAAAACTCAAAATATAGTGCATACATAGTAGTTTAATAAAAAATAATTTTTTTACAAAAAAATATCGAAACATAACCGTCACAACTTCAGCGACTTGAAAAACGTACCAGGTACCGGTATGAAATAAACGTTTTTGTGAAAATAAAAGTAATTTTTAATGGGAAAGTAAAAAACATTTTATCCACAGTATTGGCCATTTCTAGCTATACATTTTTCCCATCTTTCAGGCAATTTGTGGATTCCACGCCAATAAAACTGTTCGTTTTTTGAAGCAAACCATTTATTCACCCAATTTTCGACGTCCTCGTAGAAATCGAAGTACTGCTCTGCCAATGCGTGTCACATCGAAAAAAACAAATGGTAGTCGGAAGGAGCCAAGTTTGGTGAATACAGCGAGTGAGGCAGCAGGCCTAATGCTTTGTTTGTATCCTGAAACTGTTTTATGTCCTGGTGCATTGTCATGTTGTAAAATAGCTTTACCGTGTCTTGTGCGCCGTTGTGGTAGTTTTTCAATCATAGCGATCTGTATTACAGCTTTCACCAGGTTTTAGGAGCTCGTGGTATCACCAGACACTCAGCATTGTCTTTCTGCCGAATCGATCTGGTTTTGCAGCCGAAGTTGATGGTTGTTCCGGTACATTTACATTGTACATTTTTCATCACCAATAACAATTCGATGCAACACTGATTTTCTATCTTGTCTTTGAAGAAAAATTTCACAAGTGAGTTTTCGCTTTACTATCTGTCTTTTATTCAGTTCATGTGGCACCCATTTTCCAGACTTTTGGAACTTTCTCATAGCTTTTAAACGGCCAGAAATTGTTTGTTGTGCCATATTTAACATTTCTGTCATTGTGTCATCTTCATCCAATATTGTTTTCAATATGGCGTCTTCAAGCTTTTTTGGTGATCTTCCACGTTCTTCATTCCTCACATTGATTGAAATGGCTATCTCTGAACCGTTAAAACCAAATTTTTTTCATGTTGCTTCTGATAGAGCATGATCACCACATGCATTTAATGCTTTCTGCAAATCATCGTTTTCTGGTACAAAATTAGCCACCCGACCAGAAAAATATGATGTTTCTTCACTGATTTGATGCACATACATACGTTGGACATGGTACAAAAAAGGCTTAAAGTTATCAACTTTTAAAATATGAAATAAAAACGCCCCCTAAATATTGTGAAATTAAATAAAAATAAAACTAAAACATTGAATTTAGTACTTTTTTAAATAATATGTTTTTTTACGACTTTTGCTTTTGATTTTTGAAATTTAAAAGTTCAATACGCTGACGGAGGTATTTGCATCTCGACACTCACTTATAGCGGTATACTTTGTACCAAGGCGAATTAACACCAGGTGACCTTGGCTTGCTACGTAAGCAAAAGCTGATAGTTAACTATATGTCAAAACGATTCTCCATTATTTTTTATTTACGACAGATATATTTGCATCACAGTTAATTTTTTTACTATTTATTTACTTCAGTGTTGTATTATTTTGTCACAACGTTAAAGTATTTTTACAGAGTTGGATTTATTTTAAAAAATAAGACCACCTTGTTTAATTCGTCTTGTCTGGTACAATCGAAAGAAATTGTACGGAATCGTAACACAGAATACCATATTTTCCAAACGTAAAAAATTTCAAATAGAAACACAGAATAGGGATCAATATCTGTCAGTGTGTTTTGTTTGGCAATGCCATTTTCATTCGCTGTTAATACTTCTTTATTATGGCAACTTATTTAAGGTGTTATCAATTCAAAGTGATTTGCTGCCTACAATAAAAAACAAAAGTTTTCACTTATTATTCATTTATGGATTTATTTCAAAACATTTTGGAAAATTTTAAAACGAAAAGAGAATTTTAAATATATAAACAATTATTTTACATGGTTCAATATATATAATAGAACTATTATTATTTTCATATTACAAAAATTGCAAATTTTTCAATCTGTTCAAATACTTTTGTTTTTCACTGTTTACATATACACGTGTTTACTTCTGTTGGCTTTCATTTGACAGCAGTCATAACATCGTGGTCTTTTTAGAGGGTTCAGTCAACGTTATTGTTGAAAACTGTTTTTATTTCTATTTTGAATTAAGTGTTTTTTAATTAATTGCCATGGGTTTTGGACGTAAAGGTGGCGGCGGTGGCGGTGGCCGTAGTTTTGGTGGACGTGGTGGCGGAGGAGGCGGTGGTTTTAATAAAGGTGGTGGCGGTGGCTTTAATAAAGGTGGTGGCGGTGGCTTTAATAAAGGCGGTGGCGGCGGTTTTAATAAAGGTGGTGGTGGTGGCGGCTTCCGTGGAGGACGTGGTGGCGGTGGCTTCCAACAAGGTCCACCCGATCGTGTTATACCTTTGGGACATTATTCCTATAAATGTGAGGATGATTTAGTGTGCAAAGTAGAAATCGGTGATGTACCATATTTCAATGCTCCCATTTATTTGGAAAACAAAGAACAAATTGGTAAAATTGATGAAATCTTTGGCACCATCAAGGACTATTCAGTCTCAGTGAAACTTTCCGATAATATAAACGCCAGCAGTTTTAAACAGAATCAAAAACTATTTATTGATCCCTCAAAACTATTGCCAATTTCAAGATTTTTACCGAAACCACCTCAACCAAAAGGTGCCAAAAAGAAGGGGCCCGCTGGTGGTGTTGGTAATCAGAGAGGAGGTGGTGGCGGTCGTGGAGGATTTGGTCGTGGTGGTGGCGGTGGACGCGGTGGTGGCGGTTTTGGCCGTGGAGGTGGCGGTGGCCGTAGTGGCGGAGGCGGTGGTTTTGGTCGTGGAAGTGGTGGTGGCGGTCGTGGAGGTGGTGGTGGCGGTGGCCGTCCACGCTGGTAAAAACCATATGTTAGCATTTAGTAAAGGACTTAACTAAATAAACCACTATAATAAACTAGATTTTAGATTTAAGTAGGTTTCTAAACAAAACGAATGAATTGTCAAAAAATTATACTATACTATACTATTTATGTATATGTATGTATTTTACATTTTAAGCAATTATTCTGTTTCGCCTAACATATAATACAATTTTAATTATCACAAAGAAAAACAGAAATTTAAGATTACAATTTTTTATTGTTAAGATTTTTTAGTACATTTAAGATGTACAACAAAGTTATAAAAACTTAATAAACAAACATTTTTTTTAAATATTCAAAATTGTTTTTATTTATTAAAAACAGAAATAACTCTAATGTCACCATATTTGACAAGCAACACTTATCAAAATACTAGATCTATCTGTGGTTACAAGTCATAACTTTAAGTATTTTGAGCTGTATTTAAGACTCAGGTATATGATGGAAAACGATTTTGATCGAAATTGAAATCGACAATATTGTTAAAGTCTTATAAATCCTGCAATTCCTTATTTATTAAGAAATTTCATAGTAAGTAAAAAAGAATTTTAATTTTTGTCAGATTTACAAATTATAGCAGTTTGAAATTTCGGTCGATTTCAATTTCAATCAAAATCGTGTTCCATCACATACCTGATTATTTTTAGTAAGGACATCTCGACCACGTAACTTGATTCCAATTGATCTGAGGAGTTTTAATTATTCTTTTACTATTATGGTAAGGAAATATTTAGAGCAATTTAATCAGGCTTTCCAAACATTACAAATTTACTTCATTAGTCATGCATAGTATATGAACTTACATTTTCATATTTGCCATTTTCCACCATTAGTTTGTACTATAATTCAGAACTTTAAAAATTTCTTAACAGTTCTAAAATAAACTATAAAAATTTTCCAAAAAAAAAACTTTCGCTCACGGAAACAAGTAGTATAATAAAAGTACAGTCCTCATCAAAATTATAAGACAGTGATTTTTTTCACACATTTTTAAGTTTTGGTATCTAGCTATGTAAAAAAGTGAACATATATTTCGGACAGAAGTAGCAAGTAGTTTTAACAAAATTTATTTGAAAAAATTCAGTTAGATTATCTTGCATGAAGATATAGGGCTTTTCTCTTCAGACTACTCTGCAATACACGTATGTATGTATTCTGCAGTATTCAACTTGAGCTGGTAAACTGCAAATCGAGCATTTCAAACTTGTTAAATGTCCCCCATACCATGACTGAAGAACCGGCAAAATTTATCATTGAAAAATACAGGGGTTCCTTTCTGAGGTCACGCCAATAATGACGAAAACCATCTGGACCATTGAGATTAAATTTTTTGAGAGAAGGATGGTGAAACACATGCAAAGGAGGAAGAACAATTTTTTTACCTGATCCCAGCATGTTTCCAAGTTATTGAGAGCGAAATTAATCCGCACAATTTTGTGGCACTGTGTTAGTTTAGAAATCTTTTTCAGAATACCTCTAACAATTCGCATTTATTTAAAGTGCGCCAAATAATAATGACCGATACTTTTTTGCTACTGAGGGCAGCAAATTGACAACATGACGTGGTCGAATTGCTTACTTTTTTATAATTCGCCTTTTGTCGCGTTCACTTAGGATTTCATTCCTTCCAGAACTACGCTTTTTGGCTTAATTTTAGGGATCCTTCAAAAAACTTGCAATAACCGTTCGGCTCCGACCGATTTCTGTTGAAATTTGGCTCACATTCAGCCCGCACTTTGAAAGAATCCTTTTCTTGCTCTCGGAGCAATGATGAAAGCGGCATTTTATTGAAATAAGATAAATTAATAAGTTAAATACAAAAATCCCTCGGTCCGAACACTTATAAATATGATATAGCTGCAGATAAGCGAATTTAGAAACATTAATGGAAAACTAACGGTAGTCTTCCACGCTATGCTAAAAACTGTTTTATCCGGTAAATCAATCATTGTTATTATATTCTCTGCCTTTTTTTTCAAAATGTAAGTGTAGCAATTTTGGCGCTGAAAGGAATATAAATTATTGATATGTCTTATAATTTTGATAAGGACTACATATATATTAAATTTTTTATTTTATTACTTTTTAATAAATTCGAATTATTTTGGTAATTGCTGCTATTTTTAAAATATTTTAGTGACTTTTAAATTCATATGTTTGTGCAGTTATAAACACGCCATCAAATGATCGAAAAAATATTGTGCCGAATTGATGATTTTCACTTGAATTGCAAAAAGGGCCTAACAGCCAAAAAACCAAAGTTAGGTTTTTTAATGATAATGGTACAAAATGTAATTTTTTTAGTGGGTTTAGTGGAGCTCAATGAACTAAATTAATTTGAAAAAATATGTTAAATGTTTCTTTGGAAAACATATCGAAATTGAAGACAAATTAAAAAAATTTCGAATTTTTTCTATGTATTTGTTTAAGTACAATGAGTTACACCACTTTCAAAATAAACATCTTCGGTTCACTTCTATCGAACAAAACCTTAGTAATTTTCTAAATTTGATTTCAATTTTTTTAAGCAGAGATGTCGTTAAATCGTAAGCAATGTTCTGATCTACATGCTCGATATTTTTTTATGTGACTTATGTCGTTTTCGAAATAAACGGCTCATTTATAAAAGATAAGTAAAGAGTGCAAACGAGTATTCATATATACATACGTATGTACATATGAATACTAAAAAGTGAGTATGAACTAGTGTGACCAGATTTTAAAATGACATAAAACTAAATCGCGTTTAAAAAAAAGCTAAAAAAAGCTACAAATTTTGCTTTCGGCTCAAAAAATAAGTTAAAATTTTAAATTGTTTTTTAATATATATTTGTTTAGTTTGGTATTAGATAAAGTTAATAAAGCACTATATAAATTGTTCTCTTTAAATCCAAAGTAAAAACTATTGTATAGGTGTTAAACTAGACATCATTTTTAAAGCTATTTGATCAGCATAAAAGTCAAACTATTAATTGAACGAATTTCAATAAGAATTCAAATACAAATTTACACTAATGTGCATAATTTTCAACTTCATACATTTTTCAAATCAGTATATCGCACTTGATCAACAAGATGCTATTAACTCAAAATTTTTAAATTTTCAGTAGAGCTGAAAAACTGTTGGTGGTTACATTTTAAGAAAATTTGAAGACCCGAATACATCATCGTAAGCAAAAAATTATACCTTTCTTATGAAAATATACGATATATTTCTATATCCACTTTTGCATTAGCGCAAAATAATAACTTTTTGGTGATATAAAGGAAGTCACTACACCATAACGGAAATGGTCTCAAATGTGGTTTTCGAGATGAAAGAGTAATCGGAATACGTTAAATTTTTTACAGTATATAGATATTGATGTTGTTGGTTGGTTTGTTGCAAAAAGTGAAATTTAAAAAATTTTGAGTTAATACCCTCTTGTTGATCAAGTGTGATATATATGCATATGTATTATAAATTTGTTTGTTTGTTCGCCAATCACTCATATATGACTAAACCGATTTTACTGAAATTTTTAAGACAGAAGAAGATCTAGCCAACGAAATAGGCTATGCTGTTTTTCGAAATTGACCCTGGGGAAAACGGGCCAAATAAGTCTTATAAGTTGTCACTTAATATTAAAAATCTATTAAATTGGGAATCCTAAAAATATGCGAATAAAACAAAGAAATAGTTTTGTTTATTCAGTTCGTTTACAAGCCAACCACGTGTAAAGGACTGAATCAATTTTCTTGAAATTGTAAGTACAAATACATAGATCCAACTTACGACTAAACTAGGAACTTTTCGTCTGAAATTACACTTATTTTTTCTTTTAAAGCAATTTTTTATTCGCAACAGTCATCGTTTACTTCAAACATCTTTGCATTTTCCTTATAAAAACATATAGGTGCCCCAAAAAATGATAGGATCGGAATAAAGGGGAATGTTAACCTCGTTTACAATATAGTATACATATATAGATTCTCGGGTAACACCGGTTGAGTAAAGATAGTTTTAAATAAGATTGTAGAACAAATTGTTGGGAAATTTTATTTTATTTAGTCAATTTTATTATTAGCCATTGGCTAATATTTTATCTTATATTTATGAGAGTTGAGAAGATCCTGAAAAAAGATAGAATTCGATCTCAAGGGTGCATGACTTAAAAGTTCCCAGCCAATTTTCGCCAAATCAAAAGTGTCCATTGGCATTGTAATAATCTAACGTTAATTAAGATTTCTTTCATTTAATATCTTAATTCATTTTCCCTTTTTTTATTCACCGTTCGTTTTAAAAAACTCCACACGCCAGAAATGTAAATTGAAATGTCATCTATTAAACAAATGCTCCATTTGCACATTCGAATTATTTTTGTCCTATTAATAGGATAAATTTACTAATTAATATAACATGTAAGCAATGCAGAAACTATTCTTTCCGTGATGCTACAATTTTATTGTTTTTCGATGACAGAATTTACAATGTTTGTATTATTTTTGTTCCATAGTCCCTTTTTGTGAAAATGTCAGAACGGGCTAAAAAAAGCTAAACGAATTTTTGAAAAAGACTAAATAAAAAAGCTAAAAGTTAAATTAAAAATTTCGAAGCTAAATTGAACATAAAAAAGCTGAATTTAGCTTAAAAAAGCTAATATGGTCACACTGGTACGAACGATAACAAACAGAGAGACAGGTATATACTATTTTAAAAGAGCGTCAAACATTGAGTAGTAAACAACATTTGAGCACAATATAATAAAAGTAAAATTCAGTTACTTCACATCACTTGTTGAATCTTAAGATCAAAATAAATAAATAATAATAAAAAAAATTTGGAAAATGTGATAAGAATTAAAATATTATAAGAATTTAAAATATTATTAAGAGAGAAAATAAAAAATTACAGATATATATGTATAAAATATATAAAATAGCAGTAGCTTAAACGTTTTAGTAATTTAATAATTACACATTAACAATTGTACTATAGATAATCTACCTATACTAGTAATTTTGTGAAAATGAACTTTCTAAATGGCATTGTAATAGGATTGCTTCTATTATTTGTAATTGTGTGTCATGCAATTACACCAGCAATGCAGCAACGAATACCAACAGCTACTATTGGAACGCGTATAGTACGGAAAAATAGACCTGAGTGGCATGTACAATTCATTCCAAACAATATAACAGCTCATATGGATACTGAGCTACAAATAGAAGTTAAAATTACAAGTAAGTGGTAATTGCATTCGTAATATTTTCTTAAAGAAATTTGATTAATAAATTTTGAAATTATAATATATCAATCAATATCAAAGATCAGTTAATTAATGAAATTGTTAACGTTATCTAAATACGTGCTAATCGTTAACGTAGCGGTAACATTACTTTAAGATAATGAATTCTTCAATTTTATTTAATTACGGTGATAATATATATAAAATAGCCATACTAAGGCACAAGGTGACATTTTCTTTTGTTGTTTTATTTTAAGTTAAAAATCGAACGTTCTTAAAAAAAATATCTTTTATATCTTTCACTTAAAATATTAATAAGAACAGAAAATTTAATACTTATTTTTTTTACTTTCAGATATTAATGTGGAAAGTCTAAATGATAAAACTTTTACGTTTATATCGGATAATGAGGATTTGGCTAAAGTAAATGATATTGTTATGGGATCTCAAATTGATCCGTTTAGAAAGAGTTGGCATGGCAATGTTACCATACAAGCAATATTTCTAGGTTCCGCCAAAATTACGGTAGAAATGAAAAACAATTTGGATAATACCTCAGAACTGAGTAACGAATATTTAAGTTTAATTATTATACGTAAGCAGAGGGTCATTGATCATGTATTTACTGGCTCAGTAATACTCTTGGTCTCGCTATTGTACATTAATTTTGGTGCTGCACTAGATGTGCAGGTTTTGAAAGGTCTCATAACAAGACCAGTGGTAAGTAAATTTGTTTTTTTTTTCTGATAATTACAAAAATATTAGCTTTAACCATCCGGCCAGAAATCTATATGTCTTTTGCCATCTGGTTGTCTTTATAAAAAGGCTCAGACGACTTTTGACATCTTCCGGTGATATATTTATGGAGATGTACGCCTATTCTTCCTGTGAAGTTAATTTTATATCTTAATGTGCATGTGAAAAAGTTCGAAGATAATAACTACATGTTTTGTACAAACGGACTAGAAACCAAAAATTATCCTTTCACCCCTTATTAGCCCCTCAAAGTGCAACTCGCGAAAATGTAATTTTAGTGGATGATTAATGTTAACAAAAAAAATTGCTTTAAGAGGAAAACATTCGTGTCATTTCAGAAGAAAAGTAATTAATTTTAATCGTTTTCACCGATTTTAACGTCCCCTAGATCAAATTTTCGAAAAAGCACTCTATTGCGCTTTCCTTAGCTGGATCTATAAGTATACTGTAACGTTTTAACCTTTTTAAAACCCTCTTTTAAATTGCGTCAAAGTAAAAATAAACACCACATTGTTGTTTTACAACTTTTATTTTCTCACTTTATCTTTATACAGATTATCTTAATACAGCAACTCAATATTTGTTTATACCACACTTTTATTTACGCCTAAACACGACTGCAAAACGATAACTAACTTATTAATGCATGAGGCGCCACTTTTTATATACAATTTAAATAACTTTCGAATGTTCTTATTCTTCCTACAATATTCGATTTGTTTCCGTTATTTCAAATGTGGCAGACAAAAATAGTTGAATTGGCGGTGCTGCCAAACACACAAATAAGTACGACATTGACAGGAAGACAAATTAATACCAAATATACCAAAATTCCACAATAAAATTTTTAAGTCGCTGGATGTGGTGAATTTTCATTTTAGGCATTTTTATTTTCGTAACAATATGTACATAATATATATAAATTTTAACAAAATGGATTTGATTGTCTACATGTGATTTACCCAAAGACAAACTTAATAAACAATGTTTTCACCGCGATTTTAAAAAACATACCCTATAACACTTTCTTTAGCTAAATCTGTGTTCTAAATTTCATCAAAATTGGAATGTTAGTAAGCAAGTCACTCATTTTGCTCGTTTTCTACAGATTTTAGTCTATCCTGGGTCCAATTTTAAAAAGCTTATAGTTCCATTAGCTAGATCTATGTTTTAAATTTCAACAAAATTTGTAGGGTAAAAAATATTTTAATAAGAAGCTAAAAAGTATGCTAAACTCTCAAACGGACCGATTTTGGTCCGTTTTCACCTGATTTTAACCTCTCCCAGGTCTAATTTTGATAAAAAAGCATAGCCTATAACACTTTCTTTAGCTATATATATCTGTGTTACAAATTTCAAATTGAATAACAAGCAAACAAACAGACTTACAAAGACATTTATAATATATATATATGAAATACAAATTCTTTTTTAATTTTAACAGGCTCCCAGTATTGGCTTTGTGTGTCAGTGTGTTCTAATGCCGTTGCTAGGTTTTGCTGTTGGTTATTTTATATTTCCTAATAATCTTGAAATGCAGTTGGGTTTATTCTTTACTGGTGTTTCTCCCACGGGTGGCGCATCGAATATTTGGACTGTTATTTTAGGTGGAAATATAAATTTGTCGGTTTTGATGACAACCATTAGTAATTTAGCAGCATTTGGCATGATACCTCTATGGATTTTTACTCTGGGTCATGTTATTTTTTCACGTGGCAATTTACAAGTGCCTTATATGAAAATAGCCACCTATTCAATAGGCTTAATAGTGCCTTTAGCTATTGGTTTAGCATTACAAAAATTTGCTCCTCGTGTGAGTAGAGTACTGGTACGCTTACTAAAACCCATATCCACCTGTTTAATATTATTTATTGTGATTTTTGCTATAGTAACGAATTTATATTTGTTCAAATTATTTTCATGGCGAGTAAGTGGAATACTATTTCAATATTTATAATTGCTTTTTTTAATATACATATGTATATATTTTAGATTATTTTAGCTGGTCTATTATTACCTTGGCTGGGCTATATTATATCATGGTGTGCTGCAAAGATTTTGAAACGAAACACCTGTGACTCTTTAACCATAGCCATAGAGACGGGTATACAGAATACGGGCATAGCAATATTTCTTTTGAAAACTTTACCACAACCTCAGGCTGATCTGACCATAGTTATACCAGTTGCTGTAGATATTATGACCATGTTTCCTTTATTGGGCCTTTATATATATAACAAATGTACTGGTCATAACATCAAGGATGGAGTTATGCCGGAGGAATAACAGCATATAAGACCGTAATTATAATGTTAAAGTACTTTGTAGGTTACTATGCTTCCAATTAAAAATAATTGTGCAATAAAACATATTATTATATTCTATTATATTATATTAACTTATGTGTGTGAAAGTTCTGTTATTTTCAAAACTAAGTTTTGTTCTTAAGATCTTACTATTGAAAAGAGTGTGCGGTACCAAGAAAAAATCATTTGTTTTGTTTTTACATCTGAATCCATCCATTCATATCTTTATTGTTTTTGAAAAAGAAGAAAAATAATAATTTAAAAATGTAAACGTTGTGTTTTAAAATATTTTTTGAATACCATTTTAGGCACTTGTTGCTTGCAACACCTTTAATAAACACTGTGTGGTTTCGGCATCCAATTGTAATTTTTTAAATTCTTTTATACAGCCCAAATAATTTGTAGGACGTTGAGAAATCATGTTCATTAAGTTAGGTGTAAGTTGATAGAATATTATAACGGCAACCATGCGCATCACATCATGCATTGAAAGGTTAGTGCGAATAATATGAGACTCAAAATCGCGTGAACTTATAAAATGTCTTAGAGGTAGGGCTAACTCTTGACGACAGCTTTCTATAAACGTGTGGAATTGCTCCATGAAAGCTGATACAAGTTCTTTCGAGAATAAAATGTGAGATTTTGGATAAAAGCGTAAGTAACTACTTATTATTTTCAACTGCCAGATGTCATTAAAATTAAGTTTTTCACTTTTCAAACGTAAAACATGCTGAAAATATTTATTCGTTAATTTTTATGTATTTCAAACATTTTGCTCCTAGATATATACTCACATTATAAATCGCTAAATAGATGGGCAAAACATGCATTTTATCCTTGACCACAGCATTGTAGAATAACATTGTTAAATGTTGCTTTAACGCCTGTTCGTTAGATGAGGTGGCTTCTGGTTCATCTAAGTGTAATAAACGATCGGTGAATCCTATAACATAAGGCTCATTTGAAAATCTTTCCAAGGTCTTTGGATCTATTTCCCAGCACACACATTGCTCCGTTGTTAAGGTCTGAGAGAAAAGACTCTTCAGGCGGTCTGGATCCTCCAGATGTGAAAGGCAACCAGAGCGTTTCTTAACCTCTATGCAAGCAGAGTTTTCCAATGCTTTTCTATTTAATTACAAAATAAAAATACGATTTAAAATTGTAACATAATAAGTCGCTTACATTATTAGCTTACACTAATTGATCCCAATTGCGTTGTTTTTCAAACGATACTGGCCAGTAGTTTGGATCATCAACAACAACTTTTTGCAGTGTTCCTAATTCGGGTAGCATACAAGGAGCCATTGGCAAACGTCTTAATTCTTTGGATCCAATTTCCAATACTGCTATATTACACAAGCACAACTTACGCGTGTCTATATCGCGCGGTAAAAATAAACGAGGTTCTACCGCCAAAACATATAAATGGCGAAATGCTTGCAAGTGGTACCTTAAAATGAAGAATACTATAAATATAGATATGACTTATACCTTCGAGGAACGTATTATCATTACCTATTATCATTACTGTGCGTAGGAAATTTAGGAAATAAGGCACATACTAAAGCAGCCACAGCTTCGGGAGTTTTGGCTAAAGTGAATCGGCCAGCACCCAAAAATAGAAAGCCCAAAGACATATGTATAGCCATATGAGAACCATAGGTTACTTGAGGATGTTGGCTACCAATTCTGGATCTTAAATAGCGTATAATACGTAGTATCTCCAAGTCACCCGATCCAGCGAATACTAGTGATATAGCTAAGAGAATAACCATTAAACTATTTTCTATAGTTGTGCGTCCAGCAAATTCTCCGACATATTTCCCGGAAAAACCTAAAAACAATTTTATAGCCCTTCTCAGGGTTTTAAAAGCTACAGGATTTTCAGTGCCAGCATATTTTAGGCCAATACAAAATGAGGCACCAGCTATTATATTACAATAGGCTTGGCTGCAATTAAAAATTTACTTTAGGGCTAAAAATACTCCATTTTACACCTATAGGGGTACTTACGTTATGGCCTCATGATCTATGTCTTCATTTTCATTAACTTGAGCACCTTTGTCTATATCAAACCTTAAATTCAATGGAAATTGATTGTGTAGCCACTCTTCGTCTGGTTGCACTTCGCTCCACATTATTAGGCCATGAGCTATTGTGCGTAAGAGTAATAAATCAGGTCGTACGAGATCTAAGAGGTAACGAGTGTTTGGAGGATTCATCCAAGCGGCTACAGCTCTATTATCGGTATTATAAAACATAAGTCCCAAAGCTAGAGTTGCTCCCGGCGCTGTAACATCGATATTGACTTGATCACCTTCACGTACTTGAAACGAAGGCAATTTGTATTTTTCTTTTTGTGAACCGGTTAGCAAACGTTTGTTGCCACCCACCATATAGTAATGCAAAGTGTCTGGCAGCTGCAAGTCTCTCAAACCCGCTGGAGATTCACCCTGTCCCAGAGTTACCAAGCCCAAAGCCAGACCAGCAGTTAAGGCGTATGATTCTCTTTCAACACAATTCTCCATTTCTGGGCCCGGCGGCCTACCAACCTCCTGCAACAGGACTTCGGCTATATGTCTCTTAGCTGTGCCTTGATATAACAAACCTATGCCCATTAATGAAGCCACTTGTATATTTTGAGGTATATCTAGCTCCAAAGCGGTGGCTGGCAATAAGGCTTCAATGTGTACACTTAGAAGTTTCGTTGTGGTGTTGTTCATGGTGCCTCTATGAGTAGCTGATATGCCTAAGAGTAAACCAACGCTTGTCATTTCGTCACATTTTACCAGATACTCATAGATGCTCATAAAGGATAAAGTCTTAAGATGATTATTTAGACCCAAAGCCATAAGGAACCCAGCATGTTCAGTTGATATTTCCGTTTGTCCTTTGGGTTTATTATAAACTATCCAAGTAGAGTCCACATCGCGGGCATGCGGTGATATCTTAAGGCCAGCAGCCACACCATTATGAAATGTTGGCCATAAACTCATATTAGCCGGAAATTCAATTTGTTGCATTTCAATAGTTGCTCCTTTAATAGGTTCTTTGCCTGTCAAGCACAATTTTGGTATCGGCATAGATTCGGTAGGAGTGGGTATAGATGTCCTCAGCGTAAACATCCCTCTACCCAAAGGTAAAGTCATTGTGCGTGTACATAAGGTAAATAGTTGTTTTTCCTGTTCCTCTATAAACTCATGGTCTGAAGTGCCTGGCGACTGGGTTATATCAATTACGACTGGTTCGGAGGAAGTTAAAAGTCTACGAACTTCGGATATGCGCATATCATCGGGGTAACGTAAACTAAGTAGCTTAGTATCTATATTATCCATACCATCATCCAAGGCACCTTCCATTTGTGAAATGCCACTTTTCGAAGGTGGACAACGGGCTGATAGTGAGTCTTCCGTATCTATATTCATGTTTTGCAAATAACAACAACTTTTATTTTGCATGGTAAAGTCATAGTTTTGTAACTTGGCGTGAGCTACTAAATCGGAACGTAATATCAATTTATAAGTTTCGGGGGTACAGCCGATAGGAGGTTCCAGTCTTGAGTATTCTAAGCACTCCGCTATGATTAAATGTACAGCTACCGGTAAACGTTCTATATCCTTTCGAGTCATTTCTAGGAATACAAAAACGTTTTAAAATTTCTTTACAAAAAAAAAGAATAACAAGTATTACAGAACTTACTCATATTTATTAGCATTTGTATGACTTGTTCAGAACGTGCGGCATTTGCTGATATAAACCTCTTGGGTTTTTTAGCAAAATATGATTGTACAGATTCAGGGAACTCCAAAGGCTTGATCCAGTGCTTTATTTTATGGGTTCCATGCATAATTAGGGAAACAACCTGCAGTACATTACGGCTTAAATCGTTTATGCCGTCAACGTAGTTGTAAGGCAAGGAGTCTTTGTTTTGTATTATAAATTCTAGCTGCTTAAAAACACTTGGTGCCTGAACTTGCAAAAGTTCTTTGAAATGCATCTGAGAACCATGCTGTTCAGTTAGAATACAAGTTTTAGAGCAATTTTTAATCAAAACTGGAAAATCTAGAGCATAATAGAAAGTGTACGAATGCAGTTGCATATCATAGGCCAGTTGATGGAGAAACTTTGCGAGTGGTAACAAATACTGAGACATAGTATTATCCAATTTGAAGTCTTCATAGAGTAAATGAAAGCTATAGAATATAGCTGGTATTGTATTGAATAAACAGGCTGTTGTATCAATATTATTACATTGTAAATTTCCATCTTTGGCTGATTTGTTACTTGTATTACCCTCCAGTATAGATAGCATAAATTGCCAGTCTTCTTCAGTGCCCGAATGTATCTCGTCATTTTTCTTTCTTTTCTTCGGCTCTTCGGCACTAAACGACGTAGCAGTACTGCTACTTTTATCATGCATTACAGCTGAAAAGCCCATTAGATCTAATAGAACATTGCAGAATACTTCCCATTCCTGTTCAATGGAATAATCTCGTGAACCGGGAGGATTACGTGAGCCATACCATTTTGTGATTAATTGTATGTATTGATCTTTTTTGAGGACTTGTTTTAAAGCGGTAATACTACGTGTAACAAATTTTGTTTCGTTTATCAAAGGCAAAGTTATGCGCAGCATTTTCCCTGTATTATACACTAGTGTCAGGCGATTTACTGCTGGATCTCGCAGTCCCAAACAAATGTTATTAAATCTAAAAAAGGGAACCATTTAATATAGCTTTAAAGGCTTTTTAAAGCTTACCTATTAGAGAACTGTGGTTGTAAAGGTTGCACCGGTGATAATAAATGCAATTCTTCTTCAAAAGTTGTGTCTCCAGGTTTTTGGGCTGATGGCAAAAGACTGCTACGCCGCGGAAAAGAAACATTTGGTGACTTGTTTTGTGTAGCTACCTTGGGTTTAGGCGTATTATTAGGCAAGGTGTTAGGTATATGAACCTTTGATACTAAGACAGTTCCTGTATATAATATTAGACAACCGGAGGGATCTAAAACAGCTATCATATTCATGCGCTGGTAGAAGAAAATTATTAAAAAGCGTACTTGTTCCTAATTATAAAATAAATACCTTTAAGGCTACAGCATCTTTAGCTACTATCGTCGTGGGTATTGAGCTTATTTGTAGCTCTTTATTTTCGCACATACTTAAGCGTACCATTTGCAATTTACATGAACGTGGTAAAAGGTAACAAAGAAAAGTTTGGCCTACCAAGTCGGTGTGTATAAATGCTTTGCTAGATATTTCACAAAATTCACGGCTACTGCTTAAACAAATAAATTTTATTTAAATATGAAAAATAATCTGTGTTATTTTTTAAACAAACTTTATAAAAGTTGGAAGAGGGGGTGAATATAAAAAAGCGAACCTTATAAAGAAGGGTTTGTCACTATATTTGCTCATCAAGCAAATACAGTATAGGGTCGTTTAAAAAGATCAACCACATGTATACTTACTTGCCGTAAGTATTTTCTGTCCATATATGCTCTAAACATAGTTCTGGTATAATTGGTTTTGATGGTTGTGATTGACCGCATTTGCGAATATCTTGTACTGATACAGAATGGTGACCTATGGTAGATTGCAAGTTGCTCAAAGGTGAAGAAGCTGCAGCAGAACGACTAAAATGTTACACTTTTAAATCATACATTTAAAGATGAAGCAATTTTTTTATATTTACTTGTAATTGCCAAAAGCTCCACTGACGGAATGAGCACAGTTTAAAAATTTTCCTATATGGCTAGAATAGTTTGAAGTGCCCAAGCTTGTTCGTCCCAAGTATGTGCTATTTTTAGGTGCTTTAATAAGAAAGTAATAAGTTTAATTATGCCTTAAATAAATTCGTTTAAGTTACCAGTCGTAAACTTCATGCTGCTTTGTGAAAAATTACATTGCCCTGTTGCATTTGTTGCTGCCACATTTCCCACATTACTTCCCTTGTGCATGCTAAACTGATGCACTGTACTGCCCAATACAGTTTCATTTTGTGCGCCAATATATTGTATCTCATCTGTTGTTGCTTTACGTAATTTTGATATGAAATGTTTGCCGATTTTTGTATCATACATCAATAAAAGATCGGAATTTTCATCAGAGAATATGATATTGTAATCAGATTCAATGAGATATGAGATAACATTCGTAGCAGACTTGTTCAAAACTGGACATATTTCGTCCAAAGGATGCGATAACGAAAATAAACGTGGCATGGAAATGGTGTGATTTTGTATAATCGTATTTGAAGCTACTTTTTCCAAAAGTATGCCAAAAATTGTAGGCCAGACATTCGATATGGGGAACTCTAAATTTGAAAGAAAGTCTTCACCATTGCTGCAATAAACGCGCAAAGATGTCTGATCTTTAATTAAATAAAAATAATTTTTTTCTGTTTTAAAATCGCATTTAAGTAATAGAATATCAAATTACCTATTAAGCAAATAGAAGTTCGTTTCTCGTCATCATCTTCCTCCGTTTTTTTATCGTAATGCAGCGAAGACTGAGTAAAAGATTTGTTGCAAAAAAATGCAAACTTTATGGGTGTTTCACATGTAAAACACAGTCGAGGTAAAATACTGCGTTCATCAGCTAAACCTGTAAATAAAAAGTTTTACTACTAATGTAATCGTACAGTCCTCCAATTTCTAATTAAAATATAAATACCATTACCTTTAGTCCATACGGCAGTGTGCTTTTTCACATATAGTTCTTCTTCCGAATTGATTAAATACTCTCTGACATATTCATGTGGGTCTGCGTTAAATGTTGATTTACATTCTTGACTGTTACTTCTTGCTCCACTAGCATTCTTAGTAGATTTTTTGACAGGCGCTTTTGTTTTGAAATCAAATTTACTTATTTTTTCACCCTGTTTGCTTTCTTCGTAGATTTCCCGAATACACCAGAATTCATTGTGTTCCTCTTTGGACGAAATGTTTACATTCTGTAGACGTAGCAGTAATATATTCTCCGAAGGTAAATGAGTATGTTGTTTTGTCTCAGTAGGACCAGGATGCTCATCGACCGCCGGTCTGCCTCGTGGAATATATTCCAATGGAGGTTCTGATACGGCGATCATCACTTCACTAGTTTCATCCAGATTTGCAGAAATTTTTTGCAATGCATTAAACGATTGTCCGTGAAAAAAAATGTTTTTCGCTGCCCTTTTCTTTGTCTTTTAAAAGAAGAAATCACGACTTGAGTATAAAAATTTAAGCAAAAATCATAACAAAAATCTTTAATCGAATTTTACCGGCAACAAACTCGCGTTGTAATATTTTTTTAATGCAAATTCGTCTTCTTATTTTAGGCCCTTGCAAGAATTGCAAAGCATAGTGAAATGTTAACGCAAATAGAGCTGCCAGGTAGTTGTTTTAAATATAGACAATTTAATATAATCTAGTGTCGTCGTTGTACTCATCTGGACAAAAAACATTATTTTAAAAACAGTGCAATATAACATCATGGCTACAAAGAAGGAGACCCCTATTCAGATAAAAAATTTCTATACATATTTACTATGATGGCATTTACTGACACTTTGAAGCCATAATTTAAAACGCAGTGCAAAAAGGAAGCAACTTTTGACAGATTGCATTATATATGGATATATATACATATATCGTTCAACACAAAAATTACATTTTGACATTAATTACTAATACCCCTCTAAATATCAGTGTCTTATTAGAGTTCCGTGTTATTTAGATCCGTCATAGTCTGGCAACATTGAGCGGTAATCAAAACAAAACAAAAAAATTCTCTTTCAAAACAAAAATAGTTTGAGAGCGTAAAAAATAGTCGGGAAGAAAACGTCAAAGATGCAATAACATTACATTGGATGAACGGCAGATGTAATTTACGCATTTGATAACATAAACATTTTTTTGTAAATATAATTGTACAAAATAAAAACGCTGAAGCAAGTGTTTAGTTAATTATTTTGTGTATAGTTGGACATACGGAAATATTAGTGTTCTTTAAAACGATAAAAAAGGAAAGTCGTCATCAGTGAAAGTGTAGAGTGATTTAATATATAATTTGTTGTTATTCTTATTGCGTGTATATAAAAATTTGTTGCAAAAGAAGAAAAAGAGGAAAAAACGAAAATCCTTATTGAGGTCATTGAAAATTAAAAAAAAAGTTGTTTAAAATAAAATAAAATTCTTGATATAAAACGTATGTACGTGCAAGTGTGATAAAGTTGACAAATTATTTTCTTCTAACAATATCATTTATATGTCATTTATTTTAACAATATCATGTAACAACTTCTTAACCCCTCCACCTACTAGCCCCTTTGCTGGTAAACTGTGTGTAGCGCTCCTGTGTATAAGAGATTTACAAAAACAAACCAAGTAAATATAATATAATAAGTATTGATTTATACAAAGAAATACTCAGTTCATTTTAAATAATTTTACAACAGTAGATCAAAAATCACAAAAAAGGAAAAAATCGAATAAGCACAAGTACCAGCCACCCCCACCTGCTTAAAACCAATTAGAAAGAAGAAAGTTCTAAATAGAATGTGGGAACATCGGGCATTAATAACAATAACAACAACAACTACAGCAATATGTGTTAATGTATATTAGTAATAATTAATAAATAATTTGTATTGAACAACAAAAACAACAACGCGGTGTGTGTCTTAAATTCCGTGGGACCGGCAAAGAACACTAGTGCGAGTTAAAAAAAGAGCAAATTTCAAAAATATGCCAAAAAGTGGTTTCGATTTTCCTAAACGTCCTCTTTTTCCCTTGGATCCCACTAGCAGCAATGGCACCACCACCACAACTACATTATATAATGGTACGACAAATTCAGCCACTTTGGGAAGTGGGAATACATCAATCGGTAAACGGGTGTTTCTTTATGCATCGAGGAGTGTGCGTGTTATACAAGTGAACTGGAAAATCTTTACGTCCGCCTTGGCCGTGACATTGTTGGCCATCATTTGGTATTATCCCGTTTTCTTTTTATTTCTACTATTCGTTCTCTATTCTCTGATTTTAGTTGTGGCCGGTAAGTCTTGCAAAGTTTATTTTCTTGTTTTTATTTTTCTTCATTACCATTTTCAATTTATATTTGTTTGTGAAAAAGACTCAGTTTCTGTTGATTTAAATAATTTACGCCCTTTTTTTTTGTTACTGCATAGCTTATTCTGTTCTGCATAGGACTAATATAATGATGATCAAAAAAATAGAAGTGAATTTCTTTTCGTATTATTAATACATTATTATAATGAAACTAGAGTAACCCTTGCCTCGCTGCTGGTAGCCTTTGTGTTGTATACTTATAAAATATAAATTTAATAAATGCCCACATTGTATATGAGAAAACCACCATTACAAAAGGACACCTTTTATATATACATATATAGATAAGAATACATATACATATAAATAGCTTTTACCAGCTGTGTACAATACCGTTTATTTAATCCCACCCGTTTTTTGACTAATATGTAAAGATAACAATGCTTTACTGTTTAACTGAACGGAATGAATGATAATGTATTAAGTCCAAGAAGTTATTTAAACCAAATTTAGAAACTTACTCATACCGTTCTCAAGATATATAAAAAATAATAGTTACTATGCATGGGAAATGCCACGCCTACTTATCGGATTCCGCCCTGTTGACTGATGATTTGTATTAACTACGCAGTCACCTAGACCAAATTCAGAAACTTAAAATCTAACCGTTTTCAAGATATACAAAAATCTATATTTACTTTGTGTGGGAGGTACCATGCCCACTTATCCAATCCCGTTCATATTTGCTTTAGAACTTTGACTATGTACACTGAATCGATGTACCAAATTTTATTCAAATACCTTTAACAGGGACAGAGAAAAAGTATGACCGCATACAGCGCTACCTGTTCAGAATTTTTCGACTTCCTTCCTAAACCTTCACGTAGCAATTACGAACAAAATCGCAGAAGGAAGTGTTCAATTCGGACCAGTCGTTTTTAAGTTTTAAACATCCGGGCAAATCACAATTTATTTTTATATATGTCTATGTATGTGCGTATATATACATATAGATATAGATTAAAAATATACTTAAAGGAAATTATTAAAACAGTGATAAAAAATATGCGAGTCTTTAAAACTGAGTGTACAGTTCATTTCTTAATAAATTATTTTCTTTACAACCGACAGTCTGTTGCCACGAGACTTTCTTTAATCAATACCTAAGCGCACAATAATATCCTATTCATATTTTGAAATAGTATTGATAAAATAAATTGCTTAAATGATATCAGGCTGTCTTCATTGGATGTTTTATATAATCTTTTCGGTCTTTTGGACTTCCTGAGGTCTATTTTCAGTCATACACAGGATCATGTTTCCCGAACTAGACTCAGTTTGCTTTGCATATAGGCAAAAGTGTGACAAAGGAGGCAGATGTCATCAGAATAGCCAAGATCTTCTAGTTTGATTTAAAGCCTCAATGTTATACCTTTTCTTTTTATAGTTGACTTAAATAGTACTTGAAAAATGCTTAAAGTTTATTATTCTCGAAGAGGAAGTATCCCTATTATTTTGATCATCTTTGCATGCATTCATTTAACTTCTTATCATTAATTTATACTGAACATTTTATAGTTACAGTATTTTTCATTGTGTTTTATAATTAAATGTTATTATCATTTATTTTATATATGTATAAAAAGAATAATAATTAATCTTAAATTAAAATTTTATCATTTATCCCTCGTTTTTGTAGTTATTGTTTTTATCTCACATATTGTTTTTTGGTATTTATTCGATAGAATAGTTTTTAATTAATTAATTTTGATTTTGATTTTTAGCTGTGGCTGGTACTGTTTATATTCATTATCTTTTCACCACTAAAGAACCACCAAAGCCAAGTCGTGAACCATTAAATGTTCTTTATAATGCTACCAAGTAAGTTCAAATGAAAAAAAGTTTTAAATAAGTGCAATGTTTTTATGTTTTTTCTAACAAAACTATTTAAAATATGTATGTATGTTAGATTATACAAATATAAAAATTAATTTGAAAATATTTTAACGTAAGCTAGTTCTTAAATGGTTAAAAAATTTCTCTTTTTAGAAATAGTTTATTTGATTTACCAAATCCCATCAAGAATGCCTCTAATTTACCTTTAATCTTTGGTAAAACAGTTGATTTACAAATACAACAAATAATTGAATATGTTTTAAGAGATTTTATGACACCTTGGCTAAGGTAAGAGCTAAAGTTTATATTTTTAGTTGAAATACTGAAATTTTCATTTTCTTAACAGTCATGTAGTCACTAAACCTAAATTAGTAAATGATATAGTAAGGGAAGATTTTTGGAATGCTATTGAAAAAATGCATGAAAGAGCTAAAAAAATGGATGCAGCTAAATTAATAGCTGTGGACATGGTCAATCGTGTAACAGTACATTTAGAGAAAATACGTATAGCAGAAGCAAGAGCGTAAGTAGTGCGTTTTTCAATTATTTTTATATAATATTATAAAAATGACTGAATTTAATTTATAGAGCTGAAACAAATACACCACCTGTATTTTCTACCAATTCATATTTAGTGGATGAGGAAAAAGAGTTGGAATTCTTACGCAAATTATGCGAAATTATGATTATACTTTTGCTGCCGCGAGGATATTCATTACCACCTTTAAAAGTTCTACTAAGCGAAATGCTGTCATATAAAAGTAAATACTTACATATTTTTTTTTTTTAACCACACTGTGTTATTTTACTTTTGGTTGAATTTTTTTTAGTATTTTTTCCATTGATTAAAATGCTAACGTCGCCAGATTATATTAATCAGAAGATTGTTCAAAATATTGAAAGTCGTTTAGCTGCTGCTGCCATAAGTAAAAGAAGCTATGAGTATGCCGCAAGTTTTGAGGATTTTCTTAAGCTTATTAATAGTTGTGGCAACTTGGAGGAGTTGTCCTTAATACGTAAAAGTATTGTTAATGATTTAATGCATGCCACTACTGTACAAAATTTACAACGTGCCAAAGGTATAGATCCAGACAATGATCCTGATCATAATCTTTCTAAATCGGAAATTGCTGCGGCAACTAGATTGAAACGTTATGTCCAACAGCTAACGTTTGCGAAAGCTCAATGTGAAAAGAATTTAGAGAAATATGGTTGGAATGGCAATTATTCCAGTGATGTCGATTTAAGTTTAATAGAAATTCTAAGCACTGCTGTAGGCAGACGTTATTTAACCTTATTTCTAGAACCCTTAAAAGCAAGTTCATTGGTGGGTTTCTATATGGCCGTAGAAGAAATGAAACATGCTCCCAAATCATCAGCTCATCAATTGGGTACCGAAATATTTTATAATTATATACGAGTACCAAAATCTGAACTACAATTTGACAAACATGAACGTAAATTGATAGAAACGTTTCTGTTGGGAGATTCGGGACCGGAAATTTTTTATGATTTACAAAAGCAAATACTCAGAACTCTCGAAGAAAAATACTATCCACCTTTTGTGTTAAGTGAACAATATCGTTTGTTAAAAGAGGCTTTAGATGCCGAAGACTATAAAGATCCCACCTTATTAATATGCTCTCTAAGTGATGGTCATGACGAACCAACTGCTACGCTGGATGGTGTAGAAGGTACTGCAACTGCCACTATAGATGTGGCAGCACATACGTCGTATGCGCGCAAGAAACTTGAACAAATACAGGAGCGCATAGATAAGAAGAGCCAAGCCTTGGATGCATTAAAATATTCTGTAAAATCAGATTCGAAAGTTTTACAAATTTTAGAAAAAGAAATGGAGTGGCTGAAGAATATAAAGCGACAAACTGAAGCTCATTTAAGACGCACAGATGCCTGGACAGAGCATTTGGGCAAATGGAAAGCCACTCTACAAAGTGTAGAGGTATTAAATAATTTTTATGTGTAATTAGCATTTAAGTTTTTTATAATTTTTTTCTTTAGATTTCTGACGAAAAGGAATCATTGCAATTCATGATACTGGTACATGTCGATGAAGACATTAATGCACCATCATCATATAAAAACGCAAGTGGTAAACCTGAAGTAAAATGTAGTAGTATATCGAGTGGTTGGGTTGTAATGCGTTCATTAAATCAAGTACATGTAAGTGAATTTGTGAATTTTTATTGAAAAGTTTTCATACTTGTGTAGTTACATCTGTTTTTTCCACCTAATCTTCAACCTCAACGTTTATATATTACCTAAAACACAATACAAACAAAAGTAGAATTCTGCCTGTACTTTGCGGAAGGGAGTAAAATCTCGTATTTTTAATAAAAATAAAAACAGATTTTTTAACTGTTTAATAAACAAAGCATAAAATTGAATTTAAAACTTTGTTACTTCCCATTGTTTGCCTTACAAAAGTTTTACAAAAAACCAGCTGTTGTGCTCTTTGCTCCTCAAAAATGTTTTGTGTCCAGATTACGGCATAAAATTATTTGACGTTTTTTAAGTCATTTGCTGGTGTAATATAAAAAATGCAATTCCAAATAATTAACTGAGTTATGCACAGTTTATACGTTTAATGGCTAATTTAAATTTTCTTCACGTATAGTACAATACTGTACAAAAGCAAACCAAATGTTTTATTTGCAGTTCCCCTGCAACTTTCTCTTGTTTTATTTAATTTGATGCTTAAATATTATTTAAAAATTGACTCGATAGTATTAAAAAAAACTCATGCCCCGGGTGAGGCTCGAACTCACGACCTTAAGATTATGAGACTTACGCGCTGCCTACTGCGCCACCGAGGCACGTTGACCCGCTGCTCTTAAAAAATAAATATTAAACAATTTTGCGAAAATGTTAAACAAAATTTTCATTTTTTAGGAATTACAAAGAAAGTTACGACATGTTAGTGCCAATTTGAAATCCTTTGATTTGCCAACAAATTTTAAATTTTTCTTTTTAAAAAATGACAAACACGCCTTAGAGAAGGCTAAACAACAAATTCAACGGTTTTTAAATGTAAGTACCATACAAAACATATTTTCAATATTAAAAAAAAAAAATAATTAATTTGAACCTGATTCTTTAGATAATTTTAGAAGATGATCATTTGAACGGCAGTGAAGCGATTTACACGTTTCTTAGCCCCAGTTCAGATCATCTGAAACAAACTTTACCCTCACCGAAAAAATCGAAATTTTCTTTATCCACGCTATTTAAAACTGAACCAATTAAAAGTTCTGACAGCATGGCAAAATCGACGGATCCATTTTGGGGTTTACAAAGAGACGATGAAGACATATCAAATTATTTGGAAGGAGATACGGCATCAGATAATAAGCTATTGGCAGATTTAGATAATAAAGACTCGATAGCTGAGCCATTGTATGCTTTAATGGGTGAAATATTTGATATGGGTGGTGTATTTAAGTGGTTGCGTAAAAGTATTATATCATTTGTGCAAATCACTTACGGTCGTACAATAAATAGGTAAAATTTTGAAGCCAAGATTAAATTTTAAATACAATTAATTTTAAAAAAAATTCTAGACAAATACGAGAGTCGATATCGTACTTATTTGAGGAGTCCATGCTACACTATTATTTTTCGGCCATGTTAAAATCATTTTGGCCGGGTGGTGTCTTAGCTTCAGCTTACCCGGTACGTTCGGATGATATGAAAGAAATGACTACAAATGCTGCTAAAGCTTTACTTATGGATAATATACCAGAAGTTTTATGTAATCTAGTGGGTGCCCAGGCTGCCAAAAGGGGAATAATCAAAGTTTTCGATGCTTTACAAAATCCTATCTACAACAAACAACTATTTTATGTAAGATTATAAAAATATCAAAAAAAAAAAAAAGAAAATTGATACTATTGATTTGTTTTGTTGCATTTTATAGGAATTACTAGAAATATTAATGATTGAATTTTTTCCCGAAATCAAACAACTAAAAATTCACACTCATTCAAGCTTAACTACAGCCAGTACTACTAATATTTCAAATAAATTACAAAATAATAATCATCATAATGACAAACAGCAGCAGCAACAGCAACAGCACCATAATACAACACATAGTAGCGGTGGTGGTGGTGGGAATAGTGTTACGACTGGCTTCTCCTCTAGTAGTGGACAACAATCACATGGAACACATTATCACCATATGGGAAAATAATTTAATACAGAACAAAAAAAAAAAAAAAACAAAAAAACTATATTCAGGTGCTTTATACCAAATTCATATAGATACATACGAGTACATATATATATATACATATATATATATATAGTAAATATGACGAACAAAAATTGAAATATGAAAAGCAAGATTTTCTACCTTCAATGCATTTAATTAAATATTTTTTAATAATATATATATTTATTTTTATATATATTTTTTTAAATATTTTTTGTACTTTTTAGTTTGTTTTGCTAAGGGTATTGTTTTACTTCCATATGTCTTAAAGCTTTAAACGTGTATTGTTTTTTAAGGTGGAGTAGAGAAGTAAGCAGTTGATTATTGTTTTATTATAACTTTAGAAAAATATATAGTCTATACAAATCTAGTGCACCAATTCTTATGAAGTTTTTGATTTACACATAAAAATACCTTGACCAAATCTAAATTCTATTTTTTATACACTTAAATAGGTAAAACTTGAAATAATTTGGGTATACAAATAGTTTTTTGTCTTTTAAAAATTGGTTTGAATGTTTTTATTAAGAAAAATTGATCTCGAAATTGAATGGATATTAACATTTTCACATTGTTATTGTTTGTCTTTAATTTATCCGGATGTAACATTAAGCTGCTTAACAATTATGTTTTGGGACTTTGAATTGTTATGTTAAGAACACTCGTCTAAAAATATATTTTTTTAATTTACTCTCTTAACTATTTTGCATTGGGGGACTATAATTTGTAATAACTATACCCTAATATTTTCATAAAAATATAAAATTTTGTAATCTAATTGTATACTTAGAAAAATTCAAACACGTTTGAAAATACAAATCGGAATCAATAAAAATTAAACAGTATTAAATTATAAATTTAGATTTTTAAGTAAAAAGCAAAAGTTAAATACAAAGGAAAAAGCATTCCAAAGAAATTGATTTAGAAAAATAAAAATTAATTTTAATTTACACATTTTTAATCAATTACCCTAACGAAATGTTTAGTGTATGTACATACTATTTATTTGTTTTAGTTTTAAATTATAACCCTTATTTAAACCAAATGTAAACAAATAAAATATAATATACATTTTAGTTCGATTTTAATTACAGTTGTTAACAAAAAAAAAGGGAAAAAACAAATTTAAAGTATATAGTAGATGTGTTATGGTCATTTTATATATATATATATAAAAAAACAATTATATAATTTTATAAATGTGTATCAATGGTAAGACGTGTATTGTGTATTTATATAAACATATTTATATTATTTTATCAACATTAACTTAAAAATGGTACTAAAAAAGTCACACTGTAAATCTTGTATTGATAAATTTGTATAGCGTTTTGCAAAATACATATAAAACAAAACAAAAAAAAAATACTTTTGTAAATAAAAAAATACTATTTATGTACACCTTCCTATAAAAAACAAACCAAGCATTTTTTTAATTTATGTAAAAAAAGTTGTAAAAACTTAATTTTATTAATTATTTGCTATTTTTTGGTTTTGTTATTAAAAATTTAACATTTTCATTTCTACGCTTGTTTCTTATCAGATTCCACATAAGCATCTAAATAATCATTAACCACACGCATGGCTTTGAGTGGTACAAATCGCCCGATCTTTTCAATCGTTGTATAGTAACGTGGTATACTAGCCTCTACTAAACCAGTACGTTGTGCCTCAATAATAGAAGCCGCAGCTTCTTCAGGATCTATCAATCTCATAAAGGGGAAACGAAATTTAGGATTCTTACATAAGCCAGTATCCACCATGTAGGGATAGATGGTAGTGAATTTGATCTGAAAATTAAAAAAAAAATATGTAAAATGAAATAAAAGGAAAAAATTGGAAGACCATATATAGAGGACACGACAACTTACTTGTGACTGTGGATTTTGTTTGTATAGCTCTTCTTGCATCGCTAGCATTACACCACGTACAGCAAATTTTGTACCACAGTAAGGTACCAAATTGGGTAAACCAAACAAACCGGCACAGGAAGAAAGAGCAACAATGTGGCCCTGATTACGTTCAATCATACTGGGCAAAAAGGCTTGAAAAATCTGTAGGTAAAAAATATTTTTTTTATTGAACTTTTTTGAATAATGTTATTGTACATACCCAAAAATGTGCCAAAACATTAATGTCGTACATCAGTCTGATTTCTTGCTCAGTATGTTCTAATAAGGGATGACAAGGCATAATACCGGCATTATTTACAATAATACCTACGAAACCATGATCATTCTTAACTTTATCAGCCAATGCGAAAATATCTTCACGTTTGGTTACATCACAACTGTTTAGGAAAAATGATTACAATTTAACACAAATGTGTTGAAAAATTCGTGTTATTAAAAAAACTTACGTATAAGCAAAGGCTTTACCACCTAATTCTACGATTTCCTTAACAGTTTGTTCGTTATTCTTTTCATTGATATCAACACATATAATTTTAGCTCCTAAAGCTGCATATTGTAAAGCTATTTGCTTGCCAATACCATGACCGGTACCGGTTATGAAAACATATTCATCTTTTACACTTACTTCCTCCTTTTTAAGAACCGATTTAATAAAAGCCTCTACAACGATGTACCAGAATTTTATGTGGACCATTAAAAATTCGATGAGCATTTGAACAATGGCCATATAGTCTGTATTGCATCTGTAAATGAAATTATATAAAGAGTTTATTGAATATATTTTTTGTTAATTTTTAAAAGTCAATACATAGGAACATCATGCGTAAAGTATTATGTACCGGGTACTTATTTTTGTTGAAGCTACAAAATCTTAAACGAATATTTTGTGTTAACCTACTTACGACCTACTACGTTTTATAAACCGTAGTTTGTTAATATCAAATGTAAAGTCTTATAATTATAATTTTATAAAGGCATAGTTAGTACTCAAACTCCAAATTAAAAACAGTAGTTTATTTTGATTACTTTAAGAATCCCTCATAAACATAAATATTAATTAAAAAATAGTTGGTAGTAAGTCGTTATTAACCCCTGAACGCACAAATTTTTCGAAAAAATCGACCAAAAAAATAATTTTTTTAAATGTAAAAAATACACTTTGGAACATTGTATAGGCAAAATAAAAAAAAAAAAAAATACAAAATTAATCAAAATATTTATTTTAATATTGCACATACATTGCAGATAAGAGCCGAATATTGATTGCAATGTAACATGTACATCAACTTTATTATTTTATTTTTTTCGAACTACTATTTCGACAAAAACACATATTTGTATCAGTAAAAATATTTATTTATACTTTTACATTGCTATTTTCAATTCTCGATTATATTCGAGTGTGAAAATGTATGGCAGCATAAAATATAACGCTGCTCGAATTATTTCGAGTGTGCACAATTTGGCGCTAGAATTAACTCGAGCGCACAAGTTAAAGGGTTAAAGTTGTTAAAAGCAATTATTAATATAAGGTGCTTGTAAACAGATTTCTTAATACGTAACTTAGCGGTCAATTTCGGTACAAATATTTTCTTAACTTTAAGCAAAATTAGTCCAATAATCCAATTTAGTCCAATAAATCATGGTCCCATAGGATGTAAGAAGAAGTACAAACGGCCAAGTGGAGAAACCATGTATGCGAAAGTTGGTACAATTCTACTTTTTTAGCACTATTTGTAAGTCGAAAGTACAATAACACCAGTCAATGGCTAATTTATCATTATTTCAAAATTTCACATTCATATCAAAATATAATAAAAGCCAAAGAGAGGAAGAGAATGTTTCGACTGTCACTCAATCTAATTCAAACTAAGGATATGCTCAAGTCATCTGATTCGTGCTACTACAATTTAAAAAAGAGTAAGTTATCAAGACGGGTATCTTTTAGATTTAGATCTCATCAACTAATAGTCTTTTGTGTACATTTTTAAATTAAAAATAGTTAATTTTAACTACATTTAGTATTTAGCACAAATAAGCTTTCAATGTATTTTTGTTAAGTTCTTTTACACACATATGTACATATGTATGTATGTATGTATGTACAAATGAATTTTTATTAACATTTTTAGTTATTATTATATAATAAAAATAAATTTAGTATAATCGGACTGAAAAGTATACACTTTTTCATGAAAGTTAGTACAATTTGTAAAAACTTATTTGCATTCCTGGGAGAGACGATGAGATTCAGTTAATGACTGAAAAGGGGAAGAAAAAAAACTTAACCTGATTCCGAAAGGTCATCGAAGTACTGCGATTACCTGAGGAGGTAATCCTTCAGAAGGTGAAAATTCGTCTACTTTTTCTATGCATCACGACAGCCACGACTAAAGGCCACTCACCATGGGAAAGTGCAAAAGTAAAGAATCCTTAACCCAACTACGCAAGGCCAGACATTTCTCGTCAATCTATAAATATATTCATTATTCCATCTGCACTGAGCCAATTGCAATATATTAGCATCTATATGGTTACATTCTGAGAAAAGATGCAGGCCAAGAAAATAATCAATTTTTGCAATTATATTCCTCCATTGGCCCCGTGCACCTGCATTCACAACTTTTTAATTTTGAGTCGAATCAGCTACTATGGCATTCAGTAACGTCTTACATTTTACGGTTTACTATTAGTAACTATTCAAATGTCTGTCCATTCAATGGCAGACAGTCCTGATTAAGGGATGTTTCAACTGTCTGGTAGTATAAAGAGGCTTTTTATCTCAAATCACCATAACAACTATAAAACACCATCACAAATATTACACCCGTTTTTACGATATTTAATATGGTTAACTTTGTCTAAGGACAAGTTTCATATGACTTAAATATTTGGACTCGGTGAAACTACAGCAAATATTCTTATATTTTAATTGTGTTTTACACCAAGATTTTGCCATTTTTTTTTTGATGTTTCTAAAAACACAGCTCATAATACTATCTAATTTCTAGAAAATTGATGATGTATAATCTTTAGTAGTGTGTTAAGAGTGCGGTGGATATTTGAACAACAATGCACTGTATAGGTGGTGTCTTTATGGGCCATTTTACTGAAATATTAAAATTTTAAATATTGAAAAGTAAAAACCTTTTAGATGCCAAGCAAACAACTATAAGCAGCAACGACCTAGTTTAAAACATGGTCGATAACTTGACCTTTTAAATCTCAAATGCTCATCTTTAAACGTTCATCTGGGAATCATACAAATTTTGGTTAAATTCAGAAGCCAAATACTGCGACGCAAGTATGTAAAATCTATTGTCTGTTCGAACATATACATAATTTTTACATTTTGAAGAAGTATGTTATTTCTGAAACTAGATTTTTAGTATGTTACGTGATTTTATTAAAAAAAAAAACAATATGCATTAATATTGAAGAATCCATGCAAAATAATAACTAATTAAACAAAAAATATATTCTGGAAATATGATATAAAAAAATAATAATACAATTGAAAACTGTATTTAAATTTTTTTAAATGCTCGTTGTTGTCATTAACCAGAAATCTTGTGATTTTTAATGTTGTTGTTTTAAATTATTTTCCTGTATTGCATGACTGACTGACTGGCATTTTGAGTTGATCTCTAACATCAAAGCAAAATTAAAAATTAAGAAAAAAGAAAAAAAATATCGTTATAGTTTTTATTTTTATAAATTTTAATTTTATAATATAAACGCAATGAACTTTGACATAGAGCTCTCGTTAATGTTCATAATTTAATTTTGTTTTCAAGATAAACAAAATAACAATAAAAATTATATATTTTTTCGAAAATGCATTGTATGTATTGTTTGTATGTAAAAAATTTTCATGAATTATTAATAGAACTCTAAACACATACATGTAGAAACACGTCAACACGTCATATTAAAAAAAAATAAAAACTTATCATCCATTTGTCATATTTTTGTATAAAAAATAATAAAATTTATGCTAAGTCATGGAAATATCTCTTACACGCGTGTGATTACTAATAGATCATTGAATAAAATTATAGGTAATCGCATATTAGGCACGATAAAAAAGTGGTTCTCCATTATATGAAACAATTATAAAATTTGTTTAAAAATAAGGAATTTCTTCAAATCCCCACAAATGTTTTTCATGATCTTATTTTAATACACCTGCCCAGTTTCAATACATCCTTTTGGTCTAAACTATACGCGTATAGCATTGTTTGTTTTTTTTTTAATGGTATAAAGGTCAGAAGTGTTCGAAATGCTTATGCAGCCCTGCTATGCTTTGAGAAAGAAAATTATTTATAAGTTATACAAGCTTAAGAAGACGCTAATGATGAACTTCTCTCACTCTCGTCGAATAAACTTTAGAGAAATTGGTGTAGAAAATGAAAAGCTTTAGGAAGAGAAGAAATTATTGTTAGAAAATCGTCACATAAACTTTACAGAAGTTGCTGAAGAAGTCGACATTTTTCTAGACACTAGAATAGTACGTAAAGTATTGATAAAAAGTTTAAGTTTAAGAAATTGGTATTGGGCAATTGACCCATCAACTTAAGAGAATCCGCTGAATAAATCGCCATCTCTCAAAACTAAAACGACCCATGTAATTAAAAACCTAGATTTACAACAAATGATAAGATAAAGACTATATTCCTGAAAGAGCTCAAGGTCTTATCAAAAAGTGCTTATCAGAAATGTATTACATATCTGAGAGGTATTGGTTTGGAAGAAGGTATGTCAATGGAAAATTAAAACCTTTTTAAGTAAATTATTATATTAACTTTACTTTTTTTGAACGAACAATAATTGATATTTAATTAATGGATCTTCCACTCTTATGCACTAGATCATCTCAATATTGATCTATATTATATCTTTATTAAAAACATAGTTACAGCAAAACATAATCGCTTTCACAAACTCACAGATGCAATACACGAACTTCAAGAAGGCAAACTTTGTTTTAGAAACGATTATGAACCTGATAAAACTGAATTACGGCATGCACTCCAAAAGCTAAAATAAAAAGTTGTAATTATATATTAGAAATCAGACGCTATACTTTTGAAACAAATATTTCAAAATTTATTTTAAAATTTTTGTATGCATCTAGAATCTATTTGTAACCTAGAGCCTAGAAATTTAAAATAAAAAAATTTTATACAAATAAATGTGCACGCTGGAGACTCCAGAAAATGTTTTTATTTTTATTCTCATTTTACTGCCGAATAGAATACCTTTTGTGGTTTTTATAAATAATAGATATGAAAAAATGATAAGAATTTTTTTTAAATTTTTTATTTTTAATCGCTCAGTTGGTCATAAATATTTATTTATAGCATAAGTATTATGCACAGAACAAATAAGAATGTTTTTATAATAGGAGCCTATTTTTAGGAATGCATTATTTGACTTAAAAATTGGGTTTAAAGTTTGAATAAACAGAAATAGCATTATATAGCACAGTTTAATTTGAAAGCTTATCAAAAATTTGATTATAATTTATGTCACGTAGTAATGAGATATACCAAATTCAATATGATTTTATATTTAATCTATTGTACAACACAGTATTGTTGGTTTTTTTTTAAATAATCAGGTCTTCAGCTTTAACATCTGACCTTTATTTAAGATTTTGTTTAGATTTTTTTGATATTGCTTGGTTAAGATTAAATAAAATTTTAATAAAATGTTATTTTAATATGGAGCATATTTCATGGTGTTGATCTAAAAACAGAATTATAAACGATATAAAAGTATCCGAACACAAAAAAGTGTAAGAATAATAGGAAATATATAAAAATGGAAAATTTAGTTCAAAACAAAATTCTTCGAAATCGAAATACAGAACAGAGGAGTTAAATAAAAAAGAAAATTAAATAAATGATAAGAATATGATTAATAGTATTTCTTATTACTTATGTGTGTCAAGTTCACTATTAAATCGATAAAGATAAAGGGTACATTTAAGTGATTGGCTAATGACGACTTTTTCTTTTGAATATAGCCCATAATGCGGACTTTGTTTGTAAATTAAGGTGACTTTTTTAATGTTTACTTATTATACCTTTCGCTGCCAAGCCAAGATTATCGTTCATGGTGTGACAATTGCATTTCGCCTTGAATTGGCGACACTTTATGAAGCTGCAAATGCAACATATTTTCAGCAGTCGTTTCTAAAATTGTAAAAAATGCCGACACCCATAGAGATAGATGTATTCTTGGCTACGTAGCTTTTGCAAATGTCAAGAAAACACTAACAGAAAAAAATAAACACACACTTAACAATAATCAACTTAAATACGGGCGTGATTAAACATTAAAAAAGACTGTTTGATCCGTAGTGAAAAATTTAATTATGTCTCCTACCATCAGTAATAGTGTTTTCCCCTCTCCTCATTAATCCTTTCCAAATCCTTTTCTTTACAAACCTATGGGTGCAAACCACTTGGAGGGATTGCAGTTGGATTATTCGGTAGCGAAGGTATAACTCTGGCTGCTGAATAATCAACCAGCAGTAACCAACTTCCTTGTCGTACGCATCCAAAGGAAGTCTGACTTTTGTTTACTCGTGGTTAATTTATATATTTATTTTTTTTATTTGGTTCAATTTGCGTAATGGAAGGACGCTTTCGGATTGATTTCTGCAATGTGCGTGGGATACGGGCGAACTTTTTCTCCGTGTATGCGCACATTTGTCTCCATGTTTTCACCTTATGTGAGACCCAGGTTTTCGAAAATGCTGATCCACAGGATTTTCATATCACTGGGTATCACTTTCTGTCCCTTTTTAATTGTCATAGGGGTCTTGCTATGTACATTCGCAATGAAGTTGTGTACCAATGCCTCTCTTGGTATGTATGATGTGGAATTTAACTGTCTATGGGTTAAGTTCAAAATCTGGGCACATCTTTTGTACTTCGGGTTTTTGTATAAAAGCCCAAACGCGGGAAGAGAGGTTACCCTATCTGGCTTCGACTATCTTTCCGACTCCATATCGGGTATCATTGCGAATTATCCGAACAGTGAAATTGTTGTTGCTTGTGATTTCAATGTTCATAATTCGTCTTGGTTACACCATTCAAGCCGCACAACTTCAGAAGGCCAATACGTTGAGTTATTTTTCGCGCACAATCACCTTGCGCAATTAGTGAATGTACTTACACATATATCGTGTGTAGATGGGCACCAGAACAATATCCTCGACCTTTTCCTCACTACGCACCCTGAAAAGTATGTAGTTGAGGTTCTTGCACCTCCGCTCTTTTTGAGGTTCCACCCACTGCTACGGAATGCTCTATTTTTAATTACGAGAATGCTCGTTGGACTGAGCTCAACGATTTCTTTGAGCATTTTAACTGGAAACTTTGTTTCCTTGACTCAAACGTCGATGCCATGGCAGAAATGGTAGTGAATATAATAACGCTAGTGATGGATATTTTTATCCCATCCAAATTCGATTAAACCTAGAAATAAAACTTGGTTTAATCTGACGTGTAAAATGGCAGTCAGATCCAGAGAGAAAGCGTTTAGGAATTGGCGCAATAATAAATGTGCGCATACGAATTTGCTTCGCAAACAGGCGAGATCTTCATGTGCCGCAGTACTTAGACGCGAAAAGAATTTATACGGGGAGCGCCTTCGTGCTAAAGTTCTTACTTTTCCGCGGGGAAGTAAAAACTTTTAGTCATTCGTTAAAAGGCTGAGGAACAACGCTAGTTCGGTTCCTGCCCTTATAAGGAATGACCATATAAATTCATGAACCCGGTTGAAAAGACAAACCTTTTGGATGAAAGGTTTGCAAGTAATTCTCTCTTGCTGGAGCGCGTTCAACCAATGCCCGACCTTGAAAGAGTATCAGTAACTATGCCTAATATATAATTTCGAACCCTTGCTGTAAAAAGGGTCCTTGCAAATCTCAAGGGGCCGGATGACATACCAGCACTGGTCCTGATATTTTTCCATCTTGCTGCAAGGTTGCTAATGTGACGCTAATTCCCAAAAAGAGCGAGGCTACCAATGTTATGGAGAGTATGATTAATCACTACGTTGTGAGATATTTGGAGTCAACGATTTCCGAAAGGACCGTTCTACTGGTGACCTGCTGGCGTTGCTCTCGGAGAAGTGGAGCAAACCATTCATGGCGAAAGTAAGGTTGTGGCTCTGGATATCTCAAAAGCGTTTGATAGAGTTTGGCACGAGGCTCTCATTTCGAAACTTAATGCTTTTGGTGTCGGTAGCCACTTCTCTCGATTTATATCAAGTTTTCTCAGAGATCACTCTATAAGAGTGATTATAGATGGGGTCTCATCCGACGAGTTAAGGATAAACTCAGGGGTACCGCAAGGCTCTGTTCTTTCTCCTACTCTTTTTCTAATATTTCTTAACGGCTTCCTTCTTCACACTTCTAATCCTATCTACTCTTTTGCGGATGACAGCAACATTTGTCATTCATATTCTTTTGATCGTAGACCGAGCCATTTGGAGATTGGGACGAGAAGGATAAATATGAACAACACACTCACAAGTGACTTGGTGAAAATCTCCGAGTGTGGTCGTGCGAACACGGTCGATTTTAATGCACGCATGACTCAATGTTGTTCTTTAACACACAGACGTGGTGGTGTGTTGTCATCTGTGTCAATAGGTAATGTGGATATTGAGGAATCAGATTCTCTTAATGTTCTGGGCATCATTCCATCTGATCTTATTAATATTTACAAGACCTATATCCGACCCAAGATGGAATACAACTCTCATGTATGGGCCGGTGCTTCAAAGTCTATTTTGGAGCTTCTCGACCGCGTACAGGAGAGGGCGAAGATGCGCATTAATGACGGTAGTGTAGCCAGCTCTATCGATTCATTAGAGCACCGTCGCAATGTGGCGTGTGTTTCATTGTTCTATCGGTACTATAGCGGAATGTGTTCTGACGAAATTAAGGAATTTATTCCTAAAAATCATATATTTTCACGTAGTACTCGTATTTCTCGTAGAGCACATCCCTTTGTAGTTGATTGTCCAGTGAATCGCACAACGCATTATAGGGAGAATTCGTTTTTTGGTCGCACCGCTCGGTTGTGGAACAATCTTCCAGCGAAAGTATTCCCTGCCATTTACGACATGAATAAATTTAAATCTAACGTTCACAAACACTACTCCCTCTGTCCTTCTTCTCACGACCTATTTTCCTAGTACCAGCACAATGCATTGCGTGAGTAGAGGCCATCCCCTGGATGTTGGTCTTATGTAAAAGAAAGCTATGACGCTAAGATTTAGCAGGAATATGGACAACAGATGTACCAACTTCATGGGTCTCTTAAGTTTCCAAGAGGGAAAACAATATTATAGCGCCAAATTTGATATTTGTGGTGGCTGATGCATGATTGTACTTTTTTTTTAAAGCAAACACTGCTATGTAGCTAGGTCGAGGTGGCCATTTGAATGATGTACTATTTCATACATAGCTACTTAAATTAAGCTTTAAAAACAAATATTTAAAATCAATCAATCTGGCATCGTTGTTCTGAACTACGGTACTAAAATTGGCAGCTTTTTTATTTAATTACTTAAAAAAAAAAAAAAAACAAAAAATACTTAATTGTAATTGTGTAGGGGGTATTATTCATGAGCATTCGAAATCACATTGTATTGAATAATAAGAAGATCATCCGTAATTTGTTGTCACTACTTGGTGTTTGTGATGCTATTTCGAGCAATATTCATTTGATAGTGTCAACGAATATGTGTTTGAAAGGAGACATTTGAATTTAACCTTATGGCCGAAATGTTGCTTAATTAATAAATATCGAAAAGAATACATAGTGCGATGTTTTTTTTTTTGCTAAACAAAAAGAGGAAAAACGGTGTAAATACATTCCCGTTCAGTGAGATTGCTGTAAGTTAATTGCGATGTCAGAAATTGCGATATCAGAAATTTATCTTGTTTTATTCAACCAGTCACTAAACAATTGGATAAACTTTTGCAACTGGTAGAGCATGACCGACACGCAAGCTATCAGATGGTAGCGAAGGCACTAAACATTAATTACATGACAGTTTCATTTAAAAAAGACACGCTGCTTTACAAAAATAACGCAAAGGAATCTGATTGACGGAATTATCATAAAATTGGAAGTAAATAATATATTACGAGTCCTATTTACCATCTCACGAAACGATCAAATCTGATTACAATTCAATCGTGTGAATGAAGGAACCAGGAAAGAGCCACCAAAAATGGCCAACAGTAGTGGTGTAATATGTTTCATGATCTTTAAAAAAAAAAAAAAAAGATATTTTACTTTTACCGTATAACCTGGACCTTGCATTGTCTTACTACCTTTTGTTTCGTTGTCTGAAGAACTCTCTTGAGAGTGAATAATTTGCCAAGTTTTTCGCCGATAAACCACAGAAGTTCTATAGTAATGGAATTATGAGAAAACTAGGAAAATGGTAAAAAGCCATAGATACTAATGGTAAACAGGTACATATTTGATTAAATTCGACTTTTGAAAAACAATTTTGATCAAAAAGCTTACAAGAAAAATTCGGATACTTTTTATATCACCCAATACTATGGTGAAATAATAAAAATATTTTGATATTAATTTTTACAATTTAAAAATCAATTTAACAATATTTTTAGTCATTATTTATTATCAAAATCTGTTTGTTTCGTTTCGTTTATTTTGTATTTTATTTTTTTATCTTGGTAGTTTGTGTAAACACTTTATTTGTTAAAATTTATAAAACAAACTCATAAAATCATTAAAATTTATGGCTTTTAAATAATGTAAGGGCGGCATAAAAAATAAAATATTTTTTCCACTGCCTAACTCTTGTTCGATTTGAACGGTTTTTTTTCTGATTTTTTTTTTAATAATACAGTACACGTCCTATTTTACGTTTTAAAAGAAGACTTGTTTGTAAGGATATATGCACAACTTTTTTTGTAATAACAATCCGTTTTAATGTCAAAAAAAACCTATCATTACGTTGTATAGCCATTCAATACATCCAATGGTTCGTATGAGTAATTTTGCACATGTTGACAAATTAATCGTTTAAAGACAATTAAATGATAAATTATTTACAAATCAAAGAAGAAAAAAAAATAATATTTATTTTATACCTGTTGCCTACTTCAGCCATTACAAATAATTTTTTTTTTTTTGAAATTTTTGAAATTCAAATAATAAGGTAATAACGTAAACCGTTAACGTATAATGCAAAAACCGTGCGAAAAATGAACCGGCAACTACCGTTTCCCAATATAAACTGAAATTCTAAAACATTATTTTATTCTGAACTAAAAAACAATACGTTTTTTGTTTTCGCTGTCGTCTTTTTTGTTTATTCTATTTGAAATTAAAAATGCTGTTGCAATTACTGTTGCTCTTGCTGTTGCCGTAATTGTGGCTACTGCTAACGTTTTTGTTGCTGCAGTGTGTTGTTTTGATTGTGCGTGTGTTTGCATCTCTCACTACATGCTAATACAGCAAAACGTTTAGACAAGTAGAAGAAAGCTTTTATTTGTTGTTGCTTTAAAATATTGATAACGCTCATGGGGTAGCGATACTCTTCTAATGAGTATGATACGACACGACTGTTATACTCTGTATATAGGGTGTTCCAAAATTAACATAAGATTTAAATTTGTCGCCATATGTGTGGAAAAGTGTTAGCAGCCCTAAAAAAAAAAAAAAAAATTTGACAGTAAATTTAATCATGGTGTCAAGCACCTGGCTTAACCATCTCCTATTAGTGTATCAGACTTTACACGGGTAAATAACGCAAATTTTCTCTTTGGTGAATCAAAACCAAGGTATGAGATGTCACCAAGCGTCTGTCCAAACCAGTGGAAAAATCTTTTAAAGGAATTATACACAGGTAAAGTCAAACCGCCAAAAATTAAAGTACGAAATTTAATGCTATTCACCCACATTTAAGCACATTCGTCATGGGAATTTTCTACATAAGAATAGGTATGCGCACCATCATAGTCGTGGTGGCCTGTCTACATTATAATATAGTTAAAAAATAATCGAAAGACTAAAATCAATGTTTTGTTTTTAATTTAAATATTGCCTTAATTTCGGTACACCCTTTAGAAAATTAATTTTATTTCCTTAACAACAAAAGATGAATCGGAAAATGTGTGACGCGGTATGCCAGTGTTTATGTTTTTTCACCCATTTCAGATGATCATTATCATTATTTTGTTGTATTTTTTGTTTTTATTTTTGTTTTTTTTGTTTTTGTTTATTTTTTTTATTTTTAATTTTTTTGTAGTATCCGAGCAATAAGGAAAATGAATTACTTTTTTTATATGTTGTTTCTGTACATATTTTATACATACACACATACATAGATTTTGATGAATTAATATTGAAAAAAAGAAACAAACCGTTACTACAATAACAACAATATATGGATAATTTAAACACTTTCAGTTTCAATTTTTGTTGTGTTGTGCTATTTGACTGCTAATTTTCTCCTTAAAAAAATACTTAAAGATTAAAATCTCTATAGAATGATGATAATAAGGCAGAATTTTAAAAGAATTAAAGGGTACTACTATTTGTCATGATCACAAATTTAAATTTCAAATTACGAGTTTTTGAAAAAATGACTTTTTAGATATTTGACGACTGTAATTATCCGTATTTAACAAAAACAAAACAAATTCGTTATAATTTTGAAGTTGCTTATTCAAAAACATTATACTTATGTTGTATTTTGAAACCAAAACACTTTTTTTAATATTCGATATTTATTTGAAAAAATTTGTGCGAAAATTGGACTATGCTCCAACTGATAGCAACGTGAATAACAAACATATCGGGAAATATTCTGCTTTGTTAAATTGCACGTATTATTGGGTAAATCATTTAAAAGTGAGGGATTTATCGTTAAACATGAGTACAAAATTAACTTTTTTATGAACTTTTCCCATCTTGCTAGCAAGATATGTACTTCTGCGTACTTTTGGAACCGTATTCCAGAGCATCTCAGGGCAGGTTTTAAGTATAGAGTGGGTGAAGCAAAACTTTTCAACCATTAATTTCTAAATAGTTTTTAACTGGTCTCGTAATATGTGGGCGAGCGTTTCTATGATGGATTATAACGGTTTCAGCGCAGGTTACAGTGCTGTTCAAAAAAATAGTTTCACCATGGTCCAACATCTTTGATGTCGTTTAGTATATTGTATTCTAAATAGAGGCCCTGTGCCATGGCAGGAAAAACATACACATATCAATATACGTACTTCTTCCACCATGTTTAATGGTTTTTATTGTAAGTATATTGCGGAAGGAGTTAAGTGTTCAGGGGTCTTCTTACACTCAAACTACTTCAGTCAGAGTTAAACAGATTAACTTAGTTTCATCTGATCATAAAATATTTCTCCACTTATGCATGGACCAATTTATATTCTGTTTTGTTGGTGAATCTATTTTTTTGAACAGCACTGTGTATATCCCGAGCTAATGGATTTTTGCTTTTGGTGTTGATTTGGCTGTTTGACGGGGTTTCGCATACGATTTCATGCGGCAGTAATAATTCAATGCTAAAATGTCTTTTTTTATGCAGTTCATGCTACATTTCCGAAACGCAAAATCGTCATTCTAGGCTTCGACTTGTTTGATACCCGAAAAATATACCATGTGTACTGGTATGAAATGAAAATAAAAGACGAATTTTTAATGGGAAACTAAAAGTTCAAAGTATTGGCCATTGCTAGCTACACAGTTTTCCCATCTTTCAGGCAATTTGTGGATTTCATTTTTATTTATTTCTTTCGCTTCTTGAAGCACACCAATTAGTCACCCAGTTTTCGACTACTACTACTACTACTGCTACTACTACTACTACTACTACTACTACTACTACTACTACTACTACTACTACTACTACTACTACTAGGAATCAAAGTGCTGCTTAGTCCATGCGTATCTCAAATAGTATTCGGAAGGAGCTAAGTCTTGTAAATACGGCCAGCATAATGCTTTGATTGTATTCTGAACCGGTTTTGCTTTGTGTGCAGGAGCATTGTCAAGTTGCAAAATTACCTTTGCCGTGCCTTGTTGCCCATTCTGGTGGTTTTTCGATTAATGCATGATTCAAATTCATCATTTGTTGTCGGTAGTGATCTATATTAACGGTTTCACCAGGTTTTAGGAGCTCGTGGTACACCACACCTTTCTGGTCCCGCCAGACACACAGCATTGTCTTCCTGTCCAATTGATTTGGATTTGCAGCCGAAAATGATGGTTGTTGCGGATTAACCCAAGTTAATCTTGAAATAAATCCATTTTTCGACGTCAGTAACAATTCGATGCAACACTGATATGCTATCGTGTCTTTAAAGCCAAAAAATGAATGCGTTCCGCAATTGATCATTTTAAGGTACAAAATTCGCCATCTTTAACATGATGATAAAATCCAATGTTTATTCACTGATTTGATGTGTATACTGAATATGTTTGACAGATGTCATTGCCAACACAAAAGACATTTGTATCTTGACGCTTCCTTTATATTGGTACACCTATTATATAAATTCCCGTTATTGCTTTAAGGAACATAGGGCTTCAACGATAGTTTTTCACTCTTGTTTATCTGCTGCAATGAACTTTAGCTCGTTCCACCTTTTGTTGATCTCTGCTGCTACGATATCTAATACCCGCTTCAGGTGTGACTTGATTGTACCTTCCTGCGGCTGCCTTGAAGATTGTGCTGTGTAGCGTTCCTTGTAAAGTCGGCCATTTTTGTTTTCGGATTTCAACAGCGGTTTTTGCCCTCTGTCCACTCACGCTTGCTTGAGATGGTGTTCGGCCAGAAAATTTCCAGTATTAATTAATACTTCATAGTGTTGGTGTCATAGTGTTTTGAAGTCTACGTGTCACACTTATAAAGCGGAACTGATTGCACACAGTCGTTGAAGATGTTAATTTTGGTGCGCTTGGAAATATGAAGCGATTTCCAGACATGATTTTATTAATGCAGTTTACAACTTCCTCTTTCGATCCCTCATTAGTTGTGATAGTTTCACTTTATTGTTGTTCAAGGTGAATTGGAGAGTGTTTATAGTGTTAATTCTCATAGCCTTAGTTTTTGGGATGTTGCAGCTACAATTTTCTTAAATTTCGACTGCATATCATTGAATATAAGCGATAGAAAGCAGATATCGTGTGCATAGTCCAAATCCTCGAGATGGCCATTTGAGCGCCAGGTAATACCTTCTCTGACATTTATTGGATCGCTGATTGTATCTTCGTAAATGGCCGTAATAAGTTCTACGAGTTTCTCCGGTATTCCCTGTCTGTCGAAAGCCTTTTCAAAGTCGATGAATATTGAATATAGCGGGTGGCCATTCGACTGATTGATCGATTATTATTGCCGTTTGACCGAGCGTCTGTTAGACTTTCAATATGTTAGCAATAACCTTGTTTACAATGCTAAGAAGAGTGATGCCTCTCCAATTCTTACATTCTGTCTGGTCACTCTCCTTTGGGATTTTTATTATAAAGGGTTGTCCAAAAAGTTTTCAGAGAATTATCTTAATATTAGATAGAAGGATCTATGTCAATTATGTGTGAAACAAAATATTCGCTGGTCCATATTTTCAATGACTCTGGGATTAATTGAGATTCAATGTCGTTAATGTCCCGATTTATCTTAGCCTTTAGCTCTTGAATTGTTCTTGGCTTATTGACTTAAACTTTTTCTTTTAAATATTGCCAAAGAAAGAAGTCCAACGGTGTCAAATCACATGATTGTGGCGGCCAATTAACATCGCCACGACATGAGATAACACGGCCATTGAATTTCTCGATGAAAAAGAGCCATTGTTTTGTTGGCTGCGTTGGAACCACATATCGCCGAGGTTGATATCCTCAAATTCTGGCTACAAGAAGTTCACGATAGCGAACACCATTCACTGTAACTGCTTTGCCGATCTCATTTTCGAAAAAGTACGGCCCGATGACGCCGCCAGCCCATAAACCGCACCAAACACTTACTCTTTGTGGACGCATTAGCTTTTCAACAATTACTCGTAGATTCTGATTTGGCCAAATACGGCAATTCTACATATTAACGAATCCACTGAGTGCACTAAAGTGCACCAAATGCATTTTTATTTGAACGCCCATTTTCGTAAAAGGCTTCAACAATCTTAACGTGCCGCTCAATTGTGTTCCCCTCCCTCTATGGTAGAATTTCTCAAATACTGAAACAAAAGAATGTCAAAAAACTTTACGTTAAGGTGTGACTCACAATTAACATCGTGCATTATAGTTGAACCACCCTTTAATACCCTCCTGTAGGTCATAATTAAGTTGACCTTCCTACACCACGCGTTGGTCTGTAAGATTGAAGACACATTTTTAAAAGGCTGAAAATCAATTAAATTCATAAGTGTAAAATTATTTCATGGCATCATTATTTTCATTATGTCTTTTAGTTTCAAAATTTGAAAAGCCTTCTACAGTGTTCCTAACAGGATAAACTAAACAATAAAGTATTAAAAATTAGTTTAAAATTAGCGCGGATATAGGAAAATTGTTAATAGATAAGCTTATGACTAAAAAGTCATTCGTTTCCTATGAACAGAGTATTGAAACAGTAGAGAAATTCTTCTACTTGAGATCGACCCAATATTACTTCCAGGAAACTTATCATGAAATAGAGTTCAAACTTTTTGCAATAAATAATTTTACTTTTACTGTGTTAAGTTCTATAATATGTATTATTAAGTGTAATATTAAGTTGTATTTCTAATATATCCCAACTAATGTGACCATTCTTTGCAATTTCTGTAAAATCTCTTACTAAACTTCTGCTTTACATTTCTTTTCAAAAATGCTAAACATCATACGAAATTTTTTTTGTGGCATGGGGTTAAGGTCACCGTAATTTGCTTAAAAAAACTTAAATTTTGTATTTATATCTTTCATACTTTAAGCACAAATACAACATTTTAATAATCTTTTGATCTTTCAAAGTGATGCCTCCGCACACAGTGGAAGAGTATCTAAAATTTATACAACAATTCACATACAACGTTAGGCATTAGAAATAATAACAATTTGTTCTTAAACTTAGACAAAATGTTTTTTTTTATTCTCATCTAATAATGCAGAATAATAAAAAAATAATTTATATTTTTTGTTATTGTTTTAATATAATAATAATGCATTAAAAAACAACAATAAAATATACTATTATTATATGTAATTTTTGAAATATCCCATAATTGTAGTAAATGTATTTGACTTGTTGTGTTGTTCTTGGTGGCTTTTAAATTTGTATTACTTATTTTGTACAATAATAATAGGAACAGCAACAACATATACATACATACATACATACATATAAAATAATAAAGCAAATGAACTTTGATTTAATAATTTTTTTCTTAATTGAATAATTCTTTTTTATTCTGCCTGATATTATATTTTTTTTAGTATTTTTTTAAATTCATAATTAATATTTTAGGATAACTAGCTGGTTGGTTGTCAAGTTGTCTGACTCAGCAATAAAAAACAACTTGATTTTTAACCCTTTCACTGCCAAGGACGAGTCTTTCAAATACGTATATAGTAGCGTTTTTTTCTTAGTAAACATTTTAAAGCTGAAAATATTTACATATGTAAAGCAAATTGTGTAATAAAACCACATAAAAGTGGAGCAGCTGAAATAAAATCTCTAATAAAAACTGGCTTAAAAGAGTACAATTTAGTATTTGAGAGCCAGGTTACATTTTTTAATAAATAATAAAATAAATCGAAATTTCTTATGAAGGCTTTCGATATTGAACAATAATTCGAACGTTAGCTTGCGAGTTTTATTTAACTCGTAAGCAAAGAAGCAAGCGAACTAAACTTATTTCACAAGAGAATTAGTTAAATAAAGGCAGTTGTCAATTTAGTTAGGAAAATTGAATATATTTAACCGTGTTTGGTCCAAATTAAAAAAAAAAAATAAATAAATCAGCGCTAAAGTTAACACTTAGAAACTTTATGGCAAAGCAAACAGACTTAGCAAAAAATTTTAATGCCAAATAGTTCCTAAGGAAAAGCAAAGACTAACCAACCATGGACAACCTTAACCTTAAATTTAAAGCCTAAGGTCTTCTACCAGCAAAAGATTCCAAGTTGTGGCGCAAGGTGACATACGAAGAAAAAATTGTTTTCTTATTTTAAGTAATAATTTTTTATTGGATTTACGCTGATCAAGAATAAAAACAGTTGGTGGACCGAATGATGAGCAAGTTTTTTGCAAGTACGAATAAAATTTTGTCTGAAACAGGCTTAGAAGTCCCTGATGAAAATCTAAAAACTTTAAAAATTTTTGATCGATTTTGCCAACAAAAGCAATAGAATATCTATTTCAACATAAATTTAAATAAAAAAAATCGAAAAATGAAAAAAAATCGCTTTAATCTTCGTGAGGTTTGAACCTGTGCTGTTTGTCTTCTATTCAAGCACTGTAACTACTACACCGCGTCACTTGCTTATTTTCAATATCAGAACTTTTTGAATATTTTATCCAGTGTGTTGTAAAACATATTTTTGTAAGCCTTTTAAAACACTTAAGCTATAATTCTATTCGTTTCGTATCGAGTAACATCATTAGAAAATTTTACGATATCGAAATATTTTTCTATTCGAATTTCATTTCGATCACGAATGCCAGACCTTGGCCCCTGATTGGCAAAAGCATTAAGTATTTTAATCAATTAGCTTTAAAGCTTAAAAAAAAAATTATTTCAGATAAATTATGCTCTTAATATATAATAACAACAAAAACTCGTAGAAGTATGAAAATGCATCTCACAGTGAAAGTGTGCAACTAATGGCTAATAAATTTTATACTTAACTAGAGTAACCCTTCTCCGCGTTGCTGGTTGTAAACCTACTAAATGTATTCCTCATAAGAAAAATTTAAAGGAATGCATTAAAATGATTTATATGGACTACTAAGTCACTTAGACTAAGTTCAGAAACTGCCATTCTAACTGTTCTCTAGATAGACAAAAATCAATATTTGCTTTGTATGGGAGGTGCAACTTATTTAATTTTGCCCACACAAAAATACCGTTCCAAAGATATGCAAAAATCAACATTTACTTTATATGGGAGGAGCCGCTCCCACTTATCCTGTTTCGTCCACTTTTTGATTGATGATTTATATGGACCACAAAGTTACTTGAACAAAATTTAGAAACTTTCTCTATTACCGTTCTCTAGATATGTAAAAATGAATATTTACTTTGTATGGGAGGTGCCACTCCTACTTATGCAATTTCACCCGTATTTCGATTAATGATGTTGATTGGCTGGGAAGTTATTTAGACCGAATTCAAAACCTTACACTATTAGCGTTCCAAAGATATACAAAAATAAACATTTTCTCTGTATGGGAGGTGCCACTCCTACTTATGCAATTTCACCCGTAGTTCGATTAATGATGTTGATTGGCTGGGAAGTTATTTAGACCGAATTCAAAACCTTACACTATTAGCGTTCCAAAGATACACAAAAATAAACATTTTCTCTGTATGGGAGGTGCCATTCCCACTTATCCAATTTCTCCCACTTTTTGATTGATGATTTGTATTTGGACCAAATTTAGAAACTCTTACTATTATCATTTTAAGACATATATATATAAAAATTTTATATGGGCGTAGCACCTCCCAGTTGAACCAAAACAATTAGTGAAAGTACACCTTTCCAACGCATGCATTAGTTTATAAGTCAGCTTAGTGGTTCTCAAATTATATTATGTAATATTGTATTCGGCCACTTTTTGCTGAAATAATAAGATATAAACGTCTAGGTATCGATTCCAATAAATTTTGGGTGTACAAGGAAGTATCCGTGCCCCACTTTGGCTGTAGAACATCGAGTGTGTGCTTTGTGACTTAATGTCATGCTTTCTGCCATTTTAGTCAAGATGGGCCCATCAGTTTTCAAAAATATATAAGTCCAGAGATTGCACTAGAAAGGCAATGGAAATGCTGCTATTTAGGAACGTTGTATGATAATCCCTCATTTACAATGTTTGTCGTATGGTTTGGATTATTGTCTTGTTGAAATTGCCAGCTTCCAAAAATACATATTTTGTTCATTTGCTCTTTGTCTCGAACTATCTTCAAATACATAGATTCAAATATGTGAAACGATTCAAATTTGTTTCGATAAAAACTTAAATGACAACTTCAGCAGCCCTTGTTTAAGTTTATCGTTGTTATCAAGTTTTTTTTTTTTTTTTTTTAGAAATCTTCTTTGTTTTTCTTCAAAAATTTTTTATTTTTCTTCACACTATAGGTTAGGTTAGGTTAGGTAAGGTGGTGGACCCACCTAAAGGGAAGGAGTCCCACTTAGGCCAGATATTTGGCCCATTGTGATGACACATACAAAAATGCCAGCCCGGGGATCCAACAGTTTCCATAGGAAACCATTAAGCCTACAAAATAAATCTTGTAATTGCGACCACTCTTATCCTGGAGAGCTCAGTCAAAGATGACATAAAGTAGGAGTTGAAGAACCATCGCCTTCTGGCAGCAAGAGCCGGACATTGACACATGGGGTGAAAGACAGTCTCCTCCTCCTCGAAACCACAACTCCTGTTCTTCACACTATACAATGTGTAATCAAAATGTTCTTTGGTAGTCTTTAACTCCTGTAGAATTCTAGTTTTTGAAAAAGCCTTAGACGGGTTTAGGTAAGAAACAAAACACTTTGGAGTCTGAATTGTTTCTAAATTTTATTCTTAAAATTTGAGGCTTTTATACTATTCTTATTCTGTATTTTCTATAATAACTATTCCCCTATTTATTTTATGTTTGTCTTATTTTGATTTCCCCCAATTATTTTTTGTTTACATTTCGGTGACCCACAATAATATCAAATTAATTTGCAATGCATTTCTAGTGACCCATATTAATCGACACAAACCACTTGAAATTGCATACTCTGCATATTACAGTTCCATTTTTGTGATGTCACTTTGTAATTATACCCTAAATTATATTTGTACTTATTTTATTTATTTTTGTTTTTATTTTTATTTTGTATATGGGTGAATACATGTCATAGCATAACGCAACTTAACTCAAAAACGCTTCAATGTAAAAACTTGATACCGACGGCAAAGAATGTAGACATACTTGTGCGGGATTACCGGGAAAAGAATTTTTTTCCTAATCTATAGGGTTTTGGATAAATACTAGTGGTGGTTGTAAACCTAGTTAAAGACATATTTACAAAAAACGTTTTCAAAGATTTTGAAACACCCTCAAAATTTTGAGTTATTTTGGAAAAAAAACTATTTAGGGTAGGTCGTAGTACCTTAGTAACTCTAGCGCACACATTTTTAAACCGATTTTCAAATTTTAAACAGTTCTGGAAAGGCAAAGCATTATGTATATTTCAAGTAAGTTAAGGTAAGTTTTTGTCAAAAGTTTCTGATTTTTTTTTTTATTATTTTTTCCGTAATTTTTCAACTACAACAATAGTTATTTTAATTTTTTTCTATGAAAAGCAATTTTTTTCACAGTGCACATTGGGGCAGCCTGAACAAATTTCTTATAAAAAGTCCATTAAAAAAAAAAAATGGGAAATGAAGAAAAATTGTTATGGGGTTTAATAGCTTACACTGTTCTTAGTTGAACTGCATTTAATTTTTTTTTAATTATTTCGTGTTTGACGAAGGACGCATCCTTAAAATACAAGCTTCAAACTAAAAAAAAAAATATTTACAAAATTTAATTTGAATTCTGCCAACTTTATACGGTTATAAAATACGAATGACATTAATTTAATAATGTTTTTTTCTACACTTTATACTAAAATTAATTTAAACTATAAAAATTCAGCTAATACGACGGTTACGGAACCATTTAAAAAAAAATCGAATTTTTTCTTATCAAAAAAAAAAAAAAAAAATAAAAAAATACAAATTTAATTTTTCAAGGCTTGCATCTTTTTCCCTCAAGGGTTTGCAAGCGTATTTTTGTATGGGTTATTTAGTCCAAAATATCTAGTTTCCAGCTGTAGTAATATCGTTCTGCCCAACGTTGCCCACTAGAACACTTATTTTTAAATTTTAGAACTGCTTTCATATAATTTTTCTTTTTTTTTGTTTTGTTTCATACAAATAAATAATTTCATCCAAAGTAATTCAAAACTAAAAAATATTTTCATACATAGTTCATTTAAACTATAAATTATATCACTTTCATAATTAGTATATTTCTTTACTTAAACGCTAGTTTAAGCTTTAATATTTCAATAGATAAATATCATAAGTTGGAAACTAAATCCTCATGCATTATTTGTCAAAAAAAAAAAAAAACTTAGGCTTTCAAAAATTTCTATGATTTTATGTCGTAAATATAAGTTGCTTTGCAAAAAAGATTCAAGTCCTCAAAAAGTAAATAATCGCTAAATAAATAAACCAACCAAGTTTCGAAATGGCATTACCAGGTAATTCTATTGCGTTAGATTCTACTGACAAGATTTGAATTCCATGAAAGGCTCACATTTAAAAACATATTTGTAAGAGATTTTTTATTAGAAAATTTAAAATACGAAAGAATGATAATGAGTTCGGAAAAATTTCGCATATTTTTTGCGTACTTATAAACGATATCTGGATATCTGTAAAAGAAAAGAAGAACAAATTCTTTCAAAATATAGAGGTTGGCTAAGCCGGTAAAATTACTTTAAACAGACTATTTCAAAAATTCGTCGCCCACTAGAGGATTTTAAATCTAGCTCAGATAAATCAAAACGTTTTAAAAACAAAGATTTGAGAAAAAATTAACTTCCGATGCTAGCATACGCTACCGAAATAAAACTTCGAGTCACATTTTGAAAAATATAATAGAAAATCCAAATATGGCAGTTGGATATAAAGAGTGGTTAGAACGGGAAACTAAATTAAAGTTAACCCCATATAAAGCAATTAGCGTAGTGATAGATGGTACACTATCTAGATCCACATATGAGACTTAATAAGATCGAAGGATCCCGAAAAGTTTTCTTCATATAAAATAATGCAAAAAACCAAACTAAATTGCATCAATGATTTTATTTTATCTTTTTCTTTTTTTTCAACGAAACCAATAGTTTTTTTGATTGATTCATAATATTAAGATCACGACCTTTCCAATGAGACTAATATCCTATACCTGAACTCAGCGGTTTAATTGATTCCAAAAATGATACAATCCTGCCCCACAGTGCAGTGTTTTAAAAACAATTTTAGTTAAACAATTAAAGTTATTAAGCTTTTTAGTCATGCAACTCATGAAAAATCAATCGATCTTCAGGCTTAAAAACAGGGCTAGTTCGGTTCCAGTACTTATAAAGGCCAAACATTCACTAACCCGGTTGATAAGGCAAACCTACTGGCTGTAATGTTTTGCAGGTAATTCGAACTTGCCGGAGAGCGTTCAACCACTGCCCGAACTTAAAAGAGTATCAGTGACTATGCCTAGTATATTCTTTCGAGCCCGTGCAGTTAAAAAGGTTCTTGCAAGTCTCGACGTTAATAAGTCTTCTGGGCCGGATGACATTCCAGCGCTGGTCTTGCAGCAGTGCTCTTCGACGCTTGCGCGTCCATTGGCTAATCTTTTCAGTGCGTCGTATCGTGTGAGTATTTTTCCATCTTGCTGGAAGATTGCCAATGTAACGCCAATCCCTAAAAAGTCTGAGGCTAGTAACCCTGAAAACTACCGTCCAATAGCAGTTTGTTCGGCACTTTCCAAAGTTATGGTGAGTATGATTAATCATCACCTTGTGAAATATTTAAGAGTCCAACATTTTGCTGAGCGATAGCCAATATGGTTTCCGTAAAGGTCGCTATACTGCTGACCTGCCGGCGTTACTCTCTGAAGGGTGGAACAGCTCCATTCATGGAGTTGGTGAGAGTAAGGTTGTGGCCCTGGATATTTCTAAGGCGTTTGACAGATTCTGGTACGAGGCTCTCATATCCAAACTTATTGCCTTTGGTGTCGGTAGTCACTTCTCTCGATTATTAGCGAGCTTTCTCAGAAATCGCACTATAAGAGTGGTTATAGACGGGATTTCATCCGACGAGTTCAGGATTAATTCAGGGGTACCGCAAGGCTCTGTTCTTTCTCCAACTCTATTTCTTAATGACTTTCGTTTTCTCACTTCTAATCCTATCTACTCTTTTGCAGATAACAGCAACATTTGTCATTCATAGTCTTTTGATCGTAGGCCGAGCTTTTGGGAGATTGGGGCGAAAAGGCGTCGAAAATCTCTGATTGGAGTTGCGCGAACAGGGTCGACTTTAATGCGCGCAAGACCCAATGTTGCTTTCTGACACACAGACGTGGTGGTGTGTTGTCATTTATATCTATGGGTAATGTAGATATTGAGGAATCAGATGCTCATGATGTTCTGGGCATGAGAATTGATTGTGACGTTCGTTGGAACGGGCACATATTTCGAGTGTCGAAAGAAGCATTCAAGTGTCTCGGCTTCTTAAGACGGTGTAAGAATTACTTCACTCCATCTGATCTCCTTAATATTTACAAGACCTATATCCGACCCAAATTGGAATACAACTCTAATGTATGGGCCGGTGCTTCAAAGTCTATTTTGGAGCTTCTCGACCGCGTAATGGAGAGGGCGAAGGTTCTTATTAATAACGGTAGGGTAGCCAATTCTATCGATTCATTAGAACATCGTCGCAATGTGCCGTGTGTTTCATTGTTCTATCGGCACTATAACGGAATGTGTTCTGACGAAATTAAGGAACTAATTCCTAGTAATCATATATTTTTACGTAGTACTCATATTTCCCGTGGGGCTCATCCCTTTGTAGTTGATTGTCCAGTAAATCGCGCAACGCATTATAGGGCGAATTCGAATGTTTTTCCTGCCACTTACGGCATGAGCAAATTTAAATCGAACGTCTTCCGACACTAATCTATCTATCCTCCTTCCCACAACCTATTTTCTTAGTACCAGCACAATGCACTGCATGAGTAGGGGTTATCCCCTGAAATAAAAAAAATTTTAAACTTTTTTTTTAAATATTGTTTCAAACTGGTAAAAAATGATGGTTTGTTAACAATTGAGTAGTTTTTCCATAAGTTTCTCTATCCATTAAAGAGTTTAATAGCTTCGTCAATTGTCATAATTAAAAACAGTTTCTTAATTCATAAATAGTACGGTTTCTATATGAATTAGTACGCAAATACGCATCTAAAAAAAGAAGGAAAAAATTTAATGAAAAATGTGTTTTCTTGAGAAATAAACACATGTCCCTCAATATTACTTAAATGATACACGTACATACATATGTACATATATATCGTTTGAAAGGTATGTTTCTTTTCTTTTAAAATCCATACAAAAACTTAAAATCAGTTGATATTTACCCGTTTCTTAGTTTCTTGCATCACTTACCAGGTTTTTTTTGTTGTAGCACTGTGTTATTAGTTCAAGAGAATAATCTTTTAGAGATTTATACAAATTAAGTAAAAACCAACTCAAAAAGAAGCTGCAAAATCATTGGAAGTAACTCACGCAGGATTAATTCAAATCAATGAAATAGTTTACCAAACGAGTTGAAGCCAAGAGACGTTAAAATACGATTTTGTATGTCCGAAAACTAAGTTTGGTATCAAATCATTACTGGCGCAAAAATCTATGGCGCGAAGATAATGCTATGTATGTTATGGGATCAGAAGAGCCACCTCTACTATGAACTGCTGAAAGCAAGTCAGATAATCAAAGTGAAACTTTATCGAAGATCCATTTGAAACCAAGCACTATAGATGAAGCGGTAATATTCCATTATTAAGACATTTGGCCACATAACTCATCGGTTCCTCTAAAGGGAGTCAAGTCAAAATTTATAAAAAGAGGGATAGAACTGTAATTGTTTTGGTGAAAGAGTAGAGACAGTGTCGTAAGATTTTTACAGTCAGTATAGATGATCACTGTATATCGTTTTTTTTTTTTTTTTTTGTTGCAAAAGGTGAAAATTAAACAGTTTTGGATTGACACCGGCTCAGTGATATTGCAATGGTTGAAAATGGTAGACAGAAACATGGTACAATTTAATAGCCAACGATGGCCAATACGTTGAATAAATTTATATTCTACCAATACTTCACAATAAATATCCACAATTTGAATTCATACTTTTTCCGTTAAGACAACGATTTCTAAGCAATTCTTTATATAAATATGTATGTACTCGTAAGTATGTATATATACTTTATACTTTAGGTACGATTTTTTTTTAATTAAAATACGCGCAGAAAACGATCGAAAGTAGTGTGAAATTATATTTATAGAAATTAATGTGCAATAAACTAGTTTTTTTTAAATTATTTTATTTTTTTTGTACAATCACTTTCAACTCATTAAGAAGTAAAATATATTTACAGTTGTAAATGGTAATTAATTAAAAAAATTTTTTTTTTTTTTTTATATTATTATACAAAAACAATTAGTACTTAATAAATTTCTCAACTTATTACACAGATAATTTAAAAAAGCAAACATGTATTGAATTTAAATAAAATTTTTATTTTATTTTCAACAAATCCTGATAGTAAAACTGATTACATTACAAAGAGCAAATAAGAAATCAATTACTTTTTTAGCATATAAAGCAAGAGTAGTGGCAAAATATCTCTCCCTCTCTCTCTCTCTCTCTCTCTCTCTTTGTATTTCAAATAGGTAGTATTCAATTAATATAGGGTTGAGCAGTGTTGTTATACATACATACATACATATATTTTCCTCATTTTCCATTCAAGAAACTATCGTTCATCATATAAAAAATGTTACCCTCCTTATAATACCATCAAATACATATAAAGATTTATCTTTAGTGTTGATTTTTTAGCTTGGTTGGGTCTTACATACGAGAACCAATAACAATTTAATTTAGAAAAGACTGTGTGTTGTCTGTAGATTAAAATCAACACGTGCCTCAATAATGGTTAAAGTTTATGAAACTTGGTGGTGTAGCTGCAGACGAACTGGCTGTTTGTTAGCTTAGATGCAGCAGATTTATAATAGTAAGTGGTTAACAAATAATATCGAACTATGGCATAAGAACAAAGTCACGGTTGGGATCCTAACTCTATGCCAACCACAGCTTTTCAAAGAGTTGCATAATTACATCTAATGATCTCATCTTATTGTAAACTAAAAAATCTCCCTACATTTAGCTTTCTTGGGTTTCGTGTAAAAATAAAGGCGAAAACGGCCCTTATCAGCACGAAACAAAATTTCTGACAGAGCTGTATCTGTCAGATTTTGCACACATGCATCCAGTATTACGGCCCGACAAATGTCGCAGAAAAAGCTATCAAAGCAATGTTGCCAGAGGTAGGGGAAATCCCTACATGTAAGTAGGTTTTTTGCTACTAAAATAGAAGCGTAGGGAAAATCGGTCAGATTTTTCATATTCGCCAAAATGTATTGATTTTGTCTTATTTATGAAATAAATGAAAAAAAATGTATTTTCAATAATATTTTATTGTTCAAAGCGCTTAAAAAACCTAGAAAATAACAGAATCAAATAAATAAAATTATAAAATCAGATAAAGAATACATTGTAATCGAAAGAAGTTCGTGCATATGATTTTTTTATTTGATTCAAATAAATTAATCTTCGTTTCTTGAGACCATTTCACGTTGTTCTAGTTATTGAAAAAAATTGTGGGTGCCCGGGGGGTGGCGTGGTGTAGTGGTTAGAGCGCACGCATAACAGCACAAACGACCCAGGTTCGAGCCCCAGCAGAGGATATGACGAAGAAAAAATTTTAATGGTGGTTTCGTCGAATGTTTAATAGTAAAAAAGTCTTCAACTTTTTCCCTCCAAGACAACTCCATCTAAAAAAAATAAAGAAAAAAGCCCCCCTGACCCTTCTCGAATACCTCTGACGATGATGATAAACATTGATCAGGAAAAACACGCCACCTACTGGGAAAAAAATACAATGCTAAAGTAAAGAACACCACCAATTAGCAAGGATCTTCACCATTACACACACAAAAAAAATCATATGGAAGAAACTACAGCGGATTAGTCATCTACTTAGCTTGAAATATCAAGCTGATTAAGGAAACTGAAACAAAGCAATAGATGCTCTGTGGAAAGCCAATATGCTATGCTCCCTAGAGGAGTGACGGAGAGAAAAAAAATGTGAAGTAGCGGACTCATGTCTCATCCATGGTTACGAGTTGACGACACCCACCTTTCGCATTGCTTTCTCATCTACGAATTCAGTCAATATGCTATGTATAGTACTTATTGAAATGCCTATCATTTCTGCTAATTCACACACCTTCAGTCGAGAATCATGCCATATAATTTTGTGAATTTACTTAAACGTTTCTGGTGCGAACACTTCAATAGGTCGACCACTATGATATTCGTCTTAGCAGCTTATAGTTGTAAACGAAGATGTAGACTCTCTCAGCTCGGCTTTAATATTGATTGGACTGAGACCTATTTTATTTTTCCATGCTTATAAATTCACCTGAACATAAAAACATATGTTTTATAAGTTTGATACTTTTCACCAAAGTACAGTGTACTTTGCACAAAGTACTACTGCTGCCATTTATAAATCATGTCGTTTAATTTTGTAATTACTCTCGTCTTTAAACAACTTATTCATGCCCTGTTACAATCTTTACAAAAAAAAAAAAAAAAAAAAAAATTGATTAAAATCTAATCATTAATTAATCATTAATTAAATTTAGTAATCAATGAAGTGAATTTATAACTTTAAGGTTATTTTTCATATCTAAAAAATCCCCTTGACAAAACCATTGAAACAAAATCAAAGTTCAATAACAATTTTTGAACAACTTTTGGTCAAAAACTAGCTTTTATATGTTAAATGTTGAACATAAGGCTGTTGACTTAAGTTTAGTTTCTATGTTTCTATGTTAACGATCAATATGCGCGATTAATGACCGGCCATATAATTATAATCTTATTTTCGAAAAAAAAAAACAAACTTTAAATGATATAATTTCTTTATGAATAAAAACTAGATTTGTTTAGAACAAAAACCACAATTATTAGTTTACACTGCTTAAAATCGAAAACAAAAACAACAAAAGTACATATTGAGTACTTGATAATCAAATTCAATGCATTTCAAGTGGGGTGTACTCTCATATTAATTTTGCATTTTATTTCTTTATGTTTATTATTATAATTAAACAATAAAAAGCTTTCTTATCTGTAATATTTTTTTACTGCGTTTGAAATAAATCTTATATGTCAAAATGAATGTGTTTTTGTATGTCGGTTTGTTTGGGCCCTACGGACTGCTAAACGGCAGAAACGATTTTCTTGAAATTTTTACATTATCTCTCTGTATATCTGGAAGGAACTATAGGCAATATAAATTTCAAAAATTACATCTGGGTGGTGGCACACCGGTACAAAGTAAATATTTTCTTTCTATATCTTCAAAATGGTATTATAAAAAGTCTCTGAATTTGGCCTAAATAGATTCATAGTCAATACATATCCGCTGTCAGAAAATGGGCGGAATTGGACAAGTGAGTGTGGTCCCATATAAAGTAAATATAAATTTTAGAGTATATCTTGAGAACGGTAAAGCTAAAGTTTTAGAATTTGGTCTGATTGACTTCACAGTCAATGTAAATCATCAGTCAAACACTGAGCGGAATCGGACAAACTAAATATTGTTTTCTGTATATCTTGTAGGGAGATGCGACGGTTATTATTCCACCGGATTTAACCGTTTTTTTTTTTTTTTGGTTTTGTCGAATACGCTTTTTTCAAAATCTTCATTTTTCGAATACCGAATAAACCGGTTGATTTAACACGAATACCCGGTTTGTATATTTTTTATTGCAAATGTGCTCATCGTTTAACTATTTGTATCAATTTAGTTATTATTTTTGTATATAAAGTGTCCGCCATCTAACGTGTTTTTTTTCAACTTAGCTCGTGTCTGATTTGACAAATAATTAGTTTTATCCGCTGAACGAACATGGTTGTGTATACGCTTGAACAACGCTGGGAATCTGGGCCTGCGATCGACTTGCAGAAGATGCCGATTTTGTCAAAAAAAAAATCATTTTTTCAGATGAAGCTCATTTTGATCTTGGCGCGTATGTAAACAAGCAAAATTGTCACATTTGGAGCACAGAAAACCCGCACGCATACATTGAAAAGCCGATACACCCAAGACGAGTCACTGTTTGGTGCGGACTTTAGTCCAGAGGCATAATTGGACCATTTTTCTTCGAAAATGAGCCAGGAGTAGCCGTTACAGTCAATGGCGATCGCTATCGGACCATGTTGAACGAGTTTTTGTTCACAAAAATTAAAGAGGAGGATATGAGCAACATTTTGTTTCAACTGGACGGCGCTACGTGCCACACAGCCGAAGCTACACTCGTTGTTTTGCACCCTGTTTCTGAAGATAGCATTATCAGTCGCAGAGCTGATGTCGTTTGGCCACCTCGGAGCTGCGATTTGACACCGTTGGACTATTATTTGTGGGGTGCCGTCAAAGATAAGTGTTACGCCAACAAGCCTGAGACAATTGATGCTTTAAAGGACAATATTCGTGAAGCCATTGGTGAAATACAGTTGCACACAATCGATAATGTGCTTAAAAATTGGACCGATCGTGTAAGCTACTGCATGGCCAGCCGAGGCAGCCATTTAAATGAAATTATTTTCCGTTATTAATCGGAAGGATTGTACTTTCAAATAAAAAAAGAAATTTGAGAAAATATTCAGTAGTTTTTTTTTATAGCATTTTCAAAAAAAAAAAAAATTATTTGGCGGACCCTATATGACAACCTTGAACGTCTCACAAAGAACGTGAAAGGTACCAAGGTACCAAGGTAGATTGAAAAAGATATGCACACTGGAGCAAAAATAACTTTCTCTCATCTTCTGTAAATAAATATTGATCTGCATGAATTTACATACAGTGCTGTTCGAAACCTAAGCAACTTTTCTTGTCGAGGTAATTAAGGACTAGTATATTACTAATCGATTTATTCAAAGTAAAACATTTAATATTTGTTATCTTAGGCACTTGAGCACTATAATAACAAACTTTTAATTCCATTCTCTACCTTAGCTCCTTGCGTAGCTGTTCGAAACTTAAGCAACTTTCAGTACTTTGTGTAATAAACTTTGCTCATTTTTAAAACGACATGGTCCAGCTTTGTGCTTCAAGAATTAAGAAAACCGATTTTTTTTAAATAGTTACTTTTCGATTTATACAAAAACCGGCTTTAAAAAAATCGAATAATCGATCTCCCTAATATCTTGAGAACGGTTAGAGCAAAAGCTTCTTCATTTGGTCTGAAAGTCAATGCAAAGCATTAGTCAAAAAATGAGCGGAATTGGAAAAGAGGCCGTGGTACTTTTCATATAAACTGAATATTGAGTTCTTTATATCTTGAGAACGGTTAAAGCTTAAGTTTCAGTATTTGGTCCAAATAGCTTCATAGTAGACATAAATATAAATTTTTTATATCTTGAGCACGGTAATAGTAGAAGTTTCTAAATTAGGTTCAAACAAAGTCGTGGACAATACTATATACAACATCAGCCAGTAAGTGGGCGAATTGGATAAGTAGGTGTGGCTCCTTTCATTCATACTAAATATTGAAGTTTGTATAAGTGTAGAACGGCAACAATTAAAGCAGCCAAAAAGCGGGTATTGTAGAAAGCACATTATCCACATATGTATCTTTTATATAAAAATGAAAATGTGTTTGAAGACTGTATACAGCTAAACGACGGATTCTTCAGAGTTTCTTTCTGAAAGGAACTACAATATATGTAAGCTACCTTAAATGTTTGGATTTGGGCAGGAAAGGGACAAACGTTGGAAAAAGGTAAAAAAGATAAAAAAATTGACTAAAATAACATTTACAATAATAATTACGATGAGGTTGGCGAAGCACGCCGAGCTTTAGCTAGTATATGTATAAAATGCTATGAATGTTATGTTATGAGAATAAATGATAGGAATTCAATTTCAATACCTTTTTTAATCTGTAATTTCATAAAGTTTTAGCAAGTTTTTTTTAACAAAATATAATTATACATATGTTGGGCACCCCTGTGGGCTAGTGGTTAGGGTATTAGTCTGTCATTGCGGGAAGCGATTCATACCAGAGACTCTGGTCACTACGCTCATAATAATTATAATAAACAATAATCTATTATTGTTTTGTAATTTAAATCAATCAATAAAAAAAAAATTATATTTATATCACTGCTTAGCACGTGTCCCAGACCTTAACTTTGGTTTAGAGATATTCATGCATACACTGCCGCTCACTTGATTAGGTTAACAATTTTCTTTAAGCTAAATTGTCCCATTTAACAATGTCCCGCTCTTTAAGAGATACAAATAGTTTTGTCAAACTACATGTCGTTGGTCTCATGTAGAAAGGCCATAACTCAAATAATTAAAAAAATTTCAGAAGGGGGTGTGTCGAGGCCTATTTGTGCGAAATGCAATGAAAGCACTAAAAACCTCAACTATTAGCCTGTAGCAGCTCTATATTTGATATTCATTTTAAATTTCAACTGTGTTCAATTACACGGTCGAAATACCTCCAAAATCTCGAGTTACGGGTAAAGCCCCGGTTTTTCGGACCTTTAATATTACCCGATTTTAAGAACAGACTTTTTAGATGATATATGTATATGATATATAATAATGAATGACTGTGTTGGTGCTGGAGTTCATGGACCCTACCGAGACTTGTCGATTCCACTGGGAAGATCGCTGAGTGTCTTCTAGGCTGTGATCATGGCCTTAAGGGACTTGGCTCGAATTGTATGACAGCAAAAGCTTTCAAATGAAAATATGGTCCAGGTACCTGGACACTGTGGTATAGATGATAATGAAATAGCGGATAAATTGGTCAAAAAAGGTTCTCTGACACCCTATATCGGTCCGGAAACTTGCTGTGCAGCAGCATTTACTACCATCCTCAATCTAATCAAAGTTTGGGAAATTGCTAGATGCTTGAAATACTGGAATGCTCAAAGGGGACTTTGTCACACTAGGGCGGCGATCAGTCTACAGTTTGTGCGTCGCTCTGAGATTATTATGTATGACAGGCCGTATTTGAAACTCCTAACGGAGTTTTTTCCGGGCCACTGTAGACTAAGAGCGCATCTAAAGAGGATGGCAGTCATAGATGTGGATGTTTGTAGACGGTGCTCACAGAAATCAGAGACAACGGAACACATATTGTGTGAAAGTGGGGTTATTGACAGGGTTGGCAAAAACCCGGGTTTTTTTTAAACCCAACACTGGGTTTTTTGATGGGTTTTTTTGGGTTTTATAATTGCTTTAAAATTTCGTACATTTCGACAATATTTTTTGTTTTTCTGAGACGGGACTCGGATTTTTATTTTGATAAATTTGTTAAATTATTATCTTTTTTGAGCTAAAAAAACGGACCGAATTAATTTGTACTTACAATACGTAAATTTGAATTATTAAACTACGAAAACCTTTAAATAAAATATAAAACCCAAAAAACCTGGGTGGGTTTAATTGGGTTAACCAGTGGGTTGCCAACCCTGGTGATTGTTAGGCTTAGGTGTACACAGGGTGTCAATATCCACCATTATGGATTCAAATCTGCTGGTGTTCATTAAGAAGGCAGCAGATCTGCTAAAAAAGACTGTAGATCGGAAGGGAACAATAGATCCCATTGGCGCAGTGTCCTTCCATAGTGCCTGGTCGGTATGATGATAATGATAATGATAATGATAATAGTGATATTAAAACCTTTAAATAAAAAATAAAACCCAAAAAACCCTGGGTAGATTTAATTGGGTTGCCAACCGTGGTGATTGATAGGTTTAGGTGAACACAGGGTGTCAATATCCACCATTATGGATTCAAATATGCTGGTGTTCATTAAGAACGCAGCAGATCTGCTAAAAAAAAAACTATTGAATGGAAGGGAACAATTGGCTTGGCTTCACAAATGAGTATATACTCTTTTATGTGATATAACTTTAAAAATACAATTTAAGGGGAAGTTATAAAGATTCTCAATTGATGATAAAAAAATATCCGAAAAGCGAGTATGGTGACTACTTCTAAATATTGCTACTCTGATTTCGAATTCATTGTCTGCAAGACTTGCGGAATATTTATGACATAAAAAATATCGGAAAGTATTTTAAAGTAAAGCTTTGTAATTGTTCGCGTTCATTGAATCTCACATGTCTTCCTCCACATCATCACTCTTCCTGTTCATATTTGTGAAGAAGTCTGGAGGAGTATCAGGGGTGTGAAAATAACAATATTTTCGTCAAATCATGCTCACTGTGATCGCAGCCGATTTTGGAGTTCTTTTACTATCTTCAACGACTCGGTGCGGCAAACAGGATTATGTTTCGCTGTCAACGAAATTGCTGACGGACTGGTGAGGGTGTTCTATTGGTCCTATATCATCTCAATAGGTTACATCTCCTACATGAGGAGTGACGGCTCTGTCTGGCGGAGGATGAAGTTACTTGTGCAACTGTGTTGTGCTGATCAGGACCAGATTGTAATATTCTTATTTTCACAAACCTTCCAAAATAAGACTTTGCCGTTTGTTTCTATTATGGGAAAACTGAGGTCCTGATTTGTTAGTTTAAATAAAATTTTCCCACGAAGTATAGTTTTAAAAAAATTTAAATTAAAATTAAAATTAAACTCAAAAATATGTATATGAACCTTATCAAATGAGCGTTAGTGTACAAGTTACTTATAGTGCGAGAAACATTGTACATTGTACCAGCAGGGGAAATGGACATAGTAGTCAACACCTACTTTTTATTAGTAACGCTAACTTGCATTTTGATATCAAGTTCACAACTAAGATAACAACGATATAGTTTTTCCTTTTTGTTTCGTTGCGTCATTTTTTCTTTTAGACCTTTAACAACGTGTTTGCATAAAATGAAATACAAACTTTTTAAAAAAAAAAACTCATTATTGTACGTGACTACTGCCTTGTTATTATCAGTTTTCAGTTAAAAAATAAATATTTTTCGTATTTTTATAACAAAAAAAAAACTTATTGGGAAGGGTGATAGAATTAATGCTCATATCGAATTACTAAATAATTTCAATAATTATTTAAAACTTATAATTGAATAAAATTTAAGGTTTAGTAAATTTGAAATAATAATTTTGATTATTAAAGGTATTATTCATAAAAAAATATTTTCAATTTAGATAAAAAAGGTTTATAAAACAAACTTCCATACTAAAACTTTTTTGAAAACATTACAGTAGCGAGCAAAAGTGATGTTTATTTTTAATTTTATGAAATTTTAAATTGAACAGAAATGTAAAATATTGAGTATCAATTTAAAGTTTAAAGTCACAGCTACATTAATAAAGCTTAAGAAAAGTAAACCCCATAGACAGCCTAACAGGAAAGTAAGGATCACACGATTGTCGCAATGCACCAATTTTAAATAATTATTATTGTGCAGAATTGAGGCACAATAAAGCAATTATTCCAATCAAATTCTCTGAAGTCACATAACTGCCCCGTTTAAATAAATTTGATTGTTGGAAATTAGCGCAAAACGATTAAATGGAAAAAATTACCGCTTTTCAGTCACACGATTGTTCTAGTATAGGGTAATTATGAGAAACAGCGGTTGTACTAGATTACAATTTTTATTTTGTTTACATTTCAATAAATTGAAAAAAAATAATAATTCACTAAAAAATTTATTTATCTAAACTGCAATATAATTCAAAATTTTATTTAATCCTCTAAAGTAAAGATGTTTTGTTCTCTAAAGAAATAAAAGCTTCATCGACTTTGATTATCGTGTGCGCGCTTGAAAAATGAGTACAAATAATGAAAAAAAGAAAATGGTAGACGTTTGTAGTGCAATTGAAATATCGCACTTGATCAACAAGAGGGTATTCACTCAAAATTTTAAAACTATTTGTGGTTACATTTGAAACGAATTGAAAAATCCGAATACATCATAGTAAGCAAAAAATAATACTTCTTTTTATGAAAATATACGATTTGCCGAATCAGGCCTATTTTTGTCTCAGCTATTATATCGACCAACAAATTATCCAACATTGGAGCAAATATTGTAATGATGACAAAGAAGATCTTGCTGGAACTTTGCTGCAAAATCTGATTTACTTCTAGTACCGTAGATATCAGAAGTATCAGGTCTTAGTGACACAGTAGGGTAAAAGAGTAAAATAGGATTCGCCTTTAGTTAAGAGAGAACAAATGCATGGCTTCGAATAAGCATTTACGTCAATTATTTTGGCCGAGCTTGAGTCAGCTTAAAATAGGCCATATCTATTTCCACTTTTGTATTAACTCAAAATAATAACTTTTTGGTGAAATAAAAGTAGTCAAAATGGTCTCAAATGTGGTTTTCGAAATGAAGGAGTAATCGAAATGCGTTAAAACAGTAGATAGATATTGATGTATTTAGTTGATATCTTGCAAAAAGAGAAATTTAAAAAATTTTGAGTTAATACCCTTTTGTTGAACAAGTGCGATATAAATAATTAAAAAACGCATATTTTAATGGATGACAATTTAAGTACCGTACAAACACATGTTTTTTCGGAAAGAAACCATTTTCATATTTTATCGTGTGATGATAACAGGCTTCTTGTGAACAGAAATTGAGGAAATGGACTTGGACGATATGTGGTTCCAACAGGATTGTGCCAATTGCTACACAGCCAACGAAACAATGGCTCTTTTGCGCGAGAAACTCAATGGCCGTGTTGTCTCATATCGTGGTGACATGACATCCTCGATCATGTAATATTTACAAAAAAAAGTGTACATCAATAAGCCAAGAAAAGTTCAAGAGCTATAGGATGAGATAATTCGGCACATTAAAAACATTGAATCTTAATTATGTCTCAGAAGCCGTGGAGAGCATTTAGCCGATATTTCGCTTCACACATAGTTGTCATAGATCCTTCTTTCATAATAACAAATATTGAGATAATTCTGTGAAAACTCTTTATTTCATTTACAATTAATATCGTGCGTTTTGATTGGCCCTTTATTTATTATAATAATGTTTTTAAGACGAATCACAGTTCGTTTCCGACAAAGCGCTATTCATTAAGAGAGTGAAAGTGTAATATGTATTTACGAATTTAAAACAAGACATTACACAGTAACCCGTATATCATCTAAGTATGAAGCAATTTTAACCAAATTCCAGCACCATCAAACAAATGCCCACTTATCAGCAGTGTAGTTTTAAATAGCTTCGATACCATTCAAATCCTCATTGTTGGCAAATACTTTACCACCAAACCATTTCTTCAAGTTTTAAACCAGAAATAATCCAGTAAAGCTTAATCATTGGCGAATAAGACGCAGTACAAAATTTTACCAACTGCTTGCATATGATCTATATAAGTAGGTAGAGGTGCGCTGCCACAATGAGTGGACGTAGGCCAAAAAAAAAGTATCTAAATCTAAATTCCACTTTATTTTGAACAGTTGTGAAGAACTACAAACAAATTATCTCCATTGAAGCCGTCTCCCTTACAAAAAAAAAAAAAAAAAAAAATATTCATTTCTTCAGAATTGTGGGTAAAATGTTATATGACAGTAGAGTCAATTATGCATTAAACTTGAACAAATTTGGCATCATAGTAAGAAGACATAAAAAATTGTTTTCAAAACTTCGTCTGAAAATAGCTTAACCCTAACTAACCATCTAAAATAAATTGCTACTGCTTTACAAAGTGTTTGCAACATGTCATGATAAATAATTATTTCTTTACATAATACAAATGTCATCTTATCAAATTAAGATCAAATATTATAAAAATTTTGAAATTTGCACGTGAAGACCATTTATATTGTATTTAAGTATTTTCTAACTTAAACAAATGTATTTTTAATTATTTTGTATATAGTTAATTACAGTAATTAAATTATTATTTAAATTATTATTTTAATATTATTTTTAACACGTCTCTCTTTAAAATATTTATGAACTGCAGTTAGTTTGCCAGTTTAAACGTTTTTCAGCAACTTCAGAAATACATATATTCTAAGAAGTATGAAATGTTTAATAATATTAAATAATAAAAAAATAATTTTCAGTAATTTATTAAAGTCGGCATTATTAAATACTTTAGGGATAAAGTTCAGAAGGTAATTTTAACCCATTAATTATCAGCAATTATTCAACGTTCCAACAAAACAAATACGTGTGAAAATATTCGAAAAACCTCGTTTACTACTTCTAAATTCATGGAATCTTAAATAAAACGGCGAAATGATGCAAAAGTTCTGCTATTTTGAAAATGCAAAAGGTCCCTAGGGGCCTTGTCGGTAATTGGAGGGTTAATGGAACAAATACGTATAATTTTTTCTAAAACATAATTTAATTACAGCGTTTTTTATTAATAACTAGCTCCTTGGGCTATTTGTGGAAATAAGTGGCTTCTTCTATTTTAAAAATCGAATTACTATACTACTGTTAATATCGGGTGTTTTTATGAAGAAATAAAACTTTAAGTTGGCAACACTTTTTTAACTGGCAGCCATTTTGTCAGCTGCCAAGTGACTTTTGTTTGGTTTGGCTTGCCATTTCAACATGAATAGATTAACGCGATAAAGCTAACTTTTGTTTGAATGGATACGTCAATAAACAAAACTGCCGTATTTGGAGTGATAATAATCCTCAAGTGTATGTTGAGACACCGTTACATCCAGAAAAACTGATTGTTTGGTGTGTTTTATGAGCTGCTGAAATCATTGGTCTGTACCTCTTAAAAAACGATGCTGGTCAGAACATTACAGTCGATGGTGACTGTTATAGAGCCATGATTACTGACTTTTTCCTTTATCAATTGAACAACCATGATGTACAGGAGCTATGGTTTTAACAAGACGGCGCAACATGTCACACAGCTCGTGCCACAATTGATTTACTGAAGAAAACGTTTGGTATACTCATAGTTTCACGTTTCAGACCCGTGAATTGACCTCTAAGGTCGTGCGACTTAACGCCTCTATACTCGAAACGATTGACCACTTGGAGGACAACATTCGCCGCGTTATTGCCAATATATGGCCACAAATGTTGGAAATGTCATCGATAATTGGACCTTCAGATTAGACTACGTGCAAGCCAGCCGTGGTGGTCATATACCAGAAGTCATATTTGAATTATAATGCCAGAAGATTACACGGTGCGACAAAAAAAATACCTGGCAAGAGATACTATTTTTCTGATAGGCGCTTCCGAGCACGACAAGGATCTGTTTTCGGAATTTTCAAAACACCTCCAAAATCTCGAGTTACGGGTAAAAACCTGTTTTTCGGACCTTCATGTACTTATAAGCTAATAAGTTAGCTTAATATTACCCGATTTTTAGTTTCTTAATTAATTTATAAATAGTAAGGTTCACGTAAGAAATAATGTGTAAAAACACATCTAAACTTGAAAAATGTGGAGAAAATTGGATGAAAAATGTGTTTGCTTGAGAAACACACCTAGATCTTTCAAGGCTACTTAAATGACATATATATCATTTAAAAGGTCTGTTTCTCTTCTTTTCAAATCCGAAAGGAAACTTAAAATCGGATAATATTCAATGTTTTTACCATAAATAAAAAACATCGTTAATAAAACGAATGCGTCGATGTTTATTTAACCATCGATCACAAGCAGTACAACGTCGAAAAATTTTAACGCCGGAAATAACAACTACCCGGTGGCTAACGTCATAGTGAATCATTGTGACAAACGCTGGCAACGATAAATTATTATTGACTTTAATGCGCGCAAGACCCAAGGTTGCACACGGACGTAGTGGTGAGTTGTCATTTGTATCTATGGGTAATGTAGATATTGAGGAATCAGATGCTCTTGATGTTCTGGGCATGAGAATCCATTGTGACATTCGTTGGAACGAGCACATATTTCGAGTGTCGAAAGAAGTATTCATTCATGACTTTTGAAAGTAAGTTGATCCTATCTTGCAGGCCTCCATGCGTTAGTGAGTCCTTACAGACAATATCATTGAGAATTAATAGTGTCATTATTGGTTTATTCGTTAACGGGGTAGCAAATAAAATTCTGCATCGTTAAGCAGGTAGTCGACTTATAACAAATAATGTCGCAAAATTTCAACATGTAGTCGGTACATAGCAGACAATGTCACTAAATTTCTGCATTTTTATTCACTGATTTGATACTGATTTTGTGGCTATGATTCATCGATGAAAATATCATAGTGACTATGTCGCTGAAATACGCCACCGGATAGTTGAACTAAAGAACATAAAACATGTATTAAAATAAACAAAAGTGTACAAAACACCATGTCGATGTTTTCTAAACATCGATACACCGTTTGCATGCTGCACCTCAAGCAGTGTATTAAGTCCTATAGTATATCGTATGCAATTTTTACATCATATCTCATACATATCTACATACTTATGACGATGTTACCTTCATACTTAATTCGAAATAAGCTGAATTATTTACTAATATGGTTAAAAAAATGGAAAGTCAAAATTAATGCACAAAAATCTGTTTATAGATATAATAACATTCTGATTAAGACTACGATATTGTTTTGATAAGAACGTGTTCAAACAAAATATTCTTGCCGTACACTTTCTTGCACATATTTTGCTCATTTTCAAATCAATATAACTTTTCAGACGTGCAACAAATTGTTAACGGACTGCACAGTGGGGCAGAATTGTACTATTTCTGGAATCAATTAAACCACTGGGCTTAGGCATAAGATATTGGTATCATTGGAAAGGTCGTTGTCTTAGTATTATTTATTAATCAAACAAATTTGCATTTTGTTTGGAAAATATAAAGAAATTATCAAATATATTTTTTTCTGTTTTATTAAAATTTTTAAGAAAAATATGCATTATTTCTTCCTCCGTCACTCCTCTAGGGAGCATATTGGCTTTCCACAAAGCATCTATTGCTTTGTTTCAGTTTCTTTAATCAATTTGATATTTCAAGCTAAGTAGATGATTAATCCGCTGTAGCTTCCTACATATGATTTTTTTGTGTAGTGGTGAAGAACCTTGCTAATTGGTAGTGATCTTTACTTTAGCATTTTAATTTTTTCCCAGTAGGTGGCGTGTTTTTCCTGATCATTCGTCTGATGTTTATCATCATCGCCAGAGGTATGCGAGAAGGGTCAGGGGGGCTTTTTTTTCTTAATTTAAAACTATCGAAGGTTATACACATTTGACACTTTTAAGATATATTGTTTTATATATATTCACTAACCCTTTGTTTTTAATCAGTATCTTTCTTATCCGATGATGAAAGAAAGAAACATTTTGTTTCCTTAGGCATAACCATTTGTTTTGCCATGTGTTTCAAAAATTTCAAAAACAAATTCCTATTGTACTTTATAGCGCCTATCAGAAAAATAGTATCAAATCCTAGGTGTTGATTTATCGCAACGTGCTATCTAATTATATAAAATAGAACAGAACAAGAATTTTAGTAAAGCAGGTCTCAAATTTAAAAAAAATGTGTTCTGGTGGGCAGTCATTGCCACGAAATTATTATCGCTGGAAACTAGACACTTTGGGCTATATATAGAAAGATCCAAGCCTTGAAAAATACAAATTTGATTTTTTTCGATAGGAAAAAATTTGTGTTTTTTTAAATTGGTCCTATAGCCGTGTATTATTTGATTTCTTGTAGAGTTAATAAGCGTTAGTATAAGGGCATGTAAGTGTGTCAAAACGTAAAAATAATATTAATTAAATTGATGGCATACGTATTTTGTAACCGTTAAAAGTTGGTGGAATAAAAACTTTATTTTATATTTTGAAATTTGTACTTTGAAGGCGCGTCCTTCGCAAACACCAAATAATTAAAAAAAAAAAACTTTAATGCAGTTCTATTAAGAGAAGTGTAAGCTATTAAACCCCATATAAATTTTTCCCCAATTCTAATTTTTTTAAATGGACTTTTTACCAAAAATTTGTTCAGGCTGCCCCAATGTCTATTGTTTTCAACAAAAATGTAGCCTTTTAAATACATATAGGCTCGTTTGATACAATCAAATGTTCGCATGTCTATGTTTCCAAAATTTATTATAAATTACAAATGTAAAGTAGAGAAAAATGTTACAATAGCACTTTCTGTGGGAAGACACTGACCGAAAGCCTCCATTAAAAGTGGTTGAGCTGCTACCGTCTGCATAAAATCTTCTAATGAAACCTTTAAAAAAAAATGTTAAAATTTTTGTAAAAAAAACTATTAAAATGATTTTTATTTTTTCATTACCTTGCCATCTTTATCAAGATCAAATTTACGCAATACAATCTCGACTAAGTCTTTAACACCCTCATCGGGATCTTCATCCTGGGGTTGTTTAATCAGACAATTCCTCAACAAAGTAAACATTTCATCTTTAGTAATGAAACCATCAGCATTTAAATCATAGACACGAAAACAAAATGCTGCTCTCTCACTTCGTGAACCACGTAAGAATACCGATAAGCCTACTAGCCAGCCCTCTAAGCGTAATGGCAGACCTTCATGAGTCTTATCCCAACTGCAGAAAATGCGTTCCATTAATATCTCCTCGGTAACAATGTCGAAAGTACTATGCAAGAGTTCACGAAATACTATGCGATCTATGCCCTGCTATGTTAAGAAAAGACAAAAAAAAAAATTATTTTAAGCATGTTTTGTTTATATAAAAAAAAAAATAGAAATTGCCTCTTGGGTTTGTGGCTTAACTATAGCAGCGCCCAATGGCCCAGATGCCAATGATTTGGTGGCATATTGATAATTTAAAACCAATTTACGATAAATACGACATAAAGCATCCAATTCATCTCTGAAATAGATAAAGTTAAGTATTTTCATTAGACCCAGTCCGACTATATATGATACCCTACAGTGCTTTAAAAAAAAAAATAAAAAAAAATCCAAATCTCAATAAAAGCGACTAAAAGCTTAAGTTAACATCCATAATCTTTATCTTAATCCTAATCACTAAAGCAAAAACGGTATTCACTGTGGTGTAGAGCCTCTTATAGTTGAGCAACACCGACCTAATTTATTTGTATGTTTTTGTTTACTTATTAATTGCATAATAATTATTTTAACAAAAAACTTACTTATTGAATCTTGTTTTCCTTCTTAACTGTTCCAATAGTTTGGGATTAATTTTTCCACTTAATTCGTCCATACGTTCCTTTTTCAAACGACGTCTTGTCTGTAATGAAACTTCCGATGCTTTCGATTGGCTGCTTGAATTGTGTTTACTGCTTGCCAAAAAAGCCGTAACTGTTTTTAATAAAACCGTATTGGTATGTAATCTAGTTGCTGCTGCTGCTGCTGCTGCTGCTGTTGCTGTTGCACCACTGCTACTAACAGCAACTGCTTTGTTACCGTTACCGACACCTTGCGCTGTGGGGCCATTGTTAACACCCGCCTGTGATTTCGTTGCCACTACACAAGACAAAAAATTAATGGAAACAAAATAAATAAGAAGATATGGCAAATAAGATACAAAAACTAAATTTGTAATACAAGTTGATATTGACAACTACAACAATAACATGTGGCTATAAGAAGTACGAGCAAAACTTAGCACTGGAATTGAAACTAAAATGAAATGAAATTATTTAAAAACATGCAACTTTCTTTTCTTAAATATGTATTTTGAACCGAACTGACAACCTGTCAGTAAACATTTACATGTGATTTTAGCATAGATACGTACATAGTATATATATATATACATATGTATATGAAGAAAATAGACGACATATGTTTATATGTACAGTATGCGACAAAACATATGTACGTGCTTGTACTTACTATCAAATATCTTTATAACCTAGAATAGCTCATTCGAATTTTAATTTGATTTATTAATTTATACCGATAATATACTTCTTTTAGTAAGAAAAGACAGAAAAAATGAAAAACAAATTTTTAATAGTAAAAATTTATGTTAAAGTTACAAAACCTGCGTCAAAACAATAGCACCAAATAGTTAGACAGTTAAAATACCAACGACTAAAATTGTTCAATAACAAAAACGATCATTTCAACTTTAGAGGAATAATTAGAGAAAATTTCAACGTCTTTATAATCGTACCGAATCAGTCAAACTCTGTCCCTAGCCAACAATATTAGCATTCGTAATTAGCAATTTGAAGACAAAATAATTAATGATTATGATAAAGATGAATCAATGACATTAATTGCAAACAAATTTAGAACTCAACACAGTATTATTTACCGTATTATAAGCCGTTTCCGTTCATCAGGCTCATTAATAACCATAAACAGAGTTGGTTGACCCCTGAAAACCAGCAAACGGAACGACCAGACGATACTTTGTTTAATGAAAAAACTATGTTTTTATATCGGGAAAGTCTATTACAAATCAATTAAAATTAAATGTTACGATTAGATGCATCCAAACACGATCTGTAGACGGTGGATTAGTATCATGTCGAAGAGAAAAAAGACCATTTACGTCTACCGAAAACAGATTGGTAAGAATTTAATTTACAAGGAGCAAATAAACTTTTGTATACTATTAATGGAACACCGTATTCTTCTCTGATGGATCTAAGTTTAATGTGAGACGTTCTTATGGATTCAGCCTGCTAAACTGAATAAAAAGGACAACGTCTTAATCCTCGCTATACTAAAGACAGGGTAAAACATAAAGCAGGAAATGTTTCAGTCTGGAAATGCGCTTCTGACCGTGGAATTGGGCCAATACACAAAATAAAGGGTGTAATGTATCGATTCTGATATCGCATGCCTCTTGATTTGAAATATCAACGGAACACCGAACCAAAATGAACAGATAAAGAAGTGAAACAGTGCTTTGTAAGCAAACAAATCAAAGACTTCAAATGTCTAGCACAATCGCCAGATCTCAATACCCCAGAAAATCTATGTGATATTGTAGACCTCAAAATAAACCGCGATAATTGCAGAAATAACGAAGAACTTTTTTGACAAGTGGATATTGCATTGAATGAAATTTCTGGTGAAGCATTATCGAATCTAATTGAGTCCATAACATGAATATGTAAAGAACTTTTAACAAATTAAGAGCTAGGCAACTCAATATAAGTAAAATTAACGTTTAAAGTGAATTTATTGAAAGCGTGTTTATGTTTTATCGCATTCGAAAGCCTGTATTCGACGTACAAAATGATTTTTTTCAAGTTAAATAGGAATTTTCTTTGTATACTTATTGAGACATTTTGTATGAACCAGAAATTCGTGCATATGTTTTGTCGCACACTGTATGTAGATGCATATACATATCTATTTGAAATTTTTGTATGCTAAAACTCATGTCATAGGGTTTTTCAATAGTTTGTAATTTTAGTTAAAACTTTAAATTGTATTAGGCATACTTTTCCTTTTGCGTAAGAGGTAGGATTGTCGACTGTGTTCAGTGGTGTTTCCACTAAAACATTCCCTCCACCTCTTCTGGCGAGACTCTCTTCCCAAAATCGCACATTACTTAGGGAAGGCCCAGAACGTCGTCCTCGTAAGGACCGTTTTACACTCACTCACGTCAGGGTTCGCCATATTTAAAGCCAGAATCATACTTTTGACTCATATTCCTGAGCCTCGTTTTGTTGTCGTTCTTCGAGATCTTGTTTTTTCCTTCCGGTCTAACAAAGAAAACACATTTCTGTTCGAAATTAGCTTTTTTCATAAACGTAATCTCCATCAAGAGCAACGTCATCATTCCAGCGCTGCTCTAACATTTCAATATCACTTTTCTAGAACGATTTATATTTTGCCTCAAAATATGCTTCAGTTTCAGCGATAACATCTTCATGTTTGCAAAATTTCTTGCCGGCGAGCATTTTTTCAGATCTGCGAACAGCCAATAGTCACTGGGACCTAAATCTGACAAAGACGATGGGTGTTGCAGCAATTCGAAGTTCAATTTATGTAGTTTTGTTATTGTCTTGAATCATCAACACGTTCTTGTTTTTGGTCAACAGTGAGCAATTGTGGCACCCACTTTGGACAAGCTTTCTCATAGTCAAATGCTCATGAGATATAAAGCCAACACATTCTTTTGATATCTTTACGATGTCAGCTAACTCGAGCAACTTCACTTTTCGATCATTTAAAACGATTTTGTGGATTTTTTTGATGTTTTCTGGTGTTACCACCCCATTTGAACATTCACTGCGTTCTATATCATAATTGTCTTTACCAACACACCAATTATTTATTGTTGTTTTTGATGTAGCGCAGTCCCCATAAAAATTTTTAAGCCATTGCTTAGCAATGTAGTCCACTTATTCACTCTCATCCACTTATTCAATCTCGTCTAGTTATGGACTGATGATGTATCCTGGCCAAGAGTTTCTCAGTAGGTAAAAAAATAGTTAATAGTGAATATGTATGGGAGATGCCACACCCACTTATACAATTCCTCACACTTTTTAACTGATGATTTGTACTAATTACCAAGTCAGTTAGACTAATATCAGAAACTTCCACTTTAAATGTTCTCAGAATATACAAAAATCAATAGATATTTACATTGTATGGGAGGTACCATGCCCGTTTATCCAATTTTACTCAAATCGTTCAGACCAAGTACAGAGATATATAAAAATCAATACTTACTTTATATGGAAGTGCTACTCCCACTTTTCCAATTCCGCCCACTTTTTGAGTGATGATTTATATTGACCACGAACTTATTTAGACCAAATTCAGAGCCTTCCACTATTGCCGTTCACACTAATTTCGACTGATGATGTGTATTGACTACGAAGTTATATTATATTATTTCCCATAACATTCCATAAACGAAAAGGGGGCTTCTCTCAGTCAATGAGCTGCACCCAAATCTATTTTTAAACTCATTTAAAGAGAGCTACAGTTTAATGCCGGCTCCGAACGGCAAATATATTAGAGAAGTTTTCAATAGTAAGTAATACTCATAATAACCAGTTACTAGCTAATGTTATGAGGTGATAACGCTGTCGAAAAACTTTTTCTTTTTTAAGAAGGTCTGGCCAGATATTGAACCGAGGGTCTTATGGCTGGTAGGCGGGTGTCTTACCCATCATACCACAGCGGCACTACAAAGTTATTTAGACCAAATTCAAAGCCTTCCACTATTGCCGTTCCCAATACATACAAAAATCAATATTTACTTTGTATGGTAAGTGATACTCCCATCTATCCAATTTCGACCACAAAGTTATTTGGGCACCGCACAGTTGAAGCTAAACTACACCTTTCCAACGCATGTATTGGTTTGTAAATCAATTTCGTGGCTCTCGAGTTATAAAATGACGAACATAGGGCAACTTATTTTTATATATATTTAGATACATATACCGGATCCGTCATATTCATAAAAAATAACAAATGGCATCAATTACCTCAAGAGCAATACAACTCCAGGGTTGGACAGCACTCACCTCGAGCGACCAAATACAGCACTGAAAACTAGCGCCAAGCTACTGACCAACAGCATACAGAAGTTCTAGAAATGAAATCAGATATTCAACAAAGTCATTGCCAAAATTATAAATAAACAGCTGCAAGTGCTTCAAGCTGGGTTCTATCCCTACAGCCCATAAGGATCACATAAACAAACATAAACAGAATAACTATTGAGCAGTTTATTGAGTGGCTTTCTCCACCTTACTTTACGTTTGTTAATTTCGAGATGGCTTTTGCTATCCTTGCGGTATTATACCAACAATAAAACTCTGTACCTGCTTGCAGTTTTTTAGTAAAGCACATATAAAAAAGAAGTAGCCAAAGTTTACGAAATCGGAATCACAGAATTAACCTTTTGCGAAGTACTCTTTTAAGTATTAGATGTTTTGGTACAAAATCTTTGCAGAATGTGGCTTTTTATGAATACTTTTGTCATTATAAGTAATCAATTTCAATTATGTCATTTTGCACTTTGCTAACACTTCTAGTTTCGTAGTAGCTGAATACAAACTTTTGTCCCTCTTCTGTATTCAGAAAGGAATCAATGCGTGCGGTTCTTCATGTATATAAACAATAATAATTTTAATAATTTATAGCAATTTTTGTTCAAAGGTCTGTGTTAATAATTTCAAAAATAAAAGAAAACATTTCCAATTATGGGAAGTTTTATTAAAAAAAACTTGATTCGAGTTGATTCCACTAACATTTTCCTACACGAAATAAAACGAAAAAAATTATTCGGAAATGGAAAACAGAGTAGCTAAGAAATACGAAATGTTCCGATTCCTAATAAAATCTTTCTGATTCGGAATACACAGCAGCACTGTTTATTATTTTAATTAAAGAGAAACAAGTACCTAAATAATGAATCCTGCTTCTCACATCATTCCCCATTGAATTATCAGAAAAACGGAAAACATGCCAGGAAATATGTATATATTCCTGATTGGAATTTTTTAAAAAAGGAATAAAATATTCTCAATATTCTCAAATCTTTAAAGTTCTTGCCCTAAAATTTATAAATTTTATTCTCTCTTATTGGAACACTCTGTTTTTGAAATAATTTATAGACAAATTTTTTCCGATAATACACAATAAATAAATGCTAAACCAATATGAATACATTACAAAACAATACTTTATCCATATTGCCAAAGCAAACGAAAAAATTTACTTGCAATACAATAATTTCGGTAATAAATTATAAAACCTATAGGAAATACATTATACATCCACATATATTTATACTGTACATACTTATGATTTGTATACATGGCATGCGTATGATTAATATTTTTCAGCAGTTACCTACCATCAATCATCCATCATACGCATCGTAAGACAATAGCATAACATAATGTATGTAACTCGAGGTTTAAAAATATTTGATTTATTCAAACGTAATTACATAATTACAGCACAATGAGTAAAACTATTTATTGTCACGCATAAGAAGAACTTTTTTACCTAAAATTACATGCTTTAAATGAGTCCCAATGAAAGTAGTGAAATCAATGCTTTAAACATATGTATGTTTTGATTTCCAACAATATTTTAAAATTTCGATTTTAATAACCATACTTTATAAGACTTTGATACCGTTGAAGTTAAAATTTCGCTTGAAAATAATATTAAGTTTATGTGCCAATTTGGATCCAACCATAATAAAGGGTCCGCCATCTAACGTTTTTTTTCAACTAGTGCTTATTTCGTGAATGGTAACACTTAGCTCATGTCTGATTTGACAGATAATTAGTTTTATCCTTCCGCTGAACGAATATAGTTGTGTATACGCTTGAACAACGCTGGGAAATATTGCGACATTACTATGAAAATTTTGCCAAAAAAAAATCATCTTTTCAGATGAAGCTCATTTTGATTTTGGGGGGTATGAAAACAAGCAAAATTATCGCATTTGGGACACAGAAAACCCGCACGCACACATTGAAAAGCCGACACACCCAAGACGAGTCACTGTTTGGTGCGGATTGGGCCATTTTTCTTCGCAAATGAGCAAGGAGTGGCTGTTACAGTCAATGGCGATCGTTATCGGGCCATGTTGAACGAATTTTTGTTCACATAAATTGAAGAGGAGTATATTAGCAACATTTGGTTTCAACAGGACAGCGCTACATGCCACACAGCCGAAGCTACACTCGACGTTTTGCGCCCTGTTTCTGAAGATAGCATTATCAGTCGCAGAGCTGATGTCGTTTGGCCACCTCGGAGCTGCGATTTGACACCGTTGGACTATTATTTGTGGGGTGCCGTCAAAGATAAGTGTTACGCCAACAAGCCAGAGACAATTGACGCTTTAAAGGACAATATTCGTGACGCCATTGGTGAAATACAGCTGCACATAATCGATAATGTGCTTAAAAATTGGACCGATCGTGTAGGCTACTGCGTGGCCAGCCGAGACAGCCATTTGAATGAAATTATTCTCCATTATTAACCGGAAGGATTGTACTTTCAAATAAAAAAAGAAATTTGAGAAAATATTCAGTAGTTTTTTTTTATAGCATTTTCAAAAAAAATTATTTGGCGGACCCTTTACTACTCCATTTCTTAAAAGTTAATGGAGTTTTTTTCTTTTTTTTCCGTCACTCCTTTAGGGAGCATATTGGCTTTCCACAAAGCATATATTGCTTTTTTTCAGTTTCTTTTTAATCAATTTGATATTTCAAACTAAGTAGATGATTATAATCCGCTGTAGCTTCTTCCATATGATTTTTTTTTTATGTAGTGGTAAAGATCCTTGTTAATTGGTGGTGATCTCTAACTTTAGCATTGCAATTTTTTCCCAGTGGGTGAAGTGTTTACCCTGATCATTCGGCTGATGTTTGTCATCATCGCCAGAGGTATGCGAGAAGGGTCAGGGGGGGCTTTTTTCTTTATTTTTTTTTTTAAGGGAGTTGTCTGAAGGGAAGTTGAAGCCTTTTTTTTATTATTAAACATTCGAAACCACAATTAAATTTTTTCTTCGTCATGTCCTCTTGCTGGGGCTCGAACCTGAGTCGCTTGTGCGGTGATTAGATCAAATCTAATTTTCTAAAAATTAAACACAATTTTCAAAATCAATATAATTATTGCAAAAAAACTCTTATTGATGTATATACTAACAGGCCATTCAATAAGTACGTAGGATAAGTAAGAAAAAAAAACAAAATTTTGTAAAACTTGATTTTATTATTCAACATGACTTCAAAGGCGATACATCAGGTATAGCGATTTTCCCACTTTTCGATACCACTTTTATAGTAAAATTTCTCTTTCGCGTTAAAATAGGCCTCAGTTTCAGTGATTACTTCATCATTGGACTTAAATTTTTTTCCAGCAAGCATTCTCTTGAGATCTGAAAACAGGAAAAAGTCGCTGAGGGTTAAATCTGGAGAATACGGTGGATGTAGGAGCAACACATTCTTTGTACAGAGCTTTCGCATACTCAAATGTTTGTGTAAAATGGTAAAAACACTACCTTCAGATATATTTACAATGCCAGCTCGTGCACCTTCAATTTACAATCTTTCATAATCAATTTGTGGATTTTAATGTTTTCTAAAATAACAGCCTCATTTGGGCGTTCACTGCGCTCTGCATTATTTGTGCTGGTACGACCAGAGTTGGGATAATATGTATCAAGCCATTGTTTGATTTACACTGTATTTATCAAAACTCGAAATTCACTTTTTTCCATTTTTTTCAATAACAAAAGTTGCTTCACACAAAATGCTATAACTCACGAATCAATTGGCAGATTGCTGTCATATTTATACAGGTATCGTTTGAGAGTTAGTATTAAATAAAATTCATATGGACAATTTTCTAGTAACACCATCTATATGTCATCCTACGCGCTTATTGAGTTACCTGATACATACTAGAGTAACCCCTCCGGCATTGCTGGGAGCCTTTATGTTGTAACTGCTTTTTGATAGATGATGACTAAGCTTTAACTGTTACCGTTCTCCACGCATACAAAAAAACCAAACATAGAAACTTCAACTCTAACCGTTCTCAAGATATGCAAATCAATATTTACTTTGGGAGGTACCATGCCCACTTATCCAATTCCGTCTACTTTTTAACTGATGGTTTGTATTATCTAAGAAGTCATTTAGGCCACATTTAAAACCTTCAATTCTAACAGTTCTCTAGATATACAAAAATCAATATTTACTTTGTATGGGTGGTACCATACCCACTTATCCAATTCTGCTCACTTTTTTAGTGATGATTTTTATTAGTCACAAAGTTTTTTTGGACAAAATTTAGAAACTTTCACTATGACCGTTATCTATCATAAATATACAAAAATCAATATTTATTTTGTATGGGAGGTGCCACACCCACTTATTTAATTTCATCCATATTTCGACTGATAATACGTATTGACTACGAAGTTAGTTAGACAAAATTCAGAACCTTCCACTACTGCCGTTCCAAAGATATACAAAAGTAAAGATTTATCGGGTGGGCTATCTATTGGTTTAAATTTGAATCAGCTGTTATTTTGAATCTGACAATACTTATGTCATTCTATTCTGTCACAAAATTTACGCTTGAGCAACGCTGGGATTTATTGGAAATTAATCATCATTTAAAATCATCTTTTCGGAAGAAGTTCATTTTCATCTTGGGTGCGATTTGTGGAGCGGAGGCATCATTGGCCCATATTTCTTTGAAAACGAGCACGGCACAACCGAGATACGTATCGCACCATGATAACCAATTTTTTGTGCCCGCTCTTCAGGGTATTGATGTGAAGGATGTTTGGTTTCAACAGGATGGTGCAACTTGCCACTCATTTTATGTCACAGTCGACTTATTGCCTCAAAAGTTTAATGGCCGTTTAATTAGCCGAAATGGTATGTCAGTTATTCGCCAAGAAGCTGCGATTTGACACCGCTTGACTAATTTATGCGGCGCGCAGTTAAAGACAAGTGTTATGCCGACAAACCAGAGACAATTGAGTATTTAGAGGACAACATTCCTAATGCCATTGCCGAGATGGTGTCGTATCTCGTATCTATATTCGAAAAAGTTCTCGAAAATTAGTCCAATCGAATGGGGTACTCTGAGGCTAGCCGTGGCAGCTATATGAATGACATAATATTTCATTTCGAACCGGAACAACTGTACGTCTCAGCAAAAAAATAAATAAATAAATAATAAATTTGGCAAAATTTCAAACCGTTTTTGTGTTATTGCATTTTTAAATTTAAATTTATAAATGGCCCACCCTATACTATGTATGGGAGGTGCCACTCCAATTATCCAATTCCGAAAACATTGTCAACTGATGATTTGTGTTGATCACAAAGGTATTTGGGCCAAACTTAGAAACTTTTACTATTATCGTTTTAATGATATAGACATATAAAGAAAAGTCTTATGTGGGCATGGCACCGCCCAGTTGAATAAACCATCAGTGAAAGTACACCTTTCCAGCGCATGTATTGATTTATAAACCGAGTAGTGATTCTCGAGTTATAAAATGACGAACATTGGATGACTTATTTGTATATATATATAGTATATACATAAGTATGTATATAGATTTTATTATATAGATACACATATGTACATATACATGTAAATAAATACACATGCATATGCCTGTAAAACTGTTTGATTTATTATTTATTTCTAAACAACTACACATTTATAATGTGGGCGTAACCTTGGTTATTTGCTTATAATAATTATTGTTCGTATTGTGTTACCAAGAACATTAAAAACGACACCATAAACACCTCGGTAGTTTATTAGCGTCAACACCACAACTTTTATTATTTTAAAAAATATTTCAGGCAAGAAGGGTTTATCAAAGAAGGTCTTTTTTTAATTTAAATCAAAGAAATTCCAAGAAAACGTTAAAAACAGATAATTCGCAAGAGTTTTTGGCAAAATAATTATTTTCCCGAAGAACTAACCAAATCAATCACTGTTAATGTACCTAAAAAAGGAGTTCTAACAGAACGAAGAACCTCAGCATAGTCATTAAAAGGCTCTAATACTAAATAAAAAAGTATCAGACGAGATTTTACCCGGACTCAGAAAAGAACAAGCTGGATTCCATCTACAATTGGGCATATTAACAGCCTACTAGTAATAGTAGAAATGAACTTAACATTAACCAACCTCGATCAACACTATTCAAAACTCTCGATCATAATATCATATGGAGGTCTCTGTCCTGTAAAGACGTACCTGCAAAGATAATTTTCCTCATAATAAGTCTATATGCTAATGCCACGTGCCGACGAAGTGGCGTGGGGTAGTGGCTAAAGCGCATGCATATAGGACATGACAAAAAAATTGAATTGTGTTCTGAACTGTTTAATAAAGAGACTTTAATCTCCCTCCACACAAACTCATCTAAAAAGGCCCTACTGACCTTCTAGCTCCTTCTGGCGAATGCTGACAAGACATTAGACGAATGATCGATCAGGGGAAATCGCTACTTAGCAACTTTATTAATTGAACTGATACAAGCCAAATGGATGCTTTGTAGAAAGACAAAGAGAAGTGACGCAAAACAAATAAGTCGACTTAGCGCCACGAAAACTTGTGAAGTGATTGTATCATCATCATCAACGAGTGCGTTCAGCAAAAGTACGTGCTGTTGCACTTCCTATTCAACTGCATCTTGGATCAAATGATGCAAATAACAACTATGCAGAGAAGAGACATAACACGGGTATAACAAGACAAACTAAAAGATATTTACTATGTCGACAACATTTCTCTCCACGCCCTCGCTTTTGCCGAACTGCAAAACCACCAACCTGTCTACGTTTGACACTAAGACATTACGCCTAAACACACCAAATATAAAAAACTTTGTGTGAATAGGGAAATAAAAGATGAAGTGGACTAGTTTCGACAAGATTGGTTTGGCCCAAAAACGATATGCTCGACCTAATGAACAAGGCCAGGCAGACAAGCTCTGTCTGAGGACTAAAATCTATCACAAGAAGGAAAAAAGTGTACTTAGGTAGGTAGCTGGGTAGAAGTGACTGCCCCCAAAAGCAGGACACACGTAGGCTACTTAGGTCCAACGTGAAATTTGTCCTGCTGAATTAATGCTAATAATGGAATGGCCATGAACAATCAGCAATGAGGAACTTTTTCAATTACCAAAACAATTATATATAAATACTCAAATAAGGCGGCAAAAGTACTCCCGGCTAGGTCACGAACTCTGAAAATTTTACGAGATATGCCACGCTACCAAAAACACATGAGTGCCAACCATAATCAGTGAAACGGGCAAAACTTTCAATGAATTACGTTCTTTAGCTATGTAAACGGCCTATGTTCCTGATGGGATACGACAATAGATATATTCATATCCAGAATATACAAGTTCTCATAACCAAATGCTTCCGCAAAATTTTTCTCCGTTCTGGCCCAGAACACTTTGCAAAAACTATCTGTGAGCATTAGCACAACAGCAACCAGTCCATATTAAAAATGAGTATTCGTATGTAATGAGGCGTATTCGTATACGCCATAGTCTGAGGAAATCTACGGGTGATGTTTCAAAACTATTCATCGACTTTAAACCGCAAAGTACTCGACGCAGCAGCAGAGTACATTTAGAAACGATAGATTGAATTAGAAGCATAGATTTCAAACTTAATCTGGTATTAAATTGGAACTCCATTGTTACGGCCCTATATTATAGGTCGGTACGAAGAATTGCATTGGCAAAAAAAGACTTGACAATAAATCAATTTCAATCAATTCAATCAATTACGTGTTGCCGCCGTGGTATGGTAGGTAAGACACCCGCCTACTTAACTAGAAGGCTCTCGGTTCAATTCTAGACCAGACCATCTGAAAAAAAAAGTTTTTTCTAGTAACTGGCTATGAATTTTACTGCTATTGAAAACTTCTCTAATGTATTTGCCATTGGGATGTAGGCCCGAACGGAGTTAAGCTGTAGGTCCCTTCAATGAGTCTAAAAATAGAATCGGGTGCAGCCGTTCATTGACTGAGAGAAACCTCTGTGTTCCTTCATGTAACGTTATTAATATTCACCTCCTCTTGTGAAAAGTGAGTAAACCAATAGTGTTTCACACCGATACAAATATTTTTTGTTCGCATGCAAGCAACTACAAGTATGATTGGTACATCGTAAGGTAGTTTAAAGACTACCAATACCTGAAGTCGTTACGGAAACGTAAGATTTCCATTGCATAAATCTAAATTCGTAATTACCAATTCTAGTGGTTCATTGCAAGAACCTAATGTGAATGTGGTGTAATTTCTTTTTTTCTGTAGCATCAATCCGCTTGAATTTTCGACATTCGACACTCCGATAAGAGAAAATTTAATTTATTACCAATAACAATAATTGAAAGTAACTTTATGGACAACACTGTATTTGATTAGTGGTGACATACCATAACGGCATAACTATAACCGTAACCGTATATATCAATTGAATTTTAATTTTCCGAAATAAACATAAGCATCTGATTGCTATATAAATGTGTTTTTGGAACTTTTTTTTATTTTACAACATAATAACCCATCAAAAAAAGTTGTTTACGGAACTTCTTGATGAATAACATATTGGAAAAAGCAAATGTTAATAAAACAGGTATATTTAACATCATCCTTTTCTATTATGTGAATGACATATGTGGATATCGCGCCGGAAGGATGAAAACAAATGTTATCGAAACTCCTTCTCGCCGCTAAGAAAGAAGGCAGTTACAATGTGAAATATAACGCTTGAACAACGCTGGGAATCTGGGCCTGCGATCGACTTACAGAAGATGCCGATTTTGCCAAAAAAAAAAAATCATTTTTTCAGATGAAGCTTATTTGGATCTTGGCGGGTATGTAAACAAGCAAAATTGTCGCATTTGGGGCACAGAAAACCCGCATGCATACATTGAAAAGCTGATACACCCAAGACGAGTCACTGTTTGGTGCGGCTTTTGGTCCAGAGGCATAATTGGGCCATTTTCTTCGAAAATGAGCAAAGAGTGGCCGTTATAGTCAATGGCGATCGTTATCGGGCCATGTTGAACGAATTTTTTGTTCACAAAAATTGAAGAGGACGATATTAGCAACATTTGGTTTCAACAGGACGGCGCTACGTTCCACACAGCCGAAGCTACACTCGTTGTTTTGCGCCCTGTTTTTGAAGATCGGACTATCAGCCGCAGAGCTGATGTCGTTTGGCCACTTCCGAGCTGCGATTTGACACCGTTGGATTATTATTTGTGAGGTGCCGCCAAAGATAAGTGTTACGCCAACAAGCCAAAGACAATTGACGCTTTAAAGGACAATATTCGTGAAGCCATTGGTGAAATACAGCTGCACACAATCGATAATGTGCTTAAAAATTGGACCGATCGTGTAGGCTAGTGCATGGCCAGCCGAGGCAGCCATTTGAATGAAATTATTTTCCATTATTAACCGGAAGGATTATACTCTCAAATAAAAAGAGAAATTTGAGAAAATATTCAGTAGTTTTTTTAATAGCATTTTATAGCAAAAAATAATTAATTTGGCGGATCCTTTACAACAATTTCTTACTATTAAAAAAATTTTGAATCTTCTATATAATTAACGGGAGTAAGCCTTCCCGCGTTGCTGGGAGCCTTTGCGTTATATACCTATAAAATGTAATCCTTAGAAGAAAAATTTTAACGAATGAATTGAAATTAATGATTTGTATTGACTACCCAGTCATTTAGATTAAGTTCAGAAATTATCATTCTAATGGTCCTCTAGATATACAAAAATCAATGTTTATTCAATATTGCCCATATTTCGACTGATAATATGTATTGACTACGAAGTTATTCATACTTATTTCAGAACCTTCCACTATTATCTTTCCAAAGATATACAAAAATCAATATTTACTTTGTATGGGAGGTGCCATTCCAACTTTTCTAATTCTGCTAATTTTTTGAGTGATGATTTATATTAAAATTTTATATGGGCATGACACCACCAAGTTGAACAGAAACCATTAGTAAAGGTACACCTGTCCAACGCATGTATTGGTTTTTTAAATCGATTTCGTGGTTCTCGAGTTATAAAATGACGAACATAGACTATTTTGATATTTTTTGGGATATTTGTTCGGGAGCACCTAGAACCACAACTCTGATTAAAAAAAAAATTTAAAAAAAACTTTCCCAGGGATATACCTAATAATTTCCCAAATTTTAACTGTGATTGGATGAATGCTTTTAGAATCTATCGAGTACAGACAGACAGACCGACACACATTCATTTTTGTATATATAGATAGGCAAACATGTTCTTGTAATGCCTTTTATGACCGTTCTACTATACCGATATACATATAAGTTCTAAAGCTTTTTCTGTTGAGATTTGCACAATATGAATTTTATTTAAATCGGTTCAGTACTTTAGGAGTAATACAACAATTAAATTATTACTAACACCAGTTAACAAAACACATATTTCTGGCTTAAGGCACATAGAATTCGATATACTTCTTACTTTTTATTTTGTAATTCTTTTTAATTATGTGATGGACTTTCCTTCAATCAGATATTCATTAAAGAGACTTATACATATATTTCTAGAATACGTTCGATTGTGTCGACTGCTGAGTACTCGAGTTTTATTTTATTATGCTTTTATACTTTAAAAAGCTTATTAAGCATAGCTTAGCAAATAAAATTTAAAAACTTTAATTCCTTTTTACCCATTGATTTACACACAACACTTGAATGTTTTAAACTGATTTTAATAGATTATGCGAAATCAACAAGATTGTATGTAACCATGGCATGAAACAGTAAAAAAAACATTTCAGAAGTATAATAAGGCCTTAAATAAAAAAGAGTTAACGATTTACATTAATGTAATATTTTTGTAAAAAGAAAAATTAAAATCGTTGAATAGAGTGGCAAGTAGGGAAGTAGTAGGGATGGATGATAGTAAAAACAACAATCAGTGATGAAATTATTGATAAAACAAACAAAAAGTAAAAGTTAAGCTAGAAAGTTACTCCAGGCGTATTAGTTATAAACAGGGCAACCAAAAATATGCCAAAATAGACAACATATAAATAGTATAGTATAAAAATGAATGTGTTTGTATGTTTGTCTGTGTCTTATAGACAGCTAAGCGGCTGAACCGATTTTCTTGAAATTTTTATAGTATCTCCCATCATGTCTGGAACGAACTATAGGCTAATAAAAAAATTCCAACTGGACGGTGCCACGCCCATACAAAGTAAATATATCTTTTTCTATATCTTCAAAATGGTAAAAGAAAAAATCTCTTAATTTGGTCCAAATATATTCACAGTTAATACAAATCAGCAGTCAAAAAGTCGGTTGAATTGTAAAAATGGGCGTGGTACCTTCCATAAAAAGTATATATTGATTTAAGTATATCAATAGAAGTCATCAGTCAAAAACTGGGAGGAATTGGACAAGTGAGCGTAGTACCTCCAATACAAACTAAATATTGATTAATTTTTATCTTGAAAACGGTTAAAGCTAACATTTCAGTATTTGATCTAAGTGAATTCATGGTCAAGAGAAAACATCAGTCAAAAAGCAGGTGAAATTAGACAAGTAGGCGTGATATCTCCCATACAAAGTAGATATTGGTTTTAGACTTCACTATTCGGCGTTTCTATTCAAATCGAAATTTGGTATTCTGCATTTCGATTCCTTTTAGAGTCTTTTGATTGTATATATCCTGCATAACGATGGTAGCTACGTTTTTCTAAGTTGTTAAAGTTGTGACGGAGATCCTTTCGATTTTTGTTTTTTAGTCCAAAATTTATTACTTTGCTAAAATTTATTATTGAATGGAATATTTATATTCGGGTCGAAAATAAATACCACTATTATATTATTTATTTTCATTAAATACGATATAAAAACATACAAAATGTAAACAAATATAATAAAAATATAAGCAAACGCTTGTCCATTTGTATGATAAAAACAAACACAAATTGCGAGTTTTTTATTAAGCCCCTTTGTGCATGCACCACATTTTGAGTTTTTATTAAAAATTTCTTATCTTTCTGTTTATGTTTCATACGTCCCTATGCTTTTGTAAACATTGTCGTCTTTTTCTTTTCCTTTCGATTTAGTTTTTGTTTGGAATACCAATTTTCGATCGAAACATAACTGAATGCGTTGATGTAATTAAAACGCAAAATAGGGGGGTGAGTACGGTTAAAGCTAAAATTTTAGACTTTGATCTGATTCACTTCACCGTCAATGCAAATCATTAGTCAAAAACTGCGCAGAATTGGAAAAGGTACCGTCTATATAAACTAAATATTGATTTATATATATCTTGCAAACGGTTAAAGCTAAAGTTTCAGTATTTGGTACAAATAGTTTTATGATCAATACAAATCATCGGTCAAAAAGTGGGCGGAATTGAACAGGTAGGCAAGTAGTATTTCCCATACAAAGTAAATATTGATATTTGTATATCTTGAGAATGGTAATAGAAAATTCTAAATTAGGTTCAAACAATGTCGTGAACAATACTCATCATCAGCCAGTAACTGAGCGAATTAGATAAGTGGGTGTGGCGGCTTCTTTTCATACATACATAAATATTAATTTTGTAAATTTGGAGAACGGTAACAATTAAAGTAGCGTTATCTATCGATATTAGCCAAAAAGCGTACAGAAAGCAGACTGGATAAAAGCTTTCTATATATGCTTTCTATACATGTATATAAAAAATGATGTGTTTGTTTGAAGACTGTATACAGCTAAATAAAATACTTTGGTGTCTTTCTCGAAGGAACTATAGGCTATCTCAAATGTTTGGACTTGAACTGGAAGAGGGCAAAAGCTGGACAAAAGGTAAAAAATTTAACTAAAATAACATTTAAGGTTATAATTAAGATTGGGATTAAGCGAAACACGCCTGGTTTCATCTAGTATGTATATGTAATTATTTAAACGTTCTAAACCTTTTTAAAAACATTGGCTTAACGAATATTGTCGTTTAAAAGTATATTTTCAGTTTTGGACATTTTTGACAATGGTTTGATACACAACACACACAATATCAGACAATACTAATATGATTGTCCCACACAAACACGTGTTTACATTTTTGATGAAGAGAGTTCTTTAACTTGTCCGCTTAAGTTATGTAATCATATTAATTTAAAAAATATCTACGGAAATAGGCTGAGATATTGTTTTTAATATAACATTTACAGTATTGCGTTACATTATTATTTAGTACTGTTAGAATGCTGTGAGTGAGCACCCGATCCAGAAAATTTCGATATAAAAGATTTTTGTGGGATTGGAAAGGAATATCCATTATGAGCCACTATGAACTGCCAAAATAATAAATTTTGAACCAACCAATCAAGTGAGTGACTAGAATTGTTCAACAGAAAAAATATTATGTTCTATGATGATAACGACAAGCCACAAACATTTTTCGTGACACGCTAGCTGACTTTTTTGATGGTAAAAATTTTGATAATCGAAGAGCCGCTGAAAGTCACTTGCCTGCGTTTTTTACTGATATACCACAGAAGTTTTACAGCGTGGGAATTATTAAACTATCAGAAAAGTGGAAAAAAGTCTAGATAACAACTCTGCTGTTGCTGGAAGTTCCTCTCTAAATGATATATGGGCAACCGGAAGAATCAAGCCATCTCTATTGGTCCTAGTCAGAGATCGATTTGGCGTAAAACAGTAGCCTAACGGGGCAGTTAAATAAGCAACATTTATTTTCGATAAAGAAATTTATATCTCAAAAATTTGCTACAAAAATCGGAGTTAAAACAAAATTAAATTTTATAACATGAGAGGACTAACAATATATCAATTTATGCATTCAATGTGAATTTTTAGAATACATTTGAAAAAAAAAAAAATATTTGGAATCTATTGCAAAAATGAAAACACCATCTATAGTTTTTAAATATTTTTTTCTTTAGTTTTTGTTTCTTTTTATTTTTTTTATATATATATTTATATTATTTACTTAACTCTTAAACTTTAATTTCAAAATATGTTTATATTTATATATATATTAATTAAACGTAATTTTATATTATATTTTGTATTTTTCTTTTGTTTTTCTTCTCTTTTTATATAAGTTACACACTAAAGTTAAAGGCTAAATAAAATTTAAAAAGAAAAAGAAAATAAAAGAAATTAGAAGTGTTACAAATACAAATGGAGATAATGTTTAATTTTTAAATTTCCATTTTTTTTACACAACAAAAATGACTTAAAATTACAAAATTATTTATTAAAATTAGAGGAAGAGAGTGAATTATTTAAACCAATAAAATAAAAAACAAAATAAAAATTTAATTAAAAGAATTATTAAAAAATAAAATAAAACTTAAGAATTTGAAAATAATTTTGAATGAATTTTTCTTTTTAAAAAACTGAATCAAAACACAAATAGACTTTTTTTTTCCTATCCCTTAATGATTTGGTTCTTAAGAGGATGAGAGAGAAGGGTGGTCGTTGTTGTGTTGTTTTTCTCTGGAATTGTTAATTGTGTGTGTGCATGTAGGTATATGTATGAATATGTAAGTTTTTTTTGGCTTTTAGGTAGTTACAAGGAGGTGGTGGCGGTAGAATAGAGATAAGTTGTGTGTTTTACAAATTTGTGTTATTTGTTTTAAACTAAAGATATAGTGTTACTGTTTTGTTGTTACATTGTACCATATATTGACTGCAATGCCTATTATATGTTATTGTTAAAATAAAACGTTTCAAAGAGTTTTGTTTGTTGCTATATATTGATTGATTGATTGATTTGGATTTGACTATGGTATAGTATAACTGTAATTTCTGATATAATTATTTTTGTTATTAGTTTTCATAAATATTTGTAGTGGGAGGCATAGTATAGCTGTGTGTTGTGTATTTTGTTTCTGTTGTATTTTCTTGTTTGGTTTAGTTTCAATATTATATTTGTTGTTGTTGTTGTTGCTGTTGTTGTTACTATTGTTTTATACATTTTTTATTTTTCAGATTTTTTGCATTACTTTTTAAAATTTTTACGTTTATGTTTTACAGTTTTTGTTTCATCAGAGTTCATTATTATGTTTTCATTAATTGTTAATCTAAATAATTATTGCAATTGTTTTCAAATTCATAATATTAACTTAATAATAAACCGGTATTATAACTCCATATCCCGTGCCTCATCTTCGCTATAGTCCGACATACTTGATTCACTATCACTACTTTCACGTTCGACTTGAGCGGCTCTCAAAGCCTCTTCAGTGGCATAACGTTGTACATAATCAGCTACTTTACGATGATATTCTTCAGGTTCATGTAAATACAGTGATGCTGCATCACGATTCAGTGGATCAACTGGATTTGGATATGTGAGCAACTGTGGCAAAAATGATTCAAATATATTCGATAGATCATACAGAGCCGTCCATGCTTGATTTATAACATCCAGACAAACGGTACCAGACGATTCATCTATATTGGGATGATAGATTTTATTGACAAAACCTATGCTGGGTGATTTAAACGGATAATTATCGGGCAGGTAGACTCGAACCTTCCAAACGCCACCTTCGTACGGTGTCCCATGTGGGCCGAAAAATTTTACATGAAATTCATTAAGGCCACCAATAATTGTAACCTCATGTTTTGATTCTATTAATTTAATGACATCATTGTCCATGCGACGTTTACCAGCACTTGGTGAGGACATTTTGTTTCCTTTGTATTTAGCGTTCGGTGTGAGTGGTGTTTATTAGAATACTATATAGGATAGGCGGCTGCTGGATTACTGTAATGAGTATTTCTTATCACAAAATTGCACTTCAACCAACAATTTGAGGTGAGTAACCACGTGACAAGCGTGGTTATTTCCTTTCGAAATATAATTATTAATCAATTTTGCTGAATCTGTAAATATAAAAGATAATATTTAAATTATATTAAAGAATGAAAGTACATTACGGCTTATATACAAAATTAATAAGATTCTATGTACTTCACAAATGTATAAATAAGACTAAATTTGGTTAAAATTTAACGAAAAAAATATAAAAATAAAGGAGCTTAAAAATTTGTATTTTATACACACAATTCACATACAAATGAATGCATTTTTCAAAATTCACAACATTGACGTCAATGTATTCTTGTTGTTCTGATATGTGCATACATATTTCTGTTTTGTTGCTGTCCGTTGCATTGAGTTACAGCGTATATAAAAATATACTCTCATGCCAAACATACTGTGTGAAATGTTAAAGAAAACGGAGATGGAAGAGGTGGCACAGATTATAGTTAAGAAAGGTGTACGTTATGTATATGGGATAAAACTACATATGCATATGTACTAGTGTAAATATGTTTTAAAATTCAGGTTAGTAGGTCGTTAATTGTCAGAATGTGTATAGAGGGAAAGGGGTTTGCATGCATATAGAGGGGTTTTTAATAAACCAAAAGCAAGTGTAAAACGTGGTCTATTTTTGACGTGTAAAAGTGCAAGAAAAATATGTCACAAAAATAGCTCATGATATTTAAAAACATTTGCTTGCTTTGTTTGTGTTTTGTGTTTTTGTTACAACTACTACTACTAATAGTACTATAAAATAAATACGCAACATAAAAGGCCAAGTTTCTCTTTGGCTTGTGATAAACATTTATATATATAAACATATATATATGTAACATACTTTGGGGCTTTTATCTTTTTCATTAAACAGTGAGTGTCAGGCTTTTGTTAATGAATAATACTTTGACAAAAGCGCAACGTTTTAAATTTACTTTAATAATAAATCAGATTCCATACCTACGTTTTTTGTAAAAGTTTAACGGTCATATGCAAAAAAGTTTAACAAAGCTAGTTAAACCTTTGTTAAGCAATATTCCTTAATTTTGTATGCTAAAATGATTATTAGCTTAAAATCCCTTTGTTAAACCTACGTTAACTTTAAAAATTTTAAAGTAAGAAGTTTTGGCGCCAAGGAAAATTTTTTGGATACATAAAACCTTACCCAAAATGAAAAGTCATATTTTAGTGACATGGTGGTCCAAGCCAGACTGCTAAAATTGTCAAAGAATGGGTATTGCAGCAGAAATTAAACGTAAATTTGTGATTAGTGACCCGTAAAACCCTAATTCCAATCCAATGGAGAAATTTTAGACAGTAGTGAAAAAACGCCTGGTAAAATATGAATGGACTTCGTGGAACATGGGACAAGATTTCTCTTACGTTTTTGGGTAATATTGTAGAGTACGTCTAATTTTTTAAAAACACCACAAAAAAAGAGTTCCAACAATAGTGTTAAAAAGTATAAGTTCCTTTCTATTTAAGCGAAAAGTGTAAAACTATGTAAGTGCATGCAGATTCTTTTATATCATTGCCTTTCTTTTCCCATTCCAGTGTTTGAATATCATCTTTTTTTTAACAATGAATAAATGTGTTTGATTTATTTGAATATTTAAATTTTTATAAGAACTCTTCTGCTCAACTTCAAAACATGCACTTGGTTTTGCACCATACTGTATACTGTATACACATTTTTAGACCCATTTTATCATCCTCGACATTATTTTTGAAACTTTTTCTTTTAAAACTAATTTTTTTCTAATAAATGTTTTCATTTAAGCACACTAAAATCATTCTTCCTTTAGTGATGTACATAAAATCAAAACAAATACACGAAGCTCGTTACTCGGGTATTTATTATTTAACTTATAAAATTAATAGTCTTAATTTCTTAGGATTTTAAGATTTTATTGCAATAAATATGTATAGATTAAATAAAATATAAAAAAGGTAATGAAAACTGAAACAAATTTATTAAAAATTATGTTTTTATATTAAATTAATAAAAATAAGTCTTTTTTGGTTCGACTACTAGTATGTGCGGCAAAAAAATCATGGTATTGCTAGCATGTAAACTTAAAATTTAGTAAAGTAATCATTAGCTAATGTAGGGTTTTTGCATACGTTTTTTTTAACAAATGTTTGAAGTGTGTAGTAACTAAACTGCACTACAAGTCTACTTTTAGATTTTTTTGCATATGGCCGTAAAAGTTTTATCAAAAAGTGAAAGTTGCCCTTAAATAGCTTCCATTTTTTTCCTAGAACATAATCAAAATTTGGTTTAATTAATTTCAGAAGTCATATTTCCAAAATTATCTTGGAAATTACACTAAAAATAAGCAATGCGTGATTCCTGAAATGCTGAATATTTCAGACAAAAAAAAAGTTTCACTATTTATTCATAAAGCTGCGTATACTAAAAATAAAGTAAACCATATTTCATGAAAATCGATGGCTAAATACTTATTTTATTCCCAGTAAAGTGAAAGTACCTAGTTTTGGAAAAAACAAATTTTTGTTATAATAGTATGTAATGGGTGTCGTATAAGACATATTTCTTTTCAAAATTCATAAATATCACTCATACGCTCAGCGGAATTTTCGGCAATTACAGCAAAATTTTTTCTTTGATTGGGAATAAAATATATACATATTTACCATATGCATGTACACTGGAGCATATTCCTATAAACGCACACTACTTTTTTTTTAAAAAAAGGTAAAAATTAAACAAGAAAATATTTAGGGGGCTATAAATTTGTGTATTAAATTAGTTAAGACTGCACTTAAAATATTGTTTAAAAAAAAAAATTCATTTGTACCTTAATTATTTTTTTTTTTACTTAATTTTCGATATTAACAGCCATTTTTAAGGGTATTTTCCTATAAACGCACTTTAATGTTTGGGCCATTGTAGCATTATTAATAATGTGTGGATGATCCTTTGTTATGGATTGTTTCAAAAATACGGTCTGGCATTGATTCCACTAATTTTTTAAGCAGATCGGAATCAATTTCCTCCCAGACTTGTTTAATTCTTAGTTTCAGCTATGTCAGTCTTTATGCCTTCATTCTGGGCATTATTTGCATAAAATTTACGGGCCATGTATCCCCACAAGTTTTCCATTGGGTTTAAGTCCGGACTACAAGCCGGCCAGTCCAACAAAGGAATGCCATGTTCATTAAACAAAGATTTCGATTGCTTAGAAACATGGATTGCAGCATTATCTTGTTGGAAAATGCAATCTTCATCCATTTTTTCGTCCATAAAAGAGAGAAGAGCATCTTCCAACAGTTCGTTATAAATCGAACTATTCATTTTTGTTGGAACTAAACAAATGTTCGACTTGCCAACTGCAGAAAACGCTGCCCAAACCATAACACTGCCACCACCGAAATTACGTTTTGACATCCGAACATCTTTAGATCTCAAATCGTACCAATAGCATGAGTATGAGTCTGGACCGTCTAAATTAAATTTTTTTTCATCAGAGAAAATTACTTTTTTCCACTCATCTGTCCATTTCATATATTTTCTTGCGAATTTTAGACGATTTTCTTTATGGTGTTTTTTTAGCATTGGTTTACATTTCGGCTTTTTTCATTTTATGTTTTCATCGTTTCGTAAAATGTGTGCAACGTGTTTGGAAGTCACAGAAAGATTTAATTTATTCCTTATTTGTGTGGAATTCAATTTGTTGCGGGTTGTTTCTTGTTTTATTAGATTAAGTTGTCTTCTTGTTAGTTTTGTATTACCCTTTGTTGATTTGCGAACTCCATAATTTTGACCTTTCTTAAAGAAATTTCGCACCACACTTTCCGAACGACCGATTTTACGTCCAATTTCTCTATTAGGGCATCCTTGGTCGTGATAAAATTTAATTTGAATCTTTTCTTGATCGGACAAAAAAGTTTCCATAGGCATCTTTAAAAGTGATGAAATTTATTGATTAAAATAGGAAAAGTTACAGTAAATTGAGATATTACTATTAGAAACGTACCTTTGGTTGAAAAAAAAAACTAAAATTGATAATATTTTATTTTTGGTCACTTTTTTAAAAACAAGTTTCGAGTGTGCGTTTATACGAATCTTCCACTTAAAATAGCACCAAAAACATTTGATCGCATAATTAAGGCAAACAACAAAAATAAGAAAAAAAATTGTTTACTTTTAAAAAGTACCGTTAAGTTGTCTCTCATTAAAAGTTAAATTTTGCTTTTGGATGAGAACAACAAAGATATAACAAAAATACAGAAAAAAATTAAGTGCGTTTATAGGAATATGCACCAGTGTATATGCAACTTTATGAATAAATAGTGAAACTGGTTATTATTTGCTGCTTTATATTTTTTGTGAATTTTTAGAAATCAAAAATATTTTTCAAAAAAAAAAAAAAATTATTGTTTGTTTCTCAATAACTACAAAAATATGGGTTATATTAAAAAACTATATTAGAATGACTTAAAGCTGGTATAATTTGGAGTTTTTTAACACATGGTTAACGAAATCGAATAAGTCATCACAAAGTTGTCATAAAAATTCTATTCTAATTATCAGTGTTTATAAAAATTATATATTTTTTAATTTTGATAAATAAATAAACATTTATCGACAAATAAAAAATAAAATAATCAATAACGTTATTTTTCGAACAAATCTATACTTTATAAACATATTTTTTTTTTAAATTTTATACTATTTCTTCAACACTATAAAAAATATTTTATTTTATTTATGCAAACTAATTGCATTACAATTGTAATTTTCTTTTTATTATTCCCAAACTAACAATATAAAATAATGTGGTCGTACACTAACGAGCACAAATAACAGATGTTTTTGGCAATTGAACCAACTTTATACATATATGCAATAAAAGATAATACAAAACCAAAGAAAAAATATTTTAACACCCTTTCATACTCTTCCAACCGACTAAACGAAAAGTGTGGATGGGGTTAGAAATGCAAAAGTTTGTTTTAATCTTTACAGAATAGTATGTTTAGTATTAAAGGCGTATATACATATGTATGTACTGTGTGTAAGGGAGTAGTCATAATTTTTAGAGAATATTTATTTGTTAAAATAACTAATTAATGTGACATGAATTCAAACCCAACTCAAAGATTTACAAATTTAATTAGTTCATTCTCTCTTTTTCATTATCTCTTAATTTGAATAAAATATTAAAAGGCCGTGATGTTAATTATTAACAAAAATATAATTATTTTTAAAGAAATATGCGATAAATGTTTTATTGTATAAAAACATTATTGCATATGATTTATAGAATATACACACATAAATATTAGTTTAATGAACTATGACTTCTTAGCAAACAAATTATTATATATCTTATATGAATGAAAAAATGAATGTATTTGTATGTTTGTTTAAGCCTTATGAAATGATAAACGTCTGAAGCGATTTTCTTAAAATTTGCACAGTATCTCTGAAAGGAACTATAGGCTATATAAATTTTTAACATTACAACTGGGCGGTGCCCAGGCAAAGCGTATATTTTATTGTCTACATCTTTAAAATGGTAACAGAAACATTCTCCAAATTTGGCCTAAATATATAAATAGTCAAGGCAAATCATCAGTCACAATGTAGGCGGGATTAGACAACTGATTGGATTTTGACCGGAAGGAAACAAAATGTGGAAAAAAGGTTACAAAATTTAACTAAGATAGCATTTAAGATGATAAAGATGGGGTAGCGAAGCACACTGGGTTTTAGCTAGCACATACCTATATAAAAATGAGGAATTTAACAGTTGCTTAAAGGTTATTATAAAAAACACCATTCACAAGATATGAAATTTATCTGCTTCTGTAGGCTATTCGACGTTAAATAATGCTACGTATTCAATGTAGTTTTGTATTGAAAGCAGCGGAAATTAAAAACCGATTCTATGCAAGAGTGAAAGCCCTCTTCTTTTAAATACATCTAAGCAATTTGCCTTCAATTCACAGAAAATCACTGTTTGAAGCAATTTTTGACCTGATGGTATCATTTTTAAAAAATACTTCTCGATATCGTAACATGATAACACAGTTCATTCTTCCAAAATATTACAATGTTTGCGAGTAAAATATATGAATCCAACTATACGTGTTATATAGTTATGTGAAAAATAATAGAAACACATTGCGGTTTTTCTTAAAAGCTTAAGCGAAAAATGTACTACAATTGAGAAACGGTACAAAATATCTTTGAAATATAACGGTTTTTTACGTCGTCGAAATTCAAGCAAACAATTTATAAGATCTTTTTGATGAATGTTTGAATATAAAAACAGAGTTGGAATTTTAACTGTTTTGTCTCTAATATTTTTCACATGTCTATATACATACATACATATGTATGTAAAATTCTTTTTATGAGATTATTTAAAGTTAAAAAAGTCTATGGTCTGCAGACATGCAGGAGGAAAGTAACACCTGAGTCAACGAAATTTAACAGTATTTAAGCAAATCATAAATTTTTTTATGTACCAGCATAGCCATAGAAGCTAATTGTCCGGAAAAAAAATTGCATTAACTTTACGTCACCCTTTATTTTAAAACCGTCTTTTGTTTAAATACAGTGGTTTGGAAGAATAAATTTTTGTTTTTTATTTACTAAATTTGGTATTTTCGTTTAACACAATATAGTTGAATATATTTTTCCACCTACTAAACATTCCTTATGCATTGAACATTTGTTTACAATGTTATCACATTTTTGCAAAATATGCCGTACTTTAAGCAACTTACCCAAATTAAAACACGTAATGTTACAAAAATACATAAAATTACGCACACAAATTAATTCTTTGTTTTTAAGATTTTAATGCGATCAGCGTTTAAATTAAAAATGAATATTTTTATTTTTTTAGTTTCTATTTTTATTTTGTTTTGTTAACAAACAAGCTCAGCTGTTTGTTATTTACAAAACAAAGCAATGAAAAAGAAGAGGGGAAAACAATAACAACAAAAAATACGCCAACGTAGTGACAGAGAGAAATAGAGGGAAAGAGATATAATTCAAGTAGGAAAAAACAAACAAAACAAATAAAAAGAAAACTCACCACACAGTGGAGGTGCCTTATGAATATAAGTAAAAATACATACAACGAATACCTCTGTTCTTGCTATTGGCTATAGAAAAAAAATGTAAATAAAAGCAGATGATGATAATAGCAAAAGAAAAAATAAAAAAACGCAGTTTGTTTGACATGCTCGACAAACATATGAATAATTTAAAAATATGGTATAAACTAAGAATTCGATCAAATTATGATTAGGAGTTAGAAATCTCTTGCCATTTATTTACGTTAATGTTGTTTTTCCTCGTCTTTTTTTTTTGAAGAAAAATAAATCCCACGCAAATATTATACATACAAAAATTAATTATAAATCTAAATACAACAGTTCCAATAAGGAAAATAAAACAAAATAACAATACACAAGTACAAAGCTTAGAAGTACCCCTTTTTTTATCGTGCATTGATAACATAACACAAAAGGCAATATTTAGCAAATATAAGCAAAAACAAAAGCAATATTAATAACAAGCAGACAGACAAAGAAAAGGTAATAACAACAATAATAAATGCATCACCACAAATGGCATGGCATGGCTTGGAATAAAGCACTCTACTCAGTATATAAAAATAAAGTCATGACCAAATATTTACTTTCTATAAACAAATGAGACAAGCAAAAACAATGACAAATATAATACTATACATGTACATATAAGTGAATAAAAAAATAATTACAATTAACAATTATATATTGAACAAATAGCATGACTTACATTATTTTATTGTGTTGCAATATTGAAAACATACAATTTATAAAAGTATAACAAAATAACCCTGATCAAGTAGTAAATTATTAAAAATGATTTTATTGTTGTTGTTGTTCCTTTTTCACAATATTATAAAGAAGAAAATTATTATCAAACTTGTAAAAAAAAACAATACGTTTCGTTCTTCTTTCTTTGTCTGCAAGTGTAAAGAATTACACATTGAAACTCGCTCACTCACTCAGTAACACCAACAAATGCACATACGCATACTGGGTCTTGCTTTTTTTTAAATATTTTCACTATTCCCTTTCACTCTCTCCCCCTCTATTACGTATTCGACAACTTGCACCTTTGAATAACAAAATCGTACTGACGAAAAGTGTAGCAAAAGTAAAAACAATATTTTGCAACTACACAAAACCCTATACAAAACACAGAAACACAAGATTGCCATGTCGAGAAAAATGTACGTAAGAATATTTATTAATAAACAAGACGAAGTTACCAAAGTTGTTTTGCTTAAAAAAAGTGAAAAAACTACTCTGTAAAAATGCTTTAATGTAATATTTGCTGTCGCATTCCATTTATTTTTAACATTAAATTGCTTTTTTATGAATAATTTTAAAAAATTTACAGAGCAACGTTTAAAAATTTACAGAGCAACAATTTTCCTTTCAAATGAACAACTTTAAATTATGGTTTATTAAACCTATATACAATTTTATTAAATGTATAAAAGCAAAACACTACAGTTTTACTAAATACAGCTTCCTTTTATTTTTAATTTCACTAACACCTAACACCAATCTTCCTTATTCTTCCTCATTTTACATTCACTAAGTATTTTATGATTTGGATCTTCTCGCGATGGGTAATGTAATTTTACGGATACACAAAGATCACTTGAAAATAATTATAAAAGCCCATGGCGAAATTATATAAGGTGGTGACAGCCTACAACAATACAAACACAACAGACCATTTTTTGAATTGTAAACGTCAAAAAGAGGTCGTAGTGAAATAAAGAAATTTAAAAAATGCAAATAACGAAAAGAAAAACATAAAAAAACATAAAAATAAAAATTAGATTTTAATTTTTATTTATTTATTTTAATTAGATTTTAATTTTTATTTAAAAAAATTATAAATAATAATAAAAAAGTATTTAAAATAATGATGATGGCTCGTAAAAGACATAAAAAAGATGCTTCCTAAACACCACCTTATAATTAATTTCACCAGAAGCAAGTCAATAAAAAATTTATTTGAAAAAAGCGGAAAACTCTAATTTATACAACTGAATTCTTCCAGGAAAACTGTTACGAATAATCGGCCCTATTCCCGTTACCGTTGTATACATATATCGACTCTATGTTGGTATTTTTTTGTTTTGAAACGAAATAATAACTGATAAATATTCGTTTTACAACAACTAGAGTGATACAAGTAAAAAATGTGATTTGCAACAATGCGGCAATATGAAACTTTGGTTTTAGACATGGAACTAAAACCAGACTATGCTAAAGGTTTTCACAAGGCCGTAAAACCAGTAAATTATGATGGGTTTCTAAGACAATTAGCTGAAGAAATAAACCCTCTTGGACCTCGAGTTCGTGACGGAGACGGTTGGCGCAAAGTAAATATAAGTTAAGATTTTACCAATAAATCTGTGAGTATGTATGTACATATGTACCAGAAGCCAGAACAAGAGGAGGCGACAATAAACAGATTCAGTTGTCATCGTTGGAAGACGCGGTTCAAACTTAATGCAATTTAAAAAGCAACCAAATCTAATAGATGTTATAGGATTCGGTGAAGAAATTGAGGAGGCTATTGTGGAAAAAGAAGCACCAACTAAACCTATTGAAAATGTAAATAAAACATCTGCTTTCGTTGATGCCAGCAGGGTTGAGCCAACGATAAACTGAAGATTTTTATATGCTGAATTTTAGTTTCGCGCCGATATTCTCCAGGACGAATTCAAATACAGTTTTATTAAGTCTGAAGTTCACAAATCATAAAAGAGAAATTAAGGTATATATCGTCATATGAAATCCAAAAAGCCTTAATTTACATTTCCAAAAGTTTACAGGAAAGGCAAAAAACTTTTAAAAAGGTAATAAATAAACCATTAAGGTTTGGTTTAGAATATTGCTAATAAGAACGTTGTTTTTAATTGTAAAAATGTAAAAATCCATGGGAGCATATATTTCGGAAGGGTACATCATAATTAATTTAAAAAAATCAATTTTGAAACTAGAACACCGGGAATAGGGCCGATTTATAGCTTGACTATTTAAAAGCATAATTAATAATTTATTAAAGTTATAAACAATTTCTCATTTTTCTTCATTACAAACTATTGGCAACCCTAAAGAGGAGAAAGAGAAAATATCAAAGCAGAGCAAAATACTCCCTTCCTTATAACAGTGGAACAAAACGAAAAAATAGTGTTTCAATAATAATTGTAATGCTTTCAATACTGTTTATATGTATATGCAACAAACATGCCTATCTATCGTAAAATATCTTTGATCGTGACGTGAAGGGTGCGTTTACATATTATATTTATGTATTTTTAATTTTGTATATTTCAATAAATAGATATATATGCATAGATACATATGTATCTATATATTTTTAAACTTGTATCATCATATCAGACAAAGAAATAATGATCAAAATACACAATGTATTGATGGGAAAAACGAAATATATAAAGTTTTATCTGCGTAATATGTACATATATACAGTGTAAATGTGTTTGGATTATACTACTCTTTTAAACAAGAAGCGTATTTCGAAGAAGGTAAGAGGAAAGAAATATAAATTTACTCACTCCTATGCTACCACCTATAAATTTATGCTTTTTGTTGTATAGAAATTGAATGAATAGGGGAACGGCAATGACATAAACAAATCACAGTAGTATTAACAACATAATAAAATTCAATATGTATTCAGTATACATACACTGTATACAAAATCTTTTATGTGCTTTTTTTATATAAATATACACATTTAAAAAAGTATGCAATTATATGCTGTTGTTTATATACAAATTAGTGAGTTCTTTCCCATACATACAACACATACGTATCTAATTGCAAACAAAGAGAGCATTAACTTTATTGTTTTAAATGGAAAAAAATAAAACAACAATGTAGACAGTGTTAATAAAAATTTATGTTGGTCACCTTTTCCAAAGATATTAAAATGTAAATAAAAACAAATTTAATCAATAACAATTTGAAAGCAGTTTTTTATACGTTTCAAAAAAAAAAAAAAATTATGACAGCAACAACAAGACACAATGATAATAGTGAAAACAAAACTAAGGAGAAAGATCGAGATGAATAGAAAAGACGCAATAAAGCAACGGGGAGGGGAAGTATAAAGAAAAGAACTTAATATTACAATGAAAGAGAAAAAATTACAATAATTGCAACAGAACATTAAAAAGATTAAGAGTTAATTTTTATATTTCTATTTTACTTACACTTATTTTCTTTATTAATATTTGTGCAAAATTCTTGCTTTAATTTTGTTGTCTCCGTTTGTTTTCAGTTTGAAAAAAATGTATATTGTTTTTGTAATCTTGAATTGTAAAAATAATTTTGTAATTATAAAATTTTTTCTCTATTATTTCACTTTTTCAATAGCTCACGAAATTTTGTATTTATTATCATTCTTTCTTTAACTTTTCTATTGCGTAGTCTCCCCAATATTTCACAGCTGACTGATGGGAAAAAGTTCAAATTTTATTTTACCACTAAAGAGTTGCCATACCCTGCTAAAATAACAAATAAAGTTACCGTAGCGGTTTGCTCTAGACTTCTTTGCCACTGTGTAGACAAAAAACGAACACCTTAAGTCCGGTATATACAATCGAAAATGATTGATTTGAAATGATGAATTTGAATTTTGCTTGAATTTTCGTTAAATTTTACGGCATTTACCGTCTTATCCGCGAAAGGGATGCGTTTATTACAACACAACATTTTCAGATTCAAAATTTGTTTTGAGCCCCAAGTTGGCAATATTTTTTCTTCTTATTACCCAGTAATAATTTAATCACATTATCGACTCGATATTGTCGTGAATTGTGCATAGTTTTCTTTTTCTTTTTATTGATTTTATCATTCACAATAGTATAACATAAGTTGGTGAGCAAAAGAGAAATAAATATAAAGTTTGTTTTGTATTCTCTTCCAGTATTTCTTTAGCGGCAAAAGGCCGACATAAAAAATAGTTTTGTGGAACGGTGTGATTCAGATTTGAGAAACGTAAAAGCTTTTATTTTTTTGCAATAGACTAAATGGTGTGTGCAAAAGTAAAATTAAATTAAAAAATAAGACAACAAATTATTGAATATTGACAGAAAACGTGATAAAAAAATATTTGCCAATGTCATGTTCTTAAACTGAAAAAACTGTAACAGGAAAAGATTTATATTTTTAATTTAAATTTTAAATAAAAACTATTGCAACTTCATAAATGTATAATAAAAAACTAGTAAGCAAATGCAATTTTAATCTATTAACAATCAAATAGATATTAATAATTCTCTAAAAAATTGACAAAAATTACTCGTGCATACACCCACCCCCTTTTTGTACGTTTCTGAAACATTCAAGATCTTTTTATTTTCTCCACAAATGACTGTTGTATTCATATTTTTAAAAACAATAACAACAAAAATTACATTTAAAAAAAATAAAGAGTGGAAATAAAACAACAAACAATTTGGTTCATTGCTATTTTGTGGATAGAGACAACAAAATCGCCTGATGTTTTTCTCATTGCTGCATGCATATACATATTTACTGTAAACATACATACACATATGTAAATATGCATACAAATAGATATCTACACAAACATTTGCCAAAGACCAATAACACAAGTTTGTGTGTTTGTACATATAATTAACACATGCAGAAAACTAAAAGAATTTTATTTTCTTGTGCTTTTTCGACTCTAAATATTTTGTATACTCTCAATAACGTTTCTGTTACAAACGTTCAAACAGAAAACAACAACAATTACTTTATTTACAGTATATAATATACTACATGTTTTTTTTAGTGCAATACCACGATAACGATTTCATTTATAAAAAATTTAAAAAAATTATTGATTTTTTTTGTACTTTATATCTTTATGTAATGAAAAATTGTTATAGTCATAAAATCATTTATAAAGTTTATTATCTTTATTATTTTCATTTATGTTACTGCTTTAGCTGATAAGGTAAAGAGTACCAGACAACCCAATGACACTGTAGGAAGTGTCATGGGAAAATGTCAAATATTTATACTCATATAGAAAGCTAGTTGCGTATAAGACCCCACTCCCCGGACCATGCCCATCGTTTTCTTATCATTAGCATTTGTTTGAAGTGTTCGTCGAAACACGGTTTTATTTGTTTTCTTCATTTTGTTCGCAAAATTGCTAATTAGAAATCGTTATTATTGTAGTTTTGTTTTAATATTATGTTATCATTAAAATAAATTTGTCTAATAAAATTCTCGCGCTATTGGGAGCAAAGTTCATATTTTTTGTTGCTTCTAGATAAGATTTGGGGGTGGCGTGGTGTAGTGGTTAGAGCGCACGCATAACGACACAAACGACCCAGGTTCGAGCCTCAGCAGAGAGAACATGACGAAAAAAAATTAATTTTGAGGTTTCGAATGTTTAATAATAAAAAAAGGCTTCAACCTTTCCTCCAGACAACTGCCATCTAAAGAAATAAAAATAAAGAAAAAAGGACCCCCCTGACCCTTCTCTCCCATACCTCTGGCAATGATGAATGATCGGAAAAAAGACGCTACGCCCCACCCACTGGGAAAAAATTACAAATCTGAGGTAAAGTTATATCACCACCAATTAATTAGCAACGTAACAAAAAAAAAACATATGTAGGAAGCTACAGCGGATTAATCATCTATTTAGCCTGAACACTAAATTAATTAAAGAAACTGAAACAAAGCAAGAGATGCTTTGTGGAAAGCAGATAAAATAGATAAAATTATTATTTTGTCGTTTTTGTACGTGAAGTAAAATCGTATATTATCCTATATATTTAATGGCTATTCATTTATAATTTCGTTTTTGATATGGCAACGTTGGCAATTGTTTTAAAGGTCAATCAGAGCAAATGGTTTTGATCAATTATTACGTTATATAATAGGTATTAAGATCAAAACTGAATTTTCTAAACGCAGTCTTATCCATAAAAATGAATGGTGCCTTATAGACAGCTAAACGTCTGAAACCATTTTCTTGAAATTTTTACAGTGTCTCTGTATATCTGGACGGAACTCTAGGCTACATAAATATGAAAAATTCCAATTGGGCGTTGATATGCAAATACAAAGTGAATATTTATTTGCCTATATCTTCAAAATAGTATCAGAAAGAGTCTCTAAATTTGACCCAGACTCATATTCCACACAAATCTTCTGTCAGAGAGGGATTGGACAAGTGAGCGTAGTACCTCCATACAATCTAAATATTGATTTAATTTCATTAAAAATTTATAAATTAGGTTTAAACATCACCGCGGATAATAGACATCATCAGTCAGTTACTGGGAGAGATAGGATAAATGGGCGTGACACTATCCATTCATACCAACAAAATTTGGATATGTGGAGAACGACAATTATTAAAGCTTCGTTATCTATCAACATCAGCAAAAAATTAGATATTGCCGAAGCACCCTGGATAAAATTATCTATATACGTAAACTCTATATAAATAAATGTGTGTTTATTTATAGACTGTATGCAGCAGAACCTACAGTGTCTTTCTAGAAGGAACTATAGGCTATCTCAAATACTTGGCTTTGGATCGGAAAGGGACAAAAGGTTAAAAAGGGTAAAAAATGACTAACTAAGATAGCATTTAAGATAATAATTAAGATGGGAATAGCGAAACACGCCGGGTTTTAGATAGTAATATCTATGAACTAGTAACGTCTATGAATAAATACACTCCTGTAGAAATGAATATGTTGTCGGCCATTTAAAAGTTTAAATTTCAAAACGCAATAAAACAAAAACGGTTTGAAATTTTGCCAAATTTATTTTTTTATGAAGTACAATCGTTCCGGTTAGAAATGAAATATTTCATTCATATGGCTGCCATGGCTGGCCTCACAGTACTCCATTCGATCGGACCAATTTTCGAGAACTTTTTCGGGTATATGGGTTCGTTTCTCGACCTTGCCGGCCTTAACATGCTGAATTGTTTCTGGTTTGTTGGCATAACTCTTGTCTTTAACGACGCCGCACAGAAAATAGACCAACGGTGTTAAATTGCAGCTTCTTGGCGGCCAACTGACATCACCATTTCGGCTAATTATACGGTCATCAAACGTTTGACGCAATAAATCGATTGTGGCATGAGATGTGTGGCAAGTTGCATCATCCTGTTGAAACCAAACATCGTTTACCTCAATACCATGAAGAGCCACCGCTCCACAAGCTGCATCAAATAGTCACTCGTAATGGGTCTGTAAGACCCCGTTTGGGTTTTCTGAGCCCCAATTACGGCAATTTTGCTTATTAATGTACCCATGAAGATGAAAAGATGATTTTAAATGATGATAAATTTCCAATAAATCCCAGCGTTGCTCAAGCGAAAATCGATTAATTTCGTTCAGTGGAGATAATATACTAAATTATGTGACAGAATAGAATGACATAAGTATTGCCACATTCGAAATAACCACTGGTTAAAATTTAAACTTTTAAATTGCCCACCCTATAATAATTTTAGTCATTTACTAAATACAGTATAGCCCGTTTAATTACCCCGCTGTCTTTTTTCACGTTTATTTCACTCAATTATGAACAGTAATTACCTAAAATATTTTTTCCCTACATAAATATATCCTTTATATTTTCCTCGTTTATTTACGCAAAGGTTTCAAACCTGTGCAAACTTGTACTAGTGCTGGAAAACTGTCTAAACTGTTACATGTTTTAGACAGAATAAACATACATACATATGTACATAGTGTGTTCGACAATGTTAGCTTAACGAGTTACGAAGAAAATACACCTAAAGGTCAAGCAGCTCCAAAACAAAGATTCTAATGGCCTAAGTTTTGGTCGCGTGTTGGATTCATTTCAACGAATTTTATGTATTAACCACGATAAAGATCCAGAGCATAAATCTGGCCTGATTAAAGAATACATAAACTATTCTTTAACAAAGCCGTAAGATCGAAGCTTGATCGTCCTTCACAATTTTCGGATTTAAACATTATTAAGCATTTGTTTGTACATCTAATAAGAATCAAAAAAAAAAGAAATGTCACATTCGTCAATACTCTAAAAATGGTATTAATTTGAAGAGTGGGAAAATATTTCACCAAATGATTAACCCTACCTATGCTTTCTCAAATTAACGAAATTATTAAAGGAAATTTTGATTATAAAGTTACCTTGTGTAGACTTTATGTACATATTTTTCAAATTTATTTTTTTGCTAAGGGATTGCTTAAATTGTTCTTAAACCTTGATCTCTATTATAGTAAATAAAAATTGTATTTCAAAATTAATTTATTATCTTTTCTTTATTTGTATTTTTTTTTTTTTTATTAATGGTGATTTCTTCTCTAAAAAAACAATAAATATAGCACCTTTCTTTCTTGTGTAAATTTTTTAAACAATTTAATAGAAAGAAAGGGTGCTGTATTTATTTCCGAAAATATTGCCTTTAAAAATCTTTGATATTTCTTAAATTTTGACATTTCATGGCAAAGAATAAAAGTAGTGCAAGATTTTTCCCAGAAAAGAAAACGCCATAAGTATGATCGTGTGCAGACTTTCTCAACAGCAAAAACAGAAAGCATAACGACATTAAGATTATAAAAATTGTTTGCTTTTTTTTAGAGAATAGGTATTTCAGATATGGCTGTGTTTTTCTTTCCGCCTAGCATTGTTTCAAGTTTTTTTTTATCGTCTTTGATTATTACTTTAAATATTATCAATTTTTGAAACAGTGCATGTTGAAGTTGTAATTTATTTTACCTTCATATTGGGTCATATAAAAGCTATTCGCCGTTTTTTTTTTTTAATAGTAGATGGAGTTGCCGTTATTAGCTGCTACAACCAGGCAAAATGAATAATCGACTCATTGAACAATGAAATCAAGAACAAGCGATTAACACTGAGCTACATATACCAGGTCACAACCATCTTTGAATACTTTTTATATGACCCAATATATTTTAAATAGATATTTAATTTTTAGATTGTTCCGATTTAAAAAAAAAAAAACAAAATTTTCAAATGTACTAAATACAAAACCGATTTTTTAATACATTTAAAAGATTATACATTGCGCGTCGTAATCAGGTTAGCGCCCCTCTTTCGAGCATTTGATTTTGTTTTTTCTTTTCTTTCCTATTGCACTCAAAATCTTTTTTTTATGATTTTGAGTTCATTATGTATGATCTATCCAACAAAAAATTAAAACTTGATAGAAGATGGGGGATGCGATGGTGTGAGGAGCAATATTTTACTATGGCAACTGTGAGCTGCACTTTTTAACATAGCGTATGGATGCGGAAAACAAAATAGCGTTGTGAAAACGGATTTTCCTCACTTTCAAAACTTATTTGGAAATCTAAAGTGCTCCAATCCATACAGCTTGATCAGTGAAATCGTGGATTCAGACACAAAAAGTTGACGTCCTTGAATGGCCACTTTACTCGCCCGACCTAAGTATAATCAAGAACGTCTGGAGATGATTGATTAGGAAATGTACGAGTCCGGAAAACAATACAACTCAAAAACTAAATTAATCGAAAGAATCAAACACGCTTGGTCTACCATTTCGTTGAATTATATTGATAAACTGTTTAAAATATACTATTTAAGAATTATAAGCTATATCTGTACTTGCTCATAATACTAATCAAATTAAAGTTATAGCAGATGGCGCTATATTGTTGACCAATTGTTTCGAAACATATTTAATATAGATTTTCTAAAAAATTAATTCAAATATTTGCTTGTATGGTGGTACAGCAGTCATTGTTGGTTTATTTTAAAGAGAATTGATAAGAGTTTACTACATAATAACTTTAAGGTCTTATCACAATTGGTTCAGATAATATTTAACATTAGCTGTCAGTGAAACAGAGGGCGCTATATGATGACGCGTATGTGCCGCTGTGGTATGGTAGGTAAAATACCCGCCTACGAACCAGACAGTCGTCGGTTCGATTCCCAGCCAGACCATCTAAAAAAAGAAAAAGTTTTTCAACTGCGGTATCACCTCATAACATTATCTAGTAACTGGTTTATGAGTATTACTACTATTGAAAACTTCTCTAATGCATTTGCCGCTCGGAGCCGGCGTTAAACTGTAGGTCACTTTCAATGAGTCTAAAAATAGAATCGGTTGCAGCTCATTGACTGAGAGATGACGTTATGTTTCTTCATGGAAAGTTATGGGAATTAATATAATATAATAAATGATGACGCGAAGTGTTGTATGTATTAGTATTATATTTGAAAAAAAATATAAATGGTATTGTTCTATTTATTTATCAATTTATTTTAAATATTTAGGTCATATAAAAAACAAAAATAAAATATTAAAAATAAAAGCTTCACAAGCAACTCAAACTCATTTATAGAAACGAAAACGTATTTCCCAAATCCAGACATTATAGCTGGCTGATATGAATATTATTGAGTTCACTTGAACTTTGTTCATTTTTCTTGATTTCTATTCGTTCCAGATCAACAATAATAATGATTGATACTAATTTAAAATAATAATTTGTTTTGCACATTTTAACACATTGAACATTTTTGTGTTTTTAAAAATCAGCATGTGAATCAGCAAAAGATATATTGGTTAAAATATGCGTTCTTATTTTGAAAATTTAAAACGAATTTAGTCATTTATTTATTTTTATATAGTATATATATTATTTGTACTCATGTCTCATTTTATTAATAAATAAGAAATGATTTCTTTCTTTATCATTACAGAATATTTAAATAAATTTTCTACTACATAATCTGCCTTTGAGAAAAAGAAAAAAGTTAACACTTACTTAGCAAACCAACATCACCAAACTACTATTAAACCTGTTAAGAGCCAACTTTTCAGAAAAAAAGTAGGAAAGAAAGCTATAGACAGGCAAAAACAAAATCAGCTGTTAGAAACAATGATAATCTTTAAGAAATACGAGCGGAAACAACTACAACTGCTTATTAGTGAGAGGAACAATTGTCTCCAATACAGCTATTAAGCTCCCTCACTTATACGTTTTACTAGTACTAGCCTATCTGCAAACAAGTTCAGTTAGTCTCTCACTGACGATCGATCTAACAGTTAGTACAACGTGTTTAATTTCTTTGGTTAAAAAATATATATAAAAGCAATTTGAAAATTTAAACTAAACCACCGGACATACGATTTTAAATCTTTACATTTAGTAGAAATTCTACAACCATGGATTTTTTGAATAGCTTTTAATTTCCTATTAAACGTTTTACTTTTTTGTTTTATTTCAATTAAATTTTGTTTTGAATAAATTTTGTCAAAAGATAGAAACAATAAATGCGTCACCATTTACAATTCGCGTATCAGCAAATCAAAAAAGAAAAGTAAAAAAGAAATGCTTTATGAAGTGAAATAACTTTTAAAAGAAATATATGTACATACGTATGTGCATGCTATAGTAATAATATACAGATAATCTATCAATCTACTCGTATCTATCATATAGCAGTGCCAAAAGACGATTATAAAAAAACGATCTAGGAAACTAAAGAGTTTAAACAAAAAGAAAACAAATTTTAAGAAGGAAAAACAAAACGTGGAAAGCAGTATAAGAATCCAGACAAAATATATAAGATACAAATTTTTATATAGACAAAAAACAAAAAGAAAAATTTTGCATTGCTGGCAAAATTAACATTGTGTATACATTTAAAAAAAACCATTAAAATTATTCAAATTTAAGCAAAAGAAAATAATGCTTTTATAAGCAGAGTAAAATTATTCTACAAAAAAGAAAAAGTGAAATTTTAAACGAAAATAGTAACAACAGCATTGATTTACATATACCATTTAACGTCAATTTATTTAAATGACTACATCAACAACTATAAAACGTCGGCGTTCACCGTCTCCAAAATCAACACCACCACCAACTGATGATACAACAGCTAGCAACGGTGATAATATGACTACAGAACTTGATACATCTATATCTAAGACAGATTCCCAAGACTCTGATAACGTCAATTGGGATAGTGTCGGCAGCACTTATATAAATCCATTTATACATCGTATTAATATTGATTATAATGTAGATATAGCTAAGGTAAGTAAACAAAATCTGTTTTTGTTTTCGTTTAAGTTGCTTTATTTTTAAAACAGTGTAATTGTAAATTGCTGATTTAAAATGAATACATTTTTTCCCAAAATGTGTCTAGCTTGCAAATTAAATTTAATTTTGATTTTAATAACCCACCAAAATTTTATTTATCAGAAGTAATATTTTATTTATAAGTCAGTTTTTTAATAGCACATAACAACTTCAGTCCTCAATGCCGGTTGCCGGCGAAAAACTTGACCAAATGAGCTTCGGTGTGTTTTGGGTTGACCAGTTTTTTTTGACACACCTAGATAAACGCTAATCAGATAGATTAAGGTCCTGGCAATACTGTTGGCTTATTGAAATATCCCAGCCTATTGTAGTCAAGAAAGAACTGTCAAATACCTGTATATACGAATTAGTGTTATTTAAGCTACGGTCACATTGTCAAATACATATTTGACACAAAAAAAAAAACTTGACTATTTGTTTTACTATTTATTTTTGTGAATAAGGTAGTGTCAAAGGTTGGTGCGTTATTCACCAAGCTAACATTAAAAAAAAAAAAAATATTAAAATACGAAAAATCTCTAGTTTTCTATAGAACTTTAAATAGTTATATTTCCAAGTAATACAATAGAGAGTAATTGAATAATTTTATGTGTACGTATCGTTTTCAGTCGGCGTCCTTTCTGTTTGGCGGTTGCGTTTCTTTTGCAGAGTCGCATTGTCAACGTTTGGCTATTTTGTTGCTGACAGTAGTTTCTAAACATTTTTGGTACCATTATTTTTAAATAATTCTTTAAGAAACGCTGACATAAAAGGACACGTTTTCATAAAATATTTCTATTAAATAGTGGTTACGTTTCTTCGTCAAATATTTGAGAAATGTGACTGTAGATTTAAGCATTAACGCCACGTAGGAAAATAATCAAGGATTGTTTTTATATGATCTAATACTTCAGCCGTTTATTTTAAAAATGATATCAATCGCTTTTTCCAAATGTTAAAAATACTGAGATTTTATTCGTTAGAAGATTCTCTACCGTAACGGAAAGTCGTTATTTTATATTGACTATGATATTATTTATACTTATGTAGTATTTTCAATTATAAATATAGAGACTTATGCCACTTTCACAATAAACGACTCATTAATTCAAAAAATTTTTTAAAAACAAAATTCTAAAAAATCTCGCTGGGTTTTAATATTAAATGTTTAGATATTTTCATTTACCTACATATGTACATATATAATCATTATATATACTTTTGTTTTAGTTATAATTTTTGTTTCTTTGTTTGTTTTTCGAATTTTTATTGGTTTTTCTTTTTTTAATTTATTCGAATTGATTATTTGTTGCCTGTATTTTAAATAAGCGTGTGTTTTGAAGAAAAAAACGCTAATTTTTATATAAATATTAGCAAATGAATGACATTCATTTGTTAAAAGTTCATTTTCATTTTAATTTTTGTTTTTCGGTTTATTTTTATTGTTTAATATTAATTGTATGCATTTAATAAAATTAGTAACTGATTAATTGTGGCCGCACTCATTAATGTATACATTAATCTGCGTGTTTAATCCTATTTAAATTAAAACATGCCGAAATTTTTTGTTTTGTTTTGTTATTCCATCCATGTTTTGTTATAAACAACATTACTCCTGCTTTCGCAAAATAGTATGTGAGAAGCAGTAGTGCTTATGGTCATGGGCTTTAAATCTATTTGCGTTGAAGAAAACACGGAAAAACTTGTGGTGAAAGATTGTTTCACATACGAATAATACGGCTTAAAAACAAATTCTCTCTCTGTAATACATTGCGCAGTCCACTGACAAATCGAAAAGAATAAATATAACAGATCCTGAAGCACTGATTCATATATAATAGTTTTATTCCATGCTCGATTTCATATAGAATAAATGATAGACGGTCGATTAACGGAAGTATTTCCTGCATTATTTTTAAAAATGGATTCGCATAAAATAAACGTCAAATTAAACGTCAAATTAAATTCACGCATTTAAAACATAAAAAGAGTAATTACCCATAAATATAAAAGACACACACACCTTGAGTATGAAGGGAGCATGTTAAAGTTGTTTTTGAACAACCCCACATAGCAATATTTTTGACATTTATAATCTTGATTTTGAAAAAAATCTTGACAGTAAAAAATATTGGTGTTCGAAAATCTTCGGTTACAAATCGTCGGTAGATGGCTCTAAAATGTAAGATCTCCGCTAATAACTATTGCATTAGACAACACTATAGCTTGTTTGATAGGCCGGAATGATTTCGGTCGAAAGTGGATCACGTACGACAATACTGAGCGAAAAAGATTATGTATTCTGATTTCTACTGTCACCAATTAACGATATTGAAGGACGCAATTCAATAAAAACGGCCAAAATTTGACATAAGAAAACGTGTTTTGTTTCATTAAGACAATGTCATACCCACACATCTTTGATGACCCGACAGAAACTGAGAGGGCTTGGTTGGGAAGTTTTGATGCATCCACCAGGCTATACCTTCCATCTTTAGATTATTTATTGTTCTTTCGATCTCTGCTGAGCTCTCTTAATGGTGTAAATTTAAATTCCGTAAAGGCTTGCAAAAAAATTGGTTCAGTTTTTCGCTTAGAAAACCTTCACTAAAACGTTTAAAAGTCATAAACAAATTTTCAGAATGAAAATATTACATGTTAAGCATTTAAATTAAAGGTTAAAATGCTTAGAATAAAATAAGCTATAAATCATGAAAATCAGTTGGCTGGTGCTGATTTGATTCGGGATTAAATGTAGGTACCTAACTTTGACCAAAATAAGCAAACAAATTTTTTATTTTTTTGCAAATTAATGGAAAATTTTTTTTATGTCCAAAAATTTCTAAAATATAAATTTGACATTTTAAGCACTATGTTGTATGTATGTTGAAAGTAAAATAACTGATAAAGGCAGTAGCCTAACTTTGAAAAAATGTGTTATACATTATTAGGCAACACACAAAAATAATAAAAGGAAATGTCTGTCTGGCTTTTTGAAAAAAATTGGTCTAATTTTGCGCGAAAAAATGTTGTTTTCGCATCTAAGTTACGAATAACTCCGAAACTGTTGAAAATACAAAAAAAAAAAAAAAAATTGTGCGGTTGATTTATAGGAAATTTTGTTTCTAAACATTTGGTGTTAATTGCATTAGAATCGGTCAATTCGTTTTCAACTTATGATGAAATAATGATGTAACTACCATATTTTGGACGAAAAATTTGCCACGCCCATTAAAAAAATTAAGCCTGATGGAAAAAACTGAAAACGGATTTGAATTCAGCGCATTAAAATCATTATACTCCATATAGTTTTATTTAAAGGCTTTTTTTGCTATAGTTAATTGAAGCTTATCTCGGAATCCGAACTAAATAGCCTTATTGATTGCAAGTCGCGCAGACGTGGCAAAGCTATAAAAAATTAAGGTTTATCAACGTTATATTAATTTGTGGCTTTTGTTTTGCACACCTTTATTTGAAGACTACCATTGTTTTTGTTGATTTTTGTGAAAACGTTGAGATAAAGTATTACATTTTTTAGTGTAAGTCTTAGTGCATATAAATGTAAATAAATTACCGAGAAATCTTTTCTGAATGAAATACTTTCAGAAATAAACTACATTATAGGGTTTGTTGATTTTGTTTTGCACGCATATTAAAAAAGTGAATAAAAATAAAACTAAAAACAATTTTAAATTTAGTCCTTTTTTTTGAAAAATTCCGCGTTTTTTTTCTGGACTTTAGTGCTTTTTGAAATTTAAAAGTTGACAACGCTGATAAAAACTAAATTTTTATGCTAAGTATTAAAAGCAAATAATAATAAATCATAATAAAAACAAAAAAACAAAAACAAAATGAAATAAACATTTTATCCCCTGTGTTATGCCGGGAGTAACACATAAGAAAAAATTGCGACTAAGAAAATGATTTGCTTGTTCTTGTAGAATACCGATAGGAGAGAGGTAGTTAGTGTTTGACCAACTAAATCTTCGTTCGCCGGATAGAATTTCCTGAATGATATCACCCTCGAAGGGAGTCTTTCTGAAAAAATTTCTGGTGATTCAACAGCATAATCAAAAATTAATCGGTGACCAGCTTTTCCATAAATAAATTCATTTCGAAGTCGTCTATTTCGGGACTTATAATTTAATTCTATGCATTTCCGAACTACATATGTGTCGTTAAAAAATTTTCGATTTCCTCATCATAGTCTTCGAAATTGTAAACCAAATCGGAAATGTATACTACAATATATGTAATTGGCCTAATACTTACTTTATATAATAGCAATTTGCTCCTAATTGGTAAAAACGTACTGTTAAATAACTTTGCAAATACCCCTTTAACTTGACTAGCTTTCTTTAAATTTAAGCTAAAGTTGTAAACCATAAATCTACGATAATATCGACCCGACCTGCCGGTTGCATAATTTTTTTCTTGTATGCTTTTTAGTAATAATCACTGGTTGTTAATTTTTGTGTCTTTTTATTCATATTTATCCATTAGGTAGATAAGTACATATGTATGTTTGTAGATTTTTTAGTTTCTATTTGTATTGTACTATGCTTTTAAAACCAGCGACTTTAAAGCATAAGAAAAATAATCAATTTTTGTTTTCTCATTATACTTAAATGTTTTTGTTTAAGAAATACAAAAATTAAATCAAAAAAATTCAATGTCAATGTTAAAGCTAAAAAAGAGACACTTGAACTCACGGCCATTATACGGGTTCTTTAAGTGTTTGTAGAGTAGAGTAGTGGGTTTTATTTTTAAAAACTCGTACTCGTTCTCGTATGTATATGTGAATACGTTTTATACGAATGCAATCTTGACAATGAATGAATGTGACTGACACACATTTTTTGTGAATTAATGAATTTATTTTTTAGTTAAAAAATGTGCAATAAAAAATTTATTGTTTCAGTGTTTTCCAGTTAATTAATAAAAAGCTAAATTAAATAAATAATAAATTCTGTACAATTTTGTTCAAATAATGTATATAAAGGGTATTTTCATAGGAGCGTCTGATCTTTAATTCCAGATAAAAAACAAGAAATTAATGAATTAAAGAAAAAATTATTTTGTTTGTGGAAGATTTCATGGCATTTATGTTTTAAAAATAATATCTAATAAATTAGCAGTTATACATACGTCCATTACCGATACCTCTTTGGTGTAGAAATATGGACATATAATGTTGTTGACTGATAATCCGGACCATAATATGATAAAAATGTGTAATTTTTTGCTCGTAAATAGTTTTTCTGTGTTTCCATTTCTAATAAAAATTGTAAAACTTAGGAAAGGGTATCGTGTTCTTTTCTAAAAATGTAAAGTTGTTGATGAATTGTTGGTTCGACTTCATCATCTGATGATAATAAGAGTTTGCAAGATTGGCGAGACGGAACGTTTAACTTTATATGAAAATGTTGTGAAAATAGTACATTTTATATTTGTGGCTGACAAGAAAAAAATGCAACTTTTTGATGAGAGAGCAAAACTTTATAACATTAGATGGCATGTAGTGAATATTATTATCATCATCATTGAGGTAAAAAAGTACTCTGCGGCATTTCGATTTATTATTGTACAGCCATCCAATCGCGATAACTCTCTACCGTGTATCTGATAGACACCTAGATACTTCCTCCTAGAGTGCATCAATGCCTCCCATGTACCTACTATGTGCTCTGGTGATTCGATACCCTCATCATAGAATCTGCACATTGGGCTTGAGACTATATCCATTTTACTCAGATGTCCATTGAGCCTGTCAGAACCGATCAAAAGCCCGGTCAATATTCTTTGATTGTCTCTGGATATTCCTATGTCGGAGTCAAATCTCCTTCTTTTTAGTTACCCAACAAAAGTTTAGATTGCCTCAGACCCGTGCGGCTAGTTCATCATTGTCCATATTTTCTTTGAGTATGCCCTTCTATGCCACCCTCCCCAGTTCAAAAAAATAATTCTGGCCCCACTAGTGCAGGCGAGTTCATCTACCCTTTCGTTCCTCGGAATTACTACGTGAGCCAGGACCCTGTTGTCCCTGCCCATTTGGTTCAGTTTACCCAGACAATCCCAAACTAGCTTTGAGCCAACTTTATAGGAGCTAAGTGCTTGAATGGCGCCTTACTTTCAGATAGTAGGGCTATGTCCTGTCCTCTATATATCTTTTCCATGTTAAATTGAGCACATCTAATAATTGCGTAAACTTCTGCCTGGAATATGTTGGCTAGTTTTTCCATAGGTTCAGAATATTCCCTCCTAGGGCCAAACACCACGCTTCTGTACCATTTTCCCTTTTTGACACATCCGTGTACCACAATATGGTCCCTTCCATAAAGCAGTATGCAGTCTTTAAAACCGTCTACACACACCTATTACTCAGTCTTGCCCTGAAGTTTTGCCAAAGTCATAGAGTTACATGATCCTGTTCGCACGACAGCCAAGAAGGGATTAATTGACCACGACTCGATCAACCTGGTTATCATAACCTCGTGCCCAACTCATCTCCCATTATCCTCGCCATGGTCTCTATGGTCCTATTTTTTACTGCCAAATGCAGCGGACTAAGGTCCAATAGAACCTCGAGTGTAGCTGTGGGACAAGTTTTCATTGCCAAGTGAACAAGTATAGCTACATTTTTTAATAATCCATTGAAAACCACACTCAGAGGGAATATTATGTTCATCGAACACAGCACTGATTTTTAAAATCAATTTCAACAATTTAAATAATAATTTTAACCAAGGCAATTTCTCAGAACTTGAGTTTAACAGTTATCCTTATGAAAAGATTGGACAATTTAAAGGATACCATTTATTTACTTCACAAAAATATTGATTAGTTTGACAAGACCTAGTAAGCAAGTATTGTCAATTTTGTTTATATAAATGACCACAGTAAAATGTATGTATGTATGTCACCAATCTTTGTAATGTACATATGTACCAAAGTAGGCTTCTATTTCACGAAATAGTCATTTATTATTCTAAAATGTTTACCTGTATGGTAAATTTCCATGGTATGTCAGCAAAAAATACCAATGTTATTAAAAATACGATAATTATTCGCTTTTTGTTAATACTTTGTTGTTTTGTGTCATTATTGAATTTTGAAAATTAAATATTAATATTTGCATTAAACTTTTTTAATTTTTATTGGGTCGTATGAGTTTTACTTAATTAGTTATTTAATCTGTGCGAAAATCAATAAAATGATTTGTAAAACAAAAACATATAAAAAATCATTTTATAAACAATCTGTAATACTAATTTAAAACCGTTTCATTTGCGTGACTATTTTAGAAATGGTTTTGAAAATATTAAGCAAATTATTTTCATATTACTATAAAATCTCTATTGTAAACAAAATAATGCAAATATGTAATATTATAGTGCAATATTTAAACACCTAATACGATGATCGTAAATTGTAATCACATACTGATTGTTTAAAATTATTTCAATCAATTTATTAAAATTGACTATTATTTTATTAAACACCATTTGTATGTACTCTTTTTTCTTTCTTAATTTCAGATTTATGTACTTACAGTTTTATTAGTACCCATACGTGTTATGGGTTGTGTACTCTCTTTATTATCTGCCTGGATGTTTGCCTGTATCGGTTTATATGGTACTACAGTAGATGACATAAATAAGCAACCCATAACGGGCTGGCGCAAGTATGTCTAACTAAAAATAATAGATTTAAACTTATTAAATCTGTAATTTCTTGTTTTACTTTTAAATCTTATTATTTAGGAATATACAATATTTGGTAGCCAATTGCATGCGCATGCTATATGCAGCTGGTTCATTTCACTATATTACATACAAAGGTGAAAGAGCCTCGGCAAAAGAGGCTCCCATATTAGTAGTGGCACCACATTCATCTTATGTCGATTCTATTATAGTTGCTGCAACTCCAGCCAATCCACCAGCTATTGTGGCTAAAAGAGAAACTTCAGAAATACCTCTATTAGGAAGTAAGTTGAAATTTTTGTGTTTGACTTCCCTAACAATAATGACACTTGTAAAATTATTATAAGTAAGTGCAGTAACTGTTTAATTTGTTAATAAGATACCTTGTTGGGAGGTGCAAATGAGCTTCAAACATTAGGAAAGACAGAAATCAGAGAACATGAGCCAGTCACAGTTAATGTTAGGCTAAATAGTTTGCTAAGGCCAGTACAATTTCAGCATATTTCCAGTAAGAATTCCTTACCATAATTCGTTCCAATTTAGCCTCTTCAATAGCCTTTCAAAATTAAAGTGCTTCACATTGTTTTTTCTTTAACCCTTTCGACCACGCATTTTTATCAACTGTTTAAACATATTTTTTAGTGATTACCTATGATGTTTAGATATAAATTAAGAACTTTAGAAGATTTCAAATTACTAGGCTCGTTAGATCGACAGTTATTAAAGGTTGTTTATAAACAACTTTGGGCCCGTAAGGTGGAAATTATAAATTTTTTTAAATATATTTAAATTTAACCTTTTATAAAACTATAAGTTTTACCCTTTTGTTTAAAATAAAATGTATAAAACATAAAGTTGTTTATAAACAACTTTGGGGTCGAAAGGGTTAAAAAAGTGACGAAAAAAATTTTAAATTTTATGTGTTTATCATCTAGCTGGTTGAATCATATTCTCTTTTTTGTGGATAGTCTTAAGTTTCCATTTAATATTTATATTAACATTTCTTTTCGATAGAGGCAACACCTTGACAACATGAGAATCATGGTGTTCTAACTATTGCTTTTATTGGTTTTGTACCAGACCTAAAACTGGCGCTAACAATTTTCCTGGGAAAAAATTTAGTATAGAATTTTATTTAAACTTCTGAGTTGAATATTTTGTTAAAAAACACCAAAATTAAGCTATAAATACGAAAACATTCTATTTTTTCTGGAAGAAATCTATTTTTGTCAATTGAATGCGGCACTAAGCATAGTTTTGAATCGAGAAGTTTTTATAGAATGTAAACTTTTTTTACAATCATAAAACTAAATGCGAAATAATATTTCAAAAAACAATTTTCAGAAATTATCAATTATGCTCAACCTATTTATGTACAGCGGGAAGATCCAAATTCTCGACAAAATACCATACGTGAAATAGTTAATCGTGCCAGATCCGAAGAAGATTGGCCGCAAGTTGTTATATTTGCCGAAGGAACATGTACAAATCGTCAGGCACTTATTAAATTTAAGGGTGGCGCTTTCTATCCAGGAGTACCAGTACAACCTGTATTACTTAGATATCCCAATAAGTATGACACATTTACCTGGACTTGGGATGGGCCTGGAGTGTAAGTTGGTATACATATACAAAAATATATTTCTTTAAATTTAATTTTTTTTCATTTTTTTTTTTAGATTACGACTTTTGTGGCTAACACTGGCTTCATTCTATAGCCGCTGTGAAATCGAATTTTTACCAGTGTATGTACCATCTGATGAGGAGAAAGCCGATCCAAATTTATATGCCCGAAATGTGAGAGCTGTAATGGCCAAGTAAGTTATTTCTTTTAATTTCATGCATAAAAGTTCATAAATTATGTTTTCAATTTTAAAGATCCTTGGGCGTGCCCACTTCTGAATATTCCTTTGAAGATGTTATTATGATGAGCAGAGCTCGTGACTTAAAAATACCCATATCGGGTGATATTGTTGAAATTGAAAGAACTCTTCATAAGTTAGGGTAAATAATATTTTTTGTGTGTCTATAAGCTTAACTAATTTTTTTTTTTTGGTTATTTTTCTTTTTCGAATAGGCTTTTAACATCAGATTATGTTAACGAATTGACTGATAAATTTAAAAGCATACCAAATAGTGATAAGCTAGATATTATAACGTTCTCAGAAATTTTAAAGATTAATTTAAAAAATTCAGATCTACATCATCTATTTTCTATTTTGGATTATGTAAGTAATAGATAATATTTTTACATAAATTTTTAATATATTTGTGTTTCCTTCTCTTTAATTTTAGCGTCATGTTGGCACAGTTAATTTAAAGAATTTCCTTTTATGTTGTCTATTCTGTAAATACAGTAATGTGGATACAATTGAATTTTTAAAATCTATAAGAAAAGTAAGTTGGTTTTTTTAAATTTTTATATTTATTTTTTCGGATTGTGTGTATTATAAATAATTGTCGGTGTGTGGGGCTTAAGGAAAATGCATTTTTAATGTTTGAAACAAATGGTCATTATGAGCATTTTACTCTTGAAAAATCAATAGAAAAACGTTAAAAGACTCCAGACGAACATGAAAGTTACTCAAGCTGCAGATTAGTTATAATTTACTTTTGAAGGAGTAACTTAAAAATGTGGGATTTTTGACGAATTTGTTCTGAAATGAAGCGTATTTCAGCACCGATCGATAAAATAGATATTTGGAGTGGGAGAGGTCTGGACTATAAGGCGGGTGAGGTAGAACTTTTCAACCACTATTTTTCAAACAGTTATTAATTGGTCTTGCAACATGATGTTATGTTATTCGTATTATGTCTGGTCACATATTCCGGACGTTTTTCGCTCAGTTCTCGCTTCAAACGAATTCATTTGTCATCGCCAGTAATGGTTTGTTGTAAAAATTCGTTCTTTTTATGCCGCTTAAGCAGCGTTCCGGAAATGCAAAATCATTTTCAATAACTTTCGCCTTAAACTAGTGTGGTACCCAATTTACTTGCTTTAGGATGAATCGTGCTGCAAGTTCTTCATAAGTTTGACGATTATTTTCAAAGTTTTTTGGCTGATCTTGGCAATATTTTTCTTTTGTGTGTCAGAAAATTCGATGTTTTGCACACATAAAAATTTTTGTCCTTTACACTATAGCGTTCAATGAATAAGTTTAAATAAGTGACATATATTTACCAAACCATTTAAAAAAATATAACATCCTGTGGTGAAAACCGCATTTTTAATCTATAAACCCATTATATCAACAATCATTATATTAATTTTAAAAGTATTTTTTACTTTGTTGTAATTTAAAAACGTATTTTTATTTTAAGGTTTACGCTGAATCGGAACATATTACACGTGAAGCTTTTGTTAAAATCCTAAGACATTCTGGAAAATTACAACCAGATAAAATTGAAAAACTATTTATTAAAATTGATCATACAAATAATGGCTATATAACATTTGGTAAGTCTGACAGAACTACTATAGCAATATAAATAAAAAAAACTAATATTTCCCCTCTTTTGTTACAGATCAATTTGATTTGTATTGCCGCGATAAATCACAGTATGATTTCTTATACAAAAAACATGATCATATACGAAGAAAAATTAATAAAAAATAAAACTAAACATGTTGAAAGTACACATATACCAACCAACAACTCTCAAATATAATTTTATTTATTTTTAAATTTGTTTTTAAGTTTAAATATTAATATTTACACAAAATTGTATATTTCTTTGGCTATAAAAAAAGGCAGAAGAGAAAGAAAAATTGGCATATATTTATTGATTCATATTTTAAGTTACTTTAAATTGATTAATTACAATTATTTCTATAAGAATTATACATTTAAGATTTAATTATAAAGAAAAATTTAAACGTATTTAGATGATTTTAAAATACAATTAAGTTTTTGCACTATTAAACAACATTCAATTCAAACAGCCAGCACTTAATTTATAGAAATATTTATTTAAGTAACGATGAATAAATGTAACTTCTATTACTGTCAACTTTTATAGATTCCTTCTGCATAATCCTAACAAGAGCTTAAAAAATTAAATGCAAATCATAGAATAACTTTGTTAAAATTTATTCAGTTATACTTTTATTGTATCAATTATAATTTGAAATTCATTAGTTTGTTAAAGTAACTATAGCTTTTAACAGTGCAAAAAAGAAATTTATAGAATAATTTTATTTGTTCCTGATCAGTATGTGTTTTTTCAACACAATAATTATAATTATATTTTTATTAATTTCAACTATCCCATTTATAACACTATTAAAAAAACAATTTTCGAAACATCTGTTAATTTTATGGTTTTCTTATCGTACTTAATAGGAGCTAAATAACAATTTTTATGTTGCTCCTTCAATTTTTTAATTTAGAATAAAATATGTTCGTTTTGCCTGATGACTTCAAAGTTTTATGGCATACATTTCATAGCCAAAAATAAATAATGATATTGTTTATATTAAGGTAAAGTAAAATGCAGTAAAGGAAACATTAAAATTTAGTTTTTTTTTTGTTTTTCCAGTTAAGGTAAGTTTTTGAAATATTTTATTTATTCCGAAGGGTACGTATTATGAAAAGAAAAAACAGTGCCCTTGCGATATCCTCTAGCTATTTTATATTGTACATTATTTCCACAAGGCGAATATATCAAAAACACAAATACATAGAAAAATAACGAAAAAACCGATAAAATCAAAAGGTATTTTTAAAACGCAAAACGCTAACGACAAAATCAAAGGCAATTAAAGACAATAACAACAGCAATTTTTTTTACAGAATACCGAGCATATGTATGTTAACAGTCATTGACAATCAGGGACTGAAACCGAACCCGAACAGATACACTATGTATACAAACTTTAAACCCGAACCATTTAAACCCATGTGAGAAAAGTGGTCAATGGGTTCAGGTTCGGAAATGGTTAGTAGAATAAAATATGAAAATAACAATAAAATATCTGGTATCTTTAACGACAAAGTAACCAGACCACAATCTTCACACAAAATAGAGTAAAAAAGGAAATCTCAAAAAATTTACAATTGGAAAGGGTAGATAGTTTAATAAATTTTCCGAATGTAAATGTTACCAGACATTTGACCGGCCGTGGTAGAAATAGGTAGTACCGGTCAAATAACCAGTTATGGTACGTTTGGAGTTACTTATAAAATTAAAACAAAGCTACTTTGAAAAACAAATAAAATCCATACTAAAGTTAGGGTGGCACGATTGTTGCAAATGTACCAATATGACAATTTCTATTGTGCTTTATTGTCGTAAAATATCAAAATTATATCAATTTATCCTGCGGAAATAAATTTTAAAAATTTAAATATTGTTACGTATTGTCAACTTGGATTGTCGCAAAAGAACACATCTAATATTGGCGCATTTTGAGATTATTGATGCCACATTATTATTTATTGGGCGGTCACACGATTGCCGTACCAATAATCGATGCATTGCGACAATCGTGTGATCCCAGCTTAATAAAACATTAGTAAATTTTTAAATTTTAAACGCAATTTGAACCCCAAACCGAATCCGAAACTCAACTTTTTATTTTGATTAACCCTGAGGGCAATATGGCCGACGGGAATATGAGGTTGAAACAAAACGTAAAAGACGGTGTTGTCTTTTGTTGACGAAGCCAAAGAGAATAAGAGTTAATATTTAACATGCACAATTCTATTCATTTCATCGTAGCTTGTATCAGTCATAATAAAAGAGGCAATTACAGTATTTCGCATTATTTGCGATACACTGCACCATTATGTCAGAAATAAATGAATTCTTATGTAAAATGTACTGCTTTTACATGCTACTGCAAATAAATTCGTAAGCAAGTGGTTAACTTAAATGGGTGGTTCGCCGTAGAAATGCAGTTAGTGCAATATAAGTTGCTTATCCAAGATACAAGATGGTATGAGAGGGTTTATCATGTATTTCGATTCGACTAACAAAACCATACGTAAGCAATTTCAATACGTTCTTCGTATAACGTCCAACATAATACAATTTGTTCGAATTCGTTTGGCTGCTTTCGAATCGAAATTCTTAATGACAACCCTGTGCAAATTTGTTCGCTATGCAGTTATTTATTATCTCCTCTAGAGACAGCCGCCAATCTTGAAAATTTTTTGTTGTGATAGAGTATATATAGGGATTTTTATAGCTATTTCCTATAAGTCATTTCGTACATACCTATGTATGCTTGTTGAATATTTTATAATACTGTATATTCTGCTCGTCAATTTCAATCCTACCATGTCCGTAGTTGCTCAACCTTAATGCGTTTGTGACCTTTAATCTTATTGCCTTTAGAGCAGTCAGTTGTTTTTCCAGAACATTTGTACATAGCCAGTTTATAATGAGGTGATTCTCTGCGCTCCTGTTATAATTGATATCTCTTTCATATCATTGAAGGTATTTTTTATAGCGCTGGCCACCTGAGATTAGAATTTATTTAATTCCGTTAGAAACACCCAGTTCATACACAACATAAATTTTTCACATATTTTTCGGCAGTCAAATTAATTTATTAATTTCTACAGCGCTTCTAAGTATGCTTTTATTTTAAAAAGTAAAAATTAACTTTTGTTAAAAATCTTTAAAAATTGTTAAAAAAAAAATTATTTTTTTTTTTAAGAATTACTTTCAGCAATTGTAATTAAATTAAAATAATTTTTAATTGGATGATTGCGTGTTCTAAAGTTAAGTTAGAAATTACTATTATAAATATTTAATATTAGAATATTTGAATATTAGAAAAAAATTAGCCGTCGAAAATATTTATTTAAATGCTTATTGCTGTAGAAAATAAAAACATCACACGCTGGTTAAATTTAAGTAACCAAAGTTACAACTGCTACAAATAATAATCGTACGTACATAAAAATTTAAATATACTTCACTTCACGTGAATAGGTGTTGTATTTTAGCAATCAATTTAAGCTTACTATTTACTCTCAAGATAATTCCCGACGAGGATTATGTTCTACTCACTGCACCTATTCATGTGAAGTGAAGTGTACATCAGTACCTTCTGTTACCTTTCATCTTATGCGATTTAAAAAAAACTAAATCACATTGTTTTATTCTAAATTATTTATTTTGATTTTGTCGAACAAAATTATTATATAAATTTGCTTTTTAAGATACAAATAACACCGATGAACCTATTTTAGACGGATCGCTGTTTGTAGATTCAATTCCGATAATATACTACTACAGTTTGTTTATTTGGAATATAATTTGTGATTAGACCTAAAGGGTTTGCCATCTAACGTTTTTTTTTCAACTAGTGCTTATTTCGTGAATGGTAACACTTAGCTCATGTCTGATTTGACAGATAATTAGTTTTATCCTTCCACTGAACGAATATGGTTGTGTATACGCTTCAACAACGCTTCGCTAAGTGGGCATGCGATCGATTTACAGAAGATGCCGATTTTGCCAAAAAAAATCATCTTTTCAGATGAAGCTCATTTTGATCTTGGCGGGTATGTAAACAAGCACAGAAAACGCGCACGCATACATTGAAAAGCCGATATACCCAAGATAAGTCACTGTTTGGTGCGGATTTTGGTCCAGAGGCATAATTGGGCCATTTTTCTTCGAAAATGAGCAAGGAGTGACCGTTACAGTCAATGGCGATCGTTATCGGGCTATGTTGAACGAATTTTTGTTCACAAAAATTGAAGAGGGGGATATTAGCAACATTTGGTTTCAACAGGACGGCGCTACGTGCCACACAGCCGAAGCTACACTCGATGTTTTGTGCACTGTGTTTGAAGATAGCATTATCAGCCGCAGAGCTGATGTCGTTTGGCCACCTCGGAGCTGCGATTTGACACCGTTGGACTATTATTTGTGGGGTGCCGTCAGAGATAAGTGTTACGCCAACAAGCCAGAGACAATTGACGCTTTAAAGGACAATATTCGTGAAGCCATTGGTGAAATACAGCTGCACACAATTGATAATGTGCTTAAAAATTGGACCGATCGTGTAGGCTACTGCATGGCCAGCCGAGGCAGCTATTTGAATGAAATTATTTTCCATTATTAATCGGGAGGATTGTACTTTCAAATAAAAGAAGAAATTTGTTCAGTAGTTTTTTTTATAGCATTTTCGAAAAAAAAAAAAATTTTTGGCGGACCCTTTACATATCCGTGCTCAGAACCGAGACGAATCAATTAGACGCATGCACAGAATCAGATCCATTATGGCATGTAGAAATGGACTGCCAAAGGCCTAATATCCGAAAGAAACGAAATGCTCTACTCTTCCTTACCCTGACAACTCCTACATTAGTTATTAAAAGCCATACAAAGTCTTTTCGTAAGCGCACCAGCTACCCAGTGCCAAATGATAATAGACAACTAAATGCGTAGCCTACGTAGCGACTCCGATCAAGCTCAATCGTGTAGAAGCCAGATTTGCCCCTGTATCGAGTGCGTTCATTCTCCCTGCTCGACAAGTGAGGCAGAATCAGTAGTCTGCAAAAGGAAAATAGCAACCTGAACAGGTGATCAATCTCCTCATCCCTAAGCACCAAGCAATTTCTAATCAATCCACCCCCCATTCAAATTGTCAAATTTATACCTCGCCAAGATAATCTCCAAATCTGAGAGTCTCTTCATCTCGTTTAGAGATGCTCATCATTCACATACCAACAACTATGTCGAGTTGAGACCAGAGATTGTCCTAATAGCATCCTGTGGGTCCGTACGGATCTGTAGATCCATAATGAATATCCTATAGTAAACCAACCGCTATACTACTACATTTTTACGGAATTGTTGAGCGCCAGGCCAGGATGATAATGATCATTACGTGACCACTTCCAAAAATGGAAAAATCCGATCTTTGTGATTCTAAAGAAATCATATCATTAAGTAACATAGAATCTTCCACCAGTTATAGAATGAGAAGATATCTTCAGATGTTAAGTTGAATCCAAAGATAGCTAGGTATTGTATGGCACCAGGTGCACACGATATTATTAAGTAGGTATGGATGTGCCCCCACTTACTGGTATAGGCCGTACTGTATGTTGTCATCTTTTGTATGGACCAGCAGTACTTAGATAAGAAAAGTAACTTATGAATCACAGGTCATTAGAATTTCTAAAGAAATTGTCATTATAAAGATGACAACTTTTTGTCATTATGTGCAACGAGTGTATCTACAAGCATAAGTAACCGACTAGATAAGCTCAGCTTAAATTAAATATTTATTTGGCCTACGCAAAATGAAAAAAAAACTTAAAAACACTTTTCATATGTGCCCTTAGTAGTTAATTAAATGTTTCTATGGGGTTACCATTCGTGAAAGTCATTTTAAATTGAAATCATTTCAAATTTTGATTGTTATTTACTCTACAATTTGTATAATTTATTTGTTGTTAGTGCAGTTGCTGTTGTTGTTGCATTTAGAATTTATAACAAAATTCATTCAATCTCGCAAATATTTTCATTTACATAAACATTCACATACATGTACATACATACATATGTATTATATAATAATCATACTTACGAATGCATTTGTATGTATGTTGTGTGATAATGATTTCAATCATAATCATGTTTAATATTTGATTGTATCATGAGGTGGATTTGATTTGATTTGATTTAAGTGATAGATGAGGTTAATCTGCTGATGCTGAAGCTGTACTTGCGGTGCCAAAATATGGGTTTGGTTGTGTTGCCAAGTCCATTTGATTGGAATCTCATATCATCATCTCATCTTTTAAAGGAGGGTATGTATCATCATCATACTCATCATTTATTATTTTGATTATCATTGTTTTAGATTGTTGTTTAAACATTTGATTCAATTTGCACATGTGGTTGAAATGTATGGAAAATTTACAACTAAAATTATTTAAAATGTTTAGAACCCTAATTTTACTATTAGTTTTTATTAAATAGGAATTGAAAAAAATACTTTCGTGTCCAAATTTTTCGGTCGTTTGACCATTGACTGTTTAACTTTAGATTTTCTGAACTGAATAAACTTAACCTTGATTACACAATTATTGCGTTTTGTTTAAATATGTTGTTGAATTAAAAAAAAATGTTTAATAAGATAATTCATAATGAAATTAAGATATTATAGCAAATACTGACTGTAGTCTATTTAAAAAATGATTTTATTTGTCAACGAATATTATTAAATCTTCAATGTAAGGTGAGTTTACTAAACCGTAAAGAAGAACAGTTCCAAAAATGTTGGGATAAACATACTTTAAACTTCGGTATTTAATATTATCTTGATTTGTTGATGTTTGGCAAACTTTGTTTTGAAGACTTAGTTAATTGAAGTTGTTTTAAATATTTCTATTAAATTCGATTCAATTGTAATCTCTTGCTGCGAGGATTCGTTTACCTATTTTACAATTCTCTGTTCACATAATCTAGGCCATCGGAATATTATACATATTGCAAGCAGATAGCTATGATATATTTTCCAAATCAAAGACATCCATCGTTTCCAGCTTTCCAAACGTATAGGACAAGTTGGCAGTGGGAATTGAACCCACAACCCTTTCGCTAACAGACTAGTGCACTACCCACTAGTTTGCTGGCGTACCCAAGTTCAACAAAAATTGATTTCATTTAATTTTATATTTATTAATTCCCATAACATTCCATGAAGGAACAAGAGGACTTCTCTCAGTCAATGAGCTGCAGCCGATTCTATTTTTAAGCTCATTGAATGGGACCTACAGTTCAACACCGGCTCCGAACGGCAAATGCATTAGAGAAGTTTTCAATAGTAAGTAACACTCTTAACCAGTTACTAGCTAATGTTATGAGGTGATACCGCTGACGGTAAACTTTTTCTTTTTTTTTAAGATGGTCTGGTCTAGTATTGAACCGAGGACCTTCTGGTTGGTAGGCAGGTGTCTTAACTTCCATACTACAGCGGCACACATTTCATTTAATTAGTTTATATTAAATTTTCTATTCTTTGAAACCCCTTTAATTGATTTTATGCAGCCGTAACTATTTGGCACTTATTTTTCTCTCTATTCCCTTTAAGATGTTAAAATCCATTCTTCTCTGTCACATCAACACAACTCTTGATAACACTATTCGCAAGCAACAAGCAGGCTTTAGAGATCATGTGTTGATCATATAAATACCCTATTTCTAATAGAATACCCTATTTCTAAATGAATGGCAACTTCTGACCATTCGGTTGTGTTAATCGCGCATCAATCTGGAATGTCCTGCACAATGCTAACAAATAGCTAACAAATTAATAATGCTTCAAATGTAGAGTTGTACACAATAGCCGCCAATTGACACAAACTATTAAGTTCGCTAGAGTTGCCACCAATATTCTTTTTAATGGTTATAGATGACATTCTCAGTAAAGCTTACATTTAACATTTATTGAGCAGCTTAAAGTTATTGCTTAACAGATCACTCAATAAGTCGGTAGGATAAATAAGAAAAAAAAAAAAAATTGGCAAAACTCGTTTTTATTATTCAGCATAGTTAGTTCTCTAATAGCACGATCAGTTTCAGCGATTACTTCATCATTGGACTTAAATTTCTTTCCAGCAAGCATTCTCTTGAGCTCTAAAAACAGGAAAAAGTCTCTGGTGGCTAAATCTGGTGAAAACGGTGGGTGGGTTAGCAATTCGAAGCCCAATTCATTTAATTTTGCCATCATTTTCATCTATTTGTGGCACGATTTGTGAACTCACGCGGTACGCACTTTGAACAGAGCTTTCGCATACCCAAATTTTCGTGCAAAAAGATAAAAACACTACCATCTGATATCTTTACAATGTCAGCTAGCTAGGGCATCTTCAATTTGCCATCGGTCATAACCAATTTGTGGATTATTTTGATATTTTCTGGAATATTAGCCCCATTTGGGCGTAAGAAAAGTTGCTTCATACAAAATGCCATAACTCACGATTCAATAGTTATATCGTTTGAAGGTTAGTACTAAATAAAAATTATATGTACAAAATTCTAGTAACACCATCTATGTGTCATCCTATGGACTTATTGAGTGACCTGATATACCGACGGTATTTGCTTACTGTCGGTTCGGCATAGTGACATGCAGCAAAAACTCAACGATCGGTAGAGGTTTTATCCAATAGGCGGTATAACTCCGTCAATTTCCATCCGATTTAAAAAAATGAAGTATCGTTTTATTCTTAAGTAAACGTACTATTTTAATGAATCAAAAAAATAGTACGGTTCCTATATAAAATAGCATGTAAAAACGTGTCTAAACTTGGAAAATTTAGAATGAATTGAACAAAACATGTATGTATTTGTGTGAGAAATTTACACATATTCCTTAAGTTAACTTAAGTAAAATAAATCCTGTAAATATATCTGTTTTTCTTCTTTCAAAATTAACTTTTAGAGAAGTTATTAGCTTATAAGTGTATGAAGGTACAAATAACCGGGTTTTTACCCGTAACTCAAGGATTTTAGAACTGTTACGAAAATTCCAAAACATATTTTTTGTTGCACTCGATAGCACCTAAAAAAATACTATCACTTCCCAAATATCTTTATTTCATTCTTTTTTGTGGCATAGTTTTTTCTTATACAATTTTCTTGACGCGTAAAATATACGAGTTGACAAAGTTTCATTTTTGTTGTATAACTTCAGTTGTTGTAAGAATTTTGTAAAGCTTTTAATACGTGCTTGAAAAATATAAAATGTTTAAATTCTCCGTATTTTAAAAGGCTAAAGTAAAGACTTAATTCTAGAATATAAGGTTGTGTAATTTCTTTTGACGCTCACAGTATGCCACTAACTTATTTAAAAGCATACTCCTATTCTAAATGTTGTACTGGAATCATGAGCGGTACGACAGATACTATTCTGAATGGTGGTGTAGGGTGTAATTATCACCCACCATTATATGTAGATAATATATCGTATGTATGTGCAGTATAAAAAAGTAACAGTAAAATTATATACTAATTATTTGGTGTGAAGGTTAAGAGAGACAAAAAAATACTGGCAAATAATAATTAACACTTCCAACTGCTGCATAAACTATAAATAAAAGTAAATTTAAATGAAAAATTTTAATAATTATTGTAACTTTAAGTGGCAAACATCTATAAAAAATCAATTCGATTAAAATAAAAATATTGTAAAAATGTTGCCGTAAGTTCTAAATTTTTTGCAAGGATTGCTAAAAACGAATGGCAGCTCTAGCAAGCGTGAATGTGATTTTTTGTTTTATTATTCTTGTAATAGTAGTGGTGATAACGATGTAAACAAAATAAAAATTTAACAGAGGAATTTAAAAATAAATACACACGCACACAACAAGAGTGTTAAAAATGAAGAGAGAAAGAGATCAAAAGTCTTACAGCACGTTAGGAGAATAATTATTACTCATATACAATTTAATCATGTTAAATTAAATGGTGGCTTACTATTAGAACAACAACAATACAATTAAACGCATTATAACAGGTGGTAGTGGTATGATGATGATGACGATGATAATCTTTACCTACAATAATTGACTTTAGTGATAAATTCTAGACACAATCATTCATTTAAACGGTTTTATACATACATACATACATACATATGTGACATTTTGATTCACTTATGCATATGCTCATTCAAAATGTTGCTTAAATACCTATAAGTGATATTGTTCTTTTTGTTACTGCTACTGCGTTAGATTATCCGTATAATAGTGGGATCATTTATTTATTATAAAAAAAGAGAGCAAAAAAACCGAACCCCAACAATAACAAACACAAAAGTGTATAATAAAATTGCATTTAAATAAATTACTTATTACATTATTTTATAGTTGTTATTGTTTTCTTCTTATTGTACAATTGTTTTTACTGTTTAATGTTGTTGTTACTTTTGTTTTTATTTTATTTGGTTTATTTTTATTGTTTTCTGTTTACACACATACACAGTGTAATTTCATTTATTTATTTATTGTGCATGAAAATTCTAACACAAGAAGAAGGAAATTCTTCGTTATAAATTCTGATTGAACGTCGTATTCCAGCTCAGTTACGTTCCAGTAGCGTTTGCGCGCATAACGAGTAAAAATTTGAATTTTTTTTTTAAATAAAACTGTTATAGGAAAAATATAATTAAAAGTGAAATTTTCTATTTCAAAATAACTAAAAAAGAAATTTAAACGAAATTTTAAAACATTCCTTTATTTATTTGTTTAGTTTCATTGAAAACACACATCTAGTGAAAGTAAATATATATTTTCTCTTGTCTTTATTAAAATAAAATTTGAAATAAAAAATAATAATAATAATGATCTACTACATCATATTGTATTATTGCGTGTGTGTGTTTTTTGTAGAATGTCGAATAGAATTTTGGAAGATTCACCAAATGCCCACCTCAACAAAACGATTTTGGATCGTTATTTAAGTTTGCCTTTGAAAGAAAACATTGTGCAGGCCACTTATGTTTGGATCGATGGTACTGGTGAAGATTTGCGTTGCAAGGATCGCACTTTAGATTTTATACCATCGAAACCAAGTGGTAAGTACAATAAAAAAACAAATTTGGTAATTATAGAAAAACTGTGTCAAAGTGAGTGAAAGTGTTTAAAAAGATGGAAATATAAAACAAGAAGAATAAAAAGATGAAAAATAGGGAAGTATTCCCACGTGAAGGCAATAATTTTTTATTAGATTTTTTAATAAAGAAAAGACGTATATACATATATATATATACATATACATATATAAAAATATAAAACAAAATTTAAAAATAAGTGTTTAAATTCAAAATGTTGCCAAATTTACAAAAGACGTTATTTCAAATTATTGCAGCATAACAAGTTTACATACCTGAGAAAAATATATATATTAGGTCGTATAAAAGTATTTTCGGTTTTTTGTTTTTGTTTTTTGTTTTAGATGATGTTTCATACCTATATAGTGAACATTTTAAGCAATTCTGTTACTCGTAGTTTGTGTAAAAATTTACTTTGATTTGATGACACTATGTGATGCTTTCTTAATACAAAATAAACAATTTTAAAAAACACTCCAAAAATATGTCGAAATATCTGTAAAAGTGTACTATGAGAAAGCTGTGTATGCGCACTTGACCCAGTAGTAGTTTATTTTATTCCGTTAAAGAGATAGCTCGCTCTGGTCGACCAATCAATCAAAAAATGGTAGGGTAAGTGTCCCTAATGTCGGCATGTACCAGTAGGTAGCAGCGTTTATATTTATACATAAATAACTAAGGACGAAATTTATAAACATTCTCAGCTTTTGATATGTTAAGACCAATTTGAACTTAGATAAGTATTTTTGACAGTATTTTCCTCTCCTTAGTGACTGTCTTTTGGTTTTTACGAAAATGCTTGTTTTCAATTAGTGTGTAGCTGAATTTATAATGTCAATAATTACTTTAAAATAATCAATGAAAGTCTATGAAAGTGAAAGAGCTAAAAAAAAAAATTATTTTTTTCTAATTTTAAGCGATTTAAGCCGGCAATAGGAACGAAAAATTTTGTAAATGTTTCAGTAGTCGGCTTTAGAGGCCTAATACTAGAACACCACCGAAGACCACTTGTTCCTATGGTTGGCAGTGGCTACTAGCTTTGTTAAAGTTGAGATCTCAAAATACGTTAAGACTTCTAGAAATAATAATTTTTGAAATCTTTATATCTTATTCAACCAAAATATGGACACCACGTCTTGAGTCGTACTGGCCAATCATCAATAACTGTACGCACGTCAGTCATTGAAGTCTTAAGAAAATTAAAGCTGGGCTTTATTTTGTGGCAAAACATGACCACTAAAAGGGTTTGTAATTTGTAATTTGAGAGTCACGTTTGCGTCAATTTAGCCTTATAAGCAGTCGTAAAATCCTCTTGCAAAATATACAGCTGGTTTTGGAACAGGGATTGATTAGGTGACTTCATAACCGCTTTTAAAACGGATTTCTGGTAAACTTTGGTTGATGTTTTGTTCACTTGTACACAGAAATGGAAGTCAACGTTCCCATTGTAAACTGAATTACCTTTTCGACGCGTGAGGTGAGCTTAGATAGTTCTCTAGACTACTGTGCTTACATCTTGTCATTTCGTACATCAGAGTTCTTTGGTACGGTAGACATTTTTCATCCGTAAACAATGTTGTAATTTTACGTCTCCAAAAGACTTTTTGATTTTTCTATGCCAATTTCTTTATGTTGCAGTCAAGTATTCGTTTTAAAGCCTCATATTCAAGATTATTTTAATGATTCGACTCATGAACTTTCGGGTGAATTGATTTATTTACGTGTAATGACTTTCTATTTCCGACTAGGACGGCTTAAATGACATGCTATGTTCGAAGTGTAACTGAGTGGCTTGAGAGGATGCTCATAATGCGACCGGTTCATGGTAAAAACTGACACATTTTGAAATAGAAGTCACAGAGGCCTTAATTCCTTATAATATATTCCTTTGTGACCTACTTTTTTTCGTTTTTAGCTTTAAGTTGTAACCAATGCACAAAATCTGAATTATACACAAATAATATTTATGATTTTCTGATATGCATTTATCTTTTGTGCCTGCTCGATCTTATTGAACATATAAAGGGTCCGCCATCTAACGTTTTTTTTTTTACTAGTGCTTATTTCGTGAATGGTAACACTTACCTCATGTCTGATTTGACAGATAATTAGTTTTATCCTTCCGCTGAACGAATATGGTTGTGTATACGCTTGAACAACGCTGGGAATCTGGGCCTGCGATCGACTTACAGAAGATGCCGATTTTGCCAAAAAAAATCTTCTTTTCAGATGAAGCTCATTTTGATCTTGGCGGGTATGTAAACAAGTAAAATTGTCGCATTTGAGGCACAGGAAAACCGCAGGCATACATTGAAAAGCCGATACACCAAAGACGAGTCACTGTTTGATGCGGATTTAGGTTCAGAGGTATAATTAGGCCATTTTTCTTCGAAAATGAGCAAGGAGTGGCCGTTACAGTCAATAGCGATCATTATCGGGCCATGTTGAACGAATTTTTGTTCATAAGAATTGAAGAGGAGGATATTAGCAACATTTGGTTTCAACAGGACGGCGCTACGTGCCACACAGCCGAAGCTACACTCGATCTATTGCGCCCTGTTTTTGAAGATCGCATTATCAGCCGCGGAGCTGATGTCGTTTGGCCACCACGGAGCTGCGATTTGACACCGTTGGACTATTATTTGTGGGGTGCCGTCAAAGACAAGTGTTACGCCAACAAGCCAGAGACAATTGACGCTTTAAAGAACAATATTCGTGAAGCCATTGGTGAAATACAGCTGCACACAATCGATAATGTGCCTAAAAATTGGACATCTGCAGATATCCTCCGAGGTCAAATTGTCAATAGTCGTGCGGTCTGTGTTAATTGTCCGGTACCAAGTAGATGTATTCTCGAATATTTGTATTCTGTCAGTTGTAGCATAGTGAGAAATTATGAATTTATTAAGGTCATTTCGATCATAATTTGCAAACCTATATGTTGAATGTTCCTGTACACTTCTAGCAACACAATCAGCAAATTCATTGCCTATGATTCCATAGTGACCTGGTACCCAGAAAAGAGAGATATTCGGGTACTCATTTATCAATGTATCCCTGATGCGGGAAGCATAGATACTGTTGTTGGAAATGTGGGTAAAAGATTTAATAGCCGACAGAGAATCAGAACATATAACGTATTTACCCGCTTGAGATTTTGCAAATATGACCGCCTCGTATAGAGCGACTATTTCGAGCTGTAGGGTGGCAACATTAACCTCCGTATAATCTTATCTTCCGTAGTGATATCAACTGACACAAAGTCGTTATTTTTAGAACCGTCAATAAACAAAAATTGATGAGTTGAATGTTTTTCCCTAATTTCGCTAAATAGGGACCTAAATTGAATGGGACTAGTAAATAATTTTGTGAACTCAGTCATAGACGTTTCAAATATATTGACATCTAACATCCATGAGGGGTTAGCATTGTTGGTTAAAGAAATAGCTCTAAAGGGGATATCCAGGGCATAGCATTTTTGTATAACCCTATAAATGAGGAATGGGATTCTGGGTTCTCCTTTCCTGTGAATTAATTTATTCACTATACTTCTAAGTGACGTAGACTTGTCGTATATCAATGTTCTAAATAGTTTGGAAGCTGCAATTTCCCTTTGGATGGTAAAATGTGGTAAAATGTTTGATTCAAATAGAACATTTTTCGTAGGTGTAGTAGGGCACTTCTTAATGAAGAGTTCAAAATTGATTCGTTTTTTTTTTTAATTAGAACTGGCGGCATAACCATTAATAGGAATCAGGTAATTGATTCTAGATAGAATGATTGCCTTAACTACTCATACATATAATAGACATCTCGGGTTCAAGTTAAGCATAAAACTCGAAGAAAGAGCTGTATGATCCTTCCAATTAAATCTTTTGTTAATGTAAAGGCCAAGAATTCTCAAGGTGCTAACCTCAGTTAAATCAAAATCACCTGCAACTACAGAGCATCGACAGTCAAGTCATATCTGTAGGTATGCAGATATTTACATTTAGTGCGTGATAATGACGCCCCAGAGTACTGGCACCAGTGGTTAATCATGTTAAAGAGTTCATCCAAGTTGAGAACATTATTTTTTCTCTTTGATCTAATGATGATCTAATAATGTTGCTGTCGTCTGCATAAGCGGAAAGACAAATATCCTTATTAATAGTAACTAGTGAATAACGTTTGTTGAAGCAATAAGAAATAGAATTACTGATATTGGAGATCCCTGGGGTATACCGTTGTGTAGCAGGAAAGGTGAGGAGTGATGGTTCTCTATTCTCACAATAATTTTCCTATTCGTCATGAAGTTATAAACGTAGCGAATCAATCTTGTTCCAAAACTGAGTGAATGCCTATCTTATCGAAAGCCTGTAGGAAATCAAGAGATATTATAGTACTATGTTTACGCCATGATAGGGCATTCGCAATCTGATAGTCTGTATAAAGTAGACAATCAATTGTTGATTTTCCCCTCTTGAAGCCAAATTGATGGTTATTAAGAACTTTGCATGACGTTACAAACCACCATAACCGATTGGCCACTATTCGATCGAGAACTTTAGGAACATAGTATGCCCAAAACTGAAACATTAGTGCCGACTACTGGCGAATTTGGAGTTTTAAGAAAAGTAATTAAATTTAACTTAATAATCTGAAGCAAAGCAAATTAATGAATTATAATAACTAATCATCAATCCTATACCAGATTCACATGTGCTAGGGCAGTAGCTTGAAATAAACAAAAGCCTTAACGAAGTCCGTCACAATATAGTGGAGGGATTCAACATTTATCACTTGATAGTTTGGGATCATTTTAAAGAGTCTGTTTACTCATGAAAGCCTTTCAGTTAAATGTTATTAAAATGAGATGAAACCAAACTGTTTTTAAAGCGTATCATAACGGGCTATGGGATCATAAAGTTACACGAAAAAGTGCAAAAGTTCTCAGCTTATCATGAGAAATAAGTATTTGATTAAAATTAATCTTAATTCAAAACCTTACCAACTTAACCATGTATATATACCTTTTATATGACCCAATAATGAAAACAGGAAGATTCATTATTGTTTCGAAAAAATAACTGTAATTACGAGGCAATATTCACCATTACTCTCTAATCAAGTTAATTAGTTTTTAATAATAAAAGTTTGAATTGCTTTAAATTGCTTAATACCACAGAAAATATTTTGATTTTTGTATTCGCTTATGAGTGTTTGTCGCGTATAAGTGTTTTTCAATATATTTATCGCTGATACGCCACGTTGGGTTAATGTTTATGCTTATCAGGCACAGGTATTGTGATCTTTGATTTATTCTTTATTTTCGTTTGCAGTAAAAAAACTTTTCTAATAAACATTTAATATTTCAGAACAAAATGAAATTTCAATAATTGATTTATTTGCCTTATATTTCTATTGGCATTTATTCCCCCCTAACAATTAATTATTTTTATTTGTTGTTGTCTATTATTCCCTAAAAGGGGTATTTTTCTATAAAACTGAATACAAATTAGCCAATTTTCTTAAAATATATACGAGGATTGAGTATTAGAAATACAATATATCGCTCGTTTAATTTATTAAAAAATCGTGTTTTTAAGTTACGACACTTTTAAAATAAATAAGCGTTATGAACTCATATAAAATTATGAATAAAATTATTATTTGTCTCGAATTAGAGACTGTTTTTCTCATGAATTTGTATAATAATTTGTAAAGTAAGATTTATTACTTTGATTTTACATGAGAAAGACTAAAATCAATTGCAATGTAAATGCTATTTAACTCATAAATATGTGAGAGTTGCAAAGGGCTTGGTGTTAGGAAACCATATGTGCAATAATAAAAAATATCTGTAAAATCAAAGTATTTTCAGAATTATATTGGGTGTAATGGGTGTAAGTCTTTGCTAAAATAAAAATTTGTTTAAAGTATTGGCGATCGTTAGCCATGATCTTTTCCTGCCTTTCTGGCAACATATGGAATCTACGTAAAAAGATCTACTTTTTTTAAGACCAAGAACAAATCAAGCCAACTTCGAATATCCTGTTCTGAAGTAAAGCGTATTCTAATGAGATTAGATGGATGGAGCAAGCTTTGTACTATAAAGGAGTTGAGCAAAACCTATTATCATTATTCTCCTGACCAGGCACTATTGCAGGACACTGCGACCCATGCGATCTATTGTGCGTCTTCCGGTCTACAATTTGTTGTCCGGTGAGATCCACACTCACACAATATGTGTTCCGCTGTCTTCGATGCCTGTGAGCATATTCCACAACTGTGACCGCCATCCTTATCAGATGCGCTCTTAGTCTACAATGGCCCGTAAGAAACTCCGTAAGGATTTTCAAGTCCAGCAGAGCAACGTTAAAATTGTAGACTAATCGCCGCCGTAAAGTGAGGAAGTCCCCTTTAGGCATTCCAGCGTTTCAATCATTTAACAATTTCCCAATCCTTGACTAGATTGATGGTAGTAAGTGGTATTGCACAGCAAGTTTTCGGACCGATAATGGAACATATTCTTGTAAATGCATCCGCAATTTCATTACCATCTATCCCACAGTGTCCTAGGTACCCTAAGCAACTGGACCTTATTTCTAAGCGTAAGCTTTTACAATGTAAAATAGCAATATTTGACCAGTCTAGGTGTCATTCGATTCGAGCCAAATGCCTTTTAGGCAGCTTGTCTCAGAGAATATATTAATGGTCTTACCCTTGATCGACAAGTTTTTGTTGGGTCCATAAGCACCAGCAGCGACACAGTTCTTAAATTTGGAGCCATTGGTATACACATTTAGATCAAACTCGCTACGAACAATCCCGGTCCAAGAGTTCAACTCTGAATCTCCTGCCAAAAGGGCAGATGTTATGCCTTACATCCAGAACCGAAGATGGTTGTCCGACCACCTTGCGTAGAATTAGGAAAGACTTCCCGACACATTTCTGTATTCCTTGTGCACAAGTGATTATGGGCCGAATACATAATAGCGGTGACATTCTCGGTGAAAGGCCGCATATTTTATCGTAGAATGAGCGACTTGTCCAAAAGGCCCTTATCACTTTGGGCAAAACTACCCAACCACTATTTTCTAGCTAGTTTTTAACTGGTCCTGCAACATGTGGCCCAATGTAGTTATAATAGAATACTATGGCTTCAAGTATCGCTTCAAAAAATTTTCTTGTGTTCGGTACCGGTCCACTATGATAGTTTTGCCGGATTTCAGCAGCTCAGAATAGATGGAAACTTTTTGGTTTCAACAAATGCAGAGCATTACCTTGGCGGCATGTATATACGGTTTTGGCGTTGACACGGTTGGTTGACCGGACATAGCATACAATTTCTGACATTCCGTTTTACCGTAATTCATCACTGCTAGTAATAATTCGGTGAATTATAGCGCTCCAGAGCATTACAGAAACACAAACTCGCCTTTCAACATGTCTAGGCATCAACTTTCTTCCTTGTTTTGGACGAATCATGCAACTTTCTAATGTTCTGCTTGAGCAAGTTGTCATAAGTTGGACAACAATCTTTATGAAGTAATAAATCCATCACTACAAAGCAACTTCCGCAAAATTTACTATAAACGATGCTTTATTGGCTAAACATTAGGCAAAAAAAAAACTTTGTTTTGTTCAAGGACAGGAAGGTAACGTGATATAGTGGCTAGAGCACAGGCACAGAACGAAAGCGGCCCAGTTTCCAATCAGTGGACATGACAAAAAAAATTTATTGCGATTTCGAGTGTTTAACACAGTGACTTCAACCTGCTTCCAGACAAATTCATCTAAAGAAACCGCTCTGACCTTCAAGTGAAAACGCTACCTACTGGGAAAAAATTAGAATGCTAAGTAAGGATCACCACCACCAATTAGCAAGATTCTGAACCACTACACAAAATCAGATGGAGGCGAGCTATAGTAGATTAATCATCTATTTAGCTTTAAAATCAACTTAATTAAACTGAAACAAAGCAATATGCTCTTTGGAGGAAAAAACGGAAAAAAAATGTATCTTTCAAGAGTTAGTTATTTATAACACTAACGATGTATTAAAGATAAGCCACTATTTTAAATTACACACCTAATATAAAACGCGATTTTGCTATATCCTAGTGTTTGAGGCATTGTAAAACGTAGTGGTCCGAGTTTTTTATTTTTGCTTTTGAGAGGACTCTCTCGTCGAGTCAGTCCCGTGACTTCATTGCACCACCAAACAAGACAGATCACCTTAAACCTAGAAACGTTTAGCAATATGTACACAACCATGGACTTACATACACATATTATGCTTCACTGTAGGTCCGAGAATAATTTAAAATAAACTATGATTGCTTACGATATTTCTACTATAAGGGTTTTAAAGCAAACATTTATTTAGACGTATACCTATCACTCTTTAAGTAAGGGTTTCGTAGTAATCCAAACATGGTACGGCTATGCACTGATAAGATCTAGAGTTTAGTTAAAATTTTCCTTAGGATTACATAATACATACATACATAATTCCCGCGACATCCCAAGTGGGAGAAGGGGGACTTCTTTCAATCAATGAGCTGCACCCGATTATATTTTTAGACTCATTGAAAAGAACCTACAATTTAACGATGGCTCCGAACGTTGTATGCATTAGTTAGAGAAGTTTTTTTTAGCGTAAATACTCATAACCAGTCGCTTGCAGTGCTATGAGGTGATACAGCTGTAGAAATTATCTGATGGTCTGGTCTGGTATTGTCCTATCTACCATATCACAGCGACACTTAGAAATCCACTTTTGCACTTTTCTAAGATATTAATGCTTTTGGTGATACACGGAAGATCATAGAGCCATGAAACACTCCTTTCAGCTGAGCCAGTTTAAATCTACTGCGCTTATCTTCCTACATGTCGTTCTACTCAGTTTTCTGGTCGTAATTAACGAGGTACTTCGAATAAAAATAGATGCTACTCCCAACAGAGGCATTCTTTGGCACCCTATTAGTATGCAACACCTTAACGACCTGACTTATGCTGATAAAATTGCGTTGTTATCCACGAAGCGAAGCCACATGCAGGACAAACTGAATAAACCGAATATGTTCTGAAAAATACCAGTTTCACATCAATGCTAATAAAACAAAAGCCATGCGAGTGAACAACTCACGCACTAATCACAGCTTCCTTGATAATAAGCCTGTTGAAGAGCTACAGAGTTTTACATACCTTGGCAGCCAAATCACACCAGATGGCGGTACCAAAACAGATGATCAAGCCAAAAGGGGCATTTGCAAGCCTTCAAAAATTATGGTGATGCTGGCAAATATCATCTGTAACCAAAATTCTAATATTCAATGCGAATGTAAAGTCTGTACTTCTTTACAGAAGTGAAACTTGGCTTGTGTGAGTGGAGGCAACGAACAAACTACAAGCTTTCATCAACCGATGACTGAGGAATATTTCGTGCTATGGTGGCCCCACAACTGGATTTCCAAATCTGAGCTTCTTAGGCGATGCAGACAAACACCATTTGCACTGGAGATAAAATTCCAAAAATGGCGCTGGATTGAGCACACGTTGCGTAAGCCGACAGACAATATCATAACACTAGCTCTCGACTAAAATCCGCATGGTAAGCGAAGACGCGGTAGATCGAGAGGTACATAATGGAGAAGCCTATTGGACGAGATAAAGTTTGTTGATGAGGAACTAACATAAGTTGGATGCAGTTCAAAGATTTAGCTAAAGATCGTAGTAAATTTAAAAAATTTTGTATGGCACGAAAGAAATTGATAATAAAGTTGTTCCATGGAAAGTAGCTTCTTCCTTCACCTATCTTCCTTAACTATGAGCTGGTCTTCAAATTCTGTGTAGTATTTACACACAAGTTAAAGATGTTAATTTTCTTGTTCGAAGAGTGATCCTTTTCACATATAAAGTTTATTCGCCTGTTGAAGTCCAATCGGATTTTCGCAATTGGCACAAATAAATATTCTATACATTGTATATGAAAATGAAAAAAACAACAACAACAAAATATTTACACGGAAATACAAATTTAATAAGACTTAAACCATATTTTATTACAATTTCAAATAAATTGAATTGAGAAATAAAAAAAATTTGAAGCTGGGATGTGCTGAAACTACAGATATTATTATGCAAAAAACGCGATCATTAGTCAACGACACCAAAAAAATGCAATTCATGGCAGTTCGTTAAAAAGCTTTGCAAATAATTTGCTTTTTATATAAAATAAAAGCGATATATGAGAGATAAGAGATATGAGTATAATATATATACTCGTATATATATGTTTTTTTTTTTGAATATATACAGTGTAGAGCAAAAGTCAAGTTAGCCTTACCATTCTATTTTCGTTTTTGAAACGATTTATTACTCTTTGTATAGTTGATTTCTGTTTACTATTTTAGAAATTTTCGAAGTAAGATTTTCCTAGTTTATGATTATTGATTATAATATTTCTTTCCTCCATAAATAATTCTCTCCGAGCCATTTTTAAAAGTATTTTTCCAATATAAAACAATATTTATTGGTATATTAACAAATAGAAAGACACTTTTTATTTTTAACTTGTTATAAATTTACCGTTTTAAATATAGGGTCCGCCAAATAATTTTTTTTTTTTTTTTTTTTTGAAAAAGCTATAAAAAAAAACTACTGAATATTTTCTCAAATTTCTTTTTTTATTTGAAAGTACAATCCTTCCAGTTAATAATGGCTGCCTCGGCTGGCCATGCAGTAGCCTACACGATCGGTTCAATTTTTAAGCACATTATCGAATGTGTGCAGCTGTATTTCACCAATGGCTTCACTAATATTGTCCTTTAAAGCGTCAATTGTCTCTGGCTTGTTGGCGTAACACTTATCTTTGACGGCACCCCACAAATAATAGTCCAACGGTGTCAAATCGAAGCTCCGAGGTGGCCAAACGACATCAGCTCTGCGACTGATAATGCGATCTTCAAAAACAGGGCGCAAAACATCGAGTGTAGCTTCGGCTGTGTGGCACGTGGCGCCGTCCTGTTGAAACCAAATGTTGCTAATATCCTCCTCTTCTATTTTTGTGAACAAAATTTCGTTCAACATGGCCCGATAACGATCGCCATTGACTGTAACGGCTACTCCTTGCCCATTTTCGAAGAAAAATGGCCCAATTATGCCTCTGGACCAAAATCCGCACCAAACAGTGACTCGTCTTGAGTGTATCGGCTTTTCAATGTATGCGTGCGGGTTTTCTTTGCCCCAAATGCGACAATTTTGCTTGTTTACATACCCGCCAAGATCAAATTGAGCACATTCTGCAACATTACCATGATTGTCAAAATAATGTCGCATTATTTCCCAGCGTTGTTCAAGCGTATACACAACCATATTCGTTCAGCGGAAGGATAAAACTAATTATCTGTCAAATCAGATATGAGCTAAGTGTTACCATTCACGAGATAACCCTTTATAAATTATTTAAAAAAAATATGAAGTTGGCAATGCTTGTTGTAAAATATGAAGGATTTGTTTGATACAATAAAATTTTTTTTATCATGTATAAATAGAAATAAATCAATGAAATGAATATAAAAAATACAAAATTTTTTATTTTTATTTTTTATATTTATTATTTTATTTATTTAGTATATAGTAGTCTTAAAATTAACTTAAAAATAGAAACTAACAAAATTTAAGTCGAAGCATCATTAGAAACATATTAAGATATATAATTACTCTGCAAAAATCTAGTTAAATCCATTTTAAAACCGTTGACGTTGCCAATGTCCTGAATATGACTTGGTAAAGAGTTCCAAAGACTTGTTGTATAAATGAAAAATTGTCGCTGCGACAAGAGGCTTCTAAACCTTTGCTGAATTATCCTTCTTCCACGATTAGACCTACTGAATGTAATTCTCTCATATAAATATGGAGGTTGATGGGAAATGATACTCTTCCGAAAAGCATACCTAGCTCTGTGGTTATATGCAACCTTAAGTTTGTGAAGGTCCTCACTATCGCAATTCGCAAAGATACTAAAACCATATATAAGAGTAGGAATAAGGTAAGTTTTTGCCAAGAGCATTCGTATGACAAATGGAGTTGAATCTTTGACAACTCAAAGGTTACGAAGCATACTATAAATCCTTCCCACTGCTACGCCGATATGATTTTTCGATGCAAGCTTGTTATTAAATGTTATACCCAAATTTGAAGCCGAAGTTACAATATCAATTAGTTTGCCATTAATCATTATCGGGTAAGAAACATTAAAAGTCTCGCTAGTTCTTGTTAAAATAATACGCTTAGACTTAGATGGATTAACACATAGTCCATTAGCCATTGCCCATTTGCTGATAATATCCAAATCATTATTAATGTTATTAATGCAACTTATGATATCAATGGCATCAGTGCATAAGTACAGTTGTACATCATCAGCGTACATGTGAATATCACAGTTAGAAAGAATATCCGGCAAATCATTAATAAAAAGACAAAATAAAAGTGGCCCAAGTATAGAACCTTGAGGAACACCCATGGTTGTATAAAGTGGATTAGACCTAGCATCCCTATATTGAACAAACTGAGATCTACGTCTAAGATAAGAAGACAAGAGATTACATGCAGTCTCGGAAAAATCAAATAACTTCCGGAGCTTAGTTATAAGAATTATATGATTCATAGGCCTAACTATAGTCCAAGAAAATAAGAAAGGCTATCTTTCTAGAGTCCAAACTAGATCTTATACTCTCTATGACATCCACTAGTGCAGTTACACAGCTTTTAGCCTTCATAAAATCTGACTGCCTATCTGATAAAAAATTCCCACGTGTTAAGTACTCGGTCATTTGACTGCCCATCAATTTCTCAAATACCTTCGATAAAAATGGAAGTATAGCAATTGGTCGAAACTCAACATTACTTTTGGGAATAGGGACAATTCTCGACTTTTCCCTCTCTTCAGGAAAAGTTGATTGAGTAAAGATTAAATTAAATAGGTGGGTTATATAGGAGAGTAGCTAAGGGATTAAAGCCTTCAAAAATTTAGGATGAAATTTGTTTATATATTTTTGGTAAAAATTAATAAAATTGTTCATATCAGTACGGGTACCCTGACTTTTGCTGTACACTGTATATATACTATAAAAAAAAAAACGAAACGTAAATTATAACGTAAGTTTGCACTTGAAAATCATAATTTTGTTCTTTCCATACAGACTCTTATTAAAAACAATAAAAACAGAAAATGTGTAATAATTAAATGAAATAATGAAATTTTGAAAATAAAAACGCGAACGAAAAATAGTGCTAAAATATGTTTGCGGTTATTTTTTATTTTTTATTGTTGTTGTAGTAGAACTTGTTATAATTACCTCCACACAACTTAAGTATATGAAAGGCAAATAAAAAACATTATTTTTGGTTGCAATTAAGTTAGAAAATCTATGGAGCGCATTTTACAATTGTCGTCAGCAGTTGAGAAAATGTTGTTTTTTTTCTTTTAAAATTTTTTTGTCATTTTTATTTGCCATAATAAATATTTAAATATTATATTTTGCCACAAAAATTTGCATATATTTACTAAGAATTATGAAGGAAATAGAGTGGAGGTTTCACAAGGAGGTGTTCTTTTTTAAATTTTTATCTTCTTCTTTGATTATGAACAGTGAGTAAGTTATATTATTACTTTTTAATTAAATAATTGCAAATAAAGATCATTCTCCTGCCATGACCATAAATTTGTAAAAATCAAATAATTTAAATTAAATTTTTACCAGCAGTCTCGGTCAAAATAAGTTAGCAAGTTTTGTTAGGCATAATTTAATCGGTCTACATGTCCCTTAGACATTGTTAATGGCGTCAACATAACAGCGCAAAATTAAATAACATACAGTTTGTAAAAAAAAATCTTTTCAAAATACAAGGTGTCCGCCGGGAAGGCATCACTACTTTGTTTGTTTATAATTTTTGATTGCATGAAAGAGAATGGATCTTATATTGATAAATGTTTTTTTTTAATGTCGGCTATTATGTATGGAATACAATATCAGATAAATGCCCTTTTGATCACATTTTTCATTACATTCTTACACATTTCACGCGGTATTTCATTAATTTCATTACGAATATTTTGTTTGAGTTGCTCCAGCGTTTCTGGTTTATTTGCATAAACCTTGCTTTTCAGATATCGCCACAAACAGAAGTCCGAAGCAGTCAAATCAGGCGACCGTGCAAGTCAATCAACATCACCATTCCTTGAAATAATTTGTTGTGGAAAGGGGTCTCGCTGTAATTCCATTGTAATCCTGGCTGTATGTGATGTGGCACCGTCTTGTTGAAACCACATGTTAGTCAAGCCCAAAGCATGCAGTTGTGGCGTTAAAAAGTTTTCAATCATATCACTATATCGCTCCCCATTGACAGTTACCGTTACGCCCATTTTCAGTTTCAAAGAAGTAGAGTCCCATGATTCCTCCTGACTAAATTGCACACCAGACTGTCACTTTTAATGGATGCAAAGGTGACTGACGAATAATTTGAGGGTTTTCCATTGCCCAGAACCGACTATTCTGTTTATTCACATAACCATTCAAATGAAATTGTGCCAGGTCACACTCATTATGATTTTTTTGATAAAATGTTTTAACGATTAAAACACTTTGGTTTACTAAATATTTTTTCATAATAAATTTGCCAGGTCTCTACTTCACGACTGCCAAATATGAATTGTCAAGACTAATGTTTACCAAAATGGCGGCAAAACAAAGTAGTATACCTTCCCGGCGGACACCCTGTAGAAAAAAGTTTAAAATCATTATTTCATTTGAGAATTCCAAAGCATCGTCGCAATGTGCCGTGTGTATCATTGTTCTAGCGGTACTATAACGGAATGTGTTCTGACGAAATTAAGGAACTAATAACTAGTAATCATATATTCTTACGTAGTACTCGTATTTCTCGTAGAGCGCATCCCTTTGTAGTTGAAATTCGTTCTTTGGTCGCACTGTGTGTTTGTGAAATAATCTTCCTGCGAATGTCTTCCCTGCCACTTACGACATGAGCAAATTCAAATCGAACGTCCATAAACACTACTCACTCTATCCTCCTTCCCACAACCTACTTTCCAAGTACCTGCACAATGCACTGCATGAGTAGGGGTTAACCCCTGAGTGCTGGTCTCAAAAAAAAAAACATTTCAGAAAATATAACCTTTGTGGCGCAGTCAATACTATTTTTCTAAATGTTTAGGTTTGAATATTACTTTTATAAAAAATTCTTGGTGTACGAATTAATAGTGGTTGTTAGGGCTCGTACAAACTAAAGGGTCCGCCAATAAATAAAAAAACTACTGAATATTTTCTCAAAAACTTTTTTTATTTTAAAGTACAATCCTTCAGGAATAATGGAAAATAATTTCATTCAAATGACTGCCTCGGCTGGCCATGCAGTAGCCTACACGATCGGTCCAATTTTTAAGCACATTATCGATTGTGTGCAGCTGTATTTCACCAATGGCTTCACGAATATTGTCCTTTAAAGCGTCAATTGTCTCTGGTTTGCTGGCGTTACACTTATCTTTGACGGAACCTCAAAAATAATAGTCCAACGGTGTCAATCGCAGCTCCGAGGTGGCCAAAAGACATCAACTCTGCGGCTGATAATGCGATCTTCAAAAACAGGGTGCAAAACAGCTTCGGCTGTGTGTCACGTAGCGCCGTCCTGTTGAAACCAAATGTTGCTAATATCCTCTTCTTCAATTTTTGTGAACAAAAATTCATTCAACATGACCCATGGCCGATCGACATTGACTATGACGGCCACTCTTTGCTCATTTTCGAAGAAAAATGGCCCAATTATGCCTCTGGACCAAAATCCGCACCAAACAGTGACTCGTCTTGGGTGTATCGGCTTTTCAATGTATGCATGCGGGTTTACTGTGCCCCAAATGCGACAATTTTGCTTGTTTACCCGCCAAGATCAAAATGAGCTTCATCTGAAAAGATGATTTTTTTTTGGCAAAATCGGCATCTTCTGTAAGTCGATCGCAGGCCAAGATTCCCAGCGTTGTTCAAGCGTATACACAACCATATTCGTTCAGCGAAAGGATAAAACTAATTATCTGTCAAATCAGACATGAGCTAAGTGTTACTATTCACGACATAAGCACTAGTTGAAAACAAGAACTTTAGATGGCGAACCCTTTATATTTACTACAACTTTCTTATTTGCTAAATCGCTTTATATGTGATTTATGCTGATTTGATTACGTTTAGAGGAAGTATTTGATCGTATTTTTTGCTTCGGCATTCTAATTATTTTTAGTTTTTTTTTTTTTTTCTTGGCATAAAGCCATTATGATGATCAGTAATAATTGTTTTTGTTTTGTAAAGAAAAAAAAAAGAAAAACAAAACAAGATTGTAAATATTACGTAGTTGAGCTATTTACGGAAACTTTTTCTTACTGTGACAAAATTATATTTAAGAAAAAGAAAAAAATTTTCGCTATTTTCTGCACTTTGTTGAAAATATTTGTGCAAGTAAACTAAATTATTATTATTTTTTAAGTAAACATAAGACAAAAAATGTAGTGTAGGGGGGTTCATTGTTTGTTGATTCGTAAAAATTTCTTTAAAAAATCGTTATTTTGACAAAAGTTTGCTTTTATTTTAAAAACATAGTTGTTATATTATAGCAAAATATATTACTTTGCCATACAATTTTAAAGAAGCAAAAAGCAAGTTTTTCTTCAAATATTCATAACAAAATTTTCATAAATATTTTAATTGTACAATTTTCATTTGCGATTTGTAGTAATCATTTTGATAACAAATATTTTTTTGCTTGGCAAATACATCTACAGTGAGTATAAAATATGTTAATCGATATACCATGGCTGTATATAAAATAAAAATAAAATTAATTAATTAAGTGTAATGTAACTGCTTGAATGCAGACCGCCATTAAAACAGCTGTTGAATTTTTAATTTACATTTTTTTTTTCATTCGCTATGAGTCCGAATTGAAAGATATACATATTTTATATTTTGGCAGCAATACCATTAGCTAGCAAAACAAGTAAAGAAAGCTGTAAGAAGAGGCAGAAGAAAGTTCTCACTAATCAAAAGCGTAATAGGAACCAAGCCGTTGCTGATAAAAATGGTACACTAATAACGAACATTGATGCACAAACACAGAGATGGAGAGAACATTTCAATTACTGAGGACAGCGAAACAGTTTAAGACATAGATGAGGAAAAAAGTTTAAGAATATCATGCAACCCTCCCAATCTGAATGAGATAAAAGAGACGGAAATTCTACGGGTTGACATCCAAACTACAGCTGAAGTTCTACTGCCTCACATCACATCAGTATAAGAGGAGGAGGGACTGCCTCCTACGTTGAAGAAGGGCATCATTGTAAAGTTACCAAAAAGTGGCGACTTAAAAGACTGTAATAATTGGAGAGGAATTACTCTACTTAACACCATTTATAAGATACTTGCAGTCATAATACAATGGAGGCTTCAGAGCAGAATAGACAAAATACTGCGAGACGAACAGACCGAATTGAAGCTGCGTAGATCAGGCCAACACTTTACGAATAATCATTGAACAGTGCATAAAAAGGCGTATCCCCCTGTATCTACTATTCGTCGATTTCAAGAAAGCCTTTAATACCATCAAGCGAACAGCTATATGGAAAGTACTAAGAACCAAAGGAGTACCCCAGAAGATAATTCGTATAATTAGAGCGATGTATGAGGATGCAGAACTTTCAGTTCTTCACAATAGAAATATCAGCCAGCCATTCCACACCAATGCTGGAGTTAAACAAGGATGCCCACTATTACCTCAGCTATTCACCATCGTGCTGGATGACATAATGAACAAAGTATGCTCGAAAAGAAAAGAGATCACATGGAGTCTCTCACGCCAACTCGAAGACTTGGACTATGCGGATGACATTTGTCTACTCTCGCATAAGATTTCCAATATGCAGTCGAAACTGGAGGACCTGGAAAGATTGCATCGTGGTGTTGGGCTTGAGAATAAACATCAAGAAAACCAAGGCTATGAGAATAAACAATACGAGCACGGAAAACATCATGCTACAGGGTCAGCCAGTCGATTGTGTATATAGCTTCTGCTATCTAAGAAGTACAATGACTACAAACGGTGGCGCAGAAACAGACGTAGATAACAGGCTCAACAAAGCTAGAACGGCATTTGGAAAACTGCAGTCAGTATGGAGAAGCTCACATATATCCAAACGAACTAAGCTCAGAATATTCAACTAATGTGTTAAGTCGGTACTGCTATATGACAGTGAAACCTGGCTTGTATCGACTAACATCACACAGAAACTCCAGGTATTCATTAACATATGCGGAATATTCTGGCCTAACACCGTAAGTAACACAGAACTGTGGAGTATGACTAATGGGGAACCCCTACTGAAACAGATAAGGAAAAGAAAGTGAAGGAGAAGTGGAAAAGTCCAGAAAGTATCACTAGAATGTCACTCGAGTGGAATCCTCAAGGCTCAAGAAATCATGGTCGACCAAAAAACACCTGGAGACGCACAATTATCCAAGAACTGAGACAGAACAACCTAACATGGGAAGAGGCAAAGTCAACAGCTGTAAAACGTGATAGATGAGGAGAATAACGGGGAAAAATTATTTTGCTTTTTATTATTTTTAAAACAACTGTCCCTTTAGTTGTCGTCAAATGTAGTAAAATTTAAAATTTTATTTAAATTTTCTCTTAAATCAAGCCGGCATTTGTTTTTTGCAATTAAAATTTGTATTTAAATATTAAAATTAGAATAACGTACACAATGTGTACTTAGTGTTAAGAGACGATTAGACGATCAAGCGCGGCTTGTCAGCACGGTTTGATGGCAAGCCAACCAGCTCATGTAATAGCATGTTTGTCGTGTTTGTCATATTCGCAAACACGAGCTGAATGGCTGATTGGCTTGCCATCATGCCGTGCTGACAAGCCGCGCTGGATCTTCTAATCGCCGCTTTATACTTACATACATACATATTAATAAATATGCAAATTTTATTCAAATAAAAATTACAGAGTATTGCATTATGATGATATAAAACCTGTGTCACATCTACGTATATACATAAATATATAAAAATAAGTTGTCTTATATTCGTCATTTTATAACACGAGAACCACTCAACCGATTTATAAATCAATACATGGGTTAGAAAGGTCTACTCTCAATAATTACTTAAACAAAACAAAAAAAAAAAAAAAAAAAAAAAAAAAACAGGCGGAGCCGCGCCAATATAAATATTTATTTGTCTATATCTTAAAAACGGTAACAGTAAGAGTCTCTAAATTTTGTCCAAATAGGTTCGCAGTCAATACAAATCATCAGTCAAAAAGTGGGCTGAATCACACAAATGGGCATGGTACCTCCCATACAAAATAAATATGTATTGGTTTTTGTATATCTTGAGAACAATTAGAAGAAAAGCTTCTGAAATTGATCTAAATGACTTGGTAGTCAATACAAATCATCAGTTGGATAAGTGGATATTGGACCTCACATACAAAGTAGTTAATACAATTTATGAGTTAAAAAGTGAGCGGAGTCGGATAAATGGGCGTGTTAGCTCCCATACAAAGTTCCAGTGAAAATTTTAGAATTTAGTTAGAGTAGGAGTTTTTGAATTTGGTCCAAATGACCTTGCAGATATAGCAAACCATCAGATTCAAATAAATACAGAATTTTGAATGTGTGAAGGACGGCAATAGTTAATCTATTCACATCTATCCACATCAGCAAAAACGGAAGATATTGGAGAAGTGGATACAACGCTAAGTCTTCCAGCAACACGGAAAGGGTTACTATTACGAGAGTAATAGTATATATATAAAATCATCAAAAATTGAAGTTGGCCCAAATTGAGACCAATCTATCTCAAGGTTCGATGGGTGCGATTTGAGTCCTATATCAATAAGTTCAACTTCACTGAAAGCATGTCCCTCTGTAGTTGTGATAAGTGCAAACATTGAGGAATAACGACAGCAGCGTTCATGTGCTTCAGTTTTTTTAAAACGCTGCAAATACTTGATGATATCAGTAGGCTATGCAATTCTATTGAGTCATTAGTAAAAGGTTTATGTTAATTTGTTACTGCAATGCAAAGTGCTTTGCAGCCAGACTTCGTTTTTTAAATGAGCTGCTAAGTAATTTTTTCCAAGTTTTGTAGCCAGAGAGCACAGCTGGTTCATTGTGAAGCCCATCTAATGTATTCTAAAACTGGGGTCACACGATTATCGCAATGCATCAATTATTGCAATGGCAATCGTGTGACCGCTTAATAGGTAATAATGCGGCAACAAAAATATTAAAAATGCGCCAATATTTATTGTGTTCTAGTGCGATAATCAAAGTTGACAATACGTACCAATGTTTAAGTTTTAAAATTTTTTTCCCAGAATAAATTGGGATAATTTTGATATTGAGCGGCAATAAAACATAATTGAAATTGTTTTTTATTGGTAGATTTGTGACAATCGTGTGATCCTAGTTTAAGACTAATTCTAATACCACTACAAGAATGTTTCTTCCGCTATTTAGATGCTGTAAGACCTGTAGTATGTACCAGGTGTAACGGTATGAAGTGAGCGTCAAGATACAAATGTTTTCATGGGGAACATTTATTGAGAACGGGCTTTATTTTTTTTGTGTTGGCAATGACATCTGTCAAAATATATTCAGTATACATCAACGTAACCAAATAGATTTTATTTTTATAAACCGACGATTTACGTCATCAATAATCAAAACTACAACATACCCAGGGGCTGATGTACCATCCGGCCATAATCTTTTGTTTGCAAAATTAAGAATTTAACTTTCTTCTATAAAAAAGGAAAAACGACAACCTCAACTCGATCTACAAAAATTACGTAATGCTCAATTTAAAAATAACATAATTGCAAAAATAAACGAAGAAATCGAACATATGAACATTGAGACGAATCCACTGGATGGGATGAAACAACAACAATTAATATTGCAACACAAATATTGGTTTCAAACCAAAAAAAAAAAACGAAATCGGAAATGGATTGCGGAAGAAATCTAATTATTGATGGATGCGAGACGAAAACACAAAAGCAATACATCAACATCATATTTTTATCGTGCTAAAGATGGCAAATTTTGTATCAGATAATGATGATATGCGAAAAGCATTAATTTTTTGTTTTTATTTGAAGAAAAGTGCTGCAGAGTCGCATCGAATACTTGTCGAGGCATTTGATGATCATACTCTAAGCGGAAAAAATCATGGGCTAATCCGGGACAACTATCAACTTCGGCTGAAAAACCAAATCTACTCGAAAGGAATGTGTGTCTGGTGGAACCAGAAAGGCGTGGTGCACCACGAGCTCCTGAAACCTGGTGAAACCGTTAATACAGATCGCTACCGATACCAATGGTCAATCTGTACCATTAATTGATTGAAAAACGACCAAAATGGGTCACAAGACACAAGACAATGCACCTGCACACAAAGCAGATGCATCGTTTCAGGATACAATCAAAGCATTAAGCTGGGAGCTGCTACCCCACCCGCCCTATTCACGAGACTTGTCTGCTTCCGACTACTATTTGTCTTCGTCAATGGGATACGTATTGGCTAAGAAGCACTTCGATTCCTACAATGAAGTCGAAAATTGGGTAACTGATGTAGAGCGGCAAAACAATCGGTAGTACTATCGATAGTATCGATAGTTTTGTTTTTGGCTGACCATCAATAGTTTTTTTTTCACTATCGTACTATCGTCCAATTTTAAGAGTAAATACGAAGGCCACTAAATGTAATCAAAGTCACATTTGAAAAAAAATTTTCAACGCAGGTTCTTTGCCATCTGCAAACTTTTATAGTTATATAGGGACACAGTTTAACAGTTTATTAAATTTCTATTTATTAAACTCAAATAAAGTAAAAGTATGAACTGTAACTAAAATATGTCCGTACCTACGATTTTGCATTTGACCCAAACAAATTAATCTTCATTTCGTCAGACCATAGTATGTTGTTCTAACTATAACAGTGCAGGAGTTGTTGAGGAATAATACATTTCGAGGACTCCTACCCATAAGTCCAGCTTCCATAAGTTTTTTTTCTTATTGAGCGACTTGAAACAGAAGAATAAACTTATTTTTGAGGCATTTTTATGACTTTTAGGGACTAATCTTTGAGGTACGAATTAAAAGTTTATCAAGACTGACATTTGTTCCACGCTTTCTTTCCATAGTCTCTGCAGTTTTCTTTTATTTGATTGCATGAAGTACTTTATTTTTGGAATTATTCATAGTCTAACCAATTTTCGCTATATATAAGGATTACTGGTCCATAAAAAACTTCAATACATCAAATTTTATGACATACTGGAGAAAATAAAGTGTCCCTATTATTTCCTTCAACACTGTATATTTATTATTATTATTAACCATTCAATTTCAATTTTATATCTTTGTTGACACAAGTAGCACTTAAAAGAATCCGATAGTATCGATAGTTTTTCTGCAAACTATCGAAACTATCGAGTGGGCCGACTATCGATAGTTTTACGGTTCTAAACTGATGGCCAATAGTTTGAATATCATGTTTTTTACATTCCATTAAATTATTTTTACAAAAAAAAAAAAAACGCTCATTTCATACTGGTACATCTGGTATGCTTGACTCTTTCCAGTTCATTCTAACTAAATGATATTATTGATTAAAATTTATCGATATCTTTTTTAAATTTAAATAAAATATTAAGAACTACTGAGATTTTATTCGTAAGAAGTTACTTTATCGTAATGAAAATTGGTGATTATTGTGCCTTTTTTGATTAAAAAAAAATTATGACATTATGTCAGGTTCAAGATAAACAGCTCATATAAGATTTTGCTCTAATTATGAGGACTAATCCTTACAATTATGGTTAAAAGATTAGAGTGATAGATATATACTCGTACATGGACGTTAAAAATTATGTTAAAATTTCTTGTTTTTATTTGTGAAAAATGCTTAAGCAAACACCTAATTTTGTAAAAGCCTTTTGCATTTGTTTTGTAATTTTAATCTTTTTTTTTCTAAAATGACAGTATAAAATTACAAAATTACTTGTTGCATTAAATCGTGAATGCATATTTTTATAAATTATTACTGCAGCTTATACATTAAAACAGAGACTTAAAAAGAAATTATTTTAAATAAAAACAATAACAATCATAAATCAAAATAATAGACCATCAAAATGTCCGTCACTTGATATGCAAATATATGGATGAAAACTTTACATACTGGTATATCGTAAAGAAGATATTTAAAGGAGATCATTCTTTAAAATATTTTAATACCAATTAATTGAAGTTCCGTAGGAAATTAATTTGTTTGCACATAATGCTTTAGATGTCACGATTTGTATTTCAACAGTGGCATATCAATAAACATCAACAAATTTATGTATGTATGCTATTAGATCTATAGTACTGCTAATAGGCTGAAGTAAGCACTAGACTAGACGTAGCTTAACGTAACACCATAACCATAACCGTAACCAGCTGTTCGCAGCGAATCTAAAGTTAATCAATAATATATTTGATTACATATGATCATAATGATGTTCATACCATAACGACATAACCATAACTGTAAGCACAGATATCAATCGAATTTTACAACAAATAAACATACGACAATGGTGGCATCACTTATCGATGAAAATAATGTGATTTGTTAGGGTCATAGTTACGGCTATGTCATTACGTTAAGTCACATATAATTGAACCTTAACAGATAATTTACTATAATTCCCTTTAATACTTAACTACAAATATACATATGCCGCTTTTGAAAACACCAAATAACCGATCAACGCAACACAATATTGGGTGATTTTTTAGCAACTTTCTTTTTGGCAACACTGTTTTAGGCAGCTCAGCTGTTTTAGTGTAATTTAACCATGAATCGACTTAGAAATGAACAACGCTTGCAGGTTATTGAATTTTATTATCAAAACTCATGCATTTTTATCGAAAAATTGTGTATAGTGACGAAGCTTATTCCTGGTTGAATGGATACATTAAAGAGCAAAATTGCTGTATTTGGTTTAAAGAGCAGCCAGAAGCATTGCAGAACTGCCAATGTCATTTCAAAGACAACGAAGGCAGGAACGTTAATGTGAATGGCGAGCGCTACCATGCGATGATTACACATTTTTTTGCCCAAAATGAAAAAGCTGGTCTCGGCTGACATGTAGTTTCATCAAGACGATGCTACATGCCATACAGCACGTGAAACAATGACCCAATATAGAGGCGAGTTCGGTGAACATATTTGGGGACGGTCAATTGGCCGACTAGATCGTGCGATATAACAGATTTACACTATTTTTTTTTGTGGGGCTATGTTAGGGTTCATATCTATAGGGGCAAGCCCGCAACGGTTGTCACACGGGAAGCCAATTGTGAATAATTTATTCGTGAGATACCGACCGATATTTTGGAGAGAGTATGCCATTATGGGACCCAGCGTATCAACCTTTTGTGGCGTATCCGCGGTCAACATTTACATGAAATCTTTCAACATTGAATTATATATGCAGATCTATCGATTCACAAAATTTATTTAAAGAATTAATTCTTTTAAACTCACAGTGAGCTAATTCTTCCTAAAAAATCTTAGTAGTCAGATTAAAAGAGGGTAAATAAATTTGAGACCCCCTAAGGTAATATGGAAATATTAAATGGTTATCAAAATATTAAAATTGTTTTTATTTCCAATTCAACAAAATTTTAACCCATTTGACCTTCAAATTGGAAATTGCTGTGGACAGTCAGCAGCAGTAGCTTCATATAAACGTAAATTACAAATACGGTTTTTTAAATATTCATCAATTGTGGTTGTTGTTATTGTAACTAATGACATTGTTGTTGTTAAATTACAAGACTATTAATTCAAAATAAATTGGAAAAATGGTTGTTGTATTATAAGAAAAAAAAAAAATCAGTGTCAGAATAAGTTTAGGAATTCGAAAAGGAGTGGTTGGTGGGTGTAGTTATATTAAAGTTTAAATTTTGAAAATTTTTAAGCGAAATATTTAATAATTTTATTTTTCACAGTATCGATCTGTTAGTAGACACTATAGCCTTATTATTTATCGAATTAAAAATAATTAAATCTTACTAACCCAACTTTGAATGTGTAGTCGATATTGAGCTATTACCATCTGCGAACTTTGGTGCACTCTTGATCCTATCACACCTTAGTTAAAAGCTTTTGATAAAAATAAGGGCCACAGTGACTAAAAAGCTCTAGTGCTCCAATATAAAGTCCTATTTTTCTTCGAAGTCTGATCAGAAATTAAATTCTTAACGATAGGGCTCATCAATCTTCTAATAGGTTTACATTATCTTCAACACTTAAAAGATAAAACTACTATACGCTTGCGCGACTTAACTTAATAATAATCTATCTATCACACTTAGATATCAGATGACACTTGGAACCTGGTTTCTCAAAGAAGGTAACTGAAACTGCAGCTGAATAACAATAATACTTTGATTCAGCAATAGCCATGAGAATAAAGAATACTAGCACGGAAAACATTATGTTATAAGATCAACTAATCGCGTACGTGGATGGCTTCTTATCTAGGAAGTACAATGACTGCAAACGGCGGCGTAAAAACAGACGTAGATAACAGGCTCAGTAAAGCGAGAGCGGCTTTTGGACGACTGTAGTCAGTATATATCCAGACCGACTAAGCTCAGGATATACAACTTATATGTTAAATCAGTTCTGCTGTATGGCAGTGAAACCTGGCTTGTATCGAATAATATCACACAAAAACTCCAGGTGTTCATTAACAGGTGCCTTAGAATCATATGCAGATTATTCTGGCCTAACACCATAAGTAACACAGAACTGTGGAAAATAACTAATGAGGAACCCATACTAACAGATAAGGAAAAGAAAATGTGGATGGATTGGTTACACCATTCGAAAAAGTCCCGATAGTATCACCAGAATATCACTCGACGGACTAATGGAATCCTCAAGGCTAAATAAATCATAGTCGACTAAGAAATACCTGGAGATGCACACTTGTCCAGGAACTCAAATAGAACAATGAAACATGGTAAAAAGTAAAATCAACAGCAGTAAACCGTGTAAGATGGATATGCTTTGTGGAAGCCATATGCTCCCAAGGGAAGTAGCAAAAAAAATCTATCTACCAAAAATTCTCATGTCAATGCTCGTGAGCAGAATTTTGTTCGGCTCGCTCGTTTTATAACTCGTGCTTGTGAGTTTTATTTTTTAATTCTTGAACACGTATCATATTTTTTGCTCAAAATATTTTTTTTTTCAACTTGTGTGCTCAAATTTAAATTTTAAAAATTTTCCACTGCGAACGAATTCAAAATTAACAAAATAGATTCGAAAACGAGCAAATCATTTCAGCCAGTGATGTGCAAAAGTAAAAATGTAGTTTTGTTAGTGAGAACATCGAAATTACTCTCTCAGAGAGAGTAAAGTTGATGTTTTAAAAAAATTTTAAAAAATCAATATGCATCCGCCGCACATGTGTGTTAGTTGCTGTTTCAGTGACAACTAAAAGCAAGAAACTGTTTAAATTATTTTTCTGTGTCTAGAAAAATTTGCGTACATCCTCCGCACATGTGCATTCGTCGCTATCTCATTGACGACTAAAACAAGAGCATAAGAATACGGGTGAATTGAACGCGAACAATTGTCCTACGAAAAGCTCGTGGCTGATTTCAGTGCACGTTGTTTGTGCATAATACCACGCATTCGTATGTGTGTATGTTTGTATATTTTGTGTGCAGCGACCAATATGTATCACACACATGCGTGTTTCTATTACACAAACAACATTTACTAAAAATAGTAGCTCGTTTTAAACTCCTTTTGATACTTTTCGACCCGGCTTGCGCTCTGAATTTTATTTTTATATTCTTTTGTTTTTATTCTTCTCACGAGTCGTATTTTAAATTCTTTCAAAATTCGGCTCTCAAGAAGAATCGTTTTTTGCGAACAAATTCAATTCGAGCACTCTACCGACTCTGCTAAAAGCATGGCGTCAAGACCTAAATTTTAACTCAGACGTTTCTTATGGTAGGGTCACCATAAAACACATGACTCTTTAAAATGACAGTATTTTTACGATTTTTTTTTTTTTTTCTAAACCACCCACTGTGCATGAAAAATTAATGTTCGACATGAACTTAAACTTAAAACTATTCACTTTTCACTTAATAACCAATAACTGTTGTTGTTGTGTTTATCTATTTGGATTGTAATTAACAACACAGAACAACAATTCATGTTGAAATTGATCTTTCTAAACACGTTTTATTTTCCTAAAAATATATTTTCCATATTGTGTTTTCCTATTGAATTACAAAATGTTTTCATTTCTATAAGATTTTCATAGAAATGTGAAAAAATTAATTTTTATTTTTTAAACGTATTTCACTGAATAATTATTGTGTTTGTGTAATGATCACCAAATTGATTGACATAATCAAGTGTTGCTAAATATATTGAGATTGAGTTTAAGAATTGTGGTTTTAGGTAAATGTATAGCAAATAGTAAAATAATTTCTTAATTATCTACTATATATACAATATGTAAAAATAAGTTGTCCTATGTTCGTCATTTTATAACTCGAGAGCCACTAAGCCGATTTAAAAACCAATACATGCTTTGAAACTTTGTATTTATATCGCTATATCTTTGAAACGACAACAGTAAGAGTTGTTAAATTTGGTCCAAATAATTTTGTGTTCGATACAAATCATCAGTCAATAAGTGGGCGGGATTGGATAAGTGGGAGTGACACCTACCATACAAAGTTAATACTGATTTTTGAATATCTTTGGAACGGTAACAGTGGAAGGGTCTGAATTTGATCTAAACTGAACAAGTGGGTGTGGCATCTCCCATACAAAGTAAATATTGGTTTTGGTATATCTAAAGAACGATAATAGTGAAAGTTTCTAAATTTGGTTCAAAATATTAATCATAACTCAAAAAATGGGCGGAATTGGATAAGTGGGAGTGGCACCTCCCATACAAAGTAAATATTGATTTTTTATGTCCTTGAAACGGTAATAGTAGAAGGGTCTGAATAAATAACTTTGTAGTCAATACACATCATAAGTCGAAAATTTTGCGAAATTGAATAAGTGAGTGAGTGAGTGCATATCTAGAGAACGGTTAGACTGGTCTATATGAACTTGTTCTAAATGGCTTGGTAGTCATAATATAAGTTATTAATTTTAATACATTTCTTCTAATTTTTCTTATGAGAAATACATTTTATAGGTATAGAACACAAAAGCCCCAAGCAACGCGTGAAGGATTTCTCTAGATAATTATAAATAAAGTTATTTTGTTTAGGGTTTTATGTTCAATTCCCATATATAATAATTCGTTTAATTTTTATTATGTTTCAGATCTACCCATTTGGAATTATGATGGCAGTTCCTGTTACCAAGCAAAAGGTTCAAATTCTGATACCTATTTACATCCGGTAGCGATTTATCGGGATCCCTTCCGCCGTGGCAATAATATTTTGGTTATGTGTGATACCTATCGATTTGATGGCACACCCACTGATACTAATCATCGCAAAACATGTCTAGAGGTATGCAATAAGTGTTTGGACGAAGAGCCCTGGTTTGGCATTGAACAAGAGTATACATTCCTTGACTTTGATGGCCATCCATTGGGTTGGCCCAAAAACGGTTTCCCCGGACCCCAGGGACCCTACTATTGTGGTGTGGGTGCCAATAAGGTATGTTTCACTTTTAATATTTTTTAAAACAAACGATTTTTATTGAACTTCAATTTTAGGTTTATGCTCGTGATGTAGTCGATGCCCACTATAGAGCTTGTTTGTATGCAGGCATTAAAATTTCGGGCACCAATGCTGAGGTAATGCCTGCCCAATGGGAATACCAGGTAGGCCCCTGTGTAGGCATTTCGGTGGGTGATGATTTATGGATGTCTCGATTTTTATTACATCGCATAGCAGAAGAATTTGGTGTAAGTTTTGCTTATAACACACTCTTACAAAATAAAGACCTTAAAAATAAAAATACCTATTTACCTTCCAGATTGTAGCTACTTTAGATCCCAAACCTATGCCCGGCGATTGGAATGGTGCTGGTGCCCATACTAACATCTCTACCAAAGCCATGCGTGAAGAAGGCGGTATTAAAGAAATTGAAAAGGCTGTTGCCAAAATGTCTAAATGCCATGACCGCCATATACGTGCCTACGATCCCAAACAGGGTCAGGATAATGCTCGCCGTTTGACTGGCCATCATGAGACCAGTTCCATTAATGATTTCAGTGCCGGTGTAGCTAATCGTGGCTGTTCCATTCGCATACCTCGCGGTGTTAACGATGAGGGTAAAGGTTACTTTGAAGATCGTCGTCCCAGTTCCAATTGTGATCCTTATTCTGTCGTTGAGGCTATTTTGCGCACAATCTGTTTAAATGAATAAAATGATCAGAGCACCCCGCCAGCCGCCTAAGCCCACCAGACCTTAACCGAGTTGTATTTGACCAATTGTTATGTCTAGAATGTTACGTTTACGCTGATAGTAATTCTAAATGATTTTTATGTTGTCTTTTGTTGTTCTTGTTAAAACTTATTAAAGTATTTGTTTTCATTTAAGTTTTAATTTCACTTTTAGTAGCTTTTTGTTGATTTTTGTTTTAATTTAAAAAAATTATTTGTTGCTTTTGTTAAGATGAAAAAAAAAGAAAATAATTTATAAAGACATCAGTAATGACATTATTTACTCATAGTTCCGTTAATATATACTATCTATACTATATATTATAATTATATTAAAATTAAATAAAAAAAACATACATACATATATAAACGAAATATTAAAAGCCTTTGGTTTAATTCTCACAAATAGCAGCACCCTGTCCGAGATGCTGGTGCTAAGTGTTAAATTACAATAGTGTTGAGCAATAAATTGTAATGTGAAATAAAATAAATAACACGATATAATTGTTTTATAGCAGGTTCTCAAAAGATTTCGAATTATTTTGTTCGCTGTTTGAATTACTTATACGAATTGCCCCGTCCAGATGGCACATTTGTAATACGTTTTGATGATTCTTGTTCTTTATTTCTTGTTCTTATTTTATTGTTTTGTTATTTGTCGATAAATCGTGTTTTAAAAATGAATGAAGGTCAGGAAATTAAATAAACAAATATAACGTGGTTAAATTAGAGATCACATTGCTTGGTGATCACTACTTGGGCCATTCGTTCTTTAAATTTTGTATGGCGAATTATGTAAATCGTCTCAAAGCATGTTAAAGTCTAAACCTAATTGACATTTGGTAAAAAGAATCTGAGCATATCCCAAGAAATCGTTTTGGAAGCGATTGTGAAAGCACTTCATAAATCACACCTATTTGAATCAAGATTTGGTTTATAAAAGATATTTACAAAAGTTTGTGGAAATAGATACGGTAGTTCGAAGTTTATCTCTTTGGTGAAATCGGTGTAGTGGTTTTGTATTGATCACTTTTTTTTAATTTAGACTGTCCCTTGGACGGATTAGAAACTTTGCAGTAATATTTCTCTCAATCTAAAAAGTGTTGTAGATATCAGTGCAGTAGTTTCTTAATTGAGTTTATGGCCTCCCTCCACATCCCTTGGGATGTGCTCGAAAGTAATTTTTTTATAAAGTTTGACATGGAGCGGAATTACGGATTTGTCCAACTGTGCAACAGGGGGTCTGAAAAAAATGGTTGGCTTTGTTAAAAGGATTTTTTCAGTCGAATAGCTTCCTTCGCATGGTGTAGTTAAGCAATGTTTAACATTGTTGGCATTTCTTTTGATTATTTCCCAGTGCACCATGCACCTCTCAGTCCCACCTAACGCAAATCATGGTCTTCTCTGGATGGAGGTGAGGCTTGGTATTCGGTTTTTACGTATCTTCTGATACACCTTTCTTTGCTTCATATTTATTTATAGATACCATTTTTGACGACGTATTGTTCGATGGCGGAAGAAAAGCAATTTGAAAGAGATTATTTTTGTTAAGCTCGTGAGGCACCCAAGCTTCCAATTTTCCAGCACAATGATTAAGAATCTCTTTACGATCACATTTTTAATTAATTTTTTTTCGGTCATTTCAAGACTTATTTGATAGCCTTCAATAATACTTTTGAGTGTTTTTTTCCCCGGTACTTCTCTTGGGAGCATATGGTGTCCACAAAGCATCTTTATCTAACATGGTTTACAGCTGCTGACTATGCCTCTTCCCATGATCGGTTGTTCTGTCTCAGTTCTTGGATAATTGTGCGTCTCCAACTGTTTTTTGGTCGACCACGATTTCTTGAGCATTGAGGATTCCACTCGAGTGACATTCTGGTGATACTTTCTGGACTTTTTCGGTTGGTGTGACCGATCCATCCCCACTCTCTTTTCCTTATCTGTTTCAGTATGGGTTCCTCATTAGTCAAGCTCCACAGTTCTGTGTTACTTATGGTGTTAGGCCAGAATATTCTGCATATGAGTCTGAGGCACTTGTTAATGAATAGAGAGTTTCTGTGTGATGTTATTCGATACAAGCCAGGTTTCACTGCCATACAGGAGTACCGATTTAACACATGAGTTGAATATTCTAAACTTAGTCCGTCTGGATATATGTGAGCTTCTCCATACTGACTGCAGTTGTTCAAATGCAACTCTCGTTTTTCGAGCCTGTTATCTACGTCTCTTTCTGCTCCGCCGTTTGTAGTCATTGTACTTCCTAGATAGCAGAAGCTATCTACACAATCGACTGGCTGACCCTGTGAAAAATTAAAAGTCATCAAGATATTATAAGCAAAATTTTTAAAACCGCAAGGTGAGTACTTCTAAAATAACGGTTAATAAAAACATATTTCTTTTAATTTCAATTAATAGCTTTTCCAAACCGAGTAAAACAATCAGACTTTTTTCTAGACTGTGTTATTTCAAAAAAATGGGTGTAATATTAATGATGAATTTAGTCAGAAGAAAATTATGTGAATTTTTTAAGCACGATGCGACTTAATAAGTCTAAACCTTAATCCTTAAATACTTCAGGTCGTTAACAGACGGGCATAAAAAGAGGCTTAACCAAAGTCATTTAACTCTTCACTTGCTAAAGTGTAAGTGGTACCGATATTTTGAGAATTTTATACGCATTTTAACTGTTAAACTTACAAAAATGTAGAGTCTGCTGATTTTGTTTAAACTTGTTTTTTTATGTTCTCCGTTCTCCTATTGCTTATTCTCATGGCCTTGGTTTTCTTGATGTTTATCTCAAGCCCAACACTACGAGCCAATCTTTCTAGGTCCTCCAGTTTCGACTGCATATTGGAAATCTTATGCGAGAGTAGACAAATGTCATCCGCATAGTCCAATTCTTCGAGTTGGCGTGCGAGACTCCATGTGATCCCTCTTCTTTTCGAACAGACTTGTTAGTGGGCATCCTTGTTTAACTCCAGCATTGGTGTGGAATGGTCGGCTGATGTTCCCGATGTGAAAAACTGAAAGTTCTGCATCCTCATACATCGCTCTAATTATTCGAATTATCTTCTGGGGTACTACTTTTGTTCTTAGTACTTGCCATATAGCCGTTCGCCTGACGGTATCACACGCTTTCTTGAAATCGACGAACAGTAGATACAGGCGGGTACGCCATTCTATGGCGGGAAAGGGAATATTTGCAACAGCAACGTCGCAATATCAAAGGTAACGGTGAACTGTAATTTCTTGTTGGATAAACTGCATACTGACTTTAACTTTTTATCTATCTTATGAAAACTGATACATTCGTTCCTTTTTCAATAGGAAACAGTAAGGCAGTAGTAAAGGAGAGGAATTCTCAATTAATGAATTTTTAATCATCAATTGGTTCACGTGCCCACCACGAGTATAAAGCGGTGTCTTTAGACATCTTTTTGGGAATACATCACACCCACTCCCTCAGGTTGAGATAGGTGAGATCACCTGGTCCAATGCAGCATATCGAGGTTATGGTGTGTAAAAACCATTTACCGAAAACTTTTTGGCGACGGTTCCTAAGCGTCGAGTATTCACATACGAAGTGCTCAACCGTCTTTTCCTTCCCCACAGCTGCGACAGTGATCGTTGTACCAATACCCTGTCCTGTGCCAATGCTTTTCAGTCGGCCACTGCCCGTTTAGCACAGCCACTGGTCTAGAGATATCCCTTCTACCATGACCAATAAGCGATCAAGTGAGCCTCACATTATACTTAGCAAAGGTAGATTCTTGATCCTATAGGACCCTTCAGCCTTCCACTTGCAGCCTGCATGTTCACATAGGGTTGATAAACTGTGTTTTGGACAAAATTTTTATACGAACTAGAAATAATCGGCATAATTTTAATTCTACTTAGGCGAGCAAATGTTTGTGTAGGTTGTTGTTTGGATTAGAAACTAAGTATACCGATGATTTCGAGGTTAATTTTTAAATTAAAATCTCTGTTTGTAAGCACTTTGAAATGCTTATGGTCAGAAGATACAATACGGATATGTATTCAACATATTCTAGCGATTTCATTACATACATATATAGCGCTCTTAATTCAAAATCACATATAGCGCTCTTGGATTCGATACGTAAAAAGATTAAGTAAATAGTAAATAAAAATTATTGGTGGTGTAGTGGTTAGAGCGCACGAATAACAACACAAACGACCCCCAGGTTCGAGCCCCAGCAGAGGACATGACGAAGAAAATTTCAATAGTGGTTTCGAATGTTTAATAATATAAAAAAAGGTTTCAAATTCTTCCCTCCAGACAACTCCATCTAAAAAAAAAAATAAAGAAAAAAGCCGCCCTGACGCTTCTCGCATACCTCTGGCGATGATGACAAACATCAGACGAATGAAAAACACGCCACCTACTAGGAAAAAATTCCAACGCTAAAGTAAAGATCAAAACCAATTAGCAAGGATCTTCACCACTACACAAAAAAAATCATATGGAGGAAGCTACAGCGGATTAATCATCTACTTAGCTTGAAATATCGAATTTATTAAAGAACTCCCTAGAGGAGTGACGGAGAAAAAAATAAAAATATAAAATTTTTAAATTTGTTTATCTTTAAAAAATATATACAGTCTGTCAATAATGAGTTTGCACATTAGCAAAAAACACAGTTTGGTTAAAATTATTAGTAAATTCATGTTATTTTTATTCTACAAAAAATTGTTTATTTATGTATTTCATAAATTCATATGTATTTACAGAGATATTGTCAAAAAATTCTTTAATAAAACAAAAGAAACAATACAACAAAGCAAATTCTTACTTCATTTTACACTGTCAATAAACTCTGCACAAAAATGTTTTGTTCTCTTTATGTTAATAAACTCTTTGCTTAGCTTGTAGTTGTAATTCTCTTTGAAGCTAAACGGTAATTTCCCGTTATAATATACACACATTGTTCATAGCATTGAATTTTTTAATTCGTTTGTGATGAAATTTTATGATGAAATTACAACATTTGAAGTTTTAAAAATGCCAGGAAAAAGATTGACGTACAATGTCATCCAATTGATTTATTATAATCGCCAACTAGGAAGAGTGCAGACGAATTGTCGAAAATGCTTCCCAATTTTTGTGTACGGGAACGCATTTCGGTGAAATTGTGATCCCGAGAGCGCCCAATGTAGAGTAAAGAAAAAATATTGTATATTTCTAATGGCATTACGAAACAAAAAATAGCCAGACTATAAATAATTTTTTAAAGAACGACTGACATATCTGTCTACTATGTGCTAATCACTTAACAAAAAATTCTCTATTTTTGTATAAACTATTATCTGATTTTGATAACATTTTAATTTGTAATAAAAATTGTAATAATTTTATTCATTCATACAACATTTTATTAATGTCTAGTATTTTGTTTTAATATTTAGAAAAAAAAAATTATTGTAATTGATCAATTATCAGCGATAGCGTGTTTGTATGACTTACTTGTATTTAACCCATTGAAATTGATGTCACAACTAAATACATCGTAAATAATAGTTTAAAAATATATCTATTAAAATGTTAAAACGCTATGTCTAATGATATAATTTTGTAAAATTAAACTTGAAAACTAGAAATTGAACTTGACAATTATTTTTTTTAACAACTGATAGAAAAATAATTAATTTGTTTGTAACTTCGTAAATAATTCTATTAAAAGTGGAGAGAATACTAGTAAACGTAAATACTTACTGCGAAAGGTCATTAAGTTATACTTGTGAATTCTTTAGATAGATATAATACGAGCCGAAGCTCTAATTGAAGATGATCGCGAATACACAAAATTTAATAAAACTAAATTAAAAAATCTACTTAAAATCAGGCTGAAGCCAATCGAACAAGTTTTAGGTTGTTATTTCACCTGAGGCTTTATCTACGTCTCATGATGAAGGCCAACTGGATGGAGCTTTGACATTCATACATACATGCAAGACTTTCTTAGGAATTCTGAGATACTAGCAAGATCACAAAATTAAAGAAAGTTGTGTCCTTATTGTTGACATATTCAACAGAAGATCTGACTTCACAGAATTTATACAGAAAATTAAAAATACAAGTTTATTCATCTAAATCTATATTGCCCCTTCAAAATAATCCCCATCGACTGCAACATGCTTATGCTAGCGCTTGATCCAATCCTCGAAGCATTTTTTATAATCGGTTTTTGGTATGTCCATCAGTGCTTCCTGAGATTTTTCCATTATTTCCTCTCGGCTGCTGAAACGCTCGATTGAGCAGAAAGAAGTCACAGAGAGCCAAATCAGGTGAATTCGGTGGCTGTTAGATGCTATTTGTTGCCTTTTTCGTCAAAAAATAATGATAGCACTGAGCGACTGCCACAATTCTGGTCTTTTTCGCCAATTTCTTCACGCAAACGCTTAAATAATACTCTTTGTTTACTGTCTGGCCTTCTGGCAAAAATTAATGATGCCCTACACTGTTATAATCCATAATAATTAATATAATAATTTTTTGTACTCGGCTCATTTGGTGAATGCCATTCACTTGCCTGATGTCTGAATTGCGTTTCGTACTCATTACCCCACGTCTCGTCTCCAGTAATGATCCTTTTGATGAATGTGAGATCGGATTCAGCCTTGCAAATAATTTTTTTTGCGTTGTTGAAAATTTAAATCCAACGCACATTGCTACGTAGCTTTTTCAAATGTCAACCTATGATTTAGCGGGAATAACAAAAAAAAAAACTCAAATCGGAACGACAGCCACACTGGGGTTATTCTGCGAACTTTTTGATCAAGGTAGTATGTGCTGCAAACATGGTCAAAACCATAGACTCTTTTCTGTCAACAGCATCAAAAATTAAAAAAGTTGACTTTTCATCTTAAAGAACCAATACCATAGTGTTATGAATGATTTAAGTGCAGTTACCAAAATACAACCTAATGAAAGTCATTATGATTATTTTGTCCATAAGGTACTTAACACAAAAGGCGGACTTGAGAAATTTTATGAATTATAAGCAGGAAGGGCAATAAAGAAAAATGTACTAAACGTTGTAGTAAGGCAAGGGGTTTTGTTAAACATTACAGAATATGGAATAGCAAAATATGGGAAATTTACTGCTACTTACTTTAGGAAAAGTGTGTGTGCCGCTGTGGTATGGTAGGTAAGACACTCGCCTACCAACCAGAAGGTCCTCGGTTCAATACCAGGCTAAACCATCTGAAAAGAAAAAGTTTTTCAACTGACTGAAAGAAGTGCCCATGTTCCTTCATGGAATGTTATGGGAATTAATGTATATACTTTAGGAAAAACAGAAAGCGGAAAGGCGAGAGTGCGAAGAGCTTGAAATACTGGGTGGTAGGAACATGAATCGAAAATTGTTACAGAATTTCAAGCGCCAGACGGAAGCTTTCAAGATTAGCGGCGGTTTCTGTAGTTATGGAGGTGGCAATGGATAGTGACAGATGTCCAAATCATGCTTGGGTTATGGAGGAATCACTTCTTGTAGGTACTGAATGGTGGAAGTAGTATGGACACAGCAAAAAAATAATTCGATGCCCCAATCGCTGATGACGGAGTTGTCCACCACCTGATTGTAGTGAAGGTACGGACAGCTATATCTCGGTTGAAGAACAATAAAGCCGCTGGAGTCGACGGACTGCCGGCTAAGCTATTCAAAACCGGTGGCGAAGGGCGTATGCAACAGCTGCTTTAAAAATATGGTCGTATATGTCACGCGAGTGGAACTTGAGCGTGCTTTGCCAGGGTGATCCCAGCTAAACTTATAGGGCTACGAAGTATGACGTTGATTGCCACTGAGCGCTCTGTCAGAATTGGGAAGGACCTGTCTTAGTCGTTTAGTTCTTAACAAGGTTTTCGTCAAGGCGATTCCCTGTCATGTTACATCTTCAATTTTTTACTGAAGGAAAAAATTATTCGTGCCACCGGGTTGAACCGCCTGGGCACAATTTTCTACATAAGCATCATGCTGCTGACATACGCCGACATTTTCGACCTTAATTCTGCGTACTCCAATCTACAGCGAAGCGTCTGAAGGGAGTCTCGTGGTGAATGAAGACAAGAATTAGTATCTTTTGTTAACAAGTAAAGAGACCTCAGAGCGTCACTGTTGACGACCACAATTTTGTTGTAGTAATGTACTTCGTCTGCCTTGGTACCAGCATTAATACTGTGAACGAAGTCAGCCTGGAGATTAAACGGATAATCACTCTTACCAACAGACAGACAGTTGAGGAGCAGAGCATTCTCTTGACGAACCAAACTCATCCCTATTCTGCTTTATGGCTCAAAACCATTAATACTGTCGAACAACGACGAAAATGTTTTAGGAACGTTCGAGAGAAAAATACTTCATACGATTTTCAGTCTTATACGAGTAGATGAGTACCGCATACGTTGGAACAGCGAGCTTTATGAGCTGTACAGGGACGTGGATATAGTGAAGCGTATTAAGATACAGCGGATTCACTGGCTTGGCCACGTCTCTCGTAAAAATGAAGAATCTCCGGCCGGCCTTTGATACGGTACAACAAGGCGGAAAGCAGAGAAGAGGACGACCAAATCTTTGTTGAAGAGACCAAGTGTTGCAGAACCTGGCCTGGGCTCGGCCGAAACCGACATATGGTTGTAGTGCCACATAAGTAAGTAAGAACCTAATTTAGAATCAGCAATAACTTGTAAAGGGTCCGCCAAATATTTTTTTTTTTTTGAAAATGCTATAAAAAAAACTACTGAATATTTTCTAAAATTTCTTTTTTCATTTGAAAGTACAATCCTTCCAGTTAATAATGAAGAATAATTTCATTCAAATGGCTGCCTCAGGTGGCCATGCAGTAGCCTACACCATCAATCCAATGTTTAAGCACATTATCGATTGTATACAGCTGTATTTCACCAATGGCTTCACGAATATTGTCCTTTAAAGCGTCAATTGTCTCTGGCTTGTTGGCGTAACTTATCTTTGACGGCATCCCACAAATAATAGTCCAACGGTGTCAAATCGCAACTCCGAGGTGACCGAACGACATCAGCTCTGCGGCTAATAATGCGATCTTTAAAAACTGGGCGCAAAACATCGAATGTAGCTTCGGCCGTGTGGCACGTAGCGCCGTCCTGTTGAAACCAAATGTTGCTAATATCCTCCTCTTCAATTTTTGTGAACAAAAATTCGTTCAACATGGCCCGATAACGATCGCCATTGACTGTAACGGCCACTCCTTGCTCATTTTCGAAGAAAAATTACCCAATTATGCCTCTGGACCAAAATCCGCACCAAACAGTGACTCATTTTGGGTGTATCGGCTTTTCAATATATGCGTGCGGGTTTTCTGTGCCCCAAATGCGACAATTTTGCTTGTTTACATACCCGCCAAGATCAAAATGAGCTTCATCTGAAAAGATGATTTTTTTTGGCAAAATCGGCATCTTCTGTAAGTCGATCGCAGGCCCAGATTCCCAGCGTTGTTCAAGCGTATACACAACCATATTCGTTCAGCGGAGGGATAAAACTAATTATCTGTCAAATCAGACATGAGCTAAGTGTTACCATTCACGAAATAAGCACTAGTTGAAAAAAAAACGTTAGATGGCGGACCCTTTATTAGCGAAGATTCAATAATGAGGTTTAGAATAGTTTCAAACAAATGTATTTATATTATTACATGTCAGCAAGTGTTCACAAAATCTTTATTCATGATACAGATATTATTCAAACGCATCATTTTCTATTGCAATGTTTAAGAAAGAGACATTGAAATTTCAAAACAAGAACTAGAAAAATATTCGAAAAGTAACACCCAAAAAATGTCCCCTGATGTCTATTCTATACATTTTTGTAGCACAGATCCTTTAAGACATATGAATGCCAGAGTCCCACGATAACTCAAAAAGTAAACTTGATTGAGATGAAAGTAAATAAGTTATCTTTACTATTTTAAATACTAAAATGTGCTTTCATTAAGAAATATGTTGCTTCCATTTAACAGCCTTTATCCATATTTTTATGTGACTATTTATGTTTAGCTCTCGTAGACTTTAACTAAGAAATTGTGAGATTTTTTTACAAAAAATAAAAAGTAGTGATAACTTAAAAATTTAGAAAGAAAACTAGTACAAAAAAGACATTTTGTTGATTTTTTAAAGGAGTTTTTATTTTCTAATAAATTTTTAAGTCGTTTTTAATATGTTTAGTATATATATAATCATGTTTTTTGCTTTTGTTTTTGGAATGTAATCTATATCTAAAATATCGGCTAAAAGCTAAAAGGTTTTCAATGTAAATTTCTATTGGTTATTTTTAATATATTTATGTATATACTTATACGTTTATCTTTTATTTATTTTTAAGTTTTTCTTTGTATTTATGTATTAAAATACTATAAAATATTGGTTTTCGTTTTTTTAACAATTGTAATTTCAAACTCTTTGTTTTTATTGGGAGATTTAAAAAAAAAACATTATCTTTTTTTTATAGTTAATATTGTAGTTGTATTATTTTTTATATTTCAAATAAATATAGAAATAGATTGGCACATAAGCCAATTCTCTTTTTTTTTTGTAAATTTCTAATTTATATTATATTTTAGTTTTTTTGTTTGTTAAACATCTTAATAATTGTGAAGAGTTACTGACTGAATTTTGTATTATTTTACTTGAGATATGTTTTATCTAAAAAAAAACTACTAAAAAAATATTTTTTTTCTTGTTCTTTGAAATAGAAATTTCGTTAAGGTAATTTTATTTGGGTATTTGAAAATTATAATAGGTAGTATAGGTAGTAAAATCATAAGACATTTTTTACATTTTATATATTCATATATACATATGTATGTAAACATATATATATCGCATATATATGTATATCTATGTCGATATGGAAGAGTAGCTTAAGTCGACATAGGCGCAAATTGAGTTTTGGCGTTAGAAGCTTTATAGAAGTCAAGGCTTTTAAATGTATTTAATCCATTCTTGTAAGCGTTTACTTTTAGCTTAAGTCTTTTGAAACGATATTGAATTTGTCAAAACATCTTATGCGCGTATAGTATCTATTTTTTTAAATATTCCCATTCTTCATGAATTATATAACTATATAACTTAATTTTACTGTTTTATATTTTTTAAGTTTTAATAGAATATCTTTTGTCTACTTAAAACTATAAAATACATAGATATTATTTCAATAAAAGAACTTAAGTATATTTAAGACTCAGTAAAACCCAAAACTTAGTATAGAGAAGTCGCTTAAGTTAGAAAAAGTGTTGTATGCTCTCTGTTTACCAGCATTTTTTTAAGGTTGTTAAGTTATAGTTTTGTTATAAAAAACAATTAAGATAAAAATTACACTATATTGGGAATATCTCAAAAATTCATTTTTCGACTTAAGCTATTCTTTTATATCGACACAGATATATTTTTATTATGTATTAAAAACGAAAACTAGCTTAGAATTATAAGAACAAAATTTTATTTTAATTAAAATTAAAATAGAAAATACTTTTTTTTATTATAACTAAATAAAAATGGACGTTTCAAAATTAAAAAAAAAAAATATTAAATAAATTTAAAATCATTATAGAATTAAGAATACATTTTATTGTGCGCTTATTCAAATTCTTAATAAAAAAAAAAATTAAAAAAATATATTGCACTTTTATTAAAGGAAACAAAACAAATATTTGTATTTGATTATTTGTCGTTTAAAAAAAAAAAAAAAAATTGGTTTTACAAATTCTTCTTGCATAGTTTTGCTTATGGCGAGAGGCGAAAGAGGAATAAAAAGAATTCTAAAATCAATAAAAAAAAAACTGTTTTTTTGCTCAATGCAAGCATTATTATTTTGGTCTTATTCTCTAACATTTTTTATTTTGAAATAAAGATAATGTAGACAAAAATTTACCCATCAGGGCATAAGGTATTATCTACCTGTAGGTCGTCTGATACTCAACTAGGTAGAAAAGAGCTTTGGGGATCTAAGCACAAACTTAATACTGATATTACGGAGTCTTAGGTTTTTGCATTTTAGGGCGAGTAAATATTGTGATTGTGGTTTAGATTTAAATGGCAGACAAATGCTGTTTCAGACTCGGTGTGATTAAACATTATAAACAAAAGGTTAAGAAAGTCCATAACTCCTAAGCAATAAGCGAATAACACAGCCAGATAATGCAACACACCAATTCGAATATCTCTTGTTATTATGCTTATTAAGAGCAACATGCTTAATTTTCATTATAAAAAATGACTGCTTCCTATAGATTTTTAAACGACTTTTTAAAAAACAAGCCTAATAATAGATGTTTTTGTATGGAAATTATTAAACAATTAAAATTTAAACAAATTTGTTTTACAATACATATTACAAAACAATTAATCATCAAATGTAAAATTTCGAACTTCTTTTTTAATAGCCGCCACAATTTAGTAGTCATTTTGTAGAAAAGAATTTCATTGTTTCTTATATAATTATAATTATCGTTATCGTTATCGTTTAATATTACGTAATTTTATTAATAATAGTTTATTGTTTGTCTATAATTATTTTGCAAATAATTTGGCAACATCGTTTTCAAATTTTTAATTCACTTTCATTTCATTTTGTGTTCATTTTTTTTTACTCGGTATTTTAACTATTTTAAATCTAAATATGTTTTAATTTTCTACTATAATTTACTTATTAAAAATTATTTCTTTTTTCTTTTATCTTTATAATGTAAGTAATATCGTGAGTCGTAAGATGTTTAAATAAAAAATTGTTTAATGAAAAAAGAAATTATTAAATAAAATTAAACGCAGAAAAGCAATACAAAAAATCTATTAATGCCCAACGAATATACAATATTTGTGAAAAGTTTAGTTTTTTATTTTAATGCATTTATCAGAAAATAAAATTAAATAATTTTTTTTTTTTTTTGTGAATATCAATATAAAAGTGTCTACATGACTTAATAAAACTTTACAATATCAAATGTTCTTGACCAAATAAAAGACAATAATTATTAACATAATATGTAAGAATTATTGAATATTTTAAATATGTATGTATGTTTTAAAATTAGAAGAACAATTTAACTTTTTCTTAATATAATCAAATTTGTGATAAAAATGTTTAATTTGAAATCTTTTATATTTTTAATTTTAATAGCAATAAACACAAATTATAACAATTTCATTTAAATTTAATGCGACTATAAATAATTTATTTTTATAAAATTTTAATACACTCCATCAAACAGCGTTTAAGAAAGTTTATATTCTTTTTAAGATTCCAATTATTTTATATTTAATTAAGTTTTTCTTAAAATTCAACGTTTAAATATAATTCAAATATAATACAAATTATTTTCTAACAACATTAAAACGGAACAAATAAAAATAAAAAACAAACTATTTCTCATAATTTACATTTAACTAAAAAATAAATAATGAAAAACAAAGAAATAAATCTAATAATGAGAGCCTTTTTTTTAGAGAGTAGTGAAAAATTTTAAGTTACATTTGATATGTTCGATCTTTGCTAGTTGTCCAACATCGTTAAAAGAATATCAAATTCCTATTATGAGCTTGCAGCTTGTCGAAATTTTCATTGTGGACAAATTTTTTGGTCGAACAGATTTTTTCGATGCTGTAGAATCTGTGTAAATTTGACTGAAAATATATTTTACATTTTTAAATTTAAGCATTTCTTTAAACAACAACACAAACGTTTCATTTCATGAATGAAAGGTAATTTAATACTTTAATAAACTTGGAACTGAATTGCCTAGAGTATTGCCTACATATATACATTTTGTATCGTTTAAAATCGATTGTCTTACAGAAAGAGCCAGTTGCATAAGTAACTTACGAAATTAGTTCTACATTTCACAAGGGTTAGAAAGAACATTTAATTGCCTTCTACTTTTAGTCAGCCACTACTAAATTTTTATTTACAGAATCATCGAACTAATTGCTAATTGGATTAAAAATTGTGCTATTTCTTCTTTTTTGATAATTGACTTAAATACAAGCTGATAGAAAGTTAATATTAAGATTATTCAAAATAAATACAAATTTTAAATAGTAATATTCTTCGTCGTGCAGGAGTCATAACAATAAATAAAAATCCGTTCGATCAGCTCTTTCGACCATAGGCGAAGGACAAAAGCAACTCATAACAAGAATCATACTACTTTGTAGTTATAACACGATCATTTTGCAAAAGAAAAACTTGAAACCAGAGTAGTTCACAGATTTTGTTTGAATAAGTTTTTGTAAAGTTTGGGCTCAATATTCGAAAACAAAAATATTTTTTAACAAATTCGTAAACAAAACATTATTTATATATTTTAAACTCAAAACAAACAAAAACAATAAATTTACATTTATATAGTATGTATGTATGTATGTATGTATGTGTAAGACCACTGAATATTGTCCAAACGAAATCAAGTAAAACTCAAAATTGAGCACATTTCTGCAGAAGGCAATTAAAGTAATTCAATTAATGTTTTGAAATATTTTGAAAATTTAAAGATTCAAAGAAGTTCTGAAGTTAGAGAAGAAAATTTAACTCGTTTTTGAATTCTCTTGATTTCGCTTAAGATAACAGAATGTAGTACACATTATAATTTCGTTTCTTTTTCACATAATTATTAATTTTGTGATTTTTTATAAAAAATATTTTATTTTTATTTTTAAATATATATAAAATATCAATATTTACTTATTACATAAACATTAAATATAAATTAAACTAATTTATAATAATATTATTATTAAATATAGACTCAATAATAGTTATATAAAATTGCATTTCCAATATTTAAAATCTAAAAAATTTTTATGTTTTTTATAATATTTTTTTTTATCTTCCTTACTTGTAATTTAAATTTTCTTTCTTCTTAATATCTTTTAATATTTTATTTTAATTTTTTTCTTTTTTTCACATAAATTATCTTCTAGTTTTGTTATGATTTTGTGTTTTTTTTTTTTTTTTTTTTTTAGAAAAACATCACTAAATATTATGATGATAATTCGGTACTTTCTCTACGCATGCTCATTATATCATTAAAATCACTTTCAGCTGATTCGATTGACTGTATCGAGGAGCTACGCAATTTCGTAACTGGTAGAAATTTGCCTCGACTTTTCAATGCTGTTAACTGTTTTTCAAAATTGAATTTTCGAAATAAGAAATAAAAAAATGGAAATTTTATTAAAAACAAAAAAAAAACAATTTTAATTAACTTAATTAAAATTAAAAGCTAAACATGCTTATTTTATTGGAATAAAAAATGTTTTGAAATGCAAGCGATATCTTTTTCGTTGCTGCTTTTTCGTTTAGTTCTCATAGTGTTAATAATGAAAGTGCTTTAAAGAGTTGTTGTTTGTTAAAAAAATGTTTTTTTTTTTTGTTTGGTTGAATAAAATGTGCTTTATGTAGAACAAAGTGTTAGTAATTATTTTTCATATAGACTATAGACAAATATGATTTAACAGATAATACATAATAAATTTATAACAGTTATACACAATAAATACACCCAATATACAAACATACAGAATTATTTTTATTACAAAAAGGAAAAATATAAGTAATAACAAAATAGATACCAAAATACGATAACTTATGAGAAATAAATATATACAAAAACAAAAACACTTGTCGACAAAAAAATTTGGGTCATCTCCATTGAACCCATGTATCGGGCTGGACTAATTCGATTGCGTCAAACATGTTTGAAAGAAAGACATTTCTGATCACAGTTCTTCTATTTGTCGCTCGCATAAAAAATTATATTGGTTTAAGATTTAAGTGAAATGTCTGCAGAAATACGTTGAGATGCTTTTGGAATATAAAAAAGAAAAAAAACTGTAAAAGCATGAAAATAATGTCTGAAGCGTACAATGATATTCGGCCCTATTCCTATAGTCGTTCTTGTTTTAAAACGAAATAAAAGCGACAATATGACATGACCGTTGTCATTGTATACATTTATTGAAGCTATGTTGGTACTCTCTATTTTGAAACGAAGATAGAAACGATAAAGAAACATCTTTTTCTGTCGTTGTCATTTTTCATAAAGATTTTAAGCCACTAAAGTGATACATGTAAAAATTACAACACTGCGGCAGTTTAAAACTTTAGTTCCAGAAATGGAACTAAATCTAAAATATGATAATGGTTTTCGCATATTTTGATAGGTTTCGGAAACAATTAGCTGAAAAAATTAACCCGCTTGGATCTTCAGTTCGTGACGGAGACGGTTAGCACATAATAAGTAAAACGAAATTAACCAAAAATATAAGTTAAGATTTTATTGATAAAATTAAAGGTGTGGACGGATTTAAAATTAAAAGCAAAAAAGAAGCTAATGACCAACAAAATTGAAGCCAGAGCAACAGGAGGAGGCGCCAATAAACAGATTTCATTGTCATCGTTGAAAGAAGCGGTTTCAAATTTGATTTAATTTGAAAAGCAACTAAATCCAATAGGAAATGTTGTAGGATTCAGTGAAGAAATTGAGCTGGCTTTTGTGGAAGAAGAAACACTCACTACACCTATGCAAATTTAAATAAAACGTCTGCGCTCTTTGATGCTAGCAGGGCTGACCCAACAAGTTAAAGTCATTAGCCAAGCTGAGCTGATATGATCCCTGAGTAAAAAAACGTAAAGCACTTGCAATTTTTATGGTTGACCAGAATTTCAAATGTTGCATTTTAGTTCTGAGCCGATTTTCGCCAGGACGTTTTTAAATGATGTTTTATTAAGTCTGAATATGTTCACAAATCATAAAAAAAAATTACGATACATATGTATGAATAAAGCTATGATTTTTTTTTTTTTTTATCAAAATAACATTTCTTAAACTGAATCTGGAATAGCAATCTGGTGTGTTTGATTCTGTTTCGACTAGTCACTGAAAAACTGGATGCTGCTGGATGCGATACTAAAAGAAGCTCGCTGTTTGAGTGTTACTTGAATTAACGTAAAGGGATTTGATTGACCGCATTATTATCAGTGTAACATTCCTAAGCTACCAGTCGTTAATCATAATTTTTTTCATTGAATATTATCATACTTTATATATATTTCATCGTTTTCTATTCGTTAAGTCTTCGTTTTGTTAAGTCTTTTATTGAGTAAAAAATGGGCAAACGAGAAAAATCAATAGGTAAAGTTTATCGTCGATAAATCATGGAAAATTTAAAGTGAAGCAATTATGAAGCAATTCGAAAAATTACTAAAGATCATAATAATGCAAATAAATATGTACTTGTTGAAAACTGATTTTTGTTTAAAATGCCATAAAAATTTTCTTGAAACAGAATAAAAATTTTGGTTCTCGTTGTTTTGTTTCAAAGTAAAAGTCGAACGCCTCAGCAAAGACAGCCTTTATTACATACATATTAAGTTTCATTTATTTAAATAAGTTCTAATTTTTTTTTACACTATAATACAGACTAACTATCATATTCATAGTAATATTTTCGATTTATAAAAGATTTATAAAAAATAATTTGTCATATAAACCCTTTATAAATTGAAAATAATTTTAATGAATATGGGGATAAATTTACAGACTTCTTGTTTAAACTTTTCAAAAACTGAAAATTCGAAATAAATTCTATCAAAAACAAAAAAACTTCTATACGAATTTATGAAATGTTATTTAAAGAAATATGAGAAAAAAACTAAGTTAAAGACCTTTTCAATTGAAATGCTATGATTTTAAATTTAAATTTACATATATTATCCAACAACAATCATGCAAAATTAAAAATGAAGAAATCAAATTTAAAACAAAATTCAAAAACCTCCAAATAAAAACATTTAAACTTTTTAAAATAACGAATTGTTAACAACATGTTATACAAGAGGGCATTCAAAATACATGAAATAAATGATTGTTGTTTTTTTTATTTTTCTGAGAGAAATCAATTTTAAAAAAATTATAAAAATAATAATGACCTGTGCTTTATGTTAAACTTTTTTGTTTTTGTTTTTTGGATTTATTCGAATTACGTTTAACTTATCCATTTCCAAGGTTCTGTATCGGGACTTGTTATAGGCGTAGTGGTGTACTATAATAAGAATAGCAATAAAAACGTAAAAGAAAAACATACAAAAACAATTTGGTTGTTTAGGTAATGAGAAAACAGTGATTAAACAAATTTCTTTAAATATATATAAAAATTTCAAATTTTTAAATTTTCTTAATAAAACCAACGAAATTAAAACGAATTTACAAAAAAAAAAAAAGAAGAAAGACAAATTTTACTGTATTTAAACTTTATGGTGAATTTTTTTTAGTGAATTTAATTGAGCTGAGCTGAGTTGTGTTGAGTGAAAAAATGTGGTGAATTTATTCATGATAAGTGAGCGTTACTCATATGTTTAATTAGTGAGTGTGTATGAGAAGCATTATAGTAATGGGTTAAACAAGAAAAAATAATACAAAAACGAGAAAATTAATAAAAACAAAAACATGAATAACCAAACCCAATTAAATTTAAAGTGTAGTGGCGAAAATTACTCTTTATGTACACGGGAATTTATGAGTTATTAATAATTCAAATTAATTTAAATAAAAATATTGCTTTTGATTCTAGGAGAAGGGAAATCAGGTTTTTTAAAAAGTAAATAAACAACAAAAAATACATTTTCGTCTTACCTCTGCTTTTAAATCGGCGATTCTGTCCTGTAGATCACGTACTTTATCGGATTCATCTAGATTAGAACGTAATTCACCTTCGGCCAACATTTCGGAATTCTAAAAAATGAAAAACAATATGATTTTGTTACAAAAAATTTCTAGAATTGCCACGCGCACAAAAAATAGGTGTAAAAATAACTTGTTTAAAACTTAGATATTGTAATAAGCTTCTCTCATTTCAAAAATTTTAAATTAATAAACGAAACAAGTGAAATACCTCCAGTAAAAATGTATGTTGTTTGGTAAACTCTTTTACTTTAATTTTACTTATGTATATATCTTACTGCTTCTGCAATTACAAACTCACCTTAGTTTCTAGTCTGGAAATTTCCTGTTTTAATTCAGCTACGGTTTGTGACTGTTCGGTAAATTTAATTTTCACATTCATTAGCTCATCTTTCATGCGAGATTCCAAATCAGAGTATCTGTAAAAACATATTTCATTTTAAATAATTGTCAACTTAAAACACTATTACGAGCTTAGTTAAAATACCTATGCTGCTGCTCTCTAGCCTTGTTGGATAATTCCTTTTCACGCAGCAAAGCCATTTCTAATTCTTCTTTGATTTTTTTATTCTCCTCATCTTGACGCCTTAATTGATTGGTTGAAACTTGCACTTGAGTCTCCAATTCCATAACCTTTAAACGCAACTCTTTTAATTCGGTTAGCGTTTCCATTTCTCTAATACGTGTGGTCATTAGTTCTTCTTCCAATTTTTGTGTATGTTCATTCGATTTGGAGGAATCGAAAAGATTTGTTAAAAGTTTTTTGGGCGTCGAATCGACAGGATGTGAATTTTGGTCATTACGCTGTTCTTGCAATTGTCTTTGCCATTGAGTACTTAATTCCTGTACACGTTGTTTGAGATCCTTCAACGAGAGGCTGGCTTCAGCTTCTCTTAGTTTACTCGCTATTAGTTCGTCCTGTAAGTGGGCGACTGAATTATCTGGCGTAGTTTCACGTAAAGTCTTTTTATCCTCCTCTAGTTCTTCTATTTTAGTTTTCAGATTACGTATCTGATCTTCGCTTTCAGCTAGACTTTGTCGTACTTTAACCAATTCTTCCAAAAGGCAAGAGACCATTTCATCACGTTGCTTTAATGCTTCCTCTTTCATGCACAACTCATCTAGCGATGATTGACGTGAATTGTTCTAAATGGAATGTTTTATTTCGAAAAGACATTAATTTAAACTATGAATTCATTGATAATGAAATATAAAGACATGCTTCAAATTAATACAGACGACATTCAAAATTTGTTTCCTTTTTTAGTTTTGTAATTTGAATTTAAAAATAATTAAATAAGCATGATTAGTAGAGATGATTAAAAGCGTTCACAATCAATGAAAAGAATGCAATTTAAAACTCTTTATAAACTTAAAACTATGCAACAAAATTTTTAATTATTAAAAATTTAAATAATTTTATTTGAAAGTGGAAAATACACTATATATACTATATATACTATACTTTAAAGCTCTGCAGAGATCAAATAAAAACTGCACTTAAAGAATTCAACCAAAAAAAAAAAAATATTTTTTGGTACTAAAAAATGCGTTGTCACTCGCTTTTTCTCAAAATTCAAACAAGTTGATATAGATGAGATATCATCTGATTAGTCACGTTAAATTTAGGAATAACTTTAAGGTACCTTTCGGTCTTCTACTTTGGTTTTTATTATTCTTAACTACCTTCTCTCTATAACTTCTTATGCTATATAATTTTTCAAAGAAGCCAACAGTATTTATCCTTCATTTTCATTTAATCTTAGCCCGAGCCTTTCAGAGATTGAGGCAAGAACATGTCATATGAATGACTCACTCACAAGAGAACAGACAAAAATCTTAGAGTGAGATTTTACCAAAATTGAAAAAAAAAAATAATTTTAACTATTTTTGTACTTCTAAAGAATAGAATAATACAATAATTAAATTTAAAAAGAAAAACATATAAAACTAATGAAAAGTGACGAATATGAATATATTAAAACAAATTTCATATTTATCACTCGCTATTTCGTTATAGGTATCGATCGACGGTCTTGTATGATTATACGCAGTTAGTAACGAGCAAAATAATAAATTTAGGAATTTACAATGTTTAAATTCTACAACCATTAAATAATTTTACTTACGCTTTCAAGGGGTACATTCTGCGCGCATAATTATTTTTTTAAGCACATATTTATTATGTTTTTTGTAATTGTTGTTGTGTTAGAGTGTATATTGTTTTATATTTTTTTGTACGTGTAAAATGTTGTTGTTGTTGTTTGTTTGTAAAAAAATGTAAATTGTAGCACCACAACCATTTAAAAAAATAATTTTTTTTATATATTAAAACGAATATAGAAAAAAATATTATACACACACACATACATAAAAAAGAGGGGGAAGAAAAACAGAAAATTATTTTAGCCATTATCCAGAGAATTATATAAAACGTATTTTAAAAATTATAAAATAAAAAAGTGTAAGTGATTAGATACAGCATGATGAGAGTGTGAGCACAAAAAAAGAAGAAAAAAAAAATTAAAAATAAACAGGATTGATGATGACATTGTTTTGTAAAGGATTTTAAAAGGGATGGTTTTAAAAAACTTAATGTAAATGCTTTGTTGTACTAAGAAACAAAAAATACTTACATTTTCCTGTAAACGTAAACTTAAACCGCGTACTTCTTCATTGGCATTTTCTAGTTGGTGGGAAATTTCCAAATAAGAACGCCTCAATTGCATGAGTTCAGTTTGTATAGCAAAGCTAAGTAAGCTTAGAAATAGAAAATTATTTTCATAAATAATTATTGTAATTACACACCTAGTTTCCTCCTCTTCAGCTCTGGATACTTGACCTCTAACTAAACGATCAGCCAATTCAGCTGATTCAGCCTCTAGGAGTTCGTTACGTTGCTTAAGTAAACGATTCTCTCTTCGTAAACGTCTAAGTTCAACCATTTCTTCTTGTTCTTTCTTTTTCACATCCTGATATTCCTTTTCCATTTTCTTCATACGTTTCGTATTGATTTTAATGGAATAGGCCAGTTGAAAGAAAGCCTCTGGATCTGCTTCTACTTTTTTGGGTAATTCTTTTTGGAAGAATTTCAACATGGCTTCCATATCCAAAGATAGAATTGTATCCTTACCCAAAAGGAGTAGGGCCAATGCAACTTTGAATATAAATTCCATGCCTTCACTTAGGAAAACATCCATAATGCGTGAGGAAATATTTAAATTTAAAGAGGTTGTATACAGTGTCAGGAACCAGCTGGAAGCATACATAGTCGTTTGGAAAGCCTGGATGGAAAAAACAGAATAGTTTAACATGGGCTTTAGTATTAGTGAATATTCAAGCACTAAGGAGTGTTAAATGTATTTTTTACAATTTTATATTTTCTAAACAGATTTCTTTCGAGAAACTCACCTGTTGTTGGAAGTGTATATGCATTTCGGGTATTTGTTCCTGTAACAAATTCTCCAATTGATACATGCACAAACCCAATTCAGACATGGAAGGCTTAAACATGTCACGCATACGATGTTGTTGCATGATTTGTACCAATACAGCAAATGCCTCTTCCTCAGGCATATGCATAAGCAGAAGACCCACAATAAAACCCGAACCTTGGCAATAGCCAACTTCACGATCATGTAATGAATAGGCTTTGATGACATTAAATAAAGCCTCTTGCCCGGGACCATCTTTTTCTTTAAAGAAATCCACTTCAGGATAAGTACGAGCAATATCACGTCTTATAACTTTTTCGCAAGCCGAGGTAGCTTTAATATATTCGGCATATTGTTTTTTATCGGCATCGTTGGCACCGCATAGCTGTTGCCAAACTATGGCTCTGTAATTGTGTAAAAGTATTATTATCATGTTGAACCATGTAAATTTGATTAGATGTGACAAAAACACTGAAAGGTTTAAGTGCTATTACCTAAAATGATGTGGTACACCACGTCGTACTAATTCTCTGACACATGGATTTTTACGTTTTAAAGCGCCTTCCCAATCACTTAGAATCGTAGCCCAAGTAGTCCAAATATCTTCTTCAGCCACAGAATTGCCATCTTAATAAATAAAATAAGAAAATTAATACAAAATACAGGAATTATAGATATATTTTTTTACATACTTGATGTTATCGATATCTGACTAGTATCGGAATTTTTACGACTGTGTGTGGAATGTAAAGAATTTAAGGATTTCGCATCACTCTCAATTAGTTTATTGGCTGCTTCCAATTTCGCTAATAAATCCATTTCTGAGGTGGGTAGATTCTCTTCAGTAACAACAGTTGTAGTAGCTGGTGGTGCACATTTGACATCCATTTTCTTACTATTGTTTAAACCTTCTTGTGTAGTATTATTGGCTGTTGTAGCACTGGCAGTTGTCAGAGTCATTGCCAAAATGTTTTAATGCCTCGATTGGTTATTTCTATAGAATATGGTAAATAATTTAAATTTATTTTTGTTATGGAGTATTTGGTAATGGAACTGCTTTGGGTGTTTGTTTCTCTTCTAGAGAAGACAAATCTTTGTATTGTTTTTGTGTTTCAACAAAAAAAAATGTTGTAAATTATTTCCCTTTACGGAAATTCAATAAATATTTAACATGATCCCTCTTTTGTTATTTTCGTTGTTTTTTTTTTCTTCTTCTACTTAATGTTAGTTTAGGGAAGTATTTTGCTTTTGTTGTTTTAAATATTTAAAATCTGCAAAAAGAAATTGAGAAAATGATGTTATTTTTAACTAGAAAGTGTTGAAAGCTGTAAAATAATTATATGAAGACAGTTTTTAAATACTGAGTAATATAAAAAGTATTAGCATTTTTTGTTATTAAATTGTATATATTCCTACATACATATCGGGCAACACAAATTCGACTGTATTACATATTGGCAAGGTGAGATTTTAATTCATCGTTTCTCTTAAAAGTTATATGGATTTAAAAATAAATAAAATATCCGAAAAAATACGCCACTATATGATGCTATTTCACTATAAAAAATGGAGAGAGAAAAACAGCAAAATTATGTCAAAAATTTTGTTATGTATAGGGTGAGAATGTTACGCAAAAGTAGTTTATTCAATTGTGATGTCAAATACATGCTTTCGTAGGTGGGCCAGTCACTAAAAAATTGTTGAAATTTTGCAACTATTAGGGTCAGACCGGCATGTAAATTGTCTCGGAAATCATTAAAAGAGTTTGTCTAATTGTTTGACTGAATTGTTTGATATGTTTGATAAGCCGGGAAGTTTTGGTTCATCCACATTTTAGTTTGGGTCTTATGTGCGTTTAGGTTCAATTGGCAGCCATCTGCGGCACAGTTCACATTGGTCCAAGGAATAATTTCCGTTATGATACCACACCTCACCATCCAGCAAATGTCCAACATCAACTCGACACTTTCTACCAGCCATTCTGCAAATCTTATAAAGATACCTTATCCACATCGCCATGTTAAGAGATTTTTTCTTGTCATGAAATCTTCTCTGATTAAGCAGTCTTTGCTTTAAGTCGTCAAAAGCAGAGCAAACAGTGAAGAATGTTTTCTAAACTCTTTTTCTTTAATATCACCGTTCTATCATTACTCTCTGTGTATGTCTGCCGGACAGCTAGTAATTACCCTTATCAGATTCTTTATAAAAATCCTTGTCAGTCTCAACACTTCTCGTAGCTGGTGGTTTCTTTACCCTTAATTTGTTCGCCTCGAGGTCTTCAGTCGATCCTTAATGATCCAAATTTGATACTTGATTATGCGAGTTCATTTGCAGAGCAGTAATCGTTTACATCCCCATCTTGAGGAACCCACTTTAGGGTAACACTCGTATGTTTCGTTATATTTTTCCAAGACAAACGGCATTACCAAACAATTTTCGCTGTGCTTTGCACGTTTTCCTGTTGGGTATTCTTAATGGTCATAATTTCGTCCTTTAGAAAGCTTAGAATTTGCACCGTCTGACTACCATTTGTTTCAGTATCTACAAAACTTTCTGCAAAGAAATAGTTGGCAAACTGACGAGACGCTGGAAATCACTTAGCCAAGTTTTTTGCCCATAAATCATTGAAATTCTACAGCAATGATGTTATGTTACAAATACGAACTTGATTAAAATACTACCTTGATCAAAAAGTTTCCGGAATAACCCCCCTGTGGCGGTTCCATCGTTCCGATTTGAGATGAGTTTAAGTTGGTACATCTGTTTTTGATATTCCCGCTAAATCTTAGCGTTATAGTTTGACATTTGCAAAAGCTACGTAGCCAAGAGTACATCTATCTCTATGTGTGTTGGCGATTTTTTACAATTTTGACCGTGTTGAGGTCGCAAAAGACATGATATGCGAGGCTGAATCCGAACCCACATTTATGAAAAGGATCATTACTGGAGACGAGACGTGGTTTAATGAGTATGACCGACACGCAATCCAGATATCAGGCAAGTGAATGGCGTTCATAAAATGAGCCGAGATCATTTTTCATGGATTACAACGGCCAGACAGTAAACAAAGAGTATATTTAAGCGTCGGGACGTTTGTCTGAAACAATTCGCCGAAAGAGACCAGAATTGTGTGCAGAAAACTCGTAGATTTTGCACCGTCACACAGTGCTATCATCATTCGAAAATTTTTGACGAAAAGTGCAACATATACAATCCAACAGCCACCGAATTTTCCTGATTTGGTTCCCTGTGACCTCTATCTCTTCAATCGAGTTTAAAAACCATTACGGGGAACGCGTTTCAGCAGCCGAGAGGAAATAATGGAAAAATCACAGGAAGCACTGATGGACATACCGAAAACCGATAATAAAAAATGCAAATGTCAAGCTATGATGCTAAGATTTAGCGGGTATATCAACAACAGTTGTACCAACTTAACAAAAACAAAAAAAAAAATCGCGTATAATTTTTGTAAGACCTAATATTATTATCTGATGATTGCATTTCTGATATTGTGTAATTTAAAATCAAAAAATATTGATTTAATTTTGGTAGTCACTGTATAACACTAACTATTTGAAATTATTTTAAAAATTTAATTTTTTGTTTAGTTTACAACAATTTTTTTATTTAAAACTTCCGCATTACCAATTACTCTTCTTTACCTGACAGTTTTCCAATAGAAAGTGAAGTTACATACCTTAAAAAAACAATGTAACAGTATCAATATTAGCGTTTATATGCATTGCCAACATTCAATATAGTGGGAAGGTATTGGAACAGACAACAACGACAAAACAAATTTGTGGTGGTAATGACCCAAATTCTAAAGGCGAAATAAACAAAACACTTAAAAACAAATTAAAGCCGCCGGTTAAATAGAGAAGATGTATCAGCCAGCTAACAAGCAATTGCCTGTTTAAGGTAAGTACTGGTAATACTCGTGTAATTGTTCTTTTTTTTGTGGTTTAAACAATAAAACCACAATAAATACAATAAAATATTGAAAAAGAGAAACATAAAAAATTAAACGCCTTCGGCATGAATATTTTTTGTTGTGATTAAATATTCATACATATAGGAATGGTGAGAAAAGAAGACAACCTTGGCCGACAAACAAAAATTTAACCAAAAATAAATAGGGAAATAAATAAGATAATAGGGAAATATAAATATAAAAGATAAATAAAAAGGCTAAAGACACACTCACTCACACATTTACATCATGATTGATGGATATCCTTTAGGCCAAGGAAATTCGATGCAATGATATGTTAAAAAAAGGAAAATGTAGGTCACACTTTATCAATTTAACAAAAATGAGTGATACGTTTCAATGTATAGTGTAACAAAAGCGTTTAGCTAGAGCAGCATATTATTGTTAAAAACCTTTTAACAAAAAAAGTCATGTTTAAAAATTATTGAAAACCTATTAAAACTTTTAGGCAATACAATTTTAAAAATATTTGTAGTGTACATAACTTTTTATAAGGCACTGTACATAAAATCGAAATAATCCAGATAAATATAATTATTCTGCATTTTGTATATCTATCACAAAAAATAAAAAGGAGAAGAAGAAAATGTTAATAAATCACTATTTTTTGTTATTGAACGTCATTATTTATGGTGTTTCTCCTCCACCAACGAGAAATGAATCACTTTCTCTTCGACGTCATTAACGTTTAAATTACATTTTTTTTCACATGATAGGCCGACTAGCTCTTATACTATTATTAGGTATTAAAATTTATAACATTTTGAAATTATTATTTTTAATAGTTATTTTTAAAAGCTTTATACAAGAAAAGTTTTCAATAATACTAAAACTAATGCTGCCTTTGGGTTTATGTTTCAAAAACATAAATTAAACATAATAAATTTTTTAAATATTTTTTCAAAAAATTTCACTCGTGGTATTGTTATTTTTTTGTGTGAATTTTTTAATGGCTGAGTAAAAAGTCAACAATATTTAAATAACAAAACAATTGGACATGATATACGATAGTATACGACTGTTGTTTATACACTGTACACAATTTGTTTAGAAACACAAAAGATAAAGTCAACCAAAACGCACGATGTTAGTTGTAAATGAATCAAGAAGTTTTCGGAGAATTATTTTGATTATGTGTGAAATAAAATATGGGCCAAATGCTCGCCACGACTTTGGTGGCATACCTCTATCCGTCGATCCATATTTTCAATGACTCTGAGACATAATTGTCGTTAATGTGCCGAATTATCTCTTAATTTCTAGCTCTTGAATTGTTCCTGGCTAATTGACTTTATATTAAATATCAACGGTGTCAAATCACATGATCGTAACGACCAATTAACATTGCCACGACATGAGATTTTTCACTCAAAACAGCCATTGTTTCATTGGCTGTGTGGCAAATGGTACCATACTGTTGGAACCACATATCGTCCAAGTCCATGTCCTTAATTTCTGATAACAAGAAGCCCCGTTATCATCTCGCGATAGCGAATACCAGCTCTTCTGTCACACTATTGCGAACAACAGCAATGTTTTCCGCTAAAGTAACTGTGCGAGCATGCACAGGAGTTTCTTTAACACATCCTACAGACCTGGTTTGCTGAAATTTGCCCACAATTCTCCCGATTGTGGACACATTTGGTCGATTATGCTGACGAAAAAAAAAAACATGAAAAGCACGAAATGCATTTCAATTTCAACGCTCATTTTCCTAAAAGGCTTCGACATTCTTAACGCGATGCTCAATTGTGTACCTTTTTATGGTTGAATTTGTCAAACACTGAAACAAAGAAATGTCAAATTAATTAAAGAAATATTGACGTTAAGGTGTGACTTACTCTTAATATCGCGCATTATGGTTGGACCACGTTTTAAATTCGCTTCTAAAGTTTTCTAAACGAACCTGGTTATTCAACTGCTCTCAAATTTGTCGTTGGAATTAACTTTCACTTTGCTTTAAAGCCGCCCAACATTGGTGTACGGCAGTAAGCCAGTTTCAAGAAATCTGGTCAACAGTAATACCATATTTTAAAATCCAAAATCTTATAACACATCGTGGCTTTGATAACTCTCTCTGGTGAAACGATTAAGTAATGCTCAAAAATCAAATATGAATTAACAAAATTTGTTGACTAAATTTTGAAGGCTTTGTTGTCTTCTTTTTGTAGTTTATAGAAAAAGCTTATTCCAAAAAATTGCATCTGATAAAAAAGTTGCACATGCACTTTTCGAGCTGAACTTTTCTTATGAATTATATATTAAACTAGATTAAGCCTTCTGGCGTTGCTAAGAGCCTTTGTGTTGGATACCTATAAAATGTATTTCTCATAAGAATAATTTACAGGAATGCATACATTTTATATGGGAAAAATGCACCATCACATCTGATAGGCTATCTATCGGTTTAAATTTGAACCAGTGGTTATATCGAATATGGCAATACTTACCATATGTCATTCTATTCTGTCACAAAATTCAGTATATTATCGCCACCGAACGAATTGAACTTCGAGATTTATTGGAAATTTATTTCCAAAACAAAGACAATTGGTCGTAAATTGCACAAAGCCAATGCACCCATTACGAGTGGCTGTTTGGTGCGCCTTCTGTAGCGGAGGCATCATTAGCCCATATTTCTTTAAAAATGAGGCCGGTGCAACCATTATGGTCAAAGGAGACACCTATCGCACTATGATAATCGATTTTTTTGTGCCCGCTATTCATGGTATAGATGTGAACGATGGTTGGTTTCAACAGGATGGTGCAACTTGCTACACATCTCATGCCATAATCGATTTATTACGTCAAACGTTTGATGGCCGATTAATTAGCCGAAAGAGACTGCAATTTGACACCGTTGGACTGTTTTCCTTGTGACGCCGTTAAAGACAAGTGTTATGCCGACAAACCAGAGACAATTGAGTATTTGAAGGTCAACATTCGTGATGCCATTGCTCAGATAAGTCCCCATATACTCGAAAATGTTCTAAAAAATTGATCCGATCGAATGGGGTACTGTGAGGCCAGCCGCGGCAGCCATATGAATGAAATAATGTTTCAGTTCTAACCGGAACAATTGTACTTCACAACAAAAAAATAAATTTGGCAAAATTACAAACCGTTTTTGTTTTATTGCACTTTTAAATTTAAACTTTTAAATGGCACACCTGGTACATAGATAAGAATATATATATAAATAGCTTTTAACCGCTGTGCTTTGTGCAACACCCGCTTATTCAATCTCTCTCTCTTTTTGACTAACGTTGATAGATAACGAAGCTGTGCAAAATTCCACATTTAGTATGAATGGGAGCTGCCACATCCATTTATCCAATCTCGGCAAAAATTGGCATATTGTGTGTCCTATTCAAAAAGTTGTTTAAGCCAAATTTAGAAACTTTTACTATTATCATTCTCAAGATATACAAAATTATTTGTTACTTTGTATGAGAGATGCCACGCCCACTTATCCAATTACGCCCAATTTAAAACTGATTATTTCTATTGACTGTATTGAATAAATTCAGAAACTACCACTTTAACAGTTCTCAACATATCAAAAATACAATATTTACTTTGTATGGGAGGTACTATGCCCACTTGTCCAATCCTGTGCATATTTGCTGTGCATTGAATCGAGGTACCAAATTTTGTTGTTTCAAATACTTTCAACAGGAGCAGAGATTAAGGTTGCTTACAGCGCCATCTGTTGAAAATTTTCGACTTTTATTTTTCCCTAAACCTTCACGTAGTAATTACGAACAAAATTGCAGAAGGAAGTATCCAATTTTGGTTGCTTGGGTATCGAACGATATCGTATATAAACGGAACTTCCGAAGCCGTTTTCAAGTTTTTAGCATCCGAACAAATTTCAATTCATTTTTATATACAGTATTGTTCGAAACTTAAGCAACTTTTCCTGTCAAAGCAAGTTGCTTGGGTATCGAACGATATCGTATATAAACCGAACTTCCGAAAGAAAGGAATAAAAATTAATCCTATTAAACCATTACTAACCATTATATAAACTTAATAAAAGGCAAAGCATTGCTTTAGAAGATGTAAAAAAAGAACCCTTAGTAATATATTCAATTTTTAAAATATGCACAGTAAAAATTATTTTTTCTAAGTGTAGTGGATAAAAAAATGAAATTAAAATGAAACGAAATTTTCTAATTTCACACAATTGTAATTACATGTTTCTGTATTTATTTAAACTATTATTTCTTAAAATTCAAAACAATTGAAAAATAAAATAAAACTACTTAAACTTTAAAAAATAACTGCATAAGTCGACTTAAGCAAGCATTCCATAGGTGGATTTAAAATTATTCTTTAGATATATTTGCATATGCATAGTTTCGTAAAGGTATTAAAAATAAAAGAAAAAAATCCTAAAAAAAAATAAAAACCAAAACAGACTTAAGCAGTTAACGCTCAGCGTTGCGTTTTCGTCATGTTTAACCCTTTTAACAATTTTAAATAAATTTTTTAAATTTTGTTTAAATCCTATCCTGGAAATTTCAGCAATCTAACTTAATGGGTTAATGCAGAAATACGTTTTGTTATATACATATACACTGTACAGCAGAAGTCAAGGTACCCCTACTGATATGAACAAAACTATTTAAAAAATTTATATTTTTTATATTTATTTTATTGATTTCTGTTTTTATTTTATGACAAGACAAGAAAAAATTTAACTGTAACAAACAAAATGAAAAGAAAACAGTCGAAATTTTCTGGTAACTCCATATTTTTGCATAACAAACGTCTTGTACCCTCTTTCACATTTTACAAAAAGCATTGGCAACTCCATTATTATTATTTTTTTTTTAATGATTTATATTTAAAATGGTATATTTATAACAAGTTAAAAATAAAAAGTGCCTTTCTATTAGTTAATATACCAATAAATATTGTTTTGTATTGGAAAAATACTTTTAAAAATGACTCGGAGAGAATTATCTATGGAGGAAAGAAATATTATAATAAATAATCATAAACTAGGAAAATCTTACTTCGAAAATTTCTAAAATAGTAAACAGAAATCAACTGTACAAAAAATAATAAATCGTTTCAAAAACTAAAATAGAATGGTCGGGGTACCTTAACTTTTGCCGTACGCTGTATATAATAATCAATATTTTTCACTTTAAAATGTTATTAAAGGCAAACTGGAGCATATCACGCATATGCCGGTTTCTACTAAATGTCATCCTAATTATATTTCTGTTTCTTTTTTTAATAACAATGACATTTTAAATTACAAGTTTTTATAAGTTTATATGAAAAACATTTTTAATTTTAAAGGCACTGGTCTACAGCAAAAAAAGTCAAAAAAGTCATTTAATGATTTTGATGTGCTGAATTCACATCCGTTCTCAGTTTTTTTCTATCGGGCTAAAAATTTTTTTTATGGGCGTGGCAAATTTTTCGAACAATATATGGTAGTTATGTTAATATATTTCATCATAATTAGAAAACGACTTGACCTATCTTGATGCAAGTACAACCAAACGTTTAGGAATAAAATGTCACCTCTAAATCACCTGAACATCATTTTATTGTATTTTCAACAGTTTCTGAGTTATTTTTTATTTTAAAAAAGTCAGAAAATTTCCGATGTTAAGCACTTAAATTGGATCTTAAAATGTTGAGAATAAAATAAGATTTAAATCATGAAAATCGATGGGCCATTGCTGATTTTTTCAGAATTAAATGCAGTTACTTAACTTTGACCAAAATTAGCGAAAAAATGTTTTCTTGCAAAATAGCGAATTTTTTTTTTTAATTTAAAAAAGTTATAAAAAAATTCTTAGAATTTACATTTTACATTTTAAGCAATTGATGAAAGCCAGGTGTGTGTTGAAAGTAAAATAACCCATAAAAGCAGGTGTCTAACTTTGACAAAAGTAAAGCGTTCATTTTTTATGGCTATGGTAAGTCAAAAATATTCTAAGAATACGATTTTTTTATTATTGTGGTAAAAAAAAAACCCAGTACAAAATGCACTTTTAAATCAAATCCAGAAAAGATAGAGAAGGAAAGAAGAATTTACAAGAGAAATTCTGTTTTATCGGTTAAAATGGTAAAAAAGGAAAAACTCTATACTAATCATTCGGCAAAACCTATCCTATGTACCTACTTTCTATTTTTGTGGGCTCGCACCTTTCAAAAGTGAAAAGACAAAAATTGTGCTTAAGATAAAAATAAAGTCTGTACCTCACTTGAATTATGCTTTGGAGCCGTTATAATACAAGAATTGGTATAAAGAATTATAAATTTTGAATCAGAAACTCTTAATGGCTTTGGTCATCTTACTTCTACTCCCATCTTTCGCCGAACATATCTATGTGTGAATGACTCACTCAACAGTCATCTGATGAAAATCTCTGAGTAAGATCATGAGAACAAGGTAGATCTCAATGCACGCAATCCCTAATATGGGGTTTTAACACACAGATCTGAACATGAGTATACACTAGGAACGTTAGAACGATTACATTTTTCGAGTAGCAAATGATGCACTCATATGACTCGTTTTTTTGAAACGGTACTAAATTCCATCTGATCTTCTGAGTATTTATAAGACCTTTATCCGACCTAAATTGGAATAGAACTCTTACATAAGGGCCGGTGCTTAAAAGTCGGTTTTCGATCTTCTCGATCGTGTATAAGAGAAGCACCATCGCAAAGTATAGTGGAACAAACGAATTGCGTAGTATTCGTATTTTCCGTAGAACACCTCATTTGTGGTTGATTATCCAATGAATCCTATAACGCATTACAAAGAAAATTTGTTCTTTAGCAGCACTCTTCGCTCGTGTAATCTAATCTATTCTCGAACCTTTCTCCACACAATATAAATGGTTCCAAATCAAATTTTCATAAACAATACTACCTCTTCCTTACTCCCTCAAATTGTTTTCCTAGTGCCAGCGCAATGTACTTCACAAGCAGTGTTCATCACCTTAGTGTTGGAGTCAGTGAAAAAACTCACATGTTGTAAGGATAACTTACATTCAAAAAATTTGGGAAACATTGTTTCTCGGCAAAAATAAAGATCATCTCTTTTGTATCATGCTCTTTTTCAGACAAAGATGAGATTATTGGAACCTGCTTCTAATTTAACGGTTAAAAGATATAATCACACTTATTAAACGCCTAAACAATGGTTTTTATATTAAAAAGCAAATTGTTTAAGGATGTGCAAAGTATCTACAAAAAGATAACATGGATTGAAGTTATTAAAATTTACTAAGTGAATTCAAACGAGAAGCGCATACATGATACCGGGCAGTCTCAAAATTGTCCCGATTATTAAAGAGGCTATTTTTCAGTCACTTTTCAACTACTTTTCGTAATTAATGTCGATTATGCAGGACACTACAACAATGGGATCTATTGTGCCACTTCCGGTCTATAGTATGTTCAGCAGATCTACTGCCATCCTAATGAACACCAGCAGATCTGAAACCATAATGGTAGATATGTTAGCTGTCTCTGTTACCTGTAAGCACAGTCTACAAAGATCCACATTTGTGACCGCCATCCTCCTCAGATGCGCTTTTAGTCTACAGTGATTCGTAAAAAATCCATTAGGAGTCCGGCCTGTCTTACTTGAGATCCTTAGAGTCACCCTAGAGTTGCGAAATCCCCTTTGAACATTCCAATTTTCCAAGTTTCTGTCAATTTCCCAATTCTTGATTAGATTGAGGATGGTAGACAGTAGTACAGCACATCAAGGTTCCGGACCGGTATAGGGTCTCATGAAACCCTTTCTGGCCAATGCATCCACTATATAATTACCATCTATTCTACAGTGTCCAAGTACCCAAAACAACTGGACCTTATTTCCAAGCAAAGCTTTTGCAACGTATCGTAGCAATATTTGAGCAGTATAGATGTGAATGCCTTTAAAGTAGCTTGGCTATCAAAGAATATATTAATGGTCTTACTCTTGAGCCCACTGTTCAGGTTGATCTCCGTACATATGGTATAGTAATGACCATGATCTCAGCCTGGAACGCTCAGTGATCTTCTGTGAGATCGACAAGTCCCGATTGGGTCCAAGCTCACTCCGAACTAAGGTCCCATTAGACCAACAATCCCGGTCCGGGAATTCAACCTTGAATCACCTGCCAAAGCACAGATCTAAATACATAACCTCCAGGACCTAGATGGTTCTCCGACTGTGTAGAATGGACAGACTTCCCGAAGCATTTCGAAACCATTTGGTGAAAAATGTTGTCGCTGAACATGTCGCCACTCTTATCAAATGGATGTGAAGCGGTGTTAAGCCAATCAAGTCCTCCAAGGTCGCTGTTGGACATGTTCTCTGCCCCAGTTGTACTGAAGCAGGCAAGTCTCTGCACCCTGCCTAATTTATTCATGGCGGTAGCTTCCCCAGATTTTCTCCACCAAGCTATCGCATAAGTGGTAATGGTCCGAATAATAGCGGTATGTAACCAAAGTATCAAAGACCCCATGTTTTACCGTAGGAGGAGCGACTTGCCTAAAGGGCCTTTATTGCCTTATTCTGGACGGCACAAATGTGCGTGTTTCAGCTAAGCCTCCTATCCAGATGACACCTAGATACTTAACCTCCTTAGAAAAGTTGATGGCGGTACCCATAAAAAATATACAGTCACATGACAGCTTGTACCTCCTTGTAAAAGATACAACAACCGTTTTTCAGGGATTCACCAAGAGCCCTTCTTGAGCGCACGAATTTGATACCGCGCCCAGGATCGTCCTCAGTCACACAACGTATTGCTATAACGGGGCCATCAGCATAACTAATTACACTGACACCCCTATGAGCCAACATTGTAACTACTTTTCATACACACTGTATGTTTTTCTTTAGTAAATGCAAACAAGTTTATTGTAAACAAATATAGCGAATGTTGTAGCACAAACAAAAGAAATTAAAAAAAAAATTCACTGAAAAATTCATTAAAATTATAAAATAATTAAATAAATTAATACGTAATGTTTAATTAATACTATCGCAAATCGTATTATTACAGATAGCATTTATTACCCCCCATCCCTGCCCACAAAGTAATACAAATCAGCCACTTTAATGCAGATTTGTTTAGAATCGCATGCATACTGCTATGAACGCATTTGAAATCATTTGCATTGATAGTCTGTCTGCCTTAACAAAAGAGGTAGATTTTATAATAGACACATATGGTTTCCGTATGCGCTATAGCTGGCATAGCTTAAGCAAGCTGAAGTATTTAATTAATTTTTTTTTTTAATTTGGTTTTTTATTTTTATCGATATTTCTATAATTTCCTTTAAGTTTCTAATTAGTCATAATACAAGAACCATGAGTTAAAATTTATTTAAAAAATACTCTCTAATTTTTTAATTAATTTATGACATTTTAAGGGTGACAAGATTATTTATGCCATGCTGGACACTTTCAATTATGTTCTTAGGAGCCCAGTCAATTGTTTCTTTCCTGTCGTTTTTAACTGCTTAGCCTACATTAAAGAAAAAATAACGATCCTCTTTAGCTAATACGATTGATTAATACGAACATTTCCATTTAAGAAGTCCGTTTCTACTCATTACTGACTCATTTGATATAATGAAAAACAGAAACCCATTTGCGATTTCAGGGACAAAATTAAGTTTTTTTTTAGCTCTAAAATGGTTAAAGATATTGAAAACTATTCATTCATTGAAGTTTGATATTTAAATGTCAGAAATAAATTAAAAAGTATGAATGAATTTGCGAATGACAAGTTATGTGACATTAAAAAATAACAAAGGAAAAGTTTATAAATGACAATTTCACTTACAAAAAGAAAATTAAGGAAATTAAGAGTGTTGAAGTTAATTCTCGTGAGGAAAGCACGTTCTACACACTCTGTAGGCTAAATCGTGGTAGACTTTCAGTAGTCAGAAAATATATATTTAGTTAATCGATTCCATCACTACTTATTAGGGAGATCGATTATTCGACATTTTTCAAAAACCGGTTTTCGAATAATTCGATAAATAGCAATTTTTTAAAAACCGGTTTTAGCTTAATAATTATTCAAATAACCGGTAAATCGGCTCTTTTATTTAAATAAAATAGTTCTTAATTCTTGAAGCGCAGAGATGGACCACGTCGTTTTAAATACAAGCAGAAGCTGACGGAGAGCTTAAAATTAAAGTGGCAATCAATACTAACAATAATTCTAACAAATCTCATAAAAAATAGGCCAAAACGGTATACGGAGGCCAGAAAAAACAAGCTTTATTACACAAAGTACTGAAAGTTGCCTAAATTTCGAACAGCTACTCAAGGAGCTAATTTCGTTTTTGTTGTTGTATTACTTGGTAGAAAATGGAACTAAAGGTTTGCTATTATAGTTATAATTTAGGTGCCTAAGATAACAAAATTGAATGTTTTACTTTGAATAAATCTATTAGTAATATACGAGTCCTTAATTGCCTCGACAAGAAAATTTGCTTAGCACTATATGTATGTAAATTCATGTACCACACATTTAATAGTGTGTGTGTGTCATTGTGGTATGTTAGGTAAGACACCCACCTTCCATCTGACAATTTTCAACAGCGATATCACCTCACGCTATTACTAGTGACTGGTTATGTGTGTTTACGCTGTCAAAAATTTTAATAACTAATATATTTTCCGTTCGGAACCGGCGTTTGTGGATAGCTTTCAATGAGTCTAGTTGATCATTTCCACATACAAAAATCAGTATTTATTTACAGAAGTTGAGAAAAGGTTATTTTTGCTCAAGAGTGCATATCTTTTTCGATTTACCTTGGTTCTTACGTTCTTTGTGAGACGTTCAAGGTTGTCATATATACAAAAATAATAACTAAATTTGTACAAATAGTTAAACGATAAGCTTACTTATGTAATTTATTCGGTTATTCGTGAGATTTTGAAAAAATCGTATTCGACAAAACCTAAACCGGTCGCATAATAACCGTTAGATCTAAAGTTTTATAAAATATTTTTCTTTTTTAAATTTTTTTTTTTTTAATCAGTGACAGAAACTATGTAAGTCAATTTTAGGCCGACTATAATATTATTTAGAGAAGGTACGAACTTGAGTAAAATTCAGTAAAATGTTAAAGCGCGACTAGTAGTTTCATGAGTATTTACTTGATTTGCAAATTAAATTTTGTTTGACAATGTATGATTAATTTTTAACCTCAATATATAGTATACAAATAATGAATGTGCATTCAATTTGATTAACGTAATAATTATTTTACCATTGTCATACGTATCATTCTCAATGTTTGTTTAAACAAACAAAGAATATACATATATATGTACATTTTTTCTTTTAAGTAGCAGATAATTTATTTTAAATGTATGTAAATGAGATAGTAGAGAGAGGTAACAGGAATAACAACAACAGCGTTGCGTTTCAAAAGTAACTTAAAATTGCAAAAAAAGACCACTAAAGGTTAAATTAGAAGTGACAATCAAATTTTATTTGATCTGTACGTTGTATATCACCACTAACCGAACATAGTGTTGCCCATAAGGTTGGTTGGTTGCGTTGTAACTATGGAATTACTTTAAAACACGTCTAATTTAAGCTTAACATCATTTAAATAAAAGAAAAACAAGTTGAATTATTGATTTCGTAATTAAAAGTCAGACCAAAATTTTGAAATTAATTTATTTTGCATTTTAAATTATATAGTTTTTGGTTAGAGCCTGTTCATAATTTCGAGTACCTATATGCAAACTAACATCCGAAAAGATGCCTTATATACCACACAGCGCAAAAAACTAATCTTAAAATCGTCAAGTGCAAATTTTTTTACAAAATTCGTTCATAAATTCTTAAGTTAAATTGGATTGAGTTTGATTGAGAAAAGTTTTATTATAATGTGTAATTTTCGTATTAAATATTATAGAAATCAGTTTAGAGTTAACACGCTTTGAGCTTCTTTCAATCATAATCTAATTGCAAAAATAAAACACATTTTAGTGGTGGCCATTTTAGGCAAAGTAAGCTCTTACAATGAATATACAATTGCAGTTTTCATAAAATATTGCAACAAATATTTGCTCTGACATGAAATTATTTTGCGTCGAAATTATTTAAAAGCATTAAAAACTGTTCAATTGACAACACTAAACAATTATATCAAATTCAATAAAAATAACAATAAAACAACAATAATGGCATTTAATTTATGATTTTGTAAAATGGCGAGGTTAATAATGGCCACATAAAAACAACAAAAAGTAGCAATAAACAAATGAATAAGAAAAAGTTGTACAATTTTGGCAACAAAATGATTGACACTTATATACATACACAAACATGTTCACACATTTACACGCAAGCCATAAATTTGAAGCGGTCAGCCAAACAAACCATTCACCCCTCCACCTAGGGAGATGAAACAATAACATGTTGGCAATCTTCTAATAAAAGAAATAAACAGCTTGAAGTGATGAGTCAAAATAATTACAAGTCAAAGTTTTAAAATTAATATTACGTATTAAGAAGAACAACAAAGTAAACGTTGGAAGCAGGTAAATTATGCAGTAAATAAATGTTTTTTTAAAAATTATTAAGGTTAAGAAAACGTATGTGTATTACTCAGAGGAGAGAACCAAAGTACTACGGAAAGGAAAGAGAGAGAGAGAGAAAGAAAGATAAGTGCAATTTCTTTTCAAATATCAAATCAAAGCAAGTGAGTGTAATCGTACACAGTGTTGACAACAATACACAGCTAATACGCTAATACTTGCGTGATGTTTGTTATAAGACACAGAACTACATATAGCTTGCGCATGTATATGAATCCGTTTTTGAATTTTGAAGAGAAAAGTATTTCTTTGCATGAGCGAAATCAATGCCATTCCTGAACAACGACTGAGTTGACATGTCACGTCATGTGCTTGAGTGAAAATGTTCTCCGCGAAAAAATTTTATTCCTGAGCAAAACGCTTAAAAGGACATACACAGCTCTCAAAACTTGATGTTAGGAAATTAAAGAGAAACAGCGCATCTGACCTCCTTTCTCACTTCGTTTTAAGGTTTTGTACAAAGATTTAAGGACAGAGGGATGTTCACTATTTTAAAATGAAATCAATTATTTTAGTATAACATAAAACAGCCGCTGTGGTATGGTAGATAAGACATCCGCCTACCTAACAAGAGGACCTTGGTTCAATTCCAGACCAGACCATCTAACTTTTCAAAAAAAAAAAAAAAAAAAAACAACAACGGCATTACCTCATAACACTGCTAGCGACTGGTTATGAGTATTTTCGCTATGAAAAACTTCTCTAACTAATGCATTTGCTGCTCCGAGCCGGCGTTAAATTGTAGGTCTTTTTCAATGAGTCTAAAAATAAAATCGGATGTCGCGGGAATTATGCCATATAAAAGGAATTTTGGTTTGTGTTTTTAGGTTATCAATACCACAATATACATATGGTACGTGCACCACTAAAATAAAAACGCTAAAATATATTATATGACAAGAACACGCTTAAATGTATAAATATGCTTTTAAGAGATCTTTTTCTTTTTTTTGAGAGTGTAAATGACAACAAATTATTAATAAATAGATAACAAGAGGTAAAAATCAAAATAAACAAAAATAAAAGCTTTTTTATTATGGTTTAAACTTAGTTTGTAATCAGCTGTCCAGAGCAGAGGTGGTATAAACGCACAAACACTCTGGTTAAACAAACACGTAAAAAGAGTAGAAGTGCAACTACTGCTTATAAACACGGAAACATAAACTAAGAAAAGTAAAAACAGAAACAAAACATAATAATAGTAATAAAATCAATATAAAAAAAAAACAAAAACTTATGCAATCTGTGTTGGTAACATCATAACTCTGCGGTACCATTTGCAGGCTGGTTGGCTGTGATCGCTCTTATCGTTATCGTTTGACAGTAGTTTCGGTGGTACTGGACAAGGTCTAAACCTGTTCAAAGTGACGAAAAATTGGACACAAGCAAAACAAGAAGCAAACAAAAAAAAAAAAATGATTGCGACAGTAAAATGTCACAATATTTATAAAAAAAAATAATAAAATAATAAAAAACTAAATATCGTTAAGCTTTTTAAGCGCATAAAAAATATTGTTGTTAACTTTACCGATAAGAATAATACAAAATATAACAGAAATTCTTGCCGAAATTCATTAGAAAAAGCAGGTAAAAAGAATACAAAAGTGATGTAAACTAGCAGTAGTTAAAGGCGGCATTTTATATATGTATAGTATCCGTGCTATGTGCACTTTTATATAAGGTTTTTCCTTCAATTTAAATTAAATAAACAAAAAACATAAATTTATTTCATTCTTTACTATTACAATTCAAACAAAAATATTCCACAAATTTAGGTTGCTTTCTGTAAAATTAAAATAAATTTGTATATGAATTCATGATTTTAATGATTTCTTACGGAGTAAACCGAGATCACTGCTCTCTGTAAAGTTCCACACTCTTAAATTAAAGGTGTAATGAGAGTAAAAAAGAAAACAATAACACCAACACATACACAATAATAACAGCTATGTTTACCTTCTTAAACAAAAACAAAGTGATAACACCTCCATTATATATTCTCTCAACTGTTCCAACAACAGTTTAATGCAAATTGAGTATGAGAAATAAATCGTATTTAGAGTATAAGCGTTAAGCGACAAGCGCTTTTTTATATATATAATTTTTTCTTTTTTTTTTTATAAAAATTTTAATTTAATTAACTGTGGTTACAAATTTCAAAGGGTTTTTAATATCTAAAGCAAGAAAAGTAATAAAAATCTAATATTTTTATACATATACATAACAAAAAGACTATAAAAATTCAATTCGTTAACTGTAAAATAATAGAAAATGATAATATTGGATCATATAAAAAGTATCTTCGGTTTTTTATCACTAGATACTATTGATAACCATATATCAGACACCAATACTTTAATTGTAAGAAACGAACAGGTGTGTTCGAAAAGCGACATTTCAGATCACACATTTGGTGAAGGCAGTGCTTTAGCTCTCCTCTAGTATAAAGTTATATTGGTTTGAAAATGAGTGAAATATCTAATGAATGCTTCTTTACTACATAAAAGGAAAACGAGGCTACAAAAATATGCTGAAAAAAGACATTTTTAAATCGGACAATTATAATAAAAAATTGATCCATTTTGACAACTTGAAGCAATAGTAAGCGTTGCAATTCATCTTGCTATTTCAAAATTCAAACAATGACCAAAAATAGTATATGTCTTGGCATGGCAAATAATTTGCGATTGATTTGATTTATAAATATTTGCAAACGATAACAATATTTCTTATGGCGACTATTTTTTGAAGCCACTCAGTACGATCATGCACTATCACTATCAGCTGTAGCGTGTACGACGGGGAAAGCGACTACTACGAGTATTTACTCGTATTAAACAGTTATTGGTAAAACTACAAAAACAAATGCAAATACAAATACAGAAAATAACTGATAACTGAAGTTGAAATGAAGGAAAATATCAAAGTTTTTACTTCAAATATTTATGGGCAATTGAAAAAAAAAATTTTTTCTTTACTAATTTATATTTTTAGTTAGAAATGAACGTTTGCCAGTTGAGGTTATAGTAATAGCAAGTAAGAGGTATAACGAAATAGACAAAACTTTAGAAAAAACAAAAGATAACCAACAATAGTTATTTACATTTCCAATATCATTAGTCGACCAACTTGGTAGGTAAGTACAAAACAAAGAATATTTTAACGATAACAAAAAAAACAAAAACAAACAAAATACAATAATTTTGTAATCGTTGCAGATTTATTGACGAACAACAATGACTGCAGCCGAAACATATGGAAACAATCACTACAACTCGAATATTTCGACGAATCACAACAGTAGCTGTGTAAACGTTCAGCCGCCAACAACATTACTTCGCAGTACGTCAAATTCAAGAGAAGCTATTGAACTCACAGAGAATTTCTATATTAATAACAGTTCCAAGAAGAAACACAATCTAAAAATACAGGTTCAGCTCAATGGCAGTGGCATTTACTTAAGACGCGAGACACGGGAGCACGATCAAATAACGGAGCAATTAATACGTCTGGAGGATATAGTGGGTAGTTATTGTGGTTCCAAGTTGAAAAAGCATACACCAGGCGGCCTTAGTTCTTGTAAACGCCTAAGTGCAGAAGACGAGAGTGATCATCAAAGTGGGAATTCTTCCAATCAAGAACAAAAAGATATATCGGCATATTTGTATATCTATGCCTACGTTAAGAAAGAGAAGCCCAGCAGGCGCATGAGAACGGTGAGAATATTGCGTTTTCGCTCATATCTGAAATACGAAGAAAACCTAAAATCCGCCGAACGTTGGCACAACGCTATAAAATTTAATAAAAATCTGCTTGAAGAAGTTAGCATGGATCGTAATAAGCCTCTGTTAATACTTTTAAACCCCAAATCGGGCAAAGGTAAAGGCCGTGTAATGTTTCAGAAACAAATGGCTCCTGTCCTGAAAGAGGCTGAGGCGCAGTATGAACTGGTGGTTACCACACACGCCAATTTTGCCCGTGAGTTTGTTAAGCAACGCAAAGATTTGGTACAAAAATATTCGGGCATTATAGTGGCCTCGGGTGATGGTTTGCTGTATGAGGTTATAAATGGCATTTTGGAGAGACCAGATTGGCGTGTACTTGTGCGCAATTTACCAGTAGGTATAGTGCCTTGTGGTTCCGGTAATGGTTTGGCCAAAAGTATATCTTATCTCTATAATGAGCCGTATGAACCTAAACCCATAGTCAATGCCACTTTGACTTGTGTGTCGGGGCATAGTGCTGCCATGGATGTGGTGAGAGTAGAATTAAAAGCCAAGGGCAATGCAACGGAAATGTATTCATTTCTCTCGGTGGGTTGGGGTCTCATAGCCGATATTGATATTGAAAGTGAAAAGTTGAGATCGATAGGAGCCCAGCGTTTTACCCTATGGTCGATACACCGTCTAGTGCGTCTTAGAACTTACAAGGGTAAGGTTTCCTATCTACCCTGGCGGAAAAAGGAAAATTCTTCAATCTCCTCGTCAGAAGAAGAAAAACAAAAATCCTGCTCTATATTAAGACGTTACCACGACACCGTAGATGATGAGCCCGAAGAATTTGCTGATGCTAGAGGAGGTGATAATGAAGTAAATGGTGATAATGATGAATTTGCTGATATTATAAGTTACAGAACAAATGTTGACAGTTGGCATTCAGCCGTATCACGACGTACGGCCTATTATTCTTTAGCAGGTCAAAGTCTCAGATCCAATCGTAGTACTACAAATAGCATTTTAAGTAAAATTGAACAAGCTAATACTGAATATACAAATCGTGCCCCTCAATCTTCTATACCTCCTCTAGATAAACCAGTTCCAGAAGACTGGCTGTCAGAGGAAGGAGAATTCGTTTTAGTCCAAGCTGCCTATACTACACATTTAGCTACCGATTGCCTTTTTGCCCCCGATTCTAAATTAAATGATGGCATTATTTACTTGGTTATCATACGAGCCGGTATAGGTCGTTCCCAATTAATGCAGTTTCTCTTGAATATGAGTTCGGGTACACATTTAGCGGAGGCTCCCACCAGCCACATACAAGTTATACCGGTTACTGCTTTTCGCATAGAACCTCAAGACAAAGAAGGTATTATAACCGTGGATGGTGAACGTGTTGGTTATGGTGCTATACAAGCGGAAATATTTCCGGGTTTATTAAAAGTAATGGTGCCTAATTCGCCAACGGAATGAGTAAGTGTGTATGATAATAACAGTGTGCTGGGACAATTAAGTGTAAAGTAGTTCTAAGTTTTTACGAAAACATATTTTTTATATTTCATGGAAAGGCAAGAAACAACTTTTTTTTTTAATAAAATGGACAAATTTTTACCCTAAAATTGCAAAATGTGAGTAATTTTTTGTTAGGCAACATCCAGGCTAAGTCCACATCATTGAGCAAAATGTAAAGAATTTCGTTAATAAATTTATAAAAGCCGGGTTTAGACGATGACCTGTCCTTTCAGCACTGCTGTTATTCTTGTCTGTGTATTGTAACGAACCTTATCCACTTCAAGAGTTATAATTTGCTGAGACAGCACAGTGACACAGATGTAGTCGAGCTTGAAAAAGATTGTATGTAGATAGTCAGTGAGTGCTGTTGGCACTGAAAGGACAATGAGTACTGTAGGAACTCTGCTGGGTATTTGCTCAATGTAACATTCTTGTCAATTAAATGAAATAGCTGACGATTTAGGTCGCAGTGACTCGAAACTAGACAATTTATCAGTTAGGATTCTAGTAAGGTTTTACTTTAAATCCTTTAGACAGAACAAGTCTAAAGGAATAAATTGGACTAAGAAGTTTCGACCATCTGGGAATGAATCGAGGAAGTCTTAGAGTCATTGTGGAAATGATTAATGTAGAAAAGTTATAGATTAATGTAGAAAAGTTATACCATTGTACAGGACTTCAGTGCAAAAGAGTAAGGTTGTTTGGAAACAACTCACGGAGCGAACTAGAAAAGGTTAGATGCTCGTTAACTTAGGAGCAATCACTTAATTGGTTCAATTTCTTTACTTTCCTTCCTTTACTTTGCATAAACGGATTCCCAAAGGACTGATTTGAGGCTACCCTCCGTAACTTAGCTACAAGCTAGGATCGTGCGAAAAAGAAAGAAAAGAAAAATGCAACAAAACTTGGCATTAATAATAATAAGAGAAGAAGCGTACCAGACGAAAATCTTGGCTATGTGTGACCCTCAGGGGTTCTAAAGCCGCATAAGTATCTTTAATAAGTTTACTCAAGTTTCCACAGCATATTCTCATTTTTGAGTAGAATTGAACATCGTAGACTGAAGATGCGGTGATATTTCAATTTCTGCTGTTTACCTATGCATGTGTGTATGTACAATTGTAGACAAGTTAAGTTAATTATGAAATATTTTTCTTTTCTGAAGTTAAACATAACGATTAGTTTTTTGTTGATAATTTGCAATTTTTATAAATATGTAGTTCCGTTAGAGATTTCTAAAAATATACCAAAAAATCAGCATTTCAAGTTATTTATGTATATTAAAACCGGTAAATATTTAAATAAAATTCCTTTTGGTAATGATTAGGTCACCTCATACGGTTAATAAACTAGACATTATTTAGTTGAGGGTAAGAATAAGAGCTCCATTCCTTCTGAAAGAGACATCATTTGTAATTGCTTCCAAAATGATGGATTAGTTGCTAAGGTGGTAAATGCATTGATTTTATCTCGGGGAAAGGTTTTTAACGCTATGAACTATTACAAAAAATCCAACGCATTTTATAATTTTAAAAGAAATTAACGGCGCTAAACGTCCCAAGCATAAGATAAGATTATGGTTAGAATGAATATCACTGATCCTTTTCTCACATCTATGCAGATAAGATCGAATATGGAATCAGAATACAATATTAAAATATCAGCACAGACCGTAAGAAGACAGCTGACGGAAATTAATCATCATGGTTGTATTGCTGGCAAAAAGCCAAACGTGTCGATTAAAAATATTCGGCAACGGTTGCGATTTGGGAAAACCCATCTCAGTAAGGATCCAAATTTTTGAAAGCTCTTAGTTTTGACCTATGAATCAAAGTCTACTGTCTTCTAAAATGACAGCAGACCCTATGTCCGACGCTTGTAAACACTCTAAAATACGCCAAAAAGACTGTCAAGCACTCAACTGACTTAATTGCTCGTCCACAAGTGTATATAATATGTTAAAATTTTCGCTGGTTTGGTATTCATAAATACTTGATATAAAATTACTTTCAGTTTTTTTTTTTTTTTAAATTAAGAATTTCATTTTCGATTTGCATTGATTAGATTAAATATTGTTTTATTTCGTTGAAAAAAAAACTTACCGTTTAATTTCATTTCGTTGATTTTCAACGTTTCTCACAGCTGGTTATTTCGTGTTATTTTTTTTATTATTTTGTTTATAACAAACAATCAAAACTAAAGCGAATTCATACCAGGCGGCCTAAGTTTGACAACGACATTATGTCAGAAAAAAATATGTACAATAGGAATGACATATTTTCGGACAAATATCATACCTGAATTGACAATATATCGGGTGATTTTTTCTTAATATCTTTCTTTTTGGCAACACTGCTTTTGATAGCTCAGCTGTTTTCGTGTAACATGTTACTGTCAAACATGTTCAGTTTGGTCTATAATTTAACCATGAATCGACCTACGAAAGAACAACGCTTGCAGATTATTGAATTTTAGCATCAAAATCAGTTGGATGAAAATTCACCTTTTTATCGGAAAATTGTGTCCAGCTCATTTCCGGTTAGATGAATACATGAACAAGCAAAATTGCCGTATTTGGTGTAAAGAGCAGACAGAAGCGTTATAAGAACTGCTAATGCATCACGAAATATGCACTGTTTGTGGTGTTTTATGGGCCAGTGGCATCATTGGACCATACTTTATCAAAGACGACAATGACAGGAACATCACTGTGAATGGCGAGCGCTACTGTGCGATGATTACAATTTTCTTTTTTTTTGCCCAAAATGGAAGTTTGACTTGGCTGACATATGGTTTAAACAGGTCATTGTATCGTGTGCTGTGTGTACGGGGCAAAAGTTTCAATGTACCTTGAAATAGGCATTAATATTTCTAAGCAATGAATAACAAAATACCATTGTAATATTTGTTTGAGCCTCCCTGGCTTTCTATGACTGCTTGTAGACGTCAAGGCATAGAAACAACAAGATTTTCCGTTTTAGACACCGTTTTTTCTGACCAGACTTCCTCGAGATGCTCTTTTAGTGCATCCTTGCTTGTGATTTTATTGTTTTCCAATTTTCGTCTCATTAAATTCAAAATATACACGATAGGGTTTAAGTTTGGTGCTTTGAGAAGGCTATAAGTGCTATCGCGGAACATGGTTTAGAAGCCATTCGTTAACAGAGTTTGCGATGTGCTTTACATCGTTGTACTGTTGAAAGATCCAATGGGATAACGGTATAATTTATCCACAGAATCCTACCACTTATCCTGCAATATGTTCTTATATAGCTACTGGTGCATTACACCATCCATAAAGCCCAAATTCCCAACTACAGGTGCTCCATTGCGCCCCCAACAATCACATTGCTACCCCTATGTATCACAGTTAGAATTAAATTTACTGCTCGAAGGCCAGTTTTGGGTTTCCATCAAACTTCTGCACGACCTCACTTTAAAAACAAGTTTAATTTACATTCGTCTATGAAAAAACCAATTTTCTAAGATACCACGTCCTTACTTTTGTATTTATTGTAGTCGCCCATTTTATTACTAATTAGTGTACCCATGCTGTTGTTATATTTTAGTACAGTATTTTGATGAACGTGCTTATCTAAAGTACTCGTATAAGTGATATCATGCACCAATTTTGGCTCGCTTGATCTTGGGCTTTTACGTACTTCCCTGAGGATATGATTAAAATTTCGTTTACAAAGCTTTTATGGTCTTCCGCATCTAGGCGTATTTTCTGCAGAAGTTCTTATTATATTTTTATGATGTTCTGTACACTTAAGAATGATATTTTTAACCATTTTCCTATTTCTCTTTAAAATGTTTAAATAATTAACATTTTACTATTGCTTTAAATTTTTGTTCTTTGCTCATGGTTATCAAAACAACTTTCAGAATCAACAACATAAACGCAACCCGTGATCAAAACATCGTGTGTAATAGTAGTAAATCCTGAAGACATCGAAGGATAATCATAATAATGTATTTCAACTTTTGTCCCATGCTTATTTCTGTTTTATTGGTATTTACATGTTTGCAATGCAGTAAAATAGATTGTTTTTGTTGTTCATCCTACATGACATTTAATAAAACTGCATACAAAAATTTTTTGTTAAATGGTTACTTTTCTTAAAACTCTTAATTTGGCATCTGTATTTAAACTTTTGTCTCTGACTGTATGTAGATCGTTCTATCGACTCAAACAAAGATTTGATACATTTCTCTAAATTGTATGTTTTTTTTTTTTAATCAAATCCGAAAGCTTTTAATAAAATCACCCATTACATTATGGTGGCAATTTTCAATTATATAGTCGTCGTCAGCCAATTAGCAGGTCTGACAATATACAAAACACATATTCTTGATTTTGTTGACAGCAGATATTTTTTACACCATATGAGTTGGTTTATTACAGTGTTGTATTGATTTTCAAACTAAGGCCACCTTATTTAAATTCGCTTTGCATAGACGTATTTCATCAGTTTTGTTTAAGTCGTTTCAAAATGTCACACAAGTGTGTGCCGAACAAAATTTTTACCATGGTGAAATTATTTTTAAGGTGGCGTTAAGAAACAGCGGTTTTTTTTTTTTTTTTTTTTTTTTTGTTGTCCCATAGCTGTCAATAGTTTTGTTTCTGATTACATTTCTGATTTCCTATTAAAAAGAGAACATTTTTTATGCAAGTTTTACAATTATTGTGAAAATTTGTTAGTTTACATATGTGTTTTTTAAATAATAGATGAAGCGTAGGTAGGTCTCTTTTGATGTGGTACACGGGTCATCATCATTATTTCAAATATTTTCTTTTTATTATTTATCTTTTTTTTTATTAAAATTTAAAATTTAATTTTTTAATTGTGTTTTTTGTGTGTTTTTCTTCTCGTTTATTTATATTTTCTCACTTTTGACAGCTGCTTTTATATTTCACCACGGCCCCTTTTTGACGTTTATGTTGTTGTAGGCTGTCACCACCTTATATACTTTCACCACGATTTGTACTTTTTTCTTAATTTCAAATCCATTTAAGACAAATTTTCAATTTATGTCATTAAATAAAAATTTCGGAAAATGTTTATCATACGTTTAGCCACGTTACGCAGCTTAAACCTAGCCGCTAAAAGTTCAACTCTGTTAAGAAATAATAAAAACATCAATGGAACTATTATTTATGCCGGAATGGCAACTAAAATTAAAACTGGTCCCGTTGTTGATATTTTGGGTGATGAAATGACCCGCATCATTTGGGCATCTATTGAGGAGAAATTGATTTTACCCTTCTTGGATATTGAATTGCACACATATGATTTGGGTATAGAAAATCGTGACAAGACCGAAGATCAAGTCACCGTCGATTGTGCCGAAGCTGTTAAAAAATACAATGTTGGTATCAAATGTGCTACGATTACTCCGGATGAAAATCGCTTAAAAGAATTCAATTTAAAAAAGATATGGAAGAGTCCCAATGGTACTATTCGTAACATACTCGGTGGCACGGTATTCCGTGAGGCTATCATTTGCAAAAACATACCACGTTTGGTTAGTGGTTGGACAAAACCAATTATTATTGGCCGACATGCTCATGCAGATCAATACAAAGCTGTTGATTTTGTTGTTCCTGGTCCTGGAACTGTTATCATAAGCTATGTTCCTGAACGTGGTGAAGAAGTTAAATATACAATAAATAAATTTAAGGGTCCCGGTATTACCTTGGGTATGTTCAATACTGATGCCTCCATCAAAGATTTTGCTCATGCCTCCTTCAAATATGCCCTTTCCCGAAAAATGAATTTGTTCTTAAGTACCAAGAATACCATTCTCAAAAATTACGATGGCCGCTTTAAGGATATCTTTGAGGAAGTTTACCAAAAGGAATACAAGGCAGCTTATAAAGAAGCTGGTATTTATTATGAACATCGTTTAATCGATGATATGGTTGCTCAGGTTATGAAATCTGAGGGTGGTTTCGTTTGGGCCTGCAAAAATTACGATGGTGATGTACAATCCGATTCCGTTGCCCAAGGTTATGGTTCACTGGGTCTTATGACCTCTGTCTTAGTCTGTCCTGATGGCAAAACTATAGAAGCAGAAGCTGCTCATGGTACAGTTACTCGCCATTATCGCCTCTACCAACAAGGCCAGGAAACCTCCACGAATTCGATTGCATCAATCTTCGCCTGGACGCGCGGTCTGTTACATCGTGCCAAGCTCGACAAAAATGATGAACTTAAGAAATTTGCTGAAACTTTGGAAAAGGTTTGCATTGGCTCCATTGAATCCGGCGTAATGACGAAGGATTTAGCCATTTGCGTTAAGGGCTTGAAAAATGTACAACGTAGTGATTACTTGGAAACCTTTGAATTCATTGATAAAATTGCTCAAAACTTAAAAAACGCTTTGGATGCTCGACAACTAACTTATGCCGAGAATAAGTAGTCTCAACTCTAGAGTAGACTCACAGATATGTAGTTGATATTTAATATGTTTGCATGTGCATGTCTTTTTTAAAGTTCGTATTGCATTTTCTGTTTAGTTTCATTATTCCATTTTTTTTATAAAATAATGACACCATAATGGTCGTTAATAAAAAATAAATAAAAATAATAATATAATGCAGGTGAGCTCTCTACTTACAGTCGAGCGAAATGAATTTCTTTTTATTTTTTGAAAAGAAAAATTTTGTTTTTGCTTTTTGCTGTGTTCGCCTGCATTTTAAAGAGGCAGCTCCTTAAAGTATGCAACTTAATTTTAAAATTAGAACCAAAATGTTATTTTCACAGCGGTGCTGTACATATATTGTGATGTGAGTGTGAATTGTGCTTACGTTTATTTGTCCAGCAAACAATTTACATAAATTCAATTTAATATGTAATCATTGATTCTTTTTATTGACAAACTGTAAAAAAAATTAGAGTACTTTTCAATATTGCATTACATTTTAATAATATTTAGTAATTTATTATTGGGTGTTTGAAAAGATTTGGTTACAAGTTGGCGATAGATGGCTCCAAAATGTAATATCTCCGGTAATAGTAATTATCGGGTGGGCCATTTAAAAGTATAAATTCAAAAATGCAATAAAACAAAAACGGTTTGAAATTTTGCCAATTTATTTTTTTGTGAAGTACAATTGTTCCTGCCCCATTTTCAAAGAAATATGGCCCAAAGATGCCGCCGCTGTACAAGCCACACCAAACAGTCATTCGTAAAGGGTGCATTGGCTTCTGCAAGACCACGTTTGTTTGACGACTTGCGTATACCGGGTACTGTTGGACCGCCTCTGCGGCCAAATTTTGTACGACCTTTTCGTGCAATTTCCAAACAATTGTCTTTGCTTTGGAAATAAATTTCCAATAAATTCCAACGTTGTTCAAACGTAAATCGATTCATTTCGTTCAGTGGAGATAGTATGCTGGCATATGGCATTATGGCATATATTTAGTTCAAATTTTGTAGGATTTAAATTTTACATAAAAAATACATTTACATTTTCAAAATTGCCCTAAAAATCTTTTGAGTTTTTTTAAAACAGCCATACATCCGAAAAAGTGTTACTAACATGGTGTCCAATTGGATAAGCACAGTGCTACGAAAATAAAAATGCCTAAAAAGAAAATACACCACACTAGGGACTGTATTTTGGGACTTTAGTCTATTGGTTTGTGTCAAGGTGGTGAATGTGTTACCCTGGTAATGCCGTATTTTACGGCATTGCCATACTGATTGGTGTATTTGACGGCATTGCCAATTCGACCAACTTTTTGTGTAACACAATCTTAAAATTAAATTAAACAATTTAATAAAATTTAAACAATTTTAAAATTAACGGACATAAAATAGAGGATTTTATAGCGTTTGAGACATTTCCGGAAGTTTCCAAACTGTAGGCAATTAGGTATATAAAGAAGCTGCTTTGTCTACTTCGAGATACTTATCGTTTTGCAGTCATCAAGTAAAGTCGTATTTATGTGTAAATAAAAAGTTGTATAAACGAATATATAGTGCAAGATAAATAAGTTGCTGTATTAAGATAAACTATATAGAGATAAAGTGAGAAAATAAAAAGTGTTAAACAGCAACAACGTGGTGTTTATTTAATTAAAAAGAACTCAAACTTTTTAAAAAGGTTAAAACGTAACACCGCGCTGGTGGCGTGGTGTAGTGGTTAGAGTGCACGCATAACAACAACTTCGCTCCAGACAACTCCATCTAAAAAAAGCCCGCTGACCCTTCTCGCATACATCTGGCGATGATGACAAACATCAGACGAATGATCAGGAAAAACACGCCACCTACTGGGAAAAAATTACAACGCTAAAGTAAAGATCACCACCAATTAGCAAGGATTTTCACCACTACACTAAAAATAATCATATGGAGGAAGCTACAACGAATTAATCATCTACTTGGTTTGAAACATCAAATTGATTAAAGAAACTGAAACAAAGCAATAGATGCTTTGTGGAAAGTCAATATGCTCCCTAGAGGAGTGACGGGAAAAAAATGTAACAATAGGTTCACAGTGAACTCTAGCTAAAGTATAATTTGTTAACCAAAAATTTAAAAAATTAAATAATAATAGATGAACAATTTTACGGGCTAAATATAGTTGAATTTAGTTGAAGATTAAACCATCCAAAAACCTTTTTTTAAGCTGACATACTAACATAAACGATAGCTAATAAACCTTATAACATTAATTGGGGTCTCTGCTTTACTTTTGAGATCTTTATTTTCCCCAGCTTTAATAACCACAACTGCCATATAAGACAACAAATAACTTTAAAGGTTATATAATGATGTAGAGTATCATATATGCACCTAGACCGAATAAAACTTTCATATTTTTGGAATTTATTTTAATTTTTTTTTGTTCATTGTTTATTTAAGCGTAAACATGTGGTGTCTGCTTTTGGATTCATCATACTCTACTGTCTGTGTACAAATATTTTTGTCCAAAATTAAAAAATAGTATTTTGTTTTTGTAAATAATTATTTTTAAAAACTTTTTGTTGTTGTTAGATTTTTTATACGAGTAGTTGAAATCATTTCTAAAATTACAATCAAATTGAGGTTGCTTTCAAATATTAGAAACGAAAAACTTTAAAAAAAAAATACAAACATTGTTAGCAAATGTAATTAATCGAAAAAAGAATCACTAAAATCCGCTGCATTATACCCACATAAGTATGCTGGGTATTTGTCAGTGATGTTGGCTTAATATTCAAAAAAAATAGAAATTATAGCAACAACAAATATAAAAAATCTACATTAAAATGCTTAAATCAAATAAATATGTGCATTGCTATGTTTAGAACTTCTTAATGTTGTTGTTCTCATTGTTGGTACTTAAGAAAAAAACCAAAAGAGTATAATAAATTTGACAGCACGATGATTATTGCACTTAATGTGCACATTTTTTAATGTTAAATTGTGAATATTTACCAACACACACACACACATCCATATGAGTACATATTTAAAAAACTTACACACGGTAGTAAAAGCTTCTTTTCCAGTCTGATTCATTCATAAAACATATACGAGTACAACATGAAGTAAAGTAGCGATGATAATCATAATAAAAGAGGTACTCGTGTGCTCACACGTTTGTACAACAAAAGTACATGTATTATATGTATGTACGTGTTAGAGAGCACCGAAATAAAACAGGGAAAAAGTTGGAGAAGAGAAATTGTAAGATCTTCTCAAAATTATTATTATTATTATTTTTTTTTTTTGCTATAAAGAAACCTGTTACTTTTTTAAATAGCTTCCTTTAAACAAAACAAGCTTATATTTGCGTTTGTAATACGACGAAATAAATAAGAACAACATGCACAAACATGCATACCATAAAAATAAAACATGCATACCATAAAAATAACATTTACAAAAATAAAATGTTATAAACAAATCAGCATTAAAAAGAATTATTTTATAATTTGCTACACTTTTACTCTTTGCTGTAAGCAAAATATAATCAATTAAATATTATTACTTTTCTTCACTCCATATTTACCTACATATACATATGTATGTACATATGCAAAAAGAATAACAGCATATAGAAATGAAATGAAAGAGATTCAAGTGTGTAACTGTTGCTCTCATATTCGCATACGATTTTTAATGTTCAAAGAAATGATTTTTTCATTTATTTTCCAGCACTCTAATTCCATTTTAGTTTTCTTTTCATTGCTTCAGCTAAACCGCTGAACCGATTTTCTTGAAATTTTTACAGTATCCCTTGGTATGTCTGGAAGGCGTTATAGGCTATAAACATTTCAAAATTTCCAACTGGGCGGTGCTACGCCCATATAAAGCGCATATTTATTTATCTATATCTTCAAAATTATAACAGAAAGATTCTCCAAATTTGTTCCAAATATATTCATTATCAAGGCAAATCATCAGTCAAAAATAGGGCGGAATTGAACAAATGGGCCTCAAATACAAACTAAACTTTTTTATTAATTCTTATTCCTTTTTCTTAGGCTCATTAAAACGGACCGACAGTTTAGTGCCGGCTACGATCGGCAAATGCATTGGAGAAGTTTTCAACAGTAGTAATACTCATAACCAGTTACCAGTTCATAACATCTTTATGCAGGCATCTTTATGCAACATCTTTATCCGGCCTGGTAGGCGGATATCTTACCTACCATACCACAGCCGGACATACCAACTAAATACTAATTTCTGCATATCTTGAGAACGGTGAAAGTAGATGCCTCTGAATTTGATCTAAATGATTTCGTAGTCAATACAAATCATCCGGCAAAAAGTGGGCGGAATTGGACAAGTGGACGTAGTACCTCCCATACGAAGTAAATATAAATTTTTTATATCTTGAGAACGGCAATAATAGAAGTTTCTAAATTAGGCTCAAACAACGTGGTGAACAATACACATCATCAGTTAGCAACTGGGCGAGATTTGATAAGTGGGCGTGGCACCTTCCATTTATACTAAATATCGGATTTTGTATATGTGGAGAAAGAGTACTATTAAAGCTTTGTTATCTATCCCCATCAGGAAAGAGGCGGGTATTGCACAAAACACGGTGGATAAAAGCTCTCTGTATACGTCTCTTATATATAAAACGGAATGTGTGTTTGTTTCAAGACTAATGAACAAATGATTGAAATTTGTTCGGAAGGGGACATAATGGGAAAAAGGGTAAAAAATATAACTAAGATAGCATTTAAGACAATAATTAAGATGGTGGTAGCAAAGCAAGCCGGGTTTAGGTATTGGGAGTACAAATTTTATCTGACCTTTTTTAACAAATTTATCAAAATAAAAATGTATGAAATCACTGCTTTCGTCTTTTCTCACCTCTAAGCCAATTTCCTAGTCCCGTTTCAGAAAAACTTCTCATCTTTTGAGGCGATTTAATATGTCTTGAAAAGAAGTTATTCAGTGACAGGCTTAAAGGTATTGCATCCGTCGAAACAGCCAATAATCAGAGTGACCAACGTTCGGAGAAAACTGCGGGTTCGAAATTATATCGTTTCTGACATTCGTTTGGCAGCTTTTGTGATGTGAGACAGAGCGTTGTCATGTAAAAGAATAACTTAATCATGTTTGTCTTTGTATTCCGCCCGTTTTTCTCATAACGCACGGTTCAAACGAAGCATAGTATACAACTCCGCCTTGATTGACTCTCCACAAAGCATCCATTACTTTGTTTCAGTTTCATTAATCTATTTGATCTTAAGCAAATTAAGATGATTAGTCCACTGTACCCCCATCCATATGATTGTGTTGTGGTGAATATTCTTGCTAGTTGGTGGGGATCTTTACTTTAGCATTGAAATTTTTTCCCAGTAGGTGGCATTTTCTCTTGCTCTTTAGTCTGATGTTTGTCATAATCGCCAGGGATAATCTGGAATCAGGGATGATTCTTCATTATTTTTTTTTTAGATGGAGTTTTCTGGAGGGAAGTTGAAGGCTCTTTATTAAACACTTTCACAATTAAATGTTTTTGTGTTGTCTCTTGCTGGGCTCGAACCTGGGCCGTTTTTTTGTTATGCGAACGCTCTAACCACTACACTACGCCACCACAACAAAATTGCATTATAAATACTTAAACAACGTAATTGTTTTTACCAACAAATAACAAATATTGTCTAATTGAACGAAATTAGGAAGCAGTTATAAAACCGAGCTAAACCCATCAAAAAACCCAATAAAACCCGGTGGGTTGGGTTTTTTAAAAAACCTCAGTTCAACTGACACTGCAAATATTACTATCGAAATTAAAAATGTAACTCGACTACAATGCTCTTTAATACTATCATACCATCCCTATAAAATCTAATACTTTATTTCCATTTTTTAATACCTAATGTTCCACACTGTGTGGCTCTACTTCGCCTTTAATTTTATATCCATTTCGTACACGAAAAAAAAGCAAAAATGTATACTCGCATAACCAAAATTAGATTTTGTTGGTCATAATCTTAGAAAATGCAATGACGATTAGTCAGAAACCTGTTGGTATTGTTGTTGCTGTTATTCTTCATTTATTTATTTTCAATGCATTTACGGTTACAAATGGAAAAAACACCAGCCGTCCAATTCAACCAACTAACCAACGAGCCAGCCATTCAGCCACTTTTATTTCCAACACACCATGCAAAGCGGAATAAAATAAAAGAAAAAAAATTTTTTTAATAAGCAACGAAGCAACGTTACGTAGTTGGCTGGTACGTCGTCATACACAGTCGAGTACAAAGTAAATAAATAAAAATATAGAAAAAAATAAAATAAAATAAAAAATAAAAATAACTCTCATTGCAATTGTTGCAAGCTGACTCTGATAGCTGGCTGAGTGGTCGGTTGGTTGGTTACAATACTTGGTTTAGTGTTGGTTGTTAACTTTGTTTGTTGTTGATGTCAGGGTGTTGTGGCTAAATAAACACACATTTTTTGCCATACTTACTATGGCTCTAACCAAAATACTGAAACACTTTAAATATAAAAATAAAGTTTTTTTCTAATCCTAACGATAAAATGCTTATACACTGAACAGAAGAGTTGTAGAAGGCACATTTATTTAATAGTATAAACTATTTTGGGTACACACTGTACACTAGGCAATAGAGTAATAAATATGTATATGAATAAAGAATGTGCACGATAAATATTACTTTTACTCATAAAACTTTAATAGTGCTTAAAGCCTGGAAGAATAAAAAGAGAAAAACCAATGTTCCAACATATGGTCGGAATTGACTTTAGAAGAATTAGTAAAAAAATATTAATTAACAATCGCAAAGTAAACGACGCCAACAATTCTATGTGCAAGTTTGTTTGTCTGTATAACTTTGTGGTTTTTGGCAAATTTTTAGCGTTTATTGCGAAACATTGCTACAATACACATATATATTCAAAGTATTGACCATCATTAGCTATGATATTTTATCATCTTTCTGGTAAAATATGGGACTAAAATAGTGTGAAGCTAACTTCATGTAGTCTGATTTAAAGTAAAGTGTATTCAAGTGAGAAAATTCTACTACGATAGAAAATTACAGTCAGACGGCGCAAAGCCTGAAGTAAAAGACGATTAAGCAAAACATTCCAACTACTATTTACTAAATCGTTTTTAACTATTTCTGCAATATATGGGCAAAGGTTATCATAATGAAATATAAAAGACTTATGTCATATTCTGAGAATTTTTCGTCGAATGCACGCTTTAAATGAATCAATTGTGTTTAGTACAGATCCCCTTTGGTCATCTGGCCAGATTTTAAAAGCTCATAATAGATGGTACTCTTCTAATTCCATCAAATACAGAGCAAAGCCTTAACTCCATGAATATTAGGCTTTAACTTTGATTTGGCTAATTGACTTGATTTTATGTAAGATTTTTTGCTCTTTGGGTTTTCGTAATGGATACATTTCCATCTATCACCTGTAGATAATTACATACATAGATGCAAAAGTAACTGCTTTTTATGGCGTTCCAGCAGCATTTCGGACATGTAAAACTGACTTTCAATTTGTCTCTATTATTTTAACTGGTGAGTACCCGACTTCCTGGCTTTTGGATTAATTCTACTTCTTGCAAATGCTTGGAAAATGTTGCTGCCTGAGTGACTGGCAATAATTTTGCAATTTCTTCCTAAGTTTGACAAGTATCTTTATGGGGTATTCGCTTTAATTTACCATCATCGAACATATTTTGTTGACCTGGGCGGTCTTTATCTGCTGTATGAAAATCACCACTTCTGAACAGCAAAAAAAACATCTCCTGCACTTTGAAATCTATGGAACATATTCAGGATAAATTAGAGTGAGAAATGAATGTGCTCCAGCTGCCCTTTTGTCGTCTTTAAATAAGTAAAGCAAAACTTTCTTTGTTGCCATAAAATTTAATATTTTTTATATACACTACTTCGTTTAATGTCCAAGTCAGAAATACAGATACATATGTATATGGTAAACAGATATAAACTCTAAGTCCATTTCATTTCTTCTACACATTCTATGCTTTTATGCAATTCAAGTTGCATGCAATGTAGCTATATATAGCGGTCCGAAACCCTGCAATGCAGCATCAATTACTACTATCCTTAATTTAATTAAGGATTGGGGAAATTACCAGATTGTCCGCAATTTAGGCGTCGCACAAAAGTTCTCAACTATGCAAGCCAGAGAAGGAAACCCCTAACGGAGTTTCTTACGGACCACTGTAAACTAAGAGCGCATCTAAAGAAGATGACGGTCACAGATGTGGATGTTTATAGTGTGTGTTCACAGGCATCAGAGACAGCAGAACACGTATTATGTGAATGTGAGCTTCTTGATAGGTTTGGGTGAAAATGTTTATGTAGACATATGGTCTCACTGTGTCACATATCCACCATTATGGTTTCAGATCTACTGGACAAACTATAGACCGAAAGGGGGACAATAGATCCCATGGGTCGCAGTAGCCTGCAATAGTGTCTGGTCGAAATGATGATAATGATAATACATGCAATGTTATTTTATAAAAAACTTTTTCGTTCACACTCTTTAATATATAAAATAAAGCCGACACAACATACATAAAATTTCATGAGTAAAAACAATAGAATTGAAATAAATAAAAGAATGAATAACAGAACAAAAAATATGTAAAAAATGTGGCATACAAAAAATTAAATATTAACAAGAAACAGAAAAACTTGGCCATAAAATTGTTCATGTATCAGATTACTCATACGCTTTTATTAGTAAAATATCTGCCTACAATATGTATATAAGATTTGATGCCATACATTCATCTATATAACAGTTATCCATCTCTGATGTCTCTATTATTTATGTATGCATTTGTTTTGTTTATTTTGTTTTGTCATATTTCTTCTTCTTCGTTACATTTACTTTATGCAGAGATTCTTAGTTTTTCCATGTTTTTTTTTTGTTTTTTCAAGAGCTTTACTAAGGTTTTTGTTGCTATTTTTTGATTTTTAGACCATAACAAAGAGAGAGAGAGAGAGACCTTAAATAGCATGTTGTGTTCGTTTTTGTTCTGAATTTGTACCTGTTACATTTTTGTTTTGTTTAGGGTGGCGGCCAGAGCTAAGGATATTTGATTACTTAAAATGTAACAACAACAATCTTGTTTATAGTATTAGTCGGTGTGTGTATGTGTGTGAGCACACCGTTTGTGTATATTACGCATTTCTGTTCTCTAGAGTTACATTACATTTTCTTCCTGTAATTTTTGTTTTTGTTTATGTAAATTGATGATACATTTTACCTCTCTCATCACAAAAAATGGTTGCATTATGTCAGTGCCTATAATAAAGTAAAACCAGCCATGCCAACCGAAATAACAATTTATTTTTAATTTTGTGCTTTTTGACAAAACACTCGCTCTATTAAGCCAAATTTTATTAAAATCAACTAGTAATGAAATTAATCTGTTGCCTGGTCACCTAAGATCGTATAATTTGAAGACTTTTGATTATTTTGTATGAGGATATGTTAAGTTTATGTTTTATGTTAACAAAAAAAGAATTCTTAAACAATTTAAGGTAAACAAAATTCATGCCATTAATGAAAGATTGGTGTTAGTATATCTTATTGATACATATCTGAGAATTTTAAAACATAAATGCCAGGAAATTTCCTTGCAAACAGAGTAAAATACTCATTTATTTCATTATTTGTTGTTGTTATTTCATTTCAAATTAAAGTTCAGATGCTCTCAAAGAAACGCAAAGTAGAGTTGACTTTCCAATTAAAATTTCCTTTTTAATTTTTTTCTGCATAAAGAATAAAGAATTTTTCATTTAATTGCGGTTAATTGTTATGAATTATTATTGTTATTAGTGTTGTTGTTAAAATTAAAATAATGGAGATGACTAAACACCATCATCATCATCATCATCATCATCATCATCATCATCATCATCATCATCATCATCATCATCGTCATTGTAAAATGGTAATGAAGGAGATATTTGTAAAATGATTGCATTACACGATATCAAATTTTAAAAAAGTAATATGCTGAGAAAGAACATTGAATTGGATGCTAATGATTCTCAACTATGACGATGGACTTAGAATTGTGTGCGAAGTTTTGGACGCAATTTTTAGACTGGGGTGCGCATGTGGTGACTCTTCATGGTCTACCTGGTGGACTGTGACATTAGACTGTCCTATAGACTTCCGGACGAGTGTAGAGTCTTTCAGGCAGCCGAGCTAATTATGACTTAATCACTATTGGTGATAGTTTGGTCATCTATATAGACAGTCAACCTGCTATCAAGACGCTGACTGTGCGCAGCGTCACCTGAAAGCTGGTTTCACTGTGTAAAAGTATCCTCACGTCACTCCTGGATGTGTTTGACATCAAGCTATGTTGGGTTAATGGATATACTGGCGTGCAAGGGAACTTGACTGCCGATGAGCCGGCGAAACCTAGCGCGGCCAAGTGTATTAAACTGGCGGGTGCGTCTGCCAAACAGGGTTGGCAACCCACTGGGTAACGCAATGAAACCCACCCGGATTTTCTTGGGTTTTATATTTAAAAAACCCAGGTGGGTTTGTATTTGAAGGTTTTTGTTGTTTATTTACAATAAAAAAATTTAAGTTTTACGTACTCCCAATACAAAATAATAATGAATTAACAATTTTATCAAAATAAAAAATTATAAAAAATTATCAAATTATCTGGCTTATTTATTTCCACCAGCTCTGAGCTAATGTCCGAGTACCGTCTTAGAAAAACATCTCGTTTTTTGAGGCGATCCACTTTGAAGCCGATTTTATATTTTTTTCAAAAGAAGAGAATAAGCGACATACTATTGTAATAGATATTGCATCCATCGAAAGCCAATAAATAGTCAGTAGGAACTTTGTTTCGAGAATTTGTTTTTAAAAATTGTTTGGAAGCTTTACCACGAGAGACCGAGCGTTGCCAAGCAAAAGATAAACTTTATATGTCTGTCTGCCAGTCTGTCTTTATATTCTGGCCGTTTTTCTCATAATGCACGGTTCAATCGAAGTTTTTGCAATCTGCTCCGAATACCGGGTTTTAGCAGCTCATAATACACAATGCCGCTTTGATCTCATTAAGAATGTAAAATTGCATTACAAATTTTAAAACAACGTAATTATACTAACAAACAAAAAATATTGTAGAATTAAACGAAATTTGGAAGCAGTTATAAAATCCAATAAAACCAAAAAAATAAAATAAAAAAATAGGACTCGGTGGACTGGGTATATAAAAAAACCGGGTTTTTCCCAACCCTTCTGTCAGACCACCGATTTGGTTCTTTGTGAGCTTAGTGGATAGTTGGGCCCGTTGTAAAATGTAAGAGTTGAGGATGGGCAGAGGAGAATGTAGGGTGTCCAGGTGGCTTTGACTTAAACTCAAACTCTCTAGGACGGAATGGGTCTTTAATCTGAATAGGGAGTGCCTTAGGACTCTGGTAGATTTTCTGACTGGGCGTTGCGCTCTAAGGGTAAGGACTGGGCTATGGGAAGCAGTCATCACTAATTTCTGCCGAGTTTGTGGCGATGACTCTGTTGAATATATTCTTTGTCATGCCAGGCCCTCTATGGGCGCAGGCTGAGGTTGCTAGGCCAGGGCTTTTTGAATAGTCTAGGAGGGGTTGCGTCAGCCATTGTCTGTGACCTGGAAGGTTATATTTCGAGTATAGGCTAGCTTACTAGTGTAATGCATTAGTTAGCAAATTCATTAAGACACAAAAATACAATACAAAGAACTTTATTACACTAAGTGACGCCCGGTTTTTGTTTAAGGTGTCCTTCTTTTTCTCTCTTTTTCTTTCCTTTCTTCTTATTTCTTACCTACCTTTTTATGTTTTCTTTTTAAAATGCACCACTTTGGTCTCCGGGAGGGGTACGCCTGCACCACCTTTTGTATAACCTAACCCAACCTATTGGTCGCACATTAAAAGATACTACGATGGAACGAGTGTTTTACTTAAGAACATGAAGCATTATGTTTTTGGATAAATGCGTTTAGGCAACTCTTATTAAACCATTGGAGATTTTCTCGGTTTGTCCTCTTTTAAATATTCCCCCTGAGTAAAGCAAACGAAATGACTTCGAAAAATATACTGTTACGTTTTAACCTTTTTAAAACGTATGAGTTCTTTTCAATTGCGACAAAATAAAATAAATACCACGTTGTTGTTGTTTTACAGTTTTTATTTCTTCACTTTTACTTTATACACTTTATCTTAATACAGCAATATATTTATCAACACTTTTATTTACGCCTAAACACGACTTTACTCTATGACCGCAAAACTATAACTATATCGATGTAGGCAAAGCAGCCTCCTTGTATACCTAATTGCCTACAGTTTGGAAACTTCCGGAAATGTCTCAAACGCTCTCAGATCCTCTATTTTATGTCCCTTCATTTTAAACATTGTCAATGCCATCAAATACACAAATCAGTACGACATTACCAAGGCAACACATTAACAACCTTGACACAAACCAATAGACCAAAATCCCACAATACAGTCCCAAGAGCACTGATGTGGTCTATTTTCTTGTTAGGCATTTTTATTTTCGTAACAATACTTTTATTGTAGAAGCTACAGCCTTCGAATTAACGGTTTTTTATTGAGTTCGTTTTAGCATATCACCACGGATGGATATAGCATTCACAAACAAGTGCAAATGATAAAATTATTTTATCAAAACATGTAGGTGTTCTGTTGCGGTAAAAAAATCAAAATTATCTTCAGCGATGAGGTCAAATTGTGGATGAATAAATACGTCAACAAACAAAATTATATAACTTGGACGGACACCAACCCACACGAAAGAACGTCCAATGTAACACGAAAAACACTGTTTGATGTGGAGAACGAAGTTGGCCAGATCATCACCACCGTCAATGGCGAGCGCAATAGGTCGCTGATAACCAAGTTCTTCCAGCCTGAATTGGACGGTATACGACATCAACAACACATGGTTTCAAGAGAACAACGCTACGTCCCACACTACTAGAAAGTTCTATGCAAATAAACCACAAACCACAGAGGCCCCCAAAAGTAAAATAGCCCATGTCTACGATCAATTACAGTCGAATTTATGCCTCAAAGTCATAGAAAATTAGATACAATGAAAACGTGCCAACCAGCGAAGTTGTGTTGGACATTTGCATGATGTTATATTCTATAATAAAGGCATCGTTAGGCCTTTCAAATGGATAAGCAATTTCGATGATACCTCAAACAAATGTTGTTTTATTCAAATTTTAAAATAGTAAACGCTTAATGAAAGACCCTCACTGCCCAAGTAATGTTTGTTTCTGTCCCATACTGTTATAATCTGTTTTTTCTTTTAAATTTTCCCTTTTGCTTTACTCTTTTAAATTACATATTATGTTACCTGGCAAAAAAATCACCCCGAAAACTTGTAATTAGTTCAGCCTTGACAAAGGAAACTACAAATGAATTACACAATTACTTTGCAATTAGTAAAGAATTTTTCTTCAAAAACGAAAATTAATAAAAAAAAAACTCAACAACTCAAAAACCCAAAATCGGACAGAAAAAAATTGTATGACTCAGTAGTTAATTGTAACCAACCAAATAGCCCAACCAACCAGGCAACCATCCATTAAAATCCATCTATAAATTAGGCAGAGTAACAGCAAGACAGAAATCATTACACTAAAAGTGACAGCTGCCTGGCTGTTAGTCTCTGTCTCTCTCTCAATTTGATTAAAACGCTTCTCTGTGTGTCTACCGTCTGTGTGTCTATATTTATGTAACTGACAAATCATTTGCCAGTCGAACTGAGTGTCTATTTGTCTGTCATTCCATAACAACTACTACTCAACTGCAGTAAGCTAGACCACATATAGTATTTGTTATGGGGAATAATTTAATTTTTTTTTTTTTGCTTCATATTCTTTTTTTAAATTTTTATCCACAATTTATTTTTTACTTTTTTAATTTTTTGCTTAGTTTGCAATTACAAAACTAATTACGTTTACGATGGCAGTGACAAACATCAGCGCTAAGTGTGAAAGAAGAATATAAAGAACCAACGACAAGGATATAGCAATGGTTCTTATTACGAACCATCTATTTTTATACGTAAATTTGTCGTCTAACACACCCTGAAGGATATAAGTATAAAAAGAAACGTATACAGTGATGGAAAAAATCATTTCAATAGAATATTTTAGACAATTTCAACTAAAAGCAGACCTGTTTGCCCACTTATCCAATTTCGCCCAATGTGTAACTGATAGTTTTTATTATCTCAGAAATCATTTAGAACAAATTCAAAACCTTCCATTCTAACTGTTCACAAGATATACAAAAATCAATATTATCGAATGTCATTGGTAGCTTTTCAAGTGACAATAAAAAAAATCATAATTTGGGAAATGGAGTGCATTTTGTGGATATTTGTATGGGAATCTATACGAAAATCTAAATGCCATATCTCGGGAACTGGGCCGATTTCGTGCAAACTTCACATAAACCATCTATAGACCATCCCCAACGTACCCTAAAATTTTTGTTGAAATCGGTCGACCAGTTTTCACAGTTAGTGGTGACATCAAAGAGTAAACTTCTTTTTATATACATATAGAGATTATTTTTAATGGTCTAGGCAGCGATTTTGTTAACTGGTTATTTAGCAATTATTTTTAGCATGCTTGAGGTACTGCTGCAGAAGAGCAGTGGGTGCAAGAAATGGGATCTTAGTCCTAAAGTAATTCATTGGATTTATTCAGCGGTTATTGAACCGATCTTTTGTATTGCAATATCAGACTACTTGATGAGGTCAAAAAATTTACTTCCATCCAGATCACATGTGCGTTACGTAGCACTCCTACAAGAGCCCTTTTTGTGATGCTTGGCATATTATCACACTGGCATATTATCTATCCCCTTGGGTTACTCCTCTACTGTATCTGAGGAACCCCTGGTACTAGGTGATATCGACAATGCCTTATCTGTATTTAAGCTGTATAGCGGATTCTATATTATGATTTCTAATAGGGAAAATTGGGCCACTCGCTCCATCATCCCCAGCGATTAACTAGATGTCTATACGGACGGTTCTAGACTAGAAGATAAGGCGGACAGTGGAATTTTTTCCGAGAGGTTGAACCTCGGAGTTTCTTGTTTCTTTTGGACTAAAGCAGTGTGTTTCAAGCCCAAGTGATGGCCATTTTTCATGCTGCAAAGTGAATCTGCGGTAATGGCTCTATATGTATATTTGTTCTTATAGCCAGGCGGTGATCAGAACTCTTTCAGGTGTGACCTTCAAGTCTAAGCTGATCAGGGTTAGCCGTGATTCCCTTACATTATCACGGCAGATTAACGTACACCTAACTCATCTGGGTTTCTGATCACCGAGACATACCGGATAACTGTGCTATGAGGGTCGTTGTACCCCGTACCTCCGTCAAACTGGCGGTTAAGCGGAAGTATATGCTGGACGTTGAAAGAGCCTAGGCGAAAGGTGACTCTTGCTATATTGCCAGACTCCCCTGGCTCAGCTTGGATATGAAACCTATCAATCAAATGATCAAACTGGACCGTCGAAGCATCATCTCTGCTGTAACCATTCTCACTGGCCATTGCGTCATGGATAGGCAGTGGATCGACTAAAGAGGAGAGCGTGGGCCACTTTATCTGCCAGTGTCCGTCTCTCGCACATTTGACTCTCTTTTTTGTCGATGGCTTATAGGAGCTATCGATCTTTGACAACAGGTTAATAGCCAGGTGCAGTAGATTGACGGGCTGGTTTCCGATCTTATTTAGGGAAGTGCTTCTGTGATTTGCCTCTCTTTGATCATCAGAATTCTGTGGACTAGAACGAGGACAACGCGTTATGCGTGTCCAAATGTGCCTTGGCTTAGCAAGGCTGCCACTACCTCCTACCTACCTATTTAGCTAGAGTCAACAATTTTAGCCATAACATCAAATTCACGGATAAGACCTTGTTTACCAGCATTCAAATTTCTAAAAAATTCAAATTTATAATTTTCAATGCGTCCACATATAACGACTTATTGCGACTAGTGTATACGTAGTTAAAGTAAAGAGCCTTCCATTTACTCATGATACCGTGTAGCTCCTAAATAGCTCTTATATTCATATTAGCCCTACTTACCCCTAATAATTAAAATAGTTATTTATTTTTTCCAACACTGTATGATGTTATTACAGAATTTTTTATTTTCACATACAAACTTGTTTTTACCTGATATTTAAGGACTTTGCCAAGCCTGCACATAAAAATTAAATGAAAAAAATATTACCTGAAATAAAATGATTTAATTTAAATTTAATAGTTTTTAAATTTAAAAGGAGGAGTTAAGAAAAAACAGAAACTTTTTTACAGGACATTTTAAAAATTTGTAAATAGAAAAGATAAAACAACAAGAGGAAAAATGAAAATAGAAACCCAACAACATTTAAAACGAGAAACGAGACACCCGCCTACCAACCAGGAGGTCCTCGGTTCAGTACCAGACCAGACCATCAGATAATTTGCAACAGCGATATCGCCTCATAGCACTGCCAGCGACTGGTTATGAGTATTTACGCTTCTCTAACTAATGCATATGCCGTTCGAAGCCGGCGTTAAATTGTAGGTTCCTTTCAATGAGTCTAAAAACAGAATCGGGTGCAGCTCATTAATTGTCTCACTTGGGATGTCATGAGAATTATGTATGTATCTATGTAGATCTTTACAAACGAATTTTAAACTCAGTTCAGACGGTTATCAGATCTAACAATATTGTTAGACCTGTCAAATTAACGGCAACGACCAGACAATGCAAAATTGCCACCAAAATGAGAATGAGAATATTGCCAAAATGAGAATATTTTTCAGAAAATCTGACACCCATTGTTGTTGTCAGATTTAAAATTTTTTTTCTCACAATATTATCAGATCTGACAATGGTCTAAACAGAGCTTTAGACTGAACTTGTCGTAAGACATGTTGCTAGATATATTCAAAAAAAAAATATCGGTTCGAAATATACTATGTACTTACATTACACCATTGGTGATCTGAAAAAAATAATAAAGAAAAGAGTTAATAAAAATATTTTAAAAAATTAACCATAATAAGTACAGCGATTTTTTTTTTTTTTTTCTAAATTTCAAAAAAATTTTAAAAATTAAGAAAAATCAACTATTGATAAATTTTAAATTATATTGGCAATTGGAAAAAGTTCTGTTACAAATTTTACTAAAAATAACACATCCATCAGTTTCTTATATTTGAGACGAAATTTATTAAACCAAATATGTGCCGTTTTGATCGATAAGCTTTTGCCATTTTTGGAGTAAAGCCATTATTTCATCAGTGTAGAACTTCTAGGTCTTCTGAGCAAAAAACTGATGCAATTCCGTTTTGCAGGCCACTACGGTATTTAAATTTACACTATTAACAGAGCTCTGCAAAGATCAAAACAGATAATAATCTGAAGCAGCAACGTCCAAACTATATGGTGAATGCATTAAAACTTTCTAGCCAAGCTCTCTCAGTTTCTACCTGGTCATCAAAGTTGTGTGTGGTCTGACGTCCGTCTGTTGTACTGATAGAACACACACCATTTTCTGTAAATCAATACTGGCCGTTTTAATTGAATTGCTTGCTTCAATCTCGTTAATTATTGGCAGTAGAGACTAAAATCAATTGTTTGACCAGCTTGTAGAAACTCATAATGAACAATTAATTCCAAACCCATCAGACATACGATATAATATTTCTTGGTGGCAATAATGAATTACCACCGTCTGCGAAGCTTTACACTGCTTCGCCCATGATTTTTCTTAACACATTATTATCATATGTGATCCACTTTATGTCGCCCGTAATCATTCGCATCAGGAACTGTTCGATTTCGTTGCGTTTTAGCAGTGAATCGCAAATGGAAAATTGGTACATTAAATTTTTCACTGTTAATTAATGAGGCACCCACACATCGAGCTTCTATGTGTATCAGGTTTTCTTCAAATGGTTGATAACCGTTTGGTGATAAGTGCCTAGATACCTAGCAACGTCCACGTTGCTTATATGATGGTCTTTTTAATTTTTTTTTCCATGATTTCATGAACTTTTTAGTGATTGGTCAGCCAAAACGAGCTGCATCTTTAACATCAATATTATTAGATCGAAAACGAGGAAACTGTTTAGCTGCATTTTTTCTTCTTACATTAACGCAAAATTTGTCAGCAGCCTGCAAAGCATTCTTACCTTTTCTACTATGGTCAGAATTTAAACTAATGTATTTTTAAACTTGGATAACTTTTTACAGGATTATGCGATTTTAATAACATCTTCTGACTAAGTGAAGCTTAGAATGTCACCTTTCTTAATGTTTTATTTATAATTTAATTTAACGCTATTGAGCAGAAAATAAAAGTTGGCGGTAATGTTTAGAATATTAATTATTTACAAAGACAGGGTGTTTTGTAAAATTTCTAAAATCTTATCAGAAAACAATAACAACAACAATACAATTAAAAGTTCTCATTAATTACCAACAAAAGAAAATACAGTGCACTCGGGATAACGGAAACACTCGTTCTCGTCAATATTCCAAAACATCAACCATTTATTTCTAAAATTGTATAATCTAAAGCGTTAATCAAACCACAAAGTTCTAAAACATCAACTCTAAATAAAACAAAATTTTAGCTTCAGTAATGGTTAAACATAAACGTGCGTACAATTATTTATTTTATGAAATTAGTTTCGAGTTTGGGGATTCCCTTTATAACTATAATATAAATGTTCTGTTCGATTGATTTTTTGTAAGCCTTGGAAGCCTTTTTTTGTTTCTTTGGATTTATTTTTGTTTGCTTTAGTTTATAAACAATAAAAATGCTTTGAAATACGCTATAAATGTTTTTTGTAATACATTTTTACATATAAACTTGAAAAATCTGGTAAACGTCAACACCCGCGGTTTTAATTAGTTGACGTTATCCCGAGTGCTCTGTATCTTGAAAATGATATTTATTTTTCTTACAAAATTAAATTAAAACAAAAATAAATAATAAAATGCACTTGAAATTTTACAAAATACTTTTTTATTATTCTTTAATTGTAATTGTAATTGTTATTTTTCTTTGTGATAAGAGTATTTGGAAATTGAATTATGTGAATTGGGGGCGTTTGCGATTAGAACCTAAACAAATACATACACATGCACATACATATATGTAGAGGGAATAAAACAACAATAAACTAGTAATTATGATGATGAAGAAGAACAAATTCAAAAGTAAACAATTAGTAAACAACAACAACCAAACAAATGATTAAATTACACATGTTTGTTCTTTTATACACACTCTGCCTTTACCTTCCTCTCTGCAAACTTTTATCAAAATCTCTCTAGTGACTGTATGCATGTGCGCGTATACATACGAGTTTGTATGTATAGATGTATGCGTTTTATTTTTGAAAATTACGAAAGTTAATTAATGTAATTCAATGCAAATGATAATGAATGGTATGTAAATATCCACATATATATGTATGTACGTATACAATTACTGTTTCAAAAAGACGGTACAAAATTTTAAAGTACTTTTTTAGTTTTTAGTATTAACAAAAACAATAACAGTAAAGAAAATACAAAACACTTAACGTGGCATATAACTTAAGGGTTTATAAATAAAATTAAATTACACACAGTATACTATAAAGGTATGTATGGTTCGTGATTTTCATACAAATTAAAGAGTGAAAAAATTAAATAAAACAGAATCAGGCTAACAAACATCAAGTGGCCATTCGTCATATAAAACCATCAAATTTAGCTCGAATTACTTTTTTATTCCACTTTAAACAACACTTTATATGGAACTATGTAGTTATTTTGTTCTCCCCTCTTTAAAGAAAATAAATTTAACCAATAAAAAAAAAAACGCCATAACACTTCTTTTATACACATACATACTTACAGTACGTAAACTCACAAATATAAAGTAATTTACTAAACCAATAGCCATGCTGAGTACATACGATACTAACTCTTTACAGTTTAATATGTCTGGTAAATTTTAATTGAAAACCCGTTAAAGGAGTTGAGGGGAGGGAAGAGGAAAGTTTTCTCCCTACTGTTTAAAGCAAAAAAAAACGAAGGAAATAAATCAAAGCAAAATACCTATACCAAAGCAAATAAAAAATAAATATAGGTAAAACAACAAATACAACAGGTTTTTTTATTTTTTGTTTTGTTATGAGTATTTTCAATTTTTTTCTTTATCTTTGAGAAGATCAAAAACTTGTTTAGCTGTTGGTAATGAGTAATCGAAAAAAAGCTAATAAAACTTGTATACCAACCAACAAATTAATGCGTGTTATTATTTCGTTTTTTTTTTCATTATTATTGTTTCATGGTGTTGCAATTTAATTTTTACCAGTTGATTTAATTTCTATCTCTTTGATTTCTTTTTCAATCAAAACAATACAAATACAAATCATTAATGATAAATCGTTATACAGTAGTCTATTTAAACAGGACTTATTGAACCGTTACTAAAAATAAAGTGAAAAAACAAAAACAAATAAATTGTAGTAGTTTTGCCCAGTTCTTTTGTTATAACTGTGTTGAATTGAATCACTTAAAAAAAAATGTGTTAAGAAGTTATTAAATTTAAAATGCCTAGAAGAAAACAATACATAGGTATCTATAAACAATAATTGTATTTTTCGTTTACTTCGCATCATTGGAAATACATTAAAAAGCAATTATTACTCTACTCTTAACATTTTTGTGTGCATTAGTCGTTTAGCCCACTTATCGAAACTTATTAAAAAAAAAAACTATTTTGTTTATAATAAAAATTCATGATTAAATTATTTTATATTGGCATTTTAAATAAAATATCCGACTGTGTTAACGTCGTACTGCATTTGTTTGCAAGCGACATAATCTGTTATACTACACGCTTCTTTAAAAACAATGACGACGACATAAAAAATGAAGATAATAAATAAGAGTAATAGGGGTGATAAACAATAACAATGATTTCATATAAGAACACACATTCATAAAAAACAAAAACATTAACAACAATAATAACGTGCATATTATGTTTGCTTTTTTTCATAATTTGTTTTGCTTTTATTTTTCTCGATCAATTTGAATTTGTCCCACTAATTTACTTTTGATAAACACGTATGTATGTGAACTATTTTTTCTTTAAAAAAACCAGACATAAATATGCAAATGTAAACAAAAAATAAAAAACATGCATACACATACAATAAATGTCTTATACAAACCAAACAATTACAGGTTAAATTTTGATATTGTTTATGGGAGTAACATATTATATTAGTTATGTTGTTATTGTTGTTTATTTTTGCATTGTTTTTCTCCCCTCTCAGATTATTTTACAAATTTAATTTTTTCATTTATGAGAGGGTCTTTATTAATGTGAGTGTATCGAATGTGTGTACATTTGCATATTAGAGTACACACATCCACATAACAAAAATATAATACGAGTAGGTACCATTTTATTTTATTATTCCATTTTACATATTGGCTTAATTTTTATCATTGTTTGTGTTTTTTATTCTTGTCTTCAAATAATGGCCTATCATGTAAGGCAGGAAATAATGTCTTGCGTATTTTATTGCAAATGCTTTTGTTGCAATTGTTGCTGGTGCTGCTGTTATCTAATGCGAGTAACAACAACAGCAGCAACGATGATAGAGATAATGTCATAATCTCAAAGGGGACACTACAAATAACAAAAATCAAAGAAAATAGACGAAAAGAAGGAAACGAAGAAAATACAATATCTAAGCAAAAAATCAAGAATGAAATCAAGAATCGTGTTAGAATGTACACTACGAGAATTAATATATACTTAAATATTATTTTTAGAGTATAAATTGAAATAATGTGGTTTTGTAAAATAAAGTTTTTTACGTTTAAATACTAAAAAATATAAAATACTCGTATGTGTAGGTATTTGAAATCTATTTTAAGAAAATTTTTTATGAAAAATTTAAAGCAAAATATCGTCTAAACTTATTTTTTATGAATATGGGGGTAAATTTGTAATAAAAGAAATTTATATTTGCATTTAGTAAATGATTTTACCGGTGATGTAAGAAAGTTGATAAAGGTATAGGATTTTGACGACGATGGCCCGATAGGTTTGCGATAACTTTCTATTGTCAAACATACTTGGCCTTTTTAAGCCTATTTAAAAAAGTCTTTTTATTGACTCACGTTAATCTTTAAAACTAAAAATAATTACTTTTTCGCAACCACTCGTATGTTTACATTTAAAAAATATTATGTATTTCTCTTTCATTTCCATTGTAAGCAAATATAAAAAAGTATTTGAAAGCACAATTCCAACAAAACATGTGGATATTCCCAACAAATGAATTGTTTTTATTGTATTCTAATAATAATTTTTTTAATAAAAATTATAGAAAAATGTTTAAACAATTGTAGTATAAGTCCCCTATTTTTAATGTAAATAAAATGAACGATAACGTGGTGTTTGTTTATAAAAATACTTATTATATGTTATTACTTCCTTTTATGAAATAATTATAAATAAATTTAATATTAAAAATACGAAAATAAACAACTCAAGTGTAACCAAAAGGACAAGTGTTTTATTATTTGAAAAAAAGTTAAAAAAACACATATACACAAACAAAAGTGTAAACAAAAAACAAATTGAAGAAGAAAACATAAATAAACATTAATACCAAATACTACCAAAAAAGGGGTTATGCTTACTTTCATAAACTAAAAGAGGGACTGAGATTATAAGAGTAAACATAAAAAGTAACAGTAACTTGAATGAATTAAATTCAAGGTTGGCAAAGCACATGTTATTACTTCTGTTATTTTAAAACAAGTGCTTCCCTCCATTTTATTTATTTGCAATATAATTTAAAAAATAACACAAAATTTTAAATACCAGAGTTAAAATTAAACTTTTCAATCATTTTACCTACAAAGTTTAAATAAAAGCTGATACCTATTAGGCAAATATTTATATGTAAACAAATAAAAAGAACAACAAAAGAAATAAAATGTCAAAAACATGCAAAGTGTAGGTGTGTTGTTTAACACAACCATGATAGCCAGACAGCTGTGTTAACTTGTATATGCGCTGTGAGTAACTTAAATCATCATCATCGTCAGTTTACAGTGAATGACAAATAAAAATGTCCCATTAAATTAACAGCCATAAAATTACGCCACAACCATGGTTTGTATAGCATTAATTTTGCATATAATTTGCTTATTTAAATTGTTTTGTAAGAAAAAAAAACAACTATTACATCAATCGAAAAAGTGAATGTACGTCTATTTAAATTTGATTACCACTCTAAATAAAGGTTAGGCATACTGATACAGTTTATACACAAAAATAAAACTATGGTGTTAAAAGCTGTCATGAGATGTAATGCAAAATACAAAAATTATGACATACATCTGTTTCTTGGCATACAAAATCGTGCATGTCAAAACGTCATAATTATTTCCTTCTGGGATAAGTTTTCCACTTAATCTTTTAACAACCCAACAACCTTTGAGCAATTAGAGTTCAACATACTTTTAATGAAATAGCACGAGGAATTCTTAAAATTAACTAAAATTTAACATAAATTCTTATTTTTTTTTTAAAGGACACAATTAAAAATTTATTTTTTAAAAGCAACTGCTTGACACATTTTTGCCATCAACTGTACAGTCAATGTCGTTGATAATTTCTTTAATGTGAGTTGTAGGTTTAAAAAAAGTAGTTTAGCAGTGACAAGGTTGTTTCCCCACAACAAGGCGTATTTAATTTGTATCAAAATCAAAAGAAAAGTGTCATTAAAACTTCTTTTAATGGTTTGGTATAACAAAATATAAATAAAACACATGTGGAAAAACTATAAATTATAAGGGTTAATAGTCATAAACTACATATTTTATGTTGGGATAGGAATGATGAATTAACCAAATAATTCAAATGGAACATGACAATGCCAAATCTATACATTAAACTAATTAATAAATGAAAAATTTAACCGGAAAAAAATATAATATAAAATATAATATAAAAATATAATATAAAAATATTTGTCGCTCAAAGTAATGTATTTAAAAAATAAAAGAATTCTGCAATGTTTTTTTAAATTATTCATTTTATACGTTTACGTAAACACAATCAACAGTTCTTATTCTAATAACTACAAATTTAAGATAAAAATTAACTAAATAAATTCTTAAAAGATTTCGGCATTATTTTCGAAAAAGGCATAGTAGATTAAATGAGAAGCTTAATTAAAATAATTACATTGCTTGTTCTATTTGTTCCAAAAAGGTAAAAATTTACTAATTTACATCGTTTGCTAATTTAATACGCATTTAGTTGAGAAAAGAACGAAAAAAAACAACTAAACTGCAATTAAGGAAAATAAGAGAGAATGATAATATAAAAATTTCATTATCACTATTACATTAAATACTTAAATACTAAATTTGCCAAATTTTTCAATATGATAGAATGCATTGTTGCCAAAACAACTTTATGGATTGCACACAACCGGCATCAAAATTACATATACACTGGTGGCCAGCTATTTAGGGACAAGTGTTTTTATACTGATATAACTATTTAAAATTTCTAGTTCTTGCCAAAAAAAAATTACCTTGGATTCATGTCAGTATAGAAAGACTTTTTGTCCTTTTTGTCCCTTTTGGCCATCAGTGTATGTACAAAGAAAAATTACACAGAAAATTATGGATTTTCATATATTATAATGGGTGATTTTCTAAATTGCAGGAAATTTTGCGAAGTTAACGAAATATTTATTTGGGGCGATAAATGTGTATCTGACATTTACTTTTTGAAAAATGTGCATGTAAATGTTGATTGCAGCTATGCTAAATATACTTTTTTCAGCATTTTAGCCGGTGTCTCACCAATGGCAGTTGTAATGTGTTTTTTTAAGACAAAATCTGTGACTTGCTTTTCCATGTATACGATAGAGTTCATAAAACAATATAGTGGGCTCAAATCTCCAATGAACTACTCCAATACGAGGATTAATTGCTCACCAAACTCACCACTCAATAGGTTCATAGTATTGCGTTCCATGTGGAATGTGCACCGTTTTGTTGAAACCACATGTCAACCAACCAAAATTCAATTCATCCATTTTGGCCAAAAAAAGTTATTAACAAAAGCCAAATTGTTAGCAACAACTACGTATGGACATATCACTACGTTTATTTACGGGTTCGTAATTTATGATGAAACACATTTCTCAAACAGCGCGAATTTTATTTTTTTTTTTAATTTTTCAGTGCAAGGGTTGTCCGTTTGTAGTCTATTCATGGTGAAATGTCATCTTACTGAAAATTTTCGGCATTGTCAATATGCCACGTATCTCTTTCTACACTGCAAAATCAAATACCAAAGAAAGCACCCGTTATACCATATATGCTATAGCGATTAATGAAAACGGTAGACCAAAATGTAAAATTACACACAAATTACACAAGGAGCTAATTACACACAATATGTGAAATTAAGCACAGATGGTAACACTGATAGAATGTCACCGACACAGAAACTACAACAAAAATATTTAAAGTACAAGTACAAAAATGGTGCACGAAAGGGTGCCACTTGATTGTGATTAAAAATCGGCATATTTAAAATAAAAAAATCGGCATTATCGGCACTTCAAGCTAAAGAAATCAACAAAAACAATCGGAAAATTAAAATTTCACATTTTAATCATATTTTTATTAACAAAATAGAACAATTTACTAATGTTTATAACATGTAAAATAATATAAAAAATTAGACAAAATATTCGAGAAGAAAATGTTAATATTATTTCGAGAAGAAATTCAAAAATTACCTGAGAGGTGGGGAAAAGTCGTTATCAAAGACGGACAATTTTTTATTTACTTGTTTATTATCTTAAAAAAAATTTTTTTTGACCTAAAAAACGGACCGAATTAATTTGTACTCCGAATACATAAATTATATTTATTTTTTTGTAAAAATACCATTAAAACCTTTAAATTAAAATTGCTTTACTTAAAACTCCACCCGGATTTTTTTTTTTTTTTTTTTAATATAGTACCCAATCAAACCCACCCGGTTTTTATCCATATGATTATTATTATTATTTTTATTATTTACTTTGTATTGAACCCACCTGGGTTTTATTGGCTATTAAACCCACTGGATTGCCAATCCTGGCTTAAAGTGACAAAATTAATTCTAAGACGTTTTCTGTCTGCTCTAGATTACAAAGTATATGAAAATTGTTACTGATTGGCCGATTACTGCATTTTTAGTATTCATACTTTACTTTGTCAAATTACACGGTGCCACAAAAAAAAAAAAAAAAAAAAATACCTGGCAAGTGATAGTATATTTCTGGTAGGCGCTATCGAATAGAACAAGGATCTGTTTTTGAAATTGTAGAAACACCTCTAAAATCACTTAATAACTCCGTCAATTTCCAACTTAATATAATTTCTTAATTAATTCATAAATAGTACGGTTCCTTTATAAAATAGTGCGTAAAAATGCACATAAACTTGAATAATATGAATAAAATTGGGTGAAAAATGTGTTTGTTTGCCAAATACACTTAGATCTTTCAAGGATACTTAAACGACATATACATCATTTAAAAGGTCTGTTTCTCTCCTTTCCAAAAAGGAACTTAATATCGTGCATTATTCGGCAAAGTTATTAGCTTATAAGTGCATTAACGTCCGAAAAACCGGTTTTTTATCCATAATTAGATTTTGGAGGTGTTTTGAAAATTCCATTGTTCTACTCGACAACGTGTTATGCATTGAGTTAACAAAATTTTGTTAATTTTGCTTTTCCATTAAAACTTATAATTAATATTGGATAAAATGCAATTTTTCTTTTTATTTATAACGATATATGTCTGAAGTATAAATAAGACCCCGAAAAATGTACATACCTATTATATTGTTTACTTTTAGAGGACTTTTATACATGAAAACAATTCTTGTCCGATTATGCGTTAGAGTCACTGTACTTAATTTTATATAAATTAATAAATTAACCCTTTTTTTCTTTAGCAGCAGCGCCGACTTATTAACAGTTGTCTGTTTTTAATATAGCAGATATTTTAATTTTCTCAACAATTGTTAATTTTACTAAAACAAATAAAATTTCCGTGTTTTTAAATTTTCTCAAAAAATCGGCTTTTTTGGAGCAAAAATCGACAAATTGGCGTTAAGATAATTTTGAGGAAAAAAATCCGATAAAGCGGCAAATATGACAGGCAAGTCAAAGGCTGCTGCTGCGCCTTTTGCTCTATTATTCTCACACTATTCATTTCTTCTAGTGATGCCAACATTTGCGTTTAAAGCAACGCTAATTAAAAAGTAGATTTATTTCCTACTTTTTCCTGTGTCGTACGCGGCATCTGACTAAAAAACTAGAAATGATATAAATTGCCTTTATTTAACTCAACATATAAAGCTGATCAAAATAATAAATAGTTTTCGCGTATAAAGCTTCGCATATAACTTAAAATGCACAAAAAGTAAAATATGCTATATAGTGGTTTTAAGCTATTTTATAGACTTGTGTTTGAGTACAGTGTATAGGCTGATTTCTGTCCATAGGGCGACTGAGCTGATCCGTGATTATACAGCTGGTATTGAAAAGTGGCACTGACTGTGCTCAAGGCTAGTTTTACCATGCAGGAAAGCACTCATGTAGCCACAGGATAGATACAGTGCCAGATTGTGATTTCGCGGCACTGTGCCATAGTGATGAACAAAACAACTAATGAGCTAGTAAGAGGCCACGACGAAGAGATCTATAAGATCGTCGCTTAGTTTATTCGCTGTCATGATGGATGCATGGGTTCGTAGTAGAGTGGGTCATGGAATGGCGGGAGTCTGCAGAATCTCCAGACTACTATGAGCCAAGCCAGACTTCTCGAGGACGGATGGAACCTGAATCTGTGTAAGGAACCTCTCAGGATTCTGATAGGTTTTCTGACTGGGCACTGTGCTCTGAGGACGAAGACAAGGGACACAGGTACCCCTAATTTCTACAGAGTGTATGACAATGTAGGAGAGCCTGAGATATTGGAATACAACTAACGCCTTTGTTCTGCAATTCAGAGACGGAGGCTCAAGTTTTAAATCAGGGCTTTTTCAGTGGCCTTACGTGGGGATTTATATCGGGCATCAGCTGGCTGGTGAAATGACTTCTGGCGTCAGGGGAGTCCGATTACATTTTTTCTTATTTTCCCTCTTCTTTTATTTCCTTGGGTCTATATCACCTATTTTATAGTTTCTGCTTTCTTTTTTCTTCTGGATGGCTTCCACAATGGATTTCTTTCCATTCGTTATCGTAGTTCCAAACAAAGCACATGCAATGCATTTTTTTAATTTTTGCCTAATTTTGATAACAAATTTAAATTTTAAATAGTTGGCAGCACGGTTTTTATAAAACTCAAAGTCTGCGGCTAATGCTGCTGCTACATCTTTATTCACCCTCTCAATCTCTCTTGAAGGTCTGATAGATAAAAAATTGCCACACACAACCTATGCTTGCAATCACATTTTTTGATATAACGCACTCAAGCTCAATGTTGGTCAAGCATGTTTGTCCGTCTATTAGCCCTTTTACAGTCAAACTAAATAATTCTCCTGCTCATTATTACTCTTTTGTTTTCGCTCTTATTGTGAATTAAAACATAATAAAAACAAAAAGAGACACATAAATAAATGATGATTAACTATCAAAAACTGACCGCATAAGCAAAAAAAAACAATTAATGTCTATATAAATAAAATTTTTTTAATTATTTTTTTCTTTTTGGCTTAATGATGAGATGTTTAAGCTTTTCAAAAAATGAAAGTTTTTCTTTTGTTTTCTTAGTTTATGACAGTGTTTAAAACTTACAATTTGCAATTTAACAAAAATTTATAGCTGCTGTCTGTCTACTATTGACGTTGTACTATTGTTGTTGTTTTTGTTTCACCAAATTTGTATTGTTTTTAGCAAAACTGAAAATGAAGATTAAGCAGTCTGCTGTTATTAATATTGTTGTTGGTATAAAGAGGTGTGTTTAGCACTTGTAAAAAAATAAACACCGAAAAATGCAACAAATTTTTATTTGAGGTTTACTCTTCTTATTTTCCGTGCGTATTTGGAAATGTTGGTTTTTTTATTATAATTTTGTAGAAACTTTTTATTTTCGTAATTAGAACAGAAATTGGTTTTATTATACTGGCCACAATATTTTTTTCAACTTTTTTTATTTACCTCTTCTTTTTTATTTGCTAATGTTGTAGACACACAAAACGAACGATTTCTCTATGTTTTTTTTCTTTTTTATGCCTTTTTTCTAGTTAAACACTTATCTGTTTTAACTGACTGACTGGTGTTGTTGAGACAGACAAACAGGCGTTTTGATTTGTTTATCACGCTTTTTTATAAGTTTTAAAAGGCTTTCTAAAATTCCATTTGTTTTAGGGTTAAAATTTCATTGAAGATACTTTTCCAATTGGCAAATATTCCTCTTATTTTAGTTTTGTAATCCAACTTTGTTGTTTTTTTATTCTCCTACTGTTCACACACTCACGAATAACGTCAACTTCGTTTGACTTCTTTTTTCCAACTGATTTTCTTGTGTACGTTGATTGTGTGGTGGAAAAAGATTATACAAGGGAGAAAGTAATCGATTACTTTTGTATTTATTTTAATGGTTTCACAAGGTCGCATTTCTAAACCAACAGATTGTTGAATTTATGTGAAACTTGTAAAAAAATGATTAATAAATATATAAAATAGCTTTTAAATATAATTTAAAACTAAATAATAAATGATGCTTTACGCTTGTTATATATGGTCGATAGTACAGTGGTCATCGTTAGTAAAGTTGCCAGATAAACAATTATCCTATATCAGTAGTGTTAACTTTATATTTTAATATATCATGCTAGAAATAATGAAAATATCTAAAGTTTTTTATTTCTTAAATATCATTTTAAATCAACTATTATTTAACGTAATATAAAAAAGTATTCATTTACTGCTTTCTTTCATAACACAAACAAGTTTAAAGGATTAAAATTGATGTGAAAAACATTAAATATCTTAAATATCAACGTTCCTCAAATCAGCGACCTTATCACTTTTAACTGTTTTAACAAAATACTTCTGAAAAAGTTGCCAACACTGTATGTTTACAATATACCAATAACAAAGGTTAGCTCACATTCACTGTAAATGATTAACATCATTTGTCTCCCCTATAACACCGGCGGCTGTTAGTGCATGCGTGCGGTATTTGTATATCTAAAGAAGTAAAGTTTTGCAAATTACGCCAATAAATATTATATTATTAAAAGTCATATTTGCAATTAGTATAAACAAGAGCATTTGAAAATGTCTGATAGCGAAAAGAATATTCCAGAAGGCTGGGAAGTCCGCACAAGTCGTTCAACGGGTAAGAAAAAAGAACGGAATTGCTAAATGGCATACTGACCCCTGTTAACGTGAAATGTTCACTAAAAATAAATAAAGAAAAAAAAGCAACCCCTTTGCTATTGTTATTACAACCATACCTACAGTTTATTGATTTTTATATTTTTGATAAACATTGTTTTGCAGGTCTAACTTATTATTTAAATATATACACTAAAGAATCTCAATGGGATTTGCCAACAGAACCGGCTAAAAAAGAAATTACTTCCACAGGACCGAGTGAGGTTAGAGCTTCTCATTTGCTAGTCAAGCATAAGGGCAGTCGCCGTCCTTCCTCTTGGCGTGAGGAGAATATAACACGTACCAAAGATGAAGCTCGTCAGATTTTGGAAGACTATCGCAAACAGATCGAAAGTGGTGAAGCTACTTTAGAGGAATTGGCCCAGAAATATAGTGACTGTAGCTCGGCCAAGAGAGGTGGTGATTTGGGCATGTTTGGACGTGGTCAAATGCAAAAACCTTTTGAAGAGGCTGCTTTTAGCCTTAAAGTTGGTCAGTTATCTAAAATCGTAGATACTGAATCTGGTCTGCACATTATTTTACGCACAGAGTAAACTTATTCGTGGTTAACGAATGAAAAGAAATCAAAATGCATTTTAAAAAACTATTACAAAAAATAAGATAAGAAAGGATTGCATTGAATTGCTTAAGGAAAGTTTTTCCTAAAAATTAAAAGAATTGTTTTTAGGAATTTTTAAGTTTTATTATTTTTTTTATATAATTTATAAAAAATGAAAATAAAAATTTAAACTCAAAACTATAAAAGTTTTTTCTGTAACAACTGTGAACCGTTGAATTTTTGTTTTTTCAATAAATCAGCGTGGAGTTTAACAAGTTCCTTTAACTGATTTGAAACCTCTTCCGTATTATTTTCAGCAATTTTCAGTAATACGAAACAGGCACGATTTATCGTTAACCATTTTTTCAAAGTTTCCTCTGTGAGTTCCTCGATAAGGAGATGACCAAAAGTTTCATCACTACTATCCTGATTCAAGCGTTCTTTATCGTTTTTAATGATTTTCTTTAAGACAATATGAAGGCCCGCCTCCTCGATACCTAATACACTTACCGTGGAGATCTATTTTTAGTAAAAAATTATTACAAATTATTCTTTGGCTTATAAATAAATTTAAAACCAGTACCTCCTCTTCTTCTTTTTCCCCACTTTCCGATTCATCATCATCATTTCCATTTTCATCCTCAGCTTTATTATTTTCCTCAGAACCCTCTGTTTGTGCTTTCTGCATTTGTTTTCTTTGTTTAGTTTTTAGTTTAGTGGCTTCTGCTATGATCTTTTCTACATCTTGTGGTTTTTTGGGTTTCTTATCCTTTCCTTCTTCCTCTACTTTAACCAACCAATCGGATTTAGCTATAACTTTGGCTAAGGCAGAAGCTGATTTAACGAAATTGCTAGAGGTTACTGTATTTCAAAGAAAAGTAATTTATTTATTTAACCTCTTCTTTAGTTTGGTTTCTTTTTTTAATAAAACTTACATTTCTTTAAGATGTCTGCCGTAACCAAGCCAATATGTTTATCTGACAACCAAAACTCTGCATTTTCTGCTATTGCTTTGGCTATTGGTTCTTCGATTTGTTCAAATATCTCTTTACGTCTTACTTCTTTGTCCTTTTTACCATATTGTAAACCTTCTTCAATGGTTGCTATAAATGTGGGATGGAAGCAAATGGTATCTGCTGGCAGTATTAGCCATTCAATTACTCGTCTACCCCATTGATTTGCCATAAGTGTTTGCAACTCAGGATGAATTGTGTCGTAAATTGCTTTCTTAGTAGCCTTTGTGTCATCCAAAGCATTAAGAACGGATATAGCAAATATATGACCATGTTCATGGGTGCATATCTTAACCAAGTGTTCTTTGATGTTCTTGATTATAGCCTAAAAATAATATTAACCTTTTAATTTAAATTTTTTACATTAATTCAAAAATTCTCTACTTACTCTTCTATTTTTTGGTGTAGACTTATAGAAACATATTATGGCAGCCTGGCAGCCATCCTTGGTGGTCAACATTAACGGTACTAGTGACGCAAACATTGTAACCGTTTCTTCCACCTTGTCTTCCTCCATTTCTTTAACATATTCCAACATAATGGCATGTACCAATGAGTTATCTACCAATTGCTTGTTGGAAACATGTTCCAAATTTGCTTTAACAGAACTCAAAATAGATGCTTTCATATTTGCTGTTTCCTTATAACAATCGGCCAGACATTTCACATTATCATCTTTGGATTTTTTATATAGATCACCATAAAATTCCTGGCGCATATATGATTTCTGTTTCGGATTGGCGACAGACAAATAAACATGATCTAAAATTTTGCTGGATATATTATGGCAGGCCAATTTGACAATATTACCAAAAAAGGAATCAACAAGTTTCGATTTCGTTATGGGTGAGCCATATTTAAACATACGCAACACACAGAAATGGGCATATTTTGATATGGCCATATCAACGGCATAGGGCATTAAACGCTCAGAAAGTTGTTCTCTTATAGAGGGTGTAGCAAACTTAAGCATACATTGTATTATTCTAGCAGTATCATGAGCCATGACCACTTTTCGAAGGGTATCACCAAAACTGAATAGATTGAACAACTTTTCCACCAGTTCAGCCTTCTTTTCGGTTTTGCGACATTTCAGCTTTTCATAGATTTGCTTGGCTTCTATGGATATTTCGTAGGTATTTTTAGACTGTTTTCTTTTCAATTTCAAATCCTTTTTATCCTGTTTGAACTTACGCCAGTCAGTCTTTTCATTCTGGCCTCCTTCGGCTGAATTATTGTCCGGTGCAAACTTTGGCTTTCCAACAAATTTGTTATCCAGTCTATGTGCAAATTTATAACCCGGTTTGCCTGTAAACTTATCAGTCTTGCTTTTGAATTTATCTTTACCATGAAATTTTGAATCTCCTTTCTTGCCTGCTGCTATCTTGGTGATTTTGCCAAATTTTTGTGATTTATTGTCTTTATCACCACTGTGTTTCTCTATTTTATTTGATTTCTTTTGTAGAGGTTCCTCGGAATTGCTGGATTTATCAGCGCTACGTTTTTTGGCTTTTATCATTTTAAAGTTTTATATAAATTAAATTTTAAACAATTTTAATTCAACACGTGCGCTTCCCAGAATAACAAAAAATTGTTTTCGTTTAAAATGTCAATAAAAACAGAGATGTCATGTGCCACTAATAAATCAACGTAGTATGGCAGCACTCATAAGTATTAGAAATAATTAAACCACCGTTATCACAAATTGGAATAGAGAGTAGTACCTGCCGCTTATATTGTTCAAACGGCATTTCAAATAGAAGGAGGTATGTAATGTGAGTGGTATTTTTGTTTAAGCAAGTAAATTAAAAAATACTTTCCAGAGTTTTATCAAATATTGCCGCAAATAGTTTGAACAAAATTTAAAAAGACGTTGGTTAATCAGATAAACAAATAAAAGACGTTGATTGTTTCTACAAACAAGTGTACAATTTGTTAAAAGTTTATATTTTCACAGATCATACAAAGTAAAATTCTTATGTAGACTGGAGTAGAATGACACATCAAATAAACATATTTGAGCAAATGCTAAAATTCTTCTCATATCACTAAGCGTTGGCAACTCTTAATGAAATGCGACTCTGTGTGAGAAAAAGGAAAAAGCACAGGAAAAATCCACCATTTTTCCAACAACATCGGCGTCTTAATATTTTTTTTTAATTTATGGCAAAGTTTTGCAAAAAAAATCGTTAAAAACAAATAAATTTGTTGGATTAATAATAAAGAAAAGAAAAAGTATAAGAAATTGGCGAATAGCTTATCGAAAAATTGTGTAAAACTTAAAAAGAGAAAACATAAAGGAAAGATCCCTCGCAAATATTTCAATCGGCAATTGTGTGTATTTTTCTTTTCGCTCGCTTTTACGTATTGAGTGTAGTTGTGGTGTCAAATAAAAAGCAAAATGGTGGGTAAAATACATAAAAAGAAAATATCCGAATATACGGAAGCTGCTGAAAATGACGATAAACATAGCGATGGTGGTGACGAAGCCGAGGACGAAATGATTTTAGATCACGTCGACCCAGTACCCAGCGGCAGTGAATCGGAGAATGGTGATACGGCCAATAATGAGAATAATAAAAGTTCGGATTCAGTTAATGCTAACGATGATGCCGGCGTCAATGATGACGTAGCAACCGGTCTGAATTATGATACCGATTACAATAGTGCTGTTGAGGCTGATGAAGATGAAGGTAAAAAGGCTAAAAAGCGCAAAGCTACAAAGAAAACTACTGACTTGGAGACTGATGATGATGAGCCATTGAATGGTGGCAGTCCAAAGAAGAAGAGTCGCAAGAGTAGTGTCAGTGGCGGTGGTGGCAAAGGTAAAGGAGCTGCCAAAGGTAAAGCTAAAGCCAAAAAAGCTGCTCATAAAGATGAAGACGAGGATGAAGACGAAGGCGGTGAGGGTGAGGGTGAGGAGGAAGAGTATGAAGTTAAGGATATTGTTGGCCACAAAACGGAGCGTGGTGTTTCTTATTTTCTAATCAGGTGGAAAGGTTATACAAAAGCTGATGATACCTGGGAACCAGAGGACACACTTAGTTGTCCAGATATCATTGAAAGATATAAGAAAAAAGTAAGTTTTTAACTTAAGACTAGATGTTATGTGTCTATATTTGTTTGTTTTTATCTGAAAGTGGGTAGTGTGGGTGAATGTAGACAAGGTGGCACTATTGGTGTAGAAAGTGTAAAAATTGCAAACGAACCTCGAAAAAAGAGTACAGTTGCGCTTCATATGGTTGCCAAATCTTAGATTTTTTTTTTTAGTTGTCGGTTCTCAATGAATGAGAAGGGTTACCTACTAACAAATGTAATAAATGAAAAGGAAAGTAAAAAGGTGAAAAGCAAGGGTTAATATTGTTAAGTGTGTGATACAACTTCAATTTGAAATTAACATGCAAACATTCCTTTAGAGTTATTCGGCTAATTAGCTTATACTGGTGACGTCAATATGACGCTTTAGAAAACTGAATGGTTGAATGTTAGTTTTAGTGTTTCCTTGTTCCCTAACTGAACATATTTGGCATTGTCACATGTCACGAATCTTTTTTTTTTACCCTAAAAAACATATTTCAAAAAAATGACGTGCCTATTTATTTTTATTTAAATGTGTAGCAGAAACAATCATCATCAAAGAAAGGAGGTTCCCCACCTGCCAAGAAAAAGGGAGCCGCTGGAAAAAAAGGTGTCGCCTCCGGTAAAGGTAATAAAAAACCAGTAGATGAAGAACAAGAATGGGAAGTTGAAAAAATTATTGATTATGCCGAGGAGAAGAAAGGTCGTGTATTTCGTATACGTTGGAAGGGTTTTGGACCGAAAAACGATACATGGGAACCCGAAGAAAATCTAAATTGTGACGATATTATACAAAAATTCTTAGCAAAAATGAAATCACAAGAGAATGTCTCCTTTAAAGAATTGCGTGAGGAGCCAAAGAAAACTAAACGTTTGGTAAATGAGACGGCACCGCGCACTAATATACACAATCCCATTGGACGTAAATCGAAGAGAGCGATTACTAAGAAAAGGTAAGGTAAATATTACCAATGTGCCACACAAATATATGGCAAAGTTAATAAATAATTTTCTATTTTTCGCTTGCAGAGTTTTCTATGGCGATATGGATGAATAAAATGGAAAATAATTTGTATTATTATTACAAAACAAAACAAAATTACCAACAGGATGAGGAGATGATTTCTTCATTTTTTATCTTCTTGTCATATAAAGAAAAAAAAAAAACAATTTATATATATACATATATGGAAAAATACTAATAAGTTCCCTTCCTATTCCCTCTTCCCCACTGTAATAATCATTCCCCTTTTCCTTCGTGTATTATGATTATGATTTTCTTTTATATATTTTTATATAAATAATTGCCGGTTTTTTATTTGTTTTTGAATCCTTTCTTTTTTTGTTTTAATCGTTTTTTTCCTTTTTAAATGAATTAAAAAAAGATAAATTTTTTAAACCTTAAGTTCAGTTACATTTATTGCAACCATTAAAGTTAAATTTAATGGTCCTGTTTAACAAATTGGCTGAAAAAACCTTTTTTAACACTTATCTCACATTTTCTGTTAAATTCTTTCTTTCTTTTAAATTACAATACTTTTAAAACATTTTCTTTATAATTTACATTTCTTTATGTGCTTTTTATATTATTTACATATTAGAAACTTAAACTTATCAAATAAAAAAGAAAATATTAATAAAAGAAAACAAAAAATAATTTAAAGAAACCAAGATGATAAAAAACATAATTAAAAATATTATTTTTGCATAGTTTTGCAAATAATATTGAATATGTGTGTAGTAGGGCTATAAGAGATTTCGTTTTAATAAAAATTATGACAAAATTAAATGGACTATAATAATTTCTAAAAAAAAAGTAAATATTCGAAGAAAATTCACAGAAAATTAATATATATGTATATATATATAATTTTTTTTTTAGCAATAAAGTGGTTTTAAAGTTCACCAATTAGCTTTACTTTTTTACCATTATATAAGTTCTGGTTGTCATAATTACTAGTTGCCAAACCTGAGCAATTGGAAGTTAAAATATAAAATTTTAATTCTTCCTGTTCCAAACGAAATGAGAGCAACGTTTGCTACTTACTATATATGTATAAACATTCAGAATTATGGCACTAAAGCGTGGCATTAATACAAGATTGTAAGTTATTACCTACTAGCTTTGTTATTCATTCGTAATCAGAAAGAAAGTAAAAGATAATTTCATTTTACCAATTAAGAAATTCACCCCTAATATTTATAAGTGAAATTAATGTTCCGGTAAATAAAGAGTAATGAAAGGCATAATGTTTAGCATATGTTAGGGACATTAAAGTAGTAAAAAATGGAAATGCGCACAAAGAATTTTATTAACCACTCCTTTATTCTCTTTTTTTCTTGCAGCGACGATGATCATATACCACCCGAAGATTCTGGTTTTGATACACAAGACGATAGTGTTGTAGGTAAACGTTCTCGGGAAACTACATCGGTGGATGAGTCATTTTTGAAAATGATGTTGAGTCTGATGAAGGATGTGCCATCAAGTGTTAAAAATAAATTTCAAGCCGACATGTTTGCAGCTATTTATCGACTTCGTGGACAATATCTGCTAGACTAAAAATGTTTCTTTAATTTCTTGTTTTGTTTATTTTAAAGGTATACGTAGACATGCATTGATTTTCAAATTAAGTAGTTTATTTAACCCTCTAAATAGAGCAGTTGTGTGTAGTGTTCAATAACTAAAGTATTTAAATTTCACTTTTAAAAACACTTTTAAAAGATTTGTGTTGCATGTTAAAAAAACATTTTTAAATTATTATTAAACAAGATGCTGCTACTCATAATCGTTTTAATTTTAGTTTACATTTTTGTAAAAAGTTTTTTAAAGAAATTTAAATTTTTTTTCGTTTTTATAAAACTACTAAAATGCCCTTCTTGCTCCCTATGCAATTAATTCTATATTTTTTATAATTTTTTAATTTGTTCCTATAATATACATAGCTTTTGTGTGCACTGAGATTTGAAAATTATTTTTTGTTTTAAAAATTTAATTTTCTTTTCAACTCATTTTTTTGTATTTCTTTAATGAGGGTTAACAAAACTAGACATTAATGGCAACTAATACAACATCAATGAGTAATATTCAGTAAAGATTCATTCTCGCCATAGTTTTTAAGTAATAAAACAGAAAAAAATTGAGACATATTATCCGAAAAACAAAACGTTCATTTACAATAAAAAGATTTAATCATAACATAATTGTTTTTCTTTTTATAGTATATAAAGAGGATGTTTCTCTTAACTTTGCGCTAAGAAACGCTTTCAAATTGTGGCAATTTATTTCAAAAACATGTGTGATGTTCGAAATCTCTTTTTAGTAATTACTCAATTTTACTACGGTCTAATCGTCTTTCATAATGGTGTTTAACAACGATAATTGAACAATATTTTTTAGTTATAAATATGACATTTAAACATTAACAATACAAAAAATGTTAGTATTGAAAGAAAGAATTTTCAGTCGATAATAATCATAATTCCTCAATAATTTGCTGTTTTCTTCCATTCACCATATGGAAAATTTTGTGTAAAGAATTGATAGGTATGTGATGGACACCGATTCGTTTTAAAATAAAATCGAAGGTTCAAAATAAATGAATATACTTAAAGTGTATATAAATCGTGTCGATTTCATTTTCCATATTTGTTTTATTTCAACACAATTTCACTTTAAAATACTCACTTTTTGTTTTTTTTATTTTGTTTCTTCAATTTTTGAATTCCAAATTTTAATTGTGTGTAAAAACAACTTCAAAATCTTCATTATATTTTGGCATACTTTTTAAAAAACTATTTTGTACTATAACGGTCCACAATTTGTAATCCAGGGTGTTCATATCAGGGGTAGCAGAGCTCCAATCTTGCTAAAATTACCTTAGTTGCTTTTGGGAGAGTGATTGATCAAATAGAAAATAATTCTAAGTTATTATACACCACAACAAAAAGTGTCCGGTACGACTTTTGAAAACGTGGTATTCATTTTAAGGTTAAAGATTTTTATTTCCGAAATCATTTAACAATTGTCTGCGCTAGTTTACATCAATATGAGTATCTCTAAGCAAAAACCAAACAAATTAATGAGCAGAAAACTAGAACTAAACAACTTAAAGTGCAAAAATGCACTTAATTAAAAACGGTTAGAGTTAAAGAGCTACCCAAGGAAAGAACCAAATGAGATTTAAATTTTTGTGAAATTTTTGATAGATAAGGCACTTAAACTTTAACAAGAAATATATAATATGGCCAAGTTTACCCGTAGTAAACTTCTACAAAATATAACTCTCTTTGTTATGAACTGCATTTTCGTTTCATTTTAAGTGTATGTATTTCGAACACAGAATATTTTTCGCAATATTAGTGAGAGAACAACAGGAGTCTTTTAAAGCAGGTTTAGATCTTAGTTAAGGCGGTTATAGTATAATCTGTCAAAGGTGGGTCTATAAATATTTGCAATGGTCTACAAACATCTGAAGTTGTTTGAAAATTGAACAACATTTAATAATACTAGAGAAGAGTTTTCTAATACTCAGGAGGTTGATGGAGATAGTGGAATAAACATAAAAAGCAGCGGAAACCACAATAATATAACCCAGAGTAAATGAAACAGTTTTTATATTTTATTTACTATCTTTTAATTGAAATGCAATTCATTTAATTTTTTTAACACTGTATAAGTACAATGTTGGTATATAACAATAACAAATTTTTAATGTTTGCCTCTGAAAAGTATATAATAAACATAAAATACTAAAATTAGTATTGATATTTTTAATCTTTAAAAACATTTTGCAGAAATTTCTTGGAATAAGATCCATGGTTTCCATTTCAACAATCAATTTCTATTCGATTTTAAAATGTAAAACCAATTATTGATTTCCATCACATACTTGTAGGTTTACATTCACATATAATTTTGTTCACAAATTTAAGACTAATGATCTCTATTTATAGTAATAAGCTCTATGTTTGTGCCTTTATAAATTGTGTTTAGCCCGAACGATTCTTATAATATGTCACATCCAGAGTATATTAAAAACCAGATCAACTTTAAGTTTGAAAAACAAATAAATTTCCATATTTTTATTCAATAATATTTCTAGTTAAATCACTATAATTTATTTAAAGACCAGGTTGAATACCGAAGCCAGGACCTTTGGGTTCTTCTGTTAAAGAGGTAGGTTCACCCTTAGGCTCACTGGCGAAACGACCATTACGGGGTCCAGGTGGAGAAACACGATCAGCCTTACAATCATCCAAAATATCTTTCATATCTTTAGCGGTTAAATCTTCCTAAAGAATTAAAAACAAAAGATGTTCCCAATGTAAAAAGAAAAATACAAAATGATAAGTGCTAACTCACATAATAATCATCATTAATAGCAACCATGGGAGCATTTACACAAGCACCCAAACATTCTACTTCGGAAATAGTGAATTTCATATCTTTGGTAGTTTCACCAACACCAATATTTAAAGTTTTCTAAAAGTATGTAAATCATTGAATGTAAATAAATTGTTAGGTAGTATGTAAAGATTTTAATACCTTGCATGTTTCTAAAATCTCATCGGAGCCTCTCAACCAGCATGGTGTAGTGGTGCAAACTTGTATGTGATACTTGCCGGTAGGCTTGCGCATGAACATGGTATAGAAAGTGGCTACTTCGTATACACGCATATTAGGTAAACCTAAGATCTCAGCCACCTTGTGCATGGCCGAAATGGGTAACCAACCATATTGACGTTGAGCCAAATCTAATAAAGGAATCATGGCACCACGTTTATGCCCCTCGGGATAGATGCTTAAAATAGCTTCGACGCGCTGTAAATTTTAAAACATTACACTCAAGAAAAAATCAAAAAACTTTTAATGCCAAAATTTACAATGAACATTAATAATAATAGTACTTGTACTAGCATTTGTGTCTGACTATGCGATAGCTTTTTAAAAGCCTTCCACGAACTGTTAACATTGATCCTCTCTACTGTTTGTTATGAACATCAAAGACCTCTTCGCTTTGATTATTTACTTCTCTGCTTACCTTCTTATTTTCTGGTGAAAACTCGAATGGTATATCGGGGTTGTCTTCGGGAGTGTCACGGTGTACAAACAGATTATCACTGCGATTTACAGCCGAGGTGGCGATGGTACGTAGGCTGCCGCGCTAGAAAATCATAACAATTATAATTTTATATATTTTTATGCAAAAAAAACCCAGAAAATTAAATTACATAACCTTGCAAAACACTGCTGTGGCTATTTTTCTATTAATTTCCTTCATTTATTTATTACTTACCACATATTGTAGAGTTTTTGTTGCACAATTGGCAAGCATTTTTGTAATTTATTTAAGCAAAATCTTAACAATTTTTTTTATGCAAAAATAATAGAAAATCGTCTTTTCTCCACTGTCTCAAACGCACACAAAACACAATGCAAAACCGATTTATTTTTACGTCAAACTGTTAAAAAATGACAACAAACAGCTGTTTAATGTTTGCTTATTTATTTTCCAATCAGTAATTATTACAGGGTTGTATCAAATGTTACTTAACACTAAAATGTAAAAGGTTGGTGTCGTAAACCGTTGAATTTGAATAAATTGGAAAATATTTTCGATTTAAAATAAAAAAGGACTTTAGCTAGCTTACAATATTCACTGCTACATTAGCTTCTAACTGATTTCATAAGAAACATGGACTGGTGACTCTGTAGGCAAGAAATTTATAACTAATAGTCAATTGTTGTGGACTCAATAGTGACTTATTATTTTGTCTTGGATTGTTTTCACTCTACTTAAAAATTAATTAGCAACTGCTCGTTAGATCTTTTATCAAATATACCACACGTCAGTTGATCTGTAGGCTTTAATTCTTAAAGAAACTAAATATTGTATGGTTGTAAGCTGAGATCTCTACGTATTAATTTTTCTTTTGATAAACCGACAAAGCCCAGTTTATTCAGTACAGCGGCGTGTAGACAAATCAAGTTCATCTTCTACACTTGAACTAATAGAAGCGTTTGTTTTCTTAGTACAAACATTTTCTTGACTTGTCTATGGCTTAATGTGATTTAAGGAAGAAGTGGTGCAAAATTTGTTCACGTTTTGTTAAATGACACGCTCAGAAGTAAGTTCGATTACGTCTACCGTAAAATTCACGAAGTACTTTATACGTTCGTCGAACAAAGAAATAATTTTTAAAATAAATTTCCACTGTACTTAAGCATAATAGTGGGATGTAATGATGGTCGCTTCCTAGCGGTGCATCCTGGGTAGCGCTAAATTACCTTCTCTTTCCTCTGATTAAGACCATTTGTACGACCATGGCTTATGAATTTGGATGATGATTGTGTTTCTGACGCTCGGGCTGATGATCAGTGCTCCGCGTGCGGTCGGTACTGATTGTCTCCGCCTCGCTAAAACTTGTCAAGTCTCGCAGTACGTTCGAAACCCGTCGCTGTTAAGTTGGTGGCAATAGTTAGATTGAGAAGACTCCCTATTTGGTCCAGCCTGGCTCTGAACACTCTGACCCATAAGGCAGGGTGTCAACCCTAGCGTGGAACTCCCTGTTTCATAGACAACCATGGGGCCTTCTTGGACACATTGCAATTACGGACGTAGATAGCGGCTGTGAGTTGAGGCCCAACTAGCCATGGAAAAAATTACACTACTAGAAATTAATGAATATGAAAACAAAACGGACACAGGAAAACCTGTGACCAAACCCACTACTACTACTGCTGAAGCAACCAGAGCTCCAACTACTTCTGTAGATACACGAGGGGGTAAGTTGACACCTACGAAGAAGGCGGGTGATCGAACAAAATCGACTAGAAAGAACATTTGCCCCTCTAGGAAACGAAGATCGGATCTTCGACTTGCAACGAGGTTGATCAGTCAATTATCTGCGAAACCTGTGGATACTCTGACTCCGGCTCAGGTTGCCTCCTTGGAATGGGCCAAGGGGTTAGCAAGGCAGCAAAGCAAGGAGCTGGAAATGAACCAGTGGCCTCTGTTAAAAGACACAGGTCAGTAGAAGAAGAAAAACAGGGACCTTCATCTAAGAAGCCTAGGGGCCTCAGTGTTGGCGAGGTCGTTCAGCAAAGTCGCGAACATTGGGGTCTTTGACGAAGGATCTCAGGATGGTTGTATACCTAAAGACAAATGGCGGCTCGTAGAAGAAGCTCTTCTCACGGTGTTCATGGACATCGTTAGTGAAAACCCTAGCCCTGTGCTTATCTGTGAAGATGCGGGTTGGTATCAGGGCGGTATTAAACTTATCGGCTGATCTGATGAATGAGGAGCGCGACTATAGAAGGCTGCCATGGAACGGAGAGGTGAGGTTTGGCCGGGAGCCAGACTTAAGGCCGTGGATAGACAGGTCATTCCGTCTAAACCAAGGGCCAGGGTCTGGATTCTGCTAAACTCACCTACTGAGCCACAGGAAATCCTATGGATAATCAAGCATTGCAATCCAACCTTACCCACTGGAGGGTTGTAAAGATTGAGGACCCTATAGGTACTTCTAGGCAGATTGTACTAGTACTGAACCTGGAGTCTTTAAAACCTTTGGAGGAAGATAAAGGTCTAATTGGATTTGGGTTCACTTGTATATCCCTCAGGGTATACCTAGGACTTGAGGGATCCTGCAAGAGTACGTGCTTTACGGCTGGCAGGGGCAAAGTGAGGCCAAAATGGTGGAATGGGGAACTTCAGGATCGAAGAAGAAGATCGAAGGACAGCAATGAGCAAGGTGATTGGGCGGTCTATAAGACTAGTCTTAACCTGTATAAGGGCGAGATAAGGAGAGCAAAGTGGAGGTCATGGGACTTCAGTGGGAATATAGAGGGTGTTAGTCAGACTACGCGCTTTAGGAATCTGTTCTCTAAAGACTCGACTTGCACGGGATGTTTGATGAGGGAAGATAGGACTTGGACTTTTTCATCCAAGGAGCCATTTAGAACTCTTTTGGACGTTCACTTTCCTAGGAACGAGTCTCGTACTTCTCAATTGTAGGAGGTCAGCAGTCAGCCGGACTTGGGTTTTGTTCGCTCGGTGGTGGATAGGAGAAATCTGGCTTGGGCTATCAGAAGCTTCGAACCCTTTAGGGCGGCTGAACCGGATGGTATTATCCCAGCTCAACTACAGGGAGCCTTGCTCTTGACATGTAGTTGGCTGGGAGTCATTTTCAGAGCATGTCTTATGCTGGGGGTCATTCCTGATATTTGGAAAAGGACCATAGTAGTTTTTATCCCGAAGGCGGGTAAATGCTCGCTTGTGAGGGCAAAGGATTTTAGACCGATTAGTCTATCATCATTTGCACTTAAGACATTGGAGAAACTGCTGGAGATTCACATAAGAAGCATGATCTAGAGGAAATTGCTATCGGAATCTCAGCATGCCTATATCAAGTGGAGGTCGGCTCTCTATTCTTTAGTGAGCACGATTGAAAGCTCTGTTGGTAGGGGAGTGTACGCTCTTGGAGCCTTCCTGGACATAGAGGTGGCTTTCAATAACGTACTACCTCGAGCGATCTTGGGATCGTTATGTGATTTGGGAGTTGATGATTCAATGACGGACCTGATTGGTAAGCTTCTGACTTGGCAGGAATCACGATTGAGAGGGGTGTTAATAGGGGAACACCACAGGGTGAAGTTTTATCTACACTACTGTGGTTGGCCTCGATGAATGAACTGCTTCTGGAACTGGAGCAGGCTGGTTGTAAGGTCTTTGCCTATGCTGATGACATTGCTGTCATTATCACGGGAAAGAATCCTAATCTGATGGGCGCACTCTTGACGCGAGTGCTTGGGATGATATCAGGATGGGCTTCCAATCGCGGGTTGTCCTTGAACCCACTTAAGTCTGAACTTATATTGTTTTCTCGCGGGTATAAGATACCGAAGTTCGAACCCCCTGATGTTGAAGAACAGTCGTGGAAATCCAATGTGAAGGAGAGAGTGAGGAAGGCGTCGGTTGCTTTATACTGCTGCAAGAGGGCAATTGGCAGGCGTTGGGGACTCTCCGAAAATAACAATGTGGATTTATATGGCTATAGTCAGACCTATACTTTTCTATGGTATAGTGGTTTGGTGGAGTTCTGTACATAGGAAGTATATATTTAACTCCCTGATGAGGGTACAGAGTTCGGCGTTAATTGGTGTTGGGGGAGCACTGTTTATGACGCCAGGTCTGACGCTCAGTGTCATTATGAATATCTGGACACCTGATATCATGGCCGAATCGACCGCATCCATGGCTCTGCTTAGACTTAGGGAATGAGGTATAAGACTATCGGAGAATTCCGCTAAGCTGCTGCGTCGGATGGGTTTGATTACCGTTAGGACGGACTACTGTATCCCTTGCCTATTACCAACAACTAATCTGCGGACATTTGTTCCGAATAGGAATACCTGGAAAAGGTCGGTGCAGGGTGACATGAGTAGCATCCAAGTCTTTACGGACGGGTCAAAGATGGATGGTGGAGTAGGTTATGGTATTCATTCACCTGATCTTGATGTGAATGAGTCCCACAGACTGCCGGATCATTGCAGTGTGTTTCAGGCTGAAGTAGCTGCTATTTGTGGAGTCTCTGATCTACTGAGGGATGGTGTCATAATGATCCGAAAAGTCTGTATATATATGGACAGTCAGTCCGCTATGTATACAAAATCTCGGACGGTAAAGGAATGCCACGAATTATTGAGGGTGATGTCCGAGTACTTTGATATTAATCTCATATGGGCACCTGGGCACAGGGAGGTTCCCGGAAACTGTGTGGCGGATGAGCTGGCTAGGCAGGGTAATGCGACCGGGATGAATTTGGCAGCGGAGAGATTTGGTATATCGATCTCTACCTGCCGGCTGCGAATAGGACAATATGCTGGTGGTGTGTTTAATGAGAGGTGGAGACGTGCTCCAACTTGTAGACAGGCTAGAATTCTCTGGCCAAGGGTGGACGGGAGAAGGTCAGGGCAACTGCAGGCCTTGCCGAGAGGCAGGATATCTGCGCTAATAGGGGCACTTACAGGTCACTGCTTAGTGGGAAGACATGCCATTAGGTTGGGCCAGAGAGACTCTATTATATGTAGGTGCTGTTTAGAAGAGTTGGTGGAGACTACGGAGCATCTGTTGTTGGAATATCCGGCGTTGTCGGGACTTAGACACAGGTTTTTCGGTGCGCATGTTGTTGGTATTGAGACTCTACTGGAGACTCCTGTATGGTTGATCAGCAAATTTATTGAGAGGGCTAACTGTTCGGATAACTGACCGAGCTGTCGGAGGAAGTTTGTGGGTATCACAATGGACCATATGGGCCTAAGTGTGCCAGGCATGTCTGGTAGCCCCTTTAACCTAATCTAACCTAAGCATAATATTGTTCTTGGTGCTTTGCTAAAACTTATCCCTATGAAAGATCAGACAGACTAAGGACAACAAACATCATTTATAAGCCGCCTGTCTACCTAACCTTGCCTTTTATTTATTTGTTTTACAAAATATTTAAATTCTTTTATTATTCGTCGTATTTTCATTAGAGAGCATTATAGTCTTTCAAAAATGTTTTTAATGTAACTGAAAATGTATTAATGTTTGTGTTTGGAGCTCTATGTATCAACTGACTTTTGCTTCCTCATTCTTGATAAGCAAGTACTAAAAAAATGACTTAAAATGTTTTCTTTATTTAATTTTCTCTACAACTTTTTTTAACTTTCATGGATAAAGAAATATTTCTTTGTTAAATGAAATAAATCTTACACAAAAACCATAAAATGTCAGCGAAACAAAAGTTCTAGAAAGAAGCTTTACATCAAGGCAATGGCAACAATTAGCACGTGGTTAACATGCAAGTCACTTTCAAGTCATAATAGCAACCGCAAAAAAAGAGGTCCATAAACTTACTATATATTGTTAATTCAAGGTTTTAAGTAAAAAAAAGTACCACACAAAAAAGTACCCAAAGGAATTTCCTACTGTTAAACAACAAAGAAAAGAAGTGGGTAATTGCACTTTAAAACAATTACAAAGAACTTACGCACATGCACAAAGTATCAATTGCAGAGTTTTTTTTTTAGCATGTAAGAGTGTGTATAACAACACAACAAAACAAAAAAATAAAGTACGAAAATAATTTCTATAGACTCAAAAATGTCAATAAAATCAACGGTAACTTTAATAATATGTTTAAAATAACAACAAAAATGACGATAACAACAACAACAGCAATACAGGAACAAATAAACAAAAACACTTTCCCCAAAGCTAAATTCTTTGTTCAAATATACCATACAAACTGTGATCAAAATACTCTCACACACTATCCCACGCACACAAAGCACGGCTAATTCTTACCAAGAAAACGAAGGTATTGAGAGTAAGAAAAAAGTGAAAATATACGAAAACAAAAAAAGACAAAAATAAAATAAACCACCAAAATAAAAGAAGTCAAAAAAGTGCCAGTAGCAGCAACAGCACAACAACAATGACAATAAGAACGAATATTACTAACAGTTTAAACAGAATATTAAAAGAATTCTTTAATTTTTTACTTTAATGCTCAACAGATGTAGTGATGTAGGAAAAAAGGAAGTAGTTCGTATACAGACATATGCATGCATGTGGACAACGGATTGTCATATATTTTATTGTCAGATAAGTCAAGAGTATTGAGTTTTGCTTGGATAATATAACAAAAACAAATGTACTTTACAAAAAAGACGAGTACTGCAATTGAAAGTGATAGGCTGATTTCATAAACGCAGTTTGTAAAGCAACATTGGGTTGCATTATGGTCGTAAACGCATTAGATTTTTTAACAACGCTGTAAGCTTATTATTGCAGGACAACCCTTTTCAGTACGCAACACATGTCAAATTTGTGCATTGTTTTTAATATATTATGAATGATATAATGTTTTTTTGTTATCAAATATAAGTAATTTAGTTTTTTTTAATGTAAACAAAGGAAGAACTTCTATAAGATATTAGTCAGAGTTTAGTGCAAAAAAAGTAGGATTAAAGAGGTTAACAACGCATTTTCCTTCAACGAAACGCAGCAATAGCGTTCATAAGCGTTTCAAAATGTCGTCGCTTTATTTTTTTACAAAGTAATGTTGCATTGTTAAATCATTTGTCTGCAGTATTGCTTTGCATACTGCGTTAATGAAATCAGCCATATTTGCGGATACATCGTTAGAATAGTAAAACACAATCAATGAATCAAAAGAGTTGGATACTCTGATGTCATCAATAAGCACACTATCCTATAAGCCATTAAAAAGCTTCAAAACAGACATTAAAATACTATGTTGAATGTAGATAAGATTTTCAAATAGTAATACTGCTCATCATATGTTATTAACTCCTTCGCAGTAAACAATATATCGGGTGGGCCATCTATCGGTTTAAATTTGAACCAGCGGTTATTCCGAATCTGGAAATACTGTCGTTCTATTCTGTCACAAATTTCAATATATTATCTCCACTGACGAAATGAATAGATTTATTTATTTCAAAAACAAAGACAATTGGATACAAATCCAAAAAATTTCAAATATCATCTTTTCAGATAAAGCTCATTTTCGTTTTGGTGGGTACATTAATAAGCAAAATTGCCGTACTTATGGCTCAGAAAACCCAAAAGTGGTCTTACAGAGGACAATGCACCCATTACTGTCAATGGAGACACCTATCGCACGATGATAACCGATTTTTTTGTTCCCGCTCTTTATGGTATTGATGTGAACGATGTTTAGTTTCAACAGGATGGTGCAGATGTGTGGTAAATCTCATGCCACAATCGATTTATTGCGTCAAACGTTTGATGGCCGTTCAATTAGCCGAAATGGTGATGTCAGTTGGCCGCCAAGAAGCTGCGATTTGACACCGTTGGACTATTTTCTGTGAGGCACCATTAAAGCAAATGTTATGTCGACAAACCAGAGACAATTGAGCATTTGAAGGCCAACATTCGTGATGCTATTACCAAGATACGACCCAATACACTCGAAAAAGCTCTCAAAAATTGGTCCGATCGAATATGAATGAAATACTATTTAATTTCTAACCATTACAATTGTACTTCACAATATAAAAATACATTTGGCAAAATTTCAAATCGTTTTTGTTTTATTGCATTTTTAAATGTAAACTTTTAAATGGCTCACCCTTAATGATCTTGAGCGTAGTAAAATTGATGGGGTTCGCACGGTCTCACTAAAAAAATTTTCTGCAGGTCGCTTGTTAGTGTGACATTTATGTTTTACTTTACTTTGAATATGGATGACAAATTTTGCTGTCCTCCAAAAACGAACAGAGGAGGTCATTACCGAAATAGAATATGAGATAAAACGGAGTCTTGCGCTATCCCTCAATTTATTGTGAACACCTATAATGAGAACAGCATTGCCTGTTGCTAAATAGATTGTGTGGACTTATATCGAAACATTAATGTAGTAAAGATCTACAAAAATAGCCAGTACATTTTTGTCGGTCGGTCGCATGGAAACGAAAGCTTAAACTAGAAAGACAAATTCCATGAAAACGCAAACCGAGACTCTAGTTAGAGGTCTAAGTAGAAAATAGTGTGAAAGTCCTTGCTGTTACAAATTGGAGGCAGTACGTACAATACTGAAATGCCTATGTATATATCATTTATTAAGTAGGCTAGGGCCAAGGGTGTAGAACAACATTAGCTTTAGATGGAAATATGCTAGAATGACAACACTAAATAAGGCAATTTAGAGGCAAAGGTTAATTTCATGCCTCACTTTAATGATTTTTAAACAAAGCACTCTTTTAATTCTGATATGGCGTTTAATTGTGGTATAAATACTTCTTAAATAAACAAAAAAAAAAAAACGTCAAAAAACTGTGGTTAATTAACATTTTGTAAATAATAAAAAAATAAATAAAAAGTAAAGGTGAAAGATGTTGGCTGGCTGTTATACGCAAAGCAGAGAATTCTGCTCTCTATAGCTTTGCTTAATTTAACTACTACTTCTTATGTGTAAATTTTGGTCCAAATGTTTTAGGAAATGTTACCTTTTCATTTCAAAAAAAAAAAAAAAAATTATTTTTTGATCATTTCCACATGGAAAACAAAGTAAACAATTTGCTGGAACAACTAAATTTAGTTGAGAAAAGAAAAACAAAAACAATATTCGTATTCATGACCCAAACGGTATGATGAGCTGCAGACATGAAAATGATGATTGTAATCACGATAAGCGAAAAAAGAAAAACATGTGCATGATGAACGAATGGAATAGTGGATTGATGTTGGAATTGAGTTCATTTTCACAACAGAAACTTTAAAGCGTTTTATTGAAAATTTTATATCTTCGTGAAGTGTTTTTAAGGCGTTGAAAGTCTTACAATTTCACAATAAAAAATAAATTCTGAATTAAAAATCTTCTCAATTGGCCAACTGACATAAATTTGTTTAAATGAAATTAAATAATATTTGATGTAAACATAACGGTATAATGGTGTTATATTAGATTTGCGATGCCAGATGTACTTACCCATGTAAACAGAATCGGCATGTGTAATGGTTAAATGTCCTTTATTGTCTTCAGTTTTCTATTCAACATTCACTTTATTGGTAGTACCTCAAACGATAAATACAATTATTGATTGATTAGTCTGATAGTAGAACATACAAAGAACTTAACGTAAATTTTTAAAAAATTAACATGAAATATCAAGTCAATTAAAGGACAATCCTTAAACATACAAATTTATAAACATTTTCTTTCACACCTTTAAACCTAGATTTTCTTAGCGTTGTCTTCTTGAAATCAGAGCGTTGTCTTGTTGAAATCACATATTGTATATATTGAAATTGTTAAGCTCTGGCTATATAAAGTTTTCTAATATTACTGAGAGAACCAACAGTTCTTTACAAGGAGAGAATTTATAATTGTTGTGCAGTTACAATGCAATGTATCCTGCAATGGTTTAAAAAGTTCTTAACCCTTAAAGAAAGGGACTTTATTTAGACAGCGTAATTTTAGTCTATTCTGATTCATCTTGTAGCAAATGCTACTACCCGGGTACCCGAGTACCCAAATTTAAATAGAATTTTTTTTACAAAAGTTATTGATCTACAAATGCAAGACTTCTGGCGAATACCTATAAATTTATTATTTTCAAAATTAAGCCTATGTTAGCTCTTTAATTTTTTTGTTTTGAAATATACGTACAAAATAGATAATAGATTATTATTGTAACGAAAGGAAAAAGGCTATTAGTCTATAGCAGGTGACTCCCAAAACTTATGGGTACCCGGGTATCCATGTCACTCTGTTAAAGGTGTTTTTTTTGTCACTCACATAAGAGTTAAGGAGGCCGAAAGGCCGAACATAGGAGAGTCCCAAAACAGATTCCCACCTAAAAACACAAAAATTCCAGTTCCTTCACGTAAGCCAACCGGTATCCTTGACGTAATCGATACATTTTGACACTAATACATTCCTAAGACAGTCCAGATCATGGAAGTGACATGCACCCAAGTGCCCTAGCCTAAGCTGTCACAGAGCGGAATAGTTACAGTCGGTGTTGTACCGATTCCTCCTCCTCTTCATCCTGGCAGCTTCTACAGTAGCTATGATCAGGGTGTCCTATGCGTGACAATCGGCCGGTAATTAGGCACGAAAGAAGCTCTAACGAACTCCTTTGAAATTTAAGAAGAGAACTTATGCTCTCCAAAGCGAAAGTAGATATTCTACAAGTGATAATATTGGTCCACCTGTGTTCCATCTTGCTCAGTGCCCATCTATCTCTCAAGCTCGACAACGAATTCAGAAAGGCTTGCACGTCCCCCTAAACAAGAGCCAGGGAGGAGCACCTAGTAGCGCATTTAGCAACAATTTCATTCCTTTGGATGACCGCATGATTTGGAAGCCATATCAGTTCGATTCAGTTTAGGTAACTGAGGCATGATTGTCATGCTTGCTTTTGACCTAAATTTTTTTTATTAATTTACAACAAAGAGAAGCAAAAATATAGATTTGGTGGAAAACCCATGATTAAGTTGCAGATAAAAAATCGGTCTTTCGTATCTTACGGCACTTATACATTAATAATGTGGCCAAACATTATCCGAGTGTGTATTTCTCAAGCAAAAATTTTTAATTCACACATTTTTCACATTTTTAAGTTTAGAGCTGTTTCTGCACACTATTAGAACCATACCACCCATAATTTAAGATATTGGAGGTGTTTCGATAGTGTCTATTAAAAAAATTGTAACACTTTCATGGTATTTTTCTTGACGCACCGTGTATAAGACCCTGACATTTGAGCGAACTTTAGATCCTTTTTTAAGTTTTCACATTTTTAAGCTCTTTTTTTTAAACGATTTGATTTTGCAGTTGCAAATTAGAATAATTATTGATGGGATTTAATAATTTCCGGAAGATTGTCACGATATAGTATCGCGAGGAGCCAATCTTTATGAAAAAGTAAAATGTAACTCTTCTTACTTTAGTTTACTTTAGTTTTTCAACGATTTCTACAGTTGTTGAAACGTTCTGGATTTTTGGCTTGAATTTTGCTTCAAACCTATATGTTGTTTAAAAATAATGACATCACCTGTGTATAATAAGTTCGATTTGAAATTTTTTACAATCTGGCAGCTCCATGAGCACTACTTAACGTAGACATGTTCCGTTTACTAATTTAATACTGATTTTAATAGATCCATAGCCATACATAACATGAATACTTATGAAGAACAACAATAATATTTTGTTTGTCTTACTTTCTGGCCAAATTCCATTAAAAAGAAAAAGAAAAAAATCGGCGGCATAATACAACCAAACACCTGATATTGAGAATACGTGCCCATAACGATGACCGTTAAATATAAAACATGAAGTAAAGAAATTTTACAAACAATTGAAATGAAATCATGATGATCATCGGTAGAGAGAAAATAATAGCGGACAAGCTATAGAACATGTTTGAATCGAACATTTAAGTTTAAAGCCGCAACAATGTATAATAAAAAAATCAAGGTAAATGTCTCATCATTGTTAAAACCAAGGCTGGGATTTTCGTGAAAAAAAACCCAGATTGGTTGGTTGGTTAAGCTTAAATGGTAAAGAAAAAATTTCTTTTGCAACAATACACTGCTAATGTCAGTGCTGCTGCTATTGCTGTTGCTGTGGTTTTCTTAAACCCCATCAATAACTGTGTTCGATCGTTGCAATTCAATTTTAGTTTTAATTCTTAACGTGAAGCGTTTAAACGTGTCTAGCGCTTAAAAAAATAATCCAATTCAAGATTTTTATTTAACGTTCGTTCATCAACACTACAACGAAAACACTTGGCACTGTGTCTCGGTGAAAGAGTGAAATCTTAACGGTTTTTTTATCGTCTTTATGTGTGTGTGTTTTAAGTAACCGTGATCTTTAAAGCTAATTTCGGTTTCTGTGTGGATTTACAAGTATTTTTTTAGGTAAAATACAAAAACAAAAACAAAAATGATTTTAATAACAGAAACTATTAAAAAAAGAAGAGTGAAGACTTACATAATTTGTAAAGAAATATTTTTTATTTGTTTTCTTTTTATAACATCACTCGTAATGACTTTCTTTAAACTCAAATTATTGATCAATTAAAAACAAGTTCCGTTTCAACAACATGTTGATCATATGGATAATGATGATGTTAATACTGGCAATGAAAACTTTTATGGTTTAACAAGTTTTTTTTTTGAGTTTTGTAAAATGGTTACATAAATTAAGAAGAAAATAGAAAAAATATGATGAGACACAAAATTGGGTCATTAGTAAAATTGTAAAGCTTTAAAAACAGCCTGTTTGCTTGAAGAAGTCCATCATCTACTATGCTGGTGGAAAACTAGATTTATATTTTTTTTTGTTCTACGGTTTTATCTATTTTTGGTTTCCAAGTTTTTCTGTGTCAATGTAAAGTGCACACAGTTTTGAGAAAGAGAGTGTAATTCTTTCGTTTAAGAAAAGGAACAAAACAAGCTTTCAAATGGATTTGTTAAGAAAAAAGGAAAGAAGAATTACAAGAAGATCAACTTTTAGTTTTGCAATCATACGTTGATGCTGCTGCAATTATAAGCAACGGCAACAATTAAACTAGGCCGCTACAAATGTCAACAACACGAATCCGGTTCGAAGGTCTATTCGGCAAGCATGCCAGTCGAAGGACCATAAAAATCTTTTAATAGCACTTAACAGTAACGCTAACAATTCTTTTTCCACTCCTTTACACAGGTTATGATCTCAACATTAGTTGTCATTATGTATTTTTCGGTTGTTTTTTGAAAAAAGCTAGACACGGTCCCCTCTTTGCTTTGACATAACCGTGAGTTTTGTAAGAACGATTATTCAGCTAAGTTATTAGTTTATAACGGCTTCAAGGTGTAAAATTTTCAGAGATTAATTGAAATTTTGGGTATTACGAAAATTTCAAAAATAGATTCTTATTGTAGTTGTTAGCTAGCACCTATAGCAAAATTAGTATCACTTCCTAGGTGTTCCAAATTCGTACTTTTTTGTCGGAATGTGTTATCGCGTTTCATTTAATTAATGCACGGGCTCACGAAAATAATCCTTTTCCAAAATTACAATTTTTTTTTTTATGTAATAATGGATCGTTAGATGATTTTGAATATTTTGCAATTTTACTTGTTAACGTTGCCTTTCATTATATTCAATTGCGTTAGGGAATGTCTGAGAAGAACATCAAAAATCTTGTGTATTTATATGATGTCAGATAGTCAGACAACTTTGGGGGTTTTGTCATCCTGTGAAGAAAACATCTCCCAACAAACTAGGCGTTCACAACAGGGTTACAATATGTTGAGATGCCGGGCCTGAGGGCTATCCTGTAAACGAAAAGGCTGATTGTTTAGCCAACAGGTGAGTCCGCTAAGTTTTTATTGGGCCTGACCCATTTGCTCGGTTTTGGACGAGTGTCTCCGATATAAGACAAACAGGGGGGTTTATTTCGCTTTCTCTCGGTAGATCCAGAAGGCTGTTGTAGCTCATTTAGAGCAAGCTGAGAGTACTAATGGGTGTATTTTGAGAAATGTTGGGAATGATCGGTGTGGGTTCTGTACGACTTGTGCAAGACATATCAATACGTACTTTGTAAGTGACCAGCTATTTCAGAGCTATTTCTTTTCTCACCAAATATGTAGGTTTTTTTTCTCCGTCACTCCTCCTGAAAGCATATTGGCTTTCCACAAAGTAGCCATTGTTATGTTTCAGTTTCAGTAAAAAAGTTGATTTTCAAGCAAAGTAGATGATTTATCTACTGTAGCTCGCCTCAAAATGATTGTGTGTAGAAGTGAAGATACATGCTAAGTGGTGGTGGTGATCCTTACTTAGCATTTTAATTTTCTCCTGATCATTCGTTTGATTGCTCGCTATCATCGCCAGAGGTAAGCTGGAAGAGTCAGGGGGGCTTCCTTTCGATAAATTTATCTGTAGGGACTTTAAAGTCTCTTTATTAAATACTCGAGACCGCAATTAAATCTTTTTCGTCATGTCCTATGCTAAATACTAAAACCTGAGCTGCTTGTGTGGTATGCCTGCGCTCTAACCCAAGCAGCAAGCCACCCCCACCAAATATGATTATTGCTTTTTTCGAAGCCTTAATCCGAAGCGGTAAACTTAATACAGAATAAAATTCATTTAATGAAAAATGAGCCTCATCATTAACAACATTTTTCATCATCATCAAATGTACAACGCAAGTCTTGAAGATGTTCTCACTCTTATAGGAGTGTAAAAAAAGGTATTTACGCCTGGGTGGATTGGGTTTATATTAAAAAAACCTGGGTGGGTATTTTTTTTATTATAGTACGTATCTTATTTATAGCAAATATAAGTGTAATTTAAGTATTGGGAGTACAAATTAATTCGGTGCCTTTTTTAGCTCAAAAAAGATAATGAATTGACAAACTTATCAAAAAAAAAAAAAAATTATGAAATCACTGATTACTTCTTTTTCTGGCAACACCGGCCTCGGCAAGCATTCGATGCGACTCTGCATCATTTTTCTTCTAATGAAAACAAAAAATTAATGCTTTCCAATTATGTCATCTTTAACACGATGAAAAAATATGGTGCTGTTTGTTCATTTGTTCACTGATTTGATGTATACTGAATATGGTTGACAGATGTCATTGCCAACACAAAAAAAAAAAAAATTAAGTCTTGTTCACAATAAATTTCCTCTATGGAGACATTTGTATCTTGACGTGCACTTTATACCGGTACACCTGGTACATTTTTCCCTCACCTCTGAGCCAATTTCCGGGTGCCGTCACAGAAAAGCTTCTCGTCTTTTGAGGCGTTCCAATTTTGAAGTCGATTTTGTATTCCTTTTAGACACTAGTCTGAGGGACCAATGTTTGAAGAATACGGCGGGTGTGGCATTTGACCATTTCTGACTTGAGGCTGAAAGTTGCGATGCAAAAGAATAACTAATCATGTTTGTCTTTGTATTACGGCCGTTTTTCTCATAACACATGGTTCAAACGAAGCAATTGCAGCCCGTAGTGCACAACGCCGCCTTGATCCGACCAAGAGTGCAAAACTCGATTATAAATGTGAAAACAACGTAATTTTACTAACAAATAAAAAATATTGTATAATTAAACGAAATTAGGAAGCAGTTATAAAACTAAATAAAACCCGGTGGGTTGAGTTTTTAAGAAAAAAAGGGGTTTTTGTTAACTTTGATTTACGCACAGTGTGACAAGTGACAAAGTACAAAAAATACAGATTATTGTCAAGATTTTGACTGACAGAAGTAAGTGATTGTTTCCTCGGTAAGACCATTTCTTTGTCTTGATATGTCATCTAGTGATAAGTGGTTTAAAACTTTTCTATTAAATTTATTGTAAAATTGCCTGATAATGTGAGGCATAAAATAGTTGAGTAGTTGGGTAATTGTTGCAGTTTCATAAAGTTAATAAAAATTGTTCTTTTCTCATGAGTTATATAAATAATGCAACAAAATAATAACATCACTTACAAAAAATTATTTAATTTTTTAAATAAAAATCTTACATAAATACAGTCTTACACAGGTATTTTTATATCTCAAATTCCAATGTTTTTAATTTTTTTTTATAAATTTATGTTTTCATGTTTAATTTATGTAATCCAACAAAAATAAAAACAACAAAGACATTTTTATAAAAATCGATTACAATCTATACAAGTCGAATAAAGGAAGATTACGATAACGATTACATAGACAGAGTTTATATGGCTGTGCTGTGGCGAGTAGTAGAAAAAGAAGAGAAATACTTTCTATTTTACTTAACAATTAATTATTAATGAATGCTAATTTTTGTGAAATCGTTAAAGATGATTAATAACAAAAAAAAAAAAAAAAATATAAAAATATTCAAAACAGATATAAATAATAACAAAATATTAATACATACACATATATTTAAATATGTAAATACAAGTGTAAAGAAATATTTGTGGATTGAAATAATTCACCAGAAATGTAAATGATTAATTTAACAATTCAAAAATAATTATTTCGTAATAGGATAGCCAAACATGATGGGGGGGTAGAGAGCAGACAGAGAAATCATATAAAGGAAATTTGGCATAAATGCAGAAATAAAAATGGGAGGTTTTAACACAATGGGAGGTTTTAACCCAAAAGCTTCAACAAAATTAAGTTAATTTTTTAAAACTTATTCTGAACAAAAGCATATTCCAGCTGAGATATTTTTAATCAAAGAAAACCGATATACTATAGAGTGAATATATGGTGGTATTTCCATACGGGGTTAAGTTTTCTCGAGTTATATCAAGCTTTTTCAGAAAGCACACTATAAGAGTAGTTGTAGATGGGATGTCATCCGAAGAGTTCAGGATGTTCTTTCTGTTCTTTCTCTAACTCTGTTTTTAATATTTCTTAACGACTTTCTTCTTCTCACTTCCAATCCTATCTACTCTTTTGCAGATGACAGCAACACTTGTCATTTATATTCTTTTGATCGTAGGCCGAGCATTTGGATATTCACAAGCTGCCATGCGAAGATTTCCGAGTGGAGTCATGCGAACAGGGTCGACTTTAATGCGCGTAAGACCCAATGTTGTTTTCTGACATGGTTTTGTCATGTGCTGGTTTGATGTCATGTGCTCTTAATGTTGTGGGCATGAGAATTTACTGTGCGTTCGTTGAAATGATCAATTTAAGTATCAAAAGAAGCATTCAATTGCCTTGTTTTTTTAAGACGGTGCAATAAATACTTGACTCCATTAGATCACCTTAATATTTAGAAGACCTTAATCCGACCTAAAATGGAATACAACTCTTTTGTAAGGGCCGGTGCTTCAAAAATAATTTTGGAGCTTCGCGACCGCGTGCAGCATCGTCGTAATGTGACGTGCGTTTCATTTCTCTATCAGGAATAGACAGTAATACCCATATCTCTCGTAGAGCGCATCCCTTTGAAGTTGATTTGCCAGCGAAGCACACAACGAATTATAGGGAGAATCCGTACTTTAGTTGAGCAGTTCGTTTGTGGAACAATATTTCAGCTAAAGTCTTCCCTGCCACTTACGATATGTGGAAATTTAAATCGAAAGTCCATAAACTTCCTCTTTCCTTTTTCTCACAAACTATTTACCCAGAACCAGCGCAATGCACTGCATAAGTACGGGTCTCGAATACAAAAAAATGTTGGTTATAGGTTCGACCTTGTTAATACAAATCGTATTGTTCCCGTTAATGCACTCAATTAGTATTATTATGTTTCCGAATTAAAAAAATGTTTTATGTTTCAATTATTATTCTCATTCAAATTCGTAGATGAATGAAAGTTTTCCAATCATCTCTTCTCAATCCCAAAATATTTTCCTCATTTCACGTTATATCCGCCCTCCCTAGTTAGGTTTGATCTTGTCGTCCACAAGATGGGCTGGTCGATCACCCTGTGGGTTTCATTCCTTGGAGAGAGATTCCTTAGCAATATTACCCCCAGTTTCCCTCAGTGTATGACTCAATATATGCCTTTAATTTTGTTATACATTGACCTTTGGTCATACATTTCGTATAGATGTTGGTTCAAAATTATAAGTATTTGGCCAGTCGATGCGCAACATTATCATAAGACGTCTGTTTATGAATGCCTAGTTTCTGCCTATCACTCTTGCAAATTTTATCCATGTCCCCTAACCATAGAGACACAGATCTTACTCTCAAGTTGAATATACGTATTAAAAAAAAAAAAAAAAAAATTCAAATCTGTTTTAATATTCAAACATTTATCAAAAGTCTTATAAATTTTCTGCTGGAATTTTGACGACTTAAGAAACCGTTATTTCAACAAATAAATATTTATCGTTATTCAGTTGTGGCTAATTTTTCTCTTAAGCTCTTAAGGGAAACTTCAATGTGTCTTTATTATTTTTCACACGGCTGTATAATTTGTAATGACTTCTAGCATAATTCAAAGTTCCAATCGACGTTTCCGATTAACTGCTGTTGAAATATGATCGATTTGTTTTGAGAACGCAAGTTGCAGCTTCGATTTCAGTATGTTTTTGTTTGAAATCTGTTTCACGATATGCAACTTGAAATCTGTGCTACAACAGACAGATATCGTCTGTGGAGTCCAGGTACTTAAGGTGCTCTTTCGGCTGTTCCCAGCCCTGTCATGCAACTACTTTTACTTTTAGTATATCGTTTATTGTGATTACATGTAAAATAAATCATCGGGAGCATATTGGCTTTCCACAAAACATTCATTGCTTTGTTTTAGTTTCAGTAATCAAGTTGTTTTCCAAACTAAGTAGATGATTAATCCACTGTAGCTCGCCGCCATATGTATGCTAAATGTGGTGGTGGTGATCCTTACTTAATATTGTAATTTTTTTCCATTAGGTGGCGTTTTTTTCTGATCATTTGTCTGATGTCTGTTATCAACGACAGACGTAAGCTGGAATTACAAGGGGTTTCTATAGAAGCATTTGTCTGGAGGGAGGTTGAAGTCTTTTTATTAAACACTCGAAACCGCAGTTAAATTTTGTTGTCATAATAGCTACACTACGCCACCCATTTAATTATGCCAATGATCTTTCCTTGTAAACCCATACAGTAGTAAGCATTCCAGATTGCAAAGTGATTTATTTTAATGAAATGTGCCGCATTTATCTGATTATTCCGTAATTATTTGAAGACTATTGTTAATATAAGATCCGTTGGGTTAAGAGTCTGCTTTTTGTTTGAAGTATTATTCCTATGTTTCTTAATTTTATCCTTAATACGCGCAGGTGTGTTGTTAAGTACACATTCATTTAGCAAAAGTTTAATCATATCATCTACAGTCCAAGTTTGATTAAAATTGATAAGCTTTAGAAATATTGACTTTGTTTTGTTGACATTATATGAAAGCGTTTCATATAATCGGCCTTGAAATTGACCTTGGCTATTACTCACTCAAATTCCTATTAAATGAATCATATAGATAATAAACCTCTTTTCATCTGCTTTATTAAAAGTTTTGTAACAACTAACCATAGACTGTTATTGGAATTAATATTTCGGTATCAGGAAACCAAAGAAAAAAAAAAATCCCCCCATATCAGAATATTCATATGAAAGCAACTGATAAAAATGAAAAGAAAAATCAATCAATGATTTAATGATTAGCAAATTATTAAGTAGTTTTTTTTTTACTATACGATATGAAATAGGCTAAAGTAATGATTGATTTCGGGTTTTTTTTTTCTAAATAATTAGTTAAGAGTTATGTAAACTATTTTAGATATTTAAGTGTTAAGCAATCTTTGGTTATTTGTTTTGTCATCTTTGGTTAGGGGAATTTCGTCAATAGGTCAATGCTTTAGAGTGTAGCATATGAAATAAATTTCACTTTTTTTTTTCACATTTCCGCAAAAACTAAACAAGGCAAAGACAACCTTAAATAGAAAAAGAAGGTATTAAATTTCTCCAATTTTTTATTTATTTGTTTTGTTTATTTCAACCAATTGTTGTTAACAAATAAATACAATTTGGTATATGAAATGACCAAAATAAAGAAAAAAGAAAAAATTAATTATACAAATATTTACACGCATGTATTTAATATTTTAATGGCTGTTTGGCTGGCGGGACAGTTATTTAAAAAAATACTTTTTTAACGAGAGTGAAATTATTTAAATCATATAATTTTATACATTTTTTGTATTTAAATCATACACAAGAAGTTTTAGTGTGTTGGTGTTACCTAATTGGTAACACTGAATATTCATATACGAAAACGAGTATGTGAAGGCATGTTAACTTCACGTATCCACACAAGCACTCACTCTCGCGCTGGCATGATGATGGTCTGCCGAACTTAAAGAACAGCTACTAGTTTGTCGCTTAAATGTCATTTACAACAAATTTTGTTGTAGTGTTGTTGTTTTTTCATTCTTGGGTGAAATTTTTTTTCTTTTATTAACGCCATCATACAATAAATATATGGAAGAAATAGTCAACGAAAAAAAATTGTTAGAAAGTATGCGACCATATATGTACGCTCACATAAAACCAACAACAGCACCAAAAATAAAAAAGATTGTCTTTATTAAAATTAAAAAAAATATATTTTTTTTATCTTCACACCTTAAAATTTTTTCAATTTATTTCAAAGGTATTGCGGTTTTAATACTTATTTGAATGCTTACGACTAAATAGTTTAATTTCTATTTTTAAAGCGTATTTGCTGACATATGATTTTCAAATTACGTTAAATTTATTCGATTGAAATTGGGTTAAATAGTAATTTTAGAAAAATATTTGTTTTAATCAACATAGCAATTCCCTAAAAGTATGCAATCATAAAGGTCTTAAAACATTTGGTAACAGATTTATAAGTATTTAAAAGCAGCTTTACTTTTTCGTTTGTTTATAAACAAACCCAGCACGATTAGGATGATGATATTTAAGGGGATGTCATAGTGTAGTGGTTAGAGTGTACGCTTACAAAACAAGCGACCAAGGTTCATATATTCAGCAGAGGACATGTCAGAAAAGAAATTTTTCAACCTCCTTCCAGGCGAATCCATTTAAAAGAAGACCACCTGACTTTCGGCTTACCTCAGGCGATAATGACAAAAATCAGAAGAATGATCATGTTTTAAAAATCGTTTATAAATTTCTGTCTGTTTTATTACTCGCACAATATTTCATTCAAACTGTTCAGACTACCCTCGTACACATGAAATGAATTCATTAACTGACACAAGACTGTATACATATGTGAATATGAATAACCGAAGTTTCGAGTTTTAATTTATAAATACTTCTAGAAGTTCTGTTGATGACATCGACATCTGTCTGGCAGATAGTGCGGTTTTCCGGGAAATTAACTGGTGTACCTGTATGAAATGAGCGTTTTTTTTTGTAAAAATAAAAAAAAAATAGTGCTACTCAGCCAATGTATGATATAATAGTCGGAAGGAGCCAAGCCAGGTGAATGCGGCGGGTTGGGTATGAATGCTTTGATTGTATTAAATTACCTTGCCGCGTCTTGTAACCCATTATGGCAGTTTTTCGATCAATGCATGTTTCAAATTGATCATTTGTTGTCGGTAGTGATATCTGTCTCAGATTAACCCGGTTAGAGCACGATCACGATAAGCATTCGTTGCAACTCAAAGCGTCAGTATTCGACTGCGTTGGCATACCATTGGTGACATGTCATCCTTCATCTTCTGTCCATCTCGCCTAATAATTCACAAAGACTAATGTTTATATAGGGGGTTGGCTTGGTGTATTGGTTAGAGCTCAGGCATACAACACAAACGGCCCAGGTGCGAATCAGAACAGTGGACATGAAAAAAATTTAATTGTGGCTTCGAGTGTTTAATGAAAACGACTTCCTCAGGACAAATCGATCTAAAGAAGTCCCCCTAACCATTTAGCTTACCTCTGGCGATGGAAAAAAACGCCACTCGCTGGGAAGAAATTATAATGCTAAGTAAGGATCACCACCACTAGCAAGGATATTCACCACTGCACATAAATATATAGAGGCGAGCTACAGTGGATTAATCATCTACTTGGCTTAAAAATCAACTTGATTACTGAAACTTAAACAAAGTAATGGATGCTTTGTGGAAAGCCAATATGGTCCCTAGAGGAGTGACGGAGAGAAAACAAAAAATGTTGATATGACTCTGCACTTTTAAAATATTCGAATGCTTAGTTGGGCAGCTATTCAGGTACTGACGGAAATGTAAAGCTTAATAGTTCTTTCTTGAATTCTGCCTCTAAAATATGTGTTTTTTTTAATATTTAAACGTGTCAAATCAAAATCTGTTCATTATCCAATTATTAATTTTTTTTTGCTGCAAAAACTTGGTCATAGGAACCTAAAACAGTTCACCAATGTTGAGTTGATTTCGTTATTGATTTTATTAATTGTATTGATTGCTTTAATTTTATTAACCACTCGCTCTTCTTTTTCTTCTATTTCCAGTTTTAGTTCTTTCCTTCATTATTGTCAATTCCATACAAAATGCAAAAGTCTTTCATTCTTCTATGCTTAGCCTTGGCTTGCCTAACCAGCAGTACACAAGCAGCTGCTTATCGACGTGGCGATAAAATTTCGGAAAATTTTAAGCAATTGGAATTAGATCCCGCAGAAATTGATCCAAATGTTGCGCCTTTGGGACCAAATAAAGTTGAAACGCTTGAAGAATCGTCCACTGATGATATTTTAAATGCCAGCACTGATAACGAAATTTTAGATGAAGCCAATGAGGCAGCCGCCGCTGTTGGTGAAAATGAAATTATAGATGAATCAGCCAATGAAGTAGCCCAATCGGTAGCTACAGTTGCTCCAGCTGTGGCCACTACAGCGGCACCAGCTGCTGCTGCTCCCGCAGTCAGTGAAGCGTCTACACCCGTTAAGGGAGAAGAAGAGGCTTCAGGTTTGGCTAAATACTGCAAGTGTACCAATAATTATTGCGATTGTTGCCGCACCTTTAATTTACCCTTTATACCTGTTAAGGGACCTGGTTGTGCTAGAATGACCTATTTGGGCAATGAAAAGATGTCGATTAGTTTGAAATATGGTGATTTGACCTTAGCCTCTAGAACTGTGTCGAGCAAGAGAGCCCGTCCTATTTGCGTGGGTCTACCCGGTGGTTATTCACAATTCTGTGGTCGTGTTTACGGTTTGTCAAAGGCCAAAGAAAACTTTAAAGCCTGTTTGGGTTTCGAATTGAGAGCCGATGATGAAGTAGAGGCTTCTTTGAGAGTGTCTTGTTTCAAGTTCGGTCCTGAAGGTTTGAGAGTAGCCGATGCCGAACCTTTACCCGTAGAAGTCAACAAGGAGGAGGAGGATGATGATGATATTTTCGGTTTTGGTGGTGAGTTGAAGGAGACTTTGTTTTTCTTTAAAGAGATTCTAATTATTTTTTTGTTAAAGCTGGTGGAGATGATGATGAAGACGAGGATGATTATGAGGAGGATGATGAAGAAGAAGAGGAGCCTGAGGATGATGATGCCGATGCTGATTATGCTGATGATGATGCCGAAGAGGAAGCTCCTGCTGATGCCGATTATGGTGGTTTCAGTTTAGCCGGTCTGCTCGATGAATTAGACGATGACGATGATGAGGATAACAAACCAAGTACCACTCCAGTTGTAGCTCCTGAAAACACTGCCACACGTACCGCAGTAGTTTCGGCACAAAGCAAAGATGAAAATGGCACAGCTGCCGCTGCGTTTCCAACTACAGTTGCCGATTCCACGGAAACAGTAGCTCCTGCTGCCACCGAACAAGTAACACCTGCTGCTGAAAGTACGCCTGATACTACAGCCAAAACGAAAAAATCGAAGAAAGTCAAAAACAACAAGAAAAAGAAGGCAGCCGATACGGAGGGTGATTTCGCCTACGAATTCCTAAGCGGGCTGCTGGATTTTTTCAATTGAGCTTGCAAAGTGAATTTGCAAGCATGTTTGGTAATAGTGTAAATACTTTATATTGAATGCGAAAAACAAAATTAAGTCGATAAAGCAGATTTTAGTTGTAAGTTTAAAAGAAAAGAAATTCAAAAAAATTATTTATTCATTTAGGCAAGAAAAAAATGTTAACTTATTGCATTAGTAATTAAGAAACGTGTAATTTATTTATTTATTTATTAAAAAACAAGAAAAATTTTATAATAAAACTTGATTAAAGATTTTAGTGGAACTTTACTAAAGAAACGAAGAACGCGCGAAATATCTTAACGCACCTTTATTGGTATTTTTCTATTTTTGATAGAGACGTTCAACTTTCTTGGTTTTCATATTGAACTTCATAGATACCTGGCCGTTATAGAACACAGAACTCACCACTTCTGGAATAGTTGGAATAGTTTGTGAGCTTTATAGGCATCCGATTAGGTTTCTTACAGGTATAACTACTGTGTTCTGTAAAATAGAAACTAATTATCGAAAAATATCGCCTAGTTGATGAAGTGGAAGAATCTGTATAACATCTTCTAAACAAAGGCTTGGATATCTTGTCTCAGAGATATAAATGTCAAAGGCCAATCTATGAAATTTGTTGAAAAAAGTAATGTGAAGGGTGGTCTAACCAAAACGCACGATGTTAATTGTAAATAAAACAAAAAGTTTTCAGAGAATTAACTTAATATTTTTCATTATGATAGAAGGATCTATGACAATTATGCACGAAAAAAAATTTCGGGCAAATGCTCACTATGGCTTCGGTGGCATACCGCTATCCGTCGATAAATATTTTCAATGACTCTGAGACATAATTAAGGTTTAATGCCGTTGATGTCCGAATTATCTCATCCTTTAGATCTTGAATTGTTCTTGGCTTATTGACGTACATTTTTTCCTTTAAATATCTCAGAGAAAGAAGTTCAACGGTGTTAAATCACATGATCGTGATGGCCAATTAACATCGCCACGGCATGAGATAACACGGCCATTGGATTTATGTATTACTTAATAGTCTTTTATTTTATTTCCAAACTTTATCTTTATACAGCAACTTCTTTAACTTTCACTTAATACACAATTACTCTACATTTTTACGAACGCCTTAACACGACTTTACTTTATGACTTTTAAATTATAACTTTACACAATGACTGCCAAACTATAACTGACTGAACTAAGCACAAGGCGCCGTTTTTTATATAAAGGGTCCGCCGAATAAATTTTTTTTTTTTTGAAAATGCTATAAAAAAACGACTAAATATTTTCTCAAATTTCTGTTTTTATTTGAAAGTACGATCCTTCCGGATAATAATGGAAAATAATTTCATTCAAATGGCTGCCTCGGCTGGCCATGCAGTAGCCTACACGATCGGTCCAATTTTTAAGCACATTATCGATTGTGTGTAGCTGTATTTCACCAATGGCTTCAAGAATATTGTCCTTTAAAGCGTCAATTGTGTCTGGCTTATTGGCGTAACACTTATCTTTGACGGCACCCCACAAATAATAGGCCAAAGGTCTCAAATCGCAGCTCCGAGGTGGCCATACGACATCAGCTCTGCGGCTGATATGCGATCTTCAAAAACAGGGCGTTAAACATCGAGTGTAGCTTCGGCTGTGTGGCACGTAGCGCCGTCCTGTTGAAACCAAATGTTGCTAATATCCTCCTTTTCAATTTTTGCGAACAAAAATTCGTTCAACATGGCCCGATATCGATCGTCATTGACTGTAACGGCCACTCCCTGCTCATTTTCGAAGAAAAATGGCCCAATTATGCCTCTGGATCGAAATCCGCACCAAACAGTGACTCGTCTTGGGTGTATCAGCTTTTCAATGTATGCGTGCGGGTTTTCTGTGCCCCAAATGCGACAATTTTGCTTGTTTACATACCCGCCAAGATCAAAATAAGCTTCATCTGAAAAGATGGTTTTTGATTCTGCAACATTACCATGATTTTCAAAGTAATGTCGCAATATTTCCCAGCGTTGTTCAAGCGTACACACAACCATATTCGTTCAGCGGAAGGATAAAACTAATTATTAGTCAAATCATCCATGTGCTAAGTGCTACCATTCACGAAATAAGCACTAGTCGAAAAAAAAACGTTAGATGGCGGAACCTTTACATTTGACATTACTTCCGAATGTTCTTGTATGTATTACAAATTTATACTCATTTCCGTTAATTTCAAAAATATAAGTATGTGTTACCCAAAGATTGAACTGGTAACACAGTTCAATATTAAATTGGTAGCACTAAGTCAGTTAGCCATCTACTCTATGGTATACCAAGCGACTTTTGTTCTGTAGTCTTTACATAAACTAGGCTACCTGTACTTCCAACATTCCCATAAATTTTTATTCATTTGTTTTCCTGGGTAAACTTCGGCTTGGCAGCTATCTCTTATCTCATTTACATAAGTGTTTTATAAAATTTCAATAAAATTGTTATTACTTTTACTGTGTTCCTTAGGACATCTTAAGGGGTACTTGATTTTACTGTTTTTTCAGATCAACTCAGTCTAGCAGTATTTATTAAATTTAAACTTCAATTGAAAAATCCGCTTAAAAAATAAAATTTTATTACATCCTTATGAACTACTTACTATTTACTATTTTCAGAAAAAAATTTTTTTAAAGAAGTGCAAGGTATCAAAATTGCTACTTTTTTAATTTAAAGCTTAAACTTTCCATTGAAAACTCTGTGGCAGTAATAAAAATTTTCTCAGTGTATTTTTTAATATCATGTTTTATTCCACCTACTTTTTGCTCTTTGTTACTCACCATTTACCGTTATTACATTCGAAGTTTAAAATTATTCAAATTTAGGACATATTTTTTTTATTTTTATTAATCTGCATATAAATGAGGTGCAAAAAAGCGAAAAAAAGAATGAAAAATTTGTGTAAAATAAATACATTCACACTGACATGATTTTAGCGGCATAAAATCGTATTTGCTTGCATATACGTACATACACCCACAACAGTAAAACAAAGAGATTAGCGAGTCAGTACCAATGTTTGTTACTGTTGTATTCATGCCTAACAAATCTGCTAGTATTAGCGTACATATAAAGAAAGAAATTTTAGTTGCTGTGTTGTGTTAAACATATGGGTGTGTTATTTTCACAGTGCACATGAATTAACATGTTAAAATGATAAACAATAATAATAATAATAATGGCAATAAAGCGAAAACAATAACAACACTACTGATAAAGAATATGCAAGAGTAAAACAAAAACAATGCTGTATAGTGTTGTGATTCATGTAAACAAAGCATAGCTTAGACAATAAAAAGGAGTTGCCATTTAAGTCTACATTTATAACAGTTATTGTTTAACTATAGTTCAAGTAAATTGCTTAGCATACTTTAAGGGATTTCTTTAAAAAATGGTTTAAACTTAAAATTAAAATGCTGGTTTAAAGAATCAAAGGCATATTATTAAAAAAAAAACACGAAAACAAAAAATATTGCTCTACGAGTTAAATATAACTATTCAACTTTATTAAATTACTATGTGCTTTTGCAAGAAAAAAAAAAAAAAACAAATATTGAAAGTATAAGGTTTTCTCTTAATTAAAATGACTGGTAAAGTGTCTAATGCACTTCATTATTTTTGGTTTTAATAAAGAAGGTTGAATGAACTATTAAGCATATAACAATACATACGCCGCTTGTAATTTGCCTGAACACCTACATATCATTGTAATATTAAGGTCAACCATTCATTATGAAAATTCTGCGAAATAAGCCAATTCTACTAAACAAAAAATAATGGGAAAAACTTTATATATGAGAAATTCATTAACTGCGAAAAGAAGAAACTGCAAAAATAATAAAGTGGTAATATTGTGTATGAACAGCTTTAGGACGGACTGTAACGGTTGAAATATCATTTTTAATCGCATTTAAAAAGTACAGATACAATGGCACTGCGAGCTAGAAAGATCTAGCGAGCCAAACGCACCAGGGTCAGACCCGCCAGCGCAATAGCCGATGGCGGTCAAAATCCCGTCGAGTCAATAGCTCTGGGGGAATGACTGTCCGATCGTGTGAAGACAGCAATATTTCCGATGGGTAGCCGACGAACCTGCTTAGGCCCAATACAAGGCCTCTTCTCCTAATGTTTGCTAAAGCAACACATTCTCAGACAATATGCTCTGTTTTTCCTCTTCTGCCACATACAGGAGACACTCCGAATCAGGATATCTAAGATAGTAATGGCCCGTCAGGAATCCAATAAGTCTCTTAAAAGTTGTTTCGTCCATGTGGCACAACTCCCTATTATAGGTGAAGGGTCTCATTAGACGCTTCGACTGCTTCAGACACGGGCATTGTACCGAATATGACGAGCATAGCCCATGCTTTATCTTCTATCTTCCCATTGGCCGTCGACCAACTAATACCAGAGTACGGCTCTGGTCCCTCGAAACCAGTGACCGAGCTCCACCTTGCTAATTCGTCAGCGAACTCGTTCCCCATAACACTATGTCCAGGGATCCAACAAAGCGTTACCCTGTTGCGAAATGCTAGTGTGTTGTCATTCGTGTAGAACTAGAGTACAAGTCCCGAGTCTATATACTCTGAACAAAGGGCCCTCAGTGCCGCTTAAGTATCGGAATATATACTTATAGAAGCACCCCTATTCCAATGCTCTATATTAATCCGTGCACAGATGGAGATAGCTTGGATCTCTGTCTTGAAAACGCTGGGCCTCTTGGCTATAGGTTTCCAGACTTTGGTACTTGGCCCAATAATCCCGGCTTTCTCACCACTATCCATTTTAGATACATCCGTATACCACTGTCGGGGTTGAGATTAGGAACCTCATAGTCACACTCCCCACGATCATGTATAATATCCTTAAAATTGCGGCCGAAGTTTAAGCCACCAGTACACACGTCTATCCTGCTCAACAATAGCTCAATGTCGGGCATACGCCTCAGGATGGTCATGTGGTTCTTATGGTCCACTGAGTTAAGATCGCCATGTATCAATAACCTGAGGTCCCTTAGAGCAGCAGATTTCATAATGAAGATATGCAGTGGGCTTAGACCGATAAAAGCTTCCATGGCGACAGTAGCGCAAATTCCTATTGCATCTGTTACGAACATGGTATATAAGACGACGACAAGCCCACATTACACGGGCAATGTGCCTTACCTAGAACGGCATTAACATGTCCGTTCCAATTCAGTCTCCTGTCGAGGGTAACCTCAAGTTATTTCACCGCTTTTGATAGTCCTTCAGTGAGATAGGTCATAGGCTCAATTTAAATCTTCTAGTGAAAGGAACAATTGTCGTCTTATTCGGATTGATGGACAACCTCGCTGCATCATACCACGCAGATAGAACATCCAACAACAACACAACATCGTACTTGCCAACGACGATGACATCTAGGCACACTCATGTAGTCTCTCTAGAAGATCGTCCGCGATTAAGGACCAGAGCAATGGAGAATAATATCCCTCTTGCGGGCAGCCTCTTTCAGCTATATCGAGACCTATTCCATACCCCGCATGGAGGTGAATTTTCTAAACTTCTTCTAAACTTTTTTTAAAATTAAATTTTGTTGTAATAAATGATCAGTTTCAAACATGTGCTGGTTATTGAATACCAATAAATTTGGTTTTTCTCCTTAAATGTCGGCAACTTTTAAAGCTTTATCAGTTAACTGATATACCACTTACGGCTGCCTAAATATCATCACAACCCTTTCATGGTTGTGCAGGGCATTTAACAATAATGAAGTGTTTTTCTGTCCACAGCTGACTCAGCAGAGTAAATGATTGGTTTACACATGAATATTGAAAGAGCGTAATAAGGGTGTGTGTGTGTGGGTGCATGTGAGAATGAGTGGTGTTTTGAATGTGCGTATGTGTATAAATGATAATTTGTGTCTGTTGTGCATGGGGGAGTATTTTTTTTTTTGTCAATTTTGGTTCATGTTCACAGTCATGCCTTTTTTGTTTAATATGTACACACTTTTTTTGTTTGACTTCTGTTGTATTTTTTTTCTTGTTTTCCATTTTCGGTGTGAAATACAATAACAATAATAGCAATAATGGTAATAACAGTAAATAAGAAAATTATGTCCAATTAGTGCCGACTTTTGTCTACCCTACAACATAAACTAAATGCACAAACTTTACTTTTACTTGCTACCTATGAATACGGCATCCTTCAGGCAGAAATGCCAACTATTGCAAATCGGCTGACATTTCATCGGTTATTTGATTGGTATAAACAGATAGTAGTGTTAGCAAGGTGCGGCTCCAGGAATATATAGTTAAAGTGTTGAACTAATGTGGAAACACGGACATAGACATGGACAGTTTTAGGGTTTTCGTATTGACATATTGCGGCCTATTTCTTTCCTCAAACTAAAATCGTATCGAAGCCGTTCCTTTGTGATCGATATATTGCAGGTGGAATAATGGGTCTACCGATGGCTTGGAGAATAGCATTGTCTCGTCTGCTGCGCAACTTTCGACTCAAATTACAAATACGTGATCTCGTGTTGTGTGTATAGCTTAAAAATGCGATAGGTAAGTAAGTAAGATAGCTAGTTAACCAAGATAAGATCAACTACAATAAGCAACAAAGTGGCGTTTTGAAACCAAGCCAGACCACAGATTGAGAGCCATCTAGAAGTATAATGAAAAGGAAAAGGGGGTTATAGCCAACCTGAACGGCTTATGAAGTGGAAAATGTCTGCGCACTGCGTCATACCATTGAAAAAAAGTGCGCCAGAGTATAGCAGTCGTCTGCTCGCCAGACCTAGACATTCACACAGAAAGTGAACGATTGCCTTCCTCTCAGAGATACTTTTGCAGCTTCTGCAGTAAAGATTGAAGGACAAGCTCATTTTACCCCTGTGTGTTGCGATCAGCCAATGACCTTTATACTGCGCAATGAGCTTGGAATCGAATGGCGGGGGGTTTTCAGTAGTTTCAGTGTCTTGCCTTTGTCATATCAAGGCCACAGTGTCCTCTAGATAGCACAAGAGGAGAGGAAACTCCACCTGTTCTGTGTCTTCTCACGAAATAAACTTTAGAATTGACCTTTGACTACAGTCATAGGTCGTCATATATAAGAGTATGTGGTGATAGGTTCCATATCCATTCAGGCCCTACTAGCAAGTTAATCAGCCTTTTCGTTACCAACAATGTCCTTGTGTCCAGGAACCTGAATCAAAGAAAAACTACATGTACCACCGAAGAGCTTAATCTCTTCTTTACATTGGATAAATAAAGCCTAGTTCTACTAGGCGACACCAGGGCCTGATAGGGGCCCTTCCACACACCTCCGATATATCAGTATCCTACAAGCCTGCATAACCGCGAAACCCTCACCTGAAAAATGCCAGAGATCTCTGGTAGTTTAGAGGAATCCGCAAAGTCGGCAGACTCGGAGAAAATACCAGCTTCAAAAAGGGATGCCATCTTAGAAGAAGGCCTTGCCTGGAGAAGTTCAGTCTACAGATAACCAAGTCTGTCTCCAATTCACTTAGAGAAAGAGTATTATTATTATTAATTATTAGTGCCTGACCAGGCACTATTGCAGACACTGCGACCCGTGGGAGCTATTGTGCTCCTTTAGGTCTATTGTTTGTGTGATGCTTGCCTAACGAACATGAACACAGCTAAGACCATACAGCCTGCCATACTTGAGAAACTCAGAGCGACGCTCAAATTGCGGAACGATCGACGCTTTAGAGTGGCGAAGTCCTTTTTGAGTATTCCAGTGTTCCAAGCATCTGGAAATTTCCCAATCCTTAACTAGATTGTAGTAAGTGGTGGTGCACAGCAAGATTTTGAACCGTTATTGGGTGTTACGGAACCTTTTGTGGCCAATACATCTGATATTTCATTACCATCTATCCTACAGTGTACAGGTAGCCAAACCAAACAGACTTTTTCCCAAGCGCAAGCTTTTGCAACGTATCGTAGCAATATTTGACCAGTCAGTCTAGACAGACGGAGTAAGAAGTCGCAAAATGCTATTGTGAGTGATTGCCTTCAGAAACCGAGTGCTTTCAGCCTTATCGCACTCTGCACCGAAAGCGATAAAATGTGTAGATCAATGGGTAATAAGGACAGAATAACGTTAAGAACAGCACTGGGACATAAGGCTCTAACTAAGGGCTCTCCACGCACCAAGCAGACATAAATGAGAATTGGCATTGGCACCATATTATACAACCAGAGCACCATTTGTGGTTTTCGGTGGCGTGTTTTACCCACTCCTCGACATGCAGCTTTCAATGAAACTTTGCAACTATTAAACCCAATCTAACATGTCCCTATCCAATACGTTATAGGCGTAGAGTGCAAAAAAAAAACACTGAAATGGCAACAATTAAATATTCGTAAGAACGAAATTATATTTAGTGACTGTGTTACTACTGGCTGTCATTAGATTTCACTACATGTGGGTGTTGTATGCAAACATAATAATCGTACGAAATATAAGAGTCATGCAGCTGGATAATTGTCTACACCCTGCACTTGTATTTTTACTTTTTTATTAATTTTACTGTGTCGCAATACAGCAATAGATCGTTTCCAAAAATGTTTTATTGAATTTTTATGGAAAAAATAAAAACTGACAGTCAAACCCACAGAAATAGGGTTTGGAGAGATACACATACACATGAACACCGACATAGCAAGAGGGTCATACTGAGATATTTTTATGAGGTGAAGAGCTGTTTACGTTACGAACTGATAAAAGTGTTGACAGTGTTATTGTAACGGTTTTTTTTCTTTCCAATCATTTTTTTGTTGAAAAAATATTTCTGCTGGTATGACCTTCTTATAGGCTTTAAATTTGTAAGTGCATGTATGTATGAGTATTTGTGTTTGTTAACGGCAGATATCTTTCACACAAATTTAAATACCCAGACATAATAAGAATCTATTTAGGAAGTCAGTTTTACTTTAATGCCTGTTTGGAGTGCCACTGGAATTTTATTTATGTTTTGGCTGAAAATTAGTTTTTTTTTGTAATCTTTCACAAAACTTGGTTTTAAATAGCCAAGGTCCTAGAGTTGGAGATAAGTTTATTTGTTACTAGCTAAGACCCGGTGTGCTTCGCTACCGCCATCTTAATTATTATCTTAAATGCTATCTTAGTTACATTTTTGACTCTTTCTCCCCATTTTGTCCACTTCCGGCCAAATTCCAAACATTTGTTCCTTCCAGAAAGACACTATAGGTTCTGCCTTTTTGCTGTATACAAGCTTCAAACTAGCACACATTCAAATTTATATATCAAGAGGGCCATTTATCGGTTTAAATTTGAACCAGCGGTTATTTTGTATCTGGCAATACTTAAGTCATTCTATTCTGTCACAAAATTCAGTATATTTCTCCAGTGAATGAAATGAATCGATTTACGCTTGAGCAACGTTGGGAAATTTATTTCCAAAACAAAGAAAATGGGTCGGAAATTGCAAAAAAAAGCCGTAAAAAATTTGGTCGCAGAGAAGGATCAACAGTACCCGATATAAGCAAGTTTATTGCTAAAGTTCGTGAATCTGGTTCCATTGTTGATGCCCCAAGACGTAAGAGTGCTCGTGCAGTGCGTACACCCGAAAATATCGTTGCTGTGTAGCTGAGAGTGTGCGTGAGAATCCAACAACATCAAGTTGTCATCGTTCTCAAGAATTGAACATTTCACACACCAGATCTCGGTATGATGTCTTACAAAGTTCAATTGGTTTAAGAGCTGAAGCCGCAAGAGCATCCGCTTTGTTTTCGTTTCGCTAGATGGACCAACGAAAAAATGCACGATGATGTCGATTTTGCCAAAATAAAAACATCTTTCCGGATGAAGCTCATTTTAATCTTGGTGATTACAGAAGCCAATGCTTCCATTACGAATGACTGTTTGGTGTGGCTTGTGGAGCGAAGGCATCATTGGCCCATATATCTTTGAAAATGTTAACGGCGCAACCATTATCGCAACATGATAACCGATTTTTTATGCTCGCTCTTCATAATATTGATGTGAACCGTGTTTGTTTCAACAGGTCATACATCTCATGCCACAATCGATTTATTGCGTCAAACGTTTGATGGCCGTTTAATTAACTGAAATGGTGATGTCAGTTGGTCAGTTTCCTGTGAGGCGCTGTTAAAGACAAGTGCTATGCTGACAAACCAGAGACAATTAATTGAGCATTTGGAGACCAATATTCCTGATGCCATTGTCGACAACATACACTTGACAAAAAGTTCTCGAAAATTGGTCCGATCGAATGTGGTACTGTGACGTCAGCCGCGGCAGCCATATGAATGAAATAATATTTCGTTTCTAACCGGAACAATTGTATCTCACATTTCAAACCCTTTTGGGTGTTATTGCATTTTTAAATTTAAACTTTAAAATGGCCACATCCGATATAAAAAGATTTAAGTATGAGTTTGGTGATGTTTGATTCGATTGCTAGAACCGCTGTATAATGTTGGCCAGGAGTAATTTTTTATTGTTGGAGATACTTTATTGTAGTCATGATTAAATACATTTAAACGGACTCTCATGAGCTAAATTTTGATAAATTAATTTGTTACTTATTGCTCGTTATTGGTTATAAAGAAATATTATTTTCGAAGAAAAAGTTATATTTTCTGAATTTTGCAGTATAAAAACTGTTTAATCATTAACGTCACTAAATAATGGCAACATTATTTTATTATAATTTATGAAAGGAGAGAAAAAACAACACGTAGACAAGACGTGACTAGAGGAAATCCCATAGATGTCTGCTGGTTTAAGTAAATAGAAATCAAAGTGATGGAAGAAAACGTACTATTTTGCGCTAAAACTGATTATGGTTCTATAATGAGTTGTTGGTATAGACAGCAGTTGGTCCCAAAGCACCAACAATTATTATACAAAAAGTTTTAAAGAGTTAGAGGCCATAAAGATAAAAAATATAAATTTGTTGTAGGATACTATGAAAATTAAAGAAAAAAAGCATCAACAAAATTATTTCATTTGTAATTCTGTTAAAAGAATAATGTATTTTTACTAATTTTATTAAAAGTTTTTACAAGTTTTCTAATAAGTATAACAAAATTTACAAAACGTTTGATTTCACTCAAATTTTTAATAACAGTTTGCCTTGATTATTAAATTATATTTTTTATATCAACTTCTTTTATTAAAAGATCTAAAAATTCCCTTATTTTTCCTAAGAAATACCCCGCATATTATGAATATGTAATAAAAATAATACGGTGTTACTTATACGCCTCGCTTGCTTTGCTTACAAATCACTTCCAGAGGGGGTGTTCCCTTACAAAACAAATCAAACAAGTGATACATATTTGCAAATAACAACAACAAAGACTACTAAATAATATACCGCTATACACACAGTAAATTACAAAGAGAAAAAACAAAACAAAACGAAACAATAGCGTTGTGTTAGAAGAACAAGAACAAAACATTTAATAGTTTACTTATACAAGCACGCACACATGTAACAATAGAGATTATTGTCTTACATGTTTGTATTTCTCTTAAAAAAAAATAATCTCTTCTCTCCCTCTTTCTATTTGTGAAGCTTTGAAGTAAAATGAAAGAAAATATAAGTAAAAATAACAATGAAATACACAAAGTGTAGTAGTGTAGTAATGCCAATTTACACTTATTTTTCTCTAATTTGACTGTATTTTATTGTTTTTGTCCCAAAACAATAGAATTAAAAACTCTCTCTCTCTCTGGCTTTTATTCCCTTTTGCTTAATCAAAGCATTAAAAACTATAAACAAACAGTCAACTGGTTAATGCGCGTGTGATTGCCTTATTAGCACATTAGGAGAAGCACGTGTTGTTTTCAATTTGTTGTTGTTTTCTTGCGGTTTCTACTAAAGTGAATGTAAAAAAGACGTTAAATTATTTTACTATGAAAAGCTTTCCCTTTTTTAAAGCAAAAACAATTTTAAAAAAGTTTTATTGTTTAATTAGGAGAAATAATTTAAATAAATCGAAACAAAAGGAAAAACCATAGTAAAAAAAAAAGTATTTGAAAAAAGCTTCTCTTTTAAGAGAGTTATCAAAACCAGAGTCTTATTTGTGGCAGATGGTTTTTAAAGAGAAAAAGCGCATCTAAAGCTTTCGTTTTAAAGGTAGAAGGAATTTTTAAGTGTAATTGGACTTCTGGTATTATAAATAAGACTTTAGTTGTAATTTAACTTTATAACGGATACGTTTGGTTTGGCAGTAATTGAGAAATAAAGTGCAAAATTAAATTAAATTTTTGAAACAAAAAAAAAATTCTTTTTAAAAATTAAAAATCTGTAACAAATAAAAAATAATAAAAATAAACCAAAAATATTTTAAAAATTTATAAAAATAAAATCAAGATAAAAGATAAAATATGAAATAAAACGCGCGAATTGCTCTAATTTTAATGGTTTCCTATTACACTTTTCATAGTTATAACGGTAAATTACTGTAATGTAATAGAAAATAGAAAACAATAATTATTATTGTATATGAGTGTATTTAGTGTTTTTTGTATAACACATTTTCATTTTTGGTATAACGGTTTCTTAATTTACTACAAATGTGAGTGTTTGCCTGAGAGGCAAAATGTGTGTTCGTACGTGCGTGTGCGTGTTTGTTTATGTTAATGTATAGAAGCGTTTTACCGTGTTGGAATAACAAACAACAACCATACTACTATTTATGTCAATTAAACGTTAATTATTAAAAATAAAAACAAAATAAAAAGTGCTCCATAAATTTTATCTACTGAACGTGTATACGTGTGCGTGGGTGTGAGTTTGTCAACATTAATTATTAACAAACGTATCGAACTACAGGGTCCACTAAATGGTAAAAATTCAAAGAGATAAATAATTTGAACGTATAAAATTATGAAAGCAAATGTATAAAATTTTAAATACAAGTTAATAATGGAAAAAATATTAAAATTTATATATAATTTAATTTATACGCACAAACAATTAAGAAATAAATTAATATATATTGACCCATATTCATGGCCAAAAATAGAGTATACTTTAAGGGAACATATTCACGGACAATTAAAGTATACTTTTGACGTTAGAGTCGACTCTAACAATAAAACCAGCTGAACCTGTTTTTAAATAATTTAAAAAATTAAATTGAAATGAAATTTTTGTGAAAAATGTTTTGATTTATAGAGATTTTGCTATTATTGATTTTGTAAAAGGGATTTCGATGAAAGGAAGTCTAAAATATATAAAAAAAGGGTTTAATCCTTTTGACCTAAATAATGATGTATTCATTTCGCGTTGAATGTATATTATCTCCGCTGCTATAGGATATAGCTTTTAATGTTATCGTTTGCAATTTTGTTCATATGATTTTTATTTAGAATTAACCTTCAAACGATAAAGTTATAGCAGTTAGTTTGCTTCACACTAAATGCTATTTTGTTATTGAAAAAAAGTGAGAAAAAAGTAAATTTCGCGTTTTGATAAAGCATTGCTTTTGTTAAGATGGGAACTTAACCAACACTTGGGACTATGGAATTTGGCGCAGCCATCGTTACATGTTTGCTAAACTTAAATCTCTGAGGTGTAAAGTTGCTAAGACTAAGCTTAATATTGGAATACCACTTTGATCAATAAGTTCACGGAATTTATTCAGAAAATTAAAAATACAAGTTTCTTCATCTAAATCTATGTTGTTCCCTTCAAAGTAATCTCCATCGACTGCAACATACTTATGTCAGCGCTGGATACAATCCTCCTTTTTTATATTCGGATTTTGGTAAGTCCATCAGTGCTTCCTGCGATTATACATTATTTCCTCTCGGCCTCTAAAACGCAGTCCCCGTAATGGTTTTTTAACTCGATTGAACAGAAAGAAGTCACAGAGAGCCAAATCAGGTGAATTCGGTGGCTGTTGGATGGTATTTGTTGCATTTTTCGTCAAAAAATTTCAAATAATAATGGTATTGTGCGACGGTGAGTTATCATGGTGCAAAATCCATGAGTTTTCTGCCCACAATTACTTTACGAAAACGTCTCTCTATATCTGCCCTCCGGGCAAAAATTCATGATACAATACACCGTTGTAATCCCTGAAAACCGTGAGCATAAAATTACGTGGTTTTTCTGTGTCGGCTTATTTGGTGAAAACCATTAATCTACCTAATGTTTGGATTGCGTGTTGTACTCACAAACCCACGCTTGGTCTCCAGTAATGATCCTTTTGATAAATGTGTGATCGGATTCAGCCTCGCAAATCATGTCTTTTGCGACCTCAGCACGGTTTTTTTTGCATGCAATTGAGGTCTTTTGGTACCAACTTTGCTGCTATACAACGGAAACCCAAATCATTAACCAAAATGTCTTAAACGGATCCATAGGCAATGTTCAAGTCCTTCGCTATCTCTCTAATGATTAATTTGCGGTTATTGACCAACACTTCTTTTACTTTATAAATGATTGCGTTCGGCTTCGATGCCGATGGTCTGCCACTGTGCTCCTCATCTTCGATTGACTCATGAGCACCTTTGAACCGCTCGTGCCACTGGCAAACGACCATTTTCTTTAGAGAATCGTTGCGCACTATTAAATACGTTTTTTACGCAAAATTTAATACAAATTCGTTGTTGCAAATTTAAATCCGTTTCTAAAATTGTAAAAAATCACTAACACAGAGATAGATAGTCAAGCTATGACGCTAAGATTTAGTGGAAATATAAACAACACATGTACCAACTTAACAAGGAAAAAAATAAAACTCAAATCGGAATGATGACACCGCCATTCGAGGGTTATTCGTATGATACTGTGGTATATGAGATAATGCGCTGCAAATGCCCTTAACAATACCAAGTTCAGTTATTTCCTTTACTTTAGAAGTATTCTAACAAAGATTGATAGCCGCAGCGGCGATATAATTTTTCGGATGTCCAAAGCCAGCCAATCTTTCAGTATTTTATGACCAGTGTGGACTGAGTGCTATCTCGCAAAGGACTAATATAAGCACATTAAACTGCCGCGTAAAATCAGCCCTCCTGTATAGATGTAAGCCATGGAACATTACAATAACAAATACGATATAATGCCAAAGTCAAACATCAGTTCAAACAACAATCTGTGGGAACTATTGAACCAACATCGTATACGCATGGAGATTATGCATGAACTATAGTACATGATATGTACACCTACTACATATGACGATTTATTATAATTTTGACAATATTTGTCACGAAAGAAAAGTAACTAATGAAAGAAATATTGGCGACCAAATATCTAAATGGGCCAAATTCCCCTTATCCGCTTTTTTTGTCAGTTGTGCTATTTCTTTGCGCTTAGAACACTTTAAAGGAATATGAATGTTTTTAAATTAAATTTAATGCAATTTTGATAAAAAAACACGAATTAGCAATTCAGAAAAGTCATGGATTGGAAAAATATTGGCAGTCAGATATACAAATGGCTCAAATGACCCCTGCTCGTCATTGTAGGTTTAAAAAATTAAATTTAAAAAGAAATACCTGTTTAGAGTTTCCAATTTCAAATATTTGATAACAAATTCTAATGGGTCCGCCATCTAACGTTTTTATTCAACTAGTGCTTATTTGGTGAATGGTAACACTTAGCTCATGTCTGATTTGACAGATAATTAGTTTTATCCTTCCGCTGAACGAATATGGTTGTGTATACGCTTTTTTCGCTTCGCTAAGTGGGCTTGCGAACGACTTACAGAAGATGCCGATTTTGTCAAAAAGATCATCTTTTCAGATGAAGCTCATTTTGATTTTGTCGGGTATGTAAACAGGCAAAATTGTCGCATTAGGGGCACAGAAAACCCGCACGCATTTTTGTTTGTTGAAAATGCTATAAAAAAAAACTACCGAATATTTTCTCAAATTTCTATTTTTATTTGAAAGTACAATCCTTCCGTTTAATAAAGGAAAATAATTTCATTCAAATGGCTGCCTCGGCTGGCCATGCAGTAACCTACACGATTGGTCTAATTGATTGTGTGCAGCTGTATTTCACCAATGGTTTCAAGAATATTGTCCTTTAAGGCGTCAATTGTCTCTGGCTTGTTGGCGTAACACTTATCTTTGACGGCACCCCACAAATAATAGTCCAACGGTGTCAATTCGGAGCTCCGAGGTGGCCAAACGACATCAGCTCTGCGGCTGATAATGCGATCTTCAAAAACAGGGCGCAAAACATCCAGTGTAGCTTCGGCTGTGTGGCACGTAGCGCCGTCCTGTTGAAACCAAATGTTGCTAATATCGTCCTTTTCAATTTTTGTGAACAAAAATTCGTTGAACATGGTCCGATAACCATCGCCATTGACTGTAACGGCCACTCCTTGCTCATTTTAGAGGAAAAATGGCCCAATTATGCCTCTGGACCAAAATCCGCATCAAACAGTGACTTGTCTTGGGTGTATCGGCTTTTCAATGTATGCGTGCGGGTTTTCTATAACCGAAATATGACAATTTTGCTTGTTTACATACCCGCCAAGATCAAAATGAGCTTCATCTGACAAGATGATTTTGATTCTGCAACATTACCATGATTTTCAAAGTAATATCGCAATATTTCCCAGCGTTGTTCAATCGTATATACAACCATATTCGTTCAGCGGAAGGATAAAACTAATTATCTGTCAAATCAAACATGAGCTAAGTGTTACCATTCACGAAATAAGCACTAGTTGAAAAAAAAAAAAACGCTAGATGGCGGACCCAATATATTTACTCAGTGGTTTTGTAGCAAAAAATAAAAACATGTTGAAAAACATAATAATTTTTTTTCAACAATTTTAACATTTTTTACGATTCACACGATTTTTCATGTAAATAATTTCTATTCTCGATTTGCACAACTTTCTGTAGTACGTGTAAATCAAGGCATAGGTGTATGTAGTTTCTTTAAGACAAACTCCTTTTAAAAGAGTTTGTTTTTTAGTAGCTCATTTTGGTCCCTAGAAAGAAAGAAAAATCATTCCATGATTCTTCTGAAATTTAATTTTAAAAATTGAATTAAAAGCCGCTGTGATATGGTAGGTAAGGCTAACGAAGGAATTCTCGGTTCAATCCCAGGCTAGACCATCTGACAACTTTTAACAGTGACATCATATCGTAATAATGCTAGCGACTGGTTATGAGTATTTATTATCATCATTATTATTATCATCATACCGACCAGACATTACTGCAGGATACTGTTACACATAGGATCTATTGTGCTCCTGCCGGTCTATAGTTTGTTTAGCAGATCTGCTGCCTTCCTAATAAACACTAGCGGATCTGGAACCATATTTTAACCTAAATATAGTCATCTAAACCTATTAAACATTCACATAATATGTGCTCTGCTGTCTCTGATGCCTGTGAGCAAAACTATCGATAGTCGGCCTATTCGATAGTATCGATAGTTTTTTGCGGATTCTTTAAGGTGTTACTTGTGGCAACAATATTAGAGCTTAAGTGAAAGGGAAAGAATAATAATAAATATACAGTGTTGAAGCAAATAATAGGGATACTTTATGTCATAAAATTTGATATATTGACGTTTTTTGATGAAACAGTAATCCTTATATGCAGCGAAAATTGTTCAGACCATGAAGTGCTCCAAAACTATAGTAATTAATGCGATCCAGTGAAAGTAATATGCAGAGACTATGGAAAGAATGGTGGAATAACTGTCAGTTTTGATAAACTTTTAATTCGTACTTCAAAGATTAATCCCTTTAAGTCATCAAAAAGCCTCAAAAATGATCTTATTCTCCTGTTTCAAGTCGCACAATAAGAAAAAAAAATTATGGGAGCTAGACTTATGGGTAAGAGTCCTTGAAATGTATCATATCTCAGCAAACGGAAGCAACACCTGCACCGTAATATAGAGAACGATGTGCTATGGTCTGACGAAATGAAGATTAACTTGTTTGGGTCAAATGCAGTATAGTATGTACGAATATATTTTAGTTACAAGTCATACTGTATTTGAGTTTAATAAATAAACATTTAAGAAAGTGTTACACAGTGCCCCTGTATGTAACTATAGATGTTTCAGACGACTGCATCGAACAAATTTTTGCAAATGTGACTTTGACTACATTTAGTGGCCTCCGTATTTACACTTAGACATTGACGATAGTATCGATAGTGAAAAAAAACTATCGATGGTCAGCCAAAAACAAAACTATCGATAGTGCCATCGATTGCTTTGCAGTTCTACTGTGAGCACAGTCTACAAACATTCACATCCTCTTCAGAGGCGCTCTTAGTTTACAGTGGCCCGTAAGAAACTCCGGCCGGCCATACTTGAGCGACTGATCGCCGCCATAGTGTGTACTTACGCTATGAAACACTTCCCTTCATCCCTTTCAATAAATCTCAAAATAGAATCGGTTACAGCTCATTAGCTGGGAAAAGTCCCTCTTGTTCTACTTGGGATGTCACAGTCAGTCTAAAAAAAACATTTGTTAAAAAAAGTTAATTAAATTATTAAAATCAAAAACTTTTTAAATCATTCGTTATAGCAGCTGTTGTCATGTTGACCACTTCTTTTTTTTAAATTAATTTTCTTTTCTTTTATTTTTATTCTGCATAAATTAATGAGTATAACTTTCAACACAAGGTTTTTGTTACCAAAGAAAAACAACAATTTGATACAGTATAGCAAACAAACAAATATTAACAAATGATTAATGAGACTAATTTAGAAAATGTTTACTCTGATGAAAAAAAAACAAACAAACAAACAAACAAACAAACAAAAAAAAAAAAAGAAAAATAATAATAAAAAAACTACACGAAAGGTCAAACGTAATAAAAGAAAAAAGTCAAATAAATTGCAATGGTTTTCTTAAATTACACTCAGAAAAATCTATGCTAAGCTGGTTATATGAAATCATAAACCTGTAGCATAATTGTGTTATAAAAATTAAGCCACACTAAAGCATATTAAGTATTTGTGGGTTAAAAGAAATCAAAATTACAAAAAAAAAAACATTCTAACCTACAGAACCTACAGAACCGGTATAAGGGAAATAACAGAATCAAAATCTTTAAACTTACTCATCACTCCCAATAAAGTTGAGATGATTATCTGCAGCTTAAAGCCTTCTAAAGTGTTTGTTCATGATGGCAACATTAACCAAATCTTATCTAATATGCGCGTGTAATCTGGTAAGGATACCTTGTCTGCTACATGCCCGATCTTTAGAAAATTGAACGTGAATTTTAATATTCAGCACATCCGACCGTAAGGCATTAATAAACGTAGGTCTGATATCCCCATTGGACACAGTTACATACTTATATTATCAGTAATTAGAAAATTCAAAGGTACTCACCCTGTACTGGAACACATCACATGGTGGGCATTTGCGTTGCTTCCAATAATGTAGTGGCTGTTTTGACGTCCAAGAGTGGAACAAATTCTACATCGCCTGGGAAGTAAGCTGAGGTAAATATTACCTTCTGGACTCCGTACAATTGTGTCAAATCTAATGCTGGCAGCCACCAAGTCCCAGTTATGAACTCGGTAGTGGAAAAGAAGATGAGTTTATTTAGTATTTATCATAATACTCGTAACTGCCATTGGCTGGCGTCTTTGTCTTCAAGTCCTCTGACTCTCCTACCAAACCAGACTGATGTTTTCATTGGCATGCCTACGACTAAATATGCCTTACTCCCCTTCAGGCCTATGTAGGTTTGCCTGCAGCACCTTGATTTGTTCGTTATAGAGAGCCACCTGCAAGCTTCGATTCCACAGCCTGGAATTTCCGTCTTACACTTCTCTTTTCTTACTCAGAGGTCATGTTTTTCCTCAGCCTTTAATGGGCTGCTCCTTAGCTAAATACCTGCGTCTTTAATAGCAGTAGACACCAAGACGAATTTAAGACGGTGGTCTTAGATTTAAAACGAATACAACACTGTAAAACAAAATTTCGGTGTGTCAAGATAATGCAACACTGTAGTAACCAAAAAGCTGTAGTAGTGTCAAAAATATTTGTTGTCAACAAAATACAGAATGTTTGTGTTTTTTGACATACGCGATTCGTATTTCTCAGGCTTTGCAAGCCGTGATCTTTTATCTAGGCTGGTCAAATATTGCTACGATAAGTTGCAAAGGCTTCCGCTTGGAAATAAGGCGCAGTTCTTTTCGATACCTGGACACTGCGGGATAGATGGTAAAGAAATGAGGGATGCATTGGCTAGAAAATATTCCATGACACCCCATATTAGTCCATTTTCAATCTAATCAAGGATTGGGAAATTGCCAGATGCTGGGAACACTGCAATGCTTAAAGGGAATTTCAGCACTCTGGGGCGGCGATCAGTCAGCAAGTTGGGAGTCGTTTTGAGGTTCTTAAGTATGGCAGGCCGGACTTTAAACTCTTAGAGAACTGTCTTACAGGCAACTGTGAGCTACAAGTATATCTGAAGAGGATGTCGGTTATAGATGTGAATGTTTGCAGACAATGTGCTCACAGGCATCAGAGACAGTGGAATACAAATTGTGTGAACGTAGGGTTTTGATAGGTTTAGGTAGAAGGATTTAAGTGGACATAAGGTCTCACTGTGTGACATATCCACCATTTAAATCTTCTTGTGTTCATTAGGAAGGCATCACATATGCTGAACACACTATAGACCGGAAGGGGCACAATAAATCCCATAGGTCGGAATGTCCTGTAGTAGTGCCTGGCCCTCAATGGAACGGCGTTGATCTTGGAAAGAGTCCCCTATTGCTATAACAAGATGGAGGAAGCCTTTTTCCGTCGTTGTTTGCATCAACCGGAAAGTTGACTTAGGCAAATCAGCGTTCTGCTACTCTATAGTTACGAGAATGTTTTCCTGCTGACGTCACCGTTTTGAGGGAAGTTGCCTCGAATGATGTGGGGCTAACCTTTACCACTTTCAAATCTACTTTACAGTTTCTTTTAATATAACAGCAGTTATGCTAAGTCGATAGCTTGTAAAATGCAAAGTCAACTCAACCATTAGATCCTCATGTAGGATCTATCTCTTCAAGACATTCAGAAAGATTTCCAAGGACATGTAGGATGTTACTCCATCTTACATCGTTAGATTTTGCTTGACAGAAGCGCAGCCAGAATCAGCCATTTGCAGTTTTAGAAGCAATTATGTTCTATATCAGCTGCTAAAATTGAATTGTGTGTTTGAGTGTTTTGCAAAGAGGCTTAGATTTTCTTCCAGGCAACTTCATCTAGGCAACATCATCTTCAGCTAACCTCTGACGATGATGACAAACCCCCTACTGGGATATATTAACTATGCTAAAAAGTAAAGATCACCACCACCAGTTAGCAAGGATTTTCACCACTACACAATGATATGAAGAGAAGCTACAGCGGATTAAGCATTTATTAGCTTTAAAGATAAACTTGATTAATGGAAGTGAAACAAAGCAAATATTCTTGGTGAAAAGCCAATATGCTCCTTTGAAGAGTGACGGAGAAAAAATCCAGTATTTTCAGCTATTGCAGAGAAACTTTTCAGCCACCCGATGTTCAGAATATCACTCGAGTGGCTTTAATTTTGGAAGATTCTAACAGCCCACTGATTTGAGGTGGTATAACTCTTCCATTGCCATTTTATACTTTTATATTCTGTACTATTTTTATTTTATTTTTATTTTATTTTTTTGAGTGTAAAAGTCAATGAGTTTTAATGTGAAAACTGTCCCCTTAAAACAACAAAAAACGCTGACCATTAGAATAAATGCCATTGATATTTTTTCGTTTTTATTTTATTTTTTTCTTTTTAAATGAAAGTGAAGGTTTTAAAATCTTTATTTCTAAGAAAATTTAATGAAATTGAATATTTTTTTTTTTTTTAATTTAAAAGCCAAAAAAAAAACCCCAAAACGAAAATTAGTAATGATTTTTATTCAGAAATGATATTAGAAACCAATTATAAAAGCTTTTAATAGATGGTCTGCATTGATGCATCAAACAGTTTGATTTAAATGAGAGTATTTTAAGCTGTAATTTTTATCGAATTTTCTTTTTGAGTTATAATAGGGGTTAAATACAAAATTAAATCGATATTATCTTCCCTACCTAGACGAAAAACGTAATTTGCTCTGAATATCTACAAATTATGGTTCAAATTATTATTTTTAAATTGATTTCAAGGTTCAAGTGGAATCACAGATGGTCAGATTCACTTGCTTAATTAAGTTCGAAAAGTTCGATGATCGAACTTCGATTAGTACTATAATATTAAACATTGCGACTGATTGTCACTAGGTTCAGTGAACTTTTTTTAGTTCCTTAATGAACTGATTCAAAATATTTGATCTTTTTAGAGCTATTCTTAAAGCGTGAACTAATATAAAAACAAGTAGTTTAGAACAACGATTTAAACTTTCAGAACAAAGTTGTTCACAATGAACTTTTCTGAAAGAATTTCTGCTACAAAACACACTCTGTACGACGGCAGTACGAAATGTTCTTTGCCTGACATAAGAACACATGTTAAATTTCTTTAAGATTTGTCAACTCATACGCACAGTAAGTAATAGCCAGAGTAGGAAGAGTTTTTGAATGAATTCGTTCGTAAAGAACGATTCTTCTTGAGAGCCGAAATTCAAGAGAATTTTAAATACGACTCGTGAGAGGAACCAAAAACCAAAGAAATTCAAAATAAAATTTGGAATGCAAGCCAAGTCGAAAAGTATGAAAACTAGTCGAAAATGACCAGTTATTTTTAGTAAATATTGTTTGTGTAATATAGGGTCCGCCATCTAACGTTTTTTTTCAACTAGTGCTCATTTCGTGAATGGCAACATGTCTGATTTGACAGATAATTAGTTTTATCTTTCCGCTGAACGAATATGGTTGTGTCCAATATGTTTTCGATTTGCTAAGTGGACCTGCGATCGACTTACAGAAGATGCCGATTTTGCCAAAAAAATTATCTTTTCAGATGAAGCTCATTTTGATCTTGGCGGTTATGTAAACAAGCAAAATTGCCGCATTTGGGGCACAGAAAACCCGCACGCATACATTGAAAAGCCGATACACCCAAGACGAGTTACTGTTTGGTGCGGATTTTGGTCCAGGGTTTGGGCCATTTTTTTTCGAAAATGAGCAAGGAGCGTCTGTTACAGTCAATGGCGATCGTTATCGGGGCATGTTGAACGAATTTTTGTTCACATTTTTGTACACTCGATGTTTTGCGCCCTGTTTTTGAAGATCGCATTATCAGCCGCAGAGCTGATGTCGTTTGGCCACCTCGGAGCCGCGATTTGACACCGTTGGACTATTATTTGTGGGGTGCCGTCAAAGATAAGTGTTACGCCAACAAGCCAGAGACAATTGACGCTTTAAAGGACAATATTCGTGAAGCCATTGGTGAAATACAGCTGCACACAATCGATAATGTGCTTAAAAATTTGCACCGATCGTGTAGGCTACTGCATGGCCAGCCGAGGCAGCCATTTGAATGAAATTATTTTCCATTATTAACCGGAAGGTTTGTACTTTCAAATAAAAAAAGAAATTTGAGAAAATATTCAGTAGTTTTTTTTATAGCATTTTCAACAAAAAAGTTTATTTGGCGGACCCTTTACTTATTGGTCGCTGCACACAAAATATACACCCACATACACACACACACACACACACACATACGAATGCATGGTATAACGCATTTAATCTTACACCAACTACATGCTTTAAAATGAAATGCTCGTTTTTGATTCTTTTTGACTCATTTTTAATTCGTGCGCAGTAAGAATTCGTGCTCACAAACCTCGCAAGCACAAATTTTTATTTGAAAAATATTAAATTTGGGCTCACGAGCCAAGCAAAAATAATTTTAGCATAAAAAAATTATGATTCGTGCTTACGAATTCAAAAAAAAAAAGATCTCACGAGCACAAGTCATAAAACGAGAGAACCAAAGATAATTCTGCTCATGAGTCGAGTTTTTATGTAATAGGTGTTCAAAAAAGATGTTTCAGTGATATTTTTATAATGGAAAAACTAGAAATTCGTGATGTGATTAAATTTGTACATAAGAAAGGTTCATTGGGATAATAGATTCTAAAACGCTCCTTCATATGCAACAGTAATAAGTTGGGTTGCTGAATTTAAACGTGGTCATACAAGTATTGAAAACGAACCACAAAGTGGACATCTGAAAGCTGCAACAACGCCAAAAATCATAGATAAAGTGCATGATGTGGTATTAGAAGATAGACAAGTGAAAGTGAGTGAAATAGGTAATGTCATAGGCATCTCAAATGATCGAGTGCATTTTATTTTACATCAAGAATTACGGATGAAAAAGCTTTCTTGAAGATGGGTGTCGTATTGAGTGCAGATTTCTCTAACTTGTCCGGATCGATTTGAGCGAAATGGATACATCACTATACACCGTGGACAAAAGAACAATCCAAACAATGGACTGAAGCTGGTGGAAATGCACCAAGGAAAGCAAAGACAAATAAATTGGCTGGTAAAGCCAAAGAACTGTTGTACTTGAAAACACTTTAATACAAAAGAATCTATTACGAAGCTAATAAGTTTAGAACGGACTACTGCAATGTTGATCAGTTTAAAGGGAATAAAAATATCAGAACATATTGTTTTAAAAGCTAATGCTTAAAAGCGTATTAGTTCAAAGAGAACTATTGTAAAACGAAATTACTTCAAAACTACTACTTTGAAATGTGAGCACAATGAGCTACTTTTAATGAACTAGTTAAAAATGAACTATTCTATAGCGTACTAGTAATGCTAGTTTTAAGAAGACCGGTGACTTTATAAATGAAAGATTTTCTGGTCAATAAAAAAACTGGTAGAGTGAATTCACATTAAGAGTCCTCGTGTCATCACGGAACAAGCTGTCGAATGGCATTCACATCGAGAAAGCCTTCGACAAACTGAGTGTGTGGTAATTATGAGATCTGAAGTGTATTGCTTCCCCAGTGGTAATTCTATCAAGGCTTTCTATTGTAATGTATCGTAGAGTATTAGATTTAGAAAAATTTATTTTCTGGAGACCAGCATCCAGGGGATAACCTCTACTCATGCAGTGCATTGTGCTGGTACTGGGAAAATAGGTTGTGGGAAGGAGCATAGAGAGAGTAGTGTTTATGGACGTTCGATTTAATTTACTCGTAAGTGGCAGAGAAGACTTTTGCTGGAAGATTGTATCATAAACCAACTGTGCGACTAAAATGCGAATTCTCCTTATAATGCAGTGCGATTCACTGGACAATCAACTAAAAAGGGATGCGCTCTACGATAAATACGAGTACTACGTAACAATATATGATTCTTAGGAATTAATTCCTTAATTTCGTTAGAACACATTCCATTATAGTACCGATAGAACAATGAAACACATGCCACATTGCGACAATGCTCTACTGAATCTATAGAGATGGCTACTTTACCTTCATTAATGAGTACCTTCGCCTTTTCGTGTACACGATCGAAAAACTCCAAAATAGACTTTGAAGCACCAACCACTGCATGAAAGTTGTATTCCAATTTGGGTCGGATATAGGTTTTGTAAATAGTAAGGAGATCAGATGGAGTGAAGTATTTCTTATACCATCTTAAAAAACCGAGGCACTTGAATGCTTTTTTCGATATTCGAAATAGCTGATCGTTCCAATAAACATCACAGTGAATTCTCTTGCCCAGAACATCAAGAGCATTTGATTTCTTGCACAGATAATTCCACACCACCACGTGTGTGTGTTAAGAACAATATTGAGTTTCGCGTGCATTAAATTCGACCCAGGTGGTCGCTGGTGAGTGTGTCGTTCATGTTTCGTCTTTTCGCCCAGTCTCTAAGAGGCTCGGCATACGATCAAAAGAATATGAATGACAACTGTTGCTGTCCTCTGGAAAAGAGTAGATAGAATTAGAAGTTGTTGAGTTATTGGGCAGATGGGTAGAAATTGTGTTTGAGGTCCGACAAGGCTGTGTACTGTGTACCATTGCTATTTAATATATCATAGTTCTAGAAACGATTTTTAAAAGAGTCCTCAACAACGGTAGGAGTATGGTATGGGGATTGTAAGTTCCGTTAAACGATATTGATTAAGCGCTTAATATCTGTCTTTTGGCTCATAGTTTCACAGGCCTTGCAATAAATTTACGTAGCGAATGGACTGGTCTGAATATATATATCGCAAAGTCGAAAAATCCCCGTACTTCTGTTAGGATTTAAAAAAATTTCCAGCTTCGTTGTGAATATTAAATCTACTCTTTTGTATGCCTCTGTTTGTGAATCGTAGCCTTATAAAGACCCTTTACATTTTCTGCTCAGGAACTGTGTCGAAGTATATGCTATCGGATTGATTAACGGTGACCATACTGACCATACCCAAAATTACTATACAATGGAATCCGCAAATTAACAGATAAGGTTTCGTCCAACCCATATATGAAGAAAACAAATCGACGTTAAGGTAATCAGCAGCTGCAAGAGTTGTGGGAAGGCAAGGCGTTGACGCAAAATAAAGATATGTTTTAATTTAATTTAGGCTCTGTTCTCCTTACAGGATCGGGTGTTTTTTTTACAGTTACACAAGTTTAAATCATAATAAAAAAAATAAATATGTTTTTAATATCAATGAAATGGACTTTGTTGGATAGAACATTTTATGATGTTAATATTTAAATATCATATAATATAGGCCATGTGTGCATCACGGCTGGAGCCAATTTTCACAAACTGTTCACAGCATATGTGGCCATATTTCGTCAATAACTCTTCGAATATTGGTTTCCAGATGTCTAATGCTCTCTGGTTATCGAAGTAGACCAGTGACTTTACATAACCGCAAAGAAAATAATCGAAAGGGCTAAATTACACAATCTTGGTGGCCAATTAATTGAAACATTACATGGAACTACTTTTTATAAAAACTTTTTTCGAGTAAATTAATTGTAGAGTACACTGTAAGGCATGTGGCCCCATTCTGTTGTAACCACAAATCAGCTATTTCAGGTACGAACATATTTTAAATCATGCCCCTATACCGTTAACCAATGAAAGTAACATTCTGACCATTAACGTTTTTGCAGACATGTCAATAACAACGCCAGCTTATAAAGCGTAATGTAATGGTGTTTCAGTAAAAGCTTGTGTATTATCCTCACTCCAAATGCGACAGTTTTCTTGATTTTGCAATCGAAACCCATTTAAGCGAAATGCACGATAAGTTTTACGAACAGAATGATTACTTTGATAAAAAATATCAACAATTTGCAAGCGTTGCTCGTCTGTAAGTCTATCCGTAATAAAATTTTAAACCAAAATAAACAGAAAGCAACTATCAGCTGTTAAATTGCTTGTCAAATACAGTAGCGTTGCCAACTCAAGTTATGAATTTCTAAAAAGACACCCATTAAGTAAGTTAAGCTAAATGAACTAAAATGAGTGCTCACTTAAGTGTACTATTTATTATGCCCAACGGCAGGTCCGCTATACTTCTATCAACTATTTAAGCATTCATTAAACACTAAAGTTTGGTGCCTTTAGTACCTGAATATAAGTACTTTTTTATAAACGCAAAGGAAGTCACAAAACTAAATCAAGCTTTAAAATTGCCACCATTTGCGCATATAACCTTAAAAACCGCGCAATTTGACAGCTGACAGATTAATGTATGTACCAGTTTTACTCAACCTAAAAGGTCTGCTGTAAAATTGCTTTTGTTTTGCTTTTTAATTGACGGCAACAACTAAACAAATGTTGACAAATTTAAATTTTGCATAAATTTTATAATTTTTCTTAATACTCTTCTGCATAAGAATTTTTTTTAAAAGTTTATTTTGCCTTAACAGAGTTGGCTGGTACTGATAATGGAATACCTTATGCCCGAGAATTATTTTCAATGATTTTCTAAGCGTAAAAGCATTTAGTCCACTTAATTCTTATCTTTATTGTCTCATATTCCTTTTTTTCTCCGCTTCGTGGTTCAATTTCAATCAAGTCGTTCATTAAACTTTATTTTTAGGGAACATTGCACCATTTTTGTTAATGCTGTTGCCATACCAAATTATATTTGCATTTCAAATATTATTATTCATACGCTTCGTTGAACTGATTTTAGTTTCGAGAGTAAACAAAAGCGAAATCTTTTTTTCTTATTTTTTTCTTGCCTCTATTTCTTTGTGTGCCTTAAATTACACAAAATCATCATAATCATAAACATCATCATTATCAATATCATTACATTCATTTTTGTTTGCGTATTAACTAGAAAAAATGATAATTTTATGCCACCCCCTCTCTCTATGTCGCTGCTGTGATTCATTTTTGTAGAAACAAAACAAAAAAAAAAAAAAAAGCACACGCGAAAGCAAATTTCTAAACCTATTAATAGCCTTCTTTGTTTCAATCTCTTCTTCTTCTTTCATATTTTGTCTCTTTAATGAATTGAAATGCGGCGAAAATAATCCAACAAACACAGATCGAGTGCAGTAGAAAGCGAGTGAAAGTGTGTGTGTGTGTGTAAGAGAGAGTAAAACAAAGCCATTGCACTAAAATCAAAACAAAGTGTGTTACAAACGTAGTTATTACAATCACAATAATAAAATAAAAACCGTGTTGTTACAAAAAAAAGAAAAACAAAAAAAAAAATATTAAAAGAGAGTAAAGAGTGTAAAGATGTGGAAAAAGCATATTAAAGTGTTTTAAAAGAGGAAAATAAAAAAAGAAAATTTAGAAAAATCTATTTATTCCAGTGTAAATGAGAATAAATTAAAACTTAAAAGTATTTTTGTGTTAAATATGCGTGAAAAATTATTAAAATTATACCGAGTTTTAAATGAAAAAATGAAAAAAATCATTATTTTACTGTCACTGGACTATTAATCACATGGTTAATTGCAGTTGGCCAGCTGTTGGATCACACCAAAATGGGTGAGTTGGTTAAAATTTGAATTTTTTTAATCGTTACATTTTTTTATAGAACAAATATTATAGTTAAATAGCATCTAAATGTGTTATTTTCTTTTCAATTGCAAATTTAAGCAAAATTTTAAACGAAACGAAAGTGCAAAATTTCTTAATTTGGTGACTTTGTTCAAGCTAATGTGGTTGGACGTTTTATATCGGTGCTAAGGTGTGCTTCAAAATGATAAGGTCACCTTAATATTTGCTCAATTCATCCAAACTATAAAAAATTATACGTTCGAATAAGTGAATAATAAGCCAATTTTGATCTTAGAGATGTACCGCTATATCGTATTATGTCAATGCGTCAAAATGATAAGCTCAGTGATTAATTAGCAATTAATCTAATCAGAAGGTATCACAATTATTATTATTTATCGTAAAAATTTATAATTTCAATAATATCTGCGCGGCATGGGTCACGGGAAACCTTTGTCACCTTACGAACAAGGACAAATTGTGGCCCTTCATGAGCAGGGATTGAGTATGCATGGAATGGCGAAAAAATTGGAACGATCTTTGTGTGTTGTGCAAAATTTTTAATATCGTATTTTTATTAATATCGTAAATTTGATTTTTTTATGAATTCATACTTTTAAATATCTTTGATTGTTCTTTTTCGGAGTTATCATTTAATTGTTCATTTATTATCGTACGATCATGAGCAGTATGGATATTGTTAATCACCATCATACATGATGATGGTGATAAAAATAAAGCGTATTTTTTTTAGAGGTATAGAACTTTAAGTTGGCATTACTTTTCAAAATGGCGACCGATTTAACAGTTGTCAAGTGATTTATTTTCAGTTTGGATTGGCAATTCATCATGAATAGACTCACGCCTGGTGTAGATTCATCGAATGGGCCCAAAACGAGATTGTCGTTGTTCCAGATTTTCATAAGCGAATGGCTACGTCAACAAACAAAACTGCCGCATTTGGAGTGAAGGTAATCCTCAAGTGTATGTGGAAACACCGTTACATCCACTGACTATTTGGTGCGCTTTATGAGCTGGTGGAATCATAGGTCCGTACTTTTTCAAAAGCGAAGGTGGCCAGAACGTTACAGTCAATGGTGATCGGTATAGAGCCATGATTACTAACTTCTTTATTCCCGAATTGAATAACCATGATGTCCAGGTGATGTGGTTTCAATAAGACGGCGCAACATGTCATACAGCTCGTGCTACAATAGATTTATTGAAAGACATATTTGGTGACCACCTAATTTCACGTTTTGGATCTTGTGATTTAACACCGCTAGACTACTTTCTGTGGGGCTATGTAAAGTCATTGATCTATGTGGTAAAGCCACAAACACTTGACCATTTCGAAGACAGCATTCTCTGTGTTATTGCTGATATATGGCCACAAATGTTGGAAAAAGTCATCGAAAATTGGACGTCCAGTTTGGACTCCATCCGCTCAGTCGTGGTGATCATATGCCAGAAATCGTATTTAAAATGTAATGCCACATGATTAACTTCCGTATAAATAAAATTCATGTCAATCGAATAATCCATCGTTGTTTTATTGCAACTTAAACTTCTATACCTCTATAGAAACACCCATTATAAAGGGTCCGCTAAATAAATTTTGTTTTTGAAAATGTTATAAAAAAAAACTACTGAATATTTTCTCAAATTTCTAGTTTTATTTGAAAGTACAATCCTTCCGGTTAATAATGAAAAATAATTTCATTCAAATAGCTGCCTCGGCTGGCCATGCAGTAGCCTATACGATCGGCCCAATTTTTAAGCACATTATCGAATGTGTGCAGCTGTATTCCAACAATGGCTTCACGAATATTGTCCTTTGAAGCGTCAATTGTCTCTGGCTTGTTGGCGTAACACCCATCTTTGACGGCACCTCACAAATAATAGTCCAACGGTGTCAAATCGCAGCTCCGAGGTGGCCAAACGACATCAGCTCTGCGGCTGATAATGCGATCTTCAAAAACAGGGCGCAATACATCGAGTGTAGCTTCGGCTGTGTGGCACGTAGCGCCGTCCTGTTGAAACCAAATGTTACCAATATCCTCCTCTTCCATTTTTGTGAACAAAAATTCGTTTAACATGGCCCGATAACGATCGCCATTGACTGTATCGGCCATTCCTTGTTCATTTTCGAAGAAAAATAGCCCAATTATGCCTCTGGACCAAAATCCGCACCAAACAGTCACTCATAATGGTTACATTGGCTTCTGTGAGACCACGTTTGGGTTCTCTGAGGCACAAATACGGCAATTTTGCTTATTAACGTACCCACAAAGGTGAAAATGAGCTTCATTCGAAAATATGATTTTAAATGACGATAAATTTCCAATAAATCGCAACGTTGTTCAAGCTTAAATCGATTCATTTCGTTCAGTGGAGATAATATACTGAATTTTGTGACAGACTAGAATGATATAAGTATTGCCAGATTCGAAATATCCGCTGGTTAAAATTTAAACCGATAGACGGAGTATGTTCTGAAGGAATAAGGGATCTAATTTAATCATATATTTTCACGCAATATTTTTTTTCCGTAGAGCTCATCACTTTGTAATTGATTGTCTAATGAATCGAAAAACGCAGAAACAGTTTTATAGCGAAATTCTTTCCTGCCAAACGTACATAAACACTACTCCTTCTATCCTCCTTCTTATAACCTATTTTCCTAGTACCAGCACAATGCACTGCATGAGTAGAGGTCATCACCTGAGTGTTGGCACTAAATTAAAAAGATTTCCAGATTTGTCCCACATTCCGATCACGCTGCGTCTAAATTGACTCTTTATCAGATTTTTGAGTTCAGAAAGTCGTATCTTTTTAAATTTTGCAAATTTAGATATAATTTTTCTGTAATTTGCCCAACAGTAAAGCCCAACAGTGAAACCAGGTAAAGAAAATATTTTAATTGAAAAAAAAAGCAAACAAAACAATATTGATAAATAAAAATGTATTGCGGCTTGTTCGGATGCTTAAAACTTGAAAACGACTGAACCAAGTTTAATACTTCCTTCTGCGATTTTGTTGGTAGTTGCTATGCAAAGTTTTAGAAAAACGGAAAAGTTGACAATTTTCAACAGATGGCGCTGTAGGTGGTAATTCGTTTATCTCTGCTCCTGTTAAGGGTTTTTTAATAAGATGACGTAGATTCAGTGCACATATTACAAGTTATGCACCAAATATATAGGGGATTGGATAAGTGGGCATGATACCATACAATAAATGTGGAAGTTTCTGAATTTGGTAAAAATAACTTCGTAGTTAATACAAATTCAGCAGGATAAGCGGGCTTGGTACGTAACTCACATAAAAATAAATACTGATTTTTTTATATCTTGAAAGGAATTTTCTGGATTTGGTGTAAGTGACTTGGCAGTCAATACAAAGCATCATTTTAAATGTGGGCGGAATTGGATAAATGGGCGTGGCATATTTTATACATAATTAGATGTCGTTGTTTTTTATTGAAACTTTAAATCAATAAATAATCATTCTGAGAAAGTATACAAACAATTTTTGTCCCTAAATAGCTGTCCAGTACTGTAAATATGTATATAGAATCCCGAGCAAAGCCGGATGGGTAAAGCTAATATGTTCATATAACAAAATTTACTTAAGATATTTCTTTATCTATTAAAATTCCAAATTTATTCAATTACTTTCCCAATTGACTCCTTTTTATGCCAAAGGATTTCATTCATTAAAGATTTAATAGCAGCAATTGAACGCCTATGCATGATATGGGTTATTTCCTTTATTTTATTTTTTTTTAATAAAACGCCATACACTCATACACTTACACACAATAAAGTCACGTTAGTAAGCATTGCTACAACAACAATATCACGAGAAGTTGATTAAAGTTATAAATCAGTTTACTACTTGGTTCCTTTCAGTTCACTTTTAATCCCCCTTGAAATAATTGTAGTATCCCTTGTAATTTACCCACCACATATGTATGTACACGCATCTCATAAGAAATAAAAAGAAAAAGAAAAAATAAGTGCCCTTAAGTGAAATAAAAACAACAATGAAAAAGGAAACAATAAGAAAAAACGAATGTTAAGACAAAATATGCATATCAAGTGAGTAAAACGGGTATTTACTTTCGCCGTAAAAATGGAGAGAAGAAAAAAACAAACCACTCTCCCTTGCTTTCTATTCATTTGCAGAATTTTTTTTCCTTGTACGTTTTACACATATGTACAGTGCCGGTTAAAAAATAGCACCATTGATAATTTTTTTTAGAGCAATGACATTAAAAGTGACTGGCCTTTGAATCGCACATCAATGTGCAATAATATTGTGCTAAGAATACTTGTTTTTTTCTCATGATCGATTTAATAAAAAAATCGTCGATTTTGGGCAGTCATAAAATAGCACCGTTTCACAACATTTTGATTTAAAATAACAAATTTTAGTACTTTTATTAAAAATCGCCGTAAAAAACATAAGATAATATGGAGATCGAATGGTTTTTATTCGACCGGTTTTAACCGGTTTTTTTGGTTTTGTCGAATACGGTTTTTTTTAAAATGTTCGTTTTTCGAATACCGAATAAACCGGTTATTTTAACACGAATAACCGGTTAATTTAAACATGTATAATTGTTTTTAATATTTTTTAGAGCAAATATACTCTTCGTTTTTGTGTACCGCTGTGGTATGGTAGGTGAGACACCCGCCTACCAACCAGAAGGTCCTCGGTTCAATACCAGGCCAGTCTTAAAGGCAAGTGTACCACAAGATATAAGTATATTTTGTCCCATAATGGTCCTATTTTTTTGACCACAGCTGTGTGTCTAGAGAAATACTAGACAGCAACGGACATATTTATGAACGTGTTTCTAAAGATGATTTATTGGAGATTAAAAAAGAAACCCAAGACACACACACACATATATAAACTCAATTGTGTAGAAAAAATAAAAAGAATGAGTGAGAGTTTATTAAAGAGTAATGGCGCGCGTGTAAAAATTATTTTTTTATAAGTTATTGTAACACATAATAACAGTTACAACAAATGAAATAGAAAAACAAAAAATACGGGAGAGAGTAAAGAGAATATTAAAGAAACCAAAATGAAAACAACAACTTTAAGTCGTTAGACAACACATACAGTGTGAAGCATAATTTAAGGTACCCCAGTTAGATGTAACCAATTTTACAAATTTTTGCTAAAAATATTTAAAAAAATTTGTGTCATTTCTATTTATTATAATGACTTATTTATTTATTTATTTATTTATTTATTTACTTTTTCCGTCACTCCTCTAGGGAGCATATTGGCTTTCCACAAAGCATCTATTGCTTTGTTTCAGGTTTTTTAATCAATTTGATATTTCAATCCGCTGTAGCTTCCTCCATATGATATTTTTTTGTGTAGTGGTGAAGATCCTTGCTAGTTAGTTAGTTAGTTACGACGGGTAGCCAGACACGTCCAGACCACCTGGGTCCAGTATTGATGACACTGTGATACCCATCAGCAATCCAGAAAATGGACATATAGGTCCGCGTCCCGGTGCGATCCGAACCAACAAGACGTATGTACAAAAGAAGAGATCTTGCCGATATTCACACCGGCCAGATTCGACAAGCCATCTAGAAACGGACTCCGAATGAAAGCAGCCTTAGTGTCCGAAAGACTCGGGCACTGGCATAGGAAGTGCTCGACAGTCTCCTCTTCCTCCTCATCCTGGCGACCCCTACAATAGTCATTGAACGGCAGACCCAATCTCCTAGCGTGCGCACCAGCCACCCAGTGCCCAGTAATCGCGGCACCCCTACAATAGACTCCGAGCAAGCCCGATCATATAGGGGCCAGATTTGCCTCGATACAGAGCACGTGGGTTCATCATCCCACCGAAGCTGTGCCCTGCCCAACATGTACCGCATGACCATAAGTCTGCAAGAGAAGAGTGGCATTCCAACTGAGTGATCAATCTCCTCATTTCTGAGGAGAGAGCCAGCCCTCGCAAGTCCGTCCACCACACAGTTCCCCCGGGTGTCCGAGTGACCCCTTACCCAGATAATCTTCAGGTCTGAATGTCTCGCCATCTCGTTAAGAGATGCCCGGCCTACAGACACCAGTCGCGATGTCGAGTAGACACTGGAGAGCGCCCTGATCGCAGCTTGACTGGCCGTACAGATCCGGATATCACTGTCATATACCCCGTAGTACATTTTCCAGTCCGCTGCCCTCTTTATCGCCGAGACCTCCGCCTGTAAGACACTGCAGTTGTCCGGCAGTTTAAAGGATTCCCTCACCCCGTATACAGAAATAAAGATGCCGCCCTCAACCCTTTCCGAGGATTTTGAATCATCCGTGTAAATCTCAACAGTATCGTGCCCAATTACCGGTTCTGGTGAGATGCACACGGAGAACATTCTATCCAGGGAGGATTTGGGTGTGCAGTAATCTGTCCCTTCAGAGATCGTATCCAAATACCTAAAGATGGCAGCATGTCCGACCATGTCCCTGCCATCCTCAACCTTATCGCAGACATGTCCGCCATCTGCCTAGAAATCAGGTCCGCTTGAAGCCAGTTTAGCAGTACAAACAAGGCCCTCGAAGGAGTGGACCTGAGCGCACCTGTAATCATCAGTGCTGCACGCCGCAGAACCCTATCAAGGATTCTCCAGAGACCTCCACCATACAATCTCACCATACATAAGTATAGGCTTAACTACCGTGTTGAAGATCCTTGCTAATTGGTGGTGATATTTACTTTAGCATTGTAATTTTTTCTCAGTAGGTGGTGTGTTTTTCTTGATCATTCGTCTGAGGTATGCGGGAAGAGTCAGGGGGGCTTTTTTTATTTTTTTTTTTTTTTAGGTGAAGTTGTCTGGAGGGAAGTTGAAGCCTTTTTTTATTATTAAACGTTTGAAACCACAATAAATTTTTTTTTCGGCATGTACTCTGCTAGGGTTCGAACCTGGAACGTTTGTGTTGTTATGCATGCGCTCTAATCACTACACCACGCCACCCCAACCCCGACTTATTTATTAATGTTGCAAAAAAAAAAAAACAAAAAATATTAATGTATTGCATAAGACAAACAAAAAATAAGCTAAGATTTCTGGTAACCGTATATTATTGCACAGCAAAAGTGTAGGTGCCCCTAAAAAGAAAACCGTAAATTTAAAATGTACATTTGGCTTATGTATTATAATATTGCACCTGATACTTAGTAGGATATGTTTTAAGACGAATTACTTCATTAACCGATTTGGCATCGAATGTACAAGATTTTATGTAAAATCTGGTAATATTTGCTACCATTCATGAACAAACCCTTGTGTTCAGTTTTATTGGAAATTTTATGATTCCTCAATCGTTTTGCCAAATGATCACACAAGTGCTCAATTGGGTTCATATCAGGACTTTGTGGAAGTGTATTAAAAAGCTGTGGCGTGTTGTAGGCAACCCACATCTTCATATCAGCTGCAGTGTTTTTGGGATCACTGTCCTTCTGACAGTAATAATCCTTACGAATTTGTAATTTTTTCGGATTCTGATTAAGGTTTTTTTTAGAATGTATTTAAGTATACTGTTTTGCCTCTATAAATTCCCAATTACCTAAACCTGCTGCTGGCATACATACCATGATACCACCACCTCCATGCTTAACTGTTTTGTGAGTGTTCTTTGGATTTAGTACTTAGTTTTTCTTCTGCTAGACTAATACACGTCCGTCGGAGCCAAAAATGTTATATTTCGATTCATGTGAAAATAGTATTTTGTCTCAAAACTCATTTGTTTTTGTTCTGTATAGGTTTGCGAATTCTATTCTTTTTTTCTATTTATTTATTTCGCTAATAAAAGGCTTCTTGCGAGCTGTTCGAGCAATATACCCGGCTCTTTTGATTGATCTGCGTACTGTGTCTGCAGAAAGACTTTTTTAACTCATTCCTAATTATAGATCCTATTTTCCTTTCTTTTCTAGCCATTAACTTTCTAGAGCGTCCTGATCTTGGCTTATTTGCAGTTCTATTTTCCTTTTTAAAACGTTTAATACTTTTTGTATTGTTGACTTACTCCTGTTTGTTATTTAGACAATTTCGGAGTAAAATTTTCCCATATTATGTTTATTAATAATAATGTTTAGTTCCTCAATAGGCAATTATTTTCGAGACATTTGTATAAGCACCTTACAAAAAAACAGTATTTCTTGATACTGGCACCAACAAGAAATACTTTCAAACATGTTTTTAACTTACCGTTATGAATTTTGAGAAATAATTTTAATAAATAGTGGAGTAATGTTCCTTTGTACCAAAATATGGGTTTGCCAGAAATCTTAGCTTCTTATATGTTCGTATTATACAATACAATAATACTTTTTTGTTTTTTTATAACATTAATAAATAAGCGATTGTAATAAATTGAAATGACACGAATTTTATTATATATTTACTAAATGGGGTACCTTGAATTATGCTTCACACTGTATATGCACACATATGTGTACGCTTAAGTCAAACTGGTTACCAAAGACTTGTGTTTAAATATAACAAAAACAGCAGCAGCAGCAGCAACAACAACAACAAGATCAACATGGTTATTGTTTGCTTTGTTTATTTTTTATACAAATACGAATTCATTACAAAGACACTCTTTTCTCCCATTGGATTTCTATTTAAAAAAATTTACATACACACGTAAACAATAATAATGACAAAATCAACAATAACTTGTTCTGTTATTCTTTTAAAAAGGCTTTAGGAAAATAATTCTCTTGTTCTCTTTAGGGAAATATTTCTCTTGTTTTTTTTTTCTTGCTTTGTTTTTATACAATTTATTTTGGAGAGAGGAGAGATTTAATAGACACACACACCACAAACATATGTACTATAAGCAAACAATAATTTAGTTCTTTATTTACTTATTAATTTGTTCATTTGCTTATTTACTTATTTACTTATTTGCTCTATTTCTAAATAAAAGCGAACAAATCAAACAAATACAACAAGGCATGAAAAGAGTAAGCTTAGGAGCTAAGAGTCAACAACAATAAATCATACACAAATTAAAATATTTCATTTTATGTATATGTGTGTGTATGTTTGTGTGTAAATTGAAAAACCATTTGGTATAAATTTAACGTTATAATAACAGAGAGAGAGAGAGTGAGTATAAATAGTTATACAGGCTTGTTAATGTTGGTATGGCAATAGAGTAGTAAGTATTGCTCAAATTAATTCTATTTTTAGAAATTTATCGAAATAGAGGAAATTGTTTGATTTGATATTTTTGTCCTGTTGAAAGTCTAAGTTAAGGATTTCGTCAAAGGGTTTAATGAAGAAAAAGTTTGGCAGATCTCAACGGCGGTCTGCACAATATATAAATTCGAATAAAACACTTGATTTACTTTATTAATTTAAATTTATTTCTTATTAAATTTTTAATTAATTTAATTAACAAAATACAATTTGAATTGACTGAATTTAATTTACAAAATTTAATTTATGATTTACGACTGTCTTCGTTGGCTCCGTGGCTAAGACTGGCCATTCAAACTCCATTCCGCTGGCTGCTCAACTTATGGGGTCACATAAAGTCTAATCTGTAGGTCGAATTTTCGATAATTTTTTCCATTATTTGTGGCCGTATATCGGCAATAATGCGCCGAATGTTGTCCTCCAAGTGGTCAATCGTTTCGGGCTTATCGGCGTAGACTAGCGACTTCACATATCCATATCCCCACAGAAACATTCCCTTCGATATATCAATTGTGGCACGAGCTGTGTGACATGTTGCGCCGTCTTGTTGAAATCACAACTCCCGCACATTATGGTTGTTCAATTGATGAACGAATAATTCAGTAATCGTAGCTCTATAGCGGTCACTATTGACTGCAATATTCTGACCAGTCTGCAAAAGTCTGACTGCCAGCCCTTAAAGTGCAACAATCAGTAAGTTTTTCTGTATGTAATGGTGTCTCCACATACAATTGATGATTATCATCACTTCAAATGTAGCAGTTTTGTTTTTTGACGTATTCATTCGAACAAAAGTGAGTTTAATCGCTAAACAAAAAGTGCGCAATAGGTATTTCGAACATAACCATGATTTTCAAAATAAATTTGCACAATTTGGAAGCGTTGCTCGGGCGTTAGTCATTACATGTTGAAATGGCAAACCAAACTAAGCGTAAATCACTTGATTGCTGACAAAATGGCTGCCAATTAAAAAACTGTTGCCAACTTAAAGTTTTAGACCTCTAAAAAAACACCCGGTATAAGTTAAGGTTAGAATAACGTTGATTGATAAGTATAAGTAGCACATAGCAGGAATTAAACGTCGTACTCATACTCATAGCATTCATTAATTTCTCAAAAAATACTTATGAATGATGCGAATCATTCATTCATGAGTACTAAGTATTCATGAATATATATTTTGCATCGTCTAAACGCAATGAGCCTAGATGTATCAATAGCCTCATGAATATTGATAAGTACTCGTATGCCTATGTGCAGCCATTGCAATGAGTATAAATGAGTAGAGTATGAGTATAAGAATTTATGATTAATGATTCAAGTATTTTTATGTTTACAGTGTTCATTGCTAATCTCTGATCGATACACCTTTGTGCTCCTGCCATCATGTTTGAATTGAGAATGTCAAGCAAGTTATTTTGTTTTTAAAAACTATATGAAGGTCATGATTCCAAGACTCCGTGATTACAGTAGAGGTGGAATGACCTACCCATCGCGGTGAAGAAACGGTCCATGCTGCTACTGCTGAACTAGGTGTTTATGTATGAATATTTAAGTGTTGCGAATGCTTACACTCAACCATAAAGGCTATTTGAATATCTTTTTGCAATGCAGGTCTATTATAATACACAATCCAAATAGTGAATTTCTTATAACGTACTAAGTTGAGCCCACAAGGTCACTGTAGTAAAAAAAAAAACATAAATTGGGCTACAATCTGCTAATCTGTGAACCAAATCATTGTTAATTCCCTGCAAATATTTCTTGGTTACCAATTTGCAGGAATAGTTTAAACAAGTCCTTATTTAAAAAATCTATTTAAAGGGATTAAAACACATCGAGGAATTAATGTATGGAGCCTAAAGGGGACTATGTTGTTAAGCTAAATTATTTTTGATTTTTTGGTCAAATCAAATTGAACTTCTTTCGTAAATATACAAATTAAAACGCACGCAACTTTGTGCCAGTCGTGAATCCCAGTACACGATTAAGTTTGTATTTTTTATTTATTTTGTATAACAAATACCATTTATTTAATGAATTATTGATTTCATGAACTCATTTAAATTCTTCCAATAACCTATTTATTAATAATGTTTACCAACTCATTATTGCTTAAAGTCATTAGAGCTTAAACACTAACAATGTATGACCCACAGGTACTTAAATTTCATTCTAAAATTATTTTTAATACATTGAAGCCTTTGTCATAAAATAATATTCCATTTATGAAACACATAAAATAACAGCAGCAACAATAACTTTAATACATCCCCAGGTGTACTTCTATATACTAAAAATGAAAATCATTCTCATATTTAATCCCTTAAGACTGTGTTTTTAATGGTAACCCAGAAAAAGCATTTAAATGATTTGATAAAGTAAATAAATGCATGAAAGAAATAAATTTACTAAAAATGCATGAACTAAATTAAATATAAATTACAATTTTTTAATTAATTTAAACGATGAGTATTAAATAATATATTAATTAATTAATTTTTTCCTTAGTTTTTTTTCTATATGCGTAGAAAACAAAGATATTCTTCGTTAATTATAAACGAGGGCGTATGATTGATTTGATTTCTTTTTACATACCGGCTGCTATGGCAGTAATAAATATTAATCATACGCCTGAGTGTGCTCGTATAATACTGGAAGAGATTTGTTTTAGTTGTCTCTCAATTACTTACAAATACCACTTGAGAGAGAGGTAGCTTTACGACCATTAATAACTCCTTGAGGCAAAGAAATAAACATTTACCAGCCAGACAGCCAGTAGCCAGAGCTGTGTAATAACAATTAAAACAAATAGGCTGAGTATGTCTGTGGCAATTTAAGTCTATAAATGAATAAAAGAAAAAGAAAATAGAAAATAATTAAGAAATAAAATCCAAATTCATACACTTTTGACTATATTTTCTATTCAAAGCAAATACAACAATTAATCAAAAGTGACAGTGTATGAAATAAAATTGAAAGAGTGCGTAACTGAAATGAAAATCAATAGTGGGAGCTCTTAAAGCAAATATTTTAAAATAAAATAAAATCGCCTATAAAACGCAATCTCAAGAACATATAAAAAGCCTTTTCATAATCGTCCCCGAACTTTTATTATGTTTTTAAAACAATAAAGGGTTTTTACATTTAACGATTCCTATCTTTAAATTTAAATGATACAAAGTCAGTGTGATATTTCATCGAGATTTTTATTCGTTTTAATGTTTTGTCGATGCTATTATGTATGGTCGTAACTTGATTGGTGGTATGTAGTCGAAACGTCCAATTTTCCACTACTGTTCGATCGGTGACATAGGTTACGTTGTTTTTAAGAGCATATATATATATAACTCCCATAACATTCCATGAAGGAACACGGGGACTTCTCTCAGTCAATGAACTGCACCCGATTCTATTTTAGACTCATTGAAAGGGACCTACAGTTTAACTCCGGTTCTGAACGGCAAATGCATTTAGAGAAGTTTTCAATAGTAGTAATACTCATAACATAGTTACTAGTTAATGTTGAAAAACTTTTTTCTTTTTGTTCAGATGGTCTGGCCTGGTATTGAAGCGCGTAACTTCTGATTGGTAGGCGGGTGTCTTTCTTATCATACCACAGCGCTATGGTTTATAAGAGCAGGAGTAGCATATTTCCCATAGATTTGCAGCTTAAAAAACCCTACAAGAAAAACGTCTAACTTGGTGAAATTGGTCTGTTGACATCACCTCGTGCAGAATATTCAATGTGGTATGATGTGTGTGGCACATAAATAGCACCGTCGAATTTACATGTCATTAGTATAACTATAAATTGGTAGCCATAGTACTGATGGTTCTAGGTGATATGGACCGATGATGTTGCCTGTCGAATATTCACATTAAACAAAGACTTTCGGCATGCATTGTTTGAATTTGGATCTTTTGCAGATTGGTATTGTCCCAAGTTCTACAATTTAGGAAGGGTAGATTAGATTACGCGATGAGAGAATTTCTTAAGAGGTTTTATAACCCTTTATGCTACGCTTTAGAGGACAGAACCTTGAAAGAGGCCGAAAAGCCAGACATGGGAGAGTTCCAAAAAGTCGATCTTAATCTAAAAATACAGTTGAAAAATCCCTAACGTGAGCCAACCCATACCATTGACATCACTGATCAAATTTGCAAATGACACATACCTGAGACAGTCCAGGTTATGAGAGTGAGGGCAGTCAGGTGCATTAGTCTGAGGGGTCAGTCGCAGAGAAGGTATTGTACCGATTCTATTCTTACTTATCCTGACAATTTCTACAGTAGCTAGTATGAGCGCCCCATACGCTCCTACATTCACCCTGTAAGCCCGATCGATTACCTTCAAGACCTAAGAAGAGACATGGTTATTTTTACAGACAGAGAAGGCCAGAGAATTCTGGATATTCTAAAAGTGGTGCATTCTATTTGGGCTAGTGAGCGAATACAACTGAGAATATATTTCGATCTTGCTACGCTGGAGCTGAGATCATTGGTTGTTGCAAGAATGTCCACGTAGATTCTAATAAACACCGAGGTCTTGAGATTTAATTTGCTAATACACTGCTCGGCTCTGTGTATGACATAAACCTTCGCCCTGAAAACAGTGTTATCATAGGGCAGTGTGAGAGAAACTCTGAGGTCAAGTTCACAGAGTTGAAAACCGACCCTCTCCCTGTTTTAATCTTTAAGCGACTGGATGTCAGAGTGACCTCTTAGCCAGATAATCTCCAGGTCTGAATGTCTCGCCATCTCGTTTAGAGATGCCCGGCCTTCACATACCAGTCGCGATGTCAAGTAAACACCGGAGAGGGTCCTGATCGCAGTATAACTGTCCGTACAGATCCGGATATTAACATCAAATACCCTTTAGTATATCAACCCGTCCGCTACTTTCTTTACCCCTGAGACCTCCGCCTGTAAGATACTGCAGTGGTCCGGTAGTTTAAAGGATACTCTCAGCCCGTTCCCGACCCCTTTCGAGGAGCCGAGGCAATTACCTACTCTGGTGAGATGCAAACGGAGGACATTCTATCCAGTTAGGGTTTGGTTGTACAATAAGGCACCCCATTAGGGATCGTATCCAAATATCGCATGATGGCCGCATGCCTATAACCACCGTCAGATCATGTTCTAGCCATCCTCATGCATATCGCAGACATAATCGCCATCTGCTTAATCATAAGGTCCACCAAAAGCCAGTTTGTCAGGTTTGGCCCGCCAACTTTTCGAAGGATGGTGCGATAATTTGGTTTGTTCAGGTACACATCACTCAAAAATGGGTCTTATCGCTAAGGAAGGTTTTTTTTTTATAAAAATAAGATAGTTTTTGGATGAAACAGGCATATCGTGTGTACATGCTGTTGAACGCTATGTCCATGCATAACAATTTGGAAGAACCAACCTGAATTAATCAACCAACCTGATAATTCGTCAGCTGTAGTTTAAACAATGGCCGCTTTAAGCTGTCAATGTTCGAAAGTTTGTATTGGAAGAGAAGTAAAAATACGAATTTCTCATTATCGTGTTTTTGGTTTGGTTGTCAATGGTATTCGTAGCGATATTAGAAAGTTAAAATTTCATTTGTAGTATTCTTTTGCAACAATTTTATCTGCTCTTTAATTTACAGCAACATTTCACTTTCTATTTGAGTTAAGAAACTAAAATTTTTAAAACTACTCTTCGTAGGAAAATAAAACCTGTCACTCTGCTTAACAACATCGCAGCGAAACTGTTAGTTTCCTATTCAAATTGTTTAAGTAGGAAAAAGGTAAACCATACTCTCCAATCAAATCTTAATTTCCCAAACTAAAGGAGAAAAAAATCAAAAACTACAAAGAAAAAAACGAACGAACATTTAAAAATAAATACAATGTGGCTTGTTAAAGTGCTAAGATGAGCGTTTTTCCTTTCATTTTTTTCTTTTCCTACTTTTTCGTACTTTTTATCTAAATCAGTCGTCATTGTTGAACAAACAAAAGCTCGTCAGTCATATGAAGGACATTAAAGACTTGAGGCAATGTTGCTGACTTGACAAATTATTAAAGATTTTTTTTCGTTCTTTCATTAAATAAAAGCCATTTTTCATGTTCAACAACAACATTTTCAGTTCAACAGTCAGTCAGATTTCAGCTCAAGTTAACAATGACAAGCACAACAGCAGCAAATCAAAAGTCCAGAATAGAGCAAATGCTGCAGAAAAATTGCAAAAAAGAGAAATGAACACGAAACTATTTTAAGAAATAGAATCATACGAGAATGTAGTCCTCAAGTAGTGAGAAAGAAGTAAAATTCTTAAGAATCTTACCTTAGAAATCAGAAAAAACCGGCAGCATAGCAAATACGAGAAAGTAAGAAATGTAAGAAAATTAAAAGAAGAAGAAGAAATTAATATTATCCTCAGTGTACCACGTTAGGTCTAAGTACCACAACTAATAGTGGCTGACAAGAGCAATAGCAATTATTTGTAAAACAGTAATGTATGAAAAAATAGCATCGTGGGTTTTACTTATTTTGAGTTGACAATAGACATAGACAAGACATAGACAAGACATAGATAAGACATAGACAAGACATAGACAAGACATAGACAAGACATAGACAAGACATAGACAAGACATAGACAAGACATAGACAAGACATAGACAAGACATAGACAAGACATAGACAAGACTTAGACAAGACATAGACAAGACATAGACAAGACATAGACAGGACATAGACAAGACATAGACAAGACATAGGCAAGACATAGACAAGACATAGACAAGACTTAGACAAGACATAGACAAGACATAGACAAGACATAGACAAGACATAGACAAGACATAGACAAGACATAGACAAGACATAGACAAGACATAGACAAGACATAGACAAGACATAGACAAGACATAGACAAGACATAGACAAGACATAGACAAGACATAGACAAGACATAGACAAGACATAGACAAGACATAGACAAGACATAGACAAGACATAGACAAGACATAGACAAGACATAGACAAGACATAGACAAGACATAGACAAGACATAGACGAGACATAGACGAGACATAGACGAGACATAGACAAGACATAGAAAAGACATAGACAAGACATAGACAACACAGACAAGACATAGACGGGACATAGACGAGACATAGACGAGACATAGACAAGACATAGAAAAGACATAGACAAGACATAGACAAGACATAGACAAGACATAGACGAGACATAGACGAGACATAGACAAGACATAGACAAGACATAGAAAAGACATAGACAAGACATAGACAAGACATAGACAAGACATAGACAAGACATAGACAAGACATAGACAAGACATAGACAAGACATAGACAAGACATAGACAAGACATAGACAAGACATAGAAAAGACATAGACAAGACATAGACAAGACATAGACAAGACATAGACAAGACATAGACAAGACATAGACAAGACATAGACAAGACATAGACAAGACATAGACAAGACATAGACAAGACATAGACAAGACATAGACAAGACATAGACAAGACATAGACAAGACATAGACAAGACATAGACAAGACATAGACAAGACATAGACAAGACATAGACAAGACATAGACAAGACATAGACAAGACATAGACAAGACATAGACAAGACATAGACAAGACATAGACAAGACATAGACAAGACATAGACAAGACATAGACAAGACATAGACAAGACATAGACAAGACATAGACAAGACATAGACAAGACATAGACAAGACATAGACGAGACATAGACGAGACATAGACGAGACATAGACAAGACATAGAAAAGACATAGACAAGACATAGACAAGACATAGACAAGACATAGACGGGACATAGACGAGACATAGACGAGACATAGACAAGACATAGAAAAGACATAGACAAGACATAGACAAGACATAGACGAGACATAGACGAGACATAGACGAGACATAGACAAGACATAGAAAAGACATAGACAAGACATAGACAAGACATAGACAAGACATAGACAAGACATAGACAAGACATAGACAAGACATAGACAAGACATAGACAAGACATAGACAAGACATAGACAAGACATAGACAAGACATAGACAAGACATAGACATAGACATAGACATAGACATAGACATAGACATAGACATAGACATAGACATAGACAAGACATAGACAAGACATAGACAAGACATAGACAAGACATAGACTTAACGCTTAATAATAAAATAAAACATTAATGTGGGCCATTAACATTTAAATGCATTTTAACGTAGCGTTCTGAATTGACGGTAACGGTTCTTCCAGCGTAATTTTCGGAAAAATACGGCCTAATTACATCTCCAGATCATAATGTCTTATAAACAATCTCTTTCCCAGATGCAATGGCTTTTCCACAATCTTTTCTGGGTTTTCTCTGAGACTCATATGCGAAAATATTGCTTCTTTACGTAGCCAGCAAGTGAGAAAGGAGTTTCATCGCTGGAGAAAATTGTATTCGAAAGTTCGGCCATTTTTGAATCACCATTTTTGGAGTAAGTTTTAACTCTTGCATATGAGTATGAGTGTATTTAAAAACTTAAATTCTTGCCTCTTTCAAACGCAAATTTCTTATAAATCCATGCAGCAATTCACTAGTATTTCATTTTCATTTACCGCATACCTGGCAACTACTTTTCTATGCAGCTCTGTTTACTACTCACATTTAACCGAGTGATAGTTAAGCGATAGCACAGGTATATACTTTAGTGTCAGTTGTAGTAGTGGTAGTGGTTGCTATTATAACTGTTGTTGTAAAATGTAGTGCAATGCAATGAAATGTAATGAGAAATCATGTCAAGTATTTTTGTTGTTGTTGTTGTTGTTGTTGTTGTAGATGCCATAGCTGTGCTTGCTTTTCGTAGAAAAAAACACTTGAACATTTATTTGTATAGGTGAGTGTATTATGTTTAAGTTGTACACGTACATGTTTGGTGAGTATTGGTACGTTATAGTTTTGAAAAAATTAAGTTTTATTTTTCTACCACTGCTTTCATAAGTATTCCTCTACGGCCTTTCTCTCCCCCTTACATTCATTACAACTTTACTCTTGAGGGAGTAAAATGTAGTAGGCAGAGTAAATGCGTTTTTTTTTCTGCGTTCATTTAACTTCAGTATAGAAATAAGGTCAACTTGTTCTAGAATTTTTTATTTTTTCTTTTCAAAATTTTTGTAATTATTAAAAAATATGATTTAATTTAATATTTATTTATAAGTAGGAAAACATAATTTACAGTAAATGAAATCACCGCTATTACGAGGCGATGTTTGTTATAATTTCTGTTTAAAAATTACAAAATGAGAAACCCTGACGTTCATACACACACACACATGAACTAGGTTAACCCACTGTTGTGCTATTAGTACGGGGATGGAAAATGTGATATTACAATATATGTTTAGGATCCTTAAAAAAACTTTAATGATTTTAATCAAACTAACTATGAAAGCAATAAGTAAATAAATCAAATAAATGAGAATTTAATGAAAGATTTTTAAAAATAACATACATTTGTACGATCAAAGTTGAAAACTTTATTTATTTTGTTTACGCGTATAGTGTAAACGTCCTGTTACTATCGTTGAGTTTTTGTATCTCGGGCTTTAATGATGTTTTATCTCTTTTTGTTTTTTACTTATTCTGTAAACACCGAAGAGTACGGTAAGTACTCTTTTTAAGAAAAGAAACACCCCAAATAATAAAAGATTTGTGTACTTTTTAAAGCCCGAATTAACCCGCTTTTCACTTCTATCTCACAACATTTTCTGAGGAATACCACCTTGTTCGAAAAATTCAAGGAATTTATGCAGAAAATTAAAAATCCAAGCTTATACATCTAAACCCCATCGACTGCAACACACTTATGCTAGCGCTTGATCCAAACCTCGCAGCATTTTTCATATTTTCTCTTGGCTGATAAAATGTGTTCCCCGTAATGAAATTTTAAATCGATTGAATAAAAAAAAGGGTACTGGGAGCCAAATTCACCAAATTCATGGTGGCTGTTGGATGTATTTATTGCATTTTTCCTCAAAAAATTTCGAATAATGATGGCACTGTGCGATGGTGCGTTATCATGGTGCTGTAACGACACGTTTTCCGCTCGGATGCTGGGGTAGGTCAGCGGTGTCCAGTGTCGGATAAAAATAAATTAAAAAACTTCTATTTATAACTATGGGGGTGGCGTGGTGTGGTGGTTAGAGCGCACGCATAACAACACAAACGGCCCAGATTCGAGCCCCAGCAGAAGACATGACGAAGAAAAGATTTAATTGTGGTTTCGAATGTTTAATAACAAAAAAAGACTTTTCCTCCAGACAACTCCATCTAAAAAAAATCAGATACCTCTGGCGATGATGACAAACATCAGACGAATGATCAGGCAAAACATTCCCAGTAAGGACCTTCACCACTACAACAAAAAAAAAAAATCATATGGAGGAAGCTACAGCGGATTAATCATCTACTTAACGTGAAATATCAAATTAATTAAAGACTGTGAAACAATGCAGTAAATGTACCCCCTAGAGGAGTGACGGAGAAAAACAATTTATAATTATAAATAATTTATTGATTATTTAACAAAGTAAATAACTCATAGAATAGAAATCTACACTTAACACTAAACAAACGTTTGTTTCCTAAAAAAAAAACAACTAAGTCAGTCCGTGGTCTTAAGTCGCGTTAGAAAAGACTGGGTAACTCGATCACCACGGGCATCCAATGATGATTGGGTTACTTGGGCACTAGGTGTCGGCTCGGTTGTAGTGGTCCACCACACTCCGACAGAGCTTTGACCTTGTTCCCTTAGTCACGTCAGATCCTACTGTCGTTGGGGAAAGCTCAATATCTGGGTCACCACGGATATCTCAGTGGTGATCCAGGAGAGGAGAATCCTCGGTCACCACGGATATCTCAGTGGTGATCGAGGATTCTCCTCTCCTGGATCACCACTGAGATATCCGTGGTGACCCAGATATTGAGCTTTCCCCAACGACCTGGATTGTCTTAGTCGAAGCAGACTCCGACAAAGAGTTAGCCCTGTCTCCTAGTTGATGCCAGAGATAATATTACTGGAGCCAGTAGGATTATTTTCTTCAAATTGATTATTTAGGTTTGCTCGGAGTACCACAAGCAAAACTAAACCTTACCCACTTGAAGCTGGACACCAACTGTACTTTTGCTTATCTTTATCTTTATCTTTATCTTTATTCATCCAAATATTTCGTTCTTTACATAGTTTATCTTAAACTAATTAATCATGTATATACTTATTCTATGCGTAAATGATACTTATCACAGACCTATCAACTAAAACTTCAAATAATGCAGAATAGCCGCAATCCATCACCAAAACAAATCAACTCCTTTACTATATTCCGCAAAAAATGGAAAAACGGAAACACTCATATGCTTAAAACTAACTTAAAACACTACTTGCAACTAATTAACAACAACAGGGCACAGACATCCACCTCACTGTGCAGTGTTATACACCAGGCTGTCCAAATCCAGCGTATTAACCCTCCTGTGATAAAATAGCAGGCCCTCGTCGCCATAGAGCAGCCCCTCGTCCTTCAACGTTAGGAGATCCACAGGCAACAGATATCTGTGCACCCTTAGGGTCTCCATATCACTCCTCCCCTCGAAGCAGCCAGTCACCATCTCATTCTCCAGGACGGACGATCGTTCCAAAAATTTCAGCGCAGTCCTCATAAGAAAAACGTCGATCCTCTCGAAACCCGCATGGTCATAAATGACCCGACAAGACGGTCTCTGGAACGAACCATCGGGGAACTGGCGAGCCCTTAATCCAAGGCAAGCCGACAAAATACGTCTCTCCCAGATCCTAAGCCTCTCCATCTGATGGGACGAAATCCCAAACCAGACAGGGAAGGCATAAGACATCAGAGGTCTGATGATCTGCCTGTATATAAGCAGCTTTACCTCCCTACGCAAACCTTCCCTTCGGCGCAGTAACCTACAGTAGGAGTGGTATATCCCCTTCATCCTATCCAAAACGAAATCCACATGTCGATAAAACTCAAAGCTCTCGTGGAAAATCACCCCGAGATACTTAATCCTATCGGAGACTCTTACAAATTCACCGCCTACCCTTAGCACCGGTACGAACTTCCTTGCGTTGGGATACAGCCGTCCACACCGTCCCTTAAATATTACGCAATCCGTCTTTTCCATATTCAGGCAGAGACCCCATTTGCAGAAGTATCCGTGCAGTCTACCCAGGTATCCGCTGAGTCTCTCATTCACCCTTGCCGCTCTGGGTCCAGATGCCGCAAACAGCACATCGTCTGCATACAGAAGGAGTAAATCTCCGTCAGGTGGCCGAGGTATATCCGACATGAATATGTTGAACAGTACAGGTCCCAGTAGTGACCCCTGTGGCACTCCAGCAACAATATTTCTTTCATCAGAGAGTGTATCGCCCACTCTCACTCTGAGGGAGCGATCCCTCAGGAATTCCGCAACAATTCCGCAGAGATGCCTGTCGAAACCAAGCGACATCATCTTATGAAATATACCCTCCTGCCAAACATTGTCAAAAGCCTTTGCGAAGTCCAGGCTCACAGCAATCGTCGGATATCTCCTATTCAGTCCCCTTGCTAGATAGTCCGCAAGTGCCATCAGTGCATGGGACGTAGAGTGGCCCCTCTTAAATCCAAATTGGCAATCCAGCAATATCTCGTTATCGTCCATGAATCTTCTCATACGCTCCAAAATAAACCACTCCATAAGCTTACCCAGGCTAGAGAGCAGAGATATGGGTCTGTAGCTACCAGCACCCCCAGGGTCAGACCCCGGCTTGGGTATAGGCACAATGATCGCACCCTTCCATGCTTTCGGGAAGTAACCAATGTTGAAACAGTGGTTAAGCACCAACGCCAAGAACCACCATGTGGTGGCGTCCGTCTGCCTTAGGATCAGGTCCGGTATGCCATCCGGCCCGCTGGATCTCTTGTTAGGTCTACTGGACAATACCCTGCCAATATCAGAGGGAGTCAGCAAAGAAAAACCTCCTCCAGCGAAATCGCCACCTCGAACACCATCCGCCGTAATATCCGGGCCAAATTCAATGACCTGGGCCTGTACTTTTGCTTGGTTCGCTGGCCCTTTTATACCCTTGACAATGGTATGAGATCGAACATGTACGCACCGACAGTGATGTTTGCAACATCATACCAATCATATTGCGGCCGTGAGAGTGAGAGCGAACATCCAACCAACACACCGTCGACCGTAACAACGCTGTGTATACGCTGTAACAATAAAATAATGCTTTGAAGGGTAATAATAAAAATTGGATAATTGCAACAATAATTCTGGTATAACTAATAATGCAAAGAATAATAAAAAAAATTAAAGTATGTTGCCCCAAAAACTAAGCCGGCTGATTTTTGTTGTCACAGTGCAAAATCCACGAGTTTTCTGCCCAAAATTCTGGCCTCTCTCGGCGAATTGCTTCACGCAAACGTCTCATAACGCACAAATAATACTCTTTGTTTGCTGTCTGGGCTTCGCGAAAAAATGCATGATACTCTACAGTTTTGTAATCCATGAAAGCCGTGAGCATAGCCTTCTTTTTTGACTGAAATCGGCGTGGTTTTTTTTTTGGTTTCGGCTTATTTAGTGAATGCCATTTATTTGCATCATGTCTGGATTGCGTGTCATACTCATAACCCCACGTCTCGTCTCCAGTCCACGGGTGTCGGGAGCCCCAGGAATTTCGGTTCCTGCCCGACTATGGTGAGGCCCCCTTTGTGGGAGCAACGTGGTGGCTGTGGTTTAAACCCAAATCGCGGGGAGAGCTATGCTGGCTCGGTGTGGAGTTACATTTTTAACTGGGTGCCGTGACCCATAGATCGGTAGGAGTTTAGATAGTCTCCGGCACCTTACCAAGGTGTGAGGTCATGTCCAAATAACATGGCTTTAAATTGGTACTCACTGGTGATTTTAATCATAGGTGGGGGCGTTGGTGGACGCATTGTATTCACTCGTGCTTTGGCACCGTGAGGTAACGTCCTAGGGCAGGTACTCACGTTAAACCACTGACTTAATGTCTCGTCTCCAGTAATAATCCTTTTGATGATTGTGGCATCGGATTCAGCTTCGCAAATCTTGTCGTTTGCAACCTCAGCACGGAATCTTTTTTTGCATGAAATTGAGGTCTTTAGCACCAACTTTGCTACTACACGACGGAAACTCAAATCATTAATCAAAATGTCTTGGATGGACCCATAGGCAATGTTCAAATCCTATGCTATCTTTCTAATGGTTAATTTGCGGCTACTGAGCAACATTTCTTTTACTTTATCAATGTTTTCGTCGGTTTTCGATGTCGATGGTCTGCCACTGCATTCATAATCTTCGATTGACTCACGACCACATTTGAACAGCTTGTGCCGCTGATAAACGACTGTTCTCTTTAGAGAAGCGTTACCGAAGCACTTTTCCAACATTTCCAACATTTACGCACCATTAAATCCATTTTTTTATGCAAAATTTAACACAAGTTCGTTGTTGCAAATTTAAATCCATTTCTAAAATTGTGAAAAATCGCCAACCGCTTAACAAAAAAAAAAAAAAAAAAAAAAAACGCAAATTGGAACAATGGGACTGGCCCACGTGGGTTATTGCGGGAATTTTATTGCATTCATATATTTTTCAGTTAGTGCTGACCTTTAGAAGGCAGCTGCTAAAAATTCATGATATTCTATTAATTTGTTTGTGAGTTATTGAGTGATGCTACTTTTATTGGTTTTAGAACAATTTGATTAAGAACAATTTCGTGTTTTAATCTCACACTGCTTCTTGATGGCAAAAAATGCCGTTCAAGCGAAGCAATGGCTTAAAAAGTGTATGTGAACTTCGCTCCATCAGAAACAACAATAAAACGTTAGTTTGCCAGCTTCAAACGTGGTAGTAGAGATACCGATGATGCATAACGTAACACCAGAAAACATCAAAAAATACCACAAAATCGTTTTCAATCATCGAAAAGTGAAGTTGCGTGAGTTAGGTGGCATCGTACAGATATTAAAAGAACGTGTTGGCTTTACATTGCGTGAGCATTTGACTATGAGAAAGCTCTGTTCAAAGTGAATGGAACTTTGAATTGCTCCCACATCCACCGTATTCGCCAGATTTGACTGGCTGTTCGTAGACCTCAGAAAAATGCTCGTCGGTAAAAAATTTAGAATGAATTAGGAGATGATTGCTGAAACTGAGGCCTATTTGTAGATAAAATATGAAACGAAGCTGGTATGATTGCATTGCTCTTGATGGAGATTGATTGATGAATAAAGTTGATTTTGAATAAATAAAAAGTATTTTCGTTGTTAGGCCTGGGACTTTTCAGCCCATGCCTTAATTCCACATCAAGTCACTAGTTTTTTCCTGCAAATACGGTATGAATCTCTGGGGCTTCTAGTGCTCTTAGTACAATAATTTAGTCTTAGGTCAGAATCCGAAGGCACTTCCCTCCTGTTCTGGATTTCTGATTACTTAAGGGAAAGTAATACCAATCTTCTTATTTGTGATTCAAACCCAAGATAGATCGCCATGTGATAGATTGTCATGGGTCTATCCCAGCCAACGGGCAGCAAGTTTCGTATATAAAATTAAAAGCTGCATTGTAGTAAATGGAATGGATGAGGCATAATCGCTGTATTGTTTGAAAGCAAAAAACATTAAAAAAAGTGAGAAACTAAGAAAGATATTTACAAAAATAGTGAAAATCATCTCCAAATTACATGATTTTTTCATGAGTCGAAAGCCAAAAACTTATTTTGTTCATAACGAAACATAGTTTCTTAATAAATTCATAAATACTATAGTACGGTTCCTATATAAATTAGTGCTCAAAAACGTTTCTAAGAGTGAAAAATGTGGAAAATTGGTAAAAAAAATGTGTTTGCTTAAGAAATGCGCACAGATTCCTCAAAGGGCGGATTGATATTGAAGCTACCTAAGTAGGAAAAAACATTTTTTTTTCAAAAACCATTAATTTCTCAACATAGTCTCCTTTTCGCTCAATACACTTAGTAAGACGATTTGCCAACTTTTTTATACCATCTGAGTAATACGATTTTGCGTTTCGGTAATCACTTCTTCGTTTGAGATGAATCTTTTTCCTGCGACCCATCTTTTCAAGTTTTGAAACAGGAAAAAGTCACTAGGGGCTAAATCTGGACTATAAGGTGGATAATCAACCAATTCGAAGTGGATTTCTCGTAGTTTTAGCATCGTATCTAATGCTGTGTGAATCGGTGCGTTGTCTTGAAGAAAGAGCACTTTTTTCTTGTTTAAATGTGGTCGTTTTTCCTTGATTGCATCAAGCAATTGACCCAATAATGCACGATAATACTCTCCTGTGATTATGGATGCCTTTTCAAGATAATCGATGAACAATATTCCGTGTGCATCCCAAAATACAGTGGCCATAACCTTGCCAGCCGATTTCGCTGTCTTCGCCTTCTTCAGAGCACTTCCACCAGCTTCCACCCATTGCTTCGATTGATTTTTGGTTTCAGGTGTGGACCCACGTTTCATCAACAGTTATTAATCTACGCCAAAAATCAGCGGGATTATTCTTTATCATGTCCTAACATCGCTGTGAAGTGATCTGTCGAACTCGTTTTTGTTTAACACTGAGCAAACGCGGTACCCATCATGCCGATAGCTTTTTCATATGCAAATGTTTATGAAAAATTTTGAACACAAGTTCATATGATATGTTTACCATTTCAGCAATTTCACGTATTTTGACCCGGCGATCATTCATAACGACATCGAGAATTTTCTTGATATTTTCTTCAGTAACCAACCACCTCTTTTGGCCTTCCTGTTGATGGTATTGTTGCAGTGCTTGTTCGGCCACATTTAAATTCAGCAAACCAATATTTTACCATTTAAGCTGACGGAGCAGATTCGCCGTAATGTTTATCAAGCTTTTCTTTTGTTCTTTCGCCGTTTTGCTTTTCACTACACGAAATTCACTTTTTTCCATTTTGCAAGAAACACAAAAGTTGCTTACTTCAAACGACTACAACAAATAAACTAATCGATAAATTTGGCTAAAATTTTAACAGCTGACGTTTGACAGATCGTAATTTCTAAAAAAGAAAAAGTTTTTGTGTTTGTGCTGCCATCTAGCGCTAGGTAGCTTCAATGTCAATCCGCCCTCGTATCATAACTTGAAAACGACTTGACCGATTTTAATGCAAGCAATTAGGAATAAAATATTCTATAAATCACCTGAATAAATTTTTTTGTGTTTTCAACAGTTTCGGAGTTATTCATAACTGAATTGGGAAAAAAAAATTTTTCGCGCAAAATTAGAGCAAATTTTTTTGTGATTCAAAAAGTCATAAAAAGCTTTTCAAAATGAAAATTTTAAATTTTAGGCATTAGATTAGAATGTTGAGAATAAAATAAGCTTTAAGTACCTACCTAATTTTGCACAAAATTAGCGGAAATTTTTTTTCTTGTAAAATTAATGGATTTTTTCTCTTTTATTTTCAAAAAGTTATCAGTTTAATTCATTAACCAGTTTCCTATAAAGTATAAACAACTAAACGAACTATCAAACAATTTTACAGATTTGCCAGTTTTTCATACATAAGTAAATGAGAATAAAAAATGCTTTTACACACAATCAATTAAAATTCTACTTTCAAGTCCTGCTTTGCTGCGGTATATAAACAAAACAAAACAAAACTGTATCACTTTTCGTTGGGTTTTCTTTCCTTTTTTCTCTTGCTTTTTCAATTTCTTTTATAAACTTTTCTTTAATGTTTCCATGCAATTACTTTTCTTTTCATCTCGTCATAATTTGTATTTGAAGTATTTTACCGTTAGTTTTTTCTTTCATTATATTGCTGTCTCTTAACTCCCCCCTTCTCTCTCTCTCCCATAATTGTCTTCATTACCTTCAATTCTTTTTAAGATTCCTTTTTTCATTTTCCTTTTCATTTCTTTCATTTCATATTTTTATATGAAATTCATAGAGACAAACATAAAAAGCTACAACAACAAAAATAACAAGATGGCAGGAGACGGCTGGTAATAAAACAACAACATGATGAACAACTAAAAATAGTTGTTGTAAAAATATTTCAAAAATATTTTAGTTGTCGGCAAAAGAAGAAAAAAAAAACAGACAAAAAATGGGGATAAAAATAACAGCCTTAAGCTCTAAAAGGCTTCAGAAAAAAAAAAATATTTTTTGGAGAAATTGCTGTTTATATAATAGAGAGAAAATAGAAACATAAATTCAAAATACTACGGCTACTACATGAGTCAAATAATAAGAGATTACGCTTAGCACAGGTTCGTTATTTTTTCTCTCTCTCTCGATGAGATTGAGCGTGACGTAGGCATAGACTTTTTTGTTTTGTTTTGTTTTAAAAGTAAAATAATATATTTTGCATTAAAATATAAAATAAAATGATCAATAATTTATTATAAACAAAAAAGTTGTTTTTTAGCACACAGACGTGGTGGTGTGTTGTCAGCTGTGTCAATGGGTAATGTGGATATTGATTCACTGTGACGTTCGTTGGAATGATTACATATTTCAAGTGTCGAAAGAAGGATTTAAGTGCCTTGATTTTTAAAGACGGTGAAAAAAATACTCCACTCCACCTGATCTCCTTAATTTGACCCAAAATGGAATACAACTCTCATGTATGAGCCGGTGCTCCAAAGTCTATTTTGGAGCTTCTCGACCTCGTACAGGAGTGGGCGAAGATGCTCCTCCATTTTCCAAGAAACACAAAAGTTGCTTACTTCAAACGACTACAACAAATAAACTAATCGATGAATTTGGCTAAAATCTTAACAGCTGACGTTTGATAGATCGTTATTTCTAAGAAAGAAAAAGTTTTTGTGTTTGTGCTGCCATCTAGCGCTAGGTAGCTTCAATGTCAATCTGCCCTCGTATAATATTTCATGATTCTTGACAAGCCGTAAAAATTCGTGTAAATCAAGCGAAATCAAGAATATTTGGCAACTTTAGTTATAATACACAACACAGTTACACCATTCAAGAACGAATGTTGATAATGTGTGTGGCTGTGTATGAATGTGCATGAGAAAGTCTAGTTAAAGCGCATTTAGACTCATAATGTTTGCAAAAAAATCTTTTCAAAGTAGAAAAATAGTTAAAATTTTATTTTCATTTGAGAATTCTAACAACAAATTCCTAACATGTTTATTTGTTTTTGAACTCATCCCTTTTACTGTATCTCTTAAGGACTTCGAGATGTCATAACTTTTAAAATAGACCCATACATTACAACGGTAACAACAAACAAAAATCTTTCTAAACCATTAATATAGTTTGTACTGTTTGTTAAACCTTTTAAGAAAATTTCTCTACCTTACGATCGAATCTGATTGAAATAAAAATTAAATTTCCTTTTATTGATACCTAATATACCCCTATTATGAGTCCTTCAAATCGCTATAACTATTTATATACCGACTTTTGATATGTTTTACACATCTTGTATGAGTTATACTCACACAAAAAAATAATACAAAGTAAACAGTTACTTTTTTATATGCACACCTAATAACAACACAGAAGAAGCGAGATCCAGAGAGAGAGAGAGAGAGAGAGGGAGCAACAATATAGAGTATAAGCAAGAGAAATATAAAAACGATAATTGCCTGTTGGTTAGAATTATGATAACGAATAATAACAATAACAGAAATAACAACAACAATAATAATAATGATTAATAAGATTTTATCATAATTATGATTATGATAATAATGATAACAATAATGATAAATACTCGTTGATAAATTATTTATGATTATTTTTCATTTAATAGACAAGTTCCAGCAAAGCACACCCACATTCATTTTGTTTATCTCTTTCTCTCTATCTCTCTTTGTGGTTGAATGAATACCCATCCCGTTTTTATTACACTTTTATTGATAATAGTAAACATACACATTCGTACACACATGTACACATACACCTTGTATGCACAGCCAGAGTATAACACAATAAATTCCGATTAGAATTGCAATAAGAGAATGAGTGAATTGGTATTTCTGTCTACTTATTGAGATAATTTATTTATTACCCAGTGGTCATAAAATTATGCACAAAAAAAGAGAAAATGAAGAAGTAAAGTGACTCTAATAAAAATTGATTATTTTATTTATACCTACATAATGATGAATTGGAAATGCTATAATAAAAATGAAGAAAATTTTTAATATTATTTGTTAATAAATAAAGAATGACAAGTATATTCATTACCTGGCGCGACAAAAAAGAACGAAATTGAAATACCCGGGAAATGATAGCTATTACTTTTTTGATAGGCGCTATCGTAGATTTGTTCTTGGAATATTCAAAACATTTCCAAAATCCCGAGTTAAGGGTAAAAAGCCGGTTTTTCGTACCTTCATACACTTATAAGCTAATAACTTAACTAAATATTGCCCAATGTTTTCATGAGTTGTTTTACCAAAAAACTTAATAACTCCGCCAATTTCCAACGGATTCCTAAGCTTTAAGTCTCATTTCGTTTACAACTTAATCTGATTACTGAACTAATTCATAAATAGTACTGTTCTTGTATAAAATAGTGCGCAGAAATGCATTTAAACTCGAAAAATGTGGAAAACATTTGATGAGAAATTGTGTCTGCTTAAGACATACACTCAGATCGTTCAGGGCTACTTAAACGATATATAAGGGTGGTCCAAGAATTATCTTAATATTTTTTTATTATGGTAGAGGGATCTATGTCAATTATGAGTGATACAAAATATTGGTCAAATGCTCGCCACGGCTTCGGTGGCATACCTCTAACCGTCGATTCATATTTTCACTGACTCTGAAACATATTTGAGGTACTTTAACGAATTGTCTCATTCTTTAGCTCTTGAATGCTCCCAAAGAAAGTCCAATGGAGTTAAATCACATGATAGTGGCGGCCAATTAGCATTGTCGCGACATGAAATAACATGACCATTGAATTTCTCGCACAAAAAGCCATTGTTTCGTTGGCTGTGTGGCAAATGACACCATTCTGTTGGAACCACATATCGTCCAGATCCAAATCCTCAATTTCTGGTCATAAGAAATCTGCTATCATCTCGCAATAGCGAACACCATTCACGGTAACTGTATGGCACGATGACTCTGCCAGCTTATAAACCGCACCAAACAGTCACTCTTTCTGGATATATCGGCTTTTCAACAATCACTCGTCGATTCGAATATGCGGCAATTCTGCTTGTTAACGACTCCGCTGAGGTGAACGTGTAAAGTCACCACTCACTTCTGTCTGTTCAACTAGCCGTTCGGCATATTGACGGCGCTTGAAATAGACAGCCGGTTTCAGCTCTTAAGTTAATTGAACCTTATAAGCGTGTAAAATCAAATCTTTATTCAATATTCGCGTCAGTGATGTTCGCGAGATGTTCAATTGTTGAGCACGACGACGAATAGAGGTTAACGGCGCTTCTGCCATACTATCGCGAACAACAGCAATGCTTTCCGCAGAACGTACTGCGCGAGCATGCACAGGTGTTTTTACATTTCCCAGAGACGCGGTATGCTGAAATTTGCGTACAATTCTTCTAATAGGGGACACATTTGGTCGATTATGCTGACCAATAGAGTCACGAAGTGCACGAAATGTATTTTGATTTGTATACCTCTCCATGGTTGAATTTGTCAAACACTGAAACAAAGAAATGTCAAATTAACTTGGGCAGAAAACTTGACGTTCAGGAGTGACTCACAATTAACATCGTGCATTATGCCCTTTATATCATTTAAAAGGCCTATTTCTCTTCCTTCCAAATCTGAAAATAAAACTTGAAATCGGGTAATATTCATCAAAGTTATTAGCTTATAGGTGCATGAAGTTCCAAAAACCGGTTTTTTATTATTAACTCGGGGTTTGAAATTTGATTTTTGTTCTACGCCATAGCGTCTATCAGAAAATAGTATCACTTGGCAGGTTTCTTTTTTGTCGCACCGTGTTATTTATTAAAAAATAATAAAGAAAGCTATGGGCGGCAGGGTGATAACCTATACTTTTTGTAGAGTATTTCTAAGCTACACTTTAATGTAGGGTATCATCCAAGGGTGTCACTATAAACACATTTTTTAAATTGGTTGGTATTTTGGCACTGGCCTTCTTTGACGCGTGTGCGCCTATTAGACAACCTTTCCAGCGTCTCATACCATTCTTTCTCGTAGATTACATATTATTGTGGTAGTTCTAGCAGTGGATCGCCTAATGTACTACGGGCAGAATTAGTTTTTAAAACGTACTCTTTGTTTGTAGCACATTTCTCCCAAAGAGAGATATCGTGCCAAAGTGATATAAAAATAAATTTAAATTAATTGCCTATAAACGTAAAGTGAATAAAACATTGTTTATATGTTTTATCAATTTATTTTATTAAATTAATAAATATTTTATATTTTATTTTATTACCAAGGCTTATGTATGTACACATATTCATAAAAAAACATTATTATTTATTTCAAATCTATTTTAAGAAAATTTTCTATGAAAAATTTGAAACAAAATTTAAAGTTTTATGAATATGGGGGTAAATCTCTACATAAAAGTGTTATGCTATAACAACCTATAAGTGTACTAAGAACAAACTAAAAAATCCTAAAATTAATATGTTTCCTAACAAATAGTCCCTTCGTATTGTAATATATCATATGTATGTAGAAACGCCATTTTTCTTGAAGGGTCCGCCAAATATTTTTTTTTTTTTTTTTTTTTTTTTAAAAAAAACTACTGAATATTTTCTCAAATTTCTTTTTTTATTTGAAAGTACAATCCTTCCGGTTAATAATGGAAAATAATTTCATTCAAATGGCTGCCTCGGCTGGCCATGCAGTAGCCTACATGATCGGTCCCATTTTTTAAGCACTTTATCGATTGTGATCAGCTGAATTTCACCAATGGCTTCACGATTATTGTCCTTTAAAGCGTCAATTGTTTCTGGCTTGTTGGCGTAACACTTATCTTTGACGGAACCACACAAAAAATAGTCCAACGGTGTCAAATCGCAGCTCCAAGTTGATCAAACGACATCAGCTCTGTGGTTGATAATGTGATCTTCAAAAACAGGGCGCAAAACATCGAGTGTAGCTTCAGCTGTGTGGCACGTAGCGCCGTCCTGTTGAAACCAAATGTTGCTAATATCCTCCTCTTCAATTTTTGTGAACAAAAATTCGTTCAACATGGCCCGATAACGATCGCCATTGACTGTAACGCCCACTCCTTGCTCATTTTCGAAGAAAATGGCTTAATTATGACTCTGAACCAAAATCCGCACCAAACAGTGACTCGTCTTGGGTGTATTGGCTTTTCAATGTATGCGTGTGGGTTTTCTGTGCCCCAAATACGACAATTTTGCTTGTTTACACACCCGCCAAGATCAAAATGAGCTTCATCTGAAAAGATGATTTTTTTTGGCAAAATCGGCATATTCTGTAAGTCGGACGCAGGCCCACTTAGCGAAGTGAAAACGTATTGGATGGTCAGTTGACTTCAACTCCTGAACCAATTGGACTTTGTATGGAGTCATACCAAGGTCTTGATGCAAAATTCGTCTCAATTATGTCTCCGAAATGTTCAATTGTTGAGAACGACCGTGAATTGATGTTGATGGCGCTTCACACACACTTTCTGCCACACCTGCAATATTCTCGGGTGTATGCACTGTTTTTGGCTTTTCATGCTTTGGTTTATCGATGAGGATGCCAGTTTCTTTCACTTTTTTCACACGATAACGAACATACGGAGCTGATGGTGCTTCTCTTCTTCAAAAATCCGTACGCAATTTTCGCACGCATTCTGCAATATTACCATGATTTTCAAAGTAATGTCGCAATATTTCCCAGCGTTGTTCAAGCGTATACACAACCATATTCGTTCAGCGGAAGGATAAAACTAATTATCTGTCAAATCAGACATGAGCTAAGTGTTACCATTCACGAAATAAGCATTAGTTGAAAAAAAAAACGTTAGATGGCGGACCCGATAATTACCGTTATACATTATTTGAAAGTATAGGTTGTCCGCCGGGAAGGTATATTACTTTGTTTGTTTATAATATTTGAATATATGAAAGAGACTGGGTCTTATATTGATAAATGTTTTACTTAATATCGGTAATTATGTACGGAATACAGTGCCCGCCTCTGTTAGCCTCACAAATGCGAGCCCTTTTGAGCACATTTTTCATTACATTCTCACACATTTCACGCAGTATTTCATTAATTTCATCACGAATATTTTGTTTGAGTTACTCAAGGGTTTCTGGTTTGTTTGCATAAACCTTGCCTTTCAGATATCACCACAAAAAAAAGTTCGGAGCAGTCAAGTCAGGCGACCGTGGAGGCCAATCAACCTCACCATTCCTTGAAAAAATTTGTTGTGGAAAGAGGTCTCGCAGTAATTCCATTGTAATCCTGGATGTATGCGATGTGGCACCGTCTTGTTGAAACCACATGTTAGTCAAGCCCAAAGCATGCAGTTGTGGCGTTAAAAAGTTTTCAATCATATCACGATATCGCTCCCCATTGACAGTTACCGCTAAGCCGTTTTCAGTTTCAAAGAAGTAAGGTCCTCCTGATCAAATTGCACACAAGACTATCACTTTAAATTGATGCAAAGGTGACTGATGAATAATTTGAGGGATTTCCATTGCCCAGAACGAACTATTCTGTTTATTCACATAACCATTCAAATGAATATTTGCCTCGTCACTCATTAATTGATTTTTTCATGAAAATCGATGAGTGGTTTTGATAAAATATTTTAACGATTAAAACACGTCGGTTTACTGAATATTTTTCCATAATAAATTTGCCACATCTCTACTTCACGACTGGTAAATATGAACTGTCAAGTCTAATGTTTACCACAATGGCAGCAAAACAAAGTAGTATACCTTCCCGGCGGACACCCTGTATTTACACATTCTCAACTCTTTGTTTTTCGATAGCCACACATTCTTCAAAAATTCATATTAATTTTTGTGTTTTTTCTTCTTTTTCTCTCATTCTCTCTCTCTCTCTCTCTCTTTAAGTTTTTATTTTTCACAAATTCATGCAGGAGTATGAATGTCATTTTGTTCTTGTAGTCATTTGAAAACATTTTCAAATTTGCTGTTGTTTTTGTTTTCGGAAAGTGTTTTGCCTAAAACTTGTTTACATTTCTTGTCAACTCGAAAACATTTTTCACTCACAGCATTACTTACTAATAATTCTTGCGCAGTAATTGTAGCTTATTGTGGCCATAAGCAATGGATTAGAATCCGTGTTGCCATTGAGTAAAAAAAAAATTGTTTTGGCTACAAAGTACATCACTTTTTTTTGGTTTGAGTCCAGCACTTAGGAGATGATCTCTTCTTATGCAGTGCATTCTTCAGGTACTAGACAAAAAGGTTGTGGGAAAAAGTATAGAGAGTGTAGTGTTCATGTACGTTTGATTTGAGTTTATCTATAAAGTAAGTGACAGGAAAAACTTGCGCGCGACGTCAATTCCAAAAACGAATGGTGCGGCTAAAAACAAATTCCCTCTATAATGCCTTGTGCGATATACTGACCAAACAACTACAAAGGAATGCGCTCTACCAGAAATACGAGTACTACGTATGAATATGTAAATGATTATTAGGAATTAATTTTTTAATTTCGTCATAACACATTCCGTTATAGTACCGACAGAACAACAAAACACGTACCACACTGCCACGATGCTCCCTACCGTCAATTATAAGCACTTTTGTCCTCTCCTGTACGCGGTCAGGAAGCCCCAAAATAGACTTCGAATCACCGGCTCATACATGAGACCATCTTAGGTCAGATATAGGTTTTGTAAATATTGAGAAGGTTAGATGGCGTAAAGTATTTCTTACATCGTCTTAAAAAACCGAGGTACTTGGATGGATTTTTCGACCCTCGAAATATATGGTCGTTCCAACGAACAACAGAATGAAGAGCATCTGATTCCCCAATATCTAAATTACACATAGACACAGTTGACAACACACCACCACGCCTTTGTCTGAAAAAAATCTACATTGGATCTTGAGCGCATTAAAGTCGATTCTGTGCACATGACTCTATTCGGAGATTTTCGACAGGTCGTTTGTGAGCGTCTAGTTAATATTCCGCCTTTTCGCTCCAATCTTCAAAAGACTCGGCCTAGAAACAAAAGAACATGAATGACAAATGTTGCTGTCATCTGCGAAAAAGTAGATAGGATTGGAAGTAAGAAGAAGACAATCGTGAAGAAATATTAGAAATAAAGTGAGAGAAAGCATTTATCTTGCTGGTTACATCCATTTGTAATCACTCTTATAGAGCGATCTCTAAAAAAGCTCGATATAAATCGACAGAAGTGACTACCGACACCAAACTCTATTAAATGTCTTGGAAATATCCAGAGCCACGACTTTGCTCTGACCAAAACCATGAATGTATTTGTTCCATCTTTCGCAGAGCAGCACCAGCAGGTCGCCAGTAGAACGACCCTTGCGGCAGCCGTACTGACTATTGCTTAGCAAATCGTTAGATTCTGAATATCTCGCAACTCTACATAACCTAGGAAACTGCTGAGCAAACTACTATTAGGCGGTAGTTTTCATGGTTGATAGCCTCAACCCTTTTAAGGATTAACGTTTCATTAGCAACCTTTCAGCTGGATGGAAAAAAAAAACGGCGCAATATGACGTACCACCGCATATTGGGGGTGGCGTGGTGTAGTGGTTAGAGCGCACGCATATCAACACAAACGACCCAGGCTCGAGCCCCAGCAGAGGACATGACGAAGAAAAATTTAATTGTGGTGTTGAATGTTTAATAAACTCTTCAACTTCCCTCCAGACAGCTCCATTTAAAAAATAAAGAATAAGTTCCACTGACCTTCCCGCATACCTATGGCGATGATGACAAACATCAGACGAATGATCAGGAAAACACGCCACCTACTGCGAAAAAAATTTACAAGTAAAGATCACCACCAATTAGTAAGGATCTTCACCATATTGCGTAATGGAGGAATATGGAGGAATCTACAGTGGATTAATCATCTACTTAGCTTGAAAGATCAGATTGATTAAAGAAACTGAAACAAAGCAATGGACGCTTTGCGGAAAGCCAATATGCTCCCTTGAGGAGTGACGGAGAAAAAAAGAAAAAATTGATGCACTGAAAAAGTGAGTTAATGGATGTGCAAGCATCGTTTCAGGACCAGTGCTGGTATGCCATCCGACCCAGAAAACTTGTTAACGTTGAGATTTGCGAGAAACCTTTTAAGAGAGCGGGCACGAGAGAATATACGAGATATAGTTATTGATACTCTTTTAAATTCAGGTAGTGCTATAACGATTTGGGGCATGTGAAAATAACTTGCAAACATTTCAAGCAAAATGTTTGCATTCTCAATTGGGCTTGTGAATGCGCGGTCATTAGGTTTTAAAAATGACAACAATTTTGTAAAAAACATTGTTTTAAGAATTGGATATTAGGCATCAAAAACTTTTTTTAAGTGTACCTCTGAGTACTGAGCACCGCTGAAGACGAGTACTGAGCACCGCTGCAATAAAGTTTTCTTTATGTTGTTGATCAATAAATCAGTTTCGTTTATATGCGAGTTTGGATTGCCACTAAAGATAAAATGATGGCCAAAGAAAGAGAATCACTCCATCTAGCTTCACATGATACTGGGAAACTTGTAACATACTTGTGTCAGTAGATCTCTCTGCTAATGTTCTTACATTAATTCGTGTCATTGTTCAATAGATTACGTCTATTTTCTATTACATATTTTATTACATGTCCTACAAATAAGCCTAAAACCTTTTTTCTTGATCTGGGAATCTAATTAATTCAGTTCTTGGATAAGACATGAAAGAAATCTCTTCTATTATGTAAAATAAAAAAAAAAAAAACACTAAAAAGCAAAACAAAGTATTTTTAGCTTCACGGCAACACTGCTGTTTATAGTTTCATTTATTGCAGCCATAAACACAGACATATTGTCCCCTCTTCCTCTTCTTTTCTCACTCTCTCACAATATTCAAGATTAGTATCACGCACACTTACTAACCCACACACGTGTATACGGAAAAGCAATAAAAATTCCAATTTTTGTTAATAGGCAATTACATACAGTGTTGCCACTAAAAAATTTTAATTTTACCAAAATGTTTTAAAAAATCTACTAAACTTGATACAAATCTACCAACTTTCAAAAATCATTGAAGACTTAAATATTTTGGTATGAATAACAATTTTTATGGATATTTTTACATGTGTTGACATACTGTAAGCGACAGTATAAAGTATACACCCTCATTTCTACAATTTAGTCTTTATTTCAGTCTTTTAAAATACAATAAAATTAAACATTTTTGTTTTACACTGTTTGCGAGACCTTACAAAATTCTTAAAAAACAGCAAGAAAACAATTCTTAGAGGAGAGAATATTTTAGTATTCGGTTCCTATTTTTTGTGCTTAACCGCATTCAGTTTTCGAGAAATAGAGTCTAAAAAACTACTGAATATTTTCTCAAATTTCTTTTTTTATTTGAAAGTACAATCCTTCCGGTTAATAATGGAAAATAATTTGATTCAAATGGCTGCCTTAGCTGGCCATGCAGTAGCCTACACGATCGGTCCAATTTTTAAGCACATTATCGATTGTGTGCAGCTGTATTTCACTAAAGGCTTCACGAATATTGTCCTTTAAAGCGTCAATTGTCTCTGGCTTGTTGGCGTAACACTTATCTTTGACGGCAGCCAACAAATAATAGTCCAACGGTGTCAAATCGCAGCTCCGAGGTGGCCAAACGACATCTGCTCTGCGACCATTGACCAAACGCCATTGACTGTAACGGCCACTCCTTGCTCATTTTCGAAGAAAAATGGCCCAATTATGCCTCTGGACCAAAATCCGCACCAAACAGTGACTCGTTTTGGGTGTATCGGGTTTTCAATATATACGTGGGGGTTTTCTGTGCTCCAAATGCGACAATTTTGCTTGTTTACATACCCGCCAAGATCAAAATGAGCTTCATCTGAAAAGATGATTTTTTTTGGCAAAATCGGCATCTTCTGTAAGTCGATCGTAGGCCCACTTAGCGAAGCGAAAGCGTATTGGATGGTCAGTTGGTTTCAACTCCTGAACCAATTGGACTTAGTATGGCGTCATACCAAGGTCTTTATGTACAATTCGTCTCAATGATGTCTCCGAAATGTTCAATTGTTGAGAACGACGGTGAATTGATGTTGATGGCGCTTCACGCACACTTTCTGCCACAACTGCAATAATCTCGGGTGTACGCACTGTTTTTGGCTTTTCACGCTTTAGTTTATCGGATGAGGATGCCAGTTGCTTTCACTTTTTTCACAAGATAACGAACATACGGAGCTGACGGTGCTTCTCTTCTTCCAAAATCCGTACGCAATTTTCGCACACATTCTGCAACATTACCATGATTTTCAGAGTAATGTCGCAATATTTCCCAGCGTTGTTCAAGCGTATACACAACCGTATTCGTTCAGTGGAAGGATAAAACTAATTATCTGTCAAATCAGACATGAACTAAGTGCTAGCACTCACGAAATAAAAAAAACGTTAGATGGCGAACCCTATAGGTTTTTTTGTAAATTTGGATAAGATTTTCCGTCATTCCTCTGATATATTCTATATTATATTCTTTACTTGTTATTAAAAATTGACATTGTTTGGATTTATGATCCAAATGTTCTCACTGGTGATCGAATGGGGTTAAATTCGGATATGAGGAAGGATACTACCGTTGATTAGAAGTGCGAAAGAGGAACCTTTCGTGCAGTGTGATTAATATCATTGTCTTGTTAAAGATTTCTCCGTGAATGCGATTGGCTATTTGCGATGTTTGCAAACAAATGTTTGCCAATGTATCACCCCTTTTAAGAAAATGTTGTTGGGTAGGTAATAATAAAAGAACTGTTGCCTTTACAAATTTTAATAACAACAACACATACACAACGTTCATGTACTTTGATAAACACAAAGTAATGAAACAAGATATTGATTATGAATTTTTTTTATTACGAACATTTGTTATTGTAACATATTTTTTTGAATAAAATGAATACGAGTACATAACCACACACATAAAGCTATTTATGCTTAAATAAGAGCATGAATATATAAATTTGAGCTCGTTTTTTAAATTATTCATATACATACAGTCTTAGACAGGAGGTAATAGCAATATTGACTAAGTCGATACAAATACAATAAATACAAACAAAAAATAATAAATAAATAAGTAAAATAATATATTGCCTTTAGTCACAGAAGCCATGTTAACAACTATTGATAAAGGGTGTCTCGATATTACAGTAAGATGTGCATTGGAAGTTATTTTTGAAATAAAAGTTAACAAAAGTTATTGTCAAGAACATTTTTTGGAACGAAGGCTATAGCTTATACGGAATTCGCTCCAGCGATAAATGTTCCTGTCCAAGTAGGCTATATTATCCTTGTGTAAGTAAATTTAGATTAACAGACAGCTAATGCTGCGTGTAAACTCCACTTACGTTTAAGAATGAATTGTGACATTGTGATACCTGAACGAAGAAAGTGTACTAAATACGAAAAAAAAAAAAGAAAGAGATGGTTAATGGGCAGAATTTGAATGATATTCTTTAAAAGAGAGCAATAGTTAGGGAGAAAAAAAGTTGTTAGCAAAAGTGTTTACGAAAGGATGGGCAATTTAAAAGCTTAAATTTGAACCAGCGGTTATTTCGAATTTGGCAATACTTACATATGTCATTCTATTCTGTCACAGAAATCAGTATATTATCTCCACTGAACGAAATGAATCGACTTACGCTTGAGCAAACAACAACAAAAAAATAGCAAAAATTATCTTCTCGGCTGAAGTCCATTTTCATCTTGGTGGGTACGTTAATAAGCCAAATTTCCGTATTTGGGGCTAAGCCCAAAACCTAAATGTGATTTTATAGAAGCCAATGCACGCATTGCGAGTAACTGTAAGCTGCGGTTTGTGGAGCGGAGGCCTCGTTGGCCTATATTTCTTTAAAAATGAGGACGGCGCAACCATTACGGTGAATGGAGATAACTATCGCACCATGATAACCGATTTTTTGTGCCCGCTCTTCATGGTATTGATGTGAACGATGTTTGGTTTCAACAGGATGGTGCAACTTGCTACACATCTCATGCCATAATCGATTTATTGCGTCAAAATCATATGATCTGACTCCACTAGACTGTTTCTGTGAGGATACGTAAAGACACTCGTGTAGAGGGACAAGGCAGTCACAATGGCTGCCAAAATGCTGGAAAAGTTACTTCAAAAATGGACTACCTACGGTGTAGCCCCGGGCAACATTTACATGAAATAATCTTTAAAACGTAAATGACAGACAACCAACCCAAACTGTAAAAGAATCAGTCGTTAGTTCGTTAGGATGCATGAGGATTTTAATTGTCTCTGGTTAAGTTTTGAATCTCCTACCTATCTTCCTCTATCTTAAGCTTTATGTGTCAATGCTTACTATGAATCCATGGAGGCCCCTTATCTCCCAATTCAGGTCACCTTTGACTGTACTTTCAAGAATAAGGAATATCGCAATTGCAAGGTTTATTTCGGAGTCAAAATAGTTTCCAATGGCAATTGCTTGATCTCCGGGTTAACGCTTACGCTGGTGGTATCACAATAGGCCCAATTACTAGCCCAACCTAACGTAAGCTAAGTTAAAAATTGGGGTTACCATTCGATTCCATTCCATTTGAATCCACCTCTTCGATACTAAACTTAGAATCCTAAAATGTTGTTGCAGGTAATGTTATTCTTCACAATTGTTAAGGAAAACTGATACATGTTTTGAGTTATTCGCAGCACACAAACATCTTGCGCATCTACCCGGTGGCGAAAGTCATAGTGAATCATAGTGACAAATGCTGAAAATAGTAAAACATCGATGACTGACGATGAATTTACTTTGGTGTCATACATGACTTTTTAAAGTAATTGTTCAAATTGTCATAGATGACAAAAGTTGATTTTGTCCTGTAGACGTCCGTTTATTGGTGAGTCCTAACAGATAATATCAACGGGAATAATTAGTGCTTTATTCGTTAACGAAGAGGTGTAGCAGACAAAATCTTAAATCATTCAACATTAAGTCGACTCATAATAGACAATGTCACTAAATTTCAAAATATAGTCTACATATAACAGACAATGTCGGTGACATACAATGACGATGTCATATATTACCCCCTTTGATCAATGAAATTTTAAATTCATGAAAATTTTATACAAATTTTGACTTCAAACTGATATTATGACGATGATACATCGACGAAAAAAGTCATAGTGACAATGTCGCTCAAATACGCCACCGGGTAGTGCTTAAACCAATACATACGTCATATGTCACGTATGGGGTGACGTAGTGTAGTGGTTAGACCGCACGCATAATAATGGAAATGACCCAAGTTGGAGCCCTAGCAGAGGACATTACGAAGAAAAAATTGAATTGTGGTTTCGAATGTTTAATAATAAAAAAAGGCTTCAACCAACTTCCCGCCAGACAACTCCATCTAAAAAATAAAGAGACCTTCCCGCATACCTCTGGCGATGATGACAAACATCAGACGAATGATCAGGAAAAACACGCCACCTACTGGGAAATAATTACAATGCTAAAGTAAAGATCAGCACCAATTAGCAAGGATCTTCACCACTGCGCACAAAACAAAAATCATATGGAGGAAGCTACAGCGGATTAATCATCTACTTAGCTTGAAATATCAAATTGATTAAAGAAAGCCAATATACTCCCTAGAGGAGTGACGGAAAAAAATGTCACCTCATAATGAGTATGAAGTGTAGGTTCTAGCGTTCCTCTGTCTTTTAAATTATTGTAGCATTTCTGCTTTACTTTTTGAGGTCTTAAGCTGCGTTCTTTATGAGGTTCCAAACATGGCCATAAATCACGCTATTCTCTGGTTAAGCTTCGTTACTTAAACGTCAACGTCTTGGCAGAATTGTCAACTTTTGTTTTATCAGGACTTAATTAACCTAAAAAGACGCTACGTAGCTAACATAACTAATAACTGGTGCGTAACAGAAATAAACCTAATTAGCCATTTAAGAAGAAGAGATCTCTTATAGTCTACTAAGTCTGTATATAAAAAATCATATGAAATATATCTTAATTATAATTGAAATGAACTCAAATAAATAAAAATTAAAAAGAACAAAGATATACGACAGACGAGTAGATAAACAAAACTTTTCATATTATCATCGTCTTCAACGTCATCATCATCATTAAATATGAAAATTCAACTTTTTTTTTTCTTGTCTTGAAATAAAAATTATTTCCATAAACACGAGTTTGCTAGCAGAGTAGCACTTTTAAAAGTGTAGGTAATTGTATGCGTATGAATGCGCACATACAAGCATACATACATTGTATATGAGTTTAAGAGAAACATAAGTTTAAACGTTTTGTTTCTCTCTTTTGTAAAAGTAAAGTTGTGTTGGAGTCAGGGTTGGAGGTTGAGTAGAGTGTTTATACGATTAATTAAAAAGTTTGTGCAAAAAGTTTGTTTTTTCCATTTTATTGCTTAAAATAACGAAAGAAAAATTGGCATGAATAGTTGTGTTATAAACTTGTTGCATAAAATTATAGGGTGGGAGAGGTTATATACGTACGTACATAGATCTAATAGAGAAAATGTTTAAATTGAATTGCAATTTAATTGGAGAAAATTTATATGAAAATTAATAAATGAAATCAATGATGGTATTCATGGCTGAAGGATTTAAAAACGTAATTTTACAGAAAATTCGAACATGAGAGAACGAGAGAGATAGTAAAATCTTACAGATTTGAAAATTTCCTTGGGTCTACATTGTTTATATTTTTCGGTTTTTACTTATTTTTAATACTTTTGGCAACTCGTTTACACTATGCAACAAAAATGAATGAAGTTGAAATATGTGTTTAGTGACTAATTCTCTGATGGGCACTATCGAGTATAACAGGAATCTGCTTTTCAAATATTCAAATCACCTAAAAACTATGTGTTAGGAGTAAAAACCCGATTTTTCTTATCTTCATACACTTATAAGCCAATAACTTAGCTGAACATTAACCGATTTTAAGTTTCTGATATGGAAAGATTACAGGATATTCAGTAGGGATTTATATAAAATCCCTGGAGTGTGCATAACATGTAGAGAATCGTTCATGAATGCCGGGTGTCTCTGGTTGATATAGTGTGACATCCGACGAATGAACTTAAGCAGACAGTACTACTTTTGACCCGAACGGATCGATTAAGAACATCGTTACTCCTCTTAGGCGTAATAGACGGCTGGTATCACGAAAATTTCGCCCAATGGCGATCAGAAGGATCTGGCCACATTTGGCTTGCCTAGAACATATGCCAGAAGCCTTAAAAGGGTTATTACCGACCATTGAGTTGGTTGTTAACAGACATATTCAAAGAATGGGAATTCTATATAATTATCTCTGCAGAAGTTGCAATGATGAAGAAGAGAACGAGTATACGGAACACATTCTTTGCCACTGCCCAGAACTCGACTATGTTAGGCTAGCAGTGCTTATTAGGAGAAGATGAAGATAAGAATTACCTCCAACGTACGATCTGGACAAATTCCTTATTTTATTAGGATGACTGAAGCGCTAACTGCTGCCAGACAAGAGCTGGGAGAGCCATGGTGCGGTAAAAGACATATGGTAACACAAGTAGACCTACAATTTGGACCCAAGTGAGGCGACGACAGTTGTCAGATTAACCTAATCTTTGGAAAATCCGTTGAAAATTGACAGAGTTTTTAAGTTTGTTAGTAAAGCAATACATGAAAAATCTCATTTATTATAAGGCTTGTTACTCTTGTCGTCAAAAAAGTACTACCAAATTTTCTTTTGATATCGGACGAAAATTCCATTTCTGTTCACTCTCCCAAGTGATATAAACAGATGCTATGCAAATAGTGTACAGCTTTTATACATACATACATACATACATCTTATAAAGGGTCCGCCATCTAACGTTTTTTTTCAATTAGTGCTTATTTCGTGAATGATAACACTTAGCTCATGTCTAATTTGACAGATAATTAGTTTTATCCTTCCGCTGAACGAATATGGTTGTGTATACGTTCGCTTCGCTAAGTGGGCCCGCGATCGACTTACAGAAGATGCCGATTTTGCCAAAAAAATCATCTTTTCAGATGAAGCTCATTTTGATGTTGGCGGGTATGTAAATAAGCAAAATTGTCGCATTTGGGGCACAGAAAACCCGCACGCATACATTGAAAAGCCGATACACCCACTACGAGTCACTGTTTGCTGCGGATTTTGGTCCAGAGACATAATTCGAAAATGAGCAAGGAGTGTCCGTTACAGTCAATGGCGATCGTTTCCGGGCCATGTTGAACGAATTTTTGTTCACAAAAATTGAAGAGGAGGATATTAGCAACATTTGGTTTCAAGAGGACGGCGCTAGGTGCCACACAGCCGAAGCTACACTCGATGTTTTGCGCCCTGTTAAAAAAAAAAAAAATTTATTTGGCGGACCCTATACATATATCTTATATATAAAAATGGATATGTGTTTGTATGCTTGTTTGATGCCTATAGGCAAGTAACCGCTCATTTTTTTTTTGACATTTTTGGAGTAACTCTCTCTATATCTGGAAGGAACTACAGGATGTATCAATTTTTAAAAATTTCAACTGGGCAACAACATAAAAAAAGCAGACAACGAAACAAAAACAACGAAAATCAAGTTTTATTTTTTTTTATTAAATTGTTAAAAAATAAACACACGCCACAAAAGAAAAGCTAAGCTTGTACTTGTTTACAAATAATCAAATCGACAACAACGTTAGTGGAAACGTAGTAAATAAAAATAAACGGTAACAACAAAAACAGCAGCAAAGAAAACAAGTAACAGACAATAATAAACAACATCAAACAGCAATAACTGAAGAAAGTAGATGTTTACACCCGTATGGCCTAATAAGAAAAGAAAGTAAAGGAAAAAATGGAATCTACCTGAAATATATAGAGGTTCGAGAGTTTTCGAAGTATTGTTTACGTAGCCGTTAAATCTTCTCTCTCTCAATGAGGTCTATGCATACGTCACACACACTCTAATTGAGAGAGAGAAGATTTAACGGAACCTGCGATAGCAAATGCAATCTACGAACTTTTTAAATGGTAGAAACGTTAAAATACAATCAAAAACACCAACAAATTTCTCAAATAGTTTTAACATCGTATACCCAGTTTTTTTTATCGCCTTCCAGCCCAACAACTATTTAACTGCTTAAATATAGCGTAGTCAGGTAATAAATTGTGCTTCATTGTTAAATATTCACGACGACAAATAATAGCCAGGAAGGAAAAAAAGAAGAAAAAAAACATAAATTATTGTTGGTTGTAAGTTGCTGTCATTTAAACAGAACGACAAAAACATCTTTAGGAATTACAACTGGTAACAATATACAACACAATTTGTGTACCACTTATAACTACAACAACAAGAATATTTATTAACAATTGACATTTCCGTCATTTAAAGGCAAAAGACAAACTATTTCGGCAATTTGTCTGCTTGAAATTGCAATCTTTTTTATTTTTTTGGCAAATAGCTGGACTTTGATGACAAAGTTGATGAGACACAAACAATTTAACAAATAAATGCGAGCATTGGCATTTATCTGAGAGAGGTGAGTAAATGATTTATATTTTGCACTAGACAATGGGGCAGGAGAATTAATAAACATTTTACCCATTTATTTGCTCTTTTTTTGCGAGAAAAAGAAATAAATAGAGTTTTTAAAAGAAATATTTTTTAAAAATTTTAATTCCCTAATACATACATACGGAATATAGCTGTGATCACGCGATTTTCGCAATGCATCAATTATTGGTACGGCAATCATCATAATGCTCAATACTACTTATGGAAGTGCGGCAACAAAGATATTAAAAATGCGCCAATATTTATTGTGTTCTTGTGCGGCAATCGAATTTGACAATACCTACCAATAATTAAATTTTGAAATTTATTTTCGCAAGATGAATTAGGATAATTTTTATATTTTACGTAAATAGAGCACAATAGAAATTGTGTTATATTGGTACAATCGCGTGATTCTAGCTTATATCAAATGAAAGTTAAGCAATATCACGACGCAAAAAGCATTACACGTACTCCCGGACTGACTCTAGGGCTTACGCGTTCATTGGCTAATCTTTTCAATATTATAATGGCGTTTATCGATTATACGGAAAGTGGGCTAATGTTACGCTAATCTCTGGTCCAAGTTTTAATTTGTAACGCAGTTTAAGTTTTTCTCTCAGTCTGTGCAACTTCGAAACCAAAGGTCTGCTTCCTTTCAAATAAACCACTGTTATTATTAATGAAACCTTCAATTTTCTATCTTAACTACGAAACAAATTTACGATGTGTGGCGGCAACATCGTACTGGTAATATCTGAAACAACGGCTGTTGACAGCGACTGAAATGTGTGCTGTATTCAGCCTTCGTAGTGGGTATGCTGTACAGGAGACAGCGTCGGACGCGATGGATGTGCTATAGGCAGCGTCTGTTTTGGTATACTGTGTAACAGGAAACAGCGACGGGTGAGGTGGCTGAATTAGAGGCAGCATGTTTGTCTCGGGTATGCTGTACAGGAGACAGCGTCGGGTGCGGTGGCCGCATTAGAGAAAGCGTTCGTAGTGAGTATGCTGTACACGAGACAGCGTCGGACGCGATGGCTGTGCTGGAGGCAGCGTCTGTCGCGAGTATGCTGTACAGGAGACAGCGTCAGGTGCGGTGGCTGCGTTAGAGACAGCGATCGTAGTGGGTATGCTGTACAGGAGACAACGTCGGGTGCGATGGCTGTGCTGGAGACAGCGTCTGTCGCGAGTATGCTGTACAGGAGACAGCGTCAGGTGCGGTGGCTGCGTTAGAGACAGCGTTCGCAGTGGGTATGCTGTACAAGAGACAACGTCGGTTGCGATGGCTGTGCTATGGGCAGTGTCTGTATGGGTATGCTGTGTAGCAGGAGACAGCATCGGGTGCGCTGGCTGCATTAGAGAAAGCGTTCGTAGTGGGTATGCTGTACACGAGACAGCGTCGGACGCGATGGCTGAGGTGGAGGAAGCGTCTGTAGCGAGTATGCTGTACAGGAGATAACGTCGCGTGTGGTGGCTGCGTCAGAGACAGCGATCGTAGTGGGTATGCTGTACAGGAGACAACGTCGGGTGCGATGGCTGTGCTGGAGACAGCGTCTATAGCGGGTATGCTGTACAGGAGAAAGCATTGGGTATAGTGGCTGCGTTAGAGACAGCGTTCGTAGTGGGTATGCTGTATAGGAGACAGCATCGGGTGCGATGGCTGTGCTATAGGCAGCGTCTGTTTGGGTATACTGTGAAACAGGAAACAGCGTCGGGTGAGGTGGCTGCATTAGAGACAGCGTGTTTGTCTCGGGTATGCTGTACAGGAGACAGCGTCAGGTGCGATGGCTATGCTGGATACAGCGCGCTTGTGGCGTGTATGCTGTACTAGAGACAGCGTTTGTAGCGGGTTTGCTGTACAGAAGACAGCGTCGGGTACCATGGCTGTGCTGGGATAGTTTCTGGTAACGGGTACTGTACTGGAGACAGCTTCTGGTAAACGGGTACTGTGCGGAAGACAGCTGGTGGCACATGGTGTACTGGAGACAGCTTCTGATAAACGGGCATTGTGCTGGAGACAGCTTCTGATAAATGGGTATTGTACTAGAGTAGCGTTCGGCAAACTAATTTTAATGCATTTTACTATTATGGTAGTAATTGAGAATCTCTCACTCAGGTCACTTTGCACTGTGTTTTTCAATTTGTTTTCTATTTACTTCTCTTTGTTTATTTTTTCCTTATTATTTGCCTATGCGTGTGACTACGTACGTGTGCAAACAGAAGATAAGAGCAGCTCTTTGCTGAAATATGTACTAAAGACAGCTTACACTCAGTAATACGATGAAAGGGAAATGCTGGAGCTCTTGTGGTTAAATATGTATAAACGCCAAATGCAATATAAACTCTATAGCTATTGCACTGACAAAACGAAATAGTAGGTGATCATAAGAGAAATTTGGGGGCTCCTATGTATATTCACCGGTGAGAGATGGGTAGACTACCGCTCCGACCTTTTAAGGCGGGCCGCCTACTGCACACCTTATGGAACAAAACTCTAAGCTAATAACTAAATAATAACATGAGTTCAATGGGAATTAAAATGGAAATTTATTATATCTGTGGTAAACTCAAATGAAATAGTCTTGCTTGTGTTCTTTACAATTCTCTTTTATGCTGTATTCGTTGAATGTAAACGCATACGCTCATATGCAAAAAATTTAACAAAACTTGTTAAACCTTTGTTAAGCAAAATTCCATAATGTTGTATGCAAAAACGATTATTAGCTTAAAATTCCTTTTTTTGGAGGCATGAAACCTTACCCAAGAGAAAAAGTTATCTTTTAGTGACATGATGATCCAAGCCAGACCGCTAAAATTGTCAAAGGATGGCTGTTGTAATAAAAATTTTAGGTAAATTAGTGATCACCGCAATGCCCTAATTCGAATCCAAAGGACAATTGTATTGGGTCCGCCAAATGCTAAATGCTATAAAATAAACTACTGAATATTTTCTCGAATTCCTTTTTTTATTTGAAAGTAAAATCCTCCCGGTTAATAATGGAAAATAATTTCATTCAAATGGCTGCCTCGGCTGGCCAAGTAGTAGTAGTGTAGTAGCCTACACGATCGGTTCAATTTTTAAGCTCATTATCGATTGTGAGCAGCTGTATTTCACCAATGGCTTCACGAATATTGTCTTTTAAAACGTCAATTGTCTCTGGCTTGTTGGCGTAACACTTACCTTTGACGGCACCCCACAAATAATAGTCCAACGGTGTCAAATCGCAGCTCCGAGGTGGCCAAACGACATCAGCTCTGCGGCTGATAATGCGATCTTCAAAAACAAGGCGCAAAACATCGAGTGTAGCTTCGGCTGTGTGGCACGTAGCACCATCTTGCTGAAGCCAAATGTTGCTAATATTCTCCTCTTCAATTTTTGTGGACAAAAATTCGTTCAACATGGCCCGATAACGATCGCCATTGACTGTAACGGCCAAATGCGACAATTTTGCTGGTTTACATACTCGCCAAGATTAAAATGAGCTTCGTCTGAAAAGATGATTTTTTTGGCAAAATCGGCATCTTCTGTAAGTCGATCGCAGGCCCACTTAGCGAAGCGAAAACGCATTGGATGGTCAGTTGACTTCAACTCCTGAACCAATTGGACTTTGTATGGCGTCATACCAAGGTCTTTATGCAAAATTCGTCTCAATGATATCAATTGATATGGATGGCGCTTCACGCACACTTTCTGCCACACCTGCAATATTCTCAGGTGTACGCACTGTTTTTGGCTTTTCACGCTTTGGTTTATCGATGAGTATGCCAGTTTCTTTTACTTTTTTCACTTGCTTCTCTTCTTCCAAAATCCGTACGTTTCGCACACATTATCATGATTTTGATAGTAATGTCGCAATATTTCCCAGCGTTGTTCAAGCGTTAGATGATGGACCCGATAGAAAAAGGTAATGAAAACTAAAGCAGATTTATTACAAAAATATGATTTTATATTAAAATAATAAAAATAAATAATTTTTGGTTGGACTACTCGCATGTGTGGCATTTGATTTTTTGTATCGCTGACGCAAAAATATTATGGTATTGCCAGCATGAAAAATTAAAATTTTGTTAAGCAATCATTAGCTAATGTAGGGTTTTTGCATAGGTTTTTTTTAATTAAATGTTTGTTAAGCTCAAAATATGTGGTAACTAACGTGCACTACAAGTCTACTTTTATTTATTTTTTTTGCATATGGCCGATACTGTTTACTCATATGATTATTTGTTATTTGTAATAGGTTGTTGTATTTGTTGTATTTTATTTATAGATCTTCTTGTTACGTTCATGTTAAAATATAAAGGAGCTTAGTTATGTATATATTTATGTAAAGTTACGTTACAAATTTAGAGTCGGTAAGATTCGAAAATAGACTATATTGTAACGGTGCAGGAGGCTAAAATTAATTACTCAAAAACTAAAAAAACTTAAAAAAACCTTTTTTTGGCAAAACAATTTCTTACACATTGCAGAAGAGTTGTGCAAAAAATTATACAAGTCCGGCCACAGGCACACCTAAGAATGTAAAAAAGCGCAATACGCTGCAAATTTTAAAATAAAGTTGCAATTTTAAGAAATTAATTAGTGGATACATTAGAAAGTTCCTATTTACTGTTTTTAATAATAAATATTGTCATTTTTGGGGTTTTGTCTTCTTCAAGGCCTTCAAAAAACATCGGTTTTTTTAAAACTGTAACGTACACGTGGACAAACAAAAAGGGATAATTAGGCACCATAGGTAGCCCTTTTAAAAATATATATATTTCAGTAAGTAAACAAAAAAAAAAAAAATCAATTTTTTTAAACTTTTGTAATCAATAGTTTTTGGGCCATATTGATCATCAACAAACCCTAACCACTTACTACGATAAAAGATATCAAAACTCCATAATTGTTTCGACTTAACAAGTGTAGGCTTTCATAAAACCTATGATCAAATGTCTCCTTTTGTTTTGTTGTTCTTTTTTAAGGACTTTAAATTGTTTTATTTTGCATTTAAAAAGTCTCATTTTTTTCTATTGTTTACTTTGTCCTTCCTAAACTGCTGTTTTGTGTGTGTGTGTGTGTGTGTGTGTAATTTTTTTAATGTTATGTGTTACTTAAAGATTGTTAACCCTTTTTTATTATTTTTTTATATCGGGGACCTTTCTGTTTAACGTTGTGTTAATTCTATTCTAATCCGTTTTTTAATCCCTTTGGTTTTTTTTTTATCATCATCATAAAACATCAATCAAAGTTCTTGTTGTGTTTTTCAGTTATTTTGTTTATTTTAAACTTAAAAAAGAATAAAAATTAAATTCAATCCTTTTTATAATCAATCGAATGACCTTGTAAAAGAAAAATCTCTTGAAAAATGTTTTAAAATACGTGTGTGTATGTATGTTCGTAAAAGAGTATGTTTACACGTAGACCCGCTTATAAAAAGAAGTGAGTGTATACTTATGTATCTGTGTATTGGTTTTTAACAGAGTACAATTTCTACCCAAAAAAAAACTCAACAACAAAACATTCACAAGTGTGTGGTTGTGCTTTATAAATAGCAAAGTATGTTTATTTGTGCTGAATGGTATGATTAAGAAAAAAACATCTGTAAGTATATGCGTATAAGCCGCTGTATATCTTTGTTTTTACTTTACTTCGCTTGTAAGCGTTTCTCTCAGTTAATTAATCTTTATGTTGTTATTGTTGTTGGTTTTGTTAGAAGAATAAGACAAATTTCATTTTTCATACGCACAGTTGTGGCATTTTTATTCGTTATACTGGCTATGACATGATTTCTTATAACTCATACGCTACAGTAGACTTTTTGTTTTCCCTTAAAAATGCTTTAAATCCTAGTGTTTAGTTAATAATCTACTAGATAACCCTTCCCGTGTTGCTGGAAGGCTTTGTGTTGTATACCTATAAAATATATTTCTCATGGCAACTTAGTTTTATATACTCGTATGTATATACGTATATAAATAGCTTTTAGCCGGTGTGCTTTGTGTAATACCCGCTTTTCTAATCTCTCCCGCTTTTTGACTGATATGTATAGATCACGAAACTTTAACAGTTAGCGTTTTTCGTACATACAAAATTCCATGTTTAGTAGGAATGGAATTTGCCACGCGCACTTTTATACAATCTCGTCCAGTTGTGGATTGATGATGTTACCTGGCCGAGCAGTTGTTTAAGCCAAATTTAGAAATTTTCATTATTACAGTTCACAAGATATACATAAATTAGTAGTTAATATGTATGGGAGATGCCACACCCACTTGTAAAATATCTCCCACTTTAGACTGATGGTTTGTATTAATTACAGAGTCATTTAGACCAAATTCATAAACTTCCACTTTTCTTTCACTTTTTGAGTAATGATTTATAGTGATCACGAAGTTATTTGGACCAAATTCAGAGGCATTCACCACTACCATTCTCTAGGTACACAAAAATCAATATTTTTTTGTAAGAAAGAAAGTTATTTAATTTCGATCGTATTGCGATTAATGACGTGTATTGACTACGAAGTTATTTAGACCAAATTCAGAGCCTTCCACTATCACCATTTCCAAAATATACAAAAAGTCAATATTTACAATGCATGTATTGGTTTGTAAATCGGTTTAGTGGTTCTCGAGTTATAAGGGTGAGGCATTTAAAAGTTTACATTTAAAAATGCAATAAAACAAAAACGCTTTGAAATTTCGTCATATTCATTATTTTTGTTGTTGTGAAGTACAATTGTTTCAGTTATAAACGAAATAATAATTTTATTCATGTGTCGATCGGACCAATTTTCGCGAACTTTTTCAAGTATGTGGGGTCATAGCTCGGCAATAGCATCACTTTGGCCTTAAAATGCTTAATTGTCTTTGGTTTGTCGGCATAACACTTGTCTTTGACGGCGCCCCACAGAAAATCTTCGAACAGCTTCTGGGCGGTCAAATGACTTCAACATTTCCGCTAATTAAACGGCCATCAAACGTTTGATGCTCTAAATCGATTGTGGCATGAGATGTGTGGCAAGTTGTACCATCCTGTTGAAGCCAAACATCGTTCACATCAATACCATGAAGAGCGGGCACTAAAAACTCGGTTGTCATGGTGGGATAGGCGTTTCTACTGACCATAATGGCTGCGAAATATGAAATATGGGCCATTGATACCTCTGCTCTACAAGCGGCAGAGAACAGTTACTTGTAATGATTTTTGTAAGATCACGTTTGGGTTTACTGAACCCCAAATATGGCAATTTTGCTTATTAACGTACCCACCGAGATGAAAATGAGCTTCATCCCAAAAGATGATTTGAAATGACGGTAAGTTTCCAATAAATCCCAACGCTGCTCAAGCGTAAATCGATTCATTTCGCTCAGTAGAGATAATATATTGAATTTTGTGACAGAATAGAGCGACATAAGTATTGCCAGATTCCAAATAACCGCTCATTTAAATTTTAACTTTTTACTTGCCCATCCTATGTGTACATATATAGACTACACAATTCAAAATATAAAATTTATATTTTGCAAGCGAAATTATCAGAATTTACATTACAGAATTACAGAATTTACGGATTTTGGAAGAAAAGAAGCACCGTCAGCTCCGTATGTTCGTTATCTTGTGAAAAAAGTGAAAGAAACTGGCATCCTCATCGATAAACCAAAGCATGAAAAGCCAAAAACAGTGCATACACCCGAGAATATTGCAGGTGTGGCAGAAAGTGTGTGTGAAGCACCATCAACATCAAGTCACCGTCGTTCTCAACAATTGAACATTTCGGAGACATCATTGAGACGAATTTTGCATAAAGACCTTGGTATGACGCCATACAAAGTCCAATTGGTCCAAGAGTTGAAGCCAACTGACCATCCAATGCGTTTTCGCTTCGCTAAGTGGGCCTGCGATCAACCTACAGAAGATGCCGATTTTGCCAAAAAAATCATCATTTGAGATAAAGCTCATTCTTATCTTGGCGGGTATGTAAACAAACAAAATACATACCCGCAAGACGAGTCACTGTTTGGTGCGGATTTAGGTCCAGAGGCATAATTAGGCCATTTTTCTTCGAAAATGAGCAAAGAGTGGCCGTTACAGTCAATGGCGATCGTTATCGGGCCATGTTGAACGAATTTTTGTTCACAAAAATTGAAGAGAAGGGTATTAGCAACATTTGGTTTCAACAGGACGGCGCTACGTGCCACACAGCCGAAGCTACATGCGATGTTTTGCGCCCTGTTTTTGAAGATCGCATTATCAGCCGCAGAGCTGATGTCGTTTGGCCACCTCGGAGCTGCGATTTGACACCGTTGGACTATTATTTGTGGGGTGCCGTTAAAGGTAAGTGTTACGCCAACAAGCCAGAGACAATTGACGCTTTAAAAGACAATATTCGTGAAGCCATTGGTGAAATACAGCTGCACACAATCGGTAATGTGCTTAAAAATTGGATCGATCGTGCAGGCTACTGCATGGCCAGCCGAGGCAGCCATTTGAATGAAATTATTTTCCATTTTAACCGGAAGGATTGTACTTTCAAATAAAAAAAGAAATTTGAGAAAATATTCAGTGGTTTTTTTTTATAGAATTTTCAAAAAAAAGAGTTTATTTGGCGGACCCTTTATTTATTTACAATGAAAAAAAATTATTTTATAAAAATAGTTGCTTTTCGGTCGAAATGAAAAAATAAAAAAAAATTAATAACAAATATTTTCATTTTAAGGAGGATGTTAACTAAATATTACTTTATTTTTATTATTTCTTTAGAATTTTGCTTACAATACTCAAGTTGCTTTACTTAAGTAGGGATGAAGACCAAAAATAAATTTGAAGCTTTTTTATTTGTTATTCAAGCAAGAGACGTTAAATAAATGCCTAAATAAATATCTATTTTTTGTTTTAAATTTACTATGTTTTTATTTGATTTGTATTTGAATTACAAAGTATATTGATCCACTCTGAAGCTTCTCTCCCCCCAGTTTTTTTCATGAAGTAAAAGCAAAGAGTGTTCCCGACATTCAAAATGAACCTGTGCATACATATTCAGTGTGGATAGCTATAGTTTCATTTTACTCTAGAGATTAAAACGAAAAAACTTAATATTGTTCGCTGTTGGCAACATAGCATCAGACTATAATTCTCACTGAGTTTGTATAATTTATACAAATGATATACTTACATATATCGTCACCTAAAAGGCGTATCATCAAAATTTTAAAAATCGGCTCTTTTTTATTAAATAATTTTATATATTGTTACGAAAATAAAAATGCCCTGAAAGAAAATACACCACATCAGCCCTTTTAAAACTGTATTGTGGAATTTTGGTATTAATGTGTCATCCTGTCAATGCCGTACTTACTTGTGTATTTGGCAGCACTGCCAATTCGACTATCTTTAGGTAACACAATCTTGCATATTTAAAATTAATGGATATAAAAAAGAGGATATGAAAGCGTTTGAGACATTTTCGTATAAGGAGGCTGCTTTACCTACATCGAGTAGTTATCGTTTTGCTGTCATAAAATAAAATCGTGTTTAGGCGCAAGTAAAAAGTGTTTTATAATCGAATATTAAAATGCTGTATTAAGACAAACTCTATATAGATAAAGTGAGAAAAATAAAACTGTAAAACAACAACAAAGTGGTGTTAATTTTATTTTGACGCAATTTGAAAAACTCAAAACGTTTTAAAAAGGTTAAAACGTTACAATATGTTTGTGTACAAAATATTAAACTTCTAATATAAAAAATGACCAAATTATAACCGAAATTCAAAATGGCGTATTATCAAATGTTCGAGTTTCTTAAACAAAACGACGTATCATCTCTCCTTGTATTTCTTCTTTATGATTAGTTGACTTTGATTTTTTGTTTTGTTTTTTCGAATTAAATTAAATTGATGAACAATAGCCCATTTCATGATCTTGTGTATATGGTCTTACATTGTAGCATTTGTAAATTGATGTGATAAATTTATATAACATATCGAGCCGTAACCGCCAAAAAGACGTAAGCACCATGATTATCGATTTTCGTTTTTTAATAGAGATCAATACTACTCGATCATTCGCATCAGTACACGAAATTTCATAGCTGTAAATTGTACCGTTATGATTTTATAGCAAAAACTAAAACGAACTTATGTACTACACTAGAACCCAAAATATTAAAAACAAACCTTTTCCCGTAAAATTAGTTTTTTGTCGCTTACGTTTTTTTTTTTTTTTGGCGGTTATGGTTCGTTATATTTGCTATACTTTTGTAAATGTGCAATATGGTACTTAACAGCGTAATTTTTATTTGCTACACTTGCTTGCACCACTTAAGGTAGGATTGTCGTAATGCACCAATAATTAGTCTATTTTACTCGTATGTGCCAATCGTATATTATTGTTCGTATTTATTCCAATCAAATGCAACCATGGTGCGAAAATCGTGTGAAAGCTCTAAAGGCAATCGTGCACCAATTGAAGTGCTAAAAATACCCCAATATTTATTGTATTTTGTGCGGCAATTGAAGAGGACAATACTCACCAATTTTTATTTTTTAATTGACTTCTTTCTGAAAAACACACGTGTTTGCACGGTATTTATAATTGTCAATCCTTAAAATATGCATTTTTAATTATTTATATGTAAATTGTATCACAAATATCTACCATTTCTTTTTTTCATTATTATTTTTTTTATTTGTACTTTTTATAATCAAAGCCAGCGTTGCCACAATTTCGACTTTTTTGTAGCCAAATTTCAATAAACAAGTAACCAAAAAAATAAATTAATACAAAAAACATTAAACTATAATTTTATATATAGAAATTTATAGCAGTATTGATTGAATATACGAGGGCGGATTGATATTGAAGCTACCTATGTAGGAAAAAAAAAAAAAAATTTTTTTTCAAAAACCAGTCATTTCTCAACATAGTCTCCTTTTAGCTCGATACACTTAGTAAGACGATTTTCCAACTTTTTTATACCATCTGAATAATACGAATTTGGGTTGCGGTAATCACTTCTTCGTTTGAGATGAATCTTTTTCCTGCGAACCATTTTTTCAAGTTTGGACACAGGAAAGTCACTAGGGGCTAAATCTGGATTATAAGGTGGATGATCAATCAATTCGAAGTGGATTTCTCGTAGTTTTAGCATCGTATCTAATGCTGTCTGAACCGGTGCGTTGTCTTGAAGAAAGAGCACTTTTTTCTTGTTTAAATGTGGTCGTTTTTCCTTGACTGCATCAACCAATTGATCCAATAATACACGATAATACTCTTCTGTGATTGTGGATCCCTTTTCAAGATACAGTGACCATAACCTTGCCAGCCGATTTCGCTGTCTTCGCCTTCTTCGGAGCACTTCCACCAGCTTCCACCCATTGCTTCGATTGATGTTTGGTTTCAGGTGTGTAGTGGTGGACCCACGTTTTATCAATAATTATTAATCTACGCCAAAAATCAGCAGGGTTATGCTTTATCATGTCCAAACACCGCTGTGAAGTGATCTGTCGAACTCGTTTTTGTTCAACATTGAGCAAACGCGGCACCTATCTTGCAGATGGCTTTTTCATATGCAAATGTTCATGCAAAATGTTAAACACACGTTGATATGATATGTTTACCATTTCAGCAATCTCACGTATTTTGACCCGGCGATCATTCATATCGAGGATTTTCTTGATATTTTCTTCAGTAACCACCTCTTTTGGACTTCCTGTTGATGGTTTTGTTGCAGTGCTTCTTCAATCGAATATTTTACCATATAATCTGACGGAGCAGATTTGCCGTAATGTTTATCAAGCTTTTCTTTTGTCTCTTTCGCCGTTTCGCCTTTCAAATTTTCCATTTTCCAAGAAACACGAAAGTTGCTTACTTCAAACGACTACAACAAATAAACTAATCGATGAATTTGGCTACAATTTTAACAGCTGACGTTTGACAGATCGTTATTTCTAAAAAAGAGAAAGTTTTTGTGTTTGTGCTGCCATCTAGCGCTAGGTAGCTTCAATGTCAATCGCCCTCGTAGACTGGTCAAAAAAAATTGGTACAACAATTGATGAGGCATATTTGTTCTAAATATTTATTATTTTGTGTATTAACACACTTCGACAATAGAAAATATCGTTCTCTTATATATTTAGTTATAATGAGGTTTTGAAATTTATTTGTGCATAATTGTACTCAATAGCCTTTATTAACAGATGTCTTAATCTTATTAATGAATCGCTAAATACCCAAACTAATCAAAAGCGTTAAAGTGAAATGTATCTGATATTTATTCTCACTTAGCTAATGAACGAAAGAGTAAAACAACAGAGTTTTATTGCTTTGATTGCTTGCCAAAGCTTATCCCGAATATGTTCCACCGATCTCAACGTACTCAGTATAATTAATGCGTATTAGTTGTAATGATTTTGACATGAAAAAGGAAGACCTTCCAAATTAGGCAAAAATGTTCGGAGATGTTGAATTGAAGGCATTACTCTGTGAAGATTATTTTCAAACTCAAAAAGCTATTCCAACTGGAAAAAATTTTAGCGGCATTCAAAATAGATCTATCTAACGCTCGACCAAATGTTCCAGGATCAGGTGAAAATATTGAGAAAATAGTTTCAGCCGCCTTATAATCCAGACAGTGGCCGCCAGACTACCATTTGTTTCGATTAGAGTACCTTTTTCTTTAAAACAGTATATAGGAATTTATTGGTTCGATTCGTTCTTGGCCTCAAAAAAATTCCAATCTTTTGGCACGAAGTCCATATGTTACCGGAAGGATGGGAAAGGTCATAACATAGTCACAACAAATAGCCTAAGTTTGACAAAAAAAATGCAGTTTTTAAAGAGATACACTCTGTAAGAACCTGAGTAATAAACGTTGAATCATTGTCTTTATTTTTTACTTCGGAAAAAGGAACCAAAATTGAAACACATCTACACATCAAAGAAAAAAATAACCAATTTCGGTTAAAAATAACCAAAACGGCAAAGCTGATCAAAGCCGATGAATTCTTATTTTTTTTGGAGAACAAGTCTTCTTTGCTTTAGAGGATTAAATATAATTTGTAATTATATTCCAATTTAAATCAATAAATATTTTAGTGAATTAATTTTTTTCATCAATGGCTCTTCTTATGAGCCAATCTCTGACCCACACAATTCTTCTTGTCTTTTTTTGTATTTCTTTTAAAATTTATTTGTGCACTAAATGAGCTCAATATAAATAAAGAGGACGCAATTTCTTTCTTATTTTTTCTTAAAGAACGAACCATTGTGAACGACAAAAAAAATAAATTTAATTTATTACAACAACCGATTCACAGAGTTGCCGTAAACTAGAACAATCGTGTGACAGCGTTGGGACAATTATTGTCAACACATCGTTTCGCGCCATCTTGTGACAATAAATTTTGTATAAAATAAGACAACCGTGTGAATATAGAATTTTTAATTGGGACAATTTTATTATTGTGAGTCAATTTGTCACAATAAGAATTTTATCAGATTGGTGTGTTTAAGGCAATCGTGTGATTCCAGCTTTAGTTCACAATAAAAACTAAGAAGCAATAAAAAATAGAAAACGAATGAAATAATGGCACGAAATAGCACAAAGTTTGTGGTAAGTAAGCTTTTTTGCACTCTCAATGACATCATTGACGATAAAGCGGTGTTCAATATTCAATCGGTGGTGTATATTAGGGCTATCTCTACACGGAACGTTAATAACTGCATAGTAAGGCTTGTAAAGAAACTTTTAACCGTCGACGTTGTAATTGATTTCATTGCAGATATTCATTTGGTGAAAGGGAAAAAAGTGATACCCTGCAGGGTAGCCATTGGTTCTATCGAGTCGTGGTGGAATTATTCTAATTTACAGTGTAATTGCATCGATTATATGGATTCTCATAATTTTCTCGAAAGGAAGATTAAATTTGAAGTCCCAACCAGAGACTTCTGGTCTACCAGAAAAGAGGTTTCTAGCAATTGGTCAAAGGGAAAAAAGTGGTACCCTGCAGGATAGCCATTGGTTCTACCGAGCCGTGGTGGAATTATTCTAATTTACAGTGTAATCGCATCGATTATATGGACCCTCATAATTTTCTCGAAAGGAAGATTAAATTTAAAGTCTCAACTAGAGACTTTTGTTCCATCAGAATAGAGGTTCACAGCAATTGAGACTATAGCCACGGCTCAAAAATGCTGGGCGGAGTCGACTGTGGCATATACTCAGGGTGTTCTGACATTAAACTTTCGTATAGGTTGCCTGACCACTGCAATCTGATACAAGCGAAGATCATAAGCATTCTAACGACTGTTCAGTGTTTACTAAGTAGCGGGATTCTTCTGATTTATTCTAACAGCTAAGCTACTATCAAGTCTCTTATGACTTACTTCCGTCATCTATCATCGTCCATGAATGCCGAAGGTTACACACTTAAATTTCTGATTTAAAAGTAATTCTTATATGAGCTCGAGGATACAGAGGAGTGTATAGAGATCACAATTTTGAATATCTTGCGGTCTATGTATAGGAAGGCTCAATCTCTTTGGCAGCATGAGAGCACGTACGGTATTGCTAGACTCTGCTGGCCGACATGGATAGGAATATGGCCAATTGCCTTTAATCGCATGACCATCTTGTCTATTGAACTATTGTGGCTCTCACGGGCCATTGCTTTACTGCAAGACTTCGGCAGGAGCTGTGGTTTTGAAGAGAAAAAGTGGAAAAGTCCGTATTTTATGTGGTATTGAAATTGGCCCAATTTCGAAAAATAAACGGAACGTTATCATTCAAGGAACGGGGTGCTTACCTGCTAATTTACTTGATGTAAGATATATATTGGGTATACAAGTTAATAATGTGATATATTATTCAAATTAGTGTCCATCGTTAGCCACACTACCTTTTCCCATGTTTTTGGTAGCATAAGGATACTGCGCCAAAAAAAGTGCTGTGGTTTTGAGGTAAAGAATGAATCAAACCAATTTCTTATACTCTGTACTGAAGTGAAGCGTATTCCAGTCAGGGCGTTCCGCATTGATCGAAGCAAATGGTAGTCAGAAGGGGCAAGGTCTGGGCTACCGCTCTTCCTGTCTGGTCGAATAATCTGGTCGTTTTTCGTTGTTTGTTCTCTTCAAACGAATCAATTGTGTTCGGTACAGGTCCTCTGTGATCGTCTTACCCGATTTCAACAGCTGATAACACAAAACATCCTTCTGATCCCATAAAATACAGTATGACATACAGTATGATATACAGTATGATATACAGTATGACGAATATTCGGCTTCGGAGTTGCTTTGGCTCGTTGGCCGGTCTTTATATAACAATATCATTTTGTAGCGTTTAAACATCATTTCAGACATGCCAAATCGCCTTTCAACGTTTCTCGGCTACAGTTCATATGGAATCCAATTTTCTTGCTTTTGAATGAATCCCAATGCTTTTAAACGTAAGGAAATGGCTTGTTGTGGGAATCCCAATGATATTGCAAGTTCTTGCGTTTGACAACAATCATTGTTGAGTAATGCTTCCAATTCTTCATCTGCAAACTTTTTCGGGCGACCAGGCCTCTCCTCGTCTTCTGTGTCGAAACCGCGCACATGATCGCTCACACATTTTTTAAGTTGGTCTATGTTGACCATGTTGACTTGTACCAACAAGCGATAACATTCAGCAGCCGTTTTCTTCAGACTTCCCCGCAAAACATCTTTTTTAGGCACAAAATTCGATATTATTATAGCGATTGAAAAAAATGTGTGTTTACACTTTCGCGTCTATCGAATACTGAATTATAATGACGGATGCTTATTCTCCAAAATTCCATATTTGTTATTATTGACACAAACCATATGTGATAGTTAAGCCATATGCTGTCCAACTCGATATTAACATGTATAACCAATAATTCAAAACCTGACAGGCCGAAGAAATTTGAAAATTAAAAAATAATTTCTATTTTTGCAATCAACTGTCATTTTTGAATTTTCAGAGAGTATTGCAAACTAAACCAAAAATGAGCGCTCATAATCGATGGAATCGCGAATTGGCCTAATATAACGTAAATCTATTTTCGTTTAATCCAGATTATGAATATTTTTTGCAATATTGCAAGCAGTTTCCATATTATAACGTTTTTTTGCTTCTTCTGTAAACTTTTGAAAAGTGATGATACATTGTTTCGCATTTTAGGTGACGATATGCATATAATACATATATACTAACCCCCGTTAAATAAAAGACGCAACACTTTACTTTAGCTCACTGATTGTGCACATTCACCGTTTTCTAAGGCCAATTTTCCAGTTTAGATCAGTAGTTAAACGATCTTCTTAACAATTCAAAGATATGACCATTATTGTGTCTAAGAAGTTGGTCAGCATTCCATGCCCCTAATATGCAAGCATTGGCTTCCTAAGTGCAAAATAAAGTGAATTTAACAAATCCTTACTTTGAGGCCTAACCCACTACTTATTGTCTATCATCAATACATAATTTTTTTTTTTACAAATATAAGAGCTTCGGCTAAAATTTTGCACTACACTGTATAAAAAGTAGTCAGATTAAGTTGACTGTAGGTCTAGTTGTTAAAGCATTTAAAGAGATTTCTGAGAACACATTTTCATTACATGGCCTTCAACTGTGGAAATGTAATAAAAGTTTTCTTATGAAATCATTTTCTGACATTTCCATGGCATAATATCATAGTTTATTTACTAAAATTTATTTAAAAATATTTTTATTGTCAATAAATTCTTCTTATTCTTAGAAAATGTTGTTTTATGGTTTCGTTTTTTTTTTTTTTTTGTTATAAACTTGATTAAAAATTAATGCTGGCTCTGGTATCTTCCGGTAGTTGTGAGCAGAAGGTAGTTTTGTATGTGTATATCTGTGATAAAATTACAACAAACACTTATCAGTTTTGTTGCTTTCATCTGGTACATGTGAAATGAAAATTTTTTTTGATAAACTTTTATGGTTTCAAAAATAATACTAAAGGAGCGTTAACTAACTGCAAATAAAGTTGATTTTAAACCATAGTATTAAATCTCTTTGTTAATACAGTTTATAATATTGAGGCTATTTGCCTCGGTTTTTTGAAACGGTGTGTGAGTAATATTTATCTTCATCTGACCTAAATTCGATCTAAAATTAAATATAACTCTCGTGTATGAGCCGGTGCCTTAGAATGTATTTTGAAGCTTCTGACAACCGTACGGGAGATGGCAAAGGTGGTCTTTAATTAACTATCGATTTATTAGAGCATTGTTCTATCGATACTATAACGGAATGTTCATTTTATCCTTTTTTGGTGCACGCTTACCGTATAAAACTTGCTGTTTGGTGTATGCTCTGTTCCGTTGTATTCGTATTCTTTCTCTGTTAATTTTTGTCTACAAAATAAAATCATTTTTTTAGATGAACTTTTACCCTGGCAAAATACAGTGGTGGACATTAGGTCAGCATATTACCTCTGTGTATGTTTTAGAACCAACATTCTTTTATAGGTTTGTTATTATAATCATTTTCATTTCTTAATGTATCACTAGCGATTTTAGGAGTACATAGCATTAGTGGACTTCAGTTTTGTTCTTTTCAATTCGTTTGTTTTTTGTTAGAATAGAGCAAATCCAAAAAAAATTACTGGACATCAATTTGGCACAAATAGAAAAAGAAATTTCATTTAATATAACAAAACTATTTATTTATTTTATTTAAAGCTAAGTGCTGGTAGGATAACCCTTCTCCTTAATAACAGCTGCATATCTCCTCGGCATACTGTCTCTAAGTCCCACACAATATTCATATGGCTTTGCTTTCCATTCGTTTTGGATTTCTGTCCATAAGTCTTAAAAATTTTTAATTTTAAAAACAGTAATGTGCTGCTTTACATCATTCCATAGGTTCACTACAGAACTAAAATCTGGTGAAAATAATAGTCCTGCATAACTCTTAGCGTTTGAAGAGGTTAATTGATAACCATAAAGAAGACTTCAATATTCTGTTCTAATTTTTTTCTTTGTTTTTAATGACTTCGGTTGCTTAAAGGCAACTTAAGCTACTGTCAAAAACTCTACGAAAAGTCTGTCAAACACTTAAGCAACTTTTTGGTGGGCTATAATGTGCTTATTGAATAGTTGTGTTAGTAAGAACATGAAAATTGCTATCTGCGAGTTGAGTTGAATATTAATAAATATTAACGGTCATATGCAAAAAAAAAAAAAAAAAAAATTAACAAAACTTGATAAACCTTTGTTAAGCAAAATTCCTTAATGTTGTAGGCAAAACCCATTATTAGCTTAAAATTGATTTGTTAAACCTACGTTAACTTCGAAAATTTTAAATTAGGAAGCTACCCATTTTAAGAGTACTTTTAAGTGACATTTATGTTATAAATATTTAATATAAAAATAAAAATTTGAGGCATAAAACCTTACCCAAAAGAAAAAGTCATCTTTTAGTGACATGATGTTCCAAGCCAGACCGCTAGAATTGTCAAGGAATGGCTTGCTACTGTATTATGTTTCAGGCCTTAAACTAATGACTTTTCATAGAACAATGCGATTTCAATAACATCTTCCAAAAATGTAAAGCTTGAACAAGCTTTAGTATTGCCTGGTGCAATTAATACTACCTGAGAATTTACTTTCAACAGCCATATTTTGACGATAATACGATGGCGGATTGTTATTGAAGCTACCTAACTAAGTAGGAAAAAAACAATTTTTTTTTCAAAAACCATTCACTTCTCAACTTAGTCTTCTTTTAGCTCAATACACTTAGTAAGACGATTTTCCAACTTTTTTTTACCATCTGTACGCATTAGTTTCGGTAATCACTTCTTCGTTTGAGATGAAATTTTTTCCTACGAGCCGTTTTTCCAAATTTGGAAACAGGAAAAAGTCACTGGGGGCTAAATCTGGACTATAAGGTGGATGATCAACCAATTCGAAGTGGATTTCTTGTATTTTTAGCATCGTATCTAATGTAGCGTGAACCGGTGCGTTGTCTTGAAGAACGAGCACTTTTTTCTTGTTTAAATGTGGTCGTTTCCTTGATTGCATCAACCAATTGATCCAATAATGCACAATAATTCTCTCCTGTGATTGTGGATCCCTTTTCAAGATAATCGATGAGCAATATTCCGTGTGCATCCCAAAATGCTGTGGCCATAATCTTGCCAGCCGATTTCGCTGTCTTCGCCTTCTTCGGAGCACTTTCACCAGCTTCCACCCATTGCTTCGATTGATTTTTCAAGCTTATCGCAGCATATACAGCCGTATTTCACCAATTACTCTTTAAACGTTAAGATTTAGGTGTTCAATTGTTGGTTTATCAACGAAGACAAGTGACTTTACATAACCCCGAAGAAAATAATCCAATGCAGTTAAATCACACGCTTTTTGTCACCAATTAGTTGGACCATTAAGTGAAGTTACTATTTCATCAAAAGTTTCTTTGAGTAAATCAATTGTAGCGCAAGATAAATGCCAGCTAAATAGGTCGCTCACCATTGTTAGTAACATTCTGGCCATCATCGTTTTTGAAGACATATGGACCAATGACTCCGCCAGGCCATAAAGCGGACCAAACAATATTTTGCTGTGGATGTAATGGTGTTTGAATAAAAGCTTGTGGATTATTCTCACTCCAAATGCGCCAATTCTGCTTGTTGACATACGCATTCAGCCAAAAATGGGGTTCATCGGATAACAAAACTTAAAATTTTGAAGTTTGACGAACAGAACCATTATTTAAAAAAAAAAAAAAAAAAATTCAGAAATTTGCAACGGTTGCTCTGGTGCATTATGTGTATTTATAATGTAATGTCAAACCAAGCTGAGCTATTAAATCGGTTGTCAAATAATGCACTATTGCAAATTGAAAATTGTAAGCCTCTAAAAAAAACACCCATTATAAACGCTACCATTTGTTAAGAATGTTTCCAAGCTTGTGGACAGCGACGAGTGCAGAGCCTTCCAGTCTATAGACTTTGCTGTCCTTAGGACAGCCGAGTGAATTCGCGACTTGGCTGCTAGAGTGGATAGTGAGGACTTTTATATAGGATCCGCCAAATACATTTTTTTTATTGAAAATGCTATAAAAAAACTACTGAATATTTTCTCAAATTTCTTTTTTTATTTGAAAGTACAATCCTTCCGGTCAATAATGGAAAATAATTTCATGTAAATGGCTGCCTCAGCTGGCCACGCAGTAGCCTACACGATCGGTCCAATTTTTAAGCACATTATCGATTGTGTGCAGCAGTATTTCACCAATGGCTTCACGAATATTGTCCTTTAAAGCGTCAATTGTCTCTGGCTTGTTGGCGTAACACTTATCTTTGACGGCACGCCACAAATAATAGTCCAACGGTGTCAAATCGCAGCTCCAAGGTGGCCAAACGACATCTGCTCTGCGGCTGATAATGCAATCTTCAAAAACAGGGCGCAAAACATCGAGTGTAGCCTCAATGTGAGTGGCACGTAGCGCCGTCCTGTTCAAACCAAATGTTGCTAATATCCTCCTCTTCAATTTTTATGAACAAAAATTCGTTCAACATGGCCCATTACGATCGTCATTGACTGTAACGGCCACTCCTTGCTCATTTTCGGAGAAAAACGGCCCAATTATGCCTCTGGACCAAAATCTGCACCAAACAGTGACTCGTCTTGGATGTATCGGCTTTTCAATGTATGCGTGCGGGTTTTCTGTGCACCAAATGCGACAATTTTGCTTGTTTACATACCCGCCAAGGTCAAAATGAGCTTCATCTGAAAAGATGATTTTGTTTTTGCCAAAATCGGCATCTTCTGTAAGTCGATTGCAGGCCCAGATTACCAGCGTTGTTCAAGCGTATACACAACCATATTCGTTCAGCGGAAGGATAAAACTAATTATCTGTCAAATCAGACATGAGCTAAGTGTTACCATTCACGAAATAAGCACTAGTTGAAAAAAAAAAAAACGTTAGATGGCGGACCCTATATAAAGCGCAAGTTGCATTGTATAGAAAAACCCTCACGTCACTCCTGGATGTGTGCAGCATGAAGCTGTGCTGTTTTCCGCGGCATACTGACGTGCGGGGAAATGAAACTACAGATGAGCTGGCGAGAATTGGCGAGACCTACGTCATCGCTACGTCTGTAAGACCACCGCTTGGTTTCTTTGTAAGCTTGATAAATAGCTGCAGCTCGGTCATAGAATAGACGAGTTATGAAGGGTTAGAGGAGACTGCCGGGATTCTAGATTGCTTTGGCCTAAACTCGACCGCTCTATGACGGAATGGGTTTTCAATCTGATCAATTCTGATTTCTCAGAATTCTGATGGTATTTATTTATTTATTTATTTAAATGAGGTCTATGGATTACATTTCCTTACAGACTAAAGTAAAAAAAGCAAGCGTTGTTCGCATAGACTGATCGATAATACTTCAAGGTTAATAGTTGAAAGTTGCGGGTTGGTCTAGTAGGAACATTGAGAATTAATAGGAACTCCGAATCAATGTTACCTTGTATTAAACTCCACAGAAAGGAAATACTCAGCATAGTTCGTCGGCTTTTCAAAGTAGATAATTTAATAAGTGCAAGCCTGCTTTCATATGCAGGAAGTACATACGAGTTCCATCCAAGTCCTATCAAGCAAAATAGAAGAAACTGTTTTTGCACCGACTCAATTTTGTTACTGTAAGCATTGAAGTAGGGGTACCCTATAATAGATCCGTATTCAAGGATTGGGTGAACTAAAGATGTAAATAGAAGTTTCGTTACATAAGGATCGGAAAATTCTTTCGACCTTCGCTTCATAAATCCGAGTACATCATTAGCTTTATTGTGACAGGCACCCCAAACCTCAGCACAGTTTGCGGCGACACGGTGGAACCAGAGACTGTGAAATATATCCTCTGTTATTGCCCGGTTCTTTATTGCTAGGTGAGGAAGCGACAGCTAGGGTATGTGGCCTGGAGAGCTACTTATGAGGTATAGGCTGGCTCGTAAGGTGATGCTCGATTTTCTATTTGGGTATTCAATCTTAACTTCTCTTTTTTACATTTTCTTTAAGTTTCGTATTTCCTTCCCTTCTTCTTCTTTTCTTACTTTCTGACTTAAATTGACCATTTTCCTCTTTTTTTCTATGAAAGTTTTTCACAATGGGCCTTTGTGGCCGACACTGACCTTCTTACTTACCTACTTTGCCAACTTAATGTAATATATTATACGAATTTTGTCGCGTTTCTAATAAAAATTTTATTTTTATTGCTGAAAACCAAGAGTGAGCAATAATCTTACGCCTCGTGGAATTTCCCACATAAAAAAATTCGTAAATTAAATGACTTGTAAAACAAATATTCGTTTACTTCACAGTGTATACCATATAGTTTTTAAATTGTTGACATAAAAGTACTTTTCCAACAATTTTTTTTTTGTTTTGAAAAAGTCCTTTTTGTCCGCATCATTAAGTTTAAGAAAAACAGGAAAAAAGAAAGTAATGATTGTGACTCTTGCAAAAAGTAAAATTATAATAAATCATAATGAATTTGGTGTCACTTTTTTATAATTATTATGCTACAAACCAATCGTGGTAAATTGTTACACAAAAATCAACAACCATTTAATCGCTGCTGTTGCTGTTGCTGTTGCTGCTGTTGCTGCTTAGTGTTGTTGCATAAAAGAATACAAAAGTTTTTTTTATAACTGTTTAATTGCAATGGAAATTTTTCAGCAAAACAAAAATGTAAAAAAAGAAAAATAAGAGAAAAATGTGAAAAGAAATACGCAAACTTTTCTCTTTCGTTTTTTGTATCTAAAAAATTTTGACACAAATGTTGTGGTTTTTTCCCCAAATATTTTTATGTATAAGAGTAGGTGTTGGAAAAAACTTTTTCTAAAAGAATAGTTTTTGATGGTGGTGTCAAATTTGTTAACAAGTGTGAAAAGCGTAAAACAAACAAGAAAGTTTTCTCTTTATTTTGTTTTTGCCAATTACGATAATATGACGACACCCTATCTTCTAATATACTTTTTGAATGGGCAAGTTATTACCATACAAGTACATAAATGTGTAGGGGAATTTTTCAATAGATCATATGCGGTAAAATCGAAATTAAGTTTTATTCTGCAACTTTTTAAGAGTTCTTTAGTCAAGGATTTCTTTTTTATTGAAATTCAATATTTCTTGGTTACATTGATTTGTTTTTGCTGAATTCGGTGTTGCCCAGAAAATATTGCTTAAAGGCCCAACCATATTATACTTTGCCTACTTAAGCTACTGTCAAAAACTCTACGAAAAGTCTGTCAAATACTTAAGCAACTTTTTAGTGGGCTATAATGCCCTTTTTGAATAGTTGTGTTAGTAAGAACATGAAAATTGCTATCTGCGAGTTGAGTTGAATATTAATAAATATTAACGGTCATATGCAAAAAAAAAAAAATGTAACAAAGCTTGATAAACCTTTGTTAAGCAAAACTCCTGAATGTTGTATGCAAAAACGATTATTAGCTTAAAATTGATTTGTTAAACCTACGTTAACTTTGAAAATTTTAAATTAGGAAGCTACCCATTTTGAGAGTACTTTTAAGTGACATTTATGTTATAAATATTTAATAGAAAAATAGCATGTTTTGGCGTCAAGAAAAATTTTTTGAAGGCATAAAACCTTACACAAAAGAAAAAATCGACTTTCAGTGACATGATGATCCAAGCCAGACCGCTAAAATTGTCAAGGAATGGCTGTTGCATGAGAAATTTTAAGTAAATCTAATCCAATAGCGAATTATTAAACAATAGTAAAAAACGTCTGGAAAAATATAATTAAACTAAGTGTTACCATACCTTCAACTATGGCAACGAATATTAATGGGACCAGATTTCTCCTACGTTTTTGAGTAATATGGGTCCGCATCTAAAGTTTTTTTTTCAACTAGTGAATGGTAACACTTAGCTCATGTCTGATTTGACAGATAATTAGTTTTATCCTTCCGCTGAACGAATATGGTTGTGTATACGCTTGAACAACGCTGGGAAATATTGCGACATTACTTTGAAAATCATGGTAATGTTGCAGAATATATGCGAAAATTGCGTACGGATTTTGTAAGAAGAGAAGCACCGAAAGCTCCGTTTGTTCGTTATCTTGTGAAAAAAGTGAAAGAGACTGGCATTCTCATCGATAAACCAAAGCGTGAAAAGCCAAAAACAGTGCGTACACCCGAGAATATTGCAGGTGTGGCAGAAAGTGTGCGTGAAGCGCCATCAACATCAATTCACCGTCGTTCTCAACAATTTAACATTTCGGAGACATCATTGAGACGAATTTTGCATAAAGACCTTGGTATGATGCCATACAAAGTCCAATTGGTTCAGGAGTTGAAGTCAACTGACCATCCAATTCGTTTTCGCTTCGCTAAGTAGGCCTGCGATCGACTTAGGGAAGATGCTGAGTTTGCCAAAAAAAATCATCTTTGCAGATGAAGCTCATTTTCATCTTGGCGGGTATGTCAAAGGAAATGATTCGGTGACAAGTTAAAAGATAAACTCAAGCTTTTTATACGGCCCAAATTGTTTCTGAAAATGTTGACCGTAAATCGAAATGCCTTTAAACGAAATGAATATGTGCTGCGTTTGCTCTCACACAAGATCTCCAACATGCAGTCAAAATTAAATGACCTGGAAAAACTGGCTCGTAATGTTGAACTTGAAATAAATATCAAGAAAACCAAAGCTATGAGAATTAACAACAATAGCACAGAAAACATCATATTACAGGGCCAGCCAATAGAGTATGTAGATAGCTTCTGCTACCTTGAAAGCGCAATGGCAACAAATGGCGGTGCAGAAATAGACGTTAACAACAGGCTCAACAAAGCAAGGTTGGCATTCGGACGATTACAGTCAGTATGGAGAAGCTCAACGCATGTATAAAGTCAATTGTGTTGTACGGCTGTGAAATCCGGCTTGTGTCCAACACCATCAACCAAAAGCTACAGGTATTCACCAACAAGTGCCTTAGAATTATATGCAAGATATTATGGCCTAACACATAGATTTATGAAACTTAACAAGCGAAGTGGTCATACTGCAGCAGATAAGGCAAAGAAAGTGGATATGGATCGGCCATACCTTAAGGAAAAATCATAGTAGTATTACAAGGATGGCACTTGAGTGGAATCCTCAAGGATTAAGGAACCGCGGACGACCAACAAGCATTTGTCGACGCACAATTATCCAAGAACTAAGGCAAAACAATCATACATGGGAAGAGGGAAAGACAACAGCAGCAAATCGTGTAAGCCCCATGCTCCCAAGGGGAGTAAAGGAAAAAAAAGTGTATCCTGCAGTTGATAAATGCGTATTGTAACTTTCGAAATATTTATGAATATTTGCATTGGCTAAATGGTTTAAATTTATTTATATTTTACAATGAAAATAAAGGTTTTTTTTGATTGATTCATAATACTGAGACCACGATCTTTCCAAAGATACCAATATCTTATACCCAGACTCAGTGGTTTAATTGATTCCAAAAATGGTGCAATCCTGCCCCACAGTGCACTGTCAAAAGCACTTACAAAACTACAGCAAACTTAAGTTATATGCAATCATATTTGTTAAATTGTTATCTAAACTAAGTGTAAAGTAAGTATTATTGTAAAAGGTGTTGTCAGGTGAAGCATTTTTAAAACAGCATTCAAAAATTGCTTACTTTTTGTATTTAAATAAGCGTATAATAAGTAGGCTTGAGAAAAGTTGTAGGAAATCTCTTACTTTTACATTTTGCTTGTGAAATCGTCTGTTGGGTTACCTTTTCAAAATAAATTCAATTCAATTTAATAAAAATTATATAAAATAACTATTTTTAATTTTATTACTATCCTAACCACACTCTTTCCTTCCCATCCTCCTCCTATCCGGTAAAATAAGATATTTGTAAATTTAGCGTTAAAGCATAAGAAATTTTATGTTATTTTTCATATGGCAGAATAAGAAGATTTTCTTTTTCATTTTATTTAATTTTCCTGGAAAAAGTCTTTTTTAAATGAAATAGAAAAGCAGTCACCACAACTGCAATAAAAGTGAAAGGGAAAATTCTAAAAAAATGTATAAGAAGAGAGAACGTAACCAGCATTATGTTTGACATTTTTATTCCATTTTCTTACTTAGATAGTTTCTCTTTTTTCACATGATTTTTTTTCTATACATTATTCTCTCCAATTGTGTTCTAAAGGTTCCGCCATCCAAAGTTTTTTCTTCAACTAATGCTTATTTCGTGAATGGTAACACTTAGCTCATGTCTAGTTTGACAGATAATTAGTTTTATCCTTCCGCTAAACGAATATGGTTGGTTATACGCTTGAACAACGCTGGGAAATATTGCGACATTAATTTGAAAATCATGGTAATTTTGCAGAATCAAAAATCATCTTTTCAGATGGAGCTCATTTTGATCTTGGCGGGTATGTAAACAAGCAAAATTGTCGCATTTGGGGTACAGAAAACTCGCACGCATACATTGAAAATCCGATACACCCAAGATGAGTCACTGTTTGGTGCGGAATTTGGTCCAGAGGCATAATTGGGCCATTTTTCTTCGAAAATGAGCAAGGAGTGGCCGTTACAGTCAATGGCGATCGTTATCGGGCCATGTTGAACGAATTTTTGTTCACAAAAATTGAAGAGGAGGATATAAGCAACATTTGGTTTCAACAGGACGGCGCTACGTGCCACACAGCCGAAGCTACACTCGATGTTTTGCGCCCTGTTTTTGAAGATCGCATTATCAGCCGCAGAGCTGATGTCGTTTGGCCAAGATAAGTGTTACGCCAACAAGCCAGAGACAATTGACGCTTTAAAGGACAATATTCGTGAAGCCATTGGTGAAATACAGCTGCACATAATTAATAATGTGCTTAAAAGTTTGACCGATCGTGGTGTAGGCTACTGCATGGCCAGCCGAGGCAGCCATTTGAATGAAATTATTTTCCATTATTAACCGGAAGGATTGTACTTTCAAATAAAAAAGGAATTTGAGGAAATTTTCAGTAGTTTTTTTTAAAGCATTTTCAAAAAATAAAAATTTATTTGGCGGACCCTATACTTGTAATTGTAAGCAACATGTGAAAATTCATTTCTTTTCTGTTGTTTTTGTTTTTGTTGTTGTTGTTGTTGTTGTTCGCATTTCAAGGAAATTCTTTGAAAATTTTTGTAAGAAAGAAAGCAAAGAAAAATTCATTTGATTTATAACATGATTGTGTGGAAATGAATGCAAGCAATAAAACGTTGCATATGGTTTTTTCGATTAATTTTACAATTTTCCCAGATGTGAAAAGAAATCTTTAAAGCGTAGTAAAAAGAAAATTTCCTCAAAATATTTAATTTCAGATTTTAAATTTAATTTTAAATAAATTGCGTTAAAAGATATTGTTACGTTTTTACCCCTTTAAAAACGTGTATTATGCGTTCGTAGATTGTAGTTAAAATAAAATACATTTTGTGTTTGGTTTTAATTAAAAATCCGCACAGTTATGTGCACCACTGCTTGTAATCTTTTTAAAGGCAATAACAATTTGTATTTTGAATTACTCTGTCTGTTTACAACTTTGTAAACAACAACAATTACTCGACAAATCTTTCTTCCTAAAGATCTTCCAACCCGATCGAAGTTATAACTTAGGTTTGATCACAACGTTTTTAACCAGAGGTTATCCACACTTAACTCTCTTTACTGAATTGGCTCCAACTAAACTGGTTTTTTTTTTACTTCACGATTCACTTCACGAGTTTACTCCTTATAAACTCTCTTAAACTGATCGTTGTTCGCATCGATGTGCTTTTTATATGGCTGAGTGAACAATATATCGAAAGCTCTCGAACGTCTCGATATTTCAGATAGATTCCATTTCTTTCTTTTAATTTCTTTTTAGTTCTTTCGTAGCCATGCGTATGCAAATATCTACCTCTTTCAGCTCTTAGTATTTGTTGTTGCTTGTTTATTGTCTGTTACTTGTTTTCTTTGCTGCTTAATTATTGTTGTTGCCGTGTTATTTTTATTGACTTTACCTCTGCTAATGTTTGTTGTTGTAGATTTGGTTATTTGTAAACAGTACCTATAGTTGTTTTTGCAGCTTTTGTTTATTTATTTTAGCGAAGTAATAAGCGCAGAGGTTCCCAATCTTATTTTCGTAGCAATATTTTTTTGTTCTTCAGAAGGTCCCCAAAATTGCATTTGTTTTAATTAAGAACTTTTTCTTTCTTCGTTGGAGTCAAATTTCTTGCCACTTAACCAACGGGCTACATTTACGTAATTTGCTATATGAGGTAGCAGTTCGTAAGCACAGACATACGTGTACATGCAGAGTTTATTTCTATCCTATATCAGGTCATTTTTTCTGCAAATAAATTCTAAATCTGTGCAAAACATTTTGCATAAAACTTAACGGTTATAGTCACTCAGGAATGGCTCTCGGTAAGTCCCTCAAAAACGGTTATCGTCCTTTTACAAGATACAAGTTATCATGTTAATGTATTTGTTTTATGGGTACTACCATCAACTTTTCCTATTCTGGATTGGAGACTTAATTGCAACTGGCACATTGGTGTCATCCAGACTAAGGCTATAAGGGCCTTTTGGGAAAGTCGCTCTTCCTACGGTAAGACAAGGAGTTTTTCGCCGAGAATGACACTTTGGATATATTGTAAGCTGCTATTATTCGGCCAGTTATCAGTTATGCGGCTATAGCTTGGTGGAGAAAGCCTGAGATAACAACCACCATGATTAAATTAGGCAGACAGTGGCTCTGAAGGCCTTGATTGGTTTAACACCGCTTCACATCTAAATGATGAGGGTGGCGGCAAGGTTTTTCGACAAGGGATCCTGAAATGCTTTGGGAAGTCTCTTCATTCTACGCAGGGTGGTAAAGAACCATATTCCGTTTTGGTTGTTATGCCTTTGGATCCGCGGATTCAGAGTTTGGCAGGAGATTCAGAGTTGAATACTCGGACCGGAATTGTTGGTCTAATGGGACCTGGCATACCGATGTCGGTGCTGGTGTTCATGAACCTAACCGAGACTTGTTGATCCCACTGGAAAAATCGCTAAGAGTCTTTCAGGCTGAGATCATGGCCACTGTTATATGTGCGGAGATCAATCTGGGCAGTGGGTTCAAGGGTAAGACCATCAGTTTATTCTCTGGCAGCCCAGCTGCCTTAAGGGCACAGATTACAGATTACATCTAGACTGGTCAAATATTACTACGATACGTCGCAAAAGCTTTCGCTTGGAAATAAGGTCCAGTTGTTTTGGGTATCTGGACACTGTGGAATAGATGATAATGAAATAGCGGATGCATTGGCCAGAAAACATTCCATGACACCCTATATCAGTCCGGAACCCTGCTGTGCAGTACCACTCACTACCACCTTTATTTTTATAAAGGATTGGAAAATTTCCAGATGCTTGGAACACTGGAATGCTCAAAGGAGAATTTGTTATTCTAGGATGGCGATCAGTTCGCAATTTGGTTCTGAGGTTCTGAATTATAGCAGGCCGGAGATGAAACTCCTTACGTAGTTTCCTACGGACCACTACGGATGACGATGTTTGTAGACTGTGCTTACAGGCATCAGAGATAACGGAATTCATATTGTGTGAATATGGGGTTCTTTATACGTTTAAGGTGACATATTCACCATTACGGTTTCAGATCTGCTTCATCAGCAGATCTCCTGAACACTCTATAGACCGGAAGGGGAAAAATAGATCCCATGAGTCGCAGTGTCTGGTAATAATTTTAATCTTCTCAATCGCAGAAAACTATGGTGCGCATTCGCTCATAAAAAACCCATTGTTTTGATGTTATTTAGTATCTGAGGTATTGTAAGGGTGACATGTTTTGCCCGTTGTAGCAAAATAGTTTCGATGTTTGCCGAACATCATGCCAAATGAACTTTTGAAGTGACCATACGATTGCGTTTTTGCTCATGTGTTACCATTCGTAGTACCTATCGTGGGTTTAGCATTTCGTCGACCTTTCAAACTGGTTTTTTGATCAACTTTAATCGATGTTTTGACTCTCTGTTTACAGAAATGCAAGTAAGATGACTTATCGTAGGATACTCCCCCAAGCATTGTTGGCAGCTGAATATTACCCTTTTTTTGACCTGTGGCATCTTTAGATGAGCAAGTATATATACGCCCATCGTATTGTTAGTTAAGGTTTTTCTGTATGGTTAACATTTTTTCATTCGTGATATATCGAATTTCATAACTTTGAGTTGGCAACATCGATTTAACAGCTGAGGGTTGATTTTTATTCATTATGGATAGACTTACACCGCCGCCAATTCGGCGAATGGTCTGAAGCCCAAATTGATATCGATTTTTAATTTCATTTAAAAATTTTGTTCACCGATGAAGCCTATTTTTGGAATAAGTATGTAAATAAGCAGACTTCTTGCATTTGGAGTGAGGATAATGCATAAGCTTTTGTCGAAACACCATTACATCTACAAAAAACTACTGTTTGGTGCGTTTTATGGGCTGGCTGTGTCATTGGTTCATTGTTCTTCATAAACGATAAGGTTACTGTCATAGAGACATAAATAGACAATTTTTCATACCTCAATTAGCTGGCATTAACGGAGCCACATGTCACACAGCGCACTTTACAATTGATTTACTCAAAGAAGCTTTTAATGAAAGAATAATTTCACGTAATGGTCTTATTAATTGTGATTTAACCCCGTTGGATTATTTTCTTTGCGGTTATGTTATGTAAAGTAAGTTGTCTCCGTCGATAAACAAGAGACAAATGAAAGTTTGGAAATCAATATTCGTATGCAGTAAAAAGTTAGCGAAATTGGCGTTGGAGATTGCTCCTTGTACGCGCCAGCCGTGGCAGCCACATGGCCGAAATCATATTGAAACATTAATGTCATAACACTTTCTATCCAACAAATTTATATTGAGAAGTATTTCTTTGTTTTGTTATAGTTTCGAAGGATAATATTAATATTTCGGGAACTGGCAACACTAATGTTAATAGCTAAAATCTGGTAACACCATAATAAAATCTGACATCTTTTAGCATAAACGTACTCACAACGTTTCGATGTACAAGTGCTATTTGTTTTGTTTACAGTGAGTTAAGAAATTTAATTTGGCCAAAAAATTGAAGTTTCAAGAGGTGTTCCTTGGATAATTTCAACAAGAATGTATCGATGAACTCAGTTCTTTGTATGGCACCATCAAAAACCACAGTATATTGCTGGTATAGTGAATTCAATCGTGGTCATAGTTCAGTCATCGACGAATTCCATGTAGGTCGTCTAAAATTGGTTGTTGTGCCACAAAACATCAATACAGTGCATGAACTGATGATGCCAGATCGTCATGTGACATATTGTGAGATAGTTCCACTTCAATACATACGATTTTGCATGAATACTTAGTTATAAAAAAAAATTTGTTCACCTTGGATACCCTATAATATAGTAATCGGTAAAGAAAAGGCTCGTGTCGAATGGTGGTGACCGTGGTGCTTTAAAAGAGGGTGTATAAAGTCGCGACAGCTGACGAACCATGGGTAAATGCGTATGAGCCGAAAACAAAGCATCAAACGATAGTGTCGGTATTCTAAGACGATCTAAATCCAACAAAAGTCGGTTGTGTAAAAGGAACAGCGAAGCAAATGATCGCCTGTTTCTTCAGTCGAGTGGGTCATGGTCAATTCTGAGTGGTACACGACCATTTGTTTGCCGGGAGTTTTCGGAGAAATTTGTAAAACCAACCGCCGAAAACAAATCATTCACCATCATGGCAATGCGAGCTCTCACACATCTCGTCAAACAGGTGAATTTTTGAGCAGTTAAAACATCGAATTGATGTCTCATCTTCGTACAGTCTTGATTTGGCACCTAATGATATCTTCTTATTCCTGAAAATCAAAGGTAAACAGCGTAGTCAACGAACCACGAGTGCCGAAGAAGCAGTTGAAACGTTCAAAAAAACTGCTTTGAGAAATTTTTCAAACGAATGCAAAAGTGTATTGAACATCATGGGGAATATTTTGAAAAACAATAAAGTCATTTTCATTTAAAAATATTTGTTATTATTTGCTATTCCTAAAATATAAATAGTAGCCCTCGTATTGTAATAGCATCTAAATATGTATGTATATTAGTTGAAGGTTTACTACTAGTTGGTCTATTAAATTTCTTAAATTTTTTCATTTGTTTCTAATTTAAAAACTTATTATTAAAGTTAAAGAGAAAATTAAAAAGATTCCAAAAATTGTTGATGGTTTACTTCAAAGATTTTGAAATATTTATTATTTAACACTTTAACGGGAAAATAAAAACAAGAAAGAACCGAAAAGAAACAATTTTGTTGTCAAAACTTTATAAAATTGCAATAAGTTTTAGAAGTTTTTTTCTTACTTTTTTTGTTGTTGTTTAGAAAAAATTTTTTTTTTCCGAAATGTTCAAAACAAGTTACAATGCTTTTATTAACATGTTGTTGCTATTGTATATCGTAAAAATGAAACCCTAAACGACACTTCTTCTCCACCTTGAATAAGATATTTCCAATGATTTGTTGATGTGTTGCTAACCGACTTAACTAGACTCTTGCAGTTGCTTATACGCCCAAAACGGCATCTTCTGTAGGCAGGACAGTCTGTTTAATTTTTTTTTACTTTCAAACAATACTTTTAAGAGAGAGAGAGAGAGAGAGAGAGAGATTGAGAGATTGAGAGAGGGAGAGTGAGCTGAAGAAAGTGTATAACATTTGTATAAAAATTTCCCCAGAGATGTAAAGAATGTGTGCACAAAAAGAAAATTGCCAGCGGTGGGAGTATAGATATGTGTCAGTGGGTGTAGGTAGGGTGTCTGTTACAATGCTATTAAAGATCTCATGAGTGAGTCTGGAAGTAGGAGTCCCTCATCAATTATTTTACCATCGACAATATTAAACCTTATATGGAGATGAATATGAACAGGAAACTGAATAAGGACAAGAACATGTAGGCATCATAAGTTTGTCTTTTATCTTGAATGTTCTGTAAGTTGTATGGATAAATGCGTATTTTTGCTGTAGGAATATATGAGTCATTTCATTTTTAAGTAAGTAATTTCTCTAAATAGTTTTGTGATATAATTACTTTTGCAAGAGATTTTTACAAGATGTTTACTCGAGACTACGAATTACTTTATTCGCTGTTTGAATAAAGAAAGATTAAAATGAATCGCTTTTTTGCCACACATACTCACTCATGAATTTATAAGTATAAGTGGGTACACATCATTCAAATTCAACTACTCATACATTTTCATACTCACAATAATGTTATAATTCATAAGAATAGGGTTGGCCATTAAAAGTTTAAATTAAAAAATTCAATACAACAAAAACGGTATGAAGTTTTGCCAAATTTATTTTATTGCTGCGAAATATAATTGGTTTGGTTGGAAAAGACATATTATTTCATTCATCGGACCAATTTTCGAGAAATTTTTCAAGTGTATGAGGTCGTATCTCAGCAATGGTATCACGAACGTTTGCCTTCAAATGCTCAATTGTCTCTGGTTTGTCGGCATAACACTTTTCTTTAACGGCGCCCCACAAAAAATAGTCCAACTGTATCAAATCGCAGCTTCGTGGCGGCCAACTGACATCATCATTTCGGCTAACTAAACGGCCATGAAACGTTTGAAGCAATAAATCCATTGCGGCATGAGATGCGTGACAAATCGCTAAATCCTGTTGAAACCAAACATCGTTCACATCATTACTATAAAGAGCGAGCAAAAAAAAAATTAGTTATCAAGTTGCGATAGATGTCTCCATTGACCATAATAGTTGCGCCGTCTTCATTTTCGAAGAAATATGGGCCGATGATGCCCCGCTCTACAAGCCGCACAAATGCTGCATTGGCTTCAGTAAGTAAGTTTGGGTTTTCTGAGCCCCAAATACGTCGATTGTGCTTATTAACATATCCATCAAGAGGAAAATAAGCCTCTGATAAGTTGATTTTTTCATTTTTTTTGATTTTTTTTATCTTTTTGCAATTTGCCACCAATTGTCTTTGTTTGACTGTTTTGCGATTCATTTCGTTCAGTGGAGATAATATACTGAATTCTGTGACAGAATAGAATGTCATATTCGAAATATCTGCTGGTTAAAATTTCAACCAATAGAGTAGCACCGGATATAAGTACAAGTGAGTATGAATTAAACGTCGTACTCATACTCATAGCGTTCATTCAGTTCTCAGAAAATGCTCATAAATGATCATGTGAATTATGAATTCATGAATATCCATGAGTAATCACGATTAATAAAAAAAGAAAACACACAACCTTATAATGAGTATTTAAATGTTCATATTCGAATCCCACTCATTTTGCAGCGTCTACGCACAATGAGTGCAGATGAGTATGAAATGAATAGTGTCATATATGTTGATAAGTGTTAGTATTATGGTTATTTCAAGCTTTAGAGTATAAATGCCTATGAGTAGCTATTGCACTGAGTATGAGTATAAGAATTAATGAGCCATGATGCGAGTATACTCACGTTTTAAGTATTCATTGCTGATCTCTGAAACATACATAATTGCCGCGACTTCCCAAGTGGAAGAAGGAGGAACTTCTCTTAATAATTGAGCTGCACCTAATTCTATTTTTAGATACATTGAAAGAGACCTTCGGCTTAACGCCGGCTGATGCATTAGTTTGAGAACTTTTTCATAGCATAAATACTCAGTCTTTAACAGTGTTAGGAGGTGATACCCCTGCTGTCCTAGGATTGGACCGACGATACCACAGCGGTACATAATTTGAATTACTTATACGAATTACTATGTTCACATGACACTTTTGTAATTCCTTTTAATGGATCTACAGGGTAGTAAAAACTGATTCTAATTAGGATGATTCGCATTTTTAAGCTTTGATTGGGGAAATATGCATTTCGGCTCATAATTGAGGGTTAAATTTTAAATGAGAGAGTTGTTTTCCAAAGTCGAGCTTATTGCCCACATTTTTATGGTATCGAATGATTTTTCTTAGTCTACGACATATAGAAAGATTATGAAAAAGGTAAACCATCCGTCAATTTGGGATTATGTATGACTGTCGCCCCAAAGCCAAAGTGATTACTTTAAATGTTCTGATTATATCTGCATGTAAAATGACCCACACATTACTATACATGTACTTATACTTATCTAATAAATAAATAAAAAGCATAAGCTCTCGTCTATTTATACTGTCTTGTCATATCTGTAAAGGAATAGGTCTTATTGGGTCATCGCAATATTTCCTGACAAATATTCTTTTTCTTCTGCTGTTTTCTTTATTATTATTGGTTCAATTACACATGTTTGTCTTCCATACACGGATGTAAGGCAGTCTTTTATTCTTTTTTCTATGGTGCAATAAGCTTAAAACATTGAAATAGAATTTAGCCAGAAAATGTAATTTTAGCATCAAGATGTTCTGTTGTTCAATCAAACAAAGTTGTTTAATAATAATGAATATTAAATAGATTATAGTTCAATGAAAATTCTGAATGAAATCCATCATTGGTTTCCACTTCTCTGAAAACCGTGATTAAAGCTTTAAGCTTGATTTGAGAATATGGTTTTAATTGTAGTTATGTCAAGATATCAAGCTCCATCATTAGTGGAAACAGTGAAAGCAATAAAAGCGCTGAAGGCTCTAGGAAAATATCTCATCATATCATCTCTCATCTTAGGCCACTGATAAAGAGTTTCGGGGAAACTGAGCAACTGCCACAGAAGCTAAAAGAGGGTATTATCGTAAATATCCCAAATAAGGTGATTTATCGGACTGTGTGAACTGGAGAGGAATAACTCTGCTGAGCATAGGCAATAAAAAAATAGCGCACATTATAGCCAGCCATTTCACAAGTGCACTGGAACTTGACCTTAGAACACAGCAAGCTGCATTCTGCCTCCGCAAACAGAGTTCTATACGAAAATCAACTGGTTGATCATATAAAAATTAAAGTTGGAGTACGACAAGAATACTTACCACCGCTGCTTAATATTGTGCTGGATGTTGTGATGAGAAATGGCATAGCATGGTCTGAAATTCCAGTTTTTCTACCGCAGCCTTATTTTCTATCGATGGTCAGGGACTCTTTATAATTTTTTTGTTACCCTACACACAGTATTTCGAGATACATTTGCAAGCCTAGCAATTGTTTTGTACCGACAACTTGGATTTTCGTTAAAAATCATAATAATCAGTTTTTGGACTTTATGCTAATTCGGCATTTTTAGAATAACTAATTGATTTAGACATAAAATTCAGCACGTGTTTTTCTAAAGCATTAACAAGTATTAAAAAACTAATGCTATGTTTGCTCGATATGAAATTAGTTCGACCGATTGTGAAATTAATTACATAAATTTCCTTACAAAATTTTGTGAGAGAATCACTCAAATTGTAAGTAATTCTATTTCTATTACCCTTTGTATTACTTTAAAATCAGTATCAACTCTAATTTTTATAAAACTTAGATCAAAAGAGTTTAGCATACTTATTAGCTTTTAATCAAAACGTTTTAATTGTAGATTTAACATTGCAAAATTATTAAGTTGACCTCCCTAAAGTATGCTGTCAAGGACAAAAAATAAACAAAGAATAAAATTAACGAAATAAAGACAACAAACAAAACAATGGCCATTCGCTGCATTGACTTCATATACTAGCTGTTAAAAGTTGCCGTGCGAACGGTAGAATTCAGTTAAATAATACAAACAAAGGACGAATTAAACCAAAATCTCGTGCGAACATAGCATAACAGTATTCATTTTGAACACATGGTAACAAAGCAACATGCCTACAAGTATGCACTATTTTTTGACGCGCACTCTTTAATTTAAAAATCGCCGAATCGACATGTCGCCAAACTGAAAATTTGGACATCAAATAATTTTTAAAATCGCACTGTTTTTGCGAGAAATCGCCAAATCTGACAACCTTAGGGGCACTATCCTGTTGGAAGCATATATCGTCCACGTCCACATCCTTAATTTTTGGCCATAAGAAGTGCGTTATCATTTCACGTTAACTGCTTGGCTGACCTCATTTTCGAAGAAGTACGGTTTAATAAAGCCGCCAACAATGTTTTTTGCAGAACGAAATAGGCGAGCATGCACAGGTGTTTCCACATTTCTTACAGACTCGGTTTGCTGAAATTTGCCTACAATTCTCTCGATGTGGACAAATTTTGTCGATTATGCAGACCAAAATAAAACACAAAGTGCACGAAATACATTTTAATTTGAATGCCCATTTTCGTAAAAGGCTTTAACAATCATAACGCGCGCATTCATTGTGTACTTCTCCATGGTTGAATTTGTCAAACGATGAAACAAAGAAATGTCAAATTAAGTTCGGCAAAGCACTTGACGTTAAGGTGTGACTCAGACTTTACGTCGTACATTATGGTTGGACCAGCCTTTATATGTCAAGATTGGGATGATGAACTGTATACTCGTATATTCACAATAATAAATTAAATGTTTGTTTTGAATGAAATATTTGCTTCAAATTTCGCTGGGTTATTTCAAAACTACGTACCTAATGACTATCGGCAACCTCTTATTGATTTCTGTGTATAATTAAGAGAAAAAGGAATTTTTTAATGCTCAGATTAAAAAAAAAAATCGGCAAAGAATCAATGAGACCTAAAATGTGCACAAAATTAGAAATAAACTTCTATACTGTAATTAATAAAAAAAAAATTAAAAAATAATAATATGCCTCACAAGTGCTTTAAGCGATAGCAGCATGTATTGGAAAAAGGCCAACTTCAAGCACTTGTTATAGAAAGTAGAGAGAGATTTTTTGTATGTACTTATGTGCTGACTATGCTGACCATATCAAACAATATTTATTAGTCATGATAAGATAACAATGATGACGAGCTAAAATTATGAAGAGGTCATTCATTATCCCTAAGCTCATATGAAAGGCTCTAAATGTTTTTTTTTTAAATTAATGTTTAATTCTTATCTCTTAGCCGTTGTCTTTCATTTCCCATTTCATTGTGATAGAAACTTCATCATTACGCTTTGGATTAAAAAATTTTCGTAGAAACTTATATTAAATGTCAAGATAAATATAAAAAAACATAAGGAATTTTTCTTAAGGGTCAAAAAAGAAAAAATGAAAGAAAGTAAAGATTTTTTTCATGTTCTACTTGAAAAGCAGAGTAAGAAGAGTGCTCGAAGTGAATTCGTTTGTAAAGAATGATTCTCTTTGAGAGCCGAATTTTAAATTAAATTAAAATACGTTTTCAAATGTTTTACCAGAGAAATGTTTGCCAAACGTTCGAAGGTGATGTTAGTATCGAATGTGCTGGTCAAGCGGGTGGTCGCTGCACACGAAATATACATACATACATACATACATACACACATACGAATGCATGGCATTACTTCTTTAATCTTACACAAGCAATATACACTGAAATGAATTGCTCATTTTCGATTATTTGTTCTCATTTTTAATTCGTTCTCAGTATAAAACTTGTGCTCACGAGTCAAAGAACAAAACTCGTAAGCACAAATTTTAAAAGTCGAGCAAAAATATTTTAAGCAAAAAATATGATTCCTGTTCCCGTAGTAAAAACAAAACTCACGAGCACGAGTCACAAAACGAGCTAACCAAAGAAGATTCTGCTCACGAGCCGAGTTTTTACGTACTATGTTGAAAAGGAATATTAAAAAAAATTTATTCCATTTTCATACCAAAACACAATTTTTAGGCTTAAATTATGTTTTTTTTAAATTTTTAATTGAGGTCGTTCTTAAAATTAGGCGACCTGACAATAAAGATATTCAATAGCTAAGATACCTTGTTAGGTTAGGTTAGGAGTGAGTGGCAACCTCGCTAAACAAGGCACGAAATGTGTTATCCCCCTGCTATACACCAGAGTCCTGGAGATCTGACAGAGGCACTGCACAGAAGCACTTCCCTAGATTAGATCAGATACCTGGCTATTAACCTGATATCAAGGATCGGTAGCTCCGATAAGCCATCGAGAAAGGAAGAGCCTAGTGTGAGAAGTCTCCGCCGTGCGAGAGACGAACACTGGCAGATAAAGTGCACTACTGTCTCCTCCTCCTCATCCAATTTACAGTCACGACAAAAGTCATATGCAGGTAAGCGTAGCTTTTGTGCGTGCCTACTCATAATGCAATGGCCCGTAAGGATAGAAACAACATAGGAGACGCTTCGGCGGTCCAGTTTGAACAGTTGTTTGGTACGCTTCATATCCAACCTGGGCCAGATGAGTCTGGCAATAAAGTAAGAGTCACCTTCCGTCCAATCTCTTTCCGCTTGATCGCCAATTTAACGTACGTGAGAGACACATCTAACCTCACGTGAAGATGAATGTCCGCAAGAAGTGTGCACGTCCTAGCGAGCTCATCAGCAGCACAGTCACCCGGGATGTCCCTGTAACCAGGAAATAATGCCACTAGGGAATCTCAGCAGTTCCTGACGAGTTTAAAGTTGAAGGTCATACCCGAAAGTGATCTGATCGCCGCCTGGCTATCAGAACAGATATGTATGTATGTATAACATCAGTAGGAGTGCCATTACCACGTATCCACTCTGCAGCATGAAAATGGCCATCATTTCGGCCTGAAACACACTGCAGTAGTCCGGAAGGCGTAGAGAAATATTAAGGTTAAGCCTCTCTGAAAAAATTCCACTGTCCACCCTGTTCTCTAGTCTTGAATCGCTGGGGATGATAGAGCCAGAGACCCAATGCTCCCTTCTTGGAATCACGACACGGAATCTACTATACAGTTCAGGTTCCAGATGAGGCATAGTCGATATCACTCAGTATCAAGGGTTCTATGATACCTTGTTTGAAGTAAAAAGTTCCAAGCTCTTAAAATAACTATCAGCTGCTCTTCATTGTTGTCAAATTTCGTACCACCGAGCCATATATTCAAATTTGGAAATAAAGGGTGGGGAAAAAAGACATATTTTTTTTGACAAATTTAGTTTTATTCATACCAATATAAAATAGAAATATGGTAATAATAATGGAATATGATGTGTGGAAAATGTCCATCTCTAGCACGTCGGCAGACGTTCGCTCTTTTCACAAAATTTTTAACCACATTTTGCAATAAAGCTTCGCTTATCTCGTCAATGCAGCACCGAATTTCATCTTTCAGAGTGTCAGTTTTTCGTGATTCGTTCATGTAAACCAGGTCTTTCAAACGGCCCCGGAGAAAAAAAATCCAGCGGCGTTAAATTACAAGAACGAGGCGGCCATTTGACATTGCCAAATCGAGACATTGCGCAACCGGGAAATTTCTCATGCAATAACTGAACTGTTTGGCTGGCTGTGTGGCATGTGGTACCATTCTGCTAAACTCAAAGGTCACTGATGTCAACACTAGCAAATTGTGGCCACAAAAAAATGATTATCATGGTTTGGTAGAACAGAGAATCCATGATGACGGCGTTTCCTTGTTCATTTTCGAAAAAATACTGGTCGATGATGCCGACTAACCACAAACCACACCATACGGTCACTTTCTTTGGATGTAATGGTTTTTCGAGAACTGTTTGTGGATTTTGTGAGCCCCATATGCGACATTTTGTTTGTTTACATAACGATTTTGTTGAGAAATGTTGTTCAAAATTTTGTGAAAACACCGGACATCTGCCGACTTGCTAGAGCTGGACATTTACCATTACCATTGTACCATTATAAATTCTCGTATATATTTTTTTATATTGGTATGAGCAAAACTGAATTTGTCAAAAAAGAAAAAAAAAAGTGTTTTTTTAAGCCAATTTACCTCCTAACCTCAAATTTGCCCACCATTTATAAAACAATACGAGGAAGCTAGATCTGACGAATAAAGCACGTGATGAAGCAATTCAAACTTTGAATTTTTCGGGATTTGCTTGTTGACGTTTCCCTTCAACCAGAAAGCTTCGTTGCTGAACACAATTTTCCGAAAAAAAGTGGGTGTTCAACTTGGCCAGCACCCATTCACCTAGAGTTAGCCATTGTGGTAGGTCATGTGGCTTCAATTCTTGCACCAGCTGTATTTTAAAAGGTTTTACAACCAAATCTTTCCGCATAATTTTCCACATAGTTCAGTAACAGAGGCCAAGTCGCTGCGAACGTCGCTGAATCCATTATACACGGTCATCAAGAACACTGGCATATACAGTTGCTATATTTTCTCATATCCACACTCTGTGTATGCGTGTTTTTTGCGCAAAATTTAGTCACAAGATTCCGAATAGCCGCCTCAGAAGATCGCCCAAACTGACCATAAAATGAAAGAAGTGCACGATGCACTTTCTTAACCGATCATGAGTTCTGATAATATAAGTCAATAATCTGCAAGCATTGTTCGCTTGTATTAATTATTGTTATTGATTAACATGTTTGACAGTAACATGTTGCAGGAAAACAGCTGAGCTGCCAAAAAAAGTGTTGCCATAAAGAAAATTGCGAAAAATTGCAATTGCCAGATATATAACGTTATGCAGAGTCATAGCATTTCAATTGTAACAATCTTTCAAGTCGCCACTTTTTGGTAACTTTTTCAATAATACCCTTCTTTCACATTGGAGGCAGTCTATCTTCCTCCCACACTGATGTGATGTGAGGCCGTAGAAGTTCAACAGTGGTTTGAATGTCAACCCGTAGAATATCCGCGAGTAGTCCGTATTCGCTTGCTGCCTTATTATTTCAATTTACCAATCGCCTCTTTTATCTTATACAGATTTCAAGTGTGGCACGGTATTCACAGAATGTTTTCTTCATCGTGGTTCTGAGCCGTTGCTCTGTCCTAAGTAGTGATTTGTGATGTTACTAATTTTATCGGCATGTTCTCTGCATCTCTGTGTTTGTGCATCAAGGTTCGTTGAAGATAAAAAACTGAAAAGAGTTAGGATTGTTATATCGTGTGGGCCATCTATCGAATTTGAACCAGTGGTTATTTCGAATCTGACAATATTTATGTCATTACTTCACTGAACGAAATGAATCGATTTACGCTTGAGCAACGTTAGGATTTATGGGAAATTTATTTCCAAAATAAAGACAATTGGTGGGAAATTACAAAAAAAAATTTTTTTTAAAAGCTCATTATGAAGTTCTTTTTGTTCTGGGTGGGTATGTTAATAAGCGAAATTCTGTTATTTGGTTTCAAAAAACCCAAGCGTAGTCTTACAGAAGTCTATGAACCCATTATTTATTTATTTAAGTCTATAGATATAATATTCCTACAGACTAGAAAAATACAGTAACAATTATTTAAATAAGAAATTAAATTACATTTAATAGTATTAACATTATGAACAAAGTCAATATGAGAATAAAGTTTATTAAATTCAGCACAAATTCTCGTTAGTGGATCAGAATTAGCATAATTCGTTCTAAATGCATTAATTGTAAGAAGACAGAAATGACGTGTAGGACGAGACGGATTAAGAAATCAGAACAAACATTTCCTTTTATCAAGTTTAAGACAAACGTTATATTTAGCGTTGTTCTACGGCTTTTAAGAGTTGGCAACTATATAAGCGCAAGTCCACTCCTATATGGCGGCAAGTTAAAAGAATTCCATTGCAGGCTCCGAAGACAAAATAACAGCAACTGTTTCTGCATGGATTCAACGCTATCATTGTGAACCCTATACCTAGGATCCCAAATAATTGAACCATATTCTAGAATGGGCCTCACGAGACTAGTAAAAAGTTGTTTCGGTATACGAGGACGGATTGATATTGAGGCCACCTAGCGCTAGATGGCAACACAAATCGGCGAATCTACTCCGTCAGATTATATGGTAAAACAGTGGTTTGCTGAATTTAAACGGGGCCGAACAAGCACTGCAATAATACCATCAACAGGAAGGCCAAAAGAGGTGGTTACTGAAGAAAATATCAAGAAAATCCTCGATATCGTTATGAATGATTGCCGGGTCAAAATACGTGAGATTGCTGAAACGGTAATCATATCATATGAACGTGTGTTCAACATTTTGCATGAACATTTGCATATGAAAAAGCTATCGGCAAGATAGGTGCCGCGTATGCTCAGTGTTGAACAAAAACGAGTTCGGCAGATCACTTCACAGCGGTGTTTCGACATGATAAAGCATAATCCTGCTGATTTTTGGCGTAGATTAATAACTGTTGATGAAACGTAGGTCTACAACTACACACCTGAAACCAAAAATCAATCGAAGCAATGGGTGGAAGCTGGTGGAAGTGCTCCGAAGAAGGCGAAGACAGCGAAATCGGCTGGCAAGGTTATGGCCACTGTATTTTGGGATGCACGCGGAATATTGCTTATCGATTATCTTGAAAAGGGATCCACAATCACAGGAGAGTATTATTGTGCATTATTGGATCAATTGGTTGATGCAACAAGGAAAAACGACCACATTTAGACAAGAAAAAAGTGCTCTTTCTTCAAGACAACGCACCAGTTCACAGAGCATTAGATACTATGCTAAAACTACGAGAAATCCACTTCGAACTGGTTGATCATCCACCTTATAGTCCAGATTTAGCCCCTAGTGACTTTTTCCTGTTTCCAAACTTGAAAAAATGGCTCGCAGGAAAAAGATTCATCTCAAACGAAGAAGTGATTACCGAAACTAATACGTATTTTGAGGAGTTCCTAAAATCGTATTATTCAGATGGTATAAGAAATTTAGAATATCTTCTTACCAAGTGTATTGAGCTAAAAGGACACTATATTGAGAAATGAATGGTTTTTGAACAAAAAAAATGTTTTTTTTTCTACTTAGGTAGCTTCAATATCAATCCGCCCTCGTATATGGGTCTTTAAACTCTTTTGCCCAAAGTTTTATAAATCCAAGGACTGCACGTGCTTTATTAACAGTTAATGAGATGTGCTGAATAAAACTATATTTGTTGTCAAGTAATATTCCGAGGTCAGAGAAATTTGCTAATTTATTTGGAATATGTCCATCGAAAAACACATATGGTCACATTTTTTGGGACTTAACACCATGAGTTTAAGCCTGCACCAAGAGCTAAAGGCATCCAAGTCTTTCTGTAGAAGAATATGATCATCATAATCATTATAACTTAGAAAACAATTCACATCCTAGGCGTACTTTAGAATATTACAGTCGTTTATAATATTTGGCAAGTCGTTTATAAAAAAAAGAGAAAACAGCAGTGGGCCAAGTTGGCTTCCTTGAGGTACACCAGATAGAACAGCAATTGGTGTAGAAGTTAGACCCTTAAAACATGCAGTCTGCCTTCTATTTGTTAAGTATGAGTAAGTCCATAGCAGACAATTTGGTGTAAAACCCATAAGGCCGAGTTTTTGTTATTAGAAGTTTATGATTAACCTTATGAAAGGCTTTACTGAAGTTAGCGTATATTACGTGTGTTTGCTTCTAATGAATAAATCCACGGTTGACTAAAGTTGTTAATTGTAAATTAATTAATATTTATGACCGTCGGGCAACTTTTTCTAAATCCATGTTGGGCAGGTGAAAGTAAAGCTGATACTTGATGGCAAAGGTGGCCAGTTATTATTCTTTCAAAAAGGTTTGCAATTATACTCAACTTAGCAGACTTAAACAACGGAATAATGAACGAGTTATTCCACGTTATAGGAAAATATCCACATTTTATTGATAAATTAAAAATGATTGCCAAAGGCATAGTCAGTGCTCCAGCACATTTAATTGGTATACAACTAGGAATTCCATTAGGGTCAGGCTTATAAGAATACTTAAGCTTATATTAAATTATTGAAGACTGTTAATTCATCATTGGCCTATACTTCTTTGAAAATGAGGACGGCACAACCATTACGTTCAATAAAGACACCTACCGCACCATGATAACCGATTTTTTTGTGCCAGCTCTCATGATGTTTAGTTCAAATTGGATGGTGCAACTTGCCACACATCTCATTGCGTCAAACGTTTGATGGCCGTTTAATTAGCCGAAATAGTGATGTCAGTTAGGCGCCCAGAAGCTGCGATTTGATACTGTTGGACTATTTTCTGTATGGCGTCGTTTAAGACAAGTGTTGTGCCGACAAACCAGAGACAATTGAGCATTTACAGGCCAAAATTCGTGATGCCATTGCCGAGTTCTCGAAAATTGGTACGATCGAACGAGCTACTTAGAAGCCAGCTGCGGCCGCTATATATTATATCATTTCTAACCGGAACAATTGTACTTCACAACAAACAAATAAATTTGGTAAAATTTTAAACCGTTTTTGTGTTATGGCATTTGTACATTTAAACTTTTAAATGGTCCACCCGATACATAATTCTACAAATTGCCAGAAGATGCATGAATCACAACTACATACTGGATTAAGAAGTAAGAAAGTCATGGTCGAGTGTATTAGTATTGAACAAGGTGTTAAGCATCGCCAAACAGCTCAACATATTCACTTGCTGGATTTGTTCCTTTGAACAACAGTAAAACATCCTTTAAGCAACAGCCTTTATATTGTAACTTTTTCCTTGGTTTTTACATTTTTTAATTGAAAATAATTTTCAAAGAGTTTCTTCTGTGTTTACAACAATTTTTTGCGTACTTAAGCAAATTTTCTCAATAATTTAATATAATTTTTGCCTTTTAAAATCAACCAACGAAGCAATATTTCTAAAACAAAAAAACTTCTTAATTTTAAAATGGAATCTTTAATTGAAATTTTTCCTTTTTGGTAAACTTTTTGACACAAGTAATCAAAATAGAATATAGGCTTACTTAGGGATTGGGAATAAAAAGCAAAATATGCCTTAAAGTATGCAGAGTATGCTTCTTGTGTAAATTAAAGTTAAATTTAATATTGAAATTGAGTTTTTTGGTTTTTGTGAAAAAAGATGATGAGAAATTATAATGCAAATAACCGCAAAATTGAATTTTTGTGTTTGTCTTACAATGGCAACAATGGCAATAAAAAAAACCATTAAAACAAATTTATAAAATACGACTACAATGGCCATGACAACGTTCCTAACTCATCCGCCAAAAACTGGCAATTTATCAAAAAGTTAAAGAATAAAAAATAAATTTAAAATTAAAGAAACAGCAACAATATTTCGCCCTAAAGTATGCTAAAAGATTGTCACAAAATTGTTATTTAGACTGAGCTCAAGAAACAAGCGTTATATTTATGCTTGACAAACATCAAACAAAAATGGAGACTAATTTAAATAAAATATACAATAAAATAATGGCCTATAAAATAAAAAGAAAGAGAATAAGACAGAGAACGAAGGAGAGAGGCAGAAGGCTTGCAAAGTGAAATTTGTTATTTTGTAATCAGTCTTGCTGCTTTATTTTTATTTGACATTTTTAACAAGCAATTATTTTTTCCGTTTAATTTAAATTTAGTTTTGGCTTGTCTACTTTTAGGTTTTAAATGATTTTTAATTTAGGCTTTTGTTTGAAATTTTGTGCATTATATTTGAAAATGAATGGAAATTGAAATTATTTGATGTTTAATTTTTTTTTATTCTTTGTTTTCACTTGCAGAGATGGAAACAAAATTGGATTCACGCCAAGGTCAATTTCCGGCCTCATTCCCGGATACGTTTAAAAATTTTTTCGCCATGATGAACGAAGATGAAGATCATATGGATTTGTTTTCAAATCTATTAGAGGATAAGGTAAGTGATTATGAGAATTTTATGAAATGGTTAATAAAGGTATATTTTTAGCCGTAATATATATAAAAATATATAAAGCATACATTTGGGCATATAGATATAGATATTGATATACAAAGAATTTAAGTGAATTATTTATATTGAAAAAGTTAATGTGGTAAGGCTGCTAAAAAAATGTTTGTCCAAAGTGTGGGTATTTCTTGTTTAGTTTGGTAGCTTGAAGAAAATAAAAGTATACTGTAAGTAAAAGCATATTATAAAAAACATTTCGTAGCATAATTTTAGGTTGTTAGGCTGTTACATATGAGGCCAATAGATTGAAGAATTAGAATGTTTATCTTATCTGTCTAGTATATTGCTCATGAGTGGCAGTTACGGAGCTGATATCTTCAGCCGCATAAAAAAGGTCATCAGGTATACGTTAAATATTTTGGTGACGAAGAGCTGAGGAAGCTACCACCATGAATAAATTAAGTAGGATACATAGACCCAATGAGAACATGTCCAACAGTAGCATTTGAGGGCTTGATTGGTTTAACACCGCTTCACATTCACCTGATAACAGTGGCGGCATATTCGACAACAAAATTTATCGCCAAATTGTCTCGAAACGCATTGGAAAGTCTGTCCATTAGGAGTGAATTCGATCTAAACTGGTATACCGATGGCTGCAAGATGAATGACTATGGCGATGATGGTGTCCATGGAACCAACCGTAACTTGTCGATTCCCGATCGCTAAGTGTCTTCCAGGCTGAGATCATGGTGGAGATTAACTTGGACAGTGGGCTGAAGGATAAGACCATTAATATACTCTCTGATAGCTAAGCTACCTTAAGGGCACTTGGCTCGAATATTACGATATCTAGACTGGTAAAATATACTTGGAAAACACTAAAATGCTGAAAGGGAACTTCGCCACTCTAGGAAGGCGATCTGTCCACAATTCGGGCGTCGCTCTGAAGTTTTCAAGTGTGTCAGGTCGAATTTGAAACTCCTTACGAAGTTTCTAAGAGGCCATTGTAGACTAAGAGCGCATGTGAAACTGATGGCGGTCACAGATGTGGATGTTTGTAGATCAGAGACCGTGGAACACATATTGTGTGAATGTGGGGCTCTTAATGGGCTTATGTGAAAATGTTTGGGCAGACGTAGGATCTCACATATCCACTATTATGGTTTCATTATGGTTTGCTAAAGAAACTATAGCACGGAAGTGAGACAATAGATCACATCGAGCGTAGTGTCCTGGTCGATATGAAGGTAATGATAATGATAATAATAATACAGAAATTTTTTGTTGTTATAAGTTGTGTTAAGTTTAGTGTTGGAAATAAATTGTTAAGAAACAAAACATTTTATTTTTTGTGATAAAAGTTTGCCGTCCTGATGGCGTGCAGTGATGCTTTTACGAACAGGCCCATAAAAACGTAACAATATCTTTCATTTTACGATTTAAAGGCTTATTTTAGGAATAGCAGAAAAGGTTTCTTTGTCCTAAGCTGCAATAGGTGCTGATTTGTTATTGAGCTCACTATAGCTTTACCAATAATTTTTTTTGAAAACCGTACATAATACGAGTGTCCCTCAGTTCATATAAAATTTTAAATAAATGAGAAGGTCGTTGCAATTATAAGAGTAGAGCCGATTTATCTGTATTTTGCACTGTTTTAAGCATTGGGCAGAAATAAGAACAAAATCATATATCCGAACATTTCATCTGCCCGACGATCAGTTCGTCCAAACAATAATGTTTCTTTACCTCAATGCCTCCTAAACATCACGAAATGGTTAATGAAGAATTTGATTTTTCTGTTCGAAGTAAAATTAGTTACGCATCTGTAGGTACTTCTTTGTCTGCATATAAAAGTCCTTCGAGAAAATCTCATTTTATAAACCAGTCTGATCTGAATGGTCTTGTTCGAGACTAAAAAGTCTAAAACCAAAGTCAGCAATGGAATTTGTTACATAAGGACACGAAAGTTTCACATTGTCGATATAGACAAGAAGATTTTCTATCCTATTTCAGCAAAGAGAGCAATTAAATAAAGGGTCAGCCATCTAACGTTTTTTTTCAATTAGTGCTTATTTCGTGAATGGTAATCTTAGCTCATGTCTGATTTGACAGATAATTAGTATTATCCTTCCGCTGAACGAATATGGTTGTGTTTACGCTTGAACATCGCTGGGAATCTGGGCCTGCGATTGGCTTACAGAAGATGCCGATTTTAACACATTGGTAACACTTAGCTCATGTCTGATTTGACAGATAATTGGTTTTATCCTTCCGCTGAACGAATATGGTTGTGTATACGTTTCAACAACGCTGGGAATCTGGGCCTGCGATCGACTTACAGAAGATGTCGATTTTGCCAAAAAAAATCATCTTTTCAGATGAAGCTTATTCTGATCTTGGCGGGTATGTAAACAAGCAAAATTGTCGCATTTGGGGCACAGAAAACCCGCACGCATACATTGAAAAGCCGATAGACCCAAGACGAGTCACTTTTTGGTGCGGATTTTGGTCCAGAGACATAATTGGCCATTTTGGCCGTTACAGTCAATGGCGATCGTTATCGGGCCATGCTGAACGAATTTTTGTTCACAAAAATTGAAGAGGAGGATATAAGCAACATTTGATTTCAACAGGACGGCGCTACGTGCCACACAGCCGAATGGACAATGTTTGTGACGCTTTAAAGGATAATGTTCGTGAAGCCATTGGTGAAATACAGCTGCACATAATCAATAATGTGCTTAAAAATTGGACCGATCGTGTAGGCTACTGCATGACCAGCCGAGGCAGCCATTTTAATGAAATTATTTTTCATTATTAACCGGAAGGATTGTATTTTCAAATAAAAAAAGAAATTTAAAAAAATATTCAGTAGTTTTTTTTATAGTATTTTCAAAAAAAAAAAAGAATTTATTTGGCGGATTCTATATTTTGTGATGATGCGTATTATTACAAAAACTGGGTTTCTCTAAAAGGTCTGAGGAATGGCGACTCTTCATGATTCATCAAAGCAATATATACATATATGCGTATGTATTGTTTTCTACCAGACATTTGCTTTTACTAGATTTGGGTGTTGCTTAATAATGTATTAACATTTTTTTGTTAAAGTTAGGTACCTGACTGGGTTATTTTACCTTCAAAATATCTGCCTTAAACTTAAATGTTTAAAATGTAAAATTTATATTCAAAGAATATCTTTTATAATTTTTTGGAAATAAAAGAAAAAAATGTTCACTAATTTTGCAAGAAAAATATTTGCTCGCTAATTATGGTAAAAGTTAGGTACCTGCATTTCATTTTGAATAAAGTCAGCAATAGCCAACAGATTTTAATGATTTAAAGCTTATTTGATGCCCAACCTTCTAAGCTTTAACCTAAGTGCCTAACATCTAAAATTTTCTTTGTAAAAAAATTTTTTTTGACTTAAAAAAAATTTGCGCAAAAAATTTTTTTTCCGAAACTGTTGAAAATAGAAACAAAAGTTAGGTTCAGGTAAGTTATAGGAAATTTTTTTCCTCAACATTTGGTTGCACCTGGATTAAAATCGGTCAAGTCGTTTTCAAGTCATCATGTAATATATTGATATAACTATCATATTTGGAGCGAAAAATTTGCCACGCCCATAAAAAAAAACTTGAGCCCGATGGAAAAAAAAGTGAAAACGGATTTGAATTTAGCGCATCAAAATCATTATATATCATATAGTTTTATTTAAAGGCGAGAAAAATTTTTGTTTTTTGTAGACCAGTGTTAACAAAAGTTTAAAATCGTTAGCATATCTAAGGTTGGTGTTTGAAAATTGACTCGATTTTAATTTCACTCGTTTTCGGTGTACAGAAAATATGTTGTCTTACTGTTTAAGTAAATGCAGTTTCTTGACTTGAAAATCAGTTTCCTCAAAATTTTCAATTCCATAAACTAAATGAGAATTATTAAATGAAAATTATAAAAATGTTTGATTTTCCGGTGGATATAATTATAAATCGAAATTATTTTTTAAATTTGTTTATAATTTCTGCCTAAAGTTTATCGAACTTTAGATAATCATATACTTTAATACTCTGTCACATATGTACTCGTATGTATATAAATTTTTTATTTCAAATTTATTTTTTTTTTCGGGTAAATTCAAAAACATAGCGAAACTTCATTACAATCAACCAACACTTAATGTATAAATCATGTCTTCTGAATACGACGCAATGATTTAAAGCCATACACACGAAATGCGAATTACTACCAGTAATCATTTACGTGAGTAAAGAATGTAGCTGCAACACAATATTGTCGACATCTGTCATTTGGGGTTTTAACAATGTAACGTTTTATTACATGGCCCAAACAATTAAACGTATAAAACGTTAAATCCTCTTACGAAAGAGTAAAAAGGTAAAAGAGAAAGAGAATCAGAGCGACATGAGAAAATTTAAAAAAAGAAAATATTTACAGTTAAATGGAGATTCACAAATGAATTTTCAATTATACTTCTGAAGTGCATTTAAATGTACTGTGTGCAATGGAGCAGACGTCAGGTACTAGATGGATGGCATGCGATGGCACAATGAGTGGTTGTAAATATATATATGAAGACTCTACTTCATCTGCTACATAATTTCCATACATTAACTTGCCGGCAGGTAGTTGGTTAATAATAAATCATCTGCATCTTAAGTGACTGTAAAATAACATTTATTAAGTATTTTTAACATTATTCAGTTCTTTTTTTTGTTATACTAGCCCATATGTATGGGAATACGTATGTACCTATGTAGGTATTTGACTTTATATTTATCAACGCTTGAATTGTTGTCAGCTTAAAAAAATATAAAATTGTTTTTATTTCTTTGGCTGCCATGCCAAAATGTATGCTTTATTATTTTATTGAAAAACTATGTTTAACCTTAATTCGCCTTAAGATATGCTGCAGTATTTTGTGAAATATACTCAATATATAAAATTTATACCTACTGATACTTTTACGGAAAATATATAAAAAAAATTAAATTTTTAAATTGAAAATACAAATAAAAATGATATGAATTGATTTCATTATACTCATCTCTGCATTCATTTTAAAGATTCGCTATAAAAGAAGTCATTTTCTCTTATCAACTCACAAAAATTAATTAATTTGTTCATATGCATTAACTCTCGCCGTGGTTTAATGAAAAATGAAAGCTATTTCATGATAAATTACTTTAGAAGGAAGAAGAACAATGCTGTATCTACTGTTGTCATTGTTTAAAAGCCTTAAATTATACTATAGTAAATAAGAATTATAAGTGATTCGATTATTTTTATTAAAGAAGATAAAGCTTTAGAACAAGCGCTCTAGGTATTTCTAGTGGATTGCACTTGGGTAGAATTGGTAGAAGAATTTTTCTTTTTGCTATTTTCAAATGTTGCATTCATGTAAAGGCAAGAAGAACAAGCGTCTTGGAAAGAATCAATAAAAATGCAATCGTATGAAATAATATTGTTACGTTTTAACCTTTTTAAAATGTTTGAGTTCGTTTAAATTGCGTTAAAATAAAAGAAACTCCACGTATGTTGTTTTTTTCGGTCTTTATTAATTCCACTATAACACTTCTATACACTTTGTCTTAATACAGCCAATTGATATTCGTGTATACAACACTTTTTTCGCTTTAACCGACTGTGATTTATGACAGCCAAATGATAAATAACTCACCAACCGCAATGCGCCATCTTTTTATAGTATTTCGTTATTACTATCGAATGTTCTAGTACAGACACGAAGCTTCGATTTATCTACGTTAATTCAAATGATTTAAAATTTATAAACACAAAAGGAAATCGAACTGGCAACACCGTTAGACATGCGGGTGGTAACACTCTTAGTTAGTACAGGTAGTTATGGCAATTATTAAACCTTGATACAAGCCAATAAATTTTATAGCTAAAGTCTCATAAGTCCCTGATGTGGTGAATTTTGTTTTTAGTATTTTCGTTTTCGTAACAATATAATTGTAAATTCTAGAAAAACGACATTACAGTACTCACGTTTTTTAAGCAATAAGTCAAGTGGTCAATTCATGAACATCATCACTTTAGCACTTTCTGCCGTTCTCAAAGCAATGGTAGCTACGATGCGTTGCCACAAGTTGGGAAAAAGACGTAAGGTTAGAACTGACTAAACGGGACAGTATATGACGCACATATCCCAATGGTTGAGCTACCAAACATATTGGTGGTCACATTTGATGGCCTTTTAAGATCCTTCAGCAAGTCGTTCCAATCGGTGACAAGATGAGAGGTAGAAAGAATTTTCTCAAGAGGCCGGGTAGGAGCAGCACTTAGGGTACGGACAAGGCAATCTTATTAATTACATAAGAAACGATGTGTTGTTGACTACATTTAAAACTAGTACCCTATATCGGTTTGGAAGCTTGCTATACAGCACCACTTACTACCATCCTCAATCTAATCAAGGATTGGAAAATTTTTAGATGCTTGACACACTGGACTGCTCAAAGGGGACCCCGAAAATTGGACGTTGCTCTGAGGTTTTGACAGGCCAAACACGAATCTTCTAACGGAGTTTGTTACAAGTCATTGGAGACTGCATCATAGATAGCGGAGCACATATTGTGTGAATGATAGTTTTAGATGGCAATGTTTAGGGAGACATTGGGTAACATATTCACCAATATGGTTTCATTGGTAGTGTTCACTAGAAGGGAGCAGATCTGGTGAACAAGCCATAGACCGGAAGGAGTACATAGTAAAGAATTAAAGATAGTGACGGTCAGAGCAAACAACATAATGCTCTCGAAGCAGTTAGCAGTTTCGCCTGGGATGTCGGCGCAGAGAGCATCCGAACTATCTCTCCGAGAGACATGCCAAGAAAAACCTTTGCTTATACGAAAAGAAGATCCAGCATTACCTGGATTCCATTTCAGACCGTACTTCATACGAGCACCTTTCAACGAAATTCTTAGGGAGTCACTAGAAATCGACATTCGCAACCATCGGGGAAATGTCTTCCAAGTAGGCCGAATCTCACCCATTGCTCATGTCTAAATTCGTACTGGTCTAGGGTAAACGACACTCTATCTAACTACCTGACTACCTGTTCCACTTCAAGGCAAACCCAACCCAACTGATAGAGAAAGCACAGCTACTGGTTCCGGCTACTGATGAGTTAGATGAACAGAGCGACAAGGAGTAAAATATGATAAACTTGTTGTTTGATACATTTTTTACATGTTACGCTATTACAACAACAATAATAATGAGATGCATCAGCCAGTATCCATAGGTGGGATGTTGAAATCATATGTTAAAGTATTGTTACGTTTTTACATTTAAAATTGCTTACTTTCTGGCAAATTAAATAGATTGCAATGCCATTACTTCAAAAATTTTTGTCACCACTGATCTTTTACATCGCTTTTAATTAAACTTCACACTCAATGATCTTTCTTTACGTTTTAACCTTTTTAAAACGTATGAGTTCGCTTAAATTACGTTAAAATAAAATAAACACCGCTTTATTTTGTTGTTTTACAGTTTTTATTTATTCCACTATAACTTTATACTGTTTGTCTTAATACAACACTTAATATTCGTTTATACAACACTTTTATTTCCGCTTTAAGACAACTTTATTTATTGACAGTCAAACGATAACTAAACTGACTTGTAGGTAAAGCAGCCTCTTTATATATATAGATTGCCTACAGGTCGAAAGGTTCCGGGAATGCTTCATATCTTCTATTTTTATATCCGTTAATTCAAATGTAACGTGAAGTTGGTCAATTTAGCAGTGCTGCCAAATACGAAAATAAGTACGGCATTGACCGGGTGACATATAACTACCAAATATACCGAAATTTAGGCATTTTTACTTTCGTAACAATATGATATATATACTTCATATCCCTGAGGTATGCATATGTGAATTTTTCAAGCAAACACATAAATTTTTTTCCACATATGTCAAGGTTAGAGCTTTTTTCTTACCATTATTTGAACTTAAATATATCGTAGCCAGTTGTCGAAAATTGCATTACATAAGTAAACTGGAACCTAAAAATCTATTAGTTTCAGCTCCATATAGGCAACTACAAATTTCTCGTTGTCGAGAACATAACTGAAGTTCGGCTGCCATCTATAATCGACATGTTCACGAATTTCATATATAAAAACACCAAAGTGATAATTTTAATTTTTCGTATTTTTTTTTATCAAAAAAAGCCAACAAAATCGCCAACTAATTTACAAATCGCCAAGTCGAAAATTAGGATGCCAAATAACTAATAAAATAGCCACATTTGGCGAGAAATCGCTAGATCTGACAACCCTGCTACTAAGCTCAAAAGAACTTTCAAAAGCTTTAGTCCAAACATGGACATCTAGCGAGTTTTAAAACCTTCCTTAATAATTGCATTTAAATACGATAGTGCGCGTGTATGTAATATGGTAGGCATAGTTGCTGTTATTTCCTATATTCATACAAATATTTTCGATTTACAAAAGGTTCGCTAAACACAATTTGTATGAAAATTTGTTTTAAGAACCATTTATAAATTGAAAATAGTTTTTATAGGTAATGAGGAAAGTCTACAAAAAGCCAATCAATTATATTCTTAAAATTCAAAAACGTGAGGTGATTACCGAAATAGAACTATATTGTGATTGAAAATTTTGATAAAAGGATTGACATCTGTGTACGTGGTTTTGATGAACATCTACACCAGTGATGTGCAAAAGTAAAAATGTAGTTGTGTTAGCGAGAACATGGAATTAACTCTCTCAGAGAGAGTAAAGTTGATGTTTAAAAAAATTTAAAAAAAATCAACATACTTCGGCCACACATGTGAATTTATCGCTAGTTTAGTGACAACTAAAAGCAAGATCGTAAGAAACTTTTTAAATTATTTTTCTGTGGCTAAAAAAATTTTCTTACATTATCTACATATGCGCATTCGTCGCTATCTCATTGACGACGAAAAGCAAGAGCGTAAGAATACGTGTGAGTTGAACGTGAACAGTTATTCTATGAAAAGCTCATGCCTGATCTATACTATATGACTTTTCATTCACAATTAACAAATCGAACCTCTTCCAATGTAACAAAAAATTTTAATGATTTTCATATAAATTCTTTGTTTTACGTTGTTTTTAAAAACAAAAGTTCTTGCTGAAGATTCCTTTATAAATAGTTGCAGTTTGCTGACTCTAATCTTCTATATCACCTTCCTTCTAGTGTTGTTATCTTATCGATTTTTTTAACGCTCAAGACATTTATTAAGCTCCGGGGTGTTGTAAAAAGATTTAAGAAATTATGTTTAAAAGCGTTATTAGTTTCAATATTTTCTAAAAATAAATTGCTTGCAGGCTTGAAAATTTTTTTTTTTTTAATTTATTAAAGCAAACTACGACTCACGTATTAAATATTTCAGCATAATAAAAGCTTTTTTTCGTTTTTTTCTGTCGTTTTTTAATATTAAATTTTCTATTGAAGCGAAGGGAAAAAAACAAAGTTTCGATAACAAATATTGACAGACGAGGAGGAATAAATAATGTTCTACACAGAGGTTATACAGACAAGCGGCAGTAAAGCCGCGTTAGAAGGAATATAATATTTTAATATTTTTTTCGACTTATTTAAAAAGGTTTCACTGTACAGAACATTATAAAATATTAACATTTTCTATCTCATTACTTGCTGCACGTACAAATTGTGTTTCTTCTCCGTTTATTTTTGTTTCATTTTCTCCTGATAAATTTTTTATCATTCGTGTTGTAGTTGTTGTCTCCTTTTCGTTTGTTTTATAAATACTCGTAATTTGTTGTTGTTATTTTTTTGTTTCTTCGTTGCTTTATTCCAGGTAATACCGAGAGCAAATAAATTTCCACAACGACGTTATGGTGGCAGTCTACGTTGCACTACTAATCCCCACCGACAAGCTCTGGAAGGTGACAGAGATGCCAGTTTATCAACGGGTTATGGTAGCGGCAGCTCAACAAACACCCACAACGTGGGTCGCTCAAATTCGTTTCGTTTTAATAGACCACGCAATGCATTTAGTTCATCATCGAGTACAGGCTTAAATAGTTTAGGTGTAGTGACAGCTGGTGGTGGTAGTGGTGGTGTTGGTGAAATGGGTGTATCGTCAGGTGGTATGATATGTGCAGATGCCGCTCTAAGCCATAATAAATTGAGTGGCAGTAGCAGTAGTTTATTGTGCAAACACATCAAATATTGTTGTTTGCATCAGCAACAACATCACCAGCAGCAACAGCAACAGCAGCAGCAAAAAAGTTTGACACAACAGCAGCAATTGTTTCAACAACAACCCTCCTTATCCTTAACCACCGCACAATCACACCAGCAGCCTTCAATACATTTTGCACAAAAATCCTATCATTCCGATTATACGAATAATAGTAACAGCAGCAGCAACAGTAATAACAATAGCACATCTTTAGCTGGTGCAACAACATCAGCTGCAACTCGTCTTGGACCAGATGGTGAGGATAATACAACGAGTGGTATATTAAATAATGGTCTGACGAATTGTTTAGCCAATGGACAACTTCACCAGCATCATCAACATCAACAATATAATCATTCTCATCATCTTCATCATAATCAGCAAACGATAACTTCGTCTACAGCAAATTCCCAACAAAATAAACTACAACAGCAGCAACAAAAACGTCATTCAATTATATTGGAACGTGCTTTTGACTTTGGTAAGTAGACTTTCAAAACAACAGCAACAACAGCAACAATTTTTAAAGCAACAAAAACTTAGTTTTGAAAAACCAACAACAGACTTCAAATTGGTAGCAATAGATTATATGTGACAAATGTTTCTCATACACACACATATACACTGAGAAAAATAGTCTTCCAAATTTCAAATCACATTGTTTGCTTCTGTTAACAATAGAATAGAAATTTATATCTCATACACCGAAAACAATTTTTTAGTTTTAATTAATTTAATTATTTTTTGTTACTAAAATTATACACTGAAAAAAAGACAAAATAATGCCTAAAACTGTTACAGACTGGGCAATTAAAAAGACAAATTTTAAAAATATTATAAAACAAAAACGGTTCGAAATTTTGTCAAATTAATTTTTTTTTATTGTGAAGTACAATTGTTCCGGTTAGAAATGAAATATTATTTCATTCATATGGCTGTCGCGGCTGACATCAATTTCCGAGACCAATTTTCGGACTGCGATCGGACTAATTTTCAATAACTTTTTTCATATCTCGGCAATGGCATCACGAATGTCGGCCTTCAATTTCTCAATGATCGCTGGTTTGTCGGCATAACACTTGCTTTTAACGGCGGTTCCACAGAAAATAGCCAACGGTGTCAAATCGCAGCTTATTGGCGGCTAACTGACATCACAATTTCGGCTAATTAAACGGCCATCAAACGTTTGACGCAAGCAATCGATTGTGGTACCATCCTATTGCAACCAAACATTGTTCACTTCCATACCATGAAGAGCGGGCGCAAAAAAATCGATTATCATGGTGCGATAGGTGTCCCTGTTGACTGTTATAGTTGCTCTGTCCTTATATTTAAAGAAATATGGGTCAATGATGTCTCCGCTCTACTAGCTGCACCAAACAGTCACTCGTATTGGGTACATTGGCATTATTAACGTACCCACCAAGATGAAAATGAGCTTTTCTGTCTTTGTTTTGGAAATAAATTTCCAATAAATCCCGTCGTTGCTCAAGTGTAAATCGATTCATTTCGTTCAGTAGAGATAATATACTAAATTTTGTGACATAATAAAATGGCATATGTATTGTCAGGTTCGAAATAACCACTGGTTCAAATTTAAGCCGATAAATGGCCCACTCTGTGAAAGCCATCAAAATACTAATACGCCATCTCAAACCATTGAACATTTGTATGAAAAGTGCTCACTAATATTTGAAAAACAAATTGTGGTTTTGATAGAAATTTTCTTTTGTCTTATATATAGAACCAGGCAGTAAGCCACCTTAACCAAGCTCATCCGCTTCAATTCAATTCTATTGTATCATAGAGAAAAATCTGAAGTAACTATTTTATGGCTTTGCTTACAACATTCAAAAGTTTTTGTTTAGATTTTCTTTTGTTGTTTTTCTTTTGGCTCATTTCGTAGTGGTTAAATTGCCAAAAATAAAAACATGATATTAAACAACAACAACAAATACAATAACAAATGTGGCAGTAACTACATAAAAGTGAAAAACCACTAAAACATGTACGTTCATGTCATGAAAATAATTTTAATTGAACACCCAGACAGACCCACAAAAGAGAGAGAGAAAGAGAGACAGAGACATGGACGGAGAGCTTGAACAATTGGAATTTTAGTACAAAAATAATAACAACAATAAGCAGAAATATAAACTCTGAGCAAAAAACAGTGTTACCATCAACAGCTTTATGAATTGCAAGCAACCGGCATCAAAATTACACCCATGAAGAAAAATTACACACAAAATTCTAATTTTACGAATATTATATGCATCCATACCCGCCAAGATCAAAATGAGCTTCATCTGAAAAGATGATTTTTTTTTGGCAAAATCGGCATCTTCTGTAAGTCGATCGCAGGCCCACTTAGTGAAGCGAAAATGCATTGAATGGTTAGTTGGCTTCAACTTCTGAACCAATTGGACTTTGTATGGCGTCATACCAAGGTCTTTAAGCAAAATTCGTCTCAATGATGTCTCTGAAATGATCAATTGTTTAAAACGACGGCGAATTGATGTTGATGGCGCTTCACGCACACTTTCTGCCACACCTGCAATGTTCTCGGGTGTATGCACTGTTTTTGGCTCTTCACGCTTTAGTTTATCGATGAGGATGCCAGTTTCTTTCACTTTTTTCACAAGATAACGAACATACGGAGCTGACAGTGCTTCTCTTCTTCCGTACGCAATTTTCGCACACATTCTGCAACATTACCATGATTTTCAAAGTAATGTCGCAATATTTCCCAGCGTTGTACAAGCGTATACACAAGCATATTCGTTCAGCGGAAGGATAAAACTAATTAACTGTCAAATCAGACATGAGCTAAGTGTTACCATTCACGAAATAAGCATTAGTTGAAAAAAACGTTAGATGGCGGACCCTTTATTAGGGAGATCAGACGGTTATTATGCGACCGGTTTTTTTTGATTTTTCGAATACGGTTTTTTCAAAATCTTCATTCATTTTTCGAATAGCGAATAAACCGGTTAATTTAACACGAATAATCGGTTATTTAAAATAAGTATAATTTTTATACGTTTGTATATATTTTTTTAATGCAAATATGCTCATCGTTTAACTATTTGTATAAATTTAGTTATTATTTTCGTATATATGACAATCTGGAACGTCTCACAAAGAACGTGAAAACCAAGGTATATCGCAAAAGATATGCACATTTGAGCAAAAATAACTTTTTCTGTTCTATAAATAAATATATATTTATACATATGGAGAATGATTAACTAGACCCATTGAAAGCGACGAACGGCAGATATATTAGCTAGTGATGTTTTTCACAGCGTAAATACACAAAACCAATCGCTAGTGATATTGTGAGATGATATTACTGTTGAAAATTATCAGATGGTATGGCCTGGGATTGAACCGAAGACTTCTTCGTTGGAAGGTGTGTCTTTAACCTAACCTAACATACCACAGTGTCACACACATATTAAATATGTGGTGCATGACTTTACATACAGAGCTGTTCGAAAAGCAGCTTGTCAAAGCAGTTAAGGACTCGTATATTACTAATTGATTTATTCAAAGTAAAATATTTAATTCTTGTTATCTTAGGCATCTATATAATAACTATTACTACCAAGTAATACAACAGCAAAAAAGAAATTACCTCCTTGAATAGCTGTTCGAAACTTAAGCAACTTTGAGTATTTGTGTAATAAACTTTGTTTTTATGGCCTCCGGAATTGTTGTGAGTATTGGTTGATAATTTAGTTTTAAGCATGTTTCAGTTCAGTTCTGCGCTTCAAAAATTAAGAAAAATTATATTTAAAAAAAAACAACCGGTTAACTGGTTATTTGAATAATTACTAACCTAGAACGGGTTTTTTTTAAATCGATAATTTTCAAATCATTCGAAAGCCGGTTTTAGAAAAAGTCGAATAATCGATCTCCCTAGTACATATTGTACATATGTAATACAGTGCCTCTATCACATAGTTGGACATGAATTTTTTTTCATGGAGAAGTCCTCTCAACATAAAAAATATAAATATTAGGGAGATCGAGCCGTTAATACCGGGTTCAACTGTCTTCTTTTCCAATTTTTTTTCTAATTTTTCGAATACCGAATAAGCCGGTTACTTTAACATAATTAACCGATTATAATAATATATAATTTCTATATGTTTTTATATTTTTTATTGCCAATATGCTCATCATTTAAGTATGATGTCGAACGTTATCGTTTCGAACGACAAACAGCTGATCTGCGGTACACTAATATTTTCTAGTCAAACGAAATTGAATGCGAGTGATAACGTAAACATTTCAATACAAAATTGCGGCTCACTATTTCGTTTTTCTTATGTTTGTAAGAACACAAATGTTAAAACCACCCACTTGTTTTTTATTGTCGTGTGCATTAGGAAATTCACACTGAAGCGCTCCGTGAAGCGCTTCTTCACGTATCTGGCTTCTTTGCTAGGTATATGGTCCCTTCAATTTATAGCTATCATCGAATAAAATAAGTAAAAATTATTTCCATAAATTTTATTTTATTTTTTGTTCATATATTTATTAATTCACTTACAGTATGAAAAATCAATATTCGTGCACATTTTCGCAAACTATTTTTTTATAAAATTAATAATTAAAAATAGTATTTAAAAAACAAATCAAAGGTGGCATTTTATTACAAGTTTTTAAAGTAATAACCAAATTCAAGACAACAATTTTTTAAGGTTGTATGAACGCGGATTATTGATACTGTATTTAGCTTTTTTACATTTTTTATCGTCTGGTTTTAGTGCTACCAAAGTTACATTTCTAATTGAAAAATTTCTACATTTAAGCGATTTTTTTGTATATTGGCGATTTATTTGTCGAATTTATATATGGAAATCTAGTTATTTATTTTGAATACATTTGAAACGTAAAGCCAAGCGAACGATAGAACGTAAGATAGTGCGTCGCTGCAACGAAAAAAAGTGAGTGACTGCTTTTCGTTCGAGTAAATTTACTTTTGACATCGTATCAACCGTGTATCAACCATGGTAGATTGGAAAAGATATATCCATTAGAGCAACAATAACTTTTTCTCAATTTCTGTAAATAAGTATAAATTTTGTATATATCGAGAATGATGATCAACTAGACCCGTTGAAAGGGACCTACAAACGCCACCTCCGATGTATGATGTATTAGTTAGTGAAGTTTTTCACAGCGTAATTACTCATCACCAGTCACTATTGTCAGAAGGTGTGGCCTGGGACTGAACCGAGGACTTCATGGCTGGTAGGCGAGTGTCTTACGAGTACCTAAAGTAACAGAGTGGCACATACTATTAAATACAATGTGCATACATAACATATGTACCTCAGTGAGACACGCTATTAAATACGTGGTGCGTGCATGTTTCTATAGATGTCTTCTGAGGTATGAAAATATTTAGCAATCAATCGAAAAGATAAGTTTAGATATATCGAGTGTCCTTAAATACTAAGCTGAATTATTAACCACCTTAAATAAATCTATAAAATTGACGTTATTGTGCGGTAAGGAATATACCAAGAAGTCTCTAAGGGCTGGTTAATAAAACTCTTACAAAATACGCTGTCAAAAATGAATTACTGGAGGAAATATTAAAACGTTGTGTTGTCGAGAAAGAAATGTCCGTTAAGGCCCTAAAAAAGCAGAACGTTGTTCTAGCATACCTACTAGCTAGAAGCTACAACATGGTACCAAAATTGATCAACTTCATTTGCTTACGCAACAAAAATTGAAAATTATTTTATTTTAGAACCGGTTATATAGTTAATTTTTAACGGAAAACCGGTTAAAAAAATTTTAAATTTTCGAATTATACGAAAACCGGTTTCTGAAAAAGTCGAATAATCGCTCTTTCGAATAAATATATAGATTTTTCGGGGTCTTATTTGTACATCAGCCTTTATAAATACACAAATGTAACCCAGTTGTTTGGGCTCATCGCACAATCGGACAAAGCAAAGTACGAATACCTAAAATGTAATAACCGAATAATTCGTAATAGTTTGCATATCCCTTATAACTCCGAATAGTCAGTAAGCGTCTTAGAATTGATTTTAGCAAATTTTGTCATACTTCCGGCTGAACTAAGGTGTAAAACTTTAACTGATATACTCTCCTAGCTAACAGTTTTCTAAACAAGTTCAATTACATTAGGTTCTGAACTCTGAGCGGATGTTTCTATAAGTTTTGGTCAGGTGCGGATCAACCAAACCTTTGCATAACTCGATGTTTGCATGGGATCGTTGCCTTGGCAGCATGGGATTATGCTTGCGATACCACTCTTCTCCACATTCCGATCGAAATTGTTTTGATTACGTATTTACAATTTTGATAGATTTTGTTTTTTCTTCTATATGATTCCGAACGATTTTGTTTAATGCAAATAAATTTAAAGTTTACTACTCAGTGAAAATGAAATAAAGTGTTATATTATGTTACATTTATACCAGTATTCCATCATATATCCCAATATTTGCCTAAAACAAACAACAAAATTTATAAAAAAAAATTTTTCGGAATAAAATCACTTTGATTTTCAAAAGTGGTTTTATTCCGTAGAAAGTTTTCGTTCTACGTCTTCGGTAGAAACTAACACTATGAAACAAGCAAAAAAACCTTGGACAACCACCATAATTTTTTAAAGTGCTATGGTCGCCTAACTTCAAAAATTATCAGCATCATTAAAATATGACATTAGGATATGGCTTAACGAAGTCGAATGAGTCATTTCAAAGTTATCAAAAGATGTATGAAGCAGACTCTTCAAAAATTTTATAGGGTCCGCCAAATAATTTTTTTTTTTTGAAAATGCTATAAAAAAAACTACTAAATATTTTCTTAAATTTCTTTTTTTATTTGAAATTACAATCCTTCCGGTTAATAATAGAAAATAATTTCATTCAAATGGCTGCCTCGGCTGGCCATGCAGTAGCCTACACGATCGGTCCAATTTTTAAGCACACTATCGATTGTGTGCAGCTGTATTTCACCAATAGCTTCACGAATATTGTCCTTTAAAGCGTCAATTGTCTCTGGCTTGTTGGCGTAACACTTATGTTTGACGGCACCCCACAAATAATAGTCCAACGGTGTCAAATCGCAGCTCCGAGGTGGCCAAACGACATCAGCTCTGCGGCTGATAATGCGATTTTCAAAAACAGGGCGCAAAACATCGCGTGTAGCTTCGGCTGTGTGGCACGTAGCGCCGTCCTGTTGAAACCAAATGTTACTAATACCATTCTCTTCAATTTTTGTGAACAAAAATTCGTTCAACATGACCCGATAACGATCGCCATTGATTGTAACGGCCACTTATTGCTCGTTTTCGAAGAAAAAAGGCCCAATTATGTCTCTGGACCAAAATCCGCACCAAACAGTGACTCGTCTTGGGTGTATCGGCTTTTCAATGTATGCGTGCGGGTTTTCTGTGCAATAAATGCGACAATTTTCTCTCGCTTGGAATTGAATTATGTAAAATACCGGGATATGTGTAATTACACATATGTTGGTAACACTGGCAAAAAAATTTTATTTTCGAATTCCGAAACAATTTAGAAACGTTTTTCTACAAACACTTGTATTCCCGCAAAAGCCATGTTTTATGTTTTAACAGAATTGTCAAAACAGCAAAACTTTTGTTGTTAAAAAATAAACAAAAACAAATGAAATGAAATAGATTGAAATGGTTTTGCAAAAGGGAATTAAGGGAAAGAACAAAGAAAGCCGCATGGGAGGGCCTTAATAACTTTTGATTGATTTTAATATTTACAACGATTATTTAGTTGTCTACTGCAATATAAGTCCTAAAGTGTGTTTGTCAATCCTTGCTTGATACTTCAAAAATAATAACTGCAGTCGAACTTTTGTACAATGAAGTCTCTCTATTATGAACTCGTTTAGAGTAGAGTCTTTTCCGTAGACTGAATTTTGCTTTATAAAGAAATAATTTTATAGATAAAAATTTTTGTCTGCGAATAATGAATTTAAAACAATTTTCTTTTATAGATTAGAATACGTTTCTTTATCAATTGACATACTTTGAATCCGAAACCTTTATGGAGATGAGGAGTAACGTGCCGACTAAAATTTTTTAATCCCCAAGCTTTTAAAAGATGTATAAAAAGAAAAAATATAAGTTCTTTATAATGAAGTTTCTATCGGGAGTTTTTTACAGTTATACAACTTTAAAGCATAATCAACCATTTTTCACAACTTTTCGCAGCATACTACCTTTATTAAAAAAGTTTCCAGAATAACCCCCGTGTGGTGGTCCCATCGTTCCGATTTGAGTTTTTTTTGTTAAGTTGGTACATCTGTTGTTGATATTCCCTCTAAATCTTAGCATCATGCTTGACATTTGCAAAAGCTACGCAGCCAAAGGTACTTCTAAATATCTCTGTGTGTGGGCGATTTTTAACAATTTTAGAAACGGTTGCTGAAACGCGTTCCCCGTAATGGTTTTTTACCTCGATTGAACAGAAAGAAGTCACAGAGAGCTAAATCAGTTGAATTCGTTGGCTGTTGGATGGTGTTTGTTGCACTATTGGTTAAAAAATTTCGAATAACGATGGCACCGTGCGACGGTATGTTATAATGATGCAAAATCCACGAGTTTTCTGCCCACAGTTCTGGTCTCTTTTGACAAATTGCTTCAGGCAAACATCTCATAGCGACCAAATAATACTCTTTGTTTACTGTCTAGCCTTCTGGCAAAAATTCATGATGCACTACACCATTGTTACTCATGAAAACCGTGAGTATTGCCTTCTTTTTTGACTGAAAATTGTCTCGGCTCATTTGGTGAACGCCATGCACTTACCTGATGTTTGAATTGCATGTCGTTCTCATAAACCCACGTCTCCAGTAATGATCGTTTTGATAAATGTGGGATCCGATTCACACTCGCAAATCATGTCTTTTGCGAACTCAACACAGTCAAAACTGTAAAAAATCGCCAACACACATAGAGATACATGAACTCTTGGCTACGTAGCTTTTGCAACTGTCAAGCTATGACGCTAAGGTTGAGCGGGAATTTCAACAACAGATGTACCAACCTAATAACAACAAAAACTCAAATCAGAACGATGCTACCGCCATTCGGGCGTTATTTCGTAATAAATAATATTTCGTCAATAAATCTTCGAATGTTGATTTTCAGGTGTTCAATTGTTTCTGCCTTATCGACGTATGCAAGTGACTTTACATGATTCCGAAAGATATAATTTAAAGGGGTTAAGTCACACGATCTTGACGGCCAATCAATTGGACCATTATGTGAAATTACTCTTTCATCAAAAGTTTCTTTGAGTAAATCATTTGTAACGAGCGCTGTGTGGCATGTGGCTTGAGGTACGAAAAAAATTCTAATCATGTCCCTCTACCGTTCACCATTAACAGTAACATTCTCTCCAGCCCGGAAAGCACAGCAAACAGTAATTTTCTGTAAATGCAATAGTATTTCGACAAAAGTTTATGGATGATCCTCACTCCAAATGCGACAATTTTGCGATGTAATAAACGCTGTGGTGCGCAACTTTATTGTCGTAACAATATATCTATAAATACATTTGACTATTTTGTCTATATTTTGTATTAATTTTATCCACCAATACATTTACGATTTGTAAGCGGAAAACGGAAACATAATTTTTTGCAATAAATTGAATTTGAGCAATAATTTTTTCATTAAATTTTTAAATGCCCTGAGTGTTTTTCGCAAGTATTTTTGTTTTTGTTAAGGTTTTTTAATCCTCCAAACAATCAATTAAATTATTGTAGGAAATTAACCCTTTGAGAGACAATTTCTTTTAAGTATTAAAAGTTATGAAACAAGCAAACTATTAAAAATTACAAATCTTAGATACTCATCCTTATCATACTCGTAGTTGGCGAGTCGTAGTATTTTTTCGACATTTTTGTAATAGATTAAAGGAGATTTTTGCTTGTTTTCTATGATATGGTAAGGGCCACTACCTAAAAGAAGGAAAAATTTATTTTTTAAAAACGTCAGAAGTTTTTTAATTATGACGTCTATTTACGTCATATTATAATAGAAAACCATGTTTTAAAGTCTATATACATATGTCAGTCTCCGCTAAGGAGTTAAAATTTAAAAAAAACAAGAAAAATAACCGTCAATAACATCAACGTCAACATCAATAGCAGTTTTATTTATTCAAATTCATTTGTTTGTTGTATCAATCAATTATTAATTTCATTCATTCATTTATTGATTCATTGAATCATTTATTTGCTGAAATTTCAATTTTATTGTGCACTTGTATTTGCAAACCACAATGCCACGAAGAATGATTTTGTTTTCCAACTCTGAAGTTGATTCATTTAAATATCGTTTATTGATGTCGTTTTTTTGTAGAGAAAAGGGAGACAAGCAAGAGAGTGGAATTTCAAATGCATTATGACATTTTCAATGCGTTAACAAGTAAAAAATGTTGCATTTCAACGGTAGCTTAGAATTATTAATGATAAAGGTAACTAGCACGGGCAGCTGAATTACTAAATTTCATTGTTTCATAGCGACGTAAAGTAAGTCTATACTTTGTTGGTTAGAGGTTTCAACAACTTAACTTTTGCTTCAACAGATTATGAAAAGTTTTATGTAACATAATAGCCAGGGTTTCAAATAAAACATTCTCATCAAACTCAGTGTGAATTTTTAACATTCAAAGATTGACTGCATCAGCTTTTATGCTCAGAGTCAACAATATAATTACACGATGCGACAATAAAACGATATCAGGGAAATGACAGGTGTTGTCGAGTACAACAAGAATTACTTAAAGTCTTGAAGTGCTTTAAAGTCTTTTGATTAAAAATCAATATAATTATTGATTTTTTGGACCACTGATCTTAAAGAGAAAATTTGCACAATGTATGATACTTACATTTAAGTCCAGAAAAGTAGATTTTTTTTACGCAGTCGTTTTACAGATATATTATTACGTTTTAGCCTTTTTAAAACGCTTAAGTTCGTTTAAATTGCGTTAAAATAAAATTAACTCCTCTTTGTTGTTTACAGTTTAATTTCCTCACTTATTTTTTTGTCCAGTTTATCTTAATACAAAAACTAAATATTCGTTTATACAACACTTTTATTTCCGCTTAAACACGACTTTATTTTATTTTATTTTACGTGCCCCGTAAATGTGATCCAAGCCATTACATTTCCGGCATAATACTTTACTGTCAAAGATGTGTACCTGTGGTTGTGTTGCATACTTGAAGAACGTCATATATCCCATCAGATCCAAATCGAAAAAATTTCGATTCGTCACTCCAGAGAAAATTTTTCCAAAAGAGCTTTACGTTATTTTTTATGTATCTTTCTTCTCGCGAAGAGATGCGAATACCAATATTTTGTTAAAATTTCCATTTGATTTGGAGTTAGGGACTTAAAGCAGCTAGTAACTAAGGCTCTTTAAATCAAGAAGTCCTTTTTACGAGTTGATTTTTAGGCCCAGCGTACTGTGTAATACACTTATATGCCCACTTATATGTCTGGAGCACCACTGCCGCTATGCCTTTGAGCACCATTTATAAAATGTTTTTTTCCTATTCACTACATTTTTAAAGAGAATATTAGCTTAACCAACAAGCTGTTGTCCTCAAAACTGTAAACAAACAAACAGTGTGAACTTAAGCTAAAATTGTTTTTGCTATAAATTTGTAACAGTACTTTGTTTGACAATGACATTTTAAATGTTGATGCAAATGTTGTCAATTAATTCATTTGTTAAAAAAAAACGAAATTTGACAATTAAGTTGGTTAAGTTTTTTTTGAGGTTAAGGCACGATACGTTATGCAACCTCCTGAATTTTTGAAATAACGGTGTATTTTAAAAACAAGAGCCAACCTGAAAAATCGGATAGCATCACAGGATTCAGTGAACTTAAACTACATATACCTGCAGCCTACAAGCTTGTCGGTCAAAAAGTGTTAAATTCGAGCGCAGTCGAGTATCCTGTATGTTCTGTGAATCGAAATTGAGTGAAATTGAAATCGAATGAAATTTCAACTTGATAAAATATCACATCAGCAAAGATTCCGTTACTTTTCCTCATTAGTTCATTTAATTATCTATCAAATAAGTCCTTTGATGTGTTTTTGATAATTTACTAGATTTCAATTTCACTCGTTTTCGGCGTACAGTACATACTCGTATATGATTTATTACTTTTTTAGTGTATGTACGGCTTTTTTCACTACATTTTCAGTTTCACTAAAAAAAACTATGGCAACACTAGTAACGGGTAAAAAAACTGCACTAATAAGCTAATAACTTAGCTAAATATTAACCGATTTTAAGTTTTCAAGCTGACTTGGAAAGAAGAGATTATCAGAAAGAAAGTAGCATTTCCCGGGCGAATTTTTTGTTGCACCCTGTAATCAGTCCATAGGTGGTGATATATGTCAAAAACACTCTTTTGAAAGAGCCTTAGGCTTTAATTCTATATGAACATTAAAGGCTCTTTTAAGTCTGCTTCGGAAGAAACATTTAGAGCCCTGAACTTTTTTTTTAGTATGTATTAGTTAGTAAAGACTTCTTAATCTCTTCAAACAAAACACTGATTTTTTAAAAGCTAAATAGCATAGTACGTAAAAACTCGGCCTGTAATCAGAATTTTCTTTAGTTCGCTCGTTTTATGACTCGTGCTCGTGAGTTTTATTTTTTAAATCCTGGGTACGAATCATATGCATAAAATATTTAAAAAATTTTTAATTTGTGCTTACGAGTTTTATTTTTTAACTCATTAGCATGAATTTTATACTGCGAACGAATTGAAAACGAGGTATTTATTTCAATGCATGTTGTTTTTGTATCTTTAAATGCCTAACACCATGCATTTGTATATGCGTATTAGGGAGATCGGACGGTTATTATTTGACTGGTTTTAACCGGTTTTTTTGGTTTTGTCGAATACGGTTTTTTCAAAATCTTCATCTTTCGAATACCGAATAAATCGGTTGATTTAACACGAATAATCGGTTCATTTAAATAAGTATAATTTGTATACGTTTGTATATTATTTTAATGAAAATAGGCTAATCGTTTAACTTTTTGTTAAATTTAATTATTTTTGTGTATATGACAACTTGGAACGTTTCACAAAGACCATGAAAACCAAAGTAGATCGAAAAAGATATGCACTCTTGAGCAACAATAACTTTTTTCATCTTCTGTAAGTAAATGTTGATTTTTATATATGAAGAATGATCAACTAGACTTGTTGAAAGCCCACAAACCTACAAACACCGCTTCCGAACGGCAGATGTATTAGTTAGTGAAGTTTTTCACAGCGTAAATAAACATAACCAGTCGCTAGACATGTTGTGAGGTGATATCACTGTTGAAAACTGTCAGACGGTGTGGCCTGGGATTGTACCGACGACTTCTTGGTTGGAAGGTGAGTTCTTACCCAACATACCACAATGACAGACATACTATGTGGTGCAAATTTTTTTGTCGAGGCAGTTAAGGGCTCGTATATTACCAATAAATTTATTCAAAGTAAAACATTTAATTTTTGTTATCATAGGCACCTAAATTATAACTATAATAACAAACCTTTAACTTCAATCTCTACCAAGTAATACAACAAAAACTAAATTAGCTCCTTGAATATCTGTTCGAAACTTACGAGTATGCAACTTTCAGTACTTTGTGTAATAAACTTTGTTTTTTATATCCTTCGCACACCATTTCGGCATAGTTTTTATGAGATTTGTTAGAATAATTGTTAGTATTGATTGCCACTTGAGCTTCTGCTTATTTTTAAAACGACGTCATCGACCTCTGCGCTTCAAGAATTAAGAATAATTTTATTTAAATAAAAGAACCGGTTAACCGGTTATTTGATTTATTAGTATCCGAAAAACCGGTTTTATAAGTTCTACTTTTCGAATTATTCGAAAACCGGTTTTTGAAAAATGTCGAATAATCGATCTCCCTAATGCGTATATATGTATAATAAGTATCACACACATGCATGTTTTATATTACACGAAAAACATTTACTAAAAAGAAATGCTCTTTTCGAATTTTATTTTTAAATTCTTTTGTTTTTGATTCTGCTCACGAGTCGTACTTTAAATTATTTTAAAATTCGGCTCTTAAAAAGAATCATTCGTTACGAACTAATTTAATTCTAGTACTCTTTCTACTCTGCTATATAGGCCTCATTTAAATGATTCGCATTTCATGTTGTCTTTCAACTACAATTTGATTATTTTTTATCTGTTGTTGCTGTTGATTTCAATCATTAATTAAAATCTTTCAATCATGTTGACTGAAATTTTGTTTTTAATGCTGCAATAAAATAAATTATTGCCATGAAATAAAATTCAATTGAATATAAAACGAATCCCATTTCCAGCAAATTTATTTGTTACTGGCATTTTTAATTGAAACATCAAATGAGCGAAAAAGTGTGCGATGTGGGTCTTAAAAAAATAATCAATTAATGAATTTCACAAGAATAAAGTGTCGCGAAAAGAATATGTAACATTGCGACAAGCCGAAAATTTGCCAAGGATTCTAGCTTAAGTTTCAATACATTTTAAGCAACTCGTTATTTGAGGCACAAGTTTTGCATAATGACGTTGTACTTTTTCAATAATTGAACAGTCATATTTATTTAAGTCAATTTAAGGCATACAATTAAATGAATCCCACAAGAACCCAAGGCAAGTCATTTTAAAATACAGACTTTAAAGTGATTTGTTTACAGCAACTGCAGTATATACAACGGCGTTATTTTAAAAGAGCCCGCATATACGACCAACGCATATATCAATTTATTTATCATTACAGATCCTTGGAAAACCCAAATCGAAGTTGATGGTAAAGGGTCCGTCTAATTAATTTTTCTTTTGAAAATGCTATAAAAAAAACTACTGAATATTTTCTCAAATTTCTTTTTTTATTTAAAAGTACAGTCCTTCCGGTTAATAATGGAGAATAATTTCATTCAAATGGCTGTCTCGGCTGGCCATGCAGTAGCCTACACGATCGGTCCAATTTTTAAGCACATTATCGATTGTGTGCAGCTGTATTTCACCAATGGCTTCACGAATATTGTCCTTTAAAGCGTCAATTGTCTATGGCTTGTTGGCGTAACACTTATCTTTGACGGCAGCTAACAAATAATAGTCCAACGGTGTCAAATCGCAGCTACGAGGTGGCCAAACGACATCAGCTCTGCGGCTGATAATGCGATCTTCGAAAACAGGGCGCAAAACATAGAGTGTAGCTTCGGCTGTGTGGCACGTTGCGCCGTCCTGTTGAAACCAAATGTTGCTAATATCCTCCTCTTAAATTTTTGTGAACAAAAATTCGTTTAACATGGCCCGATATCGATCGCCATTGACTGTAACGGACACTCCTTGCTTATTTTCGAAGAAAAATGGCCCAATTATGCCTCTGGACCAAAATCCGCACCAAACAGTGCCTCGTCTTGAGTGTATCGGTTATTCAATGTATGCGTGCGGATTTTCTATGCCCCAAATGCGACAATTTTGCTTGTTTACATACCCGCCAAGATCAAAATGAGCTCCATCTGAAAAGATGATTTTTTTTCGCAAAATCGGCATCTTCTGTAAGTCGATCGCAGACCCAGATTCCCAGCGTTGTTCAAGCGTATACACAACCATATTCGTTCAGCGGAAGGATAAAACTAATATTCTGTCAAATCAGACATGAGCTAAGTGTTACCATTCACGAAATAAGCACTAGTTGAAAAAAAAAGACGTTTGATGGTGGACCCTTTATATATTTGCTGAGATTCCCCTGATGTAATCTGCAGAACATTCCTAATAGGAGTTCGGTCCAAAATTTACAAAAAAGAAATAATGGACAAACAAATAATCTAAGTCAGTATGATTAACAGCTTGCTGTTAATTTCATGAAATACAAGTAATCCTTTTCAATATACAGCTATCACAGAAATTATAAGATTGTTGCTGTAGCTTAATTTCCGAAGTACTGGCAGAAAATTTGTTAGAACTGTAGCTAACCGGCAATCCATAGGTAGAAGAATATATTCTCGGTGCGTTGTGGTAGATAATATATTGAAGTCCTGAATTTGGTATTATCAATTACCAATTATAAATTGAGGACTATATGAACATTATAATTGAACTTAGCCAATTACAGATTGAATTACATTTTGCACTTTGCAGCTAGCAACTACGAAAATGACTTCCAAGTAATTGGTATTTTTCAATTGCACACTAATATATGTAATTAGTAACTGTTAAGTGGAAGTTTTAAGTAATTTATGAAATTAGTAATTGATTAATTAATTATTAATTTAATTGACAATTACATTCACAAAATACAAGTAATTGATAATCAATAATTACAAATTACATATTATTGGTAATAAACATTTACTAAATTTACGTAAATAAAACTATGCAATAAGCAAAAATACCTTTGATATTTAATATATTTTTTGACACTCCATGATCGCCATAGCGCCTTAAAAAAATAGTAGTGTCATTATTGGTAATTACAAATAATTGGTAATTGAATCTGTAATTAATTACAAAATCAAAGTCTAACTAGAGACTTAATTATGGTGGCAGTGGCTCTAATATGCTACGCGGCATTAGTCCCTGGGGACCTTAATTGCAGAGCTGGGTTATTGACTCCATATGAAGTTACATGGCAATAAAGGCCTGTAATTTTTCAGCAGAAGTTTAGATAGTTCTTAAATCTGAGCAAGAAGACAGTACAGTTATTATTAATGACTCAGTTGTATTCCACGGTAGATGTTTCGAGAGAGTTTGCAGCAGGGTTGGCAACCCACTGGGTAGCCCATTTAAAAAAATTCGGTTGGTTTTCGTAATTTACTTACAACAAAAGTAAGTATGATATTCGTATTGGCTCTTCTAATGAATTCCGTCCGTTTTTTTTAGCTGGAAAAAGATAATGAATTAAAAAATTTATCAAAATAAAAATGTATCAAACCACTGCTTACATCTTTTTCCCTCCTCGGAGCCAATTTCTGAACCCCTTCTCAGCAAAACTTCTCTTCTTTTGAGGCGATTCAACTTTGAAGCTGCTTTTATATTTCTTTTAATGAAGTTATTCTGGAACGTGGCAAAAAATATTATAAAGTTCGAAACAGACAATAGTCAGAAGAAACAATAAGCATACGGAGGGTGCGGCATTTGATCGTTTCTAACAATATTTTAGCAAATTTTGCGACTTAGGGCCGAGCGTTGTCATGCGAAAGAATAACTCAATCATGGCTGTCTTTACATTTCTGACGTTTATTATAATGTACGGATCTAACGAAGTAATTGCAAACGTTTTTCTCATCATGCACTTGTCAAACAAAGTAATTGCATCATCGAGTTTTAGCAGCTCATAGTATACAATGCCGATTTGGTCCCACCAAGGGTTCAAAATGGCATTATAAATACTAACGTAGTTGTACTAAAAAAAATAAAAATATTGTCGACTTCAACGAAGTTTTGTAGCAATTGTAAAACCCAAACAAATCATAGTACGTAAAAACTCGACTCCTGAGCAGAATTTTCTTTGGCTCGCTTGTTTTATTACTCGTGCTCGTAAGTTTTATTTTTCAATTCGTGAGAACGAATCATATTTTTTGCTCAAATTAAAATATAAATTAAATTAAAATAAAAAATTAATTTTTTTTTACTAAAAATCTTAAAGAGTTAAAGAACAAAGCTCGTGAGCACAAATTTTATACTGCAAACGACAAAAGACGAGTAATTCATTTCAAAGCATGTTGTTGGTGTAAGTTTAAGTGCGTAATACCAATAATATGTGTGTATGTGTGTATATTTTGTGTACAGCGACCAATAAGTATCAAAAACATGCTTGTTTATATTACACAAACAACATTTACTGAAAAGAATTGCTTGTTTTCAACTCGTTTTAATGCTTTTTCGACTCGGCTAGCGTTTCGAATTTTGTTTTTAAAGTCCTTTGTTTTTGATTTTTTCTCATTTCTCATATTTTAAAATTCGACTGTCGAGAAGAATCGTTCTTTACGAATGAATGCAATTCGCACACTCTTCCTACACTGAAAAAAAAAAATCCATCAAAAAACTTTATAAAATCCGTGTTTTTGCCAACTCTGGTTTGCAGACACATTTTTTGTAATACATACCCATGTATGTTGCAAAAGGAAAGCCTTAATATACGTTTATTTTGGTATGTAAGCACGTAAAACGTATTTCACATGACACCACCTTGTAAGCTGAGTGTGTTCAACAATAACATCCCTCATGAACCATACAAATTCCAGTATTTTTCATTACCTTGCTTTCGCAAACTTCATTTAAAACACTTTCAAAACGAATTATCGTAACCATTTTTTGAAAAGGAACACAAATATTCATGGTATCTTTGTTGTCATCTGTATAAGTGAGTAAATGATAATACAAACACGTTTATAAACGTTCATAGATCGTGTCAATATTTAACAATATTGTGCATGTTCATGCATGTCTAAGTCTGCATGTTTCTACATACGTGTTTATTTACCAGCGCATGAAACCGTTATTCTACACGTTCAAAATATTACAACGAATATGATGAAAAGAAGTTGGGAGTGTTCTCTTTCACTTTTAATATATTTCAGTTTTCGAAATTGAATTGAAGTGTATACAGAGGCATTAATACACTGAAAGAAACAAATTTATTTTCCATAGAATGTCAATATTTTTTTATTTGCTAAAAAAAATTGCTTTTAAAATATTTTATATATCAGAAGAAAAAAAAAAACTTTTTCTCAGTGTGTCCCCCACATAATAATTCCATCCATTTTTAAGTATGAACATAAACATTTTTTTGCCAGACATTTTTACTGTGCGTTTTCCTATTTTTTTTATTTCTTTGAAAGCCTGTGTAAACACAGACGCTCACCGTTAAAAGTGCAACGTTCATGAAACTCGAACGTGCAATCCTTGTTGCCTGTTTTTATGAAACGTAATAATTTTATTTTTTGTTTGTTTTAGAAATAAAAAAGAACGTTAAACAGAAATAGAGATGTAAACTGAAAACAGTTAAATATTAAATAAAAGAGAACATTTCAACATTTTTATGAGACATAAATGTACAACTTTATGTTGTTGTTCTAGAAGCAGCTGTAATAGTAACATGTCATGAGTAACTAACTAATCGTGCTTCAAGACAATCTGCACGTAAATATAAATTATTTACCTGGAATATAAAAACAGAAAGAATTGGAAAAAAAAGAATAAAAATCCAACATAACTACGAGAACATCAAATTTTAAAACAAAATTTATGGGAAGTGAGTGTTGGTAACGAAAAACTTGAATGCAAGAAGTTAATTTTAAAAAACATAGCATATCAACGGCACAATAAAGTGTATGAAGGTCGAAAAACCGGTTTTTTACCCGTAACTTAAGTTATTGCCGATGTTTCGAAAATTAAAAAAAAACAGATTCTTCTTGTACAAGATAGAAACGGTAGGGAGAAATTTCAGTAGGCCTAAGCGCACAGGCGATCGGCAAACATAGAGTGCTAGCCTCACGAAGTGGAAACTAGAGGGTGTCCAAAATTTAGGTATCATCTTAGTTTTAATAAAAAAAGACTTTTTGTCAGATATTAAAGATATTGTTACGTTTAATGAGTTCGTAGATCGTAAATATAGTATCTATGTGTGTTATTCTATCACTTTATTGCACAAATTATTTTGCTGGATTACGTATCAAATTTCAGCGCCCTCTTTATGTTACACTTGATAACTTCAACTTTACACTGTCTTATTACAACTGCTTTGCCACTCGTATTGTCCTCCCTTATATACAGATGCTTAAAGTTGTGAAAAGTTCTAGATCGTCTGGTAGCTTCAATCATCTGGTAACTTCGAATACATATATTCCACATGGTGTTGCCTTTTAATCATCTTTGAATTTTGTGAAGTTTCCTTTTGTAACAATATTTTAATTTCAGTTTATAACAAATAGGGTCCGGTTAAAAATTAAAAATTATGTCGGTCATGTGACCCCACCGTCCTGGCTAGACAGGCTCTAAATCTTTTACCAAAATTATCAATCATGTTTTTAAATAAACTGTTTGTTAATGGTTGCTATCTGCTCTATAATACAGGTTTTAAACTCTTGAACAATTGCTGTACACTTTCGATTTTGATAAACCCTACAAAAAAAAGTCTAGAGGTGTCAAATTGCACGTTATTGGTGGCCAATTTACTCCTCTTCTATGAGAAATAATGCGATTTTTGAACTTTTCTTTTAAAAGATCCGTTGTTTCTCTTGCTGTGTGACAAGTAGCACCATATCTAAATCATCAATTTTCAGCCACAAAAACTTCCGGATCATCCACCTGTAGCGATTTCTATTGACCGCAATAGCATTTCCATTTTCGTTTTCAAAAAAATATGGTCCGATGATTCCTTCGGATCACAAACCACATCAAACCATAACTTTTTGTGGATGAAATGATTGCTATAAGTTAACCCTTGGATGCTCTTCACACCAAATGCGACAATTCTGTTTGTTGTCATAGCCATTGAGCTGGAAATGGGCATCGACAGTAAAGATTATTTTGTGAAAAAAATTCTCATTTTCTTTTTGTTTTTCGCTGAGCATTTCAGAAAATGTTTTAATAATTAAAACACTTTGTTCTTTCGTGTAACGCTCCATATTATTTAACCGGAATGTATTTGAATATTTATTTTCGAAAAGGGCACATCTTGCATATTTTAGCAAATGCATTTTTTGTATCAATGAGTCCCAAATGCTTCCATGCACCTACTACGCTTGAAAAACTAACATCCGTAGCATTCGTTCTACTTAAGACGTCGTGGCAGATGTAGAAAAAATTTCGAAAAGGTTACAACTCTAAGATATGTGCCCTTACGCTTGGAAATAAGGTCCAATAGTTTTAAGTACCTGAACACTGTGGAATACACTGTGGTAATGAAATAGCGGATGCACTGGCCAGAAAGGGTTCCATGACAACCTATATCGATCCGAAACCTTGCTGTGCAGCACCACTTACTACCATCCTTAATCTAATAAGGATTGAGAAATTGTCAGATGCTTGGAACAATGGAATGCTAAGAAGAGACTTCGCCACTCTATGGCGGCGATCAGTCCGCAATATGGATGCCGCTCTGCGGTTCTCAAGCATGATAAGCCGGACCTAAGACTCCTTACGGAATTTCTTACGGGCCACTGTAAGCCAAGAGCGCATTTGAAGAGGATGGCGGTCACAGATGTAGCATCAGATACAGACGAACATTACTATGTGGTTGTGGGTTCTTGATAAGTTTAGGTGGAAAGGTTTAGATAGATAAAGTGTCTCATTGGGTAACATATCCCCCATTATGGTTAAAGATCTGCTAATGTTCATTAGGCAGGCAGCAGATCCGCCGAGCAAACTATAGACCGAAAGGGGCACAACAGATCCCATAGGTCGCAGTGTCCTGCAATAGTGTCTGGTCGATATGGTGATAGCAATGTACAAGACAGCATCTGTCAGAAAAGTAGTATCATCAAACTCTTTTCTTTTTAGTTGCACTGTGTTATGCGTGATTCCCCTTTACTTTTTGTGAATTTTTGATTCAAACACTCTTTTAGTGACTTCTGCTGATAAAACCAGAGTTTGTTAATAATGGTAAGTATAGAGTATTCCAAGTGGCTTAATTGCGCTACATATTTCTCCAGTATTCAGAAATTCACTGGAATTAAACACACACAGACATGTTTAGTTAAAGAAAAAAAGTCAAAGAAATCTTATTACAGAGTTTTAATGTCATTATTTCTCTTGCTGTTGTTCGTATGTAAGGATTAAAAAAATCCTCAAAACATGACATGACAAAACTGTAATAATTCATATTCTCTTATATTCTTATAAATTTACAAAAGAAAAAAAAGATAATTTTTTGCCTTCTTTTATTCCTCTTGTCTCTTACAGATGCCAGTTGTGATGAAAGCGATACCATCAGTACAACATCATCAACGCCAACAACAACAAATATACCCTATAACATATTAAAACCGATTTTAAAACAACCACAACAACAACAGCAGCAGCAGCAGCAACAACAAAATACACATCAAATACATGTGATACAACAAAACACCTCGACAACAGCAACAAAAATGCAACCAAAATCAATATTAAAAGACAATAGCCAGCAGCAACAGCATCATATGCAACAGCAACAGCAACAACAAATACATCGAACATTACCACAGCCACCTAAAAATGCTGGTCTGGGTGCCTATCATACCAAAGAGACAGCTTTACAAAGAATCCAACAACAAAGTGGCCTACTCTATGGCAGTAGAACAAATCTATCAAATTTATGTGGAGCAAATCCATTAGGACCCATAACATCAACATCAATAGGAACAGGAACAGGAACGGGAACAGCAACGGCAACAACAATAAATCATTATTCAACAACATCAACGTCATCGTCAGCAGTAGCACAAACCGAACAGCAACAGCATCAAACACAGGCTGTAGGGGGTGGAGGAATTGGTGTTACAAATCGTAGTTGCAGCACATTTAACATGACAAGCGTTGGCATAGCAAATCCAACAAACAATGCAGGCACTTTCGCCACAGGCTCTGGTTTTATGGAATTACATTCTCCCTCCCATATAGGCAGCGGCGGCGTCGGCGGCGGTAGTGGTTTCAATAAATTGAATGAAACTTTAATCAATACACACGCCAATAGTTTAAGCACATCGTCGACCAGAAATAATCTACAATCGATACGCACTCAAAAGTCACCCATTCTAAATCGAAGACGTTCATCATCGATTGTGGCAAATCTACTGACGGCTGATTTTACTTACAATCAAACCTCAACTTCACCGGCCTCCTCATCGTCAAATGTTGCCTCGGTGGGCCTTAATGAGGGCACAAATATGTGCTCCTTATCGCACAGTAATACACGGTAAGTGTACAGTATTTCTTAATCATTTTCAATTATTCTGCTTACGCTCATTCAAACGCGTCAAGGTCCTGTGTTCTAATGTCCCCTTTCGTTGTGTGAACAATCAAAGGCATTGTATTGAATTACACTCTCAATAGCACTCACTTATACACATTGTATGTCACTGTCACTGTTAGCCTTCTCAGAACAATAAGTGTGTGTACATCATTATCACAGATTATTTTTGTCCTTTTTTACCTATTTAATCCTTTTCGTTTTTCCCCCTCTTTTGTGTTTGATGCAATGTAATCGTTGAATTACAATCAGCTGTTTTAACGATATAGAAGAGCAAGAATAGCAGCTAGAAGAGACATTTAATGTTCATAGTTATAGCCATTGGCTGAAAGGAGGTGTTGGCAAAAGTATTAAAATGTCTAATCAAAGGAAGCATATTGCAAATTGAAGGCTTAAAAACTATAAGATTTTGTGACAATAAAGTCCTTTACACGAGGCGATTACTTAACAAGAGAGCGAGATTCATATAGTCATAGTGAAAATATCAAATGTACAGAGCCGTGTACAAGTTTATATTTAAACAGCAATAATACATCTTTGACATTTTTCTATCATTTAGGTCAAGATCGACTTAACGATACGCTACAGCTAAATTTGTATCAGTTGTTGAGTGCACAAGATCGAATCAACCAACCAATCAACTCTCTCTTAGGAGATTTAATATACTTCCGATGACATATCAGATCTTCGGTTTATGCTCCAAAATAGGGTTAAAAACTAACAATGTCTACGAATTCTGGAACCCTTATAAAACATAAAGAATCTACACGATCTGGCGGGAGATTAAAGTACCAGAACTAAACCTATGGCTCCAAACGGCGAATGCATTAGAGAAGTTTTTCAATAGTAGTAATACTCATATCCAGTCGCTAGCTAATGTTTTGAGGTGAAGAACTTTTTTCCTTTTTTGGATAGTCTGGCCTGGTATTGAACCGAGGACCTTCTGATTGGTACAGCGACACTTATATAGAATATCGTGTTATTTAAAAAAAATTCGTGTAAAAAATAATTAGTTTTTCCTTTTAAACCGTGTTATTTAAAATTCGTGTAGAAAAATTCATGTAAAAAGAGAATTAAGTGTATTACCAATTACTAAAATTATAAAAGTACTGCGATCTCTTGATCTATTTTACAGCCCTCTATCTATATACGGTTTGTCTATAATTTCTCCCCCAACCTCGTCTACTTGACGAAATTTAGGATATTGGTTGGTACCAACCACGTTAACTCCCTATGTAGTGTCTGATAAGTACCTAGAAACTTTCTCCTAGAGTGCATCAATGACTCATATGTATTCAGTATGTGCTCTGGTGATTTGAACTCCTCATTATAGATCCCATTTTACTCAGATCTTCATTTAGCCTGCAATGCCCGGTCAAAATGTGTTCAGTATTCTCAGATCGTCTCTGGACATTCCTATTCAGGATTCAAATCTCCTTCTGTTATAGTTACGCAACAAATATTTAGATTGTCTCAGACCCGTACTGTCAGAGAAGAGTACCCGTCTCTCAATATACTCTTTTTGTCTACAAAAAATTATGGCTCCACCCGTAAAGTGGAAGCTTCAGTTCATCGGCCCTTTCGTTCCCCGGAATTCCTACATGACCGGAAACCCTATTGTCCATATCCAGCTGGTTCAGTTTACTCAGACAATCTCAAACTAGCTTTGAGTTAATCTCTTAGAAGCCAAGTGCTCGAACGACGGCCTGACTTTCAGATAGTATGGCTAGCATGAGCACATCTCTCAATTGCATAAACTTATGCCTGGATCATGCTGGCGAGTTTTCCCATAGGTTCAGAACATTGTTTTTTAGGGCGAAATATTCCAGCGCCTGCACTATTTTTCGTCTTTGACCCATCCGTGAACCCTTTTCTAAAGGATTGTGGAGTTTCTAAGACTCTCCACTTGCTCCTATTACCCGGACTTGGCCTGAAGCATTGAAAGTAATCGACCACTCGACCGGTTTAATACAACCCTCGCATAACCTTGTGCCCAACTTAGCTTGCATTATTCTTTTCATAGTTTTTATGGTCCTATTTTTCACTGCCAAATGCAACGGACTAAGCTCCAACAAAACTTCGAGTGCAGCTGTGGGATAAGTAATCATTGCCCCAGTTATGCTTATGCACGCTAGTCTTCTTATTTCGTTCTGTCTGGGTTATTCTCAAACTCGTTCTTACCGCCCATGCAACGGCTCTATACGTTAAAATCGTTCTGACCATCATTGTATATAGGGTGGGCCATCTATGTAATTCTATTCTGTATCTCCACTGAACGAAATTAATCGATTTATGCTTGAGCAACGTTCGGATTTATTACAAATTTATTTCCAAAACAAAGACAGAAAAGCTAGTTTTCATCTTGGTGGGTACATTGGTAAGCAATATTTACCGCATTTGGGGCTCAGAAAACCAAAACGTGGTCTTACAGAAGCCAATGCACAAATTACGAGTGACTGTTTGGTGCGGTTTGTGAGGCGGAGGCATCATTGGCCCATATATCATTGATGTGATTAGGGCGCAACCATTACAATGGAAACACCCATCGCACCATGATAACTGATTTTTTTGTACACGCACCTCATATTATTGATGTGAACAATGTTTGGTTTCAACAGGATGGTGTAACTGGCCATACATCTCATGCCACAATCGATTTATTGCGTCAAACATATGATGGCCGTTTAATTAGCCGAAATGGTGATATCAGTTGACCGCCAAGAAGCTGCGAATTGACGCCGTTGGACAAGTGTTATGTCGAATAAACTAGAGACAATTGAGCATTTGAAGGCCAACATTCGAGATGCCATTGTCGAGATACGACCCTATATACTCGAAAAAGGTCTCGAAAATTGGTCCCATCGAATGTGGTTCTGTGAGGCAAGTCGCGGTAGCCACATGAAAGCAATAATATTTCAGTTCTAAGCGGAACAATTGTACTTCACAACAACAAAATATTGGGAAAATTTCAAACCGTTTTTGTTTTATTGCATTTTTAAATTTAAACTTTTAAATGGCCCATGCGATACATCCAGTATAATATTTTTGGCTTACAGCTCCTACACACCAGTAGCGCATGCGTTGCTTGTCTTGAGACAGACTACACTTGAGCTTTGTACGTCAACTTACTACCCGGTATTATTCCCAGCTATTTAACCTCCTTCCTTGGTGGTATTTCCTCACCCAAGAGTTGAATACACATAGAAAGCTTACTTTTGTAGTGAAGTTTTTCCCGGGTTCAAAGTTTAACCCCTTCGTTCCACACCATCGACTTACAGTTCTAACCCCTAATCTATGACTTCACACAAGGTAAGTCGAATTTACGCCTTGCTTTCATAACAATGTAGTCTGCAAAGCCCTGGCAATCAATGTCTGCCATAGATAGTGTCCTTAAAAGTTCATAAACAACTAGACTCCATATTAAGGACGATAGGAAGTTGGTAACCTCTAGTAGTGCTGACACTTATATTGACGTCCCCTGCACTAGTTTCCAGAGATCTGGTACGAAATACTTCTGTCATTCATCTGGATATAGTAGAGTCTACTCTCCTTCCTACTAGCTACTATAATGAGTAATTACAATAATGAATAATTGGTAATTTTAGTATCTATAATTGGTAATTGAATACTAGCAATTACTTGTAATTGCAAGAGCTAATTTCGAGTTGCATCTTCTAAAATATAATTGAATTTGTAATGTAATGGTCAAATCTGCTTTCTGCTGTTTGGTTGAAACGTAACGGAATTTACAAGCACATATTATGTCAGTGGTTTGCAAGCTGCTTGTGGTATGAGTTAAGGTATGATCACACGATTGTCCTAATGCACCAATAATTGGTCTATTGGCTTATACGGCAACTCACAAGATTATTGTGCTTATTTATCCCAATCAAATGCAACAATCGTGTGAAAACTTTAACGGCAATGATGCAATTAATGTAAATGACAAAAATATACCAATATTTATATAATTCTTCTGCGGCAATTAAAGACAATTCTTACCAATTTTTATTTTTAAATTATTCCTTTTTAAAACAACACGTGTTTGCAATCTGGTAGATCCGCTGTTTCTCATATTTATTTTTACCCTATACTAGAACAATCGTGTGACTGAAATGCGGCAATATTTACCATTTAATCGTTTTGCGCTAATTTGCGACAATCAAATTTATTTAAACAATTTTTTTAAGGCTTTATACGAGCAGCATCTTCATGCTAAAGTTCTTACTTATCCACGGGAAAGTAAAAACTTTTGGTCATTCGTTAAAAGGCAGAGGAACAGCGCTAGTTCTGTTCTTGACTTATAAGGAATTACTACACATACATGAACCCGATTAAAAAGGCAAATCTTTTGGCTGAAATGTTTGCAATTAATTCTTACTTGTCGGAAAGCGTTCAACCACTGCCCGAAATTGAAAGAGTATCAGTAACTATGTCTAGTATATTCTTTCGAGCCCGTACTGTTAAAAGGGTTCTTGCAAATCTCAACTTTGACAAGCCTTCTGGGCCGGATGGCATAGCAGAACTGGTCCTGAAGCAGTGCTCTTCGACGCTTGCGCGTCCATTAGCTCACGTTTTCAGTGCGTTATATCGCGCTGGCATTTTTCCATCTTGCTGGAAGGCTGCTAATCTAACGCCAATCCCCACAAAGGACGAGGTTAGTAACTTTGAGAAATACCGTCTAATAGCAGTTTGTTCGGCACTCTCCAAGGTTATGGAGAGTATGATTAATCACCATCTTGTGAGATATTTGGAGTTTAACGATTTCCGGTTTCCGAAAGGGCCGTTCTACTGGTGACCTGCTGGCGTTGCTCTCGGAGAAGTGGAACAAGTCCATTCATGGTTTTGGCGAGAGTAAGCTTGTGGCTCTGGATATCTCATAGACATTTGATAGAGTTTGGCAAGAGGCTCTCATTTCGAAACTATCATTTCGAAACTAAATGCTTTTCGTGTCAGTAGTGATTTCTCTCGATTTATATCGAGCTTTCTCAGGCTCTACCCTTTTTCTAATATTTCTTAACGACTTTCTTCTTCTCAGTTCTAATCCTATCTACTCTCTTGCAGATGACAGCAACATTTGTCACTCATATTCTTTTGGTCGTAGACCGAGCCTTTTGGAGATTGGGGCGAGAATGATGAATATAAACGACACAATCACATGATACCTGTTGAAAATCTTTGAGTGGGGTCGTGCGAACCGGGGCGATTTTAATGCACGCAAGACTCAATGTTGTTTTTTAACACACAGACGTGGTAGTGTGTTGTCATCTGTGTCAATGGGTAATGTAGATATTGGGGAATCAGATGCTCTTAATATTCTGGGTATGAAAATTCACTGTGACGTTCGTTGGAACGAACACATATATTATATGTCGAAAGAAGTATTCAAGCGCCCTGGTTTTTTAAGACGATGCAAGAATTACTTCACTCCATCTGATCTTCTTAATATTTACAAGACCTCTATTCGACCAAAAATGGAATACAAATCTCATGTATGGGCCGGTGCTTCAAAGCATATTTTGGAGCTTCTCGACTGTGTACGGGAGAGGGTGAAGATGCTCATTAATGACGGTAGGGCAGCCAACTCTATCGATTTATTAGAGCACCGTCGCAATGTGGCGTGTTTTTCATTGTTATATCGGTACTATAACGGAATGTGTTCTAACGAAATTAAGGAATTAATTCCTAAAAATCATATATTTGTACTCGCATTTCTCGTAGAGCGCATCCTTTTGTAGTTGATTGTACAGTGAAGCGCACATTCGTTCTTTGGTCGCACTGTTCGGTTGTATAACAATTTTCCAGCGAAAGTATTCCCTGCCACTTACAACAGGAGTAAATTTAAATCGAACGTCCATAAACACCATCCCTTAGTCCTCCTTCCCACAACCTATTTTCCTTGTACAAGTACAATGTACTGCATGAGTAGGTGCCATCCCCTGGGTGCTGATCTTATATTAAAAAAAAACTAGAGCTGCAGTAGGAAGATTTTCTAAGGTCTATTTAACAAAAGCTTGGTATTGATTTTTTCTACACATTAACTATATAACGTTTTTTTTTTTCTAATTTGGACTAATCACTCCTATTGTGAAGGATTTTTAGCCGTTTACAGTTTCATTGAATTTTCTACAAATTTGACCCTGAAGTTTTGGCATTTTTTAGCAAATGAATTATTGTAATATAACCTACCATCTATGGAGTTCAATATTTGGAATAACATTTTTAAGTTCAAGGTCTAGTTTTCCACTAAAAGCCAAGATATGTTTGGCGTTCCAACATTGAAATTTATTGCAGAACCTTGTTGATATACTTATACTATGAAGACCATAGACAAGCACTATGCGTCATATTTCCTCAATGTAAAGCTGTTGACTGGTTTTACAGGTTATTTGTGTCATATATATCAATTCCTGGTCAGGTTACATGAATTAACAAACAGATAGACGAACAATGAGACCATAAAAATGAATAGACTATTTGCGTACATACGTCAAAAAAATTTAATACAACCTTAACAGTTTCAAGGGTTTAAACATTGATACAGATAAGAGAGATTTTAATCAGACAGTTTCTGACTGACACTGACACAATTACCTGACACTGTAAAAAGAAAAACATTCTTTTGTTCTGATGTTGCATCATAAATCGTAATGCCAGGGATTGACATCAATCACACAAGAGTGTCTTTTTTTAGAACAAAATATTTTTATAAAAGTACGAGGGCGGATTTATATTGAAGCTAACTAAGTAGGAAAAACATTTTTTTTTCAAAAACTATTCATTTCTCAACATAGTCTCCTTTTAGAGCTCAATACACTTAGTAAGACGATTTTCCAACTTTTTTATACCATCTGAATAATACGATTTTGGGAACTTCTCAAAATACGCATAAGTTTCGGTAATCACTTCTTCGTTTGAGATGAATCTTTTTCCTGCGACCCATTTTTTCAAGTTTGGAAACAGGAAAAAGTCACTAGGGGCTAAATCTGGACTATAAAGTGGATGATCAACCAATTCGAAATGAATTTCTAGTAGTTTTAGCATCGTATCTAATGCTGCGTGAACCGGTGAGTTGTCTTGAAGGAAGAGCACTTTTTTCTTGTTTAAATGTGGTCGTCTTTCCTTGATTGCATCAACCAATTGATCCAATAATGCACGATAATACTCTCCTGTGATTGTGGATCCCTTTTTAATATAATTGATGAGCAATATTCCGTGTGCATCCCAAAATACAGTGGCCATAAACTTGCCAGCCGATTTCATTGTCTTCGCCTTCTTCGGAGCACTTTCACCAGCTTCCACCCATTGGTTCGATTGTTTTTTGGTTTCAGGTGTGTTGTGGTGGACCCACGCTTCAACAACAGTTATTAATCTACGCCAGAAATCAGCAGGATTATGCTTCATCATGTCCAAACTCAGCTGTGAAGTGATCTGTCGAACTCGTTTTTGTTCAACACTGACCAAACGCGGCACCCATCTTGCCGATAGCTTTTTCATATGCAAATGTTCATGCAAAATGTGGAACACACGTTCATATGATATGTTTACCATTTCAGCAATCTCACGTATTTTGACCCGGCGATCATTCATAACGATATCGAGGATTTTCTTGATATTTTCTTCAGTAACCACCTCTTTTGGCCTTCCTGTTGATGGTATTGTTGCAGTGCTTGTTCGGCCCCGTTTAAATTCAGCAATTCAATATTTTACCATATAATCTGACGGAGCAGATTCGTCGTAATGTTTATCAAGCTTTTCTTTTTTCTCTTTCGCCGTTTTGCCTTTCAAATAATAGTGTTTTCCAAGAAACACAAAAGTTGCTTACTTCAAAAGACTACAACAAATACACTAATCGATGAATTTGGCTAAAATTTTAACAGCTGTCGTTTGACAGGTTGTAATTTCTAAGAAAGAAAAAGTTTTTGCGTTTGTGCTGTCATCTAGCGCCAGGTAGCTTCAATGTCAATCTGCCCTCATATTTAGTACGAGGTAAACTCAGGTCAGTTATATTTCATCTATTTCTATAGACAGACTTATAGGTAAATAAGGCAGTATTTATTAAAAAAAGCTTAAAGGTTAACATAGTAAGTTTTTAATATTTTTGAATGAATATGTGTGTTTTCTAAAAGGTTAAAAAAAATATGATTAAATAATTGGAACTTCAGTGCAATGGTTTTGGCAATGCAACAGCTACGTACAAGTCCACTTTGGGATACATTAAAAGAATGCAAAACCGCATGTAACCACTGAATACCGTTTATATGTGGTATTAAATCGTATACGCCATTCACTACAGGCATAGTTCTGAGAATTTTCTTACAACACGAAATTCATGCTGTGCTGTAACTTATAATACCAGAGGACCACACAAATCAAGACAAAAATTAATATAAAAAAATAAATAAACACCATTCGTTGAAAGTCCCGTTAGCCATTTTATAAGCTTTAAGTTAAATTTCACTATGCAACAAATGGAAACAAGTTTTCTGACATTGTATAACCACTAAATTTTTTTGATGAGCTATGGTCGCCTAACTTCAAAATTCATTAGCATTTCCGATTCTATGGATAATTTTTTTTTTAGAATTTTTTTTTTCTAAAATGTGAGATTTTTGAAGAGGCTGCTTCATACATCTTATGATAACTTTGAAATGACTTATTTGATTTCGTTAAGCCATATATTACAAAATTCAAAATTATACCACTTTTTAATGAACCAATATTTTTGGAGTTATTGAGAAACAAATTATAATTTTTTTTATAATTTTGATATTGTTACGTTTTTAGCTTTTTAAAAACGTGGTTTTATGAGTTCGTAGATTGTAGTTAAAATAAAATAAATTTTGTTTTTGGTTTCAATTAAAAATCCACACAGTTATGTGCATCACTGCTTGTAATATTTTCATAGGCAATAACAATTTTTATTCTTAGTTACTCTGTCTGTTTACAATCTTGTAAACAACAACAATTACTCGACAGATCTTTCTACTTAAAGATCTTCCAAACCGATCGTAGTTATAACTTAGGTTCGATCACAACCTTTTCAACCATAGGTTATCCACACTTAACTCTCTTTACTGAGATAGCTCCAACTAAACTGTTTTTTTTTTTAATTCACGAGTTTACTCCTTATAAACTCTCTTCACACCAATAACACATTCGCTGAGTTAATATTACTTAAACTGCACTCGCTGAGTTTACGACACATAAACTGATTGCTGTACGCATCGATGTGCCTTTTATATGGCTAAGTAAGCAACACATCGAATGCTCTCGAACCTCTCGATATTTCAGGCAGATTATATTTCTTTCTTTTAATTTCTTTTTAGTTCTTTTGTAGCCATGCGTATGTAAACATCTACCTCTTTCAGCTCTTAGTATAGGGTCAGCCATCTAACTTTTTTTTTTCAACTATTGCTTATTTCGTGAATGGTAACGCTTAGCTCATGCCTGATTTGACAGATAATTAGTTTTATCCTTTCGCTGAACAAATATGGTTGTGTATACGTGGGCCTGCGATCGACTTACAGAAGATGCCGATTTTGCCAAAAAAAAAATCATCTTTTCAGATGAAGCTCGTTTTGATCTTGGCGGGTATGTAAACAAGCAAAATTGTCGCATTTGGGGCACAGAAAACCCGCACGCATACATTGAAAAGCCGATACACCCAAGACGAGTCGCTGTTTGGTGCGGATTTTGGTCCAGAGGCATAATTGGGCCATTTTTCTTCGAAAATTAGTAAGGAGTGGCCGTTACAGTCAATGGCGATCGTTATCGGGCCATGTTGAACGAATTTTTGTTCACAAAAATTGAAGAGGAGGATATTAGCAACATTTGGTTTCAACAGGACGGCGGACGCTACGTGCCACACAGCTGAAGCTACACTCGATGTTTTGCACCCTGTTTTTGAAGATCGCATTATCAGCCGCAGAGCTGATGTCGTTTGGCCACCTCGGAGCTGCGATTTGACACCGTTGGACTATTATTTGTGGGGTGCCGTCAAAGATAAGTATTACGCTAACAAGCTAGAGACAATTGGCGCTTTAAAGGACAATATTAGTGAAGCCATTGGTGAAGTACAGCTGCACACAATCGATAATGTGCTTAAGAATTGGACCGATCGTATAGGCTACTGCATGGCCAGCCGAGGAAGGATTGTACTTTCAAATAAAAACAGAAATTTGAGAAAATATTCAGTAGTTTTTTTATAGCATTTTCAAAACAAAAAAAAAAAGAAAACAAAAAATAAATATTTGGCGCACCCTTTATTTGTTTTTGCTTGTTTATTGTCTGTTAATTTTTATTTACTTTGTCTCTGCTAATGGTTGTTGTTTATATTTGGTTATTTGTAAACAGCACGTATAGTTGTTCTTGCAGCTTTATTTTATTTATTTTAGCGATGTAATAAGCGCAGTGGTGCCCAACCTTATTTTCGTAACAATATTTTAGATTTCTAAAAATTCACAAAAAATAGTAAGTAGCAAATATTTAACAGTTTTTCTTCGTCATGTCCTCTGCTGGGGCTCAAACCTAAGCTGTGAGCTAAGATATCAGAGAGAAAATGCTACAACATCACAAATTTGGGTGTTAAAAATTGCATTTTGTAATTACTTGCTGATTTAATTACTAATTACGCGTAATGAGTGATTAGCAATCAATAATCTTATGTAATGTGTAATTGTTGGTTGCCATTAGATACATGTTAATAGAAATAGAAATAACGATTATCAATTCGAAATTACATATAATTAATAACTAGCAATAGCCAGTTACTAATTACACAATTAGTCAATGCATAAAGTTATTATTAATTGCTAACTGCATAATCCTTAAGTGTATTATATATAATAAGAAATTGGAGAATGTTAATTATATGTAAAGTGTAATTTAAAAATGCAAATTACTGATCATTTTCATTGGTAATTAGTTGTTGGCAATTATAAATAGTAATTGAAATATCAATGACATGTAAAATACCAATCACTTGTAATTTTCATTGGTAATTGCGCGTTGGCAATTATTAATTGTAATTAGAAATAGAATTGGTAAAGTTCAATTACTAATGCAATCAAGTTTTAATAAGTTGTGAAATAATTTTAAGAAAAAATGATTCTCATTTGACTTAATCCATATCGAAGTAAAGAGAACCACCCACCAAAATTTTCTCATGAATTTTATCACATAAACAAAAAAAGGGTGACAAATTCTACAAAATAGTACACAAAGCCAAAAACAATTTGAAATTCGCGATCAGAATTCGATGCAAATTGAACAGATTGCCTGTAAAATTGTTCACAATAAGGGCCAATATTTATACTCAGAACTTTTTTTTTTATTAATACTGAAATAATCTTATGAATGTATTAAAACTTTTCAAAAATTTTGTAAATATTTCTTAAATAACAACATTTTCATTTAAAATCTTTCCCAACACATTTATTTAAACAGCCCTTCAACAGAATCTTTTTTTAAACTTCTTTTCCGTCATTATTTAAATAAAACTTTTTAAATAACAACTTTAACGCTACAACGAATACCGTCTATTGTTGTCAAGTCTATAGAAAATTTGTTTTTTAACTTTAGACTTAACAAGAAAAAAAAGAAAGGTTTTTAAACCCACACCTGGCCCACTTCAAAAAAAAATAATGTTCATATCCAATTAAGAGTTTCTTAAAAACAAATTTCGTAAGCAAATAATTTCAATTTCTGTGTTGTAATTGTAATCAGTTTGGAAACCGAGTAAATAATTATAAGCATTTTATTAGCGTTTAATTATACAGTGCGGTGTGTAGAAGAAAACAGGAAATGGCAAGGGAAACGGAACACAGCGGAACGGCATAACGTCAAATGGCAGAGAACAGAAATCCTGCACGCAAAAGGTTTTATTATTATTACTAACGAAGGAAAAATAAGTAGAAGAAGAAGTTGACGTTGTTTTAGTAAATGGTGTTTACAAGTGTTAGTGTACATGCTTGTCGTTGTTGTGTTAGTATTTGTAAAAGTATGCCTTTTCATATGCGGTTGTTAAGCAATGAATGGTGTTTCCGTTTCCGTCTTTTATTTTTATTATTAAAAAATGAAGAAACTAAAACTGAAACAAAAACAAAAACACGTAAAAAATACCGAAAAACTATAATAGACTGCCTAAGCTTTAAGAGTAGTTTCTCCCCTTCCCTTCTTTGTACATTGTTTTTGGTGAAACTCTGGCTTCTCTTATACGTTTTGCACTTTAAATATGTAACCAAGTTTTGTAACATCTTGCAACTCCACTTAAAACTTTGCCTTTTTCATAAACTCGTGTGATATGGTTGTGGTCTTATTGTGAAGCCACCAAATGTACCAACAACACTTTGCCATGTTGATGGTGATGATGATGACGTTGTTGATAATGATGTTGTGCAACATGCAAATTATAAATTATCACAACAACAATATTAACAATGTAACGGCAAGAAAAATGAAGAAAAATCATAAACATGGGCAATTTTTATATTAAAAAATACCAACAATAACCATAACCACTTTCCTAAGAATTTTCTATATAAAAATAGCAAAAAAGTCTGTTAAGAAAATTATTAAAAAAGAAAAAAAAACATAAAAGTTTTCAAGCACGTATTCCATTTAGATTCTATGGAGTTATTCTTGAAGTTTTTTGTTTTTCTTTAATCATTTCCCTCGTTTTTTTTTTTTGGAAATTTAACTCCGTAAGAAAAAAACAAAAACGAAAAACTTGCTTAATATGTAAAATGGCACTAAAAGTTGTTGTTGGTTTTTAATCAAGTGCAAAATTTGCTAAAATAAAAAAAATCTTTTCCAAAATGGCAAGTAAAAGTTGATTCTTTGAATAGACTTAATAAGAGAATCAAAACTCTATAAAATATAATGAAAGTTGAAATATTATAGACGTATTTTTGGAATAGCTCTGGCTATTAGAGTATTAAATCCTAAAAGTTCATACTTGAAAGAGAAAATTAAGAAAATAGAAGATAAAGGTCATTCAGAAACATGAATCAGACATAAAGTTTTCAGCCAAGAACGAAAGTCTGTAAGGATGAAACTGGTAACGTAATTAACGATAGATATTAAATTGTAAGCATTCGGAGCGAATATTATGAGGAACTATCAACAGCGAGGAATGAAGAACAAACATGATAGAAGAGGACGTTCGGGTTCCAACTTTGGAGGACACTGAATTAATGTTAAGCAAACAGAAGAATTATAAAAGTAGCAGTAAAGATGGCATAGTTTTCGAACAGAGATCAGCAATGAATACTGAAAACATGAGTGTACTCGAATCATGATCTATAAATTCTTATACTCATACTCATTCATACTCATACTCATTCGTACTCCATAACAGTAATGCTTATTTCATACAACAATTGTTGACGCTCAATTCACACTTATTCTTACGTTCTTGCTTTTATTCGTCAACAAAACCGTGACGAGTGAACATGCGTAGCGGGTGTATGCTGATTAAAAAAAAAACACTGTATTATTTATTTGTTTCTTCCGATAATACTTATATTTATCACAAAATATTAAGACTTTTATATTTTTAATAAAAAATTAATTCATTCAGATAGGGGTTTTCCCGTAAATTCCCAGGATGAGAACTAATTGCATATCCCGCTTATTTGTGACTTGATGGCATATTTTCTGATATATTCGTCAAGATTAGCCCATCAATTTTCAATCAGTCCAGAAATTGTTATAAAACTGGAAAGACAAATGAAGTTATTTGGTAACGTTGTATGATAACGTTGATTCCGTTCCAGCAACTTTCTTCTGTCTCTTCTTGCAGCTTTCTTTACTTGTTTTGCTAGCAGATGATATTGCTGCCTCAAGGTATTGTTGCTATTCAGCTGCAGTTTTAGTTCCCTTCTTTGAGAAATCAGGTTCCAAGTGTAATCTGATATCCAAACTCTTCTATTTGGTTGCACCACACCAAGTGCTTCCTCCGCGACTTGATTATATATTGCTTTGATATCTTCCTATGAGGGACGTTGGTTTGTTGGTAGCCGTTCACGGATTGCTAATGTTAATGCGTGCCTGGTTGCATCATTCTGGAGTCTTTGTAGGTAGAGCCGTTTTCGCCTTATGTGCCTGTGGTGCTTCTTTGACATTTCAATTTAATTTTGATTTCACCAGTGATATGCCCGTGGTCACTGCCGATGTCTGCTCCTCTCCTAGATGGAGATGGAGCCACCTATGACTAGTTGAAGTGTCTGACACAATTCTAGTAGTCGCTCTCCATTCTTATTCTTGGCTCCACAACCGTGTGTTCCCATAGTGGACCGGATGTAAATATTGTCGCTACCTATCTTCGCGTTAAAGTCATCCATGAGTGTGATGGTATCACCTCTTTGAATTTCCGTGAGCGTGGATGTTACCTGTGTTTAGAATTCATCTTTATTAGGTTCTTCATGGTCTTCCGTTGTGGCATAGCACTGCACAATGGTAACATGTCGTCCTTTTCTACCCTTGAAGCGGGCCATTATCACACGTGGCGGTTATGTAAACAAACAAAACCGTCGCATATGTGGCTCACAAAATCCACAATTAGTTAACAAGAAAGTGATCAACAAGATATGGTGCGGTTTGTGCTTAGGCGGCATCATCGGCCCTTTTTTTCAAAAATTAGCAAGGAAACGCCGTCACCATGAATTCTCTGCGCTATCAAACCATGATTACAAATTTTTTAACGGCGCCACAAGCCACACAGCCAGCCAGCCAGTTATTGCATGAGAAATTTCTCGATTTGGCGATGTCAATTGGCCGCCTCGTGCTTGTGATTTAATGCCGCTGGATTATTTTCTCTGGAGCCATTCGAAAAGTCGGGTTTACGTGAACAAACCACAAACAACTGGCACTCTGAAAGATGAAATTCGGCGCTGCTTTGTTACAAAATGTGGTTTGAAATTTTGTGAAAAGAGCGGACGTCTTCCGACGTGCTTAAGGTGCCCGCCATCATATTCCACGATTAATTCCCATATTTCTATTTTATATTAATATGAATAAAACTAAATTTGTTAACAAAATATATCTTTTTAAGCCAATTTACTTCCTAACCTCAAACTTGCCCACCCTTTATAATTGAATTATTTAAAATTTTACACTGAAGGACAAAAAAACCTGAGATGCAATAATTTTTTCCTGATAAGCGCGATAACACGAATCTTATTTCTAAAATTTTCAAGACGCCTTCAAAATCTTGATTTCTAGTACCTTCCTGCCCTTATAAACTAATACATATTATATATTAATTCCCATAACATTCCATGAAGGGACATGGGGACTTCTCTCAGTCAATGAACTGCACCCGATTCTATTTTTAAACTCATTGAAAGGGACCTACTGTTTAACGCCGGCTCCGAACGGCAAATGCAAATACCGCTGACGAAAAAAAATGTTTTTCTCTTTTTTAAGATGGTCTGGCCTGGTATGGAACCGACGACCTTCTGGTTGGTAGGCGGGTGGCGGATGTCTGTCTTACCTACCATACCACAGTGGCACTATAAACTTATTATTAAACTAATAACTTAGCTGAATATTGAATATTTATCGTTTTTAAGTTTCTCAGTGGATTTGAAAAGAAGAGAAGCAGGCCTTTTCAATGCTGAATATATTTCCTTTCATTAGCCTTGAGAAATCCGTTTTTCGTCAAAATTTTTTTTAATAAACTTTTCAAGTTAAAAGCTGTTTTTGCAGGCTATTTTATTATGGAACCTCACCATTTATAAATTTCTTAAGAAGCATGTATTTTTGGAAATAAGATACTACTTTGCCTTAAAAAATCCGTCCCTTAGCTTTTTAGTAAAGCAACCATAGACATATTTTTTCTTTTTAAGACGCTCAAAACATGATTTAAAATTATTTTCTGCGTAATTCACAATTTCAATTTAAATCCAATTTCATTGTTGTTTTGTTATTTCTTTAAATGTTGTTGTTATTGTTTTTCTTTTTTTTACAGTGATCGCATTACTTTAGTTAAGTCACCTGTGACACATACAAAACCTTCACGCATGAATTTGATACCAGTTGACACGGGTGGTGTTTTAACATTTCAACAAGCCATGTCAGGTGCCGTATCACCACAGTATTCGGCCACCTCACCGCTCTACGCGACCAATGCAATGGTTTCTAATATTAATAATCATTTGCCTTCATCAGCCTCAGCTGTAAATGTAGGGGCGGGTGGAGGTGGTGGTGGTGGTGGTGGTGGTGGTGGCGGTGGTGTTGGTGCTACAGCAACATCATCAGAGCTGGATATGCTGTTAGAGGATACAACATCAACAGCATCACCCACATCAACAGTATGTTGCGGTGATGGTCGACCACCAAATGGTCCATATGTAGCCGATACACCAACTGCTGCTGTTGACTGCAATAGAGAAGGAGGAGTAGGAGGGAGTGGAGCTAGTGGTGTTGGTAGTGGTGTAGGTGGAACATCAGCTACTGGCTTAAGTACAGTAACAAAAAGAACTAGAAACGACCATCAGTATCCGCATGGTGATATTGACTTAGACTCACCAACTGCCATACCACATGAACGTATTGCTGGTGTAGGTTCCAGTCTTATACATGGCGGCAGTTCGGCAACAATTGCTCAATTGGGCAGTAGACAAAGGCAACGAATGCGTACCTCTAGCATGCCAGCAGAAAGTAGAAAGGTAAGTAGCAATGTTTGTGAGTGCGTGAGAGTGTGTGTAAGTGTTTCTTGTTATACTGCCAGACAAGGATTATAGCTCTGAAGGATATTTTTTATTTTGTTTTTTTGCTTATATCGTACCGTAGGAAAAAATGTTCAGTTTTAATCCATGAACTCAAGCTGGTATTGCTTGTGCTGCTGTTTCTACTTTTTTGTTTCCATTCCTTTGTTTAATAGAGACAAACAATATGGGAAGGAAAGTAACAAAAAAAAAAAAAAAAAAAAAAAAAAAAAAAAAAGATTGACTTTAAAGTTATTAAGTGACCATAACTTAGATTGAAATTGATATTAAATATTTTATGAAGGTTTAGTGGTACATCGCTCACGGTTAATAGCAATGTGTTGAAGAAAAAACAAAAATTTTTACGAATTAAGATTTTTGTGTTTTAAGTTATTGAATTGAAAGCAATATGTTTTGTTAAGTTTACATAAGTACAAGTAAAATACGAAATTACGGAATTATTAAACTATACTATTAGCTGCGCATAATGTAGGGTCTTTTTACAAGAGCACTCATGAAACAACCACAAAATTGATGAATTATATACTATTAATAGCATCGTCAATTTCACTTAAGCTGGTCTTTAGACGATGTTGAACTTACCTTTGCTGATAACATAAACATTAATATGGTCGTAGGCTCGAGGTTATACTCCAATGAACTTCAATTTAGGGTCTATCTCAGACTGCCAGATAACTACACTGTCTTGCATTAATCTTGCACTTAATTCTTCTCAACTGTATACAGCAACGAACTTAACTTGTGCAATACCATACCGAAGTAATATGGATAACAGTTCATAATACTTTAGGAGAAATAAAATTGCGGGGTGAAAGTAATGCATAAGCCTGTCCCGCTCTGGCAAAAAAAATTATTAAGACTCTTTTCGCCCCCAGTAAAAATTTCTTTAGGTATCTTACGGATATAATAGGTATAAGGTGAAAAGAAGACAACACTTTTTACGTAATTATTTCGCTCTGTCTTATATTGGCTGGGCCACCCTTCAATTTATATTTGAACCAGTGGCTATTTCGAATCTGGCAATACTTTTGTCATTCTATTCTGTTACAAAATTCAGTATATTATCACCACTGAACGAAATGAATCAATTTACGCTTGAGCAACGTTGGAATTTATTGCAAATTGATTTCCAAAATACAAACAATTGGTCGGAAATTGTACGAAAACGTCGCACTAAATTTGGTCGCAGAGAAGGATCAACAGTGCCCAGTATACTCAAGTTTATTGCTAAAGTTCGTGAAACTGGTTTCATTGTTGATGCGAAAAGAAGTGCAGCTCTGTGGCTAAGAGTGTGCGTGAGAATCCATCAACATCAATTCGTCATCGTTCTCAAGAATTGAATATTTCACGCACCAATTTACGGTGAATTATACGAAAAGATCTCGGTATGATACCTGACAAAGTTCAACTGGCTCAAGAGTGGGCCAATGAGAAACTACACGATGTTGTCGATTTTGTCAAAAGAAATCATCTATTCGGATGAAGCTTGTTTTTGGAGCTCAGAAAATCCAAAAGTTACAGAAGTTAATGCACCCATTATCAGTTACTGCTTGGTGCGGCTTGTAGAGCGGAGGCATCATTGGCCCATATTTCATATTTCTCAACTATTACGGTCAATGGGGGGGACACCTATCGTACCATGATAACCGATTTTTTGTGCCTGCTCTTCATGGTATCGATGTAAACGATGTTTGGTTTCAACAGGATGATGCAACTTGCTACACATCTCATGTCACAATCGATTTATTGCTTCAAACGTTTGATGGCCGTTTTATTAGTCAAAATAGTGCTGTTAGTTGGCCGCCAAGAAACTGCGATTTGACACCGTTGGACTACTTTTTGTGGGGCGCCGTTAGAGACAAGTGTTATGCCGGCAAACCAGAAACAATTGAGTATTTGAAGGCCAACAGTCGGGATGCCATTGCAGAGATACAACCCCATACACTCGAAAAATTTCTCAAAAATTGGTCCGACCGAATATGGTACTGTAAAGCCAACCGCGACAGTGATATGCATGAAATAATATTTCATTTCTAACAATTGTACTTTACAAAATTGGCAAAATTTTAAACAATTTTTGTTTGATTGCTTTTTTAAATTTAAACTTTTGAATGGCTCACCCGATATGTATGTTTGTCTGTTCGAAGTCTACAAACAGCTGAACCGATTTTCATGAAATTTTTACAGTATGTCTCTGTATGTCTGGCAGGAACTATAGACTAAATAAGTTTCAAAAATTCTAACTGGGCGGTGCCACGCCCATACAATGTAATTATTGCATTCATTTGTTCATATCTTCAAAATGATGGCAGTAAGAGTCTCTAAATTTAGTTCAAACAGCTTCATAGTCAACAAAAACCATCTCTCAAAAAATGAGTGGAATTGTACAAGTGGGCATGGCACTTCCCATACAAACTAAACATTAATTTTTGTAAATCTTGACAAAGGTTACAGTATAGGTTTCTAAATTTGGTCTAAATGACCTCGTAGTCAATGCAAATTATCAGCTAAAAAACAGTCGGAATTGGATAAGTACATAGTAAACATAGTTTCTAAATTTGGTTTAAACAACGTCCCAAACAATACACATCGTCAGCCAATAATTTGGCGAGATTAGATAAGTGGGCGTGGCGTCTTTCCATCATACTAAATATGGAATTTTTTATATGAGAAGAACCAAAATTGAAGCTTCATTCAGATAAGAAAAGTCTTTCTATTTCAATGTTGGAGGAGATGTGTGACAAAAGATTTCCTGCTAAATGTTTATTCTCTTGCTGGTGTCAGCACTAGATCGACTAGAAGAGGGATGCTTCCGAGAAAGCAAAAGGATGAATCCTAATCTAAATATTCGTTCCTAATTAGGAAGCTTTGCAGTATTTATAACATTGCCAAAGTCCTTCATTCTTCCGTTAAGGCTTCTGCTTATAAATGTTGGTAATGCATAGTGGTTGTTATAGCACCCATTCAAGAAGAACGTTAAATAGCCTCGGTTTTGATACGAGATTGGTAGACTGACGCAGCCATCAAGCAAAGTATGGGACCAAGCGTGCAGCTATAGCTCTTTAATGATGTCGATGATTTTTCTGGGTTCCTTTTTACAGGAAAATAAAATACAAATCGCCAAGTGCGTAAAGGTTATATGCTAAGATGGCGAATGTAACTTGTGTTACTCATTACACAATGATGAACAGCATTTTTAATTAAAATTTTTTTAAGCACTGCTAACTTTTTTTTAATTATTTGTTGTTTCAAATTTTTCTTTTTTCAAAATGCAATTTAATTTATGGCCGAACCACTATCTTGGGAATATGCACTTGTCTATGCATGTCCCATGTGTTACTTTTTATGCACTTTTCATATGAACTTTTAAGTGCAATAGTTTTAGTAGTTTCTTCATCGCTCCAATTGTTTGCTTTTTTTCTGTTCAACTATAAAGTTTAAGCTTCGATTTACTCTTGAGAGCATGGGAGAGCATAAAAGTCTAGCCAAAGTTCAGTGACCCCTACTGACTTACATCTCAAAAAAAGGAAATACTTTAGAAATGTGTTTACACTTGTCCTTAGAGGACGAGTATGTCAGGTAGAAAATAAAATGAAATATTTGTAAAGGAATTGTTAACTTTTTGGTTTCTTTGTTTTCCTTTTATTCTTCTCGAGGTTTGAAGTTTTACCTGGCCAAGGTTGAAAGTTTGTATGAAAAGAAAATGTATGAATGGTTGTTAGAGAGTGTGTGTGTTTTTTTAATACAAAAGCAAACATCTTTAAATATTTTATTTATATTTTATATATAAATCTGTATATTAAAAAAATTTTTTTTTAATATTTTATTTTTTAAGCCCCGTTTAGTGGATACACGTCGCCAGGCCATACATTGTGCTGACTTGGATTTGGAGTATTATCGTTTGCGAAGTTTTAGCATCACTTCACATGGTGTTTGTAATTTGGGTGATTCCTTAAGGTAACATATTATTATTTTTTTCGTATAAATTATGACGTGCTAACTCTTAAAAGTGTTGCCTCGCCCTATCAAAATGTTACCGTTTTTCTTATCAGAAACTAACACCTTTCTTAATACGCATTTTCAAATACCTCAAGAAAACCTATAAAGAATTATCGCTAAAAAAAGTTTAGTTTAGAGCGATAGGGATATATGTGAAAAAAAATAATAACAAAAAAGCATAATCATATTCAAAATGTCATCTGATATCCAGCGCAACATTATTACCCTACAATTTCATTATTTATTTATTTATTTTTTGAAGCCGAAAAACGCTATACAAGCAGACCTCGTTTTGTTCGTTCAATTCGTTTCACTAAAATCCGCATAAATCGCATTCGCATAAAACGATACACTAATGCCATATAAAAACTACTAACTCGTTCCTAAATTTGGAAAAAACGCATAAATTCAAATCAAGGCATCAATAGTCAAGCAAAATGGTATGAAAAAGTCAACAATTTTTTTCTTTATAAACGAAAACAATAAAAAACAAAGTTTGTAATAATTATTCAATAAAAATAATTTTTTAATGATATTTTATGTATCACAATCATGAAATACACCGTCATGTTTACACCGTTTTCCAATTGATGGCATAAGATATACTTTAAAATGATAAGGTCACCTTAATATTTGCTCAATTCATCCCAACTATAAAATGTTGCGTATGGTCACCTTATTCAAAAAAATTCTACGTTCAAATAAGTGAATAATAAGCTGATTTTGCTCTTAGAGATGTATCGCTATATCGGGTATGCCATCTAACGTTTTTTTTTCAACAAGTGCTTATTTCGTGAATGGCAACCCTTAGCTCATGTCTGATTTGACAGATAATTAGTTTTCTACTTCCGCTGAACGAATATGGTTGTGTATACGCTTGAACAACGCTGGGAAATATTGCGACATTACTTTGAAAATCATGGTAATGTTGCTGAATGTGTGCGAGGTGTTCAGATGAGGCTCATTTTGATCTTGGCCGGTATGTAAACAAGCAAAATTGTCGCATTTGGGGCACAGAAAACCCGCACGTATACATTGAAATGCCGATACACCCAAGACGAGTCACTGTTTGGTGCGGATTTTGGTCCAGAGGCATAATTGGGCCATTTTTCTTCGAAAATGAGCAAGGAGTGGCCGTTACAGTCAATGGCGATCATTATTGGGCCATGTTGAACGAATTTTTGATCACAAAAATTGAAGAGAAGGATATTAGCAACATTTGGCTTCAACAGAAAGGCGCTACGTGCCACACAGCCGAAGCTACATTCAATGTTTTGCGCCCTGTTTGAAGATCGCATTATCAGCCGCAGAGCTGATGTCGTTTGGCCACCTCTGAGCTGCGATTTGACACCGTTGGACTATTATTTGTGAGGCGCCGTCAAAGATAAGTGTTACGCCAACAAGCCAGAGACAATTGAGGCTTTAAAGGACAATATTCGTGAAGCCATTGGTGAAATACAGCTGCACACAATCGATAATGTGCTTAAAAATTGGACCGATCGTGTAGGCTACTGCATGGCCAGCCGAGGCAGCCATTTGCATGAAATTATTTTCCATTATTAACCGGAAGGATTTTACTTTCAAATAAAAAAAGAAATTTGAGAAAATATTCAGTAGTTTTTTTATAGCATTTTCAACAAAAGAAATTTATTTGGCAGACCCTTTATAATGTTTATTTAAATCTATGTCATTAAGCGCAATGCGTCAAAATAATAAGATCTGTGATTAATAAGCAATTAAGGTATCGCAATTGTTTTTATTTTTTTTTTTTTTTTGTAACAGTTTATAATTTAAATAATATCTGCTCGGTATGGGTTGCGGGAAACCTTTGTCACTTTATGAACAAGGACAAATTGTGGCACTTCATGAGCAGGGATTGAGTATGCGTGGAATGGCGAAAAAACTGGGATGATCTTCGTGTGTTGTGCAAAATTTTCTCAAAAACAGACAAAATTATAGAAAATTAAAAAGCACGGGTCGTCCAAAGGTCCTGACTGCCCGTGAAACTCGGCTAATTTTACGAAAAGCCTCGAATTCTATGAAAAGTGCGGTAAGAAAAAGAGAAATTAAAATTACAAGCTTCAGAAAGCACAATTCTAAGAGCTTTCAACACCCAGCCAAACCTAATTCGAGCAAAATTAAAAAACAATTCCCTGTCTGACTAAGCAGCATAAGATTAAGCGTAAAGAGTTTGCGAAAAATAACATGGCGACTAATTGGCATCAGGTAAACTTTTTTTTAAAAAGGTTATAAGATATTCCATACATTTTTAAATTTAACCTGGATGGACCAGATGGTTTCAATTGCTATTGGCGAGACTTAAGAAGGAGCCCTTGTTTTTTTCCAAATGGAATTTCGGCGGTGGCAGTTTGATGGTTTGGGCTGGCTTTAGCTCACATGGTAACCTGGTACTCTACTTTCCTTCCACTCGAATGGATAGTTTAGAGTAGCAGGGTATTCGGTCTGAACGTTTGCTGCCTTATTTGGCCCAAAATTCGGACAAAGCTTTCACCTTTCAGCAAGATAACGCAGCAATTCATGTCAGCAGGTCGACCAGACAATGGCTTGAGGAGCACAATGTTAAAATACTTGATTGGCCAGGACGTTCCCTCAACTCAAACCCCATGGAAATTTTGTGGGGACTGCTTGTGTGTAATGTTTATGCAGACAACAAACAGGCTGGCAAAAAATCCGCTCCAACGCTTTGAACAATTTAGTAAATGCGGTGCCACCCCGTATTTTTAAGACAATAGAAGGATATGGGATCTGCATAAATTAAAAATTAATGCTTAAATTAATGCATAAATTAAATAAAAGTTTTGATAAATGAATCACTGACCTCACATTTTGACGCATTGAATTTTGCATAACATAACGGTACATCTCTAAAAGCAAAACCGGCTTATTATTCACTTATTTGAACGTAGATTTTTTTTTAATAAGATAACCATACGTAACATTTTATAGTTGGGATGAATTGAGCAAATATTAAGGTGACCTAATGATTTTGATTAGAGAGAGAGAAAGAGAGAGAAAGAGAAAACGTAATTTATTATCACCATGTGACAGCTTATTATTTCCTTCACCAGATATAATCGCATCATGACTAGAAGGAACGGTCAACAACTTTTCAGCAGATTCGTCTTATTCTTATCGTGTAAAAAAATTTTCCATCAGAATTTGTGATGTCGAATTTTTCAGTTGTTTAAACAGCCTCTGATATCCAGAAAATAGATCTTTAAGACCAAGCTGAAGTTATGTTCGTTCCCTATCTGGATTACATTGAAAATTTCGTTCTAAAAGGATGAACTTTATTAAAAACACAGTTGTTTTGAAGTAACACTTTCAACTTTTTCTTCACAAGCATCAGTCAATCTGTAGTTTAACTAATAATATCGTCATCGGACAATAGTTCTTCCATAAGTAGTTCTGCTTAATAATTATGGTTTATAGAATGAAATCCCTCGTCTTCAATTTGGCGAGCCAAGGTTAAAATTTCATCTGATAATGTCGATATTTCCTCACCAGTATTGCTACCAACACAATCTGGATATGCAGCTTTCCAGCACGCAATTAAGATTTGCAGTCGTATCTTTGATGCTGCAGATGCAGCCATAATAATATGATCGAAAATTGGAAATTTTTCAACACTTCTTCTTATAAAAAAAGATTATGTTAAAACCGCTTAATGTCAATTCACATAAAACGAGGTTTGAGTGTCTTTTTACATTTCATGAGAAAAGAGCACAAAAAGCTCAAGGCCAAAAAAATGCAACATTTTTTTATTGTACTAGAAAACATCATTAATATTATTTTAGTTCGTTTTATTTAATTTTTGTGTAATTTTATATTTTATTTGTAGAAGCCGCAGATCGAGATCCATCAATTCTGTAACTTCAACGGGCACGTCCAACAGTGGCAAGGATAGACATAATAGGTAAGTTTCTTACACAGCGATTTTGTTTTTAAAGTTTAATTTAATTTAACAACTTATTTGATGTTCAATACAATAAGGCCTGTAATATCTAGCTAAAGCTCAGTTTTTACCCCTTTTTACATAATTTATTCCCTTCATGACACCCTTTATCGGTCAGAAATCTTGCTGTGAAGCACCTCTTAGTACCATCCTCAATCTAGTCAAGGATGGAGAAATTATCAGATGTTCGAAACACTGGAATGATCTAGAGTGGCGGTCATTCCGCAATTTTGGCATCGCCCTGAGGTTCTCAAGTATGGCAGGCTGGATTGAAACTCTTAACGGAGTTTCTTGCGGCTCACTATTGACTCAGAGCGCATCTGAAGATGATGGATGTTTGTAGACTATGTTGACAGGCATAGGAGACAACGGAAAAATATTGTGTGAATGTGGTGCTCCTGATAGGTTTAGGTAGATATAGGGTCCCACTGGGTGACATATCCACACTGGTTTCATATCTGCTGGTGTTCATTAGCAAAGCAGTAGATCTGCTGTACAAGCTATAGACCGGAAAGGGCACAATAGATCTCATGAGTCGCAATGTCCTGCAATAGGGCCTGCTCAGGAGAATAATAATAATAAAAATTTCAAGATCTGCTAAGATAATACAAATGCTAAATATTGCTTTTCACTACCCCGTAGAAGAAATGCAAATCGCAACTTAGTCAGCATGTCACGCATTTACTATATTTCATACATGTTTTAGCGAAGTTTGTGCAGAAACTGTTGAATGACATCAAGGAAAGAAATGATTGAAAATCAGAAGGTGTTCAGCTGGTGGCGAGTTATGGATATGTGGTTGTAGACGGCTTATCACATGGTTCATCATATACATAAACTTTAAATCCATAAAAAATGACACTTATTTCATAAAAAGCTTTCCTTTAAAAAGCATAAAATAATTTCCTATGACAGACACATCATCAAAATGATCTGCATTATTGTTATTGAACAAGTAAATGTCATTGTAAACAGATGGTTATGAATGGAGGATTATTTGAAATTCATTTCTTATCTTCCGCCTTGAATTTTACAGCAAATTGAGTTGAAAACACAGCACCAATATTTTGCCAATATTTTCTATACTAAACTTCATTTTTTTTTTTGTACTTTTGCACTTGTTTTGACGGCTTCGATATTAAAAAACGAAATGAAAATCATATCTTATTCGTTTGTTTTTTTTTTTGTTCTTTCATTTCAGTAATGCTTCCCGTACATCTGGTGATATTTTATTCGAAAGTGATAAAATGAATACAAGTGGCGGAGGTGGTAATGGCATTGGTGGTGGTGGTAAAGCCCAAATACCAGTTTATAAAATTGCCATGTTGGGAGCATCCGGTGTGGGTAAAACAACATTAACGTATCAGTTCACAACATCCGATTATATTTGTGCCTACGATCTTAGTTTGGGTAAGTTTAAGTTGAATAATAAAAAATATGAAAGAAAATATTACGGTTATTATGTACATGAATAAAATAAATATATTTTTATATGTACGAGTACATGTAAACACGGGATGAAAGTGAATATTTTAAGGATTTGAATATAAAGCTTTTTTTGTTTTTTTTTTTTTAATTTGCAAAATAAGAAACAGAAACAGAGTAGGAAAGTGGCTTATATTGTGCAAAAAAAGTTTTTATGCATATTTTTAGTGTTGTTGTATTATTATTACTATAATTATGTATAACATTAGATACTGGTATGGTTGTTGTTGTTGGCATTGAAAGGTTATATACCATAAACCGACTTTACTTTATCAAACAATGAATTTCAATGGTATTTTAGAACATTTTTGTTACTTCTTAAGCAGATATTTAAATGTATTTATTCGTGCAACGGGTGTTTTTTGTATTAATTTCTTAAGCATATGTTTAAATGTATTTTTTTCGTAAAATTAGCTTAAACCCGGTGTGCTTCGCTATTTATTTATTTATTTCATTTATTTATTTCATTTATTTCAATGTTTCATACACAAGACCTGAGTCTTAAATTGCAGTATCGAACTAAGCATATGTATATTACAGTTCTTGATACTGACATTAGCAACTTAAAATTAAAAATTAAAATAATGACTGCAATAATAAAAAAGAACGAATAATCACTCATTTTAGTATAAAATTTAAGAAATTTCAGTATAATCCAAAAATCTTAGTAAAATTAAGTCTAAATTTTAGCATAAAGGGTCAGCCAAATAAAAACTACTGAATATTTTCTCAAATTTCTTGTTTTATTTGAAAGTACAATCCTTCCGGTTAATAATGGAAAATAATTTCATTCAAATGGCTGCCTCGACTGGTCATGCAGTAGCCTACACGATCGGTCCAATTTTTAAGCACATTATTGATATTGTGTGCAGCTGTATTTCACCAATGGCTTCACGAATATTGTCCTTTACCTTTGACGGCACCCCACAAATAATAGTCCAACGGTGTCAAATCGCAGCTCCGAGGTGGCCAAACGACATCAGCTCTGCGGCTGATAATGCGATCTTCAAAAACAGGGCGCAAAACATCGAGTGTAGCTTCGGCTGTGTGGCACGTAGCGCCGTCCTGTTGAAACCAAATGTTGCTAATATTCTCCTCTTCAATTTTTATGAACAAAAATTCGTTCAACATGGCCCGATAACGATCGCCATTGACTGTAATGGCCACCCCTTGCTCATTTTCGAAGAAAAATGGCCCAATTATGCCTCTAGACCAAAAGCCACACCAAACAGTGACTCGTCTTGGGTGTATCGGCTTTTCAATGTATGCGTGCGAGTTTTCTGTGCCCCAAATGCGACAATTTTGCTTGCTTACATACCCGCCAAGATGAAAATGAGCTTCATCTGAAAAGATGATTTTTGATTCTGCAAATTTGCCACGATTTTCAAAGTAATGTCGCAATATTTCCCAGCGTTGTTCAAGCGTATACACAACCATATTCGTTCAGCGGAGGAATAAAACTAATTATCTGTCAAATCAGACATGAGCTAAGTGTTACCATTCACGAAATAAGCACTAATTGAAAAACAAAACGTTAGATGGCGGACCCTTTAAAAGCACATCGATGCGAACAGCAATCAGTCAATGTGTCGTAAACACAGCGAGTGCCGTTTAAGTAAAGTAAACCCAGCGAGCGCAGTTTGTGTGAAGAAAGTTTATAAGGAGTAAATTCGTGATGTGAACCGTGAAATAAAAGAAAATCAGTTTAGTTGAAGCTAACTCAGTAAAGAGGGTTAAGTGTGGATAACCTCTGGTTGAAAAGGTTGTGATCGAACCTAAGTTATAACTACGATCGGGAAGAAGAAAGATCTGTCGAGTAATTGTTGTTGTTTACAAGATTGTAAACAGACAGAGTAACTAACTGCCATCCCTAAATAAGAGCGGCAAGCGGAATGTTTTTTGCCGCTTAGCTTTTACGCTCTGCGGCCATACCTAAATAAAAGCAGCAAACTTACGTCAAAACGATATAAACAGGTTTTTTAAAAATTTTTACAACCCTTTTTATTTTGACAAGTACATTATATCTTTGTTGTGTGACTTACAGTTTGTGAAAGTAATAAAAGAAATAAAAATTGTGTAAAAAACAAAATATTAAAATTCATTTATTTTCGAAAGAAGGTGGGTGATTTAATGTTTTACTATTGCATTTTTAGAGAAAGTATAAGCATAACCGATAAAATAATAAACAGAAGTGAAATATAAGTAAAAACAGAAAAAATAATTATTAATTTAACAATTGAATAAAACTTTTTACATTAGCCAATAACATATAACCTTTTTGCAAATGGTAACTTTTTCCCTCTTTTTTTCCTTTGTTTGCTTTTGTTGCCTTTTGCAACCAACTTCACTATTTAATGATCTGTCAAAATTGCAAATATTTGCCTCCGCGTTACCGCCACGTTATTTCGGGATGCTGCACACAAATTGTATGGACATGAGAAACTTTGACAGATAAAAAACGCTTGCCGCTCTTATTTAGGGATGGCAGTAAGAATAAAAGTTGTTATTGCCTATAAAAAGATTACAAGCAGTGGTGCACATAACTGTGTTGAATAAAGGAATTAAAACCAAAATTTATTATATTTTAACAACAATCTACGAACTCATAAAAGCACGTTTTTAAAAAGGTAAAAACGTGAAAATATGCTTGAATATCTTTAATCTTTGATATCTTAACGAAAGTGATTTCTTTAAGCTTGTCAGGCTTGGTCTCTGACTTGCAAATGTATTAGTATATTATAGAAAATCTTAATAATGCCCATCATAACGGGACTTTACTTTGTCGATATAATGAAACCACAACCGTTTATTGCAGCTGTGGCTGAACTTTTACCATTCACTCAGCTTGCTTTCATGTCTTATACCCATTTGCTTATTGTTTCCCAAGTAATTTCAATCTCTTTGCTGAGCAAACATTAAATTTAATTGAACATTTTCGCGTCTATAAAAACAACCTCAAACGATTTTTAAAAATTTAGGTTTTTGACATTGAATGTTGACGACTCAATGACTGATGGCAATAAAAGTTTTAGACATTTTTTCTCTTTATTTTTTAATTATTTTTTATTTTTATTTTATTTATTTTTTTAATTGAAAACAGATTTGTGTTGTTTGTTGGTTGGTTGGTTGAATTAAAATTTTCCATGGGCGCTCCCTATCCCTTCAAATTTTCCGAAAACTGAAAACTATACACATTCGCAGAATCAAATAAATAACTGTGATGCCAGAAAGAAAGGAAGGTAGGAAGGAGGGCTATATTTCATTAAAAATTAAGTGATTTATCTTGTAGCGGTGCGTTGCTTATTTTTATTTTTACAAAATAAGAAACAAAAAACATGAAACTGGTTCTCAATCAATCCTAAGAAAATAAATCTTGCGTAGGGAGAAATGAAAATTAAAAAAATAAAAATTGAAATCTTAACGTTAATGATGATGGTGATGGATGTTATTGAAACGATTCAAATTCACAAAAATAAGAAACATATTGAAACCATCAATTGAGTCATTAAGATGTTGATAAATGTTATAGGAGAGAGAAAGCGATTAGAGGAGTAATTGACTAAAAACAATTTAAATGTAAATAATAGAGGAAGCTTTTGTTTAAAAATTCAACTTAAATGCTTTAGAAATCTTACAAAACCGCAGCACTTGAAATTCTAAACAAAAGTTGGTTTTGTTCTCAAAGGGGTGCACACACATGCGAAATTTAACAAATTCCCAGAACCACTGACATTTACGCACAATTTAATTGATGCTGTCTTGGTAAAACAAAACCAAAAGCCAACAAGCACATACATATGTATGTTAACATTTACCTACACTTGTGATTCTTTTAACGAAAAATGTGTAGAAGAAAATATTGGATTTATTTTGTCTTTATATTTAATAGATATTTTAAACTGTTTAACTAAAAACGTACTAATATTAAGCCCGTAAATCATGTACTAAGTGCATACGTTTGCTAATAGAACTCAGTCACCTTGTGGTAAGCAAACACACACACACACATGTTCGCTCTTTTGGAATGACATTTAGGCCAAGATTTCGTTGGTACTTGTGCAAGAAATTAAGCAAGTTTTTTTGCTTTCTTTCCAAATGAAAAATGTGGTTTATAGTATAACCCAATAAACAATTTTACTTAATAGTAATTTAAACTGAAAAATAAGAAATAAATTTAAAATTAGTACTTAAGGGATTGACTTGTGGAACAAATTAAAATTAAGAGAGAAAAAACACTCAAAAAAGTAGCTGCAGTGACGCTGCTTATAATTATGGATCATTGTCTTGGGCAAAGTGAAAAGTGTTTGCGAGTTTTTTCGGAAATTTTTGCATGAAAATTTTCTTAAATTAAAACCAATCTTATATTTATATAATAATGCATGTGTGTTTCCATGTATGATTGTTTGTTGGTTTGTTTGTGCTTTATGGACAGCTAAATGGCTGAACTGATTTTCTTAAAACTTTTTTCAGTATCTCTTTTATAAAGGGTCCGCCATCTAATGTTTTTTTTCAACTAGTGCTTATTTTGTGAATGGTAACACTTAGCTCATGTCTGATTTAACAGATAATTAGTTTTATCCTTCCGCTGAACGAATATGGTTGTGTATACGCTTTGCTAAGTGGGCCTGCGATCGACTTGCAGAACATGCCGATTTTGCCAAAAAAAATCATATTTTCAGATGAAGCTCATTTTGATCTTGGCGGGTATGTAAGCAGGCAAAATTGTCGCATTTGGGGCACAAAAAACTCGCACGCAATCATTGAAAAGCCGATACACTCAAGATGAGTCACTGCTTGGTGCGGATTTTAGTCCAGAGGCATAATTGGGCCATTTTTCTTCGAAAATGAGCAAAGAGTGGCCGTTATAGTCAATGGCGATCGTTATCGGGCCATGTTGAATGAATTTTTGTTCATAAAAATTGAAGAGAAGGATATTAGCAACATTTGGTTTTAACAGGACGGCACTACGTGCCACACAGCCGAAGCTACACTCGATGTTTTGCGCCCTGTTTTTGAAGACCGCATTATCAGCCGCAGAGCTGATGTCGTTTGTCCACCTCGGAGCTGCGATTTGACACTGTTGTACTATTATTTGTGGGGTGCCGTCAAAGATAAGTGTTACGCCAACAAGCCAGAGACAATCGACGTTTTAAAGGACAATATTCGTGAAGCCATTGGTGAAATACAGCTGCACACAATCGATAATGTGCTTAAAAATTGGACCGATCGTGTAGCCTACTGCATGGCCAGCCAAGGCAGCCATTTGAATGAAATTATTTTCCATTATGAACCGGATGGATTGTACTTTCAAATAAAAAAAAGAAATTTGAGAAAATATTCAGTAGTTTTTTTTCATAGCATTTTCAAAAAAAAAAAAAAAACAATTATTTGGCGGACCCTTTATTAATTTCAAAAAATCCAAAATTTTTCAATATCTTCAAAACGGTAACAGAAAGAATATCTAAATTTGGCCCAAATAGATTCATATTCAATAGAAATTAGCAGTCAAAAAGTGGGTGTGATCGAACAAATGGGCATGCTACCTGCCATACAAAGTAAATATTGATTTAAGTATATATTACGAACAGTTACAAGAAAGGTTTCAGAATATGGTCAATAGAAACCATCAGTCAAACACTGGCCGGAATTGGATAACAGGGCGTGGTATCTCCCATATAAACTAACTATTTATGTCTTTATATTTGGGAATGATCAAAGCTAAAGTTTTAGTATTTGGTCCAGTAGCTTCATAGTCAATACAAATCACGAGTCAAAAAGTGGGCGAATTTGGACAAGTAATTAGTGATTGTTGTGTATACTGAGAACGCCAATATTAGATGTTTCTAAATAGGCTCAAACGGAGTCGTAAACAATACACATCATCAGTTAGTAACTGGGCGAATTGGATAAGCGGGTGTGGTGCTTTCCATTCCTACTAAAGATTGAATTTAGTATATGTGGAGAACGGCAACAATTAAAGCTTCGTTAGCGTTATTTGTGGTTGGGAAGTAAATTGGCTACCAAATGACCATATGTCAAGAATTGAGCTGTCAACAGCTGACACTTATTTAGTAAAAAATTGTGAAATTTCAACTCTAGAATTTAAATTGTGAATATTTACTGTTTGAACGGAACGACAACAACGCATTGTTTAACAAAATCATCTTGAGAGATGAGGCCCATTTTCAATTAGGCGGCTATGTAAGCAAACAAAATGGTCGCATATGTGACTCCCAAAACCCACAAACAGTCCTCGAAAAATCATTACATTCAAAGAAAGTGACTATATGATGCGCTTTGTGCCAGGCGGCATTATTAGCCCATATTTTTTCGAAAAAGAATTATCTGCGCTGCCAAACCATGATAACCAATTTGTTGTGAGCATAATTGGCTACTGTTGACATCAGTGACCTTTGGTTTCAGCAGGAGGTCGCCACAAGCCACACAGCCAGCCAAACAATTCAGTTATTGCATGAGAAATTTCCCGGTTGTTGACCGCCTCATTCTTGTGATTTAACGCCGCTGGATTACTTTCTCTGGGGCCATTTGAAAGCCCAGATTTACGTGAACAAGCCACAAAAATTCGGCGCTGCATTGACGAGATAAGCGAAGCTTTGTTGCAAAATATAGTTTAAAGTTTTGTGAAAAGAATGGACGTCTACCGATGTGACAGAGATGGACATTTACCCGACATCATATTCCACTATTAATTCCCAATATTTCTATTTTATATTGGTATGAATAAAACTGAGCTTGCCAACAAAAAGAACGTATTTTTAAGCCAATTTACTTCCTCACCTCAAATTTGCACACCCTTTATATGTACATATCTATGTATCTCGTTTGAAGACTGTATACAGCTAAACGACAGATTCTACAGTGTTTTTCTGGAAGGAACTATAGGCTATTCCAGATGTTTAGATTTGGACCGGAAGATGGAGGTAGCGAAGCACGCCGGGTTTAGCTAGTTTTAAACAAAAAGGTATTTGTCATTATTATCTATGACCTTGTGGATTCTGTAGTAAAATGCAATGAAAAATATTAATAAAAAAATTTCTTATGTTTTTGTTACTTCAATGCTTTGTCACCCTGTTAAAGTACATCGTTTTCATCACTTTTATGCCTTTAAGGCTTAAAGCCAAGAAAAACTATAAAAATTCAAATGAAAACAGAGACGAAAAATATCAGTAAAAAAAAAGAATGCCAACATAAGAAATAAGTGCTTGAAGATAAAAATTTTATTAAAAAATCTTTAGACGCCTTCCAATGGCTTGCCAAAGCCATAAAGGAAAAGCCAGCAATAATTAAATTTATATTTTTGCAGCTGCTCGAAAACCCCATAAGACTTTTGAAGAAGATATAAAACAAACAGAAAATATGAAAGTAGTTTCATAATAGACTTCCATTTAGTATCTTAATAAAAAAATATAATAAAATTATAACAAACATGGAACATATCCGACTACAAATTACTGTTTTAATGAATGATTACCACAGGAAAGAAGAAAAACAAACAAACAGAGAAAATAACCAGAATAAACATGCATTTGATTTGTTAATGAAGAAAAACATAAAATTATAGTTTCTTATCAGCCAAACAAACATTCACTCATAAGGTTAAAGAAATTTTATGGAAAAAGAACTTAAATTTCTGTTTAAATTTCAGAATTGAAGAGCAACACAAATATCTTTTCCTTGAGTCTAAAAGCACTTCCGTTCTTTTTTTATATTATTTCAATTGCCAGATTCGTTTTATGTGAATATGCAGCTGTAATACGCGGAAACTGAAGATTTTATGCAGTCTGGAGCTAAAAGGAAATGCTTTTGATTTAATTTTCTTTCTCTTTAAAAGGAAAACAAACAAACAAATTAAGAGTTTTGGGAAATAAAGAATATCAGTTAAAATGGAACTTAATTTAATTTAAATTATTCACTCTCATTTTAAAAGCGAAACGCAGTTCATTTAATTAGTGTTTGCTTTTTTATTTAATTGGGTTTGATTTTCCTTTTTTAAAGCCGGTGGTATACACGTTTCGAACATTTGCTCACAGTTTCAACCGAACGAGTAAAGCATACTTTGTTTACTTGTTGCAGATAATTATTTTATTTTAATATTTAAGTGTAAAAGTCAAATGTTTATAGAGTGGTATACAGTGAGTCACTTTGCCTCTGAGACTTACGCCATTAGCGCAATACAAGAGAGATACGAGTTGAGTAATGTAGGGCTACACTCTTGGTGTATAGTACAACTTTCTGCCTAGAAGCTGAGGACAATCTGAATCTTTGCTATGCTATTGTCACAAAAGTGCTATAGTGTATATCAGAGATCAGCAATGAGTGCCTTTTTTGCTACTCATATTCACTCATGAATTTATAAGTATAAGTGAGTACACATCATTCAAATTCAACTACTCATACTCACTCATATTCACAAAAGCGTTGATTCATAAGTATAAATACCAATCATCATGAATCAAACGTCGTTCCCATTCCCGCAGCATTCATTCATTTCTCAGAAAATACTCATAAACGATTCTAATCATTCATGAGTACCCATGAGTATTCATGACCATATGTATTGGCTATTTAAAATAAAAATAAAACATACAAAACTCGCAATTTTATAATGAGTATTTAAATGTTCATATTCGAACTATTCTCATTTCGCATCTTCTACGCACCATGAGTGCAGATGAATATGAATCAATAGCGTCCTAAGTATGAGTATAAGATAAGTATGAGTATATGAGATAAGTATATATGAGATAAGTGCGAGTATAATAATTTATGAACCATGATTCAAGTATACCCATTTTTGTGCAGTATTCATTGCTGATCTCTATTGTTGTTAGTTCTTATGGCTTTGGTTTTCTTGATATTTACCTCAAGTCCAACATTACGAACCTGTCTTTTCAGGTCTTCTAATTTTGACTGCATGTTGGAGATATTGTGTAAGAGCAGACAAATATTATCTGCATAATCGGAATCCTCGAGTTGTCATGAGAGACTCCATGTTATACCTCTTCTCTGTGAATGAACTTTGCTCATGATCTCATCAAGTACGTGTTACCAGTGAATTTTTTGAAAAATACCAAAGTTTACTAAAAAAAAATCCGTTTTTCCCCACATGTTTAAAAGATTTCCCCTAATAAAACCCTTACGATTTTTGGTCATTGAAATATAAGAGAAAAATAGCAGTCGTAACCATAGAAATATCTTATTTTGTGTTTCAAATTCAAATTAGTTGTGGATAGAAAAGCTTTTTTCAAAATCATGTTCATAACATAAGTATATATATGCAAAGAGTTCTGCATCCTCCTGCATTGTTCGTACTATTGGAATTACTTTCTACGTTACATTAGTTCTAAAATATCATCCCACCGGTATTTAACATTAAACTATAAGGTAGAGCGAAACTCAAACAAAGTTCATAAACTGAAGTACGCATGGCTGCTGCTATCTGTGTTGTCAGTATTAGATTACCAGTTAAATCTCGAAAGTTTTTAACTTCCTAAATAAGCAGAAGATTAATTGGTTGCTTTCTTCTATAGATCACTATGATCAAAGAACCAAGTTGTGTCGAAACTACGCCGATTTCATAAGAAAACATCTGTGCTGTTTAAGGTCATGATTGCCTATCAAAATTAGTTTTTCGATATGTCCAAAATTGTATGTGTGTTCAGAAAGTGTGATAGTGTGGACGAAAAGTGCATATACGCGACAGATCCTTTGATAGGTGCTTCCGATTCAGTACTCTTTTGCAAATTTTCATAAAATAGTATTTTTTGTGAGATCAGAGCTGCTTTTTGTTAAGCATATGTTTTTGCATCCTTTTTGTATAACAGTGTTAGATCTAATCCAGAGATCAGCAATGGATGGTGATAACATGAGTATACTTGAATCATGATTCATTAATTTTTATATTCATACTCATTCATGCTCATTTCAATGGCCACTCATACTCTAAAACTTGAAGTAATCATCGTACTCATACTTACCAACAGTTATGACGCTTTTTATTCTCAACTGCACTCATTGACACTGCAAAATGAGTATGATTCGAATACGAGTTATAATGAGTATTCAAATGAGTATTTATTACTCAGGAGTATTCATGAATATGAAGGAATCATGCGAATCATTTATGAACATTAAGAGTATTTTCTGAGAAATTAATGAACGCTATAAGTATGAGTAGCAATGAGTATGAGTGCGATGTTTGATTCATATTTATTGCTACTTATACTTATTAATCAATGTTATTATGAATCTGAATGAGTGTGAGTAGTTGAATTTGAATGATGCGTACTCGCTTCTACTTATAAGTAAAAAATGGAAACGAAGATTGCGTTTTTGCGCTCTATTTTATATAGGAACTGTACTATTGATGAATTGATTCAGGAATTATATTAAGTTATGAACAAAAAGAGACTTATGTCTTAGAAATCCGTTGGAAATGATTGTTTTTCTTCTTTCCAAATCCGAAAAGAAACTTAAAATTGGGTAATATTCAACTTAGTTATTACCTTATAAGTGCATGAAGGTCCGAAAAACTAGTTTTTTATCCGTAACTTGAGATTTTGGAGGTGTTTCGAAAATTTAAAAAACATATCCTTGTTCTACTCGCCGGCTGTGTGGCTTGTGGCTCCGTCCCGCTGAAACCAGAGGTCACTAATGTCAACATTAGCTGACTGTAACCACAAAAAATTGGTTATCGTGGCTTGGTAGCGCAGAGAATTCACGGTGACGGCGTTTCCTTGTTCATTTTCAAAAAAAAACGGGCTGATGATGCCGCCTAACCACACACCGCACTATACGGTCACTTTCTTTGGATGTAATGGTTTTTTCAAGGACTGTTTGTCTATTTTGTGAACCCCATATAATTGTTTGTTTCCACAACCGCCTAATTGAAAATGGGCCTCATCACTAAAGACGATTTTGTTGAAAATTGCGTTGTTTTCATTCAGTTTTTAAAACAGCCAATTCACAAACGTTCGACGCAAACATTGGTCGACTGTCTTTAATTCTTGAACGAGTTGAACGTTATAAGCGTAAAGATGAAGATCTTTATGCAAGTTGTTAAGCAAAGTTAATCTGAGGATGCCCAATTGCTGCGAACGTCGACGAGGTGATGTTCCAGGCTCGTTTTCAACACTTTGCTGTACAGCTATTATGTTTGCATCACTACGGCCAATAACAGCGTATTGTCTTGATCTATAGTCAGCAGCAGTACCATGAGCCTAGAATTTAGCGATTATTTTACGCACAGCGGTCTCAGAAGAAGCCTGATTACGAGGAAAAGCTGATCGAATTATACGAAGTGAAACAGTAAAATGTTCACCATTTTGATAGAAAATTTTCACAATTAAAATTCTTTGTTCAAGAGTGTAGCATTCCATAGTTAAAGTTACGCAATTTTTTACTAAATAAGTGTCAAAGGTTGAAAGCGTAATTCTTAATATTTCATCATTTGACAGCCAATTCACTTCTAACCTCAAATTTGCCCATGCTGTATGTATAGGGTCCGCCAAATAATTTTCTTTTGTTGAAAATGCTATAAAAAAAAACTACTGAATATTTTCTCAAATTTCTTTTTTTATTTGAAAGTACAGTCCTTCCGGTTAATAATGAAAAATAATATCATTCAAATGGCTACCTCGGCTGGCCATGCAGCAGCCTACACGATCGGACCAATTTTTAAGCACTTTATCGATTGTGCACAGCTGTATTTCACCAATGGCTTCACGAATATTGTCCTTTAAAGCGTCAATTGAACCTGGCTTGTTGGCGTAACACTTATCTTTGACGGCACCCTATATATAATAGTCCAACGGTGTCAAATCGCAGCTCCGAGGTGGCCAAACGACATCAGCTCTGCGGCTTATAATGTGATCTTCAAAAACAGGGCGCAAAACATCGAGTGTAGATTCGGCTGTGTGGCACGTAGTGCCGTCCTGTTGAAACCAAATATTGCTAATATCCTCCTTTTCAATTTTTGTGAACAAAAATTCGTTCAAAATGGACCGATAACGATCGCCATTGACTGTAACGGCCACTCCTTGCTCATTTTCGAAGAAAAATGGCCCAATTATGCCTCTGGACCAAAATTCGCACCAAACAGTAACTCGTCTTGGGTGTTTCGGCTTTTAAATGTATGCGTGCGGGTTTTCTTTGCCCCAAATGCGATAATTTTGCTTGTTTACATACCCGCCAAGATCAAAATGAGCTTCATCTGAAAAGATGATTTTTTTGGCAAAATCGGCATGTTCTGTAAGCTGATCGCAGGCCCAGATTTCCAGCGTTGTTCAAGCGTATATACAACCATATTCGTTCAGCGGAAGGATAAAACTAATTATCTGTCAAATCAGACATGAGCTTAGTGTTACCATTCACGAAATAAGCACTAATTAAAACAAAAACGTTAGATGGCGGACCCTATATATTAAATGTTTTTATAAATTTATTTTATTCATTAAATAGCCGCCATTATTTAATATTCCATGAACTTGCAACTTTCCCCTGTTGCGCTAATAATATCCTGCGTAAAAAATTTGTTTAAATAAAAGTAATTACGTTTCTCTTTATCAGACTTTTAATAAAATAAAATAAAAATTAAAATAAAAAATATTTTTGGTAGATTTATTACATCCATCAAGAGAACTGAAAAGCCTTCGTTTTACCATATAATGGCTTATTGAGAATACAAAGAAAACAACAACTTTTAACTCTTAAAATTGAAACATATTACGGCGTATGTTGCCAAACAATGTGATGTCCATCAAACCGTTGAAAATAAAAGAAAAATTTTTTTTAAATTTTTAGCAGACAGAAAAGAAAAGTAATAAAATAAATTGCTATTTATGAACAACAATTCAATCAATTATTACTCATTAATTCAGTAGCATCAGATTTGTAAGTTAAATAAAATGGAAAATTATTAAAAAGAAAAATAATTTTTAAAATATTGTTGTTGTTATTAAAAAAAATACATGAATTCTTAAAAAATTTCTATCAAAATCAACAGCTGTTCCAATAGATTTTGCCAATAATTTATGACTCTTAATGTTGGCTACATAATAACCATAAATTTCTACTGTTTTAGCAGCCGTTAATGCACAAAAAAAATTCATTTATTTTTTCTCTGTCTTTCTCTCTCTCACTCTTTTCTTAACTTGTTACAGATGATGATTATGGTCAGAAAACGGTGTCAGTGCTGGTCGATGGCATTGAAACAGATTTGGAAATTATTGATCATCCAGCCTGTGAGATGTCGGTGAGTATAAGTCATGTGCTGCAAAATTAAACCCTAAACTTTCTTGGCCAATGGCCACTGTCTACACTTTTTTGTTGTTGTTTTATATAAAAAAAAATATTGAAATTTTATATATCGCTTAAGTGTAGGTCAAGTTCACACTTGAATGACTTTCTGTGCTTGATAACAAACTTGGACAAAAATATAAAATAAAAAAATAACAAAAAAAATAATCAGAAATGTAGTGCTAAGATGCCATCACTTTTTCTCTGTTTTTTTTTTTTAACAACAATGTTAAGTGCAGATGACACTTTTTTCAAGAGTTTCCATTAACGTGGATTCATTTTCTGCTGCGTTTCTTTTTTTTGCACATTCCACTTCTAGTTTTTCAATAACTGTGCCCGTACATACTGAATACTCAGCTGTGGCATTTTTTAAAGTCAAATCCATGAGAAAGTGATAAAAATTTGTTTTATTTTTTCTCTCTTTACCCGTTGTATGGAAAAATATTAAAAAACAGAATTTGCTACGAAACAAGTCAAATATAGAGCGAAAAAAAATTCTACAAAATTTAATTAAATCCTTTGTTTTATTCGTCAAAATGAAAAGAATTGATTGAACACAGGAATGGAATGTAGTGTTGTTTTCAATTTGCATATGTAGCGTATACTTTATATGAAATACAAAATTAAATATTGCGTATACGCCACATATGTAAGAATATTTAATATTAAATTGATTCATTGTATTGAGAATGGACTACTCAGAGGTGTTTTTTATAGAGGTACAGAAATTTAAGTTGCAATAAAACAACGATGGATTGATTATTCGATTGACATGAATTTTATTTATCCGAACGATAATCTTGTGGCATTAAATTTTAAATATGATTTCTGGCATATGGCCGCGGCTGGCACGGATGTAGTACAATCTGGACGTCCAATTTTCGATGACCTTTCCCAATAATACGGCGAAAGTTGTCTTCCAAATGGTCAAGCGTTTGTGGCTTTACCGCATAGAGCAATGATTTTACATAGCCCCTCAGAAAGTAGTCTAGCGGTGTTAAATCACAAGATCTTGGAGGCCAATTCACAGGTCCAAAACGTGAAACTAGGCGGTCACCAAACGTGTCTTTCAATAAATCTATTGTGGCACGAACTGTGTGACATGTTGCGCCGTCTTGTTGAAACCACATCTCCTGGACATCATGGTTATTCAATTCAGGAATGAAAAAGTAAGTAATCATGGCTCTATACCGATCACCATTGACTGTAACGTTCTGGCCACCATCGTTTATGAAAAAGTACAGACCAATGATTCCACCAGCCCATAAAGCGCACCAAACAGTCAGTTTTTCTGGATGTAACGGTGTTTCCACATACACTTGAGTATTACCTTCACTCCAAATGTGGCAGTTTTGTTTGTTGACGTAGCCATTCAACCAGAAGTGCGCTTCATCGCTAAACAAAATTCGCTTATTCCAACCACGTTCCTATGAAACTAATTTGCTGGAATAAATGAAGGGCAGATTTAATCAGTTGGAGAAGTACCCCCAATATAAAACAAATATTAATTTTAAAAAACTATTACACTGATTGCGATAAAATTTTATTCCAACCCTTCCTAAAAACAAGCCAATAGAAAAAATCTGGGCAGGATACTATAAGGGGGAAAATTGACCCAATAAAATATCTTAAGAACTGTTATAGCGAGATCCCTGAAGTTTTATTCCAATCACTTTCCTATGAAACTGATTTAATGAAAAAATCTAGGGCGAATAAGAAATTAATTATGGAATATCTGAAGAACTTAGATGGGGGTAGCGAAGCATGCCGGGTATTGCTAGTAAACTTTAAAATACAATCAGAAAACTTTTCAAATTCAAAATTTGTTTGTCTGTCGAAAAAATGTGCCAAAATGGCATATATAAGATAAGCAAATGCAAATGTCTTACCCCAAACTAACACACGTTACTTGCATTGCTCATGGACTACAACGCTTATGCGAGCATATTGGAGATCAGTATGAAAATGTAAACAAATTTAATTCGAATGTAAAGAAAGTGTTATAGAAAGTTCTAAATGGAGTTGAAATTTTAAAAGAAATGTATATAGAACATCTATTGCTCCACGAACCAGCTATAGCTCATTGGGGAACTTGAGTTGCGACCATCAATTACTACGCTTACAACTATAAAAAAGTGTCAATACATTAAAATGGCAATAGATGAACTTAACCATACAAATACAAAAAGTGAATTTACTCTTATTGCTGCAAATTTCAGTTTCATTGAAAAGTTGCTCAAAAGACTGTTAACCAATGGCCTAACATTAGTGGTGCAGTATGGCATATTAACTCTGGCGCTTCAGAATACTAGCGGGATTGTAATACAAAACTTAATATTAAAACTAAGCTAAGACCGATTGTATCAAACAACGGAGGACTTTATCAACCAAGATTTAAAATATGATCTTAAGGATATATTATCCTTTAAATATGCCCCCATTATATCAGTAGGCATTGGCATTTTCAAGATGTAATAGCTAACGCAATATACAAATCAATGTTTTGTTGTTTATTGCAACAACAAATATATACCAGTAAAAAAATTTTGCTCTATTTTATCAAAAATTTTAAGCTTTGTACAGGGTGTCCGCCTCGGGAAAGTATACTACTTTGTTTTGCCGCCATTTTGGTAAACATTAGCCTTGACAGTTCATATGAGTATTTGGCAGTTGTGAAGTAGAGACGTGGCAAATTTATTATGGAAAAATATTCAGTAAACCAACGTGTTTTAATCGTTGAAACATTTTATCAAAATCAATCATCGATTACTGTGACTTCGACAAAGTTACGTGAAATTTCATTTTTATGTGAATGGTTATGTGAATAAACAGAATAGTCGGTTCTGGGCAATGGAAAACCCTCAAATTATTCATTATTATTCAGTTACCTTTGCATCCACTAAAAGTGACAGTCTGGTGTGCAATTTCTTTCAAACTGAAAACGGCGTAACGGTAATTGTCAATGGGGAGCGATATCGTGATATGATTGAAAACAACACAACTGCATGCTTTGGGCTTGAATAGCATGTGATCTCAACAAGACGGTGCCACATAGCATACAGCCAGGATTACAATGGAATTACTACGAGACTTCTTTCCACAACAAATTATTTCAAAGAATGGTGATGTTAATTGGCCTCTACGGTCACCTGATTTGGCTACACCGGACTTCTTCTTGTGGGGATATCTGAAAAGATCTTGGCATAAACCTTTATGCAAACAAACCAGAGCCGCTGGAGCAACTCAAACAAAATATTCGTGATGAAATTAATTAAATACCGCGTGAAATGTATGAGAATGTAATGAAAAATGTGCTCAAAAGGGCTCGCAACTGTGACGCTAACAGAGGCGGGCATTTATCTGATATTGTATTCCATACCTAATAGCCGACATTAAATAAAAAATTCTCTTTCATATAATCAAAAATTATAAACAAACAAAGTAGTATACCTTCCCGGCGGACACCCTGTACTTAAGTCTTCTTAGAAATTGAAGTCAAAATTTCTGTTTTTTATATTCTGTTGTATCGTTTTTTATATTGCTAACTTATATTTGACTTTAAATATATGCAAAAGATATTAATTGAGTTATTGAATACAATTTTTTTCGATAAATAAAGAAGAAATTTTTCTACTTTAGTAGCATATTTTTAAATTTTTAGATCAAATTTTTAGATTTTTCAGCATATTTTATGCGCATCAAACACTTTTTAAGATCATATTTCTGGTTTCCCTGCATATACGAATATAAAAAATTAATATTAATATCCATTGCTTTCCTTTAATGAAAACCAAATTAAATTGAAATTTTGTAAATGTGTATGTGTGTGTGTGTGTGTGTGTGTATGTTTGTGACCATATGTCTGTTCTTATTTATGGTTTACGTGTATCACGTAAATTTGTTTGCATGTGTACAAGTATAAGTAGTTACCACAACAACTATTAACTGAAGGCCATTAGCTGCCTTAATGCTTTTGCAATTTTATTGTCAATTATTGTACAACAAAAACAAGAACAAAATACTCGTACAAAAAATAATGGTCTTAAAGAAAGTGAAGGAAATACAAGCTGCTAAGGGGGAAAAAAATTTTCAAAAGAGTACTTTTCTAAGGGCTTTTCAAAGCACTGAACGCTACAGATTATATTTCAATTTCTTTTCAAAAGTACTGACATTTTGTTTTCGTACAAAAAAAAGGCAAACAAAATAAATGACACATAAGAAGAGAGAGAGATAGAGAGAGTGAGGGAACGGGAGAGAGCCTTAGAAGGCTTGTTAAACATCTCATTTCCTTGTTAGGTACTATTATAGGGTGGGAAATTTAAAAGTTTAAATTTAAAAATGCAATAAAACAAAAACGGTTTGAAATTTTGCCAAATTTATTTTTTTGTTGTGAAGTACAATTGTTTCGGTTAGAAATCATATATTATTTCATTCATATGGCAACCACGGCTGGCCTCACAGTACCCCATTCGATCGAACCAATTTTCGAGAACTTTTTGAAGTATATAGACTCGTATTTCTGCAATGCCATCACGAATGTTGGCCTTCAAATGCGCAAATGTCTCTAGTCTTTAACGGCGCCACACAGAAAATAGTCCAACGGTGTCATATCGCAGCTTCTTGGCGGCCAACTGACATAACCATTTCGGCTAATTAAACGGCCATCAAACGTTTGACACAATAAATCGATTGTGGCAGGAGATGTGTGGCAAGCTGTACCATCCTGTTGAAACCAAACATTGTTCTCATCAATACCATGGGCACTAAAAAATTAGTTATCATGGTGCGATATGTGTTACCCTAATAATTTCGAAGTATGAAATATGAAATATGGGCAAAAAATGCCTCCGCTCCACAAGCCGCACCAAAACAGTCACTCGTAATGCATAACAGTAATGGATGCACTGGCTTCTGTAAGACCACATTTGGGTTTTCTGAGCCCCAAATACGGCAATTTTGCTTATTATGAGCTTCATACGAAAAGATGATTTTTTTTGGCGAAATCGACATCATCTCGTTTCTCGTTGGCCCATATAGCAAAGCAAAGACGAAGTAGATGGCAATTCCACTTTAATTCTTGAACCAGTTGAACTGTGTATGGCGTCATGCCAAGATCTTTTCGCAAAATTCAATGTAAACTGGTGCGTGAAATGTTCAATTCTTGAGAACGATGACGAGTTGATATTGGTGGATTCTCTCGCACACTCTCAGTCCCAGCTTCGATATTTTCGGGTGTACGCACAGTGAAACCAGTTTTACAAGTTTATCAATAAGCTTGCGTATACCGGGCTCTATTGGTGCTTCTCTGCGACTGAATTTTGTACGATATTTTCGTGTAATTTCCTTTCTTTCTTTGTTTTCGAAACAAAGTTCCAATAAATCCCAACGTTGCTCAAGCGTAAATCGTTTCATATCGTTCAGTGGAGATAATATTCTGAACTTTGTGACAGAATAGAATGACATAAGTATTGCCAGATTCGAAATAACCGCTGGTTCAACTTTAAACTTTTAAATTGCCCACCCTATACATATGACCACATACACACAACTATCTTTTAAGCAGCAAGTATTTCATAATTTCATAAGGTATATAGCATTTACACTATATGATGCGCTATAGCATTTCTCTGCACACGGTAATGCTAATTTTCTATTTTTTTCAGGCCGAGGCGTTTTGTTCCACTTACAATATTGATTTATTTGTGGTGGTGTATTCTGTAGTGGATCGTGCCTCTTTTAAACAGGCCGAAAAGATTCTGCAGTATCTTAAAGAAAACGAAATGCTTTTGACTCGAGGAGCTATTTTGGTGGGTAATAAAACAGACTTGGAAAGACATCGAGAGGTGAATAGACAAAGTAAGTAAACAACAACATTTGTCTTATGGCTTACAAAATACCCCCAAATTTCCCCCCAATTCTTTATTAATCTTTTTTTTTAGTGGCACGCAAATTGGCCAAAGAAATTGCCTGCAAATTCATAGAAACCTCTTCCGGTTTAGATCATAATGTTGATGAACTCTTAGTGGGCATTGTGGCTCAGGTTAAACTAAATCCCCAACGTTTACGTAATTTAAGTGAAAAAGACCGTCAACGTTTAAATCTCCAGAGTACAATACAGAAACATCGTCGTCTCTATACACCACCACGACGCATGGTCAGACAAATGTCCATGTGTCAGGCCGATGTTGAAGACAATGATTATGACGACCATGATGAGGATGATAATGACAATGAAATGATACACGATGAAAATCAATCGAACAACATAATGATGGGTGATGAAGGCATTGGTACAGGCAGTGAACGTACAGCCAGCACTAGTCTGTCCTCTTCCAATGCTGGCAAATCATGTTCCTCTTTGAATGTATCAAAGGGTGGTCCTGTTCGAAAAACCACAAAACGTACTTTAAATTTGGAAAGCATTTTGAAAATGGGCGAAAGTGAACTGGAAGATGAAGAGGAAGCTCAACGAATGGCATGTGCCCAATCATTAACATACAATTCATACAATTTAGCCGCCAGACCTTTGAGTAAATTTGAAATGTTAACCAATAATATGAAAACAAGCAGTGGACGTACACCTTTTGGCAGTGTAAACTCTTCCCCTAAATCAAGAAAATCCTATGAAAGCAGTTCAGGTTTGGGTAGTTCAAATACTCATGACCCTCACCAGCAGCACTATAAGGAAACACATGCGGAGGATTCACTGTTACATGATTGCAATAGTAAAACGGTATCCAAATTAACAAGTCGCACGAAAGTTTTTCTATCATCGGTGTTGCGTTTTAAAAAGGCTATAAATGTAGCCAAACGAAGAAATTCATCATCGTGTAGTGATTTATTTGTTATATAAATAAGAAAACAATTCTTTTTTTAAATTTAACAAAAACAACAACAACAAAATCAAAATTTATAAAAAGTCTTCAGTATTTAAAAAAATTAAAAATTAAAAAGAAAATATTAATTAAAAAGCGACCAAAACAAAGCAAAAAAATTAAAATGTATTTATAACAACAGCCTATCACTGTTCATAAGCCTGCATGCAAAACGGAATTAAAAATTTTAACAAAATATTTATAAAAAAAATCAAATTTAAATAAATTCTTTGTGATTTATTTCAAAACAATTAATGCAACACTATTGTTAAGGTTTCACTTAAAAAAAAATATTTTTAAATTTAATATTTGGTTTCATTGATAAGAATTTTCAATCAGAAAAATTGTATTTTTATTTAAACAAAAAATGTATTTCTACATAAAAATAAGAAGGGAACAAAAAAATAATCTAGAAATCATATCATCATATAAAATGTTAATTAAATATAATCCTTTAATCACAAAATATAGCATGAATTGACTTAGAAATGATTGAGACAGTCAACAAGTAATAAGGGGTGTTTTTTATAGAGGTATAGAAATTTAAGTTGCAATAAAACAACGATTGATTATTCGATTGACATGAATTTTATTTATCCGCAAGATAATCTTGTGGTATTACATTTTAAATACGATTTCCGGCATATGACCACCACGGCTGGCGCGGATGTAGTCCAATCTGGACATCCAATTTTCGATGACTTTTTCCAACATTTGTGGCCGTATATCGGCAATAACACAGCGAATGTTGCCTTCCAAATGGTCAAGCATTTGTGGCTTTAGCGCATAGACCATAGTCTAACGGTGTTGGAGGCCAATTCACAGGTCCAAAACCTGCAATTAGGCGGTCACCAAACCTGTCTTTCAATAGATCTATTGTGGCACGAGCTGTGTGACATGTTGCGCCGTCTTGTTGAAACCACGTCACCTGGACATCATGGTTATTCAATTCAAAAATGAAAAAGTTAGTGATCATGGCTCTATACCGATCACCATTGACTGTAACGTTCTGGCCACCATCGTTTTTGAAAAAGTACAGACCAATGATTCCACCAGCCCATAAAGCGCATCAAACAGTCAGTTTTTCTGGATGTAACAGTGTTTCCACATACACTTGAGGATTACCTTCACTCCAAGTGCGGCAGTTTTGTTTGTTGACGTGGCCATTCAACCAGAAGTGCGCTTCATCGCCAAACAATATACGCTTGTGAAAATCGGAAACAACGGTAATCTCGTTTTGGGCCCATTCGACGAATCTACGCCGGGCGTGAGTCTATTTATGATGAGTTGACAAACCAAACTGACAATAAATCACTTGAAAGCTGTTAAATCGGTCGCCGTTTTGAAAAGCAATGCCAACTTAAAGTTCTATACCTCTATAAAAAACACCCTATATTTAAAAGGAAAGTCAGTAATAAAAAAAATATATAAATGGTAGGCAAATTAGAGGTTAGGAGGTAAATTGGCTTAAAAACACATTTCTTTTTTGACAAATTCAGTTTTATTCATTCCAGTATAAAATAGAAATATGGGAATTAACAATGGAATATGATGTCGGGCAAATGTCCACCTCTAGCACGTCGGCAGACGTCCGCTCTTGTCACAAAATTTTGTACCACATTTTGCAACAAAGCTTCGCTTATCTCGTCAATGCAGCGCCGCATTTCATTTTTCAGAGTGTCAGTTCTTTGTGGTTTGTAAACCCGGTCTTTAAAATGGTGACAGAGAAAATAATCCAGCGGCGTTAAATCACAAGAACGAGGCGGCTTATTGACATCGCCAAATCGAGAAATTATGCGAATGTGAAATTTTGCATGCAATTAATGAATTGTTTGCTGGTCTGTGTGGTCTGTGGCTAAAACCAGAGATCACTGATGTCAACATAAGCCAATTGTGGCCACAAAAAATTGGTTTTCATGGCTTGGTAGAGCAGAGAATTCATGGTGACGGCGTTTCCTTGCTCATTTTCGAGAAAAAACGGGTCACCATACAGTCACTTTCTTTGGGTATAATCGAAGACTGTTTGTGGATTTTGTGACCCATATATTCGGCAATTTTGTTTGTTTACATAACCGCCTGATTTGGTTGAAAAATGCGTTGTTTTTATTCAGTTTTTCAGACAGCCAATCCACAAACGTTCGACACAAACAATGGTCGGCAGGCTTTAATTCTTGAACGAGTTGAACTTTAAAAGCGTGAAGGTGAAGTTCCTCTTGTGATGACCAATACTTAGATGCAAATGTGTTGATATTCCAGGCTCATTCTCAACACCTTACTATACAGCGGTTATGTTTGACCACCGACTGAGAAGGCTCAGAGATGTTTGAAGACGCTGCGACATTGTGTGGAGAAATTTTCTTGACACAGCCACAGTAACATCATTCGCATACGCCACAGCCTTGAATCGATTAGAATCAAGTCTCACGAGCAAAGTTTTAACGCTCAAATTCAACAGGAGAGGGGAAATAACTCCCCCTTATGGAGTGCCTCTTTCAGCCACCCTGTAGACGGTAGCTGATTCCATAGTGGAGACAATGACCCTGTTGGTCAGGAGTCTCCCTATGAATCTGATCACAGACCAATGAACATTCAGTGCTACCAGAGCCGAACTAATCGCATCCAGTGTCATATTTTTAAAGCCCCTCTGTATATCCAGGAATACCACAAGTGCATACTCCCCGTGCGCAAGGGCATTTTTAATATACCCCACAAGCGAGTGAGGTGTAATCTCAACAGATCTGTCCCTAATGTAGGCATGTTGGGATGCAGATAATAAGTCAGGTTCTATCGTGCTGCGAAGATGCAAGTCGATCAACCTTTCCGAAATTGTCAGAAGAAAAGAAGTAAGCTAATTGGTCTGAAGTCTTTTGGACCCGTATGGGAGGTTTTAGGGAGGTCCAAGACTCAGGAATATAAGACCATGGGCATTGTTCTGAAGATCGGCAGGAATAATGCCATCCGGGCCAGGAGACTTGTACGGAACAAAGTCACAACGCCCACCTCAGCCCACTTTCCGTGATTGGAACGTTGAACTCAGTATGATCGTGTGAGTTGTCCACGTGACGCTCCTCCATAGAAATACTGCCCGGAAAGTGCACGTCCAGCAAGACATTCAAAGTCTCCTGGCCTTATAATTTCCGCATGTAGTTCGCAGACCCTGTCACCAGCTATCCAGGGTTTCTGAACCAGTGCCAGATGCACTCCTCTATCAATCATGCGGAGGCGCAGCGTACCCGAAGCTGCTTTGGAATGGTGGAGGTTAACCTGAGTTACCTTCACTGTGACGTTGACGTCTTGGTCAGAGTCCAAGAGGGCGTCCTCGTCAACCACTTTGCGCACTCGATCAACATGATCACCTAATAGTGTATTTTCTTGAGCGAAAGAACTAGTGGTCTCGTCGCTAGCTGGAAATAAAGACCGATAAAAAAATTAAGATTTCATTCATTTTTTTGTTAGTAAATCACAGGGTATTAGAAACTGAATTAATTACAAATTAGGTGATTCGTTTTAAGAACACTATGCAACAAATGGAAAAAAATATTGTGACCTTGGATAAACACTATATTTTTTTGATGCGCTATAGTCGCCAACTTCAAAAATCGTAAGCATTTCGGATTCTATGGATTAGTTTTTCTAAAATGTGAGATTTTTGAAGAGGCTGCTTCATACATCTTATGATAACTTTGAAATGTTTTCTTCGATTTCGTTAAGCTGTACGTTGTAAAATTCCAACTTATATCAGCTTTAAGTCATTCTAATATAACTTTTTAACTTTTGCTTGTTGCAAATATCAGCATTATCAGCTTTAAGTCATTCTAATATAACTTTTTAACTTTTGCTTGTTGCACAGTGTTATTTTGTATGATAAATTATGTAAATCGGTTCATAACTGGAGGTTGAATTATGAATGAGAACAAAAATTGCGAAAAACAAACATTGTTGTGTGAACATGACACAAAAATCTTTAGCTTTTTTTTTGTAAGAATAGAAACCTAAGAATTTGCTTATGCATTTCAAAAGTCGCTACATATTCGTAAAATAAGAGTTTTGAACTCGAAACGCAAACGCTTTTCAAATGTGCTGATCTATGTGGCTATCATTGGTCTAATGGAAGTATTGATTTTAATTTTTGAACAATTGAAGTAAAATCTTGAAAAAAAAAATTTAATTTGTAGATAGAAAAACATATTTAAACGAAGGGCACCATTTATTAAAAAAATCTATATCAATAGACATAAAATAAAACGCATATCGTAAAACTAAACAGAAAACAGAAGAAACTACAACAAATTTAAAAACAAATTATGGAATTGCTAAAATAAACTACACAAAATATAAATAAAATTAAAAAAAAAACATAAATAAGTAAAAACAGTACTAAATAATATTAAGAAAACAATTCAAACAGCAGCTTAAAACAGGAAACGAATATTCATTTTTACATACACTGCTCTACAAAGAAACAAACCTTAACCGCTCATTCATTTAAAACATTTATTGGCTATTTATTTTTCTGCTATTTTATGATTTATAATTTTGTTTAATTTTTATACATTTTTATTTGAAAAAGTAAAAAAAAAAATAAAAAATAAAAAATAAAGAAAAATAAAAATAAAAATAATGTAATAATATTTAGGAGACTGACATTTAAAAAACAATAAACGTATTAATTTGAATAAATATTTTAATGTTTTTTTTTTTAAATTTTAATATCAAAATTTTAAAGCAATTTTGTTTAACCCCCGATTGAAGTTTTTAAAAGATTACTTTTTTCTAATTTAACACATTTTTGTGAGCCGAGCGACGTACAAGAAACAACGTCGAATGAGAGGTCATGTTATGCTAAATACTAAAAACAAATTATAATATTCACAGCTTAAATAGGGTGTTTTTTAGTTGCATGAGAACTATCGATATCGATATCTATGGCTTGGCGGCTGTGAATGTCAAATTGTGTCGACATTTTGAATTGTTTAACGCCAGAATAACGCTTTCAAATTGCGGAAATTTAGTTTTAAAAAAGTCAATCCTTGTATTTGTTGATGAGCAATAAGCAAAATTGCTATAATTGGAGCGAAGACAATCCACAAGTCGTTAACAAATTCACTGTCTGATGAGATTTAGACGCTGGCGATATTATCGGTCCTTATTACTTTCAAAATAAACAAGAAGCTGACGTTACGGTGAATGTCGAGAGCTATCGAGTCTTGCTGTTACAAAAATTAAGCATTGGTAACCAAAATTAAGCATTTTAACTAGACGCCACAATTTGCCATACAGCTAGAGTTGCCAGATTCAACATTGCAAATTTTTTTGACATTTAGAGAAAAAACTCTTAAACAATCTTGATGTTCGAAAAACTTCCGCTACAAATTGTCGGTAGATGGCTCATGCCTTGGAGGTGTTTCGAAAATTCCTAAAACATAGCCCTGCTGTCCTCGACTGCGCCTATGAGAAAACTAGTATTATTTAATATCAACAATAATATGCAAAAAGTTAATAAAAAATTTGAAAAACTTAGGTAGGAGCCAGCATAGCTGTGAAGCTCTTACGCTTGAGATGTATGTAAAACATAAATAATTCTTATGTGAGGCCACTAGTATGTAATTCTCTATTTAATTCAATTCTTGTTTTGTCTTTTCTTGCAAAAAAAAAAAAAACAACCTTTCAAACCATATAATAGCTTAAGCAATATATTTTAGCGAACTTGCCTGCTCAAATCAAAATTTATTTTATTTCTACTTAAAACCAAAACTAAATTTAATATAAACTTAATGTCTTAAAAATTATTAACAAGAAAACAACAAACAATAATTTTAACAAAATATTTTTTAAAACTTATTGTAAAATATAATTTCTAACAATTAAAAATTCAAAATTTTCTTTACTAAAAAAAAAACAAATTAAATGTTAAATTAACGTGTAAAATAAATATATTTTTTTATTAAATTCTGGATGTTCTAGTGTTTTACTATTTACTTTTAATTAAATGTAAAAGAAAAAAGAAAATATAAAAATTGATTTAATAAACACTTTTTCGAAACAAAAATTATTTCATTTTTTAAATAATAAAGTTAATTACACTATACAAAGCAAAAAAAAAATTACATTTACCAAGTATTTCTACTTAACACTTTTTGTTGCATAGCGTTGTTTTCCAACATTAAATATTAAAAAATAAAAAAAATCAATTAAAAATTGAAAAAAATCTTTTTAAACAAAAAAAAAAAAAAAAAACTAAAAAATCAACACCATATTTACTTGTCATAGTTATCTATTATATTTTAATAAAAAAAAAAATCATTAAAAAAAATTTTTTAAATCCAATAAAATATAAAAGAATAAACATAAAATTCTATATACACAAAATATGCTAATTTATCTATACATATACACACTATATATAATCACTATATTATATCATTATACATATAATACAACTCTACCTATACACAAACTTATATACGAGTAAATACATATAAATATTTATTACCTTTACATATACAAATAAATGTATGTATACTATCATATTACATTTGTATTGATTTTTATTTTATGACTTTAATAATGGAGTATACAGCACACACATACTTATACATACAAATAATATGATGAATATGACATGATATGCCAGAACCATATTAATTTTGTATTAAAAAAATATTTAAAAACAATATTTATATCGAAATTATTATAAATTTTTAAAATTTAAATAAAATAATAACAAAGTTATTAAATACTTACCATAATAAATTAATTTTAAAATCAAATAAAAGCAACCAAAGAAACAAACCAAATCATTTTAATATTGAAATTTAAATTTAAATTTAAATAAGAACCAAGCCAGACATTCATACTAAACTTGAATATTTCGAAAAAAAAAATAACAAAATACATTTAAAATGTAAAAAAACAATAAAAACGAGACAGAAAGATTCAATAAAGTTTAAATGAAATTTAATTGAAATATTTTGTTTCATTAATAGCCATATGGTTTTTGTATAGTTTCAGCAGCATATTCCTACATTTGTACCTTTTTAAAACGCTTATTTTCCAACTTCGAAATTGTAAATAAAAGTAAATGCTCTACTGTTTATCAATAACACGGCAAGTGATACTAGTAAAGCGATTCAGTAACTTTTAACGATACGACAATCGCAAAAGATGTCGATATTTTTTGTCGTTTGCAGTAACGATTATATGATTTACTACGTATACTTTAGCGATAGTCGACAACTCTCTTTTTCGACTGGCAACTCTGTCAAAAAAAAAAACGCAAATACAAAGAAGAAGCATGTTTTAGCAATTATGCATAAGATATATTGAATAAACTGTTTATTTTTTCATTTATTTGTGTCTCCAATTTCTATTATGCTTTACGGCAGCCAATGCATTCTAAAAAAGCAGCGCCGCAGCCTAGAACAACTTCAACTTTACGTTAAATTTTACGATTTTTCGATAAAATACACAACAGAAAAATTGTTGTCGTTAGCTTGCGACAAACCTATATCGAATATCGTAAATAAAATTCTGTCGTTTACTTATAAAAACAATACAATTATCGTAAAAACAATTACTGAATCGGATCACAGGTTTGTTAGATCTGACGATTTCTTGCCAAACGTGGCGATTTTAAAAGTTATTTGGCGAGCTAATTTTCGGTTTGACAACATGGCGATTTTAAAAATTATTTGGCGATTTTGTCGGCTATTTCTGATAAAAATACGAAAAATAAAAATTATTATTTTGGTATTTCTATGTGTGAAATTAGTTAACCTAGTATACCATATTTTAAAACGACGATTACACTATGCAACAAATGCAAAAAAATTTTCTGACCCTGGGCAACCACTATATTTTTTTGATGCGCTAAGCTCGCCTAACTTTAAAGATCATCAACATATCAGATTCTGTGGATAAGTTTTTTTTAAGAATTTTCTGTCTAAAATGTGAGACTTTAAAAGAGGCCGCCTCATACATCTTACGATAACTTTGAAATGACTAAGTCGATTTTGTTAAATCATATGTTTCAGAATTCCAAACTATACCAGCTTTAAGTCATTCTAACATCATATTTTAATATTGAGAAAAAAATCATAAAAAAAAGTTTTTTTTTTGATTTCTAAAAACTAGAACGCACCAAATATTTACCAGTTTCACTATTTATTCGTAAAATTGCATATAATAGAAATATAACGGGTCCGCCATCTAACTTTTTTTTTCAACTAGTGATTATTTCGCGAATGGTAACACTTAGCTCATGTCTGATTTGACAGATAATTAGTTTAATCCTTCCGCTGAACGAATATGGTTTTGTATAATCTTCGCTAAGTGGGCCTGCGATCGACTTACAGAAGATGCCAATTTTGTCAAAAAATCATCTTTTTAGATGAAGTTCATTTTGATCTAGGCGGGTATGTAAACAAGCAAAATTGTCGCATTTGGGGCACAGAAAACCCGCACGCATAATTTGAAAAGCCGATACACCCAAGACGAGTCACTGTTTGGTGCGGTTTTTGGTCCAGAGACATAACTGGGCCATTTTTCTTCGAAAATGAGCAAGGAGTGGCCGCTACAGTCAATGGCGATCGTTGTCGGGCCATGTTGAACGAATTTTTGTTCACAAAAATTGAAGAGGAGGATATTAGCAACATTTGGTTTTAACAGGACGGCGGGCGCTACGTGCCACACAGCCGAACCTACACTCGATGTTTTGCGCCCTGTTCTTGAAGATCGCATTATCAGCCGCAGAGCTGATGTCGTTTGGCCACCTCGGAGCTGCGATTTGACACCATTAGACTATTATTTGTGGGGTGCCGTCAAAGATAAAAGTTACGCCAACAAGCCAGAGACAATTGACGCATTGGTGAAATACAGCTGCACACGGATCGTGTAGGCTACTGCATGGCCAGCCGCGGCAGCCATTTGAATGAAATTATTTTGCATTATTAACCGGAAGGATTGTACTTTCAAATAAAAAAAGAAATTTGAGAAAATATTTAGTAGTTTTTTATAGCATTTTCAAGAATAAATTATTTGGCGGACCCTATGCAATATAATTCATGAAAATCGATTGGTAAATACAGAAAATAGATTTTTAGGGTTTCAGCGTACTTATGTGATACAATTTTCGGCAACTAGCAACGAAATAGGTTCAGAAATGGTACGAAATAACTTTAAACTGGACAAATATGTAAAAACTGGACAAATATGCTTGAAAAATTCACACATATTCCTGGAGGATATGAAGTATATATAACATCATTCAAAAGATCTTTTTATATTTTTCCAAATCCACTGAAAAGCTTACAATCGGATACTGTTTAGCTAAGTTATGAGCTTATCAGTAGATGCAGGTATGAAAAACCGGTGCCTAAAAAGAAAATACACTACATTAGCGAACTTAATACTGTATTATGGGTTTTTGGTATATATTTTGGTATATATGTACTTATGTGTGCTTGGCAGCACTGCCAATTCGATCATCTTGATGTGTTACATTTGAATTAACGGAAATTTTTCGAAAAAAAAAATAAATAAAGTAAAAAGCCCCCCTGACCCTTCTCGCATACCTCTGGCGATGATGACAACATCAAACGAATGATCAGGAAAAACACGAAACCTACTGCGAAAAAAATTACAATGCTAAAGTAAAGATCACCACCAATTAGCAAGGATCTTCACCACTACACAAAAAAAATCCATATGGAGAAAGCTACAGCAGATTAATCATCTACTCGTATTTAGCTTGAACTATCAAATTGATTGAAGAAACTAAAACAAAGTAATAGATGCTTTGTGGAAAGCCAATAAGCTCCCTAAAGGAGTGACGGAGAAAAAAATCGAATGTTGTAGAAAGAACAAGAATATTCTGAAGTAATTTATCGTGCTGCAGTCATTAAGTAGAGTCGTGGTTAGGCGTAAATACAAGTGTTGTATAAACGAATATCAAGCGTAAGGTAATAAGTTGCTGTATTAAGATAAACTGCATAGAGATAAAGTGAGAAAATAAAAACTATAAAACAACAACAACGTGGTGTTTATTTTATTTTGACGTAATTGTAAAGAACTCAAACGACTTAAAGAGGTTAAAACGTTACACTATATTATATATGTATACATGCTAACATTTTTGCTTAATAGAATTAGCAAAATATATATTATAGCGAATGTTTTCCACTTTTAGCGAAATTTAACAATTCTGAATAAATTATTTTTTATTTATTTAAATTTTTTTTTTTTATTATTTAAAAAATATAATTTTTTTTCAAAATGCTAAAAAAAAAGTAGATTCGGCGATTTTGGCGTCTTTTTAAATTGAATTTGGCGAGAAAGCTTAAAGAGGATCTGACAACTCTGAGTCCTACTATTTTTCTGATAGACGCTGCCGAGCAGAACAAGGATCTGTTTTTGAAATTCTCAAAACAGCTTCAAAATCTCTAGTTACGGATTAAAAACCGATTTTTTGGACCTTCATACATTTACAAGCTAATAATTCATGAGTTGCATTACGAAAAAACTGAATAACTCCGTCAATTTCCAACGGATTTCTAAACCGTAAGTGTCAATTTATTTATTACTTAATAGTATTCCTTAATGAATTCATAAAAAGTATGATTCCTATATAAAATAGTGCGCTAAATTGCATCTAAGCTTGAAAACAGTGGAAAAAATTGGATGAAAAATATATTTGCTTGAGAAATACACAGATTCAGATTCTTCAGGGCTACTTGAACGACATATATATCATTTAAAAGGTCCATTTCTCTTCTTTCCAAATCCAAAAAGAAACTTAAAAATTAATATTCAGCTAAGTTATTAGCTTATAATACATGAAGGACCGAAAAACCATTTTTTTTACCTGTATCTGGACATATTCGATGTGTTTTGCAAATTCCAAACAGATCCTTGTCCTGTTCGACAGGGCCTATCAGGAAAGTAATATCATTTCCTAGGTATTTAAACCTCGTTCATTTTTGTCGCACTGTGTAATTTACTGTCAACACAAATCTTATCAGATTTCGTCAATCAACTCAAAATGCTTTAGAAAGCTCTAGTATAAGCATAAACTTTATTATTTAGCGAATTGTCGAACCCTTAGCAATTAGTAATTGCATTTAAATACAGTAGTGCTTGTGTGTGCAGAACTGAAATTATTGCTGCTGTTGCGGTAAGTGCTGTCCTCTCGTATGAAGCAACTTGATTAACTCCACTCCAATTTCTTGAGCTCACCAAATCGTTGTACTTTTTCTTTGGAATATTTCAACATTATTGGGATTTCTTCATCTCACCTGCAATATGCTCCTTACTTCAATATGGAACAACAAGTGATGTTTGTTTCAGTCTTTTCTGAGAAGGGCAGAATATAAATGGATGGAAATGTCTACGTACACCATGCCGATACTTTCGAGAAAAAACATTTTCCAGCTTGCTGCAGTCAGCACTGGATACTGGCCATTGGAAAAAAATTCCAGACATCTCGGAATAGCCAGCAACATTGCGTGAGAAGCTGTTGTTTGATGATGGTAAGGAATTATCTGCTGTGTGAATGTCCAGCTCTGTGCAGAAGCAGTCATAACGTATTGGGTGTTTGGAAATTTGTGGAGCTCAGCATGCTTGTTTTCATGATCGGGGTCGTCAGCTTTAAGTCCGGTTTGTCAGTAATATTTCTTCTTCTTACGGTTACGCTAATCGAGTTATTTTAAAACGAATGACTGATTAGGCCAGAGAGTTCTATTCTATTGTTGGGGTTGCCAACTTCGCCTCCACGAAGCTGAGGTGATGCAGGTATTTAGTCCGTACAGCGCCCATAGTCGATCGTCAGGAGCTAGCGTTATAGAGAGCACCAGGTGTCGGGTGGACAGTGGGTGAGGTTCACAGTTAAAATGGAGTGGCTGTGTACATAAATGTAACTTTTGTATTCGATTAACTCTCCCATTAGCCCTCCAACAACACATTTACTGCTTTTTATTAAAAAAATAACCAGAAAATTGTCAAAAAACATTCGGCGGGCTCTAAACACTTGTTCAAGCGATATAGGCTCACTGAAGGGCAAAGCTATTTTTACTGGATAGGAACCGAATGCCTTAGGGCTCCCAATGCCCGTGATATTAAAATTAAGTCGCGTAAAGATTAATTTCTTTTCGAGCATTAAATTACTCACTCACAAGAATTCTCAATTGCATTCTTTACATCAAACAAACAGTCAGTGAAAGTTTCATATTTCGCGCCACAGTTTGTTCAACGACAAAGAACATTAGCCCGTAATTGATACACAAGCAAGCAAAAGTTTTGTATTTTGGCTGATTAGCCCGCCTGCAGAAATTCTCGAACTACTGCAAAACCCTCAAAAATACGCTGATTAGTTAAATTTATAGAACAGTCAGTAAGTATATTTTTAAAAATCAAGCCGGAAACAAGAGAGCCATCAAGAGCGAGTACCTCTGTTGAATATATGTAAAGTTATTTTGGTAAGTATCTAATTTCAAGTCCTTAAACTGCTATCAGCATGCCTATAACATATGATCACACATTTCTATATTTGTTTCTTTCGAAGTTATGCTACAACATTATTCGCCTAATTTGCTATATAAGAGTAGTTATGCTTTAAAGAATGATCGAAAGTTGAACTCCCCAAAAGGATGCCCATAGTCACTTTTTTTTCTCCGTCTCTAGAGAGCATCCATTATTTTGTTTGTTAATCTACTGTAGCTCGCCTCCATATGATTGTGTGTAGTGGTGAAGATCCTTGCTAAGTGGTAATAAGTCACAGTTTTACATGAGTATCGCCACACTAGTATGACCCAAGCTGCATGAGGCACAAGTGAAAGCAATTCCTCCACTAACGCCTCCACTTATGAAAACAATCACCATCGAGTACCACATGACCTCTACACCAGAGAATTACAGTAAGTGCTCACAAACAAAGTATACATAAGTACTAATCTATATTGGTGGGTGTTGTGTATACCAATACATTAACAACATACAGATATAATTCTGCTTCATTCTTCTAGCAAACCTGTCTGTACACAAGCATCTTAAACAACTTTTCAACATGTTTGTATCCATGCTATGCGCTATAGCTATACTCTGTGTGTGCGCATACATATGCATTCAAATTATGTGTATCAATGTGAATAGAAAAATATTGGAAGTACATTAAGTACTCAGATGACATGATTAAAAGAAATGGTATGCTTTTACATCAATTTTTGTGTTTCTTCTTCGCTTTTTTTGTGACAGGCCCAAAAAACAATCCAAGATAGAAAAAATTGTATGTTAAACATTAAGAAAATCCTTAGAATTTGTTATATTATATAGCAATTAAACCCCCATTTATAAAAAAATACTTGGGACTTAAGCATAGAAAAATCAAAGGGTTATTGCGTTTGTTATGTCAGCCTTATCAAAACTTTTTCATCAGTTTTTATTTTTAATTTTTTAACTAAAACCCGTTGAAAATGTTTTTAAAATAGCCCACAAATGTATTTGATCATATTAGCTTCACTAAAATATTTAAAGGTCTTAATATGTAGAAATATACTCTAAGTATACTCGAGTAGAAATATACCCATATCCAACTATAAATATACCCATGCTTATACACGCTTTACACTTATAAGTGCGGGTATGAAAGGCATTTCACGCAACTCCTACTTGTAGTTATTTCAGTTGCGTTGGCTTTTAATATGTTGTGTATGTGTATCGTTTTATTTTCAACTTTACTCACTCATATATGTTTGGCCACCCATACTTTAAAAGTACACAAAACCATACTTTTGTCATTCTCTGCTTCACACCTTGATAAAGTCGGTGTCGGAGAAGTATCTTAACTGATATATGGGTCAAGGCACCCGCTTAAGAATGTTACTTCGCATCGAGCTTGCGCTCTCCCCGCGATTTGGGTATAAACAATAGCAATTCCCACAAGGGAGCCTCACAATAGTCAGGGAGGACATAAGACCATGGGGTTTCTCACTTCCATGATACCAGAATTAAGGCTTCTATCAGGCTTCGTAGTATAAAATGACTCCAAACTGGTGGCCAAGCAACCTACAATAGAAACCAATAGTACTAAACAGCAACAATCATATAACCAGACAGACACATCGTGGGCCAGAACCAACAAAATACTCAAAATGCTGCATATGATGCCATAGGGGAACCTATTATTTCCTAAGCCTAGGATCCCTCCTATTTAAGATACTGCGAGCAAACTCGCCGAGCCTCTGTACACTATTATCCGTTCTCAATGCCCCGCTAATGCCCCCAAGTACTTAATGTCATCGTAGAGTGGGCACCCACCAGTTCCACCGGCTCCATTCCACACCAACAATCAACAGCCAAACTAAGGCCACTCTTGTACAAAAATGCACCAAGCGTGCCATGACAGTAAAAATCCTAGACTCAAGCCGAAGCCAAAGCCAGGGGGCTGCCGTACGAACCTAACGTCAAGCACGAACCAATACTACAACGTGCCTGCTACCTTTCAATGAGAATTTCTACACGACTTCACAAAAGAAGTAAAGTTAGAAAGGTCAGGGGGCCTTTTTAGATGGATTTGTTTGCAGAGAGGTTAAAGTCTCTTTATTAAACACTAGAAACCCCAATAAAAAAATTTTTTTTTGGTCATGTTATCGGCTGCGCTTCGAAATCGGGCCGTTTGTGTTGTACTCGTATGCCTGTGCTCTATACACTATACCATGCCGCCTCGTAGTCAAGGCAAATATTTAAATTAAATTATTTTTTTTAAGTTAATGTTATTAAAGATTCTGAATTTTATTTTATTTTTTTATTCAATTCTAAATAAATTTCCCGATCTTACCTAGCGTTTCTCAGTATTGAAAAAAAATATTTTTACAACCACGTCTCCCATTTGTTCGATTACCATAATCGCTTTTCGTTCATTTTTTATTCAATTCAATTTATTATTATAGTCTTCATATGTACTCGTATGTATATATGAATGCATGTATGTATGCCTTTTTTAATTTTAACAATAAATTTTATTTTTATAATAAAATACACTCAGTCCGGGTATCATCTATCTATTCTATTACCTTTCCTTTCCTTATCGATAACATTTCAAAGTCAAATGTCGATAATACTGACTGACATTGAAAATATCAATCAATACTCGTTTATGGTTGATGTGAAGTTGTGATGCCTGATGCCATACAATATGGCAGATTGTGTCTGAATATTTCGAATTTAATAGGCTCTTTTTTATATTTGAAAGATATTAAAATTTTGAAGTCGTAAAAAAAAGTTCTTAAAATTAAATTTCAATTTCCAACGAAGAGTATATTTATTTAAGACAAACAGTGAGTGGGTAAGTGAGTGAGTGAGCGAGTGAGTGATATTGAGAAGTGCGTACTTTCCAGCTAAAAATAAATTAACTTTAAATATCAAAATATTTTGCTTAAATTTTTAGAAGAAAGTTGGGTATATATTATATTTCAAAAATGTCTGCTTTTAAAACATAAATCCTTTGTTTTATTTCCTTTCTATTAAAAGTGATGCTTCTCTTAGACTATCTGAAGGCATTGATAAAATATTATTTTCGTAAATAAAAATTTTAAAAATAAGCTTAAATATTATTAAAGTAGCCATCTCCTTATTGACAGTTAATGCACAGGTTAGAATGGTAGCAATTAATACTGCGGTCCAGATTGTAAAATCATGCCGTCATTCTGGAACTGAATATAAAGGGTCCGCCAAATATTTATTCACTTTTTTTTTTTTTTTTGAAAATGCCATAAAAAAACTACTGAATATTTTCTCAAATTTCTTTTTTATTGGAAAGTACAATCCTTCCGGTTAATAATGGAAAATAATTTCATTCAAAAGGCTGCCTCGGCTGGCCATGCAGTAGCCTACACGATTGGTCCAATTTTTAGGCACATTATCGATTGTGTGCAGCTGTATTTCACCAAGGGCTTCACGAATATTGTCCTTTAAAGCGTCAATTGTCTTGGCTTGTTGGCGTAACACTTATCTTCGACAGCACCCCACAAATAATAGTCCAACGGTGTCAACGGTGTCGCAGCTCCGAGGTGGCCAAACGACATCAGCTCTGCGGCTGATAAAGCGATGTTCAAAAACAGGGCGCAAAAGATCGAGTGTAGCCTCGGCTGTGTGGCACATAGAGCCGTCCTGTTGAAACTAAATGTTGCTAATATCCTCCTCTTCAATTTTTATGAACAGAAATTCGATCAACATGGGGCGATAACGATCGCCATTGACTGTAACGGCCACTCCATGCTCATTTTCGAAGAAAAATGGCCCAATTATGCCTCTGGGTGTATCGGCTTTTCAATGTATGCGTGCGGGTTTTCTGTGTTTGTTTACATACCCGCCAAGATCAAAATGAGCTTCATCTGAAAAGATGATTTTTTTTTTGGCAAAATCGGCATCTTCTGTAAGTCGATCGCAGGCCCAGATTCCCAGCATTGTTCAAGCGGAAGGATAAAACTAATTATCTGTCAAATTAGACATGAGCTAAGTGTTACTATTCACGAAGTAAGCACTTGTTGAAAAAAAAAACGTTAGATGACGGACCCTATATTTAAAATTTTCTACAGGCATAAGTCGTGTACGTTTATCATATCGTTGAATTTGGGTCAAAGGAAAACAGTTGTTATCGTTCTGTAGAGCATTGTTCTTAAGTGTGGGCTAATAGCGTCTGTATCTGAGGCGATCGTGATAAAGGCCAGGTCCTGCTGTTCAGATTCTAAAATCAGCCGTCATTCTGGAACTGGATATATATTGTTACAAAAATCAGGTTGGGCACCCCTGTCGTTTATTAGATCACTTAAATGAATAAACATAAGCCGCAAAAAAAACCAACGAGATATAGAAAATTCGATTTCGGACACTTGAAAAAAAAAAACAAAGACCAACTCAATGCCTTGGTTATTGATAATTATCGTGATTCTTTTTTTATATTATCGATGTCACTAAATTAGCTAATAAGGGTGTGATACTATATCCACTCATAAAAGACACGAATCCCCTGGTCTTCCATTGAAAGTATGAGAACTGTAATACTTGTATATTTTCTGCTATCAACTGTCAAGAGGTACTCTAGTTTTAGGTTATTTTTTTCGTCATTCTTCTAGAAAACATATTAGCTTTGCACAAAGCATCCATTGCTTTGTTTCAGTTTCATTAATCAATTTGTTTTTGAAGACAAGTAGATGATAATTTAACTGTAGCTCGCCTCCATACGTTGTTTGCGATAGTAAAGATCCTCGTTAAATGGTGATCCTTACTTAGTACTGTAACTATTTTTCCAGTAGGTGGCGTTTTCATCTAGTCGTTCATCTGATGTTTATCATCATCGTCAGAGGTAAGCTAAATGGTCAGAGCGTATTCTTTAAACAGATTTGTCTAGAGTGAGGCTGGAGTCTCTTTATTTAAGCACTCGAACCGCAATTAATTTTTTGTTATGTCCTCTATACTGGAGACTCGAACCTAGGCCGCTTGTGTTGATTGCAGGCACTCTAACTACACCACACCATATGTCGAAAGAATTTCGTAGCTGTCAGCTAAGCAGAAGTTTTCTGTGGCAAAAAAAGGGTCGTTGGAACGAAAAGGGGTGGGAAACTCAAGTATAGTTTGTATCAGTCCATGCTTAAGAGCAGGATCACCAGCTCGCCTCATGACGTAGTGGAATCCACAGTGATGGCACAAAAAGGCTTGCTCACTATGTTGGCATATAGGGGTGTTAATGTAATTGGTTACGATGACCTTGTTTTAACAAAATGTGGGAATTATGAGAGTACGTTGTGTGACCTCATGTGGACGGCCCTGGGCGAGATGTCAAATTAGTGTAATCAGGAAGGGCTCTCGATGAGTCCCTCAAAAGCAGTTGTTGTACCTTTTGCAAGAAGAAATAAATTATCATGCGACTGTATTTCTTTTATGGGTACCACCATCAACTTTTCTAAGGAGATTAAGTACCTAGGTGACATTCTGGATAGATAGCTTATTTGGAGCTCGCACATTGGTGCTCCTTCTACAGTAAGACATGGGTCTTTCGCCGAGAATAACACTACAGATATATAGCACTAATATTAGGCCCATTATCACATATGTAGTAGCTTGATGGAGGAGAGCTGAGGAGACTACCGGAATGAACAAATTAGGCAAGGTTACAGAGACAGAAGCAATGACAACATACCCAACAGCGGCATTGAAGGCCCTGATTGGTTTAACACCGCTTCACATCCATGCGATGAGGGTTAAGACATGTTCGATGCCAACATTTTTTGCCAAAGGGTCCCGAAATATTCGGAGTACCATCTTCGGTCCAAGATATCTGTCTTTGGATCTGTGTTTTGGTAAGAAATTCAGAGTAGAACTGCCGGACCGCGATTGTTGGTCTAATATGGCCCTATATCATGTTCGATGCCAACATTTTTTTCCAAAGGGTCCCGAAATAATCGGAGAACCATCTTCGGTCCAAGATATCTGTCTTTGGATCTGTGTTTTGGTAAGAAATTCAGAGTAGAACTGCCGGATTGTTGGTCTAATATGGCCCTATATCGGAATGAGATTGATTTCAAGTGGTAAGGCGATGGATCCAAAATTAATAACTGTTTCGATGCTGATGTCCATGGACCCAACCAAGACTTGCCAATCGCACTGAGAAGATCACTAACTGCCTTCCAGGCTGAGATCATGGCCATTGCTCCACGTGCTGAGATCAAGGGTAAGACCATTAATATATTCTCTGACAGCCAAGATGCCTTAAGAGCACTTGGCTCGAATCTAATGGAAATAAAGTCCAATTGTTTTTGGTACCTGGACACTGTGCAAAAGATGGTAATGAAATAGCGGATGCATTGACTATCGGGTCCGCCATCTAACTTTGTTTTTCAACTAGTGCTTATTTCGTGAATGGTAACACTTATCTCATGTCTGATTTGATAGATAATTAGTTTTATCCTTCCGCTGAACGAATATGGTTGAACAATGCTGGGAATCTGGGCCTGCGATCGACTTACAGAAGATGCCGATTTTGCCAAAAAAAAATCATCCTTTCAGATGAAGCTCATTTTGAATTTGGGGTATGTAAACAAGCAAATTTGTTGCATTTGGGGCACAGAATACCCGCACGCATATATTGAAAAGCCGATACCCCAAGACGAGTCACTGTTAGGTGCGGATTTTGATCCAGACGCATAATTGGCCATTTTTCTTCGAAAATGGGCAAGGAGTGGCCGTTACAGTCAATGGCGATTATTATTGTGCCATGTTGAACGAATTTTTGTTCACAAAAATTGAAGAGGAGGATATTAGCAACATTTGGTTTCAACAGTACGGCGCTACGTGCCACACAGTCGAAGCTACACTCGATGTTTTCGCCCTGTTTTAAAAAAAAAAATTTTTTGGCGTACCCTTTAGAAAGGGTTCCATGACACTGTGCATCGGTCCTGAACATTGCTGTAGAGCACCTCTCACTACCATCCTCAATCTAATCAAGGTTTGGGAAGTTGCCAGATGCTTGGAACAGTGGAATGCTCAAAGGTGGCTTCATCACTATAGGGCGGCGATCAGTCCGCAATTTGAGCGTCGTTCTAAAGTTTTCAAGTATGACAGGCCGGACTTTAAACTCCTTACGGATATCGGTCACAGATGTGGATGTTTGTAGATGGTATTCACAGGCATCAAAAACAGCGGTACACATATTGTGTGAACGTGGGGTTCTTGATAGGTTTAAAAGGTGGAAATGTTTAGATGAACATAGGGTTTTACTGGGTGACAAATTTACCGTTATGGTATCAAATCTGCTGATATTCATTAAGAATGCAGCAGATCTGCTGAACCAACTATAGGCCGGAAAAGGCACAATAGATTCTTTGGGTAGCAGTGTCTTGCAATAATGCCTGGTGGATATGATAATAATAATCCTTAAGTTCATGAACTTTTTCATTGAGACTTATTGCTTCTCTTCTCAAATAGAGTGTAAAATTTATACCGATGAAGTTTAAATTTTTTTCATTTTCAATGAAATATTGCTTAAGTAATGCAAACATATCTGAACAATTTTAATTCTTCACAATTTAATACAATTTGTTAAGGTTTAATATTAACTGAAAGCAAGTCGTAATCTTAAAAAGAAATTCCAGTTAAATGTCTTTGAAATGATGTATTAAATAAAAAGGACTTAATAAATAGATTTAAACCTGTTGCTCATTTTCCATTACAATTTGAAGGTTTCATTTACACAAACACTCCTGAGTTCTAAGCCATTAATTTATTTATTTTTTAAACATAAAAACCAATAATGCCTCTTTCATTAGTTAATAAAAAATGTATACTTTAACTATTTAAAAACCAAAAGAAAAAAACCTTTTAAAATCAATTCTCTTCAATTTAATCCAAAAGATCTCACTTGTCAGCTGTAAATGTGTGTGGGCCTTTTTATATGACAGTTTCACTTTCACTTTCATTTTTCTAATTTTTTTTCAAATTTTACGTGGCTGGAATATGCTGAACAATACAAAGATTTATTATGACACAGAAACGAAATCTGGTTGGAGAAAATCAGAAAAACAACCGCATATCTGACTAAACAAACGGATACGTTTAAAAGCCAAAGAAAAAAGATAAGAGACCATGACAGATTCTATATAATTTTGGTGGATTTATATTAAGGAAACAAAATTGGATGTAAAATCCAATTTGATTTCTGTTTATTTTTATCTGGAAAAAGAGCAAAATACGCGAAGAACTAAATGTTGTTAATATATGTCCTTGTGTGACCATAAAAGTATATTTTTTATTTTAAATAAATATACCAAAATAGCGAATTCTAAGAAACAGACACAAGAACGCCTTTATTAATGGAAGCAGGCAATTTTGAGAAAAAAATAAAATAAAAAAAAATCATAAGAAGTAGTCACTTTAAATCATTCAAAGAAATATTAGTTGGCCAAGACCGACTTATTAAAATGCTGCAGACGAGAATTTTATTTTCCTATTTTTAGCTTTTTCTTGTATGTCGAAACCATATTTTGCATGTTGCTTTTGATAAAGCCTGATCACCATATGCCTCGACAAGCATTCGGTGTAATTCTGCAGCATTTTTCTTCAAATGAAAACAAGATATTAATGCTTTCCGCAAATCATCATTGTCTGGTACAAAATTAACCATTTTTAACACCATGAAAAAATATGAACCGGGTCGATTTTAATGCACGTAAAACTCAATGTTGTTTTTTAACCCACAGACGTGGTGATGTGCTGTCATCTGTGTCAATGGGTAATGTGGATATTGAGGAATCAGATGCACTTGATGTTCTGGGCATGAGAATTCACTGTGACGTTCGTTGAAATTATCACATATTTCAACTATCGAAAGAAGCATTCAAGTGCCTTGGTTTTTTGAGACAGTGCAGAAAATACTTCACTCCATCTGATCTCCTTAATATTTACAAGACCTATATCTGCCCTAAAATGGAATATAACTCTCATGCATGGGCCGGTGCTCCAAAGTCTATTTTGGAGCTTCTCGACCGCGTACAAGAGAGGGCGAAAATGCTCATTAATGACGCTAGGGTAGTCAGCTCTATCGATTCATTAGAGCACCGTCGAAATGTGGTGTGTGTTTCATTGTTCTATCGGTACTATAACGGAAGGTGTTCTAAAGAAATTAAGGAATTAATTCCCAAGAATCATATATTTTTACGTAGTACTCCTATTTCTCGTAGAGCGCATCCCTTTGTAGTTAATTGTCCAGTAAATCGCACAACGCATTATAGGAAGAATTCGTTCTTAGGTCGCACTGTTCGGTTGTGTAATAATCTTCCAGCGAAAGTATTTCCTGCCACTACTACCACCTACTCACTCTGTTTTCCTTCCAATAACCTATTTTTCTAGTACCAGCACAATGCACTGCATGAGCAGGGGCCATCCCCTGGATGCTGGTCTTAAAAAAAAAAAAACAATGATGTTGCTTCTTCACTGATTTCATATATACTGAATATGTTTGACAGATGTTATTGCCAACACACAAAGAAAATCAAGGCTCGTTCACAATATATGTTCCCAATGAAGAGATTTGTACCTTGACGATTCATACCGATACATCTGGTAAGTAAATGTGAGGCATTGATGCACCCTAACAAGAAAGTATCTGGGTGCCTATCAGACACTGAGTAGGGAGTTATCGCGGTTGATGCCAACCAAAACCCTGAATTTCATCAGATCGACGAGGCTGGGGGAGATATTATAGGGAGACTATATATAGATGGAAGGCTGTACAATAGATAGAGAGGAGGCAGTACTTTTTTACCTTAATGACAACAATGTTGCATTTTAAGCCTTTTAAAACGTTTGAGTTCTTTTTAATTGCGCCAAAATAAAATAAACACAACTACAGTTTTTATTTCCTTACATTATCTTTTATAAAGTTTATCTTAACACAGCAACTAAATATTCATTTATACAACACTTTTATTTACGCTTAAACACGACTTTATTTTATGACAGCAAAACGATAACTATCTCAATGCATAAGGCGCCGCCCTTTATATAAAAGTGACATTAATTCCTGCTTCGATTTCCCTTAATTTCAAATTTATCGCACAAAGATGGTCGAGTTGGCAATGTTGCCAAATACACGAATAAGTACAGCATTGACAGGGTGACACATAAATATTAAATATACCAAAATCGCACAATAGAGCTTTAAAGGCGCGGATGTGGTGTATTTTCTTTTTAGACATTTTTATTTTCATAACAATAATAATAAGATACTTCTTTTTATGCATAAATCATTGCCAAGCCAATCTGGTGACTTGTAACAAAATATCTATACTTTTATCCAATAAAGGAAATAATAGACAGTAGTTGACACTCTCGACAATAGATATCCGGTATGTAAGCACAAAATTGTAGCTAAACGGTCTGCGATTTTAAATTTCTATCAATTTAAGTCTTACAACCATTTGACAAACAAATAATCACACATGATATAGGTGTCATGAACCCTGTCTCAGACCTTTAAAATATGAAACAAAAAGGTAAATGAACTTTATTGAAAAGAAGTTTACTGCTCTTTTCAAAATAAGACACGATTTTTTTCAAAAATAGATTAAGAATGGCTTTATTAGAACATGTATTTACTTTGTTTAACTTATAAAACCATCATCATCATCGTCATCATCATAGATTGTTTCAAAACTGATAATCATTACACGGGCATTCATTTATTCATTCGTTCATTCATTCAGCCGTTCTTTCATTGTTTGAGTCAATAAAAACGTAACGTGGTAATATAATTTATATTTATTTTTTTATATAAAAATTTATTCCCATTGTACATCATTTATTTCAATTCCATTTAGACAAAGAAATTTCTTTAACGCGTTGTTAGAGGGGAGCTAATAATATCAAATCAAAGCTCCTTTTGTATATATTTTTATATACTATTGGGTATACAACTTAATAATGTCGATTTTTTATTATGGTAATAACAAAATGAACTGATACATTATTCAAAGTAATGCCCATCGTTAGCCACGACTTTTTCCCATCTGTCTGGTAGCATATGGATTCCGCGTCAAAAGAACTGCTCCGGTTTTGAGGTAAAGAATGAATCAAGCCCTGTTCTGAGGTGAAGCGTATTTCAGTAAGATTGTTCTGCATCGATCGAAACAAATGATAATCAGAAGGGGCAAGGACTGATCTACAAGGCGGGTGAGCCAAAACTTCCCATGCACTGTTTTCCAAATAGTTTTTGACCGATGTTGCAACATGTGGCCAAGCGTTGTCATGGTGGAAGGTTATGGCCTCGTGTCTCGTCAAATATTCTGGTCGCTTTTCAATGATCACTCTCTTCTAACGAATCAATTGCGTTCGATACAGGTCCCCTGTGATCGCCCAAGCCGATTTCAACAGCTCATAATACAAAATATCCTTTTGTTTCTCTCAAATACAGAGCATTACCTTGGTGTCACGGATATTTGGCTTCGGCGTTGATTTGGCACGTTGGCCGGGCTTTACATAAGATTTTTTGGGGTTTAGGGTTATCGTAATTTCATCACCAGTAATAATACGATACAAAAATGACTCCTTTTTGTAGCGTTCAAGCATAATTTCCGACATACAAAATCACCTTTCAATGTCTTTCGGCTTCAATTCATATGGGACCCAATTTTCCTTGCCTTTTAATGAATCGTAGGGTAATGACTTGTTGTGTGACTCCCAATGATAAAGCAACTTCTTCTTGCGTTTGATAACAGTCTTCGTCGAGTAATGTTTCCAATTCCTCATCTTCAAACTTTTTCGGCTGAACAGGCCTCTCCTTGTATTCTGTGTCGAACTCACCACTTTTGAATCGCGAAACCATCGTTCACAAGTTATTTGAGTTGGTGCATGTTGACCGTAAGCTTCCACCCACAATCGATAACTCAGCAGCCATTTTCTTCAAATGAAAGAAGGTTATCAGACTTCCCAGGAAAACATTTTTATTAGCCATAAAATTCGACATTACTATAACGATTGAAATGTTTTCTTACACTTTGGCGTCTATCGAATACTGAATTATAATGATGTTTACCCTCCAAAATACCATATTTGTTATTATTGACACATGTTGTACAAATGGACATTATTAACTTATATGCCCAATATATCATCATATTTGTAAAATTTGAATGAGGTAGCACCAATTTTGAAGTCAATAGAGCATGTCCATCTATCAATTGATCATTCTCACATTGTTGGATCCCTATGTATTGAAACCGGAGTCTACACTATTTCTAAAAAGGAAACTTTGAATCTCTTGTTGAGGGCACATCTTTCTGACTCTCCAACGGTTGCATCTGTTCATAAGTGTCTGGGTATTCTCGCCTCTTCACATGAATGTTCACTCCGCACAGGCTTTTGTGAGCGATTGTCTTCTTTAGGCAAGGAGGGAATATTTCCGGCTCTTTGACACAAGTTGGGTTGGGAGGGATTGGCAGCCTTATCGGGTCAAGGCACACTTGTGCACACATAACGGTTCGTTATGATATCACATATAAAGCAAAGCCCCTGTGCTAGCCACCAAGTCCTGAGGATCATCCAGAGGCAACTAGGCAGGGTACAAAGACTCGCTGACCTCGCTATAACTGAGACAATGAGAACATATCCAGCAGCTGCTTTGAAGGCCATGGTTGGTTTGACAGCGCTTCAGATCTATGTTATGAGGATGGCGGCATGTTCGGCGGCAAAATTTTTCTCGAAAGTCTATCCCACTGGAAAGATCACAGAGTGACTTCCAGGCTGAGATTATGGTCATTGCTATTGGTGCTGAGGTCAACATAGCCAGTTGGCTCAAGCGTAAAACCATTAATATATACTCTGACAGCCAAGCTGCCTTAAGGGCACTTAGCTTGAATTGTATGATAACTAAACTGGTCAAATTATCAAATAAGGCAATGTTGTTTTGGGCACCAAGACACAGTGGAATACATGAATAGCGGACGCATTGACCCTATATAGGTCCGGAATGTTGCTGTGTGGTACTACTTACTACTATCCTCAATCTAATCAAGAATTGGAAAATTGCCATATGCTTGGAAACACTAGAATGCTCAAATGGAACTCTCCTAATGTAGGACGGCGATCAGTCCACAATTTGGGCGTCACACTGAGGCGTTCAAGTATGGCAGGCCTAACGGAGTTTTTTATGGGCTAAGCGCGCATCTCACATTAGAGGCAGCGGAACACGTAGTATGTGTGGGATTATTGAGAGATTTAGGTGGAAATGTTTAAGTTGATATGATAATGATAATGATAATGATAATGATAATGATAATGATAATGATAATGATAATGATAATGATAATGATAATGATAATGATAATGATAATGATAATGATAATGATAATGATAATGATAATGATAATGATAATGATAATGATAATGATAATGATAATGATAATGATAATGATAATGATAATGATAATGATAATGATAATGATAATGATAATGATAATGATAATGATAATGATAATGATAATGATAATGATAATGATAATGATAATGATAATGATAATGATAATGATAATGATAATGATAATGATAATGATAATGATAATGATAATGATAATGATAATGATAATGATAATGATAATGATAATGATAATGATAATGATAATGATAATGATAATGATAATGATAATGATAATGATAATGATAATGATAATGATAATGATAATGATAATGATAATGATAATGATAATGATAATGATAATGATAATGATAATGATAATGATAATGATAATGATAATGATAATGATAATGATAATGATAATGATAATGATAATGATAATGATAATGATAATGATAATGATAATGATAATGATAATGATAATGATAATGATAATGATAATGATAATGATAATGATAATGATAATGATAATGATAATGATAATGATAATGATAATGATAATGATAATGATAATGATAATGATAATGATAATGATAATGATAATGATAATGATAATGATAATGATAATGATAATGATAATGATAATGATAATGATAATGATAATGATAATGATAATGATAATGATAATGATAATGATAATGATAATGATAATGATAATGATAATGATAATGATAATGATAATGATAATGATAATGATAATGATAATGATAATGATAATGATAATGATAATGATAATGATAATGATAATGATAATGATAATGATAATGATAATGATAATGATAATGATAATGATAATGATAATGATAATGATAATGATAATGATAATGATAATGATAATGATAATGATAATGATAATGATAATGATAATGATAATGATAATGATAATGATAATGATAATGATAATGATAATGATAATGATAATGATAATGATAATGATAATGATAATGATAATGATAATGATAATGATAATGATAATGATAATGATAATGATAATGATAATGATAATGATAATGATAATGATAATGATAATGATAATGATAATGATAATGATAATGATAATGATAATGATAATGATAATGATAATGATAATGATAATGATAATGATAATGATAATGATAATGATAATGATAATGATAATGATAATGATAATGATAATGATAATGATAATGATAATGATAATGATAATGATAATGATAATGATAATGATAATGATAATGATAATGATAATGATAATGATAATGATAATGATAATGATAATGATAATGATAATGATAATGATAATGATAATGATAATGATAATGATAATGATAATGATAATGATAATGATAATGATAATGATAATGATAATGATAATGATAATGATAATGATAATGATAATGATAATGATAATGATAATGATAATGATAATGATAATGATAATGATAATGATAATGATAATGATAATGATAATGATAATGATAATGATAATGATAATGATAATGATAATGATAATGATAATGATAATGATAATGATAATGATAATGATAATGATAATGATAATGATAATGATAATGATAATGATAATGATAATGATAATGATAATGATAATGATAATGATAATGATAATGATAATGATAATGATAATGATAATGATAATGATAATGATAATGATAATGATAATGATAATGATAATGATAATGATAATGATAATGATAATGATAATGATAATGATAATGATAATGATAATGATAATGATAATGATAATGATAATGATAACACCGTCTCAAGAACACCTCTTGTTTGTTCTTTTTTTCTATGAACACTGGCTTATTCAGTCAGCCATTCTTAAAAGCCATCCATCATAGAAAAGATGAAAATAATAGGACAAAGCAGAACAAATGAAATATGAAAATAAATCTTGTTTAACATTTATTTTACTTTTCCCCTCCCTCCCTACCACCTCCTTATTTGGTTGCATAAGTTCGAGTATATGTTTTATTCTTTTTATTTTGTGATGCACATAATTCTTATTGCAGATGAGACATGATTTGCATACATTTACGTTTTATAGCCTTTCTTTCGTGTTCTTCTCTATTGTATAGACACACTGTAATGTAATGTTTAAATCTCTCTCTACATAAGGAAAAAAACCAAAGTAGAGAAGCCATTTACTTATGTTATGTTTGTCTAATAGTTAGGCAAACGGGCATGACTGCCACTTGGTTGTATTCGCAGCAATACATGTTTTTGCCATCGTGTGTGTCTCAGTTTGGCTTGCCATGTTTGAGAACTAAAAAGAAAATATATTTCTTTCGTTCTCTAACAGAGCCTGCAACTTTTGAAATTTATGGCATTTTTTCTTTTCGATTCGTCTAAACTGGCTAACAACTGCTATTACTTCGTTTCGATTTTAAATCATTAGTTGGCTTCAGGTGGATTTTTTAGTTTGGAGTTCATAAGTGGCTGATAGTCATCGTTCATTGGGTTGTCGTCAATCGCATTGAATAAATATTTCATTTCATTTCACAATTTTTTTTTTATGGATTCCTTTCATTTATCAATTTGAGGCACTTGATTTGTGTTCATTTCGATGTTGTTTGGTTGAATAAAAAAAGAAAAGTAAAGTGTTTCCAATAAAGGATATACGATGATGATTCATATTAAAGTGGCACATGGCAATTGTAGAATTTACAAAATGACAATCAAATATTAGTTTTTCTTTTTGCAATCGAAATTAATTGGTTGAAAGTAATTTAAAAATAAAATTTCAAAACAAATTTAGGTTCAAATGGTGAAAAATGTCATATATCTCACAAAAACATTGAATTATCGAAACATATTTTGGTGATACTGCTATTGCACGAAATGGATCTATTTCTTGGTCTATAAGTCCGTGCCACCTACAGGGGAAAAAATATTACAATGCTAAGTAAAGATTACCACCACTACTTAGCAGGGATCTTCACCATTACACAATCATAGGGAGGAGAGCTACAGTGGATTAATCATCTATCAACCTGATTAATGAAACCTAAACAAAGCAGTGGATGATTACTGGAAAGCCAATATGCTCACTAGAGGAGTGACGGGGAAAAAATCTTAATCTTGATTATTTTCTTAGGAGGTGCATTAAATCCATGTGTCCATGAACACAACATCATAAGTTGTAGAAAGAAAAATTTAAAATTGAATTGAAACACAAATGCGCTGTTTAACATCTAATCGTGGTGGTCCTTTATCATGGAATTTCTTTCTAAACAAAATGAAAGTTTTATTTGATTTATTGATCGTTTGTATAAATTCCTCCTGGGCTTATTTATTCTGAAGATTCTCTGCTGAGAACCATGGAGATGTGGCTATCAGGCTATTACAACGAATTGGCCGGATTCTCTTGCGGACAGACTACTGTATTCTGTACCTATTAACAGTGACAGAATATCTGCAGTAGTAGATTGGGCCATAAGAACTTCATTCTATATTTGTATATGATGCATGTAGAGGATGTAGAGACTACGTTACTTTTTTTTTGAGTGACTAGCAAATGCTAGACTTAGAAATAGGATATTCGGTGGACATATAGTTACCACAGACATATAGTTACCAATATGCAGAGAATTCCGCAAGAAATGATCATCATTTTAGTAACAGGCACGAAATTGTTGGATAGGTACCAGAATGGGCTCTACTGAGCCTTAGTGGCTGGACGTTGTTCTTAGCCTAACCAAATCTAACGTTTTTATGGTGATTAGTAGCTTCAAACTAAAGTATAGGGTGGAACATTTAAAAGCTTAAATTTAGAACTGCAATAAAGCAAAAACGGTGTGAAATTTTGCCAATTTTTTTTTTTTTTTTTTTTGTTGTGAAGTTTAATTGGTCCGGTTAGAAATGAAATATTATTTCATTCGTATGGCTGCCTCTTCGAGAAATTTTTCGAGCGTGTGGAGTCATATCTCGACAATGGCATCACAAATTATGGTCTTCAAATGATCAATTGTCCCTGGTTTGTCGGCATAACACTTGTTTTTAACGGCGCCCCACAGAAGATAGTCCAACGGTATCAAATCGCAGCTTCTCGGCAACCAACTGACATCACCATTTCGGCCAATTAAACGACCATCAAACGTTTGACGCAATAAATCGATTGTGGCATGAGATGTGTGGCAAGTTACACCAGCCTGTTGAAACCAAACATCGTTCATATCAATACCGTGAAGAGCAGGCAGAAAAAAATCGATTATCATAGTGCGAAAGGTGTCTCAATATACCGTAATGGTTGTAACTTCCTCATTATCAACATATATGGGCCGCTCCACAAGTCGCACCAAACAGTCACTCGTAATTGGCTGCTGTAAGATCACGTTTCGGTTTTCGGAGCCTCAAATACGGCAATTTTGCTTATTAACGTGCCCACCAAGATGAAAATGTTCTTTTTTTGTCTTTATTTTGGAAATAAATTAAATCCCAACGTTGCTCAAGAATGAATTACATAAATATTGCCAGATTCGAAATAACCTCTGGTTCAAATTTAAGCCGATATTTACCCAATGCACACTGATCTATTGACCATATTTGATTCAGGTGCATATCAACAAAAATCAGCTGATTTTGTCATATTTATGAAAAATATTAGCAAATTAATGTATTGTAACAAACTTTCTATAAACCGGCACTCAAACGGACGGTTACGATTCATTCAACACACTAAATTATACAAATAATTTTTAAATAACTTATATATAAAAAGCAAAATTAAAAAATTAAATATTTTCAAATAATACTCAAACAAAATCCACATAAAAAATACAACAACAAAATTGTATTTTCAACAAGTAAATGCACTCACAGATTAATATCTCTTTCTGCTCCTAAACAACATTAACACACTCGAATAGAAAAATACAAAAGGAGACCAACCGGTTATACAAGTAGTAGACATACAACTGAGAATAGAATTTTTTTCTTTTATTTAAATGTTTAAAATGAATAATCAGATACTTAGTCTATGCAGAATACTTCTATGTGTTGTACAAGAGTATAAAAGAGTGTGCTTTTGAAACTGGCATAGTCAAGGCAATGTAACAGGCAGCAATATACGAACACGAAAAGTATAATAAACTACTTGAGTGCAACAACAACAGCAACAACAAAATATCAAAAGACCAACATAAATATGCTTATTGAGTCCGTATTTTTTATTTGGTTTTTCATATCATTTTTTGGGAAATCGTTTTTGCATTTTCGTTTTATTCAAATTTATTCTGCAAGTGGTTGGGAAATCATTTTCTCTCTGGTACCTCCAGTCACTATGAATTTGATAAATTTATAACTTTGGAAGATACAAATGCTCACACAAAAATAACAAGCAAAGATCGACTAGTAATAGGTTATATTTCGGTTAAATAGCATCGTACTCTACAGTAAGGCAAACTAGAAAGTATAGTTTTCCCATTGATACAAATTAAGCACTATTATCATCCAGCTTACTTCTAGCGATGATAACAAATATCAGACGGATTATCAAGAGCAAGGATCACGATCACTTAGCAGGGATCTTCACCACCATACACAATCATATGGAGGCGAGCTGCAGTTGATTAATCATCTTCAACTTTGTGATTGAAACTGAAGCAGAGTAATAAATGCTTTATGAAAAGCCAATATGCTCCCTAGATGAGTAACGAAAAAATCTTTTAATTCAAATAAAATGAATTGCGTGTAAAACCTATCGGTGTGATTATATTTGGAATATAACATCGTGCAAATGTTCGCCTCGGATCGCTGGGTGGCGCGCCTACGAAGTGTCCAAATTTTTACGTTGGCTTTGAAGGCCGCTGTGGTTTAAGAAAACCCCAGTAAATAAATCTATTCAGGTCATATTACACAATCTAGGTGGTCGGCTTAAATTAAACCCATATGAGATGACTATGACGTCAAATCACTATATACATAGATACCACATGTCGTTGGTTTCCATATTATCCAATTTAGGACCAACTAAGTTGCTAATCATTCACTAATATCGTTCGTCGTTGACGGTGGTTATCTGGTCAACATCGTTCTCAAAGCAATATGAACCGATCACGCCATCAACCTATATTCCACAAAAAAAGTAAATTTTTCTGGGTGCAATGGATCTTATGTGGATTGGTATCGACACAAATTCGACAATTTTGTTTGTTGACATACTAAACCATTTAGAAAATCCTAATCGCCGAGGATGATTTTTTGATGAAAATTTGGGTCAGTTTCTGACTGCCCATTAACCGAACCTATATCGTTGTGAACAGTCATTTAACACGAAATTGACTACCTGAAATACTTCTGCATACTTACACGTAATCGGCAATGTTTGCGGCAAATATTGTGTTTTGTATTGTTTACTGAACAAGTCCATTCAAAACAACACCATAGAACGATAAAGGCAACCGCACCCATTTCGATAAAACAATTTTATCATTTGCTCCTACATGTGAATGCTTCGCTCCTGGTGATTTGGCAAAACAAATTGAATAAATGAGAACAAAATTCGATTTGTGGTTTTTGGACTTTTCCGGTGACACGAAAGCGTACAAAAAGCTCATTATGTGTTAGTTATAAATCTTCTTGACTTCTGACAGCGTACCAAAATCCATGTTATCGGCCTAACCTAACTTATAATTTCTTCACAATGATTATGAAACTTTTACCAAAAAAATCTCAAAATTCTCTTCATGGGTAGTTTAAATTTTGCAACTAAATAAAGAGTTGTAACGTGACGTTGCAAAACATATATAGAAAAATAAAATACTAACAATACATACGTAATTATTAACACACAAACAAAACACACTACTAATGAAAAAATAACAAACACAACAACAATACACAAGGCAAGATCTGAGAGAATTATTCAGAGTTGGTTTGGCTGAAAATCGACTCTCTTGGCGTCTTAGTAGATGTATTTATTTTTATTTAGGTAAGATTAGGTAAGGTGGTGGACCCCCCTAACGGGAAGGAGTCCCATTTAGGCTATATATTTGTCCCCTTCTAATGTCACATTAGGGGGTAGCATAGTGTAGTGGTAAGAGCGCACGCGTAACAACACAAACGATCCAGGTTCGAGCCCCAGCAGGGGACATGACGAAGAAAAAAATTAATTGTGGTTTCGAATGTTTAATAATAAAAAAGGCTTCAACTTCTTCCCTCCAGACAACTCCATCTAAAAAAAGAGCCCCCCTGACCCTTCGCGCATACCTCTGGCGATGATGACAAATATCAAACGAATGATCAGGAAAAACGCGCCACCCACTGTGAAAAAATTAATATGCTAAAGTAAAAATCACCACTAATTAGCAAGGATCTTCACCACTACACAAAAAAATCATATGGAGGAAGCTACAGCGGATTAATCATCTTCTTAGCTTGAAATATCAAATTGATTAAAGAAACTAGAACAAAGCAAAGGATGCTTTGCCAATTGCTCCCTAGAGGAGTGACGGGGAAAAAATGCCACGTGCATAAATGCCAACCCGGGGATCAAACAGCCTCCATAGGAAATCATTTAGCCTACAAAATAAATCTCGCAATTGCGACCACCTTTATCATGGAGAGTTCAGTCAAATATGGCAAAAAGTAGCAGTTCAAAAACCTTCGCCGGACATTGAGACATAAGGTGAAAGACAGTCTCCTCTTCCTTTTCAAAACCACAACTCCTGCAAAAATCCTTCGATGGAATGCCAAGTCCATCAGCATGCCTCCCGATCAGAAAGTGACCTGTTGTGCGGTGTATGGCCACCCGACTTAGGTGGAGAAGACATTCCTTTCATCGATGTTGATCCAGCAGAGTCTGGCGATATCGCACGTGCCCTCATGCTGCTAACGACATTAAGCGTGGACATAAACAAACCGGAGAATATCCAGCTTAACCGAGGCAATCGGAACACCAATGATAGGTGTTCGAAAGTATCAAGCTCAGTACCCATCCTGGCCAATTCGTTAGCAACGCAATTCTTGACGATATTCCTTTTTTCCGGAACCCATATAAGAGTTACTTTCGAATGAATCGAGATTTCCATAAGAAGCCTGCAGCATTCGCGAACTAGGATAGACGTCGAGGTGACATTAGCGAGAGACCTTATCGCTGACCGACTGACCGAAAAGATTAAAAGACTCTCAGAGAGAATCTTTCCTTGCAACAAGCATTGCGCAACCTTCAGGATGGCCATGACCTCGGCCTGAAACACACTGCAATAATCAGGCAACCTATAGACCGTCTTGTGTCAGAATTTCCTACGAATATACCACATACCACTTTGCCCCCCATCTTCAAGCCGTCAGTATAAACCAAGAGCATTCAGAGGGAACCTTCGTCCGTCAGACCAGAATTTCCTCGTAGGTATATTAACGTGAAATCTCCTAATTTTAATTTGCTAACTTCCTTATTATAAGGTCTCCCGAATTAATCGTATAATTGGGCAAGAAGTTGATGGTACAAGGTCTCCGCATTTATTCTGTTACCGTTGTAGTTCTTTTTCGATGACATTTAACAACGGCGACTCTCTTGCAGTCTTAATAAATTTTATATACTAACCCCCAACTATAAGGTTTCCCTAATACGTTCTACAATTGGATTATAAGTAGTTGATGACAAGGTCTCCCTAATTCATCCTGTCAGCATTGTAATTGTATTTACTCACACCCCCAATTATTAGGTCCACCGCATTCTATAATTTGGTTATAAGTATCTGGTGGCAAGGTCTTCAGCATTTATCCCGTCAGCAGCCCGCTCCAGACAAAAGAGAGACGACCGTTCCAGTGATCCTGCCATAGTAACCACCAACAACCGTTCCTGTAATCCTGTGAGATTAACCCCGACAGCCGTTCCTGTTCCCGTAATTCTGCCAGATTAATTGCGGACAACCGTTCTTGTGATCCTGTCAGATTAAGCACAAGACGACTCGTATCCTGACCTCCTCACCAACGAGCCAAGTCCAGCCAAGTCTAGCTATTAAGCGTAGAAAATAAGGTTTCAAAATAAAGTTTTGCTTATATTTTAAGTACGAAGAAAGCAGTCGTATTTTATTCACAAAAGACGCAGACCTCTGTTCCTATCCTGGACAGACTGTGTCTTACGCCAGCTGGAGAAAGAAATCGCGTTACATAGCACAAATGGTACTTTGCAGCCCAGAACGGGAAACTAGCCATGAATCTTTAAAGCCTCCTTCTTAACCTAACTTAGAACTATTATACTCGAGGATAGTTAATTTAACAAATTTCCTTTCGATAGCTTAACAAAGTCTAAACGAGTATTCAAAAAGATGTGATGTAGGGAACACAAGCATGCATTTGCAACTTTTTAAGGCAACAAAAAAAAACACAAGAAATAAATCGTATTGACTAGTTTTTTACGAATGCTGTGAATGTATGTTATGTCTATGTGCCACACGATTTGTTAAGGGATTTGTTTTTCTGTCGGTCCTTACAACTTACTATCTATTTATCTATCTCTTTCTCTCTCTCTCTCATTCTCTCTCTCTCTCATTCTCTCTCTTTCTCTTTCTCTCTCTTTATATTTGTTTTTATATATTCGTCTAATGCATTGTTGCAAATTCTATAAAATTTCCTTCTTTTTTTTGGCAAATTTTCATTTGATTTTCTATTTAATTTTTTATTGAAGTATATTTTGGTACTTTAACCACCCCCTCAGTCTTTTGCTTTCCAGCTCTATAGTATACGTAGTATTTAAAGTCAATGAACTGGAAAGATAGAAAATTACAAATGCATTCGTTTAAGAGGATGATGATGATGATAATGTTGTTGTTGAGAAGCTATTTGTGAGGATTAAAACAAACTAAAATTAAAAATTTTATTGATTTCTTGAAAGCAATAAATAAATTTTTGTTTCATTTTAAATGTTTTAAATATGGGGAGGCCAAAACAAGGAACAAAATAAAATATTACACAACAGAACTTTCTCTAATAAAGTAAATAATCCGCCATCTAGCGTTTTTTTTTCAACTAGTGCTCATTTCGTGAATGGCAACACTTAGCTCATGTCTGATTTGACCGATAATTAGTTTTATCCTTCCGCTGAACGAATATGGTTGTGTATACGCTTGAACAACGCTAAGAATCTGGGCATGCGACTTACAGAAGATGCCGATTTTGCCAAAAAAAAAATCATCTTTTCAGATGAAGCTGATTTTGATCTTGGCGGGTATGTAAATAAGCAAAATTGTCGCATTTGGGGCACAGAAAACCCGCACGCGTACATTGAAAAGCCGATACACCCAAGACGAGTCACTGTTTGCTGCGGATTTTGGTCCAGAGGCATAATTGGGCCATTTTTCTTCAAAAATGAGCAAGGAGTGGCCGTTACAGTCAATGGCGATCGTCATCGGGCCATGTTGAATGAATTTTTGTTCACAAAAATTGAAGAGGAGGATATTAGCAACATTTGGTTTCATTTGCACCCTGTTTTTGAATATCGCGTTATCAGCCGCAGAGCTGATGCCGTTTGGCCACCTCGGAGCTGCGATTTAACACCGTTGGACAATTATTTGTGGGGTGCCGTCAAAGATAAGTGTTACGCCAAAAAGCCAGAGATAATTGACGCTTTAAAGGACAATATTCGTGAAGCCATTGGTGAAATACAGCTGCACACAATCGATAATGTGCTTCAAAATTGGACCGAAGGTGTAGGCTACTGCATGGCCAGCCGAGGCAGCCATTTTTTATAGCATTTTCAAAAAAAGAAAATTATTTGGCGGACCCTTTATATTCAACAGACGCAAATATCAAAGACGATCTGATATAATCATTGGCAATTTCAAATCTGAGCGGGCACCGAAGGACTTTAAAAAGTCTCCTTACAATGGGAAGGTCATGTTTAGAGATTAAATGTTTTCTGTAGGGAACGTTAACTCTTTCAGATATTTTGTCCAACATATTGGACATTTCCTTTTTTCTTTTTGAAATGATATAGCGTTAACGCTTTAGTTCAACACAACTTTGACGAAGTTTCCAAAAGTAACGCAATCCAAATTACTAAAAGAAAAAAAATAAGGCATGGAAAACCAGGCTCATGCGAAATTTGTTCCGCCAAACGCTAATAATGGTTTAGAAACTCCGCTTTAATATTTCTAAAAATATTTTAATGATGAATTTGTTAATAAATGCAAGTCATCCTTCAGGCCGTCCAACGCAAATGAAATGCGTATATATTTTGTTTTTCAAACTATGATGAGTTGCCTACAATTCCATGGAGTGCGTATGTACTTCGATAAGTATTGGGGAATGCCATTGTTATATGAATATATGACAGTCAATCGCTTTTCTTATTACGAAGCAATCTATGTGTAACAGATAATTTAGTTCTGTCAAAGGTAAGGCCCATAATGGATGAAGTGCGTCGAAGACTTCACTTTTGAAGAGAAACTTTAGCATAAAGGAAAGTTTACTAGCCTGCAGTACGTTAAAGGCAAGCCAAGCTTATGTGGTATCAAAGTGTATTTCTTTGTGTAGTAAAAGTGGAATGCCGTATGACTTCATTTTTTGCCAAAGTTCTGCAACACCGTTCAACTAAATACAGGTTGTCTGCCGGGAAGGTATACTACTTTGTTTTGCCGCCATTTTGGTAAACATTATTTTTGGCAGTCGTGACGAAGAGACGTGACTAATTTATTATAGAAAAATATTTACTAAACCAACGTGTTTTAATCGTTAAAACTTTTTATCAAAATCAGTCACCAATTACTGTGACGATGAGAAAGTTACGTGAAATTTTTGGCAGAAACAACGTGCCAACAAGACGCACTATTTATCGTATAGTAAATAATTTCGCAGAAAGAGGGACTGTAGCTGATAGGCCCAAGCATGGACTACAACGTACTGCAAGATCGGCTTAAAATATTACTTCTGTTCAAGAAAGTGTTCAAAACCATCCATCAACCTCAGTTCGTGCCGTGCTCAAGATCTTGGTCTTCAAAGAACAACTTTGGTCACAATTTTTTACAAATATTTGCATTTGTTTCCATTTAAGATTCAGCTGACACAAGAGTTTCTTCCAGAAGACCATTTCCGCCCCCGTATATATGCCAATAGGATGTTACAGCTCGTCCATGACAACCCCGATTTTCATGAAAAAATCATAATGACTGACGAGGCACATTTTCATTTGAATGGTTACGTGAATAAACAGATTAAAGGGGCAATGGTAAACCTTCAAATTATTCATCAGTCACCTTTGCATCCATTAAAAGTCACAGTCTGGGGTGCAATTTGGTCAGGGGGAATCATTGGACCTTATTTCTTTGAAACTGAAAACGGCATAACGGTAACTGTCAATGGGGACGATATCGTGATATGATTGAAAACTTTTTAACGCCACAACTGCATGCTTTGGGCTTGACTAACATGTGGTTTCAACAAGACGGTGCCAGATCGCATACAGCCAGGATTACAATGAAATTACTGCGAGACCTCTTTCCATAACATATTATTTCAAAGAATGATGATGTTGATTGCCCTCCACGGTCGCCTGATTTGACTGCTCCGGACTCCTTTTTGTGGGGATATCTGAAAAACAAGGCTTACGCAAACAAACCAGATCCATTCTCTTTCATATAATCAAAAATTATAAACAAACAAAGTAGTATACCTTCCCGGCGAACACCCTGTATTAGTTAAGAAGGTAGTAAGCGGATCAACAATTGTACTAGAGCTGGCAAACCATATATTCCAATGTTCTCGGCCATAAATTATATTTTAATAATTACTTAGAGGCATTTACGCAGCACGAACTATTCGAAGCAATCGTTTCGGTAATCCACCTTTGCGGGATCAAAATGTTCAATGTAAGCGTGGACTAGGACGACATTTTCTTCAATTTGTCTTATTAAAATAAGCTCATCGCCTTAAATTTTATTTATAAGAAACAATAACTCTCAGTAACTTAGTCCAATATGTTGGACATCACCTGGCGGCCAGGTTGGACGACCTACCTTCAGATTCTTGATCAGCAACCTCAAATTAGCTTATACTTAAATATTCAGATTTTTATGTCAATTATTTCTTTACAATGTCTGAAAAGGAGCTGACCCAATATCCGCCCTAAATATTTGGTGATGTTAAATGCATTCTAGGATCTAGGAAAGATAGGGCCTCAGCCAAGATTCTCTCTGAGAACTCGGTGGAAATCTATACTAAAGGTTTTTGACGTGAGAACAGGGTTAGCAGTGCAATTTTTTTTTCTAGTCTTAACCTCAATGTGTCTCTCCACCAGTGTAGGCAAAAACCCAGGTTTTTTTAAACCGAACCTACCAGTTTTCATAGGGCTTTTTAGGTTTTATGGGGTTTTATAGCTACATCTTAAATTCGGTTCAAGACAGTAAAAACAGACCGAAATTATTTCGTTTGAACTGTGCATTATAAGAAAAACCACCAGAATACAAAGAAACACATGATGAAGTCAATACTTTACATGACAATGCTCGCCCTCATGTCGCAAAAGTTGCCAAACGATTGTCAGAAACGTTCGAATGCCTCACTTTCGCAAATCACTTTCTTTCAAGAAACATAAAACTGGCTGCAAAGTTGAATCGCCACAAAAGACGAGTAGTTTTTCTGAAATGAGATTCGGGAATTAGCTCAGATGTGGGAAAAGATGTAAACAGTGATTTCATACATTTTTATTTTGATAAATATGTTAATTCACTATATTTTCTGAGCTAAAAAATCAAATTAAACAAATTACTTTTGTTCTAAATAAACAACGCATCCGATCGGTTTTTTTAAATATAATACTCAGTAAAACCCGGGTTGGTTTAATTGGATTACCCAGTGGATTGCCAAGCCCTGCACTTTGTCTACCTGATCCTTACAGTGTGTTTTGGCTATAAATCATGTTGCTGTAGCCCCGACCACTGACAGTTCTATCTTCTCTAATAGCCAAGCGGCGATCAGGTAGTTCCCTTTCGGTTGTGAATGTTAACTCGAAGTTAGTTATAGACTGTTGTGATTCCCTAGCTTTACTTTCGGCACGGTTTTATGTACCCCTCATATGGACTCCTGGCCACAGGGATTTTAAAACAAATTGTCTGGCCGATGAACTTGCTAGAGCGGGCGTGCAGCACAACTTACTACCATCCTCAAACTAATAAAGGATTTGAAAATTCCGAAATGTTTGGAACACTAAAGTCGTCAATGTAGGGCGTCGCTCTGATAGGATAGCGGTTACAGATGTGAATGTTTGTAGACTGTTCTTACAGGCATCAGAGACAGCGGAACACGTATTGTGTAAATGTGGGGTTCTTCATAGGTTTGAGTGAAAAAGTTTAGGTAGACATAAGCTCTCACTGGGTGACGTATCCAACATTATGGTTTCAGATCTGCTGGTGTACATTAGGAAGACAGTAGATTTGCTGAACAAACTACGAGTATAGACCGGTAGGGGCACAACAGATCGCATTGTTTTCAGTGTCCTGCAATAATACCTGGGCAATATGACGATAATGATAATAATAATGCTGGAGCGGGTACACTTTCACCTGTTCTTCAGCTCAGTTAAACTAGCTAAGTCTTAGGCAAAGATCAGTGTCGAATAGATACGCTGATAGATGCTGGGCTGAGGAGGAATCTTGCTTCACTGCTATACTCACCTGGCCTAAATTGGATAGTAAGCGCATTAATCAACTATTGAAGCTTGTTGGTAGGGACATCTTCAATGCTGTGTCTACTCTCGCAGATCATTCCGTAATGGGAAGGCAGGCGGAAAGGCTACGCTTGCTACCTGAAAATGATTTCTGTCCAGGTTATAGATCGATTCAGGAAGAAGACAGTCTATCCCACTTCATATGCTAATATGCGTCTCTAGTTCACTATAGATAGACTTTCTACACTTGGCTCGTCCTTTGTCGATAGTTTAATGAAGTTATTGTGCTCCGTGACATCGGAACTATTGTTAGATTTTTTAAGCTTTCGAGCTGGTTTTAAGGCTAACTCAGGGAGATTTGCTTTTAAGCGAGGTCTCTTGACTGATTGTCGAGACCAGTGAATTTAGACTTGCTGAAGAGAACTAAGGCTTAGTTTCATGTAGCATCACAACGTGTTGTTATGTGTGTTCAAGTGAGCTTTAACTTGACATAACTACCACTCAATCCTATCCTATCCTATTCTAGGTTGTTCATTCGAAAGATTTTACAACTGTTGATATAACTAGGAAGTCTGTGAACCATCACTGGTTCTTAACACATAGATATGTTAACTTATTTCCTCTAGCAGCACACGAGAGCTCCGATAATTCAGAACATAGTGGTTAGAGCGCAGGCATACATTACAAGCGACCCAAGTTCGTATCCCAGCGGAGATGACAAAAAAAATTTAATTGTGGTTACAAGTGTTTAATAAAAAGAAACTCAACCTACATCCAGACTAATCCATCTAAAGAAGTCCCTCCTGAGCTTCCAGCTTACCTGTGGCAATAATAATAAGCATCATACGAATGATCAGGAAAAACACCATTTACTAGGAAAATGATAAGTAAGGATCACCACCATCTCTTAGCAAGGATTTTCACCACTACACACAATCATATGGAAGCCAGCTACAATAGAGTAATCATCTACTTAGCTTGCAAAATAACTTGATGCTGAAACTGAAACAAAGTTATGGATACTTTGTGGAAAGCCAATATGCGCTTCATTGAACAGGGACATCTCTGACAGTCAGGCTGGCTTTATAGAACAGAAATTATGTACAGTTGTTACAAATATTTCATTATTTTTTTATTTCTATATATTTTCTCAATCTAAATTTAATTATTATGACGTTGTATTACAAAAACTTTGATGATATTTCATTAAATTTCCTATTATAACGCAGAAACAAATTTAAAATCCAATTTAAATTCAAGCTTTTGCTTAATAACTCGAAAATTAATTTCAATTCTTTTCTATTCACATGTTATTTCGTTTTCAAAATTGAACCATTTTTTTGTGCCATTTTCTGCTATTTTATGTAAATTTTTTCTATAACAAATTGTATTCAAATTTACTCATTACATTTATTTCATTACAAACATTATTGACAGCCAGCAAGCCAACCAGTCAGTCAGCCAGCCCAGGAAATTCCCCATTATTATCTAGTGCCTACCTACCAATACTGATGTAAATGTTACAGTTTTAGTTGCAATTGCATGTTTTTAAAAATTTAAAATTTAATTGTAATTATTACCAACACTCACACACGCACTCACAATCATTTGACTCAATTAAAATCATCATCGTCATCATTATAGCCATTTTACAGGAAAAATAAAATTGCAAGCAAGCAGGCAAGTCAGGAGAGAACAGACTGACAGACTAACAAACGAACGAACGGAAATACAATTAAACAACGTGTCTAACTTTAAATCTAACTATGGTTTACTCCCTCACATCTCTCTCCCTCTCTTTCTATGTTTATTTACGAGCATTTGTTATTGTTTCCAATTATTTTCCCACAACTACCCCTACTAATACTACAATTGCAACCAACTACTCAACATAATTTTATTTTTGTTTTTCTTACTTTCTAAACAAATTTTTTATACACAATTACTACTGAAATACATTCTTATGTATGTGAGAGTATGTGTATTAGGGTTGTCCTTATTTTTCAACTTTATTATTTCGAGCGTAACTCCCCATAAAAATGTTCGTTATATACACCCTACAACAAATATACAAATATCTCTAATGCTTAAGGCAATAAATAGCTTTCGACACCCAACGGGCATGTTGAAATGCTTCCGATTTTTTTAAGGTAAATAGCGAAACTGTCGCGGAAAAAAACACTTGGTGTAGTGCAACCAAATAGAAGAGTTTGGATATCAGATTACACTTGGAACCTGGTTTCTCAAAGAAGGGAACTGAAACTGTAGCTGAATAGCAGCAATACCATCAGCTAGCAAAACAAGTAAAGAAAGCTGCAAGAAGAGACAGAAGAAATTTCCTGAAACGACTGACAACGTCGGCAGAAGAAGCAGCTGGGCAGGATAATATGAGAAAACTACACCAGACGATTAATCACTAATCAAAAGTGTAATAGGAACCAAGCTGTTGCTGATAGAAATGGTTCACTAATAAGGAACAATACCGCACAAACACAGAAATGGAGAGAATATTTCAGTGAAATTAGTAACGTCACGAACACACCTCATGACAGCGAAACGATTGAGCACATAGGTGAAGATAACAGTTTGAGAATACCATGCAATCCTCCCAATCTGAGTGAGATAAGGCGGCAGGCGAAGATGGACTACCAGCGAAAATTCTACGGGTTGACATCCAAACCACAGCTGAACTTCTACTGCCTCACATCACATGAGTATGAGAGGAGGAAAAGCTGCCTCCTACGTGGACGAAGGGCATCATTGTAAAGTTACTGAAAAATGGTGACTTGAAAGACCTTAATAATTAAAGAGGAATTACTCTACCTAACACCATATATAAGATACCTGCAGTCATAATACAGGGGAGGCTTCAGTGCAGAATAGACAATATACTGCGAGACGAACAAGCAGGCTTCAGACCGAATAGAAGCTGCGTAGATCAGGCCAACACTTTACGAATAATCATTTACCAGTCCATAGAATGACGTACCCCCCTGTATATATTGTTCGTCGATTTCAAGAAAGCGTTTGAGCGATGTATGAGGATGCAGAACTTTCAGTTCTTCACAACGGAAACATCAGCCAACCATTCCACACCAATGCTGGAGTTAAACAAGGATGTCCACTTTCATTTCAGCTATTGACCATCATGCTGGATGACATAATGCGCAAAGTCTGTTCGAAAAGAAGAGAAATTACGTGGAGTCTCTCCTGCCAGCTCGAAATCTTGGACTATGCAGATGACATTTGTCTACTCTTGCAGAAGATTTCCAATATGCAGTCGAAACTGGAGGACCTAAAAAGATTGTCTCATAGTATTGGGCTTGAGGTAAACATCAAGAAAAACAAGGCCATGAGAATAAACAATACGAGCACGGAAAACATCATGTAGATGGCTTCTGTTATCTATGAAGCACAATGACTACAAACGGTGGCGCAGAAGCAGACGTAGATAATAGGCTCGAACAAGCGAGAGCGGCATTTGGACGACTGCAGTAAGCATGGAGAAGATTACATATATCCAGACGAACTAAGCTCAGAATATTTAACTCATGTGTTAAATCGGTACTGCTGTATGGCAGTGAAACCTGGTTTGTATCGAATAGCATTACACAGAAAATCCAGGTATTCATTAACAAGTGCCTCAGAATCAAATGCAGAATATTCTGGCCTAACACCATAAGTAACACAAACTACTCTAGGGAGCATATTGGCTATCCACAAAGCATCTATTGCTTTGTTTCAATTTCTTTAATCAATTTGATATTTCAAGCCAAGTAGATGATTAATACGCTGTAGCTTCCTCCATATGATTCTTTTTTGTGTGTAGTGGTGAAGATCCTTGCCAATTGGTGGTGATTAGCATTATATTTGTTTTCCAGTAGGTGGCGTGTTTTTCCTGATCATTCGTCTGATGTTTGTCATCACCGCCAGAGATATCCGAGAAGGGTCAGGGGGGCTCTTCTCTTTATTTTTTTAGATGCAGCTGTCTGGAGAGAAGTTGAAGCCCTTTTTATTATTAAACGTTCGAAACCACAGTTAAATTTTTTCTTCGTCATGTCCTCTGCTGGGGCTCGAACCTGGGTTCGTTTGTATTGTTATGCGTGCGCTCTAACCACTACACCATTACACCCTAGAGCTGCAATACAATCGATAGTACTGTCTATGGTATCGATAGTTTTGTTTTTGCCTGACCATCGTTAGTTTTTTTTCACTACCGATACTATCGTCAAATTATAAGAGTAAATACGGAGGCCACTAAATCTAATCATAGTCACATTTGCAAAAATTTGTTCGACGCATATAGTTACTTAGAGGCACAGCTTAACGGTTTGGTAAATTTCTATTTATTAAACTCAAATAAATTATTAATTGTAACTAAAATATGTTCGTACATACAATTTTGCATTTGACCCAAAATCTTCGTTTCGTCAGACCATATAATGTTGTTCTAATTATTACGGTGCAGGTGTTGTTTGCATTTGCTGAGAAATAATACATTTCGAGGACTCTTACCAGAAGTGTAGCTTCCATAAGTCGATTTGAAACAGGAGAATAACTTAATTTTTGAGGCTTTTTGATGACTTGAAGAGATTAATCTTTGAAGTACGAATTAAGAATTGACAGTCGTTCTACGCTTTCTTTCCAGTTTTCTTTCACTGGATCTTATTAATTACTTTAGTTATGGAGCACTTGATGGTGTGAGCAATTTTCGCTATATATCGGGTCCGCCATCTAACGTTTTTTTCAACTACTGTTTATTTAGTGAATGGTAACACTTAGCTCATGTCTGATTGGTCAGATAATTAGTTTTATCCTTCAGCTGAATGAATATGGTTGTGTATACGCTTGAACAACGCTGGGAAATATTGCGACATTACTTTAATCGATCAACTTACAGAAGATGCCGATTTTGCTAAAAAAAATTTTCTTTTCAGATGAAGCTCATTTTGATTTTAGCGGGTATGTAAACAAGCAAAATTGTCGCATTTGGGGCACAGAAATCCGCACGCATACATTGAGAAACAGATACACCCAAGACGAGTCACTGTTTGGTGCGGATTTTGGTCCAGAGGCATAATTGGGCCAGGATTAATCTTCCATCAAAAAACTTCAATACATAAAATTTTATTACATCCTAGAAAAAATAAGGTGTCCCTATTGTTTGTTTCTACACGTATATTTATTATTATTCTTTACCTTTCACTTAAATTCTAATATTGTTGCCACTATTTGTGCTTAAAAGAATCCGATAGTACGGGTGGGCCGACTACGCCACCTCAGTTACAAGATTATCGGTTATAAAATTTATTATCCCTCATTTTCATTTAGGTTTCCTTAGTGTTGGATCATCATACGTGTTCTCTGTAATATCAAACTGCTCAGTTATTTCATCTGCGCTATCGAAAACATTGGAGGCCAATTCGACAAATTTTTTTGATAGAGGCATTCCATTAACATATGAAAAATCTTCACAAAAAATTTATTATTCGCAAATTTTGCATCATCTAGGAGATTAAGATATGTGTCTCTATGCTTTTAATTTACACAAAACCTCACATTTTAGGGTAAAGTTACGGTCCCTAAGTTGAAAAAAAAAAAATTCTTCCATACATCTAAAGACCCCCCTAATGTGTATTTGTGTGTGTGTGTAATGTAACACTTGTATTGAAAATCATTGAAAATAGTGTTGAATTGCAATTTTGTTTCTGTTTTTTTTTTTCAAACCAACAAAATTCATTTTTTTTTTCTTCTCTTATTAACAATTTTTATGAAAGAGAATTTTATTATTTTTTTTTTTTAGCCGTCTATCAAGGCTGAGTTGTAGCTTTGTAACATTTTTTGTTTATTTTTCTCTTAAAGCAGCTGCTGTTCTCAATTGTTATAATTTTTTCCTCAGAAATAAAGTGAAAAAGAAAATTGTGTCAAATTTATAAAAAAAATGCATAATGAACTGCAGTAAATCAACTTAAACAACTTAAACAGTGTGTAGCGAATTTAGGGGCATACTACCATAGTACAGTGGAGTTAGCCCTGATAACTTTTTTAATAGTTTATTGGCATCAAAGCGAATACGATTTTCTTTTTCGATTTAGTTCCATTCGATAATGAAATGTGAAAATTAGGGTTGTCGCTATATATGAAAAAAATTAAGAGAGATTACGCTTATTTTTAAACATAATTTTGTCAAAAACTAAAAACAATCGATTAACGTTTGATTTAGGATGACCACTAATTTAACATAGTGCTTGCCATGCTTCTCTTAAGGCCAGAGTGCGCTTAAGTACATAAATTGTTTCATTAAAGGCTGCTAGCTGGAGAGGTGAAGCCGAAGATCAGTTTTGAATTCAATTTAATACCTCCCTTAAATTAACAAATCCTCATCTGGTAAAAAAAACCTACTATATATGAATACAAGCTGGTGTTCATGTATCACTGAGTGTCTTTTGCTGAGATCATGGCCATTGCCTGGACAGCGGGCTCAAGGGTAAGACCATCAATATATTCTCTAACAATCAAGCTGCCTTAAGGGCACTTGGCTCGAATCGTATGGCATCCAGACTAGTCAAATATTGTTACGATATTATTACGTTTTAACCTTTTTAGAACGTTTGACTTCTTTTAAATTGTATCAAATAAAATAAATAACACGAGTTCACTGTTTTACTTATACAGTCTTTTATATCGTACATACATTTGTACAATATCCAACTTATTTATCTTGCACTTATTTATCAACACTTTTATTTACGCCTTAACACGACTTTACTCTTTAACTGTTATATTACGACTGACTGATGTAGGCAAAGCAGTGTTCAGTTTCGAATGTTTTACTAAAGTCTTAAGCCTTCTCCAATCTTATATTCAGATCCGTTAATTCAAATCTATGATCATAATACACAAAAACTAAATTGATAACATTGTTCAATACGAAATTGGTAACACTGTTAAGAACACAAATAACTACGGCATTGCCAGTGCGATACATTGAGGTTCTTGACACAAACCCATAAACTAGAATCCCATAATTAAGTTTATAGTTCCAAATGTACTTATGTTTATGCATCTTCTCTTTTTTTAGGCATTTTTATTTTCTAACAATATGTTGCAAAGATTTTCGCTTACAAATAAGTTCCAGTTGTTTTGGGTACCTGGACTCTGTGGGCTAGATGGTAATGAAACAGTGCATGCATTGGCTAGAGAAGGTTTAGTGACACTCTATATTGGTCTGAAATCTTACTGTGCAGCACCACTTACTACCATCCTCAATCTAGTCATGGATATGGAAATTGCCAATTGATTGGAACACTGGAATGGTCAAAGGTGATCTAGACCGCTCTAGGGGGCGATATGAGGTTCTTAAGTATGGTAGACTGGACTTGAAACTACTAACCGAGTTTTTTATGGGTTACTGTGGAATAATAGTGCATCTGAAGAGGATCGCGGTCCCAGATGTGGATGTTTGTAAACTGTGCTCACAGGTAACAGCGAGCGGGACTCATATAAATGCGTGGTTCTTGACAGACTTATATGGAAATGAGTAGGGAGACATAGGATTTCATTGGGAGAAATATTCACCAATATGGTTTCAGATATGCTAGTGTCTATTAAGAAGGCAGCAGATCTGAATAAACCATAGACCGGAAGAGGCTAATGATGATATACGGGAACAGCAGATTCAGAGCTTTAGTAAAGAAATTTGTTACAGCAACTTTTGAGGCCGCCAAGATATGCTGGCGACTACAAAGCTAATTGTCAGTAAGTTACCAGGCTGCAGTGTTAAAGCCTATTAGATTGTTGGTAAGGCAGAAACCATAGTTTCTATGTATTTTTATTTTCGTGATACAATAGCTATGTTTCTGGCCAGACTTAAATCTTTTTCTATCTTTGCGGACGCCATAGTACCAAGGGACTAGTAGCTATTCGCTTCAATAGGTACGCGTATAATATACAAATGTCTACACCCTGGTATTGGCGAACAAGATGATACTCTGTTGTGTCCCTGGACACACTGGTGTTATGGAAAATAAAATAGCTGATGAATGAGCGGGTCTTGGCAACCAGATTTATGGGATCGAAATCTTACTGTCGTATTAACTGGACCACGTCCAGAGGAAAGATCAATCGCTTGTCACTTTGGGCACAAAGCCCGGATCTAAGGCAAGCGAAACGTCTAATTGGCCCTTTACCTATAGCACAGTGCGACAAAAAAAAATACTTGGCAACTGATATCTGTTTGATAGGCGCTATCGAGTAGAATAGGGATCTGTTTTTTGAATTTTCGAAAAACCTCAAAAATCACGAGTTACGGGTAAGAAAAGACAGTATTTCGAACCTTCATGCACTTATAAGCTTATAACTTAGCTGAATATCCTCTGCTGGAGTTTGAACCTAGGCCACTCTTAACACTACAACACCATCCCCCCCTGTTTGAATGCCATTTAGTAGGTGTCACAAAACCTTATTCAAATTGTAGCAATTACTAGCGTGGAAAACATTTTAAAACTAAACGTTCGCACTAAAAGTGATTCGAGTGACTTTTTATTTCTCATTTTTTGAAATCTGCTACTTAATGCAAACTTAAGCCACCAAACGTGACCAGCAATTAATGAATACTTTTGCTAACATCATAGAAAAACTAGGTTCTTAGTCGGCTAAAGGGTTAAATTTTGTACTACAAAATTCGAACCAATCTCATGGTTAATTAAGAAATTTTCTTATCAAGAAAAGCCTTTTTTCTTCATGTGCCGCTGTGGTATGGTTAGTAAGACACCCGCTTACCAACCAAGAGGTCTTCAATTCAATACCAAGCCAGACCATCTTAAAAGGTCACTTCATAAATCTTGGAGGGGCTAGACTGGGACTTGCATGTGGTGACTCGTCCGGGTTTTATGGACTATAGGTGATGGAATGCGGCATCAGCCGAAGCTCTTCGGCAGTTTTTCCTGATAGAGAGTCTTGTTGATAGGTAGTTAAATGACCATGCTTTACTAATGGCTCCAAGACCGAGGCGGTCTATCTTGTGGACAGCGCGCTAGACCGTTCAAAAGAGTGTGGTGTCTTACAGGCTGAGACTTTAGTTCTCTTTAGAGCAGCCGAGACAATTCGTGACATAGTCTCTGTTGGTGATAGTGTGGTTATCTATATCAGAGTGAGGCAAAGAGCTGCTCTTCTTTTTTGTTTTTACACGCATAGGCAAAAAATAAGCACAAAATAAAAAAAGAGAAGTAAAGAGAAAACAAATGGAAAAATACACCACAAAGTGGCCTGAGTGAGAGACTATCAAATTACTACCACAAAAATGTAAAATGTATTTGTATATTTTGCCTGACTCAACCTGCTATCAAGGCGCTGACTGGGCGCTGCGTCAACTCATAGCTGGTTCTACTGTGCAGAAGTACGCTCACGTCACTGCTGGATGTGTGTAGCAACAAGCTACGTTGGGTTCCTGGACATACTGATGTGCATAGAATAAAACTACTCGCCAGGGTAACTGGCGAGAGCGGGCACGGCCAAGTGTATTGAACTGGCGGATACGTATGTCACACTTGGGCTTCTTGTGAGCTTAGTAGATAGTTGGGCCCGTAGTAGAACAGAAGAGTTGTGGAGGAGCAGAGGAGTTGTGGACGGAAGGAATGGGTCCTTAATCTGAGAAGTGCGTCCCTTAGGACGGTTAGGTTTAGGTTAGGTTAGGTTTTTTTGAATAGGAATTATTGGAAGAATGCACCCCTAATGTCTGTCGAGCTTGTGCAGATGTGGGAGAGCCAAAAACTGTGAAACATATGCCCCGTGCCCGACTCTCTATGGGCGCCGGCTCAGGTTGCTGGGCCAGGGCTTTTTCAATTGTCTAGATAAGGTTGCTTCAGCCAGGGTCTGTAACCTCGTTTTTATTTAAGGTGTCCTTTCTTTTGCTCTCTTTTTCTTTATATTCTTTTTATTTCTTATCTGTCTTTTTTCATTTTTTGTATTTGCTTTTCTTCGTTTTCTTTACTTTTTATAAAGGGACATGTCTTGTCTCTCGGTGTGGTGCGCCTACATGACCTTTTCCAACCTAACCTAGCCTAACCATCACTTCATAGCATAAGTTTGTAACAAGTTAAGAGTATTACTACTTTTGAAAGCTTCTCTAATGCATTTGCCGTTCGGAGCCAGTGTTAAGCTGTAGAGCCAGTGTTAAATGTAGATGAGACTAAGTAAAGTTCCCGTGTTCCTTCATGGAATGTAATGGGATTATAATTATTTTCTTTATTGAAATTCCTTTAAAAAATTCATTAAAAAAAAATCTTGATATACCAACCGTTAGTAGCAGAAAAAGTTTACCAATTAATGTGCCGTCAGAAAACATTCTACATTTTCGCATAAATATGACCTGAAAAACCATATAAGAAGCGGTGTAATCTCAGTTGCATAAAACTGGTACATGAAATATTTTCCCTTAGAAACTAAAATATGCGAGGTGAGCTTAAAAAATTTTAAGATGCATCCTAATGCATTTAAGAAAATTTCCCAAAATCATAAAACGCCACACGTAAAAAGTTCGCCGTAAAAAAAGGCGAATAAAGTAGATATACGTGTATGAGTACATGTGTTTGTTGCACTCAGTTTTGCAGAATTACTTTTTTCCGTTTCATTTCTTTTTTTTCTCTTTCTCTTTTTTTTTTGTTCGTGTAATACCTTATTATCTTTATTAAAATGTAAACAAAAAAAAAACAAAAAATCCTAAAGAAAAAAGGGGAATAGCAAGGGAAAAAAATTAACGGCACTCTATTTGTATTTGGGCAGAGTGAACAAAAGCGTGTGTGTGAGTTTGTTGTCTGTTTTGTTCTGAGTGTAACAAATGAGTCTAAAGAAAAACAGGAAATGAGGTTAAGTATGCATGCATGCATGTGTGTGTTTGCTTGTAGGTGTATATATAGCACACACTGTTTTATAATAAATGTTGACAGATAATTAAGTTTTAACCTTTAACATTAACAAAAAAAATAAAAAATTAAGTTGCTTTTCTGGTATTTCTTTTCTTCAGTAATTTTTTATCGTTTGCCTTTTTTCATTTTGTGTTGTGATAATAACTTGCATTACATTGTTACTTCCTTTTAAGATTCTCACATTAACATTGACTTCTCCTTGCACCACTTTTTTTCTTGTTTATTTTCCTAAGGATATATATTTTATTATTTCCTCAGTGTTTTTTATTGTTGTTCTTTTCTTTTTTGTTGTATATTTTCTTATACAAAAATAATTCATTTTATTTTAAAAGATTATAGTTTGAGTTCATTATTATAATTTTTAATACGAACAAATGGAATAATAAAAGAGGTTTACAGTTCATTGTGCTTGGAGTGAAGGAAAAGTAGACTCTCCTTAGAGATGTTGCCGTTATTCTAAATTTTGATATATTAAAGGAATTTTTTAATATAAGATTTGCTGCCAAAATAACATGACTTTTAAAATATTGGGGTGGAATATATGGAATCGCTCCTGCGGGTTTCAGTGTAAATAAGTCATCTAGACTGTAGGAGTGCTCTTCAATGTATGTGCCTTTACAAACTAACCCTTTCAGTGCGTGGTAAAGTGCTCAGTAGTTTCCCGTTATGTGGAAAAAGTGTTCACATAATTTAAAAAAGTTAAGCAATCTGCCTTTAAAAACTACCATTAAATACCAGTTTTATTTGGCAGTCTTTAAAGTTAAGGAGAGCTGAGCAATCATGAGTACGCAATATTTGTCATTAGAGTTTATTGGATCGAGAGTTTGTGGCCAAAAGAAGTTATATAAGTGACACACATAAAGGGAACAGATGACAATCTAAGATTTGAATACCAGCTGTAATAAGTGGTAGTAATAATAGAATTATTACCTCACTTCGTTTTAAATTAACCATAATAACAAGATCTTTATTTGAACTAAAATAGCATGAAACTCACATGTATGGACCGGTGTCTTTTTTAGAGCTTCTTTACCACATGACAGAAAGGGAAGAGGTGTTCGTTAATAGCACATTCAAATTATACACTACACTACGTTTCGTTAACTTTTTGAACTTTTTTTTCCGGAAAGATTTTGTGTTTTTTTCAAAACAAAAAGTAAAACTAAAAAAATTTAATTTTTTTCTTCGTCACTCCTCTAGAAAGGATATTGACTTACCAAAAATCATAAAGGGTCCACCATCTAACGTTTTGTTTTTTAACTAGTGCTTATTTCGTGAATGGTAACACTTAGCTCATGTTCGATTTGACAGATAATTAGTTTTATCCTTCCGCTGAACGAATATGGTTGTGTATATGCTTGAACAACGTTGGGAAATATTGCGACATTACTTTGATCGATCGACTTACAGATTATGCCGATTTTGCCAAAAAAATCATCTTTTCAGATGAAGCTCATTTTGACCTTGGCGGGTATGTAAACAAGCAAAATTGTCGCATTTGGTACACAGAAAAACCGCACGCATACATTGAACAGCCGATACACTCAAGACGAGTCACTGTTTGGTGCGGATTTTGGTCCAGAGACATAATTGGGCCATTTTTCTTCGAAAATGAGCAAGGAGTGGCCGTTACAGTCAATGGCGATCGTTATCGGGCCATGTTGAACGAATTTTTGTTCACAAAAAAAATTGAAAAGGAGGATATTAGTAACATTTGGTTTCAACAGGACGGCGCTACGTGCCACACAGCCGAAGCTACACTCGATGTTTTGCGCCCTATTTTTGAAGATGACATTATCAGCCGCAGAGCTGATGTCGTTTGGCCACCTCGGGGCTGCGATTTGACACCGTTGGACTATTATTTGTGGGGTGCCGTCAAAGATAAGTGTTACGCCAACAAGCCAGAGACAATTGACGCTTTAAAGGACAATATTCGTGAAGCCATTGGTGAAATACAGCTGCACACAATCGATAATGTGCTTAAAAATTGGACCGATCGTGTAGGCTACTGCATAGCCAGGCGGACCTGGCGGACCCTTTACTTTACTTTGTTTTAGTTTCATTAATCAAGCTGATTGTTTAAGCTAAGTGGATAATTAATCTGATGTAGCTCGCTTCCATATGATTGTGTGTAATGGTGAAAATCCTTGCTAAGTAATGGTGGTGGTGATCCTTACTTAGCATTGTAATTTTTTCAGTAGGTGGCGTTTTTTATTGATTATTTGTCTGATGTTTGTCATCATCGCCAGAAGTGACCTAGACGGTAGAGAGATCGATTATTCAACCAGTTTTGAATAATTCGTAAAGTTGCAATTCTTAAAAAGCCAGGCTTCAGTTAAAAATTAATCAAATAACCGGTTAACCGATTCTTTTATTAAAATAACATTCTTCTCAGTTCTTATTGCATTAGTAAATAAAGTTCATCATTTTTTGTCCCATGTTGTAGCTTCTAGCAAGTAAGTATGCTGAACAACGTTCGGCTTTTTTAGGAACATTTTCTCCTGGACAACACAACGTCCTAATATTTCATTCAGTGATTCATTATTGTGAGTTTTTGTTCTTGTTTTTCGCCAGTGCCTAGGGACAACTTCTTATAGAATCAAGTACTCCTTGCTGCAAAATACGTTAATCTTATAGTGATATTTGAGGTGGTTAATAATTCCTGGTATCGAAGAGCCTTTTTAGCTTGTTATTTATGGAAACTCTAGACTTACCGTTTTCATTAATTTCTAAATATTTTCACACTCCAGAGGACATATATGAAAACAAAAATGAATGCACGTCGTATTTAAAAGTATGTGCTACTCTGGTACGTTGGGTAAGACACTCGCCTACCAACCAAGAAGTCCTTGGTTCAATCCCAGGTGATATCACCTCACAGCATTGGTAGTGACTAGTTATAACACATATACATTTACGCTGTGAAAACATTCACTGACTAATGCATCTGCCGTTCGGAACCGTCGTTTGTAGGTCCCTTTCAATTACCCGGAAACTTCTCCACAGATGGCGCTGTAAGCGGTCAAACCTTTATCTCTTCTCCTGTTAAAGGTATTTGAATAAGACTTGGCACATCGATTAAGTACACAAATGCTAAGTTCTGCAACAAATACGAACGGGATTGGACAAGTGGGAATGGTACGTCCCATACAAACACCACACCAACCCATAAAACTAATGCCGTGTGCTATTCTAGAAATGTCGCCCTAATAAAGTGCAATAATCTTCACTTTCTGTCTTTATAAAAATATGGGATTAAAAACTTTTTACGATAACTTTTTTATTTAATATTTAGCTTAAGAATACTTTTTTTTAAAATTCTGTTTTACTGTTCGTTTCCGACAAGACGAATGGCAAGTAAATATCATTCAAATTTGATAATTTTAAAATATTAGAAAACTCCATTAAACTTCATTAGTATTGCCCATGAAAAATAGTATTATCGACAGTTCTAAAGATAACAAAACCAACGAGTTTTACCTCTAACAGCCTTTGTAAAGGGTGGGCGAATTTGAGTTTAGGAGGAAAATTGGTTTAAAAACGATTTTTTTTTTTACAAATACAGTTCTATTCATACCAATTTAAAATGGAAATATAAGAATTAATAATAGAATATGTTATCGGGCAAATGCGGACCTCTAGCACGTCGGCAGACATCCGCTCTTTTCACAAAATTTTGAACCACATTTTTCAACAAAATCATTTTCAATTAGGCAGTTATGTAAACAAAAACAAAATGTCGCATATGGGGCTCACAAAATACAATACAAAACATTCCTCAAAAACTATTACATTCAAAGAAAGTGACCGTATGATGCGGTTTGTGGTTAGGTGGCATCATCGGACCGTATTTTTTCGAAAATGACCAAGGAAACGCCGTCACCGTGAATTCTCTGCGCTACCAAACCATGATAATTAATTTTTTGTGGTTTCAGCAGGACGTCGCCACAAGCCACACAGCCAGCCAAACAATTCAATTATTTCATGAGAATAATTTCTTAATCGCGTAATTTCTAAATTTGGCGATGTCAATTGGCCGCCTCATTCTTGTGACTTAACGCCGCTGGATATTTTCTCTGCTGCCATTTGAAAGACCGGGCTTACGTGAACAAACCACAAACAACTGACACTCTGAAAGATGAAATTCAGCGCTGCATTGACGACATAAGCGAAGCTTTGTTGAAATATGTGGTTCAAAACCTTGTGAAAAGAGCGGATATCGGCCGACGATATCGTATTATATTCGTATGAATAAAACTGAATTTGTCAAAAAAAAATGTGTTTTTAAGCCAATTTACTTCCTAACCTCAAAATTCCCCACCTTTTTTAAATGCATATTTCTTTGCAAGTTTTGCTATACCAACGCCATTATTTTGCTATGCCATAATCAAATATAACACTCGGCCTGTAGGGCATTTTAAAATCTTATCGCCAACCACACTTAAATTCTCTGCCTCCCTCCATCTCTCTCTCTCTCTCTCTCTCCCTCTCTGGTTTTATTCACTAAAATCCTAAGGAAGTGCCAATGACATCATTAGACTTTTAATACCCATTTATTATCCAGTAACACTGTCCTCCACTATCTACAGCTATAATCCAAGTAAATTGTCTGTCTTCTGGCATTTTGCTTATGCCACCGTTAACAAATAGTCTCATGCTCTACAACTTCAATAAACTTCATAAACATGATTGTGTTGCAAGTAGTGGTGGCAGTAGTAGTGATGGTACATGGCCTCCAGTATTGTTAAAATGTGTTAAAAAGTCTTGCAATTTAATTTCATGCAGTAACGCCCTTCACATACACCCACGCACAGCCATAATGGAAAGAACATTGGCTGCATAAAAGAAAACATTCGCAGCACAACCTTAAGCCACAATTCTAATAAAAAAAAAAGACAACAATAGTAACAACAACAATAATAAAAATAAAGAAAAGCATTAGAAATCCTCTCTAGTGTTGGTGCAACAAATTGCAGTAGATACGAAAAGTTGTCTTAGAACAGCTTAACTTGGCTTTGTCCCAGGTAAAAGCAATTAAAACGCTTTTTTACTATTAAGCCTTTAGCCGACCTATAACGATAAAATTAAGAAGAGAAGAAATTAGTTTTTTCTTGTCAGAGAAAAAAACAGTTTTTAATTGAAACTTAAAAAGAAAACAAAAAGAAAAATAAAATCCTGCTTTTTTGTAATTGCTGTAGGTTTTGCCGATGTTGGCCTATTTCTTACCAATCTTTTTTAATCAATATGTATTGTGACAGTTGGAAGAGCGTACAGGGAGTGTGGAAAACAATATAATTACGTTTAAGAAAAACTTTAATTTATTTATTTATTCTTTTGGTGGAAAGTTGAACCAATTCAATCACAATGTGGAAAACAATATAATTAAGTTTAAGAAGAACTTTTATTTATTTATTTATTTATTTTTGGGGAAAATTGAACCAATTCAATCACAATTAATGGCATCGTAATGTATTTTTGGTACGAAGATAAGGACAAACTTCTTAGATTTATTAAGATATACGAGAGTTGGCTAATAAGTAACAAAACAAAGCGTACGATTTTTTTTGTTTTTTTTGTTTTTGAAAAAGTGTCCAATTGCTGTTCTAAAGTGTTTCCAATAGCCAAAATATGAATGTATGTATGTATCCCTGCTTGTGCCTTTTCTTGGAATTTTTACAGTATCCCTCTGTAGGTCAGGAAGAAACTATAGGCAATATAATTTACGAAAATTCCAACTAGACGGTGCCACGACCATACAAAGTGTATATTTATTTTTCTAAAGGGTCCGCCATCTAACGTTCTTTTTTCAACTACTGCTTATTTCGTGAATGGTAAGACTTATCTCATGTCTGATTTGACAGATAATTAGTTTTATCCTTCCGCTGAACGAATATGGTTGTGCATACGCTGAACAACTCTGGGAATCTGGGCCTGCGATCGACTTACAGAAGATGCCGATTTTGCCAAAAAAATCATCTTTTAAGATGAAGCTCATTTTGATCTTGGCGGGTATGTAACAAGCAAAATTGTCACATACACCCAAGACGAGTCACTGTTTGGTGCGGATTTTGGTCCAGAGGCATAATTGGGCCATTTTTCTTCGAAAATGCGCAAGGAGTGGCCGTTGCAGTCAATGGCGATCGTTATCGGGCCATGTTGAACGAATTTTTGTTCACAAAAATTGAAGAGGAGGATATTAGCAACATTTGGTTTCAACAGGACGGCGCTACGCTGCACAGCCGAAGCTACACTCGATGTTTTGCGCCCTGTTTTTGAAGATCGCATTTGGCCACCTCGGAGCTGCGAATTGACACGTTTGTGGGGTGCGGTCAAAGATAAGTGTTACGCCAACAAGCCAGAGACAATTGACGCTTTAAAGGACAATATTCGTGCAGCCATTGGTGAAATACAACTGCACACAATCGATAATGTGCTTAAAAATTGAACCGATCGTGTAGGCTACTGCATGGCCAGCCGAGGCAGCCATTTGAATGAAATTATTTTCCATTAATAACCGGAAGGATTGTACTTTCAAATAAAAAAAGAAATTTGAGAAAATATTCAGTAGTTTTTTTTATAGCATTTGGAAAGAAAAACTATTATTTGGCGAACCCTTTATATCTTTCAAATAGAAATTGAAAATTTTTTGAAATTTGGCCCAAATAGATTCATAATCGAGACAAATCATCAGTTAGAAAGTAGGCGAAAACAGATAAGTTGGTATTGTACTTCCCATATAAAACAACAATTGATTGTAGTATATGATAAGAACGGTCAAATGCATATGTTCATAGTCAATGGAAATCATCAGACAAAAAGTGGGCGGAATAGAACAAGTGAGCGTGGTACCTCCAATACAAACTAAATATTGATTTTATTATAACTTGAGAGCGGTTAAAGCTAAAGTTTCAGTATTTAGTCTAAATGACTTAAACGTCACTGCAAATCACCAATCAAAAAGTGAGCGGAATGGAACAAGTGGGCGTGGTACCTCCAATACCAACTAAATATTGATTTTATTATAACTTGAGAGCGGTTAAAGCTAAAGTTTCAGTTTTTATTGACTTAAAAGTCAATGCAAATCGTCAATTAAAAAGAGGGCGGAATCGTACAAGTGGGCGTGGTACCTCCTTTACAAGCTAAATATTGATTTCAATATATACTGAGAATGATTAAAGCAAATGCCTATGAATTTGGTTTGAATGACTTCATAATCAATACAAATCATCAGACAAATAGTAGGCGTGGTACCACTCATACAAAGTATATATTAAGGTTTTTATATGTATCTTGAGAACTGCCATAAAAGAAGCTTCTAAATCAGTCATGTGTTTTCCATGGGACTTTTGTCCCCGATCAATTCACACGTATTCTTACTCTCTTGCTTTTAGTTGGCAATAAGACAGTGTAAAATGCACATGTGTGGCGTATACAAGTTGATTTTTTTACATTTTTATAGAATATCAACTTTACTCTCTCTGAACAGAACACATAATCAGTCAGTAACTGGGCGAAATTGGATAAGTAAGCGTATTGGATAAGTATCGTACAAATACAGGATTTTGTATACGTGGAGAACGACAACTATCAAAGCATCCGCATTAGTCGGGAATTGCCGAAATTGCACTTCATAAAAGCTATCTGCGGGGTGTCGTGGTTTAGTGGTTAGAGCGCACGCACAACAATACACGCGACTCAGGTTCGGGCCCCAGCAGAGGCCATGACAAAAAAAATTAATTGTGGTTTCGAGTGTTTAATAAAAGAGGCTTCAAGAAGCCCCTTGATTTCCAGCTTACCTCTGACGATAATAACAAACATCGCACGAATGAACAGGAAAAAACGCCACCTTCTGGGAAAAAATAAAGTAAAGATCCTCACCTATTACTACTATACAATTACATGGAGGGGCTACAGTGGATTAATCATCTACTTAGCTTGCGAAATCAACTTGATTAATGAAACAAAGCAATGGATGGATGCTTTACTGAAAGCCAATACGCTTCCTAGAGAAGTAATGGAAAAAAACCGAATGTGTGTTTGTTTGAAGACTGTACACAGCTAAAAAAAAAAACAGAACCTTCATTGTCTTTCTCTAAGGAACAAATTATTGGATTTTTACTAGAAGGGGACAAAATGTTGAAAAAGTGTAAAAAATGTAACTAAAATAACAATTAAGATAAATTAAGTTGGAGGCAGCGGAGCATGCCGGGTTTTAGCAAGCCTGTTTGTAAAAATGTATAGTAAAATACAACAATTTTAAAAATAGTTTGATTAAACGAATATTTTAAATTTTCTACTAATTTGTTGTTTATTAATAAGAAAACAGAAGAAGAAAAAACATAAGTAATCAAACGTATATAAACTTTTTTAGTTGTGTGTATACAACGTCTTCTCTCTTTTACCTTTTCTGTGTTTACTTAATTATTACTTACAATTTACAATCTCATTGTTTGTGGTTTATCCTATCCTATCAACGTGTACATGCTTATAATTTATGCTGACCATTGTCTCTTCTAACAATAGAAAGTTGTAAAATATCGCTTTTTCGTTCTCTCTTTCACTTTTTCTCTTTCTCTTTTCCACTACACATTGAAAATTTATTCGTTTACTTACAATTTTAATAATACAAATCTTAACAATGATGAGAAGACAACATGCAATAAAGGAACTTTATTTAGCTCTCAATTACCAATCTGAATGTAAGCGAACGCACACGTGCTCTCACACAAACTGACTTAGTGTGTGTGTAAATGTAAACAATGTATAACATTACACATAACGTAAACTCAAAAAAGAAAAGGAAATAATTAGACAAATTGTGTTATACGTATAAAATATTATCAATACATAAGTAAACTATTATAATAACAATGAAAACAATGACTCTATAACTGAATAAATTTTCGATTTTAATTAAAAAAAGCATTTTTTAAATGTTTTTTTTTTCCTTTCTTTCGAAAATTTTTGATAGGAAAGCAATTTTTTGCGTGGCAACGCTGAGAAGGAGCCAACTCGTGAATCAAGTCGTGAAGTAAGAATCGAGTTTAATTGAAGCAAACTCAGTAAAGAGAGTTAAGTGTGGATAACCTCTGGTGGAAAAAGTTGTGATCGAATTTAAGTTGTAACAACAATCGGGTTGAAAGATCTTTAAGTAAAAAGATCTGTCGAGTTATTGTTGTTGTTTAAAAAATAATTGCTTGTGAAAACTTTGTAAATAAAGAATTTTATTTGAAACCTAAAAACAAGATTTATTTTATTTTAACTGTAATCTACAAACTCATAAATAAACGTTTTTAAAAAATAAAAACGTAACAATATGAATAACCCATAATCCAATTTATAGCCCACAACAACACCGTGGTTTTTAAGTATACATTAGATTTGGTAATGTCGAGCACTAAATTTAAAAAATAAAAATAAATCAAAATTTGTATTGAATAGAAATCGTTTCATAGTTGAATCATGTCTCAAAATACAACCACTGAAAAATTTGGTAATTTTTTTTATTGCTTTATAATGCGTGTTTTTTATATAGGTATAGAACTTTAAGTTGGCATTACTTTTCAAGATGGCGACCGATTTAACAGCTGTTAAGTGATTTATTCTCAGTTTGGTTTGGCAATTCATCAAGAATAGACTCACGCCCGGCGTAGATTCGTCCAAAACGAGATTACCGTTGTTCCCGATTTTCATAAGCGAATTTTGTTTAGCGATGAAGCGCACTTCTGATTGAATGGCTACGTCAACAAACAAAACTGCCGCATTTGGAGTGAAGGTAATCCTCAAGTGTATGTGGAGACACAGTTACATCCAGAAAAACTGACTGTTTGGTGCGCTTTATGGGCTGGTGGATTCATTGGTCCGTACTTTCTCAAAACCGATGGTGGCCAGAACGTTACAGTCAATGGTGATCGTTATAGAGCCATGATTACAAAGATTATCATTCCTGAATTGAATAACCATGATGTCCAGGATATGTGTTTTCAACATGACGGCGCAACATGTCACACTGCTCGTGCCACAATTGATTTATTGAAAGACACGTTTGGTGACCGCCTAATTTCACGTTTCGGACCTGTGAATTGGCCTCCAAGATCTTGTGATTTAACACCGCTAGACTATTTTCTGTGGGGCTATGTAAAGTCATTGGTCTATGCGGTAAAGCCACAAATGCTTGACCATTGGAGGACAACATGCGCCGTGTTATTGCCGATATACGACCACAAATGTTGGAAAAAGTCATCGAAAATTGGACGTCCAGATTGGACTATATCCGCGCCAGCCGTGGCGATCATATGCCAGAAATCATTTTTAAAATGTAATGCCACAAGATTATCTTTCGGATAAATAAAATTCATGTCAATCGAATAATCCATCGTTGTTTTATTGCAACTTAAAGTTCTATACCTCTATAAAAACACTCTATATTTATTTCTCGAACTTGACGCTAAATATTTATATATTTAGCAGCACTTAAACACCATATTCATTAACAATATTTCTTTAAAAGAAACTAAAATGTTTTTCAACAAAATAAATGCAAAATATTGCATTTCTTCAGTAAAATACCACAACCACACAAACCTCAAACATTTTGAATTATTTCTATTGTACATACATACGTATTCCTTGTTATTACATTTACTGTTAGGTTTCAATTATAAGCTTTTGTTAATATAACTGTCCTGTAATTCTTCTTTTTACTTCCTAACAATAACCACAGGAAGATGGCTAAATAAAATGTTTACAGAGATTCTTTTTTTATATAAAAAACACAACAATAAATGCATAACATAAGCAAAATGTAAATGGTTTTGGTTTATTTATTTATCTTTTTTCTGTGTTAACTAAAAAAAAATTAAAACATTTTTAAATTTTACATATTTTATAGCTGCAATTGCCTTTTTTTCTATTTAAATTATAACCTACTACTTATTAAAGTGAGTAGTTTTTATGCATTTACAGCAGCTGTCAATTTAATGCGTTTTATAGCAACACTTTCCGTTTTTTTTACGCCTCGTAATAGGCAACTGTTTTACAAATTAAAGTATTTGACCTAAATTCTGTTTGTAAACAAAACAAATGAAAAAGAGTGCATTCACACACACACACACACACACAAACACATTCATTAAAGGGAAATAATACCAACTTTAATTTAAACAAATCCTATGCACATACACCAACAACAAAACAATACCAATTTAAACAAAGCGTAACGAAAGCATAAACTCACAGTGGTACAAATATGTTCTATGCAAATACGAGTATAGCCCAGGCATATTTGTTTAAGCAGGCAAATACACACATCTACTCGTAAAGTGAGTGCCTATATGACATGCATGAGTATAAATAAAAGAGAAAGCTGTATAGTCATGTCTAAAGAGTTGCAATGACAATTAACTGTCTAAAGAGAATAGTAATGGAAATAATAAACACTTCCATTTTCACCACGTTCACACAAACATACGTTTTAACATATCAACCACACACACCATACCGGTGTATTTAAATTTCTACTCTCCACTCGTTTTAAGGTAAAATAGTAAAGCAAGAAAAACAAAAGCCTGTTGTAAATAGACACACTCACACACATACTATTTATATATTTAAATGGTGAAAAGAAAGTCAAAAAGGCTTTAAAAAATGTTTTTCTTTCTCTTTTTTTTGTGAGTAAAAACTTGTTATATAGAGCAAATGACTGGCATATTAAGACAATAGCAAAGCAACGTGAACAAAAACAACAAACAAATAAAAAAGGGAAATTAAAATCGTTCAAGCTCTACCAATCGCTGCACTACAAACAAATTTAAAAACAAGATACTTACAAGCGTTAAGGTTAAATGGGTATTAACGGTAATGGGTAAAGTGTAAACTATGCAAATTGTAGAAATTTTTAAATGGACTCTGGCTTTACTCTATACTATTAATAAAATTTTAAGTAAATTAGTTGTTGTTGGCTACGTTACATATAACATCATAAAATACAAATACATCTCACCTGCAGTGGTCGCATGAGCAGTGTTACCAACTTTTTTTGATCAAAACGCGCAGACCTAGCACTCAAAAGGCAGTAAAAGGCACTAAATTATAATGTATGTAACTATTTGTAATCCAAACGCACAGTAAAAAAGCGTTAATAATATTAAAAGCCAAAAAATATACTGAAATTGTAAAGAAACAATTTTTACTATTAAAATTTCCACTTTTACAAGGATTTTTTAATAATTTGAACGAAATGAAAATGAAATTAACAACGATTTAGACAAAACTTAAAACAAGAACTTAAAAACTTTTTCTTAATTTTTTGGTGCTGGTGTTAGACAAGATTGTGTTTTTTCTCCACTGCTGTTTAACGTTGTACGTTGTCGATTATGTGTTGGAACGTGGTATATCATTGGGACTTAACACAAAGTTGTAAGACATAGATTACTCTCATGACATCTATCTCTTTGCTAACAGACATTGCGAAATGCAATGAAAACTTGACCCTATATAGTCAGAAGCATACAGACTGAGCTTACGGATAAAAATCTTCAAAATCAAAATTACGAGGGCGGATTGACATTGAAGCTACCTAACGCTAGATGACAGCACAAACACAAAAACTTTTTCTTTCTTAGAAATTACAATCTGTCAAACATCAGCTATAAAAATTTTAGCCAAATTCATCGATTAGTTTATTTGTTGTAGTCGTTTGAAATAAGCAACTTTCGTGTTTCTTGGAAAATGGAAAAAAGTGAATTTCATGTAGTGACTAAACATTATTATTTGAAGAGCAAAACGGCGAAAGAGACAAAAGAAAAGCTTGATAAACATTACGGTGAATCTGCTCCGTCAAATTATATGCTAAAATATTGGATTGAAGAAGCACTGCAACAATACCATCAACAGGAAGGCCAAAAGAGGTGGTTACTGAAGAAAATATCAAGAAAATCCTCGATATCGTTATGAATGATCGCCGGGTCAAAATACGTGAGATTGCTGAAATGGTAAACACATCATATGAACGTGTGTTCAACATTTTACATGAACATTTGCATATGAAAAACCTATCGGCAAGATGGGTGCCGCGTTTGCTCAGTGTTGAACAAAAACGAGTTCGACAGATCATTTCACAGCGGTTTTTGGACATGATAAAGCATAATCTTGCTGATTTTTGGTGTAGATTAATAACTGTTGATGAAACGTGGGTCCACCACTACACACCTGAAACCAAAAATCAATCGAAGCAATGGATGGAAGCTGATGGAAGTGCTCCGAAGAAGGCGAGGACAACGAAATCGGCTGGCAAGGTTATGGCCACTGTATTTTGGGATGCACACGGAATATTGCTCATCGATTATCTTGAAAAAGGGATCCACAATCACAGGAGAGTATTATCGTGCATTATTGGATCAATTGGTTGATGCAATCAAGGAAAAACGAACACATTTAAACAAGAAAAAATTACTCTTTCTTCAAGACAACGCACCGGCATTAGATACGATGCTAAAACTACGAGAAGTCCACTTCGAATTGGTTGATAATCCACCTTATAGTCCAGATTTAGCCCCTAGTGACTTTTTTCTGTTGCCAAACTTGAAAAAATGGCTCGCAGGAAAAAGATTCATCTCAAACGAAGAAGTGATTACCGAAACTAATGCGTCTTTTGAAGAGTTTCCAAAATCGCATTATTCAGATGGTATAAAAAAGTTGGAAAATCGTCCTACTAAGTGTATTGAGCTAAAAGGAGACTATGTTGAGAAATGAATGGTTTTTGAAAATAAATGTTTTTTTCCTACTAAGGTAGGTTCAATATTAATCCGCCCTCGTATATGAATCAACCAACGCTATTAACACAACGATCATCCGAATTCTGAACCAGAAATTTAGGAGATGTCCCGTCTTTTTGACGTTCTCATGACTTCCGGAGATTCCAGCACTGATACTCAAAACAGATTGGACCTATTCAGGCCGACTGATTGCTATTGCCATTCAGGCATTTATAAACCACTGTCTACGTTGGATTTTGAAAATTATCTGGCCAGAAACCAGATCACACCAAGTTCTTGTATGAAGCAAATGGACCGAGCACACTCTGAGGAATCCAAACTACGACTCAAAACCTACCCATTGAATGAAACTCGCAGATAAACAGAAGAATCGGAATACAAGCCCATTACTAGGAAGACAGATCGAAAAAAAAAGCCAACAGTTTATATAAATTAATTAGTTCATTAAATTTATATTTCTTACAAAAAATTGCAAGTAGGAAAGCGCTAACCTAGCGCGTTTTTCAAAAAAAGCGCTAAAGAGAAAAAATTCGACTTTTCGGTAGTTGAAACGCGCTAAATATAGCGTGAAACGCACTATATTGGCAACAGTGGGCATGAGTATTAAGCAAAGCGTTGCCGAATTTGCAAATTTATCTGTATTTTGCGGTTTATTTTTTAAAGCATTAAGCAGTTTTGACGTTTTTTGTTTAAAAAATAAATTTTTCTGTAAATTGCACAAATTTTTTTGTTAAAAACTACTTATTTTACTTTTTTACTTTCAATTTTGTTATTTTAACTGCAATTTCTATAGTTAGAAATTCACCTAATTTGCTTAACATAACTGTGGCCAGGTTTCCCATTCCCCTTTTAATGCGACAATGTAATTATCCCTTTTTTGACCAATGATCAGAAAGAAAGAGAGAATTCACACAGTGTGTGCGCTACATGTATATAATCAAATGTAAATAAGTTGCGTTGTGTAAAGTTGTGCTTTACTAATAAAATATCATTCATACTTAACTACTTGCGTTGTTATGTGATCCCACAGTTCTTTTGCCAAAAAAAAAATATTTCTAAAACGTCTTAGTTAGTTAGTTAAAATGGGTAAGACACTCGACCAGCTCAATTAAGATCAGTATTGATCTACTGTGATGCTCATAGAAAGACCTACATGTCCGCACTCAGGCCCGAAACGTATCAACCACACGCATGCTCAAAAGAAGAGAGCCAGCGAGGTCCAATATGGCATGCAGAAACGGACTGCTAAAGAAAACAGTCCTAATTTCCGAAAGATTCGAACACTGACATAAGAAATGTTCAGCAGTCTCCTCCTCTTCTTCATCTTGACAACTCATAAGGCAATCCTTGAACTGTAGACCCAGTCTCCTGTGAAGCTCACTAGTAATCCAGTTCTCACCGATGACAGCCACCAGATTCGCTGCCTATGTCACGGCACCCTCGAACGGGCCCGATTGTATAGAGGCCAGATTTATCTTGATACAGAGCAGGTGGGTTAATTCTCCCAACGTATTTATGCCTTACCTAACATGTGTCGCAGGACCGGAAGTCTGCAAGAGGGAAGTGGCGTCCCAATTTAGATTGTCACACTCCTAGTTGCTAAAGAGAGAGACTTTACTCGCTAGTTCATTCAACCCACAATTCCCCTGGGTGTCAGAGTCACCTCTTACCCAAATAATCTCTAGGTCTGAATGTCTCGCCATCTTGTTTAATGATGTCCGGCATACACATACCAGTCGCGATGTCGAGTAGACACCGGATTGCTCCTTAATCGCAGTCTGAGTCTCCGTTCAGATCCGGATATAAACATCAAATACTCAATAGAACACATGAACCAATACACTGACTTCTTTATCGCCGAGACCTCCGCCTGTAAGACACTGCACCCCATATGCTGAAATGAAGACATCGTCCCGACCCGTTCGTGTAAGCCTTAACATAGCCATTTTTGAGTTACGCGAATATATGTTGTGCAACATTCGCGAGTTTCGATATAACGGTATATATTGAAAATAAGAACTAACCTAAGCAAACGGTTAGAACCACTGGATTCAGCTTACTCGAATTCGGTTTATCCGCCGAGCGCCTGGCTTGTCACAAAAAAAGTGTCATATGTGAGAGCAGTGTCAATATATCATATCATTTATGTATGTATACAACATTTAATTTATTGTGTTACGTTGTGTGTTCTGGAAATCAAATTCGAGTGAAATTGTAATCGAATGAAACTGTAAATTGCTATAACTTTCAAATCAGATAAGGTTTGAATATTTTTTTATATCAATATACTTAATAGCCTTTTAAATAACTGCTTTAATTATCAAAAGTTTAAAATAATTGGCGCATTTAAGTTTTAATTGTCTTTGGCAACAGACTCACTTTTAAGTTCAGTCGTTTTTCGTCTTACACAACATACCCGCGAGTACATTTCGCAGCGTAATTGTGCCGAGCGCGAGTGGTTTTGTCAAAAGAATAGCTAAAAAATTGAATTGAAGCAAAGAAACCACGTCTTTACACTTACCCGTACTAATAGGTGACCCACGCTCAAGTATCAATCGTCAGAAAACGTACTAGTATGTGTCCCGCATAGAATGTGTAAAGTATGCTCAATTTTTTCACTTGAAAATCAGCTGTTCTAGACAAAATTATGGCAACACTGATTATGCATTAAAAGAAACCGAGAGAGTATGCAACTGCACACACACACGCACACACATACACATAAATAATAGTACAAAACATTGTTAACAGAAAAAAAATGTTATTATTTTAAAAGCATTTAACGAATGATGTGACAAAATGAATGAATTTAATACCAACAACAAAAGATGCAACTACAGAGAGAATAAGGGAGTGGGAGTGAAAGAAAATGATAGAATGAAAAGAAAAAAGTCCTTAACAAAACATTGTTTTTCTATCTTATAGTGTTTTTTCTATCTGCACATAAACTAAAAAGCCTTTTTAACAATAACAACAACAAATAACTTCAGTAATACATTGAAAATGTTGTTGGAGTTGAAATATAACATACATATAGAGAGGGGGAATGAAAAAGAGAGAAAAATGTGGTAAAATAAACGGAAAAATACAATTATTTTGTTATTTTATAGCGAAAAACATAGCAATACCGTCGTATACAATATAGTTGTACATTAGGGTGGTTCAGATAAAAATATTTAATTTAGAAAAAACAAATCTTTACTGTTATTTATTCATAAAAAATATTTTCTTATTTAAATTACGTTTTAAATAAAATACGTCATACTTTAATAAAATATATCCAAACTATTTAATTTGTTTTTCCTTTTAAATAAGTACCCAACTAATGCATGTCATAGATGGATACCTACAATGTGTCAGTAATGTGCGAAGTTTAGTTTGTTTTTAGCGAAAAAAAAATATAATAAAAAATGTAAAAAATCTTTTATTTTTTATTAAAATAAAAAAGTTGTAAACGAAAGCATTAAAAAACAACCATTTATACTAAAAATTCTTTGGAACAAATACTTTAAGTGTCTATAGTTTTTCTAGACCTTTTTTTACTCATGTTTTAAAAGTTCAATAAACTTTTTACAACAAAAGAAGCAAAACAATATAAGGAAAGGGATAAACTGTTTAAAATACGAAAATTGGAAAAAAATCAAAGAAAATATAACAGTAAAGGCCACGTTATTTAAAAAAGCTGTCATATACTATATAATAGGTCCGCCATCTAACGTTTTTTTTTTTCAAAAAGTGCTTATTTCGTGAATGGTAACACTTAGCTCACGTCTGATTTGACAGATAATTAGTTTTATCCTTCCGCTGAACGAATATGGTTGTGTATACGCTTCGCTAATTGAGCCTGCGCTTGACATACAGAAGATGCCGATTTTGCCAAAAAAAAAATCATCTTTTCGGATGAAGCTCATTTTGATCTTGGCGGGTATGTAGACAAGCAAAATTGTCGCATTTGGGGCACAGAAAACCCGCACACATACATTGAAAAGCCGATACACTCAAGACGAGTCACCGTTTGGTGCGGATTTTGGTCCAGAGGCATAATTGGGACATTTTTCTTCGAAAATGAGCAAGGAGTGACCGTTACAGTCAATGGCGATCGTTATCGGGCCATGTTGAATGAATTTTTGTTCACAAAAATTGAAGGAGGATATTAGCAACATTTGGTTTCAACAGGACGGCGCTGCATGCCACACAGCCGAAGCTACACTCGATGTTTTGCGCCCTCTTTTTGAAGATCGCATTATCAGCCGCAGAGCTGATGTCGTTTGGCCCCCTCGGAGCTGCGATTTGACACCGTTGGACTATTATTTGTGGGGTGCCGTCAAAGATAAGTGTTACACCAACAAGCCAGAGACAATTGACGCTTTAAAAGACAATATGCGTGAAGCCATTGGTGAAATACAGCTGCACACAATATCGATAATGTGCTTAAAAATTGGACCGATCGTATAGGCTACTGCATGGCTAGCCGAGGCAGCCATTTGAATGAAATTATTTTCCATTATTAACCGGAAGGATTTTACTTTCAAATAAAAAAAGAAATTTCAGAAAATATTCAAATGGCATTTTAAAATCGATTAATATCAAGAACTGATTTAAAACTCTATGCTATTGATCGGTCTAAATTTAAGTCTAGGATAACGCTACTAATATTTAAAATTTGTTCCGATCGCATAAAAATTCGGCACAAATATGTATATTCTTAAGAATTATACGCCGAATATTCTGGCCAAATATCATAACTAATGCAGATATGTGCAGAAAATCCAGCGAAACTCCGATCGTTATTCAAATAAAGGAAAGAAAGTGGTTAGTGGATTAAATATACACTCCGCATACCTATCTAAATTATCTTCAGAACAGCGCTCTTTTGGAAACCGCAAGGCAGTAGAAGACGTGCTAGGCAAGCAAACACATGGCACTGAACAGTACAGAAAGGAGCTAGAAATCTTAACAAGATATTGGATGAAATGAAAACACTTTTAAATCTAGTATCGGGTGGGTCATTTAAAAGTTTAAATTTAAAAATTCAATACAACAAAAAGGCATTACAAATATTGGCCTTCAAATGCTCAATTGTCTTTGGTTTGTCGGCATAACACTTGTCTTCCCGCAGTAAATAGTCCAATGGCTGAGATTTGACTCAGATTCTTGGCGGCTAATTAAGTGGCCATCAAACATTTGACGCAATAAATCGATTGTGGCAAAAGATGTATGGCAATTTGCATCATCCTGTTGAAACCAAACATCGTTCATATCAATATCATGAAGAGCAGGCACAAAAAGTCGATTATCATGGTGCGATAGATGTCCCCATTGACTGTAATGGTTGCGCCGTCCTCATTTTTCAAGAAATGTGAGCCAATGATGCCTCCGCCTCACAAACTGCACCGAACAGTCAATAGTAATGAGTACATTGGCTTCTGTAAGACCATGTTTGGGTTTTCTAAGCGGCAATTTAGATTACACTATGCAACAAATGGAAAACAATTTTCTGACCTTTAAAAATCACAATAGTTTTTTTTTTTTTTTTTTTGATGCGCTATGATTGCCTAACTTAAAAAATCGTTTTCTTTAGAGTTTTTTTTTAATGTGAGACTTTAATACATCTTATGATAGCTTTGAAATGACTTATTCGATTTTGTTTTTTGCTTGTTGCATAGTGTTATTAACGTACCTATCAAGATGAAAATGAGCTTCAACCGAAAAGATTTTTTTTTGCAAAATCTACATCATCGTGCAGTTTGTCGTTGGCCGGATGGCCAGATGGCCGGATGGCCGCATGACCAACTCTTGCACCAATAGAACTTTGTAAGACATCATACCGAGATTTTTGGAAAATTCAATTTAAACTGGTGTGTGAAATGTTCAATTCTTGAGAACATCTCCTGATGTTGATAGATTCTCACGCACACTCTCAGCCACAGCTTCGATATTTTCTGGTGTACGCACTATACATACATGTTTACATCATAGCGCATCAATAATAGAACCAGTTTCATGAATTTTAGCAATAAACTGTTTACTGTTGGTCCTTCTCTGCGACCAAATTTTGTACGACATTTTCGTGTACTTTCCGACCAATTGTCTTTGTTTTGAGAAAATATTTCCAATAAATTCCAACGTTGCTCAAGCGTAAATCGTTTCATTTCGTTCAGTGGAGATAATGTTTAAAATTTTGTGACAGAATAGAATGACATAAGTATTGCCAGATTCGAAACAACCGCTGGTTCAAATTCAAACCTATATATAGACCACCCGATAGAAGCCATACGTTTCGCAAAGGATTTTTTTTTTATCCTCCGTCACTTCTTTAGGGAGAAAATTGGCTTTTCACAAAGCATACATTGCTTTGTTTTAATTTCATTAAAAAAGTTGATTTTTCAAGCTAAATTGATGATTAACTCACCGCAGCTCCCCTCTATGTGACTGTTTAGTGGTGCAGATCCTTGCTAAGTGGTGGTGATGATCTTTGGTTAATATTGTAATTTTTGTTCCCAGTAGGTGGAGTTTTTTCTTGATCATTCGTCTGATGTGTGACATTATCAGTAGGTAAGGTAAACTGAGTGGAGCTTCTTCTTAACTTTTTGGATGGAGTTGTCTGGAGGCAAATATACATTTCTTTCGTCTATTCTCTGCTGGCGATCGATACTGGACCGCTCGTGTCGTTATGCGTGAGCTCTAAACACTACACCGCGCCACTCCTTCCTACAGAAATAAGATAAAGAATAAAACACATGTCTAAAAATTTTTGTACTACCGTCGTAAATTTTATTCATAAAGTCAACAAAAAGAAAGATTTGCAAAGGAAGGGTCTGTTGCAGTAAGACTGGAATTTTACTGTAGAAATAGAAGAAGTGTAGAAATGTGTGTTTGAATTTCTGTTGTACAAAAAAAAAGCTTAAAAATACATAAGTCGTACAAAACCTACACTGGTTCTTAAAATATACTGACAGTATTTAAGACTACAATGCGCGATAAATAGACCGTGGCATTCCAACAGTGGTCTTGAAGCAGTGCTCTTCGATCTTTGCACGTCTATTAGCTCACTTGTCAGTGCATCATATTGCGCCAGTATTTTTCCATCTTGCTGCAAGGTTGCCAATGTAACTTCATTGCCTAAAAACTAAAATGAGTAAGACTAGTAAACCTGAAAACTCCCATACTAACAGTTTTTTCGACATTTTCCAAAGCTATGGAGGGTACGATTAATCACCACCCAGTGAAGTATATAGAGTCCAACAATTCGCTGAGCGATCGCCAATACGGTTTCCGTAATCAAGAGATTGCTACTGATAATCTACTGGCGTTACTCCCTGAAATGTGAAATAGGCCCATTCATGGATTTGGTGAAAATAAGATTGTGGTCCTGGATATTTTGAAGGCTTTTGAGAAAGTCTGGCATGAGGCTCTCATATCGAAACTTTTAGCTTTTGGTGTCGGTAGTCACTTCTCTCGAGCTCACTTCTCTCTCGAGCTTTCTCAGAAATCACACTATAAGGGTGGTTATAGATAGACCGAGTTCAGGATAAATTCAGGCATACCGCACGGCTCTGTTCTTTCTTCAATACTATTTTTAATATTTCTTAACGAATTTCTTCTTCTCTCTTCCAAACGTATCTACTCTTTAGCAGATGACAGCAACATTTCTCATTCATATTCTTTTGATTGGCCGAATATGAACTACACGCTCACAAATGACCGAAATCCAATGTTATTTTCTTGCATACAGATGTGTAAACATGGGTAATATAGATATTAAGGAGTCAGACGCTTTTGATGCTCTGGGCAGGAGAATTCAACGCTTAACGGATATAGGGAACAATCTTCCCGCTTAATTTTTCTCCGCCACTTACGACACAAGTAAATTTGAATCGAACGCCCAGAAACACTACTTTTTCTTTCCTCCTTCTCACAACCTAGTACCAGCACAATCACTGCACCGTACTCAGGGACATCCCATATAAAAAAAACTTCTTCGACCTAAACTCACAGGATGACAATAACCACAAGAACGCTTTACTATCTGAAATCACAGATTCAAACATTTCGATTTTCTTCTCCGACTTTCCATAACGTAAATGAAGATGGCGTAAGAATCCACCTCGAAAGTCAAGGGGTATTTGCCATAGGCAAAGCGCCTTGAAAATTGGGACCAACCACACCGTCATCAGTCTCATCGCCAGTCTGTTTTTATCCATCGTTGTACCAAGCCTGGTCTGCAATGTTACGTCACCAAGGTTTGTCCAGCCATAAAGTCTTTTCGGATATAAGGACCTCAAAGTTCCTCCCTAGCATCAAAGTGGGGGACATGTAATCATTTATCCCAACAATGGAATCACCATTATTATCATCATCATCATCATCACCACATCGACCAGTATTGCAGGATACTGCGACCCATAGAATCTATTGTGCCCCTTCCGGTCTACAGTTTGCTCAGCAGATCTGCTGCCTTCCTAATGTGCATCAGCAGATCTGAAATCATAATGATGAATATGTCACTCAGTGAGACCTAAACCTATCAAAAACTTCACATTCATAAATATGTGTTTCGCTGTCTATGATGCCTGTAAGCACAGTCTATAAACATCCACATCTGTGACCGCCATCCTCTTCAGATGCGTTCCTGATCTACAGTGGCCCTTAAGAAACTCAGTAAGAAATTTCAGCTCCGGCGTGCCATATTTGAGAACCTTATAACGATGCCCAAATAGCGTACTGATCCTCTTTGAGTATTTCAGGGCTTCAAGCGTATGGCAATTTCCCAGTCCTTGTTTAGATTAAGTATGGTAGTAAGTGATGCCGTACAGTAAAGTTCCGGATCAATATAGAGTATCACGGAACCTTTTCTAGTCAATGTATCCGCTGTTTTATTACTATCTATACCACTGTGTCTAGGTATTAAAAAAAAATGGAGCCTATTTCTAACCGAAAGCCTTTGCAACGTATCGTGGCAAAGTTTTATCAGTCTAAATGTCATACTATTCAAGCCATTCTAGTTCCAAAGAGGCCATTCGTACCAATTACACTATTATTGCACTGTTAGTGACCAGCCAACCTAGCCTAAACGAAGTGCAACATGGCGCTTAAGTGATATTTTGTAACAAGTGTGTTAATGATTTGAGGCATTAATTAGTTGAGCAAACAGTTGGCATCAACACAAAAAAAAAAAATCTATAAAAATAAATAAATTCTACTTGACAACTTTCATAATTAACAACCAGTAATTCTTCTTTCTCCGTCACTCCTTTAGATAGCATATTGGCTTTCCACAAAGCATCCATTGCTTTGTTTCAGTTTCTTTAATCAATTTGATCTTTCTAGCTAAGTAGAGGATTAATCCGCCGCTGTAGCTTCCTCCATATGATTTTTGCGTAGTGGTGAAGATACTTGCTAATTGGTGGTGATCTTTACTAAAGTAAAGCATTGTAATTTTTTCCCAGTAGGCGGCGTGTTTCCTAGTTATTCGTCTGATATTTGTCATCATCACCAGAGGTATGCGGGATTGTCAGGGAGTTGGAGATGTCTGGAGGGAAGTTGAAGCCTCTTAAACATTCGAAACTACAATTAAATTTTTCTTCGCCATGTTCTCTGCTGGAGCTCGAACCTGGATCGTTTGTGTTGATATGCATGCGCTCTAACAACTACACCACGCCACCCCCATAATAACAGCCCTCTTTTAATAAATCCAAATTTTCAAATTCAATTTCCGCAATTACTAACAAATACTCACCAGTTACCATTTTAATAAAATGTTTATTGGTTTTGTCATTAACAAATTAATGTATTTTATTTCCAAATCTAAGGAAAACTCTTTTTTTACTTTTTCCCTTTACTTTCCCAATTCGATTAACATTAAATAAAATTCCACCCAGTTTTTCACCATTCTTCCATAATTACAAAATTAATTCTCTTAAGCATTTGCTAATGAGGTTAAAATTAATTTTACTCGTAATTTCAATCTCCCCAAATACCCGTACAAACTTCTGTTGTAAAATTATTCATAAAAAAATTATATTTTTTTTTTATTTAATTTCTTAACTTCCTTTAAATGTTGTCGAAAATTCTTTGCCAGTCTTTCACAATTAATTACAACATTTTTGTTTTTCTTTTGATCCCATTTTTGTGTTTTTTTTTTCTAGCTGGTTGGTGCTTTAATTATATTTTTTCCCCCTATTTTGTACATACTCGTACATTATTTTTTATTTTCGTACTTTTTTGTTAAGCATTTTTGTCTTCTACAATTATTTACACTTAATTTACTTACTTTGACATTTAGTAATATTGGGGCAACTAATGTTCCCATTTTTCCTTTATTCAACTATTTTTGTGATCCTTTGGGTTTAAGATAATGACGTACTTTTAACTGCAAAATAAATAACTTTTGTCATAAAGGAAATATAATTGAACAAAACTGTTAGGGAATTAAAATTATATTGAATAATAAATAAAAAAGTACCAATAATACCGTAGAGAAGTATCATTATGTCTATATAGTTAGCATTATTCAGTATACCAGGTAAAACCCGGCGTTTATCGCAACCTCCATCTTAATAATTACACTGGTCTGCAATTATTAGCCTTTAAATAAATTGATAGGGCGGATTGATATTGAAGCTACCTAAGTAGGAAAAAACATTTTTTTTTCAAAAACCATTCATTTCTCAACATAGTCTCCTTTTAGCTCAATACAGTTAGTAAGACGATTTTCCAACTTTCTTATACCATCTGAATAACACGATTTTGGGAACTCCTCAAAATACGCATTAGTTTCGGTAATCACTTCTTCGTTTGAGATGAATCTTTTTCCTGCGAGCCATTTTTTCAAGTTTGGCAACAGGAAAAAGTCACTAGTGGCTAAATCTGGACTATAAGGTGGATGATCAATCAATTCGAAGTGGATTTCTCGTAGTCTTAGCATCGTATCTTATGCTGTGTGAACCGCTGCGTTGTCTTGAAGAAAGAGCACTTTTTTCTTGTTTAAATGTGGTCGTTTTTCCTTGATTGCAGCAACCAATTGATCCAATAATGCACGATTATACTCTCCGGTGATTGCGGATCCCTTTTCAAGATAATCGATGAGCAATATTCCGTCTACATCCCAAAATACAGTGGCCATAACCTTGCCAGCAGATTTCGCTGTCTTTGCCTTCTTCGGAGCACTTTCACCAGCTTCCACCCGTTGCTTCGATTACTTTTTGGTTTCAGGTGTGTAGTGGTGGACCCACGTTTCATCAACAGTTATTAATCTATGCCAAAAATCAGCTGGATTATGCTTTATCATGTCCAAACACCGCTGTGAAGAGATCTGTCGAACTCGTTTTTGTTCAACACTGAGTAAACGCATTTCATATGCAAATGTTCATGCAATATGTTGAACACACGTTCATATGATATGTTTACCATTTCAGCAATCTCACGTATTTTGACCCGGCGATCATTCATAACGATTTCGAGGATTTTCTTGATATTTTCTTCGTACGAGTATATAGAATATAATGATTTTGATACGCTGAATTTAAATCTTTTTTCAGTGTTTTTCCATGGGACTCAAAGTTTTTTTCGGGGCGTGGCAAGTTTTTCGCCTAAAATATGGTAGTTATGTTCATATATGTCATCATAACTTGAAAACAACTTGACCTGTTTGATTCGAGGTACCATCAAATGTTTAGGAACAAAATTTTCTATAAATCATCTGAATAAGAGTTCTTATATACTTACACAGGATTATTAATTCGCCTGAACCAACATACCTCTATGAAAGATTGTCGTTTAGTCGCTCGCTGAGACTGAATGATCTTATACAGTTTGGGCATCGTTCTCTCATATCTGAATGATCGTTTTTCATCTTTTCTATACGTCTTTGAAATACATTACCCACCGAATTAAAACTTCTTGGCAATGTTTTGCAATTTAAAGGGGCTTTTTTTAAGATATTACTCTTGATTTTAATAATGTTTATTAAATGTTATTTGGTGAATCAAAAAAACATTTTTTTTATTCATTTTGTTTTAAATTATTTTGTTATATTACTTCTATTTATTTTAATTGTAAATTTATTATTATTTTGGAGAATCTAATTGATTAACGAATAAAAGTTTTATATTCTAATGATAAGACTTGTTGTATAGAATATCAAATAAATAATTAAATAAATAATTTTCTTTTTGTATTTTCAACAGTTTCGGAGTTATACGTAACTTAGTTGCGAAAAAAAATTTTTGCGTAAAATTAGTGGATTTATTTTTTTCTAAAAGTTATAAAAAAAAAATTTTCAGAATGAAAATTTACATGTTAAGCACTTAAATTAAAACTTAGCATGTTGAGTATAAAATAAGCTAAAACTCATGCAAATCGGTTGGTCATTGCTGATTTTACTTAAAATGAAATGCAGGTATCTAACTTTAACCAAAATTAGAGAAAAAAAATTTTTTCTTGCAAAATTAGTGGAAATTTTTTTTCTTTATTTCCAAAAAGTTATCAAAATATTCTTAGAATATAAATTTTACATTTTAAGCATTTAAATGAAGGCCAAATATGTTGATAGTTAAATAAACCATAAAGGTAGGTACCTAACTTTTATAAAAAAAATGTTAATACATTGTTAGGCAACACACAAATATAATGAAAGGCAATGTCTGGTAGGATTTTTTATGAATCTATAGAGAGTAGCCATTCTTCAGACTTTTCAGGTAAACCCAACTTTCTTAATAGTCCGCATCATCTCAAAATAACAAATCGCCATCTTTGCTAAAATAGGCCAGAAAATCTCCTTGTCTATATCCAAAATATGAGACGTGTGTACTTATTAGGGAGATCGATTATTCGACTTTTTTCAAAATATTTCGAATAATTCGGAAAGTAGCACCGGTTTTCGGTTACTAATAATTCAAGTAACCCGTTAATCGGTTCTTTTATTTAAATAAAATTGTTCTTTATTCTTGAAGCGCAGAGCTCGACCACGTCATTTTAAGAAATAAGCAGAAGCTAACGGAGAGCTTCAAATCAAAGTGACAATCAATGCTAACAATAATTCTAACAAATCTCATAAAAACTATGCCAAATCAGTGTGCGGAGGCCATAAAAAACAAAGTTTATTACACAAAGTACTGAAAGTTGCTTAAGTTTCGAACAGCTACTCAAGTAGCTAAATTCGTTTTTGTTGTACTACTTGGTAGTGAATGGAGTTAAAGGTTTGTTATCATAGTTATAATTTAGGTGCCTATGATAACAAAAGTTAAATGTTTTACTTTAGGCACCTAAATTATAACTATGACAGTGCCACATGCCAAACAATACGCGAAACAATGGCCCAATTGAGTGACGAGTTCGGTGAACAGTTTATTTCACATTTGAGGCCGGTCAATTGGACACCTTTAAACTTAAATAAAATAAATCACATGTCTATAGGGATAAGCCCGCAACGGTTGAAGCAGTGGAAGTCAATATTAAAGAATTTATTCGTGAGCCAACGGCTGATATGTTGGAGAGAATACTCTTAAATTTGGCGTACCGTATGAACTATTTGAGGTGTAGCCGCGATCAATATTTACATGAATCGTTCTATCGACTCAAATAAAGATTTCATACATTTCTCGCAACTTTATGTGCTTTTTTAATCAAAACCGAAAGCTCTTAAAAAATCACCGTATATTTAAGAAAATTCATGATTTCACATACATATTTTTGTTTGCCCTTGTTGTCTAACATATTTGTTAAACGTTTGACCTTTGCTATGCTTCCTTGTGTTACTGATCAGCTCTATAACTCTGAATAATTCCCTAAATAAACATTTCCTTTTTTCCTCTCTCAGTTAGTTCGTAACTTATCTCGTTCAACATAACATTGTATTTATTGGTTTTATTTTGCACATTTCAGAAAAAGCTTAATAAGTCTATCAATAACAAAAACAACAACAACACCAATACATATTTCAATAGAACTTAACAAACCTGTCAGTCACCAGGTATAACTTTGTAAACAAAAACGCACCCATTTGTTACATTAACAGCATATACTCTCCTCAAGGTCATTTTTAAAGAGATTAACTATTATACTTGTACTGACTCACACGAATAGAGCTTAAATTCATTTGTGTTTGTGCGTGTAAACCCATATATTTTAGTAAAGTACAATATAAATATAAATAAAAGTAAGGGGTAAGTAAAGAGAGAGTGAAATAAAACTTCTAAATGACACTGACATTGTTTTACTAAAAATACTTTGTTATTGCTATTCTTGGTAGCGAAAAAAGCACATACACACACTCACCTATACAAACAGCCAAACAGATTTAGTCATCCTTGCAGCATTGCTTATGGCCACAACGACAACAAAAAACGAGTATAATAGAGTGAATGAAAACAAAAATACCAGCAAATACACACACGCACACAGAGAGAGAGAGAGAGATTTAAAAGCATAAATCTGTGCTACTTAATAACTACTTTGTCTAACTCTCTCCCTCTCTCTCTCTCTCGCTCATTCTGAGATAGAAAATATAAAATTTTGTTTTATTATCTCACAATATTGTTTATGATTTTTTTTGCTAGGCGGGGGGTGCATATTTGCTTGTGTGTGTGTTAGTGATTGAAAGCATTTCGTGCGTAGTTGAGAAGAGTTGTTATTCAGCAAATAACCATCAACTCAATCTAAGTTCGAGTTAAAGTTCAGAAAATATAAAAGCAAAACAAAACAAATATGCCATTAAGGATATGGAAAATATGTTTTAAAATTTCTTTTTCTATTATTTAAATTTCCCATAAGCTTTTAAAAAAGGACACATAAACGAGGGCCGATTGATATTGAAGCTACCTAAGTAGGAAAAAAGCATTTTTTTTTTTCAACAACCATTCATTTCTCAACATAGTCTCCTTTTAGCTCAATACACTCATTAAGACGATTTTCCAACTTTCTTATACCATCTGAATAATACGATTTTGGGAACTCCTCAAAATACGCATTAGTTTCGGTAATCACTTCTTCGTTTGAGATGAATCTTTTTCCTGCGAGCAATTTTTTCAGGTTTGGAAACAGGAAAAAGTCACTAGGGGCTAAATCTGGACTATAAGGTGGATGATCAACCAATTCGAAGTGGATTTCTCGTAGTTTTAGCATCGTATCTAAAGCTGAGTGAACCGGTGCGTTGTCTTGAAGAAAGAGCACTTTTTTCTTGTTTAAATGTGATCGTTTTTGCTTGATTGCATCAACCAATTGATCCCATAATGCACGATAATACTCTCCTGTGATTGTGGATCCCTTTTCAAGATAATCGATGAGCAATATTCCATGTGCATCCCAAAATACAGTGGCCATAACCTTGACAGCCGATTTTGTTGTCTTCGCCTTCTTCGGAGCACTTCTACCAGCTTCCACCCATTGCTTCGATTGACTTTTGGTTTCAGGTGTGTAGTGGTGGACCCACGTTTCATCAACAGTTATTAATCTACGCCAAAAATTGACCCGGCGATCATTCATAAAGATATCAAGGATTTTCTTGATATTTTCTTCAGTAACCACCTCTTTTGGCCTTCCTGTTGATGGTCTGACGCAGATTCGCCGTAATGTTTATCAAGCTTTTCTTTTGTCTCTTTCGCCGTTTTGCCTTTCAAATAATAGTGTTTAATCATTACACGAAATTCACTTTTTTCCATTTTCCAAGAAACACAAAAATTGCTTATTTCAAACGACTACAACAAATACACTAATCGATGAATTTGGTTAAAATTTTAACAGCTGACGTTGATAGATCGTAATTTCTAAGAAAGAAAAAGTTTTGTGTTTGTGCTGCCATCTAGCCTAGGTAGCTTCAATGTCAATCCGCCCTCGTACATATGTACATAAATATATATTGTAATCAGTTTGATTTAAGCATACACCCGGGAATAGTTTTCACCATCAAAAATATTACAAAATATTTTTCTAACTGCATTAAGTTTCATCAAAATAAGTCCTTCTATACCTTACAAACTGTTGAAAATTTAAAGAAAATTAAATTATGGTATAATTGAACATGTGGCTTTATGTTTATTCAACACTCTGAGTTAATTCCTTAATTATATATGTATGTATATAAAGCGGGTTCAATGACAATGATATTCAACAAAAACTTGTTATTTTATTGAAAAATGCATTTTTTTAATGCGATTAAGATATAAATCATGCAATAAATACAATACAACAACAACAACATTAAAATCTTCACATCATAGAAAAACAAGTGACAATAGCAATAGAAAAAAGGTTAATCCCAATACGGATTTATTGATTTTATCGTACCCTACAGTACTATAAGTGGTAAGTGAACACAATCTATCAGGTGTAGCGGTAATAAATTAACGTTTTTTTTTTTGTGAAAATAAAACACTAATTTTTAATGTGAAAGTAAAAGACATTTTTCCGATTTGTAGATTCCACGACAATAAAACTGTTCGTCTTTTGAAGCAAACCAATTAGTCACTCAAGCAATGCGTATTCTATCGATGAAAAATAGTCAGAAGGACCCAAGTTAAGGCTTTCATTGTATCCTAAACCGATATTGCTTTGTGTGCAGCTACATTATTATGTTGCAAAATTACATTGCCGTGTCTTGTGGCCCATTTTGGTCGTTTTTTTGATCAATGCATGATTCAAGTTGATCATCTGTTGTCGGTAGCGATCTGTATTAACGGTTTTACCAGGTTTTAAAGGCTTGTGGTACACCACATCTTTTTGGTCCCACCAGACACACAGCATTGTCATTGTTGCTTCAATACAAATAAATGTTGTTACGAAAATAAGATTGGGAACCCCTGCGTTTATTACTTCGCTAAAAGAAATAAATAAAAGCTGCAAGAACAACTATAGGTGCTGTTTACAAATAACCAAGTCTACAACAACAAACATTAGCAGAAATAAAGTAAATAAGAATAACACGGCAACAACAATAATTAAGCAGCAAGAAAAACAAGTAACAGACAATAAACAAGCAGCAACAAATACTAAGAGCTGAAATGGTAGATGTTTACATACGCATGGCTACAAAAGAACTAAAAAGAAATTAAAAGAAAGAAATGGAATCTACCTGAAATATCGAGAGGTTCTAGAACTTTCGATGTGTTGTTTACTCAGCCATTTAAAAAGCACATCGATGTGAGCAGCAATCAGTTTATGTGTCGTAAACTCAGCGATTGCAGTTATTAAGTAAAGTTAACTCAGTGAAAGTGTTATTGGTGTGAAGGGAGTTTATAAGGAGTAAACTCGTGAAATGAATTGTGAAGTAAAAAACCAGTTTAGTTGGAGCTAACTCAGTAAAGAGAGCTAAGGGTGGATAACCTCTGGTTGAAAAGGTTGTGATCGAACCTAAGTTATAACAACGATCGGGTTGGAGATCTTTAAGAAGAAAGATCTGTCGAGTAATTGTTGTTTTTTACAAAGTTGTAAACAGACAGAGTAATAAAGAATAAAAATTGTAATTGCCTGTAAAAAGATTACAAGCAGTGGTGCACATAACTGGGTTGAATAAAGGATTTTTAATTAAAACTAAACACAAGATTTACTTTATTTTAACTACAATCTACGAACTCATAAATACACGTTTTTAAAAAGCTAAAAACTTAACAATATTAATTTTTTATTTAATAATTTGGTCTAAATGACAGTCAATACGAATCATCAGATTAAAAGCAGGAGGATTTGGATAAATTGGCGTGGCATCTTTCATACAAAACAATAAAATTTTGTTTTTTTATTGAGACTTTAAATCAGTAAATAATCACTCTGAAAAGGTATACCGACAATTTTTGTCCCTAAATAACTGTCTACTTCTGATTATGTATAGATTTACGGACAAAGCCAGATGGTTAAAACTACTTTTATTTATAAAAATGAATTGTGGTTTGTTCAGATGCTTAAAACTTGCAAATGACTGAACCAAATTGGAAACTTTTTTCTGCGATTTGGTTAATAATTGCTACGTGAAGCTTTAGGAAAAAATAAAATTCGATAAATTCTCGACTGGTGGCGCTGTAAACGGTTATTTCTTTATCTCTGCTCCTGTTAAAGGTTCCTGAATAAGTTTTGGTACGTCGATTCAGTGCAGGAATTGTGAGTTCTGTAGCAAATATGAACGGCCTTGGACAAGTGGGCATGATGCCTCCCATACAAAGTAAATATTGAATTTTTGATATTTTGGGAACTATTTAAGTGGAAGTTTCTGAATTTGGTTTTAATGAATGAACGGAATCGGATACGTAGTAGACATTGTACTTCCCATACAAACTAAATATTAATTTTTGTATATCTTAAGAATGTTTAGAGTGAAATTTTATGAATTTGGTTTTAACGATTTGGCACTCAATACAAATCATTAGTTTTAAAGTGGACGGAATTGGATAAGTGGTATTCTTATCTATATAAGTATGTATATAAAAACAAGTGAGTATGGGGTAAACTCACCATCAAGAAAAAGTAAGTTATCCATGTATGCGATTGGCTATTTGCGATGTTTGCAAACAAATGTTTGCCAATGTATTACCTGTTTAAGAACTAAAGAAAAAGAAATGGAATTTGCAGACAAATATTTGCCAATGTATCACCCCAATATGCAGCGATCTGATCGTCAACATCTAGCAGTCTGGGGCGTTTTGCCGATAGTCTTTGCCAACGAATACGCAGCCTCCCTTATTGCATAAATGTGGAGTGGTGTTAAGATCTTTAATGGCGCTGTTGGATATTTTCTCATTGCCTCAGTTAAAACGAGGCAGACGAGTCTCTATACTTTGTATAATTAATTTAAGGTGAGAGCTTCCTCATCCTCTCTACACCAGGCTATTTCTGAATAACAGCCAAACCTAAATCAGAGCGCTAAGCGTTGCCTAGCTGTCAAATATTCTTATGCCCATACAAATTGTATGAAGCAAACTACAATAGTGCGGTATCAACGCTTTGCAATTGGAATATCCAATTTCGACAGCACAAACAGCCAAGTTGGCTGCGAAGAAAAAACAAAAGGAAGAGAAAAGTTATGGCATTTTAGCTGTTTTCGCATCGAAACTAGCGTTTTAGATTATTTTTCATTACAATTTAGTGATTTTTTTGAAAGGTTAAGTTAACATTACGTTTATGACACAATTTTAACGCTTTTATTTAGGTATATCACTTCTGCGTCAACGCTAAGCGCCAATCCACGCAGCGCTCTAATTTAGGTTGTTTTGTAAGTGTTAATGGGCCAGAATTTGTCCTTAATTTTTTTTTAATAATTTTTTTTTCAATTTGTTTTCATTTCATAAAAGACACAAAAATTTTGCCATTTCGCTCTTAAAAAATTGTATTAATTTTTGAACAATTTTTTTACTCTTAAGCCCACTGTACATTAGACCAACATTAATTTTTATTTTGGGATTACACAATCTTTAGCATACAATACCTTTAAATCAATACAAAATTTGTTGACATTTGTTATCTCAAACTAGGAAACATGCCCAGGCAGTTTATTGCATTGTTTGTTTGCTTTTTTTTGCCATCAACACCGTCATCATCTCTCATCGCAATCCCTTTCAATCGTCTCTTTCTGTAAGGCTTGCAAAACGTACAACGAGTTTGTCATGAATATTTATTTCATTCTGCGAATTTCATTTTTTTTTATTGGAATTGTATGGAAGTAATAATAACAACAGCAAAAACGACAATAGCAACAATTAGAATTTATTGACATTTTTCTTTTCTAGATATTTACCTTCCGGGTTCAGTGTAATAAAAAAAACAAACAAACGAACAAACAGTTCATTGAACTGTTGACGCATTTTTATTTATTGGGCCAGTGGCACTATAACTTTCTTTCTATTTTCTTTTACCCTTTTTTTATTTTTATTTTGCTTTGCCCAATCCTTCCCTATTTTATGTATTCTTTTACATGCCACAAGTGTCAAATATTATGCAACATGTTTAATAGAGAGTTGACAACAACGTACTTTTATTGTTTGTTTACATTGTATTTGTCAGTCAGTCACTTTGTCTGCCAGGGCTTCTTGTAATTTCAATATTTCAAATCGAAAATACACAAAGAGAAAGAGATAAAGACATGTGTTGAATGACAAGTGGCAAGTGACAAAGTGTTGAAAAAAGTTTAAGGCAAACATTTATACAATCGATACCATCAATGTGGTGTCGCCTTGAATTGCGAAGATTTATTACAAAGGCTCTTAAATTATTAATTAAAGTCTTATTATCGATGTGTACTCTATGGATTTCCTAGTTTCCATAAGATTTTTTTTTTTTTGTCATAATTTCTGTTGTCACATCCTACAATCTTGTCTCTCCTAACACTGTCTTTAACTGATTTTTCCTTTTGTTATCATCCCCATATTTTATCATTCAAATCATTAAACTTTTATTTTTTCTTTTAGCATCTCAACCAACCAACTAACCATCATAAACCATCTCATCTCATTATAATACTTGTCTTGTCACCAGAGAGAGCATACCAAAACAAACAAGAAGGCAGACGGATTCGAGTTCCCTTTGTAGGTCTGTATCTCTGTCTGTTTGTCTGTCTATTATCGTATATACATATACCGACAAAGACAGACCATTTGTCTAACAGAAAACAGACAGCCCAACAAATTGTTAAACATCTTAAGGGCATTGGACCAAAAACACTGAAAGTCAGTGAATAAAATATAAACAAGCACATAGAAACACACACACACACACGCTCCAAAAAAAATTTTTTTTTTGTTCAACACTTTTCCTCGAAGGAGTCGTTGGCACATTCGATGCATAAACTGAAAAAAAAAATTCTTTTCATTCATAGAGAAAGTTTATCCGAGGGCTGTTTAGAAAATAAAAAATAGAGCAACACTATGGTGAAAAATAAAAAATCCATACTCGGTCAAGTCCTACTTTATGTTAAGCTATACTACATAGATCTCAATTTTTCATCTTTTTTCCCTTATTCCTCTTGGAAGCATATGACTTCCACAAAGCATCTCCATCTTACACGGTTTATAGCTGTTGATTTTGCTTTTTCCCATGTTAAACTGTTTTGTTTTAGTTCCTAGATAATTGTGCCTCTGAAGATGTTGCTGGGTCGACCAAAATTTGTTGTGCCTTGAGGATCTCACTAGAGTGACATTCTGGTTATACATCGAGACTTTTACGAATGGTGTGACTGATTGATCTCCATTTCCTTTAACTTATTTGTTTCAGTACTTGTTCCTCATTAGCCATGTTCCACAATCCTGTATTACTTATGGTGTTAAGCCAGAATATTCTACTTATGATGCTAAAACACCTGACGATAAATACCTGTAGATTTTGCATGATGTTATTCTATGCAAGACAGATTTCATTGCCATACAGTAGAACTGAGTTATATATTCTGAGCTTAGTTCGTCTGTATATATAAAAAATCTGCATACATCTGCTACGCATGTTTAGTCGTTGCTGACAACTAAAAGCAAGAGCATCCATTGCAGTACGTGTTTCTTTTGCCATTGTTTTGCATATACACCATTGCCCGTCAAACTAATATTAATGCATTTTACAATGTGATAGTAATTTGAGAGCTCAGGCAATTTTGCACTGTATTTTTCCATTTATTTTCTCTTTAGTTCTCTTTGTTTATTTTTTACTTATTTTTTTCCTACACGAGTGAGTACGTACGTGTGAAAACAGAAGAGAAGAGCTGCTCTTTGCGGAAATCTGATATGCACACAAAGAGCTGTTTACGTACGTGCAATGCGATCAAGTTCGCTCAAAACGTAAACAAATGAAACCTAACGAAACTGAACGAAACTTGACTAAAAGTTTGTTAAGTTCATTATGGTTATACACATTCGATTTGTGTTATGTCTTCACATCAAACACCAGTTCAAGTTCTGCGTCAATACGGGATATACTTTAAAAAACTATCTTCAAAGGCTAATAGGGCTGAAAACCTTGTCAAGCTACCTACGTTTAAATGTTTAAGTTTCTTTATAATAAATGCTTAAGTTTATCTTAAGTTTTCTTTCATAATTTTGTTACGCTTTCCTTTGTTGCTTTTAGTTGCTTCAACAAACATGCAACACTTATGTTTTTACGAATTTCATTTCGCATTCTATTGCTTCGCTTTAGTTCTTATTAAGCCGGTCGGTTTGTTCATTCAGTCATTCGTTTATATTTAATTTCGCAAAAAAACCATTTCCGCTTCTATTTTCATCTCTTATTGCCTTTTTCGTTTTCGCAATAATCCAAACACGCAATAATTGAAGTGGAAGTAATTGCACAGGCTAAGACGCAACCAAACGCAACCACTTAGTTGAACGAGATCTACCACAAAAAGCGTCAAATACAGAACGATTCCATTAAAAATGTGAACTGTGAAAAAAACATCACAGATAACGTTATAGTAACTAACGTTGGCTTTTGTTTTCATCGTTGTTTTTAGTTTTATTTTTTTAGGGGTTTTTCCCGTGGCATAGACGGAATAATTGAAAGACAATGTTTCCCTAACTACACGTTGTAAAATGTAGTTCGAAGGAAGCCTAAAGCAAAGGTAGTACCGCTAACAAAGCGTCTAGGATTAGAAGAGTTCCTTAAGATCTTTAAAAGGAAGTTTTTTAAATTTTTCAAATTTTCCTTTTTATTAATTTGGAAACAGTGTGGTTGACTCTGCACTTTCATTGTTCGTTTATCTTTAAAATTTCATTTCGCTCGACTTCAGTTGGCTGGATATTGTTGTTATTTTGCTGTGTTGAGTTTCCGTTATTAACATTCGCTTTAAGTTGCTACCCTTCTTTTCTGTTTTTTATTTGCTTTCCCGAAATCTAAACTTAAAATTTTGTGTTGAAAATGCTTGAAAATGAAAATGCTGGTAAAATGCAATTTAATGCAAAAAAAGCAGATTCTTTTTTGCGATATTTTGAAAGGAAAAAACGCATCAGTTTTAAATGAATATTTGTTTGCTATGCCCTACCGTCTGATTTCAGCAACTATTAAGCTCAACGTTGCAATATTGAAAGCACTAAGCACAAAAGGAGTATCCCAAAAAATAATTCGAATAATTTGAGCGATGTGCGAGGATGCAGAACTTTCAATTCTTCACAACAAGAACATCAGCCATCCACTCCACACCAATGCTGGAGTCAAACAATGATATCCACTATCACCTCAGCTATTTACCATCGTGCTGGATGACACAATGAACTAAGTCTTTTCAACGAGAAGAGAAATAATATGGAGTCTCTCACTCCAATTCAAAGATTTGGGTTATACGGATGACATTTGTCTACCCTCGCATAATATTTCAAACATGCAGTCGAAACTGGAGGACCTAGCAAGGTTTGCTCGCAATGTTGGCCATGACAAAAAGTTTTCGGAATAACTCCCGTGTGGCGGTCCCATCGTTCCGATATGAGTTTTTTTTCAAGTTGGTACATCTATTGTTGATATACCCGTTAAATCTTAGCTTTATAGCTTGACATTTGCAAAAGCTACGTAGCCAAGAGTACATCTATCTTTATGTGTGTGGGCGATTGTTACAATTTTAGAAATGGATTTAAGTTTGCAACAACGAACATGTATTAAATTTTACGTAAAAACGGATTTAACGGTGCGCAAATGTTGGAAAAGTGTTTCTGCCACGATTCTCCAAAGAAAACAGTCGTTTACCAGTGACACGAGCGGTTCAAAAGTGGTCGTTAGTCAATCGAAGATGATGAACGCAGTGGCAAACTATCGACATCGAAAACCGACGAAAACCTTGATAAAGTAAAAGAAATGTTTGCCAATAACCGCAAATTAACCATCAAAAAGATAGCAGAGGACTTCAACATTGCCTATGGATCCGTCCAAGACATTTTGCTTAATGATTTGTCTTTCTGTAGTGTAGCAGCAAAGTTGGTGCTAAAACACCTTAATTTCACGCAAAAATTAGACCATGTTAAGGTCGCGAATTGCATGATTTGCGAGTCTGAATCCAATCCCACATTCATCACAAGTATTAATACTGGTGCCAAGACGTGGGTTTATGACTACAACACGCAATCCATACATCAGGCAATTGAATGGCGTTCACCAAATGAGTCGAGACCAATAATACCACGTCGTTTTCACTCAAAAAGGAAAGCAATGCTCACGGTTTTCGTGGATTACCACGGTGCAGTGCATCATGAGTTTTTGCCAAAAGACCACACAGTAAACAAAGAATATTATTTAAGCGTTATGAGCGTTATGAGACGTTTACGTGAAGCGATTCGACGAAAGAAAGCAAAATTGGTGGCAGAAAACGATTGGATTTTGCACCATTATAACACTTCGTCGCACAGTGTCATCATTATTCGAAATTTTTTTAAAGAAAAATGCAACAAATACCATCTAACAGCCACATAATTCACCTGATTTGGCTCCCTGTGGCTTCTTTCTGTTCAATCGAGTTAAAAACCATTACGGGTAATGCGTTTCAGCAGCCGAGAGGTAAAATTGGAAAAATCGCAGGAAGCACTGATGGACATACCAAAAATCGAGGATTGAATCAAGCGCTGGTTTAAGTTTGTTACAGTCGATTCGGATTACTTTGAAGAGAACAATATAGATTTAGATGAATAAACTTGTGTCTTTATTTTTCTGAAAAAATTCCGGGAACTTTTTGATCAAGGTGGTATAGAAGCGAGCTACAGTAGATTAATCACCTGCTTAGCTTGAAAATCAGCCTGATTACTAAAAATGAAACAAAGTAATGGATACTTTGTGGAAGACCAATATACTTTCTAGAGGAGTGACGGAACACAAGTATATTTAGACAAACGAAAGGAATAAAAGATAAAAATCATTGTTAAATGAATACACTTTTGTGCGAGCTAGTACGCCGAACCCGAATTTCGAAGCAGGTGATAAGAAACTTTCAACAATAGCTTTTTAAGCTGCAGACGACCAAAAAATGATTAAAGATTTAGCAGCCTGCACAAATGCTTATTCAGTAGTAAAACTTCTTACAAATTAAACAAATTTTTTTAAAAATTGTCAGCGGTCTGCACGCCAGGACTGAGAAACCATACATACCTTCAAGAACTCGAGCTTTAGTAATATGCCAGACAGTGCTAGTCTGTCAAAGCGAAATAGTCGGAATTGAGCTACGCATAAAGAGCTTTTATAATTAGGTGTTTAGGAGTAATCATCACAAATACAACATATACATCGCCCATCATTGGTGGATAATCCTGTAAGCTAATTTCTTACATTCACTTTACGTAGTCAACATGGAATCAGCCATCACTTCAGACATTCCTGAAAGGCTTTGTTCTTTCCCCAACTTTATTTCTTAACGACTTTTTCCTTCTCACTTCCAATCCTATCTATTCTTTCGCAGATGACAGCAACATTTGTCATTCATATTCTTTTGATCGTAGGCCGAGCCTTTTGGAGATTAGGCGAAAAAGCGAAATATGAATGACACACTCACAAGTGATTTGGCTAAAACCTCCGAGTGGGCTTGTGCGATTCGGGTCGATTTTAATGCGCGTAAAGCCCAATGTTGTTTTCTGACACACAAACGTGGTGGTGTGGTGTACTCTGTAACTATGAGTAATGTAGATACTGAGGAGTCAGATGCTCTTGATGTTCTAGGCATGAGGATTCATTGTGATGTACGTTGGAAAGATCGCATTTTCAATGTGTCGAAAGAAGCATTCAAGTGCTTCGGCTTTTTAAGACGGTGCAAGAAAAATTTCACTCCATCTAACCTCCTCAATATTTACAAGAACTATATCCGACCCAAAATGGAATACAACTCTCATGTAGGGGCCGGTGCTTTAAAGTCAATTTTGGGGCTTCTCGACCGCATACAGGAGAGGGTAGTGTAGCCAACTCAATCGATTCCTAAGAGCATCTTCGCAATATGGGATGTGGTTCATTGTTCTATCGGTACTATAACGGATTGTGTTATAATGAAATAAAGGATTTGATTGCGCATAATCATATATTTTCACACAGTATTCGTTTTTCACGTAGAGCACATTCCTTTGTAGTTCATTGTCCGATGAATCGCACAACGCATTATAGAGAGAATACGTTTTTAGCCGCACCGTCCGTTTATGGAACGATCTTCCTGAGAAAGTTTTCCCTATCACTTATGATATGGATCGATGCAAATCAAACGCCCATAAACACTACTCCCTCTGTCCTCCTTCCCACAACCTATTTTACTAGTACCAGCACAATGCACTGCATAAGTAGAGGTCATCCCCTGAGTGCTGGCTTTAAGATAAAAAAAGATTAGCTTATGTTAAGAGAGTTAGGTTAGGTTAAGCAATCTTTGGCTCAATAGAGCTCATTGTGATACCAACAGCTTCCATCGACAGCCACAGCCATTAGTTATCTAACTAGTTCAACCTCTCTATGAACTTGTTAATTGCTATAGGAACTTCCTGCTATATTGCCTATCCAGTACTAACTATGTATATGCCTACCGGGCATTCCAAAAAATGATGTTCTGTAATCTCTTCATTTTCCTCCAAACAGCACTTACTTAGCACAGAGTCCTCTATGACCTAACCCAAGGACGTGTCTTCACCACAGACATCTTGCATCTCGGCAAGCTAAGCAGCTGCCTAGATCTTTTCTTACACACACTGGGGCAGAGGGTTTTAGCGTGTCCAAAAGTCGGAGATTGCCTACACTTCTCAAAATATTATCGGCCCATTTCGCTATACACAGACGACAGCTAGAGATTGGCATACGAAACCCTTCCCCGCCGAACAAATCTAAACTACAGTATTCTGTCTAGCTAGCTCGTCCACAGCACAATTACCCGTAACGTCAATGTGACACGGTACCCATACAAGATTAATATCGAAATACTTTGCCATCACACCTAGTAATGAATGACATTTCTTTACTTTAAGGGATTTAGTGAACACAGCCCTTAAGGCTATAATAGCGGACTGACCTGCCCGTATAAATGCATACTTTTCGGGCCGTTATAACATGATCCCTTAATAAGTCAGCGAACTCACAAATAGCGGCCACTTCTACCTGAAACACACTGCAGTGGTACGGCACTCTAGAACCTGCTGATACTAAGAACAACAGAATGAACGCCATAGCCCATTCCTGATCGATCGTATATTTTCCTTGTCCCCATCCAATGTCTTTTTCACTGTATTCCTTTTCAGAATATAGAATATAGAGTAGTATAGAATATAGAGTAGCCCGATCTCACGGGTGACAGACCAATCCTGTTCCGATAATCTATGACTACATTCTCTGATTCTCAGTAGACATGGAACTTCCAAAGTGTAACCAGTAAAACCTTTGTGTCTTGGAATAAATAAATATTCAGATCGTACATTCTTTAGCCGCTAAAGACTTCTTCTTACCATTATTCTTAAAATCCTTTAAATGATAACAGGGCACCATAATGGCGTTTCCTGTCGATCTTGTCCACTATAACTATAAAAGGGATATTTATTCCTATATTCCTTTCATACCCTTCTAACATTCATTATGATGTGGCGCAGGTGCATCCATCAATCATCATGCTTTTCTGGTATTTAAATCAATCCTTTTATGATTGGAGTAAACACAATACAACCACACTATCGGTAGTGGTATAGAATATTAAAACATGTCGCTTTTAACTACATTTTCATGTTTAAATGCAATAAAATCTTTGCATGACAAACCACTAATGAGTGTATAGGAGAAACATTATTTTATAAATAAATTTTAATTTTCATTTAATTAGAACAAATAAATCATTTTAACGAATACAGAAAACAAAATGAAAGAAACAATTAATTAATTAACACAAATAATAATCATAATAAAAATACATTTTAATTTTTTGTCATTTTTACGATTCGATTGACAAACCGTTTCTGGCACATAAATTACACGCTGCGACAAAAAATAATGAAGTTGAAAAACCTGCGATATGATACTATTTTTCTGATAGGCGCTACCGAGTAGAACAGGGATATGTGTTTTGGGAATTTTTGAAACACCTTCAAAAACTCAAGTTACGGGCGAAAGACGGTTTTACGGACCTTCATATACCTATAAGCCGAATATTGTCCGGTTTATTATTAAGTTATAAATAAAATTCGGTTTAAAGTTTAGAAATGCGTTGGAAATTGATGGAGTTATTAAAATTTGTAGCAAAGCAACTCATAAAAAAGCATGCTTTTATTACTAAACTGAACTGTAAACTTGTTTTTAAAAAATACAGACCAGCACTCAGGGGATAACCCCTACTCATGCAGTGCATTGTGCTGATACTAGGAAAATAGGTTGTGGGAAGGAGGATAGATAGAGTAGTGCCTATGGACGTTCGATTTAAAATTGCTCATGTCGTAAGTGGCAGGGAAGACATTTGCAGGATGATTGTTCCACAAACGAATAGTGCGACCAAAGAACGAATTCACCTATAATGCGTTGTGCGATTTACTGGACAATTAACTACAAATGCTCTACGAGAAAAACGATGGAACAATGAAACACACGCCACATTGCGACCGTGCTCTAATGAATCGATAGAGTTGGCTAGCCTACCCTCATTAATAAGAACCTTCGCCCTCTCCTGTACGCGGTCGATAAACTCCATAATAGACTTTGAAGCCCATACATGAGAGTTGTGTTCCAATTCGGGTCGTCTTAAAAAGCCGAGACACTTGAATGCTTTTTTCGACACTCGAAATATATGCTCGTTCCAACGAACGTCACAGTGAATTCTCATGCCCAGAACATCAAGAGCTGATTACTGATTTCTGATTCCTCAATATCTACATTATCCATAGATACAGATGACAACACACCACCACGTCTGTGTGTCAGAAAACAACATTGGGTCTTGCGCGCATTGATGTCGAAACTGTTCGCGCGACCCCACTCAGAGGTTTTCGACAGGTCGCTTGTAAGTGAGTCGTTCATATTCCGCCTTTACGCTCCAATCTCCAAAAGGCTCGGCCCACGATCAAAAGAATATGAATGACAAATGTTGATGTCGTCTGCAAAGGAGTAGATACGATTAGAAGTGAGAATAAGAAAGTCGTTAAGAAATATTAGAAAAAGAGTTGGAGAAAGAACAGAGCCTTGCGATACCCCTGAATTTATACTGAACTCGTCGGATGAAATCCCATCTATAACTACTCTTATAGTGCGATTTCTAAGAAAGCTCGATATCGATCGAGATAAGTGACTACCGACACCAAAGGCAATAAGTTTGGATATGAGAGCCTCGTGCCAGACTCTGTCGAACGCCTTGGAAATATCCAGGGCCACAACCCTACTCTAAATATACACTTCTAAGCTAGGAAAAAGTGCCCTTTGATTTTTGGAAAAGCTTATACTTTCGAAAATATCGAAGTAAGGAATATAAATATTTTTTTAGTTCATAATAAAAAGGATTGTGATATAAATACCAATTTTTTCAGAAAATTATAATTTTTCCGAATTTCTTTTCTTAACTATGCATTTGAAACAATATTTAAAAATAAAGTGGTGTAAAATTTACCACCACGTCATTTTATATGTCATAAATTTCCACCTAGTAAGTTAAAGGTTAAACGACATATACAGTGCTGTTCAAAAAAACAGATTCACCTACAAAACAGCATATAAATATTTTAGGTCAGACGAAACCAAAGTTAATTTGTTTAATTCTGACAGAGTAGTTTAACTGTAAGAAGACTCCCGAACACTGAACTTCCTTCCCAATGTACAATAAAAACCATTAAATATGGTGGAGGATGTATGTTTATTGGATGTTTTTCGTACCATGGCACATGGTCTCTATTCAGAATAGAAGGAATAATGAATGCCATTTATTATACCAATATACTAAACGACGTCATGATAATGCCTTAAGCCGAATGGGAAATGCCAACAATATGATAACGACCAAAAACACACATCGAAGCGAGCAAAAGATTGGTTTCATAATAATGACGTCCAGGTTTTAAGCTGGCCGGCACATTTGCCGGACTTAAACACTATCGATATTCTATGAAAAATTGTCAAAGCAGCTCTCTGAGGAAAAAACCATTCAAAAAAGGAACAGTTGTGGGAGTTAGTGAAAGAAAAAACATGTCAGAGACTTGTTGACTGTATGCCAAAACGGTGATCAGCAGTCATTAAAAATAAGGTTTATTCCACCAAGTACTGACGTAAATAATAAAAAGAATTTTGCGGTTTTTTAACCGCAACTCGAGATTTTGGCAGTGTTTTGAAAATTCTAAAAACATTTCCTAGTTCTACTCGATAGTGTCTATCAGAAATATAGTATCACTTGCCAGGTATTTTCGTTTTGTCGCACCGTGTTATTATTTAATTTTTTAAAACAAGAAAAGAAAATTTAAATTTAATTTTTCAGATTTTCAATTTATTCTAAAATTATCAAATTTTAAGTATACAATACAACATAGTTGCAAATAACAACAAAAACAACAGCAACAACCAACAATATTTGACAAACTGTCATCGACAGTAACAATAAAATTATGAAAAGAAAATCTGAATTTCTCAAATACAAAAATCTCTTTGAAATTTCTATGAACTTTCAAAGCCGAAACAAAAGCAAAACAAGAAAAGTCATGTGCTTGTGAAAATCTTAAGGGAGTACATGCTGTCGTACAAACACCTTATCATGTCATATCCATACAAAGCAGCTGAACAATTGAATGAACGATTGACAGACTGACTGACTGACTGCAATAGCAGTACGTGTGTGTGTTTGTGTGTGTGTGATATACTCAGAATTTCGAAATTAAATTTATTTTCAAGGAAATAGTACACAAAAGGAAACTTTTCTTTCTTTCATTTTTCTAATTTCTACAAGATTTTCAATTCTCATATGAGAGTAAATATTTATCGATAATGAAAATGATTATATTCAAAATAAATTTGAAAAGTGTTATACATAACTCTGACAAAACTAATTTACACTTTACCCTGGAGTGTAAATAGCATAAAGTTTAAAAACTCAACAAAGAACTAAAGGTCGATAACACAGTATATTGTTGATAAGATAAACTTCACACGAAAGCAGAAGTCAATAAATGCTGACAATAGCCTAAGCTAGAGTATGGCTTTGGAAAGATTAAATTCTAGGAATGACTTTTTATAGTTATAAAATATCCCAATGAAATATCAGTCCTATTATCATTGAAATGTTTAATGTTATGCCTGACCTTTCCTTGATTTCTTTTTGGAGAAAAATTAAGACGTCAGGAAAATTCAAATGAATTTATATTTTTTTATTTATTTTTTTATTTGAGACCAATTATTAAATTTTAAGTATACAATACAACACAGTTGTGAATAACAACAGCAACAAACAACAATATTTGACAAACTGTCATCGACAGTAACAATAAAATTATGAAAAGAAAATCTGAATTTCTCAAATACCAAAATCTCTTTGAGATTTCTATGAACTTTCAAAGCCGAAACAAAAGCAAGACAAGAAACGAAAAGCAACAACAGCAACAATGTCATGTGCTTGCGAAAATTTTAAGGGAGTACATGCTGTCTGTCGTACATACACCTCAAAATGTCATATCCATACAAAGCAGCTGAAGAATTGAATGAACGATTGACAGATTAACTGACTAACTGCAATAGCAGTACGAGTGTGTTTGTGTGTGTATGTGTGTGTGTGCGGATGTTAATAATGCTGATATACTCAGAATTTCGAAATTAAAATTATTTTCAAAGAAATAGAACACAAAAGGAGACTTTTTTTCTTTCTTTTTTCTAATTTTTACAAGATTTTTAACTCTCATACATACATAGTCGAGAAGCTCCGAAATAGACTTTGAAGCACCGGCCCATACATGAGAGTTGTATTACAATTTGGGTCTTATATATGTAGGTCTTGTAAATATTAAAGAGATCAGATGGAGTGAAGTATTTCTTACACCGTTTTAGGAAGCCGAGATACTTGAATGCTTCTTTCGACACTCGAAATATGTGGTCATTCCAACGAAAATCAAAATGAATTCTGATGCCCAGAACATAAGGACCATATGACTCCCCATGATTACAGATGACATCACACCACCACATCTGTATGTCAGAGAACAGCATTGGGTCTTGCGCGCAATAAAGACGACTCTATTCGCAAGACTCCACTCTGATATTTTCGACACTTTTTCGCCACAATTTGCAAAAGACTCGGCCTACGATATGAAAAACAAATGTTGTTATCATCTGCAATAGAGTAGATAGGTTTGAAAGTAAGAACAACAAAAAACAGAACCTTGCGGAACGCCTGAATTTATCCTGAACTCGTCGGATAAGATCCCATCTATAACAACGATTTCTGAGAAAGCTCGGTATAAATCGGAAGAAGTGGCGACCGACACCAAAAGCAATAAGCTTGGATATAAGAGCCTTAGTGCCAGATTCTATAAAACGTTTTGGAAATATCCAGGGCCACAGCCTTACTTTCACCAAATCCATGAATGGACCTATACCACCTTTCAGAGATTAACGCCAGCAGATCACAAATAAAGCGACTCTTAAGGTAACCATATTGGCGATCGCTTAGAACTTTTCCAGAACAACGTTTTGACTGACTGGCATGATATCAGCCTATAGCAGGGTTCCTTAGTATATCCACTAACACGTGATATAGAATAAGAAAACATTGATTAAGAATGTCAGTTGTGTGTTGAACTAGACAGTAGGACTGCATGGCAGATAAACTTGCACAATTAGGTATTACTTTCGGTCATTGCAAATCAATTAGAAAAATGGGACCTTGTCCCATATCATAAGAATAGCACCTTGAGACAAATAAACGATGGGTAAAAGAATACAACTGCTACAAGGCCCACACGATCTGCGATCTGCAACGATGTATAACTGATCTTTGAGTTTTTGGACTTTAATCATCCTTTATAATGATTTCTGCAGAAGCTGCAATGATAAGTCATTTAAACATTTTCTATGTCATTTATCTGCATTTAAGAACTGACGATTAAAATTTGCCGATCAAGGAAGACTCCATAACAAAAACAACTTCACCACACGGGATGTGAATTAAACCTATGCCTTAATTATATATAAGATGTGCCTGAGGCGGCTGTCAAAAGAACTCAACCTAAAGCTGGGATCACACGATTGTCGCAATGCATCAGTTATTGGTACGGCAATTGTGTGACCGCCTAATAAATAATAATGAGGCAACAAAATATCAAAATGCGACAATATTTATTGGGTTCTAGTGCGACAATCGAAGTTGAAAATATGTAACAATATTCCAATTTTGAAATTTATTTTCGCAGAATAAATGAGGATAATTTTGATATTTTACGACAATAAAGCACAATAGAAATTGTGTATATTGGTACATTTGCGACAATCGTGTGATCTTAGATTATCAAATTAGGTACTTCAAGAAAAATCATTTATCACAGATACGTCTAATGAGCTGATGACATTAAAAGAACATTTTTCCCTGCTGTTGGTGTCCGATAATAGCGCCGACGAGAACATCATGGAACCAATCCTAGATGACGGTATTTAGTGTATACCGCCTAGCCAGAATAAGGTCAAAATGACAGTAACCCGGCTGAAGAATTACAAGGCAGCAAGAGACAATTGGTTACAAACTGAAATATTTAAAACCGGAGGCGACATACAGATAGGGCGTATGCATCACCTTGTTTGCTCTATCTGGCTAGAAGAATGCATGTCCGACGTTCGGAATCTTAGCGTATTATGTCCCGTGCATAAAAAAGGAGACAAAATAGTATGTGTCGACTACAGAGGAATAAGTCTCCTTCCTATCGCATATAAAATTTTATCGTGCGTACTCTGTAAAAGATTAAAACCTAAAGTCGACAAATAATTGGGACATAACAGTGCGACTTTAGGCCTGGCAAATCCGCCATCGATCAAATATTCATGTTCAGCCATCTATTTGTCGTCTACAGGGCTGCTTGTGACAGCCCTATACGTTCAAAGGTGCCATGTTTGAGTTTGGAATCCCTGTAAAGTTCATACGGCTTTGTAGGATGACACTAGCTGATACGCGATCCTCGGCAAGGGAAGACAGTCTATCGTGTGATCGTTTTAACATCTTGCAGGAAAAGGTTTAAGAGATGCAGGTATGAATATAACTGACACACTTTACACAAGGCATTATACGCTACTCGATTTTGCCGTCGACAAAGATTTCACGGGTCAAACACTGCGAGCAGTTAGTGGCACCTTTGAAAAAGTCGAGACAGTGGGTGTCAACACACAAAACGTCCATTAGACTCGGGCAGACAGTGGAAGTTGTGAACTAAAACTTTTAGATAGTCAGCGATTTTATCTACCTCGGCAAACGACATCAGTTTTGAGATAAAGAGAAGAGTAATACTGGCGAATAGATGCTATTTTGCATTAAGCAAGATATTAATGCAAAAAGCCACTTCTCGACAAACAAAGATTACCCAGATACAGATACTACCCGTACTATTATATATGAAGCTTGGGTGCTTGCGAAAGCAGACAAGTAATTCATAGTATTCGAGGGAAAAACTCTTCGTAATAATTATGGACGTATCTGCGTTGGCGGAGAACATCGATGCTCTATGAACTATATGCTGACATTGGCATAGCTAAACGTCTTAAACTGCAACGATTACATAAGCTAGTTCATGTTGTGAGAATGGTTGAAGATGATCCAATTAAAAAGTCATTTGAGTACGAACCTAATGATGGTTCACACAGAAGAGGAAGACCGAAACTCCGATGGAAGGATCAAGTAGAGGAAGACATTTCGAAACTTGATGTCAGAAATTTAAGAAGCGTTTAGAGATCTCTTCTATGTTCGGCCACTGGAGCAAGCACTCTGTGACGGCCACCTCCATAAGTAAGTAAGATTGTAGGTAGACTTATAGCCAGTGCTGATGATCTGCGTAAAAAAACAGTTTGAAAAATTCAAAAGAAAAACAATTTTTCTTCACTTTTATGTATAATACATATAAAAAATTTAGCATATATCGCTCATTTACTTCAATAGTGTCATAACCAGGAAAACCAGAAATAAGCAAGTGCATGTTTTTTCGCATGGAACTAATCAAGTCGGATGTAAAATATTTATCTGTTTCATGAATTTTTATGAATTTTGGCATCAATTTGTTGGTGCACATTTTTGCATATTGCGTTTATATCAGCTTTTTTTTGCATATTTCAATTGGAAGAGCATGTTTTCGACTTTTTTGTGGCATTTAAAAAGCTTTTTAAACATTTTAGGGCATATTTGGAAGTTTTATGCCCTAAAATTCTCTCGATTCATATCGAACTTTCTCAGAAATCGCACTATAAGAGTGGTTATAGATGGGATCTCATCCGACGAGTTCAGGATAAATTCAGGGGTATCACAAGGCTATGTTCTTTCTCCAACTCTATTTCTAATATTTCTTAACGACTTTCTTTTTCTCACTTCTAAGCCTACCTACTCTTTTGCAGACGACAGCAACATTTGTCATTCATATTCTTTTGATCGTAGGCCGAGCCTTTTGGAGATTGGGGCGAAAAGGAGGAATATGAACAACTCACTTACAAGCGACCTGTCGAAAATCTCCGAGTGGAGTCGCGCGATCAGGGTCGACTTTAACGCGCGCAAAACCCAATGTTGTTTTCTGACAGACGTGGTGGTGTATTGTTATCTGTGTCAATGGGAAATGTAGATATTGAGCAATGATGTTCTGGGCATGAGAATTCACTGTAACCTTAGTTGGAACGAGCACATATTTCGAGAGTCGAAAGAAGCATTCAAGTGTCTCGGCTTTTTAAGACGGTGTAAGAATTACTTCACTCTATCTGATCTCCTTAATATTTACAAGACCTATATCCGACCCTCATGTATGGGCCGGTGCTTCAAAGTCTATTTTGGAGCTTCTCGACCGCGTACAGGAGAGGGCGATGGTTCTTATTAATGACGGTAGGGTAGCCAACTCTATCGATTCATTAGAGCATCGTCGCAATGTGGAGTGTGTTTCATTATTCTATCGGTACTATAACGGAATGTGTTCTAACGAAATTAAGGAACTAATTCCTGGTAATCATATATCTTTGCGTAGTACTCGTATTTCTCGTAGAGCGCATCCATTTGTAGTTGATTGTCCAGTGAATCGCACAACGCACAATTATAGGGAGAATTCGTTCTTTGGTAGCACTATTCATTTGTGAAACAATCTTCCTGCTAATGTGTTTCCTGCCACTTACGACACGAACAAATTTAAATCGAACGTCCATAGACACTACTCTATCCATCCCCCTGCCCACAATCTATTTTCCTAGTACCTGCACAATGCACTGCATGAGTAGGGGTTATCCCCGGAGTTCTACTCTCAAGAGAAAAAAAAAAACAAAACAAAATATTTATAAAACGAAAACAAAATTTTTGTTTTTAATTCCGATTAAGTCATGATACTTTTGAATTAATTGCAATTAAGTTTATTGCCGCTTACCGGGATCTAAACTAATTTTTGGAAGAACCCACCAACAATAAAGTACAATCAGGAATTTAACGTTTACAGAGAAATATGTTCAAAACTATATAAAATATATTTAAGCGCCCTGACTTCTATAACTCAGTTTGCACTTATGTCGACTTAAGCTATTCTTCCATATGACCACAGATATTATTTTTTAAAAAAAAAAAATTTTTCTATGATTTAATTTTTGTTTTTTAGAGCATATTTTCAAATTTGTAGATATATTTTCGGATTTTTACTGCATACTATAGCTCAAAAAATTTAATTTTTTAGGAGAGATGTTTCAATTTCCAATTCCCTATTAACATATTTAGTATTAAAATAGGAATCAACAATTTGTTCCCGTGCTGCTAATATCGTACGGATCACAAAGAGTTTTGAAAACAATATATTGTGACCTATTATGCCGCATATTTTTGAATACTTAACTATGACACAATTGAAGTAAATCAGCGATATGTATGTATGTATGTATGTGCCAGCATAGTATAAAGGCTTTTGAATTCATGTTTTATTTACGATTTTTCATTTCGAAATTATTTTATTGCAGAGATACATACTCGTACATTCATCGGGTGAAAGAATTTTATTATTTTAATAACTACAACAAGATTTATCAACAACATACTATGAAAACATGAAAAACATTTTAAACTTTTATCAGACAAGAAGTATTATAAACAAAAGATTTGTTTAGATTTTTGTTTTGAAGTTTGCAAAAAGTTATTAAATTAGAAATATTTATGTATAACAATATGCTATTGTTAGTTTATGAATAAGAATTTTTCTAAAAATTAATAATAACACAGGATAGGCAGATACTAGCTGCCATCAAAATCAAAAAAACCAAGCTATAACCCTCCACAAACAGTTTTAATTAAAAAAAAATATTAAAAAAAAAAATTTACAATAAATGCCTTCTCTTTTATTTCCAAAATTAGCCAAGTTGTAGCTACAAAACTATTATTCCGCAGAGGCAGGATTAAATTGTTTTTTACTGAATTTTCAAAGTCTTTAGTAAAATTTTTTAATATTTTTTTATATTTTGTTCTTCTCTTATTCCCACTTACATGCTTTATTATTTCATTCTTTCCAAGCATAGAATTCTTGAAATAAAAAATTGTATTTATTTTTTTTATGCTTCAATCAGCAGCGTAATAAAATTCTTTAATCGTAACAGTATTTCCCGACATATGCTTATAAGTGTGAATGCGTGGTTATGAGTAAATACACGTATACAGCCGTCATTAAGAGCGTACCTGTGTGTGGATTTAATTTTCTTCTTCATTTTATTACGTTTCGTTGCCGTCATTTATCATTTTAATAACACATGAGTTGTTATTAAATGTTAGAGGAAGTCAAAAAAGAGATCTAAATAAGTAAAGGGTCCGCCGTCTAACGTTTTTTTTCAACTAGTGCTTATTTTGTGAATGGTAACACTTAGCTAATGTCTGATTTGACAGATAATTAGTTTTATCCTTCCGCTGAACGAATATGGTGTATACGCTTGAACAACGCTGAGAAATATTGCGACATTACTTTGAAAATCATGGTAATGTTGTAGAATCAAAAATCATCTTTTCAGATGAATCTCATTTTGATCTTGGCGGGTATGTAAACAAGCGAAATTGTCACATTTGGGGCACAGAAAACTCGCACGCATACATTGAAAAGCCGATACACCCAAGACGAGTCACTGTTTGGTGCGGATTTTGGTCCAGAGGCATAATTGGACCATTTTTCTTCGAAAATGAGCCAGGAGTAGCCGTTACAGTCAATGGCGATCGCTATCGGACCATGTTGAACGAGCTTTTGTTCACAAAAATTAAAGAGGAGGATATTAGCAACATTTTGTTTCAACAGGACGGCGCTACGTGCCACACAGCCGGAGCTACACTCGATGTTTTGCGCCCTGTTTTCGAAGATCGCATTATTAGCCGCAGAGCTGATGTCGTTTGGCCACCTCGGAGTTGCGATTTGACACCGTTGGACTATTATTTGTGGGGTGCCGTCAAAGATAAGTGTTACGCCAAAAAGCCAGAGACAATTGACGCTTTAAATGACAATATTCGTGAAGCCATTGGTGAAATACAGCTGCACACAATCGATAATGTGCTTAAAAATTGGACCGATCGTGTAGGCTACTGCATGGCCAGCCGAAGCAGCCATTTGAATGAAATTATTTTCCATTATTAACCGGAAGGATTGTACTTTCAAATAAAAAAAGAAATTTGAGAAAATATTCAGTAGTTTTTTTATAGCATTTTCAAAAAAAAATTGTTTGGCAAACCCTATATAACGAAACAGCATACTTTCTACATATATGTGGATGTGTGTGTGTGTAAGAAACAGCCACCATGATTATTAAATGCCTTATCTCATTATAACTTAAAATATTTTAATGTCAGTGGTAGGCTTCTAATGAGTTTGGGTTGATATTTGTTTAAAAAGTCTACGAGACATAGTATATCAAATCCATTTCCCGTTATTCCTTTTGGGAGTATATGGCTTCCACAAAACATCGCCATCTAACACGGTTTACAGCTGTTGACTTTGTCTCTTCCCATGTTAGGTTGTTCTGTCTCAGCTTTTGAACAATTGTGCGCCTCCAGGTGTTTTTGGTCGACTACGATTTCTTGAGCCTTAAGGAATCCACTCGAGTGACATTTTAATTTTACTTTCTGAACTTTTTCGGATGGTGTGATCGATCCATCCCCACTTTCTTTTCCTTATCTGTTTCAGCATGGGTTCATTAGTCTTGCTCCACAGTTCTGTGTTACTTATGGTGTCAGAATATTCTGCATTTGATTCTGAGGCACTTGTTAATGAATACCTGGAGTTTCTGTGTAGTGTTATTTGTTACAAGCCAGGTTTCACTGCCATACAGCAGTACCGATTTAACACATGAGTTGAATAATCTGAGCTTAGTTCATCTGGATATAAGCCTGTTATCTACATCCGTTTCTGCGTCACCGTTTGTAGTCATTGTACTTCCTAGATATCAGAAGCTATCTACATACTCGACTGGCTAGCCCTGTAGCATGATGTTCATAGTCCAAGTTTTCGGATTGGCGTGAGAGACCCAATGTGATCCCTCTTCTTTTCGCACAGACTTTGCTCATTATGTCATCCACTATTTAAACTAAACACAATATCTAAGCATTTCTTATAACAAAGGACCCATTAAGTTCCAATAAAACGAGTAATTATGCAATGGAAATGGATTACGTAACAAAAGTAGCCATAGCATGGAATTCAAAAATACTACATACCAAAGATTTGGAGGACCAATCGCACTAGCAGTGGATAGGTGGAGAAGCTTTAGACAGATATAGCTGGAAGGGATTTGTTTTAGCCCTCTGATACTGTGTGGATCATTAAAGGAAATAACTACAATATTGGGACCAGGCGCCCTATTAATCTTTTTGATAGAATATGTTTGCAATCTGCTTCCGATACTTGGTATGAGTTAATCAAATGAAAATTTGGCACAGATATATCACGCGACAGTTACGTCTTTTTTCTGGAAAGAGCTATCACAGCTTGGTTTTGAGAAAGAAGATGAGAGGCATTTTGCAAAAGACTTAAACTGGTGCCATAGACATTGAGAACGTTTCAGTCTAGGGGTCTTATCTAATAACAAGGATACTGTTGTGCCTTAAACATAAATCGTAGGAAACGGCTATTGACGCAATGCGGAGTTGCAATGATGGCAATTATTCAACGGAAGTTTATATAGTCACCAACCTCTAAACATGGGGGCGGATAGCATATCCAGACAGAGTAGCCGTAGTACAACTCGATTGAGTGTTATAATAGAAGCCTCATGGAAGCTGACAGTCAGATTTTATCCATCTCCAATGTGAATCACACTGTGATAATAACAAATGCAAACATTCGATGAGCATGTTAATATTTCGACCTCAGTCCTGAACTATTTGGGGTCCAATTGGTAGCAGTGACTTTAGACTAATCCGAGAACTCTAACTAGAAACTTATGTACGAGGGCGGATTGACATTGAAGCTACCTAGAGCTAGATGGCAGCACAAACAGAAAAACTTTTTCTTTCTTAGAAATAACGATCTGTCAAACGTCAGCTGTTAAAAATTTAGCCAAATTCATCGATTCGTTTGAAGTAAGCAACTTTTGTGTTATTTGGAAAATGGAAAAAAGTGAATTTCGTGTAGTGATTAAACACTATTATTTGAAAGGCAAAACGGCGAAAGACACAAAGGAAAAGCTTAATAAACATTACGGCGAATCTGCTCCGTCAGATTATATGGTAAAATATAGGATTGCTGAATTTAAACGGGGCCGAACAAGCACTGCAACAATATCATCAACAGGAAGGCCAAAAGAGGTGGTTACTGAAGAAAATATCAAGAAAATCTTCGATATCGTTATGAATGATCGCCGGGTCAAAATACGTGAGATTGCGGAAATGGTAAACATATCATATGAACGTGTGTTCAACATTTTGCATGAACATTTGCATATGAAAAAGCTATCGGCGAAATGGGTGCCGCGTTTGCTCAGTGTTGAACAAAAATGAGTTTGACAAATCGTTTCACAGCGGTGTGTGGACATGATAAAGCATAATCCTGCTGATTTTTGGCGTAGATTAATAACTGTTGATGAAACGTGGGTCCACCACTACACACCTGAAATCAAAAATCAATTAAAGCAATGGGTGGAAGCTGGTGGAAGTGCTCCGAAGAAGGCGAAGACAGAGAAATCGGCTGGCAAGGTTATGGCCACTGTATTTTGGGATGCACACGGAATATTGCTCATCGATTATCTTGAAAAGGGATTCACAATCACAGGAGAGTATTATCGTGCATTATTGGATCAATTGGTTGAAGCAATCAAGGAAAAACGACCACATTTAAACAAGAAAAAATGCTCTTTCTTCAACACAACGCACCGGTTCACACAGCATTAGATACGATGCTAAAACTACGAGAAATCCACTTCGAATTGGGTCCACCTTATAGTCCAGATTCAGCCCCTAGTGACTTTTTCCTGTTGCCAAACTTTAAAAAATGGCTCGCAGGAAAAAGATTCATCTCAAACGAAGAAGTGATTACCGAAACTAATGTGTATTTTGAGGAGTTCCCAAAATCGTATTATTCAGATGGTATAAAAAAGTTGGAAAATCGTCTTACTAAGTGTATTGAGCTTGAAAAATCAACTTGATTAATGAAACTGAATCGAAGTAATGAATGCTTTGTGGAAAACCAATATATTCCCTAGAGAAGTGATGAAGAAAAGAAAAAAAGTCGCTTAGTTACTATAAACCATGATGGCAGATAGGTTCGTTAAACGCATGGTATTACTCTAATTGGCTCTAAGTAGGCAGGAGGTTTCAGCGGTGATACCTACGCTCAAGATTTTTGGGATTAGTTTCTCTTCTAGAACACTGAACCAATTTAATGTTCTGTGGGTTTAAAATTGGTTGAGGTTTCATTGAATATTGTACAGAGATCTCTAAATCATAACTGTTATATAAATGCGTGTACATGGGAGCAGTGTTATATAAGACAATTAGACTGTTCTTATCTGTCTAAGTCTGCCTACCTAATGGCGTACATAGATCCTATATCGCTGTATGAATACGTGCTAATAGGACGACGTAACTTCTCGATTTCTACAAAGTTCAAGTAGGTAATCCCATGGCCTTGGAATGAGATTGAATATATTGTGATAGAATGGTAATGTTCGATTTCCATTTATTTTTTTTTTTCTAACAATTTTTTAAATATCTTTTTATTAAAATTAAAATAACAATATTGACTTTAAGGAAAAATGAAAAAAATATATATTATCTCATAATGAATAAGATAATAAAGTTAGAAAAGCCACTTTATATCTTTCAATAAATTTATTAAGAGAAAGGACATAAATGAGAAAAGGTAACGTAAATATTTTGATGTCTTTTTAGAAGGAAGCGCTTAACTGTCTTTCCCATAAAAAAAAACTTTGCCAAGGCCACCTTAAGCAAGATTATGAAAGTAAAATCAAACAAAAGCATTATTAAATTTAATAAAATTAAGTTTTCTTAACCTTTTTTGTGATTCGAAGTAATTTAGGGAATAAATCCTTTATTACTTTTATTTTTTAATTCTTTTCATAAACAAAAATTTAGCGAAGCATGCAAATTATTTTCGTCTTTTACAAATGAAAAGACATTTTTTCTTTTTTTTTTTTTTTTTGTTGACAATTAATATTAAGCTTATTGTTGTTGTTTATATTGTTTATATTGCTGTTTAATGGCAAGTTGTAACGGCAATTACAGTTATAAAGTAACAAGAACAACAACGACAATATCATAACCTCAAAACATTAACAAAAGAGCGATTAAAAATAAACAACAAGAAAAAAGAGGGGCGAAGGAGGCATTCAGCAAAGGAATTTAAAAGTTAAACAATTGACTTGAAGGCAAAACAACTTATTGTTGCTGCTGTTGTCGTTATATACAGATTCCATTGTTTAAACTCCTGTGTTCGTTAGTTGTGTATTGGAATGCTTTGTAAGACTACAAAGAATAAAAATAAGAAATTGAAAAAAAACACAATAAAATAAAACAAAAACAAATAATAAAGTTAGAAATGATCTAATTTAACTTTAGAATACCCTACAATACAATATACAAATAATCCCACGAAGGTCTTGGAAGCAAATCGATCATATGACATAATTATAAGAGGCTAGAAGAAGAAATGCAACAATAAAACTTAAAAGAGCTCAAATAAACAGTCAGTGCAGTGAAGAAAATTAGTGAGCTTCATACCTTAGATAATAAAGCGGAAACATACGAAATCACTGTGAGGTTAAAGACAAAAATGGCCGACTTGGAAAACCAACTAAAACTTTTTCTTATCCCTCAGAATCGAACAGTGGTGAACAATAAGTAAAAAGTGTGTTCCCTTCTTCTCAATATGACCACAACTGCTTATGGAATTATTTACTGCATGAGCTTTAAACGTACTGCAACCTTAGGAAATCTACGACTAAAACAGTCCAAAGCTAATCCATAAGCGACCAGCCAATTTTCATTAAATCGCAAGTAAGAGGGGGTGCAACCAAAACGCACGTTAATAATTCTAAATAAAACAAAAAGTTTTCAGAGAAATATCTTCATATTTTTTATTATCATAGAAGGATCTATGGCAATTCGGTGGTATAGCTCAATCTGTCGGACTCTGAGACATAATTCAGGTTCAATGTTGTTAATGTGCCGAATTATCTCATCCCTTAGCTCTAGAATAAGTCTTGTTTTTTTCTTTTAAATATCCCCAAAAAAAAAAAAACCAACGGCGTCAAATCACACTATCGTGGCCGCTAATTAACAACGCCACGATGAGATAACACGGCCATTGAATTTCTCGCACAAAGGAATCATCGTTTCGTTGGCTGTGTGCCAAGTGGCACCATGCTGTTAGAACCACATATCGTTCAGGTCCATATTTTTAATTTCTGGTCACAAGAACTCTGTTTTCATCTCGCGATAGCGAATATCAAGGTTGGGTCGAGGCTGACAGCTCTTCTGCCACGCTATCACAAACAACAGCAATGTTTTCCGTGAAATGAACTGGGCGAGCATGCAGAGGTATTTCCATATTTCCTACAGACCCGGTTTGCTGAAATTTGTGTAGACCAATTTGGTCGATTATGCTGATCAAAAAAATCACGAAGTGCACGAAATGCATTTTGATTTGAAAGCCTATTTTCATAAAAGGCTTCAACAATCTTAATGCTCTGCTTACTATTATGTAGCTTTCCATGGTTGAATTTATGAAACACTGAAACAAAGATATGTCAAATTAGGTTGGGCAAACAACTTTACATTAAATTGTGTCACACAATTAACAACGTACATTATTGTTGGACCACCCTATATATTCAACATCTCAACTGCATTTGGATATATAGGGAGCCCACATTCTCCCTACTGTACGAAAAAGTCTCCTCGTATAAGCGATCAAATCAGAGCCATGTTTTATGAGCTGTAAAGCGCTTCAGTGTCTAACATCACCACGATATCCCTCGAAAGATCTTCTCAAAACCACCACCATCTCAAAAGGATGTTCATTGTCAATTGTCTCTGTACTATTGTCGCCCCTTTGTAAGATGCAAGCGACCGGTTTTTGTTGTTATTGCTGTTGTTAGTACAGCGCCGCGCGTTCATTTAGCAGTTGTTCTGCAGCCAAATACCTCCTTTAGTGCACGACATTCTTCGGTGAATCTGCCAAGCTCGAAAGTTTCATGTTACGCGGTTTCGAGCTCAGCCGGGCAGAATGAACACATATGATTATTTTCAAGCTGAAAATGCTTCAGGTATTGCTAGAAACACCTGTGACCGGACAGGATCTGTGTAGAATAAACATCTAGATCATGACACAAGAAGCTTAGGTTTGAATCTCCAGAAGAGGACAGGAATATTAAAAAGAATTTAATTGCGGTTTCGAGTGTTTAATTAGAAGAATTCAATCTCCCTCCAGCAAATTCATCTAAAAAGCCCTTCTCACTCTCTACTGGACATCTGGCGATGATGACAAGCAATCAGACGAATGATCAAGAGAAAGCTAATTAAGGATCATCACCAGCACTAATCATCTTCTTGCTTGAAAATCAACTTGACTAGGTTAACTGAAACAAAGCAGTAGATGCGTTGTGGAAAGCCAATATGCTCCCTAGAGGAGTGGCGAAAGAAAAAAACTGGATATATGCATAGTGCTCTGCACATTTAGAACATATGTCTATGTACTGCTGTGAAGAGTCTACAAACTTTACTACCATTCTCTGATAGATCATGAGCGCTTTTTTGACTAACGTTACTGCAACAGTTTTGCACCTTGCAAACTATAAAGCCAACTAAGCTCTTTCACATGGAAATCTTTTCAGATATTTCAGAAATTGCCCCCTCTGTCAAAGGAGTTTCTTAACTCGGCCTGCGCTATCTGGCGCATATATTGGAAGGTCAACTGAAAATAAGCACAACATATCGAAAAACGTCATCGCAAGTATCTATCATTGTTACCACTATGCGAATGCGATCGCTGCGCTTGTGGTGACTTGTAACAATATTTTTATAGCCTCTGATCACAAGTCGAACAAATGTATCAGAAAAAATCACACAGTCGGCTAAGCTCTTTCACATGAACATCTTCTCAAACATTACAGCAATTGCCATCTCGGTCAACGTCCTGTGTGCGCAGGAGTTTCTTAACTCGGCCTGTGCTATATGCCGCATATATTGGAAGGTCAACTGAAAGTAAACACAACATATCGAAAAACGTCATAGCAAGTATCTATCATTGTTGCCACTATGCGAATGCAATCGCTGCGCTTGTGGTGACTTGTAACAATGTTTTTATAGCCTCTGATCATAAGTCGAACAAATGTATCAGAAAAAAATCACACACCTTCACACACACTAACATACATACAAACATGCCACCGTTAAAGTATAAAAAAATCTTTCCTCACTTACTGTCACTGTGGTAATAGATAAATTGGCACCGGCAGTGATGACACTGATTGATGAAAAAATTTCGACATTGACTTGAAGATTTTCATTCAACTGTCATACAAAACAGAAAAAGAAAAGAAAGAAAAATATTTTTCAAAGGAAACGAGTAACGACATTGAAATATTTTTTTTATTCGCCAATTACTTTTTTTTTCTTTTTTCAAGTCGCCGTTTTTAACATGACTAATGGAATTTTATCTCTGATAGAATCTCTCTGATATAAGATTACATTTTTTCTTATTATATTTAAAACAATTAAATTTTAATACTTTTTTTAAAACAAATAATTGCAGTTTCAAGTGTTTATTAAAACCATCTTAAGAGCCACCTTGACTTTTTAGCTTACCTCTGGCAGTGATGACAAATATCAGACGAATGATCATTAGAGAACGTCATCTAAGTAAGGTTCACCACCACCACTTAGCAAAAATCTTCACCACTACACACAATCATATGGAGGCGGGCTACAGTAGATTAATCCTCTACTTAGCTTGAAATTGGTGGACGGTGTGTAGATATCAATATTACTGCAAGGTGATAGACAGAGCACGCAGGCAGGCTGCCGTCCTGACCACCAGTGCACTGCGGTCTACTACAACCAAGGCCTTATTTGCTATGCTTAACTGGCTCCCCACCGACCTTCTTCTCAGTTAGAGGGCTAACTTGGTGGCGGTGAGGCTAAATGCCGCTAACTCTTGACCAAATCTGAACTTTGGATCTCAGAGATCTTCGGATCGATTACATGATCCCTCATAACTCTCTCGATATGAAATTTCACGTTGATATACCTACGAAGGCATTCTTGTCTGATGGACGGGAATTCCCTCAGAATACCCTTGAGGTTTATACCGACGGCTCTAAGATGCGGGGCAGAATGGAATGTGGTATATTCATGAGAAATTCTGACACAAGGCCGTCTTATAGGTAGCCTGATCACTGCAGTGTGTTTCAGGCAGAGATCATGGCCCTACTAAAGGCCGTGCAGTGCTTGTTGAACGGAGAGATTCTTTCTGAGAAACTTCTAATCTTTTCGGACAGTCGGGCTGCGATAGGGTCTCTCGCTAATGTCACCTCAACATCTATCCTATGCCACGAATGTCGCAGGTTTCTTACGGAAATCTCGGTTCATTCGAAGATAACTCTTATATAGGTTCCGGGACACAGAGATATCGCCAGGAATTGCGTTGTTGACGAATTAGCCAGGATGGATACTGAGCTTGATACTTTCGGACAAGAGCCTATCATTAAGCTGAATATTCTCCGATCAGTTTATGTCGACGCTCAACATCGTTGGCAGCATGAGGGAGCCCAGGTTCTGCTGGATCGACCTCGGCGAAAGGAGGATTAAATGTCTTCTCTCCCTAAGTCGGGTGGCCATACATCGCACAATTGCGGTCCTGACAGGTCACTGTCTGATCGGGATACATGCCGATAAACTTGGCATTCCCTCGAATGATTTTTGCAGGAGTTGTGGTTTCGAGGAGGTCTTTCACCTCATTTGTCAATGTCCGGCTCTTGCTGCCAGAAGGCAAAAGTTCTTTAGCACCTACCTTTTGTCATTTTTGACTGAGCTCTCTAGGATAAGGGTGGCCACAATTGCTAGATTTATTTTGGAGGCTAAATGGTTTCCTATGGAAACTTTTTGATCATTCGTCTGATATTTATCATTATTGTCAGATATAAGCTGTAATTACAGGTGGGCTTCTTTTAGATGGGTTTGGCTGAAGTCTCTTTATTAACATAAATACTCGAAATCACAATGAAATTCTTTTTCGTTATTTCTGCTTCTTGGGATTCAAACCTGGGCCGCTTGTATGCGTGTACTTTAATCACTACACTGCGCCACCTTCAGTATATGAAATAGTTTTTACTTCAAATCAATATTAAATTTGGTCTAAAGCTCTGAACAATATTCTTTGTCGATCGTTTTTGTCTTATAATACACGTTTTGTTTGTTCTTTAATCTCTCGTATGTTATAATGGGCCCACGTTCTTAAATTCACAAAAGCTTATACGGTTTATGGCTAAAAAGGCTAATTTAGTCTGCATTTAAAAAAGCCTCCGATTTATACTTCTTATGTCCGTATTCACTGTGACCCAATTTTCCTCCAATCTAAACATAATTGCGACTAAGTTATCTGAAATTAAATGCTTTCCATGTGTGTTTGGGGTCTTCTACGCTTTTCAGAAAACTTCGGGCATGTAAATGTGACATGTGCTACAGTTTTGCCTTCATAGAGACATTTCCGGCATCTTAGAGTATTATCGTGTACGAATCGGTACAAATAGCTTCTATAACCACTATTTTTGATAGTGAATTGAGTTAAATCACTACGCCGCCGCCCATACTTGTGCTTTAACGAGGTATAAATATGAGAAATCAATTCAAAAGTCTAACGGCCTCCAGAAGAACTTTCTCAACCTGACGTACATTCTTCATTGATATTCCAGGGTTTCCCCTTTACTCGTTTTGAGTAGCAGTCAACAACACTTGCCGTTTCTACAAAATTGTTTATAAAGATAACATTGTTTTTCCAGCATTGTACTTAGTACCTATTACTAAATTGGTGTACTCACTTGATCAAGATGCCTATAGTCCCAGCTACATGCAATTTATTCCTTGGATTTAATCGACTATTACTGGCGTGACTACAACTTTTGGGCGATCTATTCTTTTTGCGTTATTTGTGCTGATACGATCCTATGTTAGGAAAGCTCAGTAAACGACTTTTTATTGATTATCAACAACAACAACGATTGTCAAAACCACATAAAAGCAACTTACTCAAAATTAGCGAAAGCAGTGTTGCACTGACAGTTACTGCGCTAAAAATTTCATATAATCTGAGGGTCATGTGTTCGAGAATTGTTCTAAATGGGCAAACATTTGTGCTAACTATCATCAAATTATTTTATTTAAAAGTTATCTTGATGCGTTGCGATTTGAAAAAGTGCTTCTGATTCGATTATATGTGTAAGTTTCAAAACAAACCCAATATATCTTAATAAAGCCAACTATCTATGCTGTGGTGAGTTAAATAAAAAAATTAAAACCATGTAAACAAATATTTTATGCTGGTATGTGTGCATAAATAAGTAAGTATACAAGTATAGTTATTTTGTTCCTCTCCTTAGTTTTTATTTTCAACATTTCTGTTATCAATTTTATATAGGATTGTAGTTCATAGTTCCCCTTTTCTTTCTCTATCTCTCTGTTTTGCTTTGAAATGGCTCTTAACTTAAATGTGTGTGAGTGTATAAGTGTGTCTTTATTATCGTTACGTTTACATGTAAAATATTGCTGATGTTGTTGTTGGCTGCTCTCTATGCTGTTATTGCTGTTATCAAGAGTCTGGTTAAATCGTGTTAAGTATTTTGTTTTTATTTCGTTATTTGCTCTCTCTTTCTAAATATTTTTTTTTTTTTAGTTTTTGTAATCCACTCTATGTTGACTCTCAAGTAGACCACTTGTTTTGTTTAAAGAGGTGCTAAGGTTGCCTGCTTCGTTGGTTACCCGAGCCTGTTAATATTTATGATTGTATGAGTATTGGTACGTATGTGCAAGACAGAGTATGAGAGAAACGGGTTATTAATATATCAATACGGTTAATAAGCAACAAACAGAACACAAGTGTATACATATATGGGAAAGTATAAGCAAAAAAGTTCAAAACAGTTCGAAATATACAGTGAATAATAATAAAAGTACAAAATTTTTTAATAAAATATAATAATCTCTTAAAATAAAATTTTAATTTTAAAATATTGTCCGCCACTGTTAAAAATTAAGTATGAAGTTTTTTGTTTTTTCTCTTTGTTCTGTGTAAAAAGCCAAAAGGAAAAAAGATTTTTATAATTAAAGTTATTTAATATGTTCGTGTACCCATAACAACAGGGACAAAAAAAGGCCCATAATGTTAAAAATAAAAAAATATATAAATACTCGTAAAGAGCAAAATTAATATTAATTGGACTCCTGAAAAAATTCAAGTGCAAAAGAGACTGAATATTGTTATTTCCTATAATTCGTATGACAAGGTTGATATCCCAAAGGAGATTTTATTATGACTTATGAAATGTATATTGTGTATTAAAGATATGTACACAGTGGGGCACATAAAATATTTGTATTGTTACGTTTTTACCTTTTTAAAAACGTATATTTATGAGTTCGTAGATTGTATCGGGTCCGCCATCTAACGTTTTTTTTTTTCGACTAGTGCTTATTATGTGAATGGTAACACTTAGCTCATGTCTGATTTGACAGATAATTATTTTTATCCTTTCGCTGAACGAATATAGTTGTGTATACGCTTGAACAACGCGGAAATATTGCAACATTACGTTGAAAATCATGGTAATGTTGCAGAATCAAAAATCGTCTTTTCAGATGAAGCTCATTTTGATCTTGGCGGGTATGTAAACAAGCTAAATTGTCGCTTTTGGGGCACAGAAAACCCGCACGCATACATTGAAAAGCCGATACACCCAAGACGAGTCACTGTTTGGTGCGGATTTTGGTTCAGAGACATAATGTGGCCATTTTTCTTCAAGTGGCCGTTACAGTCAATGGCGATCATTATCGGGCCATGTTGAACGAATTTTTGTTCAAAAATTGAAGAGGAGGATATTAGCAACATTTGGTTTCAACAGGACGGCGCTACGTGCCATACAGCCGAAGCTACACTCGATGTTTTGCGCCCTGTTTTTGAAGATCGCATTATCAGCCGCAGAGCTGATATTTGACACCGTTATACTATTATTTGTGGGGCGCCGTCAAGTATAAGTGTTACGTCAACAAGCCAGAGACAATGACGCTTCAAAGCACAATATTCGTTGTGAAATACAGTTGCACACAATCGATAACGTGCTTAAAAATTGGACCAATCGTGTAGGTTACTGCATGGCCAGCCGAGGCAGCCATTTGAATGAAATTATTTTCCATTATTAACCGGAAGGATTGTACTTTCAAATAGAAAAAGAAATTTGAGAAAATATTCAGTAGTTTTTTTTTAGCATTTTCAAAAAAAATTTTATTTGGCGAACCCTTTAGTTAAAATAAAATAAATTTTATGTTTGGTCTTAATTAAAAATCCTCTATTCAACACAGTTATGTGCACCACTGCTTGTAATCTTTTCACAGGCAATAACAATTTTTATTCTTAATTACTCTGTCTGTTTACAACTTTGCAAACAACAACAATTACTCGACAGATCTTTCTTCCTAAAGATCTTCCAATCCGATTGTAGTTATAACTTAGGTTCGATCACAACCTTTTCAACCAGAGGTTATCCACACTTAACTCTCTTTACTGAGTTATCTCCAACTAAACTTGTTTTTACTTCACTCCTAGTTTCACGAGTTTACTCCTTATAAACTCTCTTCACACCAATAACACATTCGCAGAGTTAACTTTACTTAAACTGATTGCTGTTCCCATCGATGTGCTTTTTATATGGCTGAGTAAACAATACATCGAAAGCTCTCGAACCTCTCGATATTTCAGGTAGATTCCATTTCTTTCTTTTAATTTCTTTTTAGTTCTTTTGTAGGCATGCGTATGTAAACATCTACCTCTTTCAACTCTTAGTATTTGTTGTTGCTTGTTTACTGTCTGTCTTTGCTGCTTCATTATTGTTGTTGCCGTATTATTTTTATATACTTTATTGTTGCTAATAATTGTTGTTGTAGATTTGGTTATTTGTAAACAGCACGTATAGTTTATTTATTTTAGCGATGTAATAAACGCAGGGATGCCCAACCTTATTTTCGTAACATCATATATATAATTAAAGTAACAAATATGATCTGAACCAATTCACTTACAACTTCTTAGCGATTTAAAAAATGACAATGCATTACTGATGTGTACCATCTATTATGAGCTGCTGAGATTAGGCTAGGCAATTACAAAAGACCTGTATCGAATACAACTCTTTTATCTGAAGCGCCCTGAATATGCCATCAAGGCAAAGCTTGGCCACATATTGAAAGACCAGTTCAAAACAATTTAGTAAAAAGAGGTTGGAAAGTCTTTGCTAAAATTTTTGTTAAAAAAATTTTAAATCTATCTGTTCTGCGGACCTAATAGAGCGAAGATCTAATTTTTAATGTTTGATATTTTCAAGGTTAATAACTTCACATCTTTTAAGTATTGGCACTACATTAGAAACTTTTGCAGGACTCTGCGACCCATGGGATCTATTGCAGCCCTTCCGGTCTATAGTTTGTTCAGCAGATCTACTGCCTTCCTAACAAACATAAGCAATTCTGAAACCATAAAGGTGGATATGTCACCCAGTAAGACCCTATACCTACCCAAACATTTCCATCTAAATCTCTCAAGAATCACATATTCACACAATATATGTTTCGCTGTCTCTGATGCCTGTGAGCACAGTCTTCAGATGCGCTCTTAGTCGACAGTGGTCCGTTAGAGTTCAAGTCCGGTCTGCTATATTTGAGCGTCGCCCAATTAGGGGGCTGATCGCCGCCCTAGAGTAGCAAAGTCCCCTTCAAGCATTTCAGTTTTTCAAGCATCTATCAATTCACCAATCCTTGATTATATTGAGAATGATAGTAAGTGGTGCTGCTCATCGAAATTCCGAACTAGCCACAGTATCCAGTAACAGTATCCAGTTACCCAACTGGACCTTATTTCCAAGCGAAAGTTTTGCAACGTATAGTAGCAAGATTTAATCAGTCTAGATGTCGTACGATTCGCTCTTACACCTAAGCCCAGTGTTCAGGTTGATCTCCGCACATATAGCAATGGTCATGATCTCAGCCTGGAAGACACTCAGTGATCTTCCCAGTGGGATTGACAAGCCTCGTTTGACTCCATGAACACCAGCAACGACACAGACATTCATTTTGAAGCCATCGGTGTACCAATTTAGTTCAAACTCATTCCGAACTAAGGCTTCATTAGACCAATAATCTCGGTCCGGGAATTCAACCCTGTATCTCCCGCCAAAGCACTGGTCTAAAGACATAACATCCGAAGATGTTAATCCGACCACTCTACGTGAAATGGACAGATTTCTAGATGCATTTCGTCATGATAACTTGTAGCTCCTTGTAAAAGATATCACAAACCTTTTTGAGGAATTCACCGAGAGCCCTTCCTGAGTGCACCAATTCGACACCTCGCTCAAGGCCATCCTCATGCGGTAACACAACATACTCGCATATCTCTCACGTAATGCAACATTACATTATTGATACTAGAAAATACGACTGTTAGAGTGGAGAAGCAAGTTGTAGTATCTACTTGTGAAAGGTACGACTACCGTTTTCGAGGGATTCACCGAGATACTTGCACAATAGGTTTACTGAGAAGGGTAGCTAATGAACCAGAAAACGTCATTCGCCAAGTTAATATGAAGTTTTCCAAGTTTACAAGCTTGGTAATGTAACACGTTACTTAAATTTTTACAAATACTGTTCAGTCCCATTGTGCATTACTAAAACTTTTTTAATGTTTTTCTTTTCGCTTATTTTACTTGTTTTCCCTTTTTTAGCCATATGATTGTGTAAATGCATGCGGAGTTTTCATTTTTGTCCCACTTAACGTTGAAAAAGGGAGGAAAAATTAAAAATTTTAATTCTTCTGCATCTTATGTTGCTTTACCTTTCCGCCCATTCACTGTGTTATGCCATCAGCCATCCATCCATTCATTCATCTTTTAATGAACTTCTTAATTAAAATAACAAAAATTAACAGGGAAAGGAAGGATAAGAAAAACGATAAGTTTGTATTTTATTTATTTTTTATTTTTTCTTTACACCGACTTTATAATGAGAGCGTTTCGTTTTTCTTTTTGTTAATATTTTATAAATGAGTACTTGTCGTATAAACAGTTTCAAAGAAAATGGCAGTGTTCATATTCACTGCAACAATTTTTAAACAATTATTAAGGTTACCAGATAGTTATGATATCTCTCTCATCTCTATATGATTAATTTATTTTATTGAAATATTCACTAGGCTACCGAGTGCGTATAAATTATTTAAAAAAATATATTAAAACCTCCACTCAGTTAGAAATAAGCAACGCAAATTGGTAGAGACCGCCTGGCAGAATTATTACAGTGGGTACTATTTATATTTCAGGAACTGGCAACACTTATGTCAATAGCTAAAATCTGGCAACACCAATTTTAGCATAAACGTGCTAACAACGTTATGTAAAAGTGCTATTTGTTTTGTTTACAGTGAGTTAAGAAAATCAATTTGACCAAAAAATTGAAATTTCAAGAGAAGGTTTTCGTTGGATTATTTTTCACAACTTTCGACCTGGATTATCTCAACAAGAATATGTCGATGAAGTCAGTTCTTTGTATGGCGATAAAGAACTCTCAAAACCCATAGTATATTGCTGGTATAGTGAATTCAATCGTGGTCGTAGTTCGGTCACCGACGATTTCCATAAAAGTCATTCAAAAGCGGTTGTTGTGCCACATAAGATCAATGCAGTAAGTGAACTGATAATGAAAAATCGACATGTGAACATTAGTTCCACTTCAATAGATACGATTTTTCAGGGTCACTTAGTTGTAAAACAAATTTGTTCTCGTTGGATACCCTATAATTTATCAATCGCTAAAAAAAGGCTCGCGTCGATTGCTCGAGCGAAATGATTGAAAAGTTTGTCCGTGGTGCCTCAAAAGTCGTATATAAAATCGTGACAGTTGACGAATCATGGATATACGCGTACGAGCTGGAAATAAAACAGCAATCGACCGTGTGGGTATTGCAAGTCCCGAGCTAAATCCAACAATAGTTGTTCGTGGAAAAAGCGCAACGAATCAAATGGTCGCCTCTATCTTTGGAAGAATGAATCATGTGGTCACTGTTTTGCTTGAGCAACGTAAGATGGTCAATTTTGAGTGGTACACGATCATTTGTTCGTCAGGAGCCGAAGACGAATCATTCTCCATCATGACAATGCGAGTTCTCACACATCTCGTTAAGCAGGTGAATTTTTGAGCAGTCGAATTGTTGTTTCATCCTCCGTATAGTCCTGATTTGGCACCCAATGACCTCTTCTTGTTCCCGAAAATCAAAGGTAAGCTCCTTGTCAACGATTTACGAGCGCTGAAGATGCAGTTGCAGCTTTCAAAAACCATGTTTTGGAGGTGTCTCAAGAGAAATGTAAAAACTGCTTTAACTAATGGTTTGAACGAATGCAAAAGTGTTATTGATCATCAAGGGAAATATTTTGAAAAACACGAAAGTCACTTTCATTTAAAAATATTTGTTATTATTTGCTATTCCCGAAATATAAATAGTACCCCTCGAATTGAACCAAATTTTTCTTCTTCGAAACAACAAAATAGATATCGATGACATTAAAGGTTCTTGTAATATGTGTCAAATGGTTTACATTCTCAGATGTCGCAGTAGAGGTAAAGAACGGTGCTCAGTGGCTGCAGTAAGCCTCTCTGTATTCAAGTATTAAAGTCAAACCCAATGATGCACATCAAGACAAAAATCTCTCCTAGTGCTAAAGCTTTTACTCTTCGAAGCATTAGCAATCTAAACTAGTAAAGAAGCTAAGTTTCTAAGACTCTAAGACTAGTACCCGTACTAATCAGACCTTGGAGGTCTAAAATCAATATTAACTAGGTCGGAAAGGCCAAACTGGCTATGGCACCGCGACCTAAAAAGATCAATGGTACCAATAAGGTGACTTATCAAATCTTTATTAAGATTATTTTTAAGTTCCTAGACATCTAGGTTTCTGAGCCTTCTAGCACCCGCAATATCAGAATTAAGTCTCTGATCAGATCTTAAATGGCCTCTTATTTTATACATTTAACCTTCCGGATAGGAACGAATGGATAGGCGATATAGCGTCTAAGAGCAAACCTTTACGGGCGGCTTCAAACTGTATGGAGCTGTGGGTTTAAGAAGAGTAACGCTGTAGCGTGTTACAGGCGGAAGTATTCGCCATAAGAGCTGCTTTGATAAACAATGGAAAGAACAATGCCTTCAAGAGGCTCTGCTGACTCTGGAATCTGATATAATGATCTCGGGAAGGCCTATGGACTACCACAGATCTCTCAACGAGATGGCTAGGCAGTATAACAGTCATATTATTTGGGTATCGGTTAACAGTGATATTTCGGTGAACTCTATGGCTGATGAGGTGGCGTAGTATAGTAGTTAGAGCTCACGCATAACAACACAAGCAACCCAGGTTCGCGGCCTAGCCGAGGAGATGACAAAAAAATTTAATTGTGATTTTGGGTGTTTAATAAAGAAGCTCGAACTCCCCTCCAGACAACTCTAAACACTCTACCTAAAGTATACAGGAGCCCTCTGACCTTCCAGCTTACCTCTGGTGATAATGGCAAACATCAGACGAATACTTAAGAGAAAACGCCACCTACTGGGAAAAAATTACAATGTTAAGTAAGGATCTTCACCTCTAAATACAATCAGCCGCTTAGCTTGAGAATGAATTTGATTGAAGAAACCAATATGCTGCCTAGAGCAGTGACGGAGAAAAAAATAGGGCTAATGAACTGGACAAACATGGCGCCACCACCGAACTCACTGAAGAATTTTCCACATTAGGAATCCCATTTGAAAATTACATACAAAGGAACTACAATGAGGTAATACCACCACGTCAGTGCCGTATGGGGAATTTCAAAGAGTAAAATAATGCAGCAATTCTGGCTAAGCTGAATCAAAGCCACACAAAACGTCTACTTAACCTCCCAAGAAGCAAATTTAACATCGTTATTGCAGTCATTGTATACTGGTCACTCATACAAGGTGCTGGGGATGGGATACCTGCTCAATAATTTCTGCAGAAGTTGCAAAGACTAAGAGGAATAGATAGCGATTTATCAACTACTGGGCATATGTCCGACACCTGGTGGTCTATTATGCGACTAGGCTCGTTTAGGTGAATAAAACATAATAGCAACACAACGGGGCAATCTGGCCTACGTGTGTCCTTCCCTCATGGCACAGCCCCTCCACCTACCTGCCTTACATAGAACTTCAAGCCTAAAAGCATTTTAAGCCCTTATTATCATCATCATATTGACCAGGCATTACTGCAGGACACTGCGACCCATGGGATCTATTGGGACCTTTTCGGTTTAGAGTTTGTTCAGCAGATCTATTGCCTTCCTAATGAGCACTAGCATATCTGAAGCCCTATGTTAGACCCTATGTCAACCTAAACCAATCAAGAGCCCCATATTCACACAATACGTTTTCCGCAAACTCTAATGCGTCATTTGTGACCGCCATCCTATTCAGATACGCTCCTAGTCTACAGTGGCACGTAAGGAACTCCGTAAATAGTTTTAAGTCCAGCCTGCCATACTTGAAAACCTCAAAGCGACGTCCAAATTGTGGACTGATCGCTGCCCTAGAGTGGCGAGGTCTCCTTTGAGTATTACAATGTTCCAAGCATATGGAAATCTCCCAATCCTTGATTAAATTGAGGATGGTAGTAAGTAGCGCTGCACAACAAGGCCACGGGTCATTATAGACAGCTCTTAAGGTCGTGGTTTGAAAAGTAGAGCCAGAGCACGACAACGTCCAAAGAAGAAAACGAGCTAAGAAGAAAACACTTTTCGATTTCGATATTCATGACCTTCATGGTTCAACATTTGACTGCAAAATTCATGCAACTTGACACTCTTAAATTAAAGACCTTAGTGAACGAGTGTAAACCGACCACTTAAAAACAACTCAAGTGTAAAATTCTAAGCATTACTACTGGAATAACGACACACACATTGGTTCATTTAAAGGTGAGACAAGCTAAGCCTTAAACTCATTTTACATAAAGTGCTTCTTCTTAAAATCAACTCAACTAAATATTTTAGTTTGTTTTTCTTATCTGGTCAGCTTGTTCTTTTTTCAAGAATAATAAATACATAACATATAAAAGAATGAAATCTTTAAATTTTAATTTTTACAAAATTTTAAAAATATTTTACAAGTATATAAAATAGACAAAAATGTGTGATCTCTACTATTCACTGCCTTAAAAATGGTTTCAGTGATTTAATTACTTTACAGATCTGCCTTAATAGATTTGTTTAACAACTTTATATGGCCATTATAATGACTCTAAAAAAACGGTATAAAGATACTCACAGGGGTAGACTTTATGTGTCAAAGTTAAAAATATTGTTGTTGTTGTTTTTGTTGTTGTCAAACACATTTTTTTTAATCCATAAATGGATTGAAAAACAAGTGAATGAATGGAAGTATTGAAATATGGAGTTTATGTTGAATTTTTTGCTTCCTTCCTTCCTTCTCTTTTTACTTTCCATTTAAGGTCATTTGTTGTTAAATAAAAAAGGAGAAGAAGTATGTGTTTAAGGTCAGCTATAAAAAGAGCAACAGGTCGGTTTTAAAAAGGACCCATAAAAAGTTGATATTCATTAAAAGAAAATCATAAATATTTATAATTGAAAAAAAACAGAATCTGAAAACGGACTACAATGAAATGTCCTATTGATTAGATTGTTTATTTGTTTTTGGTACTTTTTTGGTACTTTATTCTAAAATAGAATACTTTACAATAGTAAATTAAACGATTTCTAACTAATTTCAACTAAATACGAAATGTGTTACTCAAATAATTATATCTCAGACATTATTTGGTACCTGGAATATTTGGTACCTTAGTTTAATAAGAAAAAATATTTATATGTAACATATGTAACTGTTAATAGTACCATACTTCTCCGACTCAACATATCCTTTAAAAACTAATATTTGAGTAATTTCTTTGAGCCCAGCTTTTTGTTGTAATATGGTACTTTTTTATTTAAAAAAAAAAAATTATTAATAGTACATTAATAAAAAGAATATTTAACAATTTTTCTACTTTTTTAATCGGTCCTTCCAACGTAGTACCTGTTTTCCCTCTGTGCTTTCTCTGCTATTTGTCATCCAAGGCCTATTTAATTAAAGCATTCGTTTCTATTTGAACGACATGCCCTAGACAGAGCTGTGTACATTCCGCTCACGTAGTTTAACTCATAGGTTGTGTTAGGTTGAAAAAGGTGGTGCAGGCGCACCACACCCGAAGACCAAAGAGGTCTTTTGTGAAAACCTTTACAAGAAAGCAGTAAAAATAAAAAGTAAACAATGAAAATGTAAAGCCAAAGAAAAGAAGGTAAGAAATAAAAGGAAAAGAAAGAACAGAAAAAAAGAGTACAGCACAGACTTCCTAAATAAAAACCGGGCGTCACCTGCCAGCGTATAAACGAAATATAATCTTTCAGATCGCAGATCTCACCTAGACTATTGATAAATCGCTGCTCAAAAATGGTAGCCTGTGACCAAGAAGAAACGGGCAATGACAGAGAATATGTTTCACAGTCTCTGGCTTTCCCACATCGCCACAAACTCGATAGGAATTAGGCGTGCCTGATCTCATAGCCCAGCCCTTGCTCTTAGAGCGCAATGCCCAATCAGAAAAACTACCATAGTCGTAAGGAGCTGCCTTATAATATTAAGGATCCATTCCGTCCTAAGCCAGTGAAATTTAAGCCAAAGCAACCTGGAGACCGGCTCAACTATCTGCTAAGCTCAGAAAGAGCCCAAGCGGTGGTCTACCAGATACATCCGCAGGTCAATAAACTTGGCGACGCCCGCTCTCGCCAGCTCATCGGCAGTCTCGTTCTCCTGCACGCCAGTATGTCTATGAACCCAGTATAGCTTGACGTTACACATATCCAGGAATGACGTAAGGGTACATCTGTATGGTGAAGGCAGCTTTGATCTGATACAGCGCCCAGTCAGCGCCTTGATAGCAGTCTATATAGATGACCACACTAGCACCAACAGCAACTAACTTACGAATTAGCTAGGCTGCCCTAAGTACGGCAAAGACCTCTGCCTGAAAGACACTACACACGTTCGAAAGTATATAGAGCAGTTAAATGTTACTGTCCATAAGGTAGATCCCCGCATCCGCGCTCTCCTCGGTCTTGGACACATTCGGGAAAATAGCATAGCTATTCAACAGCCTATCAATATGTTGACGGTCTTGGAGACATCCGGGAAAATAGAATAGCTATTCAACAGCCTATCAATACCTTGACGAGACTCTATCAGAAAATACAGCCCAAGAGTCCTTCTGAAGTCGCATTCCCTGACCCTATAGTCCAATCTATCTCCCACAATATGACAGAATCCCCATAGTCCAGAGCCTTAGCAAAGCCTTCTTCTATTATCCTCAAAAAGCGCTTAGCAGCTATCCTCTTCACCACCCCCTCCAAAAAGATCAGATGCAGGATAATGTCCAGCGATGCCTGAAGAGTACTTCTAAAGGCGCCCGATATGCTCCGAGCGACACTTCATATTTCAATAATAGCACTTTTAACCGCATAGTAGGAGTTAAATCCTTTAATCACCCTGAAAAGGGTGTTTTCCCTCCAGTTCAGTTTCCTATCCAAGAACTCCTAAATACTTGGCCCCATCAGATAGTCTTAATGCAACCTCGTTTAGCCTGGGTAGTTTTTTCGGATGCACCCAATACTGATTATTTCGCTCTTTCATATGTTCATGTATCGGTGTCATATAGAGAAACAGATATTAAAAATTGACTGCGTTGTTTTCGCCTTTGTTCTTGAGCTGCTTAACGAGCCCAAAAATTGTATTTTTGCCAGAATTTCCATTGTGGACCAAAGTTATCTAGCCTTTCTTTCACTGCAGCCTCTTACAAACACTTCTTAGCATAATCTCATTATGTCAAGTTTTAGCAAAGTTTCTTTTGACGATGTCTATGGCGTACGTATAAGCGAAAAGGTTGTGGATCCTGATGTTAATTGTGCCTGTTCTCTAATCCTTTGCGTTTTCCAAAATGTTATTTTTTATATCTTCTTAAAAGACCTCTTATAATGGTGAAATAGTGGCACTTCGGAAAGGTTTACATCTCGGTAAACTTTTCTCTAAGTTGGCACAAATAATTTCGTCTCTCTTGTTTTGTGAACCCAACATGAACTTTTAATTATCGGATACGCATTCAATATTTAAGGTACACTCGCATCAACTGGTTTTCTGCGGTCTTAAAAATCTTAGTCGGTAATCCGTCCTCACTGGCGGCTTTGTTGTTCTTAAATTACGAAATCGATGTTTAGACAGCTTGGCGAAAACAAATCAAAAAGATTTTATCAATGCGTTAGAATTTTTTTGATTTAAATATGATGTGAGTGATATTTAATTTTATTAACGTTGAATGATTGATATGACAGATATAATTGACGTTTAAAAATTAATTAAAATCATATGCCACGAGTTACTTACTCGTAAATATAATTTTTAATGCCATTCATTTTATAATCTGATGCCACAAATACACTGATTTCACAATTATTTCCTTTTGAATAAATACCAAGTCATAGAGACATTTTTTTCTCCAAATACATGCCATATAAAACGATGAATAAATACCAAGTCATAGAGACATTACTTTCTACAAATACATGCCATATAAAACGATGTTCTTCATAAATATTTTTTAAATGACACGTTTAATAAAGCAAAAAAATAAAAAAATAAAAAAATAAATATGAATGTAGAACCAGCAAACAACGACTGTTATATAAACTACAAAAAATAAAAACGACAAGCGGGGCACTCGGCGAGTAAATCTAATTCGAGTATGCTGAGTCCAGCAGTGCTAACCGTTTTTTTATGTTAGCTCTTGTTTGCGCGATATACCATTGTTTTGAAAATGGAGGACGTTGCTCAACATAACATATGGGCTGAAAAGTCCCGAGCCTAACACATAGATGACGTTAATTTTATTATTTTTACCCTTTTTTCAGTAAATGCTAACCTTCAAAAGGCAGCTGTTAAAATTTCATGATATTCTCTAATTAGTCTTTGAGTTATTGTACTAAGAGTGACGTTACTTTTGTTATTTTCAGAACAATTGATCAAAAACAATTTGATATTTTTGTTCTACACTACTTCTTGACGAGAAAAATACCATTCAAACGAAGCAATGGCTTGAAAAATATTATGGGGATCTTGCTCCATTAGAAACAACAATAAGACGTTGGTTTGCTAACTTCAAACGTGGTCTGAGAGACACCGATGATACAGAATGCAGAAAACAACAAAAAATCCACAAAATCGTTTTGCATGATCGAAATGTGAAGTAGCGTGTGTTAGCTAACATCGTAGAAATATAAAAAGAACGTGTTGTCTTCACATTGCATTAGCATTTGACTATGAAAAAGCTTTATTCAAAGTAGGTGCCGCGTTTGCTCACCAAAAGCAAGGACATGTTAATGACTCTGAAACAATGGCAAAACTATATGATTTCAACTTCGAATTGCTCCCACATCCACCGTATTCACCAGATTTGGCTTCCAGCGACTACTGACTGGCTCGCTGGTAAGAAATTGCGCATGAATGAAGGTTATCTCTGAAACTGAGGCCTATTTTGAGACAAAAGATAAAATGTTTTACAAAAGTGGTATTGAAATTTCAGATCAGCGCTAGAATGATTGCATTGCTCTTGATGTATATTACGTTAATGAATAAAGTTAATATTGAACAACAATAACGTGTTTTATTTGTTAGGCCTGAGACTTTTCGGACCTTGTGTTATATTCAAAAAATCAAAACGATTTAGTTTATTGAATAAACTAAACAAAAAAATAAATTCCGCTATAAAATTTACCTTTAAGTAGGGCTAAAACTATTTTTTAATCCTTTTTTCTCTCCGTCACTCCTCTAATGAAAGTGGAAGTCCTAAAACTCGAAACCACAATTACATTTTTTCGTCATATCCTCTGCTGTGGCTTGAACCTGGGCTGTTGTTATGCGTGCTACAACATCACGCTAGTTTTAGAAATATTAAGTTTTTTTGACAAAAGAACTGTGGGATCACATTTCTACGTACTAGAGACCTGCATGAATGCCAATAAAAAGCAAAATTGTGCATTAATTTTTAAAAGAATTAGTGTTGTTATCTTATTCATCATTTGAAATGCATTAAAATGTATCTTTGATAAGCTCTAATACTTCTGCATTCATTACTCTCTGGTTTTATTGAAATGTTTGAACAGAATTATGAGCACATTGAATAAAAACATTAGTTAATGACTTACACTACTAGGGAGATCGATAATTCGACTTTTTTCAAAAACCGGTTTTCGAATAATTCGAAAAATTAAAATCTTTATAAACCGGTTTTCGGTTAAAAATTTATCAAATAACCGGTTAACCGGTTCTTTTATTGAAATAAAATTCTTCCCAATTTTTATTGCATTTGCAACAAAAGTTGATAAATTTGTGTCTCATGTTGTCATTTCTAGCAAGTAAGGCTTTTTTAGGGCGTTAACGGACATTTAATCCTCCACGACAACATTTAATCCTCGACAACTCAACATATTACTGTTTCATCCAGTGATTCATTTTTGCATTGCATTTCGTAAGAATTGGATTTGCCAGTGCCTAGAGACGACTTGGTGTAGAAACAAGTTTTCCTTGCTGCACAATAGCGCCAATCTTATAGACATATTCAAGGTGGTTAATAATTTATGTATGTCAAGGTAAATTCGAATTTGAAAAGCCAAGACACCAACCATACTTTTTTGACATGCTCAAATGTTGCGTTAACAAAGTACTCATTAAGAGGGTAACAGTGACTACATGCAAAATGTAAAATATCTTCAGAGGATAAGTGGACATTTTGGGAAAGTATGAAGGTGCTCTCATATACCACTATATACATATGGTTGTCCAAGGGTCCACAAGACAGTTCATATAGTGGTATGTCTGGAAAAATCACCAGATTTGATAAAATGGAATTTTAAAAAATCGCCTTTTTGAAAAATCTGAAAATTCTGGGCTATTTCTCAAAAATATCGAAGTGCTCCTCTATAAAACTATATACAGAAGTTTATGCCAAGGGTCTTGTCTACAGCTAAAATTGTGAAAATTGAAGTATCCTTTCCATTGGTTTCCAAATATTTTCACACTTCAGAGGACATCTGTAAAAACTTAAATGCATGCACCACGTATTTAATAATGTGTGCCACTATGATATGTTAGGTAAGACACCCGCCTACCAACCAAGAAGTTCTCAGTTCAATCCAAGACCACACCATCTAACACCTTTCAACAACGGTATCAGCTCACAACATTGCTAGCGACTGCTTATAAGTATTTACTCTGTGAAAGACTTTATTAACTAATACATCTGCCGTTCGAAGCAGGCGTTTGTAGACCTTTTCAATAAGCCTAGTTGTTCATCGTTCTCGAAATATAAAAAATTAATAATTATTCACAGAAAATGAGAAAAAGTTATTTTTACTCAAGGGTGTATATCATTTTCGATCTACCATGGTTTTCACGTTCTTTGTGAGACGTTCACGGTTGCCATATATACGAAAATAATAACTAATTTTATACAAATAGTTAAAGGATGAGCATATTTGCATTAAAAAAATATACAAACGTATACAAATTATGCTCATTTGAAATAACCGGTTATTCTTGTTAAATTAACCGGTTTATTCGTTATTCGAAAAATGGACACTTAAAAAAAACCGGCCTAAACCGGTCGAATAATAACCATTCGATCTCCCTATCACACTACACAGTAAATTATTCACTGTGTTAACTATTTTTTAGTTTTAACATATTGTATAGGGTGGGCCATTTAAAAGTTTAAATTTAAAGCTGCAATAAAACAAAAACGGTTTGAAATTTTGCCAAATTTAATTTTTTTTTTTGTGAAGTGCAATTGTTCCGGTTAGAAATGAAATATTATTTCATTCATATTCGATCGGACCAATTTTCGAGAACTTTTTCGAGTGTATGGGGTTATATCTCGGCAATGGCATCACGAATGCTCAATTGTCTCTGATTTGTCGGCATAATACTTGTCTTTAACGGCACCCGACAGAAAATAGTCCAACGGTGTCAAATCACAGCTTCTTGACGGCCAACTGACATCACCACTTCGGCTAATTAAACGGTCATTAAAAGTTTGGCGCAATAAATCGATTGTGGCATGAGATAAGTGGCAAGCTGCACCATCCTGTTGAAACCAAACATCGTTCTCATCAATACCATCAAGACGGTTTCAGCGTCCTCATTTTCAAAGAAATATGGGCCAATGATGCCTCCGCTCCACAAGCCGCACCATACAGTCACTCGTAATGGGTTTATTGGCTTTCGTAAGACCAAGTGTGGGTTTTCTGAGCTTCAAATACGGCAATTTTGCTTATTAACCTACTCACCAAGATGAAAATGAGGTGAAGATGTGCTTCATCCGAAAAGATGATTTTTACAATTTTTTTATTTCATTGCAATTTCCGATTAGTTGTCTTTATTTAGGAAATAAATTTCCAATAAATACCAACGTTGCTCAAGCGTAAGTCGATTCATTTCGTTCGTAATATACTGAATTTTATGACAGAATAGAATGACTTAAGTATTGTTAGATTCGAAATAACCGCGGGTTCAAATTTAAACTGATATTTTACATAGAGTAAGGCAGTCTTGAGTTTTGTAGATAAAAGCAGAAAGAGAAATAAAGGGAAGTAAAAACTTTTACGCTCTCACAAGAATATTGTGCTCTTCGTTTGTAAAACATAACATAACACAACCAATAACAACAAAAAAAGGAACAATGAAATTTTAAATAAATCCATGTTTTTAAGTGAATGAATCGTTTTGATTTGCTGTACCCATTTTTCCTTTTACTGATGTGCTGTGTAGTGGATAGCATACACGTTAAAGTGAATGTAACATTTTTGAAAGATAATTTTCTTTTTCTTATTAACATTCTTTATTTAGTGTATGCTGTGTAGTAAATAACGTAACAGTGTTAAGTTGAATTCGCTGTGGGTAAATATATGAATACAGTAATGCAGGCCTTTACTACGTAAGTACGTACGTATGAGTGATATTTCTGCTTAACTAATAAAGTATCACTTATACGTACGTACTTACAAATTTTACCTTAAAATTACATTGCCTGAATTAACAACCGCCGCACTATGCCCTTTCAGACCTATCACATCTTGAATTTGAACTATTTGAGCCCTTACTTAGGTAAATAGACTTAATTCTCGTTTCCAAAGTACAAAGAACATCACGAGCTATGCGATAATGACTGTGATTTTGCAGTGAGTTCTTAACTTAAATCGTAGGCAGAATTAATTGACTCGATGTTGAATTGCATTGCTACGGAGGTTAAAATCAATCTTAACGCCTAAGCAAGGTACAACACCGAGAAAGTATAGTACGAAATGTTAATTAGATAAAATTAACAAACATAACTGCTTCCTTCAATTCAATAGATATTTATGAGTTAATTATTACAATATTAAAAGTGTAGGGCATAAAAATTAAAAATATCACACGAGTACTTCTTTCTTTATTTTAAGTTTCATTAAAAAATTATCTGTTTTTGTAGAAACACCAACACGTGTTTGAGATTATCTGCTACATTTGCCGTATTTAAATACAAATTATGAGAAGGAAAAAAACTATAAAATACATAAGTACTAGAATTTAAAGAAAAATTTATATTCAGAAAACAGAAAACGTATTAAAAATAATATTTATTTTTATTTTTTGATTTATTTAAATAGAGAAATCAGATACAAATATATTAAAAATATAAAAAAAAACTCAGGTGGTCAAAAAACCAGATTGCACGTAATCTAGTGTAGTCAAGATACCAAATATGTATATAAAATAACATTTGATCATAATACCAACTAAATTCCTTAAATTCGATAAACTCTTGAGTATGTAATCATAAGAAAAAAAAAATTTCTCTCTCGCTTTCTGTTCCTTCTGAAAAAAACTTATACTTTAATTTCAATGCATCTATGCGTAGAAAAGTAAAAAACAAAAAAAAATCATGACAATATATTACGGTTATTTAATCGCTGGGTGTAAGTGTTCATGTATTCGTGTGTATGTCTGCATATGAGTGTTTAATATTTACATAAACCTAAATGCTAATGTCTACATAAAACCGTAAACAGTAATGGCATCTTTCTTTTCCCTACTCTATTTCTCTCTCACATTCTCTCTCTCTCTCCCTTTCTGTTATTTGCTTTGAGTTTGTCAACATGGGTTTTTACAAAACAAATGTACACAGACAGACGGACAAGCCGTTATATAGCGTGTTTTTTTTATAGAGGTATAGAACTTTAAGTTGGCATTACTTTTCAAGATGGCGACCGATTTAATAGCTGTCAAGTGATTTATTCTCAGTTTGGTTTGGCAATTCATCATGAATAGACTCACGCCTGAACAGTGCAAACAGTGCGATTTTCATTTCTCATAAGTGAATTTTTTTCAATTTTCATAAGCGAATTTTGTTAAGCAATGAAGCGCACTTCTGGTTGAATGGCTACGTCAACAAACAAAACTGCCACATTTGGAGTGAAGGTAATCCTCAAGTGTATGTGGAAACACCGTTACATACAGAAAAACTGACTGTTTGGTGCGCTTTATGGGCTGGTGGAATCATTGGTTCATACTTTTTCAAAAACGATGGTGGCCAGAACGTTACAGTCAATTGTGATCGGTATAGAGCCAGAATTACTAACTTTTTCATTCCTGAATTGAATAACCATGATGTCCAGGAGATGTGGTTTCAACAAGACGTCACACAGATGTTACACATCTCGTGCCACAATAGATTTATTGAAAGACACGTTTGGTGACAGCCTAATTTCACGTTTTGGACCTGTGAATTGGCCTCCAAGATCTTGTGATTTAACACCGCTAGACTACTTTCTGTGGGGCTATGTAAAGTCATTGGTCTATGCGGTAAAGCCACAAACGCTTGAACATTTGGAAGACCACATTTGCTGTGTTATTGCCGATATACGGCCACAAATGTAGGAAAAAAACATTAAAAATTGGACGACCAGATTGGACTACATCCGCGCCAGCCGTGGCGGTCATATGCCAGAAATCATATTTAAAATGTAATGCCACAAGATTATCTTGCGGATAAATAAAATTCATGTCAATCGAATATTCCATCGTTGTTTTATTGCAACTTAAAGTTCTATACCTCTATAAAAAATACCCTTTACAAGGAATTGTGTAGTAGCGGTGTCATTTTTTTCTTAGCATGTTTATATGTGTGTGTGTGTGAGTATTGAAAAATTTTAATAGCCAAGGGAATAAGTATTTACACTGAAAAGAAGTTAGTATACGTTTTCGGTATTTAAAGTTTTCAAAGCTAATGATAAAAAGTTTTGATAAAATTATGATGGAATTTAGCTTAGTCCCAAAGCACAATCTTTATATCCAATCTTTTAAAGGACGCTTTCTATGCTTGTCAGACGTTTCAATAGAAATAACAACTATTTATCAAACATTAAAGTGTAATTTGTTGTCTTTTGATAAAGTTATGTTGAATCGCTCTTATTATTATTTATTTAAAATTGAGTCGTAGAGGCCCAAATGGCCATGACACTGCGACCTAAAAAAATCTATTGTGCCATGCCCTACGGAGTAAGATCCGTCAGCGTAATGGCCGACGGCGATAGAAATCTGATCGAGTCAATACCTGGGTGGATGACTGTCCGATCAGTCTGGAAGCGCCCATCGGAGCAGTTTACAGAATAATACCCTCTACCTTGTGTATGAAAACGGCAATGTCTTCAATGGGTAGTCGATTAACTTGGGCTCAATAAAGGGCTTCATAAAAGTTCGTCTTCGAATGTTTACCAAAGCAACACGTCCACAAAGAATATGCTCTGTCGTCTCCTCCTCCTCTCTACACAGGCGACACTTCGGATCAGCCGCCACACCCATGCCGAAGAGGTGATGTCTAAGACAGCAGTGGCCCGTCAGGAAGCCAATAATTCTCCAAATAGTAGTGTTGCCCATGTGGCGCAACTCCCTGTTATAGGTAAAGGGTCCTATTAGCAGCTTTACTGTCTCAGACACGGAAATTGTACCCAGTATGACGAACGTAGCCCCGCCTAGCCGTGAATCAGATAATACCACAGTACGGTTTTGGTCCCACGAAGCCAGTGGACGATCCCCGTCTTGCTAGTTCATCAGCGAACTCGTTTCCCAGAACACTACTCGTCTCGAGTCTATATACTTCGAAGAATATGACCTTAGTGGCCCTTGACTATCGGAGTATATATTAATAGAGGCGCCTCTGATTCCACGTTTTATATTAATACGTGCACAGATGGAGATAGCCTGGATCTCAGCTTGGAAAACGGTAGGCCATTTTCTCATGGGTTCCTAGACTTTGGTATTGGGCCCGAATATTCCAGCACTCACACCACTATCCATTTTGGATCCATCTGTGTACCATTGTAAAGAGCCGGTGGTTACCTTAGGGACCCCATAGTCCCACTCTCCACGATCATGAATAGCAAATTCGAAATTGCAACCGAAGTTCAGGCCACAAGGTCACACTTCACTCCTGCCCAACAGCAGCTAAAGACATGGAAGTGGTTTTCAATAGTGTTCAATCGGTTTTCGATTCTTAGGGGGCTCTCAGAACACGGAACGTTAGTGACTACATAATGAGTTTTGTATGAAAACTTTTGACCAGCAGTGTTATAACTGCCTTCTATGGGGAGGCTTATATAATGAGTAACACCATACAACATCGTTGTGGAGGAATTGTTGGTGGATTTTCAATAACGTGGTTTTTAGGTCTATGTGAACGATCTAGACATTGTAGCGCAAGGTTTTATTCCGCCCACCCTTTCCTTGAGGTTTATTAGGCATTTCAACTTGTAAATGGTGCTTATCGTATGGTCTCGACTTCAATCCTCACAAAACGAAACTGATACTACAAGATACTTGGCCTTTATTTTTAGAGCCATGTCGGCGTTTAACTCTCCCTATCCACGAGATTGACATATCTGGGTCTTATTTTGGACTCTAAACTCTTCTAGAAGAGAACGTCACAGGGTAAAGAAGGCGATGGTAGCGCTTCACACCTTTAGGTGGGCTGTAGGCATGATTCGAAGCTTTTTTTTTTGCTCTTTCGTGCAGTGAAGAACATACTCTGCTTCACGGTATAACCAGGTCGATTACCTCATAACTTTTTCGACAGGAATTTCCACTTCTGGTCGGTAATCAAGTCCCTTACGGGAGTTACCTAGACCCCTATCCTTATCCTTGAATATCGGAGGTTCTTCATGGGAATTTCGAATCATTCGAAAGCAATTCTAAAACACAAGATATCGTCAAAAATTGCGTTGCTAATGGACTAGCATAGCTCAAACATTTCGAAATGAAACTGAATATATAAACTGAATATCCGTTCGATGTATAGGGAGTCTCAGTCTCATTGGCAGCATAAGAGTACGTGAGGTAATGCTACATCCTACTGGGTCGATAAAGACTTTTCGCTTCTTTCTTAAATCGCACGATTATCTATTGGACTATAGCGGTTCTCAAAGGTCATTGTCCTATTAGAAGGCATGCAGATAGACTCGGTATTCCCTCGTAAAATTTCTTCAGAAGGTGTGGTTATGAAAAAGAGGAGAAGACTATCTTCCACAATGCCCAGTTGTTGCTATGAAGCGACCTTATTTGATGTGGTATTACAATTGGTCAAATTTTTGCCCAGGTGAGATGTTAACCTTCAAGTAGGGTTTGTCATTGTAAATTTACAATCTCAAATACACATAATCGTAAACTGGGCTATTGTATACACAAAAATTGAATATGTGGAGTAAATTGACATTTAATGACATTATCAATCCATATTCCTCTCAAAATTCGGTAAAAACTGTCATTACATTGTTTCGAAAAATCAATGAGATAAACAGCAACAACTTGTGATATCAACACACGCACACAGGATGATCTTAGGCGCTTTATATCAAATGAAATTACTGAATTATTGAAATGTTATTTCGTCACTTTTGTGAAAGTGTTATGACACAAAATGAATCTGTTTTTTGGCCTCCAAAATCGTGTGATTTAATACCTTTTTTTTTGTTAAGGTCCTTATGTTACCTTAACAAGACGCGGTGGTCATCCATCAAATTTGGAATTTATCTCTAAATAGAATAAAAATTTAAATTCTTAATTTGTTGTTGCTTTAATTTAAATTGAAGTTCGGGCAGTATTATACAAAAACACTTTAGTTGTGCTAATGTTTGCCATAAAGGTAGGATCACACGATTGTCGCAGTGTAGCAATTTTCAGCAATTTTTATTTTACAGAATTGAAGTACAATTAAAAAATTGTTTCAATCACATTCTCTGCTCTCACATGATTGCCACCGTTTAATTGTCTCAAAACGATTAAATGGAAATAATTGCTGCTTTTCAGTCACACGATTGTTCTAGTATAGGGTAGATATGAGTAACAGCGGTTGCACTAGATTGCAAAGTTTATTTTGTTTATATTTCAATAAATTAAAAAAAAATATTTCACTAAAATATTTATCTAAATTGGAATATAATAACAGACTATATTTAATCCTCTAAAGTAAAGATGATTTGTTCTCTGAAAAAATAAAAATTGCAACGGCTTTCTCCTCCTTTCGTGTGTCCGCTTGATAAAAAAAAAATAAAAATATTAAAAAATGTCTTCTTCAATTGCAGCACAATTATACAATAAATATTGGTGTGTTTTTGCATTTACATTGGATCTTTTACACGATTGTCGCACCAGGGTTGGATTTTAATGGTTAAATAAGCACAATAATATTGTGAGTTACTGTATGAGCCAATGAATTGTGTAATCACACGATTGGCATATAAAATAGACCAATTAGTAGTGCATTACGGCAATCGTGTGAATCTACCTTAAAACTTTCACAAGATTGTCGCACCAGGGTTGGATTTTAATGGTTAAATAAGCACAATAATATTGTGAGTTACTGTATGAGCCAATGAATTGTGTAATCAGACGATTGGCATATAAAATAGACCAATTATTAGTGCATTACGGCGATCGTATGATCCTACCTTAAAGCTTTCACACGATTGTCGCACCAGGGTTGCATTTGATTGGTTAAATAAGCACAATACTGTTGTGAGTTGCCGTATGAGCCAATAAATTGTATAATTACACGAATGGCATATAAAATAGACCAATGATCCTACCTTAACAAAGAATCTTCTTTTTTCTTTCAACTCCGACTTACTTTCTGAACTTAGAAAATAATAATTAAAATTGTTTTTCAATTTGAAATTTATTTAATTTCTTTCTATCAATAAAACAGTGTTGAATAGCTAATGTATATTGGTATGTTAACTATTTGTTGAAAAAAACTACAGAAACAGCAAGAAACCGATTTATATAGCGTGTTTATACAGCTGTCAAGTGATTTATTCTCAGTTTGGTTTGGCAATTCATCATGAATAGACTCACGCCCGGCGTAGATTCGTCGAATGGGCCTAAAACGAGATTACCGTTGTTTCCGATTTTCATAAGCGAATTTTGTTTAGCGATGAAGCGCACTTCTGGTTGAATGGCTACGTCAACAAACAAAACTGCCGCATTTGGAGTGAAGGTAATACTCAAGTGTATGTGGAAACACCGTTACATCCAGAAAAACTGACTGTTTGGTGCGCTTTATGGGCTGGTGGAATCATTGGTCTGTACTTTTTCATAAACGATGGTGGCCAGAACGTTACAGTCAATGGTGATCGGTATAGAGCCATGATTACTAACTTTTTCATTCCTGAATTTAATAACCATGATGTCCAGGACATGTGGTTTCAACAAGACGGCGCAACATGTCACACAGCTCGTACCACAATAGATTTATTGAAAAACACGTTTGGTGACCGCCTGATTTCACGTTTTGGACTTGTGAATTGGCCTTCAAGATCTTGTGACTTAACACCGCTAGATTACTTTCTGTGGGGCTGTGGATAAAGTCATTGGTCTATGCGGTAAAGCCACAAACGCTTGACCATTTGAAAGACAACATTCACCGTGTTATTGCCGATTACCATCGAAAATTGGACGTCCAGATTGGACTACATCCGCGCCAGCCGTGGCGGTCATATGCAAGAAATCATATTTAAAATGTAATGCCACAAGATTATCTTTCGGATAAATAAAATTCATGTCAATCAAATAATCCATCGTTGTTTTATTGCAACTTAAAGTTCTATACCTCTATAAAAAACACCCCTTACATATATATGTTTAAGCACATAAATATTTAATTCTTATTTTAATGTTGATTATAAATATATTTTTTAAAAATTTGAATTCAAATTTTAATAAATGCGTAGTTGTTAATATGCTTATGTGTGTGCGTGTGTGTTTATGTGTCGTAAAATCAACAAACATTTATCGTTGACAAAGCCAACTAACCAGCCAAGCAAATAAACACTGTCACACATAGACACACTTATTAGACTTGACGCTAATGCTTGGGTGACATATTCATTCTTACTTGTATATGTATGGTATATGTACGTACAAACATACACACACTCACACACAAGTATCAAACAAACGAAATGAAAGAAATCTTAATACAAAAACACACAAAATTTACAAACTCATACGCTTTTTCCCAATCTTCTTTCTCTCTATCTCTCTTTAAATGGTCTAACACTGTGTTCTGTTTAAATTCTCATAAACACTTACACACGCATATGAATACAAAAAACAAGTGAAAAAGTAATAAGTCGGTAAAGTCTAACTGTGCGACACCAACACCACCAACTGAATAGTCTTAAACAACGTTTCGCTTCAAATAGTACTTATAGAAGTTGTCTGCTTAAGAATTTTGTATTAAACTTAATCGATTCATTTAATTTAAAAGTAGGTCTTATCTAAATACGGTATTACGGCTAAATGTTAATCTCCAACATTTATACTATTACGTCTTTATCTGGTTGTTTATCAAAAAAATTCGCTTCTATTTCTAGCTTGGGACTAAAGTCAGTTATTAAACGATCTGAAAGAAGACGGACATACAGATTTACATTCTCCATTTATCTGCCAGAGTGTTCATGATTCCACCGATATAAAGATGTTATCCTTTTTTTAATGGTTTTACAAAACACCAGCACAAAAACAATATACACCTCTAGTGGCGTAGGGTATTGAAATACCATAATACAATATAAATAAATAAATCTGTTAACTGCCTCATATTAATCAAAATTTAGACGATAATAATGAAGATAATCATTATTATCACTTTTTTGTTGCTGTTGGTAATTTATACCTTAAAGCTGACAGATATTAAGCTAAATACGTATATATCGGGTAATTTTTAGCAACTTTCTTTTGGGCAACGCTGTTTTCGTGTAACATGCTACTGTCAAACATGTTCAGTTCAGTCTATAATTTAACCATGAATCGACTTACTTTATTATCAAAACTCATGCTCCATTAAAAAAGTGCATCGAACACTTCAGTCATTTTGTAGTCAATTTGGGCGACCGTCTGAGGCGACTATTCGGAATTTTTGACTTAATTTCGCACAAATTTTACGTTATTGGAAATTAAGCCACCAACACGCATACGTAAAGTGCGGCCAGAGGAAAATATCGCAGCTGTATCCGCCAGTGTTGTTGATGATCGTAGTTTATCGATTCGGCAACACGACCTACCACGACGGCTAACTTCTGGCGAATGGGCGCTGGCAAAGTTGGATGAAAATTCACTTTTTTATCAAAAAATTGTGTACAGCGACGGAGCGCATTTCTGGTTAAATAAATAAGTGAACAAGCAAAATTGCCGTATTTGATGTGAGGCGCATCCCGAAGCATTGCAAGAACTGCTAACGCATCCCGAAAAATGTACTGTTTGATGTGGATTATGGACCCGTGGCATCATAGGACCGTACTTTTTCAAAGACGACGAAGGCAGGTATGTTACTGTGAATGACGAACGCTACCGTGCGATGATTACAATTTTTTTTTTTTTTTTTGCCCAAAATGGAAGAGCTAGACTTTTCTGACATGTGGTTTCAAACAGACGGTGCCATATGCTACACAGCAGGCGAAACAATGACCCATTTGAGAGGCGAGTTCGGTGAACAGTTTATTTCACATTTGTGGCCGATCAATTCACCACCTAGGTTGTACGATTTAAGGCCTTTGGACTATTTTTTGTGGGGCTATTTTACGTTTTGTGCCGCTGTGGTACCAACCAGAAAGTCGTGGTTCAATTCCCATCCAGACCATCTTAAAAAGGAAAAAGTTTTTTTCGACAGCGGTATCACCTCATAATATTAGCCAGTAACTGGTTATAAGTATAAATACTATTAAAAACTTCTCTAAATGCATTTACCGTTCGGAGCCGGCGTTAAACTGTAGGTCCCTTGCAATGAGTCTAAAAATAAAATCGGGTGCAGCTTATTGACTGAGAGAAGTCCCCATGTTTCTTAATGGAATGTTATGGGAATTACTATGCTCGTATATATGTTAAGGCTCTGTTTATAGAGACAAGCTCTTAGAAATTCACCCGATACATATACATATCTATGTGCATATATCGGGTGGGTCATCTAAGGTTTAAATATGAATCAGTCATTCTCTTCTGTCACAAAATATCCACTAAATGGAATGAATCGACTTACGCTCAAGCAACGTTGGGATTTACTGGAAACCCAAACGTGGTCTTACAGAAGCCAATGCAACCATTACGAATGACTGTTTGTTGCGGCTTCTGGAATGGAGGCATCATTGGCCCATATTTCTTTGAAAATAAGGACGGCGTAACCATTACGGCCAATGGAGACACCTATCGCACCATGATAACCGATTTTTTTTTTGTACCCGCTCTGGTATGGGTGTGAACGATGTTTGGTTTCAACAGGATGGTGCAACTTGTCACACATCTCATGCCACAATAGATTTGTTGCGTCAAACGTTTAATGGCGCCGTTAAAGACAAGTGTTATGCATTTGAAGGCCAACATCCGTGATGCCATTGCCGAGATACGACTCTATACACTCGAAAAAGTTCTCGAAAATTCGTCCGATCGAATGGGTACTGTGAGGTCAGCCACGGCAGCCATTTGTAACCGGAACAAATGTACATCACAACAACAAAAATTCCAAATTAGAAAGCAAACTACGTTCAATGGAAAATTTGACTGATATGCTTAACTTCAATATCAGAAGTAAAAAAAAAACAAGAATCAATATCACCAGCGATAAGGTTACAAGCAAAACAAACACCCTAAACTGTCCTTTTACGCTCCAATGTAGAAAGTTTTTTTAGGCCAAATCTATCCTCATACGAAGGAAACCCATCAGCACAATTTCATCCTAAGCCACGTAAACAGAACAATAAAGACTGCCTCTGTAAGAACTCAATTAAATCAATCCAGATCTGAAGTTATCTGTGTCGAGCATCAGCTGGCTGGAAAGGTGACTCCCAGTATCAGGGTAGTTCAATACGGTGTCTTTCATAATTTCCTTTTTTTTCTCCTTTTATTTTCCAGAGTTTCTAGTCAGAAAGCTAATATGACCACACTGCATACATTAATAGACATACTCTCTAAAAATTATATGATTTTATCACTACAAGTAAGAGAGAGAAATAGATAGACTGTATGTACCTGTCCGTGATAGCATACTCCAAAGGAATATAGTTTTTTACAGGTAACAACAACAACAACATTGAAATATTAACCAATTTTCATACTGATTTTTTTTAATATTCAAATTGTTATTTGAAACTTACAAACACAACAACAGCTCTTGTTTTAAAAATGTTTACGACAGAATGTCTGAAAAAAAAAACTATTTTGAAAGACAAAGAAAAAAGGTAAAAGATTTCCCTTTATTCTTTTCGGTAGAGGGTGATAGGTTCTAATACCCTACACAGCTCAATTGTTAAGGGTATATTGTTTTGAAAATTTCTTAATATTGTACGAACTCTAATTGTGAAGCTATTTACACAACATTTTTAGCAAATTAATACAAGAATCTAATTAATTAGTTTTGTTAGTTATTTTTCATGTTTAAAGTTTTATTTATTTTATGCATGTGTTTAAACACTTTATGATCCTCTAATTTTCCTACTCCTTTATAAAACAATAAATCATCATTATTGTTTATTATCATACTCATAGATGTAGATATTAGCCTAAGCGAAGAAATATTATGCCAACAAGCTAAACAGAAGAATACACACACAACTTCACATTTTATAATTGCATGATTATATGTCTGCCTGTTATATCCTCCATAGCATGGACTGTATTTAGTATTTATTTATTTATCTCTTAGGAATACAATTTAACAGGGACAATAATAACAAAAACATCCGCAAATATAAAATTCTCACCAGAAGCAGCTTAAAGTTTAGTCTACCAGAGACTAAATTATATAAACAAATAACATACGTACATTCATATATGCTTACATACATACATACATTCACATATGCTTACATACATACATACATGTTCCAATACACATTTGGATTATTATTTACATAACTTGTTATTGTGGAAGAAGAACGTTCTGCAATTAAAATTTTTTAAATAGCCCTGTATGTGTATATACAGCTGCTGTCGAAATAATAGCATAGCATTACCTTAATGCATTGAAATAACTTTTTATATATTTTTCTATTGTCAGGGGCCTATATTAGAACGTCAATACACATTTTTAAAGCGTGTTTCCTATCCGTACTTCTTTATGGATGTGAAACTTGGTTTACGAAGCGGTTCGAAATGATCTTAACGTAGGAGTCCATAGACGTATATTTGAATGGATTGGACACACTAACAGGCGATATATGTGCTTGGTGGCAATTCAGAACCGAAGAATACTTGGCGGAAATCAACGCTATGAGAGGTTAAAATCATGTTGAATTTCGAACGTACGTTTGACGTATGAGGGAGCTTAGAGATCTTGTTGAAAGTCAACAGGTATGGAACCAATTATAATAGACTCAGTGGCAGCTCCTAATCCAATAGATGAAGCGCAAGGCACAATAATAGTAAGAAACGAAAAAAGTAAAAACAAACAACATTTTATATGAAATTTTTGTTTTTATGTAGTACAAGCTAACACCCGCCGTGCTTTGCTACCCGCATTTTAATTATTATCTTAGATGCTATCTTAGTTAAATTTTTTACTCTTTTTGCTCATTTTGTCCCACTTCGGTTCAAATCTAATAGTTTGAAATAGCCTATAGTTGATCCAGGAAGACACTGTCGGTTCTGCTTTTTAGCTGTATACAGTCTGCAAACAAACACACACTAATTTTTATATACGAGTATGTATATAGTATAGGTATACAGAGAGCTTTTATCCAGTGTGATTTCTATAATTTCTACTTTTAGGTTTATATGAATAAATAACGAAGCTTTAATAGTTATCGTTCTCCACATACTGCCTTGATCAAACAGTTTCCTGAATAACCACCGTGTGGCGGTCTCATCGTTCCGATTTGAGCATTTTTTTTTTTGTTAAGTTGGTACATCTGTTGTCGATATTCCCGCTAAATCTTAGCGTCATAGCTTAACATTTGCATTTTTTTATACTCGGTTTTCATTGTGTCCATCAGTGCTTCCTACGATTTTTTCCTTATTTCCTTTCGGCTGCTGAAACGCGTTCCTAGTAATGGTTTTTTAACTCGACTGAACAGAAAGATGTCATAGAGAGCTAAATCAGGTGAATTCGTTGGCTGTTGGATGGTGTTTGTTGCACTATTCGTCAAAAAATGTGAATAACGATGGCCTGTGCGACGGTGCACTATTATAATGCAAAATCCACGAGTTTTCGCTTTCGGCGAATTGCTTCACGCGAACGTCTCATAACGACCAAATCATACTCTTTGTTTACTGTCTGCCCTTCTGGCAAAATTCATATTGTACTACACCATTGTAATTCATGAAAACCGTGAATATTGAAAATTGTCTCGGCTCATTTGGTGAACGCCATTCAGTTGCCTGATGTTTGAATTGCGTGTCGTACTCATAAACCCACGTCTCCAGTAATGATCGCTTTGATAAATGTGGGATCCCATCTAGACTCGCAAATCATGCCTTAACACAGTCAAAACCGTAAAAAATCGCCAACACACATAGTGATAGATGTACTCTTGGCTACGTAGCTTTTGCAAATGTCAAACTATGACGCTAAGATTTAGCGTGAATATCAACAACAGATGTACCAACTTAACAAAAAGAAAACTCAAACCGGAACGATGGGACCGCCACACAAGGGTTATTTCGGAAACTTTTTGATCAAGGTATATACAAAGTTAAATATTTAATATGAATGGATATTGCCACGCCCACTAATTTAATATTTACCAGTTACTGACTGATGATGTGTATTGTTCACGACGTTGTCTGAATCTTTTTTTGGAAACTTCAACTATAACCGTTCTTAAGAAATACAAAAATTAATATTTATTTGTATTTACTACAGTCATGAAAATGTCAAACTATGACGCTAAGATTTAGCGTGAATATCAACAACAGATGTACTAACTTAACAAAAAGAAAACTCAAACCGGAACGATGGGACCCCCACACAAGGGTTATTTCGGAAACTTTTTGATCAAGGTATATACAAAGTTAAATATTTAATATGAATGGATATTGCCACGCCCACTAATTTAATATTTACCAGTTACTGACTGATGATGTGTATTGTTCACGACGTTGTCTGAATCTTTTTTGGAAACTTCAACTATAACCGTTCTTAACATATACAAAAATTAATATTTATTTGTATTTACTACAGTCATGAGCTTTTCATGGGACTTTTGTTCCCGATCAACTCACACGTATTTTTGCGCCCTTGCTTTTAGTCGTCAAAGAGACAGTGACGAATGCTCATGTATGGTAAATATATTTTTAAGGCACAGACAAATAATAAAAAAGTTTATTTCGCTTTTGCTTTTAGTTGTCACTGTAACAGTGACAAGTGCACATGTGCAGCGAATGTATGTTGATTTTTTTTATATTTTTTTTAAACATCAACTTTACTATCTCTAAAAGAGTAATTTCCATGTTCTGACTAACACAACTACATTTTTACTTTTGCACATCACTGATTTACTATAAAATTATTGAGACCAAATACTGCAGATTTAGCTTTAACCCTTCTCAAGACATAATGAAGTCAATATTAAGTTCTAATGGGAGGTACCACGCCCACATGTCCAATTTCTCCTAATTTTTGAGTATACTGACTATCAATCAGACCAAGCTCTGAAACTTTAGCTGTAATCGTTCTACTCCGCTCACTTTTTGACTTATCATTTTTATTGACTCTAGAGCTATTTGGGCCAAATTTATTAACTCTTACTGTGACCATTTCAAGATGTAGACAAATTAATATTTACTTTGTATGGGCATGTCACCACCCGGTTGGAATTTTGTAAGCTTCTATAGCCTACAGTTCCATCCAGACATTTGGAGATATATTGTAAAAATTTCAAGAAAATTGGTTCAGCCGTTTAGTTGTCCATAAGGCACAAAGAACCAAATAAACATACATGCACACACAGATAAATTTTTGTATATAGTGTAGGCCATATATCGGTTTAAATTTGAACCAACGGTTATTTCGAATCTGGCAATACTTATGTCATTCTATTCTATCGCAAAATTCAGTATATTGTCTCCATTGAATGAAATGAATAGATTTACGCTTGAGCAACATTTAAATCCTATTTTCTGGTGGAGCTCATTGTCATCTTGCTGAGTACGCTAATAAGCAAAATTGCAGTATTTGGGGTTCAGAAAACCCAAACGTAGTCTTACAGAAGCCAATGCACTCATTACGAGTGACTTTTTGGTGCGGCTTGTGTAGCGGAGGCAACATTGGCCCATATTTCATATTTCGCAACCATTACGGTCAATGGAGACACCTATCACAGCATGATAACCGTTTTTTTGTACCCGCTCTTCACGTTATTGATGTGAACGATGTTTGGTTTCAACACGATGGTGCAACTTTCCACGATTTATTGCGTTAAACGTTTGATGACCGTTTAATTAGCCGAAATGATATCAGTTGGTCGCCAAGAAGCTGCGATTTGACACTGTTTGATTATTTTCTGTGGGGACACCGTTAATTAACTGATTTCTGTTCGCATTGATGTGCTTTTTATATGACTCAGTAAACAACACATCGAAAGCTCTCTAACCTCTCGATATTTCAGGTAGATTCCATTTCTTTCTTTTAATTTCTTTTTAGTTCTTTTGTAGCCAAGCGTATGTAAACATCTACCTCTTTCAGCTCTGAGTATTTTTTGTTGCTTGTTTACTGTCTGTTACTTGTTTTCTTGGCTGCTTAATTATTATTGTTGCCGTGTTATTTTTTACTTTATCTCTGCTGTTTGTTGTTGTAGATTTGGTTATTTGTAAACACCACGTGTAGTTGTTCTTGCAGCTTTTATTTATTTATTTTAGCGATGTAATAAACGCTGGGGTGCCCAACCTGGCGATAATATTTAATATAATTTTTGAGTATTTTAACTGCGTATGAAAAACCATAAGTGAGAATTAACAGTTTTTTTACCCTCCAAAATACCACATAAATTGTTCAAAATAAACTAAGTGTAAAACACTCGTCATCTATGGTGAAAATACCGTATTTTTAAGTTAAACATCCAATAAATTAGTCTGGTTTTTTTAATTATTTTAAATTCTGTTGTTGTTGTTGTTGTTGTTAATTTTTTTATTATTTCAAACTTTTATTATTGTTTGTTATTATTGTTTAAACCAATCCAATTAGCATTTTAATTGAATTTATATGTGATGATAATTTATTTCATTTTTCTCCGGCCCACCCACCACCCCCCCTTCCTACATTATTCATTTTAATGCCCTATTGTTAAAAACAACGGCCAGCTACGAGTAGGCTGGCTAAAGTAGAGCAACTGAATATATTAGAAATAAAAAAATTATTTAAAACGGCATTTATTAAAATATCGGGTGATTTTTTAACAAGTTTTTTTGGCAACACTGTTTTCGGCAGCTCAGCTGTTTTCGCGTAACTTGTTACTGTTAAACATGTTCATTTCGGCAGATTATTGAAGTTTATTATGAAAATTCATCCAGTTTATTATCGGAAAATTGTGTTTAGCGACAAAACTTTTTCTGGTTGGATGGATACGTGAGCAAGCAGAATTTTCGTATTTGGTGTGAAGCGAAGCCAGCAGCATTGCAAGAACCGCCAATGCATTCCGAAAAATGCATCATTTTACCGTATTTTTCCAAAGATGGCGAAGACAGGAACGTTATTGTGAATGACGAGCGCTACCGTGCGATAATTACAAATTTTTTTTTCCCCAAAATGGTAGAGCTGGACCACACAGCACGCGATACAATGGTCCAATTGAGAGGAGAGCTCGGTGAACAGTTTGTTTCACGTATGGGGCCTGTCAATTCACAGCCTAGATCGTGTGATTTAATAATATATAGGGACAAGCCCACAACGGCAGACGCACTAGAAGCCAATATTGAAAAATGTATTCTTGAGATACTGGCCGATATGTTGGAGAGAGTATGTCAAAATTGGATCCAGCATATGGACCATTTGAGGTGTAGCTGCAGTCAACCTTTACATGAAATCATCAGAATTATGTATATACAGTTGTGGACAAACAATTAAGTCAATAAAGTCCTTGACAATTTTTGGTGTATTTTGGAGTGTCGTACATAGGGTCTGCCGTCGTTTTCAAAGGCATTAAACTTTGGATCATCGCTCCAAACTATAAGCTTCCAAATATTTGGATCCTTATTGAGGTGGACTTCGCAAACCGGAAGCGTTGCTGAATATTCTTCCTCGACACGTCTGGCATTTTTCTAGCAATATGATCATGAAGGTTATTTGCTGTCATACGTCTTCTTATGGTGTGAATTGTTTTTAATTTTATTCAAATATTTACCGATTTTGATTTAAAAACCTTAATTATTCGTTCACTTATCTTTCGATGTGCACGAACAAATGACAGATAATTAAAAAAGTTTCAGTAATCTATAACGGTACTACATAAAGGGTCTGCCAAATAATTTTTTTTTTTTTTGAAAATGCTATGAAAAAAAACTACTGAATATTTTCTCAAATTTCTTTTTTCATTTGAAAGTACAATCCTTCCGGTTAATAATGGAAAATAATTTCATTCAAATGGCTGCCTCGGCTGGCTATGCAGTAGCCTACACGATCGGACCAATTTTAAGCACATTATCGATTGTGTGCAGCTATATTTCAGCAATGGCTTCACGAATATTGTCCTTAAGAGCGTCAATTGTCTCTGACTTGTTGGCGTAACACTTAACTTTGACGGCACCCCACAAATAATAGTCCAACGCTGTCAAATCGCAGCTCCGAGGTGGCCAAACGACATCTGCTCTGCGGCTGATAATGCGATCTTTAAAAACAGGGCTCAAAACATTGAGTGTAGCTTCGGCTGTGTGGCACGTAGCGCCGTCCTATTGAAACCAAATGTTGCTAATATTCTCCTCTTCAATTTTTTGAACAAAAATTCGTTCAACATGGCCCGATAACGATCGCCATTGACTGAAACGGCCACTCCTTGCTCATTTTCGAAGAAAAATGGCCAATTATGCCTCTGCACCAAAATCCGCACCAAAATGTGACTCGTCTTGGGTGTATCGGCTTTTCGTACATTTATCTAAATTGTATGTGTTTTTTTATCAAGTCCGAAAGCATTTAAAAAATCACCCGATATTAAGGCTGTTTATGAGAATTAAATCGGTAATCGGTATTCGTTTTAAACTAACCGAGCAATTTAATGGCAAAGATAAAAATTGTCATATTGAGATGGAATTTCTCTTGGTTTTTTAATACCTTTCGGTCACTTTGCTGGAGATTGTTGCCTGTAAACTTCTAATTTATAATCGTTAGCAAACTCAATAAATTCCTTACTTATAAATACCAATTCAAAATTGTACAAAGATGTTAAACTAAAAACTAATCACTTCAAGCGCTAATGGGTTAGAGCATTTTATAGTCAGGCTAAGCCTGACTATAATCTATGTAATTGTTATACTTTTATTTGCTTTGTTTTATCATCATCATATCTATCCTAGATTTATATGTTAAATATAACAATTTGTTCTTTTCTTTGCTATCCGATTCGTTATGACAGAAAAGAAACAATAAAATGAAAGGAAAAACAAATGAAAATATTTGTTAAGAGGACAACAGCCAACTGCAATTGTAGTATTAACGACATTTATTTATTATTTTAATTAAAATTTTTCTTCTTATTTTTTTATTGTTTGAAAATCTACAAATAATTGCATTTCCATTTGCATAAGCAGCAGGCAGATGAGAACAAACAAAAAGAGTAGAAACTAAGCAGATTATCATCACAGGGCAAATCCCATTACAATTCATTAAAAAAAAGAAGAAGAAACAAATTATAAAAACATAAATTAAATAGAAGTTTAAAAATAAATTATGGAGGATATTTTTTTATTATTGTTATTATTGTTGTTCAAGGATAAGGTGTAAAATATTATTGCCACTTTTTACAAATTATAGAAAATAAAAATAATAATACGATTTGCATATGAATAAAAAGCTTTGAAAACATAAATATATACACGCATGCGGACAAAAAAATAGGTGTAAAATTCTTTTTTAACTTGGCAAAAATGTTAATACGTAGGCAAAACGAAATCTTCTTAATCTGAGTGTAATGGCGATAAAGCCTGCAAAAAGCATTGTAGAATGGAAGCTTCCATCCGTCATATGAACATTTAGATCTGTCATCTCAATCATATAGTAACAGATGTTCAAAAAAGATGCTTCAGTGATTTGTTTATAATGAAAACATTTGAAATACGTGGTGTGATTAAATATTTACATAAGAAAGGTTTATCGCAGGGTTGGCAACCCACTGGTATTGGGTTTTATGTTTAAGAAGCCCAGGTGGGTTTTCTATTTAAAGGTTTTTAGTGTTTATTTACAACAAAAGAAATAATAACTTAGTCCAAAATGATAATGACTTAATAATTTTATCAAAACAAAAAATTATCAAATCACCATCTCTGAGCTAATGTCCGAATCCCGTCACAGGAAAACTGCTCGTTTTTTTAGGCGATGCGCTTTGAAGCCGATTTTATATTTCTTCAATAGAAGTGATTCAGTGACATACTAATAGTTAGAAGCAGCCATGTTCGGAGAATTTGATCGTTTCTAAAAATTGTTTAGCAAATTTACCATGAGAGACCGAGCGTTGTCATGCAAAAGGATAACTTTATATGTCTGTCTGTCTGTCTGTCTTTATATTCTGGCTATTTTTTCTCATAATGCACGTTTCAACCGAAGTAATTGCAATCTGCGCCGATAACCGAGTTTTAATAGATCATAAGACACAATGCCGCCTTGATCCCACTAAGAGTGCAAAATTGCTAAAACAACGAAATTTTACTAACCAACAAAAAATATTGTCGAAATGAAGGAAATTTGGAAGCAGTTATAAAACCCAATTAAACCCGGTGGGCTGGGTTTTTTTAAAACCAGGGTTTTTGCGAACACTGGCAAATTATATGGTGAATGTGTTAAGTGAAAGCGCTCCTACATATGCAACAGTAAAAAATTTAAAACTTGGTCGTTTAGGCATTGAAACTGTAACAACGTCAGTAATCATAGCTAAAGTGTATGATATGGTATTAGATGATCGACGACTGGAAGTGTGAGAAATAGATAATGCCATAGGCATCTCAAATGATCGAATGCATTTTATTTTGCATCGATAATCGAGATCTTCAAGCTGCTCCGTAAATGTGAATGGTCAGCCTTCGATCCATTAAAAATAATATTGGTGAGAGGATGCAGTTATGATGAACTCCACAGATCGAAAAAATGCCTAAAAGAAATGTTTGTTACAATTCATCATTTATATCATGTTGTTGCAATCCCATCAAAGATGTCTTACTCCCTTGTTGATATTAATTTTGTTCACTTTACCTTTGCTGTACTGCTACTTTACCTTTTGTATTGGTGAGTGTTGCCATTGATAGGGGAGTCAGTTTGTTGCTTATATCGAACGCAGCAAATATACTTTGGATCTTAGATCGATCTAGGAATCCTAGAATTCCCACTGGATTTTTGACACAGTGGTTAAGCCCATACTTATGTATGGTGCGATTGTGTAGTGGATGTCTCTTGAGAAGTCCAGATATAGCAGGATCTTTGACAGGGTTCTGCGGAGCGCGGCACTGTTGGTATCACTCAACTGGCTTCCAGTGGACCTGATGGCTAAGGCAGATAATGTCTGCGATAAGCTTGATGATGGCGGAGCATGGTCTGGGAGAAATTACGGGCATGCAACCATCTTTGGGTATTTGCATATGATCCCTGACAGGTTAGATTATTGTACCCCCAAACCCTTTTTGGATAGAATGTTCTTCGTGTACATCTCACCAGAACCGGTAATTACACCCGGTTCTGTTGAGGTATACACGGATGGATTGAAATCTTCGGATGGTGTTTGGGACGGTGTCTTTATTCCTGCATACAGGGTGAGAGTATCCTTCAAACTTCCGGACCACTGCAGTATCTTACAGGTGGAGGTCTCGGCCATAAAGAGGGCAGCGGGCTGGTTGATGTACTATAGAGTATTTATGTTGATATCCGCATCTGCACGGACAGTCAGCCTGCGATCAGGGCACTCTCCGGTGTCTACGCGACATCGCGAATTGTGTGAATCCCGGGCATCTCTAAACGAAATGGCGAGACATTCAGACTTGCAGATTAACTGTATAAAAGGTCACTCTGACACCCAAGGGAATTGTATGGCAGATGAACTTGCGAAAGTGGGCTCTCTCCTAGGCAACGAAGAGATTGATCACTTGGTTGGGATGCCATTTTCCTCTTGCAGACTTCTGGTTCTGCGGTACATGTTGAGCAGGGCACAATTGCGGTGGAACAATGAACCCACGTGCTCTGTATCGGGACAGATCTGACCCCTGTACGATCGGACTCGCTTGGAGTCTATTATGGGGATGCCGCGACATAGGCGGCGAACTATGGTAGCTGCCATTACCGGGCACTGGGTGGCTGGTGCGCATGCTAGGAGATTAGGTCCACCGTTTACTGTAGGGATTGTTAGGATGAGTAGGAGGAGGAGACTGTCGAACATATCTTGCGCCAGTGTCCAAATCTTCCGCATATTAAGACTGCTTTCCTTGGTAGTCCGTTTCTGCATTCCACATCGGACCTGGCTGATGCGAGTATCAGTGGGATCTCTTATTTTGTGCATGCGTCTGGTTGGTTCGATTCGTGCTTTAAATATATAAAATTAATTAATTTTCTAGCACTTAAAATTCAATAAATAATTAAAGAAATGACAAATAAACCTCAAACGTACTATACAAAGTAATCTTATAACTTTTGTATGAATAAAGATTTTCTATCGCTTTATCGCAATTGTATTTAATTTATTAAGAAGCATACTTTTTAGAGGACAAATTCAACATGAAATGTTGCATATTTATGGGATGAATGCTTTATACACCATGCATTCATTCAGTCACTGGCATTGACAATGTGTAAAGTACTTGTGTGTGTGTAGGTAAATATATTTTGCAACCTTAAAGAAAATTATCAAGTAACTGTTATTGCTTGCCTGACTTTCACTCGTTCATTCATTCATTCGTGCATTTATTTCTTAATGTCCTTTTAAGAATTTCAGATTTAAGTCTAAAATGTATACCATTTGTGGCCATAATGATAACGACTGAGTATATTATTTGCAACAACAATCTATTAAATATTATTTAAAACAACTTTTAAATGCAAATAAAGTTAATTATGATGCAAATTGACAAATAAAAAATTTTGTTTAATTTTAGAGCTTTTAGCTGTGTTATGCTAGCAACTCAACATAAAATATTAGGGCATATTATTTCAAGGTATAAAAAATAAATGCCTAAATAAGTGCAAAAAGAAGAAAAATTTGATCAAATAAATTGCATACAAAACTGGTCTATAATTGAGCCAAACTTACATACAAAATTTCATGAAATCGTGCTATAAAAATGATATCGCAATGAAAATCGCTATACTCGTTGTATCTCCCTCGAAAGCAGCTATGCTGAATAATAAAATCGAGTTTTGTCAAAAAATTTTTTTCTTACTTATCCTATGGGCTTATTGAGTGACTTGTTAGTCCGCTGTATAAAGACTGCAAGCCCATACTTGCTGAACTGATTTATTCCTATCAGTGTAGCACCAGGCTGAGCATGTCAATAATTAACCATATTTTGTTATTGCGCCAAATATTGGAAAATATATATGTAAGATATGAAATCATGTCTGCCTATGGAATACGAGCAAAACTTATGCGTACGTCTTTGTAAAATTGTGCGGAAGATTCAATGTGACTTCAGGTCAGACATTTACAATACGTCAATTCCTGAAGAAAACCCATGAAATAACATCAACACACACCATCTATTTGAAAGCCGCCTTTTATAGTATGGATAGGAATTGCCTCTAAGCCACCATGTCTGAATTTGGTATCTCTTTATGCAGTATGATGTTAAGTGAAACCGTAAGCTCCGTCAGAATTTGGGGGAAACTTTCCGAGCTGTTTGTTATTAAACTGGATTTCAGACAAGGCGTTTACCTCTCATGTGATATCTTCAACTTCTTACTTGAGAAAATTATTCGTGTTGCCAAGTTTAACACGGTGCGACAAAAAATGTTCGAAGTTCGAATATCTGGGAAATTATACCGTTTTGGTGATGGGCTCTATCAAGTAGAACAAAAATATGTTTTTGGAATGTTCGAAACAACTCCATAATCTCGAGTTACGGGTAAAAAAAACAGATTTTCGGATCTTCATGAACTTATAAGGTTATAACTTAGCTTCATATTACGCGATTTTAAGTTTTTTTTTATTACCCGATTTAGTTTTAAATTTTGCAACATTTTTCATGTTTAGATCCGTTTTTGTGAGTTGCTTTACTGCAACTCCGTCAATTTCTAACGGATTTCTAAACTTTAAATCTTATTTTATTCACAACTTAATGTAATTCCTTAATTAATTTATAAGATGTACAGCTCCTTTATAAAATAGTACGCAAAAACGCATTTAAACTAGAAAAATTTTGAAAAATTGGGATGAAAAATGTGTTTGCCTGAGAAAAACTTCCAAATCTTTCAAATTTTTAGGTTTTTTCTTTGCCACTTCACGTTCTACAAGCTTTCATATTCTATGGGGTTGAGATCCAGTGATTGTGGCGGCCATTACAAAACTTGCATATCTTTGTCACTTTAGAATTGTCGGGATAAGCAAATTGTGTGCTATGGGTCATTTTCGTGTTGGAATATGACTCCTGTTCTCATTTTTTTCTCGAAGATGATACAGCATGTGGTCTTGGATAATATCACAGTATTTCGCTGCATTCATGGTTCAAATGATTTTGTCAATCGTCCAACTCCAACCAAGCTTCACTGTGGATAACTGATATCTGGGCGAAAATCTCTTATTTAGTTTGCTTTCATTGCTCCAAAGCGCCTCTGTTGTCAAGTTTATGGACGCTTTGCAACGTCAAGACTCTTTATCTTATTAACTATGCTTATTGGTGGCCTTTTACAGGGACGTCTGGCAAACAAGTTGATTTCATTTAATTTCCCTCTAGCGGAATGTACGTTAATTGGGACAGCCATTTGTGTACATATTTGTATAGGGTCTGCCATCTAACGTTTTTTTTCAAACTAATGCTTATTTCGTGAATGGTAACATTTAGCTCATGTCTGATTTGACAGATAATTAGTTTTATCCTTTCGCTGAACGAATATGGTAGTGTATACGCTTGAAAAACGTTGGGGATCTGGACCAGCAATCGACTTTTAGAAGATGCCGATTTTGCAAAAAAAATCATCTTTTCAGATGAAGCTCATTTTGAGCTTGGCGGGTATGTAAACAAGCACAATTGTCGCTTTTGGGACACAGAAAACTCGCACGCATACATTGAAAAGCCGATACACCCAAAACGAGTCACTGTTTGATGCGGATTTTGGTCCAGAGGCATAATTGGGCCATTTTTCTTCGAAAATGAGCAAGGAGTGAGCGTTACAGTCAATGAGATCGTTATCGGGCCATGTTGAAGAATATTTGTTCACAAAAATTGAAGAGGAAGATATTAGCAACATTTGCTTTGAACAGGATGGCGCTACGTGCCACACAGCCGAGGCTACACTCGATGTTTTGCGCCCTATTTTTGAAGATCGCTTTATCAGCCGCAGAGCTGACGTCGTTTGGCCACCTCGGAGCTGCGATTTGACACCGTTGGACTATTATTTGTGGGGTGCCGTCAAAGATAAGTGTTACGCCAACAAGCCAGATACAATTGACGCTTTAAAGGACAATATTCGTGAAGCCATTGGTGAAATACAGCTGCACACAATCGATAATGTGCTTAAAAATTGGACCAATCATGTAGGCTACTGCATGGCCAGCCCAGGCAGCCATTTGAATGAAATTATTTGCCATTATTAACCGGAAGGATTGTACTTTCAAATAAAAAAAGAAATTTGAGAAAATATTCAGTAGTTTTTTTTCATAGCATTTTCAAAAAAAAATTATTTGGCGGACCCCTATATAATTAGCAACATCTACTGCCATCTTTCGTTGATAAGTTTTTATTGGTCTTAGCATTTCACAGTCTTGAAAAGCAGTAGTAATTCGTCAACGTACACTTCCAGAAAAGTTATATCTTGAGAAAATTCGACTAACAGTTGATTTGTGTACTCCGAATAGGACTCCAACTTCGCTCATCGCCATTTCTTCTTCCAAAGCTTTATTAGATAATAATTTCTCAAGAAATGCAAAAAAAGACTGTCACAATGAAAATATTTTTTTTAATGATATAATTTTTTAATGATATATTGCATAATAATATCAAGTATGCTTCTTCTTATCATATAGAAGAAAAAATGCAGAAGAGAATTTGAATCGGATACCATTATTCGTGATGGAATGCAATATCATATTATGGAACGCAGAGTTGTATGGTATTTTTAATGCTCACTACTAAAAGCGAGAGTCATAACCAATTTTGTGCGCCTTAACTGCTATGCGAAATCTCAAAATAAGTCCATAGTTTTTCCTCTAAAATATTTATTCACATGTTTTAATCATCGATGTCAAATTTAGCAAAAATTGTAGGGAAAAACAAAAATTTCTAAGATAGGTTATAGGATAGAAGTTTATCCTTTTTCATACCACAGTGACACAGTTATGTAAAACACCAATAATAACATTCTTTTTGTATTATTATATTAAATTGCAGTAAATTTTAGTCAATTAGGTTTAAGTAGCCAACTTAATTCTAAATTTAATTTATATTTTTGCAAATGCTTTTCCCCAAAAAATTTGTTCATTTAAATGGAAATTTATTTTATAATTGAGTAATAATTGTCAGAAAATAACTATACAGAACGATAAATATTTATTAATTATAAAATATTTGTAAACGTATATTTATTTTTTTTTTTTTTGCGTCTATGTATTAATATTCAATTGGCCGCAAATAAATTGGTAAATTGGAAATTGGAAATTTTGAAATTTATTAGCAATTTTTAAGAAACTATAACAGTTCAATTAATTAAATTTAATAATTAATTTTAGTTTTAATAATAAGTGTTTTTATATATTTGATGGGCCATCTATCGGTTTAAATTTGAACCAGCGGTTATTTCGAATCTAGCAATACTTATGTCATTCTATTCTGTCACAAATTTATAAAAATGCTATAAAAATAACTACTGAATATTTCAAATTTCTTTTTTATTTGAAAGTACAATCCTTCCGGTGCAGTAGCCCACACGATCGGTCCAATTTTTAAGCACATTATCGATTCTGTGCAGCTGTATTTCACCAATGGCTTCACGAATATTGTCCTTTAAAGCACCCCACAAATAATAGTCCAACGGTGTCAAACCGTAGCTCCGAGGTGGCCAAACGACATCAGCTCTGCGGCTGATAATGCGATCTTCAAAAACAGGGCGCAAAACATTTACGCACATTATCGATTGTCTGCAGCTGTATTTCACCAATGGCTTCACGAATATTGTTCTTTAAAGCGTCAATTGTCTCTGGCTTCTTGGCGTAACTCTTATCTTTGACGGCACGCCACAAATAATAGTCCAACGGTATTAAATCGCAGCTCCGAGGTGGCCAAACTACATCAGCTCTGCGGCTGATCATGCGATCCTCTAAAACAGGGCGTAAAACATCGAGTATAGCTTCGGCTGTGTGGCACGTAGCTCCGTCCTGTTGAAACCAAATGTTGCTAATATCCTCCTCTTCAACTTTTGTGAACAAAAATTCGTTCTACGTGGCCCGATAATGATCGCCATTGACTGTAACAGCCACTCCTTGCTCATTTTCGAAGAAAAATGGCTAATTATGTCTCTGGACCAAAATCCCCACCAAACAGTGACACGTCTTGTGTGTATCAGCTTTTCAATGTATGCGTGCGGATTTTCTGTGCCCCAAATGCGAAAATTTTGCTTGTTTACATACCCGCCAAGATCAAAATGAGCCGCATCTGGAAAGATAATTTTTTTTGGAAACATCGGCCCACTTATCGAAGCGTATACACAACCATATACGTTTAGCGGAAGGATAAAACTAATTGTCTGTCAAATCAAACATGAGCTAAGTGTTACCATTCACGAAATAAGCACTAGTTGAAAAAAAGCGTTAGATAGCGGACCCTTTATATATTGTCTCCACTGAACAAAATGAATCAATTTACGCTTGAGCAACATTGGTGTTTATTGAAAAAAACAAAGACAATTGGTCGGAAATTCCACAAAAAAATAAAAAAATTGTAAAAATAATCCTTGCGGATGAAGCTCATTTTCATTTTGTTGGGTTCTTTTATAAGCAAAATTGACATTTTTGGGGCTCAGAAAACCCAAACGTGGCCAATGCACCAATTACGAGTGACGTTTGGGGCGGTTTGTGGAGCGGGGGCATCATTGGCGCATATTTCGCAATCATTACGGTCAATTGAGACATCTATCGCACCATGACCAAATTTAACCAATTTTTTGTGACCGCTCTTCATGGTATTGATGTGAACGATGTTTGGTTTCAACAGGATGGTGCAACTAGTCACACATCTCATACCACAATCGATTTATTGCCGTTTAATTTGCCAAAATGGTGATGTCAGTTGGCCGCCAAGAAGCTGCGATTTGACACCGTTGCACTATTCTCTGTATGGCGCCGTTAAAGAAAAGTGTTATGCCAACAATTTAGAGACAATTGAGCATTTGATGCAATTGCCGAGATACGACCACATACACTCAAAAAAGTTCTCGAAAATTGGTCCGATCGAATTGGGTTCTGTGAGGCCAGCTGCGGCAGACGTATGAATGAAAGAATATTCATTTCTAACCGGAACAATTGTACTTCACAACAACAAAATAAAGTTGGCAAAATTTCAAACGGTTTTTGTTTTATTGCATTTTTAAATTCAAACTTTTAAATTGCCAACCCTCAAAAAAAATATAATTGACATATAATTCAAAAAAATCATGAGTTGGTCAGAATTGAAAACAAAATCTTGTTTTCGCTTTAAAAATATTTAAATACGAGTATGCGCTAAAAAGGTTTAAAATGCCCTTTAAATACGAAAAACGTCGAAAACATACTCGCATTTAAGCTGAAATATGCAAAAAATGCTGTTATGAGTGAAATATGCAAAAATATGCACTAATAAATCGCTGCTAAAATTCATAAAAATTCATGAGACGGATAAATATCTTACATCCGATTTGATTGGTCGAACGTACAACTACATATTTCTGGCCTAGGATTGAATCGAGAACCTTTAGATTAAAAGGCCTACCATATCACAACGGCACTGTTTCTTGTAAACGTTGGATAATTTCCAGGTATCTTGTGGAAAAAACTCATCTACGACACTTCTAACTTTATAGAAACGCTTCTTACGGTGCATACAAGATATATATAAAAAATGTTGGCACACGTGGTTCAGATGCCTTTGAGTTTGGCGCTTAGCAACACATTTAGTTGTTCATTTGTATTTAAAAAAAATTCGATTTATTACTCTAATCGTAGCAAAGTCCAATACGTAGCGTATGACTAATATTGCTTTCATGTAAATTAAATGTTAATCATACGCCCTCCTATTTATGCAAATATTTTCTTTATAAATTATAACTTAAAAACATTAGCGTTTCACCAAAATTTAAAATGCATATCGATTAACTTAATTATAAAGGGTGTTTTGATAAGAGTGTCAGATTTTTAATTTTAAATAAAACAACAAAAATTAAAACATTCATTGACCTTCTTGTGAACGAAAAATGAATAAAAATATCATAGAATGCAAAGTCACTAAGAACGCTTGACTGACGATGTAGGATGTTAGACATGCCCTAACGCAAGTGAGGATGGCGTAAGCTTCCGTCTGGAAAATCGAAAGGTATTTGTATAGGCAAAGACCTTTGGAAATTTGGACCAACCACATCGGCTTTTGTTTCACTGCCAATCTGTTGTAATCCATCGGTGAAGCATATCTGGTCACGATATCCAACCATTAACTTCTTTCGGTTATAAGAATCCCAAAGTTCCTACCCAGCATAAACTTGAGGTACATACATACATATAACCATTAATCCAAATGAGGTGATCGGATTCAGATATGCGCAATATCATCATGTTCCCCAGCATGTCGTCTGCCTTCAAATCGGCGACACTAAGCAATCTAAGAGCATTTTTACATGCCTACTCCATTACTGAAATATGCAATTGAGGGCACATATGTGCAGGTGGCCAAAATTGCCATGGGAGAGATCATCATAGCATCTGTTATGGAAATAAAAGTAAGGCGATAGACCCTACTCAATAATCCCAAAACTACAATGCAACCAAAGTTCATTGGACTAAAATTCTTGAACAAGACGTATCTTGTAATAATGTAAACCAAAATTGTTCTACATGGTGAACGGACGAAGCCGAAGTTGGTGAGAACTTTAATTTATAAGAGCAATTGTTTCCTCAGTATGAAGTTTTATTTGTCTTATTCAGGGATTAATGCCACAATGAGAATAAGTGACAGTATTACCATAAAAATGTATTTAAAAGCACTTATAGAGAGTGAGTGCTACTATGGCATGGTAAGTAAGATACCAGCCTACCAACCAAGAAGTCCTCGGTTCAACTCCAGGCCAGACCATCTGAAAAAGAAAAAAATATTTCAACAGTGGTGTCACATCATAACATTAGTTAGTAACTGATTATGAGTGTTACTGCTATAGAAAACTTCTTTAATGCATTTGTCGTTCGCAGTCGGCTGCAGCTCATTAACTGAGAAAAGACCCACTCCCCCCTGAAATGTTATGGAAATTATTATTATAAAAGAAAGATAATGGCCACCGTAAAATTCACAATGTACTCTATAAGTTTGTTGAACAAAGCATTCATTTTTAACATAATTTCACTTATTGACGACAAGCCTTAAAAACAAATTAAAGTTTATGGCTTAAGATTCTGGCCTAGTTGGGTTCATAGAGCACCTGCTTAGATCTCGACTGGTTACCTCCTCTTTTACGGACGTACAGTAGAGGCACTCCTCAGGGAGGGGGGGTGTACTTTCACCACTCCTATGGAATCTTGCGGTTAATACGCTATCGCCATTGCAGTGTCTGACATCAGTGACAGACACTGTCGGACAAGCTTAATTTTGCCCTGGGCATTGTATCTGCTTGGCGTAGGGAGTTGGGACTCAGTGTGAACCCTCGTAAGACAGATATAAAGCTCTTCACTAGAAGGTATAAGCTACCTCGCTTTACACTGCCCAGTGTGGATGGGATTCGGCTGAGTCTGACTTCGACCGTCAAATACCTTAGCCTTTTTCTTGACCCCAAGCTGATTTGGACGGCTAACTTGGCTGAGTGAGCTCGTAAAGCGGCTTGTGCGACCTACAGCTGTAGGAGAGCAATTGTGGCCAGATGGGATCTCAGACCTAGCGTCATTCGCTGGATCTATTAAACGGTGTTTAAACCTACTCTTCTCCTAATCTGCTCTCGATAAGGTCAGGAGGACAGCGGAAAATAAGATTACAGGAGCGTTACGTACTACATCTACGAAAGCGCTTTTTGTCATGTTTGGTTGGCTTCCTTCGGGGATTCTTGTCAGACAACAGGCAAAATTTATAGCGGTGAGACTTAAAGATCTGTCACGGTAGCGTATTATCCCCTCGGGACATTCTTCGATTTTGTCCGAGGAACCCTGAGTTTTGGTCCCATACGAACCGGTGCTGGGTGGGGGATTTCATTCCGTGACCCCTAGCAGGGATGACTGGGCTTCTGACTCGGTCATCCCAGGCGATGCGGTGGAGATCTATACTGACGGCTCTGTATGTGACGACAGGGTGGGCAGTGTAATTTTTCTGAAAAGCTCAATCTAAGGCTGTCACCCCAACTTCCGGACTACCGCGGCGTGTTTCAGACCGAATTGATGGCTATCTACCATGCTGTGGAGTTGATACGGAGAGGCGGTACTCACACAACTAATATTTACATTCTGTCTGATAGCCAAGCGGCTACTAGATCTCTCTCGGGTGCAACTTTCAGCTCCAGGCTCGTTAGGGACTCTTGTGTGTTACTCTCACGACAGTTTGGTGTTCATCCCATTTGGGTCCCTGGTGAGCTGGCACACTTTTTCCGGACAGTTACCTACTTGTAGGCTGTCTATTAGGCAGAGGGTGATTCAGTGAAGCAAGAATCACTTGGACTCACTTGGACTAGATTAGATGGCAGGCGTAGCAATCAATCTCCTCTACTGTGTCTATCCTCACGGGGAATTGCATTATAGGTAGGCACGCACAAAGGCTGCGTCTATCGGCGAATGTTGTCTGTCGATATTGTAGACCAAATGAGAAAGAGGAGAGTGTGGCCCACTTCATTTGTCAGTGTCCGTCTCTAGCTAGACGTAGATTAATCATACTTAGCTCGCTCTTTCTCAATAGTCTATTGAAGCTATCGATCATTGCATTCAGGCTTTTAGCCAGATTCATTGGTCTGTCAGGCTACTTTCCGACGTGATTTTCGAGAATGTGCTTATATGTGGCTCCTCTGGATGGTCGTCAAGACCGGTTGATCAGAATTTGGCGGCCGGCAAAGGGGTTTCACTTCATTTGTGGTGCCTTGACTCAACAAGGCTGCCACTCTCTCCTGACCCTACCTAGAGCTTAAGATATAATGTAGTATTTCCCATTGAAAGTTAAGAAAGAACACCCTTTACAGAATAATCGCCCTCTCTTTATATGTGTATTTTCCCATGACCTTCAGAAATTTTTTATATTTTTATTTTTGCATTTAAGTGGCTAAAATGTTTGTGTTTATTGTTGTCGTCTAATTGAAAAATCCTTTTAAATGTTGCTGCGTGACAATAACTAATCCCTTTAATACTTTTTTAATCTCTTTTTTTGTAACTTCTGTTGTCAATTAATTTTATAGTTTTAATGGAATGTTAAAACACTTTATGAGCTGTTGGCAAAAACAGGTAAAAATCACGAGAACAACCTCATTAAACCGCATGATATACTCAGTGGGAAATTAAATTGTTTGTATCTATTTATGAATATAATTAAAAAAAGTAGAAAAAAAAAACCTTAAATAAATAGTAATTTTTACTTTTTACGATGACATATTCATTAAATGATTCCCTTTCCTCACTCACTGTTTTATTTAGTCATTCGATTGGTGTAATTAAACAAAGTGGTAGGTGATGATGGTTAAGGTTAGTTTTTTAACAAACAAAACTGAGACATACACTGACTTAATGTAAACGAGAACATATCGATAATTTCGTGATTTTTTAGAACCAAAGAATGCATAATTTATATTATGATGACTCCGCACAATCAATTCAAATGGTTAAGAAGTCATTTACAAGATTTAGCTGTAGTTTTCGCAGTACAATAAAATCCATAAAACAATTGTGTGAGTTGGCTGAGGTATCTAAACCAAACGAGTATATCGCATGAATATTTGAACATGAAGACGCTTTCTGTGTATGGCCTCAACTCAACTATAACCACAAAACAGGTTAATGCTTTTCGACCACATACACAAGCGTTTAACTACTTAAAAGCGATGTTTAGATGCAATTTGAGTAAGTTTTTATGCCATTTCGTTGCTGTGGATTCCTCACAACACACTAGAAACCAGGGTAAGCAACCCACTGGGTACTACATTTAAAAAAAAAGCCCAGTTGTGTTTGCGGTGTCGGTTAAGAATGTAATTCCACACCAAGCCGGCAGAGCTCTCCCCGTGATTTGAGTCTAAGCCACAACCATCACGTTGCTTTCACAATGAGGACTCACCTAAAATTAAGCCTCCGCTCAGGCTTCGTACCACAGCAGTGTAAGTCCCAAGCGACTGCGGACTGGTGGCCAAGATGAACAAGATGAAAAACACCAAACAGCAAACAGGAAACACTGGAAACACCAACAATGTAGCACACAACAAACAGGAACTCAGCAAACAATAAACAGAAAACAGGCACAGCACAATGGCCAGATGCCGGAGACGAACCAAAGTTCGCAACAGACCAACCAAACGCCAATGCATACTGCCATGTGCTAAAGAGCTGGAAAACGGTTTATGCCGTTGGCAACTCAGTGAGTCTCAGTATTGGAAGTTGAGGAGGTACCTCCTTTAACGTACCGTCTTCTCCCATCAAACACAGCAAGCACAAAAGCGCCCAATATCCAAAAAGTCCGATTGTTTTGTAAACACCTACTGAAATCACAAACCCCACAGTATGAGTAATACCCATACTATCCAGATTTCTAATGTCAGCATAGTCTGGGCATGTACTCAGTACATGCCAGTCCTTAGATTCAGTCTGGCCAATTTGATGCAAAAATGCATTGAAAGAGCCATGTCCCGTCAGTATGAATGCCAGGCTTAAGCCAAAGCCGAAGTATTATGTGTGCAGCTCGATGGCGTAACAATTCCGTTCACCAACTACCTCAAGATTCTTGGAGTCACATTCGGAAGCCTTTTTAAATCATACATGTAAGCCAAAGCTATCTACGGTAAAACTAAATATAAAAACAAGATTCAGAAGTATCTTGCCGGCTGGACCCAGAGAGCAGATAAGGAACCTTGTTGAACTCTTATAATGCAATGTGGTTTGCGAATATGAGTGATACGCAATGGAAAGTATCTTATCGTGCGAAAATCCTGCTTTGCCGATCGTCTGTTCATATCTTCAGTAGAGACCATTTAATAAGGAATCGAAGGTCTCACCCATGTGTCAGCATAATAGAATGTTGTCGATGCAGTACCTGAGTGAGTGTTACCCGACGGGCTATTCCAACCATGACTTGATGGATCTGAGAGAGAGAAAAGTCCTACGATACAAAAGGAAGTATCTGGATGAACAGTCAGAGTTGAATAGTATTCACACTGATGAAGTTGCGAGGCCATTAAACAATACAATTTGAATTCTATTCTCGGAGATCATCTGCCCAACCATGGTAGCCGCTTTAGAACAGCTGCTCAGAGAGGGGAAAGGGTCCACATGACACACTTCGCCTCTTCAGCAACTCACTATGGACACACCCTATATAGTATAAGTTGCTTCCTTTTTAAATTTGGATATGGAAGCTGAACCAGACTAACGAATTAAAACAGGACGCATTGTGAATAAAATACTATTTTCGCGCCTTAAAATGCTTTTTTCGTTGAAATTAAAGTACTTAATAAGGGATTTTTTATTACTTTTTACAGATACTTTTTTTATAATGATACAACATTGAATTTTCCCTTAATCATTATAAAATATTTTAATTACTTTTTTGTAATAATAAAAATAAATTTATTTGAAAACACTTTCACACGCGAGAAACAATTTAAGCAGTGATATTCAAAAGAATGGAACAAATTATTGTTGGAATAACTGATATATGTGTACTTGGCTTGAAATAAAACACCTACTCTAGAAATTTGGTCTGTATAGTATCCCTTTTTGCAACCACACAATTTTACACGCACACCCGCACACACTTTTAATTGAAGGACATATGCAGGCATTGAAACAGTAAGGTGAGAGAGAAAAAAAACTTATTTTTTGAAATAAATAACACGTGTGCCTGTCATATTTATTAAAATGTTAACTTATGTGTGTGAGTGTGAGTGTGTGTGTGTGTGTGTATGTGTATTTGTATTAAATATTTTTGTATTCAGTCAGAAAATGTTGTAAAAATATTACATTTTTAAACAATTTATTTTTGATACTCTTTACACAAGCATGTCCTTTTATCCTTTTTTTTCATTAGTAACCGCTTTAAGGGACTTTCATTGTTCGAGATAAATATATTATAGAGTAAATGCCAACATATACACAATATTTAAAATTTAAAATAAAATATAAAAAAACAACAAGTGGACAGATAAAGTTAAAAGCAACAACTGATTGTTGAACCAAAAGGCACATGTAGACGCTTTATATAAAAATAACAACAGCTGGGATAAACGAATATATAGAAGACGAGTTTTTGAAAAAAAAAACACAGAAAAGCTTTATAGCAGTGCCAAATTAATTAAAAATTCTCTTAAACAAAATTTATTGTTTTGTCTCTTTAAGCTTTTATAAAAAGCTTCTCTTTCGCTCTCTCGCTCTTTCGCTCTTTCGCTCTCTCGCTCTCTTATTAAATTTTAAAAGTTTTTGGAATTGTAATCGTATTAATTGTGTGCATAATAAAATATTGGAGAAAAATTTGGCGCCAAACGAAAAGCTTGCTTTATTGAGTCTTAAAAAAAATAACACTAGAATACGTTTTATACTAAAGGCTTTTTTATATTAGGTGTATAGCTTAAAAATGTGGAATTATTTTTTTTTTTCATTTTGGAACTTTATTGTAATAAAACACACAGGTGAAGTATACATTTGCACAAGGAGGTTCCTAGCAACGGCTTCAATATACAGAGTAGGCTATGGTATATACAGTATGTCAAGAATGAGTTTACGCATATAAAAATAATAAGCTTTTTTAAATTTAATTGGCAATAAAATATCTGGGTTTATGACTACATACATATTTATTTGTTGTAGATAATTTATGCAGTATCTTCAAAGCATTATCACCAAAAATATTCCAGTTTATTGTAAATTAAGTGAAAAATACAACAAAAACAAATATTGCCCACACAGGTGAAGTATAAATTTGCACAAGGAGGTTCCTAGCAACGGCTTCAATATACAGAGTAGGCTATGGTATATACAGTATGTCAAGAATGAGTTTACACATATAAAAATAATAAGCTTTTTTAAATTTAATTGGCAATAAAATATCAGGGTTTATTACTACATACATATTTGTTTGTTGTAGATAATTTATGCAGTATCTTAAAAGGATTATTACCAAAAATATTGAAGTTTATTGCAAATTAAGCGAAAAATACAACAAAAACAAATATTGCCCACACAGGTGAAGTATAAATTTGCACAAGGTGGTTCCTAGCAACGGCTTCAATATACAGATTAGGCTATGGTATATACAGTATGTCAAGAATGAGTTTACACATATACAAATAATAAGCTTTTTTAAATTTAATTGACAATAAAATATCAGTGTTTATTACTACATACATATTTGTTTGTTGTAGATAATTTATGCAGTATCTTCAAAGGATTATCATCAAAAATATTCCAGTTTATTGTAAATTAAGTGAAAAATACAATAAAAACAAATATCGCCCAATTTTTTCAGTATCAAATAACTCTTTACACACCTATTGCCTTTTACTCAGTTTAGCATTTATTTCACGGTCAAATGTGTTTTGCCGTTATATATGGAGTTAGTTACTGTTTTCTGCAATTTTGTAAAAATGTTGGTTATAATTTGTTGAAATACAAATCTCATTTGATTCAATATTACACAATTGAAAAAGGTGCCACCAAAAAGATAATTTAAGAACGTCATTCGGTTGATTTACTGTAATGATCATTTGTAAAATGGTATAGCCGATTTGTCAGAAATGATTTCAGTGACAAGAAAAACGATTTACAATGTACAAAATCGAGCTGAAAAAAAACGGAAGAGGGAATTGGCCCTAAGACTATAATAAGTAGACATGCCGAGCGTATTATTATTACAACAATTGATCAAAACCCTCAAATTTCCACAGGAACACTTGTGAAAGAGCTTGAAGAGGAATGTGGTGTTGTCGATTGTCATTAAACGGTTCGGCAAGCAGTTTTAAAATATAAATAATAATCAAGAGCAGTATATAAGAAATCATTATTATCTACAGCAAACATAGAAAAGCGTTTACTCGTCGTCATTATGAATGTTTAACAACCATCTTACTATTGGGATGACGTTATAATTTGAGCTGAAATGAAAACGGTGTAGTATTACGACGATGGGCTTACAAGAGTGCGGAGAAAACCTCATTATCGCTAGAAAAGAACATTGTCATTCCAAATATTAAATTTTAAAAAATGTCAATATTGGCACGGCAATACTAAGACATTTTAAAGACCCATTATCAGGACAACGATTCTAAAGATTATGCGCATATATTGCGGATATGGATTCTTTATAACTGCGGTAAAGTTATAGACTTGGTGCCTATTAAAAATTTTTGAGTTTTAAAAAAAAAAAAAAATTGCTAAATTGCCGACCAAAAAACATTATAGCATTTAAACTGCAGTAATAGAAGAATAACAAAAAATACAGGCAGATTATGGTCTAAAAAAGTTGGTTAATTAGTTGAAAAAGCTACAACAATGTGTAGTAGTCATACCAAATATTAAAAGTCTGAAAAATGTTTTTATTATCTGCTAAATTTAATGTAAACACATTATCTAATTTTTGTGTAAAGAGTAAGTTGACAATACCAAATGTCATCAAAATTTGTTGTCGGTAAATTGATTATATGTTTTAAACTGAATTTGTTCTATTTTTTACTTATGATTTTAGAAGATATGTATATTATTATAATAAATCAATATAATTCGTGTTATGAAGCACAAGGTGCCATTTTATTGCTGATGAAGTTGTAAGTACTTAATTATTTTCAATGTGTACACTCATTCTTGACACACTGTACATAGAAGGTTCTAAAATTAAACTTTCATAAAGGTTGCCTGACCACTGCACTGTGTTTCAGACGAAGGTCATGACCATACTGAAGGCTGTTTAGTGCCTGTTGAATGGCAGGATCTTTCTGATTTATTCGGACAGCAGGACTGCGATCAAGTGCTTTACGGTCGTCATGTAAGCACTTATTCTTGTTGATGAATGTCGTAGGTTTCTCACGGAAATTTCAGATCGTTCAAAGGTAACTCCTGTAAGGATCCCAAGACGCAGGGATACGCTGACGGAATAGCTAGAGCGGGTATAGAGTTTGCAATTTTCGAACTGGATTGGTGATATTCTCCGGTGGATATTGACAGCATGAGAACACGTGCAGTAGCGCTAGACTCTGCTGCACCGATATGGATAGAAAGAGACTTACTAACTATTTTTTTTTCTTATATCACATGGCCATACGTTGCACTACTGCGATTCTCACGGGCCATTGCCCTATTGAGACTTATCGTTAGAATTAGCATTTCCTAGCATGATTTCTGCAGGGACTATAGTTCTGAAGAGATGGAAGAGACCATTTTCACCCAGCTCTTGCTATGAGACGACGGAGGTTCCTGACCTCTCACTTCTTGTCATCTTTGATTTAAGCCTCCAGGATAAGGGTTATTGCAATTACGAGTTTTATTCTAAAGTCGAAATGGTTTCCAATGGAGACTGTTTGATCCCTGTGTTATCTATATGGACCTAACTTCTGTCCTAAATGGGACCTTATATTTGAAGGAGGGTCCGCTACCTAACCTAACATAAGGGTTAACAAAGCTTTTGCTGTGTTTAAGCGGGGCTTTGATTACATAACCATTCCAATTCAATAGTCTCTCTATACGATTGAGCTCTAGCTAGTTAAAGCGCTAAAAGAAAATATTCTGTGTCACTCAGCAGTTTGTTGCTTTAATTTTTCTACGATTTAAAGTACATTTAAACAAAAAAAATTGATGACAGATCATTTACAGTCAAACAGTCGCTCTAATACTTAACATTAAAACTGCTGTTTTGGAGGCTTTGTTTGAAATGAGTTCTATCTGAATTGGTATACTATAGTGACTATAGTGTCGATACTGCTGTTCATGGAACCAACCGAAACTTGTCAATGTCACTGGGGAGGCCAGCTCTTATCATTTGATATCTAATGTAGTTAAATATTGCTACGACACGTTGCAAAGACTGGCACTTAGGAATAGAGTCTAGTTGTTTTGGGTACCTGCACACTGTGGTATAGATGGTAATGAAACTGCGAATGCATTGGTTAGTAAAGGTTCCATAACACCATGATCAGGCCGAAACCATACTGTTCAGCACCACTTACCGCCATCCTCAATCTAATCAAGGATTGGAAAAGTGCCAGATGCTTGGAACACTGGAATGCTGAAGAGGGACTTCGCCACTCTAGGACGGCGATCAGTCCACAAATTTGGCCGTCGCTCTGAGCTTCTCAAGTACGACAGACCAGACTTGAAACTCTTAACGGAATTTCTTACCAGCCATTGTAGACTAAGAGCGCATCTGAAGATGATGGCGGTCAAAGATGTCGATGTTCATAGACCGTACTTGCGCACCGACATCAAAAACAACGGGACACATATTGTGTCATAGGTTCTTAATAGGTTTAGATTGAAATGTTTAGGGAGGCATAGGGTCTCATTGGGAGACATATCCACTATTATGGATCTGCTGAACAAACTAGAGACCGGAAGGGGAGCAATAGATCCCAGGGGCCGCAATGTCTTGCAATGGTACCGGATCAGAGTAATGATAATTATGTTTTGAGTATCTGAGCACTATGACATAGGCGGCAATGAGGCCGAGAATGCATTGGATAGGAAGGGTTCCGTGATACCCTATATTAGTCCGGAACCCTATCATTAGTGACTTATTCTTTAACGAGGTATCATACAAAATCCTGTATTGTTCAGCATGTAGCTGCCTCAAATCCGACAACGTCGATAAATTTCAACTTTCTTTCTTTCATTGACATTATAGTAAAGTTGTCACACATAAATCCCTTAGTTTGTGTCATTAGCACGAGGATTTATCAATTAACTTTTTCATTTACGATACTTTCATAAAAATTTCGACTTGATACGATAGTTCATCAACGAAAATATTATAGTGACAATGACAAAGACGGCACCGAGTTAATCCGTGGGAAGAGGTTACAAAATACAGTCGATACTTACGAGTTTTTTTTTTTCCCTATCAACTGAAAAGCTGTTGCTGATGATCACTTTTGTTTGTTGAGTAATAATTGACCAGACCGTATCATTATCGGACACTTCAAAATCATCTTCCGTACTTTGACCATTGGTTCAACATTTCATCCATCTCGAAATGTACCGTAGGTTTCAAAAATTCGTACTATATGATACGTTTACTTTAATTGCTTAATAAGTTAGCTTTGTAGAGTGGTGCGTGGACGCTCAGATTCGGTTAACTTAGCCAAGCTATTAACTTTTACGAGAAAATTTTGGAAAAATATTTAAGAATTTTCTTATTCATTATATTTTTTTATGATATAGGTGGCAATTTAAGAGTTTAAATTTAAATCAGCGGTTATTTCGAATCTGGCACTCTCATGTCATTCTATTCCGTCACAAAATTCAGTATATTATCTCCACTGAGCGAAATGAATCGATTTACGCTTGAGCAAAGTTGGGATTTATTGAAAACTTATCATCATTAAAATCATCTTTTCGGATGAAACTCATTTTCATCTTGGTGGGTACGTTAATAAGCAAAATTGCCGTATTTGTGGCTCAGTAAACCCAAACGTGGTCTTACAAAAGCCAATGCACCCATTACGAGTGACTGTTTGGTGCGGCTTGTGGAGCGGTGGCATCATATTTCGCAACCATTACGGTCAATGAATACACCTATTGCACAATGATAACTGATTTTTTTGTACCCGCTCTTTATGATATTGATGTGAATGATGTTTGGTTTCAACAGAATGGTGCAACTTGCCACACATCTCATGCAACAATCAATTTATTGCGTCAAACGTTTGATGGCCGTTTAATTAACCGAAATGGTGATGTCAATTGGCCGCCAAGAAGCTACGATTTGAGACCGTTGGACTATTTTCTGTGGGGCGCCGTTAAAGACAAGTGTTATGCCGACAAACCAGAGACAATTGAGCATTTGAAGGCCAACATTCGTAATGCCATTGCCGAGATACGACCCCATATACTCGAAAAGTTCTCGAAAATTGGTCCGATCGAATGGGGAACTGTGAGGCCATCTGCGGCAGCCATATGAACGAAACAATATTTCATTTCTAACCGGAACAATTGTACTTCACAACAAAAAACTAAAATTGCGCAAAATTTCAAACAGTTTTTCTTTTATTGCATTTTTTAATGTAAACTTTTAAATTACCCACCCTATATTTTTTATAATATTTTTTTCTTTTTATATCATTTTTACTAAAAATTAAATGTAATTGAAATAAAGGGTCCGCCAAATAAGTTTTTTTTTAACAGGGCGCAATACATCGAGTGTAGCTCCGGCTGTGTGGCACGTAGCGCCGTCCTGTTGAAACCAAATGTTGCTAATATCCTCCTCTTCAATTTTTGTGAACAAACATCGCCCGATAACGATCGCCATTGACTGAAACGTCCATTCCTTACTCATTTTCGAAGAAAAATGGCCAATTATGCCTCTGCACCAAAATCCGCACCAAACAGTGACTCGTCTTGGGTGTATCGGCTTATCTATGTATGCGTGCGGGTTTTCTATGTCCCAAATGCGACAATTTTGCTTGTTTACATACCCGCCAAGATCAAAATGAGCTTCATCTGAAAAGATGATTTTTTTGGCAAAATCGGCATCTTCTGTAAGTCGATCGCAGGCCCACTTAGCGAAGCGAAAAAAGCGTATACACAACCATATTCGTTCAGCAGAAGGATAAAACTAATTATCTGTCAAATCAGACATGAGCTAAGTGTTACCATTCACGATATAAGCACTAGTTTAAAAAAAAAAAACGTTAGATGGCGGACACGTTATAATGATTACCTGTCTTTGCCCGGGACATTGCTAATTGCTAATTGTTGTTGATATACTTACTATACATACCATATGTAATTAAGTTTTGTTAGATGATGAATGAAAAAAATCTTGGAATTTTGAAATATTTTCAACACAAAACGATTTGATCGTTGAGCTTTTTTTAAACTTTATTGTATAATATTCATTTCTTGATTTTGTTTTATGTTTTATAAAAATTATTATTTTTCCTAAATAAAGAGAAAAACAAAACCAACAAAAAAGAGCAAATAAAGCATTATTTAATAAGTACAAAAACATAAAAATTTTTGTATAATAATTACAAAAAAATAAAAAAATTCATTGCGTAATTAATTTAATTACATTGCATATTTAAATATATACAATTGTGGTAAAATCATTATCAATATGACTTATTTACTTTTAATTAATTAATAAGGGTTTATAACATTCTAAAGACTAAATTGACTGCTTGTGTTTGTTTTTTTATTTTTATAATTATTATTTTATAAATAATTGTTTCATTATTCATTTAATTATAAGCTAAATTTAAATTTATATTATTAAGAGTGTTATTTATTTTAAAAAATAAATAAAAGCAAAAACACAAATTGAGTTGTGAAAATTGTTATAATTAAAGCTTTATTGCCTTTGATTTAACCAGAAAATTTTAAATGAAGAAGATTAAAAAATTGAAAATAAAGGAGCAAAGTTTAGGAATTTTATGTTTTTCAATAAAATTTTAGATTTTTAATACATAAAAAGGAATATTGTGTTCAATCTCATATTTGTTTTTTTTTTTAAGATATAGGGGATCATAGAAAAATATTGGATGTTCTTAACGCCCATTTATGGGGCAACACTTATTCGATTGTGTTAAACGAGCGAACGTATTTAAATGTTAACATTTCAGGTTACATTATTGGTGTAGGTTTTTGAAATGAGCGCTGTTATGCTAATAACTTAAGATATATAAAAAAAAACGTTGTAAAAACACGCCGTAAAATTAGTAATGTGTACGGTAAGAATGTTGTGAGTGAACGTGAAAGCCAGAAATGATTTGGGTGACACCGTTTTGCAAATATCAATGTCAAAGTTGTACCTGCAATCAATTTTACGACTGATGGACTAGTGGACTGGTGGCCCAAGTTTTTTTGGTTTTTTTTGATGAGTTTTTTGGTTTTAATAACTGCTTCCTTATTTCATCCAATTAGACAATATTTTTTATTTATTAGTAAAATCACGTTGTGTTAGTATTTATAAAGTAATTTTACACTCTTGGACGGATCAAGGCGTAGTTGTGTACTATGGGCTGCTAAAGCGGACTGCATTTCCTTCTTTTGAATACGACAAGAATACAAAGATTAATATGATTAAGTTAATTTTTTGCATGACAGCGCTCGGCGTCACGTCGCAAAAGTTGATAAACGATTTGAATAGAAACGATCAATGCCGTATTCTCCAAACATTGGTCTCTCTGACTATTGGCTGTTCTGACGGATACAATGTCTTTTAACATAAAACTTCTTTTCAAGGAATATAAAATTGGTTTCAAAGTTGGATCACTTCAAAAGACGAGAAGTTTTTCTAAAACGAGATTCGAGAATTGGGTCAGAGATGCGGAAAATATGTAAGCAGTGATTTCATACATTTTTATTTTAATAATTTGTTAATTCATTCGGGTATGTTCTGTAAACCGAAAACGAGTGAAATTGAAATCGAGTAAAATATCAAAGGCAAATAAAACCCAAATGTGAGAAATATTTTAAAGTATTGTTAATCAAAGAAATTATTTTAAAGGCAATTAACCGATTTAATAAAAATAGTATCAAAATCTTGTCAGATTTGAAAATTATAGCAATTTGAAATTTCATTCGTTCTCAATTTCACTCGATTTCGGTTTACAGAACACACCCGATTATCTTTTTGAGCTAAAAAAGGAACGAATTATCCCAATAAGTAAATTATACTTCTTATTGTTGTAAATAAACTACAGAAGCTCACCCGTGATTTTTTTAAATATAATAAATATCAATAAATTCAATCAATAAATTTTTGTGTGCTGCTGTGGTATGGTAGGTAAGACAGTCCCGCCTACCAACCAGAAGGTCGTCGGTTCAATAGCAGACCAGACCATCTTAAAAAAAAGAAAAAAGTTTTTCAACAGCGATATAACCTCATAACATCAGCTATTAGCTGGTTATGAGTATTACTACTATTGAAAACTTCTCTAATTGCCGTTCGGAGTCGGCTTTAAACCGTAGGACCCTTTCAATGAGTTTAAAACTAGAATCAGGTGCAGCTCATTGACTGAGAGAAGTCCCCATGTTTCTTCATGGAATGTTATGGGAATTAATGCGCAGACAACAGCGCAGACACTAAACATTAATTACCATCAGTGAAACATTGCTAAAACTCAACGAAATCAACCGTTTTCAAATTAGATCATTATTGGCAATGAAATAAAAGGAAATTATCCATTATAAGCTGCTACAATCAAACCGATGATCAATTTAAATTTCCACTGCTCACAACTTGAATAAAATAATCAAGAAAGAGTAACCAGAATTGAAAACTGAAAAATCTATAAAAAAAGGCCACGAATGTTTTATAAGTATGTAACCCAATATGTTAACTTTAATAAAAAGTTATCGTTGTCTGCTAAAAAGTGTGCTACAGAAACATATAAAGCTGATGTATCTTTGTAGGTTAAATTATCATCTTTTTTGTGCTATGAAAATACAGGTCTTCGGCATATACGATATGCCTAAAAGAAAGGATTTCAAGGTTACCGATATACATATATGATATGTTGCATTCTTGCTTTAATAAGTTTTAAAATCTTGCTGAAACGATTTTTTATGATTTTTTTGTGCTTTCATGATTCCAAAACGTCTCAATAAAAATCAAAATCATGAATTCAAATAAAGCTGACAATCTACGCCTTAAATCGTCTTCCAGATATACTACAGTTAGTTAAAGAAATATTTTAATTAAATACTTGTATTATTTTGTTTATTCTAATTTGGTATTGTGAGTACATTCTTACTGGCATTACCGATTAAAATTTAAAAAAATTTAAGTAATTGTTTTGTTCCTTAAAAAAAATGTTCATGCAAAATTTGTTTATTATATTTTTTTATATGTACTCGTATATGTATGTATGTATGTTATGTTTAAGCTTATTTTTTATGAAATTGAACACATTCATCATAAAAAAAATAATAAAAATATTAATAATAATAATAAAATAAAACAATAATTAACAAATACTTTATGCTTAAATTTAAGTTTATTTCCTCTCATTCTCTTTTATTCTACGCCTAAAACATACCATCAGAATGAGCTATTGGTATAAGGATAATGAGAAATATTATAAAATTACGTGTAACTAATTTCCAGTCATTGGGCACTGCAAATGGCAGCAGAATTTGTGTGATACGGTGCACTTCATGCGAAGCACATACAAATATAAACGAAGTGATTATCATATTAAGAGTGGGGAAACCGGGGAGTAACACTAAAACACCATGGCGGTCTGCTGCTAACCAGATATGATATTGGCATATAAATAATTCTAGAGATATACGACCAAACCAAGCAAAAAATGTCGAATAACGTGTGCGTAATATGCCTGATATGTTACGTAAGATAATATAACCCACTATGGGTATAAATACTATGTACGAGTGAATCTCTTCACAGTTCTGTTCGTTGCGACACAAAAACGAGAAGGCTGTATAAAAACCCACACCCAATAAAGCCAAAAGAGTAACTGTTATGGAGGTTCTTCTCGAAAACAGATTGCCATGATTATTATCATCGAATATACTATATTTCTGAGCTATATGAAAGCAGGCAGCGGCTATCATGCCAAACATGACCGTATAACGATCCAATTTCCATTGATACCACCACTCGTGTATGTCATCATCGGTGGTCACAAATAACGCTTTCCAGGGTCGGGTAACAAAAATCCTTTCAAAGAACACCTCCGACATAAACAAAATGGTAACAACACTAAAACAACCCACAAATTTACCCACCAAATAAAGATAGTGCAAAGGATTGGATTCTACCGATTGGGCAGTTATACGTGGCGGCAGAGAAAGTAAAAAATATACGACACACATCCAAAATGATAATAGAGGCACGAAATAATAAAACTGATAAGGACGATTCATGCAAAAACATAATACAACTGTCATGAAATTTAAACGAAAGATAACCTGAAAGAATCTTACAAAACCAGAGTTGCCAGTTTGCCACATATATGAGAAATGTGTATAGCCCGTATGGAATAGATAACCACTTAACAATAGCTTAATATGCATATGTATGGGCAAAACTCTATGAGCTCCAGTCATGTAATATATCAGCACTACTAATAAAATCCAACCCTTTAGCTCATCTGACTGATCACGATTCAAAACTTTTGTAAATTTCGAGTCTTCGGTAAAAAAGAGACCGAGTGCGAAAACATAACCAACGGGAATCCAAAAACTAAACTCCGAATAATATTTGTTTTCTTTCATAAAGAAATTTGTGCGATCACATAAATAAAAATAGGCCATTATAATACCCAGCATGGCCATGGCCACTATAGGTGTAGTAAAATCCAGGCCACTAAGGCTTAAAGATGAAGATCCACTACCATTCGAAGTGGACGATGTCATGGGAGCGGTATGATGTAAATCATGACGTTGTGGTTGTAGTGCTGTATACAAAGTATGGCCGCGTAAATGCAAAAGCCAGCGTCTTAAAAATATAACACCGGTTAATATAATGCTAAAAAAAATATATGAATCAATAACAAATACAATAAGAATAGATCTGAATATTACTCTTCTTAAGAAAACAAAAATAGCAATAGCAATTAATAAATATATTTTGCTGTTTACTTACCATACTCCAAACACAGCATATGTAACAATCTGCAATAGCGTATAGGGCTCGGCACTACTACAACAGCTGCCATCGTTATAATTCATATAATCATTGCAATACATATTCAGCATTAGTTGTACATAATGCCTCAGTCCTAAGGCGCACAACTTATAGCCATCAACAGCATTGTCAACTAAACCATTCGATATGTGCCATGCTGACTCCCAAATTGTCGCATCTGTATAACGAAAAACTTGATGTGCCACACGATTTAAACGGTCAATATCTTCATTCTTAACCAGTTTCCAATTATCTGGCAATTTTTCTTCATTAACACGATCCTGTAGTTTCCATAAAACTTTTGATTTCTGTGTTACCAAATGATCGAATGGTACAACGAGACGTGTTAAATTCGTTGTATATTGTTTTAGAAGATCTTCAGTAACATTGCCATTCAAAAAGTTACGATGTGTAAAGCCAACAACAAAAACCGCACGAACCTCTTTAGTATCTTCAAATTTTGTTAGAGAATCAAGTAAACTTTCAGATACTTCATTGGCGAAAATATATGTGGCTCTCATATTCAGTTTACGATCTTCGAATTCAGTATCAATTGGTGGTTGTAAGAGCATCGAACCATTGTCATCATCGCTAGGATGCAGATGATTTATGAATTGTTTGTACAATTGATGAATCGAATAGTCGCCTATAAAAACAAAATGGTTTTTATAGCTCCAAAATGCCAGATAGCGTAAGCAGCGTCTTGTGTCGCTAAGTAATATGAGAAAAAAGTAAAGTAAAATGTATTCAGAAATAACTGAATTAAGAGCACAAAATACTCATTTACGTCCATAGTGTCATAGCTCAAAAACAGCATATTTCAGGAAAGCAGTTTTTATTTTATATTTCCTATTATTTAGCATTGATATAGGAATACACACTTTGTTCCGGTGCTCTTAAGTTTGTACGAATCATAAGAAATTTTGTATACAATATAGATCAAAATAATCCGCATATTTTGGAATACTTAACTAAAATATCATGTTGTCTGAGTTATGACACTATTGAATTAAATGAGCGATATATTTATCATATAAAGTTCAATTAAGTTAATATTATATATAGAATTGGCAGCCTTTTTCAATGTTCGAGCCTGTAACAGTCAAAACTGAAAATCCAGCATTAATATACATAATTGAAACGATTTCAGATAAAAAGGGTTGGTCCGTTGCGTTGCAACTATGACGTTACGTTAGGTCAGTTCTAATTGAACCTTAAGATACGTTCATTGTATTTTAGTCTTTATGATATTAATAAACTGAATTCGTTGTCGACCCAAATAAAAACATTATAAGTATGACGAACAAAGCAATCTATTGTAATCATTTATCACACAATAAACCATCTTTAAAGATTAATAGAACAAAATTTCTTCTTATCAGTGTTAAAACAATAGAGACAATAAGCATATTTCTTTCATACTACATAAACAGAGATCCGGTACATATGACTCACACCCAACCATAGGCCATAAAAATTAATAAGTATAGAGCGCAATTATTTTCAACAAATCACTTACGTTTGGGTGTACTTATGCATCATACAGCCATAAGGCTGCCACTCATTATCGCCCTTAAAACGTCCTTTCGACAGTAGCCACTGACAGGAATCACTGCCTGTAATAGTCTTACATTAAAACTTGGTGATTTAATATGACTTCTTTGCACTTACCATACTGCCAATTAAGTATGCCATGGTAGACTATAAAGCCAACGACTATACACAAGGCCACTTTTTTAAAATTATTGGAATTTAATTGTTGTATTAAATGTTCTGCCTTTGAATTGCTGCTGCTTGTCGTTGCAATTTCATTTGGCCCCGATTTTAGAGCATTTAATTCAAATTCTTCACTCATTTTCAATTATATTATCCTGTTGGTGTTCTTATTCTGCTTTTTTATATTTAGTTTTTCATGATTTCTCTAATTCAACACATTTTTTCTAACAAATCTCTAGAATGAACTCAAAATTTTTCTCGATCGCTGCCTTGATGAAAACATTAGAAAAACAGTTGCTTTTTATTGTTTTGTTTATATACCTTTTACATGCATTTTCATAATAAATGAAATAAAAACAAACAATGCGATAAGAACCGGTGTTTGGGAGAAAAACTAAAAACAGGGCTGCTATATAGCACAACTGTAAGCGGGGTTGTACTTTTATATGATACAGTATAAGCAAATTAAATAAGTATAGATACAGTACAAACACAGAATTCAATACATTACAACACCTTTCACGTTGACTAAACAATGGAAAATAATCGCTGAATAGCTTCTGTATAAAAGAAACGAGAAAATTTGAATTACATTTTTCTTATGCCACTATCCAATCTAACAACCATATTTTATTGTTCAACAACAGTTTTTAATTTTGAAATGCCATCTGGCATCTATACCTCTCTATTTAAAAACAGAGCTGTTCTATGGTTTGTTTACTTTTTGTGCCTAAATAACAGTTTTTCTAGTTGTTCACATGTGCCAAAAACAAAGGATCCGCGTACAAAAAGAAAATTGTAAATAATTCCTGAGTTTTCAATTTTTCGAAGTAATTTTGAATATATTCATTAAATTAAATTCAAAAAGTAAAAATAATCTGAAAAAATACAAATGCGTGATCTATTTAAAACTTTAGACATACTGAGAACCGAATCACCCATGGAGTATTGTGAAGAGTTCGATGGCATCAAATCCATTTTAGAATATTGCCACAAACATATAAAACCTTTTAATAAATTATATTTTCGTGGAGGTTTGTATGATTTTAGATTTTCAGATATTTTTATAGCTTGATTATCTGTAGTAACAAAATACTTTTAGGAAATGAATCATTTATTAATGAATTGGTAAGACGTTTGCAGGATTATCTAGTAGAATGTGGCTTAATTGACGAGGAAACGAAAAAACCTTTAACTGATTTACTTAAAGTGCAGAAGTTAAGAAAAATATGTATGTTCTTGATGGTAAACACAGATGCTACTTACAAGTATAATCTTAAAGACGATGATGAATTTGCGCACGTTTTAGAAATTTGTCCTCTAATGCCAAAGTTTTTATTGGTCACTCTCGTATGGGAATTGCATTTAGATCAGTTTTTTAATGAAATGCTTTCTTATGCTCCTTGCTGGTTTACTTTTCAGTACTTTGAGCCAGCCACCGATTCTTTAAAGTTTGTTGAAGATGCCTTTGATGTTCTGAATAAAGTGGCCCTCCTACTCAAGGCTATTTTTATCTCAATAACACGTAGTGCACTCAGATATATGGATAATGTAGACACTAGTATAATACATAACAAACTCTACGATTATGCCATGAACTTATTGCGTTTGTTTTATACTCCAGATACGGAAAAGTTTGTAAATTTTAGTAAGAAAAAATCGTATAAATATGCTGGTTTTGCTTTAAAGCATTTGCTTGAATTGATTTTATACACATTTGATGTTTATGAAGATGCTGAGAAAGCAAAACCTTTAGAAGAGTGGCGAGAGTACAATATATGTAATCAACTATTAAAGACAACCGCTGAAAATCAAAAAGAATCTAAACGCCTAAAAGAACAGCAGTTAAAGATTATAGTGGCCTTGTTAAATGCTTTACAAACACAAGTAATGATGGTTAAAATTGATATATTTATCTACTGGGTTGAAATTGATCTGAATGATAAAGAAAATCTACAAGAAGTCATAGGCACTATGGCTTATAGAGTAGGCGAAAGAATGTTAAGCAATAAAACATTTGGTCATGATGTTCAACAACAATTAAAAGTAATTGAAATACGTCCCAAGACCTTAGAAGAAACCATCAAAGATGCTACTATAGGTGAGATTCTAAATACATTAGATAATACCGATTTGGATTACAGCAGAAGAAAAGCTTGGTTTGATGAATTACTCAATCGTACAGTTGCACTGGGCAATGAGGAATGTTTGCAATCCATTAAACAGAACATCAAAATGATGACGGTGGAACATTGTCTACAAATATTGGATTTCGTTAAGCTTGAAATAATGCGAAACTACCAAGAAGAACAAATTAAACCACAAGAGGATTTAAAACTTAATATAGAACAAATGAATGTAGATCCAGAAGACTATGAAGAATTAAGTGAACTAATCTTACTGGCTATGGAAAACTTTAATGTCCAACAAATTTTGAGTGTGCTTAGCTATCAGTGCAAATTGTATGGTTATAATACAATTCTATTCAGTCGTGCGGATATAGCAGCAAGAATAACAGAATTTCTTAATAAATATAATGCCGATGACTCTTCATTTGATATTCAACAGTTTCTTATATACTCCTTTGAAAATGCCGAGTTAGCTTGGCAAAAATTTTTCGATATAGCCTGCCATAATTTAGCCCATATCAACAACTATTGCGCCACTGTTAAACAGTGTAGACCTTTATCGAACAATTATTTTATGCCACAGCTTTTAGCGGCTCTAAATGAATTGTCCAGCCTGGAGAAACGCTATTTTCCCGCTCTCTTATGTGAAATATATTTTAGACTCTACTACCCTGATAATAAAACAGAATTTCTTAAGAAAATCATACACAAACATGTCAATCAGTACTTGGATCAGCAACAATTTGAACAATTATTGCCATTGGTAAAGTGTTTGAATATAATTAGTACCTATGGCGAATCTCAGTCACATAAACCGTTAAATTTCGGTGAAATTACTGCACCTGTTCTACTAATGGCAGCTCAAATTATGGATAAGGCCAGATGGGACTTGATCACGTACTCAGACGTGCGCGATGAAATTGTACTGGAATGTATACAGTTCATACAGAAGACATCAAAGAAATTCCTACCCAATGCCACTGAGAAGGGTAAGTCCAATATATTGAATAGCATTTTAAAATTAATGCCTAAACTCTATTTCTTTATAGATCGCAAATGGATTACCAAAGTAATTAAAGACTCTTACAAGCCTTTAACTCAGTATTATTTCCAAAAATATTCTCTTACACCTGATCAAATACCCATCGAATTTGATCGATTTTTAATAAGACTCGATATCGAAGATAAATCTGAAGCTGAAATGTTTTTAATAATAGTGAGTATGGGTGGTATAAAGTAGATACAAACAATTTGTTATTGATTATTGGTTTCTTATAGAATTATGTACGCTGCACTATGAAAGAAACCGAATGGCTGGCACGTAGTGAACGTCTTCTACCACACATTTCAGATGTTATGATTATATTAAGTGGTGTGGTAAATGAAACCTCAAATCCGAATGCCATTAACAATTATCGACATTGCTTATCGAACTATGCAAATATTGTGCAGAAATTCCTGTTGCCACAAATCGAAGACGATAATAAAAAAATTGAAAAGCTTGTAATCAAAGTTTTAAAAATTATATCATCGGCACCCGAGCAAATCTACGAGGAAACATTTATGAGTTTTGAATCATTATTGCTAGAGATTATTAAGAAATGTGGTCGTCCTTTAGAGGAGACTATAACAAAGAATATAAGGAAATATGTGGTGACTATGAGAGATTGCAGTGCCAAGCAAATATTTTTGGATAAATTTCAAGGACTCGTAACAGAAATAGCTTAAAAGACAAATAAGTTGAATTGAATTTAAAATATGAAATGTAATATTTATTTTACTTTTATAATAAAGAGTAGAGAGAGGACTTTTTTGTTTCGTTAGATAAAAATTTGTTAAAAATATATTTCAATGGAATATCCATTCCAAGGACTCAAAACATATTGCACACAATATAGAGGTGGATTGTTGCATATTGTAAAAAACGATTGAAAACTCATCGTACTAACTGAACTTAAGTCCCATGGAACAGTTATGAGATTCACTAGAAAAGAAAATGCTCCTCAAAGTATTGAAAATAACTTGTACATAAATTAAGCCTGCTTAATGTGTATTTTTATAAATACACAGCGATATCGCGCAGTCATATTGAACATAAGGATACTAAAGTACCTTTGTTTATACACATATACATATATTATGATAAATTTCTTTAACTGGATGTAAAATTAATTTAAAGCCATTTGTTCAGATACGCACAATAGAATATTAATTGATTGTGAAGAAAGGAATTTGTTGAGGTCCTTTGATCTTCATCCCATTTATAGTTAGGTTACACTCGAAAAATTGTCTGCATCAGTAAACGCTGAGGTGATGTTAAACCTATTATGTTTAAAAATAGATTTAAAAGTATATGATTGATAAGATTTAAAAAATAATTGCGTAAAATTTAAAACAAAATTAATAAAACAATATTCTTTTTCTATGCCTTAATTTTGTACAGTGTATATTGTTAAGCAACACTGTTGTAAATGATTACAAATATATTCCAAACACTTCCTAACTTCACACCAAGCGAATTTCACAAATCAAGTGCTGCCATATTTTTTTTCGATTACTTTAAAACAGTTTTTTAAATAATAATCAAAATCTTTTGCTTAAAAATAGTAATACAATTTGGTTTTAAATTAAATTTTTAAGAGTATTGTAAATACTAATAAATGAATAAATAAATAAATCATATCTCTCGGTTGCTGCTGCACACTTTTATCTGGCAACGTTTTGATGACGCATGCGAATTTGCCAAAAATATTTGAAGCAAAAAAGAAAACTGAAAAGAAAAAAATTTTATGAAAACTCAAAACGGATTAGAGAGCAAACGGAAAAACTGGAAGAATTTTTTTGTGTGCGTTGTATCAATTATAAAAGCAAATTTTCATTATTGAAATTTACATTAGATATATTTAAGAAAAACTTCAACTCTCTGAAAATACGTAAAATAGAAAAAAAGTGTTAAAAACACCCGGCGTGTAGAAAATATTTAAAAGAAAAAGTAATAAAAAAAGAGAAAAAACAACGAGTTCACTTTTTAATTGCTTCGAAGCACAAAAAATTCCCGTGCAGTCATCATCACATACGCAGCGAATAAAAACGAAAGCGAAGCTGAAAATAAGAGAGAGAAATAGAAAAAAATAAGAAAAAAAGCAGACATCCAACGTCTTAATTGAATATTTTCAAAATTTTAAATTTTTCTTTGACATAATTTAAAGGAAATTTAACTTCGGAAAAAAGGAAGCATAACAACATGGCCAATTATACCGAGGCCCAGTTAAGAGCCAAGCTGAATATTGACCCACCAAATGAGTTGCGCTTTATTGGTAAGTTAAAAAAGGAATAAAATTAAATGGTAAAACATTCTACCTTATAAGAAAGTAAGAAATTTGGAGGAAACGATAAAATGAAAGAATGAAGAACCAGGTACTACTGCCACTTAATGCTATTGAAAATGAATCAGTTTATCGAAAGGTGTTATTACTATTTATTTTAATAACCACAAAAGAAAACAAAATGTTTCTTAATCATATCTAGAAATGACGGCTGGCTCTTGCGATAGCATTGTCCATCACCACCACACCGCTGCTAATACCACATACTATCCCTGCCCGTTAAGTTATAGCTCTGCTATTGTGTGGCAGTTTTGTTGTATTGTGTGAATATGTGTGTGTATATATATAGGTGATTAGTGATGCCAGATGAGTGAAACTTGTATGCAATTTGGGAAGTTTGAATTGAAATGGTGATAAATTGTGGGGGGCATTATTTTGTTGATTTTCTAGCATTTTTTGAAGATCAATGTAGAGCTTCACATAAATGGCTTGACGTTGCTAAAATTAAATAAAACTTAATAAAATGTAAGCCCGTTGGATTTATACCTTTGTGTGTATGCAATATTTATATGTAAACGGCTAAAAACACTAAAATAGTGAATCTACTACTGCTCAGCTCTTCGGTGTGCAAATTTTTTCCGTCAGAGGGTAGTCCAACGGTTGAAGCTACATTGCTATACGCTGGGTACTTCAAGTGCAATAACATTTTGACTGTTCAATATAGATGTAATCGTCCGTCCTGATGGAAAATAACGCCTTATCCGTTGATCATCATTTTTCGTTCAAGTAGTCGAGTTATGAACAGTAAATATCCCTTCTTTAGATTGTAACAACTAATAATAGACAATTTTTTCTAATTCCGCCATACTCATTACGTAACATCTTCTTGCCGCCAATTTACGCTTTGACAATGATTTTTTGTTTGTTTGATATCCTCCTGATGTTTTTCCTGTTTCCTATAGGAAATTTTTCAAATCAGTATATGTTTCACACGCCCGTTATAAAATCGTAACCCAGAATATATCCTTTCAAACATGTTCTTTCGTTTAGCGTGATCGAATAAGAGTAGCTCGATAAATGGGCTTCAACAACACCCTTTAGTGATAAACAAATGCGGATTCTTTTTATATGACTCAACATAGAATTTTGAGAACAACGAAGTGGTAGCCTTTTGCCAACATTTCTAATAAATTAACTTATCACATTGTGGACAGACATGTACTGTGTAATTATTTCTTTATATCTACTTCATCCTCATCATAGTTGGCGAGTAGTATTTAGTTTTCCAAATTTTTGTAATAAAGACAAATTTTGATTTAGTGTTTACGGACATTCTGGTTTTTTAGCTGCATCGTTGGCATTCACGTACCGCATCTTAGATCTTCCAGCTTTACTCCACCAACCATCTTAGTAGTTGTCGTATTTTAATATGTTTGTAATAGATTCAAGAAAAATGACGAAATGCTACAACCGCGATAAGACTATTTGAATTTAAGACCAAAGCAAAAACATCGACAATGTTGAACTTTTCATTGCAATGTCTGCGTCTAAGTTATTTTCTATTAATAGCTAATAAATTTAGATATTTTAGGGACTTATAATAAAAGTAGTATTTCTGGCATCACTACACCGTATTTTTTTGAAGTTTGCTATTTCTTGTCTTGTCGTTTTGTTGTATGTTTTGTCTAGTATTAGAACATAATTTTTTTCTTCACTGGGTTAGAAGGGCGTATGGTTTCCTTATAGTCAGCACTCATTATTAGCAAAAGCCAGAACAAAAAAAAAAAAAAAAAAAAACTTTTCGCTTTTATTTATTTTTAACTTAAAAACGCTTCAAGCCGTTTTTGTTTTCACTTTTTTGGTTTAGATTTTTGTTACTTTTAGATTATATTCGGGAGAAGTACAAATAAATCAAGTATTTCATTGTTTTGTTATTGTTGTAGTTTAGCTAAAAAAAGAACTTTGACTGCTGCTTTATGGCGCGATAATATATTTTTTTTAACGATCATTAAATATAATTTTGTTACTCGGTTATTTGCATATTATATTGCTTTCTCTTTATTAATTGTTAGCAAATAAAAAAATACAGCCAGCATAACCGATAAGACTAAAAAGACAGATGAAATCGATTACACAATGCAATCATATTGTACGATAGTGTATGTATGCGTTTGTATGAAGTATTTCCAAAATATGCTCACCTATATCCCTTTTGACTTGACATGGACCTAACCATTAGTGGAGTTGCCAGATTTATTAGTTTTGTAAAGAGATATTTAAACACAAATGGTAACCTTTTCCATGTTTCACAAAAGGTACATAGTTCAGCATATTTTTTTAATTTAAATAGTAGGTACATATATAGTTTTTTTTTAACTATAATTGAATTTGCAAAATCGATTAACTCCAGTTTTTGTTCTCTTTTGGATAATAATGTCAAGACACTATTGATAAATACTTATAATTTTCAATACAACTTTTAAATAATTTTTTCATTAAAAAAAATTTTGTTGTTTAATGAACTTAATCGATTTCGCATATCATACTTTCAATTATTGGGTATTATAAAAATTATCTGGTAAAGCAATTTTTCAATTTATGCCTGTTTTAGAACTTGGATTTACACACAACATTTCTTTCACCTACAATATACATATGTAGGTAGTAACAACCATATTCTCTTTAAATTTGTTTATTCAGGAGGAGAGTATAAAGCTTTTTAAAATTTCAGACTCCCCTTCACGTACTTATCAGGAAAATTAGTTATAGGTAAATAACATTACTTTTTTCCGTTTTCCATATTATGATTATTTATTGTCACTTGAAAAGTTCCCAAACCATATATCGTAATGTCTTATATATACAATGACATTTGGTCTTTCTAATTGGAATGTTGAGCTGAATCTTTTCAGTCGTTGTTTCGATCGTCATTATAAGATTTCAAAAATAAAACAAATTCTTGAAATTTTCATTCTTTTTAGCGCAGTGAAGCACTACAGACCCAACTTACGTTTATAGTGCAAAATTTTGTTTTATAGATTTAAAAAAAAAAAGTTAAAGACAAAACAACGATTTCTCTTCAACCACCATCAAGGCAAAACTACGTTTGCCGGGTCAGCTAGTTTGTTATATATTTAAAACGTGCTTTATTAAACCAAATAGGAGCCAAGCTCTGTTTTTGCCCGGTCAGCAAAGATGTCTGTGGTTTGGCTTTGTCTTGATGAAACACAACACCTTTTCTTCTGATCAATTCTGGCCCTTTAAATTGCTTGCTTAAATTTCGTTAATTGTTGACAGAATATATCAGACTCAATTGTTTGCCCAATTCGTAAAATCTCATAATGAACAATTAACTTGCAATCCCACCATACACACAGCGTTATCGTTCTTTGTTTTAGTTCTGTCTTTGCCACCGTCTACGAAGCTTCACCATGATTTTATCGTACCATTTTTTATCGCATAGTGTTGCCTAATGTAATTTATATTACCATAAATATAAGAGCCATTTACCGATAAATTGTAGCTGAAGTTTTTCAAACACCGAATATATTTTTTCGATTGTCAAGTTTTTTTTTTTTTTAAATCAAGATTCTTTCTATAAATGTCAATAATTTTGCAGTGTAGAATCTCACAAATGTCATGTCTTAAGGTACCACTTTTTATGAATTATACAATTTGATTTTCACTGAAATTGAAAAATCCGACTGGTTAATTTATTCATTACTCTGCCAGAATGGAGGAATGTAATAGTGAAAAGTAGGTATATACACGTGTTCGTCACTGTACATACATATGTTCATACATGCATACGAATGATATCTACCATTGTTGCTTATAAATTTAAAACAATTCTTATGACTAATTACTGAGTTAATTTATACTTTTTGCAGTTATAATACTATATCGGTACGTTTTATTGTTGTCACTTGTTATTGTTATTGCTTAAGTAGCATACCATAAAAAGAGTGTCAATGCACCCTCGAACCTGACGATAACGATTTTCGTTTTTTGATAAAAATCGATAGTACTCGATCATTCGCACCATCACACAAAATTTTATAGCTATAAAATGTACATTTATGATTTTATAGCAAAAACGAAAAAGACTTATTTATGTACATACATTAGAACCAAATTTATAAAACAAACTTCTGCCAAATTTGTTTTTTTTTTCGCTTAATTTTTTTGGCAGTTACGACTCGATATATCGAACACGAAAGGACAACACAATTTAGTTCTTTATAAACGTTGTAGTTTCAATTTCTTTGAAGGATGCAGAAAAATATGTTCGCTATAATCGTTTTCGTTATAAGCGTGATATAATAAACCACCATTTATTTTCAAACAAAATAAATAACATCAGTTTGTTCAAACTTTGGTATTTAATGTTAAATCTTAATTGCATTTTACCACCGCTCTGGATTACCACCTTCTTATTTTGGTATCCATTCGTTCAAGTTAACACACTACATATATTAGCATAATAATTTTGGACAACGCTCTAATTTAGGTGTATAATCGTTAGTTCTTATTAAAGCACATACATACATACGTATGTATTTTGCCCGTGTAATTTTTAAAGTTAATTTTTTGTGTTTTGGCATTAGAGTGTAGTGTGTAAATTTGAGTAGAAAAGAATGGTACGAAAAAAATCAATATATTTTCAATTTGTAATGCAACATTTCTTTGGTTAGGAAAATAATGGGGAAACCTTATGAAATAAATGAGATTAATATAGATAATAAAAAATATATATCTTCATTTCATAAAGCATCAAATATAATTTATATATATAAAGAAATATAAAATGTATTGAAAGGAAGGGGTTTTTTAATTACTTTTTGTAAAGGACTGTATATGGTAATGTGGTCATATTTGTGTGTTATGTACCTATATCTTCGGTCATTTACTTTTTATTATTCTTTTTTTTCTTCTTCCTAATGTCTTTTATTCTTCATATTTTAAATACAAGACAATGTCATCGTTTATGCAACACGTCGTATTCAATTTTTATTTTATTTGAATTTGTGCTATATATTTATTGACAGTATTTGTTTGTACCATTCCAATTCAAAAATGTGTTTATATTCTGACACCAAAGTACTCACTTTTTATATTTGCTACTACACACTGTGGTTTTATTTACAAAGAGAACGGCTGGCTCTCTTAGTTTTGTTACTTGTTAAATATAGCCAGCCGTATACGTTAATGAGTTTTATTTTTATTTAACCTCAACTCTTCATTTTGCCTAGTACATATTACCCTAATAATTATATTTTTACTGCTAAAAATTGATACAAATTTCAAATTCATACACCATACATACATATGTATAAATAAATATATAACATTATTATGGTGTTTTGATTTTGCCTTTTGTTTTATTTTGTTTTGTATTAACGTACGGATGGCGGCGGTGGTGGTACTGTGCTTAGAACGAGAACTAATGTGAATCACATAAAATGAAATACACTTAAATGTATATCATATTCTTGGTACCCTCCAGTCCTGTATACCACCTACCACATGCTATAATAGTGCTCTTTTTTACTAAATTTGAGTGTGTGTGTGTGTTTTTTTTCTTTTTTTATTTCATTTCTTGAGGTCGACAAATATTAAATGTATGACTCTTTTATGTTTTTTTTTTTTTTTAATTTTATATTTCTATACGCTTTATAGTTTTTTTTTTACACCTTACTCGCAGTTGGCGAGTTGACAATTTCACTTGCTTTTATCTTCTTAATTTGTATAATATGTTTCGTACTGGATGTTGATTTCTACTTTATTTATTCCACTTGGAAATATTAGGGTGTACAAGATTATATCAGTAATCAATCGATTTATTTAATTTCTTAAGTTCTTGTAATAATGTAATAATTGAAAATATTAGGCTGTACAAGATTATATCAGTAATCAATCGTTTTATTTAATTTCTTAAGTTCTTGTAATAATGTACCTCGTAATGTATTATTTGTTCAAAAAGGGACGTTGACCTCATTAGTTGTAGAGAAAATTATAATATGTCTGTTTCTATATCAAAATTTTTTGTATCTTTTCGTTATTTATATCAATTAAATGCGTCTAGATCATTTACCCTGAAATGCATTACCCTGAATACCTATGTGTTGTCATGAGACAGAAATATTTTACCGTGGCCGTGACTTTAGGTTTAGATGTAGTTTCATAGCTACTACGTGACGTTAAGTGACGTACATGCATATGTATGTTTATAATTGATACTCACATGCTGTTCAACTATACAAAAGTACATACATACATATATTACGTTTGGTTATTCTATTAGAAAATTGAATTTGGCAAGTTTTGTCTAGTAGTAGCATATGCATCTATAGTATAATATACTCCTGGTTTGCTTTCTTTTATTTCTTTTATTTTTGTATTTCCTATAGCCATTCGCCGCCATTCATTCATTCATTCATTGATTTAAACTTGTTCCAATTTTTAAGGATCTTTTAAAGAATCCTTTTTGTCTTCTTTAGGATTCTTTTAAACAAATATCTTAAAAACATAAAGCATGTATAAAAAAATTAAAAAAAGATATAATTTTAGTCAATAATTCAATGTCTCTTATTTAATCTAACTTTTTTACTAACAAATATTTTGTATTTGTTTTTTTTTTCATTCTGAGATTGTGATTTTCGTTATTTCATAACATATTCGAAATAGCAATATACACTTAGTATCATTAATATTCGGTTTTACTAAAGATCTATAATCATCTGATTCATATTAAGGCATGTTTGCATCTTTTTAAAACACATTTTTTTATTTTTCTTAACATCTTAAAGCATTTATGATTTTGCGTTTATATTTATAAAAAATAATAATAACATTATAAAAACAACTAAATTTATTCAGGTACCACAGGTATATTGTGTGTCAATAATATTCGACTTTCATTCAAATGAAACAAACAACATATAAAAAAACAACTTTAATCAATTTAGTGTTTGTTGGGTAGTTCTTTTAGTAAATAGCTTCACTGAGACGATTTGGATAATTTTAAACTATGCTAGCTGTTTAAGCTACCGGAATACCATTCCATTGAAGCCTCGATTTCAACTTAGATATTGACTGAATGCGAACACGCCGTCATTCGTATTGAGGATTGAGCAGGTGGTTGGGGAACCTTAGAGCAATTATAGAGTGGTCATTCTCGTTTTAAACGGGACTTTTTTTAGGTCATTATCTTCGAAGATTTTGGACGTCTATCAGATCCAAACATGTTATATTGTTCTCGTCTGTAACAATAATACCTATAATCCCACCACGTTACAGATTTATAAAATTACTGGCTGGCAAAGCTCAAATGAGCTCTTTAGTTTCGTAAATTAACCAATGACTTACCACGTACTATTCTACCATGGAAACCTTTTTTCCTTATGGTTATTTTATGATGGATGCAACTCTTTTTTTTCTGGAACTCGTTAAAAGTCTCACTAACTAATATTGGTGCACTGATACATGGATAAGCAAGCCTTTATTTTTCGCACAATTGAACTTTATTCTCTATTTGTAAATTTATTTTGGTTTTCCTGCCTGTTTTATGAAGTAAATTCTTTCTCCATTTTGGTGTCCTATTCTATGTGTCCAACTATATTTGTTGTCATATTAAGAATTTCGGCGATTTCTTTGCAGGTTTAACCTTTTTTGTGATGAAAATTGAGAAGTTTGCGCTGTTCTAAAAAAAAATTTTTTCCTTTACGTCCCATTTGAATATTTTCCAACCAAGTACAATTTTTGTTGGATAACAAAGAAGTTATAATGCACTTCTATTAAGAAATAAGAGAAAAAAAACTGAATATTAATGACACTGACTGTAGGTGTTTATAAGCGTTTATATTTAAACAGTCTCTCCTTTATTTATTTAGCATCATATCAATTTAACCCATATCTTCTCAACGCCCCATTTAAGATGCAGTCGCATTTAATTAAAAAACAATATATTTTTTAATATTGATCATTAATTCTTGCTATTCACCGTTTATTTAACAATATTTTTCATTCAATACTACTTATATAATATTAGAATTAGTTTTTCGTTCTAGAGGTTATTTTTAAAATCCCTGCAAATTAGTGAATTTTGGTAAATTTCGGCTCCCAAAAAAATAAGTAAATCCATATATATAGTTATATTGACCGTTAGTCAGATATTATTATTATCTGTTTTTGGTTAGCTAAACTTTAGGTTAACAGATTTAAAAAAAAAAAAATTTTTTAATGTTTTAAATATATATAAAAACCTAGCTTTTATGCATGTGTATATTCTCAACGCCCCATTAAGGGTGCAGTGTCAAAACAGTCAATAAATAAAGCAGGAAGTATTATTTAAATATTTTTGCTTGTTTCGAAAGGTATAAGAAACAAAAGACACAAATTAATAAAAGGAAATTTTAAATTTTTTGATTTTGATATCTTTGGAATATATGGGTTAAGTTTTTATGGTCATATTTAACAATACATGTAGTCGAATGTTGATTTTACACATAGTTGACAGAAAAATAGGTGTAAAAATTAGTTTTTTATATTAAACGGGAAACTTCAGGTGTAAGAACATTAATCTTTTGCGAACATATTCTTCCGCTACTACCGAAATTTTACAAGTTTGAAGAAATATTTTTTGTTTCACTTTCGTGCATAGATACCCAATTTATTTCTTTAAATTACAGAAGATGAAAAAGTGCCATATGTTATTATTACCTCCAAAAATTGCTTTGGAACATACATATGTATATTCCTTTAGCAAAGTTTCTTGTTCTACAATTGTTATACTGATATATTTATTGTTGATAATGTACATGCTTCTTATTTTTTAATTTGTTCTTATCCAATTTAATAATATAAAGTTTTATCTGTTAATTGAATAAATTTTAACAAAAATTGCAAAAGTATAACGCTTTTGTCTTTTCGGTGACTTGTTTATCGAGCCTATGGTGAAAATTGAGTATTAGCAATAGTCTTACAACAAAATATTTATAAAATTATTTAATTTTATTTACTCTACCTTATATCATATACAAAAGCATACATGTATGTACATACATTAAAAACAATTTTTATATATTTATTTCTAGGTCCTTTCACTCGCCCAGTTGTTACAAAATTAAAGCTTTCGAATCCATCGGAGGAAACTATTTTATTTAAAATTAAAACAACCGCTCCAAAGCGTTATTGTGTACGTCCAAATTATGGTTTCGTACGTCCATATGATTTCGTTTCAGTTGAAAGTGAGTAAAGAAACATATAAAAAAATAAAAATAAACATTATTAGCGTTTTCATTTTTGCTGCAAAACTAATATTATTTTTAACCTACCTTTTCTGTATACATATAGTATGTTTGCAACCCTTCCAATTTGATCCTGTCGAAAAGAATAAACATAAGTTTATGGTGCAAAGTATTGTGAGCCCATCAAAAGAGGAACAAGAGATACAGGATCCCAATATTGTAAATATATTTTGATTTATTTTTTTAACATTTAGTTATATTGATTTGTTTAATTAGTTTTTGCGTGTGGGTTTATAGTAAACTTGAGTGTGTTTTATTTTTGTTTTTCTATTTTTAAGTGGAAGGAATTGCCACCAAAACACTTTATGGACGCAAAATTAAAGTGTGTTTTCGAAATGCCAGAAGACGCTCCTGAGACCGCTGTTAAAAATGAGGATACATTACCTCCTAAAGTCAAAAATGAGGAAAAGGTAACTACAATTATTTATTTTAAAATATTATGAATTATTATTATAACTGTATTTTTATTTTTCTGTAGATTCTAAATTTGGATACTTCAGATCAGTCTGATTGGCAGACAAATGAGCTACTAAGACAGTTGCGTGAAGAAAACAGTAATTTGAGAAAAGAAGTTTTAAAATTAAAGGTAAGTAATAGCGATATCAATCATAGTGTTTGCACTTCATTCCGAATTGGGTTATAAAAATAAATCAAATATCATAATGTCATTAGCAACACAAGAAAATATGTTAAGTAGGTCCAGGAGGAAGAAAAAACTTTCTAACATTTTGCGTTTGAAATATTTTTTCAATCTGCAGTAATTTACATTTATGTGTTTCGCTTAAATAACAATAATTGTTTGATTAAATCAAATTACATTAGGAAGATAATTGAAGGTTTTTGGTATTTGCTAACAACTGTATAACAGATAGCAAAACACGCCATACCATTTTCTTTTTCCTATATGTTGTGTTTTTGATCATCCTATCATTATGTAATAAAATCTCAATTTTTATAAAAATTGGACTTAAATGGTTTCTTGTGTTGCTAACGATATTATTAAAAATTCCCAACAAATTATGCTAAATCATCGAAATTTTAATTTAGATTTTAACTCCACCCATCAATCCAGTTAAAAGTAATTAATTTTTATTTATTTTTCAGGAGAATTTAGTCAAAATTCAATCTACACCCTCTAAATCACCCATTGGTGAACCTTATACTCCTGTTGTAGCCGAGAATCAAATTCCAATGTTCTATATAGCAATTGCTATTGCTGCTCTAATTTTTGGTATTATATTTGGCAAATGTTTACTCTGAACAACTTACTAAGCTATGCAGAAACAAAAATGAGTGTTATTATGTTTCTTTTTCAGAAGAAGAAGAGATAAAAATAAATAAGAAAACAAATTTGCAACAAATAAAATAAATAAAAAATATAATAAAAACGAAAAAAAATCAGTAAAATAAAAACAAAAAACCAAACTTATATACAAACTTAAGGCAAAAAGCAGCAAAGCAAAAAAATTTCAAAGCAAAAACATGAAATTATTAATTAAAGAAAAAACTATAACAACAACAACAAATGAAGCTCGTATAAAAGAAACATAAAATAATTTGTCTATAAATAAGTGTATAAAACAAAAGCAAAACTTTTTTTTTTCATTCTTAAAAAAAACTAAATATAAATATATATATAAAAAATATTTTTGTTTAAAGACAAACTCTGTTAAAACATATAAGAATTCATACATTTTTTTAATTGCTGCTGCTTTTAAATGTTTTTGTTTTTCCTTTTACTTTGAAAAAAAGAAGCTATCCCACATACCTTTCTTTATCTTCTCATATGCGCTTATATTTGAAAATTATTTATCTTTTAGTTCGCATTTAATACCTCCATAAAACTTAAAACATTAACTAGAGCTTAAACAATAAAAAAGGTATGTTCTTAAGCGTTTATCGCTTTAAAAATATATTCAATTAATAAAATGTAATTTCTTTCTTCTTTTTAATTACATTGTAATATAAATTACGTAAAATGGTGCATGCAGCCGTTTTTAATTTAGAAATTGTATACGTTAGTAACAAATTCTCATAGTTCACGCAAATATTGTTTTGTAACAGATATCTTAAACGCACTTCAATGTCAAAGAAAACAACGGGCTAAGGGAGTGTTTTTTTTTTTTTTTGTTTCTTCTTAAATATAACTATTTAGTTTATTTCTTTTTCTTTTGTCTACTTATATTGATTAATTTGTTTAGTTTTAAGTTTATATTTTCCTATCTTTATTTAAATCACAAGGGTGTGTGTTTTCGTTTTTCAACTCGAGTTTTTAACGTATTTAGATTTTATATTTATTTTTTGTTTGCATTTCTTCTATATAAGTTTTAGTTGTTTTTTTTATATTTAAATACAATGCTTTGCTGGACATTAAATAAACTGAAAGAATAATAGTTTGTAATAAAAACAAAAAACAACTAAATGTGAAATAATTTACAATTATGTACGACTGGCTATAAACCAATCAACCAACCAGTTAATCAACAATCAACAAAAATAACCATAAAAACTTTGATTCCATTTCCCTTAATTTACTTTAAATTGGAATATTTATTTTTCCCAATGGTTGCATACAAAGTTTGTTGTTGATTTTCCTAATTTGTTTTGTGTAAGTCTTTGCTATACATCGACCCCCTACCCGTTATAAAGACGAATATCGAAAAAATTATTACCCATTCGCATAGCATAAACTCGAATTTGAAAAATCAAATCGCTTACGTTTTTTGGCGACAATGGTTCGATATATTCATTCATAAAAATATTTGCATTTTTTGTCATAAACTATTTTTAAATTATCTACATAAAAAATGGAACTATAAAATTAAAATTACTACATATTTCGGCAGAAATTTATGGAAAAACAAAACGATTCTATATATATATTAATTAAATATTAACTAACTCCTCTGTGTAATGTGTAATTTCCATTTAAGAACATGAAGATAATTGATCCGAAAAACAAAATCAACTATTATAAAAGAAACACATAATTAGTTACAAAAAATAATGGTTTTCTTTGTTATTTTAATCTTAAAAACAAAAAACAAAAACATTATCAAGAAAAATAAAAGCTAAACAAATCTGAGAGAAAAACTCTAAAATTAAAACTTTTTATTTTGATTTGGTAAAATTGGCGCCAGAGGTGGCAATTGCAAATTTCATTTGGCCACTACTACCTGCTATAGAATCACTCTAGAAAGACGAACAAAATGAGACAGAAAAATTTTATTTTCATTTTGAAAAATATAAGTATCTACTGAATATGATGATGATGATAACGATGTATTTATATGTATTTAGTAAAATGCAATCAGCGCAGATGTGTTAATAATATTTCTGTAACTATATAAGAAATTTGATGATGAAATAAAAACTACAAAAAATATTATTTAAAATTTGTAACGGCTCTTTTAAATCGCCTCAATTGAAACGCCCTGTTTGATTGTTTAAGTAAATTTTGTATTTACAAACCAGACGGGCGTGTTTTGTAATTATGGCAGAAGGGCGATGCTTTACTGGAGAAGGGAAGCTCGTGTTTATCGAAGAAATATTGGACAAAACATTTTTCTAAATATTTTAGTTTAAAGAACAGTGTTCAAAAACTTGTGGGTTATGTACTCTTCCCCCACACCCTAAAAACTTCCCTACAATCACCGGCCCTCAACCCGATCGAACTTTTAGAGAACCATTTGAATCGACGGATTCGAGAGCACCATATACTTCTTAAAATATGCTTAAGAAAATACTTATGGAGGAATCGCAAAAAGTTGGACTAGATATTACAAAAAAAAATAAAATGGTAGATTCGATGCAGAAACGTTTACAAGATGTAAAAAAATATACTTCTTATTAAAATGTTTTTTGAAATATTTTAATGAAAGATATCTTCAACTGACGGTGATTCGTCCACAAAATATTTGAATCTTGAAAGTTTAATACTTGTTTTGTAAACTAGGCTAAGAAAAAAAAAGACTGGTTTTAACTGAAATAGAATCTAAAAAAAAAATAAAATTTTGTGTTTCAATTATTTTATTATTTGTGGCAGTCCTTCAAACTTTCTAAAGTTCCAATGACGGTGACTTTTGTCCATCTGTGTATGTATTTTCCAATGGAACTAACATATCGCTCATTTACTACAATAGTGTCATAACTAAAAAAACGTGATTTTTTAGTTAAGTATTTTAAAATGTACGGAACATTGTAATCTATATTTTGTGCAAAATTTTTCGCGATTCGTACAAAACTATGAGCACTGGATCAAAGTGTTTATTCCCTTATCATTACTCTCCTGAAAAATTGTGTTTTTTAAGCTATGTCACTTAGTAGTAAATGAGCGATATCGTGTTATCATCTCCCATCAAACATGGTCGTATGTACGTCCCCAGAAGCCAAGTAATGGCACAATTTTCAGGCGATTATTTTCCCTCTTTGGTATTGTAGCTTCTGCAGATATCATTATATAGGATTCGCATTCTTTGGAACGTAAATTCATCACTGCGCTGCATCACGACCTCGAACTTTTATCACAGAGAGTAAAATGTTGCGCATTTAATGCATGTGAATTTGCGGCAACATTGCCTTTTTTTAACATAAACGAACTTTTGAATAAAGTAGTGAAGTTAAGTTGCGTTAAATCGCCAAAAGTCTTGACGCATTTACGAATGGCTCCATGTTGACCAGTTAACGCTCCTGTAAGATTTCCTTCAGTTTCAACACTTGCTTTGTTCTTTGGTTATCCATGGATACATTTGCCAATGTTTTTAAATATTTGTCTAATAAATGCTTAGTAATGTCTAATAAGTATTTTAAATCACATCGTCGCACTCTTTTTAAAGCCTAGCTAAGCGCTTCTTTTGCAATTTGGTGATTTTGCCAAAAGCTATATATGTGTGTAGTAAATTGTCTGGCAACAAAGTTGCGTTTAAAAAAGTGTTAAATATAGTTCAGCCGTTATTTTAACATATGTAAGTGTGAAATTTATAAATATTCGATTAATCGACCGATTATGTGGTAAGAAAACAATCAGAAAACTCTTGACATTTGCTCTAGCTTGCTTTATTTTCGCTTTCGGGTCTTGATTTGGATATCCACGTAATTCATTACTTCATTGATATAATCCAATATTTCCCGTGTACTTTAGGTTCCTTAAATCATATGCCAGATATAAGGCAAAATCGATTCCGAAGTTTATGTTATAACTGGTTAATTTAGTTCATATTAGGATTTAACCTTCAAGAATATACTCTAAAAAATGATTATGAAAATCGTATACCATGTACGTGTTAAAATTTCATCAACAAATGTTTACCTACATATGCCATAAAGCATTGAACTGCACAAACTTGAACTTCAATCTCAAGTTCACAATACAATGTTTTGGCAAAATTGCTATTCAAGCAAAAGTTTTTTTTTTTAATAAAACAATGCCAAAGCATTAAAAAAATATTTCAAATAGAATTTCAAGAATTCTATTTAAATACGCAAAACTTGTTGAAAATTTTAGAGAATCCAACAGTAAAGAAATTAATTTACCATGGGTAAGAAGCAAATTTTTATTAAAAAATTTGTAAGTTAAATAATTGTTTCTTTAAGATTTAAAAAAACACATTTTACTTTATGGATTTGTTATATTAAGTGCTGCTCTAAGTTGTTTCGCCCACACAGCCTTGACAAAAATTGCCCTTAATAATTCTATACCATTAGATGAGAAATCCTATAGTAAGAATAAAACAGAATTTCTAAAGGATACCCAAACCACCGATAGCACTTTGTCTCTAACAGCGAAAAAAGCTGAGGACATAACTTCTACGACACCTACATTTACTGATACATATTCGGTAGAAACCATTCGCGATGAAAATACAACAGTAGCTGCTATTGTTAAAGTGGCTGATAAAAAAGTTGCACATAACGATTTATCTTGTAGTTGTGGCATTTTCTTAAGTTCACAATTTGTCAAGGGTTCATCGAAACAGCCCAAAGGTGAACCAATTATTTCTAACACTCTTGAAAAGAAATTTGTTTGTTCACCCATAGGAAAGAAACAGTGCCAAACAAAATGTTTGGAACAGGTAGGTGTACGAAATTAAACATTTTTTTAATCCATTGAGAATATTTTCCTTTCTTCTAGATTGTTCATCATCTGCCCAATTCTGCTCGTATTTTATGCGCCTCTTTGGATCGAGACATACGCAAAGAACGAGCTTATTTATTCGTGCGCAATTGTAGCTCAAAGTGGCATAACACAAATTTGGCCGCTGGCCGAGAATATTGTTGCAAAAATGGTTTACCTTACTCTTGTCCTAAGAAGTAATCTGATAGAAGTACTTATTAGTATGGATATTGGTTATATAATTTTTTAAATAACAGTTTAGTTTATAATTAAGTTAAAAATAAAGAAGTTATTTACGAGTATGTCGTATATAGCCCCGCTTTCCTCCTTTCTGAAATCGAATTTTATAGTACATACTAGCATAGCGCAGAAGTCATCATTTAATTTAAGTGCTGGCTTCAAGACAAGAAAATAAAATACTTGTAAAAGTAAAAAATAATCATTTTTATTGATTTGTAAATTTTCTTAAGAGAAATATTTTATTCAAAACTTAAACCATAAAAATAGTTTCTTTATAAATATATAAGTAGACTAATATAGAAATAAAAATTCTAAAAAAAAAACATTAAAAATCTCATTAAATAATGGTGAACATGAATACAGAATAAAGGTTAAGATAAAAATAAACTAAATAACAGACACGGAACATGAGAAATTAATAATGATGCATTTTTTAAAGAAAATAATAAAAAAAAAGTTATAAACAAATATGTATATTAAATAAATAAAAGCAACAGAATAAATTCATAAATTTTTAAAAACCAATGCATACAACTTAAATTAATTATTCTTTTTTTTAGTAACTTTTTTTGTTCGTAAAATTTTCTTTTTTTCTTTATGTATGGCTCTATGGAGTGAACGATTACATAAATTAAGTAAAAATATAATTTAATTTAAAATTAAGATACACTCGACCACTTCAAATAACAAACAGATGAAATTGTTTAGCGCTTTTTTTAAACGACAGTTTTTGGGCGTAAAAGGAGGGGGCACTTATGCAAAAACTTGTTTTAATCATTAAAGAACTTCTTTTTTGCACTAGCAGCAGAAAAATTAATTGTAGATAATCTGAAATAAAGTTCAAAATAGTTTTCACATTTTAAAATTTGGAAAAAAGAACGGCATGCTTACCTAGCCATTTTGGGTGTTAAATATGCTGAACCATTAAAATTTAATTCTTCATCTTTTTGATTTTCTTCATTCTTTTTTCTACGAAGTGGTGACTTAAATTTTTTTCTATCTTCATCATCAGTCTTATCGGTATCATTATCAGTTTCTTCTATAATAACATCTTCCTTAATTATCTCGTTTGTTCCATTATGATCAGTGTCGATAGGTATTTCACGATTTTTACATTTATCTGTACAGTTACAATTTACCGTACATTTCTGATTGATCGAATTACATCCGCAACGTTTTTTTCTGCAGTCACCACGGCACTTGCAGCCCTTGGACTTCCGCATGTGCTTACCCTTGTCAGATGTGTTTGCAGTCTGTCTAAATGTTCCTGTATTATGGGAGTCAAGGGAGATCTGTTGCTGTCTAATGAGGTCCTCATCCACACTGTTGGAGACGTCGGACTGGGAGAAAGATCCTTGTGAGGCTTGTGAGCTTGTACGTCGTTTGTTCTAAAATCAAGACGTTTCTTTGTTTGTTTACCATTATATCATAATTAGACAAATCGAATTTTCATTTCATCTTTCCATTCAATGCATACAGCAAATACTTACATTTGATTTATGTTTTCGTATCATAGGAGTTTTGGCCCAATCTGGATCGTCATCGGAATATTCTTCAGAAGATTCACTCTCAGTTAACTCCACCATCTCTTCTTCTTCTTCCATGGGCACAAGCTTAATGTTTGAGAGAGGAAGAGAGGAAAAATGTTTAATATTAAAACTTAAGTAAGGTAAATTCACTCATTGAAAAAAAAGAAAGAAAAAACGCTAACTAATAAATCAAAACGAAAATCATGAAGTAAAATGTTTATCAGAAGTGGGTGCATCAATGATTGGAAAAAATGGAAATAAGGGAAATTACTTTGAAGGGATTAAATTAAAAGGTAAACAGATATTGGTTCAAAATACACATTCTTCTTCACTCAACGAAGTATAATTTTAAATCATAGAAATGATAAAGAAGCAGGATAAAATTATGAAATATGGTTACATCACAATCTATACTCACATCTATTCACCGTATTATATCAGAGAATTTTGTTAAAGCTAATAAGAGCTAAACAAATCGCAAATTACACACAAAACAAAATAGAGAAATAGGAATAGATATGATTTTTTACACAGTTAAATCCCTTTCATTTGAAAACAACTACACTAAACATTAACAATTAAAGTGTTGAAACTTTTCAATTTACCTTAGCAGAGGTCTTTCCTCGTTTTTTATTATTGGCAGTGGCAGTACCATCTCTCAACTGCTTATAATTCTCCAACTCAATCATTAGTGCTTCAATCTTTTTCTCTTGTTCTTCTTGTAGTTTTAAACGTTGTTCTTGTTCGGGTGTCAGGGCCACTGAAATTTTCTCCTCATATTCAGCTATAACTTGTTCATGCTCAATTTTCATTTGATTGATTACTTTGGCTGCATCATTTGTTTTCTCTTCGGCCGTATGGATTTCTGAACGCAGTTCCTCAGTGATCTGTGCATATTCACGTCTCATGTCGGTCAATGTTTTCAACAAATACTTAAACACAGCCCGAGCCTCGGCCAGACTATGTACATTTTCGGCCAGCGATTTGATGCGTGTATCGATGTCGTTAGCACATACTTTCTGCTGGAGGTCGGAGATTTGGGCGTTTCGCATTTCGAGTTCTTCTTCCAGATTGGCAATTTCCATACCGGCTTGTGATTCGGGATCGGGTGTGGGATGTTGCTGTTGCAACTCGGCGAGACGGCTGCTAATTATGCCACGGTCATCCATTAATTGTTCAAGTGTGCGTTCGGCATCAATAAGAGATATAATTACCTCTAGTTCGCGTTCAACAGAGTCAATAATCTGATCAATTTTATTCGAAGCAGCCGTAGCATCTTTAACGGATTGCATCTTTTGTCTCTGAGTTTGGGCCACTTTTTGTCGTTCCAGAGCATCTTTGAGTCTAAGCAAATGTAATTAGAAACGGAGCAGCAGGAGTCGGTCGGTGGTGGTAAGTAGTGGAAAGGGATAAGGTAAGTATACACAACACACATCAGTCAAGTCACATTACAACAAATGTTTAGTTTAAGTATTTTTAGGATTATGTAAAAAATCAAAAACCAAAAAATAATAATAAAAAACATTAAGCTAACTTACCTCTTATTAATTGCCATGGCTTCTTCACATTTTCGTTTGAGAACATTGCGCTGCTTGTTATGCAATGCCTCTTTGCGTGCCATTTCATTTTGCATTTTACGATCTTTATTTCTCAGTTGCATAAGTTCTTTTTCACGCATCATTTTAAACTGCCGGAAATTCTCAGCTTCCGAACGCATTGCTCTTATTAGCTTTACTTTGGACTCTTTCATGGCTTGAATTTCACTGTTAAGATTTTTAATTCTTTGAGTCTCTTGTTCTTTTATTTTCAACAATTTTGCCTGTTGAGTAAATTTGCGTTTCATTTCGGAAATTTCTTGTTCAAGGACCTGCAGACGTTTACGTCTTTCTTCAGCTAATTTTGCAGAAGCATTCTCTTTGACATGACGTAGTTTATCGAGAAGTTCGGACTTTTCAGCTTCGAGTTCTTGTATTTTTTGTTCGCACTCTTTGAACTTCTCCTCGACATCATTGTCTAAAGTAGAGAATTTGCTAAAATTCCCAGCAACTCGCTGTTGCAATTGTTCTTTTAAATTAAGCTCTCGATTAATGCGACGCAATTGCTCATTTATCTCGATTTGTTTACTGGTAAATGCTTCGGTTCTTTCTTGCATTATGACATTCATTTCTGACATATTTACATTACTGTCATCAGTTTCCCCTTGATCAGTTGTACTAACTGAAGATTCGAGAGAAGAACGTTGTTTGTGACCCATTATTTCTGTCTCGGCACGTGACAATTCCTCATCTAAACCTTCCATCAATTTAGTGATATGCATTACAGTGTCTGCCAATTTCTCTTCATCCAATGGAGACTCTTTGATTTTAGACAATTCACTGACAATTGTTTTCATTTCACAAGCTTTTTGTTTAATATTCTCATGGGCTGCTTCTGCTATGTGCGCTCTCATTTCATGCTCTGTTACATCATGCAGAGTCATTTGCCATTGTTGTTGTAAATTTCGATATTTTTCTTGCAACTCTCGGTATTTACGATTTTGTTCTTCCGAGGGCATTATTAATGGCATAGTAGACGTAAGGGGTGCGGCAACAGAACCGCCAACCAATTCTAAATCATTCGATAATGATGCAGTCATCGCACCACCTTTGGTTAACAATTCTACGCGTAATTTCTGTATAATGCCTTTGAGACGATTGATTTCGGCTGCATGGGGATCCTGATTGACAATTGGTTTGTTTTTAATTTTACGTGCCCGATCAGCGTAACGCAAAGTGCTTAATGTCTCAGCAACATTATAGTCGGCTGGTGAGACACAAGCAATCATTAGCGTAACCGAATTGCCACCCAGCGAATCCTGCAGCAGACGAGTCAATTTTGAGTCACGATAACGAACAAAACCAGCTCCTTTTCCCTCTGAAAGTAAATATGATAAAATAAATGTGACTTGCTTTTTCAATTAACCCACTAAAATAAGCAGAAGTAGAAAAAACTAATGTAAAGTTTGTATAACACCTGTTGCATGGCCATCGTTGATACATGACGAAAAACATTAAAAAACACCTTCCCTACAAGCCTTTTTAACAACCACCAGTAAAAATTAAATTTATGTTGCGGTGGTCACTTGAGAGTGTATTTATAATTTAATCATAGTATTGTAAACCTATTTTCTTTCTCATAAAAGCTTCATAATATTTAAAGATTTTTTTACAATAAAATTTTTAGATTTATTACATGTGTTGTTTGCCAAATATTATTTTTCGTTACATACTTACAAATTGTATCCGTATGAAAACGTAATTTTTTAATAGATATACTACAATTTGTCCCCTTACAACCCACTAAATTCTTTTAAATTGTATACAATGTATAAACAACCCCTAGATGTAAAACCTATTTTTGTACATAGTCTTACAGATGCCTACCCAAATGACAATAAAAGTATTCAAAAACAAAGTATGCTTAAGTACTCATCCATATTTTTGGTATTTTTAGGTGTTTCACATTTAGCACAAAACATTTTTGAATTTCGTCAAGTTTTCGAATGACAATATACATATGTAGATTTGAAACAGAATGAGTTTAAATGTTATCTAAATCATTTCTGGCCGCATCAACACCTATATTTCTAATATCGTCACGCAATGGTTTTGACAAAGACGGTGTTTCAAGCCTCATTTTCATCCAAGGTGTCGTTTATGACAAATAAAGTTATTTCATATATGCATTTATTTCATTTATATATTTATATTCAGTGCCTATTTTTATTTCTCAAAGTGGTTTGATTGACTGTATAATGATGCCAAAAGTCGTAGCATATGGAACAGGCGCATTGACTTCGTGAATTTATATTATTCGGTCAAAAGTCGTAATACCTTGGATGGGCTTATATTTTCACTGTATATTATCCTGTTATACATAACTTTGAACATCATCATACATTATTGGATTTTCTAATCCACTTAGTGTCACATAAAATTGAGTCATCTAAATTACTCTGTAACAAGGCAGCAATGTGCTCATCCAATTCTAGCTTGAATGCCATAATTTAACATGTTTTTGAAATAAATGTTCGAAAAAATAACTAAAAAATTTTAAAGAAAATAACGCAATAAACTTAAAATTTACACAAAGGATAACGACAAAGATGTACTAAAATATTAAAAAAGATTAAATAAAAAACATTTTAATTCTTAAAAATTAAAAGCCACATATGTCTGCAATACCCCTTTTTCTATACTAAAATGTTAAGAAATATCATTTTTGTTGTTTCGTTTACATAACATTCCATAAATCTACTAAATTATTGATTAATTTTCCTTTTCCGCGTTTTACTTATTGATAGGTAATACGTAATACTTTATATATTTACTTACCACCCAAGGCTGATATTACATTTCCTAGAGCCAATAGCCCTTGGTTAATCTTTACACCCTCCTTAAAACGATCCCCTGTGGCTCCAGTCTTTTTTGAACGCTCTGAACCGGCTAAATCCACTAAGTGGAACTTAGAAGTGGTAACAGCACGCCTACAACAAAGTATAAGTAAATTTTTTCTTTTTGCACCAATTATCCTTGTAAAAGGATGTCCGACGGATATAGTACTCACGATTCATCTTTCTTTGTAGCCTGTAGAGTTACAGTAAATATTGCATGTGATCTAGATGATGCCTGATTCATGGCTGTTGAGGCCACAGCTCTGCCAGTGGAACCCTTTACCAAACAATCGGTAGTTTCCATTGCACTTTGTACTTCTTTCTCCGTCAAACCTACCATAACAATACCATTGCGGTCTTCACGCATATCGACTATACTTTCCTCTCGTGGTTTCTCTGACAAGAGATCAAACAACTGCTCTTGGTAAAGCTCCATAAAGGAACATTTGATAACAAAATCATACTCATCGGAGAGCTCATTAATACGCTCAAATATATCATGCATGGCACGGGGTATAACACCCACATTCTCGTCCAATGAACCATCAAAGGCCGTACCCATAGTATGAGTTTTTCCAGAACCAGTCTGGCCATAGGCCAAGATGGTCACATTAAAACCACTAAACAATTTATCCAACATATGACATACAGAAACTTTATATACTTGCTCTTGGGTATCACGCCAATCAAATACAAAATTAAAGGAAAAAGCATCGGTTCTGTTTACCAAAACCTGGTTTTCACCGTTCATTTTCTCTACAGCTATTTGACAGCCGCGTGTCTGTTCAGAAGGCACCAAAGGACGCACTCTAAGTGCCACTCTTACGCTCTCCAAATCACCCATTATTATATTCCACACGTATACACAGCACTTTACAAAATCAATATATATATATATATTCCGATTTTCTTCTACCTTAAACCACAGCTATTCTCTCGCCTGATGATTTTTTTTTTTTGCTTTTTTACTGTTTTACCTTTTCTTGGCAAATCTAACGGGGCCTTTTGCATGTGAGGGGTAGGTAATCAAATATAAGACGCTTCGTTCCGTGACACTTAATTATTACAAATGACAATAAATTCTATACATTCACAATATATCATACATTCTTAAATACTTTTGCTAGTTTGTTGCACAATTAGTGCAGGCAAAAATAATAAGTTAATTTTTATTTTATAACAATTAACTCGGACAAATCCTTAATTATTCCTTGAAATAACAAGCAAGTAAAGGAATTTTCCAATACTTTACCTAAGCCTTTTCCTTTAATTTCTTTATTGGTTTAACCTGTTCAGTTGTTGTGTAAAAATTAAATTTTAAAACGTTTTTATTGTGAGCTTGGAAAGACCGTGGTACCGTTTAAATTTTAAATGAAAAATGGTGGCAGTTGCGCGAAGCATAGAAGTTCGAATATCGAAAAGAAAAACAAATGACAATTAACAGGGTTGTATTTTGTAGTGATGTCAACCTTTTATTCTTTATTGTTATAATCGGTGATTAATTAACACAATAGCAAACTCAAATTTTACGGCAACTGAATGACAGACAGACGAAGTTTGTCGGCGAGGAGTTGAACAGGTAGAATGTGTCGTATACGACTGTAATTACGACTGTAATTACGACTGTATACGACTTTAATTTCTTTATTGGTTTAACCTGTTCAGTTGTTGAATGACAGACAGACGAAGTTTGTCGGCGAGGAGTTGAACAGGTAGAATGTGTCGTATACGACTGTTTGTACTGGACATTTTTTGTATGTCTTTCTACTTTTCGTAACTTTCATTCTGTCACTTTATATTATTTTTCTCAGTTTATTGTGACTTTAATACTGTTGCGTATGAAAGGAAGAGAAGAAAGTATGACAAATTTATGTCTGTTTGTTTGTAAAAGGCTTAGAGCAGTTGTACATCAGTTAATGGCAGGGTACGGTCAGATGAAGCTCAAGTTCTCGTCAAGTTGTTTTGTATCTAACACAAAAATTGAACAAATTACTTGCCCACCTGAATTGCCTAATGTCAAATGGCTTTTGTGCAACTTCAAAGGGAGACAAAAAATTATCTGTCTTTCAGTTGCCAATATGTAAAGGCAGACTTACTTGTTATTCTACATAATAGATGTGTAATATAATATATGAAAAACATTGAAAGCTATAATATATAGGTTTTCCAGGCTGACTGCGAAACTACTTATTACGTAGTGAATAAGAATTGAAAAATAATCTATCTTTAATGGGATGGAAAATTTCACACATATTGTGATAGATTTTAAAATCACACATTTTTGATTGGTCTATGTTTGTTTTCCTCCTTTTCACAAAAAGTCTTGTACTACCAATTTAAAAAAGCTCATGTTAGCATAATAAAAAACGCTGTTTTTTATTTTTTATTAATGGCAATTCTGTACATTTTCGAAGTTTGCGAAAAACGATGAAAATACAACCATGGCACAACTGCTCTACCCACCGCAAGAGCGCCATTCAAATTATACATTTGACATTATTGACGCGCCATTTTTATTGGTTTTCTTTCTTTTTTTGTGTTCTTATGTTCTCTTCGAATTTATATAAAAACGTACAATAGACAACAATTAAAAGAAAACGGTTCGAAAGAAAATAATTAAAATACGATTAAGTAAATCTTATGTGATAATTTTTTAACATTAAGGGTAAGGGCAAAGGAAAAACCAACGTATTTGCTACCTCTTTCAAGGAATGTTTGGGTGTGTGTATGTATGTGCATCAAGTTGAGTAGAAACAACGTAAAAGGAATTTATGAAGATAAAAATATTTATTTTTGGAAAGGAATAATGAAGATAAAAATATTTATTTTTGTAAAGTTTTTTTTTTAATTTTAGGTATATTTTTGCTTTATTTAATATTTGTTAAGAAAGTTTCATAAGCAAAGAGATGGTGATAGTCCTGCTTATTTAAAGAGCACAAGAATATAGGGGTCATTTTTTTTTTGCTATTATTATTTTGTTGTCACACATTTTCTCTTAAATTCTGACATCAGTCTTGTTTTTCTCTATTGTGTTGTTGTTCGTTGTTTGACTCAGAGAGTAACGACAATTAGTGTGTGTGTGTAGTTTTATCTCTTTTTACTATTGTTTTGCTATGCGTGAAGTGTGTTGGCAATCAAACCTAAAAGGCAGCTGCAAAAATAAATTTTTATTCTTTTATTTATAAATAAAATAAAATATTATATTGAAAAGCCAAAATATTATAAAACCTTACTCTAAAATTCATTAAATAATTTGCTTTAATTTTGCTGTATTTGCTCGTATATTTTTTTTAGTTATCTTTAGCCGGAAAATAATTTTATGAAAGCGTTTTAATCAACATGGAAGGTTAGTTTTTCGATTAATAAAAATAAAGAAAAAATCATAATTTTTTTTTAATAATTTTATATTTTTCAGCTACTGAACAAACTACTGCTGAAATACGCGAAGTGTTGAATAAATATTTGGAACTATTTAATCAAAATAGCATTGAATTCAAGTACTATTTGGCACCCAATAGTGTAATTGATTGGTATGGTCGCACTATACGTGGTGCCAACAAAATACATGATTACTTAAGGTAGGTCTGAAACACGCACTTAACAGTTAACACACTTAACAGTTAATGCTTTTAACCATCAAATGTGTTTCATAAATAGGAGAAACTAATAAGAAGTATGTAATAGAGTGTGTTCGAACATTGTCGAACAACTATTTTTGTTGGGGTGTGCTCTTCGTACAAGTATTTACAAAAAATTCCTTGAAAGGATTGGCAGCATGACTTCCAAAAACTTGTCTAATAAATACCTGAAAAAAATTTAAAGGAAGATTATATTACTAATTAAAAAATAATAATTCTAGTAAAAAATTATTGCCTTCCCTTAGTCCCCACAACTTATGCATGCGTACTTTTAATAATGGATAAACTTGATTTATTCTAATTCGATACGTGTAAAAGATGAAAGAAAATTGTGCCAACTATGTTACTCTTCAAGAACAGTTTCTACATTTTTGTCTTCGAAATTTCCCAGTATGTCTTTGTCACTGTACGATAGCCGTCTTGCACTTATTAAACTTCCTACTCTTAAGGGTAAATAAACTTATGAATATTTCTCTCATCAATAATTTGATACGAAGTTGGAACTCATAGTTCGACTGATGAGATTTTCGAATAGGCTCCATCGTACCTTCATCCACTTATAAGCTAATACCATAGGTGAACAGCCTTGATGAATCCTTTATTTTTCCACACTATATATAAATAATAAAGCGATAAATAAAGAATGTGCGTGTCAAAACGTAATTTTACATTTTCATGTGTAGAACTCAAACCAATGACAATGTTATTAGCAACTTTTCCATAACTTCGAAAATATTTCCAGCATCAATATTTCCACTTTTGTAGTAATTTTATCAGTGTCAGTTATTTTGTCAACGACAATTGTAATATTTATGCATATATGTAATAAGCATTTAAAAATTCATATTTTTTTACTAAACCTCGCTTTCATTTAAAAATTCTTCATAAATATTATTAATTTGTCTTCCTATCTCTATTCCTTGTCTTTAGACATGAAATTTACAATCATTTTGATCATATCAATTTTTCGGAACCTAATAAAAGTGAACCAATCGAAACTAAAACCAGTCATATGCGCACGTAAGTTTTTTCCCCTGAAATCAGCAAAAGTTTTTGTTTCGTTAAATTTAAAAAAAAAAAAAAAAAATTTTAGCAAAATAATATCCACAAAACCAATTGATCTTGTTCATCCTATAAACCGTGTACCAGATTTGGTACCTTTAAAATCATATGCCGATAGTGATGTGGAAGATAATGAACTACCGGAAACGTCTGCATTTGCTACTGCCATTATAAATAATCAAGGAATAACTCCCGAAAAATGTACAAGCTCATTGGCAATAGAGGATCTCATCACACCACCAGCAAGTACTAAAAAAGAAGAAAAAATTCAAGAAACACCAGTAATTGAAAAAGTGGAAGAAGTAGAAACACCACGTAGAGCTTTAAAACGTACTCATTCTGGGCAGTTTAGTTATCTAAGACGTTTACCAACAGCGCCGTCTACTAGCAAACGAGTTGGAAAAGATTACAAAGGTATATGTACACTGCTTGATGATTCATCGAGTGAAGAAGACGATTTAGAAACTATGGAAGCTTTGTACACACCTTTAAGATATATTGAGGTCAAGGGTACAATGCGTAATCGTAATACGGCTTCGTCACGACAAAGAAGTATTCTTTGGCGTGATTGCAATGAAATGGAAACGCGTCTACGTATATCTTATCGCCGCAAATTGGAAGATAAGCAGTTACAATTCGCTTTAATTATATATGAATCATGCAATGGTGTGCCTTTGACAACAAAACGTAATCTTATGACACAGTTTTCAATGACTGAAACTACAAATAATGAGGACAATCTAGAGCATGTAGAAACTGTAGAAATTATGGTAGAGTCGGTATTGCATGAACCTGTACTTATAGAACCACATACACTAACCACAACAAGTACTTTATTGGGGAGTAATGATGATCCTTTCAATGATAATGAGGCAACTACTGTGGAAACGTTAGCGGTGGCTCAGTTACGTACACCTACCAAATTAGCTAATACCCCACCGGTTACGCCGAAACGTAAACCACGGTCATTATTTCGCACCACCTCTGGCTTGAAACGTTTAAATAGTTCTCCCAGTGCTCCTACGCCTAAGCGTAGTGCGGCACGAAGTTTAAGACTTTGATTTAAAAACAAAATGTATATTTACTATCAATATTATTATTTTTTTAAATATATTTTTTAAATTTTGATTTATAATTTAGAAATAAGGATTTTTTTCTTAAATTGAATATTTTTCAAAGTGGAATTATAAGTTTTTGTTGAAGAAAATTCTAAAGGTATTGCTCAAGGAGAATACAAAAATATGAAAATTCAAAATTTTATCTCAATAACCATATCAAAACTTAAAGAATATTTGGTTAAATAAATAGGAAGTTAAGGACATATTCTACGCGTGCATTTAACATAGTGATAGGCAGCCAACTTGTTTCACAAAAGTTGCTTTAAAATCTAAAGGAAACAAGTTTAAACTTTAAGTAAATAACAATTATTCAGTCTTATTGTGTTTGGCATAGTCACCTTTAACGTTATTTTTAATCGAAATACGACAATAATTATGTCAAACACGTTAGAATCACTTTCGTACGGCCCATGATATCGAGTAAAATTTTTTAAACCTATTGTAGACTCAACAGCAAGAATGACCTTTGTTATGGGTGGCGAATTGGTTGTCTTTTTTCGAGACTTTTAGATTAAAGAAAACAAGCAACATTATGTTTTTATTTGTTAAAAAAATGTCGAAAAACGACAACGAATTCGTTAAACATGAAAGTGTGAACGGCTTTTTGTAATTATGTTTTTTAAATAAAAAGCTTTCTTAAATATTTTTTAAGCAATCACTGATTTGAAAAGAAAAATATATGATGATGTTTTTTCTTAAAAGTGTGATTAAGTAAGTAAATTTCTCTAAATATTTTCTAATATATAAAACACTGCGACAAAAAAAAAAAAAAAAAAAAAAAAAAAAAACACCTGGCTAGTGATATTATTTTTCTGATAGGCGCTGTTGAATAAAATAAGGATCTGTTTTTTGAAAATTTTGAAACACCTCTAAAATCTTGAGTTACTGGTAAAAAACCGGTTTTTCGGACCTTCATATACTTATAAGCTGATAACTTAGCTAAATATTAATTGCTTAAATTTTTTTTTCGAATTTGGAAAGAAGAGAAAAGGACCTCTTAAATGATGTATGTATACGTCGTTTAAGTAGCCTTGAAGGATCTGGGAGTATATCTCAAGCAAACACATTTTTCATCAATTTTTTCACATGTTTCAAGTTTAGATGTGTTTGCTATTTTATACAGGAATCTTACTATTTATGAATTTATTAGGTAATCATATTAAGTTATGAATAAAATGAGGCTTAAAGTTCTTTCCAAATCCGAAACGGAGTTTAAAATCGGTTAATATTCAGCTAAGTTATTAGCTTTTAAGTGCATGAAGATCCGAAAAACCTATTTTTACCCGTAATTCGTTCTTTTGTCGCAATGCGTTATTTCGTCGAAAATATTTAACAACGTTTTTTTTTCAACAAAATTCACGAAAAAGCTATTGCAAAAATGCCACTCAAAAAATCATACTTTTACGAGCTTAGTTCTAATTTTTATGTTACTAAAATTCCTCAGAATTCGAGGAATTTTATTTTACAGCACCTTAAAAAGTCGAACTCTAAAAAATAAATAATATTGAACTTGTGATTTTTTTTCTATAAAACATATTACCCTTATCGCCTCATTCATAAACGATCAGTTTGATAACGGCTGCAAAAGCTGTAGCCGTATTTCGATACTTTTGTAACAGATTGAAGGTATATTTTGCAAGTTGCAATTAATCTAGAACTAAAACATCGACATATGACAAACGCTAAAAACCGAATAATATCGGTTTATAAAAGTTTATTTAAACAAATTTCTTTAAAAAGCTTTTATAAAAAAACATTTTATTTTCATAAGTAATTTTGCATTTTTATGTAATGTACCAGTTTTAAAAATTGTATTAAAACTTTAATTGAATATGTTTTTATTACTTTGTACGTAAAAATGATTAAAATTTAACATATCACACCGCATTTTCTCCCAAAACTTTCCTTTGCCATTTAGAATGAAAAATTTATATATTTTTTTTAAATATTTTGTTTTTTTAATATTTTAATTATATATTTATGAACTTAATTTTTTATATATTTTTTCTTAAGTTTTTTTTTTCTAAAAATATATATTTATTGTCTAATTATAAATGTTTATATTTATATTTTCATAAAAATAAAATTTAAAAAATAATTAAAGCAATCAACTATTGTTATTTTATTAAATAACCACTGCTGCTATCTTTTTTTCTTAAATGTATATTTTAAGTAAATGAAATATTTTAGAAACAACAACAACTCAATTTATTGTAATATAAATATGTTTTTCTCTTAAAAATAAAGTGTTTTATTTTCATTAAAAAGAAAGTATACTTAATAAAAATATATAAAATTAAAATCTTTAATTACATTAAAAAGACAAACAGGTAAAAGGAAAAAAGGAAAAAATAAAAAAATAATTTGCTATATTGATTTTTAAATTGGAATTTTTTTAAAGGGGATAGATAAATATCTAGTCGATCTTATGTTTTCATTTAAATGTAACATTTTGAAAAATTACTGAAAAGTTTTCTTTGCTCTTAATATGATATTTTTTACATTTAAAACGAGTTTGCTTAAAAGAAAAACATTAAAATACTTATTTAATTACTATTTTTAATGCAGACATAGGCATTATTCACAAACTTTAATTGAAAAATTTTATATAACAAAATACATACCTATTTCAAATTTTTAGAAGAATTTTTTCAAAAAAATCAAAACGAAATAATTATGTGTATTTAGTAGTTGAAAAATAACACGGTGCGACAAAAAAATACTTGGTAAGTGATACTACATTTCTGATAGACGCTATTTTAAATCTGAAAAGAAACTTAAAATCGGGTATTATTTAGCAAAGTCATCGGGTTATAAGTGCATGAAGATCCGAAAAAACGGTTTTTTCGCGTAACTCGAGATTTTGGAAGTGTTTCGAAAATTCCAAAAAAGATTCTTGTTCTACTCGATAGCGCCTATCAAAAAAGTAGTATTATTTCCCATTTTTGTCACACCGTGTAATTTTTAACGATTATGGCAAATATGACACTTACAAAATATAATATATAAATATGCAGAATATTAAACAAAATCATCGTATTTAATGGGTTTATTTTTGACAATTTTTGTATCGAACAATTAAAGATATTCTTTATGAATGTGGACTTTAAATATATTTTTAAAGGCGAAGTAATGGCCATTCTTATGATGTATATTTTGCCGTATTTCGAAATATGTAAGATTGTTTTTAAAATTACGAAAATGTTGAAAAACGATTTTGAATCACCTCACCAGTCATGATAAGGGTGAATGCAATAAATAAAAAATATTTTGTGTAGAAGCTTCACGTTTGGAAGTTAGACCACATTTCATTAGAATATTATTTCCTATTTCTACATCCGTCTAAATGTGTTCGACTGGTCGTTGTCGTATTTCGACATTTTTGCCTTACTTTAAAGATAGTAAGCAACATTTTTTTACGGAAATTCTTAGATAAAAATGTGAAATCAAGACTAGATCCATATGAGTTCGATTAAGTATATGAGATAACGGTTTCATAGTGATGACACGTGATTTATGTCAAAAAGTGCATAATTATCTTTTTAATTTTTTTTAATTTAAAACCGAAAAATAAAATAAAATAAAAAACGGCTCTGGTGGTCGTCCACTATGAAATTTCTGGACATAAACCCGACTTTAAAAAAAGTTGAAATACCATAGACAGAATGAAATTACCAAGGTTTCTAGATTCAATTACAAACATATCAAAATAGAATGACGAGCGATTTTTATTTTTTTACATTTTTCTTTTTTCCTTTTATTTAAAGCTCAATCCTATGACTAAATGTTTATATATAAAGGAGATATTTGGACGCGTTAAAAAATATGTGTCTATTTTCAATGCACTTGTAATTGCTTAACTAAACATAAAACAAACAATTACATAGCGAGAGTAAAAAACAAAAAAATATATTTTTTTTTATATTTTATTGCTTTAAGCAAGAGCAATTCTTGATAAAGTGGTTACTTTGCTGACTGTTTAAGCAGAGAACATACACATAGTAAGCTTAAGCAAGTTATTGCGATCTTTATTGCTTTTGCTTATTATCTAACGAAGTTTTTAGTAAGCTTTCAGCAACAAGTTATTTAATTTGAAGCTAAAATTAAAGCCAATCAAAAATTTCAGTGCGGCTACTAATTTAAAGCAAGCAATTTAAATCCTACGCAAAATGTTCGACAGTGGTTTTATTATATCTTGTCCTTAAGTTCTCATCGACAAAGTTTTAAGTCTACTATTAGCCGTTATCGGATGTTAAACATATTCACTCTTATCATTTTTGGCGTATCCGTTGTCATATTTGGACATTTTTGTAATAGGCATTTTTGTAATAGTTCTCTTGAATTTTTTACTTCTTTCTTTAAAGGAAAAGTTTTTTGGCCGAAAAAGTAAAGAAAATTTTTCAAAATCTGATTCTAACAATAATTGTTGTGTATATTTTATTCACCTTTAAGGTTTATATACGTGGTTGGTAAAATAATACAATTTTCTCGAATAATAATAACGCCTACGCCTGTATATGATGACTACTAATACATAAATTTAGCATTAAACATGTGCATTTTTTGTTAACATTAAATACTGACAAATAATTAATTCTAAAATATACAAACAAACATAAAAATTACATGCGTACATACATAAAATAGTATTAAAAAAAGAAAATTATATAAATTCTAAAAAAAATTATACTTCATAAATTGTGCTATTATCGGGATCGACTTCAATGGGCTTGACATAAAAACGTCGACGACTGTTGACAATGGGTTGAACAGCAATATCATCTGTGTTAACATCACTGCCGCCAGATAGCTGAAATATGGGAAGAAAAAGAAAAATAAATAAAAATGAAAGTAAAAAGTAAAATGTATTTAAAATTTCAATAATTTCGAAATAAAAAAAATAAATTTTTTGTTTCTTTTTTAGGAGTAAAAACCCAGGCATGCACAACCAAACATATAATATGAATCATTATTAAAAAAAATTAGAATTAGAATTAAGATTTTGTATAGGTATACGGTAAAAATATATTTTGTTACAAAAAAGTGTGTTTTTCTACTTACTCATTTAAGAATTGGTTTTTCGAAACAAAAATATTGTCAACGATGTGTCAGTAATATAACGATTTTATTTTTTTAATTGATTTTTTTTTCATTAATAAAAGAGTAAATTACACATTTTGAATGCAAATCACATTGAATTAAATAGTTGATGGCGATGATTATTAAATGGTGACAAACTTTTTAAAATTTTTTTAAATACAAGTAAATGGCAACAAGGACAAACCAAAATACTGTGTGTTTTCAAAATATTTTTTTTTTTATATTCTGTTTTAATAAATAATAATTTATTTTTAAAAGTCTTTTAGCAATTACTTCAACTACTTAGGCGTGTGGCTGTGTGTGTATATTGCAGTTGTAATTGTGTTTATATGTGTATGTGTTTAAACCTTTTAAAGTTGTTTTTTTCATAATATTTTTTCTGATTTACATAAAAGTTTAATTCTGTTGATTTGCATCAACATAATCAAGTGAGGACGTCTAAAAAAGGAGGAAGAAAACACAAAGAAAAAAGAAACACAACATTTATAATTGTAAACAAAAACAAAAATATAATTACTTTTGTAATAAAAACAATTACACAAAGAACAATAACATATACTATACGTATGTATGTAAATATAACTAAAAACATAGAAGTATGTGTGTGTATATTATCTTAAGAAATAATAACAAATTAGATTATTACTTAAAAATACATAAATACTAATAAATTGTGCCCCAAGTTTGTGTTCATAACTTCTAAAGGTCCTTTATTAAATGTGCCCAAAGGACTACTTAAAGTATAGTTTTATTTTAAGAGTTTCCTGACATACTTGGTACTTGTCTAGCTGTGGTTGAGATTGTTACCAACAACAAACAACAATATCATATTCAACAAGTCATCAGTCGTTAATGGCATAGCAACGAAATTATTAAAGACGTACTTATACAATTGTTTACAAATTTCACCCACCCATCTTTAACTTCTGGAATATCAAAAGCCATATCTAACTATATGTAGAGGATATCTTACACACATAACAACACAAGCGGCCTAAGTTCGAGCTACAGTTGTGGACATGAATAAATGTAATTGTGAGTTCGAGTGTTTAATAAAGTGACTTCCATTTTTCTCCAGAAAACCTAATTTAAAAAATAAAAAAAAGCCACCCTGACCTTTCAGCTTACCTCTGGCGATGATAACAAACATCAGATGAATTATCATGAAAAAAATGCCACCTACAGGGAAAAAATTACGATGCTAAAGATTCCACCACCATTTACCAAGTCTCTTCACCATACATATATCATATGAAGGGATTAATGGACTACTTAGCTTGAAAAATCAACTTGATTAATGACTGTGAATCAAAGCTATGAATGCTGTGAGAAGCCACTATGCTCCCTAGAGGAATGATGGAGAAAAAAAAAAACATTTGAAGTGCACTTAGATGTAAAAATGTTTTACTAATGTTACGAGTTATATCAACCAAAAAACTTCCGAGTAAAAAATGACAAAAACGCTAAGCATAAGAGTGGTAGATGGTCACTTCACTTAACACTTCTTGATGGCAAAGGATTAAAATTCAGACTACAGGTTCCGCTAAACGACTTCGATTACGAAGATAATATTCATTTTTTAACGTATAGTTTCTCATATCTTGCATAAAATCTGAGCAAGTTTTTAGAAGTCGTAGTAGTAGACGATATCAACCAATTTTGCTACTTTGGAAGCATAATATAAAACCGATGGGTCAAGCGAGAACATTGAAAATCGCAATCTAAAAGCCTGACAAACTTTCGGTCTATTAAGACTTGTCTGGACTTGTCTTCTCCTTTTTGGACAAGTCATCTACTCATTTCCATCGTGTACAATTAGCCATTTCTAGTACAAAAATAAAATCCGTTGTTTTCTCTGGTTGCAAGGCGTAATACGTTAAACTCAGAAACATGCAGAAGATCTCAGACTTTAAAAATCAATGTCCAGGAATATGCTGTGGGAGCAAACGAGCGTAATTGGCGGCGGAGTGGTCACATCCTAAGAAGACCACATAACAATATTACAAAAAGTACCATAAAGTATAACCCACAGAGCAACCGAAGAAGATAATTTTCGGCTCATACTAGAAGAAGATAAAGGTGGAAGTACATAACTCGAAATAGTGAAATAGTGTATTTTCATAAAGCAGGTTAAAACCAAAGTGTGCAACTCTAACTCGACAAAGTTGTGCATCTTTCAACTTTTAGAGGCGTTGGTATATTAAATTGTTTTAGAAAACGAAGTTATTTCTATGAATGAAAAAAAAAAACTTGAATTAAACGTATTTCACTCTCAATTTTTACATATAAAATAATGTAAACAAAAGAAAATTAACTAATTATCTGATTCAAGTGTCGTCTCTAAACGTGTTGTGTAATTGTCCGTTCTTAAAGCGTTGAAAATCTTAAAAGTACCAAACGGGCTAAGCGCTCAACGCATGTTATATAATTTCACCTTAAGTAAAATCTAAAGCGATGTAAAAGCAACGGCATAAGAAAAGAACATATTTAATCAATTTACTGAAGCCTTATGCCTGTAATAAGATTGATGGGAATATATATGTATATATTTTAAAGTTCAAGCAGATGCCAAAGACGGTGGCATATTTGTGAGAAGAATATTGGTATCATATGCATAATGAGCCGCATGAAAATGATATTGCGTGGGTTTATTAAAATATAACGATTTTTTAGCTTGGACATGTTGTAAAAATTGGCTCCGAAGCAAAAAGTAAAATAAGGCAACACAAACTGTGATGGAAATAGTTACATATCTCTTAGATCTTGGTTGAAAAAATTGCAGATAAAGTATACAATAACGAAGCGTGTGGTAATCTATTTATGTACACTCGGCCACAGTCGTATTTTTTTGCGTTTGGTGACACATTTATCGAGTTATAAGTATTTGAAAATAAAAAAAAAAATATTTCGAATTATAAGCGTATAAATGGAAAGAAATACAAACTACCCAAACACCTGTCAGCAGCAATTAATTAAGTAATACCGAAAACACCCAGTGTGAAACAAACACCATTTATATTCTAATTAAATTAATTGTTTCTATTTATATCACCCACCTTATTTCTTTTCTAAAGAAATCTATCATTATTTATAATATTAGTAATAAAAAAAAAAATAATAGTCAACAACAAAAACACTATTTTACAACAAATAATAGAAATCCCCATAGAAATAAATGTACATATGTACATATATACAAAATAAGATACAAATAAAAATATAATCACCAATCAACAAGTATCGGTTTTATACGCACCAGTAGACATTTGCATTGATTTTCATCATAATATGAGCCTGTTGTGCAGTTTTCATTCTGTTTGCATACGCAGCGACAATTTTCATCATCCCAGATTTTATTTTCCAAATTTAAGCATTTTTCGCGGGCCTCATCGTTAATGCAATGACAACGACAATCCTGATATCGTTGATATGCATTACAGTCCTGTAAGTGGGGGGGGGGGGAGGCGAACACAATTTACGAAATGATTTTAATTTCATCACTAGTTTATTACTCACCTCTGGTTTCTTACGACAATCACATTTACATTCTAAATGCTGTTCAACGGGCACCATTTCAAAACCACAAAATTTCGCTTTCACTTCCTCGTAGCAATAGCGATAAACCTGGAAATTGATGACTTCAGTTTTTGTTGGTTGACAAGACATCCATTGAGTACTACAACAGCCTCCACAACGTTTAACGCGTGTACAACGGGGGAAGTAATTGTTTTTAGGATTAATGGGCGTTAAATCGACTACTGTATTTTCGGGTATACAGTTTGCAGCCTTAGCACGTACGACGGCAGCTGAAATTAAAAGCAATGTAAGAATTTAATTAGCAAAACTTAATGTGTTTCGGTAAAAAAAATTACAAAATTTTTGTCAGAACTTACCTCTCTCAACATTTCTTTTGATATTTTCTGAAAATAAAAAGAAAAATGAAAGTAAAGAAAAAAAAGATGAAATAATTTCATTAATTTAGAACAAAATGTTTTAAATTGACTATTTACCATGTATACCTAATTGGGGATCTATGCTGTCAGGATCAATAAATTTCTCTATAAATTCGGAAATATCTGTTATATTATTCAATTGACGATAGAAATCCATGGGAATCTGCAAATAAATATGAAAAACGAAAATTAGTATTTTTTTGCAAGAACTCTTATTTGAAATACTAAGGTATCACTCTTATCCATTATAATCAACTATATGATACCTTACAAAACAAAATAATACAGGCAATTAAGGACCGAACAAAAGCTCCACAATAGTAGTAAGTACGTAGTTTATCGGAGGCAAATTCTAACTCTTAACAAAGTAGGTTTTCTACTCACAAAGAGAACATAGAAATACAAATTTCAACGTTATAATTTCTACACTATTAACATAAATATTGTGTTAAACTATTTGTGTACCTTGTATACTGATAAAAATCGGTTCAAAAACATTTTTTTTACTGATTTTACATGCTCAAGTGGAAAAAAGACGAAATTTGACTTTATATAATGCCCATGCCATAGCCAAGCGAGGTATTTAATAAAACAAAGAATAGTGGTGGGTCCTGCGCACGAGAGGGAGGTAAGAGTTTAAATCGTATGTTCATCCAAAAGTCGATGTCTTCTGTCAGATGGCCTAGGGCAATGATATAATAGGTGCTCAATCGTCTCTATCTGTTCCTTAGCCTCGCACTGCCTACAATAATCGGTATTTCCACAAGTCATCGATCGGATAACACAGCGACACGTAATAATATCCGCAGTCAGCTTCAGTTCCAATATACTCATAAAGAATATGAAAGACGTTTCGCAACTAGAAATAACCGGCCATATAGACCTTGTAACCCTATATTTGGCCAGCCCCATGAAAACCTCTCGAGTTCACTGATGTAATTATCCAACGGCGGCACTACGAACTTGTCAGTCTAAAGTACTGCTGACTCCGAGCCAATACATCAGCCGTATCGTGACCCGGTCGGTTACCTAGTATCCAATAAAACTTGCAGTCTACCTAATGCCAACTTGCAGCCAAGAACGACCTTATACCTAATGGAGCACAAGAGCCCCCTGACTGTCCGCAAACATAGTCAACGCTCTCAATCCCACTTTCGATCACCCACACTGTCCTTCTATCGCAAAAACTTCCATCTGGAAGACACTGCACTTATCGATCAACTTGTAAAAATAACTAAGGTTGAGTTGCCGTAAAGGCCAGACCACCAAGAGAATAGTCGCACTTCTTATATTTGTTTACACCACTTAAAATTTACCATAATTGCCCTCAAAATAATCACCCAAAATTCGGAAAATGTCAGTATTTCCTTTAAAAGTTTGTTGACCCTAGATATCACATATGTAGATCTTTGTTATAATTGGACCTAACCCAACTGTCGAGCAAGTACTGAGTTTATTTTTTTTTTTTAAGTAGATGCGATGTTTATCTCTAAAAATACAGATTATTTTTTAAATTTTGGGTAAAATTGTTGAAGGTGAAGACTAAGGTGGTGGTAGGTAGGTAAGACACCCGCCTACCAGCCAAGAGGCCCAGGTTTCAATCCCAGGCCAGACCATCTGATAAAAAGTATGCAGATGGTTTAGGTAGCCAGGTTTTATGTAAATAGTTGTTTTTGTTTAAATTGCGAAAACTAAGCTTTTCCGAATGTGTAGGAGGCCATAGACCACTTAACCAAATTCTAAATTTTCGTTTCTTGGGTTGCAATAAGATAATCTGTTAAATATTACTAATTTATTTTAAAAATTACAGCCTGGCTAGGTTGCATCTAGAACTATTCTTTAAAGCTATTCTAAGCTTTAGTACAAACACGACTTGAGCCGTTTATTTTAAAAGTGGCATAAGTTACTATCTGTTTAAGTCAAAATCATTAAAGTGACATAGTATATCTCAACATTTGATGGCCATTTTTATTAAGAAAAAACAGAACGTTAAATTTTACTAAATGTTATCATTAACTCGATTTTAGTTGAAAAAGTGACTTAAGCCACTTGCAGAACAAACGGCTCATACAGTCTATTATTAAATATAGATGTGTAGGGTATAAAAACAAACAAATGCTTTTTACTTAATGTTGTCAACATGTTTTTAAAATAATTACTTTATTTATTGCAAAATTAGGTAAGACAGTACGATAATTGTGAACAAATCAATTAAATATGAAGTGCTTTAGTTTACAGTACAGTTTCAGGGTTAAAGGATTGAAAAAACGTTTAATAGTATTTTTAACTTAAATTTTATCAGTTAGACTTTAGAAAAGTTCGAATGTAAATCGTAGTATATCTGACAAAAACACTGAAAAAGTTACAGTACTTGAATGACTATAGTTTTCTTATTTGTTTTCTTTACGCCTATAAAGTATCGTTTGCAAGTAACGCTCGCATTAAATAATCTCACATTCAATTACATTTTAAAGAATCTCTGGCATCTGAATGTTTTTGTTTAGCGTCCAGTGAAATGTGAGTGAGTATTCATTTAAATGAACTGATAATTGATCTATACTAACATTTTAAATCAATAAATTTTTTTAAAATATGGCCAAGTGTAGAATAACTCAACGACAAATGGCTGTTGTTGTTGTCGGTATTTTTGTATTAATATTACTCATACGTCATAAAAAAAATACAATAATTTCCGTTTAATATAAACAAATAAATACTTTAAACAAAAAATAAAACAAAAAAAATATTAAGACAATAAACACATATTTACCCGTATTATGGTCTATAATATATACGGTTGTTAGAGAAGATGTTTATAGTCATGTCGAAGACATTTTTTTGTGTGGTAACGGAAATCTGGTTTTGAAAATTGATAGTGTGTAACCAAATGTTTATTTAGAAAATATAAGAAAGAAATTTAAAATATTTTTTTTTCTTTTTCTAAAACAAAAACTTAATCATTAAAAAACAATATTTGATAACGCATACTTAACACAGGCAACTTTTTGATAAAGAAAAAAAAAACATACTCTTAAAAGAATAGCACACGAAATTATAAATGCTAAAAACAAATTAATAAAATTAAAAAATTAATAATATGTATAATGATTGTTAAGGAATTTTATATGAATCATCAACACTTTATTGCGGGTTGGCTAGCAAACTGCTTGGAGACAGTTGTTGTATGCGGTTAAAACGTTTTTTGCTCAATGAAGTTACAGGTGAATGAATTTTGGCGCCAAATACAACAAAACCAAATACATAACAAGAAAAAACTCGTTTCTAAAAAATATATATTCGTTTTATTTATATTTTTTTAACATTTTACATATTTATCACTATTTCATTTAAATTGTTTAAGTTTTTAAGTCAGTAGCTTTATTTGTACTACATATGTATTTAAATATACAAATAAAGGAGATCAATTACAATGCAAGCGTTAAGCGATGGGGCACTTTTAGGTATATAAAGTAAGAAAGTAATGTATGTATTGAATGCTGGGTAGTATATACATATATATGAATGCTTTAAATGCCAAAACAACTAACTCCATTAAACAAAAAATAGTTTGAAAATTTATACTAAACTAGTCTCAAAATTATAAGTAAAGGGTCCGCCAAATAATTTTTTTTTTTTTTTGAAAATGCTATAAAAAACTACTGAATACTTTCCCAAATTTCTTTTTTTTATTTGAAAGTACAATCCCTCCGGTTAATAATGGAAAATAATTTCATTCAAATGGCTGCCTCGACTGGCCATGCAGTAGCCTACACCATCGGTCCAATTTTTAAGCACATTATCGATTGTGTGCAGCTGTATTTCACCAATGGCTTCACGAATATTGTCTTTTAAAGCGTCAATTGTCTCTGGCTTGTTGGCGTAACACTTATCTTTGACGGCACCCCACAAATAATAGTCCAACGGTGTCAAATCGCAGCTCCGAGGTGGCCAAACGGCATCAGCTCTGCGGCTGATAATGCGATCTTCAAAAACAGGGCGCAAAACATCGAGTTTAGCTTCGGCTGAGTGGCACGTAGCGCCGTCCTGTTGAAACCAAATGTTGCTAATATCCTCCTCTTCAATTTTTGTGAACAAACATTCGTTCAACATGGCCCGATAACGATCGCCATTGACTGTAACGGCCACTCCTTGCTCATTTTCGAAGAAAAATGGCCCAATTATGCCTCTGGATCAAAATCCGCACCAAACAGTGACTCGGCTTGGGTGTATCGGCTTTTCAATGTATGCGTACGGGTTTTCTTTGCCCAAAATGCGACAATTTTGCTTGTTTACATACCCGCCAAGATCAAAATGAGCTTCATCTGCAACATTACCATGATTTTCAAAGTAATGTCGCAACATTTCCCAGCGTTGTTCAAGCGTATACACAACCATATTCGTTCAGCGGAAGGATAAAACTAATTATCTGTCAAATTAGACATGAGCTAAGTGTTACCATTCACGAAATAAGCACTAGTTGAAACAAAAAACGTTAGATGGCGGACCCTTTATATATTTCCGTCATTTAGTAGTAAGTAGTAAGTAATAACTTACGACCAGAAAAATTTGTTTTGAATAGACAATAGTTTAAGATCAGTTGTGTGTACAATGTTTTGACATTAGTAACTAACAAATAATAATAGAGTTAGTCGATTTGGCAAAGAAAGCATTCATTGGTATAAATATAAAAATAAGTTGTCCGATGTTCATCATTTTATAACTTGAGTCGTTCTCAAACCGATTTAAAAACAATACATGCATTCGAAAGATCTACTCTCACTGATCGTCCTTACAAAATATATGTATATATATAATCAAATAGTTAGTAGTCAATACAAATCATCGGTCAAAAAGTGGGCGGAATCGGATATGTGGACATGATACCTCCCGTACAAGGTAAATATTATTTTTGTATATGTTGAGAGCAGCTAGAGTGTAAGAGCCTAATTTTCGTCTATATGACTTTTTATATAATATAAATCATCAGTTAAAAAATGAGCGGAATTAGATATGTGGCATGATACGAGTACCTCTCATACAAAGTAAATATTGTTTTTTATATCTTGATAATGGTAAGAGTGGAAGTATCTGAATTTGTCTAAATGCCTTCGTAGTTAATAAAAATCATCAGTTAAAAATTGGGCGGAATGTGATAAGTGGGCATGGTACCTCTCATGCAAAGTAAATATTGGTTTTTGTAAATTTGAGTACAATAAAAGAATAAGTTCCTGAATGTGAGCGGAATTGGATAACTCGACCATTCATACTAAATATAAAATATTGCATGTGGGGAAAACAAAGCACACCGGTTAAAAGCTATTTATATATGTGATTTCCTTTAAATTTTTTTTATGTGAAATACATTTTATACGTATTCAACACCAAGTTTTTTAGCAACGCAGAAGGGGTTACTCTAATGTACTATATTACTTACTGCCGTATACAAGTGTGTTAACTTCTTAGCATGGCTGTTTTGACGTCCATAATTAATCAATTTGACTCAATAAACAATTGTTTTAAAAAGTTGGAAGAGTTATTTTATCGTAAGTCCCAAGACATCTGAGCTACGTAAAGAAAAACAGTCACGTGTGAGACCGCAAACCCATAATTTTATTAAAAGCCGTCAGCTAGTGATAAAACGTTTTTCGATCGTCATTTAAATAATATTTTAATTAGTAACTGCATGTACACGTAGAAAAGTAATAAAAGATTTATAATTTCTTTTTTGCCTTTGATTTTCTGTAAGTTAATTGTCATTTTATCACGTTCTATAAATCATTATTCTTTTGTTGTTGCTTTCTAAAATGCCATTTTCCTAAAGTATTTGTTTTTATTTTCAATTAATTGTGGTTTAAAAATACGTTTTAGAAAAAAGATGATTCATCTATACTATTAAAGATTGTCACCAACATTTGTTTAGTGAAAATATTAAATAACAGATTAGAATTGTAAAGTTATCAAGCTTTGATAACGATTCGAAAAAGGTGGACTATTTCCTTAGCATGTCGAATATATCAAATAAATTTTATTAGAACCCACTTCCACATGAAGGCTTATAAAAAAATAAATAAAAATAAAATAAAATAAAATAAAAAATATAATTTTTACCAAATCTAAACATTGGGATATAAGCTGTAATGACAAAGGAGACCAGATGAGTTGTTATGACAAACGGCAAGAAGATTAATTTTACGAAAATTTATTTGTTCGATGGTTAATGGCGCATATTTATGCCAATTTTATTATAGGAATTCTCTGTTTGATATCGGAATCGAAGTGTAGTTTTAACCAAAATCTAATAATTTTTAACATTTGGTTATTTGCTTCCACATAATCTATTGATAAGTTTTGGTTAATATACTTTAAAAATGTTACCTTAAGCAAAAACCACATAGCGACCATGGTCTGGTATTGAGGGTAGCGAAAAAGCGAACGAACTGGGTAGGCATGGGTCTATCTACCATAAACGTTACTCTTGCGAAATCAGGTTTCCCATCATTTACAGCGCTCAAGATGCAACATTTCTGCAAAATACTATCGAATTGCGTGTTAAAGGTGGATTGGTCAGACTACCAACCACTAAATATGATCTAAAAAGAACCTTAACTTTGTTCAGTATGAAACGTAAGGATGACTGCAAGATCTTAGCCGTTTTACTGATTTTGTGGCTATTGGAAGCAGTCGACCAGAATGAACATTGCAGACAATACATACTGCCATGGATGCAATCAGCTGGAGAAAATGAAAACTTTATTCCAATTACTCGGCGAACGCCCTGCCTTATGGAGGAAAAGAGAGTCAATTCTGTTTGATGATCTAGAGGACAGTCTTCCAAAAGAGCGTTTGCTTTATTGTATGCTCAAGCAAAATAAAATTGGGGACTTCAAGATCTTTTTTGATACGTATGACTTATGTCGTACAATTCATCCAAGCAATTTTATTTCATTTTTCCTGTTTCTAATTGTTCGCGAGGAGATGTCAATACCAAATTTTGTTGAAAACTTCTTTTGAATTTGAGTTGGGTGTTTAAGACGGCCTGCAACTGAGGCTGTATAAATAAAGGAGTCCATTTTACGAGTTGTTTTCAAGGCCTAGCACACTGTGTAATACTTCCCATAATATGTCCCATGAGCTTGAATATGAACTAATAAGTTGTATACCATCTTTTTATAGCAGTTTAAAAGGAAAGCAATGATCAATCCTCTCAAGCTTTTTTAATCAATAACTTCTTGCTAAGTATGATTTTAAAAACCAACCACCTTAATACATTTCTGTTTATTGTTTTATGATTTTTATTAAAACTTTTGAAATTGAACATTCACAAAATTTAGCAATTTATGATTTTAAACAAAAAATGAGTGAAGAAAATTAAAATTTAAAAAAATTTGCTAAATTACTGTCTAGTGCAGGTGTTACGGTACATACTGTGTGTGCATTCTATAGACAACATATGTAGGCAAATAATTCACTCAATTTTGATGCCTAGAAAAAAATATACGCTTTTCAATGCAGCATACTTGAAATGTGCTAATCCAATGTCTACCATTGTATATATAGATTTCCGGACAATGCCGCATGTGCAATGATATTGCTCTCATAAAATGTTTCTATAAATTAGTCGCCACGTTTTTTCGTTAAATATTTGTCAAATGTGAATATATCTTTAGTCTAAATATCGCATCATAAATATTTATAATTATTCGATGCTCAGTATTTTTTAACTCGAACAGACAACAAAACTTTTTATGAAGCTATAAAATAGACTCGTATTATCGAGGAAACGTGTCAACCAATATTTGATTTATTAGGTAACAACAATATATCAGTTTGTTATTATCTAACTCCAGTAGATAATAAATTTTTCGACAAAATTCGCCACTTGCTAATAACTTATGTTTTTGTGTCATTACACTACTAAAAAGACTGAACGAAAATGATTAAACCTTAAGTGATAACAATATATTGCGGTTGTCATTTGGGGTAACATTTTTTTTTTAATCAATAGATTATTATGGAACCACAAAATATTTTAAGGTGATTGGTATGAGTAAAATTTGGGTGAAATTAAGAAAAACAAAAACCATTTTTTAAGTTAACATGCTGCATAACTCTTTACTTTTTTTTCTTAAATTTTCTGTTATTTTCTATTTTTTTATTTTGACAAAATTTATTTGTATTAAAAATTTTCCATTGTAATTAAAAAAAAAGTTGTGTGTTTCTGGCATTTTAAAAAATTTTCCTGTTTATCAAAAATTTTTTTCTATTTTTAATGGGAAACAAAAATCCAGTTGTGCAGTATAAAATTCTTAAAATTAAATTAAAATTTTAAATTATAGGTATATGACTGCATTTTTTGTTTTATTTTTACAAAACTTTGTATTAATATTTATTTCTTAATTTTGTTTTTTTCTTTTTTTTTTTTTAACCACTTAAAATATTTCATTCTAAATGTTTGAAATCCTATAATACGAGTCATAAATATTTTAAATTAATTTAAATATTTATCTACTCAGTCTTACACACGAGTACATCATCATATGATTACAAAGCAATTTATGAAACAATTAATGTGATCTTTCTTCCTTGGCTCAGGGTATATAAATATTTATAAACTGTGTTGTCTGCTGATGCTGCTACTGTCTCTACAGTGCGAATTACAAGTGTTATGACCATTGAAACAGCAGCAAGCAATTAAATTAAGAAAAAAATCCTTATGGTATTTAAATTATGAACTTTAAATTAAAAATAAAATCCGGGCAAAAAACGAAATAGAAGAAACACTCACTCACCCACGCAATTAATAGTGCTTTTCTAACCCCTCCCTCTTTATAAGAGCTGACTCTGTTGCAATGACTCGGACCTTTAATGTTTATTTACGGATTCCTTAGATGTTATTTTAAAAGTTCGTTCCTTTTTCTTTTGCATTTTTCCATTCTTTTACTTAACATTTTATATATGTTTGCTAGTGATGATGGCAAAGGTTTACCTTCAATTTAAAGTAAATATTGAATTGAGAAAAATATTTTTGCAAAATTAATTTAAAACTAAAAACATTTTCATAATCGGTCAAGTTCGACTATTTGATTCCCTACAACACAATATACTTGTTAATGTCATTAAGCGTTGCGCAAAAATTACTGGTTGTATATTGAAAAATACATGTTTCAGATAATTGTGCTTTTTAGAAATCAACTGTTTTCTGACATTTTTGAAAACAATGTCTCAGCTAAGGTCAATTATAAATTGACATCAAATTTGCCTTATTTCTAATTGACCAAGTTATCAAATGTTAGCGAATATCTTTGATAACGGGGTGGCGTGGCGCTCTTCTTAACTTCTCCCATACCTCTGGCAATGATGACAAACATCAGACAAATGATCAGGTAAACACGCTACCTACTGAGACAAAATTACAATGCTAAAGTAAAGATCACCACCAATTAGCAAGGATCTTCACCACTACGCAAAAATCATATGGAGAAAGCTACAGTCGATTAATCATCTATTTAGCTTGAAAGATCAAATTGATTAAAGAAGCTGGAACAAAGCAAAGGATGCTTTGTGGAAAGCCAATATCCTCCCTAGAGGAGTGGCGGTGGGATGTATAAAAAAGTGGACATATTACATTTAAATTTTATTCTAGATTCCGAATTAAAATTCAAGACATACAGAATATATTCTTCCTATCTATGATGCTGTAGGGTATAACAATTTTGTTTGAATTATAAAATTGATAACAATAGGGAGGGTTTTTTTGTACAGTGACGTTATTTAAATATAAGTAAAAAGAAAATAATAAAGAAAAATAATTATTTCTGCTACAGATATTATAAAACTTAGTTTTCAATTCTTTATTTCCATTGAAATTTAATTATAAAATATTTGTCTTCTTTACTTTGTGACTTTGTGCCGCTAATTAATATTTAACTCTTGTAAATCCATTCCCAAGTTAATATTTGTTAATATAACAACAATTTATTTATTTAACAATGGAACATCACACACTCATAATACGAATTATACTCATTTAGAACAAAACTATGCGTTCATCAAGGCTTAAGTTAGTCTTGATAAAAGTAACGCTATAGTTGCAATGCAAACAAGCATCCTTATGGGCAACAATGTATTTAATTAGTGATGTCATACTATAACGCCGTAGCCGGTCAACTGAATTTTGGTTGTTTAAACTATGCTTATGTTTATGTGATTATGTTAAGTCACGTCTATAGAGTTGAATATCATCCTTAAAAACACCTTCGCCATTTCTAGTACTAGGTAGAGAAGCTTCAAAATCGGCCCTTTAGCATCGGGCCGGTCAATTTGAATAAAGTATAAAAAATCCCAGTAATTTGTAAAATGTGATCGTTCTAAATAATATCTTATGGGTATTAGCATCAACTTTTTCACGAAAGTAAAGTATCTAGATGCCCTTCAGGATAAGAGGCTTAGTTAGAACTCGCACATTGGTAAACGTCCAGACAAAAGCGATCAAGGCCTATTGAGTAAGATGCTTCTCCTACGGTGAGGCATTGAGGTCTTCCGCCGAGAAAGATATATATACTTGGTATATACTGCTATTATTCGGCCCATTATCACTTATGCGTTGATAGCTTGGTGGAAAACGATGAGGAAGCTTTTACCATGAATAAATTAGGTAGAGTACAGAGACTCGCCTGCCTCCGTATAACTGAGGCAATTAGAATGTGTCTAACCGCGGCCTTGGAGGCCTTGATGATAGAGGTATGTATGTACCACGGCAAAGTTTTTTGCCAACGGATCCCGAAATATGCCAAAAGTGTTTCTATTCTAGTCGAAGAACCATCATCGGTCATGGTTGTTATGCCTTTGGATCTGTGTTTTGACAGGAGAATCAGGGTTGAATTCCCGGACCGGATCTGTTGGTCTAATGGGGCTTTAGTTTGGAGCGAGTTTGATATAAACTAGTATACCGATGGGTCCAAAATGCATGACTGTATCGATGCTGGTGTCCACGGGCCCAACCGAGACTTGTCAATCCCACTGGGAAGATCGCTAAGTGTCTTTCAGCCTGAGGTCATGTCCTTTGCTATATTTCGGAGATTAACTTGGATAGTAGTCAAACCGCTTTAAACGGACTTGGCTCAAATCGAATGACATCTAGACTGGTCAAATATTGCTACCATACGTTGCAAAAGTTCTCGTTTGGAAATAAGGTCTAGTTGTTTTGGGTATATGGATACTGTGGGATAGATGGTAATGAAGTAGTGAATACATTGGCCAGAAAAGGTTCCATGACACCATATATAGGTCCAGAACCTTGCTATGCAGCACCACTTACTACCATCTTCAATCTAGTAAAGGATTGTGAAATGGAATGCTCAAATGGGACTTCGGTAGTCTAAGGTGGCGATAATTCCACAATTTGAGCAACACTCTGAGGTTCTCAAGTATAGCAGGCAGGATTGAAACTCCTAACGGAGCTTCTTACGCATCACTGTTGACTAAGAACGCATCTGAAGAGGATAGCGATCACAGATGTAGATGATTAGAGACAGCGGAACGAATATTGTGTGAATGTGGGCTTCTTGATGGGTATAGGCGGAAATGTTTAGGTGGACATAGGGTCTCTCTGGGTGACATATCCACCATTATAGTTTCAGATCTGTTGATGTTCATTAGTATTGTTCAGATCTGCTGAACAAACTATAGATCGGAAGGGGCACAATAGATCCCATGGGTCGCAGTTGCGGACACACTGCCTGGTCAGGGATAGTAATAATAACAATAAATAATATCACTGTGAATTTTCAAGCGCTGAACATAAAGAGCATATAACTCCACAAATTTAGGTTACCTAGACATAGACAAAATACAGGATTAGGACTTAAGTCAATTAAAATCGATCCATTTCGTCACTTGGAGATTTTCACCAGGCCGGTTATGAATGAGTCATTTATATTTAGTCGTTAGGCCCCTCTGTCCACGAGCAAATTAAAATGAATGACAAAAGGGCGCTGTCATTGACGAAAGAGTGGATGAGATAAGACGAAAGGGAGACAAAGTCGTTAGCAAATAATAGAAATGAAGTACCCCTAATTTAATCCTGAACTCTTTGGATGAACGTCTTGGAGATATCCGGGGCTAAAACTTTGCTCTCACCAAATCCATAAATGGATTTACTCTACTTCTCAACATATTGAAAAATTGGACTCCAAATAGTTCACAAGTTATTTGGGCATGACATGAAGCACTGTAAAGTTTAGTATATAATATTTTTACGTGTGGTAAAAGGTAACAATGCTAAGTTAGGTAATACGATATCAAATTAAGATGATATGTATAGCTTTAGCCCTAATTATTAATTTTGAAAGCATGTAAAATATGTTTTATAAAAGTAAGAGTAAGTTTTTCACATTTCGGTGCTATAGATTACAATTTTTCCGTAATATCTTTATACATACTATGAGTCTACCATAACGCTTTTGCTATATCAAGCTACCTTAGTTTGTGGTCTACTGTTTTGTTTCGTTCTTAAATTAATAGATCTTGTCTTTATTAGCTTTTGTGGTCTACATTTATATTGTTTTTTTTTTGTTTGCATTGCTTTAATGAAATTTTTACAAATTAAATTCACCTTTTCGTACTTACCGGATCTGTTTCATTTTCTTCGAGTAGCTTAACATTTGTATTTGCATCTGCATTCTCAGCACTGTTTGTATCTGTATCCGTTTTTGATTTATTATATACAAAACGGGCATCATTTAAAGCGACGGCTGCATGAACACAATGCAGAAGGCTGCATATGAATAGGCCCCCAATGAAATACTGTTTCATTCTGTTATGACTTTTGAAATTGTTGTTGTTTCTTTTCGAACTAGCAGTTCCATGGCTACTTGTGTTGATTTGAGACATTATTTGGTTATTTGTTTTTATTGTTGTTGCTTTTTTGTATTTGTAGTTAGACGAGACAATTTTGAATTTTTTTTGTTGGTTTTAGTAGTTGTTATAATTATAAATTTATCACAGTTTTTTAATTTCTTATTTGTTTTAATTTATAAGACACACAAATAATACAAAACAAAACAAAATTTTCGAATCAAATCTAAAGAAAAAATAAAAAAATAAATAAATAAGAAAAAGTTGACAAAAAATCATCAGTTTTGAAATCGTTCACATATTTTTACATGAAAAAAGTGCATTGTAAGTACAAATATTGTAAATGTTGTTGATGTTGTTTCGTTTTTAGGCGGTTACATTTTTAATCATTGTTGGTTGCTATTATTTATGAGAACATGACAGACACATTAGGCAGTGAATAGCTCTGTAGGTTTATTATTTTTTCATCGGTGTTATCTATGTTTATCGATAAACATAAATATCCGTTAGTTCAACATATCCAGAAAGAGATACAAACATTTACGCTCACACGCAAATACAAAGTGACGTCAACCTCACAGCACTTACAGGACTACTAATTGAAATTGAAGAAATTTCCTAAATTAATAGAGAAAAAGGTACAACGAACAGAAGAGTATAAATACTACATATTGAATGCTGTCCCGCTATTTGGATTAATAATCAAGTAATACCACAACAAACTCATGTTAAGTACATGGGTGTACAATATTGAAATCTCTATGGTATTACGGAATCCGATTATGGACTATTGTCTCAATCTTAGCCCGTTGCCGGTGGTGTGGTGACAGTTGATGTTTGCTGCTTGCTGTTTGCGGTCTTGAGATCGGAGCTGTCTTCCATGGTGTGGTGTTGTGTACTGGTCTATCCTCAACTGGTTGTGTTTTTGTTATTGTGTATTGTGTCCGTGGCGCATGATGTTACTTTGAGTTCTCCCGTGGGGTGGCTCCGTTTATTGTTGTGTTGTTGGGTGTTTTATGTTTGTTGTTTTTCATCATGGCCACCAGTCGGAGTCGTTTGGGAATTACACTGGTAGTAGTATTTACGCTACGAAGCTTGACCGAAGGCTTTATTCTGGTGACCCATAGATCGGTAGGAGTTTATATAGTTTCCGATACCTCACCAAGGTGGAGGTAATGTCCAAATAACATGGCTTCGGATTGGTACTCGCTGATGATTTTAATCATAGGTGGGGTCGTTGGTGGACGCGTTGTATTCAGTCGTAATTTGGTACCATGAGGTAAAGTCCTATGGCAGGTACTCACGTAAAGCAACTGACTTTACGTCTCAGTTTCAACCTGAAACTGGAGGTAGCACGTGGATGAATTCCTGCCACTCGCGTGTTACGAAGCCTGACCAGAGGTATTCTGGTGTCACAGGATTCGTGAGCACCAGGGATTCCGAACTCTACGCGTCTGTTGGGTAGGCCCCCTTGTGGAAGCATCATGGTGGCTGTGATTTAAACCTAAAATGTAGGCAGAGCGTGGCCCATTACACGGCAGGAGTTTAGATGGTCTCCAACACTTCACCAAGGTCTGACGGTTAGTGTCCTAACAACGTGCCTTTGAATTTGGTACTCACTCGTGATTGTCACTTGTGATCATAGGGTATGATAGCGCGGCGAGACTCACGTTAACCACTTCATCACTTGTCTCAGTCTTAATATCTGGGACTTACACTGGTAGTAGAACTTGTGTTACGAAGACCTAGCGGAGACTTAATTCTGTTACCGCGGGAGTCAAGAGCCATAGGAATCTAGGTCCCTGTTTGACTTTGGTGAGGCCCACTTTTGGAAACAACGTAGTGGCTGTTCTTTATCCCAAATCGAGGGGAGAGCGTTAGCTCGATGTGCAATTACATTCTTAACCATGTGTCGTGACCAATAGATCAGTAGGAGTTTAGATAGTCCCCGGCACTTTAGCAAGGTGTGAAGGTCATGTCCAAATAACATGCCTTCGAATTTGGTACTCTCTGGTGATTTTCATTATGGTGGAGGGAGTTGGTGAACGCATTGTTTTCGTGGGGTATGCCAGCGTAAAATTGTGACTTACTTGTCTCAGTCTTAAAAATAATATTCTTTAAATGACCAAAATTTTTAGATTTTCTGAAACGTATGTATTTAGAAAAATCGGTTGCCTTTTATAACCACTACTTGTAACATCGAAATCAAAGCTTAAATATCACAATGGAAGAGCAAAACTGAAAATATGTTGACAAGAATGTTCAACTTTTTAAATTTTACCCACTGTTTTCTAAGTTTATCGAAAATAATAAAAGATAAATAATAAATTTCAGAATAAAAAAGCGCTAAGCTAGCAATGTAAATAATGTAAAGCAACAGGTGCTTGTTTATGTCATCTGAGAGAAAAAGAATTATTTACTCGACAAGCATAGACTCCTAATCATACATTCATATGCATACATTCATAAATAATTTAGTTATTATCGTGCATATTTAAAGAAAATTTTTTATTTAAACAATTCTTGATTTATGGAAAATAATTTATGATTACAACGCAGTATGTATTCTAACATATCGTTTAACCTTTGCTTTTCGTAATTTTTTATTTAAACTTAAAGAACCAGAACTTTAACCTCCATAAACAAATATTTACTTTGATAACTTGAAAATGTTTGTAGTCGTTTAAACTAAGTAACAGAAGTTTATAAATACAAAGTATAGATTTATTCAGTTCAACTTGTCTGCCGCTGTGGTATGGTAGGTTAGACACCCGCCTACCAACCAGATTAAAAAGAAAAAAGAAAAAAATGTATCACCTCATACATAACATTAGCTAGTAACTGTTTATCGAAAACTTTTCTAAATACATTTGCCGTTCGGAGCCGGCGTTAAAAACTGTAGGTCACTTTCAATGAGTTTAAAAATAGAATCAGGTGCAGCTCATTGACTGAGAAAAGTCCCCATGTTTCTTCATGGAATGGAATGGAATTCATGGAATTTCATCAAAATTTAATAACAAACAATTGATTCATTTGTGTTAAAAAAATAAGAACAAATGCGGGTAAATATACCTGTTACGTGACATTGAGTCCATTTACGAGTTATAAGTATTTTTATAATCAGCTTATGGCTATCAGTAAGGTCACATTTATCGATAATCGATTATGAAAGAAATATATACATAGTTAAACTTTACCAAAATGATAAATTCCATGTTGTAAATAAAGAGAAGTTCTGTTGTAATTCTCAATTTTAAAAAGCGTATGTTCGATTGTTGAGATAACAGAAGGTAAAAGAGAAGGGGAGAATGTGTGTATGTTGTACTTGTGGTTTATCGTTCAATTAATAATCTAAGTCGGCAATTTCAATGTAATTCACAAAGTGGTGTGTAACAACGTACATTCTTTATGTTACAGAATTACAGTGTGTAGCAAAAATAAGCAAATAATATTGATTTTATGATTTTTCAATATTATCGTTATTAAGTAGTATCTGAATATTAAAATATGGGTTAAGAACTCACTTTTACAAGTTTTTTTTAAAACATAAGGTTACAATTTAATATTTGAAAAGTGTAAAAGATAACAGAATTAATTATGCCCAACACTGTTAATAATACTGCAGGCATTTAAACATTGCTAGTCATCATTGTGTGTAAATATTGTGTTGAAGTTGAATTTATTTAAAAATTCTAATTAATCCGATGAACACAATTAAAAATAAGAGAAGGAAAACAACAATAATAACAACATTAAAAAGAAGTTCCTTATAGCCATAAAAGGTTAATGTTGAATTCTTGTTTCAGTTTCCACTAATAAAACAAATTCACATTTCAATAATACGCGAACGTACGTAATACGTACGTAACACATACATATGTACTCGTATATGCGCAGGCGCTTTAATACTTTTAACATTTTATTAAATGCATTTCTTATGGCATTCATTACTTTTATTCATCTCATCGACTTTTCGCTGATTTTTTGTTGTAATTTTATACACAGGTCTTGTAATAGGAGAGAAGGAATTGAAAAAAAGAGATGGTGTGTATTTTATATACATATGTATACACACACATGAATATGCACATAATACAAATAAATATGCAATTGTTTGTAAACAAAATGTACTCTCATGTTGATTTGTTGACATTATCGTTTACACAACTTCATTTATTTATTACTTTTGTTTTCTTGCATTTCTTTTTATGCCTTTTGTTGTTATTATTACCATTTATTGACGTTGCTATTGCAGTTTTTGCTATTGTTGTTATAGTTATACTAGGGATTGAATTGAAACAGAAATTTAAAATTATTCGTTTCGCAATAAAATTATCAGTTTCGAATAATATTTTTTCTCCATTTTCTGTTTATTTTCCTTAAGGTTTCATTTGCGTGTTGATTGCTGCTGTGCGTAGAATATTAAATAATAAAAGTAAAATATCAATAAGAATATGTATGCGAGTGTGTATGCATTGCGGTTGTTCATTATTGAATTTGTTTATGGATTTATTGACTAGACGCAAAAAGTTTTTTTTATTGAAATCAAAATCAATTGTAAATTCTTTTAAAAAATTGTATACAAACGTTTCAAATTCGTATGGGGCATTGAAGTTGAGGCATAACATGAAAGAAGACTTGACTTTTGATTCTTTTAAAAATATTTCAATAAAACCAAAAGCAGAAAAAAGGATACAAATTGTACAGAGTGCATTAAAATCTGTAGTCTATGTAGTGTTTTCTTAATGCCTTTATTTATTTGTGTTTAAAATTCCTGTTACATTTAAAATCAGTTGCGGGAAAGAGTGAATCATGGCATTTCTTAATCATAAAGCAGTAAACACATTCTCCACAGCAGGCTACACGACTTCACCGTTACGAATAAAGCTGGCTGCACTTGCCTCTTTGTTGTCGACTACATAAACATTTTGTAAATAGTCGCAGCAAAAAAGTAATTGTATACAGAAGATAACATCACAATATTGGTAATTTGTGGACAATAAAAAATTACTACCACAATGAATATTGTCAGCTCATTTGTAAGAAAATTTGGCAATACCTCTATACTTATGTTTTTTTTTTACAATGATGACGTTGTTACATGTGAAAAATTCGGGTATCTGACAATCTTAAAATATATAAATTGCATCTTTACGTGGTTGTAAGACATTTTCTGTAAATTTTCCTGACAATATTGTTAGATCTGACAATCGTCTAAACATAGTTTTACTAATTCATATTGTATTGGCATCATTAATTCGCAAATTAGCTTAAGTTTAGCCGCAGATAAAAAGATTATTGTCTAGAGCATTAGCTGTGCGGTCGATAAAAAACAGTCTTCATTTACGTGTGTACTCTAATTTCGATAGTCTGCAGTCGGCTGCTTGCTGTCCTCTATGTGTTTAATGCTTAACCCTTAATTTCTATAATCTTAACCAATAACTAAAATGTAATTTAAATGACATTATTATGTACTACTCAGCCGTTTGTATTCCAATTAATATTTTTTACAACAATTTAACGATTAATTTAATATAAGCTGTATAATAAAAAAAATCCATTAATAACGAAAAAAAAACTCTGATTTGTCTTATTACATATTCAGTACTTTTCATCAACCTCTTTTTTTAAATAATTTTCCAATATAAATGGCGCCAACGTCATGTTCTCTTTAATAATCTATAAAAAATTCAAAACAATGTTTCAATAATTCAAATCCATAATCTTGAAATGTCAGGTTTAATCACTGTTGCTATAATTTTTTAATGCATTTTTTTTGCACCACACTTTTCTTCACCACACAAGTAAGCCATTTACTCCTTGTTGATAGATGTAGTATGTTGTGCCTGTATGTGTGTGTAGTGGATGATAATAATTTGCCTTTTTGTTATTATTGTTTTGGAGACTCAATAATTTTTGTCTCACAAGATGAAAAAGGAAAATAGCAACAACAATAATTAATGTAAAATATTAAGTAATAATTTTCCTCTCATATATGTACATATGTTTAACGTTTTTGCTCTCCCACATTTAATTTATGAATGAATTTGTTGTTAATGTTATCAGTAGAATAAGGCAATAAATAACACAAGAAAAAACCCAACCAACTTGGTGTGACTTTTCATATTATTTTTATGCAAAATGTCAATAAGAAAAAAGGCAAATAAAGCGAACGAAGGGAAAACAACAAAACTAAGCAAAACTAAACAAATCGCCATAAAACGCGCACTGACCTATAATAACAAATATCACAATGCATATAAGAAAAAATAAATATGTAAATAAAAACATTTCCACATGCTGAAAGAAATATTGTATAATTTAAAATAAAATAGAAAAAGAGATAATAAATACTAAAAATAATTTTCTTTTTTGATCGACGCACAAGATACGAGTATGTACATACATATAAAAGGGTTAAACGGAGTAATGCATGATGGGTTGAATAGTGCAAGAGAAGATAAAAACGATATTTAATGGCGACGGCAACATTAAGGTGTTGCTATATTTACAATGTTGATAACAGAGGCACATCAAAAAGCTTTAAGAGGTTAAAATAATACGGTGTACAGTTTATGTCAGTATGTAAATACGAAGCGTATAAATACTTAAACTTATATGCGTTAATATGCATATAGTTAAAGCAAAGTAATAAAAAGTAAAATAGATTTATAAAACATATTGATTGAAATTTGTGTGGAATTTTTTTAATTTTGTGCACAGTACGGGAGTTCTTAACGTACACTAAAGGCTAACTATAGCATCACATTTTTCAGATGGAAAAGTGGGCCAGATATTGTCGAATGAAGCGAATAAGGTAATCCGTCGATTCAATGTCCAGAGAATACGGTGGATGTTAAGGACCTTGCATTCTAATTCTAGGAGTGTGGGTTAGACGACTTGTGCAACATGTGACCTGTTGTTGCCGCGAATTAGTATGGGCCTTGGCCTTGTTGATGGAATTTTTCAGTCGATTAGCCTCTTTCACGGGGTGTTGATGACCTATATATGTCTATAAAACCACTTGTTGACAGTGGCATTACTTTCGACTATTTCCTAATGCAACATTTCTTTCCAGTCAGACTAAACGCAGCTCACGGTTTTCTTTGGATGGTGGTTAGGCGTATCTTCTGAAGTCATTTTTTCTTTCTCAGGCAACAAACATTTCTCAACTTTTGTGATAGTTCCACGTGTTGCTCGATAGCAATTTGAAGTTACTGAGAAGCAATTTGAAGACTATTTTCTTTGTGGCTATACAAGCTGTAAATTTTTTTTGCAAACACCATTAAAGATGATTAATAATCGTTTTTTAATCACGTTCATTTATTTTGCTAATTCACGACTTATTTGGTGATTGTTCTTCTTACTCCAAACCCAACATCTCATTATTTGGGTTGATACACAATGTTCGACAGCAAATCAAACAAAGAGTTTAGACCCTATTATATAGAAAATGTGTCCAATCTGATTAGAAGAAGAAGAGAATGGAGAAATCACGTAAGAAGAATGCCTGAAAACCATCCCGCTAAAGCAGCATTTGAATGAACAATCTACATACACATCCCCAGGGCCGTCCCCTAAAAATAGTAGGAATGTTGGACATCGACCCTGGTTGAGGATTAGTTTTGTGACTTAACGACAAGAAGAACTTGGTCCAGTATAATGTACTTACCATATATTGATATTAATTACAAATGTGTAGTATTATATAAACAGGATGTAATACTAAATAAAAAGGAAGTAGTAAGTAGTAGTAGAAATGGTTCCAAGAATCCATATGCTGCTATAAAACACTGTTTCAGCTTCAACTTTCAAGATGGCCGAGAATCTACCAATAATGTTGATTAAAAACTGATAAAAAGTTAAAGAAGTGGAATAAATTGTCGAAGATATTAAATTTTTTCTTTGTATCAGTATTTTGGGTATTTTAAAGTATTTTTAGTTGAAGTAAATTACAATATATTAAAAATAAATAATAATTATTCTCTTAAATTAACCACTAATTACGGGTATAACCAAAAGCGATAATCGTCACACAAAGTGTTTCACAAAAACTGAACAATAAAACATCAAATTCCAATGAATTGCGGTTAAAAAATTTCGGCAAATAAACTACGAGTAATTTAAGAGGATTTGTTACTCTTCAGATATAAAGGAAAAAAGCCAAGCCTTAAAAAAAATTTGAATATTTTGAAAATGTGTTTTAAAACGATTTATGATGGGGACTAAAACAGATGCCTGTATAACCAATCTGTACAGTAGAGAGCATAACAACAGACACGCAAATGCACACTGATAAACACCTGATTTAGAACAGGTTTTGGTTCGTTTTCTTTTCAGTTGTGTTTTTTTATCATTTTTTGAAATGAATATTAAATTGGAAAAGAGTAAAGGAGGAGAACAAAATTTACTTTTTTAACTTAATTTTAAATGAAAGGTGGGGACTTTTTGTAAAAGGTTCTTTTTATATATTTGTGTGTTTTTGTAAAATATAATAGTGTATGTATGTATGTATATGGCGTAAATAATGTAATTTATATGCGTTTAATATCATGATTTGTTTTAAATACGTAAATTATTGAGATAAAAACGTCACAAATATTTTAATTGATTTGAAATCACTAACCATTCCCAAACCATTGGTTGGTTTTATTCTAATATACCCTACCAGTATATGTTGATATAGTGCTTATACTGATCATTGTAAAACATCTAAAAATATTGGTTCTAGTTCCACTTTTTCTGATTTAATTTTTGACAGATCAATCTTAATTTAGCAAGTCGAACGTATAGCTTTGACACCTTTTTTCATAAACGACAATGTTATCTTATGGTAGAAGTATACAACACGCGTTAATTCGTCTACAACTATTGTGCGTTTAAAAATTTACGCGCATGAAAAATTGCAAGTTACACAACACGCGTTAGTAACAAATTTTCTGTGAGCTGTTTTTATTTCTTTTCCCGTTTTTACATTGAAATATGATTCTTTTATTGTCAACTGATAACTGTCAGCTAAAAGTTAACCAACTATCTGATACCAACGCGTCAAAATGTTTTTTATATAACTCGTTCTATGCAAATACAGTAGTATAACTTTTTTTGAAAGGAGTCTAACGCTTGGTATGCACTTCTACCTTAAGTTTGTTTAATTAAATACACAAAATAGAAATAAAAAGAAAAGGATACAATTTGCTAGATTAGTCGGAAATGTTTTCAACACAAAATGAAGTTTATTTAGCAACCAACTTCACTCGCTTCAACGCGCTGTCAAAATCGAACGCCTGGTTTGTTTTATATAGATAATGCTTGATACGCTGATATATCTGTTAGGTGAATGACAGTTTGATGAAAATTCATAACAAAATCTTGCTTTGTTGCATGAATTGTATCAAATTTTACAATCATACGTCGTCATACACAACACCCATTATGCTGCGATAAAGTATATTATGATGTACAGTATCACATAGTCGGTCTTGATTTATATTAACTTTCCCACTTGTTTTAATTTAAATAACTTGTTTTAATTCTATTTTATTCAATTTTTTTAGAAATTGTTTTCGCTTATTAGTTCTATGATTATATTTGTTGATTCTATATTATTTAGTTTAATTTGTTGTTGTATGTAGAATTACAGTAAATACTAATTTTTATTTCAGTTTCTCAATAAGCGTTCAAGTTTTTCAAAAACAGAACTTTTTTTATAGTTCTAGACTTGTCATAATATCAATTTATGTAAACAATTATAAAGGAAAAAACAAATTGTTAGTACAGGTGATTTTTTTTTAATCTATAAAATAAATAAGTATCGCAATTATTCAATTGTTTTGGGAACACAGTTTGTGAAAAACCAGAGAAAAAATACAAAACAACTTTTAAAAAGAACAAGTACGAGTAAAAGCCATTTCAATTGCTAAAGTCCGACTATATGGAAGTGTAACTCTTAATCGTAATCATTGAGTTTACGTATTCAACACTTTATTTAGTTTAACTGATTAAAGGTTAATTATACTATTATTCATCACTGAAGTTTATATCGACACACATTGATGCATCAAAAATATATGAAAATGTTTGCAGTAGAGTCCCTCGAAAGATCTAAGTAACAGACAATATTTTCTAAAGACCGTGATTGTGGTCATAAAGATTGCCGTGCAGTATATACGGTATTACGGGATATGTAACAGAATTCATATAAGGAGCGTTATAGGGTTATAGCAGAAATATACAGAGTTGAAACGAAAAACTTTTTTGTCATTATCCGGCAATTGATGGCTGAAGACTGACCTTGATTGGTGGAAAAAATTCTACAAGAAAAACAGTCTAGCAACAGGCAATGTACTGAAAAAGTGGTCATGTGATGTAGAACTTAGGCACGCTAGAAAATATATTTTAGTCGAAGGGGTCCAAGTGGGCTGTTACGAACCTGACCTGAGTAACAGAGTTCACATAGCAATTGTCAGTTGTCAATGAAAGCCTAAATGTTTTACTACACATCGCCGTTACTGTTAATGATTCGTCATAAAGAACAAATAACCTTATCTTTTAATTCCCTATAACACAGAGCTTGGGATTATTGTTATATCTGAGATGTTAGTCTGACTAGATAGGCTACGTCTCTTTAGTCTACACTAACAAGCTAAAAACTTTGCGCAGGTTGCCGGTATAGAGTCACACAGTCTAGACACATATTTGGATGATCCCCGGCGTCTTATGATAAATTCCACTCGATAATTTTCCGAGCTCATTAAATTTGGTCTAGAACACGAATACATTTTCGCTTGTTCGGTGAGACCGTTAGGAGCAAAATTTGTAAGCATTTCGTGAATAAAATTGGCCGATGAGCCAAATAAACTATTGTAATCACTCAAGAAGTTACGCCCTAGACCATCATCTTGTATATGTCGAATGGAAGCGTGACAGATTTTGAAACAAAAGTTGTTGTTAAGTGTAATTGTAATCAGAAGATGCGGAAGGGCAAAAACTATCGCTCAACTATGAACCAAATTATGAAGCTGCATTAATTTACGACGCTGTGATATTGATTAAAATGCGAGATCGTATACACATTTCCGTTTTAATTTGGCAACGCGCCAAATCAGTTATTAAAAAATCGCACAATTCCAACACTCATATTTGGTATTCTTACTACTTGTGGTGACGACAAGATAGAGGTCGTTAAACAAAAAATATTCACAGCAAAACACGTACTTTTTTACAACAACAAATTGAAAAAATTATTAAAAACTAATTAAAAAAAATTGTTAAAACGAGAAAACACAACACCAACGCATTTATTGTTTTATTTAGCACTTTTTGATTTGAAATTAATATTTTTCTATTTATGTATACGTTTACAATATTTAATTTATAAAATTATTGTAATTACTTTTTATAATTACACAAATTGTTTTGTTATTTTTGTATTTCATTTAATCACCTTAGCCTTTTTTAATTGATTTTTTATGTTTTTACGCGCCCGTTATTTTCTATTTCGTAATTTTCAGCACTTGACGGTTTCGAGTTTTATTCACAACTGTTTAAAGTTATAACAAGTGGAGCCAGTTTTTAAACAACTATACTCATGGACTCAAATTTTACACACACTCTCTCTCGTATGCTGTTGGTTTTTGTTTCTTTCCCATACACAACAAAAAAGATCGCAGTAACATAAGGAGAGAATAAAGCCCACATTATCAACAACAATAATAATATTTTATATTTAATTAATTAATTTTTCGAAAAGAGTTAAAAACAACCGTCATTTGCAAACAAAATACTCTCACTCTCTTAAGTACTCATTAAACTCTAGTTACTCACCTGTTTACTAAATACACAACAAACGAAATAAACAACTGCACACAGGCAACAACACCAGCAATCACAAAAACATTAATTAACAACTTTATTTAAAAGCCATAAAAAAATCCTCAATTTGTTTTTTTTTTCTGATTTTCTTTAGTACTTTGTTAGTACTATATTTAGTCCATACATTGTTAGTTGTAATATCATACAGACATATACACACTTATAATATGAATGATTATTGAATCTGTGTTAATTACTTTCCATTTCCTTATTTGTTTCACTTCAGATTTTGTTAACGATTGAGTTGCTAGTTCAATCGCTTGTTTATTATGTTTTTTCATCGAGTTTTCCCTACTCTGTTTTTAGCAATCGATTGATCGTTTCAACAGAATTCCGTTTTTTTGTGTTCTTTTACGCAAAATTTTTTTTTTTTTTTTTAATAGACAATCAAATATTCATAGTTCATCTTCATCTTTAGTTTTGTGTGGTCCTTGCTTATGGTTGTTGCTGTTTTTATTTATTTGTTTTTAATTGTTATTTAATGAGTGAAGTCTTGTCGGTCATAGAAGTTTTAGTGTTAATAATAAATTTCGATTTATGTACATACAGTGTTGGAAAAAATAATAAGAACTACTGCTTGTATGGCAATGATGTGACCTATATTTTTCTATAAGGTTATTATTAATTCAGCAAATACTGTTAAATTACTTCAAAATATAACAGAAAATTATTTTTTAAGTGTTTTTTCTGATTGCTTTTAAAAATAAAATTCTTATTACTAAAATTTTGTGAGAGTTTGAATTTTTAGTTGCAAAAAATAAAAACGAAAATTAGAATAGCATAACACGGTGCGACAAAAATAATTACCTGGCAAGTGATACTATTTTTCTGTAAGGCGCTATAGAGTAGATCAAAGATCTGGTTTTGGAATTTTCGAACCACCTCCAAAATTTCGAGTTACGGGTAAAAACCGAGTTTTCGGACCTTAATGAACTTATAAGCTAATAAATTATCTACTCATTAACCGATTTTAAGTCTCTTTTCGGATTTGTAAAGAAGAAAAATAGATCTTTTAAGTGATACATATGTCGTTTGAAATATCTGGGTGTATTTCTCAACAAAACACTTTTCTATCCAATTTCTCCACATTTTTCAAGTCTAGATGCTTTTTTACACACTAATTTATAAACGAATCGTACTATTTATTAATTAATTAAGAAATTGTATTTAGTTATGAAAAAAAATGAGTCTAAGTTTTTGAAAACCCGTTGGAAATTGATAGAGTTATTAAACTTTTCAGTAATGCAACTCATGAAAAAATCATACAATTGTTAGCAAACTGGTGATTTTTTTATTACTTTGAAACTGAGTTTTTAAAAAAGTTAACAGTTTTATAATAATTTCATGACTTTTGATTGATTTCTTGAAGGCCGGAAGTGCCAGAAAATTGCCATTGAAGAGCAAGAGAAACATAAGAAAACGTTTATGTTGCTTTGGAAAACATTTTTGTGTGATTTTTTCGTGAATTGCATTATTGAAAACCTTAATAACTCTGTCAATTTCCAACAGATTTCTAAAAACTTAGTTCATGAAGGTCTGAAAAACTGGTTCTTTACCCGTAATTCAAGATTTTGGATTTGTTTCGAAAATTTCAAAAACAGATCCTTGTTCTACTCTATAGAAAAATAGTATCACTTCCCAGGTATTTTTTTGTAGCACCATGTTATTTTGCAGTAATTTTCGTTTCTATTATTTTTTCCAATTAAAAATTCAACCTCTCACAAAATTTCAATAATAAGAATTTTATTTTTAAAAGCAATAAGAAAAAAACACAAGATATAATTTTCTTTTATATTTTAACGGTCTAATTCATAATAAAACCTTATTTTAGGTTTTAAGTATACATTAGTTATTAAACACTTTTTGTCTTATAAACCAAAAATAAAAATTCTTATTCATAAGCGTTTAATAACAGCGAATTAACTAAAGGGTCCGCCAAATAATAAATAATAATACTAATAATAAATAATAATAAAAAATAATACTATAAAAAAAACTACTGAATATTTTCTCAAATTTCTTTTTTTATTTGAAAGTACAATCCTTCCGGTTAATAATGGAGAATAATTTCATTCAAATGGTTGCCTTGGCTGGTCATGCAGTAGCCTACACGATCGGTCCAATTTTTAAGCACATTATCGATTGTGTGCAGCTGTATTTCACCAATGGCTTCACGAATACTGTCCTTTAAAGCGTCAGTTGTCTCTGGCTTGTTGGCCTAACACTTATCTTTGACCGCACCCCACAAATAATAGTCCAACGGTGTCAAATCGCAGCTCCGAGGTGGCCAAACGACATCAGCTCTGCGGCTGATAATGCGATCTTCAAAAACAGGGCGCAAGACATCGAGTGTAGCTTCGGCTGAGTGGCACGTAGCGCCGTCCTGTTGAAACCAAATGTTGCTAATATCCTCCTCTTCAATTTTTGTGAACAAAAATTCGTTCAACATGGCCCGATAACGATCGCCATTGACTTAAATGGCCACTCCTTGCTCATTTTCGAAGAAAAATGGCCTAATTATGCCTCTGGACCAAAATCCGCACCAAACAGTGACTCGTCTTGGGTGTATCGGCTTTTCAATGTATGCGTGCGGGTTTTCTGTGCCCCAAATGCGACAATTTTGCTTGTTTACATACCCGCCAAGATCAAAATGAGCTTCATCTGAAAAGATGATTTTTATCTTTTTTTCTTTCTGCAACATTACCGTGATTTTCAAAGTAATGTCGCAATATTTCTCAGCGGTGTTTCAAGCGTATACACAACCATATTCGTTCAGCGGAAGGATAAAACTAATTATCTGTCAAATCAGACATGAGCTAAGTATTACCATTCACGAAATAAGCACTAGTTGAAAAAAAAACGTTAGATGGCGGACCCTTTACTAAACGTTTTTATTGTTCTGCTGGCAACAAACACCATGTTATTTAATTTGTAACTTTCGGCTTTCTGATGATAAGAAAAAACTATAAGTACTTTTAAAAAATTCATAAAATTTGTGAAATAATAATGAAATTGTTAATAAAATCGATGTAAATAAAATAATATTACGCATTGATAAAAGAATTAACTAAAACAAACTGAAAAATTCAACAAAATGGCCTTTAAAACAGTTTCCTTTACTGAATAAACAAGGAATTAAGTACCCACTTCTTTTTTTGTCCATCATTGTTTTGTTTTATTTATATTTATTAAATTTTTATAAAACAATTTATTTTACGAACAAATTATGGATGTATATTATATAAAAGAAATAAAGTAGGCTATATTTCATATAAATATTTAGTAAATATATGTATGTAGTAAATATATGTATATGTATATACATATGTTTGTAAATAAATCTGTTGAATATATCCCTGATCTGTGCCAACGCTTTTACTTTATCCAGCTTCTACCCATTCCGACCAGTTCCACATGGATTTGCTTCCTCCACGTACGGGCCGAGCGTTTCAGCTAGTTGAATTAATGAAGACGTCGCTCCGTGACCTTCTTAAAGTGATGCCAAATCACAGCCATTTACTTTTTTTGTTCCTTCCATGGTTATGAGTTGTTGATTGGATTATTGCCAAAGCCGGCTACTTCACACCAATCTAGGTCGGAATATTCGTAACATCTTATAAAGTCATTGAATCACAAAATTTTGTATCTTCTGCATGCCTAGAAAGGCAGCGTTATACGTCTAGCAACCATATTGGAAAGTCGATTTTTGACTTTTCTGTTCAAATTGCTTTGTGCGTTGATGAGGAACTCCTAATTGATATTAAACAACCAAGAGTCTGCTGAGCTCTGTATGTGGTTGTTAATATCCTCACTCGAACCGCCAGTTTTAGAAATTATACTCATGTAGAATAATGAGCAGTTTAAAAGAAAGTTCTAATTTCTCTAAATGACTTCTTGTTGCTGTATTTTAGTAATTATTCCAGAGTTTTTTGTCTGAGGTGGTTGGACATTTCTTAATGCATTTTCTTTAGACGTACTGCTGAACATAGCATATTAACATGGATGATGATTCAATAATTAAAATTAATAATGAGACAATAGAAGAAGTTAATAAAATAAAATACCTCGGTTTTGTAATTGATAAGGACTTGAAACTAAATGAACACATTGATTATATATGTAAGAAAATTGGTAAAAAAAAATTGGATTCTTAAAACGGATTAGAAACAAAATATCAATAATAACTGCAATCAATATATATAATACAATGATAAAACCTCATTTTGAATTCGGATGTACAATTTTATATACCTGCTGCTCGACAACACAAATAGAAAGACTGCAAAAACTACAAAATAAGGCCATGAGATCAATACTAAAATATAATAGATACACTCCAATTCAACTTATGTTGGACACACTAAAATGGTTAAATATCCAACAAAGACTGATCCTTAACACCCTACAATTTATTCATAAAATGAAAATGGGAATAGCGCCTAGTTACCTAACCGAACACCTTGAATATATAAGAGATGTTCAACCGTACCACCTGCGAAACACTGAAGATTTCCGTTTACCCGTTTGCGGGTTTTTTGTGCCCCAAATGCGACAATTTTGCTTGTTTACATACGGAGCTGACGGTGCTTCTCTTCTTCCAAAATCCGTACGCAATTTTCGCATACATTCTGCAACATTACCATGATTTTCAAAGCAATGCAGCGTTGTTCAAGCATATACACAACCATATTCGTTCAGCGGAAGGATAAACTAATTATCTGTCAAATCAGTCATGAGCTAAGTGTTACCATTCACGAAATAAGCACTGGTTGAAAAAAAAAACGTTAGATGGCGGACCCGATATAAGGGGAATATTGTTCAATTTGTAAGAAATAATGAGATAAATCTTATTTAGTACAATAATTTAATTTTAATGATGTTTAAAGTATCATGAATACTTCTAAATAAATAAATAATAATAATTAAAATTGTATAAAAAATTGGACATACATAAGACGCTTCCGTTAGGATTTAACTTAGGGCCATTAGGGAAGGGACTCTGGACCGGACGAATAATGAATGAAAGGAGATATTGTGGACTTTCTAGGACATTTTGGTCTAACCAGAGACTGCCAATGTTTTTTCGGGAATGTATCAGTAATTTGCAAATGAATAAAAATTAAACTAAAAATGTTTTATTTATACATAAAAAATAAAAAAAAATAGAAAAAAATTTATTGAAGGCTTAAAGTATAGCTATAAGCTTACAATAAAAATTCTAAATTTATAAATGGTTTGTAAAAGCTTTATAACACTGTTTGTCGTTTACGAATACAAATTTTTGGATTTTGTCTTATAAACCTATTATAAAGCTGTTTTAAGTGATTATGAATAAGACCGTAAGTAATTTAACAGTATTTGCTAAATTAATAATAGAAAAATATAGGTCACATCATTGTCATACAAGAAGTCGTTCTTATTATTTTTTCCAACCTGGACATGCCTACATAAACAATTATTTTAAGGCGGAGATTGCTTTGGACATGACAAACATTGTTAATATTTTGAGAATTTGAAGAATTAAAGAAATATATTGCGTTAATATAAGAATGAACCTCATTAGATTAGCGCAAGAGGGATCTTCATTCTGACTACTATTGGAAGAGAAGCAGGTCACAAAATTTAATGAGAAATTGCCTCTAATGTTAATGTAAAAGTAACGTGGGTCGCTGGGAATGGGAATATAGAAGATATCTATGTAACGGAAGAATTGGCACAAGTATGTATCACCTTGGATCAACTAGGTACATCGGCCTTCATATGAAGAAGAGAGAACAGTGAAAGTGGCAATACAGATATCAGAAAGGGGCAGATCATAATTTTCTTCGAGATGTCGTTATCTGAATAACTGAGTTCAGTGCAAGGAATGAGGAAATTTCGTAGTTTTGCTTTACCGAAGCATCCTTATAGCGTCTGAAAAATTCAGTGCTGAAATCTGAAACTAAATGAATTTAAGTTGCTAATATTATTACCGACTGAACCCTATACGACTATATTCATGCATCTCTTCCAATTCGCATAAATTAGCATATTTAACTGAAGGGTAAAGTCTGCACTTTAGTATGACTTCGAAACGCTGAATTCAGGGGTTAAGGATCAATCGCTGCTTACAACGTATTCTTAAAATATCTTGACCGGACATAATATCAAGCTTTTTTTATGTCAAAAAAGTCATCACATAGAGAAAATTATGCGAAGAAAGTGAAGTTGGGCACACCATGCAAAAACCCGGTAATAATCCATAGGGACGCTAAAGAATGGAGAAATCAAATAGAGAAGGAAACAACTCCCCATAAGAAGATTTCGAATCAGATTAAAGTTGCCCCATACAAAATAATTACATATAATGTATTAATTTATTATTTTTGTATTTTAAATTGAAGTGGAAACTTATAAGAGGACTTTTTGTATAAAAATAATTAGCCCACAAAAAAAAAAACAATTTAATTTAATGTTTATTTATATATCTCACTTCAAATCAAATAAGAACGTTATTAAATTACTTACAAAACCTATTCCACCTTACCCGTGTTGAAATAATAACTTTTGCTTACAGCGGATGATATTCGGTGGGTCTGTTTAGTTAACACTCCTGAGAACATTTGACAACTGCATTTAAAAAATTTTTTCTTATTAATTTTCTCTGTGTGTGCATTTTCTTATACGGGTGTTAGAAGATTAAACGAACAAATTAAATAGAGATCTGTAATAAAAAAGAAAGAAACAAAATAACCAATTAATTGCCAATAAAATTGGCAAATAAATTAACAATTCTACTACATTGTTAAACAATATTTGCTAAATTAAATCAATTAAATTATAGAAAAATAATCCGAAAATTGTGTGTGTGTGTGTGTGTATGAAAAGAAGTGAAAAGTGAAATAAAAAATCTTTTTTTCTACTCTTTTAGCGAATGTGTGAATGTAAATGAGCGAATGGAAAAAAAGTAGACAAAAACAACAAAAAACAAGAATAAAAGCTAAAAGTTAATAAAATTTAAGCATTTATTTTGTTTGTGATTTAAGCAAAAGTAGAAGGGAGTGGATATTAATTTCAGAAGATTGTGTAAAAAGTAAAAGAAGAGTATGGGCGAACATACAAATAGTGCCTCAACCAAAGCTAAAAATGCAGCAGCGTCCTCAATGGCAGCAGCAGCTGGATCAACAGTAGCAGCTGCTGTCACCGTTACAGGGCAAATGCAGCAGCAACAACTACACCAACAACAACAGCACCATCAACAGCTACAACAGGCTAGTACAAGTGGGAGTGCTGGTGTAGCTCAATCATCAATAGCAACGGCCAAGGATGCGCGCGAATTGCATGAAATACGCAATTTATTATGGGGACCAGCCATACGTTTAGATGTTTTTCGACGTTGGTCTCAAGGTGGGTAGTGGTCATACACACACACACACACACGCACAGTGCGTTGAGTATGAGTATGCAAAAAACAAACATTTTAACACACACACACATGCACTTACAAATCATACATATGCACTCATTCATTAGAGTTGCAGTAGCAGCATGTAATAGTAGTTGTAACTAATAAGATTTACTGATGAGTTATGCTATCTTTTGCCTTGTAGTCATTTTCAATACACATCTGCCATTATATGATCCTTATAGCAACTGCCGTTATTTGATATCTTATAGTCAGAGTCTGATTTGCTGGATCTTGTTCGTCATCTGCTGCCACAAACACTTTTTTGTTTTGTTGTTCCTCTGCTCTGACTGTGTTCTTATTGTTTTTATTTAAAAAATTTTTTAAATTCTTTGGAAGATTAGTCATGTCTAGTTGTTGCAATGTTTTTTTTATCTTCATATTTGTATATATTTCAGTTTTGTTGCTCTTTTTATTTTTATTTTGTATAAACAAATTGATCTTGTCATCGTGTTCATGTTTATGTTTTTCGAAACTTTTCTGTCGATTGATCATTTGGATTCAATTGAATAGGTTTCTTGTGTGAAAATTATGTGCTTTATTTATTATTTATAAATAAATAAATGCAAAGTTTTGTATAAATAGTATTCAATTCTTTTTTCACCATTTTCCCCCTCTAAGCCCATCTAAAATTTTTTTGTTTGCTATAGACTTGAGTACTTTTAGATTTACATTGCTTATCTCTATAATCGTTTTAATTGTCGTTCGTACAATCTTGAAAGAACTTCTTTTGCGGGTGTAACGACTTATTCCAGATTGCTTTAACTATTAATTTGCTGACTGAACCAATGTTCTAATCCTTAGCCAGTCATAAAAAACAATACCTGTTGGTATAAAGTCTCCAATGAAAATAGGTTACAGTTGGCGTCCTATAACATTTTGGAGTGATTTGTCTGGGTAGTTTGGAGCTAATTATTCCTTGGCAGATCCTCTGGATCGACATAATAAGAAAAGGGCTTTCTAGTATTCACAACAGACTTAATTCTTGCATCACTTGTATAAGATACCCGGTCATCTTAGTTCCGCTATCTATGAGCTTACCCTTAAAACACGGGAAGTGACTTATGGCCTTACAAGAACTACAGAGGTGGAGGTTAACTCAGATCTCAAAGTAGTAGGCTTATTACTCAAGTGTTTCTTACAGTAAAGATATTGCATTAAGGCAAGGCATCAAAAACTTTGTATAAGAAGGCTTCTATTCATTAATGTTCAACTTAAAGGTTATTGCTAAGTTTTAAGTCGTTTTTTAAGAATATTTGCTTCTCACAAGCTGCAAGCTTAAAGTACATCTTTTAATATTAATATAGTCGTTGATGCATTTCTCAATCATGTTATATGGACTAAATCTCTTCTATATTTTCCTTTACAGGTTTTGAATTTAGTGATGAAGAACCATCCGCTTTGGTACAAAAGCAAGGTGGACCCTGTGCTGTGATTGCTCCTGTACAAGCCTATATATTGAAGATTTTAATTATGGATACACCTGGTCATTGTCTCAAAGATGTGAATATTGAAATCAAATTATTACCACCAAAATTAGTTTAATTTATCACTCTCTCTTTAGCTAACACCGGACAAATGTAAAAGTTTATTAATACAAGCTCTCTGCACTATATTAAGCAAATGTAAAGCCTCTCGTCTTCGCATAGTCACACTACCTGTCGAACATTGTTCGGAAGCCAAAGAAACATCAACAACCGCTGCTGGCATAGAAGCGGCGGTGAACGATGAGGCAAATTTGAATACAGATGGTTTTATGGACGATGCATCAGCAGAGGAAACGGCCATGGCTACGGCTGCAGATCCTGCTGGTACTGTACTTTATAGTTCTACGGAAGAAGTATCACCCGATGAATATCATAAACGTTTGCAGGTGGTGTATTTCAATACCATTGAAGAGGTGGAAAAATATTATACAATGAATTTCGAAGTTTTATCGGCTAAATATGGTGTGCTATTGTTTATGTATACGGTACTATTGACAAAAGGTATAGAGAATGTTAATTCGGAAATATCGGATACTTCTGAACCGCTGATACATAACACTTATGGTTATGGGTCACAGGCATTGATTAACTTAATGCTAACCGGTAGGGCTGTGGCTCATGTATGGGATAATGATCAGGATGTGGGGGGTTTAAAGTTGAGAGGTCTTAATGAACAAAGTGATATTGGTTTTATAACACTAATGGAACAAATGCGTTATTGTACTGTTGGTTCGTTCTACAAGAATCCTAGAAATCCGGTCTGGGTAATGGGTTCTGAAACGCATTTAACTGGTAAGTTTTGTAAAGAAATCTATAATTTTTAAGATGTTTAGGTTAAGTAATTTTTGTTTTATCATTGTGCAGTGTTATTTAGCAATGAAAAAAGGCTTGTTTCCCCAGAAACACCTTCAGAAATCGCCCGCCGTGTTTTTAAATCATATGATCCGGATGGTAATAATTTTATACCCACACCTGTGTTACAAGATGTTTTAGCAGCTTTAGATTTAGTCAGTGAAGCTGAATAGTAAGTTCTTAAGTTTAAAGTTAAAAATTTCTTTTTGTAAAATTACTTTATTTTTGTTTAATTTCAGTGTTGATATTATGCAAAGACGTTTAGATCCCGAAGGTTTGGGCATAATTTTATTAAATGCATTTATGGATGAATTTTTCCCTTTAGAAAAACGTTCAACACCCGATACCTTTGATCTTATGCACTATAATGGTATACCTGGTTCTAATGAGGGAAATAAGGTAATGAGGAAATAAGGGTCATATAAAGAATATTCGTTATTTTTTCTCACTAGATTATGTTTATTAGTATATATCGAGTACCACTAATTCGATTATGTCGAAAATGACAGGTGAGTTTTCAAATTACATTTTTGGTGGAGATAGTTTTTTTTACTACGAACACGGATACTTTTTATATGACCCAACACTTTAAAATAGAATAGTTTAAATTGACTTCTATTGATGTTTTAAATATGATTTCCTTAGAAAATAATTAATTTTATATTTTCTCTTTGTGTATAGGTACACTATTGTAAAGGTTCTGCCATATTGTTGGAAAGTGATTTAAAATCTATTTGTGCTTCAAATCCCATGATGACTTGCTTGCAAACAAAATGGCCGAATATTGAAATAAATTGGCATAATATGCGAATACCTTCATTGAATTGACCACATTTACAGTAAAAAACACTTTTATTTAAATAAAAAATTAAAAAAAAAACAAACTGAAACAAAAAATAAAAAAAAAACTTACTAAATAAAAACTCTCCTCCCAATAATATATAATTAAAATATAAAAAATGTTAAAAGAATAACATTTAAACAATTTATTGAGGCCTAAATAATTAACTTGTAGAAAAGAATAATTATATAAAACAAAAACAATGTTATAAATATTAATATTTAAATTAAAACAAAAAAGCCATCTAAAGTCAACAACAAAACAAAAGAAATTTATTACACACACACAAACACACACACACATCAATTGAAAATTAAAGATATTATTAAATTAAATGAAAAAATTTAAAATATATCTAAAAATAAACGGAAAAATAACAATACACAACACACTCTTTTATAAAATGTACTTAATGTTAGCACTCACTCCATAGAGTAAGTACATTTTATAAATTCATAGCTTTAATTAGTGTTTTATAGATTTTTACTTTTTTGCCTTTTTTATTTTTTAATTATTTTTCGAGTTTCTTTTTTCCAAAAGCTAAAAAATGTTTCATTAGTTTTTTTTTTTTTTGATATTTACCTGCTAAACTTATAGCAAAAACATTTTACTGATTTAAAATAAAATACAAGAAATAAAAAGCAAAATAGAAAAAAATCTATATGGCTATAATCTCTACTTAGTCAGAATTATAGAATCTAAGTCGGAATTGTCATTTAGTAAAATTAAAAATCAATACTGATTTGAATTGGTTTTTTACTTGTTTACCTTAACCTGAACTATATTCCTAATTCTAATTGGAATAGGATGCGATACTGGCATTGAAACATCTTAAACTAAAGCAAGAACCTGTGTAATGAACAAAGGAATGGATTAACTGTAAAGAAAAAGAAGCTATAAAGGTATTTTAAAACATTGCATAGGTGTTCTCGAGACCATCACTATTTCACAAGACCTTTTTTCGATATTTAAGTGCTTCGTTCGACATCATTCCAATAGCAAATGTTACATATTGATTGATTCTGCAATATTAGTGACGATTTTGAGAATATTCGATGGCATGCATTAGCATTAAAACTGATTTTGACACATGTAAAAAAATTAGTCCAAGTTGCTGATGTTTGGTGGAAGAATCATTCAAACGTATTCTCTTCATATCTATATATATATATATATATATATATATATATATATATATATATATATATATATAAAATTATATATATATATAAAATTATATATATATATATAAAATTATATATATATATATATAAAATTATATATATATATAAAATTATATATATATATATATATATATATATATATATATAAAATATATAATATATATATATATATATATATATATATATAAAATATATATAATATATATATATATATATATATATATATATATATATATATAAAATATATATAATATATATATATATATATATATATAATATATACATATACATATATATATATATATATATATATATATATATATATATATATAGGTATATATAATTTGTCTTTTGATTATTTTACACTCCTATTTACATCTATTAATAGAAATGTTATTACAGCCTCAATCACTTTAAATATGTAAAAAAAAATTGCACACGATTTTATTTACCACTAATTTATTAAAATATTATTTAAACATTTTTACAAAACTAAAATTTATATGCCGGAAAATTATAAACAAAACCAGCAAAATGTAAACAAAAACTTAACACTTGTTTCGAAGATCGGTTTTGTTTACGTTCGAAACAAGGGAAAAACAAGACGATTGATTTCATGGTCCAATTCATATTAGAATCGACTTTCAATTCTGATAACAACACCGAATATCAACTTTGTATGCAATTTGTAGGATTCATTCAAAGCACCTTATTCGAACATGCTATACTAAGGGCTTTCATTTGAATGTAATCCTTCAAGTATGGATCGAGATCTCCAGGGACTTTAACTGCTTCATATTCCAACACTACAATGACCTCTACCGTGGTTGTCGTATTAGGACATTTCTGTCCTAGATTAAAGAAAAAAGCAATATTTTTTTAGTCTATAACAAAAATGTCGAAAAATAACTGCGACATGATAACAGTAATGTTTTTATGCAGTTGTTTATTTCTGGTTACAGTTTTTCCCGAGGACGTTGTCTACTATTGTATCCCTAGATGTCTAGTTTGACCTTGCCTAATCAGATTCCATTGCTCTCGGGTACAATTTGAATACTCAAAGGCACACACAGTTTAGACGATTTAGATTATTAAAAAACGCTTTTTTTAGGTTTTAAAAACTACCAGGTTTCTGATAACTTTTCTTTGTTCCGGAATACACGATGAGAGTTTTCTTGCAGAAAGTCTGAGTTTGTCGATGAGAGGGGAGAAACGAATGTAATGGCGTACACTCTTACAACAACAATGTTGTTTGAAAATCTTAAATTTCTTTGAAATAAATATCGAAGTGTAGCTTTTGTTCAGTTCTCGTTTAGAGTTTCTTCCGTGCTCAGACAGAGAAAGTTTATATATTTTTTTACATATTTTCCATTTGTTGATAGTTGTTGATGGCGTACACTCTTACAACAACAATGTTGTTTGAAAATCTTAAATTTCTTTGAAATAAATATCGAAGTGTAGCTTTTGTTTAGTTCTCGTTAAAAGTTTCTTCGTTGCTTAGACAGAGTAAGTTTATTTATTTTTTTACATATTTTCCATTTGTTGATTTATATGGAGGAATTTCTGCTTAAGAAATTTTTTCATTTTTTAATCTTCTCTTACAGTTTGGTGGCAATTCGAAAAGAACAACAATAAATTGGCTTTACTCTTTTTCAAGAACTTCATGATACCATATCGACTAAGCTACATAGGGCAATGAACATTTTACTTTCTGTTAATGAACCAAGTAGAGGTTATAACTTTATATTTCGATAAATTCAATATATCAAATAAAAAAACAATAAAAGCAAAATTTTGAAGTTTTAATTTAATAACGTAATAGAGCCATTTGAAGAAAAATCAATACAATTTAACAAAAGATAAAATAGTAAAAACATCAAATAAAAAAAGTATATATCTTAATACCAACAACAAACATAAAATTAAACTTCCAGATTCATAACTCAAGAAAAGAAAAAATAAATAAAAGTAGAATTACTGTCAAAGCAAAAAGATCCAAAACAGAGATTACTATCACTTGATAAATGAAATAATGCTAACAAAAAACAAAAGACGAATAAGATTCCTTTCTTGTAATTATTTGTTGTAATAGTATTGTGTTTGTAAAGAAAATCCTTAAAAAAAATCATTGAAACATAAAAAACTTTAGCACATAATTATGAGATATTAAAATAAAAGGTAACAAAAATAAATAAAAGAACGTGAAACAAATTCAAACGGAGATATTTTACTAAAATTTATGCTGTAACGAAAGAATACTTTTTTCCTGAACTAATTGGAACATGCATATAAAAGTCGTTTATAACATACTCATCCTTCTTTTTAAATCGAATTGTAGGATTACGATCAAGTTTTCTTACATTACAAGGAAGTTGGCTCCCATTTTTCTTTTTATTTAATTTTACAATATATAGTATATGAAGATTTTTTCAGTAGTAGGTTTAAAAACCATTTTATTTCACTTTTTTTAAATACGTTCTACCCTCTCTGGGTAAAATATTTGTGTTCTTATATAGTTGCGTCTTTTTCTATCTAATACAATGCATTAACATTTCAATTTTCTAATCCATTAAAGTGTGAATCATCATTCCATTATTATTTTGGTGTATATGTAGATATAGAATTAATTTAAATAGGTAATCATTAATAACTTAACTATAAACAAATTGCATGCTTTGTTGCAGTTATTGAAATTTTTCTATAGAGTAGCCTTATTTAACCTGTAATGCTCTTTGAAAAGCAGCTAAAGCCATTGCTTTTAGTTTATCACTGGTCTGTGGTATATTACGTGCTAATTCGCATTCTCTAGCGGGCAGGCCACACAGTTGTCTACGCAGTTTGAGATCTTGACGTGCACTCAAGGCTCGGCTGTTGAGACCACAGGCATTTGTTATTAATTGCCGTCTTTCCATTTCCATTTTACGCTGGGAAACTTGCATGCAAGCCAAAGGTGGCAACATGTCTACATTAAAGGTTTCTGTTTGAATTTCTTCGACTAATGGCTTAACATCTTTTTTATCTTCCGATTCCTCTTCTTTAGGCCTTATATCGGATGTGATGCTATCATCGTTTTCCAAAGCCGTAGCTTGAGAATCTTCATCAAGGGTAGATAGGGAAGAGACTTCATCTTTAATTTCTGTTTTAATTTTAGTATTTGTTTCCGTCTTAACAGCTTCAGCTTTAAGTTCTTCATCCAATTGTTGTTTGGCTTCGTTAAGTAAACGTTTAGCATATTCTTCACCCGCCATGCGCATAGATATGCCAACATCTAGTATAATACGATGGGGCTGCCATTTTTGTTTAGCCGTAGTGACCTGATTTGAGGGCACACGTTTAGTTTCTGCGACTAGGGAAGACCAATCTACACCCAAAGCATCACCCACACCTGTAAATTGAAAACATAAAATCGATTTTAAATCATAGTTTTAATATCATTAGTAACAATAACACTTACCCTTGGCTGCTCTTTCTTCCTCCAATTCCCCATCTGATATTTCCTCAAAGTCCATAATTTCTTCGTCCTCACCTCCCCTGTCTTCGCTGATTTCTTTACTCTCTGTTTTGTTTTGAGATTGCGTCTCATTTTCCAGCTTCGCCTTTTTCTCGGTTTTATTCAGTATATCGTCATCACTGTCACTAATTTCACTAAGTTCGCCACTGTTTTTCTTCACCTTTTGTTCGCCAGCCTCTCCGTTTGCAGATGAGGTTTCTTCTTTCTGGTCATTTTCTCCAACAATTTCACCAGCTTCTGGTTTCTCATCAGTTATCTGTGAACGATTGCTGCTCACTTGTCCTAAAATTCCAGGATTAGTAGTGGCATTGGCTGCACTTTGAGCAGCAGCTTTGGCAGCCGCAACAGCTGTGGTAGCAGCCGCCACAGCACTAGCTTGGGCAGCCGCTTTAGCCGCAGCTAAAGCAGCCTGTTGCTTTTTTAAAATATTTGGATTTGTGTACGTCATATTTCTTTTATTGGGGAAGCGTGCCATAGGTCCGGCTCCATGGAAACCTCCTGGAAGTGGCACAGGTAAATTCATTAAAGCTGGAGGATGATGAGGTCTAAAACCGTGAACTCCTGGAATACGTTCACCATGATCAATATGTCCACCGCGTCCTCGGAAACCACCCCGGCCACCTCTGTCACTACGAGGATGATGTATTATGGGTACAGGTGGACCACCACGTTGATAGCCACCACTTGGACCAGCACCTTCTTCGCCTTCACGCCATTCATTGGGAGCCCAAGGCCGTCCGCCAGCTACTACTGGCTTTTCACGATTCAATGGCGGTTCTCTTTGATCATGTTCAATCCAATCACGCTTAGGTGTACCCTCCGATTTTTTGGGGGTATCAATTTGACCTTCTTCAGCATCCCAATCGGGCTCTGAGGGTGGTCGTTGTTCTCTTTGCTGTACCAAAGTGGGGATTTTACCTACCAAACCTACAGCTCCACCACGTTTAGGACCACCTACAAAGCCCATGCTACGACCTGATGGTGCTGGACCACTTTCTTCACCCTGCCACTCTGCACGTTCTCTTGGTGATCCCCAATCATTACGTTTCCACTCTGGACCGGGTCTGCCAACAAATGGTGGTCTCTCTCTGGCCTCGCGTGGTGGCAAACGTTCACGTTCATCTGGATAAATACGTTCTGGCTCCATTTCACGATAATCTCTTGGATGCTCATGCATTTCACGTTCTCTCAATTCACGTTCAGCTAACCAAGCTTCACGACTCATGGGATGTCCACGAGGAGGAACATCTTCCAAATAAGGTCGTTTATAAGGCCGTTCGCGCTCATCCTCGGGATATAAATCACGTGGATCACCACGCATGCGGCTGCTGCTGGGACCCACATATTCCCCAGGGGTAAGTTCCCTACGACGAGCTAAGTACTCGCGTTCTCTTAGCAATTCTTCGCGCTCCAAATGAGCACCACGACGTTCGTGTTCTAAAAGAAAAAATTTGGATTTTATTAAAAGTGATACTTGTATAAAACGCACGACTTACCATCGATATATTCCGGTTCTACTCTATGCTTTCTTATATAGCCATGTTCATAGGGATCCATTTCCCGCTTAGCTCTTTCCAATGAACGTTCACGTGAGTCATAGCCTCGTACAGGCAGGTCACGTTCTGAAGCGCGTGGTAATAAACGCTCAGAGACAGGAGGCTTACCATATTTTTCCTCTTCCTCACGCCTAAGTTTTTCTCTAGCTAAACGTTCACGCTCACGTTGGCGCTCCTGACAACGAGCCAAAGCTTCAGCACGTTCTTTTTCACGAGCTGCCTCTCTTTCACGACGATCCCGCTCCCTTGCCATATCTTCGTGGCGTAACTTATGCTCATGACGTTGTCTTTCCCTCTCTGCCGAAGGTGTGCGGTCACGAGTTCTTGTCTGTATGATTATTTTCTCACGAGACATTAGTTGATGATGCATGCGAGGCGGAGACTTTTGCCTCTTAACATCCTGGTGTATACGTATTTTAGTTATTTTCGTGGGCGAACGACTGCTACCACGATGATGCTCACGTTCACGTTCTCTTAAGGCGGCACGATGTTTTTCCTTTTCACGTTCACGACGTTCCTTACTAGCGGCTCTTAAGTGTTTGCGTTCAGCCAATTTCTTTAGTTTGGCTTGTGTAGCTGGCGATAGAGCCCGATGCGAATGGCCACTTAAAGCGGCGGCTGCTGCTGCTGCCTTTTTCTTTAATTTGGCCTCTTTCAACTTACGCTTAAGGTGATTGCGTTTGGCCTCCAACTTCTTTTGGCAATGGTCGCGCTTATCGCGCTTACGCCTTTCATCGCTGGAACTAGTGGAACGCCTCAAAGTGCCCGATTGTCGCGACTTCTTGTGGCGACGTCGACGTTCACTATCCGAGCTGCTGTAGGAACTTGAAGAACCCGAGTCAGAATCAGAGCTGCTACTGCTATCGCTGCTCGATTGGGCTTGACGTGATTTTTTATAACGCCTTAAGGCCTCTTTCGATTTTTTGTCCATTGTTGGAGAATAAAATTATTTTTTTTATTATTTTAAATGAAATGTAATGGAATTTTATTTAAATTTTTCACTTTTTTCCAGCAAGTTTACATGAAAAATGGCGACGCAGAAGAAAAATAAAAAGGAACTGAATTTGTGAGCTGTCTGTCAATCGCTCTTTGTTATTGATTAAACGCCACTCGGTGGTAAGTAGATGTACTAATAGAAATACCGCAAGAGTTGCATTTCATCACAATGTGAACAGTGGTGGCTAAGCAAACAAGTATAGCTAAATGAAAATTTGCTTATTTAAAGCAAATTTTAAATTGTTATAAAAGAACATGAGACATTGAAAGTTCAACAAATACTTTTTAAATAATTATTCACTGTGTGAGGGAAGTTAAGTGTTTTTCCCAATTTTTATAGCAACATTGAACATTTTTTAATTATTTGTGCGCTTAATAGCAATTAATCAACAAAGGTTTCCCTATCGATAAAAAATTCCTTATTTTCGATTTTTTTTATTTTTTAATATATTGAAGGTTATTTAAATATTATTGATTTCTTGTTCTTCATGCATTTTATTTTCTTTTCGCTTGTGGTAGATTTAAATTAATTTTTAATTTGTCAATTTAAATTTACAAATATGACAAATCGTTTAAATTTTTTTTAATATTTTGTTTTAATTTCTTAATTTTAAAATGCAAACTAAAATGATTGAAAGAAAATAACCTTCATGCTTTAATGAAATTATCAATAGAATTGAAAATAAAAGGGTGTGACTTTGAATAGTGTTAAATCCATTAGTAAAAGATTTTAACATAGAAAAAAAGTATAATAGTACACGTTGACTGCCCCATATAAGAAAGTCATACCCGAAAGGTTTAAACAAAAATCAATGTGAAAATTTGGACTTGTTCGAACAAAGACATAATTTTAACAGACCGAAAAAATATATAATCAATAAAGTATACTTGTGTACCACGGGTTGTACACGTGACTCACCGGTAATATATAATAAACTATTTTCTCATTCTATACTTTTTAAATTTTTCGGTATGATTTTGCGAAATTTTTTTGCTCTTTTCAAATCGATATAAATTTCTATGCGAGCTACGTATTTACCTTTACCATTTTTCATAAAAAAAAACAACCAGCAATCTTTTGAAAACGTCCTAACCGATACAACTATTTCAGATATGCATTTCGCATAAATGAAATTCTTTCTATATGATCTCTTATGTCCGAAGCGCTTGTTTGAATATAAACTTTTATGCAAATAGCTTGAAATTATAAACCAATTTTATCAAGTAAAAATCATTATTTTGAAATTCCTCATTTTCGCTACACCCTTTGTCTTTTATTGAATGTTAAAAGCAGCAAAGCAAAAAAGTTAAAAATTATTTTCGAATTTATTACGCTATTGGAACAAATTTATTTCAAAAAATTTATCCACAAAATGATCAATAAAATTTCAATACGACGACAATGTAAGAGAACAATTTGACATCTTTGTAAATTTTTAGCATAAATCATCCCATGCACTTGTTACGTGATTTTGAATTGGAAAAAATACTGAAAAATTTGTATATTTACATGAAAATTAAATTTTCGAAGCAACTAATAATTAAGCCGTTTATTCTGAAAGTGGGCCAAATCCAGTTTTTTGTTTGTTTTGGGACATTTAAAGGTTTTTTCATTAAATTTTAAAATATTGGTAAGTATTTATTAGAATTTAAGTTTATAATCGAATAGTGTTTACATGGTTGATTAAAAGAGGAACAGCTTTTTGATAACTAAATGGACTTGCCCCACTTTCAAAAATAATATTTTTTTTTATTGTTCATATAATTTTTTAGATTTTTTAGTAATATGGTATTTACACCTGAACGAAATCTCGTCAATTAGATTTGAAATCTTGTCCAAAATCGAATGCGTTTACATAAGACTTTTAACGAGATTTCGTTTTCACGTGGCTGAAATAGAAGAGAAAGAAATTACATTTTCTGATTGCCTTTGATACCTACCAGTTGTATGAATAATATTCGTAAATTGTTATACCGAAAAACCATATTTTCTTCAATAAATTTTGTAATAAAAAAAAAACAAAAATTATTTTTATTTTGATTGCCATTTTTTCTCGAACAGAGTCGTATTTTTTAGTATTTTTAGAACAAAAAAGAGAGTTGTGTGAATAGATTTACAAGATTTCAGCAAAATCTCGTTACGAATTAGATTTTGTTTTGTATGGGAAATTTAGTTGAAATCTGCTAGATTTTGATAGAAATCTCGTAAGTAGTAGATTTCGGTCAGGTGTAAATAGGCTATAATTAAAAGCAAAATATTACACGGTGCGACAAAAAAGAAAATTTGAAGTACATGGGAAGTGATACTATTTTTCTGATAGTCGTTATCAGTTTTTGAAATTTTCGAAACACCTTCAAAATGTCGATTTATGGGATAAAAATCAAATTTTCGCACTGTCAAGCACTTTGACACATTCGCACTTAGCTGAATATTAACCGATTTAAATTTTTCGAGCTGACTTGCAAATTGATTGAGTTATTAATTATTATTATTATTCATGCATAGAGAGTATATTTTTTTCAAAGTTACATGGTGTTCCATGCTGAATTCCGCAGCTCGATCTAACGAAGTTTTGTAAAACATTTTAAACGCTGCATCTCTTAGGAATTTGATTTAGCATATATTTAACTAATTAACGGCTTATCCATTAGAACCGCTCTCTCAATTTCAAATTACTTTATAGTAATCCTGGGGAATATAAAGGGACTCCAAAATTGAGGTATCATTTTAAATCTAATAAAAATGACTTTTTTTCAAATATTAAAAATATTTTTATTTCAGTTGATTACAAATAGGTTCCGGCTAAAAATGAAAAATTATGTCGGTTAAGTGCCACCGCTACTGGTTCGACAGGCTCCCAATCTTTTACCAAAATTATCAATCAATGTTGTCAATGGTTAATATCTGCTTGATAATGTCGGTTTTAAGCTCTTGAACTGTTGTGGTATTATTGCTATACACTTTCGATTTCAGAAAACCCCACAAACAATCTAAAAGTGTTCAATCGCATGATCTTGGTGACCAATTTAGAAATCGAGAAATAATGTGATTTTCGAACATTTCTTTCAAAAGATCCATTGTTTCTCTTGCTGTGTGACAAGAGCACCATCCTGTTGAAACCACATGTTCTCTACGTCGAAATCATCAATTTTGCGCCACAATAAGCTTCGGATCATATCCCTGTGGCGATTTTTATTTTCGTTAAAAAAAATATAATGCAACGATTCCTCCGGACTATTAATCATACCAAACCGTAACTTTTTGTGGATGTCATGGTTGCTCTAAGATAACTTTTGGATTCTCTTCATCCCAGATGCGGCAATTCTGCTTGTTGAGGTAGCCATTGAGCTGAGAATCTCAATCTCATTTTCTTCTTGTTTTTCGATGGCCCAAGAAACGAATTACCGACGTAATGCATGGTTAGCTTCTTATAATACTTTGGTCAGCTGGATCTTATAAGCCTTTAAATGTAGATCACGATGCAAAGTATTGAATAATGTGGATCGTTTAGTGATTAATTGCTGCAAACGATGACGAATGAATATTTTTGGATCTCAGCTGCTATATTTTCGATCGAACTTTGATAAATTCTGTTTCTGTTATCATGAACGGATCCAGTTTCTTCAACTTTTTCAACCATCAGCTTGATGGCACGATTGGTTGGAGCATTTTCTTTACCAAATTTTGTTCTAAATTTCCTAATTACATCTTGAAAACTTTTGCCATTTTCAAAAACATATTGTTCCATTTTGTAACCTTTCATATTAACTAACCCGAATGTATTTAGAATCCGAAAATAAAAATTTTAAATAAAAATTACAAGTAGAAAAAAAAATGACAGCAAAATGAAAATTATACCTCAATTTTGCCCACCCTTTATAAGAAACTTGTTTATCATCTCTACCACTCCAAAATCACGTTTACGATCACGAACTGAATGTCCTCATAATAAAAATTTCTAGTCAATGACATTTATTTCACTATCACTGGACTAAATAATTGTCATCCTCTTAAATTCCTTGACCAGCTTTATGTTTCTATTTTTGACCATTGCACATGTCATTATAAGCTACATTTAATGTGTTTTTCGGCTTTCACAGTCTGTACGTTTTTCAAACAGTAAGATGCTACTTCTTGTGCTATTCGAGATGTGGAAGTTTCATCCAAAGCATACGCATATACCATCTTAAGACATGGCATCATACGTTCATATTTCTTCTTATCTCCCAATCACAACAATTTTTATCCATAACTACCATTATCTCGATTAAAAAAAAAAATGGACTTGGCCCCCAAATAAACGCCTCAATTCTTGGAGCACTATTATTATTGTATGTACATTAAATATGTTCATGTCGAATTTAGAGCTTCTAATGATTAACATTATGATTTTCGCAGGATTTTTCAGTGAAGAGTTCTCTATTGTTCGCTCGTTTGCAATGTTGTCTATTTCTCTCAAGAAAAGATCCGATGTCCCCAATCGAGCCATTCATAAACGATTCGATCAGGAATCTTACGGCCGCTTTACTGTCAGTAAAAATGAAGACTATTACAATGTTTATGGTCTTCTAGACATTTTGATACACAGTTGCTCTGTAAAAACTCTACAGCTAGTATTACCATGTTTCTTCGCCTATCAGTGTATATGTACATCAATGGCTTCCTTATTCGGTATATCGGTCGTGAAATCCGCATCAATGTAAGATTATAGTAAGTATATGTGGATTTTTTGAATTTTGGTTTAAGTAACTTACTGTTTCCGCGGAGGGGTCGGGGAGGGTGTCTTCTCTCTCTCATATAGATTGAGAATATCCTGTAAACTTTCGGATCACTGTAGTGTCTTACAGGCGGAGGTCTCGGCGATAAAGAGTGCAGAGGACTGGAGCTTTAGGGACAGTCAGGACCCTCTCTGGTGTCTCCTAGACAGCGCGACTGGACATCTTTAAACGAGATGGCAAGGTATTCAGACATAGAGAATATCTGGGTGAGGGATGATTCTAACACCCAGGGGAATTGTGTGTCGGACGAAGTAGCGATGGAAGGCTGTGTCTCTCTTTGGCAACGATTGGGAAGCCACTTTCCTCTTGCAGACTGTTGGTTTCACGTTGCATGTTGGGCAGGCCACGAATACGGTGGGAGGATGAATCCACCTGCTCTGCATCATGACAAATCTGTCCCCCATACGATCGGGCTCGTTCAGAGTCTATCATAGGTATGCCGCTAAATAGGCTGCGAACGCTGGTGTCTGTCATCTGGGTGGCTGGTGTGCATGCTAGAAGACTGGGTCTATCGTTCAATGATTCCTGTAGGTGTTGTCAAGATGAGGAAGAGGAGGAGACTGTCGAGCATTTATTTTATCAGTGGCTGAATATTAGGATTGTTTTTCTTAGTAAACATGCCATATCGGACCCAGCTGATGTAAGTATTAGCGGACTTTCTTCTTTTGTGTACGCGTCTGGTTGGTTCGCTTCAGGTCGGTGTTCGGACATGTAGGCCCGTTTGGACATTATATGGGCGTCACAGTGGGACCAATATTTGTACCGAGTGAGATGAACCAGTGTCTGTCTACCCGTAGTAACTAACTAACTTTCTGTTTACTTTGGGTAAGGCCTTTTTGAAGTATCATAGACTCTTTTATTCTATTTACTTTATTACATAAAATTACTATATAGTCGTATATGATATTACACACATATGTATGTATGGGTGTATACAAATATTTAATACATATCACATGTGTTTTTATATTAGAAAATTACGTGACAAGTGTTGACATATTCTAAAATTTTCTCTTCTGCGCATTTATTAACATGTCAGTGGAAAATTATTTTCAATTTCATTCCACAAAATCATATATTAAAGAAATTTATAAAGAATTTAATTTTTAAGAAAGTCTTCTTTCATATGTGCATATAGACTACATACATATGTACATATAATGGACGCTGAACATGATTGATTATAAAGGATGACCATTCAGGTAACGATTTGTTTTAATGTCTGCAAAACCGTCTTCTTGTGACAGCCGTTAAATTGTGAAGCTAAACGTTCGACGAATTTAACAAAATAATTTAACAAAATAAAAAAATATCAAAATAAGTTGTCCTATGTACACATGTCACTTATTAACTCGAGAACCATTTAACTGATTTATAAGCCACTAAATGCGTTGGAAAAGTCTATTTTTACTGATTGTCTTTTTTTTAAATAGGCGGTGCCACACTATTAAAAGTATTTATTTGTCTATATTTATATCTTCAAACGGTAAGAGTAAGAGTCTCAAAATTTGGTTCAAATAGATTCGTACTCAATACCAATCATCAGTCAAAAAGTGGGCGAAATCGTATAAGTGGGCGTGGTGTTTCCCATAAAAAGTAAAAATTGATTTTTGTATGTCTCGAGAACGTATATCTCGTACAACGAAGTGGATATTCCTGAATTTGGTCTAAATGACGTCGTAGTTGATAAAAATCATCAGCCAAAAAGTGGGCGGAATCGGATTTGTGGGCATTGTCGCTCTCATGCAAAATAAATATTGATTTTTGTAAATTTGAGTACGATAAAAGTTTTTTAATTTGGTGGTGTTAATAACTTGGCAGATAATAAAAATAATCAGTTTTAATGTCAGCGAAATTTGGTTAGTGGTCGTGACTTCATCCTCACATCATAACTATTAATTTTTGCATACCTTGAGAACGGTAATAGTAAAAGATTCTAAATTTGGTTTAAACAACTTCTTGGACAGGACACACTAGTTAATGTCTGAACGAGATTGGATAAGTGGGCGTGGCTGCTCCCATTCATACTAAATACGAAAGGGTTACACTAGTTTTATATATCGGGTGGGCCATTTAAAAGCTTAAATTTAAAAATGCAATAAAACAAAAACGGTTTGGAACTTTGCTAAATTTATTTTTTGTTTTGATGTACAATTGATGCGGTTAGAAATATTATTTTTTACATATGATTGCCGCGGATAGCCTCACAGTAGCCCATTCGATTGGACCAATTTCCGAGAACTTTTTTGAGTGCATGGGGTCGAATCTCGGCAATGGATGCCATTTGCCGAAAATTGGTCTTCAAATGCTCAATTGTCTCTATTTTGTTGGCATAACACTTGTCTTTGATGGCGCCCCACAGTAAATAGTTTAACGGTGTCAGATCGTAGCTTCTTGGCGGCCAACTAACATCACCATTTCGGCTAATTCAATGTTTGACGCAGTAAATCAATTGTGGCATGAGATGTGTGGCAATTGGATCATCCTTTTGCAACCAAACATCATTCACATCAGTCCAATGAAGAGCGGGCACAAAAAGATCGGATATCATGGTGCGATAGGTGTCTCCATTGATCGTAATGGTTGTGCCGTCCTTATTTTTAAAGAAATATAGGCCAATGATGCCTTAAGTCCACAAGCCGCACCAAATAGTCACTCGCAATGGGTACATTTGCTTCTGTAAGATCATGTTTGGGTTTTCAGAACCCCAAATAAAGCATTTTTGCTTATTAACGTACCCACCAAGATTAAAATGAGTTTCATCTGAAAAGATGATTTCTTTAGGAAAATCGAACCAAAATTGGCCCATCAAGCGAAGCGAATGGTCATGCTGCTTCAACTCTTGAACCAATTGAACTTTGTAAGGCGTTATGCCGAGATCTTTACGCAAAATTTGACGTCAACTGGTATGCGAAGTGTTCAATTTTTGAGAACAATGACGAGTTGATGTTGATTGATTCTCACGCACACTCTCAGCTACAGTTTCGATATTTTCGGGAGTATGCACTGTGCGAGAGCGCTTACGTCTTGGCGCATCAACAATGAAACCAGTTTTACGAACTTCAGCAATAAATTTGCGTATACCGGGCACTGTTGGTCCTTCTCTGCGACCAAATTTTGTATGACATTTTCGTGCAATTTCCGATCTATTGTCTTTGTTTTGAAAATAAACTTCCAATAAATTCCAACGTTCCTCAAGCGTAAATCGATTCATTTCGTTCAGTGGAGATAATATACTGAATTTTGTGATAGAATAGAATGATATAAGTATTGTCAGATTCGAAATAGCCGCTGGTTCAAACTTAAACCGATAGACGGCCATTCTGATATTTTAGGAGCATAATTTCTGTTTAAAGTCATAGTTTATTTTCTGTACATACAACACCTCTTTATTCTCTTTTTTTCGCTTGCCCTGTTCATTGCATTTACCAGTGTCGTAATATTTTTTAAATAAACTTTTTTCTCGCATGTCTTAAATTTATTTTTTAATTTGAAAAATTGAATTAAGAAAAAATTCATTCATTCTTTAAATGTATAATTTTTTTTTGATTTAACAAAAATTTTAATAATTTTAATAAAAATCATAGAATTTTTTTATAATTAAATCGGTCAAGACAACAAACAAACAATTTCGAACAATTGCACCCACAAATAATGAAATTATTGTCAACAGCTGCGTTTGTGTGATTGTTGGTTTTCTGTCCATCATTTCGTATGCCACAATATATGTTATTCTTCGTTTTTTTTTGTTGTCATTTAAATTCATCTAAGAAGTATTTTATTTTTCTATCCCAAGTCAACGAATCCATTATTTTAAATTTAATGTTACGAAAAAAAAAAAATTAATAGAAATTTGTCTTTAATTATTCATATTTTTTTTTCAAAATTATTTGTTTTTTAGAATCATAGCAATTGAGGAAGACAGTGAACTCGTGAATTGTTTCTGTTTGAGGTAATTTTTAAACTGCTTATAATATATTCCGTAGGTCAGCAATTAGGAAAAATATCGAATTTGTGATGCATTAGGAGAAATGAGAAAATATTTTTATAATGGGGTTGCGATATAGACCAAGTCAGTGAGAAATATCGGTATTCTTCAGCACTGTCACGACCTCCAGTTCACTTTTCAAGTTGTCTTTACACTGGACGGCAAAATAGTGTCTCATAGGTGAGTATAGACATTGTATCCGCTGTATAACATATAATGACTGTATAGAGTGAGGTTTAAAACCCAATATATCATCTAATATACGTTTAAGGCCTTACCTCCAGAATCTATTGAAAAAGAATAACATACTGCTGTTTGCCAATCTCCAGAAGAAGGTTGCTATCAATGGCATTGTAACATGTATCACACTTTCTGCATACATATATGTATACACTTTCCTCTACGAATTAATATCTGTTAGTTTAAAAATAACACAAGCATTTTACAATAATAGATATATGGTTCTGCGCATTCACAGCGTTTTTTATCTTATCATCTCTTAGGCTGGGGTTAATAGTTATGTGGTTTGTTTACGCAAGACTTTGTAATACTTTTTTCGGTGTTTAAATTATAAAAACGAATTACCCCGTTCACATGGCATCTTTCTAATTTGTTTTAAATGGCAATTCAATGAATTACTTACAATTTGTGTGATTTGCTCTTACAACTTGTATGTAAGTTAAATTGTGAATTAAAAAGTCAACCACGAAATACTTGGTATTATGAATCACTCTATCATATTGACTTTGCTTCAGTTGCTTTAATTAAGTTGATCTTTGAAGCTAAGTAGATTATTAATCCACTGTAGCTTCTTCCATATGATTTTGCGTAGTGGTGAAGATCCTTGCTAATTGGTGGTGATCTTTACTCCAGAGGTATGCGAGTAGGACAGGAAACGTGTTCTTTATTTTTCAGATGGAGTTGCCTGGAGGGAAGTTGGAGCGTCTTTATTAAACATTTAAAACCATAATTAAATTTTGCCTCGCCATGTCTTCTGCTGGACCTTGAACGTGTGTCGTTTGTGTTGTTAAACGTGCGCTCTAACCACTACACCATGCCACCCGCATAAGATAAAATCTATATACATAAAAATGTGTTGTTTGTCATTTTATAACTTGAGAACCACTAAACCGATTTGCAAACCAATACATGCGATGGAAGGATGTACTTGCACTGATGGTTTTTGTTCAACAGGACGGTGCTCTACGTCTATATAAGAAGTCTATATCTTTAAAACGGTAATACTAAGAGTTTCTAAATTTGGCAAAAATAACTTTGTGATCGATACAAATCATCAGTAGAAAAGTGGGAGGAATTGGATAAATTTGAGTGGCACCTACCATACAAAGTAAATATTGATTTTTGTATATCTTTGGATAATAGTACAAGGTTCTGCATTTGGTGAAAATAATTACGTAGTCAATCTACACCATCAGTCGAAATATGGGCGAAATAGAATATATCGGTGTGGTAACTCCCATACAAAGTAAATATTGATTTTTGTATATCTAGAGAGCAGTAATAGTAAAAGTTTATAAATTTGGACCAATTATCTTTGTGGTCAATGTAAATCATCACTCAAAAATTGGATGGAATTGGATAAGTGCGAGTGGCACCTCCCAATTTTTTTTTTTGAATTTATTAAAAGAAAATTAAAAGAAAGTTATCTTATAAATTAAGAATTCTACTACATTTTCTTGAGTTATGCGCTCTTACTGTTTAATATTTTATTCTTGCGCTTCTTCAGGTAAAGCTTATTTCGAATTACTTCCTAACTGTGAATTAATAATTTGATTTGAGTTTTTTAATCACTCTGGCTTTTGCTTGATTACATACTATATGTATACTTTATTCGGTAGATTTTTTTGCTGCAATTTTGGGAGTATTTTCATCATTATAATTACCACCACCAAGCTTTGGCTAATCTATATAGCATGTAATCCAAAAGCTATTTTACACTCTTCCTGAATCATTATATATATACTTTGGACTAAATAATCCATGCCAATCCTTGGCGGAAAAAGATCTAAGCCTTGAAAAATTAAAATTAAATTTTTTTGATAAGAAAATATCGAGTTTTTAAATTGGTCTTACAGCCGTCGTATTATTGAAATTCATGTAATGGTAATAAGCATTGCTGGCATTCATATTTTGTAGCCGTTCAAAATTGGTGCAATATTTTATAAATATAATTTATTTTTTTTTTAGTTTGAACGAAATAATTAAAAACAATTTAAATGCGGTTCAACTAAGAAAAGTGTAAGCTTTTAAATCTCTCCTCAATTCTCATTTCTAAAAATGGTTTTTTTTCTAAAAATTTGTTCGGGCTGCCCCAACGTGCACTGCGATAAATTAATCAAGTCTGATCTTCATTTTCTCTCAAACTTATTGGTCTCAAACTTATTACTCTGGTTTGTATACTAATTCCCATAGACAGAAGTATCTATATAATCTTTACAAAATCATGGGTCTGCATCTACTTGCGATATTGTGGTTAATCTTTCCAGCTTTGGAAATGAAAAACACTTAACGCCTAAAGTTCACTCATAGCCATGAAAAATGGAACTGATCGTAGTCTGACAACGCATTACAGCATTTCGGAAAGTGCGAAATTCCACGTTGCTGTTCTCGGTAAAGTATCCTTTAGGTCCAAAAAAAATCATGTGAATTCTGGTCTTTTAAACAGAAGTTTTCTCAGGGGAAAAGGCTTAAAAGTGCTCTTCACATTGCCACAGCATTAAATGTTTCTGTTTATGGATTTTATTTAAATAGGCTTCTACTCAATACAATTATGAAGTTTGTGATATACTGAGATATTTAACTTTTTTAAAAACACTACAGCAATAAATTTTCTCTCAATTAAAAGAATAAAATTGTGTTTTTCCAATGTTTCATATTTTGCTACATTTTCATTTTCTGTTGTTGTTATTTTTGTTAAATGTATAACGACGCATAGTTAATCAACGATATTTTTAAATTCTAATTAAATTATATAAATAATAGAATATTATTAATATTGACTTGATTATGCCTTTGATCTTTAAAAAATATTTCGCATATCATTTGAAGAAAAAAAAAGAATTTTCTCTTTAACGATTTATAAACAATTTTAAAAATCTCATCAAACGAATATCAATTAAAATGCTTTTAATCAAATAAACACAAAAATATAATTAAAAATATAAAAATAAAAAATTATTTATTAACACCGTAAACAGAGTGGCTATTTTTAAGGATATACTTATTTTATAAATTCGAAATAAGTAATAATAGTATTAAATAAAGTCGGTCTAACCACGACTATATTATACCCTATACCACCATGTGCTTTTATATAGAAATGTGATATTTTGTTTCCAGCCAATGGACATTTTGAACTGAAGTTGGTGCTTCAGAGAGTCCTAGTCGTCGAACAGATACTATAAGAGGTAATTCAACAAGTCTATAGGACAGATAAGAAAAAAGCAAAATTTTGTCAAAACTCGATTTTATTAATCAACATACATAGTTGCCTTAGATGGCGATACAGCGAGTATAACCATTTTCCAATTTTTCGACACTACTTTTATAGTACAAATTCTCTTTCCCGTCAAAATAGGCTTCAGTTTCAGCGATTACTTGGACTCAAATTTCTTTCCAGTAAGCAATCTCTTGAGATCTGAAAACAGGAAAAAGGAGTTGGGTGCCAAATCTGGCGAATACAGTAGATGAATTCAATTCATGTAGTTTTGCCGTTGTTTTGAATCATCAACCCGTTCTTGTTTTTGGTCAACAGTGAGCAAACGCGGCATCCGCTTTGTACAGAGCTTTCGCATACCCAAATGTTCGTGTAAAATGCTAAAACTCTACAATCTGATATCTTTGAAATGTCGGCTAGCTAGTGCAACTTTAATTTGCAATCGTTCTTAACCAATTTGTGGATTTTTTTTGATGTTTTCTGGAATAACAGCCTTATTTAGGCATCCACTGCTGGTACCACTTCTCTACTCTTTGTCTCGATAAAGCAGAGCTCGGATAATGTTTATCAAGTTATTGTTTGGTTTCCAATTTCATCAAAACTCGAAATTCACTTTTTTTTTCAATAACAAAAATTGCTTCATACAAAATGCTATAACTCACAAATCAATTGTCAGATTGCTGTCAAATTTATACACGTATTGTTTGTGAGTTAGTACTAAAAAAAATCATGTGGAAAAAATTCTAGTAACGCCATCTATTTCTCATCCTACGGACTTATTGAATGACCTGTTACATACTTACTTGGCAGTATTTAATGGGCAAGTGATTATCAAAGTTGCCCTTAATGTTTAAATGCGTAGAATGCAGCACTGCAAGAAACTCTCGGTTTTCCTTTGCCAACATCGCTATTACAAAGACACCAATGGTAGAAATTTACAGTTCAAGTGTGAAGATAACTTTTACTCACACTTTTTCGTCTTTGTATAACATAACAGTTATCAAAAAAGTGTCACGGCAGGATCTTTGGACACATATATAAGTATAACCAGTCTTGGCGTTGCGTATAAAACTTCCTTTTCAATCATCAGGTTCTAAGGTAGGCAGTTCAATATGATCAATAAGGCTTTCGAAGGTTTATATGCAACTTTGTAGCGTGGTGTAGTGGTTATAGTGCACGCATATCAACATAAGCGGCCAGGTTCGAGTACAGTAGAGGAAATGACGAAAAAATTTAATTATGGTTTCGGGTGTTTAATAAAGAGACTTCCACTTCAAAAAATAAAGAAATCTCCATTCTATCTTACCTCTGGCTATGATAATAAACATCAGACGAATGATAACCACCTACTGGGAAAAGAATTACAATGCTGAGTAAAGATTACCACCACCACTTATCATATAGAGGGGAGCTACAGTGAATTATTCATCTGAAACAAATCAAAGGATTCTTTGTGGAAGTGACGGAGAATTAGTATAGCCAGTCTCAGCATCGCATACAAATTTTTTTTTGTAATCATCAGTTCCTAAGGTATACAGTTCAATATGATCAACAAGGTTTTCGAAGGTTTATGTGCTACTCTGCTACTACTTTCAAAAGAATCACGTTTAGCAAAGCATTTTCGATGCATCCCCTGTGTATTAATAAATTCACAGCCTATTACTACTTAAGTAAGACTGGCGGCTAGGGAAGTTAATGTGCCGTTTCGTGCGTGATATTCTCTGAAATGCCCATCATGTTTCAAAGAAGACTAAACTGCAAAACATATTATATTTACATGTTTCAGATGTTCTGATAAATTAGGGAACTTCATACCCACTCTCGAAATAGTTTGATTCCAGACAACATGCTCAAATCTAACGAGAGTTGAGTCGTAATATACAAACAAAAAAAAAAAAAAAAAAAAAAAAATAATAGGCTGAATAAATCGGAAGTTTCGTAAGTCAGAAAAATTTTACACATTGAAGAAAGCAATTATGAAAACTCTACGCGATGTAATACTCAGTGGTTGTGCCGCGTTGTGAATTTATAGCTGGAGTGTGGTTTAGAACACACGGTGTTTTTGAAGATTGCACACAGTGTGTTATCTTTCTTAAAGGTGTACTTTGTACTGAATTTTTTCCACAATAATAAAAAAATCTTATTCTTAAAATATTTTTTACCTTCCATAGCCATAAAAAATAAACCTTTTACTTTTGTCAGAGTTAGGCACCTACCTTTATGGGCTATTTTACTCTCAACACATCTGGATTTCATTTAAATGCTTAAAATGTAAAATTTATATTCTAGGAATTTTTTTATAACTTTTTGGAAATATAAGAAAAAGAAATCTCCACGAAAAAATTTGTGCGCGCTAATTTTGGTCAAAGTTAGGTACCTGCATTTAATTTTGAATAAAATCAGTAATACCCAACTGATTTTCGTGATTTATAGCTTATTTTATTCTCAACATTTTAAGCTTTAATTTAAGTGCCCAAGATGTAAAATTTTCATTCTGAAAATTTTTTTATAATTTTTGAAAAAATAAAATCGTTCTAATTTTGCACGAAAAATATTTTTTTTTGCAACTAAGTTATAAATAACTCCGAAACTGTTGAAAATACAAAAAAAAAAATGTTGTTTAGGTGATTTTTAGGAAATTTTGATTCTAAACATTTGCTGGTACATTAAAATCGATCAAGTCGTTTTCAATTTATGATGAAATATATTGACTTAACTACCATAGTTTGGGCAAAAAATTTGACACGCTCTAGACCAGTGTTATCGAAGCATACATTTTTATCCGTTTCACAAGCCACTTGACCAGATCATTTGTAATTTTTTAGCGACTTATTTCAAAAATAGTTAAGTCCTTCTAAGAATTGATTACAACGTGCGTACAGTGAAGCATGCTTTTTTAAATTTCATAAAACAAATATTTCAAATTATTTTGGGTTTCTATTATATTGACAAAATGACACTGTTTTGACACTAGGCTGTCACAATAACTTACAGTTGCCAGATAAATGTCATGCATTTTAAATACTGACATGCTCGTTTTATAAAAAAAAATTCAATTCAATGGAAGATTTTCAATGATAATAATGATGTATTTTAATTATCATCATTACAATCATTATTATTAGTATTTGAAAACACACAACTTGTGTACTTTGTCGTCAACACTCGTGGTGCGTTTAAAAGAGAGTGTGTTTTGGTTTTATTAACAAAAAAAAAAAAATCTTTTGACATTTCATTTTATTGCTTGTTTGTTTGTTTTCTTTTTGTTTATTTTGATAATAAATAAAATTATGAATGGAATAACAAATAATTTTGGAAGTAATAACAAAAAAAAAAAAAAAAAAAAATATTTGCAAGAACACGAATAATATTTTCTTTTGAACATGTTTTAACTAAAAAGCCATTAATAATTGTTTTGGAGGCAATTTGTGAAAAAAATATGTTTGCTTTCGAATTACACCATTTCCACAGCAATTAATTTTGTTGGTTCAGACAAACTTAGTAATTTTTTAATGCTTATGTATGTCTAGTATTAGAAAATACTATTGCACTTATAGAATAAGCGACAAAAATGTGTTCCTGTCGGAAAAAAATTTGGTAAAAATTTATATTTGTCTAACACTGTGCTAGCTAAGAAAAAATAAACCGACAAGCGGGGCAACCGGCGTGTAAACATGACTCGAATACGCTGAATTCAATGGTGCTAACTATTATTTTGGGTTAGTTATTGTTTTCGAGATATACCGTTATTTCGAAAATAAAGAAGGTTGCAGAACATATATTCGCGTAACTCAAAAACGGTTTTTTTTATTGAATAATAAGTGAGGCTAAATTTTCGATGTTTTAATTTTGTTATACGACTACATACATACAAATTTTATTTTTTCTAATTAAGTTTATTTGCAATTAAATCAATGCATTGTAATTTTCCTACATATAAATCATGTGTATATTGTTTTCTATTTATGATATATTTGCAATGTGACGATATTAGACAGGGCAAATCGTGTCTGCTTACACCTTATGGCTGTAACAATTTGAATGGCCAAGTTAAAAGATTTATATTTTGTGTGGAAGACAAGAAGGTTAGAAAATTTCATTAAAAAACAAAAATTATCCGAAATTCTTTAGGAATCTCTTTTTTCCTCCTACCCACTACAGTTAGCATAAACTATGTGCTTAATTTTAGGCGAAATTTAATGTACATATGTGCACAGAAAAATAGATGTAAAAAGCAATATTTTCCTAACTTGGCAGAAACTGAAAATAGCTCCTACCATTTGAAAAAGTTTTCAAACAAGAGAAAGTGAAACAATAGATTAAAATTATTTAAAGTTGCGAAAATGTAACTTTCTTTGAAAAAAAGTCCTAAATTGATCAATTGATTATATTAAGCCACCCAGTGGAAATTTTTTCGCAGCATTTTATGATCATCACAGTCGAACAATGCCAATTATTTTTCCGGGAAAGAGAACAAATGGCTTGTTCCTAGAAACTAATTCCTGCGAGCCGAGACAGCAGTTGCAAAATTAATGCTCAGATGTCTCAGCATCTCTCCGTCAGAACCTACATTCATGAGAAACGTTCGCTCAGATATGCTGATGGTGTCTGGTGAATAGGCCTAGTAGTACCCGAAGTTTTGTCTTGTTGTAGATCTCTGTTTGCCAAACAGTCAGCGTTCTCGTTCCCAGGGTGGCTCTCATGGCCCGACAACAAATATAGGATATCTGGAGTCCAACGATTTACTTAGCGATCGTCAGTACGGTTTCCGAAAGGGCCGTTCTACTGGTGACCTGCTGGCGTTGCTCTCAGAGAAGTGGAACAAGTCCATTCATGGTTTTGGCGAGTGTAAGGCTTTGGCTCTGGATATCTCAAAGGCGTTTGATAGAGTTTGTCACGAGGCTCTCATTACGAAACTTAATGCTTTTGGTGTCGGTAGTCACTTCTCTCGATTTATATCGGGTTTTCTCAGAGATCGCTCTATAAGAGTGGTTATAGATGGGGTCTCATCCGACGAGTTCAGGGTAAACTCAGGGGTACCGCAAGGCTCTGTTCTTTCTTCTACTCTTTTTCTAATATTTCTTAACGACTTTCTTCTTCTTACTTCTAATCCTATCTACTCTTTTGCGGATGACAGCAACATTTGTCACTCATATTCTTTTGATCGTAGACCGAGCCTTTTGGAGGGTGGGGTAAGAACGATGAATATGAACGTCACATTCACAAGTGACCTGGTGAAGGTCTCCGAGTGGGGTCGTGCGAACAGGGTCGATTTTAATGCACGTAAGACTCAATGTTGTTTTTTAACACACAGGTGTGGTGGTGTGCTGTCATCTGTGTCAATGGGTAATGTGGATATTGATGCTCTTGATGTTCTGGGCATGAGAATTCACTGTGACGTTCGTTGGAATGATCACATATTTCAAGTGTCGAAAGAAGCATTCAAGTGCGTTGGTTTTTTGAGACGGTGCAAGAAATACTTCACTCCATCTGATCTCCATAATATTTACAAGACCTATATCCGACCCAAAATGGAATACAACTCTCATGTATGGGCCGGTGCTTCAAAGTCTATTTTGGAGCTTCTCGACCGCGTACAGGAGAGAGCGAAGATGCTCATTAATAACGGTAGAGTAGCCAACTCTATCGATTCATTGGAGCACCGTCGTGTAGCGTGTGTTTCATTTTTCTATCGGTACTATAACGGGATGTGTTCTAACGAAATTAAGGAATTAATTCCAAAAAATCATATATTTTTACGTAGTACTCGTATTTCTCGTAGAGCACATCCCTTTGTAGTTAATTGTCCAGTAAATCGCACAACGCATTATAGGGGAGAATTCCTTCTTTGGTTGCACTGTTCGGTTGTGGAATAATCTTCCAGCGAAAGTATTTCCTGCCACTTACGACATGAGTAAATTTAAATCAAACGTCCATAAACACTTCTCCCTCTGTCCTCCTTCTAATAACCTATTTTCCTAGTACCAGCACAATGCACTGCATGAGTAGGGGCCATCCCCTGGGTGCTGGTCTTATATATAAAAAAAAACTGTATTACGGGCATCAAGTTCATTGAGAAAAGAAGAATAGTTCATAGCAACCTTCGACATCATCTCGTATTAAGACAAGGCTGCTAAGGGCGCTTGACTGTTAGACATCTATACATATGTATATAAAAATAAGTTGTCCTTTCATAGTTGTCATTTCATAACTCGAGAACCACTAAACCGTTTTACAAACGAACACATGTGTTGGAAAGGCATACCTTCGTTGATGGTTTTCATTCAACTTGGCGGTGACACGCCCATATAAAATTTTTATTTATATATTTATATCTTTAAAACGGTAATAGTAAGCGTTTCTAAATTTGGCCTAAATAAGTTTGCGTTCAATACAAATCATCAGCAAAAAAGTAGACGGAATTCGTGGAAGTGACACTATAAAAAGTAAATTTGGCTTTTGTATATCTTAAGAACGGCAATAGTGAAAGCTTCTGAATTTGTTATTATTATTATTGTCTATATAGGGTTTCCGTATAATGTCTCCCCCAACCTCGTATGTCTTTTGAAAACACACACAAATTCAGGATGTCGGCTAGTACCAACTGCGATAACTTCCCACCTATAATCTGATAGGCACCCAGATACTTCTTTCTGGAGTGTTTCAAAGACCCACATGCATGCAGTATCTGCTCTGGTGACTAGATTTCTGAATTTGGTCTAAATAACTTCATAGTCAATGCACATCATCAGTCGAAATATGATCGAAATTGAATAACTGGGTGTGCCACCTCCCATTTTTTTTTCGTTACTCCTTTTGGGAGCATAGGGGTCCGCAAAGCATTTCAATCTTACACGATTTTCTGCTTGTTGTTTTTATCTCTTCCCATGTAAGATTGTTTTGCCTTAGTTCTTGGATAATTGTGCGTCGCAGGTGTTTCTAGTTCGACCACGGTTCCTTGATCTTTGAGGATTCCACTCAAGTGCCATCCTTGTAATACTACTGGGATTTTTCCTTAAAGTGTATGGCCGATCCATCTCCACTTTCTTTGCCTTATCTGCTTCAGTATGTTTGTTAAATTCCATAGATCTATGTTGCTTATGATGTTAGGCCAGAATATCTTGCATATGATTCTAAGGCCCTTGTTGGTGAATACCTGTAGCTTTAGCGTGATGGTGTTAGACACAAGCCAGGTTTCACTGCCGTACAAGAGAATTGATTTTACACATGCGTTGAATATTCTGAGCTTGGTTTGCCTGGATATGTATGAGCTTCTCCATACTGACTGTAATCGTGCCACCTGCCACACAAAGTATATATTGATTTTTGTATATGAAGAGAACGGTAATAGTGAAAGTTTCTGAATTTGGTTCAAATGACTTTTTGATCAATATAAATCATAACTTGAAAACTAGGCGGAATTGAATAAATAGGAGTGGCACCGTCCATACAAAGTAAATATTAATTTGTGTATATCTAAAGAACGGTTAGAATGGCAGCTTCTGAACTTGGTGTAAATGCCTTGGTAGTCAATGCAAATCATTAGTTTATAGTCGGAGAAATGAATGAAGTAGGCGTGGCATCTACCATACATAGTTACTATTAATGTTTGCATATCTTGAAAACAGTAATAATAAACGTTTATAAATTTGGCTTAATAAACAACAGCTGGTCGTGATTGGATAAGCGAGCGAGGCAGCTCTCATTTATACTAAATATGGAATTTTGCATGTGTGGAAAACTGTACCAGCTAAAGTTTCGTTATTTATTCACATCAGTCAAAAAAATATTCTTATCTATATACATATAGATAAAATAAATAGACCTCTAACCGCCTGTTTGAATTATGGAACACATTCGCTTTGCGGCACAAATTACTTCGTTCTACGGCTAAAAAACCGTGGATTCACCGTTTTTTAACGAAAAGTGTAAGGAAAGCAAGCGAAACACATATTAATATCGTTTTACGGCATTTCAATTTACGGCCTGATTTTTCAAAACCTATCTAGGTTGTATAAAGGGGTATGAGTTTATCTTTATATAAAGTCGGTTTCAAAGTGGATCGCCTCAAAAGACTAGAAGTTTTCGTGATACTGGACTCGGACATTGGCCCAGAAGTGGGAAAAAGATGTAGGCAGTGATTTCATATATTTTTATTTTGATAAATTTGTTAATTCATTGTCTTTTTTGAACTAAGAAAACGGACCGAATTAATTACGTACATTTTAATATCTGTGTTGTAAATAAACTACGAAAACCTTTAAATTAAAAAACCGCCCGGTTTTTTTTTAAATTTAATACTCGGGTTTTATTGGGCTACCCAGTGAGTTGCCAACCCTAGTACCAATACGATATCAACACGTCTATGTATTAAAAAACAACATAGGATTATGGGCGCTTTAAAATGTAACCTATTTGTACGACCTTGTGAGTATGTCATTCATATTTTCTTTATCGACCCAAATTCCAAAGGGCTCGGCTTACGACTAAATGAAACAGAATAATAAATTCTTCTGCCATCTAAGAAAGTGCATATAGGATTGTAAATGACAGAGAACAGGTCATTAGAAAGGATAAGATACCCTGATTTTAAACTGAAATCGTTGTCATCATCTGTAACCACTAGTATAGTGAGATTCGTGAGAAAGTTTGATATATAATAACTTGATTTGTTTTTGGCCTCTTAAGATGAGATGAGGGGTCTGTCTACCTTTGGAGGGATTGTGGTGAAAATTTCTTAAGATTTTATCTAAAATATAAAAAAAATATAGTATTTAAACATTAAAATTTTAACACCTACATTAATTGGCAATATATTCACAGAATTACAAGTTTGGTATTTTGCAAAAAATTATAATTACAAAGGGAAGAAGAATTGTGAATTATTTTAAATTTTTAATACATTTTGTGAAATAGAAAAATACTATTTTTTGCCTATTTTAGTGTCATTTAAATAAAAAAAAAAAAATTCAAATAATTTTTTTTTCTCAAAAAAGCTTACATTTAAATATTTCTATTTATCTCTATAAGAATATAAGTATGTCTGTTGTACTAAATTTACGATTTCATTGTAATAAATTATTTTTTTTAGCATTAATATGTATATAGTAAATCAAATTGATTTAAAATACAAATTTGCATTAAAAATTTTAATTAATTCGGTAGAGCAATAGTTTTCGCTAAAACAAAACACAAAAACTGATTTTGTCGTTGAAATTCCTTTGGTGAAAATAATTTTTTTTTTTTTTTTTAAGAAAAACAAATTTACGTCAACAAAAATTTCTGTTCTCTTCGTTCTTTTGAAATGTAAAAATTTTTGTGAAAAAATAATTTTTTATATTCAATCAAGCGTTTATTGAATGAATTAAATGATGGAAAAATAAAATTAAACAGATTTTCCCGTAAAAGAAAAATTATTTCTTCTTATCGCAGAGCAATAAACAAAGTGTTAAAGACACGTTAGTTATACGTACTCTATATAATATTTGGCAATAATCAGTTTTTAAACGAAATTTCCGTTAAGTTTCGTTGTAAAAAAATTAGTTTTTTAATTCAAAATGAAACGTGAAATTATAAAATATGGTGGACACCATAGAATGTCGCCGATTATATATGAACATATATAGTTTTTAAAGAATTCAAAACAATCGTTTAATTATTGCTCTCAACGTTTAGCGAACTTCTTGAAGACCATGGCAAAACCCCCATTAAAAATTTTGAATCCAGAAAGTAATCACATATTTAAAAATCTCATAAAACAAATTGCAGACAGAAGAAATCATGTCTAGGCTATGCGGCAGGTGGGTTAAAACTCTTTATTTACTATTTTTTTTTCAATTTTTTAACTGGTCCCATAGAATGGAAATAGTATTGTTACCTTTCAAACTTTTTAAAATATATGGGTTCTTTTAAATTGCGTTAAATAAAATAAATGACACGAATTTACTCAATTTAAATTGTACAGTGTTCAACTTATTTAACTTTAGCTCAATACACATATCTAATACTCAATTGTGATTGTGATTTTACTCTATGACTGACTATTCAGCTACGTTAATTCAAATGTAAAGTTTAATACAGAAAATTGAATTGGCAACACCGTTCAAATAAATACAGCATTGGCAGGGTAATTTTAGCCCTGACACAAACCAATAGAATAACTTCCATAATAAAGTTTATAGTTTTTAATGTACAAAAGTTTGTGTATCTTTTTGGCGAATAAATTTTCGAAACAATATTTTATTGGGTGATTTTTTGAGAAGCTTATAACTTTGCTTTGACAACACTGCTTTATTTGACAATCGATTTAATAGGTGATAGTCGTTTTTGTTTAGTTAGTAGTTAGTTACGACGGGTAGCCAGACACGTCCAGCCCACCTGGGTCCAATATTAATCCCTCTGTGATACCCATTAGTAATACAGAAAATGAACAACCTATATATCCGCGTCCCGGTCCGAGCCGAACCAACCAGACGCATGTACAAAAGAAGAGATCCTGCCGATATTCACACCGTCCAGATCCGACAAGCCATCCAGAAACGGACTGCCAAGGAAAGCAGTCTTAATGTCCGAAAGACTCGGGCACTGGCATAGGAAGTGCTCGACAGTCACCTCTTCCTCCTCATCCTGAAAACCCCTACAATAGTCATTGAACGGCAGGCTCAATCTCCCAGCGTGCGCACCAGCCACCCAGTGCCTAGTAATCAGAGCCACAAGAGTTCGCAGCCTAAGTCGCGGCATCCCTATAATAGACTCCGAGCGAGGCTGATCATATAGGGGCCAGATTTGCCTCGATACAGAGCACGTGTGTTCATCATCCCACCGTAGCTGTGCTTTGCCCAACATGTAACGCATGACCATAAGTCTGCAAGAGGAGAGTGGCATCTCAATTGAGTGGTCAATCTCCTCATTTCTGAGAAGAGAGCCAGCCCATCTGCCACACAGTTCCCCCGGGTGTCCGAGTGACCTCATACCCAGATTATTTGTTTAGTTTAGTTTAACATTTGATTATGGATAGACTTATACTGCCGCCAAATCGGCAAAAAGGATGAAGCATTAATTGATATTGATATTGAATTTCCATTCAAAATTTAGTCCTCCGATGAAGTCCAAGCAGAATTCTCGCATTTAGAGCTTTTATTGAAACACCATTACATCCGCAGAAAAGTACGGTTTTGTGCACTTTATGGGCTGGCGGAGTCATTGGTCTAAATGTCTTCAAAAACAATGATAGTCAGAATGTTGCTGTCAATGATGAACGGCATAGGAACATTATTAGAAATTTGTTCGTACTCCGTTTCAACAGAATGGAGTCACATACCACACAGCGCGCGCTACGATTGATTTACTTAAACAAAATTTTGATGAAAGAGTAATTTCACTAATGGTCCAATCGTGCGATTTAATCCTATTGGATTATTTTCTTTGGAGTCATGTAAAGTCACTTGCCTGGAAATCATCGTTCGAAGAGTTATTGGCTAAATACGGCCACATATGAGGCAAAAAGTTTGTGAAAATTGATGTTCCAGACTACGTCTTGTACGTGCCAGCCGTGAAAGTCATATCTAAATATTAATGTCATAAACTTTTCTATCCAACAAAGCCCGTCTCATTGATAGTAAAAAAATATATTTCTTTGTTTAATCATGATTTCAACATCTGTAACTGTAAAAAAAAAACACCCGATACATATGTATATCGAATAATATTTTAATACTAATTTAAAAACAAAAACTTTATAAATATTTCACTTAAACGGATTTATATTTTATGATAGAGCGCACCACGTTTTAGGCCACTAAGCAGCAGCTAGTACTCTCTATGGTATTTAATTCCTCTGCTTTTCAATGAATCCCTATCATTCATAAAATTATTAATTAATGACACATCTCAAAACAATTCCTCATATTCAAACTATTTCTAAATAACTGGCACATCGAAATCACAGCTTTTTAATTGTCTAAATCACTTGTGATTTCCCAAAAATATAAACTTTTAAAAAGACCCACGTATGCTAGTACGAATATGTTGATATTTGTAAATTGGTGGTTGTTATTTTACAAATTTCTTCTTTGTTTGGATTTTGTTGTTGTTGTTGTTGTTATTTTTCAACGTATACAAAATCACCTGTGAGTGTCTTCTCTCCCACTGGGTTAATTACAAGAAAAGTGCTAAAAGATGTGGGAAGCATTTGATTTAGTTTGTGTTTGTGGCTATTCGGTAATAAATTTTAAAAGTTTATGTAGTGAAAAGATTCTCTTTAAATCAAATGGAAACACACATACGAGTATATAGCAAATATCGTGGTCTAATTCTATAAGAAGAGAAACAAAATGAACGTTATTTCATTTTGGCGGTTTTTTTAAATGATTCTTTGAGACTTTAATTTGATCTTTATACAGTAAAAGAATGGTAATGGTACTCAGGTTTTAAGGTTCAACTAAATGTGACTTAACGTAACGCCTTAGTTATAATCGTAATCAGTTATATGTTATATGTTATATGAATGAGAATGAATAGTGGTGACATAACATAACGACATAACCATAACAGTATATATCATTGAATGTTGTTGCCCAACCTTATGGGCAAAACTGTGTTTATTTAGTGGTATGAATGATTATGGATAGTGGTATAATACCATAACGCCATAACGATAACCGTATATATCATTGATTGATATTGCCCAACCTTATAAGCAATACTGTGTTTAATTAATGGCATGAATGATAAAGAATAGTGGTACATAGCATAACGCCATAACCATAACCGTTGACCATCCTTATGGGAAATACTATGTTTGAAGAGTGCTATGAATGATTATGAATAGTAGTGTAATACCATACCACCATAGCCATAATCGTAGATATCATTGAATGTTATTGTGTAGCCTTATGGCTAATACGATGTTTGATTAGTGGTATGAATGATTATGAATAGTGGTGTAACCTGTGTTTCTGGAATAATTCCATTTTACAACAAATATACAATCGATGAAGCAAAATGTGATTATGTTATGCCTACTTTACGGCTATGGTGTTATATTAAAAGCAACAATTTTTTGCTCTTGTTTTTGCATTTGCTCCAATTTCTTTGTGGGTATGTCCGACTAAAATCACCGCTCATGCGCCACAATCTTTCCATTCGTCGTAACTCTATCACAACCCTCGTCATTTCAACGGTAGCCTCTTGCCAATTTTCCCTACTTAGCCGTACAAACCTTAATAATGCTTCAGTTCTTGTCACTGTAAAATCTGTGTTATTTAAGCGAGGACAGTGAAATAGCACATGATCTGAATCCTCTTCTCATCATGTTGGAAATTTGTGCATTCTTTCTGAAACATCCGTAGTTTGAAAAATATATGACATACCACCTTGATCACAAGGTTTCCGGAATAACCCACGTGTGGCGGTCTCATTTTTCCGATTTGAGTTTTTTTTTTGTTAAGTTGATACATCTTGAGGCTGAATCCGATCTCACACTTATAAAAAACTGTAGACTAGACGTGGGTTTATGAGTATGACGCGCAATTCAGACATTAGGCAAGCGAATAGCGTTCAGCAAACGAGCCGAGACCATTTTCAGTTAAAAAAGAAGGCAGTAGTCATGGTTTTCATGGATTACAACGCTGTAGTGCATCATGAATTTTTTCCAGAAACGTTATGAGACATTTGCGTGAAGCAATTCGCCGAAAGAGACCAGAATTGTGGGCAGAAAATCGTGGATTTACCACCATGATAACGCACCATCGCACAGTGCCATCATTATCGAAATTTTTTGAGGAAAAATGCAACAAATATCATCTAACAGCCATCTGATATGGCTACCTGGACCGCCACACGGGGTCCCATCAAGGTAGTATGTAAGTTGGTATGTTAATTTTCTTTTTGTGGACATTTCACATTAGCAATCTTCTTCATTTCGGTTTCCCCATTTTTTACCGGATAAAAAGTGAAAACAATTGACAATTTAATAAGACACCATTATGTCCACAAAACTTTATTGTTTGGTGTAGATAGTCAGCTCAATTTATTATTGATTTATATCTCTCTCGAAATGAGGTAAGAGATATATATGGTCTCAATAGGATGGTGCTACGAAACCATAGTTTTATTGAAAAGTCATTTTGTTGCACAAAATGAATCTGTTTCTGGACTTATGCTATTAAAATACCACTGTTAGATTTGTAAAGCTTTTAAAAGTTGGACTTTGCGGACAGAATGCGCTATGCAACAGCTAATCGTGGCGGTCATTTACCGGATATATTTTTTCAAATATTAATGTAATGAAACTTTTCTTATAGGATAAGATAGGAGGGAGTGGCAGCTTCGTTAAATCAAGGCACACTTGAGCATGCATAACTATCCGTTGTTATACCACATAAAGCGTAGTCTCTGTATTGGTCACCAGAAGCCAGTCTAACCGGACATGATGATGACGATAGTTTTGATAAGCTATTGAGAAAGGGAGATTCTAGCATGAGAACTCTCCGCCACAGTATGATGAAGTGGACCACATCTCCTCCTCTTCAACCTACCCCCAACCTAGACAGAAGTTATTCACATGCAAGCCCAGCCTCTTTGCGTGCCTACTCATAACACAATGACCTGTGAGTATAGATACAACAGAGGAGATGCTCCGATGGTATTTAACCTAGGCCAGGTTAGTCTAGCAATCCCCCTCTGCCCACTCTGCTCTGCCAGTATCCAACAAATACCTCTACCTAATAGACAGAGTGACCGAGGTAAGAGGTACACCACCTACCCTGGTGTGCGCTTAAATGAAGGAGTATGCCCGCCCTAGTTATTTACCTTTTCCTCTAAGCCGAATAATAAATCTATCGTCTAGACATTCTATCTTTTTTATAAAAAACCACCATGAAATTTAATTATTGTTTTTAAATTAAAATTTCGTTAAAGTCTAGTATTTAGTTTTCTTTGAAAATTATAAAATATAAATAAAATATAAAATCAATTCTTTATAACTTTGCTTGTCATGCTGAACATTCTTTGAGAGAAAACTTTAAATTTATGGTCGATTTATGATGAAATATTGAACTGGAATTTAAAAAAATGTTGAATACATATACATATGAGTAATAAAAATAAGTCCAGCTTGACTATGAGTTACCCTATGTTGTGAAAGTCCACTTAATATTCGTCATCATACCGCCTGAAGTTTGCAAAACTGTGCCGGACAACTACATCTGACCCCACATCAAGAAATCATGGACTTCATGTAGTTTCCCAACTGAACGGAAAGAGGTCGTTATAATCACATTGCCCAAAAAAGGCGACCTCAGTGAATGTCGAAATGGGAGGGACATAAATCTTCTAAATACAATACAGAAAGTTGTCGCCTTTGTTACATTGGACCGCATATCCCCAATCATCGAGTCTACACTCTGCAATAAACAGAGTAGCTTTGTTTCAGTTTCTTTAATCAAGTTTGATCATTTTCAAGCTAAGTAGATGATTAATCCGCTGTAGCTTCCACCATTGATTTTTGCGTAGTGGTGAAGATCCTTGTTAATTGGTGTTGATCTTTACTTTAGCATTGTAATTTTTTCCCAGTAGGTGACGTGTTTTCCTGATCATTCGTTTGATGTTTGTTATCATCGCGGGTATGCGGGAAGGTCAGGGAGGCCTTTTTCTTAATTTTTTTAGATGGAGTTGTCTGGAGGAATGTTGAAGCTTTTTTATTAAACATTCGAAACAACAAATTCGTTTGTGATATTATTATGTATAAGCTCTAACCACTACATCACGCCACCCCCAAGCTATATAGGTATATGGACAAAATAACCTTCCTGACCAGGGAAGAGAGCACGCTTCAAGTGGCAGGATAGCAGAACCTTTTGTATAAATACCTATGCCAGAAGAGGATGCACACTCTCTCCGGTACGACCATGAGTACTGTCGTACTGCACACTGTTTTTACAACAAACAAACACAGAGACACCAGCCGGCATTGGATGGCACCTGAACCACCGACTACATGACTTGCATTATGCCGACGATATCTGTTTTATATCTTCTACATTCGAAGGTCTACGGAGAAAACTTGATAGGCTATAGGAAAACGCTCAAAGTGTCAGGCTGTGAATAAACGTTTCGACGGCAAAATATATGAGGATTGAAACAATTAACACTGCCCTCTTGGTCATAAATGGAGGGGCAATTGAAGACGCTGTTCGCTTCACGTATCTCAGAAGAATTATTGGAACGGACCGTGGTACAGACGCAGACATAGCAAACTGAATTAATAACTCATCACAAATATCGAAACTAGTCAAAGCGAGAATATTAAGCCCTTGCGTAAAATCTGTTCTTCTATATGGTTGCGAAACATGAAACTAACTCCTGTACAGTGAAATTGCAGGTTTTTATAAACAAAAACGAATCGCAAAGGAAATTCCAACAAAAAATAGATATGAATTGGTCATACCTCCGCAATAACAGCCTGCAGTGGAACCCTCAAGGCAAACGTAAAGTGGACCGCCAAAGGATTATATGGCGAAGATCAGTGGAAGCTTAGCACCAGAACAAAGGTCTATCCTGGTCACGGATACGTGATATGGCACAGGATAGACAGAGAAAGTTGAACATTTGAGTCAATTACTTTTATTTTTGTTGCTAGAAGCTCCATTTCTGGGGCAGCACACAAAATAATATAATAATCGCCTATTCATTTTCGTGTTTGAGTGTTTCTGCCTTTACGTAGTCTGCTTTTTTCCATTCATGGATTCTCTTGCAGCATTTTATAAAGGTTTTCCTTATTTTTAAGCTCACTGTAATTATCCTCGAATATAGCAATACTTATGTAATTCTATTCTGTCTGATTTACGCTTGAGCAACGTTGTGATTGATTGGAAATTTATTTCCAAAACAAAGACAATTGGTCGGAAATTGCATGAAAATGACGTACAAAATTTAGTCGCAAAGAAGGACCAACAGTGCCTGGTATACGCAAGTTTATTGCTAAATTTCGTAAAATTGTTTCATTGTCGATGCGCCAAAAGGTAAGCATGCTCGTACAGTGCGTGTGGCTGAGTGTGTTCGAGAAATTGACAACATCAACTCATCATCGTTCTCAAGAATTGAACATTTCACGTACTAGTTTACGTCGAATTTTGCTTAAAAGATTGACACCTTACAAAGTTCAATTGACTTAAGAATTGAAGCCACATGACCATCCGCTTCGTTTTCGCTTCACTAGATGGGCCAACGAGAAACTGTACGATGATGTCGATTTTGCCAAAAAAAAAAAAAACACAAATCTTTCCTGTTGAAACTCATTTTCATCTTGGTGGATACGTTAGTAAGCAAAATTGTCGTATTTGGGGCTCAGAAAACCACAACATGGTCTTACAGAAGCCAATGCACCCATTACGAGTGACTGTTTGGTGCGGTTTGTGGAGCGGAGGTATCCTTAGACAACATTTATTTGAAAATAAGGACGGCACAACCATAACGGTCAATGGAGATACCTATCGCACCATGAAAACCGATTTTTTATGCCCGATCTTCATGGTATTGATGTGAACGGTGTTTGATTTCAATAGGATGCCACAATGGACTTATTGCGCTAAATGTTTGATGCCGTTAAGTTAGACGAAATGATGATGTCAGCTGGCCGCCAAGAAGCTGCGATTTGACACCGTTGGACTATTTTCTGTGGGGCGCCGTTAAAGACGAGTGTTATGCCGACAAACCAGACACAATTGAGCATTTGAAGACCAACATTCGTGATGTCATTGCGGAGATACGATCCCATGCACTCGAAAAAGTTCTTGAAAATTGGTCCGATCGATTGAGATACTGTGAGGCCAGCCGCAATAGCTATATAAAATATATAATATTTCATTTCTTACCGGAATAATTGTACTTTACAACAACAACAACAAAAAAAAATAATAAAATAAAAATTGGCAATATTTCAAACCGTTTTCTTTTTATTGCATTTTTAAATTCAAACTTTTTAATGGCCCACCAGATTTATGGTCCACACGAGAATAAATGCTAGTAAATGACAGCATGTAACACTTGAATTATTTGGTGTAAGTTGCCAAACAGCCAATATTGACTGGATATAATATTCTCACTTACTAACTTCAATTAAAATTAAAATCCTAATGTCTGCAATAAATAATGGACCATTAAATTTTATGAGATTAAAATATAATTACAAATTAAGATATTTATGATTTGAAGAAAATCAAAAATCAAAAAAATATATAAAAATATTTTCTTTTTTCACAAAAGCAAAACTTTTAGAAAAAAAATCGCAAAATTGCTTATCTTTAAGAAAGACAACACGAACAATAATAAAAACAGCAACACCTACCTCCTATTCACACAAATTCATAACAATTTGTACAAAATAAATGAGCGCAGTATTCAAAGTGTGAAAGAGCAGTGAAATTTTGAAAAGAAAATTTTTAAAAACATTTTTGCACAAAAAATCAAATGTAAATGTGTTTCTTTTTGAGAAATACACAGAAAAAGATATAATTTTTCTTAAAAAATTTTTTAAATATAAGTCTTGTAAGCTGGAAAAAGGCGACAGTTAGTCAGCGATCGCGTAGTGCAACATAAGTAATAAAAATCTCAAAAAGTGAGAATTTATAATAATAATAAAAAAATATATAAAAAATTAATATTTAAAAAATTTTTAATTAAAAATATGTGGATTTACTTTCTAAATATGTACATACCCAAAAAACAAGACAAGTTATTTTATAACAAAAAAATAAAATAAAAATTTGGAGAATTTAAAATAATAAAAAATTGATTGAATTAAAGTTTTAAAAAATCAATTTAAAAATATTAATAAAAAGTTATATACAATAGATTAACATTAATGTGACTTATAAGCAAATTTTAAAACAAATTTTAATAACTTTCAAACTCCAATAATAACTTAATACTTTTAAAACAGTGACACTAAAAACACTGTTTCTTTAAATTAAAAAAAATTTTTTAAATTGAAAATAATTTTTTTTTTATAACTAAAGTGTTAAATATATGTATATCCTTATAAAAACAAAGAAAAAAAATTTATTTAAATACAAAACTTAAACTTAAAGAAATACAATTTAAATATTTAATAAATAAAAAATAAAATATTTAATACAAAAAACCTAAAAAAATAAATCAAGAGTGTTAATAAAAAAATTAACTAAAATTATAATAGGCTTGGATAGTCAATTTGTTCTAATTTGTTTTTGGCCAAGAAAACGTATTTATCCTTAACATACAAACTCCTTACAGCTCAACACATTTTAGCCGTTGTTTTTCTAATAATATTGGAAATCCGTTTACAAATTTGACCAAAAATGAAATAACGTATTCTAATAACTTAAACAAGCTTTATTAAACCAAGTAAATGTCGTTTTTTATCGATAACTTTTTGCAATTTTTTATTGTTAAGCCATTATTTCATCAGCGTAAAACTTCTGGGTGCAATTACATTTTGCAGGCCTCTGCAGAATCGAAATTTACGCTATTAAAAGAGCTTTACAGAGATTAAACCAAATGATAATCTAAAGGTGCAAGGTCCGAGCTATATGGTATGTGCATCAAAACTTCGGAGCCAAGTAATCAGTAATTTCTGTAGAGTCGTTAAAGATGTGTGTGGTCTGGCGTTGTCATAATGGAATACTTTTCTGTTGCTCAATTCTGGTTGTTTTAATTAAATTGCTTGCTTCAATCTTGTTAATTACTAACCATAGAGATCAGAACTTTTCGACTGACCAGCATGTCATAATTCTCTTTCAATTCCACCAGACACAAATTATTTCTTGGCGTCAGCCCAGGCTTTGCCACAGTCTATGATGCATCTTTAATATCAAAGTTATCTGATCGAAAACGAGCAAACCATTTCGCTATTGTTTTTCTAGTTACAGCATCGTTGCCGTAAACTTTACAAATTGCTTAAGAAGCCGCGGCGCATTCTTACCTTTTCTAAAATAAAATAGTAAAGTACGACAGTACGTTCCAAATTTTCACGCATTTTTAGACGTACATAGATAACTTTTCACAAAATATTACGACTTAAATAATGTCTTCTAAGAAAATGAAGCTTAAAATGTTATAATTCAAACAAAAGCTATAGTGCAACTAATATTATCTGGGATATTCCTTTTTAGAGCCATCTACCGACAATTTGTGACCAAAGTTTTTCGAACAGGCAACAATAAAATTTTTCCAAGCCCTTAAAACAAAATTTGTTTCAAAAGTAACCACTTCGTTTGACTCACATATTTTACCACTCAGCCATTTCTTGAAATTTTCTCAATATATTCTCTCTTAAGTTTAACACAGCCAGCTCAGATGCCATATTATTTAAGCTTGCAAGTGGGTAATAGTCGCAAGTGTCTAAATCTAGAGAACTTGCTGGAGGTGTTACCAATTCGTAGCCATATTTTTGAAATAGTGATCACATATTTGACAAATCGATATAGAATTTGTTTTGAAACTGTCTAAAATTCATCAGTTATTCCTTTAGCTCCTTGAGGAGCTTAGGGCCTCTGAGTAACATCTATATCGTATACAGCTCTGCGCCAACCTCTTAAACTTACTCCAAGAGTGTCCAGCTTGTTTCACTTCTTTCATTACTGTCCTGCGTCACGTTGCCTTCGGTCTTCTTTTTTGCCTCGAACCTTGTCGTTTCCAGTCGAGCATGATCCTTCAGATCTCATGTTGTGTTTTTCGTCATTTATTTATCTGTCCCACTAAAATACTCTATATGATCAATACATGATCTATTAGCTCTGAAGCCGCCTGTTGCTTACGAAAAGTGCGATCAAGAGTTGTGTTGATATGACTGAAAAGAATGAATGTTGAGAGCAGAGTAATATCCCTGTAGTTCTTGCAATCCAATCCAATCCAATCCAATCGGCAGGCAATTAATCTTTACGCCAAATAGCGTCGAAGACTGGATAGACCAGTTCCGCCACTGTTTCCGGACAAGGTCTGAGTATCTCCGGTGGAATGCCGTCTGCGCCTTGGGCCTTCACTGGCTTAAGTTCCTGCTAGCCTTCGCGATCTCGGCCCCTGAAGGATTACAAGTGTTGGTACTACTATTTTCAGCATTATCATCAAGCAAATTAGTTGGTAAACTTCTTGGAATGGTGGTTCTTAGTAAGAGCTTAGAAAAATGTTCATTCCATTGGCCAACTTGTTCTTCAGCGGTGTGCAAAGTTATGCCTTCTTTCGACTTTATGGGATGGTCCTTTCTGTAGCTTTTTACGGACAGCTAATGACTAACATTGTACAAGGTCTTAAAGTCTGAATGATTAGCTGCCGTCTCTGCTCTGCTGGCAAGGTCGTTGGACACCAAAGATCAGACTTTTAAATGTATAGGCGCTAGAAGATATAATGATATTAACAGGGCAGTGAAGAGATTGTGCAGGAACGATAAGAGAAAATGGTGTATAATTATTCACTGCTAAACGTTTTACTCTTTTCATAATAATTGAAGTTAAATAAACTATCGTCAAAGACTCAGTTGGCCGACAGATCCTTAGCCTTCTCTAACAATTAAACAATTATGTAGTAGATAAAGCTTTGATATGCAGTAATTCTGAGATATCCTTCTTCTAAGCGTTTGTAAAAAAAATTACTACCACTCTTAATATATTTTTTTGATCCTTAAAAAAACTTCTAAAATAAAAGGACAAAAAATTCATGAGTCATCTGTAATTGAATAAATACAAAAAAAAAAAATAAAAATAAAAAGTAATTAAAAATAAAAATAAAAAGTAATTAAAAAATAAAAAAAAACACTTTCCAAAATGATTTGTCCTAAACGTACTACTGAACTGCTAGAAAAACATTTAGAGCCTTTGAAGGACAAAGATCCTGCTTGGGAGGTTACAATATCAAAAATAGCTGGTCGTGGCGTATTTGCTAGTCGTAACTTGAAACGTGGCGATATTATTTTCCGTGACATACCCCTTCTAATTGGTCCATCTGCCCGTAAAGAGGACACCTTAAATTCCTGTTCGGTATGTTTCAAAATGTTACCCGACACCAAATTTATGTGCCGCAATGGTTGTGGCTTACCTGTTTGTTCTTTGTGCGGCAAAAAGAAACAACACAAAGAGGACTGTGCTCTGTTCAAATCATGGGAACCTTGTGAACCAGATGTGGCCAATTCAGTTATTATACGTTTGCTGTGTGTAGCCAGAGCTATTAATTGCACCAAAGAACAGCGTGACTTAATCTATTGTCTCCAGGCCAATTTGGATAATAATCATCGTACTGAAGTGCGTAATGCCGCCAAATGTTTTAGGAAATTTCCCACCGATAAGAAACTAATTGAAATTATGAATCGTACGGTAGCCGTATTGAGAACAAATGGTTTTGATGAGACATCCGATCGTACTAATGATAATCAGGAATTTTTATATCGTGCCTTGTTTCCTTTATTCGCCTTAATCAATCATGATTGTGTACCCAACTCGTATTATACTTTTGATGAGAAAACCAATTATATGATTGTAAAAGCTTCGGTTGATATACCAGTTGGTACAGAAATAACAACCACTTATACGAAATTATTTACCAGTAACATAGCTCGTCATTTGTTCTTGAAGATGAAGAAAACCTTCACCTGCAAGTGTCCCAGATGTTCAGATCCTACGGTGAGTATGAATTAATTTAGTGAAGGAAATTGTAATTGTAATGGTAAAAGTTTAAGAGGTAATTTTTAAAAACTCAAAAAACTACGCTATCGATTGCATCAAATGCTTTTAAATATTTTTTATAGACCATATGAGCAGTGTCTCTGTGTAGTTGCATTTTTGTGTGACAGATGCAGCGATTTTACTTATTGACTTTTTTAGTTTAAATTGTGATGTTTTTACGATGCCATCACTATTAAAATAATTTAAAAAATTCTTGAAAATCAAATATTTGGCCAGATATTCGCCATAAAAATAATATAATGATTTGTTATTACTTTTTTTTTACCAAATTTTCATGTTTAAATTATATTTTGCAAAAATTTAAATATTTTTAATTAAAATGTTTCTACGAAAATTCTAAATATCGTGCTGGTACTTAAAATACGAAGATAGTTTGATAATTCTGTGAGTTTTTGTATTCCCAGAGTAGTAAAGTTAAAAGTGGCTTATAAGTGACGCCAAAATTTTAAGCAGTTCATAAAAGGTCGTCACGACGAAAATAGTCAGAATAACTATAAAAATTCCTGAGCTGGATGAGGCTATAGGCATTTAACCAGATTGAATGCGCGAGGAATTTTGGGATTGTTTTTTTATTTGCGTACACCCGACCATAATACTTCCACATCTGTGAGTTTCAAGTCCGGCCTACCATACTTAAGAACCTCAGAACGACGTCCAAATTGCGGACTGATCGCCGCCCTAGAGTAGCGAAGTATCCTTTGAGCATTTCAGTGTTCCAAGCATCTGACAATTTGCCAATCCTTGATTAGATTGAGGATGGTGGTGAGTGGTGCTGCACATCAAGGTTACGTACCGATATAGAGTGTCATTGAATCCTTTCTGACCAATGCATCTGCTATTTCATTACTATCTTTTCCACGGTGCGCAGATACCCAAAACAACTGGACCTTATTTCCAAGCGAAAGCTTTTGCAATGTATCGTCGCAATAGTCTAAATGTCATACAAATCGAGTCCTTAAGGAAGCTTGGCTGTTAAGGAATATATTAATAGTCTTACCCTTGAACCTACTGTTCAGGTTGATGTCCGTACATATAGCAATGGTCATAATCTCAATCTAAAAGGCACTCAGCAATTCTTCCAGTAGGATCGACAAGTCTCGGTTGGGTCCATGATCATCAGCTCCGACACAGTCAATCTTTTTGGAGCCATAGGCATACCAGTTTAGATTAAACTCATCCCGAACTAAGGCCCCATAGACCAACAATCCCGGTCCGGAAATTCAATCCTGAATATCCTACCAAGGCACAGATCCAAAGACATAACATCTAAGATCGAAAATAGTTCTCCTACCATCCTGCGTAGAATGGTCAGACTTACCGACGCATTTCTGGGCCCTTTGACCAAAACTTTTGTTGCCGAACATGCCGCCTCATCAAACGGATGTTAAGTGGTGTTAAACCAATCAAGGCCTCCACCACCGCTTTTGAACACTTTCTCATTGCCCCAGATATACCAAAATAGGCGAGTTTCTGTACCCTGAATTATTTATCTATGGTGGTAGTTTCCTTAGCCTTTCTCCACCAAGCTATCATCGTATAAGTGATAATAATGAAAATTGGCGATATATATCCATAGTATCATTCTGGGCGAAAGACCCCATGTCCTACCGTAGGAGGAGCGAATTCCACAGAGGGTTCTTATTGCCTCATTCTGGACGGCCGCAATGCGTGCATTCCAATTAAGCCTCCTATCCAGAATCAAGCCTAGCTACTTATCCTCCTTAAAAAGCTGATGGTGGTACCCATAAAAGAAATACAGTCTCATAATAACTTGTATCTCTTTGTAAAAGGTACAAAAGTTTTTGGGGGATTCACCGAGAGCCCTTCCTGAGTACACTAATTTGACACCTCGCCCTGGGCTGTCCTCATGAGGCCACACAACGTACATTCATATTTTCCACGTACTGTTATAACGATGTCATCAGCGTAACCAATTACATTGGCAACCCTATCTGTCAACATGGTGAGCAAGCCATCAACTACTATACTGAGGGAAACCTTTTGACGCAATTACAGTGGGTTCCACCCCATCAAGACACGAGCTGATGATGATGTTCCTAAGCATGGAATTGATCCAAGCTATAATAGATTTCTCCACCCCTTTTCAGCTTAACGACCTGGAGTTAAAGCTTGTATTGTCAAAGGCTCTCTGAATATCTAAAAAGGCACAAAGAGCTACTTCGCTATTAGATAATGCATTTTTAATACTACCCAGAAGAGACAAAATGGCACGACGCTCAATTCACGTACGCGAACTGGTACCTCTCCCTTATATAGACATCAATCAATCTTTGTGGGACATAACCCAAACCAATGCTGGCTTTAAAAATCACTAACTCGACATAATTATATTGAATAAGACAGCAAAAAATAAAATACAGCTGATATTAAAATTTGAACTCAAAGGATTAAAAGGGATGAATAGCTTTTTGTTGTGAGGCTTTTATTTATTAACCATTATGTATTATTTTGGCATCATTAGACTGCTCTTTGTCACTTAAAAATTAGAAATGACTTTAAATTCTTAACGGCGACAATGGTGGTTGTAGAGCCGTCTAGGTGTATCGGCTTGTGTCGGATTGTAGTCGGTAGCCTGCTGTGGTCTATGTGTTTAATTAAGCACTAGAGACTAATGTTTGTAACTATGAACGAAAGACAGAGACCAAGGATCAATCAAAACTTTTTTTGTTGTTTTTCTATTCACACTGGCACAAATCAATGTATTGGCTATAATCTGTACCCCATCCAGCATACTCTTTAGATTTTGCTGTGTACCACTACATAAATAAGATATAACAAAGAGGTCATCATTGCAACAAACAGTTGTTTTGAAGGCCTTAAAATATTTTTTGTATAAAATTCATATACAAAACAAAATTATTAAACAAATTTTTTTTTTTCACAAAAAATCACGCGTTTATCAAACTGCTCTAGTAATTAAAACTTAAATTTAGTAAATTCTTTGAATTCCAAAATACAGTCGAACTTCTATATAGTGAATTTTGAAACAATGAAAACATTATAAACTATTATAAACCCATTTAAATACATAGTTAGTTACAACAGGTGTCTGTGCTCTGGTCCGAAACATCAGCTATGTCTGATATGGCACTCAGAAACGGGCTGCTAAGGAAAACAGTCCTAATATTCTAAAAATTCCTCCTCTTCCTCATCCTGACAGCTCCTAGAGTAATCATTGAACGCTAGACCCAGTCTCCTAGCATGCGCATCAGCTATCCATTGGCCAGTGGTAACAGCCACCAGGATTCGCAGCCTATGGCGCGGCAACCTCAAGATAGACTCCGAACTATCCCGATCGTATGGAGGCAGGTTTGTCTTGATACAGAGCACGAGGGTTCATTCTCCCACCGTTATTATCTGTGTCCTGCCCAGTAAGTATCGCAGAACCAGAAGTCTGACAGAGGAAAATTCCATACCAACCTTTTTTTATTTATTTACTTATTTCAAGAAAAGAGCCTTCCCTCGCCAGTTCGTCCAACACACAATTTCCAAGTATGTCAGAGTGACCCCTTTTACTCAGTTAATCTCCAGGTCTGAATGTCTCGCCATCTCGTTTAGAGACGCCCGGCATTCACATAATAATAGCGATATCAAGTAGACACCGAGGAGCGCCCTGATCGTAGACTGACTATCCGTACATATCCGAATATCAACATCAAATACCCTATAGTATATCAACAAGTCCGCTGCCCTCCAGATATCCACCTGTAAGACACTGCAGTGGTCCGTAAGTTTAAAGAATACTTTCACTCCGTATGCAGAGATAAAGACGCCGCCACGACTCCTTCCGAGGATTTCGAGCCATCCGTGCATATTTCAACAGAACCGGATCCAATTACCGACTCTAGTGAGACTCACACATTCAATGTACAATTATCCATCCCACCAGTGATCGCATTCAGACCATGCCCTCGCCATCCTCAACCTCATTGCAGACATAATCGCCATCTGCTTAGCCATCAGGTCCACCGGAAACCAGTTCAACAATACAAACAAGGCTTTCGAAGGAGTGGCCCTGAACGCACCTGTAATCATCAGTGCCGCACTACGCAGAACCCTGTCAAAGATTCCGCTATATGCGAACCATAAGTATGGGTTTAATTTTAATTTTAAATACATACATATCGTCATATGAAATCCAAAAAGTCCTAAGTTGCATTTCATAAATACGATATGTAGTTTTTTCGTTACAACGTTAGTGTTTTTCATCTCCTTATAAGGATTAAAAAATTTCTGAAGATTGAATTTCTCTATAATGAAATAATTTTATAGATACAAATTTGACCCTGATGCATTTTTGTCTCCATATAATGAATTATTTCAAACATTTTTCTATTACAAAAACTACCTGCATTGGAATACGTTTCTTCATCAACTGACATATTCCGAACCTATATGGAGATAAGTAGTAACTTGCCGACGATTGTATTTAAATCTCTAAATGTATTAGAAGATATTTTAGAAGAAAAAAACATAATTTCTTTATAATGAAGGTTCTATATAATGAAGTGGTTCAATACGAATTCATTTTAGTGAAATTCGACTGTACAAAAATTTTAATTTTGGAAAAGCAAAAATATGTGAATTTATTAAATAAGTGAATTTATAGTTTTTCCCAGTTCAAGAATTTAAATTATAATTTTTTTATTTTATTATACAAAATACGCGTATCATTAGTCCTGTTTGACATAAAACATATCTTTTGTATTATCGCCTATAAAACATTAATAAAAAAATTATTTAAATATTTTCAAAATTTATCAAGTTCAAGTTAAGAACAAAAAAATAGCCTCAACATTTTTTTTCTAGTTTATGGCCTATATTTTAAAAGTAAAATTTCAAAAATTAAAACATATTTCACTTTAAGAACGAAAGAAAGTATGTGTTGTTTGTTTAGCAATGGTTTTCTTTGAAAAATCTCTCATAAATGTTCTTTTTAATGATGATTTTGAAAGTTTAATGTTTCAAATTAAATTTGAATTTTTTCGCATTTGCCATTTAATTTATTTTCTTTCTCTTGATAATTTAATTAATTTCTTTGATTTGTTCCAGAAGGCCAAATAGGCGGCAGATTTTTATTGAACATCAATTGGTAGCGAAATTAATTTATGTTTTTGTTTTTTCGTGGTGATCTTTTTTTAATTGTTGTATTCGGTTTTTGATTCGTTTTTTTCAATTTTTATTATTCGGAAATCCGTATTATATTTATTTTGATAATAATATTTGTTTGTTTAATTTAAACAAAAAATATATGTATTTGGTGTGATTTAAAATTTTTTTTGAGAATTTCGTTTTAGTGGTTGAAGAAGATTTTATTTGATTTTAATTGATCGTACAGATAAAGAAGTGTTAAAAATAAACAACAGAGTGTGCCATTAAGAGATAAAATTATTTTGATTTTACGCTAAATAATAAAATATTGTTATGTTTTAACCTTTTTAAAACGTTTGAGTTCTTGTTAATTGCGTTAAAATAAAATTAAACACAACTTTGTTGTTGTTTTACAGTTTTTATTTACTCCACTATAACTTTTATACAGTTTATCTTAATACATGAACTTAAGATTCGTTTATACAACCCTTTTTATTTACGCCTAAACAGACTTTACTTTATGACAGCCAAACGATAGCCTAACCTCACTAATGCATAAAGCGCCGCCTTTTATATACAATTGACATTAGTTACGAATGTTCTTGTTCTTGCTACATCATTTGGATTATTTCCGTTAATTGAAATGTAAGACACAAGGATGATCGAATTGACAGTGCTGCCAAATACATAAATAAGTAAGGCACGGACAGGGTGACACATTAATACCAAATATACCAAAATCTCACAATACAGTTTTAAAGGTTTTATTTTCGTAAAAATATGATAAACAAAATTTTTGAGGCATGAAATGGTAAATTTTAGATGGGTATTTATTAAAATTGGTACTGCAGTAATAAATGCTAAATTTCGTCTTAGTTTGGATCCCCAAGATAAATTGGACTTAATTGGCCCAGATTAATATAGCAGTTAGGGCTAATTATAGACCCATCTGTCACTGATTCTGAATTCTACAAAAATTTTTGTAGAAAAACATTTTAAATGTCTTTTTAATTTTCAAAAAAAAATTTTTCTTTACTAGTCATCAGGTCAATAATTGGCCCTAGTCTTCATTAATATATATTTGTTAAGAACTTCGAAAATCTTTTGTATCTTAAGAAGGCAATCCAGTGAAGTTTAGGTAAGATAAAATTGACACAGATCTGTTTTTGATAATTCTTTGCAACCGTGTCAAACCTAAGTTAAGCCCCTATAGATGAGTTAACGCAGAAGCCGTCAGACTCTAAATTGTGCCCTAGAAATAAATACGCAGTTGAAATATCTCCTACATTAGGGTTTCATGTCATAAGAAAAAACCTATTAAGTTTTTCAAAGCGTTGTCTGCAAAATATCAAAAATTCTAAAAGAGTTGTCATCTAAGTCAGCGTCCGGCAAACTAATATTAACGCATTTTACAATTGTGGTAGTAACTTGAGAGCTCTCACTCAGGTCATTTGCACTGTATTTTTCCATTTTTTTCTCTTTAGTTCTCTTTGTTAATTTTTTTTGCTTATTTTTTGCCTATGCCTGTGAGTACGTACGTGTGAAAACAGAATAGAAGAGCCGCTCTTTGCGGGAATCTGATATAGACCCAGACAATCTCTTTTTATTTTCATTCCGAATTGATATTTCAGAAGTCACTACTCGTTGGTATAATGGGATAATGGCCTGATGATAGAGCATGTCGTGCTTACTTTTGATTTTGTGGAACTCAGGAAGTTATGATTAGAAAATTGGCTTGGGTTGCAAAGTCTTTACAACTTTAGCGCATTTCTCTATTCAATTCATTTCTCTAAATGCTAGACAAAGCCGGTATTCAATTACGACTTACATTGGGCCCAAGTAAATGCCTTGTCTTAATTACATGCTATTAGCGTACAAATTAATCACCGTTATATCACCGTTATACGTTCCGCACTATCTTAGGTTGGATTGCGGACCCTCCTTGTGATATCAAACATAGTGACTTTTGTGAGAAATTTATCGTTCTATCCAGTAAATAATAAGACCACTAAATCAAACATGAAGTTGAAAGAACTTACCGCGCGAATAATTTAGTTCGTCACTGTACTTATGCTACATAAAATGAATGTGTGTTTGTTTGAAGACTGTATACAGCTGACAAGTAGAACCTACAGTATCTTTCTGGAAGGAACAAATGAATATATTTTGACCGGAAGGGGACAAAATGGAGGAAAAGGGTAAAAAATGTAACTAAGCTAGCATTTAAGATAATAATTATAATGGGGGTAGCGAAGCACGCCAGGTTTTAGCCAATAAAACATAAAATTCATGTTATATTTTATGTTCGATTTTATTAAAATATATTCACTTTGTTTAACTCAAAATATAGCAGAATATGAAATTAAAACGATTTATTGACACATTGTCCATGTCCGTGAAAAAAATCGACCAAAAACAACAAACCACGTAAGCCACAATTTTTTTTTTTTTTTAAATAAAAACAACACAAATTGGTTGCATTAATAAAAAAATTCTAAAATATTCAAAAGAACTATGACAACAACAACAACAACAAAAACAATAAAACAATATTTTAAAATTCTAACGAAAATATTTTTATATGTCATGAGAATATATTTTTATAAAATAGGAAAAAAAACGAAAAACATTAAATTTAATATGCAAAAACATAAATAGATCAAGAGACATACATATTAATACACAATAATTAAAAAAGCCTACACAAGTCGTATTAATAAAGGGTTTTCCGATAGGAATGGTAAAGCACTACGAAAAAGCTTAATAACTCCAACAATTTCCAACGGATTATTTTATTCATAACTTAATATAATTCCTTAATTAATTCATCAACAATACGGTTCCTATATAAAATAGTGCGCAAAAACGCATCTAAATTTGGAAAATGTGGAAAAAATTGGGTGAAAAATGTATTCGCTTGAGAAATACACCCAGATTCTTCAAAGCTACTTAAGCAACATATACAGTTAGTGTCATTAATATGCGGTTTTTAAGTTTATCGATAATAACACCCTGGCATTAGCGAAATGGATAGGTAATCAGAAGAATAGCAAAAACTTAAATAAATGTTGTCAGTATGAGTATTCAAATATATGGAAAAAATGGCTTTATGGTTACCCTGCAACCGTGATAAATCGATCAAAGTTTGTTAACCCTGTTTACTAAGCGCCATTAATATTCGGTTTTTCCCTTATCTATATGCTATTTGCAAAAAAATATGTTATTCAGTTACTTTGCCAGCAATATAGAGATACGTTGTAATAAAAGTGCATAACACCTCCTTTCTTGTCTGTCCAAAATTCTATTTCACTGCAAATTATGCAAATGGGGCGCAAAGGAAAAAACACTCCTTTAGAACAGCGAAAACTTGTTATTTTCCATTATGAAAAAGGTAAAAAGTAGAAAGAGATTGCTGAAATTCTGAATATGAAACCAAATACAGTTGGGGGAAGAATACACTTCATAAGGCAGACAGGTCAGTCAAAAAAATTGACCGAGCGGGAAGAAAGTTCAATTGTGCGAAAAATAAAACTAACCCACGCTTAAGTGCTCCCAAATTAGTCACAGAGGTGCTCAATGAGATTAAAAAGAAAATATCTGCATCTACTATACGAAGAACCATAAGAAAAAAAGGTTTTCATGGCCGAGTAGCACGTCGTAATTGGTTAATTTACGCAACCGAAAAGCTCGTTTGAGTTTTGCCAGGGAGTACATTAAGAAGCCTGAAACTTGGTGGGATGACGTTATATTTGCGGACGAGAGCAAGTATAACGTATTTGGATCCGATGGGCGTGTAATGGTGTGGCGGAAGCGCGGAAGCCAAATGAGGAGCTACAACCACAAAATTTAAAACCAACCGTAAAACATGGAAATGGACATGTTATGGTGTGGGGTTGTATGGGAGCTAAAGGGACGGGAAAATTAGTTTTTATCAGTGGAATTATGAATAAGGAATCATATTTGAATATCCTCCGTCAAAATTTGAAAGAAAGTTCAAATAAGCTGGGCGTTTTAGATTCTTTTAAATTCTACCAAGATAACGACCCAAAGCACAAGTCGCGATTGAGAATTTATGGGATGAGCTGGACCGGCGAATCCGCAACTACAAAATAACATCCATTGAAGACTTGAAATTGCGGCTTCAAGAAGAATGGGATCGTATTCCTGCAGCTTATACAGCTAAAATAGTAAAAAACATGTCAAACCGCCTAAGTGAAGTTATAAAACAAAAGGGTTATCCAACAAAATACTGAATTTTATATAAAACCATTTTTCTAATGTATTATTTGTTACTTTTCAAAGAAAACCGAATATTACCACCTGAATTAATTAATTTTTTTTTATATATTTATTCTTTTTTTCTAAACACAAATGTGAACTTTCAAGTGTCTAAATAAACTATTAATGAAAAGAAAAAAATTTTGAAAAAGATATACATTCAGCTTAAGACGAATCAGTTAAATATATCTCTTTAATAAAACCGAACATTAATGACACTAACTGTATGTTATTTAAAAGGCCATTCCAAATATGAAATGAAACTTAAAATCGGGTAATATTCAGCTTATAAGTGCATTAAGATTCGAAAAACCGGTTTTTTACCCGTAACTTGAGTAAACTTGTTCTACTCGACAGCGCCTATCAGAAAAGTAGTATCATTTTCCAGGTATTTCAACTTCGTTCATTTTTGTCGCACCGTGTAATCATATTGTTTGTGATAACTTGTTTATATGCACATATAGTGGCACTCGGGATAACGGAAACATTCGTTTTCGTCTACATTCGAAAATATCACCCTTTTTTTTTAACATTGTCAGCTCTAAAACGTCAACCAACAAACCACAAAGCTCTTAAACATCAACTCTAAATAAAACAAAATTTTGGCTTCAGTAACAGTTAAAATACATACATACTCGTATGTATGTGCGCATATACATTTATTATACAAAATTAGTTGCAAATTTAGGGATTCCCCTATAATTATAACAGAAATGAAGTTACATATGTATTGTCTATCTCTGTTCGGTTGATTTCTTGTTTTCGTAGAAGCCTTTTTTATTTCTTTGGATTCATTTTTGTTTGGCTTGAATTTATAAGCAGAGAAAACGCTTGAAGTTACACTATCAATGTGTTTACTATATTAAATATGCACATTCATAAACATCAACAATCTGATAAACGTCAACACCCGATGACGTTATCCCGAGTGCACTGTAAATTTATTATGTAAAGCTGAGTTGATATCATGGTTTGTGTGCAGAGCTGCCAGATGTCCAGGAGTTTGTTTAATTTACAAAAATATGGTTTGTCAAGATTTTTCAAAGGGTTCCTTTCATATAGTTTTGTGAAACGCTATTAAACATTTTAGTGAATCAATAGCGTAGTGTTTTAAGTCTATTTGTTTTCTAGTTTAGTTTATCTAAAAAATTTATAATTAAATTATTTTAATAGGCCTTAGGAAAAGTTCTTTAATAAATCTGACCATAAATAATACCAAATATGTGCCTATTTAATCGATAACTTTTCGCCTTTTTTGGAGTAAAATAATTTTGTCATCATTGTAGAACTTCTGAGCGAAAACCTGATCAAACTGCATTTTGCATTACATTACACCATTAGGAAAGTTCCGCAGTGATCGAAACATATAATAATCTGAAAGTGCAAGGTCTGGGCTATATGGCAGATGCCTCAAAAGTTCCCAGCCAAGCTCTCTCAGCTGCTGCCGGGTCATCAAAGATGTGTGTGATCACAACACCTTTCCTATTAATCGATTCTGATCGTTTTGACTGAATTCCTTTAGAATCTCCACATACACACACCACTATCTTTCTTGGTATCAATCCTAGCTTTGCCACCGTCTACGATTTTTTCGTTCATGATTTCTTACGAACATTACTGTCGTATTGTGCGCAAATTTCAACAGCATAGGTCTATAGGAAATGGAAAGTGTGCTGTTGTTCACGAAAGTTTGGCAGAAGAGTCGTTAATCTCGACTCCGTAAATGGTGGTCGCTGTCGCGAAATGATAACGAACTTTCTGTGGCCAGATATTGAGGATATGTACCTGGACGATATGTGATTCCAACAGAATGGCGCCACTTGCCATACAGCCAACGAAATTCAATGGCCGTGTTATCTCATGTCGAGACGATGTTAATTGGCCGCCATGATCATGTGATTTAACAACGTGGGACTTCTTTCTTTGGACATATTTAAAAGACTATGTGTACGTCAATAAGCTAAGAACAATTCAATGGCACAAGTATGAGATAATTCGGCACATTAAGGACATTGAATCTCAATTATGTCTCAGAGTAATTGAAAATATAGACCGACGGATATACATAGGTATGCCACCGAAGCCGTGGTGAGCATTTGGTCGATATTTTGTTTCACACATAATTGGCATTGATCCTCTAAATCCCGCGTGTTTTGGTTAGATCACCCTTTATATGTGGTGTGCCAAAGCATTAAACTACTCGGAATAGATACTTTCGCTAGAGTTTTGAAAACTGTCAATTGTACACGGTCCGTCACTAATATTGGTTTATATTTAACCAGGCCAAAGCGATTGTGAATAGCTAAACAGACAAATGACTAATTTTATCCAATAAAAGTAAACATACCACCTTGATAAAGAAGTTCCCGGAATTTATTCAGAACATTAAAAATACAAATTTATTAATCTAAATCTATATTGTCCCCTTCAAAGTAATCCCTATCGACTGCAACACATTTATGACTGTGCTTGATCCAATCCCCCATCAGTGCTTCCTGTGCTTTTTCCATTAATTCCCCTCGGCTGCTGAACCTCGTTCCCGGTAAGGGTTTTTTAACTCGATTGAACAGAAAGACGTCTCAGAGAGCCAAATCAGGTGAATTCGTTGGCTGTTTTGGATGGATATTTCGAATAATGATGGCACTGTGACAATGCAGTTCTCTTTTGACGAATTACTTCAAGCAAACGTCTCATAACGCTCAAATAATACTTTTTATTTACTGTCTAGCCTTCTGGAAATAATTCATGATCCACTACATCGTTGTAATATATGAAAACCGTAAGCATTGCCTTATTTTTTGACTGAAAACGAAATGGTTTTTTGATCTCGACTCATTTGGTGAACGCCATTCACTTGCCTGATGTCTGGATGCGTGTCGTACTCATAAACCCACGTCTCGTCTCCAGTAATCATCCTTTTGATGAATATGGGATCGGATTCAGTCTCGCAAATCATGTATTTTGCGACCTCAACACGCTCTTTTTTTTGCATGAAATTGATTTCCTTTGGCACCAACATTTTTGCTACATGACGGAAATCAAAATCATTAATCAAAACGCCTTGGACGGATCCATAGGCAATGTTCAAGTCCTCCGCTATCACTCTGACGGTTAATTTTCGGTTATTGATCAACATTTCTTTTACTATCAATGTTCTCGTCGGTTTTCGATGTCGATGGTCTGCCACTGCGTTCATCATCTTTAATTGACTCACGATCACTTTTGAACCGCTCGTGCCACTGGTAAATGACCGTTTTCTTTAGAGGAGCGTAGCCGAAACACTTTTTCAACATTTCCAAGGTTCGCGCACCATTAAATCCATTTTAAGTTCGTTGTTGCAAATTTAAATCAAATTCTAAAATTATAAAAAATCGCTAACACACAGAGATAGATGTTTTCTTGGCTACGTAGCTTTTGCAAATGTTAAGATTTAGCGGGAATATCAACAACAGATGTACCAACTTAACAAAAAAAAAAAAAGAAAAACTTAAATCGGCGGTTATCCTGGGACCTTTTTGATCAAGGTGGTATTCAGAACAACATCCTCTATTAGACTTGAAAGGTGATTTTCAGTCGAGGGGATGAATTTCGGCACAAACATCACACTCTTTTCCACTGCCTACGATGGTGTATGAAATATTGTCTCATTATATATATAGGGTGTTTTTTATAGAGGTATAGAACTTTAAGTTGCAATAAAACAACGTTTGATTATTCGATTGACATGAATTTTATTTATCCGAAAGATAATCTTGTGGCATTACATTTTAAATATGATTTCTGGCATATGACCACCATGGCTGGCGTGGATGTAGTGTAATCTGGACGTCCAATTTTCGATGACTTTTTCCAACATTTGTGGCCGTATATCGGCAATAACACGGCAAATGGTCAAGCGTTTGTGGCTTTACCGCATAGACCAATGACTTTACATAGCCCCACAGAAAGTAGTCTAGCGGTGTTAAATCACAAGATCTTAGAGGCCAATTCACAGGCCCAAAACGAGAAATTAGGCGGTCACCAAACGTGTCTTTCAATAAATCTATTGTGGCACGAGCTGTGTGACATGTTGCGCCGTCTTGTTGAAACCACATTTCCTGGACATTATGGTTATTCAATTCAGGAATGAAAAAGTTAGGAATTATGGCTCTATACCGATCACCATTGACTGTAACTTTCTGGCCACCATCGTTTTTGAAAAAGTACGGACCAATGATTCCACCAGCCCATAAAGCGCACCAAACAGTCAGTTTTTCTGGATGTAACGGTGTTTCCACATACACTTGAGGATTACCTTAACTCCAAATGCGGCAGTTTTGTTTGTTGACATAGCCATTCAACCAGAAGTGCGCTTCACCGCTAAACAAAATTCGCTTATGAAAATCGAGAACAACGGTAACTCGTTTTGGGCCCATTCGACGAATTTATGCCTTACTTGATGATCGTTTGGCTTCAATTTTTACACGCGTTGGATTTTGTAAGCACGCAAACCAAGATCCTTCAGTAAAATCTTCCATAAAGTGGATGGACACAGATCCAATTACTGTGCTCGATGTCGGATGGACTCATTCGGATCTTCCTCAATGCTACGCTCTACAGCAGCAATAGCTTCTTGTGTACGCACCATACAGCGTCTCTGGGGATGCGAGTTATCAATAAGAGTAAACGTGGTGCGAAAACGTTCCATGGTTAATCGAATTAACTGCTCTGATGGACGATTTGGTCGACGATAAAATGGACGTAGTGTGCGATACGTTTTCCGCACAGAACCATTATTTTCGAAATAAAATTGCACTATTTGCAAGCGTTGTTCAGGCGTGAGCCTATTCACGATGAATTGCCAAACTAAACTGAGAATAAATCACTTGACAGCTGTTAAATCGGTCGCCATCTTGAAAAGTAATGCCAACTTAAAGTTCTAAACTTCTATAAAAAACTTTATATTCTTTTTTTTTTTTTTTTTTTGATTACGGACCTCCACAAATATTATACTTTTGTAAAAGAAAACTTAAATTTATTAATCACTTATGCATTTTTTTCGCAGCCATTGCTTTAAGAATTTATTTAATAAAATGGGGGTCAATATGCAAAAAAAAAAGTAAAACAGAAAAAATTTTTTTTGCGAAATTCATTTAAATTCTTTACAAGTCCTATTTTATATAAAAAGTCATAAATATTAACACAATTTAAGAAATGCTGATGTATTTATTGTTGTTTTACACCCTGACCCATTAGTGTGGTATATATGTTAATCTCTTCAGATCATTTAAAAATTGAACAGATTTTTTGAAGAAAAGCAAACGGTATATATAATTTTAATTTAATTGCTTATTAATCCACTTCCAAAAAAAAAAAAAAATTAAAATTTATTACCTTATGCTTTTTATAAAAACATCTTAAAAATATGTAAAATGTTTTTCTTCAGTCATTTTATAAAATGCTTTTAAATTTATTTTTAAATATTTTTTTTTCATAGCAATTAAAACAAAATAGAATATACTCGTATTTTTTCTTCTTCTTTTTTATTTCTAAATTGTCACACATATTTTAAATTAATTTTCATATTTTATTAGATTAACATGCATAATTCAATCATGCCTTCTATTAATTTTGAAACAACAATATTAAGCGAAAAACAAAGAAAATTAATAAAATATTTTATATATGTATACATACATATTTAGATTTTATACAAATACAACAATATATATACATATGTACGTATATACAACAGTTTATATAAGAAATGAAAATATATAGTAAAGCGTAAATTTTGCAGAACCTGAAAGAAAAAGATTAATTTTTAGCAATTTTTATATCTTCAACTACAATAGATAGTAGTGGTATCAAAAATTATGTTATTGTCGGCCAATCCCTACTGTATGATATTAAATAGGGTTATTTCATTCACTTCTTCTCACTTCTAATCCTATCTACTATTTTGCGGATGACAGCAACATTTGTCACTCATATTCTTTTGATCGTAAACCGAGCCTATTGGAGATTGGGATGAGAAGGATGAATAGAAATGACAAACTCACAAGTGACCTGGTGAAAATCTCCGAGTGGGGTCGTGCGAACAGGGTCGATTTTAATGCACGCAAGACTCAATGTTGTTTTTTAACGCACAGACGTGGTGGTGTGTTGTCATCTGTGTCAGTGGGTAATGTGGATATCGAGGAATCAAATTCTCTTGATGTTCTGGGCATGAGAATTCACTGTGGTGTTCTTTGGAAAGAAGCATTCAAGTGCCTTGGTTTTTCAAGACGGTGCAAGAAATACTTCACTCCATCTGATCTTCTTAATATTTACAAGACCTATCCGACCCAAGATGGAATACAATTTTCATGTATGGGCCGATGCTTCAAAGTCTATTCTGAAGCTTCTCGACCGTATACAGGAGAGGGCGAAGATGCTCATTAATGACGATAGAGTAGCCAGCTCTATCGATTCATTAGAGCACCGTCGCAATGTGGCGTTTGTTTCATTGTTCTATCGGTACTATAACGGAATGTGTTCTGACGACATTAAGGAATTAATTTCTGAAAATCATATATTTTTACAGAGTACGCGTATTTCTCCTAGAGCACATCCCTTTGTAGTTGATTGTCCAGTGAATCACACAACGCATTATAGGGAGAATTCGTTCTTTGGTCGCACTGTTCGGTTGTTGAATAATCTTCCAGTGAAAGTATTCGCTGCTACTTACGACATGTGTAAATTTATATCTAACGTCCATAAACACTACTGACTCTGTCCTCCTTCCCACAACCTATTTTTCTAGTACCAGCATAATACACTGTACTGAGTAGGGGCCATCCCCTGGGTGCTGGTCTTATGTAAACAAAAAAACAAAAATGTAAACAAATAAAATAATACTTATGCTAAACAAACAAAATTTTACCTCAACTGCTAACAAAAAAGTCGGCTGTTAAAATTTTATTGTAACAAAATATTTAGTACATGAGCTCACATTTCATATTTATGTATGTTTGGGCGCTTGCCACAATATGATGAGCACTTGCTATATATATAAAAGAGGACTATAATGCAATTTCATTTTGTTAGCCCTTAAACGAAAGGTAAATTCAATACCAAGGTTTTTAAGTATATGCGGTTTTTGTAGGTCCATTGGTTCATGATTTATTGACGTTGGAGATAACCTCATTGTATTGCACAAGTTTTACTTGAAAACGAAATTTGTTACATTTGTTATAAAAGCGAATGTGTGCTTGGAAGTATGTTTGTTTGTTGGTTTTTGACTTATAGATAGCTAAACTGCTGAACCGATTTTCTTGAAATTTTTGCCGTACCTCTCGGTATGTCTGGAAGGACATACAAAGTGTATATTTATTTGTCTATATCTTCAAAATGTTAACAGAAAAATTCTCTAAATTTGGCCCAAATAGATTCATAGTCAAGTCAAGTCATCAGACAAGAATGGGTGGTGTTACACAATAGGGCGTGGTTACCTCCCATACAAAGTAAATATTGATTTGCTTATATCTTGAGAACGAATGAAGCCAAAGTTTCAGTATTTGGTATGCATGACTTCATAGTCAAAACAAATCATCGGGAAAACAGTCGGCGGAATTGGATAAATCGACGTGGTGCCTTCCATACGAAGTAAATATTGACTTTTGTGTTATAGTGGAAGGTTTTGAATTTGATCTAAATTACTTCGTGGTCAATACACGTCATCAGTTGAAATTTGGGTAAAATTGAATAAGGAAACATTGACTTTTGTATATCTAGCGAACGATTAGAATAGGAGTTTCTAAACTTGGTCTAAATGAATAGGTACCCAATACAAATCATTACTTTAAGTGCATTCCTCTTTATTTTTTTTATGAGGAATACATTTTATAGGTTAGAACACAAAGGCCCCCCCTCCAACGCGGGAAGGGATACTCTAGTAGAATATATGTGTGCATATGAGAATAACTATCTTAGAGGCAACACGGCTACCGACTACCATTGTAGCTAACTTAGGCTAATATCTATTTCTTGTCGACAACAAACAGTTTAGTGCTGTCAATACAATAAGATGCTGGAACTAGACGTTTTAAAAACGCAATACATGAAATATATATTGTTACGAAAATAAGGTTGGGCACCCCAGCGAACACCCCAAGAACAACTATACGTCCTGTTTACAAATAACCAAATCTACAACAACAAAAATTAGCAGAGATAAAGTAAGTAAAGATAACACGGCAACAACAATAATTAAGCAGCAAAGAAAACAAGTAACAGACAATAAACAAGCAACAACAAATACTAAGAGCTGAAAGATGCATTGCGACAATCGTGTGACCCCAGCCTTAGTATGCTCTTTATTTATTTTTATTATTACTGTTTTTTTTTTAAATAATAACACTTCTTCATAACAATTTCTTTTTCAGTTTTTATTATTTTGCATTTCTCTTGTCCAGCTTAAATCCTTCGTTCGTTTTGAAAGCTAGGCTATTAAGCAATGTTGGACTTAGGGGACAAATTATTTCAATAATTCACAGTAGATGTAATTGTATTATACGAAAAAAGATGATATGATAATTTGGCAACATATAACCATTTCAAATGTTATGGATGACATGTGTATTGTGGATCTAAGCAGTCCTTAAAATGTTTTAAATCTAAATTTAATTAGGTTAGTATAGAAGCTTTACCTTTTGGCAATGAGATGAAAATTTGTGTTTAAAGAACAAAACAGATCTATGATTATAAAGAAACAATTGTACATACATCAATATAAAATAAACCAAGTTGTCTGAAGAACCTCTAATGACGTATAATATTCGTTTAACAAATTAGTTTTGCAAACTAAATTTTCTCTTTAATTTTAAAGCGCCTAATAAGAGGTAAATTTATAAAAAGGTATCATTGTCCATTCACTACTCTCTGTTTCAAGATAGACGTATGTGTTGTTCTGTAAAATACCGGTTAAAAAGCAGGAAATAGCATTTGGTTAATTTGTGTCTATTGTTCTTGCAATAGCTTTCCTTTTTATATGAACTCAATGAGAATTAAACTGGTCATATTGCATTTTAGCTATTGAATGAACAATTTAGTATGATATTAATATATGTTTGTATGTATGAGGAATAAACGACATCGATTAAATCAAATATAATGACATGTTCTTAGGTTGGTTGCAGTATAAGACGTTGGATTCAATCAAAGATTATTTAACATTCAACATAACTTCTAAATTTATATGCAAAGGAATTAACGTTTTAAAATAATTTTGTTCTTTTTTTTCTTTAATTTCAGGAAAAAGGTTCTTTCATTTCTGCTGTCTATTGTCGTGATACCAATTGCACCGGCTTGGCGGTACCCGAAACAACAGGTTTGCCACATCCGAATTGGAATTGCTTGGAATGTAAACAGAAATCAACACATGCCCAAATGATTAAAGCACAAGATTTTGCTTCGGGCGCCATCAATGCCAAAGTCAATTCCCATTCTCTGAAGACCCTTATTGAATATTTGAATGAGAAATGCACCAGTTTTATACCAGACAGTAATTATGTAGTGATTGAAGCGAAACTACAAGTCATAGCACGTCTAAGTAAAAGCCTAGAAGATTGCGGAGAAGAGTCAGTGGGTACGAAAGCCAAATATTGTCAGGATATTTTGGATATAATGGATACATTAGGCTTGGGTGATTGCGTAATGCGTACATATCTGGAAAAGGAGAAGGCCAAGTAAAATGCTCAACAACGTCATCGTTATTTAATTATTAAGCGTATGAAACAAGGATAAAAGAGAATTTTGTTGTAATAAAAATTAAAAAAAATTAACTTTTGTTTAAAACTCATGTTTAAATTATTTAATAAAAACCCATTAATATAATTTTGAAAATAAAACAACTTTTGAAATTTGTTGAAATCTGTCTTTTTTCGTTGAAAATACAGGCATGAAATAGACTTTGAATTCTGAAAAGGCATGAGAGGCAATGACTGTTTTATGACAAACTGCCGAATGCCAACTGTAATAAATAAAAATTAATCTGAAAAGAAATTTTAAATAAAAAAACAACAATTTTAAAAATTAAAATTGTTTTTCCTACTGAGAGGGAGTGGTTCTTATTTGATATGTAAAAAATAATTTTATTTATAACATTTGAAAAACGAATTTTCGTCTGTGCCATTTTTAATAAAAATTATTTCTCTAAATATTCTAATTTTTATGCAATTTCTTTTGCGGGTACACCCCTCCCCACAAAAGAAATTGCATACAAATTAGAATATTTAGAGAAAGAAAATGGAAGGGACTTCTTTTGTCAATAAGTTAAGTATAACCCCTAATATGTAAACAAAGTGTTTTGATGTCTAGATGTCACAGCATTACTATGGCTGATTTTAACTTTTGTCATCGTTTAGAAAAGCAGTGCTTACCTAGGTCTACCAGATTTGGGGTTCCAAACCCAAATTAAGGGAAATTTCGTTTCGAAAAGGAATGAAAAATGTCATTTGGGGCTTGAGGTTTTCACTGGGGATATTTAACAAAAAAGTAGGGATTTTTAGGGGAATATAAAGGGTCCGCCAAATAAATTTTTTTTTTGAAAATGCTATAGAAAAAACTACTGAATATTTTCTCAAATTTCTTTTTTTATTTGAAAGTACAATTCTTCCGGTTAATAATGGAAAATAATTTCATTCAAATGGCTGCCTCGGCTGGCCATGCAGTAGCCTACACGATTGGTCCAATTTTTAAGCACATTATCGATCGTGTGCAGCTGTATTTCACCAATGGCTTCATGAATATTGTCCTTTAAAGCGTCAATTATCTCTGGCTTGTTGGCGTAACTCTTATCTTTGACGACACCCCACAAGTAATAGTCCAACGGTGTCAAATCGCAGCTCTGAGGTGGCCAAACGACATCAGCTCTGCGGCTGATCTTCAAAAACAGGGCGCAAAACATCAAGTGTAGCTTCGGCTGTGTGGCACGTAGCGCCGTCCTCTTGAAACCAAATGTTGCTAATATGCTCCTCATCAATTTTTGTGAACAAAAATTCGTTCAACATGGCCTGATAACGATCGCCATTGACTGTAACGGGCACTACTTGCTCATTTTCGAAGAAAAATGGCCCAATTATGCCTCTGGACCAAAATCCGCACCAAACAGTGACTCGTCTTGGGTGTATCGGCTTTTCAATGTATGCGTGCGGGTTTTCTGTGCCCCAATACGACAATTTTGCTTGTGTACATACCCGCCAAGATCAAAATGAGCTTCATCTGAAAAGATGAACATACATTCTGCAACATTGCCATGATTTTCAAAGTAATGTCGCAATATTTCCCAACGTTGTTCAAGCGCATACACAACAATATTCGTTCAGCGGAAGGATAAAACTAATTATCTGTCAAATCAAGCATGAGCTAAGTGTTACCATTCACGAAATAAGCACTAGTTGAAAAAAAACGTTAGATGGCGGACCCGATACATATAGTTTTTTTTTTTGGACCGCAAATTCACAAATATCATTTTGTGTACTTCGGTACATGTTCATGAACATGTTTTTTTTTCGTACAAATAATAAAAATATCTTCTCTAAAAAGTAAAAAATACAATCAGCAGCGATATAACAAAAAAAAAAAAAGAAGAAAAGAAGGTAAGCGAAAGGTAAATAGATAGCAACAATAAGATTATAGAATGTATAGCTTAAATATATGTGTACATGGCAATAATTCGTTCGAAGAAAGGCAGATTACACTGTGCAACAAGCAAAAATACCTTGGATAACCACTTAATATTTTTTTGATACGCTATGGTCGCCTAAAATCAAAAATCATCAGCATTTCATTTCATTTTTTTCGAATTTTTTTTTTTCTAAAATGTAAGATTTTTGAAGAGGCTGCGTCATACATTTTATGATAACTTTGAAATGACTCATTAGATTTCGTTAAGCCGTAAGTATGTTAAAATAGTCCAAATTATAGCAGTTTTAAGTCACTTTAATATAATTTTTTAACATAACCCCTATTTTTGGAGATAAATGGCTCTTAATGTAAAGTTTGTCTGTCTGATATAATTGAAACAAACTGTGAAGTTCGTCAGAGCTGCATCCTCGCATCAATATTAATTTTAATGGTCTTAGATGATATCGTCAATAAATCTGTGGATGGACGAAACAGTGGCAGATCTCGGTTGTACCGACGACATTTGTCTGCTGTCGGTTCTGCATAGTGACATGCAGCAGAAACTCAATGACATGGTAGAAGAGGCAGAAAAACATGGCCTGGGAGTTAATTTCACACATTTTTACACAAAAAAAAAAATACAGCCTCTTTGAATCTGTTTACTGTTTTTCATATCTTGGCAGTATTGTTACAGCGGAAGGTGGCGCAACAGCTAATGTGGACGCTAGAATAACTAAGGCTACAATGGCTTTTGCTCAACTTGATAAAATATGGCGGCCAAGCATTCTCTAAACGAATACGAAATTACGAATATTTCGATCAAACGTGATCTCTGTGCTGCTTTATGGTTGTAAGGCATAGTTGACTACGGATGTTATTTTGCAGAAACTTCAAAGGTTTGTGAACCGAAGCTTTCGACGTATTTTAAAAGTCTTTTGGCCAAACGCTTGTTCCTTAAGTGTAAAATAAGCCCAGTTTCCTATATGAAGTCATAACCTCAGCAAATCGTAACATGAGGTCTGGAATTGACAAGGTTCGAGGAAGAGTGAAAGGCCGAAGGCGCAAAATAGTAATAAAAGAAGTGAAATGAGTTGAAGAGGTTGGCACAGAACCGTATACGATTTAGGTGTTCCCCAGAGGCCTTATGCTCCTCAAGCAGTTAAAGGAATAAATGATAAAAGCTCTGTTTAGACGGTTGTAAGACCTGGAAATTTGCTGACAACGACAAGAAAATGAAAAATTTGAACCAAATTGTACCACCTTGATCAAAAAGTTCCCGGAATAAGCCTCGTGTGGTGGTCCCCACCGTTCCGATTTGAGTTTTTTTTTTTTGTTAAGTTGGTACATTTGTTGTTGATATTTTCCGTCTAAATCTTAGCATCATAGCTTAATATTTCTAAAAGCTATTTAGCCGAGGGTACATCTATCTCTATGTGTGTTGGAGTTTTTTTACAATATTAGAAATGGACTTAAATTTGCAATAACAAACATGTATTAAATTTTGCGTAAAAAGCTGATTTAATGGTGCGCGAACGTTGGAAGTGCTGAAAAAATGTTTTGACAACGATTCTCGAGCGGTTCAAAAGTCGTCATGAGTTAATCGAAGATGTTGAACGCAGTGTCAGGCCATCGACATCGAAAACCGACGAAAACATTGATAAAGTAAAAGAAATGTTGGTCGATAACCGCAAATTAACCATCAGAGAGATAGCGGAGGACTTGAACATTGCCTGTTGACATTTTGGTTAATGATTTGGGTATCCGTCGTGTAGTAGCAAAGATGGTGCCAAAAGACCTAAATTTCATGCAAAAAAAAGATTGTGTTGAGGTCGCAAAAGACATGATTTGCGAGGTTAAATCCGATTCCACATTCATCAAAAGGATCTTTCATTACTGGAGACGAGATGTCGGAGTACGAGTACGACACGCAATCCAGACACCTAGCATGTGAACGGCGTTCACCAAATGAGCCGAGATCAAAAAAATGACGTCGTTTTCATTCAAAAAAGAAGGCAATACTCACGGTTTTCATGGAATACAATGGACATACCGAAAACTGCATATAAAACATGCTTCGAAGATTGGATCAAGCGCTGGCATAAGTGTGTTGCAGTTGATGGGGATTACTTTGAAGGGGACAATATAGACTTAGATGAATAAATTTATATTTTTAATTTTCTGAATAAATTCCGGGATCTTTTTTAACAAGGTAGTATATTGCCAGTTTATACGGTTACAATATATTTGTCAGTCAATTTGGCAATCCCATTGTACATATGTACTTTCTGTCATTCTGACAGATGTTAATAATTCAGGTAGTTGACAATCTAACAATGATTTCTCTGACAAAGATGAAAGACAGAAATTGAGAGCTCAAACGGTTGTAAAACATTTTCTGTACATTTTTCTGACAGTATTGTCAGATCTGACAATCGGTGAAACAGAACTTAACAGATTATTTGTTTAAGCGGAAATATTAGTTGGTATGGTAAAGGTAAGGATTACGCACTAAACGCTTTGAAAGATGGTAAAGAGAATAAATATTAGTTGGCCCCGAGGTGTCTTCGGATATTAAAGTATGAGAATTAGTCTATCGAACGCCTTTGTTTCTGAATTCAAATTCGTAAAATTATCTCGATAATTTGCAATTTCCCATTTTATGGTACTTTATGGTTTCTTACAGGGAATTTTTACTTACGAAGCTCTGGGCTGACTGTTATTACAATTTATAAAAAATCAAGTTAAAAATGACTTGCTTGGAAAACCAGACAAATAGGTGGATTACTTGATCTATTTAAAAAAGTGATTGTAAAACTAACGATTAGGGTGATTTCAACACTTTAATAAATTAATAAAATAACACGATTTTTTTTTATTTTCAAAAGAAAACTATACCGTTAAGCTATTTAATGAATGGCTACATACTTAGGATTTCTTCTGAGAACCTCTCACATTTGCCAATACGAAAACATTGTAATTATTTTGTATTTAATTTTTTTAATTAATTTAATTAATTTTTTTTCTATTCACAAATTCACGGATTTGTTTTATTTAATTATGAAAAATTGTTGGCAAAATTTTGCAAAGCAATTATGACAATGCGTTTAAATTATATTTCATGCGTTTAATTTAAATTTTTTTAAAAACGAAAAAAAAACAAATTTTTAGCAAAAAAGTAAATTTTTTTTTCGGACAAATTTTAACTAAAATCTACATCATGCTGAGTGAAATTACCGACAATACAAAACAAAACAATTTGTAATGGATTCTGTTAGTTGTCAGGAAAATTGAAAGTGAATTTTTTTATGTTTTGCTTCAAAATGTTAGGCGACAATTTAAATTCAAATGCTCGACGCACTTCTAAGCTTTGGCGTTAGTTTTCTGATGGTTAATTTTGAAAAATAGATTTTGTTTTTTTTTTGCGAATATTTATTTTAACCAGAGCATAATAATAAATAATAATTTTAATTGGACGTAAAAATTTTGCTTTCAACTTTAAAAGAAAATCTGTTTCTGTTTTTAGCTTTTGATTATATGCATACTTACGTACTTAGTTGTGTGTTAAATTATTGCAAATGTGAAAAATATTTCTGTTTTTTTTTTAATAATATTTCTTTCAATGCGTTAAAAGTTTTATTTTTTTCTCTTAATTTTATTATATATGTTTTTTGTAATATTTATTTAATAATTTTATTTATTTATTTAAACAATCTTTTAATAGTTTTGTAAGCGAATTGATATTAAACAGAATATTTCTTTACCATCATAATCGAACGTAATTGAATTCTAAGCATTTACATGTGATTTGTTTAAATAAACAAAAACACATATTCATTCTTAAGGTGCTGATAATGAACTTGAATTCGTTTCAGTAGAAAATAATTGAAAGAAAAGGTATTTTTTTTAAATACTTAGCTTGCTTCCGACAATATCAATTTGAAAGTTGTCCATTAGTTCCTATAAAGTGACTGCCTTATAAAAGTAGATTAAGATTTTTTTACTCTTTCCTACGGTAAGACATGGGGTCCTTCGCCGAGAATGGCACTTTAGATATACCATTTTGATCAAAAAGTTCCCGAAATTTATTCAGAAAATTAAAAATACAAATTTATTCATCTTAATCTATATTGTCCCCTTCAAAGTAATCCTCATCGACTGCAACACACTTATGTCAACGCTTAATTCAATCCTCGAAGTATGGTATGTTCATCAGTGCTTTCTGCGATTTTTCCATCTCTCTACTGCTGAAACGTTAACGCTCATAATGTATGACATTTACACACTGGTTAAAAAGTGCTACGATACGCTACAAATGCTTTCGCTTGGAAGTAATGTCCAGTTGTTTTGGGTACCTGCACCCCGTGGAATAGATAATGAAAATTAAAACGGATGCATTGGCAAAAAATGGTTCCATAACACCCTATATTGGTTCGGAAACTTGCTGTGAAGCACCACTTACTACTACCATTCTCAATCTAATCAAGGATTAGGAAATTGCCAGATGCTTAGACCAATGAAATGCTCAAAGGGGACTTCGCCACTCTAGGGCGGCGATTAGTCTTCAATCTGGGCTTCGCTCTGAGATTCTCAGGTATGCCAGATCGGACTGGAAACTTCTTATCGAGTTAATTATGGGCCACAGTAGACTAACTGATGTGTATGTTTGTAGACTATGCTCACAGCCATCAGAGATAGCTGAAGATCAGGAAGGCAGCAGATCTCCTGAACAAACTATAGACCGGTTGATATGATGATAGTAATTTAATGTAATGCACTGTAACCACTGTTGATTTATTCAGTCTCGTGTACAGTAGTATGTATCTCCTATGTCACAGTGCCACACAGTTAGTAATCAAGGCCTCCACTGACTCCCTTTCTTCGCAATAGAATCTAGAGGTGCTGATGTTGGATATGCCCAATTTGCACAGGAGCTTTTTACAGACATATGGTCCTTTTAGGATATAGTTATCCAATTTTAGGACAAACGTCACTCTCTTAGCGTCGAAACTCAGAGATCTTATGGACTGGTTCAGACCACTAGTTTAGTGTCAATGTTCCCTCAAGTTTGAGACTGACTATTTCTTTATCTCACTCTTTTCAGAAGACACCTGTTGAATAATAGAGTTGATCTAGTGAAAGTCCCTTCAGCCCCCTTTTTGACATACATACGAGATAGATCGTTTCCCCTGTAGATCATTTTCCCTGTGACCCTTATGTTTCATTAGGACTTGTTGTATTTTCGATTGATAATTTTTTGATCAATTTTCTATCGATATATTTTTGTGCATTGTTTCGCTTGTCTGGCATCAGTGTTGCCCCTGTTTCAGAGAACAAATATATCTCCTCTGGAAAGCAATAAAGGCCAACAATGTCGATATCCCATAAAAAAATTATATAAGTTTTATGTAAAACGTATTCAATGCATCTGCTAACACTTCCATAGTCTTTACTTAAAAAGACGTCCAATTTGCAATTTTTTACTATACTGTATGGCTGTTGAATCCTCTTTTTGGGAAGCAAACTTTCGCTGCTCTGTTGTTAGTACTACTCTACACCGAGTTTAAAATATTTTCTGCCTAACAAAACAGGTAAATATCAAAGGGTCACACTTAATTTGCGCTCACGAATCTAAGTTTTATGGTGTTAGTGGAGTCAGAATTGATAGCATGATAAAACGCCGACAGCCTTTATCTGTTCTAGTACCGAGCTATGTACATAGGAGTAGATAGGCTCTTGTAAAATGTTTCAATTTGTGTAAAGGTTCAACAGAACTTTCAGAGGCAAAAATATGCTTTCTACGAGGGCGGATTGACATTGAAGCTACCTAACGTTAGGTGGCAGCACAAACACAAAAACATTTTCTTTCATAGAAATTACGATCTGTCAAACGTCAGCTGTTAAAATTTTAGCCAAATTCATCGATTAGTTTATTTGCTGTACGAGGCGGATTGACATTGAAGTTACCTAGCACTAGGTGGCAGCACAAACACAAAAACTTTTTCTTTCTTAGAAATTACGATCTATCAAAAGTCAGCTGTTAAAATTTTAGCCAAATTCATCGATTAGTTTATTTGTTGTAGTCGTTTGAAGTAAGCAACTTATGTGTTCTTAGAACATGGAAAAAGTGAATTTCGTGTAGTGATTAAACACTATTATTTGAAAGGCAAAACGGCGAAATAGACAAAAGAAAAGCTTGATAAACATTACGGCGAATCTGCTTCGGCAGCTATCGGCAAGATGGGTGCCGCGTTTGCTCAGTGTTGAACGAGTTCGACAGATCACTTCACAGCGGTGTTTGGATATGATAAAGCATAATCCTGCTGATTTTTGGCTTAGATTAATAACTGTTGATGAAACGTGGGTCCACCACTACACACCTGAAACCAAAAATCAATCGAAGCAATGGGTGGAAGCTGGTGGAAGTGTTCCGAAGAAGTTGAAGGCAGCGAAATCGGCTGGCAAGGTTATGGCCACTGTATTTTGGGATGCACACAGAATATTGCTCATCGATTATCTCGAAAAGGGATCTACAATCACAGGAGAGTATTATTGTGCATTATTGGTTCAATTGGTTGATGCAATCAAGGAAAAACGACTACATTTAAACAAGAAAAAAGTGCCCTTTCTTCATGACAACGCGCCGGTTTACACAGCATTAGATACGGTGCTAAAACTACGAGAAATCCACTTCGAATTGGTTGATAATCCACCATACAGTCCAGATTTAGCCCCTAGTGACTTTTTTCTGTTTCCAAACTTGAAAAAATGGCTCGCAGGAAAAGGATTCATCACAAACGAAAAAGTGATTACCGAAACTAATGCGTATTTTGAGGAGTTTCCAAAATCGTATTATTCAGATGGTATAAAAAAGTTGGAAAATCGTCTTACTAAGTGTATTGAGCTAAAAGGAGACTATGTTGAGAAATGAATGGTTTTTGAACAAAAAATAGATTTTTTCCTACTTAGGTAGCTTCAATATCAATCTGCCCTCGTATATATGGCAAGAACAAAAACCATTAATAAAAGAGGTCAGAGATAAATTGAACTACATATGTTCATGCCGAGAAGTCTAAACATAAAAATTTAGAAGTAATTACAGTTGACACAGTAAAAGAGGAGTGAATTCGTCTTCTCCGACGTTATCACAGTTACAATTAATTTAAAAAAAGGTTAGTCTATTGCAAAGAAGATGCACCTTTGAGCGCATATTCTGGGAGGTAAGCTTTCACGTATGTTCAATTCCTACCTGAAATGAAGGTAAACTATGCAGTTGTTCAATGTCTAAACAAGATAATCTGGTGGCAGTCCTAGACAGATCAACAAAAACCAAATTACCTACATGCCTGGTACCCGGTTAGAGTCGGCGCGGAATTTTCTGCCAATTTATTCAGAAATGCTTTGCATACGACTAATTTAAACAACAATTCAAATATGCAACGATACCAAAGCCTCTTTAGTAAATTTTGGTCTTTCTATAGTTCTAACCTCATCAGCTTTTGATATTATTCTTTCAAATTCATCAACCTACGAAGCTTTTACATTTTTAATTTATATTTTAAAGCATACTTTTAGGTGTTATTTTTGAAAAGCTTTTTGATGCAATGATAAATCTAAATTTAGAACAATTAGTCGGTTGATAATTTGTTTAATTGGCCGCGTGAGTGACAATGTCACGTGTGTTTGTTTTGTGTGTGAAGGCAATTAGGTTAAAGAATACGCGAGATAATTTCATAAAATATTTAGAGAACGTTTTGTAAACATGTGTACAGATGTGTACATACTAGACGACAGATTCTAAATGATTTTTGTTTTTGTATGTGAAGCATTCATTGTTTAACGAAATGCAATAAATGAGGAAATAATTAACCCCTTAATTAGCGGAAGTGATTGATGTATAAGGAAAAGGTATAATTAAGAAAAAAGTTACAGGTTTATTTTTATATTCACATATCTGTGCCCATATGGAAGAGAAGCTTAAGTCGACTTAAGATATTCTTACTTACCGACACAGTTTCATCGTATCTAGAAACAATCTCAGAAAAAATTAAACAGAATACACTGTTTGAAAAAACTCTAGTGGTATACGATGTTCCATTATTTCTACCTCGTCTTTTGTTATATAAATCTGTGACGGTTAGTAAGAAAGACTTAAGTCGACTTAGCTGCTCTTCCAAATCGACACAGATATAATAAAAAAACAGAAATTATATTATCGGATGTTGTTTTTACAGATACACAAGTTTAAATAGAGGCTCTGAGGGATAGAAAATTTTATGATATCAATGTTTAAATATGATTTCGGCCATGTGGCTTCCACAGCTGGCGTGTACAAGGCGCAATCTGGAACACTAATCATCACAAAATTTTTTGTCAGCATATGTGGCCGTATTTCGGCAATAGCTCTTCGAATGTTAATTTCCGGGTGTTCATTTTTCTCTGGTGTTCTCGACGTTAACAAGCGACTTTAATAATCCCAAAGAAAATAGTCCAATTGGGCTAAATCACACAATCTTGGTGGCCTGAATTAGGATTATAACGATTATGGCCCTGAAGGATGTTTATGTACGACATAAAATGGACGAAGTGCACGATAATTATTTCAATAAAAAATTAAAAAAATATGCAAACGTTGCTCCGGTGTAAGTCTATCCATAATGAAATGTCAAACCAAACAAAGCAAAGAGCAAATATCAATTGCTAAATCAGTTGTAAAATAATGCAGTGTTGCCAACTCAAAGCTATGAACCTCTACAAAATGACACCCGATATAAACGTCATTTAGTTTGCAGAATAGAACACAATGCTCATTTTTAGTGTTGTATTCTTCTTTAGAAAGGAAAAAAAATCATTTATGAACAACAGGGAAAAGTGTAGGATAGGATAGGAGGAAGTGGCAGCCTCGCTAAGCAAAGCACATTGAGCATGCATAGCGGCTCGTTGTGATACCACATAACGCGTTGTTCATGTTCTATTCACCAGAAGCATCACACAGAAGCACTTCCCTAGAATAGATCAAAAACCAGCCCGACAGTTTAATGAACCAGGCTATTAATATGATGTCAAGAATCGATAGCTTCCAAGAGCCATCGAGAAAGGGGGAGTTCAGTGTGAGAAGTCTTTGCAATGCAAGAGACGGACACTGGTAGATAAAGTGGACCACGGTCTCCTCCTCCTCAACCACGACAAAAGTTACCACGACAAATGACCTGAGAAGATGGATGCAACGGAGGAAATGCTCTAACGGTTCAGTTTGAACAGTTGATTGGTACGCTTAATATCTAACCTGGGCCAGGTGAGTCTAGCTATAAAGCAAGAGTTACCTTCCGTTCAGGTTCTTTTAGTGTCCAATATATACTTTTGCTTGAGCGCAAGTTTAATGGAGTTAAGATGTACACCAACCCTAACGTGAAGATGAATAACCGGAAGAGTTGTGTCTGCCGTAGCGAGCTCATACATATCGTTGGTAGGAGCTCTACAAAGGATTCACTCTACAGCATGATAAATGGCCATCACTTTGGTCTGAAACACATTGCAGTAGTCCGAAAGGCGAAGAGAAACACCAAGGTTGAGCTTTTCGGAAAAAATTCTATCGAATCGCTAGGGATAATAGAGCCAGAGGCAAAATCTTCCCTAGTAGGAATCATGACACGAAATCGCCTATACAGTTTAGGTCTAAATGAGACATAGTCGATATCACCCAGTATTTAAGGTTTCTCAGTTAGAACAAAAGGAGTGTCACGGGGGAATAATATGCTAGCTAAATGATAGGGCGTTCAATCTCGCCGCTATAGGTCTGGCCTGTTGCTTGACAAGTATCCCCGAGGGGAACCATCCAAGCAATACAAATATAGCCCTTTAAAGTGTGGTAAGTAACGCACCTGTGATTTGAAGTGCAGCAGATCTCCTGACCTTATCAAAGAGGCTGATATTGAAAAGTATATAATTTGTACACTTTATGAAGGCAACATTTTTTTAGTGTTGCATCATTTTTAGAAAAAACATAAAAATACTATATATCAGCCCGGAAAACAAAACGCAATAAATTTGATCAATAATATTTTAATCACAAAACATTCACAATAGAGAGAAGGACAGCAGTACAAACAAAAATAATTCTATTCAAAAACTTATTCCAAGTCAATCGATCTACATTTAAAAGAGAGTTTAAAGAGGTAAAGAGTTTAAATATTAGTTACACTAAATGCAAGTGGACTCCTATTTTTCCCAAATAAACTTCTGAAAAATTTTTTAAATATTAGAAACATATTCTTTATCCATTTCCTAAAGGGTTAATGCGGTAAACTGAAATCAGTTTTTTGGTGTGATGGGTTTTATACCCTGCACTTACATAACTACTAAAAGTAGTGGGTCTATATTGCAGTTGTCTTAATATTTGCTACATCTAACGCCATTTTTTTAAATATCATGTAGCATATCCATCCGTCCGTGCGTTTATTTAAATAAAATTTGTAAAAGAATCTTTTTCTAAATGCATTGGCCAGCAAAAATATATACTCCCACTAGCTTTTCCCAAAATTTGTTTTCTCTGTTTCCATTATAGTTTTCCATACCATTTATTGTTGTTGTTGCCTCTGTATTTATTTATTTTGGCCGATAAAATTTATTTGAGATCTTGATTCTGTTTTATTAGATGTCCGTCGTTTGGGCTATTTCGAGCATATGTTGAGAAATTTTTTCTTTTCATTGAATTTCTGTTTTGCTCGGTATGCTTTCTTTAGTTTACGTTAGAAATTAAACGGAAACGGTGGTCGGAAAGTGTGAACTGTAGAAAGAAGAAATTAAATGAAAATCACAACGATTACGCAAAAAATTGTTTTCTTTTGAAATAAAATTCCATTTAGAAATTGTTTTACAAAAGGCAATACAATGTCTTTACCCATAACTGCTAGCACACAAAAATTGGTCCATTTAATAAATGAGCATCTAGGCGATTTGCTGCAGAAAAATCCAAGCTGGCAAATTTTGGACTCACCCATAGCAGGTAGAGGTATATTTGCAACACGTGATATAGCGCCTGGTGAGATTATATTACGGGAACGTGCCTTATTGGCTGGTCCTACAGCCAATTCATCGTGTAAACTAAACACCTGCTGTGTTTGTTATTGTCGTCTCGAGGGTTTAGATTCAGAAATCGTATGTAAAAATGGCTGTTCTATGCCGGTATGTGAGAAATGCTGTAACTCTGACAAACATTCAATGGAATGTCAACTCTTACGTCAATGGCGTCCCAAAGACACCACCAAAGTGAATCCTCATTCCCTGCGTATAGTCTCCATAATAAGATGTTTCGGTCTAAATGAGCAACAGCGTAAACTTTTGTATGCTTTACAGGCTAATGCAGATAAACACTACATGCAAGAGATACGCAAGGCATCTGCGTGTTTTGAGTGCTTTCCCCAGGATCATGATATTTTAGAGACTTTTTTCCGTACAATTTGTGTCTACAATACGAATGCTTTTGAGGGCAGTAGTAAAGTAGGTGGCCATGAGGTTTTAATTAGAGCCTTGTTTCCTTTGGCCGGTCTGCTTAATCATCAGTGTACACCGAATGCCAATCATCATTTTGAAAATGGTGAAACTATTGCGATATCAGCTGCCCGACCCATAGCAAAGGGCGAGGAAATAGTTACAACCTATGCCAAATTGTTATGGAGTAACTTGGCTAGAAAAATGTTTTTGGCCATGACAAAGCATTTCATGTGCAGTTGTCAACGATGTTTGGATCCAACGGTGAGTTAGTTATTGAGCAAAAATTAAAGTAAAGCAAAATTTAACTTTTTTCTTTAAGTAAGTGCTTTAAAATTAATACCATTTTCAAAATATATCAATGATCATGGAACGATTTATTTTATTAAAAAAAAACTGAAAGTATTATGTGTATGTCTGTGAACATAAGACGGTTCTTTAACGGTCTACTTTCTTCAACCTATGTTAGCTACCTCTCCACAATTTTATATCACAAAAAGTAATTAAATTTTCTTGTGAATCTACTAATTAATTACACTATCCAACAAACAAAAATACCTTGGATAAACACTATATCTTTTTGATGCGATATGGTCGCCTAACTTCAAAAATCCTCAGCATTTCAGATTCTATGGATACGTTTTTTTAGAATTTTTTTTTTCTAAAATGTGATATTTTTTGAAGAGGCTGTTTCATACATCTTATGATAACTTTAAAATGATTTATTCGATTTCGTTAAGCCATATGTTACAAAATTCCAAATTATATCAGCTTTAAGTCATTCTAATATCATTTTTTAATACAGGGTGTCCGCCGGGAAGGTATACAACTTTGTTTTGCCGCCATTTTGGTAACCATTAGTCTTGACAGTTCATATTTGGCGGTCGTGAAGTAGAGACGTGGCAAATTTATTATGGAAAAATATTCAGTAAACCAACGTGTTTTAATCGTTAAAACATTTTATCAAAATCAATCACCGATCTTCATGAGAAATTCATAAAGAGTGACGAGGCACATTTTCATTTGAATGGTTGTGAGAATAAACAGAATAGTCGTTTTTGGGCAATGGAAAAACCTTAAATTATTCATCAGTCACCTTTGCATCCATTAAAATTGGCAATCAGGTGTGCAATATGGTCAGGAGGAATCATTGGACCTTAACTGTAAATGGGGAGCGATATCGTGATTTGATTGAAAACTTTTTAACGCCACAACTGCATGCTTTCGGTTTGACTAACATGTGGTTTTAGCAAGACGGTGCCACATTGCATACAGCCAGGATTACAATGGAATTACGAGACCTCTTTCCTCAAGAAATTATTTCAAGGAATGGTGATATTGATTGGCCTCCACGGTCGCCTTATTTGACTGCTCCGGACTTCTTTTTGCGGGGATATCTGAAAAGCAAGGTTTATGCAAACAAACCAGAAACGCTGGAGCAACTCAAATAAAATATTCGTGATGAAATTCATGAAATATCGCGTGAAATGTGAGAGAATGTAATGAAAAAAAGGGCTAACGAGGCGAGCATTTATCTGATATTGTATTCCATACATAATTGCCGACATTAAATAAAACATTTATCAATATAAGATCCATTCTCTTTCATATAATCACAAATTATAAACAAACAAAGTAGTATACCTTCCCGGTGGGCACCCTGTATAACCTGTACTTTTGGAGTTATTGAGAAACAAATTATATATATTTTTTTTAATACTAAAATCACATTTTAGAAAAAAAATTAAAAAAAGAAAATTTTGAAATGCTGATGATTTTAGAAGTTAGGAGACCATAGTGCATCAAAAAAAATTAAAGTGGTTATCCAAGGTCAGAAAATTTGTTTTCCATTTGTTGCATAGTGTTATTATTTAATTTCAGTAGTAGCACCTTGAATTCTTAATATTACTCTATTGCCATAATTAATTTATTATAAATTAAAAAAAATAAAAAATAAAAACCAAATTACTTTTGTATTCTCTTCTATGCTAAATTCATTTTCTATCTTTTTTAATTATTTACACGGCATTTTGAAATAAAAATTCATGCCAAAAATGCAAAATTTTTCTTTCGTTCCAAATGCATAATTTTAAATATTTTTAAATTAAAAAAAAAAAAAAAATAATATTAAATTTTAATGACTTGTAAAAATAACATGAACTAAAAGTTAGAAAGCATGAAATCAGAAGAGAGGTGATACCGAGCTTGTCAGCCAATGTGGCTGTCAGTCATAATGTCTCGAAACATTTTTCTCATAAAGTGGTTTATGTCAACGCATAGAAATGTAAAAGTGTTATTTAGCATTTTCTTAATTAATGATGCATATTAGTATTAAGTAGCTAAAACCCGGCGTGCTTCGTTACCCCCAACTGAATAATAATCTTAAATGCTATCTTAGTTACATTTTTTACCATTTTGTCCTCTTCCGGTCAAAATATAAACATTTGTTGCTTCCTGAAAGACACTATAGGTTCTGCTTTTTAGCTTTTTACAGTCTTCAAACAAGTACTCATCTATTTTTATATAGTATACGCACATATATGGTATAGCTTTCATCTATCATTTCCACTTATCCAATCTTGCCCAGTTACTGACTGATGATGTGTATTAGAGTGGTCGAAAAAAAAAATTATGTCAGTCACCACCTAGGATTAAAGATAATGCAAAAATAATTCAAAAACATATTTTTTTACCACGCCTACAATACCGCCATACGTCAGTTTCTAGTCATGACTTTAAAAAACTCGGTTCGTACCCAACGTAATGCTAAATATTTTTGAAAGAAAATAAAGCCGTAAACTTTAGCTTCAACCGTTCTCAAGATATAATGAAATCAATATTTCGTTTGTATGGAAGCAACCACGACGACTTGTCCAGTTCCGCCTACTTTTTTCCTAATAATTTGTATTGATTACAAAGCCATTTAGGCCAAATTCAGAATATTTTACTTTAGCCATTCTTAAGATATACGGAAATCAATATTTACTTTGTATAGGAGATACCACGACGACTTGTCCAGTTCCGCCTACTTTTTTCCTAATAATTTGTATGGAGTAAAAAGCCATTTAGGCCAAATTCAGAATATATTACTTTAACGATTCTTAAGATATACGGAAATCAATATTTACTTTGTATGAGAGATACCACGGTCATGGTTCATATTGATCGCCAAGATTTTTGAGTCAAATTTGGAATCCACCTCTTATTAAAGACACCATCGGCCCATTTTCTTATACGCAGACGGCAGGTAGAGATCGGTATATGATACCTCTCCGCCACCGAAAGAATTCCAGCCATAGTGCCCTGTATAGCCAGCAATTAAGCCCACCCGGGTTTTATTGGATATTATATAGAGTCCGCCATCTAACGTTGTCTTTTCAACTAGTGCTTATTTCGTGAATGGTAATACTTAGCTCATGTCTGATTTGACAGATAATTAGTTATATCCTTCCGCTGAACGAATATGGTTGTTTATACGCTTGAACAATGCTGAGAATCTGAGCCTGCGATCGACTTACAGAAGATGCCGATTTTGCCAAAAAAATCATCTTTTCAGATGAAACTAATTTTGATCCTGGTGGGTATGTAAACAAGCAAAATTGTCGCATTTGGGCACAGAAAATCCGCACGTATACATTGAAAAGCCGATACACCCAAGACGAGTCACTGTTTGGTGCGGATTTTGGTCCAGAGGCATAATTCGAAAATGAGCGAGGAGTGGCCGTTACAGTCAATGGCGATCGTTTTCGGGCCATGTTGAACGAATTTTTGTTCACAAAAATTGAAGAGGAGGATATTAGCAACATTTGGTTTCAACAAGACGGCGCTACGTGCCACGCAGCCGAAGCTACACTCGATGTTTTGCGCCCTGTTTTTGAAGATCGCATTATCAGCCGCAGAGCTGATGTCGTTTGGCCACCTCGGAGCTGCGATTTGACACTGTTGGACTATTATTTGTGGGGTGCTTTAAAGGACAATATTCGTGAAGCCATTGTAATAATGTGCTTAAAAATTGGACCGATCATGTAAGCTACTGCATGGCCAGCCGAGGCAGCCATTTGAATGAAATTATTTTCCATTATTAACCGGAAGGATTGTACTTTCAAATAAAAAAAGAAATTTGAAATTTATTCAGTAGTTTTTTTATAGCATTAAAAAAAAATTTATTTGGCGGACCCTATATTTAAAAAAACCCGGTCGGTTGTTTTAATTTCAACAAAAATAAGTATAATTCACGTATTGAGACTACAAATTAATTCGGTCCATTTTTTAACTCAAAAAAGATAATAAAATAACAAATTTATCAAATCATTGCTTGCATCTTTTCCCCACCTTTGAGCCAATTTCCAAATCCAGTCTCAGAAGAATTTCTCGTCTTTTAAGGCGCTCCTACTTTGAAGCCGATTTTGTATTTTTTCAAAGGAAGTGATTCGGTGACTTGCTAAGAGATACACTCATTCCTCATTATACGGCCTATATAGGTTCTGAAAATGTAGGCCGTAAAACGAGATGAATATGTGTTGCGCTTACTTTCCTTACACTTTTTGTTAAAAAACGGCGAATCCACAGTTTTTATCCGTAGAATGCGGCAATTTGCACAGTAAAGCGAATGTGTTCCATAGTTCAAACAGGCCGTAATAACGAAATGCTGTATAAAGAAAGGCCATATATAGACGTATAAGTATTGTATCAGTTGCACCAGCTAATAGTCAGACGGAGTAATGTTTGGAGAATACGGCGTTTGCGGCATTTGATGGTTTCTAATAATTTTTTTGAAACTTTTGGGACGTGAGGCCGGGCGTTGTCATGCAAAAGAATAACTCAATCATGTCTGTCTTTATCTTCCGGCCGTTTTTCTCATAATGCAAGACTCAAACGGAGTAATTACAGTCTGTTCCGATCACCGAGTTTTAGCAGCTCATAGAACACAACGACGCCTTGATCCTAGCAAAAGTGCAAAATTGCATTATAAATAGTAAAGCAAAGTAATTTTACTAACAAATAAACAATGTTGTCTAATTGAACGAAATTAGGAAGAAGTTATAAAACCCATCAACAAAAAAAAAAACCCAATAAAACCCGGTGGGTTGGGTTTAAAAAAAACCCGAGATTTTGCCAACCCTGCAACAAACAAATATTACCCCTAGTACCTATATAGAGTCCTAAGTAATAAATAGTAAAATACCAAGCAATTAAATTTGAAGAACACCAGAAAGATTTCATTTTCAAGATAAAAATTGTTCTCGTATTGTTTATAATGAGGCGAACAATTAAACGCTAGCAACAGGTATCAGGCCTTGTAGAAGATTCGCGTGGCAAATATCATATTTTTCTGATTAATTTGAAAACGTTAAAATAAGCAAATATGTTAAAAAGCTTGTAATTTAGAAGAGAAATATAAACATTTAAGAGAATAAAGCTTAAGCATTTTGAAGCTTTAATAATAAAATAAAATCTCTAGCATGAGATATTTTTTTTTACTATTTTGATAATTTGCCAGCAAATTTGATGAATGAATATGAAAATAAATTTGCTGAGATAAATGTAAAACAATTTATTTCGAGATCAAAGAAAGTGGCTATAAAGCAAACGATTTTTTATTTTTCGAAAAATTTATATAAAATTAAAATGAAAATATGGAAACAAAGTAATTAAATTTACAAATGTCTTCTAAATTAGGTACAGACAACTGTAGTCGTAACAAAAGTGCTTCATTTATCAATCTAATTTAAATATACTCACATTAATATGTAGGGTACTTGTATACCCTGCTGTTAATATATAGTCAGTACAGTTCTGATTACCATGACCTAAAAACGTGTAACTAACCAATGTTTCACTGATTGTTCAATTTTTTTAATTGGACAGCAGTTGGTTATATAAAACCGCAAAATTATTTCACGTGATGTCTTGGGAATTACTTTACAAGTTTATTACGTGTTATGTTTTACTTGCATATGAAATTAATATGAAACAAGATTGTGTATGTAAAATATAATGTAAGTTTACAAAAAATATTTTTTTAAGGTGACCAGAGTAAGAAATTGGATAAAATAGTACTCACAGCAACGTATCAGACGTGGCTTAAAATAAAAAAATTACATCATCTTATATATTAAAATGAATGTGTATTTGTATGTACGTATGTTTGTTTGTATCTTATAGACAGCTATGCGGCAGAACCGATTTTCTTGAAATTTTTATAGTATCTCTCTCTATGTCTGGAAATAGCTAAAGGCTATAGAAGTTTCAAAAATTTTAGCTGTGCGGTGCCACGCCAATACACACTAAATATATATTTGTCTATATCTTCAAAATGTTAAGAGTCAGAGTCCAAACTAGTCCGAATAGTTTCATAGTCAATAAAGAAGATCAGTCAAAGAGTGGGCAAAGTTGGACAAGGGGGCATGTGACCTTCCATACAAAGTAAATATTTATTTTAGTATATCTTGAGAATAAATAAAACTAAAAACTCAGAATTTGGTCTAATAAATTTAATAATCAATATAAATCATCGGTTTAGAAATGGACGGAATTGGACAAGTGCGCGTGGTACCTCCCATACAAACTAAATATTGCTTTCACTATATCTTGAGAACAGGAAATGTTAAAGTTTCCGAATTTGGTTCAAATAACTTCACAGTTAATACAAATCATCATTCAAAAAAGGGGCGGAATTCGACATGTAGGCGTGGTACCTTTTCTACAAAGCAAATATATGTATATATTGAATACGGTTATAGCTAAAGTTTCAGAATTTGGTCTGATTGACTTCATAGTCAACACAAATCATTAGACAAAAACTAGAAGGAATTGGACAAGTGGGCGTGGTAGCTCCCATAAAAACTAAATATTGATTTCATTATATCTTGAGAACAGTTAAGGCAAATGCTTCAATATTTGATCCAAATAGTTCAATAGAAAATAAAAATTGTTATAAAAACAGTGGGCGGTATTGAACAAGTAGGCGTGGTACCTCACTTACAAAGTAAATATTGGTTTTAGTATATCTTGAGAACGGTTAGAGCTAACGTTACAGTATTTGATACAAATAAATCAATAGTCAATACAAATGTTCATTCTAAAAATGGGTGAAGCAACTGGGCGTGATACCTCCCTTATAAAGTAAACTTGAGAACGCTTAAATTAACCAATTTACAAACCAATACATGTGTTGGAGAGGTATACCTTCACTATTGGTTTTTGTTTAACTGGGCGGTACCACGCCCACATAAATATGTCTATATCTTTAAAACGGTAATAGTAATAGTTTCTAAATTTGGCCCAAATAATTTTGTAATCAATACAAATTATCGGTCAATAAATGGGCGGATTTGGAAAGCGGAAATGGCACCATAGAAAGTAAATACTGATTTTTGTATCTAGAATTAGAATGTCAGTTTCTGAATCTGGTCTAAATGACTTGGTAGTCTATACAAACTATTAATTTAAATGCTTGCCTTTACATATTCTTAAGAGGATTACACTTTATAGGTATACAACACAAAGGCTCCCAGCAACGCGAGGAAGGTTACTCTATTTTTTTTTTTATAAAAAATAGGTTTTTGAAGACTGCATACAGCTATACGATAGATTTTACTGTGTCTTCCTGGAAAGAAATATAGGTTTTCTCAAATTATTTGATTTTAGTGCGGAAGGGAACAAAACAGGGAAAAAGGGTAAACAATGCATTTAAGATAGCATTTAAGATAATAATTAATGTGGTGGTAGCGAAGCAAGCTTGGTTCTAGCTAGTTCTGCATAAAGCCTTAGATTCGTTGATAATGCTTAAAGTGCTTCGTTCATGTCCCAATGATGCCCTCAACGTCATTCGGCACTTATTACTCACCACTGATCTTCATATTTTATAGCTTTTAGCTCAAAGTTCGATCAATCTTTTCTAGGGACAATCTCTCAGTGGCATTTTAAAGATTCTGACTCCATCTCTTAAGAAATTCGGTAGTCATCTGCAGACTGGATTTTTCTGGCTACGTCAAGCCCTCTTTCCTAGAAGAGAAAAATTGAGAAACAGTAAGATTTTACGGCATCTGGTGTTATGGAGGTTGGATGGCAATTGGTGTGGTTTCTTCTGAATCTACCAACTTTGTAGGTGCCCTAAGATTACTCGAAAATTTGTGAGTTTTTCAGGCAGAAATTTTTACTGTTCTGCCGGCTTGATGGCCTGTGGTCAGGGTACTGGTATCGGTTTCGGCGTCAGTTTTCTGGTGCATAGAGGGAGTTAAGGAACTCAGTAATGCATGTACCATTTCTTTAATTTGGAAGCGGTACACAGAAAAATCGCTGCAAATGAAAGAAATGATGAACTTGTTAGGATAGCCTCGATGGATGTAGAATCTGTCAGTTCCTATCAGCTGAATAAAGTCCTTTGGGGTGCCATTCTTCTCCTAAGTTTTATAGACATCTAATGGTGGATCTAATTTCCTATTTTCTTCTTTTCTCTTTAGTTAGCTTATCGCCTGTGGTCCTTATATGGTTACAAAACGGCACTCTGGTGCTAATTGCAGTTTACGGTTAACAAGTCAGCTAACCAGGGTTGGTAAAAACGCGGGTTTAAAAAAAAACCCAACCCACCGGGTTTTATTAGGTTTTGTGTTTTTTTATTGGGTTTTATTAGATATTATAACTGCTTCCTAATTGCGCTCAATTAGACAATATTTTTTATTTGTTAGTAAAATTACGTTGTTTTAGTATTTATACTGCAATTTCGCTTTCTTTTAGAGGGATTAAAGAGAAATTGTGTACTATGATCTGCCAAAACTCGGTGATTGGAGCAGCAATTCCTTCGTTTCAACCATGCATTACGCAAAAACGACCGGAATATAAAGACAGACTTGATAGAGTTATATTTTTTGCTTGACAACTACTGGACATAGAGAAAAAACCAAAGAGTTTGATCGGCTCAAAAGACGAGAAGTTTTGCTGAGACGTGATTCAGAAATTGTCTCAGAAGCGGAGAAAGGATGTACACAGTGGTTTCAAAAATTTTTATTTTAATAAATTTGTTAATTCATTATCATTTCTGAGCTAAAAAAACGGGCCGAATTTATTACAACTGCCAGTACGTAAATTATACTTACTTTTGTTGCAAATAAACTATGAAAACCTTTAAATAAAAAACAACCCGGGTTTTTTAATTATAATACCCAATAAAACCCGGGTGTGTTTAATTGGGTTACCCAGTGGGTTGCCAACCCTGCAGCTAACGTAACCTTCACACGTAAGTGAATCGTGATAAGCCTCATGCAATAAAGAGGTGGACTCATTTTAATTTTGAGTACAACACTGTGTCAATGCTTTACTCTGCTGTCACAAAAATACAACGCTGTGGTAAACAAAAATAGTGATCTCTTCATGATGCGATGAAAAAAAAAGAAAAACTTTTTGACATTAGAGTACAGACAGTTTTGTATCAGCTGTTATTGTTTTGGAAAAATGAGACCACCTTCTAATTGCATCAAGTGAAAAGTTGCAAAATGACAGTTGGATGCTATTGTTACCCTTAGCAGATACTAAAATATTATTTCACAAACAATTTTTATTACCTTCACGACTATGTGAATGGAACAATACCTTTGCATAATTTGGATTAATTTCACTTAAAATATATCCAATGAGACGACACTTAAAGTCGAAGAAGGAAATTAAATGGCAACATATGTAAGTAGGTTAGCACGGGAATATCAATTGAACTGATGCGGACAATCAAAAACCACAGTGTAAAAAAAACTATAACAAAATAAATAAGTAAATTATTTATTGTATTTCCGTTACAGGCGATCTAACATATTAGAATATGTACTTTATTTTAAACAAATTTTAATTAATATTTAATTTAATTTAATTTCATTTAATTTAATTTAATAATATATGCTTATATATGCAGTGATGTGTGCAATTAAATAAAACATTGAAAGACAATAATCATTGACACTCTACACTTGTGCAACAATGTAAGGAAAAATTAAAGAATTATTAAGCGAAACTGACACAAACGAATTGAATTTAGTGCGAGAGCAGAGAAAGAGAAATGAACAAATGAAATTGAATAAATATATTTCTATGCGCATAATATACATAAATACGAAAAAAAAATCGAATTTAAATTTAAACTTGTTGTTATCAATTAAACACTATAGCAATGCAAACTGACACCTCAAATGTATTGAAATATTAATGGCCCTGCCATTAAGAAATTAATGACATTCATTCTACGAATGTTCAAATTACGAAATACTTATTGTCTATTGTATGAAAATAAAAAAAACTATTTTATTTACATTTACAAAAGAAATTTTATTTTTAAGCAAATATCATGGAAACACCCATATTAAAAATAATGTTTTATTATTGCACATCATATAACATTTTTTCTATGTAATACAACTTTTAATGCCTTGAAACTGTATTTTACTCTATACAGCTACCAAGGAATCACCCATATCATTCATTGGTATATAATCCCATGCAGACCTGTCTATCATGATGTACGAGTTTTACGCCGTGACGTTTATATATATATTTTTTTTTAAATTTATTTTTGTATGGCTTAAAGTTCAATAAATTAGTGCAGACAGCAACCCGAACATACCTCTGCACTGAGATGTACTATTACAACGACTTTTTGCTACAGTTAGCAGTGTGGTGACTGAGGAAATAGATACACCGTTAGCAGCTAACGTTTGTAAAGTTGTTTTCTCTTTTGTTATACAAAAAAGTGTATGCTGGCGCATACATTTCAGTGCATTATAGGGGTAGAGAATTACAAGTTCATATGAATGCCTGTAGTAAATGTAAACGCAACAAATCGCATTATGGCCTGGTTTCCACTTTACAGAGGTTATTTTCCGTTTAATAAGGTTACTTGCAGAAAAAAAAATTTATACAGACTGGGTTCTATTTATCATAGTGCTTCCACCATAATTTCCAAAACAATTTTGAAAAGACGTTTTCAGGAAAAATCCTCAATTGTAGGAAGTGCGAACAAAAACTTTATAGAGCAGTCAATGAGGGTAATAGACAGTGTTGCCATAATTTTGTTTAGGAAAATTGAGAATTTAGAAGAAGAAAACTAATTTTCAAGTGAAAAAATATACATATACGCCAATTATCTTAAATTTTTGATAATCAAATAATTTATTTGAAATGAAATTTGAAAATTACAGCAATTTGAAGTTTCATTCGATTTCAACTCCACTCGATTTCTGTTTACAGAACAAACCGGATAATTTATATCATAGTGTATTTTTATTCAAGCATAGCACAAGAAATTAAATTTGATGTATATAAATAATAATACAACGACACTGTGCTCGAACCTTACACTTTTTCTTCGACAAGCTTGGCACCTAGCGGGTAAGCCGGTTTCATATACGCTGAATCCAATGGTGTTAACCGTTTTTTTGGGCTAGCTCTTGTTTCAGAGATATACAGATATTTCAAAATGCAGGAGGTTACTCAACATACATATGTATATTCGCTTAACTCACAAAAGGTTTAGTTTGTTAATAAAATAAAAAACCGAAATTTGGCAATTAAATTACTTCTAAGGCTACATTTTTTTATTTAATATTTTATATGTAAGTACGTACGTACTTACGTAGTAAGTAATGTGATCCCACCGTTCTTTTACCAAAAAAAAAAAAAATTATATGTATTTCTGAAGCGACTGCTCAGAAAAATTTATATCGGGTTCACCATCTAAGGTTTTTTTTTCAACTGGTGCTTATTTCGTGAATGGTAACACTTAGCTCATGTCTGATTTTACAGATAATTAGTTTTATGCTTCCGCTGAACGAATATGGTTGTGTATACGCTTGAACAACGCTGGGAAATTTGCGACATTACTTTGAAAATCAAGGTAATGTTGCAGAATGTGTGCGATGTGTTCAGGTGAAACTTATTTTGATCTTGGCGGGTATGTAAACAAGTAAAATTATCGCTATCGGGCCATGTTGAACGAAGCTACACTCGATGTTTTGCGCCCTGTTTTTGAAGATCGCATTATCAGCCGTAGAGCTGATGTCGTTTGGCCACCTCGGAGCTGCGATTTGACACCGTTGGACTATTATTTGTGGGGTGCCGTCAAAGATAAGTGTTACGCTAACAAGCCAGAGACAATTGGCCCTTTTAAGGACAATATTCGTGAAGCCATTGGTGAAATACAGCTGCACACAATCGATAATGTGCTTAAAAATTGGACCGATCGTGTAGGCTACTGCATGGCCAGCCGAGGCAGCCATTTGAATGAAATTATTTTCCATTATTAACCGGAAGGATTGTACTTTCAAATAAAAAATGAAATATGAGAAAATATTCATATTGATATCTCGCTTTCTTTGTGGTCAGGGGCCAAAAAAAAAAACTATAATTACATTGTTGCATTAAAAAATGTACGAGTAAATCTCACCACGGTAATTTTATGCAAATAGGGTAAAATGATTACTTCAAAATTGTAATTAAAATAAAAAAAAATTGAAAGTAATAAATTAAAATATTAAAAACTGTAAAGTCTGCACAATTTACAGAGAAACTTCTCTTTTAAGCAAAAAACTTTAAACCTGCTCAATACTTAAAAAAAACTGCAAATTACAGATAAATCTACACATTTCGCAACTCTAGATCAATTATTTGACTAAATAAATGAGTTCAGTCTTAAAATGTATATACCGGATTTCGGTTTTCGATTTGACAGCTGATTAAATAGCTGAATTTTTTAAACATTATTTAAATTTCAGTACTAAAACGTGGGCATTACCAATTAATGTAATTACATGTAATTAATAATTATTGTATGTATTATTGTAATTATTAATTACATGTAATTACATTAATTGGTAATTAATTACATGTAATTATTAATTACATGTAATAAATAATTTGTGGTGGCTATTAAGTGCATAAGTGAGCTCTATCAGATTTGGGCGCTGCCAATTACATAACAATGACAAATACCAGTTACGAATTATAAGTAATTAAAAAATGTAATTATATTTTTAATTGATAGCACGCATTTGGCAATTGAATTACCTACAAATCAATAATTTGTATTTTATAATAAAAAATTAATAGACCATTAAAGTAAATGGTATTTTAATTTCGAATTACACGTAATTACAAATTACTTGCTGTAGTAATCGGTAATTTTAAAAACAATTTCCAATCATTGTAACTTCGTTATCAAATTACTAATTATATGTAACTGATAATTATCAATTGAGAACTGATAAATGAACAAATTACAAATTATATGCAATTGATAACTAACCAACTGAGAATTGATAGTTAGTAATGCTCGATTATAAATGAAGTGGATACCTTTCATATGCCTGCTGCAGCTCCACTGGCAGAACTTTAAGCAGTCGCTTCAATCGTTGATGATGTGCTTCAATAAATACAGTAGTGTTCTGACAAAACGGTTATCTGCTTAATGTAAACTAAAGTAGCTTTTTAAAATAAACAAAAGTTGTCAAATAACAGAAGTAGAAAATTCTTTTTGTGAGATGACTCAAATAGCAAGTTTTTTTTTATAAATTAGAGCATTGCGTCACGTATGTGACACATAGTGCCGTCATATTAGAAACACAGCATAAATATTTCGATCAGTTTTTCTCGAACGATACAATTTTTTATAATTGTTTGTTGTTAAAATTATATTTCTTTGATACAATTCGATACAATTTTTTATAATTGTTTGTTGTTAAAATTATATTTCATTGTTTTTTTAGTGCCTGATTATTATTATTTTTCTTTTTGCATTTGTCTCATTCCAATCCATAGTGCCATAGATATGTGATTTTCTAGCCACAAGATGCCGGCTGGCGCATACGTTGCTGCCAATTTTAAAACAACATTGGAAAATCATATTTTATTTTCAAACATTTTCAGCATACAAGTAATTGGGTCTCTACGAGTATATGTCTATTCTAATGTCCTTCTTCCTCTATGTCTGTTTGTATATCTGTCTATCTGTCTGTCTGAGTGTTTGTATTTTGGCGCTGTTTTTCTTTTCTTTTGATTTTTTCTTTGCAGATTTTATTTCTTGAATTTCTTTGAAAAACTTGATGTCAAAGAACGAAAAGCACGTTGTGTGCGGTAATAGATTTTTTGTTTTTTCGGTACTACAGAAAAAAAGAAAAACAGAAACAAAATAATAAAATTATAGTAATTGTTGTTCTTGTTGTTGTTAACGTTGGTTTTTTGGGCATTTGTTTTTTGTTTTTTTTTTTAAATTTTTCACGCGTAATTTTTCTGCACTTGGCCTAAACATATACTGGCACTCATATATTTATGGCTGAAACACAAAAAAACAATGTAAAAAAATACAAAAAAATAAATTCATAATAAAATAGTAGCGTTTTGCTACAAGAGGCCAGACAATTGTTGAGCAAGTACTTTGGGCCGCTTTAGTTATCTGTTGCAACTCGTCATGAACGGTGCGGTTTCAATATTTTTGCTCTGATTTTAAACTAAAAAAGTGAAGTGTAAAAATTATAATAAAAAAGCAAAGGAATTTTTCATTAAGAAAAAGAAAATAAAAAAAAATTTTGTTGTTCTAGTGTATAATAACACGTCTACGGGTTTCAAGTTGCAACACATTTGCTTTTTTTTATTATTAATAAACAGTGTTACAGTGTATTGTATCGTGGTGCTGCACACACACACACACACGTAAAACATTGTGTGTAAACAATGGCGACACCAGCTGAGTTGACTCGCCTTATTGACCTGCATTTATCAGATTTACGTGACCCTGAGCCAAACTGGACAATAGGCCCTTCAAAAGTGGCAGGTCGTGGTGTTTTTGCCACACGCGATATACAACAGGGCGAAATAATATTTCGCGAGCGTGCTCTTGTTGTGGGGCCAACAGCACGTAAAGGCTCTATTTTAAATACTTGCGTATGTTGTCATAAATTATTGGCGGTCAAGGATTTTCTGTGCAAAAACAAATGCACTCTACCAGTGTGTGATAAATGTGCTGATTCGCCTGAACATCACAATGAATGTCAATTATTTCAACGTTGGCAGCCGATGGATATGAAGCAGATACAACAAAATATCAACAGAGATAATAACATAAGCAATGGCAACAACAACAACAACAACAGTAACAATAGTAATAGTAGTAGTAATGGTCATGGCCATGGTAAAGGTAATTTTAAAGTAAAATCCTCTAAACTTAATGGCTGTGCTGTTACAAATGGCCACAAATCAAGTGAAGAAAAACCTTTAGCTGTGGAAGATATAGAAAATAAAATACAACAAAAAACAAAAGCCGAAGAAGAAGAGGAAGTAGAAGAAGAAAAGAATAACGATAAGGAAGATGCTTATCCTCCTGTCAATCTGATGTCTTTACGTCTCTTAACCGCCATACGAGTTTTCTTTCTCGATGACGAACAACGTGCCCTTATCAATGCCATGCAAGCTAATAATGATCGTGGCTATCGCCAGGAAATTATAAAAGCAGCCCAATGTTTTCGTCGTTTTCCCACTACCGATAAACTCTTTATGGATCGTTTGTTTCGCATTGTTGGCGTATGTAATACCAATGCCTTTGAAACTCCCTGCAAAGTCGAGGGCCATGAAACTCTGCTGCGTGGTCTTTTCCCTTTAACAGCTGTCATGAATCATGAGTGTACACCCAATGCCAGTCATTATTTTGGTAAGAGCTGTTTGGTGGTGGTAAGAGCTGCACGTTTTATACCCAAAGGTGGAGAGATAACAACAACGTATACGAAAATTTTATGGAGTAATTTAACCAGATGTATTTTCTTAAGAATGACCAAAAATTTTACATGTGATTGTGTCAGGTGTAATGATAATACAGTGAGTATCTTACGTGGTGGGTCAGGGCACACACACACACACACACACACAAAAGAGAAATATGACCAAGGTGGTTGACTTTAATTAAATTATTAGCTATAGGCCCGGTAGTTTTAGTTACATTATGGTCTTTATAATTATAATGCAGTGATTTTTATGGCTTCGTTAAGAGGTATATTGAAAGCAAAAAGAGGGCGCACTTAAAAAACTTAATATGACGAATTGATTTGAAGGGTAATAGTTGAGTGTATTCAATAATAAAAGAAATTTTTAAACACTAATGCCCATTTGAACAGCAGATTTTACTTCAAAGTGTATAAAAAGTCTTACATTCGAATTTTTGTTTAAAGTTCAACTTTTAAGATTCTAACGGATTTTAATATTAATTGATTTAATATTATTCATACGCCTTTTACCATGGGTACATACATAGCAGAGGTCAGCAATGAATACTGAAGACATGAGTATATTCGGATCATGACTCATAAATCCTTATACTCATATGAAGTCATACTCATTGCAATAAGTACGCACACGCATTTATACTTAAAAGTTTGAACTACTTATCATACTTTTAAGAATCAACATATATGACTTTGATAATTCATACTCATCTTAACTCATTGTGCATAGGCGATGCAAAATGAGTATGATTGAAGTATGAGGTTGTGTGTTTACTGCGGTACTTTTCTTTTTTTTGTTTACTACTGGAATGATTTGAAAGATTCGAAGAATTTCGAAATTCGAATTTTCCGATGAATGAAAGAATGCTATGAGTATGTATGTGTTTGCTATGAGTATGACTACGACGTTTGATTCATACTCATTGCTATTTATATTTATGAATCAACGTTATTGTAAGTATGAGTAAATATGAGTGGTTGGACTTAAATGATGTGTACTCACTTATACTTATAAATTCATAAGTAAGTATGAGTAGACAAAGCGATTCATTGCTTGTCGCTGACACGTCCATAATTCTCGCGATACACCAGGAGCATCAAGGGAACTTTCTCAAATCAAAGAGCTTACTCCTTTAACGCAGGCTTCGAACGGCAGATGTATTAGTAGACGTTATTCACAGCGTAAATATTCATAACCAATCGCTAGCAATATTATGAAGTGATACTGCTCTTGAAAATTGTCAGATGGTCTTTCCAGGGATTGAGCTAAGAAGATCTTGGTTGGTAGGCGGGTGTCTTACCTACTACTCGTATGCCACATCGGCGCATAAATAATTAATAATTAATGATATTCACACCTACATGTTACATACATAGCTTATTTTGACTTTCAATTGACCTTAAATTTCCCTAGAGTTGTTGGATTTGTACCTCCAAAGAAAGTAATAAAGAGGCGAGTATACGTGTGCACCTTGTGATCAAGAAATAGATGTATTTCGTAAAATAGCATTATCATTAAAATAACTTTTCAAAAATTCCACGGCTCTGTAGAAACTATAAGTTGCTAAATGTTTCTGTTTCATTTCAAAGGAAATATGGATGTACGATGCTATATACTAACAATCTGCACCAAATATTCTATTTTTTTGATAGAATGCTGTCTCGTTTAATTTTTTTGGATGGTGAATTTAAATTTATATACAACAGTTTTTCATACTGATATATTTGATCAAAGGAAAGCTTCATCGGTAAACAAAATTTTACGAAATTCTGTCAGTCAAATAAGGCAATGATTTTTATAATAAAGTTTTCGAATTTGTAAGCATTACTGTAGTGTTATACTGTTTATGGAGATTTGTCAAAAATGGTGATTTTTAAAAACCAGGAACTGAAAGCCTGTAAAAGGTTTGAGTTTATGAACAATAAAAGCTAAGGTTTGGTGCAGTTCAGGGTTCGATTTGGGTTCAAAATTTAGAATATAATTAATATACTTTTTAAAGTTTCTGCTTTGAAATTTGTTCTTAATGGTTTCTAAATATATTTCAAGGCTGAAAAGGCATTCTCGACGCTGCGAATGTAATCTAAACCGCTTTTTTACAATTATGCGCTGGTTCCTTTTACGTTGCATATAATCGGTATTTTATTTTTGTTGATATTTTTTTATGGACCATATGAACTATTTCTCATATTGGCTCAATGGGTTCGGGCTCAAAGTTTTTATAAACGGATAACCTTAACCCATTAGGGTTCGTGTTCGAATTCGGTTTTAGTCCTTGGTAAAAACAATCCTTTTACAAAATTTGCAGTAAAACAAAAACTATATTAAAATACTCCAATAATATATGAACGACGTTGTAAAGTTCGTAAAATATTAATAGCATTCCTCATAAAGTTTGATTTGTGATAAAAGCGTACAAACGTATTCTGACAAAATCACATAATTAACGAGTTAGTACATCTGTTTTGGTTAAATTATTTCCAAAAAATTATATGAATTTTAAAAGCAAAAGAAATATAAAAAAATTCAAAGTGGAAATATATAATTCATTTATAAAGTTAAATTTTCACTTTATTATGTTAAATTAGCTTTTGTAAGTATTGCCGGTTTATATATTTAATGAAACTTCATATTTTTCATGTAATTCACATTTTTAAAAATAATTTGGGTATGAGTTTTATTCTTATTTTTAAATTGTTTAATATCAACTTTGAATGTTTCTCAACAGTATTCTTTAACTAACATAATACCGGGGAACGATTTGTAATATAATATCTGTTGAGTTCAATTTTTCAGATGTTGTAGATGTAAATTAGGGTTTCTAGATTCAACATTGCAAAATTCTTGATATTTATAGAAAAAAAAATCTTGGCGGTCAAAAATATCGGATATATGAAAAACTTCGATTATAAATGATTTGTAGATGGCGCTAAAATGTAATATTTCTGGCAATATTAATCAGGCAACACTATAGCTTGTTTGATAAGTCCGGATTATTACAGACAATGATAATGTGGTACGATAATAATGTGCGAAAATGATAATAAACGAAGCAAGGTCAAACTTCGAAAAGCAAGGATTAAAACCAAGAAAGGTAATGCTGTATGTGTGGTGGGATTGGAAAGGAATTCAATGAAAACGGTGTTCAATCACGACAACACAGAAACTGAGAGACTTGGCTGGGAAGTTTTGATGCATCCACCACATAGCCCAGACCTAGCACATTCAGATAAGCATTTGTTTCGATGTCTTTTAATGGTGACAATTAAAATTACAGAGAGGCTTGCAAAATGCGATTGGATCAGTTTTTCGCTCAAAAGTTCTACCTCAAAAACGAATAAAAAAGTTCGTTTTAAACACATACTGTCATATGAAAAATGATAAGGACGCTAATGTCGTATATTGTTATTTGATAAAGATCATGACTGACTAACCTACAAGCTCGTGCGATTTCCAACATAAGAAAATCGCAACAAACGGCAATTTTCGAAATAGTTACAAAAAATAAAAAATATGATAATAGATTTGCACTAATTTCAGATCTAATGTTGTTCTATATGGTCACTCAATAAGTTCGTAGGAAGACACATAGATCGCGGTACTAGAATTGTGTCCATATAATTTTTGTTTAGTACTAAACCTTAAACGATACGTGTATAAATTTGACGGCAATCCGACAATTGATTCGTGAGGTATAGTATTTTGTGAGAAGCAACTTTGAGTTTTGATAAAGTATTGCTTTTTGATGAAAAAAAAAAAAAAAAAAATACAGAGGAAGCCAAGCGTGGTCGTACCAGCAAAAATGAGGTTGTTATTCCACAAAACATCAAAAAATCCACAAGATACACGAGCAGCTGACATTGTAAATATGTCAGATGGTAGTGTTTTCACTATTTTATGCGAACATTGTTGCATGAGCTCACAAGTCGTGCCACAAATCGATGAAACCATGGCAAAATTGAATGAATTGGGCTTCGAATTTCCAACCCACCCAACGTATTCCCCAGATTTAGCACCCAGCGACTTTTACCTACTTTCAGATCTCAAGAGAATGCTTGCTGGGGACATTTAAGTCCAATGATGAAGCAATCGTTGAAATTGAGGCCTATTTTGGCGAGAAAGAGAAATCGTACTATAAAAGTGGTATCGAAAAGTTGGAATATTCCTATACTCATTATCGCCCTCGAAGGCAACTCTGTCGAATAATAAAATTGAGTTTTGCCAAAATTTTGTTTTTTTCTTAATTATGCGTCGGACTTATTGAGTGACCTGTTAGCACTAAAAATCATATGCATATTTTCTAATAAAATTTGTTTTGATTTTATATTTTTTTTTAACAATTTTTAATAATAGTTTTTTTGTTTTCCTTAATATTTTCATTTTAAATAAAACCTTAAAAATATAAACAATTTTAAGTTCAATGTACCTTCAAATTAAACAATTCTTCTAAAAGTCTTCTGAAATTAAAAAAAAAAATATATGAAAATAATTAATTTACATTTAAATTTGTATTGTATTATTTATTCTTGTTGTTATTTTTGTTTCTGTTTCTATTTTTTTTTTTTTTTGTAAAATAATTAATTTCTTTATTTCACAACTACAAATATTTTTAATTTGATTCTTTCTACTTTGACATAAACAAAAATACTGTTTTCAATTTGTTATTTTTACTTATATATTCTGTATGTTAAGATTATTTTTCTTTTTTTACAAATTATATACTTAATATTTGAAATTTTTTCGTTCACTGTAAGCAACAAAATATGTTCGTTTTATTTTGTTGATAGATTTTAAAAACATCCTAAATTTGTTTAGCAATAATACTACCAAAGACAATAAAACTAGCAAAGACACTAACTAAGTTAGAAGACTGAAGAAAAATTATATATTGGACATGTCATTTCGATAATAAAGAAATGCTTGTTTATACAAATTTGTAAACAACAGATTTATATCTGTTATACATACATATATGGTATATTAAACTTAAAATTGTGATCACACGATTGACTCAAATACACCAATCTGATACAAATTTTATTGTGACAACTTAGCGCTTAATAATAAGATTCTCCCAATTAAAAATTCTGTATTCACACGGTTGTCTTATTTTATACAAAATTTATTGTCACAAGATGGCGCGAACGATGTATTGACAATAATTGTCCCAATGCTGTCACACGATCGTTCTAGTTTACGTCAACTCTGTAAATTAGCTGTTATGGTAAATTAAATTATTTTTTTTTTGTACAAAATAGTTCGTTCTTAAAAAAAATAGCGTCCTCTTTATTTGCATATATTGAGGTCATTTAGTGAACAAATAAATAAAAAGAAATACAAAAAAAAAAGAAAAGAAGCGTGTGGGTCTGGGGTTGGCTCACAAGAAGGAATTTCAATAAATTAAAAAACTTAATTCACTAAAATATTTATTTATTTAAATTGGAATATAATTACAAATTATATTTAATTCTCTAAAGTAAAGATGATTTATTTTCTAAAAAATAAAAATACAATCGGCCCTGATTATCAGGTGCCCACTTGATAAAAAAAGTAAAAATAATGAAAAAAAGAAACGGTGGAAGTTTGTGATGCAATTTACAAATAAATAATTTAAAAAATGCATATTTTAAGGAACGACGGTTATAAATGCCGTATAAACACGTGTTTTTTCAGAAAAAAATCAATTAAAAAATAAAAATCGGTGATTTTGTCTTCTTCAATTGCCACACAAGAATACAATAAATTTTGGTGTATTTTTAGCATTTACATTGGTGCATGATTGCCGATGAAGCTTTTACATGATTGTCGAACCAGGGTTGCATTTGATTGCGATAGATAAGCACAATAATATTGTGAGTTGCCGTATGAGCCAATAAATTGTATAACCACACGATTGACATATAAAAAACACTAATTATTGGTGCATTGCGACAATCGTGTGATGTTGTCATCTCTTAAAATATGCATTTTTTTAAATTGCTTATATTTAAATTGCATCACAAACGTCTACCATTTTTTTCATTTTTTTCAAGTTGACACACGATAATCAATCCGATGCAATTTTTATTTTTTAGAGAAAAATCATCTTTACTTTAGAGGATTAAATATACTTTGTAATTATATTGCAATTTAAATAAATAAATATTTTAGTAAATTATTATTTTTTAATTTATTGAAATATGCACCATCAATGGCCCTTCTTGTTAACCAATCTCAGACCCACACACTTCTTCTTTTCTTTTTTGTATTTCTTTTATTTATTTGTTTACTAAGTTCAATATAAATAAAGAGGAATCTGTTTTCTATTTTCCATTTTGAACACCAAAACAAAATAAATTAAATTTACCACAACATCTAATTCACAGAGTTGCCGTAAACTAGTACAATCGTGTGACAGCGTTGAGGCAATTATTGTCAATACATTATTTCGCGCCATCTTGTGGCAATAAATTTTGTATAAAATAAGACAACCGTGTGAATACAGAATTTTTAATTGGGACAATTTTATTATCGTGTGCGCATTTGTCACAATAAAAATTGCATCATTGCTTTAAAGATGAAACAGAATTGGGGCTTGACGATTTTTTCCATACAAAATGACATAAAAAATTGTCGGCAGAAGCAGTCGTGAGATAGAATCTATTTTATTTTGACAACGTTTTTTCTTACTCCACCAATTGTGCTCTAACACTCTGTAAGTGGTGTTAACGTACTTTCAATTTTATACATTTTGTAAACGAAAAACATATGTTCTTGGCTGGGAGCGAAAAAGATCTAAACAAAAGGCAAAACAAACAAAAACAAAAAGGGCAATTGACAGTATTTGAAGTTGCGGGTGACGGTTTTATTATGGGCCATCTTTTTTTTTACAGCGGTTAATTTTATGTTGTTTTTCCTGTGAACGAAATTATCGTATGTTTCATACAAATGACTGCATATAAATAAAATATCGTACGAACCAAGGCCCATTCAAGAAAGTGGTGTTGCCGGTTCGTCTGACTGTTTTTTTTTTATGTAATGGAGTGTTTCTTCATTGTCAATAGTTTTATTTAGTTTACACCTAATCCTGATTTTTCATGATTTTTTGCACGGTATTGTTCGAACGTAAGTAAAATGTAAAAACAGGCTCAAGTGTATTTTATTATGAATGTCAAACGTTTTTTTTATTTTACAGTTACTTAAGTACCTCACTTAACAAAAACACGAATAAAACTTTGTGGGCAAAAATATCGTATGTGACCAAAAACCTAAATACTATATTTCTGAATATAAAATCTTTTCCATTGAAGAAGTTTCTAATTTATGTTAACATATCGGTTATTGTACCACATTTAAAATTTGGTATTGATGTAACCAAACAAAGCAAAGAAATTTAGAAAAAACGCTCTCCTGTAGAATTTAGTTTTTGTAACATACGATAAATTGGCGCAAAAGGGTCAATTTGTATATATTTTTAACAATTTTAAATAATTTCTTCCTAAGCTATTAATAACTTCAATAAATATTTTAAATTTTACCTTATATTTTTACGGTCTAATTCATAATAAAACTTTATTTCATGTTTTAAGTATACATTAGTTATTAAACAGTTTTTGTCTTATAAGCCAAAAATAAAAATTCTTATTTATAAACGTTTAGTAACAGCAAAATTAACTATTAAACGTTTTTATTGTTCTGTTGTCAACACCAAATCACTATCGGCTTTGTGATAATAAGAAAAAAATATAAGTAAAGGGTCCGCCAAATAATTTTTTTTTTTTTGAAAACCCTTTAAAAAAAAAACTACTAAATATTTTCTCAAATTTCTTTTTTTATTTGAAAGTACAATTCTTTCGGTTAATAATGGAAAATAATTTCATTCAAATGCCTGCTTCGGCTGGCCATGCAGTAGCCTACACGATCGGTCCAATTTTTAAGCACATTATCGATTGTGTGTAGCTGTATTTCACCTATGGCTTCACGAATATTGTCCTTTAAAGCTCAATTGTCTCTGGCTTGTTGGCGTAACACTTATCTTTGACGGCACCCCACAAATAATAGTCCAACGGTGTCAAATCGCAGCTCCGAGATGGCCAAACGACATCAGCTCTGCGGCTGATAATGCGATCTTCAAAAACAGGGCGCAAAACATCGAGTGTAGCTTCGGCTGTGTGGCACATAGTGCCGTCCTGTTGAAACCAAATGTTGCTAATATCCTCCTCTTCAATTTTTGTGAACAAAAATTCGTTCAACATGGCCCGATTACGATTGCCATGACTGTATGTATATATTCTTTTTAGGATATTTTGGTTTTACATTTGAATTTACAGTATAAAAATCGAAATTTGTAGCAACTACAAGAACATTCGAAATTGATAATGAAATGCTATAAAAGGTGGCGAATTGTGGTTGGTGAGTTAGTTATCATTTGGCTATCACAAAGTAAAGTCTGTTTAGGCGCAAATAAAAAGTGCTGTAAAAGAGAATTTGCAAAGTGAATAATAGTCTTAGTGGAATTAATGACCGTAAAAAAACAAAAACAAAGTAAAGTTTTATGTTATTTTAGCCCAATATTTCATACCACTCTAGGCCAGAATATTAGTAAAATTTTGTAAAGTCATGAATCACAAATTCTTGGATCTTCTACATGTCTCGAAAGACAGCGTTCTACGTCTAGCAAACATATTAAGGAGTAGATATTTGACTTTTCTGTTCAAATTGCTAGCGTTGTGCGTTGAAGAGGAACTCTTGTTTGATATTAAACAATCAAAAGTCTGCTGCGCTCTGTACGTGTTTGTTAATATTCTCACTCGATCTGCCAGCTTTGGAAATTATACTCATGTTGAATATGAGCAGATTAAAATAATTGCTCTAAATGACTTCTTGTTGCTGCATTTTAGTAATTCTTCCAGAGGTTTTTGTTTGAGGTGGTTGGACATTTCTTTATGCATTTTTTTTAGTCGTACTGCTGAACATAGCATATTAAAATTGTATAAAAAAATTGGCCATACACTATAAGACGCTTCCGTAAGGATTTAACTTAGGGCCATTAGGGAATAGACTCCGGAAAGGATGAATAATAAATGGAAGGAGATATTTGACTATTGGACTTTGTTGTGGCCTAACCAGAGACTGCCAACATTTCGTGTATGTATCAGTAAGATCTAAGAGTCAGGGTGGCATAATTACTGGTCAGTTCTTCGTAAGTGTATGATAAGTAAATGAGACAACCGCTCGCCATAATTTTGTGGGTTGTGGGAGAATGTGGATCAGATAGAAACAGTGATATATTTATTGTGCCACCGCCCTGGGCTTTGGCGCCTAATTTGGTTAGAGGCAAACGGTAGATGAACGTATTTCTATTTGCTATTCTATTTCTATTTTACTTATGATTTCAAATGCATAAAAATTGAACAAAAAATATTTTATTTATACATAAAAAATAAGAAACAAATAGAAAAAAAACTTATTAACGGTTTAATGTAGCTAACAAGCCTCCAATAAAATCTTCAAATTTATAAATGATTTATAAGAGCGTTATAACGCTGTTTGTCGTTTATGAATACAAATTTGTTGATTTTGTCTTACTTGTTATAAATCTGTTTTAAGTGATTGTGAATGAGACTGTTAAATTATATTTTTAGCTTAAGTTTTGTTTTTAAATGCTTTTTAATACTTGGTATGAAAGCTTTTTAAATCAACAGGTATATAGATTTTAAATTTTTTTTTGTTTGTTTTCATTTAAAAAATTATATTCTGTTACCTGCCAAAAGTGTCATACATATACTTATACTCATGATATAAGAAATAGAAGGTAGTTCCACTCAAAATTGTTTGACAATAAACAAGATTCTTGAAGTTTATTTTATATGTAAACATTTAAAAAAGCGTTGCCACATGCAGAAAAAGGATTAATATTCCCAGATATTATTCACAATTCTGTGTAATATAATCAAGATTGTAAATTTAGAATATTATTTAGAATTTTGCAGCATAAGTACCAACGTTAATTTTGAATATATAATGTATGTATGTTTTTCAACCCAGACTAATTCAGAATAAACAGTAAAAGATTCAATACATATCTTTATAATGGGAAATTTGAAGGTTTTATTAGAGATTTGTTTTAAGTTGTTTTATTTTTGATTTTTTTTTCTTTATTTGCACATTTAACATTTATATTACGGTTTAATAATCGATTTCGAAAAAAAAAAAAATTATGTGAAAAATGCGATTTTGTGAGCAGTGTATGGTAGCACAAATTTCAACATAAATGTCAGTTCGCCTTTATTGTCATATGGTAATATATCAGAAAAAATGAGAGAGTGGCACTACCTTGTATTTTCTTATATCATTCTTATACATATTATTTTATCTAAAATTACTTTTTTCAAATGTTTTGTTGAAGTGTTTATGAGTAATTGTTTAATACAATTTCTTTGGGAAAAATAGAAAAATTTCCCTTTGTTTCCTGATAGTCCTATAAAGAACATAGGGCTGCAGCAATATTTTTCCAATCGTCTTCTTAAATTGCCATTGTTCTGAAATTCTTATTTCATATTTGAGCTCCTTATTCATATATGAACTAATGGGTTCCAATAGATTGGCCATTCTGGTAATGTCATCCTGCGGCTTTGTAGTTATGTGCCCAATCCAGCACCATTTACAGTAAAGAAACTCTATCTGAGTTGAAATTTGTTGGGTGGTGTGCCAGAGGCCAATGTATGTTATTCTTTCGGACCAAAAAAAAAAGAAAAACGTAGGATCTTTCGAAGGCGGCTGTTCACAAAAGTATAATACCGTTTGCTATCATAAAGTTGTTTAATGTTTAATTCCCATAACATTCCATGATGGAACACTTGGACTGCTCTTAGTCAATGAGCTGCAAACGATTCTATTTTTAGACTCATTGAAATGGACCTACAGTTTAAAGCTGGCACTGAACGGCAAATGCATTAGAGAAGTTTTCAATAGTAGTAATACTCATTAACCAGTTACTAGCTAATGTTATGAGATGATACCGCTCTTGAAAAGCTTTTCCTTTTTTCAGATGGTTGAGCCTGGTATTGAACCGAGGACCTTCTGGTTGATAGGGGGATATCTTACCTACCACACCACAGCGTAGTACTGTCTTTATATTGAAATTATATTGAAATTGAAGATTCAAGTTTGGTGTTAGTCGACAGTTTGGAGGAACGTCATACAGGGCCTAATAATCCAAATGCCCGTCTCGTGTTGTCTAGTCTGCTATTTATGTTCTTGTTAGGATGAATCACTAGTCGTCGAAATCGTTCAACTCAAATATACAAAAGTAGTTACATATGCTATCGTTTGGTGTTGAAAAAGAAGTGGCCGTAGTGTGATGTGAGCATTGGTGTGCATCATCTTAGTTCTTTATTCGTTGATTTTCACTCTCACTTTTGCGGATATTTTCTCTATCGTTCTTAGTTTATTCGGTATGTTAGAGTGTCTGCATGCAAAGAGATAGATATCATCCACGTAGTCGAGGTCTTCCAAATGACCAACCAGCCTTGTCTTATATCTCTCTTGACTGCAATTCTGTTCCCAGTTCAATTTCCATACACCACCCGACAATAAGCATCATTGTATAAGATCGCAATGACTAATATTATCCTCTCCGATACTCCCTTGCAGCGTAACGAAGATCAACATCGCTTCATGTTTTTTTTTTCTCCGTCACTCCTCTAGGAAGCATTGGCTTTTCACAAAGCATCTATTGCTTTGTTTCAGTTTCTTTAATCAATTTGATATTTCAAGCTAAGTAGATGATTAATCCGCTGTAGCTTCCTCCATATGATTTTTTTTGTGTAGTGGTGAAGATCGTTGCTAATTGGTGGTGGGTGATCTTTACTTTAGCATTGTAATTTTTTCCCAGTAGGTGGCGTGTGTTTCCTGATGTTTGTCATCATCGCTAGAGGTATGCGAGAAGGGTCAGGGGGGCTTTTTTCTTTATTTTTTTATTATTATTTTTTTTTTTGGATGAAGTTGTCTGGAGGGAAGAATTTGAAGCCTTTTTTTATTATTAAACATTCGAAACCACAATTAAATTTTTTTCTTCGCCATGTCCTCTGCTGGGGTTCATGTTGTTATGCGTGCACTCTAACCACTACACCACGCCACCCTCCCCGCTTCATGTTAAAGGGTGTCAAAGGCTTTCTTCAAGTGAACACATACATATGTGTAGTTTTAATTATCTATTTGTATAACAAGTGGTAGTGGCGTATTACTCCTCGGCACACTCCTCGATTCTATCCGAGCAATCCTGAGTCCTTGATGATATTGTCTATGTCGCATTTGAACCGGTGCTGAATGGGGAATTTCATTCCGTGATCCCTAGCAGAAATGAGTGGGCATCTGTCTCGGTCATCCTCGGCGATGCGGTGGAGGTCTATACTGTCGACTGTAAATGTGGGACCAGGCTCAATCTCAAGGTGTCTCTCCGACTTTCAGACTACTGCAGCGTGTTTCAGGTCGAAGTGATAGCTATCTATCATGCTGCGGAATTGATACGGAGAAGTGGCGCTCAGACGGCTGATATATGCAGCTTCTCTGATAGCCAAGCGGTTATTAAATCTCTTTCGGATGTAATTTTCAGCTTCAGGCTGGTTAAGCACTAATAGTGATTTACTTGGCAGTTTGGTGTCCATCTCATTTGGTGCCCTGGTCACAGAGACGTTCCAAGTAATTGTGTAGTTGATGAGTTTGCTAAGTCAGGTACACTTTTTCCAAACCGTCACCGAAAATCGGATAATATTCAGCTATTATTAGTTTTTAGTTTATAAGTGCATGAATGTCCGAAACACCAGCTTCTTACACATAACTCGAGATTTTGAAGGTGTTTTGAAAACTCCAAAAACAGATTCTTATTCTACTCGTCACTGCTTACCAGAAAAGTAATATCATTTCCTAGGTATTTCAACTTCGTTCTTTTTTGTCGCACCGTGCTATGTGTCAGTTTATCTTGCTCTTAAGCTATGTTCGTACGAGACTTATAAATATTTTGTTCGCAGTTTGAATTACTAATAGGAGTTACCCATTTCGTGAAATAGCATTATCAACGAAATGGCGTTTCAAAACTTATTACCTTCGCGTGCTGTATGGCACAGAGCACCATATGACTGAAACCTGATGTTATTGAAGTTTTTCTTCAAGTTTTTCATTGTACGTGCATCGATATTATACTTCATACACTATTATTTTAAACGAAATATGCTCCAATGATACCATTGGCTGTCAATCCTCATCAAATAGTAAAATTTTGTGAACGCATTGCATGTTAATAAGCGAGATTTTACACTGAAAGTTCGATAAACAAAAAATTTGCTTTAAACTTTTATATGAGGCTAAGATACGTTTTTATCAGGATTTTGTATGCATGGATCGGCTTCGAAAAATAATAGTGTATGAAAATGATATAAAATGTTTTTGCCTGATTGCAGATTTAAGTTTCTTTTAAAATTATCAGCTTTGAAATTTGAATTTATCGATTATGCTTTAAAAAAGAAATTTAATTTCCATCTTTTCTCCCTTTCTAGGAAAATGGTACCTATCTGTCTGCTCTCTTGTGTCGTGAACAAGGCTGTAAAGGTATCGTCATACCGGTACAAACAAAAACTATGCAACCCGATTGGCGTTGTTTGACATGCGAAAGTATTTTCCCTCACTCGAAAATGGCACGTTATCAAGATATCGCTTTGAATACGATCAACAATCGTATAAATGCGAGTAAAATAAGTGACATGATAAACTTTATCGAGGAAGTGTGTCCACGATTTTGTCCACCCACTAATTATGTGTTGGTCGAGGCTAAATTAAATGTTATATGGCGTATGTCGAAAATGAATGCAGAAGAATTTACCGAAGATGAATTGAAATGTAGAGATCATTACAAAGAGGAGATATTGGGTCTGATGGAGAAATTAGGTGCTGGTGAATGTACTCTTAAGAAATTAATTACAGAACAATTACAATGATCATTAACACGATGATGGTACGGATTATGATTAATATGTGAATCATATTGTGATGTTTTAAATTAAAAAAGAAAAAGAAAATGGTTTTTAGTTAAAAGCAAAGAAATAAAAATAAAAAAAAATAAATAAATAAAAAATAAAATAAAATTTATTGTTATTTTATGTAGAAAATTTTTCAAATTTAAAATGTAACAACAACAATACAAGCAAACACAATTAATAATTTTTCATAATAAAGAAATTATTTAAAAAAATTTAATTTTAATTAAATTTAAATTTTTGTTGTTGTTTTGAAATTTTTTATTTTTACATTGTTTTCTAATGACAAATTAAAATGTATTTATTAAAAGTACACAAGTTTTAGACAAGATAATTGACATTTTCAGACAGCTGTCATTAGTTTGTTTTTGTTTTTGTCGTTTTTATTTTGATTTTGAAGGCACCTACCAAATCAAGAGTATTTCATACAAAGAAATAACAACAACAAAAAATTGTAAATGTGAATGAAGGTTTATAAGAGTGTTGTAATATCTTTCATTTTAATTGGTACTATACGAGGCTTAATTGAAAATTAAAAAAAATATATCACAAAAATATCATAAAGTTTAAGGGCAAAATTTCAATTAAGTTATTGGCCGAAAAATCCAATAAGATGTTGAAAGATAACACGACGAACTGTAACCTGATCTGAAGCTCCATTGTGTATTAAATGATTCATAGTTTAGTTATAGTCTTTTCATTTTGACATGGTACTTAAGCAACTCCACATGAATCGAACTATCGATAGCAGTAGAGTTTGGCGTGATTACAAACATTTGATGGGTAAAGAGTCTTCTTTTACGGTCACACAAGTTTAAACCAAAACAAACCAAAGAATTATATTTCTAATATCAAAGAAACGGCCTTTATTGGGGAGACAATTTTATGACATTTCCGCTTAAATATGATTTCAGCCATGTGGCCGTTACAGTTTGTGCGTAAAAGGCGTAATCTGCAGCATAAATTTTACAAACTTTTCGCAGCATATGCAGAAGTTATTCACCAAAAACTCATCGAATGTTGATTTCCATCTTTTTAATTGTATCTGGCTTATCGACGTAAATAACGGTAAAAAAATATTCCAACAGGATTAAATAACGCGATCATGGTGGCCAATTAATTTTCTCCTTCGTCAAAAGTTTCTTTTAGTAAATCAATTGTAGCGAGCTCTGTGTGGCATATGACTCCGTCCTATTGGAACCACAAATCAGCAAGATTAATGCCAGCTAATCATGTCCCTGTACCTATCACCATTGACAGTAATAGTCTGACCATCATCGTTTTTGAAAATATATGAACCAATGACTCCGTCAACCCATAAAGCACCAAACAGTAATTATCTGTGGATGTAATAGTGTTTCGACAAAAGCCTGTGGCTTACCTTCACTCCTAATGAGAAAATTCTGCTTATTTACGTACTCATTCAACCAAAAATGGGCTTCATAGGAGTACAAAATTTTGAATGGATATTGAATATCATGAATGGATATTTAATATATGAACAACATCAGCTTAATATGTAAGCGTTGTTCTAGTGTAAGTCCATCCATAAAAAAATGTCAAGCCAAACTAAACAAGTAGCAACTTATCAGCTGTTAACTCAGTGCTATGGACCTCCAAAAAATACTCATTCGTAGATTTTCGACGGCTAAAGTCATACTTGTACAGTCCAATTATTTATTACCTTTACCAGGAAACCAGGAAACTCAATAAAATATTGTATGTGAGGGAAGAGGCCTTTAAGCATATCTCGTCTTCAACTTTCCACTAGTACATCAACATCTACAGTTTTGTTATATAGGGTGGTCATTTAAAAGTTTACATTTTAAAATGCAATTAAATAAAAACAGTTTGAAATTTTGTCAATTTAATTTTTTTGAAATACAACTGTTCCACTTAGAATAGAAATATTATTTCACTCATATGGCTGCCGCGGCTGGCCTCACAGCACCCCATTCGATCGAATCAATTTTCGAGATCTTTTTGGCATTAGGAATGTTGTCCTTCAAATGCTCAATTGTCTCTGGTTTGTTGGCATAACACTTATCTTTAACGGCGCCCCACATCAAATAGTCCAACAGTGTCAAGTCGCATTTCGGCTAATTAAACGACCATCAAATGTTTGGCGCAATAAATCGATTGTGTCATGAGATGTGTAGCAAATTGCACCATCCTGTTGAGACCCAACATCGTTCGCATAAATACCATGAAGACCGAGCATAAAAAAATCGTTTATGCGATGGGTGTCTTCATTGATCGTAATGGTTGCGCCGTCTTTATTTTCAAAGAAATGTGGGCCAATGATGCCACCGCTCCACAAGCCGCACCAAACAGTCTCTCGTATTGGCTTCTGTAAGACCACGTTTGGGTTTTCTGAGCCCAAATACGCCAATTTTGCTTATTAACGTACCCACCAAGTGAAATGGGCTTCATAAAAAAAGATTTTTTTTTTTTTTTTTTTTTGGCAAAATCGACATCATTGTGCAGTTTCTCGTTGGCCGATCTAGCGAAGCGAAAACGAAGCTGATGGTCATTCGGTTTCAAGTCTTGAACCAATTGAACTTTGTAAGGCACAAAATTCGACGTAAACTGGTATGTGAAATGTTCAATTCTTGAGAACGCTGACGAGTTGATGTTGATGGTATTTTCGGGTGTACGCACTGTACGAACACGCTTAGATCTTGGTCCTTCAACAATGAATCTAGTTTCACGAACTTTAGCAATAAACTTGCGTATACCGGGCACTGTAGGTCCTTCTCTTCGACCAAATTTTGTACATTTTCGTGCAATTTCCGACCAATTGTCTTTGTTTTGGAAATAAATTTCCAATAAATCTCAACGTCGCTCAAGCATAGATCAATTCATTACGTTCACTGGCGATAATATACTGAATTTTGTGACAAAAGGGAATGACATAAGTATTGCCAGATCTGAAACAATCGCTAGTTCAAATTTAAACCCACCCGATATTCCACTTTCATTTTTTCTAAGTGGTGTATATTTAATACCATCGTATATAACTAGTTCAGGGGTATCTTTGTTGCCGCTGAATTCAGATACCAACAGCTAGAAAAACTGATCTCTCTAAATCTTCAGTATGCTGGCTGGTTCAGTCACACGATTGCTTTAAAATAATATTCCGTATTGATCATACGACCTTGTGCATTATTTTCGTTCTCTTATTTGAAGAGTTCTATCAACATTTTAATGTTCTTGCAGCATCTACTTATTTATTTTCACAAAAATTTAAAGCCGCCTTAGTTTTTTAATAAATCTTGTCTTTTCTTAAACTTTAGGTGACTTTGCAAGCCATCCTCTTAATTACGTATATACATAAATGTAATTAATAATATTTTTTATTTTTTTTTTATTTTCATTTTACTCAGGGTAAAAAATAGGTCTTTAGCTTTTTGTCATTCCGTTTCTAAATTATTTGTTTATAATTTTTTTTTTTTTTTTGGTTTTCATTGATGCCTTTGCAAATTTTGAGGGAGACACTACGCAAAACAAAAAATAAAAAAAAAAAAAAAAATAAAGGGTCCGCCAAATAATTTTTTTTTTTGAAAATGCTATAAAAAAAACTACTGAATATTTTCTCAAAACTCTTTTTTTATTTGAAAGTACAATACTTCCGGCTAATAATGGCTGGCCATGCAGTAGCCTACATGATCGGTCCAATTTTTAAGCACATTATCGATTGTGTGCAGCTGTATTTCACCAATGGCTTCACTAATACTGTCCTTTAAAGCGTCAATTGTCTCTGGCTTGTTGGCGTAACACTTACCTTTGACGGCAACCCACAAATAATAGTCCAACGGTGTCAAATCGCAGCTCCGAGGTGGCCAAACGACATCAGCTCTGCGGCTGATAATGCGATCTTTAAAAACAGGGCGCAAAACATCGAGTGTAGCTTCGGCTGTGTGGCACGTAACGCCGTCCTGTTGAAACCAAATGTTGCTAATATCCTCCTCTTCAATTTTTGTGAACAAAAATTCGTTCAACATGGCCCGATAACGATCGCCATTGACTGTAATGGCCACTCCACACTTATTTTCGAAGAAAAATGGCCCAATTATGCTTCTGGACCAAAATCCTCGCCAAGTGACTCGTTTTGGGTGTATCAGCTTTTCAATGTATGCGTGCGGGTTTTCTCTGCCCCAAATACGACAATTTTGCTTGTTTACATACCCGCCAAGTTCAAAATGAGCTTCATCTGCAAAGATGATTTTTTTTTGGCAAAATCGGTATCTTCTGTAAGTCGATCGCAGGCCCACTTAGCGAAGCATATACACAACCATATTCGTCCAGCGGAAGGATAAAACTAATTATCTTTCAAATCAGACATGAGCTAAGTGTTACCATTCACGAAATAAGCACTAGTTGAAAAAAAAAACGTTAGATGGCGGACCCTTTATATATATATGAAAAAATTTAAATTTATTTTATTTAATTTAACAAGCCTTAAAGATATGTTGTCAGAGATTTGGTTAAATATTTTACGAAACGTCATGTCTTCAAATGCACTCAAAGAAATAAACGGGTAAATTCATATTTAAACATTTGTGTAATAATTTGTTTGTAAAATAAAATAAGACATACATGAGTACGTAATATAATTACTTTATAAGGCTTGGATTTACTTGTGAACAATAAGAAAATCACAATGATTTTTCTCAGTGTACTTATAAAAACGGAGTTCCACACTTGGTATCCTGAACAGGCGATACAGTTCTCACAACCCTGCAGGTAGTAATTATACATGTTAATAGCACCTAAAAATCTCATTAAACTGATATTGATATTCCTCCGGACCCTCCAGATGAACAAATTTTTTCTTCGTCACTCCTCTAGGGAGCATATTGGCTTTTCACAAAGCATCCATCCATTGCCTTGTTTCAGTTTCATTAACCAAATTGATAGTGGTGAAGATCCTTGCTAAGTAATGGTGGTGGTCTTCACTTAATAATAATAGTAATAATAATTCCCATTGCATTCCAGAAAGTAAATTGAGAACATCTCTTAATCAATGAAGCTGCACGCGATTCTATTTTTAGACTTATTTAAAGGGATTTACAGTTTAACGCCGTCTCCGAACGTCAAATGCATTAGATTAGTTTTTACAAATACTCTCATAACCAGTTACTAACTGATGTTATGAGGTAACGCTGCTGTAAAAAAATTATTTTCTTTTTCAGTTGGTCTGGTCTATAATTGAACCAAAGACCTCTTGGTAGTGTCTTACCGACCATACCGCAGCGGCATACATCCTAACGTAGCAATGTAGTGACGTTCTAAGTGAAGTTATTCTGCTGATCATTCGTCTGGACGGTAAGATGGACTTCTTTTATGGGGATTTGTTTGAAGGGGTTTTGAAGTCTCTCTATTAAACAAACACAATTAAATTTTTTCTTTCTATGCTTACACTCCAACCACCACACCACGCCACCCATTTATTATAATTATAACCAGAATATTACTGTATCGAAACTAGTCTCAGTCTTTTTTATTCTATTTAGATTAGTGTCGAAGTCTCCCTATAAAATATTAGTATCAGCGTTGGCTAGCCACTTGGTAAACGAATAAAATCTACCCGGGTTTGACAACCAGTAGACTGAAGGAGTAATGTCCGAATAATAGGGGTGCGGTGAGATATCCTACATGCGTGTTACTCAATTTTTTTGATAACTTTTACGACATAAGGCCAACTGTACTTATATTCCAGTCGTTTTTCTTCTAATAGACGTTTGAAACTAAGTAATTGCAGTCTGTACCGACTTAGCAGCTTGCACCAAGAGTACAAAATTGAATTATAAATAATGAAACAACGTAATTGAACTAATAAACCAAAACATCATTGAATTGTTTGAAATTTAGAAGAAGTTATAAAACCTCCCACCTCCAAAACCAAAAACAAAAAAAAAAAAAACAATTAAAACCCGGTGCGCCCTATTTTTCTCAACATAGATAGCATTTTTTCAGCAAAAGTTTGTATGACAACTACGATTATTTAAAGACTGGTAGTCTTTACATTTCTTAGTGATGTTTTTAGAAAGATCTAAGAGGGTTTTTTGTAAGAGCAATGACTGCGAGGTATTAACTGTCGAGTCATGGGTCTCCAAAACTGATTTTACGCGATGTTGTTTACAAGATATTCGTCTGAAGGAAGGACCACGCGATTGTTGTAATGCACCTACAATTGGTCTATTTTATATGCCAATCGTGTGATTATGCAATTTATTGACTCATACGGCAACTCACAATATTATTGTGGTTATTTATTCCAATCAAATGCAACTCTGGTGCGACAATCGTGTGAAAACTTTAAGGGCAATCATGCACCAATTTAAATGCTAAAAATACACCAATATTTATTGTATTTTTGTGCGGCAATTGAAGAAGACGATACTCACTAATTTTTATTTTTTAATTGATTTCTGTCTAAAAACAAATTCATTTAATTATTCTTAAATTCGACCCATTGTGCAAGAATATTAGAACTGATGTTTCTATTTCTTTAAGTGTAGAAAAACCATATCATTCATTTATTTCTTAAATTTTCCTTAACATATTCAAACGAATTGTTTTCGTTTTTTTTATGAAGATTTTTTGTAAAATTAATTTTCTCATGTCTACTATCGAATTTAAAAATATTTTTAATATAATTTTCGTTGTTGTTGTTGTTGTTGTTCGTTTACAAACATTTTGTTCTTTCCAATCTAGTGCGTGCAAATGATTTATGAAGATGGGTGTTTTTGTTCATATATTTTGTTGTTGTGGTTTTTCTTTAATTAAATTATGTTTTTTTGTTTTGTTTTGTTTTTGTTCTATATTTTCATTTTCATTATGAATTTTTGTTATTAAAAAAATGTTTTTTTCTTCTAAGAACTAATGACGGAAATACCTTAATAATACATGAAAATTGTTAAAATCAAGATTTACAATTACAATTAAAAGAGAAAACATACACACAAATGCTATATTTAAATTAGAAAAATAAATAATTAAAATCAAAATTAAGACAAAACAAATCTTTTAATGAACAAATGTTGCCCCAATTGACATACTTTTAATATTAAATAATTGCCATCTTATAAGCGACCAACAAGGTCATGTTCCTTGATTTCGTTTACAATATATGATCGTATTAAAAACAAAAAAATTAAATGCAAATGTTCAAAAAATATTTGTGAAAAAAATATATATATTGAGCAACAAGACAATTATTTACTAATTGACAAATATTTACCGGATTTGAATAAAACAACAGATATGTTTTTAGAGCTTAAAATTGATCAAAAAATAAATAAAAAGCAAATCAAATGCTTTATACTTTTATTTTTTTAAGTATAAAAATGAAATTTGTATCATTTGCTCGATTGTAGACAAACCTCACGTACTCGTAGATCGCAATAATAGATAATTAAAGATAGATAGTGTTAAGCTTCAGTCCTCTCTAACAATTTCTAACGCAATACGACGCACATTGGGTTATCTGATACCGAAAGTGAAAATTAATTAAACAAATTTTAGAAAACAAGCAAACACTTTCTATCACGTTAAAGTAGATGAAATGCTACATCACTAGGCATAAAAATATTTTTGGTATATCTTTTCCGTTATGCTGCTATGTTCTTCCAAAGTAAGAGCCTTTGGTGTTTATTTAAATAAAAGTAAAGACACAGATTTTGTACTTTTCAGAGTGAAATTTTTATAGTTTTGTTTTAACGATAATATAAAAAGTAGTAATGAAACCATTAATTTCAGGCCAGCGTTGCCGTTGTGACACTAAAGTATCACTTTTGACACTAAAGTATCACCCTTTTTCTTGCCAATGACACTTTTTATAACCCTTTTTTTAATGTATACCTTTTTGACCCTTTTTGAAAATGAGTAAAGGTCCAAACTTCTTTACGCAAATTCTCAGTACACTTAGCTTTTATATATGTATGTTGTATATATACATAACATGCATGAGTTTTGTGAACATATGGTTACGACAATAAGATTGGGAACCTTTGCGTTTATTACATTGCTAAAAGGAATAAACAAAAGCTGCAAGAATAACTCTACGTGCTGTTTACAAATAACCAAATCTACAACAACAAACATTGGCAGAGATAAAGTAAATAAAAATAACACGGCAACAACAATAATTAAGCAGCAAAGAAAACAAGTAACAGACAATAAACAAGCAACAACGAATACTCAGAGCTGAAAGAGGTAGATGTTTACATACGTATGGCTACAAAAGAACTAAAAGGAAATTAAAAGAAAGAAATGGAATCTACCTCAAATATCGAAAGGTTCGAGAGCTTTCGATGTATTGTTTACTCAGCCATATAATAAGCACTCGTGAAGTGAATCGTGAAGTAAAATTCCATTTTAGGTGGAGCTAACTCAGTAAAGAGAGTTAAGTGTGGATAACCTCTGGTTGTAAAGGTTGTGATCGAATCTAAGCTATAACTACGATCTGGTCGGAAGATCTTTAAGTAAAAAGATTTGTCGAGTAATTCTTGTTTTTTACAAGATTGTAAGCAGATGGAGTAATTAAGAATAGAAAATTGTTATTGCCTGTAAAAAGGTTAGGATTTTAATTAAAAACTAAACACAAGAGATGTTTTATTTTAACTACAATCTACGAATTCATAAATACACGTTTTTAAAAAGGTAAAAACGTAACAATATATATAAAAATTGCATTCGATATTATTATTACTACAATTGACTTTTATGCAACTGTCATATTCTATGTATACCTATTTTTTTCATATAAAGTTTGACGATTGTGTAAAATGAATTGATGATCAACTGCGATTATACCCTGATTTATGTATGTGTTTCGTCTTAAGTTTTGAAAGCGAGAAGCTTTTATATTAAAATTTTATGTATTTTTGGAATAAAGTTGTTTTGAGCGATGCAAGTAGGAGCATTATATTTAAGAGTGACAAAAACAAAAGTTTAAAAAACTAGAAGTTACGATTTCAAACCTTGACTTGACGGCTTCATTCTACTTATAACTTACCTGACATAAGACCCACAGACAATTTATTTGGTAAATTTGATAACCTAGTACAAACAAGGCTGTAAGACAGCTCTTCTTCCTAAAGGTTATCACAATAATTCAAGTGAAATTACGATAAAAAACTGTATTTAAATTTAATGATTTATAAAATATAAATTAAATTAACCATAAAATATAAATTAACCATAAAACAATTTCGAACATATTTTTGGAGATAATAAGTTACCGAATTCTGCAAAGATGTACAGTTTTTTGTGTGCAGAAAATTAAATTTATTGTTTTTCTTTAAGCTTAAATGATATGTTATGCAAAAGCTCATATACTTTTGTTTTATTTTTCGCCTAGAATTACATTATATCGTTCTTGAAAGTCCAAACCTTATAGTTCTATGTAAAATCCAGTTTTCGAGGGGCTATGTCAACTTTCCTGCGCGACTGTATATTCAAATTTTTTATGCATTCGTTACATACATAAATATTTACTTTACCCACAAATAGTGCTTCCGCTACAAGAATTTTTCAAAACTATCACAGATTAAAAATAAATATAAAAATATTGGCTTTACATTAGCAATCTTTCAGCAAGATGGAAAAATACCGGTATGATATGACGCACTGAAACGGTGAGCTAATAAACGCGCAAGCGTCAAACACACTGCTACAGGGTCAGTGCTGGAATGCTATCTGGCCCAGATGACTTGTTAACGTTGAGATTTGCAAGAACCAGTATATAGAGTATTACGGGATATTCAACAGTGATATATTTATGTTTATGCATAGTAAGGAAGCAATAAGATCCCTGGAGAGTACATTGAAAGTTATTCATGAATGTCGGGCGTCTCTGGTTGAGATGGCGAAACATTCGACGGTTAAATGGGTTACTGGATGTAAGCATTTTGAAACTAAATACATAGCAAGTACCACCTTCGAATCATATGAATCATTTAGGGATGTAAGTTCTTCCCCTCAAGAGGAATAGTCAACTGGTATCGTTGGCAAGTGTACCCATCTATTACGAGACCAGAAAAATCTGCCCAAAACTGCCAGACTACATGTAAGAAATTTTATAACTTAGCGGCTTTAACCAGCATGCCCCAAAGCTGCGAACCCCATATAATGATTTCTGCAGTAATTGCAATAATGAATAGTAGATATTTGATGATTTAAGGCTGTCTTTGATATGTCGAAGAAGACTCCAGAATAGTTGGATTGATTGGGACAAAATATTTAGGTAACAAATATAATTCATAGAAGGAATTCACCTCCAAAAGTAATTAACATTTAATTTAATTTTATTTATTAATTCATTTTATTTCTTTATGTGAAAATGTCATTGTTCTGTCGATTTCGCATAACTTTTTAAATGCAACATTTTAAAATGTTAAAACGTTCAAAATGTTACATTTTAAAATGTATTTTTATTTTGAATAATTTTAATCAATGACAAAATTGAATTGAGTTTGAACTTTATTAAGGTTTTAAATATTTTGCAATATTCAGTTCAGTTTTAAATTGGCAGCGTGTGAATAGGTTCTAAAAAAAAATCATTCCAGACTGTGTAAAAATGATTGCCGAATTTTACGAAAATAGTGAAATTTTTATTACTGGTGGTTCGGGTGGGTTAAATCCTTTGTTCTTAAAACCAAAAAAAAAGAAAAAAAGTGTAAATAAATAAAAAAAATTACTATTTTAGGTGTTGTTGGCAAAGCTCTAATCGCAAAACTTTTATGTTCCTGTAATGTTAAGAAACTTTATATCCTTTTACGTTCCAAAAAGAATTTGTCAATCGAAGAGCGTTTGGATAAAATTAAACAGGGAGTGGTAAGAAAAAAAATATTTTAAATTTATTTTTAGCAATCCAATAATACAACTTTAATTGTGGCTTTCGTTGCTTTGATTGGCCGACTGGCGCTGTTAACATACAGGCTACGACAGCTCGTATTTGTGTACAGTTCTTTAATGTCATAAGTCTTTCTACGAACCAAATAGCCCATTATGAAAGAGTATCAACAGCATTTTTGATAGAAATCAAATCAAGGTAAAAGAATTCGCTGAAATGCCTATTTTTATCACAAGTATCGAAAATACCGGGAAATAAGATGAATCCGTTCTGCTACCAATGCTGTTCGCTATGTAGCAGAATTTAAGGACGTGATTCAACACCAAGACAGTATAGTTAAAATTTTAAATTTTTTAAGTAAACCAGTAAGTACATAAAACTAACTGTAACATGTTCAAAATCCTAAAGAGGTGGTTGATGTTGTTGTGATTTAGTCACGTAAGACAAAGATTGTTCAAAGACTGTACAAATTGTTGTCACTGAAGAAGAACTTGGAGAATCATTGAAAGCCACATAAGCAGCACTACTAAAATGCCTGCAAGTCACAGGATTCATCAAATAACAAGAAAATTGGATGTTAGAGAACGGTTTGAGTGCAATATTTAATTGCTTTAAATATATAGTATTCCCAACAGTGTTGCCATAATTTTTTTTAAAAAAACTGAAAATTTAGAAGAAAAAACTGCATATACTTAGAAAAGTGAAAAAAGAATTACATATGGTATTCGCCAATCACACTATGCAACAAGCAGAAATACCCTGGATAACCCCTATATTTTTTGATGCTCTATGGTCGCCCAACTTCAAAAGTCATCAGTATTTCAGATTCTATGGATAAGTTTTTTTTAGAATTTTTTTTCCTAAAATGTGAGATTTTTGAAGAGGCTGCTAATTACTCCTTATGATAACTTTGAAATGACTTATTCGATTTCGTTAAGCCATATATTAAAAAATTCCAAATTATACCGGCTTTAAGTCGTTCGAATGTCATTTTTTAACATAACCAATATTTTTGGAGATATTGAGAAACAAATTATATTCTTTTTAATTACGATATTTTTGATTTATAAAAATTCGCAGAAAATAGAGAGCAGCAAATATTTACCGGTTGCACTATTTATTTATTAAGTTGAATATAATAGAAATAAAATAAACCATAATTCATGAAAATCGATTAATAAATACATATTTTATTCCCAATAAAGTGAAAGTACCTAGTTTTGAACATAAAAAATTATTGCTAGAATTTTACACTTTTTTCCGACAAGCTTGGCACCTGGCTGGAAAACTGATTTCATGTACACAAAGCTAGTGCTGCTTACCACTTTTATGGGTTAGCTCTTGTTTCCGAGATATACCGTTCTCATAAAATGGAGGAGATTGCACAACAAATATTCACGTAACTAAAAAAGTTTTAGTTTATTGATCAAACAAAAAAAAAAAAAAAAAAAAAAAAACCGAAAGTCTCAAATAATATTATATTTAAGGCTAAAGCCCGGTCTTTATTATCGACTAAGTTGAGTTGAACATGCCTCGTCATAAGATCATAAAAATTTTTTTTAATACTTTAAATATTTTCTTAGTGAAGCGAATATATCACTTATACGTGCGTACTTACACACTATGTAATGTAATCTTACTGTTGTTTTGCCAAAAAAAAAAATAAAAATAAATAATAACTTTATATATTTGAAATGAGGAGAAATTATCGTTTCAGAAATTGTAATTAAAATAAAAAAAAAATTGAAAATAAAAAAATTAAATATTAAAAACTGCAAAATCTGCACAATTTAGAGAAAAATTTATTTTTTAAGCAAAAAACTTCAAAACTGCTCAATGCTTACAAAAACTGCAAAATACAGATAAATCTGCATATTTAGTAACACTGATTCCCAAACAAATACGTACACTGTTGCCGTAAAACGAGTTGCTTTGCTTTTACTTTTTTACTTTTCCTTAAAAAAATGGTGAATACCTAACGAATGGTATGAATGGTTGGCCATGTCATTAAATGAAATGGAAAATTCTTATGTATGTATTTATGCCTGCAGGAGAAAAACGCCACATACTGGTAAAAATTTGCATTGGTAAGTAAGGACCTCAACTACTTCTACTTAGCAAGGGTCTTCTTCTTCAATTTGCGTAGCCATTGCTGTCGCCTGGTTATATTTACATTTAGACAATCTTTTGTTAACTTAATTAATTTTTTTAATTGCAGGTTTTTCGCCAATTGAAACTAAAAAAACCCGATGAATTGGATAAAAAATTGGTAGCCATACCAGGTGATGCTGCAGAACCGATGCTGGGCATAATACCGGAATACCAAAAACTTTTGCAAAATGTTTCAGTAATATTTCACTGTGCAGCGACAGTGCGTTTTGATGAGCCACTAAGAGATGCTCTCAGACTAAATGTGGGCGGTACTCTAGAAACGATAAAATTGGCTGAAACTCTAAAACATCTGAAAGTTTTCATGCATGTCTCGACATTCTTTAGCAATCCCTATTTGGAAAAAGTAGAGGAGAAAGTGTATAAATCACCAATGGATTGGAAATTATGTTTGAATCTCTTGGAAAGAAAAGATATAAGTGAAGAACAATTGGATACGAATACTAGAAAGTGAGAGACGATTTCTATGACATAAAAGCGGATTATTAATATTTGGGTCCAAATAAATTTTGTGTTTTCAGATTAATTGTAGGTTTTCCCAATACTTATTGTTTTACAAAAAACTTGGCTGAGTCGTTAGTAAACGATTATAGACATAGATTACCAGTGGCCATATATAGGCCTTCTATAGGTAAAAATATATATGAATTTTTTTAATTTACAATAAAATTTCTTTTTTCCAGTACTATTTGCTCTTGAGGAACCTGAGCCTGGGTTTTGTCCATCCCTAATGGGTGCCATGGGCTTATTTGCTGTTACGGGTGCAGGTCTTTTGAAAACTATTTACATAGGAAAAAATCAGAGACTAGATTTAACTCCTCAAGACTTGGGCATTAAGATATTATGCTATAACGCCGTAAAAGCAGCACGCTTGTATGAGAACATAAATCGACCCACTGAAATACCCGTTTACATAATGTCCTCCTGTACACATAGTGATTTTACTTTTACCGAATACATTTCTATGGTACAGGATTACGGTTTGTGGACTGAAGCTGCATTTGAGAAGAATGTCCTAATACCCTACGTTTATTACACCAATAGTCGCTTACTTTATATGTTTTTGGTAACGTCCTTTACTTCCGTCCTCTGTTAGAAATAAATTGAATTTTTTTTCTTTTCAGTTCTTTTTAACACAAATCTCGGTTTCATTATTGGGTGATTTCGCTTTGATTTTAGCGAGACGTAAGCCTGCCCTTATGAGTGTCCAACGTAAACTATTTAATACTTTAGAGGTCATGAAACCCTTTCTTTTTAATACCTATGAAAGTAATGGCATAACTGATTTCGAAGAGATACTTCAAGTGACTAAAGGGTATTTCATAATCTAGCAAGAATAACTAGTTTCTTTCAATCTGAATTTATTTTTCTTAGAACGGAATTCAATATTGATGCTGTATTTGTTGGGAAAGACTATTTTAAAACAGTTGGCGCATGTCAATCTATGGTCTATAGTATGAGGGAACACTTAATCAAAGAGGATCCAAAAACGTTGCCCAAAGCAAAAAGGATATTGAAAATGTAAGTCTGAAACAAGTATTTAACGGTAGACGTTCAAGCCGGTTAACGAGTTTATAAATATTTCAAACTGCAGACACTTTAAAGCATCAAATTAGGTATAAATTAGAGCTGCACAATAATCGATTGAACTATCGATAGTTTTGTTTTCGGCTGACCATAGATAGTTTTTTTTTTTAACTATCGATAATATCGTCAAAATCTAAGAGCAAATACGAAAGCCAATAAACGTAGTCAAAGTCACATTTGCAAAAGTTTGTTCGGTTTGTTCGGCTGTCAGCCGTCTTGTAAACTTTTATAGCTACAGAGGGACACAGTTTAACAGTTTCTTAAATTTATTAAAACAAATGTAGTATGTCTGGCATTCTGGCAAAAATTATTGATGTACTACACCGTTGTAGTCCGTGAAAACCGTGAGTATTGCCTCCTTTTTTGACTGAAAACGATGCTTTTTTGGTCTCGGCTCATATGGTGAATGCCATTCACTTGCCTGATGTCTGGATTGCGTGTCTTACTCATAAACCCAAGTCCCGTCTCCAGTAACGATCATTTTAATAAATGTGGGATCAGATTCAGCCTCGTAAATAATGTCTTTTGTGACATCAACACGGTCAAAATTGTAAAAAATTGCCAACACACATGGATATAGATGTAATCTTGGCTACGTAGCTTTTGTTAAGGTTTATTGAGATCATCAACAACAGATGTACCAACTTAACAAAAAAAAAAAAAAAAAATTTTTTTTATCGGAATTATGGGTTCACCACACGGGAGTTATTCCAAGAACTTTTTGTTCAAAGTAGTAATCTTCATTCCGCCAGACCATAGCATGTTGTTCAAACTATTACGGTGCAGGTGTTGCTTCTGTTTGCTGAGAAATGATACATTTCGAGGACTCTTACCATAAGTCTATTTTCAATTGGTTTTTTTCTTATTGCGCGACTTGAAACAGGAGAAGTTAATTTTTGAGGCTTTTTGATGACTTGAAGAGATTAATCTTTGAAGTACGAATTAAAAGTATACGTGTCTTCTATAGTTCTGTAGTTTTCTATCACTGGATCTTATTAATTACTTCAGTTTTGGAGCACTGCATGGTCTGAGCAATTTTCGCTATATAATACGAATTAATCTTCCATCAAAAAACTTTAATACTGGACAAAAAATAAAGTGTCCCTATTTTTTGTTTCAATACTGTATATTTATTATTATTCTCTCCCTTTCGCTTAAATTCTAATATTGTTGCCACTAGTAGGACTTCAAAGAATCTGATATATCGATAGTCTTTTTGCAAACTATCGAAACTATTGAGTGGGCCGACTATCGATAGTTTTGCAGCTCTAGTATAAGCCTTTGATGGCATTCAGTGCATCCTTATACAGCTTTAGTGCTTAAGATAGATAAATGGATTCCATCCAAGATAATGATGATTTTAATGATGCAGAATAGTTTGTGAAAATTTACCAAAAGATTTGACGGGAGTGCTAGGGATCAATTTTAATAAAATATTCTTCGGTTCTGGATATACGATATGTATAACCGGGAGCGTAAAAGTGTAAATCTTTTTAAATTTTATCAGCAGTAACAATATATTTTGTCCAAGTGGTTTATTTCTTATGTAAGTGCAGAGATTAGCAATATATGGACTGATTTTAATGAAATACGATTCAATGGTTACTGTAAAAATTAGTTTAGGTTGTATTGGCAGATGCCTGCGGCATACATATTTCACTGGCTATTTGTTGCCATCTTAGCAGAGTCGTGCATCCTTATTTACCGTTAGAATATCGTCAACTTCTGTAAATATCCAGAAGTTTCTGGCCAACTCATTAAAATAGCGTCACATTAACAATTAAAAGTAGCAGAAAGTAAATTCTGACGTAGTTATTTTGGGACGACTTGAATCACATTCGATTTTCTCATTAAATCCTTATTATTAATTTACTTTCTTAATATATTTTCAGAAAAATTTGGATTTATAATATAGTCAGGTTTATAGTGGCATATAAACTTTTCAACAAAGTTATGGATTATACCGGGTACTTCCATAATTAGAAGTTCGTTTGCAATGATAATTCATCTTTCTATTAAAATGTAGTATAGACTTAAGATCAGAACAAACAATTAATTTTATATATGTAAAGAACGATTTTATAAGAGTATCCGAACTTTAATTTGAAATATTGTAAAGAAACAAAACAATGAAAGATTTAATAAAAGAAGAAAATACAATCCATTTCTACGAAACAAGGAGTTATTACCGTAAACCATATCGGAATGTGGGAACTATTAGAGACAGAGTCTTCAAACTTTCCACATGGTGTGGTATAGTCAAGGAGCACACTAAGTTGAAAAGACTGCGAACGTTGTCTTTATAAAGACAAATACACGTAAGTAGCACAGAATAGGGAGAAAGGGGAATTTACTAGTTTATTATTTACTAGTTTATTATTATTATACTATATTCCATATAGTATAACGGCGGAAGACTTCTAAGTTTGTGTTATAATAACTTCTTTATATTTATTGTTTATTGTTATTGTCATATTCTAAGATTCCCGGACAATGTCAACTAAGTATATTTACACACATGTGTATATTTGAAGCTACAAATCAATTATTTATTGGTTATTGCGAATATTTACCGGATTTGAATAGAACAATTTTCCTAAAAAAAATTTTTTTTAATATTTTTATTTTTAATTTATATTTTATAGAGCCATGTTTATTCATTAAATTTGCTTTTCACTTAAATTACAATTTGTTTTGCTGTAGTTTCAACATGGGCCAAAATTTATGAATTTTATTTAATGAAGTAATAGGAATTTGAAAGAATTTTACTTTAATAAAAGAACCGGTTAACCGGCTATTCGATTGATTATTAACCGGTAATTTCCTATCACTATTGCAAAGGTATGGGTGGCATGGTGTAGTGGTTGGAGTGCGTGCATAACAACACAAAAGACCCAGGTTCGAGCCCTAGCAGAGGACATGATGAAAAAAAAAATTTAATTGTGGTTTCGAATGTTTAATAAAGAGACTTTAACTTCCCTCCAGACAACTCCATCTAAAAAATTAAGAAAAAAAGCCCCCCTGACCTTCCCGTATACCTCTGGCGATGATGACAAACATAAGACGAATGATCAGGAAAAACACGCCACCTACTGGGAAAAAATTACAATGCTAAAGTAAAGATCACCCACCACCAATTAGCAAGGATCTTCACCACTACACACACAAAAAAATCATATGGGGGAAGCTACAGCGGATTAATCATCTACTTAGCTTAAAAATATCAAATTGATTAAAGAAACTGAAACAAAGCAATATATATACTTTGTGGAAGGCCAATATGCGGAAAAAAAATTGCAAAAGTAGTATAGCAAGTGCAAGTGTATATATTTTGTTGTAACATAGTACAAAAATGTACTACACCAATGTGCAAATGCTTCGAAGCACTCCCAAGATAAATACAAGATCGTGAATTGTGCTCTTCGTTAAATTACTACCACCAGCCACTTTAGTGAAATAAAGGGTCTACCAAATAATTTTTTTTTTTTTAAATGCTATAAAAAAAACTACTGAATATTTTCTCAAATTTCATTTTTTATTTTAAAGTACAATCCTTCCGGTTTATAATGGAAAATAATTTCATTCAAATGGCTGCTCGGCTGGCCATGCAGTAGCCTACACGATCGGTCCAATATTTAAGCACATTATCGATTATGTGCAGCTGTATTTCACCAATGGTTTCACGAATATTGTCCTTTAAAGCGTCAATTGTCTCTGGCTTGTTGGCGTAACACTTAGCTTTGACGGCACCCCACAAATAATAGTCCAACGGTGTCAAATCGCAGCTCCGTGGTGGCCAAACGACATCAGCTCTGCGGCTTATAATACAATATTCAAAAACAGGGCGCAAAACATCGAGTATAGCTCCGGCTGTGTGGCACGTAGTGCCGTCCTGTTGAAACCAAATGTTGCTAATATCCTCCTATTCAATTTTTGAGAACAAAAATTCGTTCAACATAGCCCGATAACGATCGCCATTGACGTTAACGGCCACTCATTGCTCATTTTCGAAGAAAAATGGCCAATTATGCCTCTGGACCAAAATGCGCTCCAAACAGTGACTCGTCTTGGGTGTATCGGCTTTTCAATGTATGCGTGCGGGTTTTCTGTGCCCCAAATGCGACAATTTTGTGTGTTTACATACCCGCCAAGATCAAAATGAGCTTCATCTAAAAAGATGATGTTTTTGGCAAAATTTTCAAAGTAATGTTGCAGGCTTTTCTAGTGTTGTTCAAGCGTATACACAACCATTATCGTTCAGCGGAAGGATAAAACTAATTATCTGTGAAATCAGACATGAGCTAAGTGTTACCATTCACGAAATGAGCACTAGTTGGCAAAAAAACGTTAGTTGGTGGATCCTATATTTACAAAATTTTTCTTAACATCATTTTGAGGATAACTAGATGTCATCTTGTGTTTTTCGTAAGTGCTGAAATTGGCACTCGGCAACTACGAGTAGTTTTTAATCGGTTATTATTGTTTATGCATATATTTGGATCTTTTACTATGGTCTATTGTGGAAAGATGCAGTAATCCATAAATCGGCAGGAATTTGAGAATGTTTCTTACCTCTTATCAAGCCCCACTATATAATAAACTGTCTATTAGTATATTTTAATACATAACTATTCTTCCTTCAATAAAATAATGTTGCCAACTCCAGAGGCAACCAAACACGGCTGAGACGCTCGCAAAAAGTCCTTCATATCGAAGAAGCATGTGGCAAAGACAATTATATACTGTGAAGTTATTTTTGTTGATGAATCTAAATCCTATATTTTTAGTTTTAGTTCAGACGCTATAAATTAAGTTTGTGGTAAGTACTTAACTGAGTATGATAGTTTGGGCCTGTATGGTTGCCTCTGGAGTTGGCACCATTGTTTAATAGTAAAAGACAATTTGTTGTAAAGTGTCAAAGCCTTGGTTTTAACAGGTCACTCAATAAGTCCGTAGGATAAGTACGAAAGAAACAAAATTTTGACAAAACGCGATTTTATTATTCAACATCGTTTCTTTCGAGGGCGATACAACAAGTACAGCGATTTTCCCAACTTTTCGATACTATGCTAATAGCACGATTCCTATTTCGCGCCAAAATAAGCCTTGGTTTCAGCTATTACTTTATGATCGGACTTAAATTTCTCAACAGCAAGCATATTCTTGAGATCGGAAACCAGGAAAAAGTCGCTGGGGGTAAATTCGGAGAATACGTTGGATTGGTTAGCAATTCGAAGCCCAATTCATTCAATTTTGTCATGCGGCACCCACTTTTAGCAGAGCTTTCACATACTAAAATGTTCGTGTTAAATGGTAAAAACACTACAATATGATATCTTTAAAATGTCAGCTAGCTCGTGTACCTTCAATTTGTGTTGCCTCATTTGGGCGTCCACTGCGCTCTCCAGCATTTGTGCTTATACGACCAGGCTTAAATTCAGCAAAATACTTCTCTACCATTTGTCCCGATGTGACAAAGTTGGATAATATTTATTCAGACATTATTTTGTTGTATTTTTTCATCAAAAGCATGCTTTATCAAAACTCGAAATTCACTTTTTTCCATTATTTTTTCAATAACAAAAGTAGCTTCACACAAAATGCCCTAACTTACGAATCATAGTCAGATTGCTATCAAATTTATACACGTATCGTTTGAAGGTTAGTACTGAATAAAATTCATATGGACAAAATTCTATTAATGCCATTTATGTGTTATCCTATGGGCTTATTGTGTGGTTTGATGCGCTATCGTTTTCGATATTATTTGCATTATGAACTCAAAACAAATCAAGAATTGTGCGTTCATGGTTGCTATAGAACTGTCAGAGCCTCATAAATCCTTCCCCAAACTCTCGCTTTTAAAACATGATACAAAATTTGTGGGTAATTTTTGGCTTGAGAATGATTTAAAAACTGCACTGGTCTAAAAGGGGAACAAGATTCCCCCCCTAACTTTGACCAAAATTGGCGAAAAAATGTTTTCTTGCAATTTTAGAGGAAATTTTTTGTACTTTTATTTTCAAAAAGTTATATTAAAGTTATTAAAACGTAATTTCTACATTTAGGCATTTAAATTAAAGCCAGATATGTAACCAATAAAGGGAGGTACCTAACTTTGACAAAAAATTTATTTTATTCTCAATATTTTAAGCTTCAATTTAGGTGCTTAACATCTAAAATTTTCATTCTGAAAAATTTTGTATGACTGAAAAAAAAATCCTCTAATTTTGCACTAAGATTTAAACTAAGTTGTGAATAACTCCGAAACTGTTGAAATTACAAAAAAAAAAATGTTGTTCAAGTGATTTATAGGAAATTTTGTTCCTAAGCTTTTGGTAGTACATACACTAAAATCGGTCAAGTCGTTTTCTAGTTATGATGAAATATATGAAAAGTTTGCCACGCCCATAAAAAAAAAATTAAGCTCGATGGAAAAACACTGAAAACGGATTTAAATTCAACACATTAAAATCATTATATTTCATATAGTTTCGTAATTTTGGTTTAAATAAAGAAGTATTCTTATAAAATTTGTCCGTTTAAATCTTTTTGATATGAGGATAATAAGCGTCCATGCTGTAAGCGTTCAAAGTTATATTTTGAAAGCACACGAAATAAGCTGTAAGCCACTTTGACTACTAAACAGATGGTAAAATCACACATTAAGTTGCGGAATAACAGCATATCGAATTCTTAACAGTCAGGAAAGCATTATATACTCGATGATATTACTTGTTTCTAGACAGGGTTAGGTATCAGATATAATTTTTATCAACAAACAACCCGTTTTTCAGCGGCAAACAAAATCACTTTCAACGAATTTCTTCAATTTTTATTTATTTTTTCAAATAAAGGCTTCAGTTGGGATCAGATGACCTTGGGAAATTTATCAACATGACACAATTACTAATCTCCTTTATTGCCGTAAAATATCAAAATAATTTAAGAAATTTAAATGCTTATTGTCTACTTCGATTGCCGCACAAGAATACATAAAATATTGTCCAATTTTTGATATTTTATCTGGCGCATAATTGCCGAACTAATAATTGGTTTTTCCTTTAAAGCTTGTCAATCGGTAAGATTGTTGTAAAGTTATAACTATAAGAACACTTTTAAGTCTATACCATCGAATAGATTCCAAAGTTAAAAGTCGAATGTCTATCAGGCCATGGGCTATATAATATTAACACTTATGTAATGTAATCACATTTTTACAAAAAAAAAAAAAAAAAAAAAAAAATGTATGACCTTGAGCTATATATTCATTTTTTTTTTAATAGAAAAAGTGAAAACTTGATATGTATTTGATCGCCTAACAAAATCGCAGTGATATATTCGTACACGTGCAGGGGTTGCATATATAGACAAGCATATAAATAAGTATATGTAAAGGGTGTTTTTTTAATTGTCTAATCTTTTATTAGGGATTGTTTTCTCATATAAATTTAGTGGGTTTTTACAAATCATGATGAACAATATTAATATTAATATAATACATCATATATAATATATTATTATGCTATAATTTTCTAAATCATTTCGTGAATTTTACAGAATTTTTGTTTCTGAGCATGCTATTCGATGAAACATAGAAATATTCCACACAACTTATTCATTGCGTGATATTAAGGCATCAACAAGACCATGACATATTTGTTTGCACCGAATAAACATACGGTTCAGTTAGTCGAAGGGCTGGCAGTGATATTGATTTGTTAATATGCCACACATTCTTAGCAATTTTGGAGGATTCTTAGTTTATATTCACACAAGATAATATTTATTCAAGCATTAAAGACTAAAGATCATCGATTCTTTTAGTGATTGGTCTCATGAGCAATTGTTAACTGATTAAGAGATGAATCTCAGCTTTAGTTTACGAAATACATCAACAGGAAAAATTGTCGAATATGAAGAGAAAATAATTCAAGAAAACAAAAAAAAAAAAAAAAAATGAGACACAAAAATTGATTATTTGGCGTAGATTGTCATTGCATTACGGACCATATATCTTTAGAAAATACCAATGTAGCGATTTGTTAAAAATAAACAATTTTAAGTTTTAAATGAATGTTGCTGTGTGCTATTTAACTCAAAATTTCAACGAATTATTGACATCTCATTTTGGTGATATTGCTTTCTTAAAAAGCAGGTCTATTTTAAGCTCCCAAAATCGTGTGATATTACGCCTTTTAATTGTTTTCCTATAGCCGCTTGTTTAGTCCATGTGTTGTTATGCTAACAACTACATATATTAATTATGACCGATAAAAGGTCAACGTAACTGATTGCAGTTAGTAAATAAAGCCAGAAGTTTTCGAAAGTGTGGTCAAACATAGATTGTTCTCTGTTTTGAACTGGCTACTTTCGAATATATAGGCAAGAAAAATAGCCACCCTAATGACTGTCATATTAGGGGTTTTCGATTAATGGAAGTTGCGTGACTATTGGTTTTTGAACTTGTCAGTTTTAACAACGACTATAAAATAGAAAAAACTTACTTTAATCCGGGTTTCAGGATCGATAAAGTGTCTCCAAAATTAAGGTATCATTTTCATTTTTTTTAAAAAATACTTTTTTTTCAATATTACAAATATTTTTATTTCAGTTTATGACAAACAGGCGGTCAAGTGACCCTCCTAGTGGCTCGACAGGCTCCCAATCTTTTATCTAAATTATCAATCACGTTTTTCAATCAACTGTTGTCAATGGCTGATATCTTCTCTTGAACTATTGTGGGATTATTGCTGTATGCTTTCGATTTCAAAAAATCCCACAAGAAAAAATCTAAAGGTAACAAATCACACGATCTCCTCTACGAGAAATAATGCGATATTCGAACTTTTTTTTTTTAAAGATCCATTGTTTCTCTTGCTATGTGACAAGTAGCACCATATTGTTGAAACACATATTCTCTACATTTAAATCATCAAATTTTTCGTTACAAAAAGCTTCGGATCATCTCCCGGTAGCGATTTCCATTGACCGTACACGCATTTCCATTTTCGATTTCAAAAAATATGGTAACTTTTGGCGGATGAAATGGTTGCTCTAAGATAACTCTTGGATTCTTTTCACCCAAAAGGCGGCAATTCTGCTTGGTGGCGTAGCCAATAAGCTATAAATGGGCTTCGTCGGTGAAGATTATTTTGTTAAAGACATTCTAAATTTTTCCTTGTTTTTCCATGGCCCAAGAAACGAATTGCCGACGTAATACGTGGTCAGCTGGTTTGAATTTTTGGGTCAGCTGGATCTTATAAGCCTTTAAATGGAGATCACGATGCAAAGTGAATGAAGAATATAGATCGATTGATGTTTAATTGCTGCGAACGATGACGAATGGATGTTTTTGGAACTTTTTAAACACTTCTGCTCACAGCTGCTAACTACATCCTTAGTTGAACGAACATTACATTGATAAATTCTGTTTCTGTTATCATGAGCGGATCCAGTTTCTTAAAATTTCTCAACCTTCAGTTTGATGGCACGATATGTTGGAACATTTTTCTACCGAATTTTGTTCTAAATTTCCTTATTACGAGTACATCTTGAAAACTTTAACCATTTCAAAAAATGTTTTAATCATAAAAACACTCTGTTCCCTCGTGTAACGTTCCATATTAACTAACCGGAATGTATCTAGATTCTGAAAATACAAATTTAGAATAAAAATCACAAGTAGAAAAAAAAATGGCAGCAAAATTAATATAATACCTCAATTTTGGACATATATACTGACGGGTCGGAGAGACTGCAAGGTATAAAAATATCTAGAAAGCTGACAGACTATTGCAGTGTTATACAGGCCGAAATTATGAATTTCAGCCATAATAGCCATAAATATTGCCTCTCAGTGTATACAGTATTATGGGATATTCATAAAGGATATCTTTATATATACGGATAGCATAGCAACCCATAGTGCGTTGAAACCCTTAGAGCGAATAGAAGTTGTTGTCGTAGATAAATGAAATCTTGTACAGACAATTATTAGGGAAAAGTAAAGATATATGCAAAATTTTACAAAATAGGACAACGGACGCGCCCACCGCCTACGTATGTTTTAATAAAAAATCTAAATAAAATTTGAAACTTAACATAGTTTTATATATTTGATTTTTTAATAAAAAAATATTGTTTTTAGCATAAATAAAATCCAAATAACAAAGTATTTTAATTTTGTAAAGTTTGCAACAAAAAAAAAAAAAAAAAAAAAAAGACAAAAATTGAAATTAAAATGTATTGTAATCTGCTAAAAACTCCATTTTGTACTTCATTTTTTAATTTGATTAAATAATAATTAACTTATTAAAATAATAATAAATAACCTATTTTATAAAAGGGAGTTCTAATATGTGTTTTTTTTTAAGTCTCCTAATTTCATCAGTCTCATCTAGTAACGTAATTGCCAATATATTTATATGGTTACTGAGCCTAACTAAATAATAATTTTCCATAATTTTCATTATATCTAAAATATTAACTTATAATTGTACATATATAATATATATTATTGTTCCCAATGGGGGTCAATAAGACATGTTAGTTTTAAAATTTATCAAATTTGCTTATTATTGGCAAATAGATTGCAAATAAATTCACATCTAAAAAAAAAAAAATTTTTTTTATAAAAAATTCCCAAAATTATTTCTTTTAAAATTTCAAAATTTTTTTAGTTGTTGGACAAAATGTATTTCTAGTTTTTTTATTTGATAGAACATATTATATAGTTTCAAAAATATAATTAAAAAAATATCTATTTTTTATATATTTTCTTTAATACTCCTTCAAAGTTTGATAAATTTAAGAATTTTATTGAAATAAGTGCGTTTTTCAAAGCAGTTAAAATAAAAAAACAGTAAACAAAATTTTGAACTTTTTTATTTCTATTTTATTTACAACATTGTAAGATAATAGAAAATACATAAATAGAGTTTTTATAAATAGAGTTTTTATAGCTATTTTCCTTAAGCGCCTAAAACCCATGTTTTGTGCATAGTATTTTATACTATAAATTGGTTGAGTTTAGCGCCCTCTTGCGAATATATAGAGAAGTAACCGAAAATAAACGTTCAGTATTATACTCAGCCGATAATTAGCTTTAAAAAAATATATACAGTAGCGAGCAAAAGTGAGCAAATGCTTAGAAGTTAAATAGGAAATACGCTGTAAAAATGAAAATACTCAAGCAAATAAAACAAAAGTTCTTGAAGTTATTTACCAATATATTCTTAAGAATAACCATTAAAACAGTATTTAATACATCCATTTAAATACAAAAAAGCAAAAATATTAACTATTTTATATTTCCTCGGTTTTGTACGTTTTTATATTTTTTTTTCTTATGGGTTTTAATATTTTGTCCACAATCTTTTGTTTTTTATAATGCTATCAATACACTTGGGCATACTATGAACTATGGTGATTACGTTGCAATAATTCATCCAGGTTTTTCGGAGGTCTGTGGTATTTTCTATTGCCCACAAATTCTCTACTAGATTTAGATCGGGTCTGTGTGCGAGCCAATCCAATAACTGAAACTCTTGTTCTGACAACCACTTCTTAACAGTTTTAGCAGTGCGTTTGGGATCATCATCTTGTTGGAAGATAACTTCCTTTTCTGGGTTGGGGCTTATATCTAAAAATTCTGGCAAATTTGTCTGCAATATAGTGAAGCAGTCTTCCTTTTACATTATCCCATTTATTCTTGCAAGTGGACCCGTTAGCCAAACGTGAAGCATCCCCATCAGCATACCATCTAGCTGCTTCCACCCTGTTTAACAGTCGGCTTCACGTGATGCCTTTGGATGCTTTCTGTTAGTCACCGCCAGCAATGACTTAATAACCCCGTCCGATCAAATCATCTATTTCCAGTCATCGGAGGTCAAATTTTTATACTTTTTGGCGAGTTCGAAGCATGATTTTATATTTTTATTTGATAAAGCCGGCTTTATCAGTTTGATGCGTGCTTTGTAGGCTATTCTGTGAAGAGCTCTGCGCTTGGTCCACTGACGTCCTTGATTAAAATCTTCGCAGCTTGTGTTGGTGTCACGCATCTGTTGTTCTTTATTGCTCTTATTATGAGCCAACATTTTGTGCTCGAACTACATTTCGCCTCTTTTGCATGTTAATGACAATATTTAAATTTTTGGAAATTTCTCAAGAAGATTTTACACTTTCGGTCAATACTACGACACTATTTTCTAATTCTATACTAATTTTTCTTCTATTTTTTAAGACTGGGTGATACTTCCAACAATTTTACTTAAAAATACTTTTTTGCGACTAATATCAGGTGAAACTAACCAGAAAGAAGAAAACGTGATACACTAAAAAATAACGTGAAAAACTGAGATAATAATGAATAATTTATAGATTTATTTAACACTCCTTGCTTATGTTTTTTAAGAGAATATATTTGTTAATAAATATGAGACTTTTTGTTTCATTTACTTGCTTATTTGCATTTTAGCAAAAACTTTAATATTAAATTTCCCAACATTTGCTCACTTTTGCTCGTTACTGTATTTTATCAATATCCGTGATGAGTGATTATGATACCCGGATGGTGTGCATTGCACATGGAAAATTGTTTATAAATGCCGGTTAGTTCTGAATAAGATAGCAAGACATACGACTGCTAAAGGGATCACTGGATATAAGCAGATTGAAATTAACTGCAAGGCGGTGGAACATTATAGCTGTTATGACCGACCATTAGGTTTCATGGTAAACATAACCAAAAACTGAGAATCTCATATAATAATATCTGCAGTGACTGCAATGATAGAGTTGAAGGAATTTCCGGAGCATATTGTTTGCCATTGCTCTGAATTGTATGACTTAAGGTTGTCTTTGCTAGGTTGCAAAAGAACCTACGACAAGAACAGTCTTGCAACGGGCAATTGTGATAAGATTCACGTCCTATTCAATCCTAAAGTTTCCCAAACTATGTTATATGTCATTTAGAAAGGGAATTTCCCTCGAAACAAAATTTATATATAACTCATTAATTTCCTGTTATTTTATTTTAAATTAAAATTTAGACACTTATAAAAGATACTTTATATATACAAGTTTGTATATAAAACAGTAGTATGTAAAACATTTTTAATACATTGATTTTAGTTTTGTATTACTTTTAATATGTTACATTTTAATTTTTAAATAATTTCAATTACATACTATCAAATACGTACGACTGGAAATTATATATTGAGGCTTAGAACTTATTGAAATGTTCAGTTCAGTTATAGATTGAAATCGCGCGAATAACATCTAAACAATAATTCCAAGCAGTTTAAAAAATAATATTTTTGCTAAAAATGATTGCCGAATTTTTTGAAAATAGTGAAATTTTTATTACCGGTGGTTCTGGTGGGTTAAAAATAATACAAAATCCTTTTGTTCTTAAAAGAAAAAAAAAACACAAAAAAAGGTTTAAATAAATATTATCTATTGGAAATTACTATTTTAGGTGTTGTTGGCAAAGCCCTTATCGAAAAACTCTTACGTTCCTGTAATGTGAAGAAAATTTATATGCTTTTACGTCCCAAAAAGAATTTGTCAATCGAAGAGCGTTTAAATAAAGTTAAACAGGGAATGGTAAGAAAAAAATTTGTTTTAAATTTATTTTTAGCAATCCAATTACACAACTTGAATGGTGTGTTTTTCTTGCGCTGATATTATAATACCCTTGTCCTTAAGCAGATCAACTCAGAAATTATGTTTTAAGTGGAGAATGTCCGTCGTATAATTCATATCTCTGCTCATTATAAAATTGCAACAAATTTTGTCGAGCTCTGTCTAACTGGAATTAAAATCCTTAACTATTATGTTCTACGACTCGGACATAAGGTACAACAGCTCTTATTGATGTACAGTACGTTAATTTTACGGGCCAATGTATTTCGAATAGGGGGTTATGAAAGTTTATAAAAAGGATTTTGAAATCAATAAAATCAAGGTAATGGGATTCGGTGAAATGCCTTTCTAAAGCAAATATCTGCTGTTTCAGGCTATGAGTTTGATAATCTTATACATAAAACTAAGCCCATATACCAGGTTTATCGGTATGAAATTAACATTTTATTGTAAAAATAAAACACTAATTTGTAATGGGAAATTGGCCATTTCTGGCTACACATTTTTTCTCATCTTTCAAACAATCTCGTCTTTTTTCCCTCCGTCACTCCTCTAGAGAGCATATTGGCTTTACAAAACGGATGCATGCTTTGTTTCAGTATCTGTAATCAATTTGATCTTACAAGCTAAGTAGATGATTAATCCACTGTAGCTCCCTCCATATGACTTTGTGTATTGGTGGAGATCCTTGCTAATTGTTGCTGGTCTTTACTTTAGCATTGTAATTTTACCCCAGTAGGTGGCGTGTTTTCCATTGCCAGAGGTAAGCGGGAACGTCAGGGAGGCTTTTTATTTTTTAGATGAAGTTGTCTGGAGGAAAGTTAAAAAGCCTCTGTATCAAACATTCGAGACCGCAATTAAATTTTTCTTCATCCATGTCCTCTGTTGATGGAACGAAACCAATTAGTCACCCAAATTTCGACTTCCTCGTAGGAATCGAAGTGCGTCTGAGCCAATGCGTGGTCCCCTCGACGAAAACAAATAGTAGTCGGAAGGAACCAATTCTGAAAAGGGCGGGTTTGATAGCAGCTCCTAGCTTAATGATTTGATAGTACCCTGACTCTGCAGGAGCATTGCCATGTTGCAAAATTACCTTGCCGTTCCTTGTGGCCATAATTGGCCGTTTTTCGATCAATGCATGGTTCAAATTGATCATTTGTTGTTGGTAGTGATATGTATTAACGGTTTCACCAGGTTTAAGGAGCTCGTGGTACACCACAGCAGATACACAGCATTGTCTTCCTGCCGAATCGATGTGGTGTTGCAACCGAAATTGATGATTGTCCTAGATCAACTCATGATTTTTTCCGTTTAGAGCATGATCACCATAAGCCTCGACAAGCATTCGATGCAACCCCATAGCTCTTTTCTTCAAATAAAAACTTATTTTTTGTATAAAATTTTGTGACACAAAATTCGCCATCTTTAACACGATGGAAAAATAAGATGTCGTTTGTTCACTGATTTGATGTATAATGAATACGCTTAACAGATGCCATTGTCAACACGAAAAAATATTAAGACCCGTTCACAATAAACTTTATTGAGACCTTGTATCATACTGGAACACCTGTTGAAGTTTCTAACAAGTGAACTCAATTTAAATATAATACTTCTATAACAAAAAGAAAGACATGGTTATTATGGGCCTAATAAAACCGCGGCATATTGGGAGAATGTACAATGATACGTTGTGTCACTTCGAGGAGTATATAATATGAAATTGAAGTCGGTGTTAATGGTATTAGGGAGTTTTAGACTTAAGTTAAGCATCCGGAAAGTAAATTACAACTTGCATATACCGTAGAACTAGGTAAAAATCATAAAATACACTGAAACAAGTTTAAATGCCTGAGGAGGTTGTTTGTGGTATTTAGAAGTGGCGTTGAAAACCCCTAAAAATTGACAAACTCAAGAAGAAGTTGCTATATCATTGGCGGTCACTCAAGCAGTGATTTTTAAACGTTTAAATGCCGCAGTAGTCATTAAAATTCAAAAAAAAAAAAAAAAAAACGGATACCATACACAATTTGAAACCGAAAGACGATTTTTCATATACGAAATGCATTGAGTTACCCGTAGCACAAGAAATCGTACATATGTGAATCCTGGACCAACAGTTGCATAAACGTTAAAGACGAATATTTATAGATTCAAATAAATAGATATATACGGCCATATGCAAAAAAAAATATCTTAAAGTAGACTGCACCTTAGTTACCACACACTTTAAACTTAACAAACATTTGTTAAAAAGAACGTATGCAAAAGACCCTCGTTAGCTAATAATTGCTTTACTCAATTTTAAGTTTTCATGCTGGCAGTACCATGATTTTTTTGTGTCAGCGTTATAAAAAAACGAATGCCTCATATTAGAGTAGTCAGAACAAAAAAAAAAAAAAATATTTAAAATCGGATTTTTTTTAATAAATCTGTTTCAGTTTTCATTACCTTTTTATATTTTATTTAATGTTTTTTTTACTTATTATTTAATATTTATTGTAAAAATTCTACAAGCCGTTAAAAACGAAGGAATTAATTTTATTGGTGGAATAATAAATACCCGAATAAGGGGCTTTTGTCGTTGTTTTTATTTGATGTACGAGTACATCACTAAAAGAAAAATGTTCTTACTGTGCTTAAATGAAAAAAATTATTAGAAAAAAATTAGTTTCAAAAGAGAAAGTATCGAAAATTGGACCGATTCTGATAAAGTGGTTGTATAAATTTATATATACAGTGGGGTGCAAAACGAAGTTCATGCTTGAAGTTGAACGGAAAATTTGCTATAAAAGCTTAAATAATCAATCAAATAAAACAAAGCTTCACACAAACCTAATATTTACATACATACATATGTATTCACTGTTCACTATTATAAAACAATCCGCATGCACTTTTCGCTTAAATAGAGAGGAACTTATATTTTTAACACCATTCTTAGAACTAATTTTTTTGTGGCATTTTTGAAGAATTTTGGCGTACTCTCTACAATATTACCCAAAAACGTAAGAGAAATCGGTCCATTCATATTATATTCATTGGAATTAGAGCTTTACGGTGATCACTAACTTACCTTAAATTTCTGTTCAAATCCGTTTTCAGTTTATGGGCGTGGTAAATGTTTCGCCCAAAATATGGTAGTTATGTCAATATATTTTATCATTACTTGAAAACGACTTGACCGATTTTAAAGCAAGTACTAGCAAATGTTTAGAAACAATATATCCTATAAACTACCATAATAATAATTTTTTTTGTATTTTCAACAGTTTCGAAGTTTTTCATAACTTAGTTGCAAAAAAAAATTTTTTTTGGCGCAAAATTAGAGCAATTTTTTTTTCAAAAAGTCATAAAAAAATTTTCAAAGTGAAAATTTTACAAGCTAAACACTTAAATTAAAGCACGAAATATTCAGAATAAAATAAGCTATAAATCATGGAAATCCGTTGGCTATTGCTGATATTTATGCGGGTACCTAACTTTGACCAAAATTAGCGAACAAATTTTTTCTTTCAAAAATGGTGGAAATTTTTTTCTTTTATTCACAAAAATTATAAAAAAATTCATCAAAATTATTATATTCCATATAGTTTTATTCAAAGGCCAGACAATTAGCCAGTTTTGTTTTTTTTATTGACCAGTGTAATCGTTTTTGCACACAATAATAACGAATTTTGCTTAACAAAGGCTTAACAAGCATCGTTAAGTTTTTTTTGCATATGGCCGTTAGAAAATAGCAATATCAATGTCTTACAATAAGCTCCTAAAACTTGTAATTAATTTTACATTTTTGAGTTAAGTGCCCAATAAATCAGTTGGCAAATCTATTAACATATTGCCAAATTTAATTTATTTAATTGTTAATTTAATACATTTTTTTAATTGCAGATTTTCCGCCAACTAAAGTTGAAGAAACCAAACGAACTAGATAAAAAATTAGTAGCCATTCCAGGTGATGCTATAGAACCTTTGCTGGGCTTAACACCAGAATACCGTAAACTTTTGCAAAATGTTTCAATAGTATTCCACTGTGCAGCTACAGTACGTTTTGATGAACCATTAAGTGATGCTATCAGATTAAATGTGGGCGGTACTCTGGAAACGCTAAAATTTGCTGAAACTCTAAAAAATTTGAAGGTTTTCATGCATGTTTCGACATTCTTTAGCAATCCGTATTTGAATAAAGTGGAGGAGAAAGTGTATGAATCACCAATGGATTGGAAATTCTGTTTGAATCTCTTGGAAAGAAAAGATATAAGCGAAGAAAAATTGGATACGATTACTAGAAAGTGAGAGACGATTTCTAAAACATAATATTTAATATTTTGGTCCAAATTAATTTCGTTTTTTCAGATTAATTGTAGGTTTTCCAAATACTTATTGTTTTACAAAAAATTTAGCTGAATCTTTAGTTAAAGACTATAGACATAGATTGCCAGTGGCCATATCTAGGCCTTCTATAGGTAAAAATGTATATGTCTTTTTGCATATATTTTTTTAAATTTACAATAAAATTTCTTTCTTTCAGTCCTATTTGCTGTTGAAGAACCTGAACCAGGTTTTTCTCCATCACTAATGGGTGCCATGGGCTTATTTGCTGTTGGGGGTGCAGGTCTTATGAAAACTCTTTACATAGGCAAAAACCAAAAACTCGATATAACTCCTCAAGACTTAGGCATTAAGGTATTATGCTACTACGCCGCAAAAACAGCCCGTTTATATGAAAATAAAGAGCGACCCACTGAAATACCCGTTTATGTAATATCCTCCTGTACACATATTGATTTCACTTTTCCAGAATACATTTCTGTGGTACAGGATAAACATTTTTTGACTGAAGTTGCATTTGAGAAGAATGTTCTTATCCCCTACATGTATTGCACCCATAGTCGTTTACTTTATATGTTTTTGGTAACGTTTTTTACTTTCGTCCTTTGTGAAAATTAAATTAATTTTTTTCTTTTTAGTTTTTTTTATTACAAATTTCGTTTTCCTTATTACTTGATTTCGCTTTGATTTTAGCGAGACGTAAACCTGTTCTTATGAGTGTTCAGCGTAAACTATTTAATACTTTAGAGGTCATGAAACCTTTTCTTTTTAATGAGTATGAAAGTAATGGTGTAACTGATTTCGAAGAGATACTTAAAGTAACCAAAGAGTTAGTCATAATCGAGCTAGAATGACAAGAATTCTTCAAAATTAATTAATTGGCTTTTTTTTTAGTACGGAATTCAATATTGATGCTTCATCTATTGGCAAAGACTTTTATGGTATAGTTGGTGTATGTCGGTCTATGATGTATAATGTGAGAGAACATTTATTCAAAGAGGATCCGAAAACGTTACCGAGAGCAAGAAGGATATTGAAAATGTAAGTTTGAAACGAAAAAAAAGAAGACTTGTTCAATATTTCACAATCTAATTACATCAAAGCGGCAAATAGGGTATTGAATTTCATTACAGTGCATCCTTATGTAACGTTATTGAAGTTTTAGCGTTGTAGTTTTCATTTAAAATGATTTTAGTGGTGCAGAATATTGACGAGTTTAAGAGTAATCCCTTCGAACACCCAGCCATCAGAATTGTCACTCCTAAATTTTTAAATATGTTCAAGTTCAAGTTCAAAAGTCAATTTTAACAAAATTTGCTTCGGTGGCAGTCAAATAGATTGGACTCAAACAGTATGCGGTCAAACTGTGGTCTGTTTCAAATCTCTATTCAACAGGAGCGTCAAATTGTCATTAGTAGTAACTTGATATCAAATTTAATCCAAATATGAACCAATTTAAAAAAAAAAATTCAATTAAGTGGGGGATATTTTTCATACACTTATTATAATGAACTTTGTCAAAGCGCTTTATTTTTTGTGTGGGTGCTTAGTATACCAAAGTTTGGGCTGATCTTAATCAAATACAAGTAAATGGTTTTTATAATAGTGCTGCCTAATTGACTTGCTATTTTTTAGCATTCTAAGAAAGTTTTGCATTTCCACTTCCTGGTATTCATATTGTTAACTTCTTCTCGTAAGGGATCGTTAGAGTCTATGCATTTCATTCAAAAGCCGAATTTGCAAGGTATTTACTTCGATAAAGTTTCTTTCTCCAAAATGCTATCTCCAAATATACAGAGCCTAGGCTCAAATACACGTCGATATTTTGACAACAGTTTTATGAAAGTAAAATATTATAAACTATTCGGCTGAGTTAAGTTGGGTCCTAAATTTAAGCAATTTTATGATAAACAGGCTAGTCATTACAGTAAGCTCCACCAATTTTTTTGCTCCGTCATTCCTCTAGGAAGCAAATTTGCTTTCCACAAAGCATTCATTGCTTTGTTTCAGTTTCATTAATCAAGTTGATTTTTCAAGCGAAGTAGATAATGAATCCACTGTAGCCACCTCCATATCGGTTGTGTAGTGCTGGTGAGTATCCTTACTAATTGACTGTGATCTTTACGTTAGCATTGTAATTTTTTCCCAGTGGGTGAAGTTTTATCCTGATCATTCGTCTGATGCTTAAAATCATCGAAAAGCTGGAAGGTGTAAGGGAGGATTCTTCTCTACTTTTTAGATGGATTTGTCTGAAGGGAAAGTTGGGGCCACGAAACGAAACTATAATGAAATTATTTCATCATGTCCTCTGTTGTAGCTCGAACTTTGTTCGCTAGTGTTGTTATGCGTGCGCTTTAACCACTACACCACGCCAAATCCAATTATTAGTACCCCCAGGCTATTAAAAGTTCTAATAATTTACGCCGCCCTTGCTTTCATCCCATCAAATCATATTATATTCCAATATCTTATTGAATCCTTATTATTAATCTGCTTTCTTAATATATTTTCAGAAAAATTTTGATTTATAATATAATCAGGTTTCTATTGGCATATAAGCTGTTCAACAAAGTTATAGATTATGGCGTATACTTCTATAATGAGAACTTCGTTCGTACAGATAAAACAAACATCTTTTCTGTCTAAAGATCAGAACTGCTAATATTAAAAAAGTAAACCAAACCAATTAATTGTACTATAAAGGGTGTTGTTATAAGAGTATTCGAACTTTAATTTGTATAAAATAATAATGGAAAATTTAAATATAATTATTATTTTATTGAAAGAGAAATTCCATGAAATTTATGTTTTAAAAACAGAGTAGGAAGAGTGCTTGAATTGAATTCGTTCGTAAAGAAAATGCTTTTTCTTGAAAGCCGAATTTTAAGAGAATAATAAATCACGACTGTTGAGCAGAATCAAAAACAAAAGAATTTACAAATAAAGTTTGGAATGCAAACCGCGTTTAAAAGCATCAAAACGAGTTGAAAACGAACAATGTTGTTTGTGTAATACAAAACATGCATGTGTGTGATATTTATTGGTCGCTGCACACAAAATATACACACATACGAATGCATGGTATCCCGCTTGACCGCTACATTCGATAATACCATCACCTTCGATAAGACATTCGAAAACTAAAAAGAACTCATAGAGTTTACCCGTAGCTCAGTTTGTGGTAGCAAATCTTTCAATTTCGAACGCTTGCCTGTAATACCAACAGCAAACCTTTAGCGAATCTTTATCTAAAGCGAATTACTTTGCTTTTGCTCTCTTCTGTTTTTGTCGTTACTTTTGCTTTTGCATGTTTTTTTTCGCCACCGACTAAAAGCAGGAACATAAGAATATGTGTGAATTAAGAAGGAACAAAAGTCTTATGAAATGAATAGCAATGTTCTATGCTCTTTTAAGCATTTTGTTAATTCGAATCTCAGATCAAGCGGAATTACGCATTTAATCTTACACAACGCACATGCTTTAAAATTAATTACTCATTCTTGATTCGTTTTTTGCCAATTGTTAATTCTTTCGCAGTATAAAATTCATGCTCACGAGTTAAAGAAAAAAACTCGTAAGCAAAAATTTTAAATTTAAATTTTGAAAATTTTAAGCCTTAATTTTAAATTTTAAGTTTTAATATTAAATGTAAATTTTTAATTTTTAAATTTTTAATTTTAAATTTAATTAAAAAAATGTTAAGCTTGTGCTCACGACTCCAACAAAAAATAATTTGAGAAAAAAATATAATTCGTGCGCACAAATTAAAAAATAAAACTAACGAGCACGAGTCGTAAGACCAGCGAACCAAATAATATTCTGCTCACAAGCCGAGTTTTACGTATTATTTTTATAAATTTTGTCTGATAACTGGCCACCACGGCTAGTTGTTACACAGCATATCCTTTTAAAAAGGATAATAAAAAAACGTTTAATCACACAGCCTTTGAAGCTAAGAGTTCAGCTGTCTGTTAAGCTATGTTGAGTGCAGTATTTGCTGATGTAAATATTGCACCTTTTTCCCAATACTATCCTTTTACATTACTCGGCTGATGTCATATCGCACAGCTAATATGACTCCTTAACAAATTAAAATATTGAGACCATAGCGATAAAGCTTTGTTCTATTTTTTTTTATTTTTTTATTTATGCATATTCATCATATATATTTAGTCATAGTTTTTGTTTTCCTTTTCTATTTTATTTTTAAATATCGCAAACGCTTTTATTTATTACATTTGAATGAATATACAATTGAAAAGACATGACACACGGGCTGAATAGTCCAAGGCCTAACAAAGAACTAACACTTTTTTGTTGCTCAAAATTAGTTTTATTCATCAACGGAATCAAACGGAGCAAAACAATCATTCCAGAGCCGCTCTTACATTTCAATACCATTTTTGTAGAACGCATTAGCTTTTGCCTCAAAATAAGCCTCAGTTTCAACGATAAACTCTTCTTCATCGGTAACCAACATTTTACTTTTGTTTCTAATGGAGGGGAGTCCCCATACCACTTTTCAAGCCATTGCTATGCTTATACGGCATTTTTTCCCATCAAGAAGCAGTGTAGAATTAAAACACGAAATTGTTTTTGATCCATTGTTCTGAAAATAACAAAAGTAGCGTCCCTCTTAGCACAAAAACTTAAAAACCAAGACCAAATGATAGAATTTTAACAGCTGTCTTTTGAAGCTTAGCACTAACTGAAAAACCGGTGAATGCAATAAAACTAGCGCCATCTATCTGTTAGGCGCGGGACTTTTCAGCTTATATTTATATACATATGTATGTACCATCGTTTTTTGTGAAAACAAGACACTAATTTTTAATGGGAAAGTAAAAAAAAAAAACATTTTATTCAAAGTATTGGCCATTGCTGGTCAATCTCTTGGGCATTTTATGGATTACACGCCAATAAGACTGTTCGTTTTTGAAGCCAACCAATTAGTCTCCCAATTTTCGACTTTCTCGTAGGAATCAATGAGCTGCTCAGCCAATGCGTGTCCCATTGATGAAAACAAATAGTAGTTGGAAGAAGCCCTGTCTAGCGAATACTGTGGGTGGAGTAACTAAGGCTTCGGTTGTATTCTGAACCGGTTTTGATTTGTCTGCATGTGACAATGCACATGCAAATGTTGCATATTTACCTTGCTGTCGGTAGCGATCGGTATTAATGGTTTCACCATGTTTTAGCAGCTCGTGGTACATCACATCTTGCTGGTCTCAACTGCAGAATCGATATGGTTTTGAAGCCGAAGTTGATGGTTCTCCCGGATTAACCCACGATTTTTTTCATTCGATGCGATTCTACAACACTTTTCTGTAAATGAAAACAACAAATTAATGTTTTCCGTAAATCATCATTTTCTGCTTCGTCATCATTAACACGATGAAAAAATATGATGTTGTTTGTTCACTAGATTCGATGTATACTGAATATGTTTGACAGATGTCATTGCCAACACACAAAAAAATGAGGTTCGTTTACAATAATTGTTCCCTATGGAGACATATGTTTCTTGACGCTCACTCCATACTGGTATACCTGATATGTGGTAACAAGTAAGGTAACAAATACGGCTCTAATTTTTTCACTACCAACAGAATTAGATTTAATAACCAAGTGACTTAGAAATACATCCCGTTGACTTACGCAATAAAAATTAAATTTATCTGATCCAGGTGAGTGCGACTGGTTCTGGTAGAGGTCTAGAGCCATCTAATATATGTATATAAAAATGAAAGTGTGTTTGTATGGTAAGTATGTTTGTTGGTTTGTATGTTGATTTGTTTGTTTGAGCCTCTCTCTGTATGTCTGGAAGGAACTAAAAGCTATATAAGTACATATAAATCTTGAGAACGGCAATAGTAGAAGTTTCTAAATCAGGTTCAAACAACGTCGTGAGATTGTATAAGTGGACGGGCGTGGCACCTTCCATTCATACTAAATATTGAGGGTAAAAAAATATAACTATGATAGAATTGAAGCACGCCGGGTTTTAGCAAGTTGGTAAATAAAATTTACGCATAAAAATTGATTTGTTAATTTTCTTATTTCACAACAACAAACAATTTGAAGCTTTCGACTTTGATAGAAACAAAAACGCCAAAAACAAATTTTTGTTTTTAAATACATATCTCTGATCTTATATAAAAACGCCCCAACTGAAATAATTTCGAATTTACAATAGAAGGTGTGAAGAGGTGTCTTTGTGTAAAACGTATTGAAATCACTAAAAAAGACAAATTTGAAAAAATGCGAGTTAGGGCCTTTCTACATGAAACCAATGGAAAATGTTTGTATGTTGAGTTGAGTTTTTTTTCTTACACATTAGCATTCATTTATTTCGAATTTTTTTCTCACACATTAGGCCTCTTTAATGCATAAATTGAATGTTTCAAAATATACAGGCAGTAAGTGTCTTTCATTTCGCTTTCGTTTATGATATACAGTCAGGGACTAATGTTTCAATACATCTCAAAAACATTGTGTTTTATGGAAAGCAAAAAAGTAAGTAAATACAAAAATTAAAAAGGTTTACTTTATTACAAATATAACAGTAAATTTAATAAAATTACTGGTCAAAATTTTGAATACGCACTTAAAAGGCATTATGATTTTTAAATAATTGAAAACCAAAAGGCAATTTTGTATTTGGTGAGGCTTCCATGGCTCTTTATTACTGTTTGTAGACATCGAAGCATGGAAAAAACCAAATTTTTTGATTTTAGTTATTGTATAATATTCCATTAGTATATCCAAAACATGGACTATAGGATTTAATTCCTGCGGTTGGGGAGGGCTATTGAGCTGCAGCGGAACATGCTAGAGCTGCCATTCTTTAACAGTTTGTGATATGCTTTGGAATGTTATGCTGTTGAAGGACACAATGTGGTAAAAGGCATAATATGTCTACAGAGGCCTGCAAATTATCTTGCAATATGTTCTTCTATAGACATCGGTCCATTACTCTATCAATAGAGGTCAAATTTTCAACTCCAGGTACTTTTTTCAGATTTTTTTTTTTTTTTTTTTTTGTGTCAAACTTTTGCACTATTAGTGGTGTACCCGTGGTATACGAGGGGTACTATATATATTTGGGGAATAGCAAATAATAACAAATATTTCTAAATGAAAATGGCTTTATTGCTTTTCAAAATATTCCCCTTTTACATACGTTCAAACCATTTCTAAAAGTTTTTCCATTCCTCTTGAACACATTCAAAACATGGTTTTTGAACGCTTGAACTGCTTCTTCGGCGTTCGTAAATCGTTGACTACGTCGTTTACCTTTGATATTCGCGGACAAGAAGAAGTCATTGGGTGCCAAATCAGGACTGTACGGAGTATGAGACATTAGTTCGATGTTTTGACTGCCCAAAAATTCACCTGTTTTCCGAGATGTGTAAGAGCTCGCATTACCATGATGGATCGGCAAACAAATGGTCATGCACCACTCAGAATTGACCGTTCTACGTAGCTCAAGCGAAACAGTGGCCAATTGACCCCTTCGGCCGAACAAACAGGCATTTTGCATGAGCAATTTTGTTGAATTTAGCTTGTTTTATAATACCCACACGGTCGACTGCTGTTTTGTTTCCGACTCATAAGCATATATCCATGATTCGTCACCTACACGTCGTTTGAAGCATCACGGTCATTTTCTTACACCAATCGATGCGAAGCTTTTTCTGAGCGATTGGTACAATTTTACAACAAAGTGTTCATAGAAAATCGTATGTATTGAAGTGGAACTAATGTATCAGAATGCTTCTATCTCACAATATGTCACATGACGATGTTGCATTATTAGTTCACGCACTGCATCTAAGTTTTGTGGTACAACAAACGATTTTGGTCGACGACGATTGAATTCACTATACCAGCGATATACTGCAGCTTTTGATGGTGCTTTATCGCCATAAAACGAACTGAATTTATCGACACATTCTTATCGAGATAATTCACGTCGAAAGTTTTGAAAAGTAATCCAACGAAAACCTTCTCTTGAAACTCGATTTTTTGGACAAATTGATTTTTTAACTCACTGTAAACAAAACAAATAGAATTTGTACATCAAAACGTTGTGAGTACGTTTAAGTTAAAAAATGTCAAACTTTGCTAGTGTTGCCAGTTCCCGAAATATAAAGAGCACCCCTCGTATAAGGTAATTGCTGCCCTTATTTGACAACGATTCTTTCACTGGGATGTAATATGACGATATCTCCCCCATTTTGATGCTGGGCAGTAAATTGTATGTCCTTGTGTCAGACAAAGTTCGGTAAGCCAATGAATCAAAGAAGACAAACTGATGAAACTGACGCTGGCGTGGTTGGATTCAGGACATTGCCTATGGGCATACAGCCTGTCTGAGTAGAAAATCGGAGGATTTGAATACTTATGTGATGTCATCTTGCTAAGTATAGTCAAAGTTTTGTGGACTTTTCATATCTCGTAATGAACTTGGACAGCAACAGCTGCGCATAACGCTTATTTAACAAATACAAGTTTTAAAACAGAAATGCCATGGAATTATAGTAAATCTTACTTAATTTTTTTAACCCTTTCCCCATTTTGTCCCCTTGCGGTCCAAACTCAGTAATTTGAGATAACATTTCCTTACAGAAAGACACTATAGGTACTGCATTTTAGCGCTGAGCAATCTTTAAACAAACGCACATTAATTTTTATATATAAGATACGTTCTTGTATAGATAGATAGCTTTTATCCATAGTGGTTTCTGCAAAAACCGCTTTTTGGCTGATATGGATAGATAACGAAGCTTTTATAGTTGTAATTATACAAAATCCAATACTTAGTATGAATAGATGATACCATGTCAAGTTATCTAAACTCTCCCAGTTACTGACTGAAGACGTGTTTTGTTCACGACACTGCTTGAACTTTATATAGAATTTGCCACCTTTATCGTTCTCAAGATAAGTATACAAAAATTAATCTTGAATTTACTACTGTTCACCTATACTGTACTGACTGTTCATCTATTTGAATCAAAGACAGTGTACAAAATCGCCTAAATATTTGCGATTTTGTAAAATAGCAGTTGTTAGCTTTTATTATTTGCAAGCCAATGTTGCCATATGTATTGTAAAGTGTAATTGTAACGAACAAGTTTCCAATTTCGAAAAGAATGTTAAAACACAATGGTAGTTTATGTTAAGATGTTAAGGCGCGTATAATGTAAAAGAAAAAGTTCAGATATCTTTTGACAATAAAAGCGAACGCATCCTTTAATTTGAAATCCTCTTAAATCAAATTGTAATAAAATTACTATCAATTCAAATTTATTTTAAAGTTAAAATTACAAAATCTAAAGCTAATAATGCACTGACATTTAAACTTTTATAAAATCTTAAAATTATCTTTCGATATACGCCTATAATGTATAACAGAAATTTTTATTGCATTTTAAATTAAAACTTAGCCTAAATGAATTAAATTATTATTGCGCTTAAGTTAACTAATTAAAAAATCTTACAAACTAAATGTATTATACCTAAAATCCTTACATTAATATTGCACTTGCGTATTGCAATAAAACTTGGAGTCCGATGGCAACTACAACCACATCATCTTATCATTACCGCTAAACATATCATACACACATAAGGTAAGCACATATTACACACGCATACGAGTATACTCATTCTCACTCTCTCTAACCCTGTTTCTTTCTCATTTATACCGCTATATAATTCCTCATAACCTCATGAGAAATTATATTCCCATTATATTAAATAAGAATTGGTATTTTCCGCAGAATTACAGTCCATTCAGCTCTTCAATTTCTAACCCTAACCCTATCTCTAAGTCCCAAACACCAATCTTGTTCAGACAGAAACATTAGCTTTAACCGTGCTCAAGATGTAAAGGGTGGTCCAACCACCCAGCCAGTGGCCAGATGAAAATTGTAAATAAAACAAAAAGTTTTCAGAGATTTTTTATTATGACAGAAGGATGTATGACAATTATGGCTTCGGTGGATAACTGGAATTGTTGTTGACTCATTGACGAATGCTGTCGAACGGTGTCAAATCACATGATCGTGGCGGCCAAGTAGCATCGCCACAACATGAGATAACACGGCCTTTGAATTTCTTGCGGAAAAGAACCATTGCTTTGTTGGCTATGTAGCAAGTGGCACCATCCTGTTAGAACCACATATTGTCCAGGCCCATATTCTCAATTTCTGGCCACAAGAAGTCAATTATCATTTCGCTATAGAGAACACCATTCACGGTAACTGCTGGGCCAACCTCATTTTGAAAGAACCACTATAAGCTGCACCAGACAGTCACTCTTTGTGGATGTATCAACTGTCAAAACAATCACTAGTCTCATTTGCCCAAATGTGGCAATTCTGCTTGTTAACGGCCAAGTAGCATCGCCACAACATGAGATAACACGGCCTTTGAATTTCTTGCGGAAAAGAACCATTGCTTTGTTGGCTATGTAGCAAGTGGCACCATCCTGTTAGAACCACATATTGTCCAGGCCCATATTCTCAATTTCTGGCCACAAGAAGTCAATTATCATTTCGCTATAGAGAACACCATTCACGGTAACTGCTGGGCCAACCTCATTTTGAAAGAACCACTATAAGCTGCACCAGACAGTCACTCTTTGTGGATGTATCAACTGTCAAAACAATCACTAGTCTCATTTGCCCAAATGTGGCAATTCTGCTTGTTAACGAACAACTGAGGCGAAAGTGTGCCTCGTTTCTGAAGATGATTTTGTTTGTAAAGTCACCATTCATGTCTGTCTGTTCAACTAACCATTCGCTTGAAATGATCAGTAGACCTTAGCTCTTGAACCTTTTGAATCTTGCACCTTTTATTAAACCTTGTAAGCGTGTAAGTTAAAATCTTTATTCAAAATTTGCATCAGTGATGTTCGTGAGATATTCAGTTGTTAGGCACGACGATGAGTCGAGGTTGACGGCTCTTCTGCCACACTGTGCGAACAACTCTAATGTTTTCCGCAGAACGAACTGTGCGAGCATGAACAGGGGTTTTTATATTTCCTACAGACCCGATTTGCTGAAAATTACACACAATTCTCCCGATTGTGCTGACCAAAGTCACGCAGTACACGAAATGCATTCTGATTTGAACGTCCATTTTCGTAAAAAACATCAACAATCTTAACGCGCTGCTCAATTGTGTATCTATCCAGGGTTGAATTTGCCGAACAGTGAAACAAAGAAATGTCAAGTTAAGTCGGGCGAAAAAACTTGGCATCAAGCACTATGGTTGGACTACCCTTTGCTGTTTAGATATAAACAAATAAATATTTACTTGGTATAGGCTTAGCATGTGAAACTTCTACAGCCTGTAGTTCCTACCAGGCATACAAGCAAACAAACACACATCCATTTTTATATATACGAGTACATATGTATAAAATTAAAATTTGAATTTTCTTATAAAACACCTCTTAATAGTCGTAGATAGAGATTTTATATAGAACTGTAGTATAAAATATATGTTTAAAGTATTTAATTTTAATTTTGTTTTTGTTTTTCTACTACATGCGTACACAAAAGCGTCAATGCTCTGTCGATTTCGCCATTTCCATAATTAAGACTTCGAATACAGTTTGTATTGTAATTTAAAGAAATTTTATACAGAAAATGAATAAATATAATGAATTATACGTTTTAAAATGTATTCTTTTTTATTTTTTTAAAATAATTTTAATTAATGAATATCCAAAATGGAAAGAAGAAAAGGGAAATTCGAACTTAGGTTTAAAATGTTTTCCAATATTGAATTTAGTTTTAGATTGACGACGTTCCAATAGGTTCTTAAAAATCATACCAGACTGTGTAAAAATGATTACCGAGTTTTACGAAAATAGTGAAATTTTCATTACCGGTGGTTCCGGTGGGTTAAAAATAAAATCTTTGGCTTTTAAAAGAAAACGATTTTTTTTATTAAATAAAATTAAATATTGATAAAAATTATGATTCTAGGTGTTGTTGGCAAAGCTCTAATAGAAAAACTATTACGTTCCTGTAATGTTAAGAAAATTTATATCCTTTTACGTTCCAAGAAAAATGTGCCCATCGAAAAGCGTTTGGAAAAGGTTAAACAAGGAATGGTAAGAAAAAAATATTTTGAGTTTATTTTTAGCAATCAAGTTACACAACTAAAGATGAGATCTTGGCTGCTTTAATATCATAATTATCTACACCTCTACACCTCTATTAGTCCATCCATTCTTAAGTTAAGTCCCCAGGTTATACCATTTGCTCGTTGTAATATACAGCCGAGGACAACGTTGAATAGCAGTGGGAAGAGAACGGAATTTTCGTCTAACACCAGTTATGATAGAGTTTGTTCGAGAAAAAAGGTGAAGAAATGCGCTAAAATGCCTTTCTATGGTAGAAACCTGTTGTTTCGATTTATGATCTTGAGAGTCTTATACATCAAACTGAGACCATACAATTTTTTTAAAAACGTTACCAGGTTCACTGAATTTTATTGCAGCAAATAAATAATAAAAATGAAACTGTAGGATTCATACAAAACTAAGAAAATAGTATACTCCACACGTGTTGAATTCGAGAAACGATTTTATATGTTCGCAATGCTATATGAACGTCATAAAAAAAGTGATTTTTGCATTATTATTATTACCCGTAGATCAAGATGTCGCAGGTGGAGCCCGATAAATCAGTTGAACCAACGACAAAGCCAAGGTAATGCTCTGTATTTGTCGGGACCACATATATCACATCAATTATGAGTTGCTGAAATTAGGACATTATAGGAGATTATGGGGAAAATGTGCCATACGTATGTATGTTCTAAGATCAAGTACATACTTATATACTACAAGACTAACCCTACTCGCTTTGCTGGGAGCCTTTGTGTTATATACCTATGTATTCCTCATAAAAAAAATTTAAAGGAAAGCATTAAAAGTAATGGCTTGTATTGAAAACCAAGCAATATAGACCAAGTTCAAAAACTGCCATTCTCTGAATTACACTATCTAGATACACAAAAATCAATATTTATTTTGTATAGATGGTGCCACTCCCATTTCTCCGATTCTGCCCATTTTTTTAATGATGATTTATATTGAACACAGAGTTATTTTGATCAAATTTAGGAACTATCACTATTACCGTTTTCTAGATGTACAAAAATCAATATTAACTTTGTGTGGGAGGTGCCACACCCACTTGTTAAATTTCGCCCAAATTTCGACCGATGATGTGGATTGACTACGTAGTTATTAAAACCAAATTTAGAACCTTCCACTATTAACGTTCCAAAGATACACAAAAGTTAGCGCTTACTTTGCATGGGAGGTAACACTCTCACTTATCTAGTTCAGCCCACTTTATGACTGATGATTTGTATTTGGGCTAAATTTAGAAACGCATACTATTACGGTTTTAACAATATGGACATATAAATCAAAAGTTTATATTGGCTGGCACCGCCCTGTTGAACATAAACCATGAGTGGAAGTGCACCTTTCCAACGTATATAATGGTTTGTAAATTGGTTTAGCAGTTCTCGAGTAGATTCAAAAAATTATGGCTGAGAAGTTTTGCCCTCCGGTGTTGAATGCTCTTACTGTAATAAGCATTACTTCAAAACAGGGTATTCAAAATTCGTTTGATAGGTTTTTGACCTAAAAAATATGAGCGACACCAGTGTTTCACAATACACTCCAAAGGTTTGTTAATAATCCAGCATTTTTAGGCTAAAAACTCAGTAAAAGATTTATTGCCAACTAGTTATCTTCACAAATTAAATTTTTTCAATTGCAGGTTTTCCGCCAATTGAAACTAAAGAAACCGGATGAAATGGATAAGAAATTGGTAGCCATACCAGGTGATGCTATAGAACCGATGCTTGGCATAACACCAGAATACCATAAACTTTTGCAAAATGTTTCAATAGTATTCCACTGTGCAGCTACAGTACGTTTTGATGAATCCTTAAGTGATGCTCTCAGATTAAATGTGGGCGGTACTCTGGAGACACTAAAATTTGCTGAAACTCTAAAAAATTTGAAAGTTTTCATGCATGTCTCGACCTTCTTTAGCAATCCGTATTTGGAAAAAGTGGAGGAGAAAGTGTATGAATCGCCAATGAATTGGAAATTCTGTTTGAATCTTTTGCAAAGAAAAGATATAAGCGAAGAACAATTGGATACGATTACTAGAAAGTAAGAGACGATTTCTATAACATAATATTTAATATTTTGGTCCAAATTAATTTCATTTTTTCAGATTAATTGTAGGTTTTCCAAATACTTATTGTTTTACAAAAAACTTGGCTGAGTCTTTAGTTAACGATTATAGGCATAAATTACCAGTGGCCATATATAGGCCTTCTATAGGTAAAATCATACAAATATATTTTTTAAATATTTTTTCCCATTTACCGTAAAATCTCTATCTTCCAGTCCTATTTTCTATTGAAGAACCCGAGCCTGGATTTTCTCCATCCTTAATGGGTGCCATGGGTCTGTTTGCTGTTACGGGTGCTGGCATTTTGAAAACTATTTATATAGGCAAAAACCAGAAACTCGATTTAACTCCTCAAGACGTGGGCATTAAGACACTATGCTACTATGCCACAAATACAGCCCGTTTATATGAAAATAAACAGCGACCCCCTGAAATACCCGTTTACACAACATCCTCCTATACACTCAGTGATTTTACTTTTCCCGAATATATTGCCATTGTGCAGGATTTTGATTTTTGGACTGAAGCAGCATTTGAGAAAAATGTCCTAATACCCTATTTATATTGCACCGAAAGTCATTTACTTTATATGTTTTTGGTAACATCCATTACTTCCGTTCCCTGTGATATATAATCAATTTTTTGTCATTTCAGTTCTTTTTAAAACAAGTCTTGGTTTCATTATTGGCTGATTTCGTTTTGATTTTAGTGGGTCGTAAGCCTGCGCTTATGAGTGTTCAGCGTAAACTTTTCAATACTTTAGAGGTCATGAAGCCTTTTCGCTTTAACAACTATGTAAGTAATGGAATAACCGACTTGGAAGAGATACTAAAAATCACCAAAGGGTATGTAATAATTGAGCTAAAATGGCTAGAAGTCTTCAAATTGAATTTATTTTTATTAGGACGGAATTCAGTATTGAAGCTGTATCTGTTGGCAAAGACTATTATAGGACAGCTAGCCTATGCCGTGATATGGTATATAGTGTAAGAGAACATTTATTCAAAGAGGATCCAAAAACATTGCCCAAAGCAAGAAAGATATTGAAAATGTAAGTTTGAAACAAGAATTTAATCTTTTAGTTTAATTGCCGGGTCAGAAGTTCTTCAACATTTACGCTACTATCATAGCAAGTGGCAGCGTTATGCAGCTTAAGAAATTACTAAATGGCATTCGGGGAGTGTTCAGCTGGAATCACACGATTGTCGCAAATACATCAATATTACACAATTTTTATAGTATTTTATTGCCGCAGAATATTAAAATTGTCCAAATTTATTTTATGAAAATAAATTTAAAAAATTACAAATTGGTACGTATTTGCCCTTCCGATTGATGCATAAGATCACAATAAAATTTTGTGCATTTTTACAATTTTTATTGCCGCTTGATTGTCGTACCAATCATTGGTGCATTGCGGCAATCGTGTGATCCCAGCCTTAGATCATATTTGTAAAATAGTGGCAAATTTATGATTCATCAGAACTGTCAAATTCAAAAATCATAAAAATATTAACAGTAGGCCTTACGGAAGGGCTAAGGTGCAAATACGAATCAATTTTAGACAAATTTTCTGTGGTCGTGGATATTTAACTGGGAGAATTAAAAGTTACGTTTAACGTATGCCCTCAAATTCTAGTCCGATCGCAAATTCTAAATTCTAGTCTCCTGCTTCTGTCTTTCAGTCAGATGGTGATCCAAGCCAGACCCTTAAAATTGTCAAAGGCTTGTTGGCTGTTGCAACAAAAGTTATAGGCAAATTAGTAGTCACCATAAAGCTCGAATTCTAATCCAATGGAAAATTTTTAGATAATATTAAAAAACGCATTAAAAAATATGATTGGGATTCAAAGAACATGTAGAAGCTATGTTATACGCATGTGAGCAATTTCTCCTACGTTTTTGGGTAATATTGTAGAGAGTATGTCTAAATTCTTTAAAAAGACCACATAACATAAGGAGCTCTAGGAAGAGTGTTAAAGATATAAGTTGCTCTGTATTTAAGCGTAAAGTACAAAACTAAGTGCATGCGAATTCTTCTATATGATTGGATTTCTCTCATTCCTGTAGTGAAATATAATTTTTTACTTATTTTTTTTTAATGGACTTAACAATGAATAAATGTGTGATGTTTTGTTATATTTGACTGAGTATTAAAATTTGTATATAGGTTTTCCGTTTAACTTCAAAACATTTACTTGGTTTGGCTCTCCATTGTAAATGTCGGCTAATCTGAACAAAACTCGGTTAATGGTGGTGAACACTTTTCATAGAATTAAGTGCAGTATTATAGGCTTATTGCAATAATTTTTATGTGGGTCTAGGGCGTCGTTCGGCAAACTAATTATAATGCATTTTATAATTGTGGTAGTAATTGAGAGTCTCTCCCTCAGGCCACTTTGCATTGTATTTTTCCACTTGTTTTCACTTTATTTCTCTTTGTTTATTTTTGGCTCATTTCTTACCTACGTGTGAAAACAGAAGAGAAGAGCAGCTCTTTGCCGAATCTGATCTAGAGTCTTAATCAAATTCGGGATAATCATAAGTATGTGGCATAGTTAACTCACAAAGTCCTCTTCCATCCAAGAAGATATGGATCATATTCACATCGTTCATTAGGAAATTATGTTTCTGTGGTCAACTCTTCTTTGATCATGCAATGTTAGCTTTATGTGCTCAAATTCAGGACAGTGGCTGCGACGGATACAATATACTCATACCTCTTTATACGGGCTTTCTTTACATAACATTTCGCTATAACAGCCTGTTTATATTTCGGAACACATTCTCTTTAAGCGTAAATTAACTCGTTCTACGGTTAAAAAATCGTGGATTTTCCGTTTTTAAAAAAAGTGTAAGGAAAGCAAATGCAACGCATACTCATCACATAAAAAGGCATTTCGATTTACGGCCTACATTTTCAGAAACTATCCAGGCCGTACAAAGAGGTACAAGTTTATGAGTTTTCTTTGAAGAAATACAAAATCGACTTCAAAGTTGCAGTGCCTTAAAAGTTGAGAAGTTTTTCTGATACGGGATTTGAAAATTAGCTTAGAGGTGGGGAAAGAAAAATTTTTATTTTGATAAATTTGTTACTTCATTATCTTTTTGATGCCAAAAACAGAATAAATATATTTGTAGTTTCAATGCGTGAATTACACCTATTTTTGTTGTAAATTAAATACGAAAACCTTTTAATAAAAAACTCACTCGCATCTTTCTAAATATGGTATCAAATAAAACCCGGGTGGACAACCCAATTAAACGCAGTGGTTGGGCAACTCTGGGCTGAGATAATCTTTAGTTGAACCCAAATATTTTTCATCACTGCTTAAAACATTATCGCTAGTCTGCAAAATTGTCTGTCAATATAGCCAATTAAAATGACAACTTCTGTCTAGTTTTGTGGTATGTAGATATTTTATCTCTATGGTTCAGTCATACCTCAAGTTATGCAGTTCCTGCAATATCAGTTATTTAATTTTCATAAGATATACTTCAAGTGACAGGTAATGGTCCTAGGTAGTGCCGAATTGTTCGTGGTTTTTCTGATGTACGGTATATATTTGTGTTCAATAGTACAGCGTCTAGGATCAAATATGTACCAATTTTAAGTAAATTTCATATGAAGGCAAAATTTTAAGAAATACGATATGCAACAAGATTTAGCTTAAGATCTTATCAAGCTTTTTTTAAAACCATTATCGACCTTACTCATTTAAAGAAAAAAATTTGTAGAGCAGATTGGACTAGTTATACGTCGTTAGTCAATTAAGTCAGAACACATACCATGTACTGTAAGCGTCAAAATAAAGTGTACTACAGTCTTATTTCCATATTTTAAAATAAGATGTATTTAAACATTTTATATTTATCTAAGAGTGCATTTAAGGCCTTACAAAATCCATAAAAAACAACCAAAAAATTCTTCCAACAACTAAAGTTATACCAGAAATACAAAATTTACTCTATTTTTTACGCGCCAAAATAAAATGTACAAGAATAAAACTAAGCCACAAAAAAGAATGATGTAGAAATGTGCTGTGGAGTACAATTAAAATCATGTTTTGGAATTTGTGTAACAGCTCCAAAATCTTGAGTTACAGGTACAAAACCGGTTTTTCGTACCTTTATACCTTTTAAAAATCATGAAGGATTTTAAAAGAAGAGAAACAGATCTATTAAGTTGTGTATACTTTACTTAAGTAAACTTAAGGAATCTGTGTATATTTCCCCAGCAAACACATTTTTTGTTGAACTCATTCCAAGTTTTCAAGTTTAGAGCTAACTCTTTAGCTATTTTATATAGGAACCGTATTAGTTTTGGATTTTTTTAAAGTATGTTTAGTTATAAATAAAACGATACTCTATTTTTTAAAATGGAATGGGAATTGGCGCAGTTTTAGCACCTTTCGGCTAAAACCTATGTGGTAAAATCAAGAAAAACAAAACTTCTAAGTTCCAGACAATCAGGTTGTACACTTTATATTTTCACAGTATTCACAGTATATTATTCTGAAAAAATTGTTGTGCAGAGTTTATGTATTTTGTAGCAACATACTGTCTCATATTGTCATAATCGCCAGATATAAGCTGGAATGTCAGGGGGCCTTCTTTTATTTCTTAGATGGAGTTGTCGGGAGGGAACTTAAAGCCTCTTTATTAACACTCGAAACCAGAATTAATTTTTTTCGTCATGTTCTCTGTTAGGGCTAGAGCCTGTGCTGATTGTGTTCTTATGCATGCGCTCCAACCACTACACCACGCCAACCCCTTGAACTAAAATATATACTAGTTAATATAATAGATTAAAATAGCAAAATATAAATAGTTATTGGACTTTTTTCGGATATATATGAATAGGCTTAACAACAAAATCAATCGAATACGATTTCATTTTATATCGTAGCGGTTCCTATCTCAATAAACTATATTAAATTCAGTATCTTTTAAAACCCTTATTAATATATTTTCAGAAAAATTTGGATTTATAAAATAGTCAAGATCATATTGGCATATAAACTGTTCAACAAAATTATGGATTATGCCGGGAACCTCTATCATGACAAGTTATTCGGTAATGATAATTCAACCTTCTGTAATAATGTGGTATAGGCTTAAGATCAGAACTATTAACCAGAAAAGAAGCAAAAAAAAAATTAATTAAGTTTTAAATAAAATATGTTTTTAAAAAAATATCTGAATTTTATTTAAAAATAAAACAACAAAAAATTAAAGAATTAACTAAAATGTTTCTACTGTTTGGAAAAAATTTCCATGTAATTTTTGTATTAAGAAATATGTTTATATATATACATATACATAAAATAACCCGATATTTGAAGCTGAGAAATTAAACCGTTTCATTAAAATCACGCTATTACCAAAATAACATTTCAGTGTTTCTTATTGATTTTGAAAAATTAAAATAATGAATATGCGTTATATTAAAACAATTATGTGTGGATTAACTACTACACATAAAAATAGCTACAACTATATCTGACACTCACACGTACTACTCCATTCAAATGTAGTAATTAACAAAGGTTCGAGAATTCGCTATATAAAAGTTCATGTTAATGCCAGAGCTTACTAAAGCTCGTTTTGTTTAGTAATAAGAAGGAAGGCAAAACTAACCTCAAAGAAATAAAGGGTTCGCAAAATAATTTTTTTTTTCCAAATGCCATAAAAAACCTACTGAATATTTTCTCAAATTTCTTTTTTATTTGAAAGTACAATCCTTTCGGTTAATAATGGAAAATAATTTCATTCAAATGGTTGCCTCGGCTGGCCATGCAATAGCCTACACGATCGGTCTAATTTTTAAGCACATTATCGATTGTGTGCAGCTGTATTTCACCAATGGCTTCACGAATATTGTCCCTGGTTTGTTGGCGTAACACTTATCTTTGACGGCACCCCACAAATAATAGTCCAACGGTGTCAAATCGCAGCTCCGAGGTGGCCAAACGACATCAGCTCTGCGGCTGATAATGCGATCTTTAAAAACAGGGCGCAAAACATCGAGTGTAGCTTAGGCTGTGTAGCACGTAGCGCCGTCCTGTTGAAACCAAATGTTGCCAATATCCTCCTCTTCAGTTTTTGTGAACCAAAATTCGTTCAACATGGCCCGATAACGATTGCCATTGACTGTAACGGCCACTACTTGCTTATTTTCGAAGAAAAATGGCCCATTATGTCTCTAGACCAAAATCCGCACCAAACAGTAACTCGTCTTGGGTGTATCGGCTTTTCAATGTATGCGTGCGGGTTTTCTGTGCCCCAAATGCGACAATTTTGCTTGTTTACATACCCGCCAAGATCAAAATGAGCTTCATCTGAAAAGGTGATTTTTTTTTTTGGCAAAATCGGCATCTTCTGTAAGTCGATCGCAGGCCCACTTAGCGAAGCATATACACAACCATATTCATTCAGCGGAAGGATAAAACTAATTATCTGTCAAATCAGATATGAGCTAAGTGTTATCATTCACTAAATAAGCACTAGTTGAAGAACAAAACGTTAGATGATCGTTGGGCGTATCCGTTGTCCTATTTTGTTAAAATTCTGTGTGTAAGAAATTTGTTTTGTAAGAAATTTCATTTATCTACGACAACTCCTGTTTTTGTGTCTATTCGCTCTATGGAAACGACGCACTGTGCGGCGCTTCTCTCAATGAATTCGTACACTACTACATCTCTATTGGTCACACTGTGTAAGAACGAGTTAAGTCGCCTTACGTCCAATACTAAATATGGCGTAATCTGTACACTTGTAGGGTCCAATTTTGATAAGAAAAGAATTATGAGAACTTATGGACCACATAGAAGTTAGTGGTAGTAATTACTGGACATTGGGTGATAGGTGAACATGTAAGTCGACTTTAAATTTAATTTACTTTAACTATTGTTCCAATTGCAATGACTGGGAAAATTAGGAAACAGTCTTCAATCTTTTCTTTGAATGGCCAGCTCTAGCTGTCTAGAAAAAGAGATTACTTGGTAGCCAAAACCATGAATGGACTTGTTCCACTTCTCCGAGAGCAACGCCGGCAGGTCACCATAGAACGGCCCTTTCGGAAACCGTACTGACGATCGCTAAGTAAATCGTTGGACTCCAGATATCCCACAAGGTGTTGATTAATCATACTCTCCATAACCTTGGAGAGTGTGGAACAAACTGCTATTGGACGGTAGTTCTCAGGGTTACTAGCCTCGCCCTTTTTGGGGATTGGCGTTACATTGGCCAAACTAGGAAGCCATCTCGGTCTAGACTTAGTGATCTACTGAGATATCTCGCTGCTACAGGCCACATTGGTATACATAGCGATATAAGTGACAGTACTTCTGACGAGTGCTGTGTTCTTGTTGTGTCTTATCTGCTGACAAATGGTCTGCTTCTGAACAAATTTGCTTTCTTTTATTTACGCCCCATATTATTGCCATATCTTTAAGAAAGTATGTAGTTCATAGTCCATTTTGATTTTATGATTAATTTCTATATTTTACTGATTTTATAATTTTATTTATTTATTTATTTTTTATTGTACTTAATTATTGTTCCTCTTCGACTATTTCGTTAGTTATGCTAATAAACTAAAATAAGTAGCACATGTCGGAAACAGTGAACTTCATAAATGAAATAAATTAAAATACTAATTAAATACTTCAAATTATACTCTAATTAAAAAAACACTTTCATTTCAAATTTTAGTCTAAAACTAAATGTTGCCACAGTTACACACCCGATTCGAATAGAAAAGTGAAAAATTAAATTTATAAAATAAATTTTAAATAAAAAAATGATATCGGAATTTTACAAGGACAAAGAGATCTTTATTACCGGAGGATCGGGTAAAAGTTTTATAGAATTTATTTATTTTTTTTTTAAACATGATGAGCATTGTATTTAAGGTATTGTGGGTACTGCTTTAATTGAACAGCTCTTGCGTTCCTGCAATGTACACAGAATATATTTGCTACTTCGACCCAAAAGAAATCTAATGCTGGAAGAGCGTCTGGTGAAAGTTAAGGAGGAAATGGTAAGGCTGTTGAATTCAACTTTTTTTTGTTTTTATTAAATACTAAACTGCTGATAAAATATTTAAAATTTTGTGCAGAAACTTAATTGCCCTCACAAACTTGAATATCTTTTTTTATTTTAAATTAAAAAAAAAAATTCCAAAAATGACTTTCTGAACGCATAAAACAAAATTATGCATGAAATGTTTAATGAGAAGTGTTAGTGATTAAAAGCGTGGAAGACTAATTTGGAATATGAAATAAAGCGTATTTCTCAAAGCTTTTCCTATATGAAAACTTGAATGAAACAAAGAATGTGTACGAATTCATCGTAATTCTTTCTTTGCTTAAAAGGCATATCGATGTGATTATATATGGAATGTAGTTAGTTAGTTAGTTAGTTACAACGGTTAGCCTGACATTGGTCCAGCTTACTTAGGTCCAATACTGATGCCACTGTGATGCCCATAGAAGGTAGTGTCCAAGTGGACCTACATGTGTGCACAAAGGAAGAAAACCTACTGACATTTACATCAACTAAGTCCGATATGGCATGCAGAAACGGACTGCTAAGGACAACAGTCCTAATATCCGGAGGATTCGGATACTGACATAGAACATGCCAGACAGTTTTTTCCTCTTTCTCATCCTGATGACTGCTACAGTGCCCAGTAATAACAGCCACCAGGGTTCGCAGCCTCCGTCGCGGCAACCTTAAGATAAACTCCGCACGAGACCGATTGTATACGGGCCAGGGTTGTTTTGATACAGAGCACGTGGTTTCATTCTTCCACCGTATCTGTGCCCTGTCCAGAAGTCTGCAAGAGGAAAGTGGCATCCCAACTTGATGATCAATATCTTCGCTTCCAAGGAAAGAGCCTTCTGTCGCCAGTACGTCCGCCACACAATACCCTGGGGTGACGCCTTACTCAGATAATCTATAGGTCTGAATGTCTCGTCATCTCGTTCAGAGACGCCCGCATTCACATATCAGTCGTAATGTCGAGTACACACCAGAGAGCGTCTAGACCGTAGCCTGTCTGTACGGATCCAGATATTAACATCCTATAGTAGATTAAACAGCCCGCTGTTCTTTTCATTGCCGAGACCTGCGCCTGTAAGACACTACAGTGGTCTGGAATTCTAAAGTATACACTCACCTGGTATGCAGGAATGAAAACACCGCCCGTCCGTGTATGCCACAAGAAAACCGAGTATAATTACCAACTCTAGTGAGATACACACAGAGAACATTCTATCCAGGTGGGGCTTGGCTAGTCCACCACAGCAGGGATCGTATCCAAGTGCCAGAAGATGGCTGCATGTCCATGATCTCGCCTTATCGCAGACTTAATCGTCATCTGCTTAGCCAGTTAAACAATACAAACAAGGCTTTCGAAGGAGTAGACCTGAGCGAGCCAGTAAAAATCAGTACCGCACTTTGAAGAACCCTGTCAAAGATTCCACTATATGAGATTTCCATTACACAACCGCAATATACAAATGTATAGGCTTAACCACTGTGCCAAAAATCCAATTGGAATTCTTAGGATTGAAACCCCAGGACTTTCCAATGGCTCTAAGACACATGTACAACGTTCACCCTCGCCCATGTGTTCTGGTGCCAGGACAGCTTCGAGTCCAGGATTACCTTCAGATACTTTGCGCAATCCGACAGCCCCAGTTCCACTCCATGCAGGTGCAGTAGGAAAAAAGACGGAATTTTGTACCTGCGTATTCCCTAGGTTAACGCTCAGCCCACTGTTAGTGCTCCATCGACTAAGAAAGCCCAAAGAACTCTGAAGGCGCTGCGAAACTATGTCAATAAATTTACCCGACACAGCCACAGCAACATCATGCACGTACGCTAAAGTCTGAATCCCATAGAATCAAGCTTTGCGAGCAAAGTTTTGACAGTCTAATTCCACAGAAGTGGGAATAGAACCCCCTATGGGTACCTCTTCGGCTACCCTATAGACTGTGTTAGATTCTATAGTGGAGACAATGAGCCAACTTAATCGCCCCTATAAGGGAACGACTGAAGTAGGGTAGACCAGTCCGTTTTTTATCTGAGGATAATTTACCTTAAAAATCTGAAAGCACCCGGAGATCATGATAAAGCCTTCGCAGCCAAGCAAGTGCCCAGTAATTAAAGAATCGTTTCCACCTCTTAGTCTCTGCAACTTCTTCTAGCATGAGCGCTCTGTATACAATGCCCAGTAATGACATCAACAACGTCGCTGAGTGTGATTCTGTAAACGTTGAGCAGACATTTAGATCGCATTTGAACCAGCTTTGGGCTATTTGCTGAGTTATCTTGCGCGTCTCCGATGCTGCTCATTGTACAGATTTCTGTGGATAATGCATTATATCTGACATACTGCCAACTCTTATGAAAGTTGTCTTCTTTTATTTTAAGGTCTTTCGACAATTGAAAAAGCAAAAACCACATGTATTAGATGAAAAATTGGTGGCCATACAAGGTGACGCCAGACAACCCATGTTGGGTATTACACCAGAATCGGCAAAGTTACTAAAAAATGTATCCATAGTGTTTCATTGCGCAGCCACAATACGTTTTGATGAGTCCATAAAACAAGCCTTAAAATTAAATGTCGGTGGCACACTGGAGGCTTTAAAATTTGCTGAAACTCTCAAGCAGCTCAAGGTGTTTATGCATGTGTCGACTTTCTTCAGCAATCCATATTTAACGTGCGTAGAGCCAAAAGTCTATAAAGCGCCCATGGACTGGAAATTCTGTTTGGATTTACTGGAAAGACAGGATGTTAGTGAAGTAGAATTGGATGCAATAACGAGAAAGTAAGCAGAAATTAAAAGAATTATTGTTGGAAACAATATTTTCGGTTTTTTTCTTTTTGTATTTTTTTAGATTAATTGTAGGTTTTCCCAACACATATACGTTTACCAAAAATTTGGCTGAATCTTTGGTCAACGATTACAAAGAAAAATTACCGGTGTGTATATATAGGCCTTCGATAAGTAAGTAGTTTTAAAATATTTCTTTTTTATTTGACGAAAACAATAAATGCACGCTTTTTAGTTTTCTTTGCCTTGGAACAACCTGAACCGGGTTTTTCACCCTCTCTTATGGGTGTCATGGGCTTATACACTGTCACAGGCGCTGGTTTATTGAAAACAATTTATGTGAATAAAAACTCACGTTTGGATATTTCACCACAGGATGTTTCCGTTAATAACATGCTGTATTTCGCTTTAAAAACTGCACAAATCTATGAAAAATCACAGCCCAAGGAAGCACCTGTTTATATAACCTCTAACTGTAATCACTTTCCTTTTACTCTAAAGGAATATATCAATTCAATGGACGACTTTAATATTTGGGAAAAGGCTGCATATGAGAAAAATCTTTTACTACCGGGCGTATATTATACAACAAATCGTTTTGTCTATATGTTTTTGGTAAGTGTAAACGGTTTGTGAAACTGACATTTTCTTTTTTTTTAATTTTATTTTCCCCTCTCAGGTCCTCTTATTACATATTCTACCCGCATTATTCGTCGATTTAATTTTAAAGTTAACTGGTCGTAAGCCTGTTTTATTGAAAATTCAGCGTAAAGTATTCCAAACATTAGAAGTTCTGCAGCCGTTTATGTTTAATAATTATGATAGTCCTGGTATAACGCTATTCGACGAAATGATCGAAGACTTGAAAGGGTAAACGATAGCTTAATTCCTTTTTACATTTTTTTTAAGTTTTCGTTCCGTATTTTTGAATTTTAGCACCAATTTTAGTGTTGAAGTTTTTAAAAATGGCACCGATTTACTTGCCAATGTTGGCTTTTGCTACAAAATGTTATTCAGCGTTCGGGAACTTTTATTTAAAGAGGATCCAAAATCTTTACCAAAAGCAAAGAAAATATATAAAATGTAAGTTTACCTCTTTTCATAAATTGTTTTTATATTTTTATATCAGTTTCCCTTGTCTTTAATAGCAAAGCGTGGTTGTATAACTTTTTAAAATTCTACGTTCTTTACAAATTGCTTGCGAGTTTAATAAGCTACTTAATCAACTATTTTACAGCAGTGCGCTTTAATGGTATCTGTGATTCCATCAAATTAGCTTAAAAATAGTTTAAGTTCAAAATTCTGTTTATTTTTAAATAAAAATTAAAAACAAAAGTAATTCTTAATAATCAATGATTAGTTTTGAAACAATCAAGTAAATGTTTCCAAATTTTTACCAGACTGAGAACCAGAAATACAATTTTTGTAACTTTTTACTATTAACTATTGGGGGTAGCTAATGACACAAACGTCCCAGGTTTGAGCCACAGCAGAGGACATGACGAAAAAATTTAATTTGTGCTTACACTCCAGACAACTCCACCAAAATAAAAAAATAAATAAGAAGCTCTTCTGACCTTTCTGCTTTCCTCTGACGACGTTGACAAACATCAAATGAATAATCAGGAGAAAACGCCACCTACTGGAAAAAAATTCCGACGCTAAGTAAAGATCACTACCACCACTTAGCAAGGATCTACACCACTACACAATCATTTGGGGGTCGCTACAGTGTTTAATCATCTACTTAGGCTGAAAAACCAATTTGATTAAAGAAACTGAAACAAAGCAATGGATGCCTTTGTGGATCCTCAATATGCTGCCTAGAGAAGTAACACAGAAAAATAACTATACTAAGTATGTTTACTACTATTATATGTATATTCGCAGATAATAAAATTTTGGGTCAAATGTGTGCGAAAATTATTTTTTCATCTTGCTCGGATTGCGCAGTTGTTTTAGCGTCTTCCCAAGAAAAGTTACACTGTACCTTGGAGTATCGTACCTCTCCAATTGTTTTTTGGTCGACCGTGGTATCTGAGCTCTGAGGATTCCCCTCTACTACAACTGTGTCATCGTTGTGATGATGATCTTTCTGATTTTCTACATGAGTTCCTCGTTAGTCAAGTTCCAGTTTTTCATGTTGCTGATGCTGTTAGGACACAATATTCGGCATATAATTCCGAGACGCTTGTTAACGAGTGTCTGTAGCATTTGCGTAACAGTGTTCAACATTAACCAGATTTCACTTCCGTTCAAAGGAGTTGACTTTACACATGCTTAGATTGGTTCGTCTGGATATTTGTGAACTACTCTGCTGTTCACGTTTATTTCTGCGTCGCACACTCGTTGTCACTTTATGGCCTAAATGGCAGAAGCTATCTACGTTTTCCATGCTTACGTTGCTAACTCTCATGACCTTGGTCCTCTTGATATTTATCTCAAGACAAACATTGGGCGCTAATCTCTTCAGTAGTAGACAAATATCATCTCCATAATACAAATCATCGACTTGACGTGAGAGGCCACATGTAATTCTCTTTCGTGTTGCACAGACTTCGTTAATAATATAATCCAGGACGATAATAAATAGTTAAGATAATAGAGTGCATCCTTGCTTTACTCCAGCGTTGGTATGAAATTGTTGATTGCCGATCTTGTTGTAAAGGATTGAGAGTATGCCCCGATGATTTGTATTATTTTTTGAAATAATCCTTTTTTGTTCTCAAAGCTTTCCATCTAATAACATCAAAGGCCTGAAGTATGCGAACAGTATATAGAGGAGTACAGGTAGTATGCCACAAATTTATAACTTCATATAAATCATATGTATAATGTTACTACGTTGAAACCAGAGTCTTGCTAATCTCAACGTTATACCGGATGGCATAACAGCATTGCTCCTGAAGCAGTTCCCTTCAACGCTTGCACGTCTATTAGCCAACCTTTTCAATATGTCATATCGCGCTTATATTTTTCCATCCTGCTGGCAGATTACCAATATAACGCCAACCTCTAAAAAAGGTGAGGCTACCAACCCTGAAAACTACTGCTCAATTGTATATTGTTTGGTACTCCAATGTTATAGAAAGTATGTTTAAGATTTGCTAAGCGATCGTCAGTACGGCTTCTACAAGGGCCGTTCGGTGCTTTCCGAAAAATGGAACAAATCCATTCGTGGTTATAATGAGAGCAAAGTTGTAGCTCTGGATATTTTTAAGACGTTTTGATAGAGTTTGGCATAAGTCGCACTTATCGATAATCGCTTTTCTCGAGCTTTCTCAAAAATCGCTCTATAAGAGTAGTTATAGATGGGATCTCATACGACGAGTTCAGAATAAATTCAGGGGAACCGCAAGGCTCTGTTCTTTATCCCACTTTACGTCTAATATTTCTAAACGACTTCCTTCTTATCACTTCCAGTCGTATCTACTCTTTCGCAGATGACACCAACATTTGTCATTCGTATTCATTTGATCGCAGGTCGAGCCTTTTGGAGTTTGAGGCGAGATGGCGGAATATGAACGACACTCTCAAAAGCGACCTGGCCAAAATCTCCCAGTAGGTTCGTCCGCATAGAGTTGATTTTGGTGCGCACAAGACCCATTATTGTTTTCTGACGCACAGACGTGGTGATGTTTTGGCATCTGTAACTATGGATAATGTTCTCAAATGCTCTTGAGTATTCATTCTGACGTTCGTCGGAACGATCACATACCTCGAGTGCCAAAGGAAGCATTTAAGTGCCTCAGTTTTTTGAGACGGTGTAAGAAATACCTCACTCCATCTTCAAAGTCTATTTTGGAGCTCGACCGCATAAAAGAGAGGGCGGAGGTGCTTATTAGTGATGGTAGGGCAGTCAACTCTATCGATTCATTAGAATATTGTGGCAATGTGGCGTGTATTTTATTGTTCTATCGGTATAATAATGGAATATGTTCTGACAAAATTAAGGAATTAATTCCTAATAATCATTTATTTTTATGTAGTACTCGTATTTCTCGTAGAGTGTATCTCTTTCTCTTTGATTGTTCAGTGAATCGCACAACGCATTATAGAGAGAATTCGTTCTATGGCCGCGCCGTTCGTTCGTGGAATAGTCTTCCCGCGAAAGTTTTTCCTGCCACTTACGATATAGGTAAATTCAAATCAAAAGTCTATAAACACTACTTGCTTCCTCCTCCTTCTTCCAGCAATCTATTTTCCAAGTACCAAGCACAATTCACTGTAGGAGTAGGGGACATCTGCTGGGCGCTGAACTAAAACGTAAAAAAAGAGTCTAATAGTTCTAATGCAAGAGCCACAAAAAGCTAAAATTACGCTTTGTATTTGTAAATTAAATTAAAACAAAGTGTGTGTGAGATATCACCGAAAAGTATTTATTTCTTTGAAAGACCTATCATTGCCAGTAAGTATGGTATATAACATCGTGCAAATATCCGCCACCACTTCTCTCAGTGGCGTGCATTCAAATTGGCGCATAAATAAGGCTAAATTTGAGCGGTGGCATGGATTATGTGTGCTTTGAGAGCATCTGTGGCTTATGTCTGCTTCGCTAAGACCTGGAACTTAAGAACATCATAAAAGAAAAAAACTCTTTTATGTGATTTTAGTTTGTATTTTTTTTCATTTATTTATAACAAAATAGTTCATTTTCTTGATTTAAAACTTAAACAAAACTTATAAATAAGAATTTTATATAAAAAATATTTTCTTTTATATAAAAAAGATAATCTTATAAAAAATTATAAAGTAACAAACTATTATAGTTTTTTCCAGAAATTAAATTTTAAATAATTTATTTACACAAAAAAAAAAAAAAAAAACAAATCAAAGAAATAAACAAAAAATAAAAATGAAGGAATAGGGAGAAAAAATGGGCTAGAAAGGGCAGTTTAAATACAAATTTTTATAATTACAGAGTTTATACTTAATTTTAAATAAATTGTTTTACTTACGGGCTAAGAAGTATTTAAAATTATTTTATTATTTATTTTATACAATATTTGTAATCAAGTTTTAATATTTTGTTTAATTAATTTTATTAAATTGTCCCTAAGTAATGCCTGTAGCAAGTTGCAATGTTTCGTTAATTTTTGTTTTTTATAATAAAAATAATTAAGGAAGTTTGTATTATTTTTTTAAAGGAAGTCTTTTTCAATTATAAAAAAAAATGGAAAGAACATCTAGCTTAAAGCTATATCTTGAGCATTTAAACGTTCAGCCTTTCTAGCTTGACTGCGCTGTATGGGAGGCACTGCAAACATAACCAAACCACTGAGAGCAATCATGATGCCGGCCATAATAAAGGCTGGATTATAAGACAAGGTAATATCAAACAGCCAACCTGAAAAATGATTTAAAAAGAAGTCATTTATATAGAAAATCGAATATTTTACATTTTCCGAAACTCACCTCCAATGGGTGCGCCTATTAGTGAGGCTACACCCTGAAATAGCAATAATATGCCAAAAGCATTTGTTAACTTCTCCAGACCCAATAAATCGACTAATATCACTGAGGTTAAACCCACATAGGCACCAATGGTAAAACCAAATACCGAACAATAGAAACCCAATGAATAGAAATCAGTACATAGAGGACACATGGCGGTGGCGATACCGCACACAGTCAGGCACATGTTATAGATCCATAAACGATTAACCCAGGGCTTATCGGATATATAACCCAATATTATTCTGCCTATGGTATTGGCTACACCAATGATGGCAATTAAATAGGAAGACTGTTCTGAAGTTAAACTCAAATCTTTGGCTTGAGCCACTATGTACACATAAGGTATATTGAAACCGATACTTGTGCAGAAATTCGAAATGGAAAAGATTATAAAGATGACATCCTTGAGCAGAGCGAAATTCATCATTTCAGCCATGGTATCACGGGTTTCTTTGGAGCAGGGTATGCAGCCGCAACATTTATCGACTTCCTAGAAAAAAAAAGAAATTTATTAATCGAAATTATTGTAAAAAGTACTTTTTATCAAGTACCATATAAGGGTTTAGTTTTGGCGTTTATAAAGGAAGTAACAAAAATCTACATATAACATATTATAGATTTTAAGGTTCAAAATTGTCTGTTTATTTAAAAAAGTTATCTCTTAAAGATGTAAAAGTACTCCTGTTTGTATTCTTTTAGTACTTTTTATAAATCTCTTAGAAATTTTTTACAAAGCGATTTTTAATTTTTAAATACCATTTAAAAAAGAAGGAAACTCTAATAAGGTCGAGTAAAGTACTATTCTTGGTACTTTTTTGAAGTTACGTTATTCTTTTTTTTCTAAAAACACTATTTTTCTTTAATTTTTTTTTTTTTTTTGGTTATATATAAGAAAACACCTTTTTAGAAGTAGTCTGGAAGGCTTCGAAAAGAACAGTTTTTGGTACTTTTTTCATAAAGGTATTTTCTTGGATCATATGATCTTAACACACTATAATTACTATTGTAACTTAATTGCGTATGTGTGAAAAACCTGTTTTCAAAAAGTACTTTTTTAACAATGAATCATGTGTGAAAATCAATATCAAGATTTGAAAAGTAAGTTTTTAATCCTCTTTTCATAAAGGTACTTTTTTGGTTCATATGATCTTATCGCACGTTAATCAGAAAATTATTTGTTTATGTATAAAAAAGCATGTCTTCAAAAAGTACTTTTTTAAATGAAAAATAAATCGTTTGTGAAAGTTATTTTGTACGCTTTTTCATAAAGATACTTTATTGACTCATATGACCTTGTCACACTATAGAAATGTAACTTCAAAACGTACTTTATTTCAAATGAAACAAGAAATCGTTTGTGAAACTCAATTTTCTGTCTTTTAATTAAAATAAAAATTATTAAAACAATGTGGCTAAACAGAAATTTCTTAACCCACCCTCGCATATTCCTTTCAATGTCATATATTGTATTTATTTATTATTTTGTTTTCAATTATTTTTTTCCTTAAATTCTCAAAAAAAAAAATTTTCGTTATATTTAGGAACAAAATGTCCATTATCGAGGCTATAATTTTTATATACGAGTACTTTGTGGTTCTGGTACTTGAGTATGAGATGTTGGCCTTATCATTGATGTTAATGATTGTCATATTAGTGGCCATAAGAGATCTATTATTAACCTATATTTTAGTAATGTATGGAACAGAATTGGAAGGCAATCGGACAAGTATAAATGTAAGTTTAAGCAAACAATAGAAGAAGGAGATAAAAATAAAAAACCCACCTGTTCTTCGGGTATATGAGTGATAGAATGCTTAAAGGAACCATAACGTTGTATGTGACCAGAACCAGCTAAATCTGTGCGTGAACGGGTATATTCGGGTATATTGTGTAAAGAGCCCTATTGTGTTTATAAAAAACAAAGAAATAAATTAATAAAATGTGTTCGTTTAAATGTGTTTGTAATGAAACTGTTTTAATTACTTGATACAATATGTCCTGACGATACATGGTGCCACTGTTGGATCGATCTCGATGGGCATCTTTTAATTGAGCTAAATGTGGCTGACTTAGCGAAGCCTTTATAATGTCATCGTTACTGGTAGCTTTGGATACTACCGAGATTTCCATTTTACCATTAGCTGAACTGTTAATGTTGGAAGCCTAAAAAGAAATATTATCATTAAACATTTAAAATTAATTTATATTTTGTTACAAGACTTACCGATCCCTTATAGGCATGACCCACACTATTCGATCTACATAAAGCACCACCATTTGCATCTGTTTTCGGTATTTGTAAATATTGATCAGCCTGTTTAAGATTTGGTTTCAAAGGTTCCAATTCAGCCGGTGTCGTATGGCCATCCATGATCTTTTTCTTATTTTTAGACTTTGGTGGCTCTAAAGGTCTAAACATGGCACCAAATATTATACAATTCAAGACCAGACCGCCAACAATAAGTAAAGCTCCGCGCCAGCCATAGGAACCAATTAAATGCTCTGTTAGAGGGGCAAATACAAAAGTACCAAAGCCTGAACCACATACAGCTATGCCAGTGGCCAATGATCTTTTGGCTTCAAAATAAGTACTGACACTTACAATGGCGGGTAAGTAGATGAGACCAAAACCCAAACCAGTACCAAAGCCTATGGTTATAATAAGGGTAAGTACATTCTGTAAAAGAAAGGAGTGTTTAGAAAAGTAAAACTATTTATTCATTTTTTTTTAAAGAGTAGTACCTGGGCAAACATACTGATGACTATACAAAATGAGGCCAATATGGAACCGGCTATTGTCACCGTTCGACAACCATAACGATTAACAAATGATGAAGAAATGGGACCTTAATTTAAATAAAATGAAAAATATTTTTTGTTTAGCCTTAAAGTATGCCATATATATTTCAAGTTTTGTTTGGTATTTATGGCGTACAGTGTGAGCACAAAGGTTTCGTACATTGCGCAAAATAATATTGTTTTTTGTTATTATGATGACGAATGATTATTAATTAATTATTTTTATTTGTAAAACTTAGAATTTTAAAATTTAAGAAAAAATATAATTTTTTTATTTTTATTTATGTATTTCTAGGCCAATATCAAATATTTTGTCGTTTTACCTGAGGCAAATGTAACTCCCACCATAATTGATACAATCCATGCTGTATAACCTTTGCCCTCATTGAAATACGTCAGGAATTCATCGTAAAACAAGCCAAAGGAATATGTCATGCCATCAGCTAAAATATAAAGAAAGAAATAAATTTATTAATTCATTAATTTGACAGTCAATATAATAATATTTAGAATTTAGGTTCGGAGTAAAACCCGAGCAATTGGAAGTCAACGTAACTTATTTAATGTCACATTTATTTAAAAAAGTAGGCAAAAATTGTGTGGTGGTCATTTATTAGATACTAGCTAAACTCCTCCGCTGTTCGCTATCCCTATCTTAATTACTACTTTAATAAATTTTGTACTCTTTTCAAACATTTCATCTATTTTCGGTCCCAAGGCTAAAAGTTTCAGCCTATTAGCTGTATGTTGACGTAAAAAAAAAACATACAGATATACTATACATAAGTTTCAAAAGACATTCTTTTTTACATATATAGATAGATTTTTTCTTCACTATCCCTTTATAGAAATGTAGTACCCAACCAATCTGTTCGATTGTTAATTCAATAAGGCTGGGGATGAAAATTTGTATCCTATACAAAAAGCTTTCGTAATAAATCAGACGTGTAAGGTAAGAGTTAGATCCAGAGATGTGCCCATACTGATTTGCTTCGTAAACAGGCGCTATCTACGTATGCAGGCTCTTTGCGAGCAGCGCCCTCGTGCTAAAGTTCTTATCTTTCTGCTGGGAAGTAAAAACGTTTAGTCATTCGTTAAAAGGCTGTTCGGTTCCTGTCCTTATAAATGATGGCCAAGCATTCACGAAGCCGATTGAAAAGGCAAAACTTTTGGTTCAAATGTTTGCAAGCTATTCTCCCTCGCCGAAGAGTGTTTAACCACTGGATGAACTTGAAAAAGCATCAGTGACTATTCTTCATTCGTTTATAAGTCATCCAGGGCGGATGGCATATCAGCACTCGTACTGAATCAGTACCCTTTGGCGCTTGCACGTACATTAGCTCATCTTTTCAGTGCGTCATATCCCTCCAGTATTTTTTCCTTTTTGCTGGAAGGTTGCTAGTATAACGCCAATTCCTAAAAAGGATGAGGATACCAACCTCGAAAACTACCTTGAGAGGTATTTAGAGCCCAATAATTTGCTAAGCAATCGTCAGTACTGCTTCTGCAAAGGCCGTTCTACTAGCGATCTGCTGACGGTGCTTTCCGAAAGATGGAACAAGTTCATTCATGGTTGTGGTGAGAGCAAAGTTGTGGCTCTGGATATTTTCATGGCGCTTGATACTATTTGGCATGAGGTTCTCATTTCGAAACTTAATGCTTTTGGTGTCGGTAGTAGCTTCTCACGATTTATATCAAGCATACTTAGAGAACTCGCTCTATAAGAGTGGTTATAGATGAGATGTCATCCGACGAGTTCTGGCTAAATTCAAGAGTACCGCAAGGCTCTGTTGTTTTTCAATCTATTTCTTGTATTTCTTTATGACTTTATTCTTTTTAGTTCAAACCATATCTTTTCTTTTGCAGATGACAGCAACGTTTGTATTTTATATTCTTTTGATTGTAGACCGAGTCTCTTGGGGTCGTGGGGACCTGTTGTTGTTATTCAACACACAAAAGTGGTGGTGTACTGCCATCTGTGTCTATGGGTAATGTAGATATTTAGGAATCAGATGCTTTTAATGTTCTGCGCATGAGAATTCACTTATTTTACTCCATCTAATCTCCTTAATGTTTACAAAACCTGTATTCGACTCAAATTGGAATACAACCCTCATGTATGGCCAATGAATCAAAGTCTATTTTGGAGTTTTTGAACTGCGTTTAGGAGAGAGGGAATGTGCTCATTAATGACAACTCTATCGATTCATTAGAGCATTGTCGCAATGTGTTGTGTGTTTTATTGTTCTATCGGTACTATAATGGAATATTTTCTGACAAAATTAAGGAAGTATTTCCTAATAATCATATTTCATTACGTAGCACTCGTATTTCTCGTAGAGTGAATCCCTTTGTGTATGGAGGAGAATTCGTTCTTTAGTCGTACTGTTCGTTTGTGGAACAATCTTCCAGCGAAAGTCTTCCGTGTCGCGACATGAGTAAATTTAAATCGAACGCCCGTAAACACTACTCTCTCTATCCTCCTTTCCATAACCTGTTTTCCTAATACCAGCACAATGCACTGCATGGGTAGGACTTATCCCCTGGGTGCTTGCCTCAAGAAAAAGTACGATATTATAGTCGCACTAATAGCGTTTTCTTTTCTGATGAAAATATTGAATTTTTTGTCATTTTACCATTTTTGTGTTCTTTTCTAAAAATAAGGTTACGTTTGGAACAGTTGCATGTTCTTTTGAATAAAAGCACAGTATAATTACGTATTTGTAAAAATACGAATTTTTAACGTAAAAAGCATGGTGAAATTATATAAGGTGAAGTTCTTTGTACGGCTGATAGCTTTTTATTGTTTGGCTTTTACCCGTAACTCGAAATTTTGGAGGTGTTTCGAATATTCCAAAAACATATTCTTGTTCTACTGCATAGCGCCAGGTATTTCAACTTCGTTCATTTTTGTCGCACCGTGTCATTTGAATATTTTTAAGAATGTTTCTCTAAAGTTCTTCTGAAAAAACGTGTTTTCTTTCATTACTTTTACAATAATAATCGTATTGTTTTTGATTCTACTAAAGTGTTTGATTATAAATTTTCGATAATTTCCATTGGTTTCTGATTGCACTATTAAATAGCCGACAATTTTATCAAATTTTCTTATTTGTTTAAAAATTAAACATGCGTAGTATTTTTATTTAGTGAAGATAAGATTTCATATATTCTTTTATAATGAAAAATATAAAAAAACAATATAAAGGGTCCACCAAATAATTTTTTTTTTTAAATGCTATAAAAAAAAACTACTGAATATTTTCTCAAATTTCTTTTTTTATTTGAAAGAACAATCCTTCCGTCTAATAATGGAAAATAATTTCATTCAACTGGCTGCCTCGGCTGGCCATGCAGTAGCCTACATGATCGGTCGAATTTTTAAGCACATTATCGATTGTGTGCAGCTGTATTTCACCAATGGCTTCACGAATATTGTCCTTTAAAGCGTCAATTGTCTCCGGCTTGTTGGCGTAAAACTTAGCTTTGACGGCACTCGAAAAATAACAGTCCAACGGGGTCAAATCGCAGCTCCGAGGTGGCCAAACATCAGCTCTTCGGCTGATAATGCGATCTTCAAAAACAGGGCGCAAAACATCGAGTTTAGCTTCGGCTGTGTGGCACGCAGCGCCGTCCTGTTGAAACCAAATGTTGCTAATATCCTCCTCTTCAATTTTGGTGAACAAAAATTCGTTCAACATGGCCCGATAACGATCGCCATTGACTGTAACGGCCACTCCTTGCTCATTTTCGAAGAAAAACGGCCCAATTATACCTCTAAACCAAAATCCGTACCAAACACTAGCTCGTCTTGGGTGTATCGGCTTTTCAATGTATGCGTGCGGGTTTTCTGTGCCCCAAGTGCGACAATTTCGCTTGTTTACATACCTGCCAAGATCAAAATGAGCTTCATTTGAAAAGATGATTTTTTTAACAAAATCAGCATCTTCTGTAAGTCGATCGCAAGCCCAGATTTCTAGCATTGTTCAAGCATATACACAACCATATTCGTTCAGCGGAAGGATCAAACTAATTATCTGTCAAATCAGACATGAGCTAAGTGTTACCATTCACGAAATAAGCACTAGTTAAAAAAAAAACGTTAGGTGGCGGATCCTTTATAATAATATATCGTTTAACAGACGTATCATTAAATATTGATTAAAATTCTTTTAAAATATAGATTTCTTATCGCTTTTAAAAAAATTTAAAAAAAATTAAACGAAGAATTAAGAAAAATTAATCAGGAATTAAAAACCTAAAAGTCTTATTTCTTTTTACAACGTTATTCTTCAGAAACAAGAGTTTATTTAATAACTAATCATATATAATTCTGATGATACTGAATAAAATACAGGGTCTTTTAGAAGAACTATTTTAAAATTTTTAATTTTTTTAATATTTTTAAACATTAGGATTTACTTTTTTAATTTAATGCAATCAGAAATATCACTTTATTACTTTCAGTTATCCTTCCCTTTTGTAATTATTTTATGCATTAACAGAATTTAAAACACGTTAGTGCATTAATTAGACTCTCAGTCTGTTATACTGAGCTTCTATTCATTTATTTCTAATAATCAATTCCAATTCCTTATTCACTTGAATTATACCTGTAGATTTAAAAGCTGTCTGCTGTCTCTAAAATACTTGTCTATCAATTAATTGTTAAATTATTCTTAATTACAATAATACTTCATAATAATATTGAGACAAAACTTGGCAACAAGTTTTTGATATTTTCTCTATTTGTTGTTGTTGTTGTTGTTATCCATTTATAATTCAAGCATAAAATTAATGTAAATGTCAGCATAAATATCAAATGCGACTGTTATTTAAATTAAAAAAAAAAACGAATTTTGTATTAAAAACATTTTTGCAGTATTAAACTGAAGCCGGAAATAATGATTTATAATATCAAATGTTTAAAATATTCAAAAAACGTAATGTACGAGGGGCATTTCTATAAATTTATTGCTTACATACATACATACTCGTACACACACATATGGCCGAAATAATAAGTACAGATCTACTTTCCTTCTTTTTTCTGCTTTCTACTTTAGTATTTTTTATTAACTGTGGCAAGTTTGACAGTTTTCGATTAGTTCGTGTTGGCAACACTGTTACAATAAATAAGTACATTTAACATTTTGCAATATTTTGCATTTGTAAGACAAGTTTGGTTAATTCATTTGCTACAGTGTTCTCATAAATATTAATCTAAAGCTAAACTGAATAAAATTGCTTTAACAGATAAGTCGAGAAAATCACTGTACTCAAGAAGAGAAAAGGCTGGTATTAAGATTAAAAAACGAAGGATTTAGCCTTCGAGCAATATCTAAATCAATGAATAGATCGTTAGTTTTTGTCCAAAATGCCCTTAAACCAAAAATAGGTAGGGAAACTCGTGGAAGGCCAACAAAAGTACAGCCGACGACAAATAATCGTATTATCAGTCTCTCTCCTAGGGAGATTTCTGCCAATGTGATATCTGCTCGAACTATTCGACGAAGCCTACAGTGTGCTAACTTACCAAGTCGTATAGCTAGAAAAGTTCCTCTGCTTTGGAAAAACAAATCTAGAGGCCAGGCTGTCCTTGGCAAAAAATCATTTGAGCTGGTATGTTTCAGCAGGTGAGAAGAAGTGGCATAACATCTTGTGCAGATACGAAACACAAATTAATTTGTTTGGAAATGAGAACGGACGTAATGTGCGTCGACCTCCTTGTAAGGAATTTCACACCCGTTACACAAAAAAGACAGTCAAGCACGGTGGCGGCAACATTATGGTGTCGGTCCTATTTATCGTATTACCGACATTATGATACGGTTTGAGCACACAATGCTGCCATACGCTGAAGAAAACATACCCCTTAGATGGGTTTTCCAGCAGGATAACGACAAAACATGCAACCCGTTATGTGAAAGATTGGTTTCGTGAAAATGATTTAACTCTCCTAGACTGGCCAAGTCAGTCACCGGATCTAAATCCAATTGAAAACCTTTGGAGAGAGTTGGAACAATGATTAAGTATGAAAACTGGCCAAGTCAGTCACCGGATCTAAATCCAATTGAAAACCTTTGGAGAGAGTTGGAACAATGATTAAGTATGAAAACATTCCAAAATAAAGACTAACTTTGGAGTTTTGTTCAAAAGACGTAGTATGAAATCCCTTTCGATGCATGCCGTAAGTTAATTAGCAGAATGCCAAGCAGTTTACAAAAAATTATTGAAAATAATGGAGGACACACTGGATACTAATAAAACTTAAAAAAATATTGCAAAACATGCTTAATAATATTGAGCTACAGCATGATTTACGCAGTGTACTTATTATTTTGTCCACTAATTTTCTGAAGTTTTTTTAATTTTCATTTCATATAACACTTTATGTATATGAATTTGTAGATAGGACGTAAACGTTTGTGTTTTATATTCAATGTAAGATAAACTAACTAAATTTAATAATAAAAAAATTGAGTAAAAATAAATAAAGGGTCCGCCAAATAATTTTTTTTGTTTTTTGAAAATGCTATAAAAAAAAATTACTGAATATTTTCTAAAAATTTTTTTTTTATTTGAAAGTACAATCCTTCCGGTTAATAATGGAAAATAATTTCATGCAAATTGCTGCCTCGGCTGGCCATGACCTACACGATCGGTCCAATTTTTAAGCACATTATCGATTGTGTGCAGCTGTATTTCACCAATGGCTTCACGAATATTATGCTTTAAAGCGTCAATTGTCTCTGACTTGTTGGCGTAAAACAAATAACAGTCCAACGGTGCAAATCGCAGCTCCGAGGTGGCCAAACGACATCAACTCTGCGGCTGATAATACGATCTTCAAAAACAGGGCGCAAAACATCGAGTGTAGCTTCCAAATGTTGCTAATATCCTCCTCTTCAATTTTTGTGAACAAAAATTCGTTCAACATGGCCCGATAACGATCGCCATTGACTGTAACGGCCAGTCCTTGCTCATTTTCGAAGAAAAATGGCCCAGTTATGCCTCTGGACCAAAATCCGCACCAAACAGTGGCTCGTCTTGGGTGTATCGGCTTTTAAATGTATGCGTGCGGGTTTTCTGTGCCCCAAATGCGACAATTTTGCTTGTTGACATACCCGCCAAGTTCAAAATGAGCTTCATCTGAAAAGATGATTTTTTTTGACAAAATCGGCACCTTCTATAAGTCGATCGCAGGCTCACTTAGCGAAACGTACATACAACCATATTCGTTCGGCGGAAGGGTAAAACTAATTATCTGTCAAATCAGACATGAGACAAGCACTAGTTGAAAAAAAACGTTAGATGGTGGACCCTTTATGTATTTTTAATTTATTAAATATGGCCATTTCTCTTTTTTTAATTCAAAAAAATTTTGACATTATCGCTTCTATTACGAAAGTGGTTCTAAACCGGTTAGTATATCTCAAGTTGACTAACAATATCATCTTACCGTCTATTTGGCGGTGTAAGCTATAGAAAAAATATATTAAAGAGGGCATTCCTCTATTTGTAATGAATTTTTTTTACGATCAAGCCTAAATTTTCAATATCAGAAGAGCTCCTACAATATTTTTAAGAGCTTTTCTTACAATTATCTACGCTATTTCACATAGAGGTTATTGAAAAATTTGTTAAATTAAAAAAAAAAAAATAATAATTTTCAAGCTATGCTTAAAGAAAAGTTCAGGACCCTGCTATAAGTTAAACACCATTTGTTTTGAAAACAAGTGATTTCCGCCTGTCTAATCAATTACTTTAGAAAAATATCATCTTAGAAAAATAATGCAATTAATTATTTTTAGATTTTTATTTAATAAATTACTAAGAAATGATTAAAAATATTTCTATTGTTTAGCACAGAAAAAAACAAATACAAATACTTATACATATATTCCGATAATGATCAATAAAAATAACAACAATAGCCTTTTAATATTAATAAAAAATATTCTTTAATATGTATTCTAGAGGAAAAAAGAAAATTCAAAATATTGCACGCAATGATGAATCAATCATTTATTTATGAATTTGTTTTTTAGTTTTTTTTTTTTTTTAATACTCACTTATAATGTGGATCATAAATGAACCGAAAACAACCATCCAACCCCAACCACCATCCGGTGGTACTGGTTGTGCAGAATCTGTATTTTCCGATAATTCCATTTCGAATTCATGTTTATTGTTTGTGGTATTATTGTTGGTGTTGTTGCCATTCGATTTCCGTTTTGTGGGTGCGTGAACCATTTTATGGCCTGTTTCTACTGTGTATTGTTGCTGTTGTTGTTGTATAAATTTCTAAACTATTAGATACAAAAATTTGTTGTAAATGGAATGTTATTTGGTTTTGGATTTGAGGTAGATTTTCCGTTTGTAAAGACTTAAGCTGAGTTCAATCTGTGTGTTTGTTTGAGTTTCTTGTTTTGTATCACATTTAGTTTGTTTATGGTTTGAATTGCAAATGAGTTTTTAAAACAAAAAAGGAAATAAAATTTTTCAATGCATTTATAATTGCAGCATTTGTGTATATGTGTGTTTGTGTTTGTGTTTGTATTGGTTATAAATATTTTATTAAATCTTCATCATTCTTCTTCATTCCTTGTTGTTGTCCTTCTATTTAAGGCTTTCCATTCGTTGCATTGGCTTGAAATATTTTTTTCTTTCTCTTGCTTGTCCTTTGGTTAACTTAACTGGCTGTTGTTTTTCTGATGCTTCACAGCAATTTATTGCAGCCTTTTCTCTCAATGATGTCTCTGTTGCCAATGTTTCTCCCCTTTATTTAGTGGCTATAAATCAATGAAAAAGAATATCAAGTTATAAAAGTCAAGTAGCTGGTTGATTGTGTTTTTTTAACACTTATTTTATAAAATAAATAAAAAATATAAGCCTCAAGGAAAAATGCTTAGCCATTTGGGAGGAGAAATAGTGTTTTATATAAAGGAAAAAATTACTTTTTAAACTTTAATTTTAATACAAATAAAGTTCTAATTTCATAAAAGCTTTGCAAATTAAAGATTTACTTGTTTTTTAAATACAGATGTTTTACAATAATTAATAATTAAGTATGGAAAATAAGAATTTGTCAAAAATATTTCAGAAATTCAGTGTCTTGAGCACGCATAGTGGCCCGTTATGATACCACATAACGCGATATCTCCGTTCTATTCACCAGAACAAACAAAGATAGCGCACAGAAGCACTTCCCTAAGATGGATCGGAAACTAGCCCCACAGTCTAACAAAGCTGACTTTTAATCTGATGTCAAGACTCCATAGCTCCGATAAGCCATCGAGAAAGGGAAAGCCCAGCGTGAGAAATCTCCGCCTAGCAAGAGACTGACACTGGACGATTCACAGCGACGACAAATATAAAGGGTGTGCAAATTTGAGGTCAGGAAGTAAATTGGCCTAAAAACAAATTTTTTTTAACGAATTCTGTTTTATGCATATCAATATAAAATGGAGATATGATGTCGGGCAAATGTCTACCTCTAGCACGTCGGCAGACGTTCGCTCTTTTTACATAATTTTGAAACACATTTTCTAATAAAGCTTCGCTTATCTTGTCAATGCAGTGCCGAATTTCATCTTTCAGGGTGTCAGTTGTTTGTGGTTTGTTCACGCAAACCCGGTCTTTCAAATGGTCCCAGGGATAATAATCCAGAGGTGTTAAATCACATGAACGAGGCAGCCAATTGACATCGTCAAATCGAGAAATTATGCGACCTAGAAATTTCTCATGCAATAACTGAATTGTTTGGCCAGCTGTGTGGCTTCTGGCGCCGTCCTGCTGAACCCAAAGGTGTCTGATGTCAACGTTAGCCAATTGTGGCTACAAAAAATTGGTTATCATGGTTTGTTAGCACAGAGAATTCACGGTGACGGCGTTTCCTTGCTCATTATCGAAAAAATACGCGCCAATGATGCCGCCTAACCACAAACCACACCATAAGGTCACTTTCATTGGATGTAATGGTGTTTCGAGAACTGCTTGTGGATTTTGTGAGCCCCATAGCGAGAATTTTCTTTGTTTACATAACCGCCTAATTGAAAATGGGCCTCATCACGAAAGATGATTTTGTTGATAAATGCCTTGTGTTCGTTCAGTATTGTTTGAAAATACTTTTTCGCAATTAAAATTCTTTGTTCAAGAGTCTAGCGTTCCGTAGTTAAAATTTTCAAATTTTTTACTAAATAAGTGTCAAAGATTGACAGCTCGATTCTTGACATCCAATTAACTTTCTAACCTCAAATTGGCCCACCCTTTACTTCTGCTTAATCGCCATTCTAACGGAGATAAGGAGTACTCCCACTCTAACGTGAAAATGAATGTCAGAAAGAAGTGTGCTCGCCATAGTGAGCTCATTAGCAGCACAGCTACCCGAGGTGTTCCTGTGGCCACGACCCAAATGAGGTGCACACAAAACTGCTGTGGTAGTCCCAAAAACAATCAGAGCATTCCTTGACCAGCTTAGCATTGAACATCACGAAAGAGATCTGATCACCGCCTGGCTATCAGAACAGATATATATATATCATCAGTATGAGCGCCATTACCACGGATCCACTCTTCAGTATGAAAAATGGCCATGACTACGGCCTGAAACACACTGCAGTAGTCCGGAAGGTGAAGAGAGATACCTCTTGATAAAAATTTCACTGACCACACATTTGCTGGGGATGATAGAGCCGGAGACCAACTCTTTCCCACTGTGAGTCGAAGTAGCGATGTACAAGACGGTGACAATGTTGCTTAAGGGCAGATTGTCGACCACCACTCATTAGAGCTGGTGGTGTTACGTGCGACATACGACGGAGGTGAAATACTTTGGGATATCTCTGACCGAGAGAATGAATTTTCTAGTGAATATCCAGAAGAAGAGTGGGAAAATGACTGGAGTGATAGGAGGAATGTTGCATGTGCAACATATGGTGCATCAATGTGGTACAAGACAGTCAAGCCAAGTCTGTTAATGGACGGTGTATTGCTCATACCTGTCAGAGTATCGGCTTATTGGTATGTGTGCTGGTTTGCAGGACGATGTCGACTGACACCCTGCAGGTGTTTGTAGGTTTTGCACCCTATGACTTTGCTCATTATGTTGTTGTTAGTAGTTGTTGGTTTCCTTTTTCACGTTTCTTTAATGGCCACCAGTCCGGAGTCATTTGTGACTTACACTGGTAGTAGCATTTATATTACGAAACCTGACCGGAGTCTTAATTCTGGTGCCATTGAAGTCAAGAGCCCCAGTAACATAGGTCCCTGCATGCCTCTTATGGGAGCGACGAGGTGGCTGTGGTTTATAACCAAATCGTGGGAAGAGTGTTAGCTCAATGTGGACTTACATTCTTAACTGGGTGCCGTGACCATAGATTGGTATGAGTTTATATAGTCTCCGACACTTTACCGAGGTGTGGAGGTCACGTACAATTAATATGCCTTCGAATTTGGTACTCACTGGTGATTTTCATCATAGTTGGGGGTTGGTTGGACGTTGGTGAACGCATTGTTTACACTCTTGCTTTGGGCACCGAGGGGTATGCCAGCGTGGTGATACTCACGTAAATCAGTAACTTACTTTCCTACCTCCTAGAAATCACAACACGGAAACCTAGAATATACAGTTCAGGTCCAAATGAGACATAGTCGATATCGCCCAGTATCAGGGTTCCTCAGATAGAATTGGGGAGTATCCCGTGATAGGGCGTTCAGTTTCACCGCTACAAGATTTGCTGTTCCCTGACAAGGAAGCCATTCTCCGAAGGAACCAGCAAAGCATCACAAAAAGAGCCCTTGTATGGATGGTAAGTAACGCACCCGTGATCTGCAGCAGATCTTTAGTTTTTTTTAGAAGAAAAAATAGCGGTCTTGAGAAAAAATATGCAGAAAGTTCTTATTTTTATTTACGTGTGGCCACACTCTGCAAAACTTCAGCTTTTAATAGAAAATGACCCAATGAATTGATTAAGTTGAATAATCAATCCTCATTAATTAGCCATCCAAAGGTAAGAATTGTGTGTCATTTTATGTCGGTTAAGGTTTTGTAAATATTAAGAAGGTCAGATCGAGTAAAATATTTCTTTTTCAAAAAACCGAGGTACTTGAAAGCTTCTTTCAGCACTCGAGAAATGTGATCATTTCAACGGAAATCATAATGAATTTTTATACCAAGAACATCCATCTGCTTAATCAGTTGAAAAAGATCACTCTATACCATTGTGATGATGGCCCAATTGTCGAAAGGCAATACTGTTTCTCGCATGTATTAATATTGGCCTACACTGGGTCACCTAAGAGTGTGCCATTTATATATCACTTTTTCAGCCCAGTCTTCAAGAAGCTCGATCTTCTACCAAATGAATATACACGCAAATTTAATGCCATTCGTAACCGCTCTTATAATGCGAACTCAAGACACAAGAGAAAAAAATTGACACCTACCACCTGTTTGACGACTGCAAAACTACCTTTGACAGCCAGATACGTGCTAAGGTCTGGCAATAAATGAGGATAAAACGAAGTTTATGGTATCAACGAACAAATAATTGACGAGATTGGGCCAACATTTAAACGTTGGTGGCTATAACTTTGAGGTCTTAAATGAATCCGTCTATTTCAGTACCGCCATAAGTAGAACTAACAACATCAGTTTGGAGATAAAACGAAGAACATTGCCAACAGATGCCATTTTGGGCTGAGCAAGCAGTTTGGAACAAAAGCCTTAATAGACTAAAATTCCATAAAACGCTTATACTGTGCTTTTATATGGCGCTGAAGCGTGGATACTTACTCCAGCGGACGAAGCTATTCTTGGAGTGTTTGAGAAAAAAATTCTTTGTAAAATATATGGGCCTGTCTGCATCTGTATGAGCTATACTATATATTAATATTATAAGGTGTTTCATTACGTTGGTTAGATCATATAAATCGCATGAATAAAAATGCTCCAGCAAGGAAAACCAGACTTCCGGTGGAAGGACCAAGCAGAAAAAGATCTTTACAAAGTTGGTGTTAGAGGGGAAGAGGCGCACTAGGTTGACGTGTTTGGAACAATATTCTTAGTCAGGCTACTGACCTTAATGGCTGTATATAGCCATCTAAGAAAGTATGTTAAGTAAGTAATAGAGCGAAATCTAAAAAAGCTTGATATAAATCAAGCGAAGTCACTACCAGCACTAACAAATCGTTGGACTGTAAATACTTCACGAGGTGGTGAGTAATCAAACCTTTGGAGAGAGTGCCCAACATAGTAGTTATCAGGGTTGCTACCTCACTCTTTTTAGGGATTAGACCAGAGTCAGGCAATTTATACAAATGCACTTTACATTTGTGGTAGTAATTTGAGAGTCTTTTACTCAGGCCACTTTGCACTCTATTTTTTCACATGTTCTCTCTTTGTTTATTTTTGCCTATGAGTGTGAGTACGTACATGTGAAAACGAAAGAGAAGAGAAGCTCGTTGCCTGCCTCTGGATTAGAGTGATATTTTATATCATTAAAGGTTCAATTCAGCGGTTTATTTTTTAACAACTGTAGTCTGCAATTTTTTTAACTTTTGTAGCATTAATATACTTTTCAATATAAATTGCTAATCCTCTGAAACTTAGGTCCGCCATCTTTTTTCTTATTTTTCAACTAGTGCTTATTTCGTGAATGGTACCACTTAGCTCATGTCTGATTTGGCAGATAATAGTTGTATCCTTCCTCTGAACGAATATGGTTGTGTATACGCTTGAAAAACGCTGGGAAATATTGTGACATTACTTTGAAAAACATGGTAATGTTGCAGAATCAAAAATCATCTTTTGAGATGAAGCTCATTTTGATCTTGGCGGGTATGTAAACAAGCAAAACTGTCGCATTTGGGGTACAGAAAACCCGCACGCATACATTGAAAAGCCGATACACCCAAGACGAATCACTGTTTGGTGCGGATTTTGGCATAATTTGGCCATTTTTCTTCGAAAATGAGCAAGGAGTGGCCGTTACAGTCAATGGCGATCGTTATCGGGCCATGTTGAACGAATTTTTGTTCACAAAAATTGAAGAGGAGGATATTAGCAACATTTGGTTTCAACAGGACGGCGCTACGTGCTACACAGCCGAAGCTACACTCGATGTTTTGCGCCCTGTTTTTGAATACTGCATTATTAGCCGCAGAGCTAATGTCGTTTGGCCACCTCGGAGCTGCGATTTGACACCCTTGGACTATTATTTGTGGGGTGCCGTCAAAGATAAGTGTTACGCCAACAAGCCAGAGACAATTGACGCTTTAAGGGACAATATTCGTGCAGCCATTGGTGAAATACAGCTGCACACAATCGATAATGTGCTTAAAAATTGGACCGATCGTGTGGGCTACTGCATAGCCAGCCGAGGCAGGCATTTGAATGAAATTATTTTCCATTATTAACCGGAGGGTTTGTACTTTAGTTTTTTTTGGTAGCATTTAAAAAAAAAAAAAAATTATTTGCCAGACCCAATATTTTTTAACAGCCGAAACTCGATGAGGTCATTTAGTTTGCTTGTAAGTGAAATTGTTTATTAACAAAAAGAAAATATGTATATTGGAAAAAAATATATCTTCTATTTATGAATGTACTTCTCCGCCGTTTAGTCTACTTTCCTTAAATTTAATTATGCCACACATTCAGTTATTCAGTGTAAATCTTAAATCATCTATCAACGCCATATTAATAAATTCATGAGAAAATTATTTTTACAAAGCCTTACAGTAAAAATATCAAAAATCTGTGCTTATAAGGCGTCAAAATCAATTTGTAACAATTACAAAAAAAAAAAAAAAAAAAAAAAAAATTAAATAAAATTGATAATGAATGTTTATTGACCAACGATTTAAAAATATAGCACATGTGAGTATAATTGTACGAGTATGTGTCAAATATTTTACATTTCAAATATTTCGATTACTAATTAAAATCTGTCATTACTCTCTATTTACAGTATAAGCCAGTAATAATCAGAAAAAAAATTAAATAAAAATAATTGGAAGATAGCCATGAATTATTTACAAAGAGACAGGAAAATGAGTTTATTGAACTTAACATTATAAAATTGTTCTAATAATTTGAAAAAAATATATATTTTTATACGATACACTGTTTACAGTGTTAAAGTGTGTTTAGTCTCAATTATATTTTATTTTATTAATTAGAGATGTCACAACAATAATTTTTGCTTTTTGCATAAGAAAAATGTGAACCGTCGGTTTGCGTTTGTCAATTGATCTTTCTAAAGTGATGGCACTCTTTCTTGTTGACTGAAGATTTAATTTAAGAAATTTATTTAAATTTTATTATTTCGTACGACAATGTGAGGGGAGTTTAATTTTTATGAATTGAAAAAATATATTTTTTGCTTTGCTTAAATAACTTTGGTGGTAATATGATTGCATAGCATTATGAAATGAAAACGTGTATTAAAGGCAATTAATCTGATAATAAATTAAAAATTCTTGATATCTCCTGCGAAAAAGTTATCACATCCCTCCATTGTGTAACATTACAGAAGTTTAGAACAGAAAAAGTTGTTTTCTCTATAAACATATTCATGGCTGCCGATAATCGACTACAAGCTGTCAAAAATAGAATACATATGTGCATATGAGAATAATTATTTTAGCGGCTACCGCACGGCTACCGACTACACGACTACCATTGTAGCCCGTAGCCAACTTAGGCTAATTTCTATTTTTCTTGGCGACAACAAACAGTTTAGTGCTGTCAGTAAAATAAGGTGCATGAAATAGGCATTTTAAAAACGCTATACATGAAATAATTATATTAAAAACGCGGAAAAATCTACTTGGCACCACTGAAAAAGAATAATGATGTCCATTTGTTTACATTTATTTTGTAGCTGTAGTCGTTAAAATAATTAACCAACTGGTCACTTGGCTACTTTGTAGGCAGCGTCTTTTGAAAAAAAAGTCGTGCAATCGATGGTCGATAGCCTTGAATGTGTTTATTGCATCATTTTAAATGCCGAGCTTATGATGTGTATTCTAAAACACATTGAGGAGTTATAAGGATTTGGTAATCGGTCGTGCATAAAAATCTGATCTGCATTAGATTTAATCTTAACACAGATTTTTTTAAAAATTTGTTTGGCATAAGGAAGGATCAAGTTTTGCAGGTTTCTGGTTAGATTTTAGTATGACAGTTAAAGTCAGTTATAAGCTTTTTTTTCTAAATTAAGTCGGCCAACAAAGCTTACATTTTTCTTTTTAAGAATTGTGTAATGTCTTAAGATAACATAGTTCGCTCTGTTATTCATATTCAATCCCTAAATCTAAACCGAATTGCATAATTCCCCATACAAAATTTTTAGAGCAAATCACCCAAAATGGAAACAATGTATTTTTAATGACCCCGTGAATTACTAAAAAATAAATGTGATCTCTAATTTACATCAGTTTTTTGTCATCATCAGCTGTCAAGCCTAAAAAAAACTATATTAGAGCGTTGAGCTTTATTTATCTTTCAAAAACTCTCATGTACATACAAATTGTATGGAGCAAACCCAACTAGCGCAACGTCAACGCTTTGTAATTGGAAAATCCGGTTTTGATAGCGCGTTGGAAAGTGAAGTTGGTTGTGAAACGCTGTTATAGATACATAAAACATTCAGTGTTGTACTTTTTTTAAATGGATTGTTATCACTTACATATTAAAGTAATGCTAATTAACTATTTTTACATCACATTTAGTGATTTAATTACTATTACAATTTTTATTTTGATATTTTTTGTTGGAAATTTAAGTTGACATTACAGTTTAGGACCAACATTAACGCTCTTCAGTGCCACTTCAGCATTAGCATCAGCCGGCAATCAACGCAATGCTCAACGCTCGTAGGTTTGGCTTTAAAAATAGCATAAACAAAGAAAAATTAACAAACAAATTCTCACTACACTGATTTCATTTGCTAGCAGCTTTTTTTTATACATAAATATATTACATTGAAAAAACAACAAAAAGAAATAGAAAAACTGTAAAAACCAATTATGAAGATGCTGTGCGAATAGGGTAATTAATGCAAGTAATTGAAACTGGAAACAATGTAATTGGTAAAAAACGATTTGACCTTCCAAGTACTTAATCTGCCTGTGTATCGAAAATGGATTATGTTGAAGGGCAGGCAATTATCAATCTCATTGTGGTACTTTTGAAATATTAACTCCTCTCATAAATGGGATTATTTATCACCCATATCTGTAACTATGCATTCTATAAGGTTAACTCTCTTTTGGGATTAAAACGTTTTGGTTTTCCAAGCTATCAAGCAGTAACATACAGATCCAAATGATATCGTCTGGAGCCTATTAAGATTGTAAAACCAAGCTGCTGATGACTGAAACAATTTAGCCTTTCTTGAGCCATTGAAAAATATAAAATTTTCGAATTTTAATTGAACGATCTACAATCCACTATGTGGATAAGAGGTGGATGTAGACAAATTTTTTCAAACATTCTAAGTGAACAGTTAAACTTTCAATAACAGGTTATGTAGGGTAAAAAAATATCCATATTGTTACGAAAATCAAGTTTGAGATCCACTCTCATTTGTTACATTGTTGAAAATAAACAAAAGCCACAAAAACAACTATACGTGTTTGTCTACAAATAAAGATAAACCACAATAGCAAAGCAAACAGACAACGAAATAAATAAGAAACAACAGCAACACAATAAGCAGTGAAACAAATTTACCATTGAACGTACAAGAACTTAAAAGAAAGAAAAGGAAAGGAATGGAATCTACCTGAAATATCTAGAGCTTCAAGAGCTTTGGAAGTATTGTTTACTCAGAACACCAATGCGGAGAGCAGTCAGTTTATGTGGTGTAAACATGAAGAGAGTTTATTTCGTGTAAACTCAGCGTGTAGAGAGTTTAAGTGATGTAAGCTCAGCGAGTAGAGTTTACTGGTTTGAATTTAGGGTAAAGACATTTAGTGGGAATAAACTCTGGTTGAAGAGGTTGTGGTCGAACCTTAGTTGTAACAACGATCAGGTTGGAAAATCTTTAAGTAGAAAGTTATTGTTTTACACAAAGTGTATAAACAGAGAAAAATAAAGTGTATTTGTTATTGCTTGTAAAAATGTTACAAGCAGTGGAACACAAAACTGTGGTAATTGGAATAATTTAATTAAAAGCAAAGACAAATTTATTTTTATTTTAACTGCAATCTACGAACCCATTTAGTAAGCTTTTTTAAAGGGTAAAAACTTAACAATATTTAATACATATTCAGCCAAATTTTCGGTGCTTAAATGTAGTTGTTTTCTTTAATCTAATAAGTTTATAAAAAAGTTTATAAATTTTCCTTTAATTAGAAAATAAGAAAATATTTTCAAGAAGTTTGTACTAAACTCACCACATACATAAGTATGTACATCAGAGAAAGTGTTTAAAACTTATCGAGAAAGCGATAAAACTTTTATGGCATTATAGTTATGGCATTATAGTTAAGCGTTCCCCATAAACAAATATTAGAAGAATGATCAGACAAAAAGTGCCTCCTACTGAGGGAAAAAATTGCAATCCTAAAGTATAGATTAACACCAGTTAGCAAGGGTATTCACCACTACACAATCATATGGAGGGAGCTACAGTGGATTAATTATCTACTTAGCTTGAAAATGGTGATATTGTGGAAGGCCAATATACTACCTAGAGAATTGATAGAGAAAAAAAAAAATGCTTTCTCCGTATGCACATGCTACTAGAGATTCCTAATTCATGAGAAATTTTTAGACTTTATAAGCTTTTATTACAAGCAGCTTTGATACTTTATGATGTATATCTGTAGATTTATTTTATAAACCCTTATATTTATAATTTTTTATTACCTTAAGGCTTTAGATAAAAAGGTACTCCATAAACAAAAGAAACGAAGAAAAATATTCCATAATCATATGACTCACGGGAAAATCTCAACTCAGTTTTAGAATAAACTCTTAGAAACACTTGGTTTACAGTAGCGTCTACTAATTTCTAGAATGATACCCTCTTTTATGATACCATTTAAATTTAAAATTCGCATGTTTTTCTTTCCACTCAAGTGAAATTATCAAAATCTCCTATGATTGTTTTATTTAAACTGTTGTGTTGTTTTTAAGCACAAAGTATTTGTTTTTTTGTTTTTTTTTTTGTTTTTTTTATGAATTTTTATCACATTATGAGGATCATAAATGCCTCCGTTTAATCTTTTTTCTGTTTATTATTTGATTATAATTTTGAGAGCATTTTGAATGTTTAAACAACAAAACACTGATTATGAGTATTGAGGAGTTCTCAAATGAAAAAACACTTCAATTGAAACTTGAAAATATCGCGTAAATGGAGACCTGTTGCCGTTAAGGTCACTTTTAAGATTTATAGCTGTTACCAGGCAATTGTAAATTTCTACAATATTATCTCGATTTGCTATTTTATTAATTTGATATCGATTTCATGTACTAAAATTAATCGATTTGTGTATTTTTTGAGGGGGAACATGTGCTCTTTTCGGGGTGTCTGAAAAATTACTTTACTTTGTATAACAATTTTGTTTTACAATCGTAATAATCTAATTGTTGGGTTGGGTAATTTAGAAGATTATACATATGTACGTGCTTTTTAGATGTTGTAAATAAATCAAGTGCCTGATTATGGCTTAGCTTTTGTTGGCAGACTGTCGATAAATATTTTGTATTTTTTTTATTTTTTTACATTTTAAAAGCAACTTTTTTTTTTCGCTTTTTAACTATATATACACATAGTGACGAGTGATTTATTTTGTTTGTTTGTGTAGGGAATTTACATTTTAGAACTTAAGTTAAAGTTTTACAATTTATAGGATATGCCAGATTAAATAAAATTAAGGAAAATTTCTCTCTTATTGAAAAAATTTCTCTGTTGGAATGAATAAGAAATTTATGCAAAAAATAACTAAAATTTTAATAAAAAAGTAAAAAGGAAATTTAGTAAAACTTTAACATTTTTTAAGCGAAATTTGTAAGTATTAAAATAAATTTTTACTACACTCATACTTTTACCAGATATGGAAAGAAGAAAAGCAGACTTTTCAAATTGCATATACTTTACTTAAGTAAACTTGTGCTATCTGTATACATTATTCAAGCAAACGATATTCTTTCCATATCTGGTAAAAATATTAAAATCTGTTATAACCTTTTAAGTGCGCGAATGCATGAAAAACCGGTTTTTTACCCGTAACTCATGATTTCACTTTTTACTCGATAACACCTTAAAAAGAATAGTATTATTTCACAGATATTTGTAAAGGGTCCGCCAAATAAAAAAATAAAAACTACTGAATATTTTCTCACATTTTTTTTTATTTGAAAGTACAAGCCTTCCGGTTAATAATGGAAAATTTTTTCATTCAAATGACTGCCTCGGCTGGCCGATCGGTCCAATTTTTAAGCACATTATCGATTGTGTGCAACTGTATTTCACCAATGGCTTCACGAATATTGTCCTTTAAAGCGTCAATTGTCTCTGGCTTGTTGACGTAACACTTATCTTTGACGGCACCCTACAAACAATAGTCAAACGATGTCAAATCGCAGCTCCGAGGTGGCCAAACGATATCAGCTCTGCGGCTGATAATGCGATCTTCAAAAACAGGGCGCAAAACATCAGGTGTAGCTTCGGCTGTGTGGCACGTAGCGCCGTCCTGTTGAAACCAAATGTTGCTAATATCCTCCTCTTCAATTTTTGTGAATAAAAATTCATTCAGCATGGCCCGATAACGATCGCCATTGACTGTAACGGCCACTCCTTGCTTATTTTCGAAGAAAAATTGCCCAATTATGCCTCTGGACCAAAATCCGCACCAAACAGTGACTCGTCTTGGGTGTATCGGCTTTTCAATGTATGCTTGCGGGTTTTCTGTGCCCCAAATTCGACAAGTTTGCTTGTTTACATATCCGCCAAGATCAAATGAGCTTCACCAAATAAGCACTAGTTGAAAAAAAACGTTAGATGGCGGACCCTTTACTTAATTCGTTTTGGTCGCATAGTTTTCTTATTGTACACTTTTTTGACGCTTAAAAAATAGAACACCTTTGACTTTTGTTGTATAACTTTAGTTGTTGTAAAACTTTCGTTGTTGTTTTTACGAATTTTGAAATTTATTAAATGCAGTTTTAAAAAACCTAAAATATTTAAACTTATCGCGTTTTTAAAGGCTGAAATAAAAACTAAATTCTAGGGAATGAGGGCCTACACTTTTTTTGACGCTGTAAGAAATTTGAAAATTAAAAATTTTTATTTACTTCTCTATTGAATGTGGGAAATTGAAATAGTGCAGTTTTCTTATTCCTTGACGTTTTCAAAGTAAGTAAATAAAATAACGTTTTGAAATAAAAAGTGGTCCAGTCATAATGCTCGTTCTTAACTGTGAGTCACATCTTAACGTCAAGTTTTTTGCCCAACTTTATGTGACATTTCTTTGTTTCAGTATTTGACTAATTCAACCATGGAGAGGTACAGAATTCAGCAGCGCGTTAAGATTGTTGAAGCGTTTTACGAAAATCGGCGTTCAGATGAAAATGCATTTCGTGCACTTCGTGATTTTTTTTATTCAACATAATCAACCACATGTATCCACAGTGTGGAGAATTGTGCACAAAATTTTACGAAACCAGGTCTGTAGCAAATGTGGAAAAACGTGTGCATGCTCGCCCGGTTCGTTGGCGTCATCAAGGCATATTTCTTCGGAAATGATATCGGTAGATTTTAACGGACTTCTTGTGGCCAAAAATTGAGGATATGGATCTGGACGATATGTGGTTCCAACAGAATGGTGCCACTTGCCACACAAGTAACGAAACAATGGTACTTTTGCGCGGAAATTCAATGGCCGTGTTTTTTCATGTCATGGCCGCTACAATCATGTGATTTGACATTTGATAATTCGGCACATTAACGAGATTGAACCTCAATTATGACTCAGGGTCATTAAAAATATGGACCGACGGATGGAGGAATGCCGTGGCGAGCATCTGGCCGATATCTTGTTTCACACATTATTGTCCTAAATCCTTCTATCATAATAAAAAATATTAAGATAATTTTCTAAAAACTTTTTGGTTGGACAACCATATATTTAAATAGCCGTTAATTGATTTTCACTGCGCTCATTAATTCACCGTTTCGTGATTGTTAATAGAACCTTTTGATTGTGCTATTTTAATGATAATGTTATAACCAGACAGAAGTTGAGCTTAAGACAGCGTTCATTACAATTCAGTTTTTCATGAACTAGTTCACGTATATAGTTCTTTAATTTAATTTTAACAAAACAATGTTGACTTTATTTTTTCAGTTGAAATGTAACAAATTTTAAATTAACCATTTTTCTTTTCTTCTCTAATAAATGTGGGAAATTGAACTAGTTCAGTTTGCTTATTCTCTGGCGTTTTCGAAGTGAGCAAATAAAAAAAAAAACGTTTCGAAATATTTGGCTTTGAACAAATCTGTTTTGAGTTAATTTATTTAGCAGCTAATATACGCTTTGATAAAGTAAATATTTAGCAAGAAAGAGCCAGTTTTCTGGATTGTTCGTAAAGTTTATTGTAGGGAATCATTAAATGCTACTTACTCCCTGATGAATTATGTTCTAGGCTACAGACAATTTTTTTTTTTTAAATTTCGCTGGTCATCGTCATTGTTAACTATAGAGTCTCATTTTACTTCAGCTCAGCAAACAACGTCTACTGGCTCATTTTTATGTGAAATAATTTAAGTTTTAAAATTAAACTGGTTCATATTTTCTTTTGTGTGTTGTGCTGTGAACTTAAATTGCTGATTTTTATTTCAAGTTCACAAATTTCACATTAAAGCAAGTAACAAAGTTTTTGTAGCCAAGCCCTTCTATATGTTCATATTATAGAGAAATGTAGTTTTTGGAATAATATTTGTGAAACTTGGCATAACAGCCTACTTGAAAATTAATAACTTTTCCATTTAATAGAGTTTTGAGAGTTATGGTGGATTATCCGCAAAAATTTTGATGTATGATAAAATTTCATAATTGAATTTAGTACCGTTGCCTATCGAAAAAGTAACTGGTATTTTCAAAATCTCTAATAAAAAATTAGGTTCAGTAAAGAAGCGATTTTTATCATATATTGATGACTCTTATTAATGAGCAATAAAGTAGCTTTTCAGGTCATAGTAGCAGCTACCGACATATAAAGAGATTTAAATAAAAACGAAAAGATTAGTGTGCCCAAAGACTTGATAATATAAATGATTGGTTTAAGCCCAATATAATATTATTGTGCATTTAACACAATTGGTGTTAATTATTTTAAATTCATATTTGTTTGTTGATAACCAAAGTTTTTTTTTACAGAAACCATTTGGCCTACTGGGTATTTTTAAAACAAATGTATAGGAAATTATTGTTTGTGTATCGTGGCCAAAAAATATTATCTCTGTATGCGAGTACGAATGCAGACCGAGACCTGAACACCCACTATGATAAATAGACAAACGTCTGTCAGAGGCAGACAGATGATGTACAAATAAACAAGAAAAAATGAAAAATATTTGTATTAAAATTCATGTACATGTTCGATATGTCAATATGGATATGGAAAAACTGCCCAAGTTTAATTTTCGAAATTTCGAGAAAAACATTTATGAATTTTAAAACACAATGTTCACTAAAATGAGTGTAAACAATAAGTTTTATCAATGGAAGAGAAAACTGGAAAAATTGGAATACCGCAGGCGACCAATGTAGAGTAAAGAAACAGGCCTAATATTAAACAATTTGTTCACTTGTTTGTTTTTTAATTGTAGAACATCCTAGTGACTAACTTCACAGTGAACCGTGCTGACAAGCGCTAACAATTGTATATCATACATGACTCTTTGAAGAAAGTGTATGAATTTTCATAGATGACAGAAGTTAATTTTGTCTTAAAGGCGTTCGTTTATCAGTCATCTCTAAGAAACAATATCACCAAAATTGATTCTGCTTTATTCGTTAACGGAGAAGTGTAGCAGACAAAATACTGCATCTTTTAGCCTGTAGGGGATTTATAACAGACAATGTCTCTAAATTTCAGCATGAAGTCGACTCATAATAGACAATGTCGTTAAATATCAGCATGAAGTCGACTCATAATAGACAATGTCGCTAAATTTCAGCTATCTTTGGTATGATGATATTCAATGATGTTGTCATACCTAACTCATTTTGTTTGTGTCATTGTCACGAACATTCATCAATGATATCTTTCGTCTTTAATAATTTCATACGAATTTCGATTTGATACTGATATTGTGACTATTATTCATCGATGTAAATATCATAGTGACAATGTTGTTCAAATTCGCTACAAGAATATCGATAAAAAATTTAATTTAAATTTCAAAAAGTTTTTATTTTTATTTTTTAATTACTTTTTTAAATTTAGTCTAAAAAAGAGCGGATTTTTATCCAGCCTGCTGCTGTCTTTACATCAGAATAATAATTTTTTGAACTCGAGAACATAAATTGCTATGCTCTTAACACCAGGCAAATTTGAGGTTAGGAAGTAAGTTCGCTGTCAAATGCTGAAATGTCATTAATTGAGCTGTCAACCTTTGAAACTTATTTAGTAAAAAATTGGAAAATTTTAACTATGGAACGCTACACTCTTGAGCAAAGAATTTGAATTGAGAAAATTTACTGTTTGAAAAACCGAACGAAAACAACGCACATTTCAACAAAATCATTTTTAGTGATGAGGCCCATTTTCAATTAGGCGGTTATGTAAACAAACAAAAAAAAATCCACAAATAGTCCTCAAAAACCATTACATCTAAAGATAGTGACCGTATGGTGCGGTTCGTGGTTAGGCGGCATCATCGGCCCGTATTTTTTCGAAAATGAGTAAGAAAACGCCGTCCCCGTGATTTTTTTTGGTTTCAGAAGGACGGCGCCACAAGCCACACAGCCAGTCAGTAATTTCTCGATTTGGCGATGTCAATTGGCCGCCTCGGCCTTCTGATTTAAGGCTACTGGATTATTTTCTCTAGGGACATTTGAAAGACCGGGCTTACATGAACGAATCACAAACAACTGACACTCTAAAAGATGAAATTTGGCGCTGCATTGACAAGATAAGCAAAGCTTTGTTGCAAGATGTAGTTCAAAATTTTGTGAAAAGAGCGAACGTCTGCCGACGTGGTAGAGGTGGACATTTGCCCGACATCATATTCAACTATTAATTTATATTTTACATCGGTATGAATAAAACTGAATTTGAATTTCCTAAGCTCAAATTTGCCCACCCTTTACATACAATGCCAGCGCCTCGATAAGCTTCTACCCCAGGCAATATTCAAATTGTAATTTCTAGTTGCTAAAGCTTTTATAGCTCGAGTAGAGTCTTAAAAAGTCTATTCCTGTTTTTTAATTTAAATTATGACCACTCTGAAGGTAGGAGTTAAGGTTACTGGAGCTCCTAGTGCTAATGAAATTATAATTTATTATTTTGTCTGACCTAGAGGAAGAAGGTAGCCTATTCTAACTCATGTTGTAAAACTAACCAAATATTTAATATAGTGATCGGCACCAATTTTTTTTGCTACAGCTTTAGAATAATCATCTTGGAAACAGAGTATTTTTATAATTTTTTTTTTTTTATTTTGTCGCCAATTTAAATTGTTATAAATTGGCAAACAAAGTGTTAAAATTGTTTTGATTTCGGCAAATATTTATTTACTCAAAATATATTTCTATTTTTAAAAAGTAAATAAAAAAATCCCAAAAAAAAAATAATAAGAAAGCAAAGAACTATAAAAAATTCGTTAAATGATTATAGCACAGCACGTGTGAGCCAAAATACAAAAAAATAAATAAATAAAAAGTACTTTGAAAAATGGTACTTTTAGTAACCAAAAGTACCAATGATTATTTCAACCACAAAGTATAAACTCTCAATGGCAAACTAGGCACGTGATTTATTTATTTATTAATTTTTTTTTTTAACGTAAAAAATGTTAAATAATCTTGAAATTGTCATAGAACAAGTGAAATATTGATCAAAAATATTCCATAAACATTTGATTTTTGTTGTGTTTTTATCGGTAAGTAAAGTAATATTTAAAAAAATTAATAATATAATGTATACTGTGTATAGCTTGATGTAAAACAATTTTATACACACACACACACACACATATATATATATATATATATATATATATATATATATATATATATATATACAGTGGCTCAAAAGTATAATTGGACACTAGGTATGAGATTAATCAAATGGCGATTTTTTCATATCAATGAAATTAGTTCTAAAAAATGTTGATGCAGGGTTATAGATTATTCAAAGAGCTTTTAAACAATGTATAATACTTAGCATGTTTTATTGAAAACTATTTTTAAAATAAGAAAAAAAAACAAAACTAACAAATTTCATCACAAACGCATAATTGGTTAAACATTTTTTACCGTATCAGTACTTGGAAGCAAAACCCTTTGCTTTTATTACTGTTTCCAAACGTCGTGACATCGACTGCACGAGATTGGTGCAAAATTCCGGAGTAATATTGTTCCACTCGCGTCTTATTCCCTCCTTCAACTGCTTTACTGTGTGGAAAGTCGATTTATAGAGCTTACGGGCAAGTTCTCCCAAACATGCTCAATAATGTTGAGATCCGAGGACTGTGCCGGTGTTTGCATTAATTTTGGACAATTATGTATAAGCCACATTTTCGCGGCATGTGAAGTGTGCTTCGGATCGTTGTCCTGATAGAAAGCAAATGTGTCCAATATGTTTAATTTATCGGCACTTTGCTTCACATTTTGCTTTAAAATGTCCAAATATTGGAATCGATTCGTTTTACCCTCTATAAAATGTATGTTCCCTACTCCTGCACTGGAAACACATCCCCACACCATTGCCGACCCTACCCCATATTTGATCGTAGCCTGAGTGTTATTAGGCAAAAACTCAGTATTTGGCTTAACGTACTGCTTTCATCTGATCCATGCAATTTAAATTTACTCTCATCAGTAAAGAGTACCTACATATAACAAATTAAAAGGTTAAAAACAATTAAATTAAACAAGTTTTTGCAAAATTACCGTGTTCCAAAAGTCAGAATATTTTAAGAAATATTCCTTACAAAATTTCAACCCTGCAATTTTATTTTTTCTTTTACTGATATAGGGCTTTTTTCTGGCTATTCGTCCATGTAAATCATTCTTCCTTAACACGCTTCGAATGGTCTCGACACAAACATCTGTTTTCAAATTGGATTCAGCCATATTCTTCAATTCAATCGCCGTGGTGAATGGTTTTGCTTTAATTTCCCTCAAAATCAACCGCTCATCATAATCATTTAATTTCTTTCCTTGACCAATACGACTTTTATTTTCTACTTGAAAATTTTGCTGATACCTTTGAGTGATTAAGTCAGTGGTTTAACGTGAGTACCTGCCCTAGGACGTTACCTCACGGTGCCAAAGCACGAGTGAATACAATGCGTCCACCAACGCCCCCACCTATGATTAAAATCACCAGTGAGTACCAATTTAAAGCCATGTTATTTGGACATGACCTCACACCTTTGTAAGGTGCCGGAGACTATCTAAACTCCTACCGATCTATGGGTCACGGCACCCGGTTAAAAATGTAACTCCACACCGAGCCAGCATAGCTCTCCCCGCGATTTGGGTTTAAACCATAGCCACCACGTTGCTCCCACAAACGGGGCCTCACCATAGTCGGGCAGGAACCGAAATTCCTGGGGCTCCCGACACCCGTGGCACCAGAATTAAGCCTCCGGTCAGGCCTCGTAGCATAAATGCTACTACCAGTGTAAGTCCCAAACAACTTCGGACTGGTGACCAAGAGTGATAGCATGAACTGTGGATGAGCATCGGTCAACAATTTCACTGATTTGACGCACTGATTTACCCTCGCCGTGTAATCTTATAATTAAATGCCATGTTTCCAAAGATATTTGTTTTTTTCTTTGATCCATTGCAATTCTGATCCATTTGTATTTGAATAGACATGTACTCACTTAGCAGAAAAAATAACGGTCCAAGGAACCATTTTACAATATTAAATCGTTATCAACATCATGTGTCCAATTATGCGTTTGTCATGAAATTTGTTAGTTTTATTTTCATTTCTCATTTTAATAACGGTTTTTATTAAAACTTTCTAAGTATTATACATTGTTTTACAGCTTTTTTAATAATCTATCCCTGCATCAAAATTCATTAAAACTATTTCCATTGAAACGAAAAAAGCGCCATTTGAATAATCTTATACCCAGTGTCCAATTATACGTTTGAGCCACTGTATATACACTGGTGCATATTCCTATAAACGCACTTAATTTTTTTCTGTATTTTTGTTATATCTTTGTTGTTCTCATCCAAAAGCAAAATTTAACTATTTTAATGAGAGACAACTTAACGGTACTTTTTAAAAGTAAACAATTTTTTTTCTTATTTTTGTTGTTTGCCTTAATTATGCGATCAAATGTTCTCGGTGCTATTTTAAGTGGAAGATTCGTATAAACGCACACTCGAAATTTGTTTTTAAAAAAGTGACCAAAAATAAAATATTATCAATTTTAGTTTTTTTTTTCAACCAAAGGTACGTTTCTAATAGTAATATCTGAATTTACTGTAACTTTTCCTATTTTAATCAATAAATTTCATCACTTTTAAAGATGCCTAAGGGAATTTTGTCCGATCAAGAAAAGATTCAAATTAAATTTTTTCACGACCAAGGATGCTCTAATAGAGAAATTGGACGTAAAATCGGTCGTTCGGAAAGTGTGGTGCGAAATTTCTTTAAGAAAGGTCAAAATTATGGAGTTCGCAAATCAACAAAGGGTAACACAAAACTAACAAGAAGACAACTTAATCTAATAAAACAAGAAGCGACCCGCAACAAATTGAATTCCACACAAATAAGGAATAAATTAAATCTTCCTGTGACTTCCAAACACGTTGCACACATTTTACGAAACGATGAAAACATAAAATGGAAAAAGCCGAAATGTAAACCAATGCTAAAAAAACACCATAAAGAAAATCGTCTAAAATTCGCAAGAAAATATATGAAATGGACAGATGAGTGGAAAAAAGTAATTTTCTCTGACGAAAAAAAATTTAATTTAGACGGTCCAGACTCATACTCATGCTATTGGCACGATGTCAAAACGTAATTTCGGTGGTGGCATTGTTATGGTTTGGGCAGCGTTTTCTGCAGTTGGCAATTTGAAAATTTGTTTTGTTCCGACAAAAATGAATAGTTCGATTTATAACGAACTGTTGGAAGATGCTCTTCTCTCTTTTATGGATGAAAAAATGGATGAAGATTGCATTTTCCAACAAGATAATGCTGCAATCCATGTTTCTAAGCAATCGAAATCTTGGTTCAATGAACATGGCATTCCTTTGTTGGACTGGCCGGCTTTTAAATCGGACTTAAACCCAATGGAAAACTTGTGGGGATACATGACCCGTAAAGTTTATGCAAATAATGCCCGGAATGAAGGCATAAAGACTGTGACAGAGCTGAAACTAAGAATTAAACAAGTCTGGGAGGAAATTGATTCCGATCTGCTTAAAAAATTAGTGGAATCAATGCCAGACCGTATTTTTGAAACAATCCATAACAAAGGATCATCCACACATTATTAGTAATGCTACAATGGCCCAAACATTAAAGTGTGTTTATAGGAAAATACCCTTAAAAATGGCTGTTAATATCGAAATTTAATTAATTAGTTTTTTGTAAACAATATTTTAAGTGAAGTCTTAACTAATTTAATACACAAATTTATAGCCCCCTAAATATTTTCTTGTTTAATTTTTACCTTTTTTTTTTAAAAAAGTAGTGTGCGTTTATAGGAATATGCTCCAGTGTATATATAATCTTCTTAAAGATCGAATATTTTTTTGATTTACGTTCTTATAAAACAAAATGCTTGGAGATTAATAGGTCAGGGACAAGGATGCAAATGAATTTCATAGAATTATTTAAAATATTGAATGAATTCAAGGTGAATGCACTCAGTTTATAATTTTTTCCACTTTTTAACAGACTATTTAGAAAACAATTTTAGAATTAAATGTGGGGCTTAAGTAAGTAAGAAATGTTAACAATTTTATAATTAATTTGCTTCTAATTGTGATTCTAATACACTGTACTGTAATAATTAGCCGTATTTATTGACGTTATTTCTACTGAAGATTAAAAAAATAGAATATTTAGAAAAAGATTTTGTCATATACTATATAGTAAATATTTTATATACATTTGTAGTTGCTCAAGCATAGGTAATATATATTTACGTATCTATTTACCTTGTTTATAAATATTTTACTTTATTCTTTTCTATAGACTGCCTTGTCTAAATTCGCATTAAGATTATCATTATGAGCCGAAAAAATCTTCTATAAATAAAATTAAAATAAATAAATTAAATTTTGTTTTATTAAGTTAAATACAATTTTTAATTATTTGGCGTACTTTTTAATAAAAAAAAATAAATTATTAAAAAAACGTACATCAACTACTTTCAACGGTTCAAAGAGGTTATCAAAAATCTCGTGCCTTAAATGTTATATACGAGTAAGGAAATCAAGCAAAAAATTATGCCAAACATGACAGCACGAGTATTTAGTTAAATCGAATTAGATAATTGTTGATTAATCAGCAAAGTAATTAACCCTTCAGTAGCAATTTACAAGCTTATAATAATTTTTATTATTTTATGATTAATTAAAAAGAAAAAAACCATGCTCTTAGTTTATGAGAGAGATCTCAAAATTAGACAACCTAACGAAGAACCTTTTAGCTCTATACACAATTTGCCAGCGATATTCAATAGCTTCGACACTCTGTTTATAGTAAGAACTGTCTAATTCCTTTAAAAGTCATCAACTGCAGACTCCAAATTATCACTATTGGCAAATCTATTACCTCCGGTCTATTTATTCAAGTTTGGAAACAGAAAAAAACCCGTGAGAGCTATATATGACAAATGAGTGCATAATGAAAAAATTCGATGATCTAGACATAATCCACTATTTGCCCAAAATTTTTTAACTTCTGTTTTGTATACATATCAGGGTTGGCAAGAAGTTCGTAGTTGATTTACAACTAAAATAAGTATAATTTACGTATTGGAAGTACAAATTAATTTGGTGCTTTTTTAGCTCAAAAAAGATAATTAATGGAAAAATTTATCAAAATAAAAAATTTATTAAATCACTGCTTACATGTTTTCCCCACCTTTGAGCCAATTTCCGAATCCAGTTTCAGAAAAACTTCTCGTATTTTGAGGCAATTTTACTTTGAAGCCAATTTAGATTTCTGAAAAAGAAGTAAATCTGTGCATGCAGCATTATTAAAAGAATACGGCGGTAGTGGCATTATATCGTTTCTGATAATCGTTTGGCAACTTTTGCGACGTTAGGCTGAGCGTTGTGATACAAAAGAATAGCTTAATCATGCTTATAATGCACGATTTTAACGAGGTAATTGCAGGAAGTAGTCAAAACACAAGAAATCTCATTGAAAAACCAAATAAAACACGGTGGGTTGGTTTTTTTAAAAAAAAAGCTTTGTTTTTGCTACATACAAACATATTGTTAACGTTTGAGTTATTTTTAATTGCGTCAAAATAAAATACTCTCCTTTATGTTACAGTTTTTATTATCTCGCTTTTTACAGTATACAATTATAACTATACAGTCTTCAAATTTATTTATCTTGCACTAAATGTGCGTTAATACAACACTTTTATTTACGCCTAAGCACGACTTTATTTTATGATTGCAAAACGATAACTATATCGACGTAGGCAAAGCAGTCTCCTTATATACCGATTTGCTTACAGTTTGGAAAGTTCCGGAAATGTCTCAAATGCTCTCATATCCACTATTTTATATCCGTTATTTTTAAACAATTGAGATTGTGTTACCCAAAGATAGTCGAATTGGCAATACCGTCAAATACACAAATCAGTAAGGCAGTGTCAGGGTAACACAATATCAACTATTTACACAAACCAATAGACAAAAATCCCACAATACAGTTCCTGATATGGTGTATTTTCTTTTTAGGCATTTTTATTTTCGTAACAATATATTGGTTGCTAGGTTAAGTTCGGTTAAAAATTTTCCCAAACGTAAAACATATTTTCTTATATTTGAAAAAAAGCTTTATTAAACCAAATATATGCCATTTTTACCGAAACCCTTTTACAATTTAAAAGTTTTGGGATAAAGCAATAAAGCATAAATTGCATTGTGCAGGCCTCTACGGATTATAAATTTACACAATTAAGAGAATTATGCAGAGATCGAAGCAAATGACAATCTGAGGGTGTACGGTCCAAGCTATATGGTCAATGAATCAAAACTTCCTAGTCAAGCTCTCTCAGTTTCTGCCATCTCATCAAAGATGTGTCTGGTCTGGAACACAACATCATGATGGAACGTAACACTTTTTCTGTTTATCATTTTGGCCGCTTTAATTGAATCGTTTGTTTCAATCTCGTTAATTGTTGACAGTAGAGATCAGAATCAATCGTTTGACCAGTTTGTAAAAGCTCATAATGAACAATTCCCTTCTAATCCCATCAGACACAGAGCGTTACTTTTCTTGCCACCGTCTGTGAAGCTTCAACTTGCTATGTCTTTTAATCTTTTTCGCATATTATTGTCGTATGTAAACCACTTTTTATTGCCCGTAATCATTCGCTTCATAAATATTTCGATTCGGTTCCTATTAACGTTCAAGTTGCCTATTCGTCGATCTTTATTATTTCAATGATTTCGTCGACTTTTTTACTGATTGGTCGAACAGAGTGAGGTGCATCTTTAACATCAAAATTATATCGAAAATCATCTTATTTTTCTGGTTACAGCATCGTCTCCGTAACCTTTACAAATTTTTTTAACAGCCATAAGCTCACAGTACGTCAATCCCATAGAGCGAATGACAAAAATAGAAGGAGTTGTAATAGATAAATAAAGTTTCGTACCGACAATTATTAAGACAAAATATAGATACAATTTTAACAAAATAGGACAACTAACACGCCCACCGCCCATATGTATTTAAATCAAACAAAGCCGATCTTAAGACAGTTTTTTATATTTAAGAAAAAAGATCATTTTAACATAGAGGTGCCTTAGTTACTGATATAAAAAATAGATTTCAAATAACAAGTTTTTAATTTTGGGGATTTTGCAACAAAAAAATAAAAAACAAAAATATATTGCAATCTGGCGAAAATTCGATGATGAACTTTAAGATATACTTCATATTTGGTATTTGAAAAGTAATTTTAATTATTTCTGGGCTAATATATCATAAAGAGTCCGCCATCTAACGTTTTTTTTTTCAACTAGTGTTTATTTCGTGACTGGTAACATTTAGCTCATGTCTGATTTGACAGATAATTAGTTTTATCCTTCCGCTGAACGAATATGGTTGTGTATACGCTTGAACAACGCTGGGAATCTGGGCCTGCGATCGACTTACAGAAGATGCCGATTTTGCCAAAAAAAAATCATCTTTTCAGATGAAGCTCATTTTGATCTTGGCGGGTATGTAAAGAAGCAAAATTGTCGCACTTGGGGCACAGAAAAGCCGCACGGATACATTGAAAAGCCGATACACCCAAGACGAGTCACTGTTTGGTGCGGGTTTTGCTCCAGAGGCATAATTGGGCCATTTTTCTTCGAAAATGAGCAAGGATTGGCCGTTACAGTCAATGGCGATCATTATCGGACCATGTTGAACGAATTTTTTTTCACAAAAATTGAAGAGGAGGACATTAGCAGCATTTGGTTTCAACAGGACAGCGCTACGTGCCACACAGCCAAAGCTACACTCGATGTTTTGCGTCCTGTTTTTAAAGATCGCATTATTAGCCGCAGAGCTGATGTCGTTTGGCCACCTCGGAGCTGCGATTTGACACCGTTGGACTATGATTTGTGTTACGCCAACAAGCCAGAGACAATTGACGCTTTAAAGGACAATATTCGTAAAGCCATTGGTGAAATGCAGCTGCACACAATCGATAATGTGCTTAAAAATTGGACTGATCGTGTAGGCTACTGCATGGCCAGCCGAGGCAGCCATTTGAATGAAATTATTTTCCATTATTAACCGGAAGGATTGTACTTTCAAATAAAAAAAGAAATTTGAGAAAATATTCAGTAGTTTTTTTTATAGCATTTTCAAAAAAAAAAAAAAAAAAAATTTATATGGCGGACCCTTTATATAAATTGATAATCCAAATTATTTTTAATTTCTTATTTGCCTGAAGCTACTTAAAATTGGTAAAATTTATGAAATATTCTCAAAATTATACATTTTAAAAATCTAAAAATTGTTTAAGTTGTAGACAAAGTTGGTTCTAATTTCTGTTATTTGATAGAACATATTATAAAGTTTCAAAAATAGAAGAAAAAATATATAAATTTAAATATATATTTTATTAATACTCTCTCAAAGTTTGGTAAATTTAAAATTTTTCCTGAAATAAGTGTAATTTTCAAAGCAGTAAAAAACAAAAACAATGAACAATATTTAATACTTTTTTTCTACTTTATTCAGAATATTGTAAAGTAATTAAAAAAACAAACTTTTAAAAATTTCTTGGATAAATACAGTTTTTATAGCTATTTTTCTGAAGTACCTAAAATCAAAAATTTGTACATGGTTTAGTATTATATTCGGCCAATAATTATCTCTTTAAAATATATGTATATTTTATCAACATCCATGATGAGTGATTTTTAATTTTTGTCGCTGTATTCTTATCTTTTCTAGAACAAAATTGTTCCGCATTTTCACTCATTTTTAAATGTAGATAACTTTTCACAAAATAATACGATTTTAATAATGTTACCTGTCGCCTGGAGCAACTAATATTACCAGAGATATTATTTTTTAGGCAAATCTACCGACAATTTGTAACAGAACACCCTACATATTTTTAAGTTAAAACAGTTCTAGAAAATTTGCTTCCTTTATGTTACTTTAAATGCTGACATTTTCTAGATAATAAATTTAGTCTAGGGGCTACAGAAATATTATGTATTTTGAAATAATTATTATTGTTATTATTTATTTATTTTAGAGTCTGGCAAATCTTGTGTTGATATAAAACTTAATAATTGACAGCCAATTATTTGTTTTATTTAAAGGCGTTTAATAAAACATTTTGCAATTGTTTATTAAATAAATAATTAAAACAAAAGATAAGGTATAAAATGTGTAAATGATTTATTTAAATTAGGACACATTTTAAAATAAATAATAACAATAAACTAGATTTCAAATAAATAATTAAAAATTAAACAAAAGCTTTGGCATTTTGCGTAGAGTAAAACTCATCGTATTCATCATATGGATTAAGCGCTAAAGAAATTCTCTGTCGCACTTACAAAACGTTGCTTTCATATTAAAAATAATTTCTTTATACAGAAGTATTAGAACAAAATGCGATTCGTGTTTAAATTAATATACTAAAAGCGGCATGTTTAAGCTTAAACAATCTATTATATGTTTAAACAATTTTATACAATTATTATAATTGCTTTGTTATCGTAAAATGTGCCTCAAATCTCTGTGAGACGGGCTTTAAAGCTTAAACTATGAAATTATTACAACTAATTTAGGTTTTTTATCTTCGAGTAATTAGATATTAAAACAAATTGATTTCAATATTTTAATTGCAATAAAGCAAGACATTTTAATAATTTTTAATAAAAATTTTAAGCCTATAATTGATCAGATTCCGAAGTTGTCATATTACAAATATTTTTGAAATATATCTCTGTCAAATATGTCTTTTAAACAAAACGTTGAAATCAATATGTTCAGCATTGATTTTCTTTAGACAAATTTATCACAGTGACCTACTCAAATAAAAAGGAAAATATAAGTTTATTTTATGTCTTTTAAACGTTAAAGCTTATCGAATTGTGGATAAAATTTTCATACGTTACATTTACTACACTTTACAAGATATTTTACAAAAATAACTGTAATCAATTAAGGATTATACATATGTATCGGCTGATTTTTTAACTGCATGAGAACTATCGTTTGACAGCTAAGAATGTCGGACCATGCAGACATTTCTGTACAGTACAGTACAGTCAAACCTAAATCAGAGCGCTAAGCGTTGTCTAGCTGTCAAAAATTCTCAAGACCATGCAAATTGTAAGAAGCAAACTATAATAGCGTGGCGGCAATTGCAATTGGCAAATTCAATTGTGATAGTGGCGGCGAAGAGAAAAATAAAATAAAATAAAAAATAAACTCAAATTTAGCGTTTTAGTAGCTTTTTAATTTTAATTTAGTGATTTATGTTGAAAAGTTAAGTTAGCATTACTGTTCATGACACAATTTTAACGCTATTATTAAGGTACATCACTTTGGCGTCAACGCTAAGTGCCAAACAACGCAACGCTTAACGCTTTAATTTAGGTTGGTCTGAAGGGTTTGTCAAGTCATCAAATTGCCGAAATTTAATTTAAAAAAATTCAATCTGATAGCAAAGTTCCCCATAATGTCGATTCGTAGTCGTGCTCTTAACTTGTTGGGCTTCGTCCTGCGACTAAGTGGAAAATTTTACTTGAGAATCTTGGCTTACGTGCCTATAAAAAACAGCTCGTGTAAGAACTGAATCTAAGCGATAATCGCTTAAGTTGTTCAAACTGGTCGAAAATGAGCATTTTTATCAAAGAATTGTGTTTAGTGATGAAACTCATTTCTGGTTAAGTAGCTACGTAGACAAAGAAAATGGCCGAATTTGAAGCGATGATAAGCATCAAGCCATTAATGAATCACCATTGAATCCACTTGTGTGCCGCAGTGGTATGGTAGGTAAGTCACCCGCCTACCAACCAGAAGGCAAGACTATCTGAAAAAAGTTTTTCAACAGCGGTGTAACCTCATAACATTAGCTAGTAACTGGTTATGAGTATTACTACTATTGAAAGCTTTTCTAATGCATTTGCCGTTCGGAGCCGGTGTTAAACTGTAGCTCCTTTCAATGAGTCTAAAAATGGAATCGGGTGCAGCTCATTGACTGGGAGAAGTCCTCATGTTCCTTCATGGAATGCTATGGGAATTAATATATATACATAATATATATCATCCACTAAAATTCGCTGTTTGGTGCTGTTCACACGCTGGCTGATTCATCGGTCCTTATTTAAAAATAAACAAGGAATGATGAGCGCTGACTAATTTTTTATTTGCAAAAATTTATCAACTGCAAATAAACGATATTTGGTTCCGACAAGACGGCGCAACTTGCCATATAGCGCGCTTAACAATCGATTTATTGCAAAATCAATTTGGTAACAGTTTTCTCTTTAGAAGTGGTTCTGTTCACTGGCCGACACGTTCGTGGGATTTAACCCCTCTGGATCGGTTTTATGCGGCTATCTTAAGTTATTGGCTTATGCAAAGAAACTAGCAAGTCCTGAAGCATTGGAAGTCTTGGAAGAATATTTATTGGGAAACGTAGTAACAATTTGTATTGTTCAATTGCACCATGGCCTACATATGGCGGAAATCATGTTTAAAAATTAAATGGCTTAAAATTATCTACAAGATTAATATTATCTACCAGATTATTATAAAAAATTCCATTCCAACAACATTTCATTATCATTTCATTATATATAAAAACTCTTAGAAAACACCCTATAAATGAATAATTACTTTTATTTTGTTTGTTATTACACAGTACAAAAGAATTGTAGGACTTAAAATGTAGAATATGAAAAGGGCTTACGAAATTAGGTTAAATTTCTATTCTCGTAAGTTTCATACTACAAAGGACATCGTAATCTATCAAGCTGAGTGGCTGATACCTCAATCTTTTACTGTAACTTTGACAAGACTATGACTTTAACAATTGCTTTTTGAGGAAGCTAAATAATAAGATGGAATGGGGGTTTGGCGACTACGTACTAATTTAGGGGACAGAATATTATGTGGTACACAGATGAGTCAAATACCGTAAATGGGAGTTTTTGAGCTTAGAATAAAATATTCGGAACCTATAAGAAAATTCGCAAACGGGAATTCATGTTAACAATAAAACTTTGATCAGTACTAGAAGCATGTCATAGCCAAATGATAGACCAACTGCCATTCGAGCACTTAAAGTCTGGCTAGTAGATTGTAAGATCTAACAATATTGCCAGAAAAATATACAGAAAATGTCTTACAACCATGTGAACTTAATTATTGTTCTTCGACACTGTCAGATGAACGATTTTTTAACATCTGACAACGAAGCCATTATCAAATAAAACATAAACTTGCAACAAGAACACAGGGCTTGCCTGATTTTCTGAGAAATGCAATGCAACCATGTGAACTGATAATATACGTACGAGGGCGGATTGATACTGAAGCTACCTGAGTGGGAAAAAAACACTTTTTTTTTTTTCAAAAACCATTCATTTCTCAGCATAGTCTCCTTTTAGCTCAATACACTTAGTAAGACGATTTTCCAATTTTTTTATACCATCTGAATAATACGATTTTGGGAACTCCTCAAAATACGCATTAGTTTCTGTAATCACTTCTTCGTTTGAGATGAATCTTTTTCCTGCGAGCCATTTTTTCAAGTTTGGAAACAGGAAAAAGTCACTAGGGGCTAAATCTGGACTATAAGGTGGATGATCAACCAATTCGAAGTGGATTTCTCGTAGTTTTAGCAGCGTATCTGATGCTGAGTGTACCGGTGCGTTGTCCTGAAGACAACGTTTTAATGTGTTTAAATGTGGTCGTTTTTCCTTGATTGCATCAAACAATTGATCCAATAATGCACGATAATACTCTCCTGTGATTGTGGATCACTTTTCAAGATAATCGAAGAGCAATATTCCGTGTGCATCCCAAAATACAGTGGCCATAACCTTGCCAGCCGATTTCGCTGTCTTCGCCTTCTTCGGAGCACTTCCACCAGCTTCCACCCATTGCTTCGATTGATTTTTGGTTTCAGGTGTGTAGTGGTGGACCCATGTTTCATCAACAGTTATTAATCTACGCCAAAAATCAGCAGGATTATGCTTTATCATGTCCAAACACCGCTGTGAATTGATCTGTCGAACTCGTTTTTGTTCAACACTGAGCAAACGCGGCACCCATCTTGCCGATAGCTTTTTCATATGCAAATATTCATGCAAAATGTTGAACACACGTTCATATGATATGTTTACCATTTCAGCAATCTCACGTATTTGGACCCGGCGATCATTCATAACGATATAGAGGATTTTCTTGATATTTTCTTCAGTAACCACCTCTTTTGGCCGTCCTGTTGATGGTATTATTGCAGTGCTTGTTCGGCCCCGTTTAAATTCAGCAATCCAATCTTTTACCATATAATCTGACGGAGCAGATTCGCCGTAATGTTTATCAAGCTTTTCTTTTGTCTCTTTCGCCGTTTTGCCTTTCAAATAATAGTGTTCAATCACTACACGAAATTCACTTTGTTCCATTTTCCAAGACACACAAAAGTTGCTTACTGCAAACGACTACAACAAATAAACTAATCGATGAATTTTGCTAAAATTTTAACAGCTGATGTTTGATAGATCGTAATTTCTAAGAAAGAAAAAGTTTTTGTGTTTGTGCTGCCATCTAGCGCTAGGTAGCTTCAATGTCAATCCGCCCTCGTACCCATTGTCTGGTCATTGTCAGAAAATTACCATATCCCACAATATTGTTAGATCTAAGTTAGTATGGGACTGTCTGAGTAAATTAAATCCAATAAATAGTAATAATACAGTCTGCCTTTGCTGGGTCTCTGATCATATTGTAAAAACTAAACAATTCCAATACATATGTGAACCACCATAATGAAATAACAGCAGCCAACAAAGAACAAAAACAAACGTAAATATTTTAATTCTTTTTTGTTTATATACTAAATATCTTAAATGTTGTTTTTTGACTTTTTGTTTATATAGAAAAAATAAAATAACAACAGCAATAACAGCAAAATGTTAAAACAAAATAAAATAAATAAAAATACAAAATTGAAATAGAGGGTAGCGTCAATATATTATATATAAAAAAAAGAATAAGAAAATAAATGCCGGCCAAGTTCGACCATCTTCGACCATAGCAACTCAAATATCTTTAGAATAATACATATGTATTTTTGTTTTCTTTTTTATTTTGGCTAAAGTCAAAAATCATAGCATTAAGGGGCTTCATAGTTGTTTAATAATTTTTATTTTTTTATTTTTTGTAACATTTTGTGTGCCGGAGGGGAACTGTTGTAATATACAGGCTAGACAAATTTGAAATTAGGAATTAAATTGACTGTCAAATGATGTGTGCCGCTGTGGTATGGTAGGTTCAATACCAGACGAGACCATCAAGTAATTTTTAACAGCGGTACCACCTCTTACCACTGCAAGCGACTGGTTATGAGTATCTACGGCATGAAAAACTTCTCTAACTGATGCATATGCCGTTCGGAGCCGTCGTTAAATTGTAGGTCCTTTTCAAGGAGTCTAAAAATAGAATCGGGTGCAGCTCATTGATTGAGAGAAGTCCCCCTTGTCCCTCTTGGGATGTCGCGGGAATTTTGTATGTATGTATGTCAAATGATGAAATGTCAAGAATTTTGCTGTCAACCGTTGACACTTATTTAGTAAAAAAAATTGAAATTTTTTCTATGAAACGCTACGCTCTTGAACAACGAATTTTAATTGTGAAAACTTACTGTTTGAAAAACTGAATGAAATAACGCATTTTTCCACAAAATCATCTTTATTGATGATGGGCCTCATTCAATTAGGTGGCCGCAAGACTCCTTTTATTCATAACTTAATAATAATGCTTAAATAATTCATCATTTGTATGGTTGCTATATAAAATAGTGCACAAAAATGCATCTAAACTTGAAAAATGTGGAAAAAATCGCATGAAAAATGTGTTTGCTTGAGAAATACACTCAGATTTTTCAAGAAGACATATATCATTTTAAAGACCTGTATTTTTTCTTTCCAAAACTGAAAATAAACTTAAAATCGGGTAATATTCAGCTAAGTTATTAGCTTATAAGTGTATGAAGGTCAGAAAAACCGGTTTTTTACCCGTTACTCGAAATGTTGTAGGTGTTTTGAAAATTCCAAAAAACAGATCCTTGTTCTACTCGACAGTACCTATCAGAAAAGTAACATCATTTCCCAGGTATTTCAACTTGTTCAACAAACAGCTGTTTAAGTCACAGCGATGTGTATTATAAATATGCGAGTTGTGTACGGTTTGAAAAAAGTACCAAATAGGTTTAAATAGTATTTTTTATCTAAGTATATAAATAAAATGATAACAATTATATATATTATGTACCAAATTATTGCGGAAAAAGCGTGTATAGAGTGTAGTTATGTAGTGTAGTTAGGTATCAAGTAAATGCAATTTTATAAAGTCAACATACAAAAGTTTTTTTGTCTCCCTGGATCACGATAGACCAATTTAACCAAATCATTGAAAATATCTTTTGCCTGATATCCTTCTTTTTTTGTTTATCAAAATTTTAAGATATTACTCAGTTAAATATTGAAACTAAGTGGCCTACACCTCGGAAACTAGTCATTGCTGATCCAAAGTTTTTTTTTTTTTTTTTTTAATTTGATCTAAGAATTATATACATACATAATTGTTTATCTATCATTAGCGTGAAAATGTTTGCTTGTCACCTAGGAATGCTAGTTTCTTCTTTTTCCACATTACAATATACGTAGGAAGCTATTTTGTATTACAAAAATAGTAATATTTTTTAAAATCCGGTGCATATTTTCTAAAACATATTTTAAATTTGTTCAAATTATTATACTATACTGCTTAGCACAATTGTTTTAAATTGCTTTTTTTTAATTGTGTGAAAAAAGTGTCAAAAAAAGAGTAAAAATACGCAGTCCATCACTGCTTTACAAATGTCACGTAACACCGTTGAGAAATTCTATTTTCTACAGAATCTTACGTACAGCAACTTGACATGAAAATTCAGTAGGCATTTACATTGATTCCCATATACCAAAAGCGAATAGCTGACACGTTATGTTACGACAACGTTCGGCTAATTCTACCTTAACATATAATGCTAGAAGTTGAACTAACTGTATCAACTAGAACACGAGGTATTGGGAAACAAAAATTGCAAAAAAATTAATAAAATTTTTTGATTTTCAGATGCCCTTAAACCCAATTTATTTATTAATAAATTTGTGTCTGTAATGACAAAAAATCTAAGTGAGATATGTTTCCCTTTCTTTATACGATCCATTTAGCGATATCAATAAAAAGGATATTTATTATAAAAAGTGTTACCAACATAAACACAAATTAAATATGATACCACATAGGGTGCAAAATAATAAAATTCTTTTATCTTAAATTTAAGATTCAACAGCTGTTCTGGCATAGAGACAAAATTGTTTTAATCTATTTTAATATGATTTATTTTATGGAACTATTAAGTGTTTGTAAATTTAAATGTTTTTTTTTTTTTTTTTGCATTCAATTTTTACAACATTTTTTTTTAATTACAGAACAATTATAGTTTATCACTTGCTTGTATTCCATATAATAATTATTGTTCTATATAATAAGAATTGTGTAAAAATTAATTTCTTTCTTTGTCCAATTTTTTAAATAATGTTTCCAGGCGGAATGATATTCTTTATGTAAAAGAAAATATGGAAACAAAGAGAAGAAGTCTTTGTGCCATGCCGCTTGTTGAATTCAATTTTGATATAAATTTTATAAAATATTTTGTTCTTTTATACTGTCATGGATTTTAATTCCATTAATTGTTGCAGCAGTTGCAACACTTCAAAATACGCAGGGAAATAATGAGGTTGTAGTATACTAATCAGGCGGAAATTAACCATAGTTTGCTTATTATTTCTTTGGTCAGGAAATTAGTTTCTCTCTAGCGCAATTATTAAAAAAAAGTACTTTAGAGAAATGGACAAAAAAGTGTTTCTTTTGTTACACCCTTTACCGAACCGAAAAACGCTTTATAATTACTAAAGCGATTTCGCATCAGGCTTGGTTTATATTCGAATAAGAATGAAGTTACACATTTAGGTCATCTAAAAGAAGTCTTAGCACCAAAAAGTACATGAAATTATTTTGGATGATCGTAGAATGGAAGTATGTACACTGACTGAAGCTGTAGTTATATAAACCTAGAAAGCGCATCACATTTTGCATTAATTTTTAAATATAAAAAAAAATTAACTACTGCAATTGCTCAGATCATAAGCTCAATCATAACTCTTCAAAGAAATGTTTGGAGATTTTCAAGCTTAATTTTGTGCTCAATATTGTTACGAATATAAAAATGCAGAGACTGTATGGTGAGATTTTAGCTATCAACTTTATCGGTTTCTGTCAAGACTCTTGTGTATTTGTTACTGCCATAATTGTCTGTGCTATTAAGAGACTAGTTCGTTTACTTTTTGTGTATTATAATTTTATATCTTTTGATTTTAACGTAAATAAATAGAAATCGAAATTTGTAGTAACAACATGAATATTCGAATGAATTGCAATAAAAGGTGCCGCATTGCGTTTTGTGAGTTAGTGATCGTTTTGCAGTCATAAAATAAAGTCGTGCTTAGGCGTAAATACAAGTGTGGTGTAAATAAATATTAAGTGCAAGATAAATAAGTTAGAGACTGTATTGTTACAATTGTATACTGTAAAAAGTGAGAAAATAAAAACTGTAAAATAACAACAAAGTGGGGTTTATTTTATTTTGATGCATTTAAAAAGAACTCAAACGTTTTAAAAAGGTTAAAACATAACAATATATATATATATATATATATATATATATATATATATATATATATATATATATATATATGTATATATATATATATATATATATATATATATATATATATATATATAAATCCGCTGGACCGAATTATTTTAAAGTACTGCTTCTGAAGCGCACCTATTAGTTAACCTTTTCAATGCTCTGTACTTTACGAGTACCAGCGTTTGATATCTTGCCAAAAGACAGCAAATGTAACGCTGTTGTATGAAAAGGACAAGGTTAACACCTTGACTGATAGCATATAAAAAAGAAAACAAACCAAAATCAATGTGAAAATTCGATTTGTTTGAACAAAGAATAAAAAAATTGTATTCATTAAAAAGAAATGTATCCTTTACAAAGTCACCGCTGCAGTAAAATTTTTTCTGTGATCAACAAACTGAAAAATATATGATCAAAAGAGAAAACAACTTTATAACAATGTGACGCACCGGTGGTACACATGGCAGTTACTGTGTTAATTTTTCTTCGTCACTCCTCTAGGCAGCATATTGGCTTTTCATACAGCATCCATTGCTTTGTTTCAGTTTCTTTAATCAATTTTATCTTTCAAGCTAAGTAGATGATTAATCCACTGTAGCTTCCACCATATGATTTTGCATAGGGGTGAAGATCCTTGCTAATTGGTGGTGATCTCTACATAAGCATTGTAATTTTTTCCCAGTAGGTGGCGTGTTTTCCTGATCATTCGTCTGATGCTTGTCATCATCGCCAGAGGTATGCAGGAAGGTCAGGGGGGCTTCTTCTTTATTTTTTAGATGGAGTTATCTGGAGGGAAGTTAAAGCATCTTTATTGAACATTCGAAACCGCAATTAAATTTTTCTTCGTCATGTTCTCTGCTGGGGCTTTCGCTCTAACCACTACACCAAAAATTACTGACCAATGGCTAGATATTCCTTACTTGAAAAAGTAGTCAAGAATATAATCAACTAACTCCTGCCACAATCTCCAAGCTGGGTAAGAAAAACAAGATTTAATGTTGTTTACAAACTCATAAATGAGTAGTTGAAAACAAATTATTTGTTAAAACGAGTATATTTATTATTTATTTAAGAACATAATTACCAAAAAAAAAGAACTAAGACTATATGTTCGATGTGGTGACCAGTGGTCTCTAGCGGGGATCGAACCCTCGACCAGTGGGCTTGCAGAGTAGCATACTACGTACTAGCCCCTATCGGGACACCCAGAAACGACTATATTTTTTGAGTCATGAAAGAAGAATTCAAGTGCTTCGGTTTTTAAGATTGCCTGCAATAGGTCGAAAATGCAATATAGCTCTTATGGCTGAGCCAAAGTTTATTTTGAAGTTTTTTGATCTTTTGAAGGAAGGTGCTCATTAGAGATCAGCAATGAATTGCTTTTTTGCTACTCATACTCTCTCATGAATTTATGAGTATAATTGAGTACACATCATTAAAATTCAACTATTTATGCGCACTCATACTCACAATTACGTTGATTCATAAGTATAAGTAGCAATGAGTATGAATCGAACGTCGTACTCACACTCATAGTATTCAATCGTTTCTCAGAAAATACTCATAGTACTCATAAATGGTTCGAATCACTTATCATGAATCATGAGTATTCATGTTTATAAGTATTGGCTATTCAAAAGAAAACACACAAACGAACAATCTTATAATGAATATTCAAATGTTCATATTCAAATCATACTTGTTTTGCATAATCTACGTACAATGAGTGCAAATGAGTTTGAATCACTAGCATCATAATATTTCAAGCTTTACAGTATGAATAGCTATTGAAATGAGTATGCGTGTGTGTTCAGTATTCATTGCTGATCTCTGTTGCTCATCCTTCCTACGCTATTGGATCGCTAGAGCAATGTTGAAATCTGGCCTGTGTTTCACTATTACAACTAAATTTGTTATTCTGAGTTCATTTCAAAAACCAGCCTTTTAATCGTAATACAAATGCGTGATTCATTCTTGTAGTTAGGAAACTCTGTATATTACTTGAATAGGTATCAGTAGGTTAATATCACAATATTTTTACACTATTACAAGCTTTATACCATTTTTTTTTATTAAAATTTGAAAATTTCACTTTCAAGTTCTTTTCCTTAAATTAAATTTTCCTTGTTTCTACATGTGTCACGTTTTGAACAGCTGTTTACCTTTAAGGCGCTCATTATTATTGTTTTCTGTTTGTTTGGAGTTTATAAATAAAAAATTGAACGCATTTCAATCTAATTTTTTTTGTATATTTTTTAAATTTGTTTTTCCTTTTCTATATTTTTTATTTATTTGTTATTCTTTTCTTATTTAATGTATTTTCTTTGACTTAAGAAAGATCACTGACCTATTTATTGATGACGTTATTTTTGTGTGTTTTGTTTTGTTTCTTGTTATAATTTTATTTATTTTTTATTTTTATTCAATATCTATATTTTGGTCTTTGTTATATTCTTTTTTATATTTGTTATTAAAGAATAAAAATATTATAAAAAAATAAAAAAATAAAACAAAACATGAGTCACAAATTAGATTAAATATGTATAAAAATAAATTCCATTTAGCATTCGATTATTAGTTTACTTTGTAATGAACAAAAGAATTTTAATCACGTATATGAAGCTTGTAACGGCAAGCATAGCCAGCGGAAATAATTGAACTTTGTTATGCCATGCTGGCAATTGAGTATTAATTTTAAAGAGATTCAAACTTGAATTCAATAACTATATAATTGACTTACAAAGTCTTCTATATAATTTTGTAAAATTTAGCAAATCATTTGGGTAAGCAAACTACATGAGCGTTATTAACATCTGATTGTCAGTGTTTAGGATGGCGGTCCTAAAATTAGCCACTCTGACGTATAGATGGCGGCAGTAGTTTGGGAAAATACTTAAAACAGGATGGCAATCTTATTAAACATATGTTTGAAGTTTCAAGGTGCCACGTTACTTAGTGCAGTCAAAGCTTCCCAAAAAACTCACTTCATTATATAGAAACTACATTATAAAAAATTATATTTTTACTTTTAACATATCTTCTAATACATTTAGAGGTTCCGAGTACGTCATTGATAATGAAATGTATTCCAATATAGGTAGTATTTGTAATAGAAAATTGTTGGGAATAATTCATTATATGGGGACAAAAATGCGTGAGGATCAAACTTATATCTGCAAATTTATTTCATTATAAAGAAAAAATCTCTCTACGGAAATTTATTATTCTTTATATGGAAATGAAAGCACACTAACATTGGAATGAAAAAGCTATGTATTTAAAAAAGAGTTCATACTAAAGAGAACTTCGTTGTACAAAACTTCACTATAGAGAAGTTCGACTGTATTGTTTTGGAGATTTTATAAGTAAACATGGAAAAGTTGATAACCGCTATAAAAGTCAATATTTTTATTTGGAAGCTATTTATACAACTAATTTTAATGAAGATCTTGATTCAAATTGCAACTGCATAAAACATTGGTTGGCAAAGTTTAAGCGAGATCGTATGAACTGACAAGTTCATTAAATTATAATTCAATTAAATTGTAGTCGGCTGAAGGTAAGTGAGCTCTTAGAAATTATAAGGTACTATCCATCGCTTATTGGCTGATGAAGATGAAATAGCAATGCGTTAGATGTAGGCGAAGATATGTTGATGACTGAGTGAGGGTGATGACTTATTTTGCGCGACTATATTATGATCCAAAAGTTATTTTAAGTCGGGGTGTCTGTCGATGGTCAAACTACTGACTATTGGCCCGCAATAGAAAAAAATTATATTCGTGTATATGTTGTGTGGTTGAAGCGCAGGCACATACAACACAATCGGCCCAGGTTTGAATCACAGTAAAGGTCAAAACAACAAAAAAATTAATTGCGGTTTTGAGTGTTTAATAAAGAGACTTAAACCGCCCTCCAAACAATTCCATCCAAAGAAGCTCCCTGACCTTCCAGTTTTCCTCTGGCTATAATGACAAACATCAGACGGATGACTAGGAGAAAACATCATCTACTCGGAAAAGAATCAGCACTACTTAGCAAGGATCTTCACCACTATACACAATGATATGAAGGCGAGCTACGGTAGCTACTTAGCGTGAAAATCAACTTTATTGCTGAAGCTGCAACAAAGTTAAGTATGTTTTGTAAAAAGCCAATATGCTTCCTAGAGGAGTAAAGAAAAAAAAAAAAGATATTTTCATGAACTGTTTAGCGATATTTGAACCAATTCAGAACCTTGGATGAGTGCTTCACACTTAAGACAAAGACACAGTCAAAACAGTGGTTAGACTTGGGACAATCATGTTCAAAGAAGGCGAAGATAGTTCTGACTGCGGGCCAGGTCTATTTTCTGGAGAAATTTTTAATGATTATCTTAAAAAAAAAATTGTCGTCGTGTTTTATACTGACTTATTGCAGCGTTTAAGTGATTTAATTAAGAAAAACAAAAGACTGCATATCGAGAAAAAGAAAGTGTTGTTTCATCAAAACAATGTACCAGTTTAAACACTCACTATAATTATTACGAGTATCAGTTGCTTTCACGCCGCTTAAGTGGCGCATAGTTTCACAATTTGCATAATTTTATAAATTCGCTACGATTCTTAATCTGCGTTCAGCTTAGTTCCTCATCAACAGATTTTATCTCGTCCAATAGGCTTCTCCGTCATGTTTCTCTCGGCCGGAATCTTATCTCCAGTGCACTGGGTGTTTGTCTGCGTCTTCCGAGACGGAAATTCAGTTGTTAGGCCACCATACATACAGAATATTACGAGTGACTGTTTGGTGCGTCTTGTGGAGCGAATGCATCATTGGCCCATATTTCTTTGAAAATGAGGACGACGCAACCGAGACACCTACGCACCATGATAACCGACTTTTTTGTGCCCGCTCTTCATGGTATTGGCCGCTGTGGTATGGTAGGTAAGACACACAGCGGTATCTCCTTACTACTATTGAGAACTTCTCTAATGCATTTGCAGTTCGGAGCCGGCGTTAAACTGTAGGTCCCTTTCAGTGAGTCTAAAAATAAAATCGGTTGCAATTTATTGACTGAGAGAAGTCCCCGTGTTTCTTCATGGAATATTATGGGAATTAATATATATTAATATTCCACAGTCATCGGTTGCTGATAGCTTGTATTTTTTTCGTTACCTACACTGACACAAGCCAAGTCTTACTTCCGTAAAGAGGTACAGACTACATTCGCTTTGAATATTTGAAGTTGGATTGCAGATGATAGTTGCCGGCATCGTCATGTTTAGCGAACGCCTGCAAATGCTCAGAGGTCGAGCCTCGATATCCGTTTTGGCACCGCCATCTGGCTTGACTTAGCTGCCAAGGTATGTAAACCTCTGTATTTCTTCAACAGGTTTATTATCAAGGAAGATGCGATTAGTGCGTTAGGTATTTACTCGTATGGCTTTTGTTTTATAGCCATTAATGCGCATTGTATTTTTTAGAACATATTCGCAAGCATGCAGTTTGTCTTGCATGTGTCTTCGCTCGCGGGGATATCAACGCAATATCATCAGCATAAGTCAGTCCGTTAATGTGTTTCATAGTAACTGGATGCCAAAGAATGCCTATGTTGGGAGTGGTATTACCACCAGAAAAATAAGTGGGCAAAGGATACATCCCTGACGGACACCTGAAACCACCCCCTTGCAACACTCTACACCCGAATGCAGAATATTGCGCCTGTTTGAAGCAGACCAATTTACTTGGAACCCCCTTTCTTGAGAGTGCATCCCAGAAGTTTTGGTGTTTTAGACGGTCGAAAGCTTACTCGAACGTTCACTATTGCGATGGTTAAAACCAATAAATTGCAGTTCAAATTGCTTCATAATCCACCTCATTTGCCAGGAATCTGAACAAATTACTTTGTGGTAAGTTTTGCTAAAATGAAGAAGTGGCGTCTGCGGGTAAGTTGTATCGAGCTTAAAGGAGATTATTCTGAAAAATTCCCATTTTTTCCAGTTAGGTATGCTAATTTTGGAACCACTTATTATAAGAAAAATAATGTTCTAAAAAAATATATGTTCATTGTTGTGTAGGATATCGTATGCAAGTACTAGCAGTTATGATTGATTAACTATAATTTTTTCTTTAAGTGTATATTATTACAATGAATCTCTTATAATGTCTGAGTTTTCAAAATAAAGGGTCCGCCAAATAATTTCTTTTTTTTTGAAAATGCTATAAAAGAAAACTACTGAATATTTTCTCAAATTTCTTCCTTTATTTGAAAGTACAATCCTTCCGGTTAATAATGGAGAATAATTTCATTCAAATGGTTGCCTTGGCTGGCCATGCAGTAGCCTACACGATCGGTCCAATTTTTAAGCACATTATCGATTGTGTGCAGCTGTATTTCACCAATGGCTTCACAAATAATGTTCTCTAAAGCGTCAATTGTCTCTGACTTGTTGGCGTAACACTTATCTTTGACGGCAACCCACAAATAATAGTCCAACAGTGTCAAATCGCAGCTCCGAGGTGCCGAACGACATCAGCTCTGCGGCTGATAATGCGATCTTCGAAAACAGGGCGCAAAACATCGAGTGTAGCTTCGGCTGTGTGGCACGTAGCGCCATCCTGTTGAAACCAAATGTTGCTAATATCCTTCTCTTCAATTTTTGTGAACAAAAATTCGTTCAATATGACCCGATAACGATCGCCATTGCCTGTAACGGCCACTCCTTGCTTATTTTCGAAGAAAAATGGCCCAATTATGCCTCTGGACCAAAATCCGCACCAAACAGTGACTCGTCTTTGGTATGTTGGCTTTTCAATGTATGCATGCGGGTTTGCTGTGCCCTAAATGCGACAATTTTGCTTGTTTGCATACCTGCCAAGATCAAAATGAGCTTCATCTGAAAAGATGATTTTTGATTCTGCAAAATTACCATGATTTTCAAAGTAATGTCGCAATATTTCCCAGCGTTGTTCAAGCGTATATACAACCATATTCGTTCAGCGGAAGGATAAAACTAATTATCTGTCAAATCAGACATGAATTAAGTGTTACCACTCACGAAATAAGCACTAGTTGAAAAAAAAACGTTAGATGGCGGATCCTTTACTACAATTTTGTTTAAAGTTACAAATATGAATACAGCTTCGATTATTTCATTTGATAGTTTTATTTTATTTGATAGTTTTATAAAAAAGGCGCGCAATTTATTAATCGATTACAATAATTGTGGGCCAGTGTCATTTAATAATAAAATCACACAAAATCAATACTTATAAATTCAAATATATTCACACATTTTTTTCAACATAATTTTTATTGTTATGCCCCAGTTTTTATTTAATTTTCTGAAAAACCTTTTAAAAATAATAAAGTAAATAATAAAGTAAAAAAAAAAATTAAGAAAAATTATTTGCATTTTTAATTATCATTTATATTTATTGTGTAAAAAAAAATTACCATTTAAATGAAAAATAAAAATATATGGAGTGTTGAAGGCAGCAGAGAAGATGATTATTATTACACGCAGTTTTAATGACAGTAGTGTAGTTGTAATCTTTACTATTTTTTTTGCACTTTTTTTAATTTTGTTATTTTCTTAATAATTTATAGCGCATTTACATTAATTGTTATTTAACAAGGGATTTACTATTATTTCTTATAAATTTTTAAAACTTATTTCGCAAATAATGAATGACGAGTATTTCTGCTTAAAGGCACTTGTTATTCCAAAATAAATTAATTGGTTTCATTTATGTTACAACAATATTCTTACGAAAATTTTAAGTTAACGCACATGGAGTTTTTTGATAAAAAATACTTTTAACTTTGCTGCTTGCTTTTAAATGGAACACAAACTTTCTTGTAATTTGTAAATAGATATTTCTGTAATATTTTTAATAAATTTTTTGTTTAAATTTCTTGTTTCAAAGCTTCTGTTTTTTTGTTTTCTTTTTTAAATAAAAGTAAAAATTCTTTTTGTTTTGTTTTTGTGTGTGCAGCGCCTTTAAACGCCGTGTAAGAACTGAAATTTCTGTTGAGTTTGGTACGTTGATAAAAAGGAATTAAATTTTTTTGTTAAAATATTTTTTTTTCTTTTAATTATTTGATTAAGAAGAGAGTGAGTAAAGTTTGTTAAAAAAAATATATAAAATACTCTCACCAGGGATGGATACTGCAAATTTGTTTTTTCTTTTCTACGTATGCATTAAAATTCCTCTGAGGGCATGGTATTTTTTTTACACGATTGCTTGGTTTTCGTATAAATCAGGGCTCGTCAAACACATACATTGTCATTTTGTTTGTGTGTGAGTTCTCTCTTACTCAATGCACTTAGAGAAACTTAAAATAAAAAAGAAGTATAAACAGGAATATATTTATAACATATTGACATATATTTATTATAAATTGCAATTTCAATTCTTTACAAATAAAAATGAGATAATTTTTTCTATTAATTATAAATGAGTTAAAAGGCCTTACTACGTCATACTTATGTATGTAGTGCAGCATGACAACGTGCGTTGGCAAGCTAAATATTTGGGTTTACCAAAAAAAAAGAAATTAATTAAACTTCTCGTAGTGTGCTTTTGAGAGACTGATAGTTTATTGTTTGTTCAATATGTGAGCTCATTTAGATGTGAGAGAAAGAGAAGCAATTTACGTCGCGTAGTGCTTTTGACAAGCACTGGTATAAAATGAGATAGAAATTCCTTCCATTTGCACGAAATTAAAAAAAGTGTTTAACTTTATTCTCTAAAATTTGGACTATATTTCAGTCTTTTAAAATACGATACATTTAATACTCTTTTAAAACAAAAAAAAATTCTACAATAACTAAAAAAGAGTCTCTATTTTTTACACGTTAAAAGTGTACAAATGGTAAACTATACCACAAGCAAAAAAATAGGACAGAAATACCTAGGATGTAATACCGATTTTTGATAGGTGCTATCTAGTATAACAAGAATCTGGTTTTTTAATTTATGAAACACCTCCAAAATGTTGAGTTACGGCTAATAACCCAGTTTTTCGTACCTTTATGCACTTATAAGCTAATAACTTAGCTAAGTTTTTACCAATTTTAAGCGGCTTTGAAAAGAACAGGAACGGGTCCATTAAATGGTGTATACATATATTTATTTACTTAAGTAAGCTTAAGTAATCTGTGTATATTTCACACGCAAATACATTTTTACCTACATCATTCAAAATTTTTCAAGTTTAGAGACGTTTTTACACGCCTATATAAAATAGGAATTGAACTTTTTATGAATAAAATGATACTTATTTTTTTTTTAATCCGATGGAAACTCTTTATTTTGGCGCTCACAGTATATATACATACATACATGCTTTTTAACTAAAATACTGTCAGATTCAAATATGTCTTTCAATTGTTGAGGTTGGTGTAGTAATTCTTACACACCTGATCAAGTCTAAAAATCTATTAAAACTCCAAATGAGTATAAAACTCCAAAAGATCGAATAACAGTTCTTTTCTGTTCCAATGCCTCTGGAGATTACTGGACGGCCAATAAGAAGTCCTGAATAACAACTGCTGTATTTATTCACTGAATAAATAACTTACTGAAAATAAGTTTCTGAGCAGTATTAATACTTTTTCGATTTACATTATTTTTCATATGAATAATAACATAACTATCGTGTAAATCGAGGGATAGGTGTATTGTTCAAGGGAGATTTGCTAAATTTTTGCTGAAAGGGAACGTGGAAAAAGCTTAATGCAAAATAACTAATGTAACTGCTTTCAAAACAGCTTACGTTTAAAACATAATAGTACTTTAAGATAGGAAAACATGCTTCATTTTCATATAATTCGTATACAATGTATTAATATACTCGTATTAACATTTCCATCCCTGACTGATAAATGTATTTCAAAGAAAATCAAAGAGCATTTACTGATAACACAAAATTGTATTAAAATTAATTTTAATGCTCACTTTCTCACCACTCTCATTATCTCTTTAATGTATAACAATTATCATTGATAATTATTCTACTTAACAAATGCTTTGTGAGTAATTCACATACACATATATACACATGTTGAAAACTAAATGACTTCAAATTAAAGCGAGTAAAAAATTATTGTTTTTGGTGGGAGAGAATAAGTATTGCATATGGGGAGACGAACTCTCCCGTTCTCAATCTTTGTTCAATGCTAGCACATCGGAAACTAATTCTTATCAGTACTAATAAAAAATAAAAAAATTTAAAAACACAAACACATTTACACACTAACAGACAGATATTCTTTATGCATTAAAAAATTATTTAGTTTTTTTTTTGTTAACAAAAACAAATACATAGTTTTTGTTTCTATTGTTTTAAACACTTGTTGTTTGTTAGTAAATTTTGTTTTTGTTTTTTTTACGCTGTTTTTAAAATTCATTTTCTTTGTATGCTCTTTGTATACCGGGGCCATTATTGTTTTATAACAGATTTCATATTATTTGCGCACACGTTTCGAAGAAAGTTGTTTTTCTAGCCTCGTGCTCCACTCTCTTATTAAGCTTACGCATATGAATACACTTTATATTTTGTTTCTCTATTTATTATCAGCTAATTTACTTAAATAATTCTTATCGTTGTTATAATGCTTTAATAATAGATAAAAACAAATCCATATAATTGTTGTTGCTAATATTTTAAGTACTCGTAACACGTCAATATCTTAAAAAAACAAAAACAAATTGTGGTGTGTGTGTGTGTGTAATTTTAAATATTACGTATATAAGTACATGTGTATTTTTTTCATAATATCAGGTACTTCTTCTGTTTTATAAAGTACACATTAATGTACGTATGTACTTAATATTGTTCACTGATAATAATAATAATTTGCATAAAGAAAATTATATTTGTTTTGTTTTAATAATAAAAATATGAAAGTCTGTAGTTCATCAGAGTTCATCAGTATAATCTTTGGTATTATGTTTACATCAACTTTGCTGGTGGTCTTTCAAAAAAATGCTTTTCGTGCTTGTGATTCTGTATAATGATTACAGTGTAATACAAAAAAAGTGTAATAGTTAGTTAGAAGCTCTCAATTTAAGGGAAAAAATTCTTAGTAGGGACCCTCAAACCCTTAGTTCGTAGAGTTTTATACACAAATTATAGTAGCGGAGAAATATTTGTGGGTTTTAGTAGACATAATTTAAATAGATTACTCAATACAAAATAATAATTATTTTTTTTTATTACAGCATTCGTACTTGTGCAGAATGTTTTTCTTTCCCGCCCTTAAGAAGTTTTTGGGTACTTTTTTTTTAAATATTATTTGAAGTAATTAAGTGTGAATCATTTTTGAACTTTATTTAAAAACAATTTTAAACTGGTGGTTTTAAATAATAAAATTCAATAATTAATTCCTTAATAATCTGTCAACTATAAATTTAATGTCATTTAATATTTCACTTAATTCAATTTGTTTTGATTTAAGTTTTTTTTAATAAACGTTTTATTTCTTATCAGTTGTTTTGAGAAATATTTTAATTGAATTGATAACAAATTGTTGATGGTTTTAATTCAACTTAATTACAAGCAGATGAAGAATTGCCATTGTATCTTACAGCTATTAAACGAATAAATTTAAATAATTTACATATACATATCGCTCTTGATCAACAAGAGGGTATTAAGTCAAAATATGAAAATTTTCAGTAGAGGTGAAAAACTGTTTGTGGTTACATTTTAGGAGAATTTGAAAATCCAAATACATCATAATAAGTCCAAAACGAAAAAAAACCTTTTTTATGAAAATATACGATACATTTATATTTTTACTTTTGTATAGGGTACGCCAAATAATTTTTTTTTTTTTTTGAAAATGCTATAAAAAAAGCTACTGAATATTTTCTCAAATTTCTTTTTTTATTTGAAAGTACAATCCTTCTGGTTAATAGTGGAAAATAATTTCATTCAAATGGCTGCCTCGGCTGGCCATGCAGTAGCCTACACGATCGGTCCAATTTTTAAGCACATTATCGATTGTGTATTTCAGCTGTATTTGACCAATGGCTTCACGAATATTGTCCTTTAAAGCGTCAATTGTCTCTGGCTTGTTGGCACCCCACAAATAGTAGTCCAACGGTGTCAAATCGCAGCTCTGAGGTGGCCAAACGACATCACCTCTGCGGCTTATAATGCGATCTTCAAATATACGGCGCAAAACATCGAATGTAGCTTCAGTTGTGTGGCACGTAGCGCCGTCCTATTGAAACCAAATGTTGCTAATATCCTCCTCTTCAATTTTTGTGACCAAAAATTCGTTCAACATGGCCCGATAACGATCGCCATTGACTGTAACGGCCACTCCTTGTTCATTTTCGAAGAAAAATGGCCCAATTATGCCTCTGGACCAAAATCTGCACCAAACAGTGACTCGTCTTGGGTGTATCGGCTATTCAATGTATGCGTGCGGGTTTTACACAGCTAAACGGATAAATCGCAATGAAATATTTACAGTCTCTCTCTGTATGCCTGCTAGGAACTATAGGCTCTATAAATTTTAAAAATTCCAACTGGGCGATGCCCTGCTCATTCATACAAAGAGTATGTTTATTTGTCTATAGCCTCAAAATGAGTAATAGAAAGATTCTCTGAATTTCGCACAAATCGATTGCAAATCATCGTGCTTCGTACATACGTGCTTCGTAGTCAATACAAGCTAAATGCTAATTTCTGTATATCTTGAGAACAGCAACAGCAGAAGTTTCTGAATTAGACTCAAATAATATCGTGAGCAATACACATTATCAGTCATTAACTTGGCGAGATTTGATAAGTGGGCGTGGCACCTTCTATTCATACTGAACTTTGTATATGTTGAGTACAACAACCATTAAAGCTTCATTATCTATGCACATCAGCCAAAAAGCGGTGTTTGCAGAAACCACGCTGGATACAAGCTAAATATACATGTACGTATCTTATATATAAAAATTAATGTGTGTTTGTTTGAAGACTGTATATAGCTAAAAAGCAGAACATACTGTATTTTTCTAGAAGGAACAAATGATTGGATTTTGACCAAAAGGGGACAAAATGAAGAAAGAGGGTAAAAAATATAAATAAGATAGCATTTAAGACAATAATTAAGATAGGGGTAGCGAAGCACACCGGGTCTTAGAATTAATGAAGTCAAAACAAGCATTTTGATAAAACTTTTTGAATGCAAAGAAGCAAGTCCGTTGTCATCTTCATTATCTGATGACCTTTTACATAAGAGAGGTTGAAGAGGATAAACTACATTGAAAAGCGACTAAATACCGCTGTTATCGGCCAAGTCGGTAGTGCAGGTTGCAATGCTTTTGGAATCTAAAGACAAAATGGGCATAGTTCTTGAAAGACTAATAAACTTAGCTTAATATAAGCTTAGGAGATTTAAAAAGATTCGGAGTGACCTATTATATATTAGATATGACTTTTTCTAATACGAGGAAAGCATTCTTTAAATCTGATTAGATATGATACAAAAAGCTCAAAAAACCTTTGATCTTAAAGTACCTGAGCTGCGATTCAATCAGGCCCAAATTACAAATTCATATTGGATAGTCTGGTAACCAAGCAGAAAGAAAGTAATCTCTATTTCTGGCACCACGGGCACCAGCAGGCTTATTGTTTTTATTCGCCATGGTTCTAAACTCCATAATAAGAAGAAAATAGTGAAACCAATCTTCTTGTCACTATTGCCAGAATTGACGATTTTTCTGCATTTTGATGAATTTTATCCCTTAAAATAGAAAAATGACGATTTAACGATTTTAGGAAATAAAATGACAACTTTTCTTGCTCTGTTTAGAGACGAATAAAAATCCAATTTAATCACGAGTATAGTGAGAAGTAGTATAGAAGGATGATCCATGAAATTGTTAGAATAATTTTAAGCAAATGGAATAATAGCATAAGATATCAATTTGTTGCACAAAAACATATTGTAAACGAGAATGATTCCATATGTCGAAACACGCATCAAGATCAATGTCAGATAGTTCATTGAAGAGAATAGGTTTCAAGTCTTTGATTGAATGACACGGGTTTAAAACTCAAAAGGAACTCTTTGAAAATCTAACAGATGAATGGATGGAGACCGCACTTAATAGCCTTATGGATCCGAGTTATAAAAAGTAAGGGCTTATCAACGAAATATCTATTTGTTGATATTTGGAAAAATGTTGTTAAAAAAAATCATTAATAATTTTACTAAATATAACGGGTTCGCCATCTAACGTTTTTTTTCAACTAGTGCTTATTTCGTCAATGGTAACACTTAGCTCATGTCTGATTTGACAGATAATTAGTTTTATCCTTACGCTGAACGAATATAGTTGTGTGTTGTGGGCCTGCGATAGACTTACAGAAGATGCCGATTTTGCCAAAAAAATCGTCTTTTCAGATGAAGCCCATTTTGATCTTGGCGGGTATGTAAACAAGCAATATTTTCGCATTTGGGGCACAGAAAACCCGCACGCATACATTGAAAAACCGATACACCCAAGACGAGTTACTGTTGGGAGCGGTTTTTGGTCTAGAGGCATAATTGGACCATTTTTCTTCGAATTGAGCAAGGAGTGGCCGTTACAGTCAATGGCGATCGTTATCGAGCCATGTTGAACGAATTTTTGTTCACAAAAATTGAAAAGGAGGATATAAGCAAAATTTGGTTTCAACAGGACGGCGCTACGTGCCACACAGCCGAAGCTATACTCGATGTTTTGCGCCCTGTTTTCAAAAAAAAAAAATAAAATTATTTGGCGGACCCAGATTCTCTGCGCTGTTCAAGCGTACACACAACCATATTCGTTCAGCGGAAGGATAAAACTAATTATCTGTCAAATCAGACATGAGCTGAGCGTTACCATTCACGAAATAAGCACTAGTTGAAAAAAAAACATAGGATGGCGGACCCTTTATTTTTTGTGTGATAAAGTAATTTAAAAAAAAATAATAATAATAAATAAATTTTTCTGTATAATTTCCTTTTAGAAGACAGCAATGTCTTCAAAACTGTAGAAATTCCTGTCATAATAGAACTAAGACGCAAAAATTTATTTTGAATTTCCTACTATTTCTTCTTAGAGACAACGTTCTTTAAATACTCGACGCAATGCAACAATCAACGCTAATTAGTAACGATTAATGTTAAATATCTCTTCTGTCTTTCCATATTTTATTTATTGGAGTCTGGCAAAATGATTTAAAATTAGAAAAAAAGAAATATTAGTGCAAAAATTTTTAACGTTATCTACTCGTATGCCATTTCTTTTGTTCGTTTCTATTTTAAAAATAATTTCATTGTTTCAAGAAAATAATTGAATTTTTATTTAAAATCTGGACATGAACCCAATGGCTGATAGACATTGACACCGATACCAAATCTTTAATTATTTTCATGTTAAACAATTTTTTTGTTTTATTGTATTTTTTCTTCTTTTCAAATATTAAAAAAAAAAGTTAAGCACAATAGAATTTATGAAACGGAGCTTAAAATAAGAAATTATCAGTCGTTGAAACAATAAATGCAAATAATTATTAATGATTAATTTAATTTTTTTAGAAAAACAATAAATTAAACAATTAACTTTTAATGCTCTCTGTACACTGTACTTGTTCTGCTTTTTTATGTTTTTTAATTTTATATTCTTATATAAATACTTGTTTGTAATTGTAAATGTCTAAATATAGAATTATCTATTGCAAATATAATATTTATAAATAGTAGATAACACCGACAACCAACAACGCTAACAACATCGAGAGCGGCCCCTTATACCATCTAATCGAATAGAATTATCAGTAATGCCGGCTGGCAAAGACAGCATTTGTTGTGTAAAAATAACCAGAAGAATTTGAAAAAGTTGTCGTCGGTCATAGCCCACTATGTGCTGCTACTTATATATAAAATCTTCTAATAAGATTATGATTTAAGTTTTCCTAAAAGTATAGATAACGTTTTTGGCAAAAAAGTTACTACAAACCAAGAATGATAAACTAAAGATTACGCCATCACGCACACAAAATTACAACTTTCTGCGCATGTTGAATCAATGACGTCACGTAATTTGTGTTCCTATTAATGATAACGATTTTCGACTGTCAAACTATTATATTTATTTGTAAATATAACAGTGGGACAATTTAACTTTTGTTTCTACAAAATTATTTATTAGCAAAAACAATATTTTATTAATTGAAATATTATATGAAAATAAAATAAAGTGAAAAAAGGTTTTTTTATGTTATTATTCTATTCATTTTCCTTTTTTCCATTTTGTTCATATTTTGAGAAATTTCAGTATTTAATAATGTCATTCTAAAGAATATTCTACATCTAAAACAAAATTTTTTCACTTCATCCTTTGCTTCAATGTCCTTTGCTTTCAGCAAGTGTTTTTGGATATACCCGCTCGTAATCATCAATTTCAAAAAAATGGCATCACACGATTTTAATGTTTTCATTGGTGCATCTGATGGCTTCTCGTCGAGTTCTCTAAAGGATTCATTGCACGATTGGGGTTTTCGTTTTTTAACTTGTGACAAATATATCCGACCAAATTCTCTGAACCGTCACACTGTATGTTTTCTTATCCTATTTCATTATTTTCGTGTAATATGTCCTCTGGGGTATCAGTATTAATGTTCTTAAATATAGTACCTGTAGAAACCAGAAGGAATGCAGTGCCATGTGCTGGTACTAGGAAAATAGGTTATTGGAAGGAGCACAGAGAGAGTAGTGCTTATGGACGTTAGATTGAAATTTACTCATGTCGTAAGTGGCAGGAAATACTTTCGCTGGAAGACTATTCCACAACCGAACAGTGCGACCAAAGAACGAATTCTCCCTATAATGCGTTGTGCGATTTACTGGACAATCAACTACAAAGGGATGCGCTCTACGAGAAATACGAGTACTACGTAAAAATATATGATTTTTGGAATTAATTCCTTAATTTCGTTAGAACACATTCCGTTATAGTACCGATAGAACAATAAAACACACACCACATTGCGACGGTGCTCTAATGAATCGATATAGTTGGCTACCCTACCGTCATTGATGAGCATCTTCGCCCTCTCCTGTACGCGGTCGACAAGCTCCAAAATAGACTTTGAAGCACCGGCCCATACATGAGAGTTGTATTCCATTTTGGGTCGGTTATAGGTCTTGTAAATATTAAGGAGATCAGATGGAGTGAAGTATTTCTTGCACCGTCTCAAAAAACCTAGGCACTTGAATGCTTCTTTAGACACTTGAAATATGTGATCATTCCAACGAACGTCACAGTGAATTCTCATGCCCAAAACATCAAGAGTATCTGATTCCTCAATATCCACATTACCCATTAACACAGATGACAGCACACCACCACGCCTGTGTGTTAAAAAACAACATTGAGTCTTACGTGCATTAAAATCGACCCTGTTCGCACGACCCCACTCGGAGACCTTCACCAGGTCACTTGTGAATGTGACGTTCATATTCATCCTTCTTACCCCAACCTCCAAAAGGCTCAGTCTACGATCAAAAGAATATGAGTGACAAATGTTGCTGTCATCCGAAAAAAAGAGTATAGGATTAGAAGTGAGAAGGAAATTGGTTAAGAAATATTAGAAAAAGAGTTGGAGAAAGAACAGAGCCTTGCGGTACCACTGAGTTTACCCTGAACTCGTCGGATGAGACCCCATCTATAACCACTCTTATAGAGAGATCTCTGAGAAAACTTGATATAAATCGAGAGAAGTGACTACCGACACAAAAAGCATTAAGTTTCGAAATGAGAGCCTCGTGTCAAACTCTATCAAACGACTTTGAGATATCCAGAGCCACAACCTTACTCTCGCCAAAACCATGAATGGACTTGCTCCACTTCTCCGAGAGCAACGCCAGCAGGTCACCAGCAAAACGGCCCTTTCGGAAACCGTATGGACGATCGCTAAGTAAATCGTTGGACTCCAGATATGCAACAAGTTGGTGATTAATCATACTCTCCATAACCTTGGAGAGTGCGGAACAAACTGCTATTGGACGGTAGTTCTCAGAGTTACTAGCCTCGCCCTTTTTGGGGATTGGCGTTACATTAGCAACCTTCCAGCAAGATGGAAAAATACCGGCGCGATATGACGCACTGAAAAGGTGAGTTAATGGACGCGCAAGCGTCGAAGACCAGTGCTGGTATGCCATCCGGCCCAGAAGACTTGTTAACGTTGAGATTTGCAAGAATCCTTTTTACAGCACGAGCTCGAAAGAATATACTAGGCATAGTTACTGATACTCTTTCAAGATCGGGCAGTGGTCGAACGCTCTCCGGCAAGTGAGAATTACTTGCAAACATTTCGGCCAAAACGTTTGCCTTTTCAACCGGGTTCGTGAATGTGTGGTTATTCTTTATAAGAGCAGGAACCGAAATAGCGTACAATTTTAAATTGTATGTCGAGATTTACGAGTTAAAGAATTATGTACTTCTAAATTGGGAGTATTGTCGACCTCCATATTTGCATTAGCAGCTAAAATGCCTGCGTTATAGCCCAGGATATATGACCGAAGTCTACATTTGAATTCTTGACGAACAGGGTGATGGTGGAGCGTGCCTTTCGATCTAATTATTCCAAAAAAATTTTCCAGGACATCCTGATTTAGGCGATATGTTAAAATAAATTCAATATTATATATTTTTTAAGCGTTTAAAGCGTTGCTTGATTGAATTATGCCTGTGAAATAATATGTTAGTCAAATACTTTTAAAAGTATAAAATTATACCCTTTTGAAATGGTAACAGTGTATTTTTCCCATTCACACGTATCTCTGAGATCATTTGCGACATATTATTTAAAATATCATTTTGTATTTCTGGCGCCAAACCGTATGCGAGGGATCGTTCTCTTGAATCATGTCATGGCACTTGATACAAAGAAAATCTCGATGTGTAGGTGCCTCATTAATTAACAGTGAAAAATTTAATGTACCGATTTTCCATTTGCGATTTACTGCTAAAACGCAACGAAATCGAACAGTTCCTGAAGCGAATGATTACCGGCGACATAAAGTGGATCACATATGACAATAATGTGTTAAGAAAAATCATGGGCGAAGCAGTGTAAAGCTTCGCAGACGGTGGTAATTCATTATTGCCACCAAGAAATATTATATCGTATGTCTGATGGGTTTGGAATTAATTGTTCATTATGAGTTTCTACAACCTGATCAAACAATTGATTTTAATCTCTACTGTCAATAATTAACGAGATTGAAGCAAGCAATTCAATTAAAACGGCCAGTATTGATTTACAGAAAATGTCTATCAGTACAACAGACGGACTTCAGACCACACACAACTTTGATGACCCGGCAGAAACTGAGAGAGTTCTTACGGCATTTTTAGTGGAAAAAATGGACAAAAGGGAATGACTTCCAACCCTTACGTATTTGATCAGCTTCTACAGTGACAAAGCTGACTGAGACCCTCTGACAATGTGTTTCTTCAGTTTAATATACTGAGAAAAGCGATAAGAGCATCAATTTAGAAGGGAATGGTACCTCAATAGAAGAGAATTAGGTATATTGGAAAATTGTGGGGTTTGGGGTTCTTGAATTCATGACATCAAACCAGTTATTTGTCTAGGGATGAAAAATCACAAAATCATTTATGGTATTATTTAAAAAAAAAATGTTATTACCAATTTAAACAATTTATGACACTCGCTTCAATTTTGATATTCCAAATATCCTAAACTGGCAGCTCGCGTAATAGATTGTGCAATTGTATGTGAGAAAAGTTTGGTAGCTAGTTTAACCTCCACATTTAAATTTTGTGCTGATATTTTATGTGTGATCTTTAAATCATTGGAGTGTAAACACAGAAGATTTAAAACATCCTTTTTATCAATGATGAATCCACTACCAAATAAATAATTTCTCAAAAGCTTGATTAGATGTGGAACCTAAAAATTTAAAAAATGCAATAACAATCTGATAGACGAGTGTTTGTATAAAACGTACCAAGGATTGTTAAAATCTACTTCTAGTTCATTGAACAATTTTCTATTTCCACCATCTAAATCGCAAACAATTGCCACAATTGTGAAACCACACTGCTTCACTGTTTTCAATGTATTAAATAAAATAGTTTTTGACATTTGGCAGTCGTAATCATAATATATTGGTTGCTTCCAATTTGGAATTAAACCTTTTTAATCGAATAGAAAAACGTTATATTAAAAAACTTTAAGTTGAAATAAGTAACTGACCTCTCAGAAAAGCTGCTTGGATGTAATAAGCTGGAGCTAGCATAGAGTCTGTTGAATTGTCGTAGCAGTACTTTTTTTCGCTTTCATTTCGTCAAAACTCAATACACATAGCTTTTCTTTTTCTGACATTTGGTTAGCCGCAGATAATATTTTAACAACAGGCTCCAAAATACCCGGTGGCCTTTTGTAAATAAACATCTCAATGATGTCTCCAAATTTACGTTTGAAGAACTTAAGCTCTGATTTTGCCGCGTCAAATTTTTTATGCTGATGGCTGATTGACTTTGTGACATTTTCAGAATACCATTCTCCTGGCGCAATGCATCTCTAAAAATAATTTTAAATGAATATTTGTAATGTTTTTCAAAACCTTACATACATTTTCATTTCCAAATTTTTTATGTACTGTTGTAAACTGTCTTCTTGAATTTCAGTCGTCATCGGAGAGCTTTTTCGCCGCACTTTAGAATTTCAACGTTGTTTTCAATTTCAACTCCGTTTGCAGTTTCAACTTTGTTTGGAATTTCAGTTTTCTTTGCTGTATCGACCGTATCTATGGTGTGCGCCGGTTGCTAAAATCTGTTCTTAACTCTTAAGTAAAGGACTGCTAAATTTATATTGTGGAACTTACCCATTTCAAATTTCAAATTTCTTTCAAAATCTTCTTGGGTGAAAGGTAAGGAACAAATTTTCTCCTTTTCAACATTTATGGCTTTCCATCTGTTGCAAAAATTTACCCAAGACTTCCCTTGAACTGCATATTTTGGAAATTTATAACTACATTTTAAAAATTATTAAAATTTCATTAAAAATACGGGATATTTTTTTTCATTTCTCACTTGTTTTTTTACCACTATTTTGCTTGCACTAGCCCACTGCACACTTCATGTTTTTATTTTCCCGCAATATTTCTTTTTAGTTTTTCTTTGTTTTGTAGCTTTTTTAAGAAACTTCACTAATTTATTTTATAATGTTAATTTTTCACTAAATTTTTCACAAAATTCGATGTATATTTCAAGAATAAATAAATATTCTTTTTGAAAACACTGTTAATGTAATTTATATTGCGGGGCTGCACACATTTTTCAGAAGAAATGTTAATTTTCACATATGAAAAATACTTGGAAACCTGTCAAATAGCCCAACTACGTCATCTAAAGGGAAATCATGCGCAAGGCGTAATCTTTAGTTTATCATTCTTGCTACAAACAATAGAAGAAGAGCTAAAATAATGATTACAGGCCCATTGCGATTCTTCCCTTTCTTTCAAAAGTTATGGAGAATATTATAAGTAGACATTATTTAATGAATATCGGAAACAATCGAACCTTTTATCTGATAGGCAATCAGGTTTTGTAAAGGGTAGAAGTTGTGTCACGGCACTTACGGATGTGATTGAAAATTTGAGGCCTGATATTGACAGGAGTATGGTTTAATTTTTAGTTCTTTTGGATCATAGCAAGGTTTTTGATACGGTTGAGTGATCAATTTTGGTGATGAAACTTGAAAAACTTTTTTATTTTTCGCCTACAGCCTGTAAACTTATGCGTAACTATCTGACTGGACGATTTCAGACAGTTGTATTGAATAGTAACTATTCAACAGCACGGAGTGTGAACAGGGGTGTACCACAGGGTTCAATTCTCGAGCCTTTATTATTTTGTCTGTACAGATTTACAAAAGTTGCATGGCGACAATATAAACATCGATCTGGCTAATATTAATAAGTGGACTGCGAACAATGGACTAGGCGTCAATCCTTCCAAATCTAAGTGCATTTTTAATCTCATTATTATGATGAGAATAGATGACAATATTATAGAATTTGTTAGTTACTGCAAAAACTTAGGAGTTATTTTCAACAATCAGCTTACATGGTCTAACCATATATCGACTGTAGTTGGTCGGGTATATAGGGTGCTAAGAAACCTTTGGGCTGTTAAACACTCAACACCTTTTGAAATACGCACTATACTTGCTAAGGCCTAGCTCATAGCTGTCCTCATATATGGGTGAGAGATATACGCAAACAGCTCGGGCAGCGATTTTAATAAACTCAAAGTTGCTTATAATAGTGTGGCCAGATATATATATGGCATAGGATCACGTGGATCTATTTCCAGATTTTCATATTTTCATTTAATCGCATGAGCTTTGCCAATCTTCTCTTATCTTACTACATAAAATATTAACTTCTAAGCAACCATTTTATTTTTCAAGGTTTTAATATTAGGCATGTCCTTACGGGAAAGAATATTACTTCAACAGAAACATCGAAGAACCTCTTCACGGCGTCAATTTTTCGTCTACTGCATTTCTCTCTGGAACCAACTACCGAATCAAATTCAAACAATTGACAACGCAACTAGGCTTAGGAACGAACTTTTGATACATTTTGGCCGATTACACATTTGATTTCAATAAGTTTGATTGGGAAACTAATTAATTTTTTTATTTTTCTTATTTTTAATTTATTTTTCTTATTTTTAGTTTGTAATTCTCATTAGCACTTTAATTTATAAGATATCGATCTTGTTGTGCCATATTCATTACATGAATAAATAAATAAATAAATAAATAAATAAATAAATAAAATAAATAAATAAAGCATTCCTGCTAAGATAATATCCCTCGCTACGTGTCACATACTCGCACTTACTAAGCAATCGGATTTTCATCAAAGAGTTCATTCGGCTAGTGTGTATGCTATCGCCACTCCAATTTAACTGTATCCTGGATTAAGTGATGCAAATAGCAACCATACAGAGAAGTGACTATGCCGACGACATCCAAACTCCTGGACTCGTTTTGCTACTTAGGAGGCGTAATCGAAAAGGCTGGAGAATAAAAAAAATTATATCCTCTATCGTCCGGGGAAGTCTATGTAATTCTGTCTATTTCGCGAAAAACAAAACTAAGCCTTTCTTATTTCTACTGGAGGTGGCGTAGTCTAGTGGTGAGAGTGCACACATACAACACAAGCGGCTCAAGTACGAATCCTCAGTAGAGGACATGACGAAAAATTTTAATTATGGCTTCGAGTGTTTAATAAAATGACTTCAATCTCCATCCAGACAAATCCATCTAAAAACCCCTTGACTTTCCAGGTTACCACTGGCGATGATAACAAACACCAGACGAATGATTACTAGAAAACGACAACTACTGGGAAAATGTACAATGCTAAGTAAGGATCACCACCACTACAACTTAGTAGGGATATTTACCACTACATACAATCATATGGAGGTGAGCTACAGTAGATTAATCATCTACTTAGCTTGAAAATCAACTTGATTAATGAAACTGAAATAAAAGCAATGGATACTTTGTAGAACTCCAATATGCTCCCTAGAGGAGTGACAGTGAATAAAATTTTATTTCTACTTAAAGCCTGTCTTACTATATGGATTCGAAAAATAAAATCTTGCGTAAATTCTTCACACCTTGATCAAAAAGTTCACGGAATAACCACCGGGTGGCGGTAGAGCTGCAAAACTATGGATAGTCGGTCCACTCGATAGTTTTGATAGCTTGCGAAAAAATATCGATACTATCGATACTATCGGATTCTTTGAAGCGCTGTTAGTGGCAACAATATTAGAATTTAAGTGAAAGCGAAAGAGTAATAATAAATATACAGTGTTGAACCAAAAATAGGGACACTTTTTCCAGGATGTAATAAAATTTTAAGTATTGAAGTTTTTTGATGGAAAATTAATATATAGCGAAAATTGCTCAGACCATCAAGTGCTCCAAAACTAAAGTAATTAATAAGATCCAGTGAAAGAAAACTGCAGAGAGTATGGGAAGAAAGCAAAGAACAACTGTCAGCCTTTAATTCGTTCGTCAAAGCCTTAGAAATGAACTTATTCTCCTGTTTCAAGTCGAGCAATAAAAAAAAAAAAAAAATTCTGGAAGCTAGACTTATGGTAAGAGACCTCGAAATGTATAATTTCTCAAACGGAAGCAACACCGTAATAATTAGAACAACATCATATGGTCTGGCGAAACGAAGATTAATTTGTTTGGGTCAAATGCAAAATCGTATGTACAAACATAATTGAGTTACAATTCATACTCACTGATAGTTAAACTGATTTTGTATTGAAATTTAATAAACTGATAAACTGTGTCCCTATGAAACTATAAAAGTTTGCAGACGGCTAACAGCCTACGTCGAAAAAATTTTTGCAAATGTAACTTTGACTACATTTAGTGGCCCCCGTATTTACTCTTAGGATATGACGATAGTATCGATAGTGAAAAAAAACTATCGATGGTCAGCCAAAAATAAAACTACCGATATCGACTGTTTTGCAGCTCAAAGTGGCGGTCCCATCGTTCCGATTTAAGTTTTGTTTCGTTAAGTTGGTACATCATAGCTTTATATTTGCAAAAGCTACTTAGCCAAGAGTACATCTATTTCTATGTGTATTGGCAATTTTTTTCAATTTTAGAAATGGATTTAAATTTGTAACAACGAAATCGGATTGAATGGTGCGCGAATATTGGAAACGTTCGAAAAGTGTTTCGGCAACGATTCTCTAAAAAACGGTCACTTACCAGTGGCACGAGCTGTTCAAAAACATGGATAACATAAAAGAAATATTGGTCAGATAGATAGCGGAGGACTTGAACAATGCCTACCGATCCGTCCAAAACATTTTGGTTAATGATTTGGTTTTCCGTCGTGTAGCAGCAAAAGACCTCAATTTCATGCAAAAAAGAGACCGTGTTGAGGCTACAAAAGACATGATTTGCGAGTCTAAATCCAATTCCACATTCAACATAAAGATCATTACTGGAGTTTAGATGTGGATTTATGAGTACGACATGCAAGTGAACGGAGTTCACCAAATGAGCCGAGACCAAAAAAAACCACAATAGATGATTAATTCACTATCCCCTTCATATGATAGGTATAGTGGAGAATATACTTGACAATTGCTGGTGATCTTCACTTTAGCATTGTACTATTATTTTTTCCAAGTAGATGGCGTTTTTTCCTGATTATTCGTCTGATGTTTGCCATCATCGTCAGAAGTAAGCTGGAAGATCACGTGGGCTTCTTCTTTATTTTTTAGATGGAGTTGTCTGGAGGGAAACTGAAGCCTCTTTATTAAACATTCGAAACCACATTTAAATTTTTTCCTCATGCCCAACGCTGGGGCTCGAACCGGTGTCGTTTGTGTTGTTATGCATGCGCTCTAACCACTACACCACGTCACCCCCTTTGTAATGTGTGATCTGATGCAAATATGTTTTTGATTGAATCACATTAAATTTTTTTAGGTTGAGTCCTACGATAACGTTTCTTAGAGGAACTTATATAAGAAACTTTCTGTATCACGTGTTGCAAATAAAATCCCCCGGCAAATTGAACTCTTAACAACAGCGTATATTTTTCCATTCAATAAAAATGTATAGAAACGCATAAAAAAATATAAGTTCCTTATAAGAATGACTTGTCAATTGCACGCTGATGAAGCTGTAAAATTTAATCACAATTTAAGATTTTTCTGTGTCATATTCTTGCACATGATTAAACAGCAACCATACACTCTGTCTCTCACCATTGAATGGCAGGAATACAATTTATAATCAATTTTTATAATGTACCGACCATTTGTATATACATACATACGTCAGTTTGACTGTCTTAAACAGTTTTATAACTGTCATGTGCAATTTATATGAAGATGGAATATTATTTCAGCTACAAGACTTTAATAAAAAAATCATAAACAGTAAAGTAAATAAATATTCCTTTAAATAGAGAAAAAGTTTAAAGCACATTGCACGTGGACTTGCGTACAGTGAGTATTAAACAAATAAATTAAAAGATCTGTAAAACAGTAAGATATGATTTTATCATAAATTTTTCATAAATAGTTTTTACTTTTGTTTACCACTGTTTTTATATTACAATTCTTGTTCACATTGTTGATATGTAACTTGTAAGCTGCAGGAAATACATTCACTGTAAATAGAAATTCATTTTTGACGTGTGAAAATAAACATTTTATATGTGACAGGTAAACAAAACAATTGCAGACAAACTTAATGTATCCAAGAGCTACATACATACAGTGGAGAGTGTGAAAAAAATAAAATCCGAACTTATAGAACGTGTCTCTAACCTACAATAAATTTTGTGCTGATTTTATATCCTGTACTTCCTACAGGAACATAGAACCACAACAAAATTCATCCAACCGTCTCTTTCATTTGCAATATATTTTATTTCGCTCCAGCTGCGTCCTGAAATTCTTATTTCGTATCCAACTGTCTCCTGCAAGTATGAGCAGATCTCCCAATACGACGTTGATACCTAGGATTCCAGTCGATGGCCATTCTACTAATGTTATCGGGTGGCTTTCTAGGCGTATGTCCAATCCAGCGCTACTTACGTCTACGTATCTTCAGCTGTAAATTTAGTGGTATTCTAAAGATTGATGTTACTTATCTTTTCAGGCCAGAATATACGTAGGATTCTACGGAGACATCTGTTTACAAATACTTGGATGCTACTGATGTGGATGCTATGATTAAAATCACCAGTGACTACCAATCCGAAGCCATGTTATTTAGACATGACCTCCACCTTGGTGAGGTGTCCTAGACTATCTAAACTCCTACCGACCTATGGGTCACGGCACCGAGCCAGCATAGCTCTCCCCGCGATTTGGGTCTAAGCCACAACCACTACGTTGCACTCATAAGGGAACCTCACCGTTGCCGGGCAGGAACAGAAGTCCCTGGGGCTACCGACACCCGTGGTACCAGAATTACGCCTCCAGTCAGGTCGAGCTTCGTAGCATTAATACTACTATCAGTGTAAGTCCCAAACGACTCCACACCGGTGGCCATGATGAGAAACAACAAACACTCAAAAGCACGACAATAAACGGAACCACCCTCACGGGATAATTCAAAGTGACATCGTGTGCCACGCACATAATACACAATAACAAAAAACACAACCACTCGAGGATAGACTAATACACAACAACACACCATGGTCGGCACCTACGATCTTAAGACCGCAAAGAGCAAGCAACAAATAGCAAACAGCAAGCAGAAAAACAGCAACTATTAGCACACCACCGGAAACCGAGCTAGAAGAGGCTGGCCAGAAGACCACTAAGATGACGGTGTGGGTTCAATCTCCGCGTACAATGCTGTCCTTCTACGCCTAAATACCTCCAGGGCAAATGCATACAACCCACCGTAAGTACGAACGTCCAACAATACTAAAACCCCACACCCCCCGTGTGAGTGATATCCATACTATCTAAGTTCCAAGCGTTATCATAGTCCGGGCATAAAGTCAGTAAATTCCTGCAGTTCTCAATCCCCCGCCCAAACCAAGAGTCCTCAGATTCAGTCCGGCCAATCCGATACAAAAATTCGTTGAAAGAGCCGTGTCCCGTCAGTATGAACGTCAGGCTTAAGCCAAAGCGCAGTAAGGGTGTTCCTGTACGAACGTAATGTCCGGAATAAATCCACATTTCACCCTTGTCATTGTTCGTCCATCTCGTCTGCCACCTAGCTACGAGGCATCTATGCAAAAAACCTTTAAGCCTATCTCTTCTATTCTCAAGCTCTAAAGCAGAAAGCCAATCGTTCATTCCAAGTGGCAGTACCCTCTTGACCCTGAAAGCAATACTACGACGTACTACCTCCAAGTCAAGCGGTGGTACACCAACAAGTACTTGCAAAGCATCGGTGGAAACTGTTCGACACACCGGAGGACATGAGTGCAATTGCATAAGAGTGCAGTTCTCTGTCCAACAATAGACCGTCTTATAACAGCGAAAACAGCATGCCTGCTGAATCCCCAATCACTTCTCAATATACGCCTAAGCTTTCCAACAATAGCCGTCAGCTTATGCCTAACATAAGTAAAATGTACGTGGAAGCTCATACTCATCTGATTAACATAGCGAATGCTATTATCACCAATTCTAATAAGTGGAAGTCGCCCGATTGGCAATGTGTCCTTGAGCAACATCATCAACATTAACCTCGACACCCCACTCACAAGCGGTACGATTGGCTTGAACACCCTTTCTCATCGGCTCAGCGCGAGACTGGCCTTCGATCAGAATGAACAAGTCAACCGCATACGCACACAGCTTAAATGTCAGCCCGAGCTGCATTAATAGAGTATAATTGAAAGATAATCGAAGGCACCGTTGAAATTAATGAAAAGTCCAAGCACCTACATCGAAGATGATTGTTCGATAGAACTCTTAACATACATGCAAGCGTCTTCAACGCATTTGCCCTGACACCAAACTGGTGAAATGAAGTGTACTCGCTGTAGCATTTCTTAAGTCCGTACAGCATGATCCTTTCCAGTACTTTTCCAAATACTGGCAGGAGACGCCTTGATAAAAGCGAATGATTACTCTTCACTTTATCAAGCGACTTAAGAAGCACCGCAACATGAGCACATTTTCATGCTTTCGAGAAATAGCCCTCATTAATGCACCTACCGTTCACCGCCTCCAGGTATTCAAGGATAGAATTCCAGATGTTTTTACACATCTCTCTGCTCAAACCGTCCAATCCTGGAGACTTCCTACTTCTCACTCGACAAATACAGTCCTTTATTTCCTCTCCAAGTTTGGAGGATTAGTAATATCCCCGGAAGGAGGCGGATAGCTGACTGACTCCGCTGTTGAAAAGAACACCCTCAATAAAGCGTCCGTGTAGTCCCTCCATGAAGACAACACGGTGTCGTCAACATGGAGGCATTCTATGCTAACCTGACTCTTCCGACCTGTGCAGATACGGTAAACCCTACTACAGGGGTTATCCAAGGCTGCCAAGATACTCTGATCTAGGCTGAGGTAGATCTTAAACATTGGAAACGTCTCCGGAGGTGTCGAACTCGCCGCCGCATCGTCTCTAACTTAGGGGTGCACCATTAGACCCTTTTGGGCTTTGCATAACTCGCTCGGCCAAACAAAGCATCGTTCATCGAAAATGCCGTCCGCACAATCTTGTCAACCTGGTTGTCAGTAGTCAGTAGCCTAAAGCCAATTGGCACCGATGAAAATGCCTCCCTAACACAGTACTGATAATAGTCCCAGTCCACGTCTCGCGTTCGTCATCGTATAACGCCCAGAGTCTCTCTAGTCCGTTGTGGACAAGTGATCATAGCCTCAAAGGGATTATGCTCACTTATCCTCCAATCGTAGCAAATTCTCCACCTAGAGTCTAAAGCAGTCATTTTCGCCCCATTCGCAGCCGTCACGTCAATATCACTAACGCCGATTGGCCCATCGCAGATATATAGCTCACTTGGATGGTTCAAAATGCTCAAATCTTGCGAGTTTAACTATTCAATCCACACTCATCTTCGTATACGGTTCGGATGTTCAGACCTAAGTCTGGAAACCTTACTGAACCATATACTAGAGGAGGCATTCGCATCTAGTCAGAGGATAACTGGAATACTATTTGCCATGAGTAGTACCATCTCCATATATCCTAGATAATGATCCAACGAAATGCCAGGAACATCTCTCCAAAAAGCCCTTTAACCATTATACAAACCTCCTCTTGGCTATTCGTTAAATTGTACCATTGAATGACTATTTTTGCGCAAAAAATAAATTTTAATTGGTGTCGTATTACTCCAAAAACTCATTAAAAAATAAAAGGAATTAAAAAAAAATTACTAAAAATAGCCAACGATGTCTTAAATTATTAAGGCTCATAAAATACTCCTTAAAATAATAAATAAAGACAGTTAATCTCATAATTTTCGTAAATTACTAATTATGGTATAAATAAAAAACATTAACAAACTTGAGTCAGTAGTCTCCTTGACACGAGTAAACGTGTTTTATTTCATATACAAATATACACACACACAGTCATCTGTTGAAGCGCCTAAAAGTATGCTCATATTCTATATTCGATTGTAAGATAATGGACTTTTCAACCACAACGAAATGAACAACCTGTTGAATTGAATTTTGCCTGCAGATTTTTTAATTTCATTTCTTATTGGGTTGTGTCGCATTAAAAGTAAAGGATAACAAAAAAGTGTGTCTTTCTTTCAACACTTTTTATTCAATTTGAAATGTAACGTAAACGAAAATAATAATTGAATATAATATATAAAGAAAGTTGAAGGTCAAATGTTAGTTTTAGTTGCTATGTAGCAACATACACTCTACTCCATGGCAGATGGTATTGTTATATTGAGTTTGTGCTGATGTTTTAACTATCTCAACGTAATATTAATTAAACTCTAGGAACAGTTTCTGATTCGGAAGGTAGGAGAAGATATAAAATATATGATGTCGTACGTCTAGCTTTGATACAAGAAACAAAACATTTTCAAAATTACATACATTGTAATGTAGGGTATTATTGAGTATGGTTTAACCAATTATATAAGTCGCATTTGTTGTATTATTAAGATGTAGGGTTTATATATAGCAATGAAAGGTGAGAAGATTTTTATGTAAAAATAAGAATATTTTTGAAAACCTCTTAATTGAAAAAAATATCCTTTCTTTCATAACCTACAGCCATAGCCTTTTCGAATATACTTTATATATACATATTTGTCATCTTAAACTACAAAATTGGCAAAAGAATTTTTTTTATTAAAATTTTTTCCAGACTTTTTCTTTTATTAAGTAATAAATCAATTTTTACACAATTGTAGGCAGAATGCCAAAAATATATATTTCTTTGGCTTCAAATCGGGCTACTGAGCAAAAAATATAAAATAAAAGAATTGAAGCGAACTGTTAAGGGTTTCATTTAAATCTGCAATTAAGTGTTTCCACTATACAATAGGAGGTGTATTTACGTATATCCTAAAACGTAACAGGTAAAAGCTTAACAGCCATTAAACATATCAAACTGAATATGGTAAAGTTCAAAAAAGTATTTATATTTGGCAAAATTTCAAAAAACAGATTCCTGTTTTACCAGACAAGAATAACTTCCCACTTAATTCTTCTGTCGTGTAGTGTAACAGATGGAACTCTACTTGTCCCATAAAATATAATGCATCACCTTGCACCGTTCATATGTGGCCCTGGCGCTGGCCGGGCTTAAAATATAGTTACGTTTTAACCTTTTTAAAACGTTTGAGTTCGGGAGCCCCAGGAATTTCGGTTCCTGCCCGACTGTGGGGAGGCCCCCTTTGTGGGAGCAACGTGGTGGCTGTGGTTTAGAACCAAATCGCGGGGAGAGCTATGCTTGCTCGGTGTGGAGTTACATTTTTAACCAGGTGCCGTGACCCATAGATCGGTAGGAGTTTAGATAGTCTCCGGCACCTCACCAAGGTGTGAGGTCATGTCCAAATAACATGACTTTAAATTGGTACTCACTGGTGATTCTAATCATAGGTGGGGGCGTTGGTGGACGCATTGTATTCACTCGTGCTTTGGCACCGTGAGGTAACGTCCTAGGGCAGGTACTCACGTTAAACCACTGACTTAATATTTTTATTTTAGTTGTTTTACAATCAATCTCTTTCTTTATTAATTCCACTGTACTTTAATACACCAAAATCGCTTTTAAAAACACTTTTATTTGCGCCTTAAACAAACTTTACTTCTTGACAGCCAATTCACAACTAACTAACTCAACAGCCGCAAATAGCCGCTTTTATAGTATTTCATCTTAGTTTAGAATGTTCTAGTACGGACACGAATCTTCGATTTTTCTGCGTTAATTCAAACTGGTCTAAAAAAACAAAAAGTAACCGATCAATGCATTGGCAGCACTTTTAATTAGTGCTGATAATTTTAGAAGTTTTTAAGCCTTGACACAAGCCAATACATTTTTTAGCTAAAAGCTCATAATAAGCTTTGACGTAGTGAATTTTGTCTTTAGAATTTTCATTTTCGTAACAATATGTTTTTTTGCGTTTCGAGTTCTGCTTATGGAATTCGATGTAAATATGACTTTTTTTTGCATTTAAGAGGCGTTTTGAAATAACATAGACACCCTTGCACGTCTATCAACCTTAACTTATTTCGTCTCCTTTTTTTCTCCGTCACTTCTCTAGGGATCATCATATTGGTGTTCCACAAAGCTTCCATTGCTTTGTTTCAGTTTCATTAATCAATTTGATTTTTCAAGCTAAGTAGATGATTAATTCAGTGTAGCTCTTCTCCATATGATTGTGTAGTGGTGAAGATCCTTGATAAGTGGTGGGGCATTTTAATTTTTTCCCAGTGGGTGACGTTTTTTCCTGATCATTAGTCTGATGTTTGTCATTATCGCCAGAAGTAAGCAGGAAGGTCGGGGGAACTTATTTTTTATTTATAAAATGGAGTGGAATCTGAAGGGAACGTGGAGGGAATCTGAAGCCTCTTTATTAAACACACGAAACCAGAAATAATTTGTTTGCTCATGTCCTCTGCTGGGACTGGAACCTGGGCCGCTTGTGGTGGTATGTATGTGCTCTAACCGCTATAGGAATGAAATCCGGCGTCAAATTGACATGAAATTTCTTTTGACTAAAATTTTTTAACATCTAAAATGGCTATAACCATTAATAATATATATTTTTTCCTTTCAAAGTATTTGCTTATAGGATATATACTTTAAAATGATAGTACAAGATGTTCGTACAAAAGTTTTAGGTTTGTACAAGCCTTTATCCTTACTAAACTATAACAAACACTTAGTGATTTTCACTTGTCTTTACACAGTGATATCTTTTAATCGTAAAGCGCAAGTTTGCTTCTTAACTTATTGCTTAGCACTGAATGCTGTGTTAGGTTTTTTATCATTATTTATTTCTTTATCTCCTTGAGGAGCGTAGGGCCTCTGAGAAACATCTAAGCCGTATACGGTTCTGCGTATATCTCTTTAACTCATTTCAAGAGTGTCCAATTTGTGCCACTCCTTTCATCACTGTTTTCTCGAACATTGTGGTTTCCATTCGAGCATGATCCTGTAGACCTCATTTTGTGGTTTTCTGAGAGTTTGGCCAATCCAACTCCATTTGCGATTAGCAATTATATCGGACACTAGGCGCATTTTACACCTAAGGAGAAAGTTAGTATTACTGATGATGTTTAGCCAGAAGATTTTCAAAATGCCTCGAAGACTTTTTTTATACTCAAGCGCAAAAGATCGGAAACTTTAGCATAAACATGAATTTCTTTATATAGTGAATTCTAGAAACTTCCTTGCTGATGGCATTTAAATACATTAGTGCGTGTGTGTGTGTGTGTGTGTAGTTTAAATATACATAGTTGTTATTATTTCTGGTGTGTAGTAGTTAAAACGCACACAATAGTTTGAATGTGCTTGTTATTAAAATCTGTCGCATATTCATTTGTCTCTTTATTGTTATCTTTCAAACTCATAGAATTCTGTAGACTTATAGTGACATAGTGACATAATATTAAATACTTTGCCATCTTTAATTTCGTGTACTCATACATAATATGATGTCTAGACATTTAGTGACAAATTTGTAAATCAAATCTATCATGATGTGTACTACTCGAAATTGTCACATTTTTTCGAATCCTAAAAGACTTGACCACAAATTCTTAAGTCAAATCATATTGTTACGAAAATACATAATAATTACAAAAAAAGATCAGCCCCTAAAACTGCATTATGGGATCTAGGTAACACTGGCTTGTGTCAAGGTTGTTAATGTGTCACATTGGCAATGCTGTACTTATTTGTGTATTTGTGTAGCATTACCAATTCGACCATCTTTGTGTAACACTATCTTACATGTTTAAAATTAACGGATACGAGAACGGATTCGAGACATTTTTGGAACTTTCCAAACTCTAGGCAATAAGGTATATAAGGAGGCTGCTTTACCTACGTCATAAAGAGTTATCGTTTTGCTGTCCTAAAAGTGTGTTATAAAAGCATATTAAATAAAAGAATATTAAATAAATAACTTATAGATTGTTTAGTTACAAATGTATACTGCAAAAAGTGAGAAAATAAAAACTGTAAAACAACAACAAAATGGTGTTTATTTTGCTTTGATGCAATTTAAAAGAACTCAAACGTTTTGAAAATGTTAAAACGTAACAATATTTAGAATAAATATTAAAGTACCGTTTGCGGAGAATGTATATACGAATAGTATTTCAACTAAACTAATGCTTGGTTAGATTAGAATAGTAGGATGATCTAAACGCTTTGTCTTAAGTCAAGAAGGCTTACAACTAAGCTACAATAGACTTGTTGTACGCTCTTTTACCAGGGAGAAACCAAAGGAAACTTCATTGAACGAAAAAATGTAACTCATGATCGTTTGTTATTAAGAATTTTAATCTTTACCACCCAGTTTGTTAGCATTCTCAAATCAGTGTTAATGGGGTGATCATATCCGTTACTAGATCGCGGCAGAATTAAAATAATGCTAAATTTGTTAAAAAATCGACAAAATTTGGATAAAAAAAATAGAATAATAAGATATTAATTTGATTGAACTATCACTGTTTAGAGTTTATTTAAGTTTGCTCTATGTGCCATCTTAGCAAGCAAATTTTCGGTCCTGGTTTAGGGCATAAAAAGCCAATCCTTAAATACCATAGAAGTAGTTTTCTCATTCGTTATAGTTTCCCCTTTTGTTCGAGTAACAGACCTACTTTGAATGCAGTTTTTCTTATTACGGCTTGCTAACGCTAATGGAAATCAATTTATTATTAAGGCACACACTTACAAAACAAAGCACATGTACTCACTAGTACATACAAGAAATCTAAAATAATTATGGAAATCGATAAAGGTTTGCTTTAAGACTTCTAACAAACACGTGCATGTTGTACAGATATGATGATGACTTAAAACAATACATACATAAGTATACTGCAGTTACCTTAGCATGTGTATATAACACATGACTACTTTATATGAAAATGCAAGTGTAACACACATACATACTTATATACCAGCTTCATATATGTGTGCATACATAGGCAGAGGATTTATACAGCAGAAGAGATAAAAAACAAAGAAAATGAAACAATAAAACGTTTTTAGTCTCGTGCTTAAAAATCTATAAAAGTACACACTTACATACTCTTTCCGTTACACACTATCTCTCTCGATTTTTAGTTTTTAAAGTGTTGCAGTAACTCTCTTTTTACTTATAAACAGAGCCACATATACACTCATGCATAACATACATACATATAAAGGTTATATTTACCCCGGTGACCTGCATTTAAATAATATTTTTGTATGACCTTTTCTGTTGAAAACAATATAAAACAAAAATAATAATTAAATTTTTTATGTTTAAAGACAAGGTTCATGGCTAAGCGGAGTAAGTACATAGTACAGGCAAAATGTCACATTTTAATAATTTTGTTTATTTTTAAAAGTTATTTAATGATTTACTCTTTTTTAATTAAAATATTTTTAATTTAAAACTTTTTTCATTTATTGTTTTATTTTCAAAATACGCTCGTTTCCTTCACACGTGTTTTCAATGCAGCAACAACACTATAACTAATCATTTCCATGTGCTTTGATGTTTTAAATCAAAATGTTGTCTTTTCTTTAATTTTTCTTCCATACCTTAAACACACCACTACACACATACACTTAAGTAAGGCAATTACTGTAATTGTGCTTGAAATGGAATGTTAAATGTGTGCTTGTATGAGTGCAAATGTTATTTTACTTGCTGCAGCAGCCACCTGAGGAATATCATTGTATATAGAACGAAACAACAACAATAACAGCATTAAAAAGCAATTGTCATATCCCTACAACTACATACATATCTACATACACATGTGCATTATAACAGCAAAACATTATACACTAGCCCATGCAAATAATAACATGTTAGTACATGCTTTTGATGGATTTTATTCTATGCTAAGTACAGTAATGTAAACATTATGGTGTTTTTGTTTTAACAGTGCATTTGTGGCTTTTATTAGTTATTTTAAATGAACTGCACATGTTTAAATGTTAAAGGGGAAGAGCTTTATTAAATAATAACGTTAACAAGCTTTTATTTAGCTTTATATTTACAGCAAAGCTTTTATAATTTACGTTTAAGATTATTAAACCTATAAGGAGACATCTATTGATACTTAAATATATTATGAGAGCAATTTAGTCTAGAAATAAACCAATTGCAGGTATGGGAGCTTAACATAAATTTTAAAATATAGTTTAAGCCTTTTTAAAACGTTTGAGTTCGTTTCGATTGCGCTAAAATAAAATAAAACACTATTTTTATTTTAGTTGCTTTACAATCAGTCTCTTTCTTTATTAACTCCACTGTACTTTAATACACCAAATTCGCTTTTAAAACACTTTTTATTTGCGCCTTAAACAGACTTTACTTCTTGACAGCCAATTCACAACTAACTAACCCACTAGCCGCAATTCGCCATCTAACGTTTTTTTTTCAACTAGTGCTTATGTCGTGAATAGTAACACTTAGTTCATATCTGATTTGACAGATAGTTAGTTTTATCCTTCCGCTGAACGAATATGGTTTTGTATACGCTTCAACAACGCTAGAAATCTGGGCCTGCGATCGACTTGCAGAAGATGCCGATTCCTCCAAAAAATTCATCTTTTCAGATGAAGCTCATTTTGATTTTGGCTGGTATGTAAACAAGCAAAATTGTCGCATTTGGGGCACAGAAAACATTGAATAGTCGATACACCCAAGACGAGTCACTGTTTGGTGCGGATTTTGGTCCAGAGTCATAATTGGGCTAATTTTCTTCGAAAATAGGCAAGGAGTGGCCGTTACAGTCAATGGCGATCGATAGCGGACCATGTTGAACGAATTTTTGTTTACAAAAATTGAAGAGGAGGATATTAGCAACATTTGGTTTCAACAGGACGGCGCTACGTGCCACACAGCCGAAACTACACTCGATGTTTTGCGCCCTGTTTTTTAGGATCGCAATATCAGCGGCAGAGCTGATTTCGTTTGGCCACCTCGGAGCTGCGATTTGACACCGTTGGATTATTATTTGTGGGGTGCCGTCAAAGATAAGTGTTACGCCAACAAATCAGAGACAATTGACGCTTTAAAAGAACAATATTCGTGAAGCCATTGGTGAAATACAGCTGCACACAATCGATAATGTGCTTAAAAATTGGACCGATCGTGTAGGCTACTGTATGGCCAGCCGAGGCAGCCATTTGAATGAAATTATTTTCCATTATTAACCGGAAGGATTGTACATTCAAATAAAAAAAGAAATTTGAGAAAATATTCAGTAGTTTTTTTTTTATAGCATTTTCAAAAAATAATTTATTTGCCGGACCCTATATTTCATCTTAGTTTAGAATATTCTAGTATGGACATGAATCTTCGAATTTTCGCCGTTAATTCAAATTTTCTAAAATAACACAAAAATTAACCGACCCATGCACTTGGCAGCACTCTTAATTAATGCAGATAATTTTAGAAGTTATTAAGCCTTGACGCCAGCGAATAAATTTTTTAGCTAAAAAGCTCATAACAAGCTCTGACGTGGTGAATTTTGTCTTAAGCATTTTCATTTTCGTAACAATATATTAAGTAGTTAAAGTAGATTAGTTTTTTGTAAGATATCTATGATAAACAAAATGATACTCTTTTATTTACATATTTTCCAATTATTTTCTGTGTCACTCCTCTAGGAAGCACATTGTCTTTCAGCAAAGCATCCACTGCTTTGTTTCAGTTTCATGAATCAAGCTAAGTAGGTGATTAATCCTCCATATGATTGTGTAGCGGTGGTTGTGATCTTAACATAGCATTGTAATTTTTTCCCAGTAGGTGGCGTTCTTTTTTCCTGAAGTTGAAGACTCTTTATTAAACACTCGAAACCATAAATAATTTTTTTCGTCGTGTCCTCTGCTAGGGCTTGAGTCTGGGTCGGTTGTGTTGTTGTGTTGTTATGCGTGATTTCTAACCACTTCATCACACCATCCTCATTTGCCCATTATATCCTTTTTCAATCTTATTTTTGGCACATAAACTAGAACTGCACAGTGATCTATGTTTGTCAGTTGCAGGCATTTTACTATTTTACAAACGCATGAGATATGTATGCGTCTATAAAATAGTTGATTCCTAGCAGTGGTGTGTTGTAACTACTAGAACAAAAAAAAAGATAGTATACCTTGATAGGTGGAATACGAAGGTTTAGTTGTTACTTTTGAAAACATTATATACGACATGTAAACGGAACAGCTGTTTTTTAATAATCAGATTGATTGTCTTAACAATCTGACACTATAAGTACAGATGATTAAGATAAAAAGTTATTTTCGACTAAAAAGCGTCGTATGTAAGCTAAAATGCAAAAATTCGAAAAGGTACACATTCTCCCAAAACCGCATCATGTAGACAATTTCGTTAATTATATTATGAGTGATAGCAATGATTTAAACTTAATATGGATGTGTTTTTACAGTTACAGAAGTTTAAATCATAATAAGAAATATAATTTTAATATTAAAAAACGTTATTTGTTGGATAGAAAATTTTACGATATTAATGTTTAAATGTGGTTATGGCGCGTACAATGTGCAATCCGGAACAGAAATTTTTACAAATTTTTTGCAGTATATGCGGCCGTATTTCGTCAATAGTTCTTCGAATGTTGATATCCAGGTGTTCAGTTGTCTCTTACATAACCCCCCCCCCCAAAAAAAAAAAAAAAAAAAAATAATAATCCAATAGAGGTAAATCACACGATCCTGTTACCTAATTAATTGGACCATTACGTGAAATTACTTTTTCTTTAAAAGTTTTTTTAAGTGTAAATCAATTGTAGCGCGTGCTGTGTGCCATGTGTCTCCGTTCTGTTGGAGCCGAATGTCAGCAAGATTAATCTCAGTTAATTGAGGTACGAAAAAATTTTCTTATCGCGTCCCTATACTGTTCACCATTGACAGTAACACTATGACCGACACCGCCAGCCTAAAAAGCGCACAAAACAGTAATTTTCTTTAGATGTAATGGTGTTCCCATAAATGCTTGCGGATTATACTCACTCCAAATTTCGAGAATTTTGCTTATTTATATGCGCGTTCAACCATAAATGAACTTAATTGGAGAACGAGGTCTTGAATCATTATTTTGAAAAAAAAAATATCAACAATTTGCAAGCGTTGCTCTGGTGTGAGTCTATTCGTAATGAAGTGTCAAACTAAACTAAACAAAAACCAACTACCAGCTGTCAAATAGGTTACCAAATAAAGTAGTGTTACCAACTCAAAATTTTGATACAAGCATTCATATTAATAAGTTGCTCAAAAGAGGTTGCCGCGCTTAAAATTAAAAAAAATAAACATGGAATGATATTAGACAGCCAGAAAAACAGACGTTCCTGAGGAATGAGAGGATGAAGGCATCTCTAAGAAACTATTATTTCAACTATTGTACAATCGCGTTAACACTTTAAAGGAATATATTACGAAGTTCTGGAGTAACTAGGACAAGTTTTTGGGTATTTTTGCAACAGTGCATGATACACTGAACCTTCCAAAAATACTGAGAACAAGGAACAGGACGCGAGATCATACACATGGATTTTCGTAAAAAGTGTTAAACGACTACTGACAGACAAAGTATAAGTTTTTTGACAGATTTAGTATTGACCTGAAGGAAGAACGTTCAGATTTAGTGAAGAAAAAAATACTGCATAATCAAGACAAAGCAAGGATATTCACTTGTGTAGACACAAGCGTATATATTCATAAATCGTACCATCCAGCATATTTTCTGGATACCTTGCATGTATATCATGTTCCCTTTTGTAAGTTCCTTGTAAAATACTTGTTTATATTAAGCTTGAAAGAAACTACATACATACAGTGATGTGGAAAATATAAGGAACACTAATAAGGTACATTAAGATTTTATAAGAAGGTACCTAATATGAGAAAATTACTGATAAATAATTGTATTTATTTTCAGTTAATAGGCTGATTGATGTTTATATAAGGGACAGGTACTTTGTTCAATCAACTCTGCACCCGAGTCAGTTCTCGTACGTGATAGAAGGGTTCATCTTGTCTCTTCTGGACAGTACTGAAAAGGCATTTTCTGATAGGAAATTCTTAGATATTCAGGGTGGCTTTGACAATACAGGTTATGACTTCATTTTTAGGTCATTGGAACGAAAGGTTGTGGAAAAGTCAATGATAGCTAGGAGCAGTGCCATGCTTAGCAGCAGGACCATCAGCTCGTCCCTTGGTGGAGAGGAGTCCACTGAGATCGCGTCAAAAGTGTGCTCTAAGGGTGGTACTTTTTCCATTGTTGTGGACAGTAGTAGTTGATGGCTTGCTAACAATGTTGGCTCATAGGGGTGTCAGTGTAGTTGGTTTCGTTAATGACCTCTTTATAACGGTTCGTGGGAAATATGAGAGTAAGTTATTTGATCTCATGAGGACAGCCGTGGACAAGGTGTCAAATTGGTGGACTCAGGAAGGGCTCTCGGTGAATCCCTCAAATACGATTGTTGTCCCTTTTATGAAGAGATATAAGCTATAATGTGACTGTATATCTTTTATGGGTACTATCGGGTGGGCCATTTAGAAGTTTAAATTTAAAAATGCAAAAAAGCGAAAACGGATTGAAAGTTTGGCAAAATTTGTTTTGTTTTTTTTTTGTTCTGGTTAGAAATGAAATATTATTTCATTCATAAGGCTGCCGCGGCTGGACTCACAGTACCCCATTCAATCGGACCAATTTTCGAGAACTTTTTCGGATGCTCGGTAATGTTCGGAATGTCTTGGCGATGGCATCACGAATGTTGGCTTTCAAATGCTCAATTGTCTCTGTCTGTTGCTCCACAAGCCGCACTAAGCAGTCCCAGTTACAGTACATTGGCTTCTTTAAGACCACGTGTGGGTTTTCTGAACCCCAAGTATGGCAATTTTACTTATTACCGTACCCAACAAGATGAAAATGAGCATCATTTGACTTTTTTCGGTAAAATCGAAATCATCGTGCAGTTTCTCGTTGACCTATATAGTGAAACGAAAACGAAGCGGAACTTTGTCGTCATACAGAGATCTTATCGCAAAATTCGACGTAAACTGGTGGGTGAATTTTTCATTACCGGGCACTGTTACTCCTTCTCTGCGTTCAAATTTAGTACTACATTTTCGTGCAATTTCCGACCAATTGTCTTTGTTTTGGATATACATTTTCAATAAATCCCAACGTTGCTCAAGCGTAAATCGATTCATTTCGTTCAGTGGAGATAACATATTCAATATTGTGACAGAATAGAATGACATAAGTATTGCCAGATTCGAAGTAACCGCTGGTTCAGATTTAAACCAATAGATGGCCCACCCGATGTCATCAACTAATTCAGGGAAGTTAAGTATCCGAAGTACATTTTTGAGCCAGTAAAGCATTGTGGCGGTAATATTGTTGTTCAGGGGTAATTTTGCTACTATGTTGTTGGGCCACTCTATCGTTTACAGAAACTTATGAAAGCAACAGATTATGTTGTTTAGTTTTTAATTAAAATCCTTTATTCAACACAATTTTGTGCACCACTGCTTGTAGCCTTTTTTTAAAAGCAATAACAATTTTCTATTCTTAATTACTCCGTCTGTTTACAAGTTTACAAACAACAAGAATTACTCGATCGATCTTTCTATTTAAATACTTCCAACCCGATCGTAGTTATAACTTAGATTCGATTACAACCTTTTCAACCAGAGGTTATCCACACTTAACTCTCTTTACTGAGTTCAAACCAATAACACCTTCGCTGAGTTTATTTTCCTTAATCTGCACTCGTTGAGCTGACGACACATAAACTGATTGCTGTTCTCATCGATGTGCTTTTTATATGGCCGAGTAAACAACACATTGAAAGCTTTCGAATCTCTCGATATTTCAGGTAGATTCCATTTCTTTCTTTTAATTTCTTTGTAGTTCTTTTGTAGCCATGCGTATGTAAACATTTACCTCTTTCAGCTCTTAGTATTTGTTGTTGCTTGTTTATTGTCTGATACTTGTTTTCTTTGCTGCTTAATTATTGTTGTCGCCATGTTATTTTTGTTTACTTTATCTCTGCTAATGTTTGTTGTTGTAGATTTGGTTATTTGTAAACATCACGTAAAGTCGTTCTTGCAGCTTTTGTTTATTTATTTAGCGATGTAATAAACGCTGTGGTGCCCAACATTATTTTCGTAACAATATCTTAATAGGTCATGTAATGAGTCCGATAACCTTCAAGAATTCGTGTATAAATTTGACAGTGGTCAGACTATTAATTCATGAGTTATCGCATTTTGTGCGGAGCAACTTTTGTTATTGAAAAAAGTGAATTCCAAGTTTTGAAAAAGTATTGATTTTTGATAAAAAAAAAATACAATGAAAAACAAACAATGCAGAACGCAGTGGACACACAAATGAGGTTGTTATTCCAGACAACTTAAAAAAAACCTCAAATTGGCTATGAACGATCACAAATTGAAGGTGCAGGGGCTAGTTGATGTTGTAAAGATATCAGGTGGTAGTATTTTTACCATTTTACACAACCATTTGGGTATGCGAAAGCTCTGTTCAAAGATGATGCCGCGTGAATTCACAAATCGTTTGGCAAATCGATGAAAAGAAATTTAAGTCCAATGACGAAGTGATTGCTGGAACTGAGGTCTATTTTGATCAGAAAGAGAAATCCTACTATAAACGTAATATGGAAGAGTTGGAAAATCGCTATACTAGGTGTATGGCCCTCTTACCTATCATACGGACGTATTGAATGACCTGTTAACTACTACTAAAAATGTTCATAATTCCATAAAGAACTTATTAGTCTCATAAGTATTCATGTCATTTATTTTTATATGTACTTTTACACAAAAAAATGTTATTTATTCAATAAACACTTGAATTCACTTTATTTTCTCTACTGAAAAAAATATTTTTTTAAATTTTAAATTTTTTCTTAATATTTTAAAAACTTGTTTTTATCTAAGACAACAACTTCTTAATTAAAATTTAATGTGTTTTTCTAAAAATTAAATTGATGCCTATCATTCATCTTTCCATACGTACATATATATGTACATACTCGCATCCTTATGTACAATAAATATTTAAATAAAAAATTTATTCATTTTGCATTCATTCAATATTCTTGTCTATTTATTTATTTATTTTTTTTTCAAAGAATTTTTGTCAACCTTTCAAAATAACAGCAAAAAGAAAAATAACAATAAAAAGAAGCAAAAAGAACTGAGGTAACGAACGTACAAACAAACAGGATAAAAGACATGTCATTTTAAATGGAAAATCTTATTTGCTTTTACTTAAAAACTTTTGATTGTAAACATGCAGGATATGCATAAATGTTTCCTGTTTAAATTTACTATCTCTCTTTAACTCTATAGTCTACGTTTCTGACTCTCTTCTTCTTTTTTAGTCCCTAAGCATCTGCAATGACATCTTTGGACATTGGCTTGGAGGAAGCTGGCAACAGTTACAACTTACACATGAGTGCTATAAATGAGATGAAAAAAAAATATTTTTTAAATTTTAAATATAATTTTTATATACAAGAAAAGAGAATTTACTTAAAGTTAGGAAAAAAAGTGATATTTTCTGTGCTTTTTTATATTTTGAAAAGTAAGGTAAGATAAGAAGTAAAATGTGGCTCCTAACTTACTTAAGTGTATTACCTTAAGCAATTTTTATAAATAATTTTTCAACTCACAAACAAGTTTAAGATAATTTTTAATCAGTTATGTTTATTCAATTTGATTCACTAAGAGTTCATCCCAGCCTCGCCCAACTCACTTGAGTGCGAAGCAAAATTTTTGTTTGTTTTAGTTTTATAAGGAGTTTTTCTATAAGAACGTTTGAAGTTTAATTTGAAAACGTAGTTAGAGCAGAGAACATGAAAAAAAAATTTAATTGTGGTTTCAAGTGTTTAATAAAGGGGCTTCAACTTCTCTCCAGACAATTCCATCTAAAAAATAAAGAAGAAGCGCCCTGGCATTACAGCTTACCTCTGGCGATGATGACAAACATCAGACGAAAGATCAGGAAAAAACGTCATATACTGGGAAATAATTCCAATGCTAAGTAAGGATCCTCATGACTACACAATCATATGGAGTGGAGCTACAGTGGATGAAGCATTTACTTAGTTTGGAAAATCAACTTGATTAATGAAACTGAAATAAAGCAAGGGATCCTTTGTGGAAGGCCAATATGCTCCCTAGAGGAGTGACGGAGAAAAGTAAGAAACAATAAACGAGAGCTCTAACCTCGAGTCGGAAGGAATATGGATCGATGACTGCGTTGCCTAATAAAATATATAATATACAGATTTGAGGTCTAAATATTGTCAGAAGTAATACAAGACCACACCATTGGCCCAGCACCTAAGGAAAGCCGATAAGGGATGACGGATGAAACTTGGAGTACAATCGCCACATGTAAAGATTTCAAGCAGAAGTTTAATGCTTCTCAAAACTGGAAAGGGAGAAATATTTTAGAAGAAAATACCTAAAACTGAATAAAAAGGTAAGGAGTGTGGTACGGATACACAAGAGCAAATGCATAGTTTGTCTTGCAGAAGAGACTGAAAACGCTGCAAAATCTGGCAAATCTCGTACAGTGTTGCGGGTCAAAAAAAAACTTGCCAACAAAAGGGTGCTTAATGAAAACTTTATACGTGATCTTAAGGGAAATCTGCCGACCACCGACAAGGAATAACTCCTAAGATAGAGGAAGCATTTCTCCATTGTGCTGAACACTATAACCGATACAGCCGATGAGCCTCTCTTCAACACAACTTCTATCATAGAACTCGTAAATCATAACCACGCCTCCAAATGTTTCTTAAATAATTTTAGCCATAAGCCAACTGCCAAATACTGAGGCCGCTGGTACAGATGGTAACCCCCTGTATATATACATATAAGTGTGACCCAATCTTATGGCTGAGCTTTAGAGTCCTTCCGAGATGAATGGAAAGATAGCAAAGAAGGCTGATTTGTAGAATTGTAACAATTTGCGGTGAATATTTGTTCAACCGTTGGTCGTTGAATCGACACCATTGAGTATTGGAAAACCCTCATTTGACTATGTTTCCAACTTCTGCTATTATCGTCATCATTGAGCTATAAAAGTACTGCGACATCTCGACCTATATTTGCATCAATGCCACTCTTGTACCAAGTGGGTGCTCTGGTGAGTCGATCTCCCCATCACAAAATCTATACACCGGGCTTGAGACTATTACCATTAGCCTGCAGTGATCGTCAAAAGCACGGTCAGTATCCTGAGGTTGTCTTTGGTCATTCCTATGCAGGATTTAAATCTTCTTCTTACTTGCCAGGCTAGACAAGAATACCCACCTTATTTTCGTTGAGTATGCCTTTTCAGGCTACTAAATGGTTCTGGCGGCACCAGTGAAGTGGAAGATCGTTTTCAGGTCAGTTTATCGGCGCTTTCATTCGCAGGTATTCACACATGACCCAGAACCCAGGCTATTAGGCTGATCATATTGTTCCTCCCCAGCTGGTTCAGCTTACCCAGAAAATCCCAAACTAGCTTTGAGTCAAGCTCATAGGTTTTTTCAAATGTACACCTGATTCTGTGTTCAACAAAATCAGTTTAGTTGCTTCGCACGGCGGACTTATGCTATGTTCGCACGACAACGTTTTTTCGTCATTCGCTCTCTCATTCATCACACAACCCCCGATTATGAGCTTAATTACATATATTTTGATACAAAATTTTGAGAGAGCATCACTTAAATTGTAAGTAATTCTACTTCTATTACCCTGTGTAAAATCAGTGTCATCTTTCGTTTTTATAAAACTTAGATCATATGAGTTTAGCATACTTTGAAGCTCTTAATTAAAATGTTTTTATTACAGATTTAACATTGTAAATTTATTAAATCGACCTCCCTAAAGTATGCTGTCAAACACAAAAAATAAACAAAAAACAACACAAGCAAAAAAAGATAACAAACAAAACTATGGCCACTCGCTGCATTGATCTCATAAGCCAGCAGCAGGCAAGGTGCCGTGCGAACGGGATAAATCAAATAAGTAATACAAATAGAGAAAGAAGTAATCCGAAGTCTCGTTCGAACATAGCATTAGAACATATTTAATGCACAAAATTTTAATTGAAATCCCTAAAATAGCCATACAAATATTTCATAAAACTTAACATGAAAATTCGAAATTCTCTTCCCCAGCTTTGTTTCTCCCTATCTGTTTGGAATAGGAGGATTTTATAATTGAGAAAAATATATTCCCAGGGAATTTATTTCCCATGGAATTGGGAAACTTTTTTAAAACGTTTGAGTTCGTTTTGATTGCGCTAAAATAAAATAAAATACAATTTTTATTTTAGTTGTTTTACAATCAGTCTCTTTCTTTATTAATTCCACTGTACTTTAATACAGCAAATTCGCTTTTTATTTGCGCCCTAAACAGACTATACTTCTTGACAGCCAATTCACAACTAACTAACTCACCAACCGCAATTAGCCGCTTCTATAGTATTTCATGTTAATTTAGAATGTTCTAGTACAGACATGAATCTTCGATTTTTCGCTGTTAATTCAAATGTTCTAAGATAACACTAGAATTAACCGATCCATGTACTTGGCAGCACTATTAATTAGTGCAGATCAATTTAGAAGTTTCTAAGCCTTGACACAAGCCAATACATGTTTTATCCAAAAGCTCATAATAAGCTCTGACGAGGTGAATTTTATCTTTAGCATTTTCATTTTCGTAACATTATTTAAAATTACTTTTCTTCTACTACTGATTTGATTTAGGCCATATCAAATGTTGACTTGTGCAAAAAGCAAAAAAATTATTTGATCTAATGTACTCTTGAACTTCTCTAATAAAGTCGGTATTTTTGCAAAAATTTGCTCAATTTTAGTTGTAGGCTTTTTGCGTTGTAGGTAAAGATTTTAACAAACATGTGATTTTAACAAAGATTCCAAGGATATTTAAAGTGGTTTAAGCCAGTTTTTTATAAGATCAAATTTAATTACTTTCATTTTTAGGGCAACTTCCTTGTACTATTCAAGGAAATTTATTCGCGCAATTTGTCATCACATTTTCCCTTTAGTTGCCTTTCATAATACCTAGTTTTTTCCCTGAGTAAAGTTTTTCATTTTCGAAGTTGAACAGGGAAGCATTCAACTCAACATTCACCATTTCTCGATAAATTTTCTTTTAGTATAAGGTAACAGGGAATATGGAAAAATTTCACAGGAAATTCTTATTCAGAATTGAGTTGAATATATTTTTTGCATTATGATGGCTAATATAAGTTCATTTTAAATTTAAATATTTTAATTTTCTTTAACAGCACAATTTTTAATATTATTGTCATCATAAATTTTCTATTTAAATTTTTTATAAAAATAAATACAAAATTATTGACATTTAAACTGCTATAATCAGATTTTAACAATTTTTCACACTCCATATTAAAGCCACAATAACGCTATAAAAAATTTATAAAGAATTTTATTTAAAATTAAAAAAAAACAACAAAAAAGGAATATTTAAAATGTGATTGTGTAACAAAAACAAACAATAAAATTTCGACAATTTTTCTATGTATTTGTATTATAATATTTAGAAAAAATATGTAAAAGTAGAAAAGTTTTCTACCCTCCCTGCCTTATGCTGTTTCTCTCAGTATTGGTAGTAAAATAGCAATTCATTGCTTTGGGTCGTTAATTTTTATCTGATTTTCGATATTTTATTTAAATGTCAACAACAATGCTTGTATTAAAATAAAATACACACACATATACACATATATATGAACACCTATTTCCATACACATATAAACATATTTTATAAATACATAGACAAAAGACGAAAAAAAGAAACTCCTACTTAAGTAAGAGTGACAAGATAACGACAATGGCAGTATCAGCAATTACAACAGCAACAACAATATTAGAATGATCATAATGATGATGATTATAATACAATTTACGAAACAAGCAAGGAAGATAAAAGAAATGAGAGAGAAAGGAAAAGACAGAGAGAGAGAGAGAGCTTGTAAAACATAGAAAAAAAAGCAAGGAAAAAAAGACTTTAAAAAGAAAATTCAATTTTATTGCTTTCAAAAGTTACCTGCATGGGGTGAAAAGGAAAAACGTGTAACAAATCGTCAGTAAAATTCAATGGCATTTCCGTTTTCCGGTAAAACATTTCAAATCTTTTTTCTTTTTTTTTAATACACATCGAAACACACACATTTAAGCAATTTCTATGTGTGTATTAGTGTATGTAACAGCAATAGACTTTGATATTTATCTTTTATATACCGTTACAGAAATAGAGAGAGGGAGAGAGTGTACGTGTGTGTTTAAAAGCCATCCATTACAAACTTGTTTTCTGATTGTCATTCTCGTAAACTGGGGATACTACTTAGTCAGGCGAGTCTATAAAATAATTTGAGTTACAAATAACGGAATAGGAAATCTCTATAGATTTGAAGACATTTTCTTAAATCTCCTCTACTCCTCTATGGAGCATATTGGCTTTCCACAAAGCATCCATTGCTTTGTATCAGTTTCTTTAATCAATTTAATCTTACAAGATAAGTAGATGATTAATCCACTGTAACTACCTCCATATGTTTTTGCGTAGTGGTGAAGATCTTTGCTAATTGGTAGTGATCTTTGCTTTAACATTGTAGTGTTTTCCCAGTAGGTGGCGTGTTTTTCTGATCATTCGTCTGATGTTTTCCATCATCGTCAGAGGTATGCGAGAAGGCCGGGTGGGGGCTTCATCTTTATTTTTTGAATGGAGTTGTCTGGAGGGAACCTGAAGCCTCTTTAAAACGTTCGAAACCACAATTAAATTTTTCTTCATAACGTTTTTTGTTGGGGATCGAACCTGGGTCGTTTGTGTTGTTACGCTCGCGCTCTAACCACTACACCACGCCATCCCCAAGCCTATATATGGGTTTGGCTTAATTGTTTACTGATAGTGAACAAATTTTTCATATAAAAAGGTTTAGTTTTGAACTAAGGTTAGTTGTTAGTAAAGTTTGCAAAATAGTTACACATTTCAATTCTATAGGATTTGTTTCATGTGTTTAAGATACACATCTGCCACGATTTACTTATAGAATGGAGCTATTAAGTAAATAAGTCTACTCTTCCTCTTAGACTAACACTATCAACAAGAGTATTGCTTAGAAAATGAAAAAACCTGTGCTTTTTCGAAATCAGCCCCATTGGCCTGAATAGAGGTAAATTTTTTGCTACGTTACTTTACGCTATCTGGCTAGTTAATCGAAAACATGATCAACTGCAATTATTCCCAGAATGCAAGACAACAGTTGAAGAACACGATCCAAAAAGAAAAAAAGGGAATTATAGCCACATAGAGCCATCTGTAAAATGGAGAAGATCAGGGGATCCATGACATTTGACATTGTCTCAAAACGATGGAGAAGGGTACTCAAAAGAAGCTTAATAGTCTAACTAATCGCCAGACCCGTATAAACAATAGTCTCCTTGCAACTTCTGCATTGAAAGTTAAAGAGAAAACACATTTTCTATGCTTGCGTTCCGGTTGTCTTTTACTTCCTTAGAAAATGGAAGGTAGTACCCATTATAACTTGTACCTCTTTATAGAATATATAACAAACGTTTTTGGGGATTCACCAAGAGCTCTTCCTGAGTACACCAATTTGACACCTCGGCTGGGGCTGTCCTCATGAGATCACTTATCGTACTCTCATATTTCCCGCGGCCCATTATAACGAGGACGTTTTGCGTAACCCCCTATGAGCCAACAAGGTGAGCAAGCCATCAACTATTGTTCATAATAATGGTGAAAGTACTTCACCCTGAGTGCATCGATTTGACGCGAGTACATTGGGCTCCTCTTTATCAAGAGATGAGCTGATGATTCTTTCCTAAGCATGAAACTGATCCATGATAAAATTAACTTTTGCATCCCCTTTCGTTCCAATAATCTAAAAAAAGAGTCAAAACCTGTATTGTCAAAGATGCCCTGAATATCTAAGAATGCACAAAGAATAACTTCCCTATGAGAGAATGCTTTTTAAATACTGCCCAGAAGAGACAAAATGGCACTCTCAGTGGACCTACCCTTTATGTACGAAACGAACTCGGATGCAGTGAGGATTCCATAATTCCTTTCCCTTATATAAACATAAATAGTTTTTTCATTGTCTTCAAAAGAAAGGATGAAAGACTAGGAAGATCACTAGGTATAAAAATAACTGTGATCTCCAGCCAAACCAAAACTGACCTTAAAAATCACTCACAATTTTTACAGGGTTATGTCAGAGCTTCTTTGCTAAATAGCTGGAAATATCCCATACCAATCTGGGGCTTTATAAGGTTTAAAAAAGCCGATTGTTCACAAGACCCTGTCCGGGGTGAATATTCCACCCGCACTACTCTTGACCCTTCTGGTGACATGAATTTTACAGAGTCGAGAATATCCGATACTCGTGTACAGGTGCAGCTGTTCTAAAGTCAAGAGAATGTGTCCTCAACAAGAGATCTAAAATTTCCATTCGACACATGCTCGTGTCCCTTACAAGATTGGGCATGAACGCATCACATAATGTGGTATCTAGTACTTCCGATCGTTTTACGTTAATAAGCGTAGGTCTGCTACCCCTAAGGGTCACAGCCAAAAAATTTAAAAGCTACTCACCCCTAACATTGTTGCCTCTGCTGCTCCATACCTCATAATGTGAATTCGCGTCGCAGCCAGTAATGTTGTGGTGGTTGTTAACTCGACAGAACTCTATAAAGGATGCACTTCCAACGGTGGGACGCATTCCATATCACTTGGAAAGTAGGATTAGTCACATATTAGTTCCTTGATACTTGCTCTTGTGGAAAATTGCAAGCTGATAACCAACAGGTTTCTAGTAATGAACTCTGTAATGGGAAAAAATTTAGTTTGGTATTCACAACAATAGCCGCACGTGGTCTTTCCTTAGGTGCGTAAGTTAGCTTACACGATCTGTCTTGAAGAACTCTGACCTTCTTTCAAAAGCCCATGGCTTCTGTATAAGATAGAGACTGATATTATCATTGGCAAACGTACGACTGAACATGCTCAAAACACCTTTGGTTCTATGTAGGTTTGCTGAAGCCCTTTGATGGTGCTCCTCAGTTGTGCATACTAGAAACCACTGCTGCCAACGTCTTTCTTCTTACTTGGCGCACATACCCAGCAAGTTTCGATGTCTCCGCTTTTCTTGTGTAGCCTGAGGTATTGCCTTCAATCCTCTTTGGTCTACTCGAATTTTTTTCAGCGGTCCTTGGTCGGTCCTTTCGGTTAAGTTTCATTCACAATCACTCCTGACCGGAACTAATGAATGCAGAAAATTTAAAAGGTAATTTTAATTTTATCTTTCCTAGACAATGATTTAAACTGGGATCACACGATTGCCGCAAATATACCAATTAGCGCTCAATAATAAAATTGCATTCACAATGTTGTCTTATTTTGTACAAAATTTATTGTCACAAGATGGCACGAAACCATGTATTAATACTATTGACTGTCACCCTATTGTTATAGTTTACGGCAACTCTGAGAATCAGCTGTTGTGGTAAATTAATTTTTTAATTTTTTTTACGTTTTTAAGAAAGAAAAAAAATTGTGAGTATTGCCCTCTTCAATTGTCGCACAAGAATACCGTAAACATTAGTGTATTTTTGGCATTTACATTGGTGCGTGATTGCCTTTACATCTTTCTCACGAATGTCGCACCAGGATTGCATTTGATTGGGATAAATAAGCACAATAATATTGAGAGTTGCCGTATGCACCAATAAATTGTGCAATCACACGATTGGCATATAAAATAGAGTAATTATTGGTACATTACAACGATCGTGTGATGCTACATTTAAACTTTATCTAATGCCCTGCCACTTATTTTTTGTAGTTCCCTTTTAAAATTTGCCTTAAATGCCTCTTCAGTAACATAAACAATTTCTTCAAGTTTTTTCTGCTCAATTTTCGTATTAAAAAAAAAAACGGTTTTTTTTCTATTTCGAATTAAATTGTGTAAATCCCATAAAGATTTGTCGAATGATAAATGACCATAAGCTTTTGCTACGATTTTTTGTTTACAACAATTTTTGTTTTTTTTTTATTTTTTACGGAAAACAAACTTAAAGAAAAACAAAACAAGAAAAAAGTTCTAAAGAATTTGTTTGCCTGTTTTGCTTCTGCCAACAGTGACATATTAAAATTGCCATCAGCATAGTATACCAACCGTAGTTTACATTTAAACGCTCAGCCTCTCTTTTCTTAGATTTTTTAAAAGAAAATTCAAATGCTTTTTACTATAGACACCACTTATGGCAAGACATTTTGGTTTTCACATTTTCTTTATCTCTGTTGTTTTCTTAGAATATTATTTCTTGTTTTTTTTCTGTCTTTTTATTTCATGAGCTCCTTTTTGAGTACATTTTACATTTTACGGACTTTTAGTTGTATTAGCAAAGAGAGAGAAAGCCCTGTCAATAAGGTTCTTAGTGTGTTAAGTCTTAAAAATGTTAATATTTTATTTCGCATTTTAGATGGCCTTTTTATCGTTATCGTTTCAAATTTTAATTTTATTTACTTGCTTATGAAAAATATATATTTTTTTTTATTTTTATTAATATTATCCTTATTGATGTGCTAAATTTGTTTCTAATAAATATTATTTTTAATATGTTTACAATTTGTATACCCTACATAGGCAGTGATGGACTAGTTATGTGGAAAGCGTGACGTGATTTGTAATACGTAAGTCTGTTAACAGTCAACATACAATTACTTATTGAGTCGGAAAGAAATTTTTATTTAAAAATGAAAACAGTCAACTGTTTTCTGAGTGAGTAGACTTAATTCCACGGTGCTTATTTTCTTGAATATCACTTCATAATTGATCGTGATAAACTTTTTTTATCTAAAAGTTGAAAAATGAAAAAGTTTTATTGATAAGTTATAGAAAAGTCGTTTTAGAAGGGTTGTTAGAGGATCTGCAGCGATATGGTTTTGGGATCTTTGGTTGTGCGGACGACCTGGCCAATTTGTCCTCAGGTTTTGATCCAACTCCTCTCAGGCTTATCACTGGCGATGACGAAAAACATCAGACGAATGATCAGGAAAACACGCCAGCGACTGTGAAAAAATTACAATGCTAAAGTAAAGATCACCCACCACAAATTAGCAAGGATCTTCACCACTATGCAAAAATCATATGGAGGGAGCTACAGTGGATTGATCATCTACTTAGCTTGAAAGATCAAACTGATTAAAGAACTGTGATTTCAAAAAAATTTTAATATTTCAAATAGTTCGCAGAGATATTTTTTTGCGTCACTCCTCTAGGCAGTTGACTCTTGATTTTCCACAAAAAATTTTCCGTTGCTTTACCTCAGTATCAGTGAACAAGTAGATGATTAATATACTGCAGCTCGCCTCCATATGATTGTGTTGGGGTGATGATCTTTGCTAAGTGATGGCGTTGATCTTGTGTTTGCCATCATCGTCAGAGGTAAGCTGGATGATCAGAAGGCTTCCTTTTAGATGGATATTTTTGGAGGGAGGTGCACTCTCTTTATTAAATATTAAATTTTTTTCGTCATGTCCTCTGCTAGGGATTTTTACGCCTGCGCTCTAACCACTACACCACGCTTCCCCCTATCTTAGTATTATTTAAATATGAGATCATCCCTTATTGGTATTTTAGACACGAGATATGTCTACGTGAAGCTTGTTCTGAAACTATTGTATGATTTTTTGATCAGAAGAACAACTTTATAAGCTTTGCTTAAATGGTCTTCAAGGACGTCAACAATGTTTTTTATTTTGCTTTAAAGAAAACTGCTGAGTAGGTTTCAATCATAGAAGTACCTTAAGCTTTTATATTTTAAAAAGTACACTGCAACATACGGTATCATAAACAGTCATTCATTAAGTTCCCACTTTTTTCGTTTTTAATCTATTTTCCTCTATAAACACTAAAATATGTTAAACCCTGCCATGGACATATTTCTATATTTGTTTAGGATAATGGGTTTAAGGGATTAAAAAAAATAAGTAAAAATGTTTTTGTTTATTTGCCTCTTTAAATAAAATAATTGAATGATTTATAGGACTGCTCTTTAGACCACTGTAGGGTTCATTGGAGATTTATTTCAGACTTTTTCGTTTAACAAAATCAATAAATAATTTCTGAAAATCAAAAATCTTATTTATGCATTTTAATTTGTAATCTTTATTAAATTCAATAGCTATTGGCTATTATTTTTTAAAATAAAAAATAAAAAAATAAAAGAATTAAAAATTTCATTTATATTTCGATTTTGTACACTTTGATTTATACTCCAAACAATCAAATGTGATTTGTTTGCTTTTATATTATTTCTCTCTCTTTACTTATTTTCTTAAATCAATAGTTCATTTAAGCCGGAACTGACTGACCACTGGCTATCAATAGAAAAACGCATCATTTATTTCGAAACCATAATAACTTGGCACAGAAGAGCGAAACTAAATGAGAGAAGAAACAGATAATAGACCACATACTGAATATCAAAGTAGAATCTATAGAGTGCACATCTGTAATGGTTTCTTAAATCTCCAGTTTAAATGGTCTCGTCGTTTAATGCTTAAACGATTTTTATTGATGAAGCATTTGTTGGATATTTAATTTTAATGCCATCTTAGATGCAAGTAAATAAATGAAAATAATGTTATATATGTAGGGACAAAAACAGGGTGATAGATAATATAGTATACACAATTTTAGTAGAGTTGTAAAATTGTGAGACTCTAAGTTTTTGGACTAATAATATTTTGGACTAATTTATGATTGACAGAAAATGATTTCAAAAATGAAAAACAATCGGTTTGGGAGATTAGATTTGGATAAGATGCAATATTTCCATATTACGCTTCAGCAGATGTTTGTAATACTTTATAAATAAGGTTATCATTATCATCAAATCTACCAGACACTATTATAAAGGGTCCGCCATCTAACGTTTTTTTCAACTAGTGCTTATTTCGTGAATGGTAACACTTAGCTCATGTCTTATTTGACAGATAATTAGTTTTATCCTTCCCCTGAACGAATATGGTTGTGAATACGCTTTTTTCGCTTCGCTAAGTGAGCCTGCGATCGACTTACAGAAGATGCCGATTTTGCCAAAAAATCATCTTTTAAGATGAAGCTCATTTTGATCTTGGCGGATATGTAAACAAAAAAAATTGTCGCATTTGGGGCACAGAAAACCCGCACGCATACATATCTCGAAAATGAGCAAGGAGTGGCCGTTACAGTCAATGGCGATCGTTATCGCGTCATGTTGAACGAATTTTTGTTCACAAAAATTGAAGAGGAGGATATTAGCAACATTTGGTTTCAACAGGACGGCGCTACGTGCCATACAGCCGAAGCTACACTCGATGTTTTGCGCCCTGGCTTAAAAAAAAAAAATTATTTGGCGGACCCTTTGATCCAAGAGATCTACTGTGCCTGTTCGGGTCTATAGTTTATTTAGCCGATCTGCTGCCTTCCTAACGAACACCAGCAGAACTGAAGCCATAATGATGAAAATGTCACCTAGTGGGACCCTTTCCCATTTGGTTTCAACAGGACGGCGCTACGTGCCATACAGCCGAAGCTACACTCGATGTTTTGCGCCCTGGCTTAAAAAAAAAAATTATTTGGCGGACCCTTCGATCCAAGAGATCTACTGTGCCTGTTCGGGTCTATAGTTTATTTAGCCGATCTGCTGCCTTCCTAACGAACACCAGCAGAACTGAAGCCATAATGATGAAAATGTCACCTAGTGGGACCCTATGTACACCTAAACATTTCCAAATAAACCTATCAAGAACCCCATTCGCACTTTATATCTTCTGCTGTCTCTGATTCTTATGAGTGCAGTTTACAAACATCAACATTTATGACCGCCATCCTTTTAAGATATGCTCTTAGTCCTCAGTGTCCCGCAAGAAATTCCATTAGAAGTTTTAAGACCGGCCTGCTATACTTGATAACCTCTGAACGACACAAAGTCTCTTTTGGGTATTCCAGTGTTTTAAGCATCTGACAATTTTTCAATCCTTGATTAGATTAAGCATCGTAGTAAGTGGTGGTGCTGCACAGTAAGATTGCGGACCAATACTTGATAACCTCAGAAGGACACAAAGTCTCTTTTGGGTATTCCAGTATTTTAAGCATCTGACAATTTTTCAATTCTTGATTAGATTAAGCATCGTAGTAAGTGGTGGTGTGCACAGTAAGATTGCGGACCAATATAGAGTGTCACGGAACCTTTTTTATCTAATGCCTTCGCAGTCTCATTGCCATCTTTCTCACAGTGTCCAATTACCCAAAACTACTGCACTTTATTCCTAAGCGAAGGCCTTTGGAATATATCGTAGCAATATTTGAACAGTCCAGATATCATGCAATTCGAGCCAAGTGTTCTTAAGGCAGCTTGATTGTCAGGGAATATATTAATAATCTTACCATTGAGCCTACAATCTATGTTGACCTCCACACATATGGCAATAGCCATGATCTCAATCTGGAAGACATTCAGCGATCGGTTTGGTCCATGAACACCAGCACTGGTACTGTCATTAATTTTAGAGCCATCGATATACTAACTTAGAAATGAGTTTATGAACCCACCTTAAGTTATATGAATCGACTCACATTAAATTTTTCGGTTGAATAGAACACGTTAGTCCATGCAACAATCAGTCGGTTAAGTCTTGTGCCTTATTTTTAAAATCATAATTTATCTGCAACTACCAAACTTAAAAACAAGATTAAATTAAGAAGGACTATCAAAACGAATTAAAAAGGTGCTATGTGAACGAGTTAAGTCGTATAAGTAATTCAAATAGCGATCAAAGTAATTATAAGTGTCGTATGAACATGTTAATATCTATTATCGTAGTATACAGGCCATACGCTTATAGCACAAAGCTAGGATCACACGATTGTTACAAATGTACCAGTATGACACAACTTTTATTGTTCTTTACTGTCGTAAAATAAATGAATTATTATTATTATTTATTTTGTGAAAATAAATTTCAAAATTTAAATATTGGTACGTATTGTTCACGCACAAGAACACAATAAATATTGGGGCATTTTTGTAGCCGCATGTTGGTCACACGATTGCCGTATCAATAATTGATGCATTGCGAGAATCGTGTGATCACGGTTTAACACTATTAATTACATGTGGTTAATCAAATGTGATTGCGAACAGTATATATAATATATGATCGATTGCTGGCCTGTGCTGAAGCAAGAAGAGCTCTCTCGGATCTGCAATATGGATTTCGAAGGTGACACTCCACCATAGATGTGATAGGAAAGGTAGTGGACAAAGCAAGCAATAGAGGGCGAAAGGTGTAGGTTTGGCTTCAAAGAATACTGTGCGGTTGTGCCCGAAGTGGCGACAGATCCTAAAGACTCTCTTCAATATGGGCACACTGCCATACTTTATTGACCTGGTAAATGACTATTTGCGGAATAGAAGGGTTATTTACTTCAATACTTGGTCCCCTGATCTGAAACATTACGTATGACGGTGTACTGAGTCTCTCCCTATCAGAAAACACTACACTTCAATTGTGGACTTCAAGGACGATATTGTCAAAGTCTTAGTGGCTAGAGAATACGGTTATTATGGCAGTGGAAGCGTGGGCTGGGATTTCCTACACATAAGAAGAAAACCTTCCTGATAAGCAGCCGGAAAAGGGTTGAGAAAATGGGAGTGGTCGCTGGAGACACTAGGATAGAATCGAAGAGGACGGTAAAATATTAGGGTGTGATTATTGACGATAGACTGTGTTTCAAGGAACACATATAGAGAGGCCGTCCGAGACTCAAGAAGCACTGGCAAGAATGTTACCAAATATTGGAGGATAATATCGTCGGCCGAGGCATCAGTGATATTGTACGCTTGCCCAATATGGTTGGAGACACTCTCCGAGAGGATGACAAAGAGGAAACTGTCCTTATTGCATTACCTAAGCGCAATTAGATTAATAAGCGGCTTTAGAACAATAACTTATGACGCGGTACTGGTGTTGGCGAGGACAATCCTTATAGATGGCGGATGAAATGAAATGAAACAGAGCTACTTCCGCCACCTTGAAGGCTTACTACAGTCTGCGGCTATAAAAAGAGAGGAAGAGTGGGCTTCCATGTGCAACGGTGGGAATACATTTGGAAGGGAAGGTGAACCATCTATATTGTATCTGCCATAACTACTTGGATGGAAGCGAAACATTGTCCGCGGAATTTTTATATGACCAAGTTCATGTCTAGTCATATCTAGTTTAGGAAATATTAGTACAAATTTGGACTCGTTAGATGCCCTTACATGCCCAAACTGTGCCTGGAGCTCACATTGATGAGACATGACTCTTTCAATGGATTTTTCATCGAATTGGTCAGTCAGAATCTGCGGACTGTCGGTGTGGGTTTGGAATTGAGGACTGGAGGCATGTACTGACTCCATGCCCGAACTATGCTGGTAGTCTTCCACTTCCAATACTGAGGCTCGCTGAGTTGCCGTTTTTGCCGTTTTCCAGCTCGTTAGCGCATGGGAGTATGCATTGGTGTTTGGTTGCTCTGCGGCCTGTAGCGAATTTTAGTTTGTCTCCGGCTTCTGGCCATCGTGCTGTTCCTGTTTGCTATGTTACTGTTTGTTATTTGTATGATTGTTGGTATTTCAAGTATTTTCCGTCATTTGAGACACTAGTGGAGGGTTAATTCTGGTACCACGGGTGTCAGAAGTCCCAGGCACCTCGGTCCCTGCCCGTCTATGATGAGATCCCCTTGTGGGAGCTACATGGTAGATGTGGTTTGGACCCAAACCGCGGGGAGAGCTGTGCTGGCTCGATATGGAGTTACATTTTTAATTGGGTGGCTCAGAGCACACAAATCGGTAGAAGTTTAGATAGTCTACCACACCTTACCAAGGTGGAAGTCATGTCCAAACAACATGACTGCGTATTGGTACTCATTGATGATTTTAATTATAGAGGGTGGCGTTGGTGGACGCTTTCTTTTCGTTCTTGCTTTGGTCACCGTGGGGTGAAGTCCTAGGACAGGTACTCACGTTGAGCAGCTGACTCATGCCAAACTATGTGAATAGAAGTTGGAAAAACAAAGGAATGGGTCAAGCGATTGAATTTGATATAGAGAATAATTAACGCTAACCAGCCATTCACGAAGTAATGCCTAGCAGTCCCGCGAAGAGGGAGTGGTTGAAGGAAGTAGGGGGTGGGGCTAAGTACGTAGGCGCCAGCGATGGTGAATCGTGCATTTTGATGCCGAGGAATATAAGTATCGTTTGAAGATTACCACCTCCTGTCAGTGACAAAAATGTATTCAAATGTAATTAATAACTAAGGTTCTAAAATTTGCTAAATGGAATAGTGCGTGCTTGTGCTAGAGCTGTCTAAGATCTTTTAAATTTAATTTTTAAAGGTGGAAAAACTAACTCAGCAAAAACAAGAGGGTAATCGATAACAGAGGTCACTGTGTGTAAAATAAGTGAAGGTCAATAAGTGTGGTGTTCCATTTTTATGAAAACTATTAAGATTAAAATGTTGACAATAAATGGTTATTGAAAAGCAAAAAAATTTTTTTTTTTTTAATTTCATATGCATTTTCGTAACTAGAAAACTACGATTTTAAAGGATAAAAGTGAAAATATGTCACTCTGTGTCTCTATTTCTGTCAGCTCTTCTAGAATGTAGTTTAAATTGAAGCTACATTCTGTTTCCTAAATTTAATTTCCCTTAAATATTTTTTGAATTGCTGGAAAAAATATAAAAATGAAACTTCCAAATACAATTACCGAATGAAAATGGCTGTGAGTTCATTTCATTACTGTTACGAGTATATTCATTCATTCATTCCTGCCATTTCTTAACACACACATGTACATGTGTACATATGAGAAAAATGACATGAAGAAAAATGGAAAAATGGATTTCCATCAAATGTTGCAAGAAAAAGCTGAAAAAGATAAATAATAATAAAAAGGTAATCCCAGGCACAACATGAAATGGCAACACACTGAAATGATACAAGAAAAAAAATTAAGAAAAAATGTCGTTTATAAAGGATCAGGTAACAGTAGCCAAAGGCAAATAGTAAAAATGCTTAATACTCGTACGCTAGCAACACAACATACAACAGATTTATAGAAAACAAGACAAATTTACGATAAAAAAAAATAGCAAAAAAATAGCAAAAAAGGGGGAAGAAAATGCGCATCATTCAAAGGAACATCAACAGCATTTTACGAGTATGTGTGCAAAATGTGTATTAGTTTTGTTTTTGTTTTTGTTTTTTTATTTTCAGAAATATGTCGGGATATATGAGGATTTATCTTTTTTATATGTTTGTCTCGAAGTTAAAACATGCTGTGGCATATCTCATACACTCGTGTATACCTTTAAGCCAGAAATTATCAGAGAGTATCAGAGATCAAAAATATTGAGTATTTTTTTTAAATTTATTTCCATTTATTTCTTTTCCTTCTCTGCCATTTCATTTTATTTTATTTTCTACGAATAAGAAATTCCATTTGGCATATCAATGTTGAGCTAAATTTAATCGAAAGTTCAAAATTTATGTTGGATAAAATCAAATCGGTAATATGAACAGAAGCGTTACAAAAAAGGAAGAGTTTAAAAGACACTTTTGCTAAAGATGGAGGAAAAAGTCTTTAATGTTGTTCTTCTAACTTGAAATAACTTTGACAAAAACAATAACAACAAAAATATTGATAATGCTATTCAATGATTAGTCCTTCAACTACATGTAAAGGGTCCACCATCTTACGTTTTTTTTTCAACCAGTGCTTATTTCGTGAATGGCAACACTTAGCTCATGTCTGATTTGACAGATAATTAGTTTTGTCCTTCCGCTGAACGAATATGGTTATGTCTACGCTTGAAAAACGCTGGGAAATATTGCAACATTACTTTGAAAATTTTGCCAAAAAATCATCTTTTCAGTTGAAGATCATTTTGATCTTGGCGGGTATGTAAGCAAGCAAAATTGTCACATTTGGGTCATAGAAAACCCACACGCATTCATTGAAAAGCCGATACACCCAAGACGAGTCACTGTTTGGTGCGAATTTTGGTCCAGAGGTATAATTGGGCCATTTTTCTTCGAAAATGAGCAAGTAGTGGCCGTTACAGTCAATGGCGATCGTTATCGGTACATGTCATCATCTGGGTTCCTGTTCACAGGGACATGCCGGCTAACTGAGTTGCCGATGACCTCGCTGGGTGTGCCTCTCACCTCCATTAAGGTGGCGATCAAGCGGAATTATTTGGTGACTCTTGCTTTATTGGCAGACTCTCCTGGCCCATAATGGATATGAAGCGTACCAAATAACTGCTTAAACTGGACCGTCGGAGCATCTTCTCTGTTGTGTTCATTCTTACGGGCCATTGCGATATGGGTAGGTACGAAAAAAGGCTGCGCTTACCATCAAATGACTGAGGAGGAGGAGACCGTGGGACACTTTATCTGCCAGTGTCCATCTCTCGCACGGTAGAGAGCCCTTTCTCGATGGATTATCGGAGCTATCGATTCTTAACATTAGGCCAATAGCCAGGTTCATTAGACTCATGGGCTGGTTTCCGGTCCAATCTGGAGAAGTGCTTTTGTTCGGTGCCTCTGTTTAACCACCAGGACTCTGGTGAATAGAACGAGGACAAAGCGTTATGTGGTATCACAACAGGTCGCTATGTGTGCTCAAGTGTGCCTTGTTTAACGAGGCTGCCACTCTCCTCCTATATGACCAACAAGCACCGCCTGACAATATTATTCATCCTTTGGTACAAAACTTCATTCAGCACGTGTCGTTCGCTAATGCTGTGTACGTTGCAAAGAACTTGCTGAACTAGTAAGAGAAGTTATTGCCGAGGAAATATATGTTCCTTAGAATACGGCCAAAATTTGCAATACAACCTAATTTTTTGTAAAAAATTTTAATGACCGATATGATCAGTATTAAATAAAACTGCTGCATTTGGGAAACTAAGAATCGACACGAGATCCATGCAATAAACCCAACTCCATAGCTATCAGGGGCAATTTGGTCTTAGAGAAAAGGAGATGAATCAATGGAAATCAACTTAAGTAAATGTTAGCTTTAATGCCAGCATTTTGACTTCATCAAGTCTGCGGACCAATTCACACTGCCGAACTATAAGGTTGTTGCAACAAAAATAACCTGGAGATGTCTGCTCGTTACGATTTCTTGTCTTGCCTTCTCTGAACATCTTTTTTGTGGATATTATTTATAAAGTGAAGTATGTGCCAGAAAACATCATAGAACGGACGAGATTAAGGCCATATTTTGACCTCAAACCATTCAAGAAAAAGAATATGATTGAAGAACCACGGATTTTAACGAAACTCCAAAAAACTTTGCGACCTTAGATCGAAACATCACTGTATGACAGTAAATGTGGCTGGTTAGTTAAGATTTTGTAGTAAAATGGCTTTTGGAATCGAATCGTTCACGGTATTCGTGGATATTGGCTACACAAGTCTCCGTAGTTACTTAATATCGCACTTGAAATCGGACGCTGTAGTTTTTGCCTTAAATTTTTCATTTTTTTAACTTCCTCTTCCCTTCCGTTTACGAAGGTTCAAATGACGACGTAATATCAGAGCGGATCATATACGTATTTCAAAAAATTTATCGAGACCCTCTCCTCGGCAACGGGGTGATTGATCATCTAGTTGGAATGTAATTTTTCTCTTGCAGACTTTGTTTCTGCTATACATGTGCACGTGCTCTACATCAATGCAAGCCTGGGCCTACACGATCGGGCTAGCTCGGAGTCCATCTTGAGCTTGCCATGAAATAGGCTGCGGATCCTAGTTGTTGTTGTCACTGGGCACTGAGACTGGGTCTACCGTTGAATGATTACTGTGGGAGTTGTCAAGATGAGGAACAAGAGCAGACTGTCGAACATTTCCCATATCAGTGTCCGATTCTTTAGGATAGCAGTGCGTTTCGAACCTAGCTGATGTAAATGTTAGCGAGATTTCTTCCTTTGTGAATGTGTCTGGTTGCTTCGTTTCGTTTCGGATCGGAGCGCGGACATGTAGGTGCGCTTGGACAGTGGGATCAGTATTGAACACAAGTAAGCTGGACCAGTGTCTGGCTACCCGTTGTAACTAATTAACTAACTAACTGTATTCAGCACATTACATTCTATAGAAGCCGCTTTCATATTGCTCCAAAATCCACCAAAAAAGCGAACTGACTAAGCTTTCTCTGAGTAATCCGTTGCTCGAATATCAAGAAAAGGACAATCGCAGTTTGATCAGAAACTTAATTGGGGTGGATACGGGAAGCTTTGTGACTTTGATGACATTCCAGTGATTGGGTGCGGCTTATAAGGGTTGTAGTCCTGGTGGACTTAAAGCTAATGACTAAGTGTGAACTTGCATTTAAATAAATGCTGCCAATTGTTAAGTGGATAAGCAACTTGAAGAGGGGAGGGAGTTACTACACTCATACAGTGTAGCCCTATTGTCTTTCACTTGTAGATCGATTGTCTCTTGCAGCAGAAAGATTCGTGTGCCATGACAGATGAATTGTATCCTAGGCCGTCGTGAAAACGGACCTTTTATCAAATGTCCATGCCTTTTACATCCAAAAATGCAACGCTTCTGTCTTCCTGACTAAAAAGCCATGTAAGAAAAAAAGAACTGATGATTATGCTGCTGTATCCTCAGGAGAAGATGTTATCGAAGAATGGCAATAGAAGAACATCGTAACAGTTATAAAATATTTATAGAATGTGAAGAGCAGTAGCAAAAAAAAAAAAAAAAAAAAAAAACTTAAACTAAAACTAAAAATAAAAAAACAGCAAAAACTAGTTATGACAGTGGTTGAAGTGGCAACATTAAAAAAATAACAGTTCGATTACAATTTACAAACATAAGAGTACGAACAAATAAAATCTCAAATATTTATTTGTAACTCTGCAACTGTAAGTATGTATGAGTACTTGTATCTCCGTCTATGTGTCCATATATGTATCTTAAAATGTATTTGTATTGAAGTATATCTATAGCAAATAGTTGTGTAGATTTGTAAATGATGAGTTGTGCACTTTTTATGCTCGCTCTTATACTTACATATGTTGCATCATTTTCAATTTTAGATAAGATGAGTTGAATGTCGTGTCGAGTCAAGTCAATATGTTACAAAAACTATTTAATCCAAAGTATCGTCATAACATATCAGTTTATATCTTGGACTTAAGTTTTATCTTATACTAATGGAAAAAGTTGTGTTGGTATATTGGACTTGAGCTAATGTATGTAATGCTTTAAAAGAATGGCATGCATGCATTTGAAATAATTGCAATGTGATACTTAGCCGAAAAAATCATTTTATTCATAGTTGCAATCAAACTGTTTTCGGGCTGTTTTGCACTACTTTGCTCCGGTATATTTTTGATGAGATATCATATATTGGGCTTAAGCTTCTGGAAAAGATAGAGTCTACCTAACCCTAAACAGAAAAACTGCAGTCTTAAGATTTGATTAGGGTATAAATAGTGTGAGCTCTGAGAACTTATTTTCTTGCCCAGCGTTAGGATCTGATTCTTCGGAAATGTTTTAAGGTCTTAGCCTTGAGTTCTTTTAATAAAATAAACACCACATTGTTGCTGTTTTACAGTTTTTATTTTCCCAGTTTATCTTGATACAGTAAATTATTTATCTATTTTATCTTGCACTTAATATACGCTTATACAACAGTTTTGTTTACGCCTAAGCACGACTTTGCTTTATGATTGCAAAACGATAACTATATTGACGTAAGAAAAGCAGCCTCCTTATACACCTAATTGCCAACAGTTTGAAAAGGTCCGGAAATGTCACACACGCTCTCATAAACTCTATTTTACATCCGTTAATTTTAAAATGTAAATTGTGTTACCCAAAGATGATCAAATTGGCAATGCCGACAAATACACAAATCGGTGCGGTATAACCAGGGTAATGCTTTTACAACCTGGACACATATCAATGGAATAAAATTCCATAAAACAGTGCCTGATTTGGTGTATTTTCTTTCTAGGCGTTTTTATTTTCGTAACAATATGTTTAAATAAAGTTTTATCCACAAGTGGATTATTGTGAAGTTATATGACAAGAATGGAGCTTACGATGTATCAGATTTTTAAATAGATGTCAAGCCTGAAGAAACAAGGCTGTGATAGTATAGCACGACATCTGACACAACAGTGAAAGTATATTGTGATTGAATTGTGATGTAGAGTAATCACTGGATAGGTTTAAACGATCAAAATTTTCTTAGATGATTAGTTTTCTCTAAAATTGTATTTGTATCTACTTATTCGTTTTTTTTATATTTTATTTTTTTATTTTTTTTCTCACTTCCTTATAAAAGTGAGTTAAAAATACTTCTCACTGTTAGAGAGGTGGTGGGCCATTTTTCATTTCATGCATTTGAAGAGTGTGTAGCATGTAGTCAGGTTGTTGCTTGAGGGCATATACTTTTTTCTTCTGTTAAATAATAAATTTAAGGGGTTGTTAGCTAACACATATATAAATTAAATTAAATTGTTTCATAAATTAATACATATTTTTATAGAATAGTGTTATTAAAGGTAACTTAACCCTGCTTGACCATTTTTTTTCTTCGTCACTTCTCCAGGGAGTATATTGGCTTTCCACAAAGCATCCATTACTTTGTTTCACTTTCTTTAATCAATTGGATCTTTCAAGCTAAGTAGATAATTAATCCACTGTAGCTTCCTCCATATGATTTTGCGTAGTGGTGAAGATCCTTGCTAATTGGTGGTGATCTTTGCTTGAGCATTGTAATTTTTTTTCTCAGTAAGTGGCGTGTTTTCCTGATCATTCGTCTGATGTTTGGCATTATAGCCGGAGTTATACGAGAAGGTCATGTGGCTTCTTATTTATTTTTTAGATGGAGTTGTCTGAAGGTAAGTTGAAGCCTCTTTATGAAACATTCGAAAACACAATTTAATTTTTCTTCGTCACGTCCTCTGCTGGGGTTAAAACCTGGGTCGTTTTTGTTGTTATGTGTGCCTCTAACCATTACGCCACGCCACCCCTGAAAACATAGAGAGTTACAAAAGGCATTTTAGTTCATTTATTGTTTGAAAGAACAATATTGTTACGTTTTAACCTCTTTAAAACGTTTGAGTTTGTTTTTAGTGCGTTAAAATAAAATAAAACATTACTTTGTTGTTGTCTCTTTTTATTAATTCCACTATACTTTAATACACCAAATTCGCTTTTTCGACACTTTTTATTTGCACCTTAAACAGAATTTACTTCTTGACAGCCACTTGATCACTAACTAACTCACCAGACGCAATTCACCGCCTTTTATAGTGTTACATCTTAGTTTAGAATGTTCTAGTACGGACACGAATATTCGATTTTTCGACGTTAATTCAAATTGGTCTAAATAACACAAAAAGTAAGCGATCCATGCATTGGCAGCTCTTTTAATTAGTGCAGATAATTTTAGAAGCTTTTAAGCCTTGACACAAACCAATACATTTTGCTCTGACGTGGTGAATTTTGTCTTTAGCATTTGCATTTTCGTAACAATATGAACCAAAACCTAAGATTAGAAAATTGTTTTTCTACTTTACAGCTGGGTTTAAAAGGAACCGTGAAAATATATTATATATGTTTAGCGTCTGAAATATCTGATTTTGTAATTTTGGTTTTGCAGCTGAGAGTTGAATTATATGTATGGACTTTTGATACTATAAAGTGGCATTATTGGAAATCATTAAACTTCTTATATTAGAGCAGAGAAAGGCTATTTCAGGGTTTTCCTTAATTTGCAAACATATTGGTGGTTATATCGATTTAAAGTTACTGATTTAAAACTGAAATTGTGAGATGTATTGCGAAATTATTTCCAAATTTTTCTTGAAAGATCAAAAAGTAGCCCAAAATAATCGCTACGAATTTAGAATAAACAAGTCCACAATCATTACTTGTTTTATTCAAATATTGTTTTGTACAAACTTCCTTTATTGTAATTTTTACAGCAAAAAAAAAAACAAGAAAAGTTTTTTTAAACTTCTAACTATAATGAGATTCTCCCCCCCAAAAAAATCTCTGCTGTAAAAGCATTCTTGCAGAGCGATAAATAAAATTCGTAATGTTTGCTGTATAATTTAGCAATTTAATCACAACTTCACTAAGCTAAAAAAAAACAAGTGTGTTAACAATTGTCATTTACAACAGTAAACAAAATAACAATAAGAACAAAAGCGTAAAGCACTACAACAAAATTAAAAGTATCAGGTAACAAATGACAGTTGACACATACTGAGATATCATATGCAAATACAAAAAACAAATATGTAAATAATGACAAATAAACCCAGCAAAACATAAATAAATGAAATTACAACAATTCATTATATGTCATTCGTAGTTTATTTACAACAAAAATAGGTGTAATATATGTATTGGACTACAAATTTATTTGTTCCGTTTTTGACCTCAAAAAGGTAATGAAATAACAAATTTATCATATCACTGCTTACATCTCTTCTCCACCACTGAGCCAATTTCCAAACCCGTCTCAGAAAAACTTTGCATCTTTTAAGGCGCTCCAACTTTGACCCCGATTTTTTATTCCTTCATAGTAAATGATTCGGTGACGTGCACAATGCAATAAAGAGTTGAACTCATTTTATTGTAATTTTGAATACAACAATTCGTCAACGCTTTACTCTGTTGTCACAAAAATGTGACGCTGTGGTAAACAAAAATGTAACGTTGTGACACGCTGGGGAAAACAAATATATGGTACTTTCAAAAATTTTCATAAAGAAACGCGAAATAATGTTAAAAAGAAAATCACATTCAAATTGCAATAAATGTCGAATGAGAAGAAAAATCTATTTGACATTAGAGTACAGACAGATTTGTATCAGCTGTTATTGTTTTGGTAAATTGAGACCACCTTCTAATTGCATCATGGTGCCATGTTAAAAGATAAACTCATACCTCTTTATAACGAAAGCACGTATAAAGAGGTATGAATATATTGTATGTGTCGCAGCAGCCGACGGAGCTACGTTCGAAGAATACGGAAACTTTTGCGACATGAGGTCGGGTGTTATCATGCAAAAGAATAACTTAATCATGTCTGTTATTATATTCCGGCCATTTTTCTCATAATGCATGATTAAAATAAGTTAATTACAGTCTGCTTCGTCCCAGTTCTAGCAGCTCATAGTACACAATGACGACTTGATCCCACCAAGAGTGCAGAATTGCATTATAAATACTTAAACAACGTGGTTGTATAACCATGAAGGAACATGTGGGGACCTCTCTTAGTCAATGAGCTGCACCCGATTCTATTTTTAGACTCATTGAAAGTGACATACAGTTTAACGCTGATCCCGAACGGCAAATGCATTAAAGAAATTTTCAATAGTAGTAATACTCATAACCAGTTACTAGCTAATGTTATGAGGTGATACCCCTGTTGAAAACCTTTTTCTTTTTTCAAATGGTCTGACCTGGTATTGAACCGAGGACCTTCTGTTTGGTAGGCGGGTGCTTATCTCATCTATAAAACCCAATAAAACCCCAAAAAAACATCAAAAAACCCAATAAAACCCGGTGGGTTAGGTCTACAAAAAACAGGATTTTTGCCAACCCTGCTTTAAAGTCAAGGAAAATTTCATTTTGTTGGGTTTTAAATGTTTGAATTTTTCTTTAAGTTTAATGCCAATGTCCTTTTAACCCTATTGATGTTTCTTCTTTTTTTTAATTCCTATTCTTACACAAATATACACATACTTGGTACGTAAGTAAATATTGTATTAACAAATACACTTGCATTTTAAAAGCATATATTGGCAATGGTTAAGTGTAGTAAGTTTGTAATGAATGGTGCGTTGGTGTGTTAATATCATGAGCTTCGGATTTAAAATTTGAATTTTTTTTATAATTTTTTTTTATTTTTTATTTTGTATTTTCTGATACTCTACACTACTGTCACTTGCATGTCACTAGCATATACAATTCTTAACATAATACATGTTATTATATATAAGCCTGGCTAATATTGAGTGTTTTTTACAGTTAGGCAAGTTTAAACCATAAAAGGACAAAGAAATATATTTTAAGCATCACTGAGAAAGAGTTTTGTTTGAAAGAAAAACTTCATGGCATGTTTGCCATTGCTGGCTCGTACAGACTCAATCTGGAACACCAATTTTCATATGCTTTTCCTATCATATGTGGCCATGTTTTGACAATAACTTATTGAATGTCGATTTCCAGATACTCAATTGCCTCTGGCTTATGGACGTAGACAAGTGACTTTAAATAACGATAAAGTAAATAATCTAGCAGGTTTTAATTACACTATATTAGTGGCCATTTTAGTGAGCCATTACATTAAGTAAATCAATTGTAGCATGTGCTGTGTGACATGTGAGTCCGTCCTGTTGGAACCACATATCAGCAAGATTATCTATATTAATTCCCATAATATTCTATGAAGGAACACGAGGACTTTTATCAGCCGATGAGCTACACCTAATTTTTTTTTATACTCATCTATAACGACCAAATGCGACGGCAAATGCGTTAGAAAAGTTCAATATTAGTAATACTCATAACCAGTTATTTAATGTTATGTAGTGAGACCGCTGGTAAAACATTTTCTTTTTTTTAGATGGTTTGGCCTGATACTGAACAGATGACCACCTGGTTGGTAGGCGGGCTTTTTTCCTACCATACCACAGCGACACACTTTTGCCGGGCCAACCGCAAGATTAATGCCAGCTAATTGAGGTACGAAAAAATTTTATATCGTGGCCCTATACCGTTCACTATTGTCAGTATCATTTTGACCATCCTCGTTTTTGAAGACATATGGATCAATGACACCACCAGCCAATAAATCGCACCAAATAGTAATTTGCTGTGGACGTAATAGTATTTCTTCTTGTGGATTATTTTCACTCGAAATGCAATAATTTTGCTTATCTACGTATCTATTTAACCAAAAATGGAGAATAAAATTATAAAGTTTGAGGTTTGACGAACGAACGATTATTTTAACAAAAAATTTCAATAATTTACAAGCGTACAATTAAACAAGAAGCAACTATGAGCTGTCAAATCTGTTGTCAAATAAAGCAGTGTTGCCAACTGGAATATATGAATCTCTATACAAAACACTCGATATATATCTAATGCTATTCTACATAAGCCAGCTTATATCTAATTTCTTCTATAAAAGCAAGCTCATATCTGATGCTATTTTATGTAAACCAGACTTATATCTTTTGCTTTTCTGTATAAGCAAGTTCATATCAGATGCTATTTTATGTAAACCAGGGTTATGACTCATGCTATTCTATATAAGCAAGCTTATATCTCCTGCTATTCTATATAAGAAATCTTATATCCCCTGCTATTCTATATAAGCAAGAATATATCTCCTGCTATTCTATATAAGCAAGCCTATATCTCCTGTTATTCTACATAAGCAAGCTCATATCTGATGCTATTTTTTGTAAAGAAGGCTTACATTATGCTATTCTATATAAGCAAGTTACACTTTATTAATAAGTTATATTTCCCGCTTTTCTATATAAGCAAGCTTATATCTCATGTAATTCTATATAAACAAGTATATATCTCTTGTAATTCTATATAAGCAAGCTTATATCTCCTGCTATTCTATATAAGAAATCTTATATCTCTTGCTATTCTATATAAGCAAGTCTATATCTCCTGCTATTCTATATAAGCAAGCCTATATCTTCTGTTATTCTATATAAGCAAGCTTATATTTGATGCTATTACATATAAGCAAGCTCATATCTGATGCTATTTTGTGTAAACCATGGTTATATCTTGTGCTATTCTATATAAGCATGCTATTATTTCATGTTTTTCTACATACGCGGGCTAATATTTTAAGCTTTTCTATATAAGCAAGCTTATATCGTATACATTTCTATATAAGCAAGCTTATATCGTATGCTTTTCTAATTAGCAAGTTTATATCTCATGCTGTTCTATATAAGCAAGTCTATACCTCATGCTATTCCGTATAAGTAAGCTTATACCTCAGGCTATTTCCTATGAGCAAGTTACAATTTATGCTATTCTATATTAATAAGGTATATCTCATAATATTCTATATAAGCAAGCTTATATCTCCTGCTATTCTAAATAAGCAAGCTTTTATCTCCCGCTATTCTAAATAAGCAAGCTTATATCTCCTGCTGTTCTAAATAAGCAAGCTCATATCTCATACTTTTTATATAAGCAAGCTTATATATCCTGCTATTCTATATAAGCAAGCTCATATCTCATACTTTTTATATAAGCAAGTTTATATCTCCTGCTATTCTATATAAGCAAGCTCATATCTCATACTTTTGATATATACCCATACTATGCTATATAAGAAAGTTTATTCATCTTGCTATTCCATGTAAGTCAGGCTCATATCTAATTCTATTATAAATAAGCCAGTATATATTCAATACTAGCTAAAACCTGGCTTACTTCGCTATCCCTATCCTAATTATTATCTCAACCACTACCTTAGTTATAATTTTTTACCCTGTTCACCATTTTACACCGTTTCGCGTTATACACAAACATTTAAGGTAGACTTTAGTTCCTTTCAGAAAAACGGTATAGAATCTGATTTTTAAATGTACACAGTCTTGAAACAAACACATTATTTGGTCTGTAGTATATGCATATAGATAGCTTTTATCCGGTGTACTTTGTGCAATACCGGCTCTTCCAATCTTCTTTCCGCTTTTTGCTGATATAAATAGATAACGTAGTTTAATTGTTGTGCTCCACATAAAATAAAAAGTCCCCTGCCCGCTGATCCAAACTCGCACAATTATTTACTAATGATGTGTAGTGTCACCGAGGTTGTTTGAGCCAAATTTAGAAACTTCTAATATTACAGCTCTCAAGATAAACATAAATTCATGTTTTCTATGTATGACACGTCCACTTATCCAATTCCACAGATATATTTAGTACAAAAACTTTTAGACAAAATTCCGAAAATTTCTCTTTAACTGTTCTGAACATACAAAAAAAATTACTATTTAGCTTGTATGGAAGCTACCACACCTACTTGTATAAATCAACCCATTTTTGGACTGAAAATTTCTGACAACTATAAAGTCATTTAGACCAAATTCATATGCGTTAACTGTTCTCAAGATATAGAAAAACCAATATTAGGTTTGTGTGGTCCAATTCAGCCCACTTTTTAACTAATGATTTTCATTGACTACGAACATATTTAGGCCAAATACTGAAACTTTAACTTTAAGCGTTCTCAAGATATAATGTAATCAATATTTAGTTAGCATTGGAGGTACCCGCTCACTTGTTCAATTTCAAACACTTTCGGCCTGATTATTTGTATTGACTATGAATTTAAACAAAATTAAGAAGACTTTACTTCAACCGTTTTCAACATATACTAAAATTAATTTTTATTTTCTTTGTATGGGAGGTACCACGCCTACTTGTTCAAATCTATCAATTATTTGACTCATGATTTGCATTGACTATGAGTCCATATGACAGATTTAAAGAAAGTTATTGTTACCATTTTGAAGATATAGACAAATAAAACTTTGAATGGGCGTGGCAGCGCCCAGTTGGAATTTTTAAAATTTATATGGCCTCTAGCTCCTTCCAGACATGCAGAGAGATGCTGCAAAAATTTCAGGAAAATAGCAAACCAACATAAAAACACATCTTCATTTTTATATATAAGATTACTGTAACAACTGGCATAACACTTTGTGTTTTACATCAAGCATTGGTGTAAAGTGGTTTTTCTATTCGACCACGCCCACTAAATTTGATATACAATTTAAATATTTTATATTTGGTTGTAGATTACATACGAACTGGTGTTTTGAAGTTCATTTTTATTTTGTGGAATGCCAGTTGTAATCGTATTGTGTCTGCGTATATTTGTTCTCCTCCATGTGTGTAATGTTGCAACATGTAATTTCTGTGAGTAAATCTTGCATCTACAAACACATTGAAAAGTGCATATACATACTTACATACATACATACATATACATGTGTATGCATTTACAGAAGTATATGTTCATTTAAATTGGTATTTGTGGCAAATGTGAAAAGTTCAATTTGTTTAAAGTGTCATTGTGGCAATAAAATAACATTTTCTTGTTGTTTTTTCTGTTTCCTTTTTTTTTTTTTTGAAATCCATTTTGTATACAAGTTTAGTTATTCGAGTATATTTATTTTGTTTTAAAGTTATTTATCTTGAATTCTTGTTCAATGTTTTGTTGTATTTTTAAATATATTTGGAAGAATGAATTCTTTAGTTTGTTTTTAAGAGATATGGACTTTCAAATAAATGATTTTCAATATTGTATTTTATGGTTTGAAAAACATTTTCAAATAAATTAAATCGAGTGCCTGTTTCAATTAAGCAAACATTGTTCTTTTAAATACAAAAATATCATTTAACAACAGAATAATTTGAAAAGGAAAAAAAATTAAATTAAAAATTATATACAAAACCAATACAATTTTATAACAGAATACATGTGTTCTCCTTAAGCTTTATATCCTATTTGCCATATGCATTAAACTCATCAAAGTTTTCTTCTCAAGATTATTCAATTATTTTTCTTTAATGAGTAAAGAATATAATATTTTTTCTTTTTTCCCCGTTTTTTGTATGTTCAAATTTTTTGTTGTTCTTTTTTCGTGCAATAAGTATTATATGCAACACGTTTTGCAGCCACATACGAGTACATACACTTTAATGGTTTTTCTTTAAATACATATTTGTTGTTGTATCTTATTTATAATCAGCATTAAATGGTTGTTAAAAAGTGCAAGGGAGAAATAATGTTTTATGATAAAAAGAAGAAAAATGAGAGATGCCTAGCGCATGCAGCATACAGTAGGCATAGACGGTATGAATGAAGGACTAACAATTACAAAAATATGAAAAGAGGCTTTACTTATGTAAGCAAAGAGTCCAATATTCTTTCCAATTTAATCTATTTCAAGCAGTTTAAATTAAAAAAAGCTGTTTGTAGTTCCCCTAATCTTATATATAAAGAGTCCGCCAAATAATTTTTTGTTTTTTCTGAAAATGCTATAAAAAAAAAACTACTGAATATTTTCTCAAATTTCTTTTTTTGCTTGAAAGTACAATCCTTCCGGTTAATAATGGAAAATAATTTCATTCAAATGGCTGCCTCGGCTGGCCATGCAGTAACCGATTGTGTGCAGCTGTATTTCACCAATGTCTTCACGAATATTGTCCTTTAAAGCGTCAATTGTCTTTGGCTTGTTGGCGTGAGACTTATCTTTGACGGCACCCTACAAATAATAGTCCAACGGTGTCAAATCGCAGCTCCAAAGTGACCAAACGACATCAGCTCTGCGGCTGATAAGGCGATCTTCAAAAACAGGGCGCAAAATATCAGTGTATCTTCGGCTGTTGAAACCAAATGTTGCTAATATCCTCCTCTTCAATTTTTGTGAACAAAAATTCGTTCAACATGGCCCGATAACGATCGCCATTGACTATAACGGCCACTCCTTGCTAATTTTCGAAGAAAAATGGCCCAACTATGCCTCTGGACCAAAATCCGCGCCAAACAGTGACTCGTCTTGGGTGTGTCGGCTTTTCAATGTATGCGTTCGGGTTTTTCGTGCCCCAAATGCAACAATTTGGCTTGTTTACATATCCGCCAAGATCAAAATGAGCTTCATCTGAAAAGATGATTTTTTTCTGGCAAAATCGGCAAAGTAATGTCGCAATATTTCCCAGCGTTATTCAAGCGTATACACAACCGTATTCGTTCAGCGGAAGGATAAAACTAATTATCTGTCAAATCAGACATGAGCTAAGTGTTACCATTCACGAAATAAGCACTAGTTGAAAAAAAACGTTAGATGGCGCACCCTTTATAAAAGAAGACTATAAATGCGTTGTAATTGATATGCTCCGAAGTGCGACAACCGAATTTATTTTGCGGTTTTTGTAGATCCATTGGCTCATGAGTTATTGACGTTAGAGTGAAAAAATAAGTTTTCCTATGTTCGTCATCATGCGTTGGAAAAGTGTATTTTTACTGATGGTTTCTGTTCAATCAGGCGGTGCCACGCCCATATTAAATTTGTATATATATGTCTATATCTTTAAAACAGTAGTAGTGATAGTTTTTAAATTTGGCTCACATTACTTTGTGATCAATACTAGTCATCAGCCAAAAAGTGGTCGGAATTGTATTAGGGAGAGGAGTACCTCCATACAAAGAAAATATTGATTTTTGTATACCTTTGAAACGGTAATAATTGAAGGTTTTGAATTCGGTCTAACAATCTACATTATCAGTTGAATTATGGGCGAAATTTCATAGGTGGGTGTGGCACCTCACATCTAAAGTATTTGTGGTCAATATAATTCATAACTCAAAAAGTGGGCGGAATTAGATAAGTGGGAGTGGCATCTGCTATATGAAGTTAATATATAGTTTTGTATATCTTTGGAGCGGTAGTATTAGAAGATTCTGAATTTGGTCTAAATAACTGGTCAATACACATCATCAGTGGAAATATGGGCAAAATTGTATACGTAAATACTGATTTTTATATATCTAAAGAACGATTAGAATGGAAGTTTCTAATCTTGGTCTCAGTGAGGTGATATTCGATACAAATCATTAGTTTTGTTGCATTATTTTGAATTTTTCTTATGAGGAATACATTTGATAGATATAGAACGCAAAGACTCCCAGCAATGCGGGAAGAAATACTCTAGCTTGGTATACAAACAATCAGCCTTTAAAAAGAAAGTGAGACCAGTACGATTAACGTCATCAATTTGGTGACAACAATACAGCCTACGTAGTAATTTAATTTATTTTTAACACCTTTAAGGTGATAATATTGTTTCACGAAAGGTATCTTTTTCTTGGCCTCCACTACCGAGCGATGTCACACATTGATTATCTATTTTGGAGGTACTTTATTAAGTCCAATTCAACAACTCTTTAGTTATTTGAGGTACATATGTTCTTAAGAAATTTGCTCAAATTTATGTTCTTTTGTTTCAAATTCATTTTCTGACAAACCTTTTTTTTTGTCACACAGGAGGGGTGCAATCTTCATAAAATACTTACAGCCCGTACTGTAGAGCATGCACGATTTTTACCTGAAAACACGGAACTGCCTTTTGCTATTACTTCATGAAGACGGTGAGCCTTTTATGGCTATACATCGCCGTTTTATTCACCATTTGAACTGTTACTCTGGGCTGATTTTCGCTGTGCTTCAGCTTTACATAGTATTTGTTTTAGGCGCCCGTCTACCAATTTTTCGCTTGAACACTTCCACCCGATCATATCTCGACATGACAGCGATTTCTGTCAAAACAAGGGCGGTGAAATACAATGTGTTCTGCGCTTTAGTCGTCGTCTGAGCAAACTGAAATCTTTAGAGAGTCGTCGTGTCCACATCGATATAAATACTTTACTACAGCCTCCAGAAAGTGGTTAAAATTATAGTTTATCTTGCCATGTTTTCTTCATAACCACTTATCTACATACGGAATTACTTGAGCATCCATTTATTCCTTTTAAATTTTTTAAAAATATTTCGTGTAATCGTTAAGATTGTGTCCTACTGGTGGTATATGCTTAAGTACTCTGGAGCAATTATATCAACTGGTATCATTCCCTCAATAACGCTTGCTGCCTTCTCAGATACCGTTCGGAAAGCGTTGTACACTCTTAGGCAACTTCTTCTACGCGGGTGTACCGTAAAGTATAGGGCAGTTTTTTAGCAACTTTCTTTTTGGCAACACTGTTTTTTGGCAGCTCAGCTGTTTTCATGTAACATGTTCAGTTTGGACTATAATTTAATTACGAATAGACTTAAACGCCTGCAGATTATTGAATTTTATTATCAAAATACATGCTCGGTTAAGAAAGTGCATTGTGCACTTCTTCCATTTTATGGTCAGAAGGCGGCTATTAGCAAACTTGTGACAAAATTTCACACCAAATTTACATTATTTGACAATAAACCATCAATACGCATACGTAGAGTGTGTACAGAGAAAAATATCGCAGTTGTATCCGCCATTGTTATTGTTGGCCCTGAATTATCGATTCGGCGCAGTTCGCAGCAACTGGTTTTTTGTTACTCCACTACGTTAAAAATTTTGAGGAAGGATTTGAGTGCAAAACCTCTTAAACTACAGCTGGTGCAAGAATTGAAGCTACACGTCATACACCAATGGGTGAATTTTGGTGAATTGTGTTCAGCGGCCAAGCTCATTTCTGGTTGAATGGATTTGTCAACAAGCAAAGTTGGCGTATTTGTTGTGAAGAGCAGCCAGTAGTATTGAAAGAACTGCCAATGCATCTCGAAAAACGTGGCATCATTGGAACGTACTCCTTCAAAGACGACGAAGGCAGGAACGTTAGTGTGAATGGCGAGCGCATTGGCAGTTCTTGTAATACTTCTGGCTGCTTTTCAAACCAAATACGGCAATTTGGCTTGTTCGCGAATCTATTCAACCAATAATGTGGTTCGTTACTGAACACAATTTTCCTATAAAAAGAATGAATTTTGAGCATGAATTTTGATGATAAAATTCAATACTCAGCAAGCTTTGTTCGTTTGTAAGTCGATTTACGGTTAAATTATAGACCAGCCTGAACATGTTTGAAGTAACATGTTAATAGTGTTGCCTAAAAGAAAGCTGCTAAAAAATCACCCGATATGTCCAGTCTATAATTTTATGTAACGTTTTATGAAACTTGCAGTGATTGGTCTTGTCCCACTGTAAGTTCTTTAATGAAAAATAAAACAGAAAATTTAATTTTAATAACGAAATTGATGTTTCCGAAGTATTAAATTAAACAAAGAAATCCTGAGAAAAATATGATAAAAATTATATTTCCAACTTAAACAAATTCATATACATACACTTAAAGAAGAATAAGGATTTTTCATTTAAATTAAATTTTGCAAAAAATCAAATTAAATCAGAATTTAGTTTTCAAAAAAATTAGAATAAAAAAATTTTAATTAACAAAAGAGAGCAATAGAACCAATTGACATGACAACCTGAGCTGATAAACATCTTCAGCACAACTATGCTTATGCTTGTCAATAAGAACGAAATAACGATGATAACAACGTGCCAGAGATGAGTTTGAAAAATTGACTTGACTTTTGTTAAATATTTGCCATTATGACACATAAAACATGTCAAAAATCCAATTAGCAAGGATATGTTGGGTATGTGTGTGCATGGGTTTACTTGAATATGTGACAAGTATGTCAGTAGTTTTGTATAAAAAAGCAACCCTGGAAATTTGAATATAAATGATTTGTAATGTAAAAAAACTCCAATTGTTCAAGAAGAAAATAAATTTCGTCCAATTGTCCCTGATGTAGGTACCATAGGATAGTATAGGAGGGAGTGGCAACCTCGTCAAGCACGGCAAACTTGTGCACGCATAGCGGGCCATTGTGATACCACATAATGCGTTGTCCCTGTCCTATTGACCAAAGTCCTGGTGATAAAGCAGAGACGCCGCACAGACGCTTTTCACTAGATTAGATTGGAAACCAGCCTGATAGTCTAATTAATCTGGTTATTGACAGGATGTCAAGTATAGATAGCTTAGATAACCCATCGAGAAAGCGAGAGCCCTCTGTAAGACGACGCCACCGCCATGCAAGAGACGGATACTGACAGATAAAGTGAACCACACTCTCCTCCTGCTCAGGCAATGCACATCCACGAAAATAGCCATTTGCAGGTAAGCGCAGACTCTGTACGTGCTTGCTCTTGACGCAATGGCTGGTGAGAATGGCCACAACAGAGGAGATGCTCCGACGGTCCGGTTTTGGTTGATTGGTACGCTTCATATCCGACCCGGGCCAGGTGAGTCTGGCGATAAAGCAAGAGGCACATTCAGCTCAGACTCTTGCAGCGTCCAACATATACCTTCGCTTGATCGCAAGCTTAGGAGGTAAGAGGTGAATGTTACGCGAAGGTGAATGTTCAGAAGAAGTGTACCCGCCCTAACGAGCTCATCAGCAGCACAGTTACCCGGGATGTCCCTGTGATCAGGAACCCAGGTGAGGTGTACACAAAACTGTCGTGTAATGCCACAAGGGAAGGTCACACCTGCAAAAGCTCTGATTGCTGATTGTCTATCAAAACAGATATAGATATCATTGGTAGGTGCGCCATTACCCAGGATCCACTCTGTAGTATGAAAAATAGCCATTACTTTGGTCTGAAAAATTCTGCAGCAGTCTGGAAGGCGAAAAAAAAACACCAAAGTTGAGCCTCTCGGAAAAAGTTCTACTACACACCCTATTGTCTAGTCTGGAACTGTCAGTATAGACACCCACTGAATCGCTAAGGATGAGCGAGCCAGAGGCTCAATCTTCCCTACTAGAAAGCATAACGTGGAATATCCTGTACAGTTCAGGTCCTGATGAGGCATACACGATAGCACCCAGTGTCAAGGGTTCCTTAAATAGAATAGAGGCGTTTCGTTTCACCGCTACAAGTTTGGCCCATTACCTGACAAGTATCCCCGAAGGGAGCCATCCAAGCATTACAAAAAGTGCCCTTGTGGAGTTAACCTGTAATTTGGATTGCAGGTCCTGACCTTATCAAAGAGTCTGACATTGCAATCTTTACCAAAGATAGTCCACCAGAAGGCCATCCCATATAAAAGATTCGGTTCAATAACCGATGAATAAAATTAGCGAATAACGCTAGGACCTTAGGCCCTATTTCGTACTTACTGCGAGCCATCTCAGCCAATTTGGCTCTCCAACTTATCTTGGGGTCAAGTATTAGGCCCAAATATTTAACAGTAGGAATCAAGCTAAGACTGGTTCCATTCACACTAGGCATTCCTAGTATCGGATTTACAATTGTTCATACTAAGTCCAAATTCCCTGCCGACCGTTTTCTGATGCAGTAGGTCCCCGAAGGAGGTAGTAATAAGCCCAGATCTGAGAAGAAGATTATCTCGACTGAGTCATTTTCGACGCCAAAGTCCAGTAAGTTTGACTATGATTTAGGGAAACGAAAGCCTCTTCAGCAGGCCCATACTCTCGCTCTAGTTCAATGAGTGAAGTGCTGTCTCTTCTGATCTGCCACTTGTATACGCATACTGAGAGGCAGATAAAAGTGAAGAATTGGTAGAGTTCCTAATAAGGAGGTCAAGAACTCTTTCTAGTGTATTCAAGAGAAAAGAACTGAGACAAATGGGTCTAAAGTCCTTATAGTCAGTGTGTGATGACCTTTCGGCTTTGAAAATGAACACCATCCTGGCAATCCCGGCAGCACCATAACACATGTTGAAAATCGTTCGACATAAAATTTTGTTTTTAAATCAACTAAAGACTCGAAACGACCCATATGTAAATTGCATTTGTAGGTTTTTAATCCTGCAACTTATCTGCTCTCACAAAACAGTCTTAAGTAAATAACCGTATGCGTTCACATAACTACACATAATTATCCTTTCTGGCATAGCATCAAGTGTATCACGTTGTGCGCATACATTTTGTAAAATATCTTTGCAAAGCATACTTTATGACTGTCAAACACGAAACAGTTTATGTATAATATGGGGACAGGCAGTAGGTAAAGAGAGCCACGTATAAGGCCCTACTTAACCATTCCCTTGTAAAGAGTTCATCATAATCAATACACGCCCTTCAATTACTCTTCAGTATTTGCTTATGCAACTGCACAAACTTTGTATTCAAATGAAATAAAGCTGAACGTGATGTTGCAGTTGAAGCATTCGAGTTGCATGGGTTTTTAATGAAAATGAGCTGAATTCGAAATGTAATTGTCACCCCAAAAATTAAAAAAAAGAAGAACAACTGCTGCCATACGATAGCCAATAATGAATTATTGTCAATTTGAGAAAATGAACAGCAACAACAACAAAAAAAAAACAGAAGGAGTTGAGGAGAAGTGTCAAAAAGTGAAAGATTTCCTTGTAGCCTCAGAAAATTGCAACCAGAATATGAACAGCAGATAATTTGCATACACGTCTCGCATGACAATCATTTTGCTGACACATTGTGGTGTGTGTTGGTCAAAAATCTACCCATTGTTGGGGGGGAGGGGAAAGTTGGCATGATGTCATGTATGTAAATGAAGTGAATGGTAAAATTTTATGATTTGACAATTGCTAAGTTTATTGTTTATTATTTACTTGTGCAAATGGAAGATTACTTTTCGGATAAAGGGGGTGGACAAGTTTATGTGGACTATAGAAATTTGTGCTTAGGCAAAAGATATATTGTTAACTTTTATTAGGTCTTAAGTTAAAATGTATCATTAAGACATATTTCCACACTGACTTGATTTCGATATAAATTATAGGCGCTTTCTTTGGAGGTCACACTAAAATTAGGCAACCACTAAAGCTTTTGGGATTCCGGATGATCGTTGTAACAGAATTATGCCTCCGGTGAGACTTCACTATTTGGGCTATGGCTAGTCAATGCCTATCGTGAAATTTTTTTAGGCCAAGCAATAGTAATCAATGGCGGCGAATGCATTCTGTTGCCTCTTTCTCTTCTTTATCGCTGAAGCTTCTGCAGAAAATCTGTGCAAATGTGTGTTAAGAATTTAATGTTTGTGATATGAATTTGCGGTAGTTTCAACACATGGCATATAGGTGGGTGTATGTGTAGATAAGAAAGGTGGTGCCGAAGCACTCCACCCAGCGACCACAGAAGCCCATTGTGGAAAACATTTTACTGAGAAGAAGAAAAGAAAAGAAAACGGAGGGAAGAGAAGAAAAGAAAAAAGAAGTAAAGGAAAGAAGGAAGAAAATAAAGAATTAAAAAATATGACGAAAAAAGGAATTAAGGATCTCAGCCTATACCTGATAAATAAGCCTTCAGCTCACATATATTAGTTGACACTACCTCAACAAGACCATTGAAGTAGCCTTAGCCCAGCAATCTAAACCTAAGCACGACGAGCCATTGTCTGGCTGACCCATGTCTCTATAAACTCGGCAGAATTTTGGGGTGCCTGCTTCTTTATAGATTTTCTCCTCAGTTTAAGGACCCCTTACATCCTAGAGTGGCCGAGCTTAGACCAAAGCAGCCTGGAGATCCTAAAGTCTCCTCTGTCTCCTCCATTCCACGAGGACCAGCTATATATCAAGCTTTCAAAGAAACTAGGCAGTGGTCTTACCGACGTATCCTCGAGTTGAATGCCCTGAGCCTTGCCAGCTCTCGCAGCTCATCTGCAGTGTCATTTCTCCACAGGTCAGTGTGCCACGGAACTCAGAACATCTTAACGCCTCACATAACCAGGAGTGATGTGAGGGTACGTCTGCACACTGCAACTAGCTTTAAGCTGCCATGGCGTTCAGTCAGCGCTTTGATATTAGCCTGACTGTCAATATAAAAGACCATGTTAGCGGCCAAGTCGCGAATTAGCTCTAAAAAGCTTAGTCTGGAAGACGCTACACTCGTCCGGGAGTCCAAAGGATAGCTTGATGTCGCTGTTCATAAGATACACCTCACACCCGTACACTCCTCGGTCTTACAGTGGCATCAAGGCTCTCTGTTAGGAAATACTCCTACTGATGTCGCATTCCATACCCCGGTCGGGTCGGGTCACCACATGCGCACCCTAGTCTAGCCCCCGTAAAATGGCAGGATTCTCACAGCTCAGAGCCTTGGCCAGGCCTCCTCCCAAAATCCTTAAGGAACACTTACCAGTTGTCCTCTTCACTGCAACCTCCAGAGAGGTTATGCCTAGAATAATGTCCAGCGCTGCCTGAGGAATACGCCTAAAAGCATCAGATATGTCTAGAGAAACATACCTGCGAAGCTTATCCAGAAGCTTTCTCCGACTGGCATTTTTCAGAGCTCTCCAACATACGATACAGCCATATGTAAGGATGGGTATGACTATGGAGTCACAGACCGATTTCACCATCACCAGGCGAAGAACCGTTTCTTACTAATAGCGCTAAAGCCTTAAAATCCTACTCAAAAAGGTGTTTTGCCTCCAATCAAGTTTCCTATTTAAGAAAAATTTTCTGGGTAGTTCAAATCTCTCCAATTTTTATCCTGGAGAAGAGAACTAGCTCTATTTTGGAAGGAGTGATCTTAAGGCCTCTTGCTAAGCGCAGATTGCATGAACTTGCTGACGGGAGGAAGAAACACGAGTCATATAAATGATACCAGACTTATCCCGTGTTGCAGTTCGTGCTTTATTGTTTAGTCATCTTAAGAAAAATATCGATTTCTTTAATTGATCACTAATGATCCAAAGTAATACCTGCCTATGAATGTGTATACGCACTGCATTTTAGGAACCCACTAAAGGGCAACTGTGAATATCTAACTGAAGGTTTAGCAGTCTGGAATAACTTATGATGCGTTTTGTAAGCCCTTCCTTAAATATTTAAGTTTTAAATTCCATGTTACTTTTGATACATATTGCGCGGCAATAACTGCAGCTTTGGTCTAATACTAGGCTTTTCCGAGAATAAAATCACCATGTGTTTATGACCTATCGTTACATATGTGGTATCAATTGCAAAATCCCAAATCGATGAAATTCTCATTGATTGAGCCCAGAATCCTATCAAGTCTATTTTTCAGTGCCTATTTTCGTGGCCATTACCTATATTTTCACTATCAATGCACATTTTAGTCAATGCAATAAGTACCTGCAAAACTGTAAACTGAACATTAATGCACTCACTTGTATAAACATACACAAATACATACATAAATGGTCAGTATGTACTAGAATACAAATAAATATACAAATCGTATGACAATGTGAATGTGATTGAAAGGGAAATGCATAAGAATCGTAAAATTTAATTTGGAATATTTGTATGTAAATGCATTGAATACACTTATGCATACATAATCAAATACACACACACACACACACACATACACCCGTACACAAACAAATATTAACAATTTAGCCAAGATATGATGTGTGACAATTTGAAAAATATTTCTTTTTTTTTTGCAACAAATGTTGGCTCTTTGGTTCACATTTTCTCAATTACTGGCAACTGTCTGTGACATTATGGCCACAAACAGATTCAAAAACATTCATATGCGTACGAACATACGCATATGCAGAGTTAAACTAAAGGCAGCATAGAAGGGTGAGAATAATAACTATGGAAGTAATTAACTTTAAGTAGAAAGATGGTGCTGGAAGGGTTACATATGAATATTTTAAATCGTTTTGAATCCTAGAAATACAATAGAAAATTAAGTGTGTGAGAAAAGACATTATTTAGAAGTGAAATGATAGGAAAGGTATGCTTTTAGTAAAGTTGTAAAAGGATGTTTCGTCATTCAATTACCTAATTAAGCATTTCATTAAAGTTTAATATTCCAAAGGCATTAACGGAATTTTGTTTAATTTTTTCCTTTCTTTTAAATTGAAAATTAGGTAAGTAACACCATCAGAAAATAAAGCCAAGCAGACTTGTTGGTACACTAGGTTAAGTTGAATGCTGTATTTCTCTTCAGTAATTAAAACATTATTTAGTTGAGCGTGTTTTTTTCGAATTTTATTTATTTTATTTTTTTCTAAAATGTGAGATTTTTGAAGAGATTGCTTAATATATCTTATGATAACTTTGAAATGACTTATTCGATTTCATTAAGCCATACGTTAAAAAATTTAAAATCATACAAGCTTTAGGTCATTCTAATATCACTTTTTAATATAACCAATATTTTTGGAGATATTGAGAAACAAATCATAAAATTTTTGTTTTATTTGGGAAAATTATGATATTTTTGATCTCAAAAAATTCACAAAAAAAGCAGCAAATATTGACCAGTTTCACTATTTATTCCTAAAAATGCATAAGAAATAAAATAAACCATAATTCATGAAAATCGATTGGCAAATGCTAGGGAGATCGATTATTCGACTTTTTCAAAAACCGGTATTCGAATAATTCGAAAAGTAGCATTTAGAAAAAACCAGTTTTCGGTTAATATAATAATCCAAAAAACCGATTAACCGGTTCTTTTATTTAAATAAAATTGTTCCTGATTCTTGAGGCGCAGAGCTGGACCACGCCGTTTTAAAACTAAGCAGAAGCTGCTGAAGAGCTTAAAACTGAAGTGGCAATCAATACTAATAATAATTCCAACAAATCTCATAAAAACTATGCCAAAACTTTACTACACAAAGTACTGAAAAATGCTTAAGTTTCGAACAGCTACTCAAGGAGCTAATTTCGTTTTTGCTGTATTACTTGGTAGATAATGGACTTAAAGGTTTGTTATTATAGTTATAATTTAGGTATCTAAGATAACAAAAATTAAATGTTTCACTTTGAATAAATCTATTAGTAATATACGAGTCCTTAATTGCCTCGACAAGAATACTTGATTAGATTTCGAGCAGCACTGTATATAATTTTATGCACCACGTAAATGCTCCGCCAAATAAAACTTTTTTTTGAAAATGCTATAAAAAAACTACTGAATATTTTCTCAAATTTCTTTTTTTATTTCAAAGTACAATCTTTTCGGTTAATAATGGAAATTAATTTCATTCAAATGGCTGTCTCGGCTAATCATGCAGTAGCCTACACGATCGGTCCAATTTTTAAGCACATTATCGATTGTGTGCAGCAGTATTTCACCAATGGCTTCACGAATATTGCCCTTTAAAGCGTCAATTGTCTCTGGCTTGTTGGCGTAACACTTATCTTTGACGGCACCCTACAAATAATAGTCCAACGGTGTCAAATCGCAGCTCAGAGGTGGCCAAACGACATCAGCTCTGCGGCTGATAATGCGATCTTCAAAACCAGGGCGCAAAACATCGAGTGTAGCTTCGGCTGTGTGGCACGTAGCGCCGTCCTATTGAAGCCAAATATTGCTAATATCCTCCTTTTCAATTTTTGTGAACAAAAATTCGTTCAACATGGCCCGATAACAATCACCATTGACTGTAAAGGCCACTCCTTGCTCATTTTCGAAGAAAAATAGCCCAATTATGCCTCTGAACCAAAATCCGCACCAAACGGTGACTCATCTTGGGTGTATCTGCTTTTCAATGTATGCGTGCGGGTTTTAAAAATGAGCTTCATCTGAAAAGATGAATTTTTTTTGGCAAAATCATTACCATGATTTTCAAAGTAATGTCGCAATATTTCCCAGCGTTGTTCAAGCGTATACACAACCATATTCGTTCAGCGGAAGGATACAACGAATTATCTGTCAAATCAGACATGAGCTAGTTATTACCATTCACGAAATAAGCAGTAGTTGAAAAAAAGTTAGATGGCGGACCCTATATTTAATAGTGTGTGCGTCACTGTGGTATGTTGTGTAAGAACCCACCTTCCAACCAAGAAGTTTTCTGTTCAATGCCAGGCCAAACCATATCGGATGCCATCATGACTCGGAAAACATTTCAGTTCGATATGATTCCGTTCCAGCCGGTCTAGTGAGTGAATGCAGCTGAGGAGAAGCGAAACTGTCTACGTAGATACTAATAGGCCTTAAGATCTCAAGATTTAACTTCTAAAAACGCCTAGCGGCCCTGTCTATAGCATAAGCCTTCGCCTGAAAAACAATACAATCAACAGGTATTATCAGAGACCCCGAGGTCTCCTCAGAGAGACATTTCAACTAAAAAACATATTTCTTTTTAAGATTGTTGTTTGGATTTTTTGATTGCTTTGATGTAATCAGATAGCACTGCAAAACTTGATCGATATGGCTGCATATTGCGCCTATGTACTAAACCACATCACCTCATACCCCATAAAACGTTAATTGTATGCAATTGGCAGAGTGATGACATAACTTAATTACAATATAAGATCACTCATAGCCCAGAAGAAAATTTATCGGCAAAGAAAATGCCAACACTAGCTTAAAAAGCTAAACTAAGGTTAAAAATATAGCAGTTGATAGATCAAACTGAAACTCATTTATTGAGGCTTTATTATCATTTCCGGAATGTTTTACAATACGGTCTTTAACACATGCAAATTATCCAATTTTGAGGAGGAAAAATATGAAGACGAGAACCAAAAATTACCTTCATTTTGTTTCATTGAGTTTCAGTTCATTTATTTTAGTTCCCCTTCTCGGTAGCAAAGACAAAATCTGGGTGAGTTATTACAATCCAGGTGTGACTAGAAGCTTCTAGTAATACGTTCATTACGAGCCATAGAACTACTGGTTTTATGTGGAATTGCTCTGCAAGCATTGCTGTCAATTATACAGAGAAGATATAGATAATCTTGCTTTCTTCACAAATTGGAGGATTTTGTCTAAAAAATTATGCTAAAAATTGTGGACCACAGATATCTTCGGATCGATTACATAATTTTCTCGATAGAAGATTTGATTTCGATATACCCACGAAAGATATCTGGTCTAGCAAACAGGAGTTTTCTCAAAATGCCTTTGACGGTCTGGGCAGAGTTGTATGTTCATAAAGGATTCTGACAATAGACTGTCCGATATGTTGCGGCGGAGATCATGGCTGTACTGAGGGATGTGCAATGCTTGTTAAGCTGGGCGATTTTTCTGAGAGTCTGCTGCAATCATGTCCCTTGCAAGCGTCACCTCCACGTCTATTCTCGTCCATGAATGCCGCAGGATTCTCATGGAAATCTTCGGTCAATCGAAAGTAATTCTCATATGGGTTCCGGGACATATGGATCCGTGGGGCATTGCGTTGCCGAAGAACTGGCTAGAGTGGGTACTGAGCCCGATATTTTCGAACGAGAGCTTATTAGGCTGGATATTCTCCGGTTATTGATGGCATGTGTGCTAAGCTGACCAAGATGAAAAGAGGACTACATGCTTTCTAACCCTGAGTCGCACGATTGCGAACCTCACGGGTCATTCCGATAGACTTGGCCTGCCCTTTGAAGGAGTTGTGGTTCTGAAGAAAAGGAGCAGACTGTTCTTCACTTCATGTTTTAGTGTCCAGCCCTTGCTAATAGAAGACGGAAGTTTTTGGCCTCCTATTTCCTGTCATCTTTGACGGATCTTTACAGAATGAAGGTCCCCGCAGTTGCGAGATTTAGTTTGGAGTCAAAATGATATCCTATGGAGACTGTTTGATCCCCGGGTTAGCTTCTATGCTGGTGATATTATAATGGGCCATAGTTCTGACCTACGTAGGAACACAACTCTACCTAATCTAAGCTAAAAATTTAAAACTCGACTGTCTCTTAAAGTATTATTATTATCATATCGACCAGGTACCCGCTATTTCATTACCAACTATTTCACAGTGTCCAGGTACCCAAACGACTGGACCTTATTTCCAAGCGAAGCAATATTTGATCAGTCATACGATTCCAGATAAATGCCCTTTATGCAGCTTGGTTGTCAGGGAATATATTAATGGTCTTACCCTTTAGCACACTGTGCAGGCTGATCTCCGTGTATTTAGAAAAGGCCACGATATCAGCCTGAAAGACACTTAATGATCTTCACAGTGGTATCGACAAAGTTTTGGTTATGTGCATGGACACCAGCACTGATACAGTTATTCATTTTGTAGTCATCAGTATACCAGTTTAGATCAAACTCACAAGGAACTAAGGCCTCAGTAGACCAACAATGCTTGTCTGGGAATTCAACCATGAATCTCCTCCTAAAAGCATAGATACAAAAGCATAACATCCAGAAACAAAGATGGTTCACTGACCGTTTCGCGTAGAGAGGATAGACTTCTCCATGTATATCGGGAAACTTTGGAAAAAAATTTTGTCGCCGAACATGCCGCCACCCTCTTCCCATGGATGTTAAATCAAATGAGTCCTTCAAGGCGGCTGTTGGACATATTCTCACTGCCCCTGTTATACGCGGAGAGTCTAGTCTATGTACCCTCCACCAAGCTATCGCTAAATAATTGAAAATAGGCCGAAGCGTTGTTTTAAGATAAGGTATTAACGTTGTGGAATTATAAATAAGCCCATAGTGTCACCATTAAAACTTAAAACACGTAAGACAGAATAATAGAGAAGTAAAAAAAAAACCCGGAATATTATATTATTTTTCTGATAACAAGAATATGCTTTTGGGATTTTCAAATTCTTGAGTTAAGAGTAAACAAACAGTTTTTGCATTTTCATTCTCCTGTACGTTAATATCTAAATATTAACTGATTTTTCAGTTTCGCAGCGGAGTTAGAAAGAGGAGATATATAGGCATTGTTTTATTAACTTCTTCCTCTACCTTTTCAGATTTAGAGTCGTTTTTCCATACTTTTTATTTAGGAACCGTACCATTTAAAGAAAACAAAAAAAAAAATTATTATGCCATGAAATACTTTGTGCTGTAGGGTATCTTTTACTTTTTACACATTTCTAGAAAACATATTTTCCGCTTTGATATTTGTTTTAAAGTATTGCTATTTAATGAGCACCATACTGCGTATGATTAATATTGATTTTTATTAATCATACGCCTGCGGTTGTTAAAGCAGATTTATAATTATTTTTTATATATATTTTTTTTTAATAATTTATAATTCATTTGATATTTAAATCCTATTGTTTTCACCAGTTTCTCTTTATTATTTAAATTAATGCGAATTTAATAAATTCTTGACTTTTACTACTAAAAAATCCGCATACCACGCAAGTTTTCATAGAAAAAAATTACATTAAAATTTATGATATTTTTCATAGCGTACAGTACAAAGTAAACCTTGTAAAAGGAAAAGAAAACTCCGGTAAAAATGTTGAATATTTAACATAAAAACGGTACACAATTTTACTTAAATGCAAGTAAAATATATGGCAACTGTAGTTGTAGAAGTGTAGTAGTGGTGGTAGTAGAATAACGTTGAAAAGTAGGAAATCTATGGAATGAATGGGATTTCCTTTTATGTTATAAGCAAAGGAAAGAAGAAAAAAATACAAAAAATATTATATTTATAAGTATGTTCAATACCCTTGTTAAGTCAATAAAATGAATATATATTCGCATTCTAGTAGAGCTCTATGTAAACGTAGTGATACACAGGTAAATATGATGAAATATAATGGAAATATGTTTCCCTTTTTCTCTTCTTTTTCTTCGATTTTATATTCCATCACTTTTATATTTTATTGACAATTTGATTTGCTGCACTAAACGTGTTTAAACATGAGATAAATCATATAAAAATAAAAAATATTTTTATATGTTTTTTTGCTACAACAAAATAGAACAAAAATATTTATTACTATACTTTGTTACTGGCATGTAAAAAAAATTAAAAAGGATATTTTCGTTACCTTTATATTACAAAAAATAAAATTGCTAATATGTAGTCAGAAAAGTATATAAATTTTTTGAAATTGACTATGCAACCAATGGAAAAAAAATTTTTTTGATGCGCTATTCAAAAATCATCATATTATCAGATTCTATGGATAAGTTTTTTTTTATATATTTTTTTAATGTGATATTTCTGACGATGCTGCTCCATACATCTTATGATAACTTTGAAATGACTCCTTCGATTTCGTTAAATCATATGTTAGAAAATTCCAAACTTTCACAAAATTTACAAAATCATTTAATATCTACTATTTAATAAAAATCCTCAACCTTATTTATTTATTTTTTTGCGTTTTACCACCATAAGCCAATTTAGTTCGTACAATTAAAAAAATGAAAAATATTTGCTCAATTAAAATGTGCAATTTGCATGCATTTGCATCCCGTTGTATAAATAAAACTCACATGTAATCAAATCCAATTCAAATATATGTTAGCTACTAAGTAGCGCCTCTTTAAGTACTTATTTCGAGAGCTGGTTATTATTGTCTATAGAAAGTACTTAAAATATTATAATTGCATGACATGATTATTATCATTGCATGACTAATTTACAATAAATGTTATAAGAAAATAATTGTTTAAAATTGCCAATAAATTTCATAATTTCAACGGCTACTTATGTGCGGATAGATAGGTAACAATATTTATACACTACCATTGGCTCTGAATTGGTTGATACTTTGTCGTGTAACAGTACTGAAACAGTATTGGATTTTACTGAATTTTTTGATGGGTTTTATTGGGTATCTTGCTTCCCAATTTCGTTCAATTCATCAGTATTTGTAATATTTTTAGTAAAATTACGTTGTCTTTGTCTTGGTCGGATTTAAGCGGCAGAAACTGATTATGAGAACAACGATGAGAACGGAATACAAAAGCAGACATGACTAAGATATTCGTTTGCATGATAACGCCAGATTTCACATCGCAAAAGTTGGCAAACGAATGTCAGAAACGATCAAATGACGTTTCTGCAGTATTTTTCGCACATTGCTACCTCAGACTATTGGCAAATGCGACAGCTACAACATCTTTTGGCATTCTACTCGTGTGACATACTGGTGATACTCGCTGGATTTTTTCGAATGGTGTGACCGATCCATCCATACTTTATTCTTCTTATCTGTTTCAGTATGGGTTCCGCATTAGCCATGCTTCACAGTTCTGTGTTACTTATGGTGTTAGGCCAGAATATTCTGCATATGTTTCTGAGGCATTTGTTAAAGAATACCTGGAGTTTCTGTGTGATGTTATTCGGTACAAGCCCGGTTTCACTGCCATACAGGTTACTAATTTAACTCATGAATTCAATATTCTGAGCTTAGTACGTCTAGATATATGTGAGCTTCTTCATACTGACTGCAGTCGTCCAAATGCCGCTCTCGCTTTATTGAGCCTGTTATCTACGTCTGTTTCTGCTACAACGTTTGTAGTCATTGTACTTCCTAGATAGCAGAACTCTTCTACATACTCGCCTGGTTGACCCTGTATCATAATGTTTTCCGTGCTCGTATTGTTTATTCTCATGACCTTGGTTTTCTCGATCTTTCTAGGTCCTCCAGTTTCGACTGTATGTTGGAAATCTTATGCTATAGCAGACAAATGTCATCTGCATAGTCCAACTCTTCGAGTTGGCGTGAGAGACGCCAAGGATCCCCTTATTATGTCATCCAGCACGAAGGTGAATAGCTGGGGTGATAGTGTACACCCTTGTTTAACTTCAGCGTTGGTGTGGAATGGTTGGCTGATGTTCTCGTTGTGAAGAACGGAAAGTTCTGCATCTTCATATATCGCTCTGATTATCCGAATTATCTTCTGAGGTACTCCTTTTGTTCTTAGTGCTTTCCATATAGCCGTATCAAACGCTTTCTTGAAATCGACGAACAGTAGATGCAGGGGTTATGCCATTCTACGGATTGTTCAATGATTATTCGTAATCTGTTGGCCTGATCTACGCAGCTTTTATTCTTTCCCGCTTGTTCGTCTCGCAATATATTGTCTATTTTGGTCTGAAGTGTCCCCTGTATTGTGTCTGCAAGTATCTAATATATGGTGTTAATTAGAGTAATTCCTCTCTATAGTATCTAATCCTTCTTTATTTCGTTTGGTTAGATTTTTTGACAATGTTTGGTTCATTGTTCTACCAGGTTCATCTTTTGCAGTGATTATATGATATAATTGTATTTAAATAGTAAAACAGTAAAATAGCCTCATTTTTTTGCCATGTAGAAGCACAAAGAGCATATATTCTCATAATACCCAAACAAGGCTTCATAACTTGGACGCTCATTTGATTTTTTAAATTAAAATGGCACAAATGCTTTGTTAGCGAGGCCTGTACAATCAAGCGCAGGAGGAACTTCCGTCAATTTTTTTGATAGAATTAATTTAGTAAAAATATTTGCACGTATGAAAGAACTTTTAAGCCAAGTTCATCACAACTCTTTTCCCTTATTTTAACTCCCTTATACCATCATAATTTATTCATGAGTCACATATCCATCGTACTGCTATACCATATTTGAGGGGTTTTTATCTGAGTATGCCGGCTTAAACTTGTACGTCAGAAATAAGGAAGAATCTGGACATTTATCATCAAATTTGGATCTTGGATATATGAATACGCTACACTAGTAGTAAGCGTTAACCAAAGAGCATCTATGGCAACTGATTTACTAATTCTTGGCGTTTTGGATGATAAAATCGTTTTGCATGGTAAAATCGTACTTTTTTTAAGAAAGGGAAGTTCAATCCCTTTATGTGTACCGATCTACTCCAGTTAAATTTCCTTTGATTCAGAATAATTCAGTGGTAGAATCATAGTCTTCGTTTCTTTCTAACTTAGCCAGACCAAGTTGATCATCTTAGGCTTAACTTTAATAACGAATAAAAACCTAGTGGGTATAATCGGCTTACTCATTGAGTTACAAACTCTTATAATAATTGATATTAAAATGGCTATAAAATCCCTTATAAGTGTGCTTACCACAAAACTGCTGCTCCGTGTAAGTCAGAAACCGCTGAATACCAATACTGCTGATCCACGTATTGCCCTAATGCATGTTACCATTGAGGTTAAATTTGCGTACTTTATGACATCAATACCGGACCGGAAAGCTTTAGCTTCGATAACTGCTAATACACCAGTTGCTTAGATTGTTAGTCTGATGAGCAGAAAATCATACCAATGGAAAGAAAGTGAACTCGATTTGTTCTATTAACGCTATTTTGTACGAGAAAGCCATCACCGAACTAAACACTGGTTAAGTAATTATATGTAGACTTCGCACCATCAACCTCAATAGCCAAAGGGAGTCCTTACTGAAATCATTTGTGGTCCTGCCAGCATAAATAATGCCAACTTCATGATCAACACAAAAAGGACATTTAGATAGAAATACTGTATAAAATGTATGGTTTTGTTTGGTTTGGTTTGAGAACAAGCAACCGTCCGGTCAAAAATTGAACTGGCGGCTGTAAAAACTCGGAAACTAATGTATGCCGCTGAACATAGGCGTGAAAAAGCTCTTTACGATTAGCGCCTTCGTGCTAAAAATCTTACTTTTCCTAGGGGAAGTAGTTCGATTCAAATTCTTATAAAAAATGACCGAGAATTCATGAACTCGGTTGAAAAAGCAAACCTTTTAGCTGAATTATTTGCAAGTAATTCTCGCTTGCCGGAGACTATTTTACTTACTTTATCTTTGCTAATGTTTGTTGTTGTCGATTATGGTTATTTATGAACAGCAGGTATAGAGTTGTTCCTGCAGCTTTTGTTTATTCATTTTAGCGATGTAATAAACGCAGGTGTGCCCAACTTTATTTTCGTAACAATATATATAAAAATATGATATAAATATGAGTAGTCTCTATGACAAAAATCAATTCGTCTACGAATTGTTACATGGTCGGCATATTTTACACGCTTTTAAATAATTCAAAATAAAAGAATTGGTGGAGCTATGAGAGATTTGAATCACTGAAATCACATGAATCACTCTTAAGAGGACCTTAGTTAATTGTTACCAAAATCAAGTTTGGGTACCCAAGTTGCTTATAACATCGGTAAAATAAATAAACAAAAGGTACCAAAACAACAATATACTTGTATACAAACAATAAAACACACAAAAACAAATAACAAGGACTGAAAGAATAACGTTATTTATCCTCTGATGTCTGTATAAGAAATGAATAGAACGAAATGTAAATAAAAAACCATACGCGAAAGAACGAGAAGATTAAGAGCTTCCGAGAGGTCAATAACACAGCCGTATAAAAAGCACATCAAAGCGGACAGTAGTCAGTTCATGTGGTGTAAACTCAGCGTGAAGACAGTTTTTTGGTGTAAACCAGGGTTTGCCAAAAGCGCTACGCGGCGTAAATTGATGATCTTTCTTTTACACCTACATGTGCTCACACATTGAATAAAAATAACAACAAACTCTCAAAAAAAAACACTCAGAGAAATATTTAATTAAATGGTTTTTGGTAAACCCAAATGTTTAGTTTGCCAACGCACGTTGTGGTACTACATTACATATGCCGTAAGAAGGCATTTTAACTCATTTATAAGAAATAGAAAAACTTATCTCATTTTTATCTGTTAAAAAATGCTTAAATTTATAACAAATATGTTTCAACACTGTAGTAGTAGATTTCTGTTTATACTTCTTTATAACCATAATTTTCTTTAAGTGCGTTGAGTAAGAGATACACAAATATAATACACAAACATAAATGACAATGTATGGGATCACACGATTAACTCAAATACACCAACCTGATACAAATTTTATTGTGACAAATTAGCGCACAATAATAAAATTGTCCCAATTAAAAATTCTGTATTTACACGGTTGTCTTATTTTATACATAATTTATTGTCACAAGATGGCGCGGAACGATCTATTGACAATAATTGTTCCAACTCTGTCATATGATTGTTCTAGTTTACGGCAACTGTATGAATCAGCTGTTGTGGTAAATTACGTTCATTTTATGGTGTTTAAAATGGTTCGTTCTTTGAAAAAAAATCCTCTTTATTTACATAAGTATATTGGGATCATATAGTGAACAAATAAATAAAAAGAAATAAAAAAGTGTGTGGGTCAGAGATTGGTTAACAAGAAGGACCACTGGTGGTGCATATGAGAAAACATTTCAATAAATTAAAAAAAATAACTCACTAAAATATTTATTTATTTAAATTGGAATATAATAACAAATTATTTTTATTCTCTAAAGTAAATATGATTTATTCTCTTAAAAATAAAAATTGCATCGGCTTAGACTACCAGGTGTCCGCTTGATAAAAAAAAGTAAAAATAATGAAAAAAAAATTGCGTAAGTTTGTGATGCAATTAACGTATACATAAATAATTAAAAAAATCCATATTTTAAGGGTTGACAATTATAAACACCGTATAAACACGTGCTTTTTCAGAAAGAAATCAATAAAAAAATAAAAATACAGTAAATATTGGTGTATTTTTGGAATTTACATTGGTGCATGATTGCCGGTAATGCTTTCTTACGATTGTCGCACCAGGGTCGCATTTAATTGGGTTAAATAGGCGCAATGATATTCTGAGTTGCCGTATGAGCCAATTAATTGTATAATCACACGATTGGCATATAAAAAACACTAATTATTGGTGCATTATGACAATCGTGTGATCCTACCTTAAGTTCAACGAACGAATTACTGGGTTCAACTCAGTGCGAAGAGAGTTTAATGTAGATAAACTCTGATTGAAGAGGCCGTGATCGAATTTAAGTTTTAACAACGATCAGGATTTTCACAGAGTGTGTAAACAGAGAATAATAAAGAGTATTTGTTATTGCTTGTGAATAAGTTACAAGCCGTTGAATAAAAAACTGTGTTAAATAAAGGATTTTAATTAAAAACCAAACACAAACATTTATTTTTATTTTAAATGCAATTTACGAACTCATTAGTAAGCGTTTTTAAAATAGATAAACGAGTAACAATATCCTATTATTTGGAGTATAAAGTAGACTATTTTGTGATATGCTTTCTTTAAAAAAGGTCTACGAGGGCGGATTGACATTGAAGCTACCTAGCGCCAGTCGGCAGCACAAACACAAAAACTCTTTCCTTCTTAGAAATTACGATCTGTCAAACAACAGCTGTTAAAATTTTAGCCAAATTCATGGATTAGTATATTTGTTGTGTTTCTTCGAAAATGGAAAAAAGTGAATTTCGTATAGTGATTAAACACTATTATTTAAAGGCAAACCGGCGAAAGAGACAAAAGAAAAGCCTGATAAGTATTGCGGCCGAACAAGCACTGCAACAATACCATCAACAGGAAGGCCAAAAGAGGTGGTTACTGAAGAAAATATCAAGAAAATCTTCGATATCGTTATGAATGATCGCCGGGGCAAAATACGTGAGATTGCTGAAATGGTAAACATATCATATGAACGTGTGTTCAACATTTTGCATGAACATTTGCATATGAAAAAGCTATAGGCAAGATGGATGCTGCGTTTGCTCAGTTTTGAACAAAAACGAGTTCGATAGATCACTTCAAAGCGGTGTTTGGACATGATAAAGCATAGTCCTGCAGATTTTTGGCGTAGACTAATAACTGTTGATGAAACGTTGGACCACCATTACACACCTGAAACCAAAAATCAATCGAAGCAATGGGTGGAAGCTGGTGGAAGTGCTCCGAAGAAGGCGAAGACGGAGAAATCGGCTGGCAAGGTTATGGCCACTGTATTTTGGGATGCACACGGAATATTGCTCATCGATTATCTTGAAAAGGTATCCATAATCACAGGAAAATATAATCGTGCATTATTGGATCAATTAGTTGATGCAATCAAGGAAAAGCGACCAATTTAAACAAGAAAAAAGTGGTCTTTCTTCAGGACAACGCACCGGTTCACACAGCATTAGATACGATGCTAAAACTACGGGAAATCTACTTCGAATCAGTTGATCATCCACCTTATAGTCCAGATTTAGCCTCTAGTGACTTTTTCCTGTGTACAAACTTGAAAAAATGGCTCACAGGCAAAAGATTCATCTCAAACGAAGAAGTTATTACTGAAACTAATGCGTATTTTGAGGAGTTCCCAAAATCGTATTAGTCAGATGGTATAAAAAAGTGTATTGAGCTAAAAGAAGACTATGTTGAGAAATGAATGGTTTAAAAAAAAAAATGTTTTTTTCCTACTTAGGTAGCTTCAATATCAATCCGCCCTCGTATCTTTTATTAACAAAATATTATTGCATTTTTGCAATTTTCTCGGGGCTCACCTTTAAAAACCATTTGAAAGTAGGTAATAGCAAAGAACGTTTTTTAACTTTGTCTCTTTTATTTAATTCCAATATTTAAAAAAAAATAAAATTTTAATAAGCGAACTTTTAATATTACGCATATAAATATCTAAAATATACGTTTATGAAATAATGGAATATTGAAATTTTTTAAATCGCTAACAGCATCACAATCATCGTTCAGTCATTCATACTTCAATATCGATAGTTTGATATTTAATAGATAAGGCAATTGATCCATTTTTGTTAATGATTGGCGGTAAAAACAGGATTGAATAAAAAAAAAAAAACACTGAAATTGAAAATAAAGATAAAAACCGTCAAATACACATTCACGCCACCGATACCGATACTACCATATTAAACAGCAAAATATTAAAAATTTATTCATTTCCGCATATCAGTAAATATGAGTTGAATTGCAAATCTATGACTGTATGTTGTATTTAGATGAGATAGAGACTGTATGTATGAGTATATATTGCAGCGTTAGAACGTTAAAAAATGTAATAAAAGCCGGTTATATTTTTGCATGAATGCTTAAAGCAAATACATACATCGATAATATAACTATACTAATACAAGTAGACAAATATACACACACATACTAATGTATATGAAATAAAATAGAAACTTTTTTGAAATATTTTTTACAAAAGTATCATATAACACACACAGGGAGAGAGGGAGAAATCGTGATTGAAATTCATCAAACTTATCATCATCAGCAACATCAACATCATGAACATCATCGATATGTTTGCCAGTTTTATTAATAAAAAAAAACAAAACAAAAATGGAAAAATAAAAACCTAAGAAATCCGTAACAACAAATTTGTTGACTCAATCCGTATCCGTTCAGAAACATGCAGAAGAAGAAGAATTTTTTTTTTTACTTTGGCAACAACATCAAAGACAAACATTCCTATTCGAGGAGATTCTCTGAACTGCACAGTAGGCCAAGAAGAAGTCTATCTGGTGTTTTTTTTGCAACAGTTCATAACTTTGCATTGGCAACACTGATTTATTTGACAACCAATTTAACAGCTGGTAGTGGCTTTTTGATAAGTTTGATTTAAAATTTCATTACGGAAAGACTGGCTTGCAAATTATTCAACTTTTTTTTATTAAAATATTTGTTATGTTTGCCCAACTTCAAAATTCAAAATCTTTTCTTCGATTTTTCTCCCATTTTTTGTTGAATAGGTATGTAAATAAGCAGAAATGTTGCATTTGGAAGCTAACAATGTAACACAGAAAACACTTTTTTGTTCAAAATTAAATTAAACGCATCCACGTAATCTCCATCAAGGGCACTGTGATACGAGGGGTACTACTTATATGTCGGGAAAGCAAATATTAGCAAATATTTTTAAATGAAAATATTCTCCTTGATGATTAATATACTTTTTAATTCGTTCAAACCATTTCTCAAAGCAGTTTATCCATTCCTCTTGAAACACCTCCAAACGTGGTTTTTAAACGCTTCAACTGTTACTTCGATGCTTGTAAATCATTGTCTGCCATATCAAGACTGTATTCTGTATTCTGTATTTTGATTGCTCAAAACTCACTTGCTTGACGAGATGTGTGAGAGCTCCGATTGTCTTTGGTGGTTGGTTTTACGAATTTCTTCAAAAACTTCCGACAAACAAATGGTCGTGTAGCACTCAGAATTGAACGTCCTACGTTACTTAAGAGTAACAGTGGTCACAGGACCCATGCGACCGAAGAAACAGGCGACCATTTGCTTCGCTGTGCTTTTTCCACGAAAAAATTTTGTTGGATTTAGCTCGCCTCGGAATACCAGCACGGTCGATTGCTGTTTTGTTTTCGGCTCATACGCATATATCCATGATTCGTCACCTGTCACGATTTTATACATGTCTATTGAAGCACTACGCTCGAACTTTTCAATAATTTCCTTACACCAATCGCCGCGAGCCTTTTTTTGAGCAATTGATAAGTTATGGGGTATCCAACGAGTACAAATTTACAAATCTCAACTAAGTGTTCATGCACAATCGTATGTATTGAAGTAGAACTAATGTGCAAGGATGTCTCTATCTCACAGTATGTCACATGACGATCTTGCATTATCAGTTCAAGCACTGCATCGCTGTTTTGTGGCACATCAACCCAATTTGGACGACCTTCAAGGAGTTTGTCGACGACCGAACTACGGCCACAATTGAATTCACTATACTAGCGATATACTGTGGTTTTTGGTGGTGCTTTATAGCCATATAAATAACTGAGTTTATCGACACATTCTTGTTGAGATAATCCACGTCGAAAGTTATGAAAAATAATCCAACGAAAACCTTCTCTTGAAAATTCCATTTTTTGGCCAAATTGATTTTCTTAACTCACCGTAAACAAAACAAATAGCACTTGTACATCAAAACGTTGTGATTACGTTACTGCTAAAGAATGTCAAACTTTTCTGTGGTGTTGCCAGATTTTAGCTATTGACTTTAGTGTTGTCAGTTCCCGAAATATGGACGATTTATCTTTTGCCTCAAAATAGGCCTCAGTTTCAGCGATATCATCTTCTTGCAAGCGAGTATTTTTTTGAGGTCTGCGAACAGCCAGTAGGCGCTGGGAGCCAAGTCTGGTGAATACGGTGGATGTGGAAGCAATTCAAAGTTCTATTCATGTAGTTTTACCATTGTTTAGATTGACGTGTTATATGGTGCGTTGTCTTGATGAAACAAAATTTTGTTCTTTGTCATATGCGATCGTTTCTTTGCAACTTCGGCCTTCAAGCGCTGCAATACCACGATTTGATATTCAGTGTTAATGGTATTTCCCTTCTCAAAATAGTCGATGAATACGAGTAGTACACCATACACATCCCAAAATACCGAGGCCATAACCTTTCCATTGCCTATTGTTGTGCTTTCGGGGGCTTTGGGCGAAGTTAACCAGTTGTTGTTCACTCAGATGACAATCATTTTTATTCCGGAGTGAAGTGATAGATCCATGTTTCGTCCATTGTCACATATCAACGCAAAAATTGAAGTTTTTCATATTAAAACATAGCCAAACACTGCTCAGAATCATCAACACGTTCTTGTGTTAGTGAGCAAGCGCTTCAATAGCTTTGAACAGATCTTTCTCATAGTCAAAGGCTCATGCAATGTAAAGTCAGCACGTTCTATTGCTATCTTTACGATGTCACCGAACCCACACAACTTCACTTTGCGATCAATCAAACCCATTTTGTGGATTTTTTCGATGTTTTTTGGTGTTATCGCCTCATCGGTATCTCTATGACCATGATTGAAGTCAGCAAACCCATGTTTTATTGCTGTTTCTAATGGAGCTGATTCCCTATAACACTTTTCACACTATTGCTTCGCTGGAACGGTCTTTTTTCCATAAAGAAGCATGTGTTACATCAACAGAAAATTACTGTTTGGTGCGCTTTATAGGCTGATGGAGGTATGGGTTCACATGTCTTCGAAAACTATTATGATCAGAGTGTTACAGTCAATGGTGAATGGTATAAGGACTTATGTATGATATTTTTCATACATAAGTCAGCTGACATTAATTTTGTTGACAGGGGGAGCTGCGTGCTACAAAATACGCGCTAAAATTGATTTAATCAAAGAAAATTTTGATCAGAGAGTTTTTTCACGTTTTAGTCCAATTAGTCACCATTTCGTGTGATTTAACCAAATTGAATAATTTTCTTGGGAGTTATGAAAAGTTACCGATATACGTTCATAAACCAGAGACAGTGGAATATATGGCAATCAACATTCGAAAAGTTACTGCCGAAGTACGGCCGTATATGTTGCGAAAAGTTTGCGAAAATTGGTGTTCCATATTGCGCCTTGTACGTGTTAGCCGAGGAAGCCACATGGCCGAAATCATATTTAAACATTAATGTCGTAAAATTTTCTATTCCTTTGTTTTGTAATGACTGAAACTAGTGTTACTGTTAAAAAAACACCCGATAGATAGAGCCTTACATACTCAAAAGTGACATGATAATAAACATCAACCGGAGTCATGCGAACAGGACTGATTTTAATGAGAGCAGGTATGCGAGGTGGTATTGATGTTATCGAGCCGTCTGTGTATAATTTAAATATTGTGGAGGTAGATGCTATTAAGGGTGTTGAACAAATTGGTATCGGACGATAGTTTTCTGGGTTGCTAGATTGTTATTATTATTATCCTTCACCAGGCACTATTGCTGACACTGCTAACCATAGGTTCTATTTTGCCCATTCCGGTCTATAGTTTGTACAGCAGATCTGTTGCTTTTCTGATGAACATCAACAGATCTGAGACCAAAATGGTGGATATCTTACCCAGTGAGACCCTGTCCGGCTTGCCGTACTTGAGACCCTAGTGCGATGCCCAAATGCGGACTGATCTAGAGTGGCTAAGTCCACTTTGAGCATTCCAGCGTTCCAAACATCTGTCATTTTCCCAATCATTGATTAGATTGAGGATGATAGTATGTGGTGCTGCACAGCAAGATTCGGGACCGATATAGGGTGTCATGGAATTCCTTCGGACCAATGCATCCGCAATTTTATTATTATCTATCCCACAGTGTCCACGTACCCAACGGGACCTTCTTCCCAAACAAAAGCTTCCGATTTGAGCCAAGTGCCTTTAAGGCAGCTTGGCTATCAGAGAATATGTTAATGGTCTTACCCTTGATCCCTATGTCTAGGTTGATCTCCACCCATAAAGCAATGGTCATGATCTCAGCCAGGAAGACACTTAGCAATCTTCCCAGTGAGATCGACATGTCTCGGTTGGGTAGATGTCTAACACTGTCATTCATTTTAGAAGATCTTCGGTTTTCTAAGAGTAAGAAATGAGTAACGCAAACGTATGAACAGCGAGCTGTACGAGGATATTGTGAAGCGTATTAAGATACGACTATGGCAAGGATAAAGAAACTCCGGCGTAAACGGCGTCAGCCTGGGGATAGAACGAAGAGCCACTGTTGCCAACAGTTACTACTTTGGGCTCAGTAGGCAGAGCACTCTTTCGACGAACCAAACTCACGCTCCGCAAAACGCTTACCATCAATGTCCGCCTATATGGCACAGAAGCATGGACACTGTCGAACAACGATGTAAATATTTTAGTTCGGAAGATCTTCTGTTTTCGAAGAGTAAGAGATGAGTAACGCATTCGTGGAAACAGCGAGCTGTATGAGCTGTATAGGGACGTGAATATAGTGAAGCGCATTAAGATACAACTCTCGTATGGATAAATAAACTCCTGCAAGGCAGACCTTTGATACGGTAGCCCAAGGCGGAAAGAGGGGAAGAGAACGACTAAGTCTTCGTTGGAGAGACCAAGTGTTGCAGAGCCCGACTGTCTTGAGAATCTCAAACTGGCACCATTTAGTTGGCGTGCTTTTTTTGACTCGTCCGAAACTGGCAGACGGTTGTAGTGCCACATAAGTAAGTATTCTTAGATTTTTTTTACATTTTTCTTCCTCCTAACCCACTGTCCCATCTACCTTTATCAAACGCACAATAAATGCCGTAAGCCAACGACATTTTCTTGATATCGAAAATTTTCTGCATGACATGACAAAACAGTCACTGTTTGTTCAGTTTCAGTATTTCTGCAGATATTGCGACAAAAAAGGAATAATTTTTTTAAATCGTTCACATTTGCTGAGATGCAAAAGGCAGTTACGCTGACATTTTATTTATTTTTTTTTATTTTTTTCTTTCATAAGATGTCATGGTTTTATTGTGTGCTTTTACTCGTATTTGGCTGCTATTTGCAGTTGGTTTGTGATGCATTTCCTAATATGATGGAAATCACTAAAGGAAACGGAAACTTTAGGTGAACAAACGTGTATTAGAGGCGTTTCATTGCATGTGACTGTGTGTGTCTACAAGCGAATATTTATTGTCAAGCATGTTTATGTGCTGATTTGTTAGGATTTCTTTTCACTTTTTTTAAGAAACTATTTTATAAGCCGGAGAATTTGAAAAAAAAATCGCTGCAATTGAAAATTACATTTTGATTATCATTCTGTTTCCCTTAGCCGTAGTATTGCACATGTCAGGGGAGATGTAAAACTGTAATATGACAGACTTATGAACATGCACTGACATGTTCTATGTAATCTTTTTTCTGGTTACCTTAGCTAGCATGTTCATGCATGCTTGATCAAATGTTAGAAAAATTAGTAAAAATTGTTGGTTTTTCGCACACAATTTCCTTATGAAATCGCACGTTTTCTTTATTTTTTTTTTTTTAACAAAATTTGGTAACATTTTCTTCTTTCTTTTAGATTTGTAATGTGGGGGGACACACACACATACACGCTCACATGATATTCTCTAAATGTTATGTTATGCAGCTGCAATAGCAATTTTATCTGTTTCAGTTGCATCACTGACTGACAATTTCAGTTTTGTAGAAATAATGATGCAATTTTACAATTTTATCGCTGAAAGAAACACAGAAAAAAAATAATAAAATTTAATTTGATTTGGGAAAAATTGCGTAATGTGGTAATCATAGGGGTGGAATGTGTGTGTGCAGAGAATGTAACAGATTTTGCATTAATTTGAATTTGTGAAAATCATAGATTATATGAATGAAACTAAATTTAAATTGAATGATTCGTTATTTTCGATAAATGATAGTAAATTTCGTTTGCATTTGAATGAGGTAAAGATGAGCATTGGATAAGAGCTGAAATTACATAAAATAATTGAAAATCTGTACTTGACTTGAGATATCAATTTGGTATTATTTGTTATTCATGCTTTTTTTAATCATTAAAACTGTAATGCTATAATCGGATATTGGCAGAAAATTTATAAGCCTAAAATGTTTATTTTTGTCAGGAGAATACTTATCATTCCTCCCGATGCTAGGGCAAAAATGCGGCACTTATTTCGGTTAAGGCAGAAGAATAAGACGAAAAGTGAACACTAAAGACGTTGATGCTGCATGTCTCTATATCTTTATGTCACTCTGATAGCTTTAACAATTCGATATGGTATGCAAAGCCATAAAAACCCTTGTTGAAGCCTTAATATCGTTTACTTTACTTGCCAAACTTTAGGCACAATAAGTCTACAATGCCTCCAAAGACTCAACTGTAAGAAATATTTGAGATGAAATTTTGGCATGCAATGCAGTGTGTCTCTACAATATCCAATTCGTACTATTCGGACCAAAGTCAAAGACGCCACAGCGTGTACTTGTTGAAGACAAGTATTTAATATTCAAAGATAAGCTAAAGTTATCGGCACATCCAGTGTATGTGCTATTAAAATGAAATTTCAAAACTAAATCTGCGAGAAAGTAGACATTAGATATTAGACAAATAAGGATTCCAAATTACACACGCTTTAAAGTCACTCTAATATCATCCTTTTGTATAACCCATATTCTTCGAGTTATTGAAAAATAATTTCTTTTTCTCCGTCACTTTCTAGTTAGTATATTGGCTTTCCACAAAGCATCTACTCGTATTGCTTTGTTTCAGTTCTTTTAATCAATTTGATAGTTCAAGTTAAGTAGATGATTAATCCGCTGTAGCTTCCTCCATATGATTTTTCTTTTTTTTTGTGTAGTGGTGAAGATCCTTGCTAATTGGTGGTAATCTTTACTTTAGCATTGTAATTTTTTCCCAGTAGTTGGCGTGTTTTTCCTGATCATTCGTCTGATGTTTGTCATCATTGTCAGAGGTATGCGAGCAGGGTCAGGAGGGTTTTTTCTTTATTTTTTTTATCTTTTATTTAGATGGAGTTGTCTGGAGGGAAGTAGAAGCCTTTTTTTATTACTATTAAACATTCGAAACTTCAATTAAATTTTTTCTTCGTCATGTCCTCTTCTAGGGCTCGAACCTGGGTCGTATATATACAATATATACAACAGAAATAAAATAAACTATATTTCATGAAAATCGATTAGTAAACACATTCCCAATAAAATGAAAGTACCTAGTTTGTTTCTCAATAACTCAAAAAATACAGGGTATATTACAAAATGATTTCAGAATGACTTAAAGCTGCTGTAATTTGGAATTTTTTAACATATGGCTTAACGTAGTCGAATGAGTCATTTCGAAGTTATCATAAGATGTATGAAGCAGCCTCTTCAAAAATCTTACATTAAAAAAAAAAAATTAAAAAAAACTTATCCATAGAATCTGAAATGCTAATGATTTTTGAAGTTAGGCGACGATGGCGCACAAAAAAATATAGTGGTTATCCAAAGCCAAAAATATTTTTCTATTTGCTGCATAGTGTAATTACGTTTAACATAATTGGCAGTTATTGGACACGCTTATGACTGTGCTGCGTCTATGCAACCTAACAACGGAATTTTTAAAAATATAAAAGCACAGATCCAATTGCAATATCTAGACCCATATATAGTAACCCATATTTGTATACAAGTTCAATATGTTCTTTAATTCGAGCTTAGCTTATGATAGCGGTTTCAATTTTTTATATTTTAAAAAGCACGTATTCTATGAATTTATTTCAAAAAATTTTTGAATAAAAATATTTTAATAATATTAAAAATAAGGTTTATTTTTTTTGCACACGATTCTTATCACCAACAACAGCATGAATAAAAGCAACTAGCAATTGCAATAGCAATATTTGTGACAAATTCACTTTAACATTTACCATTAATTTATTTTTTTTTTTTAGTTGCAGTGAGATGTGTTTGTCAGAATGTCAACATTTTTTTATGTGAAATAATAAATGACAAAAAAATTTAGTTAAAAACGAATTTTTGAATAAAATTATAAAAACGAAGATGAAGTTTGTTAAATGTAAAATATAATTCTAGATGATTAAATAAATAATTTTATAATGATTAAAAAATTGTAAAGGGTATTTTTTTAGCTTGTATTGACACGTTTTCCGCTCGGATGCCGGGGTAGGACAGCGGGGTCCAGTGTTGGCCAGAAAATGAATTAAAAAACTATTATTTATAATTCTAAGCAATTTATTGATTAGAGTAAATATCGAAAGCTATCAATTATAATTATAAATAAGTCCGTGGTCGTAAGTCGCGTTATGGAAGGCTGGGCTCGATCACCACTAGCACCCAGTGATGATCGGGTTACTTGGCCACCAGGTGTCAGCCGGGTCGCAGTGGTTCACCACACTCCGACAGAGCTTTAACCTTGTTCCCTTAGCCATGTCAGGTCCTACTGTCGTTGGGAAATGCTAAGAATCCGGGTCAACACAGATATCACAGTGGTGATCGAGGTATCTCACCTTCTGGGTTGTCTTAGTAGAAGCGGTTCACCACTATCTGGCGAAGAGTTACCCTTGTCCCCAAATTGATGCCAGAGATTATATTACTGGAGCCAGTAGTATTATTTTCTTCAAATACTATTACTAATACTAATACTAATACTAATACTAATACTAATACTAATACTAATACTAATACTAATACTAATACTAATACTAATACTAATACTAATACTAATACTAATACTAATACTAATACTAATACTAATACTAATACTAATACTAATACTAATACTAATACTAATACTAATACTAATACTAATACTAATACTAATACTAATACTAATACTAATACTAATACTAATACTAATACTAATACTAATACTAATACTAATACTAATACTAATACTAATACTAATACTAATACTAATACTAATACTAATACTAATACTAATACTAATACTAATACTAATACTAATACTAATACTAATACTAATACTAATACTAATACTAATACTAATACTAATACTAATACTAATACTAATACTAATACTAATACTAATACTAATACTAATACTAATACTAATACTAATACTAATACTAATACTAATACTAATACTAATACTAATACTAATACTAATACTAATACTAATACTAATACTAATACTAATACTAATACTAATACTAATACTAATACTAATACTAATACTAATACTAATACTAATACTAATACTAATACTAATACTAATACTAATACTAATACTAATACTAATACTAATACTAATACTAATACTAATACTAATACTAATACTAATACTAATACTAATACTAATACTAATACTAATACTAATACTAATACTAATACTAATACTAATACTAATACTAATACTAATACTAATACTAATACTAATACTAATACTAATACTAATACTAATACTAATACTAATACTAATACTAATACTAATACTAATACTAATACTAATACTAATACTAATACTAATACTAATACTAATACTAATACTAATACTAATACTAATACTAATACTAATACTAATACTAATACTAATACTAATACTAATACTAATACTAATACTAATACTAATACTAATACTAATACTAATACTAATACTAATACTAATACTAATACTAATACTAATACTAATAATACTAATACTAATACTAATACTAATACTAATACTAATACTAATACTAATACTAATACTAATACTAATACTAATACTAATACTAATACTAATACTAATACTAATACTAATACTAATACTAATACTAATACTAATACTAATACTAATACTAATACTAATACTAATACTAATACTAATACTAATACTAATACTAATACTAATACTAATACTAATACTAATACTAATACTAATACTAATACTAATACTAATACTAATACTAATACTAATACTAATACTAATACTAATACTAATACTAATACTAATACTAATACTAATACTAATACTAATACTAATACTAATACTAATACTAATACTAATACTAATACTAATACTAATACTAATACTAATACTAATACTAATACTAATACTAATACTAATACTAATACTAATACTAATACTAATACTAATACTAATACTAATACTAATACTAATACTAATACTAATACTAATACTAATACTAATACTAATACTAATACTAATACTAATACTAATACTAATACTAATACTAATACTAATACTAATACTAATACTAATACTAATACTAATACTAATACTAATACTAATACTAATACTAATACTAATACTAATACTAATACTAATACTAATACTAATACTAATACTAATACTAATACTAATACTAATACTAATACTAATACTAATACTAATACTAATACTAATACTAATACTAATACTAATACTAATACTAATACTAATACTAATACTAATACTAATACTAATACTAATACTAATACTAATACTAATACTAATACTAATACTAATACTAATACTAATACTAATACTAATACTAATACTAATACTAATACTAATACTAATACTAATACTAATACTAATACTAATACTAATACTAATACTAATACTAATACTAATACTAATACTAATACTAATACTAATACTAATTTAAAACTAGTCTATTTTAGAAAATCATCATGAAACCTCCAAAATTCCCAGATATACTTTGAAAACCATTCATCAATTTACATAATTTAGAGACGACAAAATTGGGCCAATACTGATTCCACTGTGGTGCCCATAGAAATTAGCGTCCAAGTATTGTGTCAATTCAAGCAACAAAGAAACTTACACTTCCATAAAATAGTACATATTTTCGTTTTGCGTCAAAGAGTCAGATAATAGTTTTTTGGTATATCATGTTGCTTACACGTACGAGTATGACATTTGTCAAACAGCAGTCCTTCATGCAACACTCTACACTGCAATGCTATATACTGAAGCCGTATAAGACAATCCAATGTTTCTGAGAGTCTTTTCATGTACCCTTATATGTTCGATCAATTATTTTTTCAAAGTAAACTAACGCTGGAAGTTTAACATAAAACTATTCTTAATTTGTAATCACTGCTGGTCTATTAAAGTGTCCAGGGTAGTGAAAAAGTTGTCGAATTGTGGAAGCGATAACAGTACTCAATATCTAAACGGTATTCGGTAGTAGAAACGGCTCGATATTAAGGCATTGCATAGTTGTTAGCCATGTTTTTAATACACAAATAATCATTACACATTATTTTGCTTTGCTTTATTACCTCACACTAATGATGCTGCAACTATGCATACATTCTTTTAAGTAATTATTTAATATATTTGCTGTTGAATATCAAGTGGGGTTTTAAATTTAAAGTGGTTTTGAAAAACTTGCCTGTGTTAGGATGTAAAATTAAACACTGATTCCATGAAGAAATCCGCAAAATTATTCATCAATTTATATTTAAAGGAATTTTATTGAGATTCCGCTGCATTTCCTATACCAAACTAAGTTTGAGGAATCTGCACATTCGATAGCATTTGCATGATATTTAATTTCGCCTTTAAGAATTTATTACTTGATCCAACAAACTATTATACGATTGGGGGAAATAACAAATTTCCTGAATTTTTTTTTCGTTTTTTTGTTTTTCCTTCATAAGTCAATGATACTTTACGCTTCAATGATTCGTGAAATCTCAAATGTAATTTCAGTTTTTTTTTTAGTTTTTTCTTTTAAATTCTTACCCTTGCATCTGCATAAGAAGAAAAAGTTATGGCCATGCAGTTATGGTTTTGAAAAATAAGCAGCTGTTATAAAAATAAATTTCGTTCTTTTTTTTGCAATGATTTAAATCAAAATTAAAATCAAGAAATAAACAAAAATAATAAAAAAAATAGTTCAACCTTAAAATATGCAACTTAAATTTTAAATTCAAAATATGAGCAAACTTGAGCAACGTTGGCGTAGGACGATAAAAAACTGGGGTGGAAAAAAACGTGTTAAAGAAGTATTAAATATAATAATTTATAGAATCATATGCGTATTCATCGTTGCAAATATTTTTTCTTGCGTACCTGGACTTCCTAAAAAAAACACGGTTGGTTGTATTTAATGGTCAACATGTAGTGCCTTTAATCATAGCTCCTGGACTGGTGTACATAGTGTATCTTACAGTATGCTTAACGTTTAATTCAAGATTTTCAAAAAATGTGAAAAGTACCTAAACGCCTAAAAAGATACGCAAATATTTGTAAATTTAACCCTAGGATGTCTCACTTGGTTTAACCTGACAAAAATTGATATAAGTACGATTAAAATGTTCTGAATCTAAAAAATTTGGCTTGGTAACTTGGGATGATTTTCGGGTTTATAAATAGAGCGCTAAATGAACCCTTGTGGTCTGGCTGGACCATAAATTATTTTAAAATTAAGACACTTGTGCAAAGCGTCAAGAGTTAATAAATCAGTTGCCTCAGTTCAACGCTTGCTACTGATTTTTACCATGGGTACAAATTTGAATGTGGATGACCAGCCTTTTCCTTATTGTTGAGGTACGAGATTAACCCGTCAAATGTAGAATAAAAGTACGGTCGATATGTGACTCATGAATAAATTTTGCATTAAAAGATCAAATTTATATAAGTAAGAGCTCTGATGGCATACAAAAAACCTATTATGCTTGATGTACTATACACTGCGATAATTTTTACTAGATTAACTTTAGTAAAAAATTTGATGAAGTTCCGCAAAAAAAATTATTCTTTAATACTATTATTAACAGAACATTACACAAAGACAATTACACCGAATAAAACTGCAAAAGGTGAACCAGATAAAGCAACGAGACCAAACACTGCAAAAAAAACCTGGCAAATTATTGACTAGAACCGTAATAAATCAAAAGTAAGTACACAGCAAAAAAATACGTAGTAGAAAACCGAACAAATATGTAGTTTTTCTGAACATTTATTACGTTTTCTGCACCCTGACTGTTTGTAGTTGATAATTCAATAAAATGTTCAGTTTTGACTGAAATGTACGTCCAACTTACGTAAAAGTGAACGTGCGTACAGAAAGTTACTACGTTCATTCAGTTCTAGTATTACAAAATGTATGTTCAGTAAATCATAATGCATGTTCAGTTTAAGTAAACTAAGCATATATTCGAAAATTATCTATGCGCATTCAATATCTTTACCACTAAATGCGAGCATCTGATACGTTTAGTGAAATAACTTTTTATTATTTTTATATTTTTTATTAAAAAAATGTATTTTACCCATTTTATAATATAATTTCTTATTTCTTTCAATCAATGGTTTCCGAATGGACAAACCTTTATAAAGATAAAGGAACTGTTGTCCATATTAATCCTGGAGGAAGATCTCGTAAAACATCAGTTCGTGATGATAGATAATAAAAAGATAATAAAAAAATCGCTTCATCTCGTCAAAAAAATTGTGTCAGAATTAGGCTTAAGTGTTGATGCCAGCAAAGTCCGCAGACGGGCGAGAGACGCTGGATTGAAAAGTTGTACAGCTTCCAAAAAACCTCTTCTTACAAAACGTCACGCAAAAAAACGATATGTATATTTAAGCTATACAAGTCAACCATTGATGCCTGATTTTTTTTAGGCTCGAATTTGCAGAAAAATATCTTGATTGGTCAGTTACAAAGTGGAAAAGTGTGCTATTTAGCGACGAGAGCAAATTGAATTTGTTCAACTCCGATGGCATATGGTCGTGTGAGACGCAATACAGGTGAAAGGCTTAAACCCCGATATTGTAAAACAACTGTCAAGCATGGGGGTAGCAATGTGATGGTGTGGACGTGTTTTTCAGGTCATGGTCTAGGGCCGTTCCACAGAATTTCTACCAACTTTCATGAAGATGGAGGGAAGAAGTTGAAGCCTTTTTTTTATTATGAGACATTCGAAACCACAATTAAATTTTCTCTACGTCTTGTCCTCTGCTGGGGCTCAAAACCTGGGTCGTTTTTGTTGTTGTGCGTGCGCTCTAACCACTACACCACGGCAACACCATTTAAAGAACTTAAATGTTTTAAAAAAGTTAAGCCATAACAATACTTTTCTGTCGTTTAATAACTTAAGAATAGACGTTCTTATAACTCTTTTATTCTATAATCGCTAGAAGAGATTTTCTGGCATAAACTAACAATTCAACATCTAACAATACGTTTTTTTTTAGAAAATTAGAAAAGAAAAAATCAAATTAAAAGCATTTATTATTTTTCAGATTCTCTTTAAACGTTCAAACAGAAATTCCTACACAAACCCTTTTATTTGTAATCAATTAAAATGCCTGAATAGTTTTCATTTAAGCTTAAGAAACTTAACCCACTTGTACAAATGCCACTTGCAACATGTTTGTTTAACCCAAGCACGTTTTGATTTTAGTGGTAAATTAAAGTGCCAACGTTAAATGTATTGCTGCCACAAGCCGCAACATTTTCAAAAATGGTCAATAACTTTTGAAAGGGATTTGCTATACGTAAACGTGGTGCGTTGGCACAGAATGCAATATGGCTGCATTAAGTTTAATTTTAAATTATTACTTAAAGAAATTGAATTATTAAAGTTTTATGCTAAAATATATACATCTTCTACTCATTAAATACCTTAATGTTTCATTTAAATTTCCGCAAAAAAGTTAAGAGTTATTGGCTTAATTAAAATATCATTTCATTCGTTTATTTATATGCTTAAACCTCCATGTAGTTAAAAACTGTTTCGTATGCAAATAAATTGAAAATTAAGTGAAAAAAGTATGCAAATAATAATATTTTATAACACATCCTAAAAGTATGCTACAATTTATTTATTTAATTGCAAATACATACCATTGAATAACTACGACAGCATACGTTTTAATAAACTTTTTTATTTAAAGTTTTTTTATTTTGTTAAATAAAAGTTAAATACTTTTCAGCGTTTGCGGAATTTCGAATGATAAATTATTATAATTTCACATGTTCTCTATAAAATAAATATATTTTTTAAATAATTTTTATTTTTCATTTTCAGTTTAACAATTTTAATAAAGTTTTATTGTCCAAAATAAATACAAAATAAAAATAAGCACAAAATAATTTTTTTATTGTATTGAAGTGTGGGAGGAAAAAAACTACATTTTCAATAGTGAATTTAAAAAATTCGATTCATTCGGTTATAATATGAATGCAGTTTCAGTTTTACAGATTGAGGTAATTAATTTCATGATCTTTTGTTAATGCTTTTACGTTGCGTGGCCAAAAAATTTGGCCAAGTATTGAAGGCAAAGAAACGCTGCGAAAAGTGAACAGGATTCTTATAAACAATTTTATTGGAGTAATAATTAGGCAGGATGGGATCTGTTTTGAATGTCTCTAAGGCAGCTTCAGTGGCAATTATTCATGAGAAAGTAATAAAAGTACTGGCCTCGGACTTTAATTTTAAACAGCTCAGAACAGATGATGTCATTTGGGCACTTATAGAATCTAAGCTCGCTTATGATGAGCAGCGCACTATGCAACGTATGGTCCCTATTACAACATAACATTGGTCCAATCAACTTGTGCTTTTTTTAACGAAAATTATGGTACCATATAACTGTTGTAATAACGGGTATGATAAAATCTTTCATTTTCTCTGCGAATGACCGGCGCTAGTTGTCAACAGAAACAGCAATATAGTGTCCAACCAGGTTTAGACTTAATGACCTACCAAGATATTTTACGGTTACATACTACTCGTAGATCTAATACCACATTGGTTCTATTACCATGTAACCGGCAATAAATCCAATAGGTGGTGTGGTTCTGTCAAAATGGAATCGTTTTTATTCTATCGGTTGGTTTTTTAAGAGGTTCTTAAGTTTGAGTTGGCAGCCCTGCTTTATTTGACAACCGATTTAACAGCTGATAGATTCTTTTTGTATATTGGGTATAAAAGTTAATAATGTCGATTTGAATAACATATATGGTTTGTGTCAAGAATAACAAATGTGGTCATTATAATTCAGTATTCGATAGACGCCAAAATGTAAACACATTTTTTTTCAATCACTATAACAGTGTCGAATTTTGTGTGTAAAAAAGATCTTTTACGGGGAAGTCTGTTAACCTTTCCACATTTGAAGAAAAACGATTGCTGTAAATTATTACCGGAATTAAAATCTTACGGTCAACATGCATCAACTCAAAAAACTTGTGAAGGATGTGCAATTGTGCAATTCAAAAATGTTTATTCCGACACAGAAGGCAAGGATAGGCCTGATCAGCCGAAAAAGTTTGAAGATGAGGAATTGGAAGTATTACTTGACGAAAATTGTTATCAAACGCAAGACGAACTTGCATTATCATTGGGAGTCACACAACAAGCCACTCCCTACTTTTAAAAGCATTGGGACTCATTCAAAAGCAAGGAAATTGCATATCGGAAATGATGCTTGAACTCTACAAAAAGAAGTCTTTTTTGCATCGTATTGTTACTTGCGATGAAAAACGCATACGTTACGCTGATCCCAAGGGAAAAAATCATATGTAAAACCCGGCCAACCAGCCAAATCAATGTCGATGCCGAATATTCATGACGCCAAGGTAATGTATAATGAGCTATTATAATAGAGTCAGACGATCACAGAAGACCTGTACCGAACGCAACTGATTTGTTTGAAGAGAGCAATAAAGGAAAACGACCAGAATATTTTATCAGACATGAGGCCATAATCTTCTGCCAAGACAACGCTTGGCCAAAAACTATTTGGATAACAGCGAATGGGAAGTTTTGGTTCACCGGCCATATAGCTCAGACCTTGCCCCTTCTAACTATCATTTGTTTCGATCGATGCAGAACGCATTTACTGGAATACGTTTCACTTCAGAACAGGATATCAGAAATTGGCTTGATTTTTTACCTCAAAGCTGGAGCAGTCCTTTTGGAGCGGATACCATATGCTACCAGAAAGATGGAAAAAGGTAGTGGCTAACGATGGACAACGTACATAACCGTCCTTCAAGGCGCCAAATTCGAATAATAATGGATCATATTCGGGCCACATTTACTTTTACTGATAATGTGCATCCTACGAGACACCGAACAGTCTGCACTAAAAAAGCTTTAGCCGCTGTACAGGAAAGCAGTGAAGAAGATGCGAAATAATCAACTTGTCGACGTTGTAAGCAACAGAAGTTGTTTGCTTTCTCTTTATTAAAGATTTTACGAAACGATCTTGATTTAAAAGCGTAAGCGCCACCAATTCTTCGAATGAGCTATTGTACAAATTGATATTGAATTTCAATTCAAGCTGTTCTGTGATTAAGCAAATTTTTGGTTGAATGCGTACGTAAATAAGCTGAACTGTAGCACATGGAGTGAGGATAATCCACAAGCTTTTGCCGAAACACCATTATATCGTTATGGGCTTTCGAAGTTATTGATCCATATGTCTGCAAAAACGATTTTAGTCAGAATGTTACTGTCAATTGTGACCGGTGTAGGGACATGATTAGAAATTTTTTCATACCTAAAACAACAGCCAATAATCTTGTTGGTATGTGGTCCCAACAGAGCAGAGTCACATGTAGCGTGCGCTACAATTGTTTTATTCAAAGAAACTTTTTCACTTAATAATCCAATTAATTGGACAGCAAGATCGTGTAATTTAACTCCATTGAATTATTTTTTCTGGCTTTATGTAAAGTCTCTTGTCTGCGTTAATTAGCCAGTGCCAGTTGAACACCTGGAAATCAATACCAAGCCAAAACAAGTAGTCATCAAGCTCTTGGTAAACATACACAGAATTCGCTGATCCTTATAATGACCACTACATAAGCAGAAATGTTGAAGACAAGATTCCACAATAATAAGAGTTTTGTAACAAGTGACTTAAATAAGATTCATGTTTTCAGAAAGCATCAAGTGGCAATATATTCACCCCTATCATGAATAACATGGAAAATTTCTATTCCCATGAAATTTTCATTTCACTCGAAGGGAAAATTCCTATCATGAATTCCCATATCATTTTACGTTGAATGCCAACAAAGATAAATAAAGAAAAAATAAGTGAATTTTTATTAAAAAGTAAAATGTTTACACATAAATGATCATCATTAAAAAAATTTGTTTGCTGCCGTTGTCTTTGCTTCTTTCCATGTAATATTGTTTTGCCTTAGTTCTGATATTTCTTGAGGAGGTTGAGGATTCCACTCAAGTGCCATCCTTGTTACACTACTGGGATTTTTCCTTTTCTTTATCTGCTTCAATTTGGGCCCTTCATATGTCAAATTCCATAGATCTATATTGCTTATGGCGTTAGGCCAGAATATCTCGCCTATATCTAAGACACTTAGTGGTGAATACCTCTAGCTTTTGTATGATGGTCTTAGACACAATCCAGAGTTCAATGCCGTACAACACAATTGACTTTACTTTACTGAATATTCTGAGCTTGGTTTGACTGGATATGGATGAGTTTCGCCATACTGAATATAGTCGTCAAAACAAAATCCAAAACAGTAATTAAAATTAAAACAAACTCCTGCAAAGCAATTATCGTGTAAAGAATTGCATAAATAAAAAGAGAAGAGACAAAACAAAATTTTCTTCAGCAAGATGGGCGGAAAGAAATTGGTGGCTACGGGCCAAACAGTAACAGTTTAAAAATGGCTTAAACGCCAAAAAGAATTGAAATATAAAACTAAAAGTGTTTATTAATTACGATGATGTACTCATCGATCAACTTCTTTCAAATAAAATCAAAAATCAACAAAACAAGAACTAAGTGGTACAGATGAAGAGCGAGGTGAAAATGGATTTAATCCCATACTCGGTAGTGGCGAAGAATCTGATGACTCGGAGGAGGTCGTCGATTCCGTTGTTGTCGAATTTTTTATTTATTTATTTATTTATTTTTTTTTTTGTGAACGAATTTTAAACTATAGGAAATAAAACGTTTTATAGTGAATTATAAGGTTTTGCACTTTATTTACACTTCTAGTCCTAAAATATGTTAATAAACTCCTTAATTATCAAATAAAAGGAATAAATACTTAAACGATAAATGCAACTCCCCGGCAAAAATGATGTGAACAAATCAATATGAAAAACAAACAAATTTCGAGGGAAAATACTATTTGCGATCAGGGGAATTCTTGCATGGCTATCATTCCCCACTGAATAATCAGAAAACATTTCATGGGAATATTAATCATGATTGCAATTGTGGGAAATGAAATAACCTTTCGAGGGAAACATTATTCATGATAGGGGTGATTGTTGGGTTTTAACCTTTAAAGTTTGAGTTCTTTTAAATTGCTTAAAATAAACACCACATTGTTGTTGGTGTACAGTTTTTATTTCCCCACTTTATCTTTATACAGTTTATCGTAGTACAGCAACTTATTTATCTTTAATATTCGTTTATACAACAATTTTATTTACGCCTAAACGCGACTTTTCTTTACGACTGCAAAACGATTACTATATCGAAGAAGGCAAAGCAGCCTCCTTATATACCTAACTGTCTACAGTTTGGAAAGTTCTAGAAATGTCTCAAACGATCTGATATCCTCTATTTTATATCCGTTAATTTTAAACATATAAGATTGTGTTACCCAAAAATGGTCGAATTGGTAAGGCCGTCGAATACACAAATCAGTACGGCAATATCGAATACACAAATCAATACGGCAATACCAGGGCAACATACTATCAACCTTGATAAAAGCCAATAGACAAAATCCCACCATACAGCCCCAAAGCCACTGATGTGGTGTATTTTCTTTTTGTTGCAGGTAATCTAAAATAGTTAATATGTAGCAACCTTTCACGTGTACGTAGCATATACTCACTTTTATCATAAAAATATTTTTCAATGGGTGTCTAAATTTCGTCAGTGGCAATTTTTTTCTCTTAAGGTATATTTGTTTTATTTTATGTTTAAAGGATAACTTATTTATCGAAGCCTTTATAAAAATTTAATTTCTATTCAATTCTAATTATCCATTCAAATCGAAACAATATTATTTCTTAAGCTTTTGTTGTATACTGAAGCTTATTGCGAAATGAAAATTCTTCTCTTATGTGCGCTATGAAATCTTAAAAAATTAATAAAAAATAAATTGGTGTATGGAGGGCGTATGACTATCACTTTTAAATGAGATTTTTATTCCTAAGTGTGTGAGTAATTGAGTAATAAATTGTACAAAATTTGTTTTTTATGATTTATACGATAAAAAAATAAAATAATTTTATTGATAACCTGCTATAAAGAAATTAGTATTTTGCTTTTATATGTCAGGTACAATAATAACAGATTTATGGTAAATATTTTATAGTTATTTGATTACTATAAATGTGAGGTAAGGGAGTTATATGACGAAAATAATTGAATCGAATGTGGACTCTTAACCATATTTGAATTGATGCAGTAGATATCATTTTCATTTTAAAGCTATAAAAAATTTAATTTTTACTTTTACATTTTAAGAAATGTTATGTTGTTCTGGGACAAAACAGATCGCAGCCAGAAGGATCATTTGTGCAGAACTATTTATTCACTATATCAGACTGAGGCGCATAAAGCAGAGACCCAACAGCATTCCCCAACAGCATAATCCTCTGAGCCGAAATATCTGGGCACTCGCAAAGAACATTCTTAGATGTCTCGACATAACTCACACAGTACCTACACCGATTACACGGTGCGACAAAAAAAGCGTGGTTAGTGACACTATTTTTTGTGATAGGTGTGCAACGAAAAATAAGGCTCTGTTCATGCACTTATGAGCTAATGACTTAACTGAATATTATACGATTTTCCGGATTCGGAAAGAAGATAAGCTAACCTTTTATATTGCTTAACCTATATATGTTATTTAAGTGGCTTTAAAAAATCTGGGTGTTTTTCTCAAGAAAACACATTTTTTCAAATTTTGTCCATATTTTTCAAGATTAGATGCGTTATTGCGCACTATTTTTCATAGGAACCGTACCATTTATGAATTAAACTGAGTTCTGAATAAAATGAGATATAAAGTTCAGAACCGTTAGAAATCGACTGAGCTATTAAATTCTTTAGTAAAGCAACTCATGAAAATTAGCTTTTAAGTGCACGAATGTCCGAAAAATCGGTTTTTTACCCGTAACTCAAGAAATTTGAGGTGTTTTGGAAATTGGAAAAACAGATCCTTCTTCTGCTCGACAGCGCCTCTCATAATAGTAGTAGCTATTTGAACTTCGTTTATTTTTGTCTCACCGTGTTATCCTTAATATTTTCGAAAATACACCGATAGTATCTAAGAGCACAATATGCGGTAAATAGATCCGTTAGTGCCCTGAGTTCACTGCTATTGAGCAGCAATAGCGCCCTGGGTCTACGGCAGAAAGCGAATGCTAAAGAAATAAAAAAATAAAAGAGTGTATTATCTTATGCTTCAGAAAAAAGACGTTTAATGTCATTGACGTTACGCATGTTGTATCATCTCTTGCCGTTTATAACCTGAAACCTCACTAACTTATGCTTTTTCTTGGCAAAAATCCGGGTTTTAAAAAAAAGCACAACCCATCGGGTTTTATTGGGTTTTTTTGGGTTTAAAAAATGCTTCCAAATTAAGTTCAAGTCGACAATATTTTATTTGTTTATACAAACACGATGCTTTAGTGTTTATAACACAATTTTGCACTCTTGGTGGGTTCAAGGCGTCATTGTGTATTATGAGCTGCTAAAACCAGGTGACCGAAGCAGACTGCAGACGAGAGAGAAAAACGGAATATAAACACAGACATGATTAATTTATTCTTTTGCATGAAATAAAAGAAAACACCCGACCCAATGTTGCAAAAGCTTCAAAACAATTATAAAAAACGATCAAATGACGCATCTGCCGTATTCTCCCAACATTGCTCCGTTGGCTGTTGCGACGGATACAATATATTTCGCACCTTTTTATATGGGCTTTCTTTACATGGCACTTCGCTATAACGGCCTGTTTGTATTATGGAACACATTCGCTTTAAGCGCAAATTACCTCGTTCTACGGTAAAAAAAACGCGGATTCTCCGTTTTTTTATGTATAACGGAAGCAAACGCAACACATATTCATCTCGTTTAAAGGCATTTCGATTTACGGTCTACATTTTCAGAAATGAGTTTATGAGTCTTTTAACATGTCACCGAATAATTTCCTTTGAAAAAAATACAATATCGGCTTCAAAGTTGGAGCGCCTTTAAAGACGAGAAGTTTTTCTGAGACTGGCTCTGAAATGAAAGATGTAAGCAGTGATTTGATAAATTTGTTATTTCGTTATCTTTTTAAAGTCAAAAACGGAACAGAAAAATTCGTAGTCCCTATTTTTGTTGCAAATAAACTACGAAAACCTTTAAATAAAAAAACCATCCGGGTTTTTTTAAGTATAATACCCATTAAAGCCCAGGTGGGTTTAATTTGGTTACCCAGTGGGTAACCTGATTTAATTTGAGCGTATTTCTTTTGATATTTCATACCATAGTTAATATAGTTTTGGGCATCCTGTTTTCCTTATAATCGGCAAATTTATTCGTTAATCTTACTTTGCCATCGAGTTTTCTTTCTTATGATCCTATTATTACCCTACGTTGAGAAGAGTACATTTTAAAGCAGTGTTTCAAAATGACGAGGCTAACCAAAACGAGTTTCTGTGGTAACTGTGGGCGTACAATAAGTCTCTACCAACAATATTAGAGAATTAAGAACAATCATATCAGTAGATTTCTCCGGTAGAATATAACACCAAAACAGACTTATAGTATATCACTAAAATGAGTATGCAACTATTCAATCTATATATTAAACAATAATATCTTAAAACAATAATTTGAAATAAATAGCCATGCAGTTAGTGTTAAGTGATGACTCCTTAATATTTCAACAGGATAATGACTCGCAGCATACGGTTCTTATCATCAAGGAATAGCTACAGTCTTACACTATGCAACTGAAAACTTCTTCTTAGTCACTTGTTCGTATACAAATAAAGCATTTTTTGGACCATCTAGGCAGTCAAATTCGCAAACTAGGGGCACTAGGACGAACAGATCTAAACATATATTATAGTGGAAGAATAGTTAAAAATTTCCATTTACGACTTAAGGAAGGTATAATAAATAGAGTTGACCCTATCAAATAATAAATTGACAAAAGTTTTTAGAATTTTTTTGACAAAAACCTAAACATTTTACTCACTGCATATTCACTTTTGTGATGTCAATTTAGCGAATTTTTTTGTTTGCCTTGCACAAATTAAACAGATGCAAAAATATTGAGAATTTTTTTATTAATATTGTTAACTGTCTTAAGCTCTACAAAACTGAAATAATTTTTTTTGTTTTTGTTAATAAATAGGCTTTTATTTAAAGGGTCCGCCCAAAATTTTTTTTTGATGAAAATGCTATAAAAAAACTACTAAATATTTTCTCAAATTTCTTTTTTTATTCGAAAGTATAATCCTTCCGGCTAATAATGGAAATAATTTCAATCAAATGGCTGCCTCGGCTGGCTATGCAGTAGCCTACACGATCGGTCCAATTTTTAAGCACATTATCGATTGTGTGCAGCTTCACGAATATTGTCCTTTAAAGCTTCAATTGGCTTGTTGGCGTAACACTTATCTTTGACGGCACCCCACAAATAATAGTCCATCAATGTCAAATCGCAGCTCCGAGGTGGCCAAAAATATCGAGTGTAGCTTCGGCTGTGTGGCACGTAGTACCGTCCAGTTGAAACAGAATGTTGCTAATATCCTCCTCTTCAATTTTTGTGAACAAATTTCGTTCGACATGGCCCGATAACGATCGCCATTGACTGTAACGGCCACTCCTTGCTCATTTTCGAAGAAAAATGCCCCAATTATGCCTCTGGACCAAAATCCGCACCAAACAGTGACTCGTCTTGTGTGTATCGACTTTTCAATGTATGCTTGCGGGTTTTCTGTGCCCCAAATGCGAAATTTTGCTTGTTTACATACCCGCCAAGATCAAAATTAGCTTCATCTGAAAAGATGATTTTTTTGGCAAAATCGGCATCTTCTCTAATTGATCGCAGGCCCAGATTCCCAGCGTTGTTCAAGCGTGTACACAACCATATTCGTTCAGCGAAAGGATAAAACTAATTATCTGTCAAATCAGACATGAGCTTAATGTTACCATTCACGAAATAAGCACTAGTTGAAAAAAAAAACGTTAGATAGCGGACCCTTTATATAGATTGAATAGCTGCATATTCATTTTAGTGAGACACTGTGTGTTTGGAGTAAAGTGGGATACACGCACTGTTGCCAGAATTTTCAGGGATAAAATCGTCAAAAACAAGAGATTTCTTTGTAAAAAATCCTCAAAATCGTTATCAGTGTTGCCATTTTTTGACGATCAAAATATTTTGTGTAACTATTTGTTATCAAAACGCGCTGTAAAAAAGCGTTAAACATATTTAAAAATAGAAAAATATACTAAAATTGTAAATAAATTTCTATTCTTACGAAGATTTTTTAATAATTTGAACTATTGCTTAAAAAATATAATTAAAACGATTTAGAAGAAAACAGCAACTTAAAAACTTGTTCTTTATTTTTGGGTTCAGGTGTAACATTAAAAAATTATCTATCAGAGGTTGAGTTCTTTCTCCACTGCTGTTTAAAGTTATCCTCGATTGAGTTCAACGTAGTATAGCCTGCGGACTTAACTTAAAGTTAGAAGACCTGTATTAAGCAGACAAAATTTATTTTCAAGCTCAAAGACACTGCGAGATGCAATAAAAGCTGAATTTTATACTGGCGGAATAAACATTTTGCCTTGGAATAAACATCTCCAAAACTAAAATTATGCGAATCAACGATAATAGCATAACGATCTTTCGAATTGCAAACAGAAATTTGTCTTTTGCTATGCCGGTAGTATGCTTACGACGTCCGGCTATTCCAGTGCTGATATTAACAGATTGAACCTAGCCTGGCTTTTGGCCGACTGAATGCTATAGAGCTTTCGCCATATATCTCTCCAGAAATGAAAATTAACATCTTTAACTTGTGTGCGAAGTCTATTTTTGTATAGTTGCTAGTCATGAAATGCGGCTGTGATTAATGTCAATAGCATTCAAGCATTTATAAGCCGTTGTCTACGTTGCATCTGAAAATACATCTGGAAATTATTCTGTGAGAAGGAAACGGAAATGGATTGTGCATACTCAAAGAAATCAAAACTAAGACTTTGCGGAATTTACTATTGAATGAAATTTACAGGGAAGCAGAGAAATCGGAAGTCTAGCCCATTCCTAGAAAAGACCGATTGAAAGACCAGCTGCTTTCCATAGAATGACGTGGAGCCATATTAGATCATTGGCTTTAGATTGGTGTAAATGGAGAGATTTCCTTATGGCTCTTTAATCCACTTTGTATCTTTAACGGATCTAATAATAACAAATTACAACTTAAGTATTGTAATTATTTAATAAATCTTTAAAAGTCTTAAAAGTCTTAAAAATGGGTCTTTAGTTTTGATATATGTGCATTTCAGAAAAACTATTTTTACTAATTTTTGCACAAATATTATCTTAACAACGTAATTTTCACAGCATGAACCATGAATTAATGAGTTTATTGAATTTAAACGCTTTTAATTTCTTATAAAAAATTGCAAATATAAAAGCGCTAACCTAGCGCGTTTTTGAAAAAAAGCGCTAAAGAGATAACATGCGACTTTTTGGAAGTCGAAACGCGCTAAATATAGCGCGAAAGGCGCTAAATTGGCAACGCTGCTCGTTATCAGTTTTGAAAATCGTAAAAAAAAAAATTGTCGAAATAAAAAGAAGTATTTTTATTTTGCAAAAAAAAAAAAAAAAAAATAAAATAAAAAAAAAACTGTAAACATAGCCGTGTGAAATAAACGTTGTATTAATAATAAATATCTATGTTAAGATCCGAATTAACAAGCATATACAATATTGTGCAAAATAAAAACTAATAATGCACTTTATTTCTGAAAGTATTTCATTAAGGAAAAAAAGTTTTTCGGTAATTTATTTATGCACTAAGCCCCACACAGAAAAATATATTACTTTTCTCAACGATTTTTCAAAAATCAACAACAGCAATCGAGGTCTTTAAATAAAGGTGTACAAAACAAAGGCAACAAATTAATATTTCGGTGATAAACCGATAAGCCCATATTTCTTATAACTTTGATACTTCTGCACTGCTGTTAAGTACAGACTCCAAAATACGTTTTCATTCACTTTCTAGATTTTCGAAGAGTTCAATTTGATTTTTGAATCGTACCACTGAGATGTTCCTCTTTATTACTCCAAAATAGTTTAAGCCCATGATTGTACCGGCCAATCAAGGAGTTGAACCATATTCTTCTCAATGAACACGCTGGGTGTTTCGGGTTATTATTGCGTTAAAACACAGCGTGGTGTAGTGGTTAGAGTGCACGCATAACAACACAAACAACCCTAGTTCGAGCCCCAGCAGAGGATATGACAAAGAAAAAATTTAATTGTGGTATCGAAGGTTTAATAATAAAAAAGGCTTCATCTTCTTCCCCCCAGACAACTCCATCTAAAAAAAAGATAAAGAAAAAAGCCCCCTGACCTTTCTCGCATACCTCTGGCGATGATGACAAACATCAGACGAATGATCAGGAAAAAACGCCACCTACTGGGAAAAAATTACAATGCTAAAGTAAAGATCACCACCAATTAGCAAGGATCTTCACCACTACACAAAAAAATTATATGAAGGAAGCTACAGCGGATTAATCATCTACTCGTGCTTAGCTCGAAATATCAAATTGATTTAAGAAACTGAAACAAAGCAATAGATGCCTTGTGGAAAGCCAATATCCTCCCTAGAGGAGTGACGGAAAAAAAATATTGGAGTGGCATATTCTACTTAACATAGAGAATAATTTTCGTCTTTAAGATGTTTTTCTGCAACAAATCGATGCTTTGTGACATCAACTTTGTTAAAGTGAACTTTTTCATTTGCTTAAAGTCAACAACGTACCATATCATTGCCTTACTATGCCTAAAGCCTTCTACTAGGTAGACTTTTATACTGCTTTTCATTATACTCATTATTAAATTCGATTTTTATTTGTCTCTAAACAAGGCAAGAAAAATCGTCATTTCATGATCTAATATTGTCAACTCGTCATTATGGTATTTTTAAGAGTAAAAATCGGTAAAATGCAGAGAAATCGTTAATTCTGGCAACAGTGGCTATACGTAGTGTTATTTACATTGATTGCCTTGTTCAATTAAGGCTATGCGGAGGTAAATACGCCCTTTTATGAAATATGATCTTCATATTTCATCCAAAAAATCAGGGTATTTCTCAGGCTGCTTTCGTATATTATTTGGCAATGACTACATAATAAGTTCTTAAAAGGGTTGTTTAAGATTATTTTTTGTTTGTTTTTGTTAGAAATTTATTAAACCAAAAACATTTGACCCTTTTGCTAACTATGTATTCCTATATACTTGTATACGAGTATGATCTCTTCATTAATAAAGTATTAAAATTAAAAATCACCTGGGATAACATAATTGTATCTTTTTTTCATTTTAAATATAGTTTTTGTAAGTTTCTTTGTAGATTAATCTCTCTCTTAAATTATAGTATTTAAAGCTTAAGGCTTAATAATGAAAACAAAACAAAAACCTCAGCCATGAAACTGTATATGTTTTCTAAAAACAAAACTCTATTTAGTTGGGGGTCATATTCAGAAAAAATATTATATATTTATTGGGGTTATTGTTAGCTCTCCTACTAAACTTTTATTGTGAAAGCTATAAACCCTTTTAAAAGAAAGTTCTTTCTATTCAAATTAACCCGATTGTTGCTGGTGATTAAAGGGAAATAACGAAGGAGAAAAGAAAAAAATAATAATTGGATTATAAAATCATTTTAAACACATCCCTTGTTTTAATACATAATTTTGTGTCATCCACATAAAAAGCGTAGCATGCAGCAGTAATGGAGAAAGAGCAAAGGGTATAATGGTTATATATCTGTAGCCTGAGCATGCCAATATTATTAAAAAGTTAATATTTTTCATTTTTTCTTTTTTTATATAAATAAAACATAAAATTTCAATATCAACACAATTGACTGAAAATGGAGAGTAGGACATACAGCTACACCACCATCGCCAGCAACAGTACATTTACGAGAAGAACAAATTTCCGTTTTAAAAAATATACATGCAAACATAAGCAAATAAAATCCCATAAAAAGACAAAAAATTATTTATGGCACAGAGAGAGAGTGGGAATATTATAACCCAGCGTACATATATTCCGTCTATTAAAACTTAGTTTAATACTTTGAAGAATATTTGATATAACTTTGTAGGATTCCATCTATTGTGGCCATTCACTGACGAAAGTAGAACTAAAGATACTGAAACTTAGTCTTTGTTAAGCTTAAGACTCATGTAAAGGGTGGTCCAACCATAATGCACGTTGTTAATTGTGAGTTATACCTTAACGTCAAGTTTTTGCCCAACTTAATTTGACATTTTTTTGGTTCAGTGTTTGACAAATTCAACCATTTAGAGGTAAACAATTGAGCAGCGTGTTAAGATTGTTGAAGCGTTTTAGGAAAATGAGCATTTCGTACACTTCGTGATTTTTTTAATCATCATAATCGACCAAAAGGGTACACAATCCGCATTTGAGCAAATGTTAATCCACCAGTGGTTATTGAAAAGCCGATGCATCTACAAAGAGTGAGTGTTCGGTGCGGTTTATGGATTGGTGGTGTCATCGGGCCGTACTTTTTAGAAAACAAGGTCGGCCAAGAAGTAACCGTGTATGATGTTCACTATCGCAAGATGATAACGGATTTTTTGTGGCCAGAAATTGGGGATACGGACTCAGACGATAAAACTATTTTGCGCAAGAAGTTCAAGTCTGTTTAACGTACCTGAACATGAGGAGCATAAAAGGAATGAAATAACATACATCTATGCTAAAAGGGGGGATGAGATGATTTCCGCTGGATCTACTCTATCAATTAAGGTGGTTACACTTAGTCTACTACAACGGGTGCAAAGGTATGCTTGCAATTATATTACAGGGGTGTTACGTACTACACCTACATCGGCGATGGAGGTGATCCTACCTCTACCTCTGCTGGGCCTCTATTGTAAAATGTCAGCGTCCAGTACAAGTCAGAGTATACGGGCGACTGAACATATTCGCGATTCAAATATAGGTCATTCAAAGGATCTAACTAACTTGGGAGTTTTAGTGAGAGTTGACTACACAGCACCGCACTATGAATTCTCAGTGAAGTTCCGGACTACATTCTGGGCAGGAGAGATTGAGCAAATGGTGTGATACACCCCATTGAAGCCTCTGAGTAGATCTTCACCGACGGCTCTTAGTTGAATGGAGCTGGTTGAGTCGGAGTTGGCTAATATGGTGCACTCTATAAGGTTACCAAACCACTCTAGCGTGTTTCAGGCGGTGATATCGGTGATATATCATACAAGCTGTCATGATGTATATTGGAAAGGGTATCGTCTCCAAGAAAGATATTAACATACTTTCGAATAGCGAGGAGGCTTTAAGAAATCTCTCAACTAGATGGCTGAGCAGTATAATATTCATATTACATTGGTTCCAGGTCACAATGATATTCCGGGGAATAGTAGGACTGATGAATTAGCGAGTCATGGCTCCACTATCGAAATTATCAGAAAATTTTCTACGTTTGAAATACCATCGGGCAATTGTAAGCTACTGATTCACATTGAAGTAATAGAGAGAGGCAAGATAGCACAGCAAATCTGTTCAAATCTGGATCTCAAACGCACAAATGATCTGCCCAATCTCCAAACAAAGAATAGTTAGCGTAGTTGTCGGTGACATTACTGGGCACTCATACCAGGAGGCTGGGATTGGGTCACCTGGCTCATAGATGCATCGATGAAGATGAGATGGAAACAATTCCTCACCTACTGTGCACATACCCGGCATTATGTTGAAGAATAAAGAGGCACTCATACGTAGTCATACTCATTGCAATGAGTACGCACACGCACTCACACTCTATAGTTTGAAGTACTTATCAAACTGATTTATTTTTTTTCTCCAACACTCCTCTAGAGAGCATATTGGCTTTCTACAAAGCATCTATTGCTTTGTTTCAGTTTCTTTAATCAATTTGATGCTACAAGGTAAGTAGATGATTAATTCGCTGTAGCTTCCTCTATATGATTTTTTTGTGTGTGCAGTGGTGAAGATTCTTGCTTATTGCTGGTGATCTGTACTTTAGCATTGTAATTTTTTTCCAGTAGGTGGCGTGTTTTTCCTGATCATTCGTCTGATATTTGTCATCATCGCCAGAGGTATGCGAGAAAGGTCAGGGGGTTTTTTCTTTATTTTTTTTTTTAATGGAGTTGTAAGGAGGGAAGACGTTGAAGCCTTTTTTATTATTAAACTTTCGAAATCACAATTAAATTTTTCTTCGTCATATCCTCTGCTGGATTTCGAACCTGTGTCGTTTGTGTTGTTATGCTTGCGCTCTAACCACTGCACCACGCCAGCCCCATCAACATCAAACTCATACTTATCAGCATTTATGGCTTTAACTAATTGTGTATAAATGATGCAAAATGAGTACGATTTCAATATGAGGTTGTGTGCTTACTGCGGTACTTTTCATTTTTTATTTATTTCTCTTTTGAACAATACTACTTGCTTACTTGATAGATGCTACACGAATGAGTTGAATGATTCGAATTATTTATAAGTATTATGAGTATTTCCTCTTGAATAAATTAATGCTATTTATACCTATGAATCAATGTTATTGTAAGTATTAGTCGGTATGATTAGTTGAATTTGAATGATGTAAATTTACTTATACTTCAAAAAAGCTTTTTCATTACTAATCTCCGTTCTGTATATTCTAATCTCGTAAATGACAAAGATACAATAAATCAGGAATGTTTGCAGTTCAAAAGGTTGTCCTGAGCCTGACTCCACTTACATTCCATTACATATAATTCATATCAGTCTCAGCCATTTTTCAAACTCAGAAACAGTAAATAGTAGCCAGATACTGAAAATCCGGAAAGTATGCAGGAAGGTTTTTTCAGTTCGTAGCTCAATTGACGAAATTTTGCCATTGTAAATACATGAGTGAGTAATCGAACTCTGTGCTGATCGAATATCATTTTTCTCTTTATTTGAATTATAAGACTTCACACGTGGTCCTGAGCTCGATATTTTCGAACGAGAACCTGTCATTGGTGTCCCGATTGAAACGGTTATGTTCGATATTTTCCGGTCGATGTATGGCGAGGCTCAATCTCGTAGACGGCATGGGAGCACGAGCGATACTGCTAGACTCTGCTGTACCGACCTCGATCAAAAAGGATTGAATGTCTTCTTTCCTTAAGTCACATGGCCATCCATCACCTTAGGGTCATTGCCTTATTGGGAGTAATGCCGATAGAATCGGCATACCCTCACGTTATCTTTGTAGGCATTATGGTTCTCAAGAGGAGAAGGAGACGGTTTTTGGCCTCATATTTTTCGCCATCTTTGACTGAACTTTCCAAAATGAAGGCCACCGCAATTGCGAAATTAATTTTGGAGTCGAAATGGTTTCTTACTGTTTGGTCCCCAGTTAGCTACTATGCTTATGGTATCAAAATGGGTGAAATCATTGGCCTAAGTGAGATTCCTTTCCTCTAGGGTGGTCCACCAGCTTCCCTAGCCTAACTGGATTTATAAAAGTTTTTTTAAATATTCACTAAATTTTATAGTTTCTACTCTCAAACTTATTACTATTTATTAGGTTATGCCATAGCACACTCACAACCTCACCTACCCACACACACACAGACACATTCATGTGTACAAATACCAGACTTAAAGGTTCGTCGTACACATAACAAAGATAATAAAACGAAGAAAATGCAACAATAACGGGAACAATAATGACAAAAGGAAACTGAAAACAGTTTTTAATCTGCTGTGACAATAATAACACAAAAGCAGAAGGCGGAGTAAGAGGAAAGAAAAAGTATAAGTAGAAGTATGTTATCCAGAAAATTTATCTGAAAAAATCGATTTTATGAGAAAAAAGAAACCAAAATAAAAATTTAATTCTGTGTATCTCTTAACCATTTGTTATTTTAAAAATAATCAGTAAGAAAACAAATTTTTGTTTAATTTTTTAATGCATAAATATCCAGATATTTACATAAGTTCTTACACAATTTGTCATGTGTAGGTTTTTTATACAAAATGATTTCAAGAAGTATGCTTATGTATGTAAACAGCTGTAAAAAAGCTTTTAAATTTGTTTTGAATGGATCATTGCTTGTTTTTGAATTTTTTCAAAATTAGTATTTAATGAACATTAGTATCTCCAGTACACTGAGATAAAAGTGTGTAATGAGAATTTCAATATCATTTCTGTTTTTTATTTGACCAAGTGAACATGAATAAAATTTTAATTTTTGAAATACCGTTAGTAATATAAGCAACATTATTAATAAAGTTTGGTAATTACGAATTTTATTTTGAATTAAATCAATTAAAATTTTTATATAGAGCTTAGCCGCTTAAAATATATAATTTTAATATTTTTTAAAATTTAATAAGTTATTTAAAAACATAAAGAAATTTGCTTAGAATATATTTAATAGATTACTTTATAATATTCCAAAAAAGAGATCTGCTTAAAATTTAATCTTAACAAAGCTTTTAACACTGAATTTTGCTTAAAATGAATATACAGTTAAGAGAAAACGTTTAAACTGATTTAAATATGTAGTTGAAAATCTGTATATGAATACTGTTGGTTACTTAGCTAATTATTAATTTTATTGAAGTTTCTTATGCCTATGTTTTACTTTGATATAGAAAACAAGTCAGAAGAACTAAGAGGTGTCCCAAAATTAACGGTTTGAATTTGTCACCATTTGTGCAGTAAAGTGTTAAAAAAAGCAATTCAACGACTGACAGTTCAGTGTTAATAAAAATTGAGCGTTCTGCAGTTCGGAAATCTTTTACAAAATATGCTCGGAATTGGAGTTTAGCTTCATCAAGTGTGAAGAAATAAATTGTAAAATTCAGAGAGACTGGACTTATTGCAGACGCCAAACACACTGGTCGTCTAAAAAAAAGCCACTCAAATATCAATATCGAAACAGTGCTTGAGAGTGTCGTTGGCAGTCCAGAAACCTCAATTCGGCGTCTTGGGTAAAAATTGCAAATTTCAAGAAGCTCTCTACACTATAATTCACTAGAAGTCTGTGTCTCCATTCTCACAAAATTCAATTAACACGACAACTGTACCAAACACAGCGAAGTGAGTTAATTGAATGGATTATTGAACTTCAACAAATGAATGCTGGTTTTTCGAGTAAAATCATCCTAAGCGATGGAGCACATTGTCAACTTGATAGCTTTGTTAAACGCCAAAATTGCCTGTTTTGAACTTTTGGGAGCCCACATGTGACTGTCGAAAAACAAATGCATCCACAACGTATCACTATTTGCTGGGGATTTTAGGTTGGAGCCATAACTGAATCATACTTTTTATAAAATGAAGCTGGTCAAGCATTGGATGATGTGGCTAATATGTGTATGCCATTTAGCACGTGAAACCATTTAATTACTGCATGAGACGTTTCTAGATCGTGCACTTTCTCATTTCACCGATCAGAATTGTTGTTGTTAGATTGTGTGACTTTACACCATTAGAGTTCTTTTTATGGAGTTATTTGAAATCACAGGTGCATTGAAGGATGGGATTCAACGCGGCATTAACGAAACTCAGCCACATTTATGCAAAATGGTCATGAAAAATTTCGACAAACGAGTGCGTTTGTACATGCAAAGCCATCAGTATCAAAAATATTTTTATTTTAACTGCAATCTACGAACTCATGAAATTAAACATTTTTAAAAGGTAAAAACGTAACAGTATATTACTTTCAAATAATATTTTTTATTATTTCTAACAATAAATAAAAATAACAAAGCGAAGAAGCAGAAGATCGGTCAAAGGCAATTAGAAAGATTCCGTGCGAACAGGGCATTTCATATAAGTAATTCAAACAAAGCTGAAAGTAATTTGAGGTCTCATGTGATTAAGGCATTCGTGCTATGAATGCTAACGTTTAATTTCAGGCAAAGTAACATTTTTTTGTTATGTAGTATTTTTTATATTAAAAGCTGAATAGAAAATATCAAAAATGGGTTTTTTAAATATTATACTTTGTGCTATATGTTTGGTCTTGACTGCGACTTTTTTATATAATAATTACAGAAACGATTTTTCCTTTTTATTTATAAACGAAAAAACATTTTATTTTTACTTGTGCTTTTAGTCTGAGTCTCGATTCGATGGAATCATTATCATAAATCTTAATTTATTTAAAAACACACGCATAAGCATACTTATTCAAGCACACATGTACGCATACAGCATGTACCAACAACAGTGAGAAGAAACAACAACTACCCAAAGTTACTCACTCGCTCTTTTAAGCACATATCCGAGTACAACAAACAAAAACACTTTGTATTCATACAATAATATATAAAAAACTCGCGCCTATACTTATGCTTTAACTTTTATATTAAAGTAACATAAGACAAAAAGGAATGCACAAGTATTGTATGTGTACAGCATAATTTTAAATACATGTGTGTGTTTGTGTGCATGGTTAAAATATCGACATTTAAATTTTACATTTAACACACACACGCATATCACTTTAATATTTTTACACAAATGTGCTGGTATTTCATATGTATGAACAAAAATATTTAAAAAAAGTTTCCTTCTTTTTTCGCCTTTTTTTTGTAACAAATTTTTTACATGAAAAAGAGATTTTTATTGGATTACTTTTATATGAGTCGTTTGCTGTATATTATTTATTTATGTTTTCTCTCTGTCTTTGTTTCTCTTTATATACACACACAAACTCGCATTTAAAGTTATTATTACAATCAGTAGCTGTATGAGCCGCATGTGTGTTAATGTGTAGGTGTTTTTCATTCATTATTTGTAACTTTTTCAACAATTTTTTTCATACAGTTTATGGAAAATGAAATTATAAAAATGGCAAAAGATAATAAAATGTGAAGAATAATAATAAAAAGATAAAAGCAAAATAAAAAATTATTTTTTTTTTGTTGTCTCTTCTGTTTTATGCATTTATTTGAGGGTGTATGTGCAAAAGAAATTAATATCCTGCCAATAACGTTATTAATTTCCTTGTAAATTATATGGGTTTTTTTGCAGCAAATATTCCTCTCTAATATCCTCGTGCTTTTAAGGCACATACTGAAGATAAGGTTCAAAGATCAAAGCAAAGTATAAAGCCAAAAGGCCATAAGAAAAGATGAGAAAATTCTTACCCAAAGGTCATGGCTCTTATGAGTTCAAATAATAATTCCTTGGAATTTAAAACGTTTGAGTTTAAATACATACTTACATACATAAGTAACGTATTTTATGTACTTAAAGATTAATGATTTTTAGAAAGAAAATAAATACTTCAAAGTATAAGAATGATATTAAAAATGAATTATATTATTGAACAAGTGAAAACGTGTATGGTCGCTAGGATTTTTTCCCAGAAATTTCAATTGTTTAAATTTCCCGCGCTCCTGGAATTTTTTTCTGGGATCCCAAAAATTGTTGTACATTTCGAAAGCAGTTTATATTCTCAGAATATATCTTATGCAGATGAAGAATCTTGTTTTATTGCTAGACTCACCTTGCTTAGATTAAATAACAAGCGTACTAACCAACTGCTTAAGCTAGACGCTGACAAATCTCCTCTGCTGTATATATTCTCTCAGGTCATTGTATTATAGGCAGCAGGCATGCGAAAAAGCCGGGCTTAACTGCAATAAATTCACTGCAGGTTGAATATGGATTGGCGTAGACGATTGACACTTGACTCGTACTTTCTCGATGGCTTATCGGAGCTATCTACCATTGATATAAGGTGGAAAATTGGTACCAGTACAAACGGATTTATGCTTAAATGAAATCTTTACTCATATCATTTTCCATCGGATTTTTCGTTTCTGCTATGGAATGTAATTCCTTACATCAGTCAATATCTTATAATGTATTGATATCAAGGTCGGCAACCCATTGGGTAACACAACTAAACCCTCGCGGTTATTATCGGGTTTTATATTTAAAAAACTCGGGTGGGTTTTTTATTTAAAGGTTTTCGTAGTTTATTTACAACAAAAATAGTTAAATAAAGTACAAATTAATTCGGTAATTCGAATTTTTTAGCTCAAAAAAGAAAGTAAATTAAAAAATTTAATAAGATAACAATTTTTCAAATCACTACTTACATATTTTCCCCACTTCTGTCCGAATTCCGTCTCAGAAAAACTTTTCTTTTGAGGTGACCCACTTTGAATCTGATTTTATTTTATTTTTTATTTTTATTTTTTGTTTCTAAAGAAGTGATTCGATGGCATGACAAAAATTATTGTATTCGTCGAAACAGCCAACAGCCAAAGTCAAAAAGAGCTTTGTTTGGAAACCACGGCGGGAGTGCCAATTGATCGTTTCTAACTCTTGTTTGTCATAAGATGGAACTGCTTTGTCAAAGCCATATGCTCCCAAGTTCTTTGGCAACTTTTGCCATGTGAAAGAATAACTCAATCATGTCTGTCTTTATATTCCGGCCGTTTTTCTCATAAAGCACAGTTCAAATGAACTAATTGCAGTCTGGTCCGATCACTGAGTTTTAAAACACACACAATGCCGCATTTATCCCACTAAGAGTGCAAATTTGCACTATAAATGGTAAAATAACGTAAAAAATATTGTCAAAATGAACGAAATTTGGAAGCAGTTACAAAGTATTCTTTTTAAACCCGTGTTTTTGCCAACCCTGATTGATATCTACAGAGAAAGAAAAACAAAATGATTTTTACAACACGGAGCCAGAGAAATGGCAGTTAACAAAGCAATACTTAAGGTTACAGCAGAAGGGCCTCAGAGTAAATGGAGTGATATATTGATAAGCATATGTTTGCGAACCTCGTATATGTATGCGTGAAAAAGCAAAATAGCCAATCACATACTTTTCGCGCAGTAAGTAAAAGTAAATAAAATAGCCAAAGCATACGAGTATAATGAGTGTTTAGGCGGCATTGGTTCATGCTATCAGCTAAGCTCCTTTTAGGTGGGGAATAGAGAGATACCAACCAACTTCCTGAAGTTCATGAGGCCAACGAAGTTGGAAGTGATATATTAATGAAAAACCCTACAGTATTTTTTTTTCATTTGAGTCCATTGGATGACTACCACTTATACAGCGTATTCTGCTGATACTAGGAGAATAAGTTGTGCGAAGGAGGATAGAAGGTGTAGTGCTTATGGACGTTTGATTTGGCTTTACCTATATCGTAAATGGCCGGAAAAACTTTTGCACAAAATTAATTTCACAAACGAACAATGCGATATGCGATTCTCTGAACAATCAACTACGAACGAATGCGTTCTACGAGATAAAGGGTCCGCCATCTAACGTTTTTTTTCAGCTAGTACTTATTTCGTGAATGGTAACACTTAGCTCATGTCTGATCTGACAGATAATTAGTTTTATCCTTCCGCTGAACGAATATGGTTGTGTAATCGCTTGAACAACGCTGGGAATCTGGGCCTGCGATCGACTTACAGAAGATGCCGATTTTGCCAAAAAAATCATCTTTTCAGATGAAGCTCATTTTGATCTTGGCGGGTATGTAAACAAGCAAAATTGTCGCATTTGGGGCACAGAAAATCCGCACGCATACACTGAAAAGCCGATACACCCAAGACCAGTCACTGTTTGGTGCGGATTTTGGTTCAGAGGCATAATTGGGCCATTTTTCTTCGAAAATGAGCAAGGAGTGGCCGTTACAGTCAATGGCGATCGTTATCGGGCCATGTTGAACGAATTTTTGTTCACAAAAATTGAAGAGGAGGATACTAGCAACATTTGGTTTCAACAGGACGGCGCTACGTGCCACACAGCCGAAGCTACACTCGATGTTTTGCGCCCTGTTTTTGAAGATCGCATTATGTCGTTTGGCCACCTCGGAGCTGCGATTTGACACCGTTGGAACTATTATTTGTGGAGTGCCTTCAAAGATAAGTGTTACGCCAATAAGCCAGAGACAATTGACGCTTTAAAGGACAATATTCGCGAAGCCATTGGTGAAATACAGCTGCACACAATCGATAATGTGCTTAAAAATTGCACCGAAGGTGTAGGCTACTGCATGGCCAGCCGAGGCAGCAATTTGAATGAAATTGTTTTCCATTATTAGCCGGATGGATTGCACTTTCAAATAAGAAAAGAAATTTGAGAAAATATTCAGTAGTTTTTTTTTATAGCATTTTCAAAAAAAAAAAAATTATTTGGCGGACCCTTTTTATGTGTACTACGTATGAATCTCTAATAATTATAAATTAATTCCTTAATTCCGTCGAAACACTTTTCGTTATAGTACCAATAGAAAATGAACGGATACAGTTGGCTAAGGCACTTGAAAACTTCTTTCAACACCCAAAATATGTTTTCATTCTAATGAACACCACATTGAATTCTCATGCCCAGAACAGCAAGAGCATCTGATTCCTCAATATCTATATTAGCCATAGACACAGATAACAATATTGGGTCGTGCGCACATTAAAGGCGACGGTCGTGCGAACAACCTCACTAAAAGATTTTCGCCAAGTCACTTGTGAGTGTGTCGTTCATATTCCGCTTTATCACCCTAATATCTAAGAGGCTCGGCCTACGATCCAAAGAATGTGAATGACAAATATTGCTATCATCTACGAAAGAAGGGAGAAAATGAAAGTCATTAAGAAACATTCGAAATAAAGTAAGAGAAATAATAGAACCTTGCCTTACCCCTGTGCTTATCCTGAAATCGTCGCATGAGACCGCATTTATAAGCACACTTATATCACGATCTGTGAGAAAGTTCGAAATAAATCGAAAGAAGTGACTACCAACACCAAAAGCAGTTAGTTTCGAAATGAGAGCCTCATACCAAATTCCATTAAAACGTCTTTGAAATATCCATAGCAACAACTTTACTTTCGCTAAAACCATGAATGAATCTGTTCCACTTCCCCGAGAGCAACGCCAGTAGGTCACTAGTAGAACGGCTTTTACGGAAACCGTACTAACGATCGCTTAGCAAATCGTTGGACTCCAAATACTCTATTGGGTGGTAATTGAGTATATTATATACTCCTTCAATTTCAAATTCTTCCAGTTTTTATCGGAAAACTCTCTATGTATTAACTTCAATTAATTATTCATTTTCATAAATAAAACACTTACTTTTTCGAATCAGTACGATATTAAATGGTTTTATAGTGTTAGTGTGCTCAGAAGATCAAATGTAGGGATTTATGTTTCTGTTTGTGTTAGCAAACTCACATTAGACGTGCGACACTATTTCTATGTTTTCTGAGTAAAAATGGCAAAAAATGCCAATGGTGATGAACGTTGTTGATTTACTTTCATTTCATGTATTAAATAATGATGACCGTTATTGTTGGGTTTGATTATTTCATATTGTATTTCCCTCATGTACTTTTTTTCCTCTTTTTTAACACAACAATTGTCCCGTTAATGATAATTTCTTTTACCTTTTTCCCCCTTCTCTAGTTTTATTATGATGAAACTTCTGCCCTCTCTTTCCCTCTCTCTCTCTCTCTCTCTCTCTCTCTCTCGCCAGTGCTGTTATAAATTTTTGTTTCATAATTTCATTTGCAATTTATTTCTCTCGTTTGGTAGATTTTTCATGAGAATTTTTGCATAAAACGGATGGTTTCTTTTAAAAGTTTTATTTGAACTCATTAATATGAATTGTGTTGAAAGAAAATTTTTTAAGGTTTTGCTTTATCTGTTATGATGTTGAAATTAAAAATTAAATTGTTTTTAAAGAGTGGTGAAGTTTATGATTTTTGGATTTTTTTATGATTAAATTTAAATAAACCTTAAAGTGTATTATGTCCTTAGCACTCGTTATATTTTCCAATTTGTAGTCAGTTAGTTACGACGGGTAGCCAGACACGTCCAGCCCACCTGGGATCAGTATTGATCCCACTGTGATACCCATCAATAATCCAGAAGATGAACAACCTACATGTCCGCGTTCCCGAACCAACCAGACGCATGTACAAAAGAAGAGATCTTCCCTATATTCACACCGGCCAGATCCGACAAGGCGTCCAGAAATGGACCGCCAAGGAAAGCAGTCCGAATGTCCGAAAGACTCGGGCACTGGCACAGGAAATGCACGACAGGTCTCCTCTTCCTCCTCATCCTGACAACCCCTACAGAAGTCATTGAACGCCAGACCCAATATCCTAGCGTGTGCACCAGCCAGCCAGTGCCCAGTAATCACAGCCACAAGAGTTCGCAGCCTAAGTCGCGGCATCCCAATAATAGACTCCATGCGAGCCCGATCATATAGGGGCCAAATTTGCCTCGATAAAGAGCACGTGAGTTCATCATCTTACCGTAGCTGTGTCATGCTCAACATGTACCGCATGACCATAAGTCTGCAAGAGGAGAGTGGCAGCCCAACTGAGTGGTCAATCTCCTCATTTCTTAGGAGAGAACCAGCCCAGGCAAGTCTGTCTGCCACACAGTTCCCCCGGGTTTCCGAGTGACCCCTAAGCGAGATAATCTCTAGGTCTAAATGTCTCGCCATATCCTTCAGAGATGCCCGGCATTCACACAGGCAGCCTGACTGTAAGACACTGCAGTGGTCCGGCAGTTTAAATGATTCCCTCACCCCATATACAGGAATAAAAATGCCGTCCTTAACCCCTTCCGACGATTTCGATCCATCCGTGTATACCTCAACAGTACCGGCTCGAATTATAGGTTCTGGTAAGATGCACGCTGAGAACATTCTATCCAGGAAGGGTTTCGGTGTGCAGTAATCTATCGCCTCAGGGATCGTATCTAAATACCTAAAGATGCCCGCATGCCCGACCATGCCCCTGCCGTCCTCCTTATCGCAGACATACCCGCCAGCTGCCTAGCCGTCAGGCATGCTGGAAGCCAGTTCAGCAGTACAAATAAGGCCTTTGAAGGAGTGTACCTAAGCGCACCTGTAATCTTCCTCATCTCCCATTTGTATATTGAAGAACTTTGTGTGTGTGTGTGTGCGTGTGTGTTAGATTCTAGACAAATATAGGGATTCCCATTATTATATCCCTCCCAACCTCGTTGATTTAGATCCTTCCTCACAGAAGCTACACATTAGCCTTATAAAAGTCTGAAATCTTTTCATATCACAGTTTCCCCGCAAAAATTTAGATCGTCTCATATATGTTTGACTTTAGAAGAGTATATGTCATTTGGGTATGGTAGGTAAGATACCTGTATGCCAGTCAAGAAGTCCTCGGTTCAATCCCTGGGCGGATCATCTAAAAATTTTCAAAAGCGACTGGTTATGGGTATTTACGGTATTAAAAATTTCTATAACTAATGCATCTGCCGTTCGTAGCCGATGTTAAAGTGTAGGTCCCTATCAATGAATCGAAACAAAATATCGGGTGAAGCTCATTGATTGAGGGAAGTACCTCTTGTTCCACTTGGGTTGGTCACCAGTCACCGGTCTCATTTGGGACTTATCCTGGTAATAGTATTTATGCTACGAAGCCTGACCGGAGGCCACAGGGACCTAAGTCCCCGCCTAACTATGATGAGGCCCCCTTGTGGGAGCAACATGGTGGCTGTTGTGTACACCCAAATTGGGGAGAGAGCGCTAGCTCAATGTGGAGATACATTCTTCCCGGAACCCATATGAGAGTTATCTTTGAAAGAGCCGAGATTTCCGTGAGAAACGTTCATCATTCATGGACTAGGATAGATGTCGAGATGACGCTTGCGAGAGACCTAATCGGATCCCGACTGTCCGAAAAGATCAAAGGACTCTCAATGAAATTCTCCCCATTTAACAAGCATCACATGGCCTTCGGTATGCTCATGAACTTCGCCTGTAATACACTGCAGTGGTCAGGCAACCAATAAAACAGCCCAGTATTTTGAGAATATTATCAGGGACCTTGTGACCGAACCGAAGATGTCTCTATGGTCCAGATTAGATTAGATTAGATTAGATTAGATTAGATTAGATTAGATTAGATTAGATTAGATTAGATTAGATTAGATTAGATTAGATTAGATTAGATTAGATTAGATTAGATTAGATTAGATTAGATTAGATTAGATTAGATTAGATTAGATTAGATTAGATTAGATTAGATTAGATTAGATTAGATTAGATTAGATTAGATTAGATTAGATTAGATTAGATTAGATTAGATTAGATTAGATTAGATTAGATTAGATTAGATTAGATTAGATTAGATTAGATTAGATTAGATTAGATTAGATTAGATTAGATTAGATTAGATTAGATTAGATTAGATTAGATTAGATTAGATTAGATTAGATTAGATTAGATTAGATTAGATTAGATTAGATTAGATTAGATTAGATTAGATTAGATTAGATTAGATTAGATTAGATTAGATTAGATTAGATTAGATTAGATTAGATTAGATTAGATTAGATTAGATTAGATTAGATTAGATTAGATTAGATTAGATTAGATTAGATTAGATTAGATTAGATTAGATTAGATTAGATTAGATTAGATTAGATTAGATTAGATTAGATTAGATTAGATTAGATTAGATTAGATTAGATTAGATTAGATTAGATTAGATTAGATTAGATTAGATTAGATTAGATTAGATTAGATTAGATTAGATTAGATTAGATTAGATTAGATTAGATTAGATTAGATTAGATTAGATTAGATTAGATTAGATTAGATTAGATTAGATTAGATTAGATTAGATTAGATTAGATTAGATTAGATTAGATTAGATTAGATTAGATTAGATTAGATTAGATTAGATTAGATTAGATTAGATTAGATTAGATTAGATTAGATTAGATTAGATTAGATTAGATTAGATTAGATTAGATTAGATTAGATTAGATTAGATTAGATTAGATTAGATTAGATTAGATTAGATTAGATTAGATTAGATTAGATTAGATTAGATTAGATTAGATTAGATTAGATTAGATTAGATTAGATTAGATTAGATTAGATTAGATTAGATTAGATTAGATTAGATTAGATTAGATTAGATTAGATTAGATTAGATTAGATTAGATTAGATTAGATTAGATTAGATTAGATTAGATTAGATTAGATTAGATTAGATTAGATTAGATTAGATTAGATTAGATTAGATTAGATTAGATTAGATTAGATTAGATTAGATTAGATTAGATTAGATTAGATTAGATTAGATTAGATTAGATTAGATTAGATTAGATTAGATTAGATTAGATTAGATTAGATTAGATTAGATTAGATTAGATTAGATTAGATTAGATTAGATTAGATTAGATTAGATTAGATTAGATTAGATTAGATTAGATTAGATTAGATTAGATTAGATTAGATTAGATTAGATTAGATTAGATTAGATTAGATTAGATTAGATTAGATTAGATTAGATTAGATTAGATTAGATTAGATTAGATTAGATTAGATTAGATTAGATTAGATTAGATTAGATTAGATTAGATTAGATTAGATTAGATTAGATTAGATTAGATTAGATTAGATTAGATTAGATTAGATTAGATTAGATTAGATTAGATTAGATTAGATTAGATTAGATTAGATTAGATTAGATTAGATTAGATTAGATTAGATTAGATTAGATTAGATTAGATTAGATTAGATTAGATTAGATTAGATTAGATTAGATTAGATTAGATTAGATTAGATTAGATTAGATTAGATTAGATTAGATTAGATTAGATTAGATTAGATTAGATTAGATTAGATTAGATTAGATTAGATTAGATTAGATTAGATTAGATTAGATTAGATTAGATTAGAGTTAAGTGCAATAGTCCTCTGCTTCAGAAAAAGATCGGTGTGCAGCCAGTAATGATGGGTTTGTTCTAAAGTTTGTATCACGTTACCCTATTTTCTCCACTCAATGAAATGAATCGATACGCTTGAGCAAAGTTGGGACTTAATAGAAATTTATTTCCAAAACAAAGACAAAAAAGCTCATTTTCATCTTGGTGGGTATGTTAATAAGCAAAATTGCCGTATTTGGGGCTCAGCAAAACCCAAAGGTGGTCTTACAGAAGCTAATGCACTTATTACGAGTAACTGTTTGGTGCTTTTTGAAAATGAGAATGGCGCAACCATTACGATCAATGGAGACACCTATCGCATCCTGATAACCGATTTTTTTGTGCCCGCTCTGCATGGTTTTGATGAGAGCGATATTTGGTTTCAACAGGATGGTACAACTTGCTACGCATCTCATACCACAATCGATTTATTGAGTCAAACGTTTAATGGTCGTGTGGTTATGTCAGTTTGCTGAAAAGAAGCTGCCATTTGACAGCGTTGGACTATTTTCTGTGGGGCGCCGTTAAAGACATGTGTTATGCCGACAAACCAAAGACAATTGAGCATTTGAAGGCCAACATTCGTGATGCCATTGCCGAGATACGACCCCGAACACTCGAATAAATTCTCTAAAATTGGTCCGCTCGAATGGGGTACTGTGAGGTCATCCGCGGTAGCCATATGAATGAAATAATATTACATTTATAGCCGGAACAATTGTACTTCACAACAAAAAATAAATTTGGCAAAATTTCAAGCGTTGTTTTGTTTTATTGAATTTTTAAATGGCCAAACCCGATCTTTTATTAAATTCCTGAATTGTTTCCTATTCTCAACTTAACAAATGAAAATGCATTTGAAGTGAACCATATGCAATAACCATTTTGATTTGATTCATGTCTTTAACAAATTGCGATTTCAAATGTTATGACTGAATAATATTTCAGCGAATTTTCATTCTATTCATTTGTATGAAAATTCCGTTTAATTTGTACAATTTCTTTAAAACTTTCTTTTTATTTCATGTTCAACTATTTGGCATTTTTCACATTTTACGTGGAATGTTTGTAAAAGGGAGTTACAATATGCAATAAAAAAAAAGTAAAAAACTTCTCATCATCAACACCATCGCCAGTGTTGTTCATCATCTTTTTAGTCACCATCATCAACGCCATTGCTGCCACAATCAAAATCACCGTCACTACTATTATCAGCATTACCATCAGCATCAGAGAACGAAATCTGCATTAGTTTTTGTAACGGAATCAGCAACGTTCGTCTTGTTTGCCACCGCCATCATGATTGTGGTTTCAAATGAATTTGATTGCCGTTGATGTTGCCTGCCTGGCTGCCTGCCCGCTGCAGTTGAAAAATTAAAAGAAATAAAAATAAAAGTAAAGTTTTTCATAGAGTTGACGATGAAGGCAAGTTGCGAAAATAAATCTTTTTCTTTTGAATTTTTTTTAAAAGAATGTGTTCATCGGTGTTTTTTCATAGAAGTTCTGTGGTAATTCTATTAAGAGATTTTTCTCAGGTAATTATTTAAAAAGTTGGCAGCCATAAATAATGGTTTTGTTAACAAATTAATTAATTCCTTTAGCGTTCTGTCTCCCTCATTCATGTTAACACAGCCAGTTGCAATTTCTTTAACGTTTTTTTTTTTCTGACGTATATTGCTGTCATTGTTTTTACATTTGTAGTTCATGTTGTTTGCAATAAAGACTTGGCCCATGTCGTTTGTAGGCTGGTAAAATTTTTGCAAATGTTTGGCTGCTTGAACAAATATATAAGTGAACGGACTCTTTGTACTTTCTCTCTCCGAATGTTTATTTCTTTTAACTGTTTGCGTCCTTTTTTACACTTTATTTCATTGAAGTGATGAGGTTTTTTTTGCATTTCATAAACTCCTTAACAGCCCCTTTAAAAACCGTTTTCAATTTGCCCTGTTACAGAGCAAAGAGAAGAAGAAAATACTCCGACAACAGCTCATAAGTAAAATTGACAAGCGGCATAGAGACTTAGAATGCGTATGCATACTCAAACTACAAGCTGGGTTAAGAGCCTAATAATGTTTTGTACGGGGCTTAAATTAGCCCATAGATGAGGGCTGATAACCATGTAAAAAAAATTAACTACTTTACAGCATTTTTTTAATCAAAAAGAGAAATTTGTGCGGAAATTGTAAAAAGTTTTCTTTAAGCCATTACGAGGCTGCATTTATTAAAAAAAATTAGAAGAAAATAAAGAAAAATTATTTTAAAGAAATAAAATGTTTTTTTTAAGTCAAACTGTTTTATTTTAAAGAAATAATAAATCTATACACTAAAGCCTCTATTGACGGCCTTGAGCTGCTAAAAGGTGAATATATTTCTGAAAAGATGTCAGTCCATTATCAAAAATGTTTCTATCAAAAAAAGGAAGAAACAAAAATTGAAATACAAACATTGCTCCGTTAAAACAGTTATAGGTATATTATTATTAGCAAATGATTGTTTAAACACATTTTGAAAACTAAAAAAAGAAATGTTGAAAATTTTTAAAGGAATTGAAATAACGGATTTATAGCTTTACTGATGTACATATGTACAGGGTGTGCCTTCTTTTGCCAACATTGAAAACCCTTAAAAGAAAACAATCAATTTCTATCTTCAACTACAGCTCGAATGTCTTTTGCAACTTAGGTTTTGTGAAATCAAGTAAACGCGTAGTATAATGACTGGTGCTATAGTCTCATTCTCCAATTCCGTCAGTAACGATAGACATCCCTAGCAATTACGAGGTACAACCATGAGACAATATAACACGCAGAGTCAGTCTGGTCTGACACTTGATTTTGATGTACTTGGCAATTGTGGCGCCAGGATCTTTGAGTCCTGACCAGTAACTGGATGCGTTCTATAAAAATTGCCAGTGGTAGCTTTGTTTAAAATCTACATGGCTGGGAGAGGCTATTGCACTATAAACTAGGCAGGATACAGAGAATTGTCTGCCTCGGTACAGCTAAGGCAATGAGAACTTGTCCAACTGCGTCCTCGGAGGCCTTGACTGGTTTAACACCGCTTCACATTCATGTGATGAGGATAGCGACATGTTCGACAAACAAAATTTTTAATCAAACAGTCTCGAAATGCGTCGAGAAGTTTAATTATTCTACGCAGAGTATTCGGAGAACCATCTTCGCCCTGGATGTTATGCCCTTGGATCTGTGATTTGGCAGGAGTTTCAGGGTTAAATTTCCCGACTACATTTGTTGGTCTAGTGTGGCCTTAGTGTCGGAGCTCGTTTTCATGGACCCCACTAAGATTTATCGATCCCACTGGGAAGATCACTGTGTGTCATCTAAGCTAAGATCATGGCCATTACTATACGTGCGGAGATCAGGTTGATTGCTACGGTATATGGAAAAAGCTTCCCTTGGAAAAAAGATCCAGTTGTTTTTGGTACCTGTACACTGTGGAATAGATGGTAATGAGATAGCGGATGAATTGGCCAGATAAGATTCACTGACACCCTAAATCGTTACGAAATCTTTCTGTGCAGCAAGACCTACTACCATCCTCAATCTAATCAGGAAAATTGCCAGTTGCCTGGAACACTGGAATGCACAAGGAGGATTCGACACTTTAGCGTTGCGACCAGTCCGCAATTTGGGCGCCGTTCTAATGTTCTCAAATATGGCAGACAGGATTTTAAACTCCTTACGGAATTTTTTACAGGCTACTGCAGACCAAGGGCGCATCTGAAGCGGATGTCGGTTACAGATGTGGATGTTTGTACGCTATGCTAACATGTAAGTATGTGAGACAGCGGAACACATATTGTGTGAATGCGGGTTTCTTGATTGGTTTAGGTGGAAGTGTTTAGGAAGACAGGTGATAATGATAATGATAATGATAATGATAATGATAATGATAATGATAATGATAATGATAATGATAACGATAATGATAATGATAATGATAATGATAATGATAATGATAATGATAATGATAATGATAATGATAATGATAATGATAATGATAATGATAATGATAATGATAATGATAATGATAATGATAATGATAATGATAATGATAATGATAATGATAACGATAATGATAATGATAATGATAATGATAATGATAATGATAATGATAATGATAATGATAATGATAATGATAATGATAATGATAATGATAATGATAATGATAATGATAATGATAATGATAATGATAATGATAATGATAATGATAATGATAATGATAATGATAATGATAATGATAATGATAATGATAATGATAATGATAATGATAATGATAATGATAATGATAATGATAATGATAATGATAATGATAATGATAATGATAATGATAATGATAATGATAATGATAATGATAATGATAATGATAATGATAATGATAATGATAATGATAATGATAATGATAATGATAATGATAATGATAATGATAATGATAATGATAATGATAATGATAATGATAATGATAATGATAATGATAATGATAATGATAATGATAATGATAATGATAATGATAATGATAATGATAATGATAATGATAATGATAATGATAATGATAATGATAATGATAATGATAATGATAATGATAATGATAATGATAATGATAATGATAATGATAATGATAATGATAATGATAATGATAATGATAATGATAATGATAATGATAATGATAATGATAATGATAATGATAATGATAATGATAATGATAATGATAATGATAATGATAATGATAATGATAATGATAATGATAATGATAATGATAATGATAATGATAATGATAATGATAATGATAATGATAATGATAATGATAATGATAATGATAATGATAATGATAATGATAATGATAATGATAATGATAATGATAATGATAATGATAATGATAATGATAATGATAATGATAATGATAATGATAATGATAATGATAATGATAATGATAATGATAATGATAATGATAATGATAATGATAATGATAATGATAATGATAATGATAATGATAATGATAATGATAATGATAATGATAATGATAATGATAATGATAATGATAATGATAATGATAATGATAATGATAATGATAATGATAATGATAATGATAATGATAATGATAATGATAATGATAATGATAATGATAATGATAATGATAATGATAATGATAATGATAATGATAATGATAATGATAATGATAATGATAATGATAATGATAATGATAATGATAATGATAATGATAATGATAATGATAATGATAATGATAATGATAATGATAATGATAATGATAATGATAATGATAATGATAATGATAATGATAATGATAATGGAGTGCTTCATGTCTAAACGTGACGATAAGCATGTTAACTAAATGACCCACAGCGTTTGCTCAAATTGACCTCGGAAAACGACGAATAATCTTGGCAGACAATGCTTGCTTGCTACTTTCGTTTTAGTAAAATTATTTGATGTATTTTATTATAAATCAACTGCTGGGGTAGCTAATCTGGCTTATATTTTTTTCTCTGTCACTCCTCTAGGGATCATATTGTCCTTCCACAAAGCATCCATTACCTTGTTTCGGTTTCAGTAATCAAGTTGATTTTTCCAGCTAATTGGATGATTAGTCTATTGTAGCTCGCCTCCAGGGTTGTGTACACTGGTAATTATTCTTGCTAAGTGGTGATGATCCTTGCTTAGCATTGTAATATTTTCTCAGTAGGTGTCATTTTCTGCTGATCACTCATCTGATTATTTTCATCATCGTTAGAGGTAATCTGAAAGGTCAGGGGGCTTCTTTAGATGAATTTGTAAACAGAGAGACTGAAGTCTTTTTATTAAATACGCCTCTGCTCTAATTCAAACCTGTGCTGTTTGTGTTGTATGGCTGCGCTCTCTTTACTGCACCATGCCACCCTGATCTGGTTTGAATAAAATTATAGAAGAATAAGTTTCAAAATCATTTCATCCAAAGTCGGTACAGAACACCCTGTAAATTATATTTTTCTCTATTACCAGCTAGAAGCTTAGCCATGTGCACAGCAACAGAAACATCATCATTGACACGATTTATTATGCAAAATTTATGAAACAATTACTCAAGTAACCGTTGCCAGGGCTATAAATGTTCTTCTTGGCCACGTTGTACGACATTCAAATCAGCGAAAAGGCAAAAGAATAAGTAAAACAGAAAGCAAAAGACACGACAAAATGCAAACACCGTCACTTTTTAAAATTGAAAGGCTGTTTGCTGGCTGACCTACCAGCAGAATTTGTGGCAAAACAAAGTGTCGCAAGTTGACAACCATTAAGAGTGTCTGTGTGGAAACTCTTGTTCGTTTGTAGCTGTGGCAGTTTAGAGGCTGTAAAGTATTTTCTTTTTCATTTTTTTTTCTGTAAATTATTATTGTCGTGACTAAATCAATGTCGTAATAAATGCTGCTGTGAGTTAAAATTGCTACAGTATTCTTTCCTTTTAGCTTCTGTTTTGTAATATGTCTCTCTTCATTCCCCTTTTTATATTCGTAGTCGTTATAAAAATGATTTTAAATTTAAAATGTTTATTCAAAAGTTTGTTTTTCTCTTTTTTTTTTCTTTTTTTTCCGACGATTATACTCTGCTGCTGCTTGCTACTCATTCTGTTTTATTTTTTTTTGTGCCGTTCACTTTACATTTTGTTGAAGACGTTTATTTCGCCATAAATCTGTTCAATAGGCCTGTTAGTGGATGTAATAAAGATTTAATAGTGTCATCTGTTTATTTTTGTTTTATTTTTATTTTCCTTTTATTTATTCAACAATAAATGCCTGCCATTAAACTTAATCAGATGATGAAGTCGTTTTGATTAATATTTAATTTGATAATGGGTTTAAGAAGCTAAACAAATTGTCATCGTTATTAGATTTTTTGGGAAATGAAAATATTTTGCAAAATAACAAAATTAGTCTATTAGTTAAGACTTAATGAAACCATATTTTTAAAGGGAAATAAATGGATCACATATGTAAAAGTAATGTCTTATATAAAATATATTATGCAATAAAAAAAGGTTAGAATTGGACACAAACAGCATTGCACAATGGGAAATACGTACAAAGAACGAATTTCTATGTGGGATCGATAGAGCAGTGAAGTACATGTCACAATACAACGGTACTCTAATGATATAGTAGAGTTATACAGCCAACCGCCACTAATGAACAATTTCACTCTTTCAGACCCATAGAGGTCAATATTTTAGAATCATTGGGGTTATTTATAACGCGTTGCATATGAAGTAAAAATTGTGAAATGCAAAAGCTATATGAGAAAATGGGTTGTCGCCTTAGCTCACAATAAATCATCATTATAAAAATGTTTTAATAGAGTGTTTGGCGACGTTTCACCAAAATAGAGTCAAGTTTTTGCGACAATTCTTAACTATGAATATGGAATGGAATCATTGCTTCACACCTAAGACAAAACAAAAAAATATGTGAATAGAGTTCTATCTGCAAGCCAGATAATTATCATTCTCATTATCACCATATCGATCAGGCACTATTACAAAACATCTATTGTGCTCCTGCCTGTCTATAGTTTGCTCAGCAGCTTTGCTGCCTTCCTAATGAACACTAGCAGATCTGAAAACATAATGGTGGAAATTTCACTCATTGAGACTCTATGTCTACCTAAACATTTCCATTTAATCCTACTCATCTGCGTAACCAATTACATTGGCACCCCTATCTACCAACATCATGAGCAAGCCATCAACTAAGTGCTATAGTCCATAAGAATGAAGAAATTTTTCACCCTGTAACGTGACGTTCCAATGACTTATTAACAATATATAATATATAAATAAATACAACAACAACACACAAGCAAGCTAGTATAATAACAAGACAGCACACTAACATATAACATAAGCGAACACACATAGAATACAATGAGAATTCATTTCATGTATTTCATTTATGAACATTGGTTGTAATTCTCATTAAGTTCACATTATATTTAACATAAATGATCACGATTTAGAAGTGACAACTGAAAGTTGGTTTGGGTAAAATCAACTTTTTTTTGGTAAAACGGGTAACCGTGGCTACTCTCTGGGCGTCTTTATAAATTTATTTTATATTTTTACTAACCTCCGAACTTATCCTACAATTGGATTATAAGTAGCTGGCAATAAGGTCTTCCGACTTTATCCTGTTTACCATTGTAGTGTACTAACGGAGACGAGTAGCAAGGGCGACTCTCTTGCCGTCTCAATACACTTATATTAACCCCCAATTGTAAGGTCTACCGAACCCATCCTATAATTGGATTATAAGTAGTTGGTGACAAGGTCTTCCCAATTTATCCTGTCATCGTTGTTGTGTGTACATACTAACCACAAATTGTAAGGTCTTCCGCATTTATCCTACAATCGGGCTATAAGTAGCAAGTGGCAAGATCTTCCGTATTAAACCTGCCGGCACTTTGGTAATATTGTCTCGAGTAACCCACGCTCCAGACGGCAACTCATGCAAAACCCGCCAACAACACTTCCTGTAATCTCGCCAGGCTATAACCACCGATAACCGTTCCTGTACTTGTTGGCCTGTCCTGTGGTCCTGCTACCGTACACTTAGACGACGGTTCCTGTAATTCCGCCAGGCTACCACCAACAACCGTTCCTGTACCAGTGAGCTTGCCAGATATATTAACGAGAAAATAAATTGCCGCCAACTATCCCTTAACTCCTGCTATATTGACTACCAGACGACCCGTAATAGCGACGCCAAATCCAACCCTCTCGAATCAAGTCTGTAGTAATTAAATTAGCGAGTAAGCGTAGAAAATAAGGTCTTAAATAACGTTTTGTTTAAATTGTAAAAACGAAAAGAAATAATCGTATTTTATTTACAAAGGACGCAGACCATTGTTCCATCCCTAGACAGACTGAGTCACACCTCAGCTGGGAAAGAAAACTTTGTTACAACCCTGAGAGCACAGTTTTGACGCCAACACAGTAGATTCCACCTTATCAAGAGATGAGCTGATGATGATGCTGCTAAGCATGGATGTTTTTCATTCCAACGACTTAGCAATGGAGTCAAAGCCTGTATTATCAAGGTCGTCCTGAGTACCTAAGCCAAATTACTATTTTTGACGAAAATAAGTGAATTAAGGTTTGAACTACTTCATCGTGCACCTTATTTGTAATATCCTGTGGGCCATCTATCTGTTTAAATTTAAACTAGCGGTTATTTTGAATCTGGTAATTCTTAAGTTATTCTGTTCTGTCACAAAATTCTGAAAAAATTCAAATTCAAATTCCATTGAACGATTTACGCTTGAGCAACGTTAGGATTTATTGGAAATATATTTCCAAAACAAAGACAATTGGTCGAAAATTGCACGAAAATGTCGAGCAAAATTGGGTCGCAGAAAAAAGGAAAAATCAGTGCCCGGTATACGCATTTTATTGCTAAAGTTCGTGAAACTGGTTTCATTGTTGATGCGTCAGGATGTAAGCGCGCTCATACAGCGCGCACACTCAAAAATATCGAAGCTGTGGCTGAAAGTGAGCGTGAGAATCTATCAACTCGTCGTATAACGACTTACAAGGTTCAGTTGGTTCAAGGGTGGAAGGCGCATGACTATACGCTGCCTTTTCGCTTCGCTAGATGGGCCAACGAGAAACTGCACGATGATGTCGATTTTGCCAAAAAATTAAGCTCTTTTTCGTCTTGGTTGGTACGCTAAGAAGCAAAATTGCCGTACTTGGAGCTTAGAAAACCCAAACGTGGTCTTACAGAAGCCAATGCACCCACTACCAATGGCTGTTTGGCGCGGCTTGTTGGCTTGTTGGAGGCATTATTGGTCCATATTTCTTTGAAAATGGGGATGGTGCATCTATTACAGTCATTACCTATCGCACCATAATAACCGACTTTTTGTGCCCGCTCTTTATGGTATTGATGTGAACGCAGTTTGGTTTCAACAGAATGGTGCAACTTGCCTGACATAATGCCATTACCGATTTATTTCATTAAACGTTTAATGGCCGTTTAATTAGCTGTGATTTGACACCATTGGACTATCTTCTGCAGGGCACCTTTAAAGACAAGTGTTACGCCGAACCAGAGACAATTGAGCAAATTTCGTTATGCCATTGCCGAGATGCGATCCCATACACTCGAAAAAATTCTCGAAAATTGTTCTGATCGAATGAAGTACTGTGAGGCCAGCCGCGGCAGCCATATGAATGAAATAATATTTCATTTCTAGCCGGAACAATTGTACTTCACAACAAAAAAATAAATTTGGCAAAATTTCAAGCCTTGTTTTGTTTTATTAAATTTTTAAATTTACATTTTTAAACGGCCAACCCGATATTTTATTTAATTCGTGAATTTTTTCCGTTTAATTTGTACAATTTCTTCAAAACTTTCTTTTCATTTCATATTCAACTATTTGGCAGTTTTCACATTTTACGTGGATTGTGTGGAAAAGCAAGTTACAATATGCAATACAAAAAAAAAAAAAAAAAAAAACTTTCATCATCAACATCAACGCCAGTGTTGTTCATCATCACAAACAACAAATAAGTTTGGCAAAATTTCCAACTGTTTTTGTTTTATTGCGTTTTTAAATTTCAAGCTTTAAATGACCCACCAGATACATAAAGTTTAAGGGAATTATGCTGAAAAATAAAGGGTCCGCCAAATAAATTTTTTCGTTTGAAAATGCTATCAAAAAAAACTACAGACTATTTTCTAAAATTTCTTTTTTATTTGAAAGTACAATCCTTCCCGTTAATAATGGAAAATAATTTCATTCAAATGGCTGCCTTGGCTAGCCATGCAGTAGCCTACACGTCCTTTAAAGCGTCAATTGTCTCTGGCTTGTTGGCGTAACACTTATCTTTGACGGCACCCCACAAATAATAGTCCAATAGTGTCAAATCGCAGCTCCGAGGTGGCCGAACGACATCAGCTCTGCGGCTGATAATGCGATCTTCAAAAACAGGGCGCAAAACATCGAGTGTAGGTTCGGCTGTGTGGCAAGTAGCGCCGTCCCGTAGAAAACATATGTTGCTTATATCCTCCCCTTAAATTTTTGTGAACAAAAAATTCGATCAACATGGCTCGATAACGATCACCATTGACTGTAACGGCCACTCCTTGCTCATTTGCGAAGAAAAATGGCCAAATTATGCCTCTGGACTAAAATCCGAGCCAAACAGTGACTCATCCTGGGTGTATCGGCTTTTCAATGTATGCGTGCGGGTTTTCTGTGCCCCAAATGCGACGATTTTGCTTGTTTACATACCCGCCAAGATCAAAATGAGCTTCATTTGAAAAGATGATTTTTTTTGGCAAAATCGGCATCTTCTGTAAGTCGATTGCAGGCGTTGTTTAAGCGTATACACAACCATATTCGTTCAGCGGAAGGATAAAACTAATTATCTGTCAAATCAGACATGAGCTTAGTGTTACCATTCACGCAATAAGAATTAGTTGAAAAAAAAAACGTTAGATAGTGGACCCTTTATAATAAATTCTTCCCAAATTTGTTTCGATTACTTTGTTATATCAGCTATTTTGAGCTTGTCTTCCTGCTTCTGAGAGTGTAAGATCAAATTATGCATTTTTTCATTAGAAGGCTGTAATCTGCAAAAAAGTTGTTAGAGTTTTGCAAAATTGCAATATTTTTCTTTTTTAGTGAAGTGTCTAGCTTAGCAATTATTATTATTGCTTTGGCTCAATCTATTCAATTGTAAAGAATATATCCGTTGTCATGCATTTAAAAAAGCAGCCTAAAGCCCTCACCATAAAAGGTCTCTTGTAATCTTTAGCAATAAATTGTTTTTTCCTGATTAATCATTGGAGCATAAAACACCAACAACTTGCCAGACATATGTTCTCACAAACACGCCCTCAACCATAATACTTAAGGTCTGCAATTAAAAATTATTTCTATTTCTTTTAGATTTTTTTTATGTTACAAGTGCACAATAGACATTTTTACCTGGTTTTTTATATGGAATGCCGTACAATAACTGTAATAGAAAAGGAAAAAAAAACAGAAAAAAAAATTCTACAAACGTGTCTATAAAAATGAGAAGAAAAAAGAGGAAAATCATTATGAAATCATTAATGCCACTGCAACGTAATTTTTATTTCTTAGAACACAAACGATGGTATTGCAAAAACATACAAAAGAATAATAGAAAATCATACGGGAAACCTTGTAGTTTGAACCTGCAGTTGTGAAAAGCAGGATATGAAAATCAAATAGAAAGGATATCACTTTTAGAAATTACTTTAAGTGCCAACAGACGGAAATGTTTTAGTATTTCAGCTGCAAAAACAGAAAATTATTGCAAAAGGAAAATAAGAACTCAAATTAAAGGTATTTGTTCTTTTCGGCAACTTTTTGGAAAAAAAATTATTTTTAATATTTGTGTTGATTCAATAAAGTAGGGAGTAGCGGAAATATTTTTAAGAAGTTTTAACGATTTTTGTCGTCTATGTCATACTTAATATTTTTGGTATTCATTTATACATAGATTTTTATATAAAGGGTCCGCCAAATAATGCTATAAAAAAACTACTGAATATTTTCTCAAATTTCTTTTCTTATTTAAAAGTACAATCCTTCCGGTTAATAATGGAAAATAATTTCATTCAACGGGCTGCCTCGGCATGCCATGCAGTAGCCTACACGATCGGTCCAATTTTTAAGCACATTATCGATTGTGTGCAGCTGTATTTCACCAATGGCTTCACGAATATTGTCCTTCAAAGCGTCAATTGTCTCTTGCTTGTTGGTGTAACTCTTATTTTTAACGGCACCTCACAAATAATAGTCCAACGGTGTCAAATCGCAGCTCCGAGGTGGCCAAACGACATCAGCTCTGCGGCTGATAATGCGATATTCAAAAACAGGGCGCAAAACATCGAATATAGCTTCGGCTGTGTGGCACGTAGCGCCGTTCTGTTGAAACCAAATGTTGCTAATATCCTCCCCTTAAATTTTTGTTCAACATGGTGATAACGACCTCCATTGACTGTAACGGCCACTCCTTGCTCATTTTCGAAGAGAACTGGCCCAAATATGCCTCTGGACCAAAATCCGCTCCAAACAGTGACTCGTCTTGGGTGTATCGGCTTTTCAATGTATGCGTGCGGGTTTTCTGTGCCCCAAATGCGACAATTTTGCTTACTAACATACTCGCCAAGATCAAAATGAGCTTCATCTGAAAAGATGAACACACATTCTGCAACATTATCATGATTTTCAAAGTAATGTCGCAATATTTTCCAGCGTTGTTCAAGCGTATACACAACCATATTCGTTCAGCAGAAGGATAAAACTATTTATCTGTCAAATCAGACATGAGCTAAGTGTTACCATTTACGTTAGATGGTGGACCCTTTATATTTCATGCAAATTTTATGCGTAATCTTAAGGTTTTCTTGCAAGATTCAGACAAGGATTCAAAGCTTTATTAATAAAATAAATATATTATATTCGTAGGTGTGAGATATTCTACAGCACTGCAGTTATAAACAGGGTAACTTAAAATAAAAAATACAATTAAAAAACGTGGTAGTGAGAGAAATTAATTTGTAATTTTTAATGCAATGACTAGAAGTCGCCGGAAGTTATTTTCGAGTAAATTATACAAAAATACCACAATATTTTTATACTTAAGGTTGGTCCAACTAAAACATGACATTTTTTATTATAATGGAAGGATCTATGACAATTATTTGTGAACAAAATATCGTCCAAATGTTCGCCACGGCTTCGGTGGCATACTTCTATGACATACACATTTGAGGTTCAATGTAGCTAATGTGCCGAATTATCTCGTCCTTTAGTTTTTGAATTGTTTTTGGCTTATTGACGTCCACTTTTTCTTTTCACCCCCCAAAAAAAAGGAGTCCAACGTCAAATCACAATTAACATCGCCACGACATGAGATAATATGGCCATTGAATTTCTGGCACAAAAGGGTCATTGTTTCGTTGGCTGTGTGGTGAGTGGCACCATCCTGTTGGAGCTACGTATTGTTCAGTTCCATATCTCCAATTTCTGGTCACAAGAAGTAATTTATCTTCTCGTGATAGCGAACACCATTCACGGTAACCTCATTTTCGTAGAAGTACCGCACCAAACAGTCACCTTTTGTGGATGCATCGGCTTTTTACCAATCACCCATGGATCTCATTTGCCTAAATGCGGCAATTCTTGTTAATGGATCTACGAATATGAAAGTGTGTCTCGTCGATGAAGATGAAAATGATTCGCTTTGTAAAGTCATCACACATTTCTCTCTGTTCAACTAACCACTCGGCGTATTGGTAACGATTGAAATGGTCAGCTCTCGAGTCAATTGAACCTTGTAAGCATATAAATTCAAATCCTTATTCAAAATTCACATCAGTGATGTTTGTTAGATGTTCAATTTTTGGGCACGACGACGAGTCGTTTTTGACGTCTCTTCTGCCACACTAACGCAAACAACAGCAATGTTTTCCACAGAACGAACTCCGCGTGCAGGTACAGGTGTTCCCACTTTTCCTACGGACCCAACTTACTGAAATTAGCGCACAATTCTTCCGATTATGGAAACATTGGTTCGATTATGCTGCTCAAAAAACTCACGAAGTGCACGAAATACATTTTGATTTGAACGCCTATTTTCGTGAATGGCTTCAACAATATTAGGGCGCTGCTCAATTGTGGACCTTATCGTGGTTGAATTTGTCAAAAACTGCAACAAAGAAAAATCCAATTAGGTGGAGCAAAAAGGTTGATCTTAAGGTGTGACCAGCCTTAACTACTCTGTATTACGTGGCAATATTTTTTGCCATAAGCTTGGCTTGTAATAGACCTGCAATAGCTTCTCTAAGAAAACCTTACAGTCATCTTTCCAGTGTCTTTTCTGCAACAATAAGTATTAAATCCATTCTATCCGATATGTCGGTAGTGAAGCCCAGTTTAATATAGGGCTTGATATGCTTTACTTCTTGTCGAATACAAGTGACCAACCAAGTTTAAAATTGTAGCATTTTCATGGTAATGTAACCTTCATGATGGCAATGCAAGTCAAGCCAAAGCTAACTTATGGGCGAATTATAAGTCGCTAAGTTATTTGCACCAAAGCTTCTGTAAAAGTATCTGGGTTAAGAATGACGAAGATAAAGAACGATTCTGCACCTATTGTTCAGATACCCGGCTGAAGAAAAAAGCTCATGGGTTTCTACGATACGACTGGGCTCACTAAATTAGCGATTCTATCGTGAGCTCCTAGTGGCCTTAGATATAGGATGATGGATTGTGGCTGTTTACAACAGGCCACTCTGGTTTACTTGTATCCAAGGTTGATAGTTTTTAAATCAAATTTCTTTAGACAAAAGGATGTCTTACGAGTATTTATGCACATAAAACATATTTTTTTATTAACATACATATGCTGTTCCATTTATGTCGTGCCACATATTTTGCACTGCATTTATTAGAATCTCTTTAGATGCTTATGACTTAATAAAAAGCATTTGAAGAAGAAAAAATGTTGGCAACAATAAAAGTAAACGGGGAAAAAAAACAAAATAAATAATGAAGAAATTATAGCAGATATAGCAACTCTTTAGTTGCACTTCCACTTTATATTATTAAAACACTAACAATAGATGCAGTAGCAGCTGCTTAAACTTGTTCTATCTCTCTCTCGTACACACTTTTTCTCTTTTATACCTTTTATTCAGGGCAACAGCCTTGAATTTTACCTTTTATTCTTCACACACTGAGATGTGTGTGGTGTTCTTATGCTCCTTGTTTTCTTATGTAAATATTACAACTTCATATGCATTCATGAGTAGTTTCCATACTCATCTCTACATACACTCACACACGTGCATATATGTAGAGCAGATACCTGTTCAAAAAACCTACGCAATTCAAGTGTTCATTGTATAACATAATGCAGAGCATAAATACCTACAAATATTATACTCACACATACATCTGTAATGTCTACAGTCGCTGACGTGAGTAGTAGAATTGTATGAGAGAGTGCATTAAAATAAAAAAAATTACTCTCTAGGTGCAGTGTATGTACGCACTCAAGCAGACACACATATACACAAATATTTATAAACTTGAGCCTCTGTTATAGAGGGTAAACAGTGTACTTGAGAGTTATTTTTATATTTAAAGAGTATTAAAGCTCTGTTGTTTTCTTTTTTCTGTGGAGTTTTGTTTACTTATTATTATTATAAGCGCTTATAGTATGTACACACACTGTACACTTGTGTACACACTGTTTGAGAGCATATGAAGGAAGAAAAAAAGTTTTAATAACGATTATAGTGCAACTTAAAAATTATATTATTTTATATTTTATTAAAAAAACAAACAGGGATTTAAGTATTAAATGAAATCCTCTTCAGTTTTATTTGCCTCACATGATGGCAGCAGATAACAAAAAAGTAATGATTGTGACGAAACTTTTATTTCTACTCAATAAATGCATTTTAATGGTAAATATAAAAACTTTCGACTTTAAGCCTATTGGAAATGCTTGAAATTAAAATAACTTTAAACTGCTTCTTAAATAACTTTAAACTTTATATGTAATAATATTAAGTGGAATAGGCAGAACTGAGTATTTGGTAAATGGAAGTCTCTGATTACACTACGCAACAAGCAAAAATAACTTGGAAAGCCACTATATTTTTTTTACTAAATGGTAACACTTAGCTCATATCTGATTTGACAAATAATTAGTTTTATCCTTCCGCTGAACGAATATGGTTGTGTATGCGCTTAAACAACGCTGGGAATCTGGGCCTGCCATCAGCTTACAGAAGATGCCGATTTTGCTAAAAAAATCATCTTTTCAGATGAAGCTCATTTTGATCTTGGCGGGTATGTAAACAAGCAAAATTGTCGCATTTGGGACACAGAACACCCGCACGCATACATTGAAAAGTCGATATACCCCAGACGAGTCACTGTTTGTAGCGGATTTTGGTCCAGAGGCATAATTGGGCCATTTTTCTTCGAAAATGAGCAAGGAGTGGCCATTACAGTCAATGGCGTTCGGTATCGGCCCATGTTGAACGAATTTTTGTTTACAAAAATTGAAGAGGAGGATATTAGTAACATTTGGTTTCAACAGGACGGCGCTACGTGCCGCACAGCCGAAGCTACTCTCAATGTTTTGCGGCCTGTTTTTGAAGATCGCATTATCAGCCGCAGAGCTGATGTCATTTGGCCACCTATGGTTATGAGGTGATATCGCTGTTAAAAAAACGTTTTCTTTTTTCAGATGGTCTGCCCTGGTATTGAACCGAGGACCTTCTGGTTGGTAGGCTGGTGTCTTACCTACCATACCACAGCGGCAACCTTCAAACGAAACGAGTTATAAATTTTACAGCAATCTGACTGTTGGTTCGTGAGTTATAGCATTTTGTATGAAGCAACTTTTGTTGTTGGAAAAAAACTGGAAAAAATGAATTTCGAGTTTTGACGAAGCATTGCATTTCGACGAAAAAAAAAACTACAGTGAAAACCAAACATTGGCTTCATAAACATTATCCGAACTCTGCTTCATCGAGGCAAATGGTAGATAAGCGGTTTGCTGAATTTAAGCGAAGAAATGATGCAAAGCTCAGTGGTTCTTATTCTCGAAAACATCAAAAAATCCAATCGGTTATGAGCGATCGCAATTGAAGGTGCATGAGATAGCTAACAAGTAAATATATCAGTATTATATTGTAGTATTTTTATAATTTTACACGAACATTTGAGTATGCGAAAAGTGGTTGACGCGTGAACTCTCAAATTGTGACCCGTATTCCACAGATTTAACCCCCAGCGAATTTTTCCTGTTTTTAGATCTTAAGAGAATGCTGGCGCAAAGAAACTTACGCCCAATGATGACTTAATCGCTGAAATTGAGACCTATTTTGACGAGTAAAAGAAATCGTAGTATTGAAAAGTTGGAAAACCGCTTTACGCTTTGTCTCGGACTCGAAGACAACTATTTGGAATAATAAAATCGAGTTTGGTTATAATTTTGTTTTTTTCTTATTTATCCTACGGAATTATTAAGGGACCTTTCAAGTTTCTGTTTAGTTTTTGGCTGAGATCCCTCGGATATATTTAAGCCTTCAAGACAGAGAAGCTGTTTACCGGTTTTGAAGTTACATTTTAATTAACATCTGAACAATAACAGGGTATCACGTTTAGACAGTCAAGTTCCAAATTGAAACTTGTGGGTCTCTTAGAGTAAATGTCAATAGCAGATGCATTATATTTATGTCTGTGCGACGTTAAAAGCAGTATAGTGTAGAACTTAAATGTGTCCAGCTAGGAATTTCCAAGTCAAAAATTTTGATGACAGCAATGCAGCCGAAACAAATAAATCTAATATCTACTACGCCAGACTCGAAGTGAAGCAATGCAAAAAAATATACTCGAAAAGGTGTTGTGTTTCACCAAACAGTGCTAGGCTAGACTATGTACATCGTATAGTCCAGCTTTTTCCATGTACGCAGAACTATTTTGAAGACTAAAACTTATCCACCGAAAGACCACTAAAAAATACATACATATAGTGGAGGAAGAACTAATAGGGACACATCGAAATTTTCTTAAATTAAAATTTTCTTAAATTTTTACTTATCATTATAAAAATCCAGTAGAGAACGCATTGTAATTGAAGGAAGTACGCACAAACGATTTTCCATCTGATCCAAATAAATTAATCATCGTTTCTTCAGACCATTTTACGTTGTTCTAGTTATTTGTCGTAAATGAAAGTGTCCCTATTATTTTTTCCACTACTGTATGTACATACGCCCACATAATTCCCGCTACATCCCAAGTGGAACAAGGGAAAACTGCTCGAAATTAAAAAGCTTCTCTCGATTTAATTTCAAACACACTAACAAAGTTATGAAAAGATACTCCTGTTATCCGATGGTACGATCCGGGATTAAACTGAGGACCTATTGGTTGGTAGGCGGGGATCTTACTTATCATAACACGAGCCACTAAACTTTACTTGGCCATATTTTTATTGCCAATAAATTACAGCGATGGAATTTAAAGTTTTATATTTGAATTCTTTCATTCCTTGAAAAGTTTAGTTAGTTTAGTTACGACGGGTAGCCAGACACGTCCAGCCCACCTGCGTCCAATACTGATCCCACTTTGATAGCCTTCAGTAATCCAGAAAATGGACAACCTATATATCCGCATCCCGGTGCGATCCGAACCGATCAGACGCATGTACGAGAGAATAGATCTTGACAACCCCTACAATAGTCATTGAATAATAGACTATAATAGACTCCATGCGAGCCCGATCATATAGAGACCAGATTTGCGTCGATAGAGAGCACGTGGGTTCATCGTCCCACCATAGCTGTGCCCTGCTCAACATGTACCGCATGACCATAAGTCTGCAAGAGGAGAGTGGCAGCCCAACTGAGTGGTCAATCTCCTCATTTCTGAGGAGAGAGCCAGCCATTGCAAGTCCGTCCGCCACACAGTTCACCCGGGTGTCCGAGTGACCCCTTACCCAGATAATCTCCAAGTCTGAATATCTCGCCATCTCGTAAAAAGATGCCCGGCATTCACACACCAGTCGCGATGTCGACTAGACACCGGGGAGGGCCCTGATCGCAGCCTGACTGTCCGTACAGATACGGATATCACTGTCATATACCCCGTAGTACATTTGCCAGTCCGCTGCCCTCTTTATCGCCGAGCCCTCCGCCTGTAAGACACTGCAGTGGTCCGGCAGCTTAAAGGATTCCCTCACTCCGTATACAGAAATAAAGATGCTGCCCCCAACCCTTTCCGAGGATTTTGATTCATCCGTGTAAATTTCAAGAGTACCGTGGCCAGTTACCGGTTCTGGTGAGATGCACACGGAGAACATTCTATCAAGGGAGGGTTTGGGTGTGCAGTAATCTATCCCCTCAGGGATCGTATCCAAATATCCAAAGATGGCCGCATGCCCGTAGACCCTGTCCGAGCAAACTTATCACAAGCACGCTCGTCATCTGCTTAGCCATCAGGTCAGCTGAAAGCCAGTTCAGCAGTACAAAAAAGGCCCTCGAAGGAGTGGACCTGAGCGCACCTGTAATCATCAGTGCTGCACTCCGCAGAACCCTATCAAAGATCCTGCAATATGTGGATTTCTCCAGAGACCTCACCATACAATCGCACCATACATAAGTATAGGCTTAACCACCGTGTTGAATATCTAAATGGAACTCCTATGATTTTTCCTTAAACAACTTTCATTAAAATTTAGTTTTCTTTTTAAAAATCTTCATATCTATGGTTTTTTTCTCTATATTCTGATATTTTATCTTTTGTTTTTCGATTTTCTACTCATTTCATGGACACATGGACACCCTAAAAACCTTTTTCTTTTCTTTCCGAATAAAACTTTTCCATTTAAATTGAATTGTCATATTGAAATTAACGACAATCATTTGTTATGATTTATTTTCAAATATAACAAAACAAAACTTACAATTAAACAGAAATAAGGATAAGAGCGCCCCTTAAAAGGCGTTTGTCACTTTAATTGCAATATTAGAAGAGAAAAAGGAAAATACGAAATTCTCACAATAATGATTTAACATAAACAGAAAAGCAAACAATTAATTAAAATAATAATTATTTTGCATTTTTTTTATTTATATTCCTAAATAGAAGGCAAAGATGGATGATACATATTGTTAGAAAATAAAATATTAATTAAAAAAGAATGAAATGATATTTTGTTTGTTTTTATCCCCTTATTTTAAATTGCTTTTGTTTAACTTCTCATAATATTAACACAAAGGCTTCTTTTCTGTTTAGACAACAAAGGAAGCTGTTGGCAAAAGAAATAATTTTTATAATTTTTGTCATTGTTTTTTATTATTGTAATACAAACACACATACGAGTATGAGTAATAATTGTACTAAAGTCATGCATATGCAAAAGTGGTCATTCGGGGCGTATGATTTATATATTTTTTTTTGTTACTATGAAGACAACAATAGTCATATGTATGTAGCGGAGGGCTATTTATTGCACATATTTATTTTACTGTTATTATTCTAACGTAACGTTTTTACCTTTTTGAAAACGTTTATTTATGAGTTCGTAGATTGTAGTTAAAATAAAGTAAGTCTGGTGTTTAGTTTTTAATTAAAATTCTTTATTAACACAGTTATGTGCACCACTGCTTGTAACCTTTTTTACAAGCAATAACAATTTCTATTCTTAATTACTCCGTCTGTTTACAGCTTTGTGAGCAACAATAATTACTCGACAGATCTTTCTACCTAAAGAACTTCCAACCCGATCGTAGTTACAACTTAGGTTCGTTCACAACCCCTTCAATCATTCAATTCTCTTACACTGAGTTCAAACCAATAACACGTTCGCTGAGTTTATTGTACTTTAACTGTTTCTAGTTCGCATCGATGTGCTTTTTATATGGCTGAGTAAACAATACATCGTAAGCTCTCGAACCTCTCGATATTGCAGGTAGATTCCATTTCTTTCTTTTAATTTCTTTTTAGTTGTTGTTGTTTATTGTTGTGCTTGTTTATTGTCTGTTACTTGTTTTCTTTGCTGTTAGTTTTTATTGTTGTGTGTTATTTTCATTTACTTTATTTCTGCTTATGTTTGTTGTTGTAGATTTGGTTATTTGTAAACAGCACATATAGCTGTTCTTGCAGCTTTTGTAATAAACACAGAGGTTCCCAATCTTATTTTCGTAACGCTGCCGCCCACTTAAGCCTGTTTGTCTCGAATAGGCTCATTACTTCCTCTCCCGCAACTTGCCAATCGTTCTATGTGCACTACTTTCATTTTAGTTCTTGGGCTATTGTGTTTCTGTATTCGGTAAACTGCATCGTTCAGTCTCTTGACTACCTTGTAGGGTCCATACCAGTTGGACTGTAATTTGGCAGACAGTCCTTTCTTCCGCTGTGGATTATCCCTCTTGGAAGCCCTCAGTACTCACCGCTCGTAAGCATCTGGGTTTCATTCTATCGCTGGTTAGTTTTATTCGCGAGCGCACATATTCGTGAAGCTCGTTAAGACTTTGTTGTTTCTCGACGTAAGTGGCTTCTTTTCCCGCGGTAGGTTTGACTTCATACTCTAAGTGACCGGGTAATTTTAACTCAGTTCCAAAAAGAATCTTGGCGGGTGATCTAGATGTTGAGTCGTGGGCGGCCGAACGGTATGCTAATAGAAATTTCTGAATGTGTTCATCCCAATCTTTTTGCTGCTCGCTAACCACTTTTCACAAATATTCCTTTAGAGTTCGTTTGAATCGCTCTACCATTCCGTCTGATTGCGGGTGTAGCGGCATCGTTCTAGTTTTCTTTATGCCACATATCTTACACATTTCTTTGAAAATGCCAGACACGAAATTTCTTCCCTGATCGAAATGTAACTCTATCGAAACACCATAGCGACATACCCAGTTATTCATGAAAACATTTACAAACGTAATTGCCTCCTGATTGGGTATAGCATACACTTCCGGCCACTTGCTGAAATAGTCCATTATGAGGAGAACATAACGATTTATCGCATTACTGACAGAAAAAGGGCCTGCTACGTCCAAAGCTATCCGCTCGAATGTAGCTCCGGTGTTGTATTGTTTTAGGTGACCTCGACTGTGTGCAGTTTGCTATCCAGTCGGCCACTGCTTGTTGACATCCAACCAAATATAAACATTGTTTTAGCTTTTCCAGAGTCTTCGTTATCCAAAGATGTCCCCCACTTATCAAAACTTCATTCATCTTGAAGGAAGGCACTACTGTCGGGTTGGATGAAGTTTTACCATCAGCACTTTCCCAATGACGATATCAGCATCCATTAATCAACTTCAAACTGTCCCATAGTGCCTAATATGCTTTTGTAAGGGAATCTTCTGCTGATATTTCATTGCGAGTAGGCCGTCTGTTCTCTTCTCTTGCGGCTATAATCCTTGTTAATATTGGGTCTCACATTTGTACTCCTGATCAGTCTTAGTTTGCTTAAGCCGGATATCGAAGATGTATTCCTTCCGCTCAGCTTTCACACAATGTTTACATTCCAAAATACAAAGCCGACGTGAAAGCGCGTTAGCATTTCCATGTTTTATACCGCTTCGGTGTTCAATGCTAAAGTCCTAAGCGCTCAATCAAACGTGCCAACTGTTCTTCAGGGTTCTTAAATTGCAGCAAACATCTCAGTGCGGAATGATCAGTGTTTAGCAGAAAATATTGACCATTTAAGTATTTATTGTAATGTTTTATGCACTCCAGCACTGCCAGTAGCTCACGTCGAGTCACACAATAATTTCGTTCAGGCTTTGACAGCTATAGTAGCCTACGACTTTTTATTTTAAAAAGGATTTGTTATATTCTTCAGCATAAAAAATGATAAGGATGTATTATTTCAGTGCTAAGGTTTCTAAAACAACCTACGAGTATCTATTTCGAACGAGGCTTATAAAATGAAAAAACAACGCCCATAAAACCTCTGTTTTCATAAATAATGAACCAATAGCCTTAAAACGGCTAAACCCAAGATCTGCTAAAAATATTTTCACTGTTTGCTAGAATCTGTAAGCTCAGCCTTTTGCAAAGCAAAAGAATACGAAGTCTGCGTAGTCACTTGAACCTGCACATATTCAAAATTTAACTGACTTGGGAGCTGAAGATAAGCCATAGACAATGGCATATGTTGGCTGAATAAGTCATGCAGCAGATGAAAGCTGATCCTAGTTTTCATCAAAAAATCATATTTAGCGATGATACCCATTGCAAGATGAATAGGTACGTCAGCAAACATGCCTTGCTCAGACGACATTCATATTCGTTTCATCCATTTTCTTTTGATCGCCGGCCGAGTCATTTGGAGATTCTGTCGAAAAGAAGGAATATAAGCGATTGACACTCATAAGCGATTTGGCGAAAATCTTTGAATGAAGTCGTGGGATTCGGATCAATTTTAATGCGCAGAAGACTCAATGTTGTTTTCTGATACACAGACAGGGTGTAAGTCAGATGCTCTTCATGTTCTGGGCATGAGGGTTCACTGCGACATTCGATGGAATGATCACATATTTTGGATGTCGAAAGAAACGCTCAAATATATAGGCTTCTTAAGACGGTAAAAGAAGTACTTCACTCCATCTGATCTTATAAATATTTGCAAGAATTATATCCGATCCATAATGGAATACAACCCTTATGCATGGGCTAGTACTTTAAAATCTCTTTTGGTCCTTCTCTACTGCGTACAGGGGAAGGCAAAGGTGCTTATTAATGATGGTGGGATAGCCAACTCTATTGATTCGTTAAGCATCGTCGCAATGTGGCGTCTGTTTCATTATTCTATCGATAGTATAACGGAATATTTTTTAACGAAATAAAGAGATTGGGTCTGCATAATCATAATCATGACGAAGAAAAATTTAATTGTGATTTCGAATGTTTAATAAAGAGGCTTCAACTTCCCTCCAGCCAATTCCATCTAAAAAAAAAGTAAAGAAGAAGACCCGCTGGCCTTCCCGCATACCTATGGCCATATTGACAAACATCTGGCGAAGGATAAGGAACACACGCCACCAACTGAGTAAAAATTACAATACTAAAGTAAAGATCACTACCAATTAGCAAATATCTTCACCACTCCGCAAATTCATACAGAGGAAGCTACAGTGGATTAATCATCTATTGATGAAACAAAGGAATGAATGCTTTGTGGAAAGCCAATATGCTCCCTTGAGGATTGACGGAGAAAAAAAACATCCCTTTGGAGTTGATTGTCCAATAAATCGCACAAAGCGTTCTAAAAAGATAACGTTCTTTAGCCGCACGGTTCGTTTGTTGTACAATCTTCCCTCGAAAGTTTTTCCTGCCACTTACCATATAGGTAAAGTTAAATCAAACGTCAGTAAGCACTACTCATTCTATCCTCTTTACCACAACCTATTTTACTACTACCAGCGCAATGCATTGCATGAGTGGGTGATATTCTCTGAGTGCTGGCCTTAAGTTAAAAAAAGTCACTACGACGTTGGCCAAATGACCGTTGCCAGTGGCGAGCGCTGATTATCAACTTTGTTTTCTCATGCAACATTGGACATTTTGCACAAGCGACTTCAGGGCATGGTCACTTCACATGTGTGATTTGACCCCATTAGGCTTTTGCTTAAGGGGTTATCTTAAATTTCAGGACTTCGAAAGTAAGCCACAAGCCACAGCGACTTTCAAAACCAATTATATCTATGATCCAAGCACAAAAGCCATAAAAATTTGGACATTGTCGGGATGGTAGCCATGGTAGAATAAAAATTTCGATGGTATCTCACACAAAACTTGTTCTATTTCAATTTAAGAATAGATACTTTAGTGCACCACTCACTACCACTTGCTAAGTTACTGGAATAGTAAAATGCTCGAAGGGGATTTGTCACTCGAGGGTGGCGATCAGCCCGCAATTTGGTTCTGCGGTTATCAATTATGGCAGGTCAGACTTGAAACACCTTACGGAGCTTCTTACAAGTTACTGTAGACTAAGAGCGCATCTGAAGAAGATGGCGGTCACAGGTGTGGGTGTTTGTGGACTGTGCATCACAGGCATCAGAGACAGCGGAACACATATTGTGTGAGTGTGGGGTTCTTCATAGGCTTAGATGGATATGTTAAGGTGGACATAAGGTCTCACTGCGTGACATATCCGGCATTAAAATCTGCTGGTGTTCATTAGGAAGGCAACAGATCTGCTGGACAAACCATATACCGGAAAGGGCACATTAGATCCCATAGGTCGCAGTGTCTTGCTGGGTCAATCTAATAATAACAAGAGAAGATCTTTACTCAGATACATTTGTTTATAGCATTACTTAGTCAGCATATTAAGTTCAAAGCTAACAATTTTAGTATCTTTTTACAGACTTTTCTAAATAAGAACAAAATATGTCAGAGCCATTAAAAACTTAGGACGAATTTATTCACTTACTGTTGTTTAGTGAATACCCAATATGATTCCACAAAATACCAGCATTACTTTGACCCCATCAACAAACTCTTTTCAACTTATTTTAGTGGTTTTCCGAGAAACTATTAAAAAATGGTTACGTATCTCTGCTATTTATTATGGAACATCGTAATACACAAACAAAAAGTTTAAAAAATATTTTGTTTAATTAATAAATAAGTTTTTCATTTAAATAAAAACAATATTAAAACTCAAATAAAATAAAATACAAGTAAATACCAAAAAACGTTTTTAAATAAAATCATACACTGAAAAAAAAAATAATTAAAAAAATTTATTAAGAAATATAACGCACCTTAAAATCTCCACTTTCCAACAACAAGCAAGTCACCCCTGCTTTTCAATAAAATCATAATAAAGGGTCCGGAAACTACTGAATATTTTCTCAAATTTATTTTTTTATTTGAAAGTACAATCCTTCCGGTTAATAATGGAAAATAATTTCATTCAAATGGCTGCCTCTGCTGGTCATGCAGTAGCCTACACGATCGGTCCTATTTTTAAGCACATTATCGATTGTGTGCAGCTGTATTTCACCAATGGATTCAAGAATATTGTCTCTGGCTTGTTGGCGTAACACTTATCTTTGACGGCACCCCACAAATATTGCTAATATCCTCCTCTTCAATTTCTGTGAACAAAAATTCGTTCAATATGGCCCGATAACGATCGTCATTGACTGTAACGGCCACTCCTGCTTCATTTTCGAAGAAAAATGGCCCAGTTATGCCTCTGGACCAAAATCCGCACCAAACAGTAATTCGTCTTGGGTGTATCGGCTTTTCAATGTATGCGCGCGTGTCTTCTGTGCCCTAAATGCGACAATTTTGCTTGTTTACATACCCGCCAAGATCAAAATGAGCTTCATCTGAAAAGATGATTTTTTTTGGCAAAATCGGTATCTTCTGTAAGTCGATCGCGGGCCCATTTAGCGAAGCGCATACACAGCCATATTCCTTCAGCGGAAGGATAAAACTAATTATCTGTCAAATCAGATATTAGCTAAGTGTTGCCATTCACGAAGTAAGCACTACGAGGGCGGATTGATATTGAAGCTACCTCAGTAGACAAAAACATTTTTTTTTCAAAAACCATTCATTTAGTAAGACGATTTTCCAACTTTTATATACCATCTAATAATACGATTTTGGGAACTCCTCAAAATACGCATTAGTTTCGGTAATCACTTCTTCGTTTGAGATGAATCTTTTTCCTGCGAGCCATTTTATCAAGTTTGGAAACAGGAAAAACTCACTATGGGCTAAATCCAGACTATAAGGTGGATGATCAACTAATTCGAAGTGGATTTCTCGTAGTTTTAGCAACGTATCTAATGCTGTGTGAACCGGTGCGTTGTCTTGAAGAAAGAGCACTTTTTTCTTGTTTAAATGCGGTCGTTTTTTCTTGATTGCATCAACCAAGTGATCCAATAATGCACGACAATACTCTCCTGTGATTGTGTATCCCTTTTCAAGATAATCGATGAGCAATATTCCGTGTGCATAACCTTGCAAGTCGATTTCGTTGTCTTCGCCTTCTTCGGAGCACTTCCACCAGCTTCCACCAATTGCTTCGATTTTTGGTTTCAGGTGTGTAGTGGTGGACCCACGTGTCATCAAATCAGCAGGATTATGCTTTATCATGTCCAAACACCGTTGTGAAGTGATCTGTCGAACTCGTTTTTGTTCAACACTGAGCAAACGCGGTACCCATCTTCCCGATAGCTGTTTCATAGGCAAATGCTCATGCAAAATGTTGAACACACGTTCATATGATATGTTTACCATTTCAGCAATCTCACGGATTTTGACTCGGCGATCATTTTTTAAGTAACCACCTCTTTTGGCCTTCTTGTGGATGGTATTGTTGCAGTGCTTGTTCGGCCCCGTTTAAGTTCAGCAATCCAATATTTTACCATATAATCTGACGGAGCAGATTCACCGTAATGTTTATCAAGCTTTTCTTTCGTCTATTTCGCCGTTTTGCCTTTCAAATAATAGGGTTTAATCACGAAATTAACTTTTTTCCATTTTCCAAGAAACACAAAAGTTGCTTACTTCAAACGACTACAATAGATAAACTAATCGATGAATTTGGCTAAAATTTTAACAGCTGACGTTTGACAGATCGTAATTTCTAAGAAAGAAAAAGTTTTTGTGTTTGAGCTGCCATCTAGCGCTAGGTAGCTTCAATGTCAATCCGCCTCGTACAGCAAATAAACTAATCGATGAATTTGGCTAAAATTTTAACAGCTGGCGTTTAACAGATCGTAATTTCTAAGAAAGAAAATGTTTTTGTTTCCGTCCTCGTACTTGAAAAAAAAAAAACGTTAGATGGCGGACCCGATATAAATTGTTATCTTCTATCAAATTTTAGAGCTTCCCGCAATATTACCGGTCGTAAATAATAACAGTTAAATCCGATTTTATACCCGTGTGCTGTAGTAAAGAAAGTTAATAAAATCTAAGCGAAAGCATGCTATGGCGATTCTTAAAAGACGATATACAACATATTTGAAAAAAGACTTCTTTGTTTGAACATAATCACAACTGGAAAAAAGTTTCTGACCTTGGATAACAACTATATTTTTTTGATAGGCTATGGTCGCCTTACTTCAAAACTCAATGGCATTTCATTTTCTATGGATATGTTCTTTTAGAATTTTTGTTTCTAAAATATGAGATTTTTGAAGAGGCTGCTTCATACATCTATTGATAACTTTGAAATGACTTATTCGATTTCGTTAAGCTATATATTAAAAAATTCCATATCATACCAACTTGAAGTCGTTCTGATATCACTTTTTAGTGTAACCTGTATTTTTGGGGTTATTGAGAAAAAATCATAATTTTTTTTATTTTTTTTTTAAATTATGATATATTTGATATCTATTTTACCAGTCTATTTACCAGTTTCACTATTTATTCATAAAGCTGAATATAATAGAATTGAAATAAAACATAATTCATTGAAATCGATCGGTTAATACATATTGTTACGTTTTTAACTTTTTAAAAACGTGTTTTTCTGAGTTCGTAGATTGCAGTGAAAATAAAATAAATCTGTGTTTAGTTTTTAGTTAAAAATCCTTTATTCAACACAGTTTTGTGCACCACTGCTTGTAACCTTTTTTACAAGCAATAACAATTTCTATTCTTAATTACTCCGTCTGTTTACAGCTTTATAAACAACAATAATTACTCGACAGATCTTTCTACATAAAGATCATCCAACCCGATCGTAGTTATAACTTAGGTTCGATTACAATCCCTCCAGAGTTTAACCACACTAAACTTTCTTAACACCGAGCTCCAGCCTATAACACGTTCGCTGACTTAACTTTACTTAAGCTGCCACTTGTTCGCATCGATGTGCTTTTTATATCGCTGAGTAAACAACATATCGAAAGCTCTCGAGCCTCTGGATATTTCAGGAGGATTCCATTTCTTTCTTTTAGTCCTTTTTTGCCATGCGTATGTAAACATCTACCTCTTTCAGCTCTTAGTATTTGTTGTTGCATGTTTATTGTCTATTACTTGTTTTCTTTGCTGCTTATTTATTGTTGTTGCCGTATTATTTTTATTTACTTTATCTCTGCTAATGGTTGTTGTTGTAGATGTGGTTATTTGTAAACAGCACCTATAGTTGTTCTTGCAGCTTCTGTTTATTTATTTTAGCGAAGTAATAAACGCAGAGGTAACCAATCTTATTTTCGTAACAATATATAAAGATGACTAAGGTACGCTTTTGTAGAGACCGATTGAATGTTTTCCAGAAAAAGCTGAGGCACATTATAAATTTGGCCTCTGAGTGGTCTTTCAGAAAGCCACAGCAATTTAATTTTATTTATAAAAGTTTCAAATACATTTTTGAAATAAAAAAATATTCTCTGTGTACCATAAAACTAAACTAAAAAAGTTGTATTTTCGGCATTAAAAAAAAAGCCAAACCCCTATAAAGTCATAAAAACTTTTAAAAGCAAATAAAGAATTACATTCTCTCGTAAATATGGCTTAAAATTTAGGACAAACCGCACAATGTTCGTAGACACTTTACAAAAGAGATTCTTTTTTTGTGTATTCACTAATAAAGCTCCTTTAAAAAAAACCCAAAAAGAGAAGAACTTGGCCCACAAAAAGAAAAAAAAAGAAAAAATTTGAAAGGAAATTTCTACTTTGCTAAACAGCAGTAAAATGAAAATGTGGTTAAGGGCCTTACATATTATATTTTGCTTTTTTTTAATATATTATTTTTGAACTTATTTTAATGAATGTAATGAATTAAAAAAAAAAACATTTTTTTCCGTCTCTTTTATTTTGCTCTTTTGCCAACAACCACTTGAGTTGTGTGTAAAGTTAAAATTAAAATTGTAATTTAAAGGCATTTTTAATTTTTATTTAATGAATTGCTTTTTTATAATAATTTTTGTTAATAATGCTAGAAACGATTTAAATTTTTTTATCAAAATAATGCCTTCAATTTTTTTTTTTTTTAATTAAAATTTAAATTTTTTTTTTTTTTTTTTGGCCAAAAATTAATTCAAAAAGGGTTGAATGCAACCCAAATCAATGCAATGGTTTAGTCATTTTTAAGTTTAACGAATAAAATATAAAAGTTTACAATGAAATATAAGAAATGTTAAGATGAATGATAAGCAAGGCATTTTAAGTCACATTAGTAACGTGTCTTCCAAAACAAACTTCTGAAATTTGACACTTGACAGTGGCTGTATTATGGAAGTTACATTTGTCAAAGTAACTGACATAGACGAATATAGTGTTCAACGACACGTGCAAATAATGCAATTGGAGCTGTTGGCAGTTGACCATAATTTTGTTAAGCTTATGTGATGACGTCCCTTTCATTCAATGCATATTGAAAGAATCACTGATCAGAGTAAATTATATGCTGACGACGTCACAAGTAAATATTTTTTTTTGAGAAAGAAATTTGTAACTGTCAACCAACTTCGTTTGGTTTGAATTATGTATATAACCAGAGTTACCCTTCTCGCGTTACAGTGAGGCATTGTGTTGTATGCCTATCAAATGAATTTCTCAGGACAACTTATTTATATATAAGATGTGCTTCAGAATGTTAAGATCACCTTAATATTTGCTCAATTCATCCAAACTATAAAATGTTACGAATGGTCACCTTATTCAAAAAAATTCTACGTAAGAATAAGTGAATAGAAAGCCGGCTTTGCTCTTAGAGATGTACCGTTATAAAGGGCCTGCCATCTAACGTTTTTTGTTCAACTAGTGCTTATTTCGTGAATGGTAACACTTAGCTCATGTCCGATTTGACACATAATTAGTTTTATCCTTCCGCTGAACGAATATGGTTGTGTATACGCTTCGCTAATCATCTTTTCGGATGAATCTCATTTTGATCTTGGCTGGTATGTAAACGAGCAAATTTGTCGCATTTGGGGCACAGAAAACCCGCACACATACATTGAAAAGCCGATACACCCAAGACGAGTCTGTGTTTCGTGCGGATTTTGGTCCAGAGGCATAATTGGGCCAGTCTTCTTCGGAAATGAGCAAGGAGTGGCCGTTACAGTCAATGGCGATCGTTATCGGGCCATGTTGAACGAATTTTCGTTCACAAAAATTGAAGAGGAGGATACTAGCAACATTTGGTTTCAACAGGACGGCGCTACGTGCCACACAGCCGAAGCTACACTCGATGTTTTACGCCCTGTTTTTGAAGATCGCATTATCAAAGGAAGAGCTGATGTCGTTTGGCCACCTCGGAGGTTGGACTACTTTTTATGGTGTGCCGTCAAAGATAAGTGTTACGCCAACAAGCCAGAGACAATTGACGCTTTAAAGGACTATATTCGTGAAGCTATTGGTGAAATACAGCTGCACACAATCGATAATGTGCTTAAAAATTGGATCGATCGTCTAGGCTACTGCATGGCCAACCGAGGCAGCCATTTGAATGAAATTATTTTCCATTATTAACCGCAAGGATTGTACTTTCAAATAAAAAATGAAATTTGAGAAAATATTCCGTAGTTTTTTTTCATAGCATTTTCAAAAAAATAAATTTATTTGGCGGACCCTTTATTATGCAAAATTCAATGCGTCAAAATGATAAGGCCTCATTTATCCAAACTTTTATGTAAACTAAGTATTAATCAATTATTTTTAATTTCTGCAGTCCTCATTTCCTTCTATTGTCTTAAAAATACGGGATGGCATCGCACTTACTAAATTGTCCAGAACGTTGGAGTGGATTTCGCGCCAGCTGTTGCAGATTGCCACTTTGAATTTATCTTTTGTCCGGTACTGTTTGTTATCTGCATAAACATTAGGTACAAGCAGTCCACAGAAATTTTTCATGGGTGTAAGTCGGGGGAACGTGCTGGCCAATCAAGTACTTTAATCTCTGAGTGTGGTCGCGCGAACTGGGTCGACTTTAATGCGCGCGAGACCCAATGTTGCTTTCTGACACACAGACATGGTGGTGTGTTGTCATATGTTTCTATGGGTAATGTAGATATTGAAGAATCAGACGCTTTTGATGTTCTGGGCATGAGAACTCATTGTGACGTTCATTGGAACGAGCACATATTTCGAGTGTCGAAAGAAGCATTCAAGTGTCTCGGCTTCTTAAGACGGTTCAAGAATTAGTTCACTCCATCTGATCTCCTTAATATTTACAAGACCTACGAGTATATCCGACCCAAATTGGAATACAACTGTCATATGTGGGACGGTGCTTCAAAGTCTATTTTGGAGCTTCTCGGCCGCGTACAGAAGAGGGCGAAGGTTCTTATTAATGACAGTAGGGTAGCCAATTCTATCGATTCACTAGAGCATCGTCGCAATGTGGCGTATGTTTCATTGCTTTATTGGTACTGTAATGGAATGTGTTCCGACAAAATTAAGGAACTGATTCCTAAAAATCATATATTTTTACGTAGTACTCGTATTTCTCGTAAAGCTCATCCCTTTGTAGTTGATTGTCCAGTAAATCGCACAATGCATTATAGGGAGAATTCGTTCTTTGTTCGCACTATTCGTTTGTGGAACAATTTCCTGCGAATGTTTTTCCTGCTACTTACGACATAAGGAAATTTAAACCGAACGTCCACCGACACTACTCCATCTATCCTCCTCCCCACAGCCTATTTTCTTAGTACCAGCACAATGCACTGCATGAGTAGGGGTTATTCCCTGAATGCTGGTCTTATTGAAAAAAAAAAATAGTGCTCCTCAAGCAATTATCTGGTCGACTTGCTTACATGAATTGCTGCGTTATCTTACTGAAAAGTGAAAGTTTTGTCAGCATTTTGGGCCAAATAAGGCAGCAAACGTTCAGACAGAATGGCCTGAAGTGACAGTTTTGTCAGCATTTTGGGCCAAATAAGGCAGCAAACGTTCAAACAAAATGTCCTGGTACTCTAAACCATCCATTCGAGGGAAAGGAAAGTAGAGTTCCAGGGTACCATGTCAGCTAAAGCCAGCCCAAACCATCAAACTGCCACCGCCGAAATTTCGTTTGGATAAATACAACGGCTTCTTCCTTAAATCTCACCAATAGCAATTGAAATTATCTGGTCCATCCAGGTTCATTTTATTTATATAGATATAGGCATGAAGACGGCGCTACGTGGACATGAATTGGGCTTAATAAAAATACTTCATTTAAAAAAATAAAAGAAGTTTACATCGTGTTTGTTTCAAGCCCATACTGATGTATGGTGCGGCTGTATGGTGAAAATCTCTGAAGAAGTCCATGTATAGTGGAATCTTTGACAGAGTTCTGCGAAATACGGCACTGATGAATGCACTTCTCCGAAAGTGTTGTTCGTACTGTTGAACTCGCTTCCAGTGGACTTGATGGCTAAGCATGCGAGGGCAGCTTCTGGGAAAGGTCATATACATGCGGCCATCTTGCTATGTTTGGATAAGTTTCTTAGTAGGGTGGATTACTGTACACCCAAGCCATTTCTGGATATAATGTTCTCAGTGAGAGCATCTCACCGAAATCGGCAATTGGATCTGGCTCTGTTGAGGTGTACGCAGATGGATCGAAATCCTCAGAGGAGGGTCGGGGTGGTGTCTTCATTCCCGCATACGAGGTGAGAATATCCTTTAAGCTTCCACACTTTCAGTGTCTTACAAGTGAGTTCCTATCGATAAAAAAGGCAGAGGACTGGTTTGTCTAATATAGGGTATTTGATGTTAATATCCGGCACTGTACGGATTAGGGTGCTCTCCGGTGTCTACTCGAAATAACGACTTGCATATCAATGCCAGACATCTTTAAACGAAATCGAGATCAGAACTAGATATTATCTGGGTGACACCCAGAAGAACTGAGTGGCTGGCGTTGCTCTCTGAGAAATGGAATAAATCCATTTATAGATTTGGTGAAAGTAAGTTTGTGGTTCTGGATATCTCCAAGGCGCTTAATAGAGTTGGGAACATGGCACTTATCTTGCTTTTGGTGGTCACTTCTTTCGTTTTATTTAGAGCTTTCTCAGGGATAACACCTTACTTGTGTGTGTCGCTGTGGCATGGTAGGTAGAACACCCGCCTATCAACCAGAAGGTTCTCGATCTAACACCAGGCAAACCATTTGAGAAAGGTAAAGTACTTTCAGCAGCGGTATCAGCTCAAACGTTCGACGCAATCAATCGATTGTGGCATGAGATGTGTGGCAAGTTGCACCATCCTGTTGAAACCAAATATCGTTCACATTAATAGCATGAAGAGCGGGCACACAAAAATCGGTCTCCATTGACCAAAATGGTTGCGCCGTCGTCATTTTTAAGAACGCCAATTATGCCTTTACTCTACAAGCTGAACCAAACAGTTACTCGTAATGGGTGCATTGTCCTCTGTAAGACCATCTTTGGGTTTGCTGAGCCCCAAATACGGAAATTTTGCTTATTAACGTACCCACCAAGGCGAAAATGAGCTTCATCCGAGAAGATGATTTTTTTATTTTATTTTTTTGCAATGTCCGACAAATTGTCTTTGTTTTGCGAATAAATATCCAATAAATCCCGACGTTGCTCAAGCGTAAATCAATTCATTGTGGTCAGTGGAGATAATATACTGAATTTTGTGACAGAATAGAATGACATAAGTATTGCCAGATTCAAAATAAGCGCTGATTAAAATTTAAACCGATAGATGGCCCACCCGACATGATGTCAGTAGGACTGAGCAGCTTTTTCGAGTGTCGAATGAAGCATTGAAGTGTCTCGGTTTTTTGAAACCATGCAAGAACTACATGACCTTTTGACCAAGATCGTGTATTTTCAGTCTGATCTCTGGGTTAGATTATTAATCGCACGAAAGGGCTCTTGGTTATTTTAGAGCTTCTCGAACTCGTGCAGCAGTGAAGTAGAAATATCACTCATACCTACGTACTTATATAGTAATGTGATCTCACAGGTTTTTTGACAAGAATATTTTTATTTCTAAAACGACTGTGCAGATTAAGAATGAAGGTAATTGTAAAACTTCTGTTTATTTCAAAAATAGAAGCTAACCTACAAAAACGGTTAGCACCACTTAATTCAATGTACTCAAATGTAATGTACTCAGCGGGTGTACGGCTTGTTGGAAAAGAAGTCTCATATACAACCACTGTGTAATAATGTGCATATGTTTACTTAATACTGTAGTACAGTGAATCTTATAACACATTATATAGAGGTAATATTCTTATCTAACATCTAAAAACAACTCTCTCTTACATACTTCTCACAAACTAGTTTTCCAGTACCAGCCAGAATGTACTATGGTCTTCAGAAAAACAGAAACTATGAGTAATAGACAGATTTTCTTCAAAACTCCACAGCAATATTCGAACGAAAATCACTCATATATTTACAAAATTTATTTGCTTTTCAAAAATTATAATTGGAAATGATTCTTTAAGCCTATTCAATATTCAGCATTTTAATATGCAGAAATATATTTAAATTTTTGCTTAAGCACAGTCGTATATTGAGAGAGTATATTAGACAATAGCAACAGTAGTTCCTTAAATAATAAAACTATTATTTATTGATTAGCAATTTTTAGTACAAAATTTTATTTCTCTATCCCTGTCTCTTCTCCCTTCAACATTTTTCTAATGTTAAGCACACTGCCATTAAAAATGTTGCTTTTAGGCCTTTTCACACCTATTTTCAACTGATTTCCATACAATGAACAAATAGTTTTACATTAAAATACATGCATGCATGATGACATGATGACACACACTCACACACACACATACATACTGGCATTAAATTTAAAATGTACAAACATACATGGAAAAAGAGAAGGAATCAATGAGCTGTTGATGTTGATACATATTGTACGTGCTGATTGACTGACTGACTGACTGACTACCAATATACAGAGACAGACTCTTTCTCATATGGGCCATGATGTCACAAAAAAAAATTCATTTTATCAACAAAGTATTTCTATAATGACGGAGAGCAAGAGTGTGTATGTGTGTGAGAGAGAGAGAGAGGCAGTAACATGAAGAGTTAATTTAACAACATTACCTGTATTATTGTGTACATAAGTGTATGTGTGCGTGCTTAAATATATCATTATAGTGTTTGCTTTATTCGAGTATGTGAGTGTTTGAGTGTACACACGTGTATTTGTAATGCGGTTGTTTTAAAATGTTTGTTCGGATGTTCTGTTCAATAGGCTGAAAAACCACAAACAAACAACGAAGAGGTGAGTAGTAAATTCATGTTGACATAAAAGCAAATATTTTAACACATACACTAATACAGACACATGAATGTACTGTCTCGTCTGATTGTGATTAAAATGAATGGATTTTGTTTTTAATAAAAAAGGGAGATTTTATTAAACACATTGTGATGGTTTGCTTTGCATTTATTGTATTATTTGGTTAAATTTGTATCAATTTTGGTTTTTATTTGTATTCATAAGATTGATAAAATGTGTTAATATGTTGAAATGATGTGACAATTTTATGTTTTTAATCCCATCTTTATTTGTTCATTTTTAAATATATTTCAATTGTTGACGTATAATAAATTTTAATTATTTTTTTGTTACACTACTACCACTATATTATTTTGATGCGCTATGATTATCTAACTTCAAAAGCCATCAGCATTTCAGATTCTATGAAAACGTTTTTTCTTAGAATTTTTTTATCTAATATGTCAGATTTTTGAAGAGGTGACTTCATACATGTTATGATAACTTTGAAACGACTTATGCGATTTCGTTAAGCCATATGTTGAAAAATTTCAAATTATACCGGCTTTAAGTCATTCAAATATCATTTTATAATATAAACAATATTTTTGGCGATATTGAGAAACGAATTATATACATATATATTTTTTTTTTTTTTGAAAAATTATGAAATTTTTGATTTCCAAAAATTCGCTGAAATATCAGGTCTGCCATCTAAAGTTTTTTTCAAATAGTGCTTATTTCGTGAATGGTAACACTTAGCTGATGTCTGATTTGACAGATAATTAGTTTCATCCTTCCGCTGAACGAATATGGTAGTGTATACGCTTGAACAACGCTGGGAAATATTGCGACATTACTTTGAAAATTTTGCCAAAAAAAGTCATCTTTTCAGATGAAGCTCATTTTGATCTTGGCGGGTATGTAAACAAACAAAATTGTCGCATTTGGGGCACAGAACACCCGCACGTATACGTTGAAAAGCCGATATACCCAAGACGAGTCACTGTTTGGTGCGGATTTTGGTCCAGAAGCATAATTGGGCCATTTTTCTTCGAAAATGAGCAAGGAGTGACCGTTACAGTCAATGGCGATCGTTATCGGGCCATGTTGAACGAATTTTTGTTCACAAAAATTGAAGAGGAGGATATTAGCAACATTTGGTTTCAACAGGACGGTGCTACGTACCACACAGCCTAAGCTACACTCGATGTTTTGCGCCCTGTTTTTGAAGATCGCATTATTAGCCGCAGAGCTGATGTCGTTTGGCCACCTCGGAGCTGCGATTTGACACCGTTGGACTATTATTTGTGGTGTGCCGTCAAAGATAAGTGTTACGCCAATAAGCCAGAGATAATTGACGCTTTAAAGGACAATATTCGTGAAGCCATTATTGCAATACAGCTGCACACAATCGATAATGTGCTTAAAAATTGGACCGATGGTGTAGGCTACTGCATGGCCAGCCGAGGAAGCCATTTCAATGAAATTATTTTCCATTAATATAACCGGAAGGATTGTACTTTCAAATAAAGAAATAAATTTGAGAAAATATTCAGTAGTTTTTTTATAGCATTTTCAAAAAAAAAATATTTGGCGGACCCTTAAAAAGCAACAAATATTTACCAGTTCCACTATTTATTCATAAAGTTGCATATCGTAGAAATAAAATGAACCATTATTCATGAAAATCGATTGGTAAGTACATATTGTTACAAAAATAAGTTTTGGCATCTCTGCGTTTATTACTTCGCTAAAATAAATAAACAAAAGCCGCAAGAACAACTATACGTGCTGTTTACATATAACCAAATCTACAATAACAACCATTAGCAGATAAAGTTAATAAAAATAACACGGCAACAACAATAATCAAGCACCAAATAAATCAAGTAACAGACAATAAACAAGCAACATCAAATACTAAGAGCTGAAAGAGGTAGATCTTTGCATACGCTGGGCTACAAAAGAACTAAAATGAAATTAAAAAAAGAAATGGAATCTACCTGAAACATCGAGAGCTTCGAGAGCTTTCGATGTGTTGTTTACTTAGCCATATAAAACGCACATCGGTGCGAACAGCAATCAGTTTATGTGTCGTAAACTCAGCGAGTGCAGTTTATGTGAAGACAGTTTATAAGGAGTAAACTCTAAAGTGAATCGTGAAGTAAAAAAAAAAACAGTTTAGTTGGAGCCAACTCAATAAAGAGACTTAAGAGTGGATAACCTCTGGTTGAAAAAGTTGTTATCGCACCTAAGTTATAGCTACCATCGGGTTGGAAGATCTTTAAGTGGAAAGATCTGTCGAGTAATTGTTTTTATTTACAAAGTTGTAAACAGACAGAGTAATTAAGAATAAAAATTGTTATTGCCTGTAAAAAGACTACAAGCCGTGGTGTACATAACTGTGTTGAATAAAAGATTTTTAATTAAAACCAAACACAAAATTTATTTTATTTTAAGTACAATCTACGAACTCATATAAACACGTTTTTAAAAAGGCAAAAACGTAACAATATTTTATTCCCAATAAAGTGGAAGTACTTAGTTTTGAAAATCGCAGAAAATTCCACTGAGCGTATACATAGTAATATTTATGAATTTTGAAAAAAAAAATATCGCTTATGCGACACCCATTACATACAATTGCAGTAAATAATTTTTATTTTGCAAAAAGAGGTACTTTCACTTTATTGGGAATAAAGTATGTATTTACCAATCGATTTTCATGAATTATGGTTTATTTCATTTCTATTGTATGCTGCTTTATGAATAAATAATGTAAATCGTAATTATTTACTGCTTTTTATTATTTGTGAATTTGTATAAATCAAAAATAAAGGGTCCGCCAAAGAATTTTTTTTTTGAAAATGCTATCAAAAAAACTACTGAATGTTTTCTCAAATTTCTTTTTTTATTTGAAAGTACAATCCTTCCGGTTAATAAGGGAAAATAATTTCATTCAAATGACTGCCTCGGCTGGCCATACAATAACCTACACGATCGGTCCAACTTTTAAGCACATTATCGATTGTGTGCAGCTGTATTTCACCAATGGCTTCACGAATATTGTCCTTTAAAGCGTCAATTGTCTCTGGTTTGTTGGCGTAACACTTATCTTTGATGGCACGAAACAAATAATTGTCCAACGGTTTCAAATCGCAGCTCCGAGGCGGCCAAACGATATCAGCTCTGCGGCTGATAATGCGATCTTCCAAAACAGGGCGCAAAACATCGAGTCTAGCTTCGGCTGTGTGGCACGTAGAGCCGTCCTTTTGAAACCAAATGTTGCCAATATCCTGCTCTTCATCTTTGACGGCACCCCACAAATAATAGTCCAACGGTTTCAAATCGCAGCTCCGAGGCGGCCAAACGATATCAGCTCTGCGGCTGATAATGCGATCTTTCAAAACAGGGCGCAAGCCATCGAGTGTAGTTTCGGCTGTGTGCTACGTAGCGCCGTCCTGTTGAAAACAAATATTGTTAATATCCTCCTCTTCAATTTTTGTGAACAAAAATTCGCTCAACATGGCCCGATAACGATCGCCATTGACTGTAACGGCCAGTCGTTGCTCATTTTGAAAGAAAAATGGCCCACTTATGCCTATGGACCAGAATCCGAACCAAACAGTGACTCGTCTTGATTGTATCGGCTTTTCAATGTATGCGTGCGGGTTTTATGTGCCCCAAATGCGACAATTTTGCTTGTTTACATACCCGCCAAGATCAAAATGAGCTTCATCTGAAAAGATGATTTTTTTTGGCAAAATCGGCATCTTCTGTAAGTCGATCGCAGGCCCAAATTCCCAGCGTTGTTTAAGCGTATACACAACCATATTCGTTCAGGGGAAGGATGAAACTAATTGTCTGTCAAATCAGACATGAGCTAAGTGTTACCATTCACGAAATAAGAATTAGTTGAAAAAAAAACGTTAGATGGCGAACCCTTTATCATAATTAAAAAAACGTATGTTTTGTTTCTCAATATTTCCAAAAAGACGGATGAGATTAAAAAATTATATTAGAATGGCTTAAAGCTGGTATTATTTGGCACTATTTAACATATGGCTTAATGTATTGCAATAAGCCATTTCAAAGTTATCATAAGATGTATGAAGCAGTCTCTTTGCTAATCTCACATTTTAAAAAAAAAATTCTAAAAAAAAACTTATCCATGCTGATGATATTTGAAGATAGGCGACTATAACGCATCAAAAAAAAATATAGCGGTTATCCAAGGTCAGAAAATTTTTTCCCATTTGCTGCATACTATTTTTTTAAAGCCATATACTCTGTTTAATCAAAACCTGCTTAATGTAATTATTCCACAAAGGACTTTCACTCGATTTAAAATATAAAGTAAAAAAATAATTAAATAATTTTTTTTTATTTTTTTATTTTTTGTCTCCTAAATGCCTAGTCAGTTGTAAGAAAATTGCAAAATAATTGAAAACTAAGTAGAACGTTAAAAACAAGCAACCCCTAGAAATATTCATAATTTTCTTTGCATTTTATTTAAAATTTTTTGTGATTTTCTTTCCCATGTTGGCCATGTTGCTATCGTTTATGCAATTTACTTCATTTGTATGCTGGCTGCACTCAAATCTTATTTAAATTGAAATTATTAATTAAAACCACAGGAAGAAGCCTGATGGCAAGAGCCAATTGTTTTTTCTTACTTTACTGCTTTTACCGCTACCCATTTAGCCACATTATACTTAAAAAAAGGCAGACCAGCCAGTAAATTTACGATCGCCACTAACAAATACCAGCAGATGTAAAACACCAGCTCACAAGTTTTTCTACTTCTATAATGAGTGTGTATAAGAGTACATGGTAAAAAAATTAAAAAAATGTATTAAATAATTTAAATATACTCGTATGTTACCATATTACTTAAAAAAAATATAAAAATACTCCCAGCTCTGCTTGAAAGTTGAACATTAACGAAAAAATATAAAATCATGGCTTTTTTTGTAAAAAAAGCTGTCTATGGAAATAGTTCGGATTACACAAAACAGTTAAACAAATAGATAAAGTTGGTCTACGTTTTTTCAATTGTTGTTGCAACAATGGCTACTGTTGTGTACAAGAAAAAATAAACAAATATTGCACTGAAGCATGTGCAATGTAAAAAAACAAAAAATCTGCCAACAACCCACAATACAAATGTTGTTTCCTAGCGGTTGTTTTTGTACTTTTTTCTTTTGTACCTTAAAACCACCACATACAGTGGTGGCAAAGCAAATACTTATATTGGGGGAAGTTAAAAATGTAAACATATTTTCAGAATAAATGTTTGGGATTTTAAAGGTTAAGGAAAGCGTAGTAGGTTAACAGCATGACAATAAAATTTAGAAAACTTCGCAGATATGAACGAATCTGAAATTACTGAAAACCAACCATTTCGAAAACGATAAGCCTAAAAGGCATTCGAAAACAAAATTTTCTTAAACCTCCTGAGATCTTCTAATAATTCGTCATGTCAACTTTTTTTTTAACTTCTGGTTCATAAAAGCTGTAATTAAAGTCATTTGTAGGCAATATGTTACCGCCATGATTAAAAAACAACAAAAATTAGCAGGGCGTGATTGCTAGACTTTTCTAAAGAGCAAGACTTCTTGGTAGTATGCGGAATTGAAATTATTTTAAGTGTTATTAGTGAACTAGTGTTGTTTGCACGCTTGTGATTTACGTTTGGAAACACAAGTAGAGCATTTTTAACATACAGTTGTGAAAACAAAAATGACTAAACAGAAAATTGACTACATTAGTGCCTTTTGGCCTGTAATGTGAGATTTTTGACTATTGGTGGGTGTCAAGGTTGATAATGTGTTACCCTGGTATTGCCGTATTGATTTGTTTTTTTGACGGGATTGCCGTACTGATTTGTGTATTTGACGTTGTTGCCAATTCGACCATCTTTGGGTAACGCAATTTTAGATGTTTAAAATGTACGAATATAAAATAGAGGATGTGAGAAAATTTTGAGACATTTCCGGAACTTTCCAACATACATCGTGATAGTTATTGTTTTGCAGTCATAAAGTAAAGTCGCGTTTAGGCGTAATAAAAGTGTTGTATAAACCAATATTAAGTGCAAGATAAATAAGTTGCTGTACTCAGATAAACTATACAAAGATAAAGTGAGGAAACAAAAAACTGTAAAACAACAACAACGTGGTGTTTATTTTATTTTGATGCAACTAAAATGAACTCAAACTCAAATATTGTTATGTTTTCAGAAAATAATTGCTTTTTCCCTTAGATCTTTCCTTAAAGGCAAAATTTGAAAAAGGTTTTTATAATTATGCTTCAATAGAGTGTATTTACTTAAGTCTTGACATTTTAGTAGACATTAATTGAAAAAATCTTCGATCGCTAGTTTAATATGGTATGTGAAGAATATTTTTCCCACAGAGGCTTAATTTAGTCCCACAGCCACTTCTTAAGTCACTTAAAGCTTTTTTTAATTAAACAAAACACACAAAAGTCAAGAGCAGAATCTTATTTATGCCCCCAATATTATGTACCCACATAAACAAATGCCTGAAACGTACGAAAACTATTTGTCTGTTGTAGTCACTAAATACAAAATATACACGTATTTATTCTCATATTGTTGCTCTTACCCTTGTTGTTTTGCATCTCTTTTTTAGTTAAAGCTTCACAGACCATAGTTTATGTCTGGACCCATGTGACGGACGAACGTATGAGTTATGGAAATTCTATAAAACAATTGTATTGTATTGTGTAGTATGGTATTGTTGTATTGTATTTTAAATATATTTTCTTTTCATTGCTTTCCTTTTTCCATTTTTAGAATTTAATTTTTAATTGCTTTTACAATAATTGATGCAGCTGGAGCCGCTGGTATTGTTTTTCTATTTTTCCTTAGCTATGAAAGGGCATTTAATGAAAGCTAGAGAAGCTGAATGGGTAAAACGATACATTAAATTTATACATCATTAGTAAAATTAAAATTAGTGGTATAGTGCTCAGATAAACGTTTATTTAAATTAATTTAAAAACATGCTGGAATTTTCATGTGGATTATAAATCAGTGACTTTTGCATGTACATGTGGTATATTATGTATTTTTTGAGTTCAACACTCAGCTAATGATGACTAGTTATGCAAGGCATTGTGTTGATATTAGAAAAATTGATCGCAGTCATATGAAAATAGAGAGAGTAGTGTTTAAATAAATTTGCTTAGAATTTATTTGCGACCTTAAATGTTGGATATGTTGGAAAAGTGTTTTGTCTACGATTCTCTAAAGAAAACGGTCGTTAACCAGCTGCACGAGCGGTTCAAAAGTAGTCGTGAATCAATCAAATATGATGAACGCAGTGTCAAACCATAGACATCGAAAACCGGCTAAAACATAGATAAAATAAAAGAAATGTTGGTCAATAACCGCAAACTAACCATCAGAGAAATAGCGGATCCGTCCAAGATATTTTAATTAGTATTTTGGGTTTCCGTCGCCTAGCAGCAAAGGTGTTGGCAAAAGACCTCAACTTCATGCAAAAAAGAGACCGTGTGGAAGGCGCAAAAGACATGATTTGCGAGGCTAAGTCCGATCACACATTCATCAAAAGGATCATTACTGGACACGAGACATGGGTTTATGAGTACGACACGCATTCCAGACTTCAGGCAAATTAATGGAGTTCACCAAATAAGCCGAGACCAAAAAAACCAGGTTGTTTTCAGTTCAAAAATAAGGTCATGCTATTTCATGAATTACAACACTCTAGTGCATCATGCATTTTTTCAAGAAGGCCAGACAGTAAACAAAGAGTATTATTTGGGCGTTATGACACGTTTGTGTGAAGTAAATCGCCGCAAGAGACTAGAATTGTTGGCAGAAAACTCGTGGTTTTTGCACCATGATTACGCACCGTCGAAGAGTGCTATCATTATATGAAATTTTTTTACGACAAGTTGTTTCACCACAGAATTCACCTGATTTAGCTCCCTGTGACTTCTTTCTCTTCAATTGAGTTAAAAAACCATTACGGGGAAGGCGTTTTAGCAGCCGAGAGGAAAGCACTGGTGGACACACCTAAAACCGAATATAAAAAATGCAAATGTCAAGCTATGACGTTAAGATTTAGCAGAAATATCAACAAAAAATATACCAAATTACCAAATTACCAACTTAAAAAAAACTCAAGTCAGGACGATGAGAGCGCCACACGAGGGTTATTCCGGAAGCTTTTTGATCAAGATAGTATATTATTTATATTATTTTTTTAAAGTCTTAGATGGTATCCTCAAGAAATTTGTGGATGGACGAAACAGAGGCTTAGCAATAACATTTACTGAGCAGCTTGAAGATTTCGATTATGCTGACAGAATGTATCTGCTGTCGATTCAGTATAGTGACATGCAGCAGAAACTCAATGATCTGGTAGAAGAGACAGAGAAACATGGTCAACAAATTTCACAAAATTTTACATAATAAACAACTCAGATGAATCTGTGCGCCCTTTTTCACACCTTAGCAGAGCTATTACATTGGACGATGGTGCGAGAGCAGATGTGAGCGCTGGAATAACTAGAACTACAATGGCGTTTACACAACTTGGGATAATCTGGCGGTCAAGCGTTCTCTCAACAAATACGAAATCCCGAATATTTCGATCAAACGTGATTTCTGTGTTACTTTATGGTTGTGAGACATGGTAGACTACGGATGCCATTTTGCAGGAACTGCAAACATTTTTCAACCGAAACTATCGACGCATTTTGTTATTTGATTGTTAATTTCTAATGGGGTTGGATTGGCCTCAAAAAACCGCAACATGAAATCTACAGGAACGTGCTCGACTGAAATCCACGAGATTCGTGGAAAAGAGAAAAGCATAAGGAAATGTGGCGCAGGGCAATATCGAAAGAAGTGAAAAAAGTTTGACACCTTTGGAATGAGTTGAAGGGGGGGACGCACAACCGTATACGATTTAGATGTTTCTCAAAGGCCCAGTTCTTCTCAAGGAGTTAAAAGACTAAATAATGTTGATAATGAAATATTAGGAAGATCAAGTGGAGTGAAGTATTTTTCATACATTTTCAAAAATCAAGGCACTTAAATATTTCTTTCAAAAAGTGTGATCGTTTCAACGGACATTGAAACGATTTCGAATGCCCAGAATATCAGAAGTTTCTTCCCGCTCAATATTGAAATTTTTTATACCTATAGATGACAGAAAACCATAAACACCACCACTTCTGTGTGCCCCAAAAAAACATTCTGTCATGTGTGAATTAAAACCGACTGGTAATATGACCCTACACGGAGATTTTTATAAAGTCATTCAGATTTCACCTTTTCGCCCCAATCTTCAATTTGCACGATATGCAATAAAGGGAATATAAATGATAAATAATGTTGTCATCTACTAAATAGTAGTTAGAATTGAAAGTAAGAAAGAGAAAGACGTTGAAAATGCTTAGAAATAAAAAAGGAAATAAAACAAAGCTGCACAGTATCCCCAAAATATTTTGCCAAAGGGTCCCGAAATATGTCGGGAAGTCTGTCCATTTTACGCAGGGGGGTCGGAAAACCATTTTCAGTCCTGGATATTATGCCTTTGGAGCTGTGTTTTGGCAAGAGATTCAGGGATGAATAGCTGGGCCGGGATTGTTGTTCTAATAGGGCCTTAGTTCGGAGTGAGTTTGATCTAAAATGGTATACCGATGGCTCAAAAATGAATGACTGTATCGGTGTGCTGGTGTTCATGGCACCAACGGAGACTTGTTGATCCTGCAGGGAAGATCACTGAGTGACTTCCAGGCTAAGTTCGTGGCCATTGCTATATGTGCGAAAATCAACCTGGACAGTGGGCTTAAGGTTAAGACCATTAATATATCCTCTGAGGGCCAAGCTGCCTTAAGGGAACTTGGCTCGAATTGTATAACATACAGACTCGTCAAATATTTCAACGGTACGTTGTAAAAACTTTCGATTAGAAATAAGGTCCAGTTGTTATGGATACCTGGATACTGTGGAAGAAATGGTAGTTAGATAGCGGATGTATTGGCCAGAGAGGGCTCCATGATATTCTATATCGACCTTGAACCTTGCTTTGCAGCAACACTTACTAGAATTCTCAGTGGTAGACTATGCAGCGCCCGCGTGTTCACCAACAGTAAGCCCAACGCAGTGGGAAATTGTACAGAGATGTGAGAATGCAGAGCTAAAAACAATCGCTGGTTTTATCCAGAAGACACCAGAGAGTTCTTTCTGGCCAGATCTTCATTAATATCCAACAATATTTCAGGGATCCATTCGATCTGGACGCGTATAAAACATCTATGAAACACATTCATCGTGATACCGTTGAGAGGGTGTTAAGACGCTCTCACGAGAATGTTGTCTTAGGAGGCCGCCCACCGCATCAATGAAGATATCCCCAATATCTGTCCAGCTTGTAGAACAGGTCCTCATGATAACCATCATTTGTTTGCCTGTAATGCAAACCCAACAACACTGGTCCCCAGATCACTCGTGACAAATCCGGAGGAAGGAGAAGAAGAAGAGGGGAAAATGAATGATAATAAATATATATTCTTGTATTTTCAGGTAAAGCTGCTGCAATAACAACTACAACAACAACCATCCTCAATCTGATCAAGGATTGTGAAGTTGCCCAATGCTTGGAACACTGGAATACTCAAAGTGTGATAATCAGTCTGCAATTTGGAAGTCGCTCTGAGGTTCACAAGTATGGCAGGCTGGAATTGAAACTCCTTACGAAGTTTCTTGCAGACCACTGTAGACTACGAGCGCATCTGAAGAGTATGCTGGTCACAGCTGTGCATGTTTGTAGACTTTATACATATCTATGCTGTTTAGGTAGACACAAGGCCTCACTGGATGATATATTAAGTATTAGGGATCAGACCTGCTGAACAAATTATAGACCGGAAGGGACACAAGAGATCGCATGGATCGCAGTGTCCTGCAATAGTGCTTGGTGGATATGATGATGATGATGATGATTTTCGAAATAATGAATGAAATCCCATATACAACCACTCCTATAGCGTCATGACTGAGAAAGCTTGATATAAATCGGGAGGTGTGATAAAGAACATGCGTTGTAATTAGCACGAGTATAGCATCCGGCGGAGAACACTTGTTTACGTTGAGATCAACAAGAATTCTTTTAACAGCACGGACTCGAAAGTCATAGTCGCCGATGTATATTCGTGTACAGGCGGAAAGTAAAAATGACTTGCAATCAATTCAGAAATATGCTCTAAGTTAGGTTTAGTAAATGCAGTGTAATTTTTAATAAAGGTTGGACCAAAAGCCCTTACATTGCCAAGGAACAAAAAAAGGAGAGAAAGAGCTTTGTCTTCGTCTTATTACTGCAGCATACAAAGGTCTCTCTCCGAAGCTAACCAGTATGATCAGATTTATTATTGCGCTCATTCTCTAGCGCTCTCTCTGTATCTAACTGCTAGTCTGAACGTACGATTAAGCCTAGTTTTGATCCTTGATCTAATCGCTGTCTTACTTATAGCTTAACACTTAGTTGGAGATCAACATAATTAATATCATCTTTAAAAAGCATTCGAAGTTCTTGTAAAATTGGGAAAATTTAATTAAAATTCAACCATCTTAGCTTAACTGTTTGTTATGTACTCTAGCGTAGTATACCTTTGGTTCTTATAACTTTTTTAACGAAATATTTTTTTTACCAATTTTTTTTTCAAAATTATATTCTTTAATAAAATTAAATTCCAACATAAAAGTGCATTCCTTTGAAAATATTTGAGAACATTTGGTTGCCTTTTTTGGAATTGAATAAAATGGTCGAGAGAGAAAAAAAGAAACCCAAATTGGTCTCACGTAGCAGGATAAAATTGTTAAAGTAAAAAGTGGACAAAAGGACATGTAAGCATTGAAGCATGCATATGAGAGAAAAACCACATATACACATGCACATACACACACTCCAATTACACACAAATACATACTTTTAAAGGAAAAAATTAAAAACTTGAAAAAATAGTGAAAAAAAAGAAATGAAACGAAATGAAACAGGCAACACGTTATGATTTTAACACAAAACTGAACTTGTGTTCATTTGGCAGTTTTCTGTTTTCAATTTCAATTTCAATCCCTTTTTTTATTCCAGCTTCGGCTTCTTTTGCTGGGTTTTTGTTATGGCTTTTACGCCATGTTTTTACCAATTCAATTTAGCCAATACCACAGATATATATTCAATATAGTGACACAAAAAAGTAGACGACAAGGCGACAAAGTTAAATAAATGAATATTCGAAACACACACCTATACTACCATAGACTAAATGACAGACGATCGGTAGAATAGCTCGATGGTGGGTTTAATACCTAATAGGTTTCCTTTAGTTTTGTTTGTTTGTTTGCAGTTGTTTTTTGTTGTTGTTGTTGTTGTTGGTGTGTATTGCACTTTTATTCAATTTGTTTTTGTTTGTTTGTGGTTGTTGTAGTCAGTGTTGTTGTTGTTGTACTTTTTTGTCCATAAATTCTCTATGAATTCCAATGGAAAAAATAAGCAATTCCTCGGTACTGCCATATAGTTCACGTGTTTTTTTTGTTTTTGTTTTTGTTATATTCGTACACTTATGACCACGTGTTGTATGGGCAATGGCAGTAAATGTATAACAACAATAACAACTACAGCAATGATAGCAACAAAAAAGTCAATTTTAATGAAATTAATACATGACACGCTGACCGCTAGAGTCTTACCAAAGCATTACATGTTCATTCCATGACACACTAGCACAGCTTACAAACACATGCTGGCCAACCAAGTATTCAATTACCAGAAAACACACACACACGCATGGAGACATTCAATTACTGTAAAGGCAGTAGGGTAGTTTTACATTAAAACTGCAAAAGAAATCTCAAAACAAACTGATATAATCGACACTGAATAATCTTGAACATGAATATGCCATACACCCATTCAGCCAAGGTAGAATTGTGCAGTGGTTGAAGTGGTTTCTCACAAACCTAGCAGCCCAGGTTCGAATAAAGGCTATGGCAAGCAAAATTTTTGTCACGTTTTTGAAATCTCACAAGGAAAAAAGACAACATCAACAACAAAACATCATAGGAAAGTCAAGCAATGCTAACTTTCGGTAAAAAAAAATAAAAAAGGTGGAGATATAGCAAAAGCTGATAAGATTTCCCACGTCTACACCAAATATTCAGTGAGCGTTGTTTCTAGGCAACGATAGATGACAGCACCATTATACATCTTAGACCTGCTACGGTAGATCGATCACCTGCTCCATTTCTAATTTTTCTTAACGACTTTTTTCTTTTCACTTCCAATTATATCCTCTCTTTTGCAGATGATCATAGGCCGAGCCTTTTGGGAGATTGGGGTGAGAGGGATGAATATGAACGACACACTCACAAGCTACCTGCTGAAAATCTCCGAGTAGAGTCGTGTAAATAGTGTAGATTTGAATGTGCGCAAGACACAATGTTGTTTCTTGACACACAGACGTAGTGGTGTGGTGTCAACTGTGACTATCGGTAACGTAGATATTGAGGAATCAGATGCTCTTGCTGTTCTGGGTATGAAAATACACTGTAAGATTCGCTGGAACAATCACATATTTCGAGTGTCGAAAGAAGCATTCAAGTGCCTCGGTTTTTTAAGATGGTGCATGAAAAACTTCACTCCACTTAATTTCCTTAATATTTACTATATATCCGACCTAAAATGGTATACAACTTTCCTGCATTGTCCGGTGCTTTAAAGTCTATTTTGGAGCTTCTCGACCGCGTACAAGAGAGGGCCAAGGTGCTTATTTTTGAAGGGAAATTAGCCTTGTGTTTTATTGTCCTATCGATCCTATAAACGAGTGCGTTCTGACGAAATTAAGGAATTAATTTATAATGAAAACATGTTCTTCCGTAGTACCCATATTTCTCGTAGAACGCTACCCTTTATAGTTGATTGTCCAGCGAATCGCACAACGTATTATAGAGAGAATTCGTTCTTTAGACACGCTGATCGTTTGTGGAAAAATTTTTCCGCGATAATCTTCCCTGCCACTTACGAAATGAATAAATTTAAATTGTACGTTCCTTCCTCCCACAACATATTTTCCTTGATCAGCACAATGCACCACAAAGAGTGGGGGTTATCTCCTGAGTACTGGTATCAAGTAAAACATACAGAATTACAACGAAACTGAAATAAAGTAACAGAAGAAGAAAAAAAAACATATTCCGACAAAGCTAACTATTTCTCTTGCCACCGTACACCTCCCTCATTGTGTTATCACAATGAGTACCAAAATCCTTCAAATCCTGAGCAGATTTCATAATACACACAATCGATTTAATGAAGGCGTGGATTTTGTCCACATTCTCCATTTCTTCTTCTTCCTCTTAAGTTCTTCACCACGCAGTGGAGCATAGGGCCGCAACAAAATTTCGTTATATATTTCGGTCCTTCGCTATAATCTTCACCTCGTTGAAAGAAGTCTCTATCGTGCGCTTCCATGTGTGTTTCGGCCTACCCGGTGATGTGGTGCCTTATGAGTTCAACTGAAAGGCTTTTCTGCAAATCCCGGTTGGTTGTTTTCGTGGAGTGTTCAAAATCCAATTCCAGCTTCTCTATTTGATCTACAGTTGTATCGCAATTTGTTCACACTTGGCCTCCAATTCCGCATTTGATCTTGAGGATTTTTCTCAGACTCCTGTTGATAAAAGTTGAAGTTTTGTATACAGTGATTTTGTCATCAGTTACATTTCACACCTATGTATACTGCAGAACCGGTTTTATATTCGATTTAAAGAATCGAATTTTCATACAGGTTGATATGTAGGAAGATATCTAAATTTTCCAAAGCTGTGAAAAGGCATCTTGTGTCTTAGATATCACTGGAAGCGCCACAATCTGACAAGATTATATCGGGCTGGCCATATATCGGTTTGAATTTGAACCAGCGGTTATTTCGAATTTGGCAATACTTGTGTCATTACATTCCGTCACAGAGTTCATTATATTATCTCCACTGAAGGAAATAAATCGATTTACGCTTGAGCAATGTTGGGATTTATTGGAATGTTGGTCTGAAATTGCATGAAAAAGGCGTACAAAATTTGGTAGCAGAGAAGGACTACAGTGCCCGGTATACGCAAGTTTATTGCTAAAGTTCGTGAAACTGGTTTCATTGTCGATGCGCCAAGACGTGAGCATTTCTGTACAGTGCGTACACCTGAAAATATCGAAGCTATGGCTGAGAGTGAGCATGAGAATCCATCAACGCAACTTGCCATCGATCTCAAGAATTAAACATTTCACTCACCAGTTTACGTCGAATTCTGCGAAAGGATCTCAGTATGACACCTTACAAAGTTCAATTGGTTCAATAGTTGAAGCCGCATGACCATCAGCTTGGTTTTCGCTTCGCCAAATGGGCCAGAAAAATCACCTTTTCAGATGGATCTCATTTTCATATTGGATGATACGTTAATAAGCAACATTGCCATATTTAGGGCTCAGAAAACTCAAACTTCGTCTTACAGAAGTCAATGCACCCTTTACGAGTGACTGTTTGGTGCGGCTTGTGGATCGGAGGCATCATTGGCCCATATTTCTTTGAAAATGAGAACGATGCCACCATTAGGGTGAATCGAGACACCTATCACACCATGATAACTAATTTTTTTGTGCCCACTTTTCATGATATTGATGCGAACGATGCTTGGTTTCAATAGGATGGTGCAACTTGCCCCACATCTCATGCCACAATCGATTTATTGCGTCAAACGTTTGATGGCCGTTTAATTAAACACAATGGTGATGTAAGTTGGCAAACAAGGAGCTGCGGTTTGACACTGTTGGGGCGCCGTTAAAGACAAGTGTTATACCGACAAACGAGAGACAATTGAGCATTTGAAGGCCAACATTTGTGATGCCATTGCAGAGATACGATCAAATACACTCAAAAGAGTTATCGAAAATTGTTCCGATTGAATGTGGTACTGTGAGACCAGGCGCTGCAGCCATATGAATGAAATAATATTTTTAGTTTAAATTGCGTTAAATAAAATACATAACACGAATTCGTGTTTTACTCTATACAGTCTTTATATTTCCACACTTTAACTTTTTACAGTAACTTATTTAACTTCCACTTAATACATAAATTACTCAACACTTTTACTAAAGCCTTAGCACGACTCTGCTCTTTGACTGGTAAATTATGACTGAGTGGCTAAGCATAATGCGCCGCCTTTTATAGTAAACTCACATAAATACCCAAAAATGAATTGGCAACACATTTTAATTAAATACAGCATTGCCAGGATGAACATAGCTCCGACACAAACCAATAGAGTAACTTCCATAATAAAGTTTATAGCTTTAAACGCACAAATGTTAGTGTGTATCTTTATAGGCACTTTTATTTTCATAAAATATTAAATATTTAATTCAAAGGTAATCATCGAATGACTCGCTACTCCATGAATGTCTCGTTATGAACAACTTTCACTGTGCTATCTCCGATTATAATGCTCTACCATAGAAAGCATTTTATTTTTTTTAATTATAAACTACCCATACATTGTCACATCTCATTTACACACCACCCTTAGTTTTAACACATACCAACACCCTCAATCACACAGGCATACTGGCACACACACCGATAACCAATTTAATTTATATGGTGTAGCAAGTGTGCCAATTATTAGTCAGTCCATTTTTAACATAAAACATGTTAACATGTGTGCGAGAGAGATAGAGAGAGAGAGTAGAGAGATAAAGTAATTTTTGTAATATTTTTTCTCTTTGAAATTACTTTGAACCAATACATTAGCAACAACAAAATTCATTTAGATATAATGTGTGTATGTGTATCAAAGTGTAGGCATAACTGGGTGTCTGAGTGTACTCTCTTTATATGTTGCCATATCCGTTTGAATATCGTTTATGAACTCTGTCGTTTGTAAAGGTATTTTAATTTAATTTTCTTTATATGTCTCTATAGTACACTAGTATGCACTTTTTATTTTTTCATATTTTTTTTTCTTTTAGTATCCTTTTAACTGCTTGCAATAATGTTGTTATTGTTGTTGCTGTTTCTGTCATTGCTATTGCACATGTGTTGTTTTAATTCTATTTGTTGTTGAACTATTTTCTAGTGTATAGTTTTCATATTTTTGCCTTTTGGCATGGCTTAATCGAGAGATAGTCAATAGAAGCTTGCAACACGTTAAAAGAAATGAATTATGGAATTACATGCCATACCTTGATCTGTCTGTATTTAGAAGAGTATTACTTTAAATAGGATATAGGATATAGATCTCCAGTTATGTTACAAAAGGTTACTGCCTGAAAATGAAGTGAAAAAAAGTGAAACATAGGAAAAATTGGAAAAAGGGAGAATTGAAAGTGAAATTAAAAAAAAAGAAATTAAGTAGTACATCAGAGCCGAATCCGCCGCAAAATTGTCGCATTTGGGGCACAGAAAACCCGCACGCATACATTGAAAAGCCGATACACCCAAGACGAATCACTGTTCGGTACAAGCATATGTACTTATAATATGATGTGGCAGCTCAGTTCAACTTTACTTAAAAAATTGAATTAGTTGGCAACACAGTTCAATTGTTTCGGAACAAAAATTAAAATTAAACAATTTCAAGTTGAGATTGTTCCGAAGTAAGTTAACTTTCTTTCGCTCTCTCTCTCTCTCTCAAAAATAGGAACGTCAAATTCCATAAAAAATGGTTTCGGAACAATCCAGCTTAAGCGCTGTGTTTACACCAAATAAACTGAATGCAACCTGCATCTATGTGCTTATTATATGGCTGAGTAAACAATACCTCAAAAGTTCTCGAGCTTCATGATGTTTCAGGTAGATTGCGCTAATTTACACTCTTGTCTTTAGTTCTTTTGCACGAATGTGATTGTAAACATCTTATTTGTTCCAGTGCTTATTGTGTTGTTGTTGCCTATTTGTTTCGTTGTCTGCTTGCTTTGTTGTTGTAGGTTATTTTTGTTTGTAAACAAGCACGTAGTTGTTTCAGTGGCTTTTGTTTATTTTTTAAAAACATTAAAAACGACAGTGGTTCCCAAAATTGATATTCATAACGATACATATCGTTAAAATTATGCAAACAAGTCATTGCTTATATTCTGATTACACATCGAAAGACCTTTTTGGACTAAAATTAAAAAAAAAATGTTATTGAAAAAATTTATTTCAAAAAGAATTGAAATTCATTAATTGGAACCACCAAGCCTTCAAACAATTGCATCAGTTCTTAATCTCTACTAAATGAGCCAGAAAAAAAACATATCTCTCGAAATAATCACCTCCACTAATCACACTGTAACTTATTAAATGGTTTCATTACTAACTTTCTCTGGGCTAAATTGTAATCTATTGTCTAAAGTCTCTTACCATTGACAGCTTTAAGGATTAAAGACATTAATTTGTTGTTGTTGTTATATACAAGGTCCTTTTAACATTTCAGGATCATTAACTCATACATCCTATTTAACAACTGGAATACAAAACAAAACAAAAACATTTACAAAAAAGAAACAGAAATGAAAAGAAGAATAAAATAATTTACAAAATAGTTGCCATAAGATGAACAAATAAAATGCGATTAAAGTAGAGATGGATACTTAAATGGTCAAAAAAAAAAACAAAAAAAGAGCCAAATTGGTCAATAACAAGTAAATGCAAAGAATGAGAAAAAAGGAAGAGAGTTAAATTGGATGATTGTATGCCATAAGTATTTACGCATTAAGATCATTATTATCTATTCGGGGATTTTTTATTGTTAGTTTTTCGGGGTATTAATAAGAGGCTTAAATACATTGACTAAAATAATAGCAAAACAGATAAAAGTGCTCTATTTTAAAAACAAATAAAGCAGAAAATAAAAGCAAATAAATTGCTTTTTTTTAAGTTTTAAGAAAAACATATTTACTTTCGTTTTGAAATAGGATAACGTTTTTCCTAAATTTGTTAAAACAAACGTATCAAAGTATTTTTTACATTATTGTGTAATATGTACATACTTTAAGTAAGTGGTCGGCACAAAGAGAGTTGAATATTAGTATTTTTGTTCTCTCTTGTAGTCTTTCTTATGAGCATTAGCATTTATCCGTACTCTGGGGCAAACGTGTGCCGACCACTGTCTTAAGTCAAGATAGTACAGAATCTAAATATTTTTCCAACCTTACAACTTTTTGTTGTAAATCAATATACTCAGACTTTTATCAATTTAGGAAAACCTCATCAGGCTAATTTAGCAGTGGGCAGAATAAAATTACAAAAAAAGGCATTCGCTATAAAATGAATTGGTATCGAAAAAAATCTTTAATAAAATTTAAGTTCACAACAAACTGGAGTAACGACTATAAATACTGTTACGTTTTTACCTTGTTAAAAACGTGTATTTATGAGTTCACAGATTGCAGTTAAAACAAAATAAATCTTGTGTTTAGTTTTTAATGAAAATCATTTATTCAACACAGTTTTGTGCACCACTCCTTGTAACCCTTTTACAAGCAACAATAATTACTATTTTTAATTACTCTTTCCGCTTACAACTTTGTAAACAACAACAGTTACTCGACCGATCTTAAAGATCTTACAACCTGATCGTAGTTATAATTTAGGTTCGATCACAGCCTCTTCAACCAGAGTTTAATCACACGTAACTCTTTTAACACCGAGCTCAAGTCAATAACACGTTTGCTGAGTTTACGACACTTAAACTCATCAACGGGAGTTAAACCCCACTAAACTCTCTTAACACCGAGCTCAAGTCAATAAAACGTTCGCAGAGTTTACGACACATAAACTGATTGTTGTTCACACCGATGTGCTTTTTATATGGCGGTGTAAGCAACACTTCGAACGCTCTCGAATTTCTTGATATTCCATTTATTTCCTTTACTTTCATTTTAGTTCTATGTATCTATGCGAATGTATACATCTACTTCTTTAGATTTTATTATTTGTTGTTGCTGTTGTTGTCTATTACTTGTTTTCTTTTCTGTTAGTTTTTGTTGTTGCCATTTTATTTTATTTTTTAGGCAAGCACGTAGTTGTTTTTGTGCCTATTGTTTATTTATTTTTAGCAATGTAACAAATGACAGGGATGCCCAAACTTATTTTCATAACAATACCTTTCTTTCGGGGTTGGCCAAAAATGTCTCATTCCACCGGGCTTAATTGGGTGTTTTGATAGGTTTTTGTTTTCGTTTGCTTCAACAATATTTCCTGTTTGTTAGCACAATTACGTCGTTTCAACGGTGCAATCGAGAAAAACGAGCGAAATAAAAGGACAGACATGATAAATTTATTGTTTTGCTTGACAACTCTCGGCCTCATATTGCTGAGGTTACTAAACAATCGTTAGAAACGATCAGATAAAATATCTTTTCACGCTCGATATTTTATATTATTATTATATTATATTGCGAAAATAAGGTTGGGCACCACAGCGTTTATTACATGGCTAAAATAAATAAATAAAAGTTGCAAGAACAACTATAGGTGCTGTTTACAAATAACCAAATTTACAACAACAACCATTAGCAGAAATAAAGTAAATAAAAATAACACGGCAAATACAATAATTAAGCAGCCAAGAAAACAAGTAACAGACAATAAACAAGCAACAACAAATACTAAGAGCTGAAAGAGGTAGATGTTTACATAAAAGAAAGAAATGGAATCTACCTGAAATATCGAGAGGTTCGAGAGCTTTCGATTTGTTGTTTACTCAGCCATATAAAAAGCTCATGGATGCGAACAGCAATCAGTTTAAGTAAAGTAAACCCAGCGAGTGCAGTTTGTGTGAAGAGAGTTTAGTTGGAGCTAACTCAGTAAAGAGAGGTAAGTGTGGATAACCTCTGGTTTTAAAGGTTGTTATCGAACCTAACTTATAACTACGATCGGGTTGGAAGATCTTTAAGTAGAAAGATCTGTCGAGTAATTGTTGTTGTTTACAAGATTGTAATTAAGAATAGAAAATTATTATTGCCTGTTAAAAAGATTACAAGCAGTGGTGCACATAACTGTGTTGAATAAAGGATTTTTAATTAAAACCAAACACAATATTTATTTTATTTTAACTACAATCTACGAACTCAGAAAAACACGTTTTTAAAAAGGTAAAAACGTAACATTATTATTATTTTTGTTTTGCTACTACGTATTCTAATAAATCATTTGATAAACAGACCGCCTAACCTTATAATAGTGTTTACACATCAAACGTAAAATTTCCGTCAATTGGGACTAACTTGTTTTTATTAAAGTTAAGGTCATTGCAGAGTTCATGTTATCCTGGTTCTGAGGCAATACCTAATAGTATCCCTAAAAACTGTTCTGAACTTTTTTATTGTTCTTTGGCTGTAATCTTCAATAAGCCTCATGAAATGGGTTACTTGAAAAAATCATTCATAACGCCTTTATTTAAAAACGGAATTAAACTTGAAGTTTCGAATTATCGAGGAATCGCCAAGAAAAGATTTTAACCAACAATGTTTGTCATCAAGTTTCATGCCTTTTATCTGCATGTCAAGTCAGCTACAAATATATTGGAAATTACTACTATAAATGTTGTTTTCTTCGAATCTAAGCAAACGGATGTTATCTATGCCGATTTAGTAAGGCGTTTGATGAAGTTAACGATGACATTTTTCTTTTTAAACTTTCATTCATGGTATGTGGCAACAAAACCATTCGTTGGCTTAATTCCTATCCTTCTGACAGAACTCAACAAGAAAAATTTAAAAATGCCGTTTCGAAAGTTATTGATGTTACGTCTGTTTACATTATTTATCAACGATCTTCTCTTATGCTATGACGCTTAGATTTAGTGGGAATATTAACAACAGCTGTACCAACTTAACAAAAAAAAAGCTCAAAACGTAACGATGGAACCGTTACACAGGGCTTATTTCGGGAATTAATAAAATTTATTTTGTATATATTTAGTATTTTTCTTAAACCATATTATTATCTTCTTAACTATATCTGTACGGAATTGATTTTCCAAAGAACAAATAAATAAATAAGAAGTTTAACTTCAATTCTTTTAAATTCATTTTCACAGAACATAAAATATATATAAAAAAAATCAAAAAAATATATTTAAAAAATTCTCAAAAGTATCTTCATATTGAAACATAAAATTATTGCACTGACAGTTATCAGCCCACACTCTTAAAATCAATTATAAAAGGCAACTGAAAAGTAAAAAGAGTCTAATCCCGCTGTCAATATAAAATAAAAAATTCAATAGTCCCCGTACATTTTTACGGCCGGCATTATAAATAACATTCATATTGTTGGGACGTTTCATTTTAATTGCATGTAATTTATATGGCCATTTAGATACGTTCTGAAAATCAACCAAAAAATAAAACAAAAAAAAGACAAAAGATTGAAAACTCATTACATAGAACACAGAGGGCCAGCCAATTATAATTTGAAATATAATGCTGGTCTTTCGACTTATTTTGGTTTCTGCCTGTTAAACTTAAATAATTACAAAATATTTGTGAAAGAAAACAATAAAAAAAAAACAAATGCTCTCTACCCTTTTTGTTTGGTGGCTGAAAACGAAAAAACGGACACATATATTAGGCCCCCAAAAGATAATTTCCTGTCGTTAATTTTCCGTATTATAAACTAAACAAAACTCTGTACAAAGAACAACAAAATAAAAGGGAACGATTAAAAGAGAGAAGAACAAAAAAGAAGAAACCAAAAGTCAAAAATTGTTTGTCAAACAAAGCGTAAGAATAAACAGGAATAAATGAATGTTTTTTACAGACTCTCATATACGCACACACCTACAGAATACTTAAAAATTTACTGGTATTTCCGACAAAATGTTGTTGTTTGGTCTGCCCATGTCTGTTTATTTATTTCCGTTGCTTTTTCAACTCAGAAAAAAATACACAGAGAGAGAGAGAGAGAATAAAGATTTTTTAAGCTTAAGTTGTTTTCATTTCGGTATGACGTTTTAATTACAACATTTTATGGTGGCACTCACTATATTGTTGATGTTATTTACGGGTAACTCTTTACTGTTGTTGTTTAAATGTAATAAATGGTACTCACTCTGACCATTTCTTAAATACCAACAGTGTTAGAAAAACAAGGGAATGAAATAATTACTCTGATTTTTATTACAAAAAAATGAGACGCATTTGTTTAAGTATATGGGTGGGTATGTATGAGTACATCCACCAAAAATTTATGTTTTGAGGACTGTATTTGATAAGCGAAATCGAAAAAAAACCTTAAACAGATAATTTAATGAGGGCAGTAACAAAATTCTTTGCTAATTCGGATCTGAGGAGTGTTGTCGAGTTTTAAGCAATTATTAGATTTTGTATTTGACACCTATTGGAAGATGATAACCTTGTCAGTTTCGCATAAATTACAAAAAACCAGCCAGGTAAGGCTTAAATCTATGGGAACGCTACACCATTAATTCCAATCGTTGTGTTACTCATTAACATGATAATGGGTCCGCCATTTAACGTTTTTTTTTCAACTTGTGCTTATTTCGTGAATGGTAACACTTAGCTCATGTTCGATTTGACAGATAATTAGTTTTATCCTTCCGCTGAACGAATATGGATGTGTATATGCTTGTACAACGTTGGGAAATATTGCGACATTACTTTGATCGATCGACTTACAGAAGATGGCGATTTTTCCAAAAAAAAAATCATCTTTTCAGATGAAGCTCATTTTGATCTTGGCGGGTATGTAAACAGGCAAAATTGTCACATTTGGGGCACAGAAAACCCGCACGCATACATTGAAAAGCCGATACACCCAAGACGAGTCACTGTTGGGTGCGGATTTTGGTCCAGAGGCATAATTGGGCCATTTTTCTTCGAAAATGTGCAAGGAGTGACTGTTGCAGTCAATGGCGCTCGTTATCGGGCCATGTTGAACAAATTTTTGTTCACAAAAATTGAAGAGGAAGATATTAGCAACATTTGGTTTCAACAGGACGGCGTTACGTGCCACACAGCTGAAGCTACCCTCGATATTTTGCGCCCTGTTTTTGAAGATCGCATTATCAGCCGCAGAGCTGCTGTCGTTTGGCCACCTCGGAGCTGCAATTTGAGATCGTTGGACTATCATTTGTGGGGTGCCGTCAAAGATAAGTGTTACGCCAACAAGCCAGAGGCAATTGACGCTTTAAAAAACAATACAATATTCGTGAAGGCATTGGTGAAATACAGCAGCACACAATCGATAATGTGCCTTAAAATTGGACCGTTCGCGTAGGCCAGCCTAGGCAGCCATTTGAATGAAATTATTTTCCATTATTAACCAGAAGGATTGTACTTTCAAATAAAAAAAGAAATTGTAGAAAATATTCAGTAATTTTTTTATAGCATTTTCAAAAAAAAAAGTTATTTGGCGGACCCTTTAGTTTACATCGCGCAAATAGTTAAGTAGAGTCAATACCACGCCTTCTAACAAGACCACACCACTCTCTTTAGATGTGTCGTGGTAGCTGTGAAATATTTCAGTAGGTCATTAAGTTTGGATCCGGTAAACTCACCAAGATATGTAGTTTCAAAAACAACAGGGCGTGACCTTCGCACAGGAACTAGGAAACCCTTTCTTTGCTTTCGTTCTCTGTGTATTTGGTGCAGTGGTGTGGAGTCCTGCTACTTATAATAGAATCCAAACTTTTTTTTTACTTTTTTTCCAAGAGGTGGCATTGGCTGGCTTACCTATGATGTTTGCATTTGACGTTGCACTTTTTTCTTATGGGTGGTCAGGAAGCTTCTTGGATAGATAATCCGCTAGGTGTGCAAATTTGAGGTTAGAAAGTAAGTTAGCTGTCAAGTGATGAAATATCATGAAATGAGTTATCAAACGTTTGACACTTATTTAGTAAATTGGAAAATTGGGAAATTTTAATTATGGAACCCTACACTCTTGAACATACAATTTTAATTGTAAAAATGTACTATCAAAAAAATTGAACGATAACAACGCATTTTTCAACAAGATTATCTTTAGAGATGAGGCCAATTTTCAATTAGGCGGTTATGTGAACAAACAAAATTGTCGCATATGACGCTCACAAAATCCACAAGCAGTCCTCGACCAGTCCATTACATCCAAGGAAAGTGACCATATAGTGCGGTTTGTGATTAGGCGTCATCATCGGCTCGTATTTTTTCGAAAATTAGCAAGAAAATGCCTTCACCGAGAATTTTTTGCGCTACCAAACTATGATAAGCAATTTTTTGTGGCCACAATTGGCTAATGTTGACATCAGTGACCTTTGGTTTCAACAGGACGGCGCTACAAGTCACACAGCTAGCAAACAATTCAGTTATTTCATGAGAAATTTCCCGATTTGACGCTGGCAATTAACCACCTCGTTCTTGTGATATAACGCCGCCGGATTATTTTTTTTTGGGAATGAAATTCGGCGCTGCATTGACGAGATAAGCGAAGCTTTGTTGCAAAATGTGGTCCAAAATTTTGTGAAATTTGCGGACGTCTGCCGACGTGCTAGAGTTGAATATTTTCCCGTCATCATATTTCTGTTTTATATTGGTGTGAATAAAATTGATTTGTCAAAAAAAAGCGTTTTTAAACCAATTTACTTTCTAACCTCTATTTTGCCAACAATTTATTTACAAATTAAAATACACTCACACCTCTTTTTACTGGATTTCGCTAAAACGGTCTGTCAGAATAATATCACAAATAACTATTCGGCATTCGAATCTGGACCACGCCATCCTACTGATTTCATTCCTTATGAATATATTAGATCGAGTGGTGTGATGTAGTAGTTAGAACGCACTCATAACAACCCATGCATTCCAGGTTCGATCCCCAGCGGACGACATGACGAAAACAATTAATTGTATTTAATAAAGAGACTTCCATTTTCATCGAAACAACACCATCTAAAAAATAAAGAAGAAGCCCTCCTGACCTTCCAGTTTACGTACGGCGATGATGAAAAACATCAGGCGAATAATGATCAGGAGAAAATGCCACTACTGGGTAAAAAATTACAATGCTATGTAAAAATCACCACCACCACACAATCATATGGGAACAAAGCAGCGAATACTTTATGGAAAGCCAATATGCTCCCTAGAAAAGTGCCGAAGAAACGAATTCACCAAAATATGTAATTGCCAAAGTAAATGTTCCTAGAGCCTGACATTCGCACAGAAAAAGGGAAACTGTTTCCTGCTTCTTACTGCCATTCCAAATATATGACAATAATCGTTGAAATTGAGTCCAAGTTGACTTTTTTGCTTACCATTCATCCAATTTACAGTTATTGCTGCCACCAATCTCCATATATATGTATCTTCTATTACTTCTAGAAGCATCAGCTTAAATGGCGCAAAAGGTTATTCAAACAACTTCACACGACAGAAACTGTGGTTAAGAAAATATAATGGCATTTGACGAGAGAACAATAAAAGTAAGTGAGGAGGTATCTTAGGTCTGAGGCATCACATTTCGTATAATATTTGCGTATCAAAGTCTGCATTTAAGCTCGTGGAGTCGAGTGGACTGAGGTACGTTCTCATTGGACACGGTACCATCCTACAGAAAGTGGGCAAACTTATTTTGAAGCGTCGGACAGACTGGGCGGTATCTGCCTTATATTTCAGCAGATTTTACCACAAAACAGGATATCTTCTAGGGATGAGTGAGCTGCTGGATCTGTCCTTCGAGATGACACTATCGCTGTCTACATCGATAGCTTGATGATGAAAACTGGTACATGGTCGGGTTTCCACTCTGATGATCTGAACCAGACTATAGAGTCTCTCTCAAACTATCCGATGATTGCACTGTTTTTCAAGTGGGGGTTCACGTTATAAATGGGGCTGCTAGGCGTATTCGGAAACTAAGTCCCTAGATCTCAAAGCCTATTAGGATCTTTGCAGACAGTCTCGCCACATACAGTGCTTTCAACTCTTACGTGATTAGATAAAAATATTTCTTCAGCTGCATTTGCTCACTGGACCAGCCGGAACGGGATCAAATCGAACTGTTATGCGGGCCTCCGAGAGAATTAAATTGTTGATGAGTGTGCTAAGGGGTTCTCTCTCTCTATCTCGTGTAGGATAACGTGCATGCCCTCTATATGCGATGTGGAGTTTGACACATAGTTGAGCACAGATTAAGATGAAACACAGGTGGACTAATATCACCACTTGCAGAATATCCAGAATGCTTTGGCCTTCCCTTTCTATGGAAAGGACTAAGTTACTTCTAAAGCTTGGAAGGGGGTCGTTCGGGCTTCTTGCGGGCATAACTAATGTGTGTTGTATGATAGACCGCATGTCTTAATCATGGCTACTATAAAAGCTGACGCGATGAGGAAGAGAAGAGGAAGCAGTGACTACCCCGCTCTATGGTTGCTTGAACTATTGCACTTGTATGCATGTAACTTCCATGATCTAGACTGTCTTTGAGATATGGTACTGTCGAAGTTGATTGGCTTCGTCAAGCGTACTGGTTGGCCTAAGGGGGTTGCAATTTTTGGGCCTTTAGGTGGGTATTTTTTTGGGACTCTCCCACATTAAGCTTTTCGGCCACTTTATTGGGTCGGTTTGGTAAATTGTATCATGATGGTCTATAGGCTGAACTCGAGAATCACGTGCGACCCCAAAAACCTAACCTGTGTATAAAAGAGCTCTTTGCATAATGGGTGCTACATTTGTTCAAACATGCTCATAAGTGCAACTACGTCACTCAACTTTTTAAAAGAGTTCTATGAAATATAGGGTGGACCATTTAAAAGTTTAAAATAAAAAATGCAATAAAACAGAAACGGTTTGAAATTTTGCCAAATTTATTTTTTTGTTGCGAAGTACAATTGTTCCGTTTAGAAAAGAAATATTACGTAATTCATATGCTCAATTCAAACGCTCAGTTGTGTCTGGTTTGTAGGCATAACACTTGTCTCTGACGGTGCCCCACAGAAAATAGTCCAACGGTGTCAAATCGCAGCTCCTTGGCGACCAACTGACATCACCATTTCGTTTAATTAAACGGTCATCAAACATTTGACGCAATGAGTTGATTGTGGCATGAGATGGTGGCAAGTTGCACCATCCTATTCAAAGCAAACATCGTTCACATCAATACCATGAAGAGTGGGTACATAAAAATCGATTATCATGGTGCGATACGTGGCTGCATCGTCTTCATTTTGAAAGAAATATGGTCGCAAGCCGCACCAAATAGTTACTCGTAATGGGTGCATTGGCTGCTGTAAAACCACGTTTGGATAATTTTGTTTATTAAATTACCGACCAAATTGAGCTTCAAAGATGATTTTTGCCTTTTTTTGATATTTTTTTTTCAATTTCTCTTTTTTTTTTAATTTGTCTTTGCTTTGGAGATAAATTTCCAATAAATCCAAACGTTCCTCAAGCGTAAATCGATTCATTTCGTTCAGTGGACACAATATACTAAATTCTGTGACAAAATAGAATGACATAAGTATTGCCAGATTAGAAATACTGCCGCTGGTTCAAATATAAACTGTTAGATGGCCCACCTGATATTTAGGGGCGATTGACTAAGCATAGAAAATAAAACCAGTGGCTTTCTGAAATAAAAGTGTTGTGTGCTATACACTTGTGTATTCACTATGGCAAAAATTCGTTAACATGGCTTTATACCGCCCTTTCTTAAATTTTATTAAAATCAACTTAAAGTACTTCTCTTAATAGCCATTCATTCTATTTCGAATGCAATTGGTCACTCTCATTAGAAGAAAAAATATTGACAATAAAGATTGGCCATTGAATTAATAAGTAAAACAAAACTAGCAATTGTTGTGTTAGGAGAGTTGAATAGAAAGAAAGTTTTGCTTTCAAACTTTATTTGTCTTAACAACAGTAAGACTCAGTAACATACTCTTCGTTTTCGTCTTCTATTTTATATTTTTTCTACCTAAGGCATGGCCAATAGAAGTTTAAATATTGGCAAGAGTATCTTAGTTTTTATTATTCTTGCTGGTGTAAGTTTTTCATTTAAAAATCTTTTTTGCAACTTCTCAGTTGGTGGCCAATCATCAGATTGCTGCTCACGTGACTCGTTAAGGACATCAGAAATTCTATCAACGACATGCATATACGACACAAGTTAAAAAACTAAAAGTAGACACAAAGTTTAAAAAGTAACAAACAAAAAGGATATTGACTGGGCAGTGGAGAGCACAGTATTACAATTTTTTTTTTTTTAAGAATTGACAGCTTTTTAAGAAAAAGTAATAGAAAGAGTTTTAACATTTTCTCCTCTCTTCAGCTATTGTTCTCTAGTAGTGAGATTAATCAATAATCAGCCAGATTGAAGCTGAAGTATCTGTTCTAATAATAAAATTGCAAAAGCAGTTTATTCAAGAGAAATACGAAGAAAATCTGGCTATTTTAGTTCACCATAAGCCTTAATTAAGTTTTTGGTTATTTTTTTTAGCATTTCAAGCAAAATTTCGATAAGTTATTGTCTTATAGTTTTAACTCTTTACACTTTTAGGTAAGAGATAAAGTAATTTCGAAATAAAATTTTTATCGTTAATTTCTTTATCAATCACACTGTGCTTGGTGATACTGTACACTAGTGAAGTTTGGCTTACAGAAGTTTTTGTGCAGCTGTTCAGTATTTATCAAGTCTTTGGTTTTCAGTTATAATGTTCTGTGTATAGGGTGGGCAAATTTGAGGTTAAAAAGTAAATTGGCTGTCAAATGATGAAATGTCAAGAATTGAGCTGTCAACCTTTGACACTTATTTAGTAAAAAAATGGGAAATTTTAACCATGGAAAGCTACACTCTTGAACAAAGAGTTTTAATTGTGAAAATTTACTGCCAAAATTCCTAAAATTCGAGCAGATTTTCCTCGTAATTAGGCTCCTTCTGAGACCGCTAAGCGTAATTGAATCGCTAAATTCGAGGCTAACGGTGGGGTTTCTGACAAAAGATTAAAACAATATGCGGCTCGTAGTGGCAGAAGTTATGCAAACATAAGCGTTATACAGCAAAGTGTTGAGAATGAGCCTGGAACAAAAACTCGTCGACGTTCGTAATAATTGGGCATCACTAGAGAAACATAGTGCAATATTTTGCATAAAGATCTTCATCTTCACACTAATAAAGTTCAACTCGTTCAAGAATTAAAGCCAGCCGACCAATGTTTGCGTGGCACGTTTGTAAATTCTTTCATTCATAATTGGCCTTTACAACCCGTCTACTGGATTTCGGCCTGCCGCAGCACCTCCTTCCAGGTACGTCTGCTTAGTGCGTGCCTTCGCCACTGCGGATAGGGTTTCCTCGACCTGATCTCTCAACCGTAGGCACGGGCGTCCGCTACGCCTACGCCAACTGACTTCCACATCGAATTCTCTTCTCGCTGGAGCATCTTCATCTGTCCTAGCCAGGGTAGCCGCTGGATATTAATTCACTGAACAACGGCTATGTCGTTATGTAGCTTGTACAGCTCATGGTTAGTTCGAATACGAAATTCATCGCCAAGCACCCAAGGCAGCTACATCGATTCGTAACAATGTCCATGTTTCTTCCACTTTAAGAAGAACAAGGAGGAACGGCTGAGATGTTCTCCGCTCAACTCTTAGATAGGCTCCATCGCTCCCTTCTACTCTCGATGACATTGGTGCACTTTAGGCCAACACCTCCCACTCCTGGCGCTCGACTGCATTGGTTACGACCGCCCACATAAACGAAATCAATGGTATGATCAGTAGTGTCGCGAAGTCACTGCAGCCAAAAACGCCGCATATGTTTCTAAACTGAACGAAACAAAACATTTTTCAATAAAATCAACTTCAATGATGAGGCCCATTTTATATTAGGCGGTTATGTAAACAAACAAAATTTTGCACATATAGGGCTCATAAAATCCACAAACAGTCCTCGAAAAACCATTACATCCACAGATGATGCGGTTTGTGTTTAGGCGGTATCATCGGCTCGAATTTTTTCGAAACTGAGCAAGGAAATGCTGTCACCTGAATAAACATTTTTTGTGGTCACAATTGGCTAATGTCGACATCAAAGACCTTTGGTTTCAGCGACAGAGGTAGCCAACCAATTCAGTTATTGCATGAGAAATTTCCCGGTCGCGTAATTTTTCGATTTGGCGATATCAATTGGTCGCCTCATCCTTGTGACTTAACGCCACAGAATTACGTTTTCCGGGGCCATTTGAAAGACCGGGTTTACGCGAACAAACCACCAATAACTGACAGTCTGAAAGATGAAATTCGGCGCTGCACTGACGAGATAAGTGAAGCTCTGTTGCAAAATGTGCTTTTTGTAGAAAGTGCGGCGTCTGACTTTGTGTTAGAGGTGCATATTAATTCCCATATTTCTATTTTATATTGAAATGAATAAAACTGAACTTGTCAAAAAAGATTATGTTTTTAGACCAATTTACTTCCTAACCTCAAATTTGCCCACGTTTTAAAATGTAATATCAATGGCAGGCTATAACTAATAACTGGATGTAGTTTAATCAAAATTTAAGTTGTAGTCCACTAGTAGACAACAGTTATGTTCCTGTGCTATAACTGAGAAAAAAAAATTAATATTTTTTTAAAGAAAATAATGAAATTACTTCTTCCACAACCTAATGTCCTTTAAAACATTTGTTTAAAGTTTTTAAATAGATTGTCATTATTCTGTTTAAGTTTTTATTCCAGTCTTCTTATAAAAACGTTTAAATACTTTAACTTACAATTTGTTGCTCTAACTGCTACTTTTGCTGTTCTTTTTCGTCAATTAAAATCTTCGACTTTCTCTTTAAATTGTCTGCTCCATTTTTGTTCTGCGACTTTAATAAACGAAGAAATCTTTTATTGTTTTATGCTGGAAATAAAAAAGGAAATTCAATACTTTTTAGTAAAAGAGAAAAATTTACAACTTTCCTACACAGCGCTTATTACTTTTGGAGGAGCATTCTAGGATTTCTGCTTATTATTACCCGTCCAGTAGTAGCAGTTGTTTTATGAAATACATCAGCCACTTGGCTGGTTGTCTAACTGTTTGTCTATCGTTAAGCTCTTTCTGTCTATCCAACTGTCATTTGCTATGCTTGTTTTGCTGCTGCTGCTGCTGTTATTGCCTTCGGCTATTGCTTATTCTTTCCAAAGCTGTATTTGGTGTAAATGAAACATTAAGTCTTGAGAGTCTTTGAGCAATTCATACATCCTTGTTGCAGTATGCGTTGCACGTCTGGCAACGTGCTCAGCAAGTTAAACAATTTGTGACAAAATGCTGTCAACTCTGATTATCACTTGTTTCTCATTAGTTCATCATCACTCACCATTTAGAACGATGAATGAATGAGTGAATGGCTAAAAGAATGAATGGATGGATGGTTGCTTGGCTGGCTGGCGAAATGGCTGACTACGTTGTCTGTATGTGTGTACGGGCGAGTATTTATATATTATTTTCATTTTGTTATTATTATTGTGTTTTTTTATTGCTTTTGTTTCAGTAGTTGTTGCTTTAGTTTTCATTTTCAATCGTTTTGTCGTATTTGGTATGCCCTACAGCTTTATAGGTAGGCGGTTGCTGTAAAAAAGTTTTATTTTGATGTTTGTGCCTTCTACGAAGCTATTGTTCGATTTAAAATAATTCTGTCTTTCCAACGAAATACTTCTGTCCGCCATCTTGTTTATGGCAAACGTTCACAATTTAAAAAAAGTTTTAATATATTTTATAACGTCTTAGTCTAAAGCTGGGATCCCACGATCGATATGCAATGATGCACCCATAAAAATATTAAAAATGCGCCAATATTTATTGTGAACTAGACCTGCAATCGAAGTGGTCAATACGTACCAATATTTAAATTTTGTAATTTATTTACGTAAAATAAATTAAGACAATTTCTTTTATATTGCGGCAATAAGGCACAATAAAAATTGTGCCATATTGGTACAATTGCGACAATTAAGAATTATTATTTAAAACCAGAGTTGCCACAAAGCCGGGTTTTTTAAACCGAACCCACCGGGATTTATTGGCTTTTAGATGGGTTGTATAACTGTTTTCAAATTTCGTTCAATTCAACAATATTTTTTTTGTGTACAATCACGTTCAAGGCTGCATTGTGTAAAAACTAACTATCCCATATTTCCAGACCGAAAAAAGTAACAGCTTTAAAAGGAAATATCTGGAATAAGATTTGCTATTTGATTGACTTGTTGCTTGAATCATATTTGGAACACCACACTGAAGAGGTATACACGTAAAGTGCAAAAGTTATTGTCAATATTTTCTATTTTCTGGTTTTTGTGTATGTAATTGTTGCAATTGTTCTTGACGAGATCATGCTTGAGCTATGCGAGAAGAAGAGAGGAATTCAATGAGGCATCGACCGTCACCTAGAAAATCTCATGCCTTATAGGCTGAGCGACATGCAAGATATAACCAATCACTTTGTCGAGTTGGCTAGGAACGTTTGCCTGGAAGTAAAAATCAAGAAAACGCAGACAGTGCACGTTAACAGCAACTCCCTGGGTTTTATTACAATTCAAAATCGACGCATAGAATACTTAGCTGGTCCTGTTACCTTCGTTGGATAATGTCGGCAAAGGATGGCAGACACGGTGATTTATCTAACAGACCCGGTCTGCTTTTAGGCTGCAACGGAACACTTGGCGATTAAATCAGATATCGAGTAAAACTAAAACGCGAATTTTCAATGTATATGTGAAATCAATACTACTCTATGGGTGTAGAGTAGCCGGTTAATACCGAATGTACATTCGAAAGGTACAGGTTTTTGTTAATAAAGGCTTGTGAAATATTTACAATTACATTTGGACACGAACCATCAGTAATGCCAATTTATGGAAACCATCTAATGAAGAACCTATTCTGCGGCATATGTTGAGAAAAAAATGGAAGTGGGTAAGACATACCCTTAGAAAATACACTTCAAGCATATCTAGATATGCACAGAAATGGAACCCTAAAGGTAGTGGCCACCAAGCATGCTCGAAGAGTACTTGGCACCGAAAGACGCTACAAGAGCATTTAAATCAGATTTCGGCAAAGAGCTGCTCTTTTCTTCTATTTTCACATGTATTTAGCCACACGCATAGGCAAAAAATAAAGACAGAGAAGTAAATCAGTGGCCTGAGTCATAGACTTTCAATTACTACAACAATTGCAAAACGTGTTAGTATTGTGGGGGGAAATTAAAATTTGTTCGCAGAATATAATACGATGAAAAATTATTGTTGAAGTCCAATGCTCTCAAGAGGTATATTAGAGGAATAAAAAAATTAAATTTTTAAAACTAAATTTGGAGGCAATATCTACTTTCTGCGAGTATATATTTAACAAAAAGATAATCCCTTAGTAAAGACTTTGAGCACATATTCAAAACTGTAGTATGAAAAGGAATAAAAAAATATGAAATAAAGGTTTCAATCAAAATTATTGTAAAAACTTTTCTTTACAGACTATGTCTTTATATAGAACATATTCTTAAATTTATTTTTGACCACAGTTTTGAAGCAACCTGTGTTTTGTTGGTCATCAAGCCAAAACTATTTCAGAAAAACATTCTAAGCTTTCCTATTATACTTTTGTTATATCACATGGTAGGAGTAGCGTGATGTAGTGGTAAGAGCACACGCGTACTACACAAACGGCACAGTGTTTAGTAACATGACTCCAACCCCCGTCCAGACAAATCCATATAAAAGAAGCCCACCCGATAACAATCAGCAGATCAGGAAAACACGCCATCTACTGGGAAAAATAATTACAATGCCAAAGTAAAGATCACTACCAAGTAGCAAGGATCTTTACCACTATGTAAAATCATATGATGAAGCTACAGTGGATTAAGCATCTAGTTAGCTTATGAGATCAAATTGAGAAAGAAACTGAAACAAATCAATGGATGCTGTGTGCAAAGCCAATATGCTACCTAGAGGAGTGACGGAGAAAAAAAAACTGGTTTATCGTACCTATTTGAACTTGTGATCTTAGAACTTAGCTGAATATTACTCGATTTAAAGTTTTTATGCGAATTTGGAGGCACGTGTGTGCATTTCTCAAACAAAGAAATTTTTTACAATTTAGAAAAACCGGTTTTAGGTTACTAATCTATCAAATAACCGGTTAACCGGTTATTTTATTAACATACAGTTCTTCTTAATTCTTGTTACATTAGCAAATAAAGTTGATAAATTTGTGTCCCATATTGTAGTTTCTAGCAACTTTTGGCTTTTTAGGGCCTTAACGGACACTTCTTCCTCGACAACGCAGCATCCTAATATTTCATCCAGAAATATATTTTTTATTGGCCAGCGCCTAGACCCTACTTGGTATAGAATCAAGTTTCTATGCTGCATCATATTTAAGGTGGTTCACAATTCCTGGTGTGCTTACTTTTGTCGATCTGTACTGGTTTCACGTTCTTTGTGAGACGTTAAAGGTTGTCTGTGTTACATGGTATATAAGTAAAAATAAGAGGTAATATATTATATTAAAAAAATGCTTAAGCGATGACCATATTTGCCATGAAAACGTATAAAAACTATACATATTTATATTAACCGGTTATTCGTTTTAGAGTAACCGGTTTATTCGGTATTCGAAAAATGAATATTTAAAAAAAACCGTATGCGACAAAGTCTAAAAAAGCGGTTAAATACGGTTGAATAATAACCGTTCGATCTCCCTAGCTCGTAGATAAATTAGTGCGGAAAATATTTCTAAATTTGAAAAATTTGATGAAAGAAATGTGTTTGTTTTAGAAATACACACAGATTCCTCAAGGTTGTTTATGTACATCATTCAAAAGGTCTATTACTCTTCTTTTCAAATTCGTATAGAAAACTAAAATCGGTTTATTCCCAGCTTAGTTAGTAGCTTATAAGTGTAGAAGATGCGAAAAACCGGTTTTTTACACATAACTTAAGATTTTAAAGGCGTTTCGAAAATTTCAAAAACACATTCTTGCTATACTCGTGAGCGCACAGCAGAAAAGTAGTATCGCTTCCCAAGTACTTTTTTTGCAACGTGTTTTTATGAGTCTCAGGCATAGGGCATTATATAGTTCGACTATATTACTTCTTTCTGTCGGTTCCATTATGAGTAACTTTTTTTCTATTTATTATCAATTCCATTATTATTGTTCTTAAAAGTATTCCTTATTAATTAGCGTTCAGTTTTTCTTTTTATGTCATTCACTCAATGATAATTAAGTTTTTTCTCTATTTTCTCTCTGTTAGGTTTTCTTATTCTGGTTTGTTGATTGATTTTTATTTTTCTTAGAATTGAATGGCGAACAACGAATTTCGTCATGTACTCGTAGCTTGTTATTATTGATCACACAATTGACTTTATTAACTATGCAACTGTATATCTCTTTCTTAGAAAAGCTGAAAATTGAGAGAAAGAGAGATAGAGAGAGAGAGAGAGAGAGTAACCTGAGTTGACTCGCCTTAAAGGAGCGAGTGCGATATGTTATAAAAAAGGTACAAAATTAATAAAAGCAGGTAAAACTTGTAATTAACATATCAGCATACCCAAGGGTTGTGCAAGTGAAGCACTACTTACATACTTGTTGCTTTTCGTTTAGTGAACGGGAAAATCCAGGTAATAATTAATTCTTTGCAATTTAACGCATTGTGAATCCTATCGTCTCAAATATTTGAAGACCCACTCTATCAGGATAGCTGAAGTCAGTTAACAAGTTACGCTTTATTAAGAAAGACATCGAATCACGGATATAAATTTATCTTGAGAAAGTAAAGCTTGGAAATCAGACTGTCATCTGTGAGTGTGCGCTAAAAGCATTTTAAAAGCAGAGAGTGACTAATTTTGTTTTTATAATATCGGAAGAGAAAAACAATTTTATAATGCAACAGCAAACTTTAACGCAACTTGTTGAGCCAACAAAACCGGTCACACCATCCAATTCACCTCGCACCACTTTGCTGGATAAAAAACAAAAATATTACGAGAAATATATTTTCCCAATATGCTGTGATGATCCATCCAAATACGAAAAAATTGAGAAAATTGGTGAGGGCACTTACGGCGAGGTATTTAAGGCCCGAAAAATAAATTCATCGAATGGAAAAATGTTTGCCCTGAAAAAGGTGTTCATGGATGATCCAAAAGATTATTTGCCGAAAACTACCTTGAGAGAGATAAGAATCTTACAACTATTAAAACACGAAAATATTGTCAATTTTATAGAACTGTACCATAAAAATAATACATTTTATCTGGTATTTGATTTCTGTGAACATGACTTGGCTGGTCTACTATGGAATCCAAGAGTACAATTCACTTTGGGTGAAATAAAAGATGTCATGCTACAATTGATACATGGAGTGCATTACATACACCGTAATAATATAATGCATCGTGATCTAAAACCGGCCAATATTTTAATAAATAAAAATGGTGTTTTAAAATTAGCCGATTTCGGTTTATCACGTCCCTTTAAAATACCCAAAAATGGTGCTAAAAATTGCTATACAAATCGCGTAGTTACCTTATGGTATCGTCCACCAGAACTTTTACTCGGCGAGTGTAATTATGGACCTGCTGTTGATATGTGGAGTTTCGGTTGTATTATGGCTGAGATGTGGACACGTTCAGTTATTTTCCAATCCTACACAGAGCAAGAGCTACTAAAGTTTATATCACAGTTATGTGGTTCTATCACTCCTGATGTTTGGCCAGGCGTAGAGCAATTGGAAGTGTACAACTCCATTGAGTTGCCCAAAGATAAGCAAAGACGTGTCATAGAATATTTAATGCCATATGTTCAAGATGAAAACGCTTGTGATTTATTGGATAAATTGCTAGTATTGGATCCCTCGAAACGTATCGATGCTAATACAGCACTTAATCATACCTTCTTCTGGACTGATCCAATTCCAACTGATTTGAAAGAAATGTTGTCACATTATTCGCAAAGTATGTTTGAGTATTTGGCTTGACAAGGGCGTACGTGTCAAAAGCGTAAATATCACAAAGAATAAACAATCTGGGAGATAGAAACAAAACATTTCAAAACTAGAACCATAAATAGCCTTTAGCTTTTTGTAAACAAAATTGTAAATTAATCACCTTATAATGACGTGAAATAATATGAACGGCGTTATTTCATTCGGCATTTATGATAACAATGTTCAAAATTATTTAGTTTTTAAGTTTCTAAATTTAAGAATTTTCAATAGAATATAAGTAAACTTTGTGTATTTTAGTGTAAATGATTTTCTGTTTAAAAAAAGCAATTTGATTAAAACAAAACTCTTTTTCTTATTTATTCTTAATTCGAATGAATTGAACTCGATTTTAGATCTGCAATAGCTGCGAAAAATCACAGATCCTATCGTCTACATATTCAGTAAATATTGTTATTGTTTCTTGTTTTTTAAAACTTTAACTTAATGAGATCGTACCTACCCAGATTGTAGATACAATAAAAAAAAATTTTTATTGCGTTCTACTTAGAAATTCTTTGTACGTACATTTAGATGTGTCACTGTTTGCAACAGGCTTGTAAACATTAAGAAATAACTTTTTATTATCACACTGTTGGCAACAGCGTCAGGCAAACTAATGTTAATGCATTTTACAATTGTGGTAGTAATTTGAGAGTCCCTCACTTAGGCCACTATGGACTATATTTTTCTATATGTTTTCTCTGTATTTCTCTTTGTTTATTTTTTGCCTATTTTATGCCTATGCATGTGGGTACGCACGTACTTATGAAAACAAAAGAAAAGAGCAGCTATTTGCCTGTCAGTGATTTACAGCACGGCTTATCAAAAGCACTACGTGGCGAAAAATTAATTATAACAACAACTACCAGTCTCTCAAAAAAACACTTAACGAAATGTTAAATTAAATGTTTTTCGGTAAACACAAATGTTTAGTTTGCCCATTCACCTTGTCATGTTGCACTACGTATGGCGTAACAAGACATTTTAATTCAAGTATAAGGAATATAAAAATTTATCTCGTTGTTATGTGTTAAACAGATGCTATAAATTTATTTATATGCTTAAATCAATACTGTAATAATATATCTCTATTTATACTTATTTATTGTTATAATTTTCTCTGAGTGCATTGAATAGGACAACCACACAAAATCAACAGGACATGTTTTAAATCGTTAATGTCAAAAAGAGACATGTGGTGTAATAAGAAAGCAACTGTCAAATGTAAGAAATGTAAATAAACGTGAAGAAAAATACAAAAAATCATGCAAATAAAAAATTAGATTTTAATTTTAATTAAAAAAAAAAACTATAAACGATAATAAAAAAGTAATTTAAATAATGATGATTACTCGTAAATTAGAAGACTCCAACTCTTCTATTAGGTGATGCATTTCTTAAAAATATGTATTTAAAAATGCGCCAATCTTTGTTATTTTGTTCAGCGACAATAAGTTAAAGTAAAAATTTGTATAATCATTTATTTTTTTATTTAAAAAACACAAAAATTCAGTAGAACAGAAATATATATTCACAAATTTTCACAAAAGTTTGGAATCTGTTTTTTAATAAGAAAACATACATATGTACTTATAAACAAAAACACGAACAAAAACAATACAGTGGACATTATTATTAAAGAGAGAGTAGTGCTTATGGACGTTAGTTTTAAATTTACTCATGTCGTAAGTGGTAGCGAATACTTTCGCTGGAAGATTACTCCACAACCGAACTGTGCGACCAAAGAACGCATTCTCCCTATAATGCGTTGTGCGATTCACTGGACAATCAACTACAAAGGGATGCGCTCTACGAGAAATACAAGTACTACGTAAAAATATATGATTTTTTGGAATTAATTCCTTATTTTCGTCAGAACACATTTCGTTATAATACTGATAGAACAATGAAACACACGCCACATTGTAACGACGCTCTAATGAATCGCTAGTGCTGGCAACCCCACTGTCATTAATAAGCATCTTCGCCCTTTCCTAAACTCGGTCGAGAAGCTCCAAAGTAGACTTTGAATCACCGGCCCATACATAAGAGTTGAATTCCATTTTGAGTCGGGTATAAGTCTTGTAAGTATTAAGGAGATCAGATGAAGTGAAGTATTTTTTGCAACGTCTTAAAAACCAAGGTACTTGAAATATGTGCTCATACCAACGAGGTTCACAGTGAATTCTCATGCCCAGAACATCAAGAGCATCTGATTCCTCAATAACCACATTACCCACTGACACAGACGACAACACATCACCACGTCTGTCTGTTAAAAACAACATTGTGAGTGTTTTTCATATTCATCCTTCTTGCCTCAATCTCCAAAATGGCTCGGTCTACGATCAAAAGAATATGAGTGACAAATGTTGCTATCATCCGCAAAAGAGTAGATATATTTAGAAGTGAGAAGAGGAAAGTCGCTAAGTAATATTAGAAAAAGAGTAAGAGAAAGAACAGAGCGTGGCGGTACCACCGAGTTTATTCTGAACTCATCGGATGAGACCCCATCTATAACCACGCTTATAAAGCGATCTCTGATAAAGTTCGATATAAATCGAGAGAAGTGACTACCGACACCAAAAGCATTAAGTTTCTCGAAAGGAGAGCCTAGTGCCAAACTCCGTCAAACGATTTCGAGATATCCAGAGCCACAACCCTACTCTCGCCAAAACCTTGAATGAACTTGTTCAACTTCTCCAAGAGCAACACCAGCAGGTCTCCAGTAGAACGACCCTTTCGGAAACCGTACTGATGATCACTAAGTAAATCGTGGTGATTAATAATACTCTCCATAACCTTGGAGAGTGTGGAACAAACTGCTATTGGACGGTAGTTTTCAGGGTTACTAGACTCGCCCTTTTTGGGAATTGGCGTTACATTAGCAAATTTCCAACAAGATGGAAAAAAAGTTGAGCTAATGGACGCACAAGCTTCGAAGAGCACTGCTTTAGGACTAGTGCTGGTATGCCATCCGGCCCAGAAGACTTGAAGGCATTGAGATTTGCAAAGACCCTTTTTATAGCACGAGCTCGAAAGAATACACTAGGCATAGTTACTGATACTCTGTCAAGTTCGGGCAGTGGTTGAAAGCGCTCCGGCAAGTGAAAATTATTTGCAAACATTTCAGCCAAAAGGTTTTCAACAGGGTTTGTGGATGTGTGGTCATTGCTTATAAGAGCAGGAACCGAATGACTAAAAGTTTTTACTTCCCCACGGAAAAGTAAGAAGGCGTTGCTCGTATAAAGCCTTTTCGCATCTAAGTACTGTGGCACATGAAGATCTCGCCTGTTTGCGAAGCAAATCAGTATGGGCGTATTTGTTATTGCGCCAATTCCTGAACGCTTCCTCGCTGGATTAAATTTAATTTCACCATGACTTACAGCCTTTATGTAAACAATAACAACTTTTAGACAGATTTTTCTGCCGGACTATCTACTAACCTCTTCGTTGTTGTATTTTTGCACAGACATGGTTTAATTACTAGTTATCTCAGCTCCAACTAGATTTCAAATTAGATTTTAAATTCTCTACACGCTTAGTTAAATCAATCTAAACTGACTGCCTATAGGCTTTGATACGCTTTTTATATGGCCGACTAAAGCTCCAATTAGACATGGCGTAGCATAACGTCATAATCGTAACCATAGTCGAGATAACTCAACTCAATTTAACTTCTTTTTTTTATTCGTGAGATAACGGCCGAGATATTGTAGAGAGTATGCCAAATTGGATCCAGTGTATGAACCGTTCTGTCGACTCTAATAAAAATTTCATACATTTCTCTAAATAGTTTTTTTTTTTTTTTTTAATCACCCGATACTTTTCTGATAGGCACTGTCGAGTATAATAAGAATCTTTTTTTGAAATTTTCGTCATACCTTTTAAATCTTGAATTACGGATAAATAACCGGTTTAGCGTACCTACATATATATGAACTTATGAGTTAATAAGTTAGCTGACTTATACCCGGTTTCAAGGTTCCATGCAAACTTGTAGGAATCTGTGTACATTTCTCAAACAAACAAATTTTTTATAATTTTTTTTTTCAAAGCTTTTAAATGCTTTTGTGCACTAATTTATAAAGGAACGGTACTATTTTTGAATTAATTATGAAACAATCCTAAGTTATAAAAAAATAATTATTTGGTGTTAGAAATCCATTGGAAATTAACGGAATTGTTTAGATTTTTGGTAAAGCAACTCATGAAAACATCATAAAATTCTTAGTTAAACCTTTCATGCATTTGTTGTTTATGTATGTACAACATAACTATTTGTGAGCACCTTTCTCATATCTACCGATATTTAATTTTTTGACCAAGTAATTTAAAATGAAATGCTAAGCCTTTACATTAGTTTTTTATCTACTTATTTCGCTGAAGCGACAAAATTATTGTGCTTCTTACTATAATATTCGTTCGATTACGTCTGCTGATTTTTTTGATATTCATTTTGTGAAAAATAAGCGCCTAACTTTTTTCTAGAGAAACTTAAGATAATTCAGTGAATTTTTTTCCAGTTTTAATAATTTATCAACAAACAAGTGAAATATAACAAAAAACTTTGTAAACATTTTAATCAGACGATATCGTGGGACTATAATTTATTTGTTGTATAATGTGTGCTTCAAAATAATAAGGTCACCCTAAGACTTGCCCAGATCATCCAAACTAAGAAATATTATGTATGGTCACTTTATTAAAAAAAAAATTCTACTTTCAAATAAGTGAATAAGTGAAGCCGGTTTTGCTCTTAGAGATGTTCCGTTATATTATGTTTATTTAAATTTATGTAAATAAGTGCAAAATTCAGTGCGTCAAATTGATAAGGTCAGTGATTCATTTACCCAAACTTTTACTTAATCTAAGCATCAGAAAATTATTTTTAATTTATGCAGTTCCCACTTCCTTCTTTTGTCTTAAAAATACGAGATGGCATCGCACTTACTAAATTGTCTGGAACGTTGGAGCGGATTTTGCACCAGCTGTTGCAGATTGCCACTTTTAATTCATCTTATGTCCGGCACTTTTTGTTGTCTGTATAAACATTACGCACAAGCAGTCCACACAAATTTTCCATGGGCTTTAAGTCGTGGCAATATGCTGGCCAATCAAGTACTAATATTGTGCTCCTCAAGCCATTGTCTGGTCGACTTGCTGACATTAATGGCTGCCTTATCTTGCTGAAAGGCCAAATAAAGCAGCAAACGTTCAGACAACGACAGAGGTACTTCACTTCACAAAATTTACAACAAAATAAATGCTTCAATACTTTAACATTAAGCTCAAGCAAAAATACGAAGAAGTAAGCTAGTTGTCTCACCTACAAAGAGTTATTGATGCTTATAGAGCTGCCAATTGTCCATATATCAAAATACGTCGTCTTAGAGGCAAAAAGCGTCAATCGTCAATTTTTAAAAATCGTCAAAAAGACGATTAATCATCAAATCTGGCCGCTATGTGTGTACAACCTTTTCTAAAACCTACGTTTCGAGAGTAAATTTAACTTTTGTGTCTTTTTGATCTTATTCGACCCCAATCTAAGCTGCTCTAACAAAGTTTGATGTATGAGAGGGTTAAGTGTAATATGTCTCTTTTAAATACAGTTTAAAAGTAAAAGTAAAAAATTGAAGCGCCGGAAGTATTACACCAAGGGATTCTCGTCTGTTTTGAATATGGCCTTGGTTATTAACTCTTGTATATTTATAGGTAAAAATCATCAGCATGTAGACAGTGAATAATATTCTTATGTACTTTCATAAGAATATTTATTTTTTCAAAAGCTGTTAAAAAAAAGAACTTCAGACAATGGGGAGCACGATGGGAAAATTTGATAAAAAAATGTGCTTTTTTGAGAAATGAACACAGATTCCTCAAGGTGTTATGTACATCGTTCAACAGGTCTACTAAAATCGATTTATTCTCAGCTTAGTTAATAGCTTAGAAGTGTATTAATTTGCGGAAACCGGTTTTTTATGTATAACTCAAGGTTCTGAAGGTGTTCCGAAAATAGCACATATCGGAAAATTAGTATCATTCCCCAGGTACTTTTTGTTGCAACGTGTTATTATGAGTCTCAGCCATAAGGCATTATATAGTTCGACTATATTACTTCTTTCAGTCGGTTCCATTATGAGTAATTATTTTTTTATTTATTTTTAATTCCATTATTATTGTTCTTAAAAGTTTTTCTTATTAATTAACGTTCAGTTTTCCTTTTATGTCATTCACTCTATGATAATAAAGTTTTTATCCTTTTCTCTCTCTTTTTCTTATCCTGGTCTGTTGGTTGCGTTTTTATTTTTCTTCGAATTGAAATTTTCGATTGTTTTTAAGGAGAATAACGAATTTCGTCATGTAGCTTGTTATTATTGATCACATAACTGACTTCATTAACTCTACAACTGCATATCTCTTTCTTAGAAAAGCTGAAAATTGAGAGAGTGAGAGAAAGTGAGAGAGAGATTTGAGTTAAAAGGAGCGAATGCGATATATTATAGAAAAGGTACGAAATCTATAAAAACAGGTAAAACTTGTAATTAATACATCAACATACCCAAAGTTATGCAAGTTAAGTACTACCTGCTTGTTGCCTTTCGTTTAATTAACGGGAAAACCTAGGTAATAATTAATTCTTTGCAATTTAACGCATTGTGAATCCTTTCGTCTCAAATATTTGAAGACCCACTCTATCAGGATAGTTGAAGTCAGTTGACAAGTTACGCTCTACTAAGAAAGACATCGAATATTTTCACGGATATAAATTTGTGTTGAAAAAGTAAAGCTTGGAAAGCAGACGGTAATCTAACATACTCAAAACGAAATACAATTTTTATTTGTGCGCTAAAAGCATTTAAAAAGCAGAAATCTTATACTATATTTTTATATCATCGGAAGAGAAAAACAATTTTATAATGCAACAGCAAGCTACAACGCAACTTGTTGAGCCAACAAAACCGGGAACACCATCCAATTCACCTCGCACCACTTTGCTTGATAAAAAACAAAAATATTACGAGAAATATATTTTCCCAATATGCTGTGATGATCCATCGAAATACGAGAAATTGGAGAAAATTGGTCATGGCACCTACGGCGAGGTATTTAAAGCCCAAAAAATAAATTCTTCGAACGGAAAAATGTTTGCCCTGAAAAAGGTATTAATGGATGATCCAAAAGATTATTTGCCGAAAACTGCCTTGAGAGAGATAGGAATCTTACAACTATTAAAACACGAAAATATTGTCAATTTTATAGAACTGTTCCATAAAAATAATACATTTTATCTGGTATTTGATTTCTGCGAACATGACTTGGCTGGTGTACTGAGAAACCCAAGTGTTCAGTTCACTTTGGGTGAAATAAAAGGTGTCATGCAACAATTGCTAAATGGACTGCATTTCATGCATCATAATAGTATAATGCATCGTGATCTAAAACCGGCCAATATTTTAATCACTAAAAATGGTATTTTAAAATTAGCCGATTTCGGTTTATCACGTCCCTTTAAAGTACCCAAAAATGGTACTAAAAATTGCTATACAAATCGCGTAGTTACCTTGTGGTATCGTCCACCAGAACTTTTACTCGGCGAGTGTAATTATGGACCTGCTGTTGATATGTGGAGTGTCGGTTGTATTATGGCTGAGATGTGGACACGTTCAGCTATTTTCAAAGCTTATACAGAACAAAAGTTATTAAAATTTATATCACAGTTATGTGGTTCTATCACTCCTGATGTTTGGCCAGGCGTAGAACGATTGGAATTGTACAACACCATTGACTTGCCCAAAAACAAGCAAAGACGTGTCATAGAATATTTAATGCCATATGTTCAAGATGAAAACGCTTGCGATTTATTGGATAAATTGCTAGTACTGGATCCCTCAAAACGTAACGATGCTAATACAGCACTTGATCATGACTTCTTCTGGACTGATCCACTTCCATCTGATTTGAAAGAAATGCTGTCACATTATTCGCAAAGTATGTTTGAGTATTTGGCTCGACAAGGGCATACGTGTCAAAAACGTAAATATTGTGAAGAATAGGCAACAGACAGACAGACAGAAGCTAAACAATTCAAAACTAGAACCTAAAAAGGCTTTAATCTTTGGTAAAAAAATTGTAAATTAATCATCTTATAATGACGTAATATAATATGAACGGCGTTACTTTACTCGACATTTATGGTAACAATGTTCAAAATTATTTAGTTTTTAAGTTTCTAATTTTAAAAATTTTCAATAGATTATAAGTAAATTTTGTATATTTTATTGTAAATGATTTTCTGATTAAAAAAAGCAATTTGATTAAAAACAAAAACTCTTTCTTATTTATTTTTGATTCGAATTTGAACCCGATTTTGGATCTACAATGTCTACCAAAAAGGAAAGGTTCTATCGGCTACATATTTAGTAAATATTGTTACTGCTTTTTGTTTTTAAAAACTTTAATTTAACGAGATCGTACCTAGATTGTAGATACAATACAAACAAATATTTTATTGCCTTCTACTTAAAAATTCTTTGTTCTTTCGTGTTGTAAAGAAATAACTTTTTATTATTATGTTTACAGCAGCGTCAGGCAAACTAACATTAATGCAAATTACAATTGTGGTAGTAATTTGAGAGTCCCTCACTCAAGCCACTATGCACTGTATTTTTCTACTTGTTTTCTCTTTATTTCTCGTTGTTTATTTTTTGCTTATTTTATGCCTATGCGCGTGAGTACGTACGTGTGAAAACAAAAGAGTAGAGCAACTATTTGCCTGTCAAAGTTTCACAGCAGGGCCTGCAAAAGCACTACGTGCAACAATTTATTTTTTTCTTTTACACCTACATGTGCTCACACATTGAACAAAAATAACAACAAACTATCAGTCTCGCAAAAAACACTCAACGAAATGTTTAATTAAATGTTTTTTGGTAAACCAAAATGTTTAGTTATCCAATGCACCTTATCATGCTGCACTACGTATGGCGTAACAAGACGTTTTAATTCATTAATAACGAACTAGAGTAAGTCCTCCCGCAGTGCTGGGAGAATTTGTGTTATGGACTTATAAAGGGTATTCCTTATTAAAAAAATTTGAAAGAATGCATTAAAACTAATTATTTGTGTTGACTATCGAATCATTTAGACTCAGTTCAGAATCTGCCATTATAACCGTTCCCTAGATATATACAAATCAATGTCTACTTTGCATGGGAGGTACCACTCCCACTTAACCAATTCCGTCCACTTTTCGGGTTATGATTTATATTGGCCACGATGTTATTTGTACCAAATTTAGAAACTTTTGCTATTACTGTTCTCTAGGTATACAAGAGTCAGTATTTACTTCGTATGAGGGATGCCACACCCACTTATTCAATATCGCCCATATTTCCACTGAAGATGTGGATTCACTACGAAATTATTTAGACCAAATTCGGAACCTTTCACTATTATCGTTCTAAAGATACACAAAAATTCATATTTACTTTGTTTGGTAGGTGCCACTCCCACTCATCCAATTCCGCTCATTTTTTGCCAGATGACTTGGATCAAAATTAGTTGAGCCAAATTCAGAAACTCTTACTATTAGCGTTTTAAAGATATAGACATATAAATAAGAAATTTATATGGCCGTGGCACAGAGGTTGACTCTAACGTCAATAACTCGCGAACCAATGGACCTACAAAAACCGTATATACATTAAAACCTTGGTATTGAAATCGGTTGCCGCATTTCAGAGAACATCAATTACAACGGATTCCTCTTTTGTATATAAAGATTGATATAAAGATTTATCTCATTTTTGACAATCCCTGACTTACAGTCATGGTGAAATTACATAAGGCTGTGGCAGGCTACAATGCCAATTGTTGGTATTTGGTTAATTGGCAGCAAATTAGAAGAAAAGTTTGAAATTAATAACTTTTTATTTAAAAAAACATGTTCGATTCATTAAAGCATCGTGGCAACGGGGCGTCCTTTTCATTGGCCTATCGCTACTAAAACGGAATGTGCTCTGACAAGATTAAGGCATTAATTCCTAATAATCAATCTTATTCTGTGGTGCTATTATTTCTCGCAGAGTGTATCCTTTTGTATTTGATTGTCTAGTGAATCGAACAACACATTTTGTGGAGGAACCATTCGTTTGTGGAACAGTCTTCCCACGAAAGTTTTTCTGCCACTTACGATACAGGTGAATTCACATGCACTGCATCAGTAGGGGTCATCCCTGAGTGCTGGACTCGAATAAAAAAAACAATGCTTCGAAAGGAAGATACTGAGAAAGACTTATGGCAGAGTACGACTGGTACATTCCGCTTCCGCTAGACACACTTATCGGCTGTGCAAATATGACTAAATACGTTAGAGCACATAGAATTCGATGGTACGGTTACATTACGAGACTGAGCTTCGAAAAAATTCATAGAGCAATACAAGTAGAGGTCAGTCAAAAAAAGATTAAAAAAGGATGTAGCAAATGGTGTAAGAAGCATGGTTATGGGCATATCTGGTCAAAGAAAAAGTTTAAGATCAACTTACGTGCTGGTGAATTGTTATGGAATCAATGGTTACACCGAACTGTGTTGCCAGGGAAGAGAATAAAAAAAAATTCAACAACTATTTGTAAACATTTTTCTTTGTTTTATTTATGTTATGAAAGTTCCATTATGAACAGGTTTGTTTCATGTCATATCTTCTTGATTTGTTTTTATAACTTTTGTTTAATACATTTTTGTAGCAATTTTAAGTTGAATTTCTAATTAGAAAGGGATTAATTAGAAAAAATAAAGGGTCCGCCATCTAACGTTTTTTATTTTCAACTAGTGCTTGTTTCGTGAATGGTAACACTTAGCTCACGTCTGATTTGACGAATAATTAGTTTTATCCTTCCGCTGAACGAATATGGTTGTGTATACGCTTCGTTAAGTGGGCCTGCGATCGACGTACAGAAGATGCCGATTTTACCAAAAAAAATCATCTTTTCAGATGAAGCTCATTTTGATCTTGGAGGGTATGTAAACAAGCAAAATTGACGCATTTGGGGCACAGAAAACCGATACACCCAAGACGAGTCACTGTTTGGTGCGGATTTTGGTCCATAGGCATAATTGGGCCATTTGTCTTCGAAAATGAGCAAGGAGTGTCCGTTACAGTCAATGGCGATCATTATCGGGCCATGCTGAACAAATTTTTGTTCACAAAAATTAAAGAGGAGGATATTAGCAACATTTGGTTTCAACAGGACGGCGCTACGTGCCACACAGCCGAAGCACTCGATGTTTTGCGCCCTGTTTTTGAAGATCGCATCATCAGCCGCGTAGTTGATGTCGTTTGGCCACCTCGGAGCTGCGATTTGACACCATTGGACTATTATTTGTAGGGTGCCGTCAAAGATAAGTGTTACGCCAACAAGCCAGAGACAATTGACGCTTTAAAGCACAATATTCGTGAAGCCGTTGGTGAAATAGAGCTGCACACAGTCGATAATGTGCTTAAAAATTGGACCGATCGTGTAGGCTACTGCATGGCCAGCCGAGGCAGCCATTTGAATAAAATTCAAATTTTCAAAAAAAAGAAATTTATTTGGCGGAACCTTTAGTAACCTTTTCACAAAAAATTAATTTTTGACAGCCAGTAATGGTTGCCAATTACCAAATTAGGTCTGGTAAGACAAACAGCTTCCTGTTGAAACATTAATCATCTTAAAATTGACCTAAAAACACTTGAGTATACGTTGTTCCCCTTGAAAAAAAGGCTAATCTACATATCTTTAAGGGAATTTCTATAATTTCCCTAACTAATGGCTCTATAATGGCTTGGCATACATATCTTAAGGATTACATACACTTACCTAAGGTGAATGTGTTGTCTTGGGGTAGGCCAAATAAATCATTCATTTAATTTTTCTTTTTTCTTCTTCTTCTTCTTCTTCTTCAATATACAATGTATGTGAGCAATAATTTTTTTTTTTTTCTAATTTCTAAACAAATACTGTAAATGTGTGAGGAAAGAGCAAAAGTGTGTATGAAACAGCATTTAGTAGACCCCAGAGATCAATTCGTTTGTCGCAAAACATCTCGGTGATGTTTAAAATTATTACATTCATATGCGTAATAATTTTTTTAATACCTTTAATAAACACAACATTTTAAAAGTGTTACCATAAAAGAACAACGAAAATGTATGCAAAATATTTATGAATTTTTTTTCTTTTTTTTGTTGCTGAAAACGGCAAATAAAAGCTGGCAGAGGAAAAGAAATAAAAAGATATTTTTAAAGAACAAACATCAGGCGTCAGGCGTCAGACTGGCAATGTTATTAAATTCCCAAAAGCATTTGCTTTCAACAAAATAAATTTTGAAATAAAAGAAAAGTAAATAGAGAGCGACAAACATATAACAAAGCAACAACAACAACAGAAAATTAAAGTACGAATATGTACGTTAAGCAACATGTCTTTGAGTGCGTTTCTTAAAAAGTACCCTATACCTCGTATAGAGAGTTTGAGTTAAAGTTAATCACGGACTCCCATTTAGGGCGGTTAACTCCACCCGAAGTCTTTTATTAAAGCATTGAAAATAGAATTAAACAAAAACAAAAAATAACTTTCAAGTCCATGGTGTTTATATTTTAAAAATGTTAGCTAATGGTTAAATAGAATAGTCACATAGCAAGCACATCCTATCAGCCCAATATTTTTCACCGCTTTTTGCAACAACTACGGGCGACATGTTATTTATAACTCATAACTTACTCTCCAACGTTATGTGTATATACTCGTATGTATACCACCATTATTCGACCCATTATTACTTATGCGGCGAGAGCTTGGTTGAGAAAGGGTTGAGGACTCTAATTAGGTAGTAAGTTAGTTACAACGGATAGACAGACACTGGTACAGCTTACTTGAGTCCTATAATAATTCCAATGTGATACCCATAAAAGGTAGCATCCAAGCGGAAACGAACCAACCAGACGAATTCACAAAAGAAAAAAGTCCTCTGACATTTACATCAGCTAGGTCCGATATGGCACTCAGAAACGGACTGCCAAGGAAAACAGTTCTAATATTCAAAAGATTCGGACACTGATATAGAATATGTTCGGCAGTCTCCTTATCTTCCTCATTCTAATAACTCTTACAATAATCATTGCTACAGATACACAGTGCCCAGTGATAACAGCCGTCATGGTTCGCAGCCTATGACGTGGCTACCTTAAGATAGACTCCGATTGAACCCGATCATATAGAGGCCATATTTGTCTTGATAGAGAGCACGTTGTTTCATTCTCCCATCATATCTGTGCCATGTCAAACATGTATCATAGAATTAAAAGTCTGCATGAAGAAAGTGGTATTTCAACCAGACTGAGGAAGCTCCCATCATGAATAAATTAAGCAGAGTACTGAAACTCTACTACCTCGGTATAGCTTGGGCTATGAGAACATGTCATCAGTTGCTTTCGACGTCTTGTTTGGTTTGTCACATCTATGTAATGAGGGTGGTGGCGTGTTCAGCAGCAAAGGTTTTGGCCAAAAGGTCCCGCAATGTGTTAGGGAGTTTGTCCATTCATTGGATATATGCTTTGGCAATTGTATCAGCGTTGAATTCCTGGACCGGGAATGTTGTTCTAATGGGACCTTAGTTTGTGGTGAGTTTGATCTAAGCTGGTTTACCGATAGCTCCGAAATGAATGGCAACGACGGTGCTGGTATTCAGGGACCCAATCGAGACTGTCATTCCCGATGGTTAGATCGCCGTATTTCTTCCTGGCTAAGGTTATGTCAATTTTCCTATGTGTGAGATTAACCTGGGCAGTGGGCTCAAGGGTAAGACCATTAATATATTTCCAGACAATCACGCTGGCTTAGGGGCACTAGGCCCGAATCGTATGTCATCTAGACTGGTTAAATATTGTTATGATACTTTGAAAAGGCTAACGCTTAGAAATAAGGTCCAGTTGTTTTGGGTACTTGGACACTGTGAGATAGATGGCAACGAATCAACAGATGCATAGGGTGAACAATTTTTCGTAGCACCCTATATTGTTACGGAACATTAGTGTGTGGTATTGCTTACCAATATACTCAATCTAAGCAAGAACTAGGAAATTGTCAGATGCTTGGAACACTGGAATACTCAAAATTGACTTAAGTAGGCAATCGAGGACGGTGATCAGTCAGTAATTGGAGCGTCGCGCTCAAGTATTGCAGGCCAGACTTGGAACTCCTTGGGGATTTTCTTACGGGCTATTGTGGATTTAGAGGGTATTTGAAAAGGATATTTATCACGTATGCGAATGTTTGTAGACTGTACCTACAGACATTAGAGACGGCGAAACACATATTGTGTGAATGTGGAGTTTTCGATAGGTTTAGATTAAGACGTTTGGGGAGACATAGAATCTCATTCAGAGACGTATCCATCATTATAGTTTCAGATCTGCTGGTGTTCAAAAGGAAGGCAAAAGATCTGCTAAGCAAACTATAAATCGAAGGTGTCATTGGGCTCTTCCCTAGGTACGTAAACAAACTTGCACGATCTGTTTTGAAGTCCTCTAACCTTTCCACCAAAAGCCCAAGGCTCTTACACTGATGTCGTTGGCAAACCTACGACGAAATTTAATCGAAACAACTTTAGCTCCATGCAGTTTTCCCTGAAAAGTTTTAATGGTGCCACTCATCAGCCAGATTACTGACTAGCAGGAATGACTGATTAGCACTCATCACCACATACAGTTTCATCACTGCTTATTGAGATGACACATCATCACCTTGGTACCTACCACGAACACTTATGTCACCTAACTTTGGTACACTGGCCCTCATTGCCAGTTCAGTTACAGGGGTAGTGACACTCATATCTTCTACCACCTCGGTATTATCTTCATAATTATTGATAAATGAGAGCCATCGCTCCTGTCTTTGCCATTTAAAGCCGTACTAATGTATTATGCTCGTGTCAGCAGGTCACTTACAGGTTAGCCGGCGTGCTGCAGAAAAGCGATTTAATTGAGACTGGAGGACGCTTGGTATCCAGAGTTCGCATTCTAGCGGCCAAGTACCACATGACCATTCGTTCGCCCGCATTAGAATAGAGGGACCATTTATAAGGATCGTCTACCTCTCGCATGAACAAGTTTTAAATCACAGTCTGCAGAGACATGACCCCACTCTGCTAAAAGCTGCAGTTACCGTCCTAACGCATTTCATATATCAGGGCTGTACTTAGTAATAACTTAATGGTTAATTTTAGCAGAGTACTTCGAATCCACGCTTGCTTTTGAATTGGTGTAAGCCTCCACCCACATTGGGAAAGTCTCAAAAAGGAATTTGAGTGTTTCTGAAAATCCATACTCAAGGCGATAAGTCTTCTTGTGGCGTTGGCCATAAGGATCGTCCGCTGATTTTACCTTATGAATCCATACCTGAAAATCAGTTAATATTTAGTTGAATTATTAGCTTGTTTGTATAGAAAATTACGTAAAACCGGTTTTATATCCGTAACTCAAGATTTTGGAGATGTTTCACGAATTTGAAAAACAGACTCTTGTTGTACTCAATAGTGCCTTTATATTGTATCACATGCCAGTTCTTTCTTTTTTTGTCGCATCGTGTAATGTTTACGCCTCTGTCCCCGCAATCTTGTACAGTAGGTAGGATATGTGTGCTTATAAATTATTACAAACCAATTTTTTACGTTTTGTTTATGTTATTGCTGTTGTTGTTGATATTGTACTTTTCTGGTCCATTTCCGTTGAACTCTCTAATGGTTGTTGTCGTTTTAAGAGAAAACAAAAACTATAAAAAATTATAACAACAAATACGTAATCGGAAAGAACAAATAAATATTTTTTTAAATTAATACAGAGCGAGACAAAGATGTTAAATATTGTACGGTCTAGTGTTGCCATAGTGTTTTTCCAAATTGGCTGAAAACACGGATGGACTTTCGTATGCTGATTACACCATAATTAACAGTTTAAATGTGTTTTAACAAGTTCTGTTTTGATGAAAGCAGCATGAATTAGGTGAAGCCTTTAAATATTATTTAGAGCTTTTGTTAAATCAGTTTTTGTAACGCTGCTTCAATACAACATAAGTGCCAAACCGCCGCTAAGAATTTGAAGAAATGTTCAGGTGGTAATGGTTCAATCAGACGTGACTTCATTAAAACAAGGTTGATTCAACATTTTTGAATAATGATTTTGCTTCATTATCGTTTCATGTAAAAACAACTAGAAATCATGTTAAATTAATATGAAATAATGAGAAATCCTTATTGAATCAACATTGTGAAAAGTTAAAATAACATGAGTTTCATATTGAATCAATAAAAAATGGGTTTGCGTGCTGTAGTGGCTAGAGTGCACCAGAGTTGGCAACCCACTGGGTAACCAAATTAAACCCACTCGGATTTGATTGGGTATTATATTTAAAAAAAAATTCGGGTGGGTTTCTAGGTGTAGGGGTGGCGTGGTGTATTGGTTAGAGTGCACGCATAACAACAGGTTCGAGCCCCAGCAGAGGATGTGACGAAGAAAATATTTAATTGTGGCTTCGAATGTTTAATAATAAAATAAGGCTTCAGACAACTCCATCTAAAAAAGAATATAATGGAAAAAGCCCCCCTGAACCTTCTAGCATACCTCTGGCGATGATGACAAATATCAGACGAATAATCAGGAAAAACACGTCACCTACTGGGAAAAAATTACAATGCTAAGGCAAAGATCACCACCAATTAGCAAGGATCTTCACCACAAAAAAAATATCATATGGAGGAAGCTACAGGGGATTAATCATCTACTCGTACTTAGCTCAAATTGATAAAAGAAACTGAAACAAAGCAATAGATGCTTTGTGGAAGCCAATATGCTCCCTAGATGAGTGACGGAGAAAAAAAAGGTGTGATTTCGTATTGAGACTAAAAATTTTTTGCTCCTTTTTTAATCTCAAAAAGATATTTAAATGAGAAATTTATCAAATCACTGTTTACATCTTTTCTCCACCTCTGAGCCAATTTCCAAAACCCATCTCAGAAAAACTTCTCGTCCTTTAAGGCACTCCAACTTTGAAGGCGATTTTGTATTTCTTCAAAGGAATAACTCGGAGATATGTTGAAACATAGTTTCTAAAAATATGGGCCGTGAATCGAAATGCATTTAAACAAGATGAATATGTATTGCGTTTGCTTCCCTTACACTTTTTTTTTGAAAACAAAGAAACCACTTTTTTAACTGTAGAACGAGGTAATTTGCACTTAAGGCGAATGTATTCCATAATACAAACAGACCGTTATAGCGAAATGCCATGTAAAGAAAGCTCGTACAAAGAGGTGTGAGTATATCGTATCCATATCAAAAGCCGATCCACTAATGTTTATAGCGGATGCGGCAATTGATCGTTTCTAATAATTGTTTTGAAACTTTTGACATAAGGTCGGGTGTTAGCATGCAAAATAATAATTTAATCATGTCTAACTTTATATTTGGGCCATTTTTCTCATAATGCATGATGATGCATGCACAATAAGTAATTGTAGTCTGCTTCGATCACCCAGTTTTGGCAGCTCACAGTACACAATGTCGCCTTGATCTCTCCAAGAGTGCAAAAAATATTGGCGACTTGAGCGAAACTTGGAAGCAGTTATAGAACCCAAAAAAAAAAACACATCAAAAAACTCAATAAAGCCCGGTGAGTTGAGTTTTTTAAAAAAATCGGGTTTTACCAGCCCTGGAGGGCGCGCATAATAACACAAACGACCCAGGTTCCAGCCTCAGCAGAGGACATGACGAAGAAAATTCAATAGTGGTTTCCAATGTTTAATAAAGGGACTTCAACTTCCCTCTAGACAACTCCATCTAAAAAATAAAGAAGCCACCCTAACCTTCCCGCATACCTCTGGCGGTTATGACCTACGTCAGACGAATGATTAGGAAATACGCCACCTACTGGGAAAAAATTACAATGCTAAAGTAAAGATCACCACCAATTAGCAAGGATCATCACCATTACGCAAAATCATATGGAGGAAACTACAGTGTATTAATCGATCATCTACTTAGTTTAAGGGATCAAATTGATTAAAGAGACTGAAACAAGTCAGTGGATGCTTTGTGGAAAGCCTATATACTACCTAGAGGAGTGATGGGGAAAAAAAAATCGCTTAAAACTAATATGATTTGCATATTAAAATAACATGAAAACATATTGAAATAACATGAAATTTTATGTTAATTTGAAATGATTTCTAGATAGAATTTTATTTTATTACGCATAACGGTGTTTAATTTAATATGATTTAATATAAAACAAAGTTAAAATACATTTTCTTCGGAAATTGATAACATGTTGATTTTACGTTGGGTTTTTTTTTTGAGTGTGGGCGTAGCTAGACGCAAGCACATTTATTTTCCATCGATTAGTGGTGCTATAAACGTAAACAGCTGTTGTTGATGCTCTCTATTCAATTTTTCTCGCAGGTAGCTGGCTTTTGAAAGGGTTGTTTACAAGAATTCCATAAATGCGAATAAACAATAGCATTTAATTGCAGGAGGTTAAAAAGAAAACATTTTAGTGCGGTTTTTCTTAAACATAATTTTCCGAAAAACTTACTAATTGCAATAACACTTTATTGTCCACATAAAAATCAATATACATATGTAAACTTTTTATATGTGTGCATATAAAAATAAAAATTTAGATTATACCTGCACTAGTTTTACTCCTCCGGCTTTGCCAGAGAATATCGTGGGCAGTTTAAGAGTTTACATTTAAAACTACAATAAAGCAAAAACGGTTTGAAATTTTGACAAATTAATTTTTCGGTTGTGAAGTACAATTGTTTCAGTTAGAAATGAAGTATTATTTCATTCATATGTCTGCCGCGACTGGCTTCACAGTACCCCATTCGATCGGACCAATTATCGAGAACTTTTTCGAGTTTGTGGGATCATATCCCGAGTGTGGTTTGTAGGCATAACACTTGCCTTTAAAGACACCGCACAGAAAATAGTCCAATGGTGTCAAGTCTCCGCTTCTTGGCGGCCAACTGACATCATTCTTTCGGCTAATTAAACGACCATCAAACGTTTGACGTAATAAATCGATTGTGACATGAGATGTGTGGCAAGTTGCACCATCCTGTTGAAATCAACCATCGTTCACATCAATATCATGAAGAGCGGGCACAAAAATTCGGTTATCGTGGTGCGTTAGGTGTCTCCATTGACCGTCATAGTTACGCCGTCCTCAGTTTCAATGAAATATGGGCTAATGATGCCTCTGCTCTGCAAGCCGCTCCAAACGGTAACTCGTAATGGGTGCATTGGCTTCTGTAAGAACACGCTTGGGTTTTCTGAGCCCCAAATACGGCAATTTTTTCTATTAACGTACCCATCAAGATGAAAATGATCTTCATCCGGAAAGATATTTTTTGCAATTTCCGAAATTTCTAATAAATTCCAACGTTGCTCAAGCGTAAATAGATTCATTTTATTCAGTGGAGATAATATACTGAATTTTTTGACAGAATAGAATGACATAAGTATTGTCAGATTCGAAATAATCGCTGGTTCAAAGTTATAGCGATAGATAGACCACCCTATATACAGTCTCAGAGTGATTATTCATTGATTTAAAGCCTTACTAAAAACAACGACTTCTTACTATGTGTAAGAAATGCCACACCCACTTTTAAACTGATGATTTGTATTGATTGCGAAGTAGGAAGATCGATTGTTTGACTTTTTTAAAAACCGGTTTTCGAATTATTTAAAAAGATACTATATAAGAAACCGGTTTTCGTTCGGATTTTTTATGGCCTTAGTGAACATTTCTTGCTCAAAAACACAACGTCCTAATATTGCATTCAGTGATTCATTTTTGACATCGTATTTTGTGATAGTTTTGTTTGCCAGGGACTACTTGGCTTTCCTTGCTGCATAACAACGTCAATCTTATAGACATATTTGGTTTATAATTTCTGGTGTCGAAGAGCCTTTTCAGCTTAGTATTTAAGGCTACTGAATGTATTTTTGACTTATCCCTTATCCATCGATTTCCAAATATTTTCACACTTTAGAGGTCATCTGTAGAAATATAAATGCATGCAACACTATTAAGTAGTCTGTGCCACTGTAGTATGTTAGGTAAGACACCCGCCTAACAGCCGAGAAGTCCCCGGTGGTATCACATCACAACATTGCTAGCGACTGGTTAAAAGTATTTACGCTGTGAAAAACTTTACTAACTGATACATCTACCGTTCGCTCAGAGCCGGCGTTTGTAGGTCCCGTTTAATGAGTCTAGTTGATCATTTCCATACGTAAAAAATTAATATTTATTTACAGAAAATGAGTTGTTGCTCAAGTGTGCATTACGTTTTCATTCTACCATAGTTTTGACATACTTTGTGGAGTTAGAAGTTGTCATAAATCTGAAACTGAGGCGTTCTATACTAAACTTAGAAAGATATTTAAGTTATGAGCATATTTTCAATCAAAAAATATAGAAACGTAACCTGATATTCCTGTGAAAATACCTGGTTTATTTGATATTCGAGAAATTTCTCGTACATTAAAATAAAAAACTGGCTTAAAGCGATCGAATAACAACCGTTTGATTTACTTACTGCCAAGTCATTTAGACCAAATTCGGAAATCAACTGTTTTACCATTTCCAAGAAATTAAAAATTCAATATTTATTTGTATGGGATGTACCATGCCCACTTATAAATACAATTCCGCCCATTTATTGGCTGATTATTTGTATTAATAACGAAAGCACTTACACCAAATTCAGAAACTTTCACTTCGACCGTTCTCAAAATATACAAAAAAGAGTATTGACTTTATACCATGTCCACTTTTCGAATCCCGCTCATATTTTCTGCAGAACTTGGAATATGTACGCTGAATCGAAGTTCTAAATCTTATTCAAATATCTTTAACAGGAGCAGATATAAAATAATGACCGCAGACAGCGCCACCTGTGGAAAATAGTTTAATGTTTCTTTTTCGAAAACCTTCGTGTACAAAATCGCAGAAGAAAATATCCCATTTGGTTCAGTTTTATGCATCCGAACAAAAGACACTACATTTTTATATCGGGTGGGCCATCTGTCAGTTTAAATATGAACCAGCGATTATTTAGAATCTGGCAATATTTATGTCATTCTATTCTGTCACAAAATTTAGTGTATTATCTCCACTGAACGAAATGAGTCGATTTACGCTTAAACAACGTTGGGATTTATTGGAAATTTATTTCCAAAACAAAGGCGATTGGTCCGAAATTGCACAGAAATATTGTACAAAATTTGATCACAGACTGTCCGGTGTACGCAAGTTTATTACTAAAATTCGTGAAACTTGGTTTCTTGTTTATGCACTAAGACGTAAGCAAGCTCGTATAGTGCGTACAACCGAAAATATCGAAGCTGTGGCTGAGAGTATGCGCTGGAATCCATCAACAAGAATTCGTCATCGTTCTCAAGAAATGAACATTTTACGCACCAGTTTACGCCATATATTGTGAAAAGATCTAGGTATGGTTCAGGCTGCAGGATCATCCGCTTCGTTTTCGCATCGCCAAATGGGCCAAAGAGAAACTATACGATGATCTCGATTTTGCAAAAAAATCATCTCTCCGGATGAAGCTCACTTTCATCTTGGTAGGTACGTTAATAAGCAAACTTGCCATGTTTTGGGTTCAGAAAATCGAAACGTGGTGTTACAGAAACCAATGCACCCATTACGAGTGACTGTTTGGTGCAGCTTGTAAAGCGGAGGCATCATTGGCCGCTATTTTTTTTGAAAATGACAACCGATTGTTTTGTTGTCGCTCTTCATGGTATTGATGAAAACGATGTTTGGCTTCACAAGAATGGTGCAACTTGCCATATATATCATGCCACAATTGATTTATTGCGTCAAACGTTTGATGGCCGTTTGATTAGCCGAAATGTTGATGTCAGTTGACCGCTAAGAAGCTGCGATTGAGCACCGTTCGACTTTTTTCTCTGTGGGGCGGCGTTAAAGACAAGTGTTATGACGACAAACCAGAGACAATTTAGCGCGTTAAGGCCAACATTCGTGATGTCATTGTCGAGACGCGACCCCATGCACTTGATAAGTTCTCAAAAATTGGTCCAATCGATTGGTGTACTTTAAGGCGAGCCGCGGCAGCCATATGAATGAAATAATATTTCATTATTATTATTAATATTATGACAGAAATTCAAAAAGCAATTAAACTCTACGCTTACGGTCTCTACGGCTATGCTACCACTAATCAAATACATTGATGACCATAAGGTTGGTTCCGAACAGCTGTTTACGGCTACGGTTACGGTTACTGTTAAGATACATCTAAGTGAACCTTAAGAAACCTTGCCCTTCAAATTAATTTCTACAAATTACTGCAATATATATGCCCATTTTGCGGCTTATTTTAATCGCACTCTAATGTTATAGGCAACACTGTTTTTGTATTAGGTGAGAGTGTATTTTTAAAAGTGAGAGTGAAAAAAAAGAAAAACAAATACAATTGTAAACAGAGAACATAAGTTATGTTTATTTTAAAACTCCTTTGGGATGTGAGAAGCTGCTTAGGGCAGTAAGAAAAAGTACAAACAACAACTGAAATACAACAGTAACAAAAAGAAAAGCAACAATAAAAAATAAATAAAAATAACAACAACAAAAACCACAGCAGAGAAAATGTAAATAAAAATGCTTGTAAATATTTTATGAATGAGCCACACACGCACACACACACACAGTGTAGAAGAGAAAGGGAGTTTTAAAACTCCACTAACTCCTCTATGAGTATGTGTGTGTTAGTATAGTTGAGTAATGAATTTAAAAACGTAAAGAATGAAACGCACTTGGAATTTTAAATAAATTTGTTCGGTTTAAGCATAAAAATGAAATCGAAAAATTATACATCGAAAAACGAGGACAAATAAAATAAAGAAACTGTTTGCATATGGATTTAAACTTATCCTTAATGCGTCCTAGGACAAGAATGGTTGCAGAAATGATACGTGATATGAAAAAAACCAAACTTTATTTCAAATATTTTACGTTTTCATATGTATGCATGCATATATGCTTAAGGAAAATAATTTTAATTCGAAATTTTTAATTTCGTTTTTGAAAAGCAAAATAACACAAATTCAATATTGATTAAAACGAACCTTTATGTCATTTCGGTCAAATAACCTTTGACTTAACACTATTTTCGACATAAAAATTTGTTCTTTCGGCCACGCTGTCAGTCAAGTCAATCAGACTCAAAGTTAAATTAAAGTGGGGATTATTACATAGTTCATTATAATGACGCAAAGCATTCTTCTCTAATCGAGTATGACTTCTATATGACGAACAAAGGTGTTACTCCATCCTTTACATCCCAATCGCAACGAGTATATGTGTACGTACACTATTAGACAAAATAAAGTGCAAATCACCTTTGTTATAAAGGGTACGCCAAATAATTTTTTTTTTAAATGCTATGAAAAAAAATACTGAATATTTTCTCAAATTTCTTTTTTTATTTGAAAGCACAATCCTTCCGGTTAATAATGTAAAATAATTTCATTCAAATGGCTGCCTCGGCTGGCCATGCACTAGCCTACACGATCGGTTGAATTTTTAGCACATTATGGATTGTGTGCAGCTGTATTTCACCAATGGCTTCACGAATATTGTCCTTTAAAGCCTCAATTGTCTCTGGCTTGTTGGCATAACACTTATCTTTGACGGCACCCCACAAATAATAGTCCAACGGTGTTAAATCGCAGCTCTGAGGTGGCCAAACGACATCAGCTCTGCGGCTGACAATGCAATCTTCAAAAACAGGGCGCAAAACATCGAGTGCAGCTTCGGCTGTGTGGCACGTAGCGCCGTCCTGTTGAAACCAAATGTTGCTAATATCTTCCTCTTCAATTTTTGGGAACAAAAATTCGTTCAACATGGCCCGATAATAATCGCCATTGACTGCAACGGCCACTCCTTGCTCATTTTCGAAGAAAAATGGCCCAATTATGCCTCTGGACCAAAATTCTCACCAACAGTTACTCGTCTTGGGTGTATCGGCTTTTCAATGTATGCGTGCGGGTTTTCTGTGCCACAAATGCGACAATTTTGCTTGTTTACATACCCGCCAAGATCAAAATGAGCTTCATCTGAAAAGATGATTTTTTTGACAAAATCGGCATCTTCTGTAAGTCGATCGCAGTCCCAGATTCCCAGCGTTGTTCAAGCGTATACACAACCATATTCGTTCAACGGAAGGATAAAACTAATTATCTATCAAATCAGACATGAGCTAAGTTTTACCATTCACGAAATAAGCACCAGTTGGAAAAAAACATTAGATGGCGGACCCTTTATTTCATTAGAGAAAAAAAGAGACAAATATTGAGTTTGACTTTTTTTCTCTGATGAAATATAAAAAAAGTAATTTGCGTTTTGTCCCAAAGTGTATATGAAGGCCAAATTACCCGACTGCCATGTTAGAAGCAAGAATGATCTCACGACTGTCCTCCTGAGTATATAGGAAAATATACCACCTAATTTTACCAAGAATCGTGAATATAAAAATGAATGCGTGTTTGTTTGTTTGAGCCTTGTGGACAGCAAGACGACTAAAGCGATTTTCTTGAAGTTTTTACGGTATCTCTCTGTATGTCTGGAAAGAACTACAGACTATATATGTATATATATAGTCTATATCTTCAAAATGGTAACAGAAAGATTTTCTAAATTTCGCCAAAAAAGATTTATAGTCAACGCAAATCATCAGACTAAATGTGGGCGGTATAAGACAAGTGAGAGTGGTACTACTTATACAAGCTAAATATTGATTTCTGTATACCTTGAGAACGGCAGTAATAGAAGGGTAAATACTAAAGTTTCAGTATTTAGTCTGGGTGGCTTCATAGTCAAAGACAAGCATCAGTCAAAAAGTGAGCGGCATTATACTAGAGGGCGTGATACCTTCCGTACAAACCAGATATTGATTTCTGTATATCTTGAGAATGGATTGGAGCACGATCTTTTGAGTTTGGTCTAAACGACTTCGTAGTCCATACAAATCATAAGGCAAAAAGTGGGTGGATTTGGATAAGTGGGCGTGGTGCCTTCAATATCAACTAAATATTGATTTCATTTTATCTTGAGAATGGTTAAGGCTAAAGTTTCAATATTTGGTCTGAAAGACTTCATAGTCAACGCAAATTCTCAGTCAAGAAGTGGGCGGAATAAAACAAGTGGGCGTGTTACATGCCATACAAACTAAATGTTTATTTATATATATCTTAAGAAAGCCTAAGACAAAAGCTTCTGAGCTTGGTCTGAATGACGTCATATATAAAAAAACATCAGGCAAGAAATATGCGGAATTAGACAAGTGGGCGTGGTACCTCTCAGGCAAACTAAATATTGATTTCTGTATACCTTGAGAACGGCAATAATAAAGGTTTCCAAATTAGATTCAGATGACCTCGTAAAATATTCAGATCATTATTTTGTTACTAGACGAGATTGTATAAGTGGGCGTGGCATCTTCCATTCATACTATATATTTGATTTTGTATATGTGGAGAATGACAACCAAATTAGCCCAAAAGCGGAAATTGCAGAGTGCACACTGGAAAAAAGCTGTCTCTATGCGTATATGTACAATATGAGATGTGTTTGTTTGAAGACTACATACAACTAAAAAGCAGAACCTACATGTCTTTTCGAAAGGAACATAACGGGTCTGCTCTCTACCGTTTTTTTTTCAACTAGTGCTTATTTCATAAATGGTAACACTTAGCTCATGTCTGATTTGACAGATAATTAGTTTTATCCTTCCGCTGAACGAATATGTTTGTGTATATGCTTGAACAACGCTGGAAATCTTGACCTGTGGTCGACTTACAGAAGATGCCGATTTTGCTAAAAAAAAACGAATTACTGTTTGGAGCTGATTTTGGTCCAGAGGCATAATTCGAAAATGAGCAAGGAGTGGCCGTTACAGTCAATGGCGATCGTTATCGGGCCATGTTGAAAGAATTTTTGTTCACAAAAATTGAAGAGGAGGATATTAGGAACATTTGGTTTCAACAGGACAGCGCCACGTGCCACACAGCCAAAGCTACACTCGACGTTTTGCGCCCTGTAAAAAAAAAATATTTGGCGGACCCTATATAATTGGATTCTAGCCGGAAGGGTATAAAATAGGGAAAACGAGTAAAAAAGTTAACTACTATAGCATTTAGGATAGTAATTAAAGTAGGGGTAGCGAAGCACACCGGGTTTTACTTGGTAAGTGCTAAATTTTGATCTAGGAGCTATTAAAAAAAAGTATTTTAGATGAAAAAAATAAGTATAAAACTTTTTTTATGCTCGTTTTTTCTTTTATTGCAATGAACGAGTTTGTTAAGATAATTTTTTTTAGAAACATGATTAAAACCTTTAAGGTTTACAGAGCTGGAACTCTTACTCTACAAATTTTATTGCTGACTGTATACCAACAAGGGAGATCGGACGGTTATTATTCGACCGCTTTTAACCGGTTTTTTTGGTTTTGTCGAATACGGTTTTTTCAAAAGCTTCATTTTTCGAATACCGAATAAACCGGATAATATAACACGAATAACCGTTTAATTTTTCAACGTTTGTATATTTTTTATTGAAAATATGCTCAAGGTTGAACTATTTCTATAAATTTAATTACTTTTGTACATATGACAACCCTGAACGTCTCACAAAGAACGTGAAAACCAAGGTAGATCGAAAAAGATATGCACTCTTGAGCAAAAGTAACCTTTTCTCATCTTCTGTAAATAAGTATTGATTTTTATATATGGAGAATGATCAGCTGGACTCATTGGAAGCCCACAAACTCACAAATGCCGGTTCCGAACTGCAGATATATTAGTTAGCGAAGTTTTTTACAACGTAAGTACACATAACCAGTCGCTAGTAATGTTGTGAGGTGATATTGCTGTTGAAAATTGTCAGATGGTGTGGCCTGGCATTGAACCGACGACTTCTTCGTTGGACGGTGGATTCTTACCCAACCTTTCACAGTCACACACATTATTAAATACGTGGTGCATAAATTTATATACAGTGCTGTTCGAAATCTAAGCAAACTTTCTTATCGAGGCTATTAAGGACTCGTATATTACTAATAGATTTCAAGGTTAAACATTTAATTTTTGTTATCTTAGACACCTAAATTATAACTATAATAACAAATCTTTAACTCTATTCTCTACCAAGTAATACAACAATAACGAAACTTAAGCAACTTTGAGTATTTTGTGTAATAAACTTTATTTTTTATGGCCTCTGCACACTGTTTTGGCATAGGTTTTATGAGATTTGTAAGAATTATTGTAAGTATTGGTTGCCACTTTAATTTTAAGATCTCCATCAGCTTCTGCTTATTTTTAAAACGACCTGGTCCAGCTCTGCGCTTCAAGAATTATGATATTTTTTTAAATAAAAGAACAGAAAACCGGTTTTTTATAAGTGCTACTTTTTGAATTTTTCAAAAACCGGTTTTTAAATAAGTCGAATAATCGATAACCCTAATACCAACTTTAAATAGTTAATAATTCGTATTCTTTTTTTTGACTGTAAAAAAAGTATTGCCTTCGTTAATAAAATTTTTTAAGATAATCAGTGCTGTTCTATATTCCGAATCAGAAAGACTTTATTCGGAATCGGAATATTCTGTATTTCTTAGCTGTTCTGTATTCCATTTCCGAATAATTTTTTTCGTTTTATTTCGTGTAGGAAAATGTTAGTGGAATCAAATCGATCGAGATTTTTTTTTTGTAATGAAACTTCCCTGAACTGTTAAAACATCGATTGTAATCCATAATTTAATTTGTTTCTTTTATTTATAATATTTACTTATGTGCCGCTGTGGTATGGTAGGTAAGACACCCGCCTACCAATGAGAAGGTCGTCGGTTTAATACCAGGCCAGAGACCATCTTAAAAAAATGCAAAAAGTTTTTCGACAGCGGTCTCACCTCATAACATTAGCTAGTAACTGGGGTTATGAGTATAAATACTATTGAAAACTACTACTCTAAATGCATTTGTCGTTCGGCGCCGGCGTTAAAGTGTAGGTCCCTTTCAATGAGTTTAAAAATAGAATCGGGTGCAGTGTTCATTGACTGGTGAAGTCCTCATGTTCCTTCATGGAATGTTATGGGAATTAATATATACAAACAAAATACGAACTAAAATTGCTATAAATTTTGAGCAGCAAAATTTCCGAATTTTTGATTACGAGTAATTCTATAATTCTTCACGGATTGATTCCACTATGAATACAGAACGGGGTCGCATATATTTAACTACTTTTCTTTTAAGATTCAAAAGTTACTTGTTGAATAGACGTATGAATAATTTTCACCTGTATTTGCTTTAAATATTACTCATACCGCAATTGTTTCCATACCACTTAGAAATACTATATAAACATTTTAAATCTGACGTAATTAAATTAAGCAATTTTACACACATACCTCACTTATTTTTAATCAAAACGAAAATATTTTGATTAAGTGGAAAAACACAAATATACACACACGCACACATATATAGGGTCTGCCAAATAATTATTTTTTTTAAATGCTATGAAAAAAAAACTACTGAATATTTTCTCAAATTTCTTTTTTAATTTGAAAGTACAATCCTTCCGGTTAATAATGGAAAATAATTCCACTCAAATGGTTGCCTCGACTGGCCATGCAGTAGCCTACACGATCGGTCCAATTTTTCAACACATTATCGAATTTGTGCAGCTCTATTTCACCAATGATTTCACGAATATTGTCGTTTAAGCGTCAATTGTCTCTGGCTTGTTAGCGTAACACTTATCTTTGACGGCACCCTACAAATAATAGTCCAACGGTGTCAAATCGCAGCTCCGAGGTGGCCAAACGACAACAGCTCTGCGGCTGATAATGCAATCTTCAAGAAGAGGGCGCACAATATCGAGTGTAGCTTCGACTGTGTGACACGTAGCGCCGTCCTGTTGAAACCAAATGTTGCTAATATCCTCCTCTTTAATTTTTGTGAACTGAAATTCGTTCAGCATGGCCCGATAACGATCGCCATTGACTGTAACGGCCACTTCTTGCTCATTTTTGAAGCAAAATGGCCCAATTATGCCTTTGGACCAAAATCCGAACCAAACAGTGACTCGTCTTGGGTGTATCGGCTTTTCAATGTATGCGTGCGGGTTTTCTGTGCCCCAAATGCGACAATTTTGCTTGTTTACATACCCGCCAAGATCAAAATGAGCTTCATCTGAAAAGATGATTTTTTTTTTTTGCAAAATCGGCATCTTCTCTAAGTCGATCGCAGGCCCACTTAGCGAAGCGTATACACAACCATATTCGTTCAGCGGAAGGATAAAACTGATTATCTGTCAAATCAGACATGAGCTAAGTGTTACCATTCACGAAATAAGCAGTAGTTGAAAAAAAACGTTAGACGGCTGACCCTTTATATTTATGATTAAAATATGTTGTGCAAAAAAGTTTGGCTTCCATTATGATAATTTAAAAAATATTTTTCATTTCAAAAGAAATTTTTAGTTCAACCGAAAATTAAGAGAAAAAACGAGGTTTTAAATGCAAAATAATTGCTAAAAAATGCATGTGTTTGGGGGGTAAAAATAAAATAAATAAAATGAAACTACACATTCAAATAAATAAATAAACATAAAAGCACACACATACACACACACACACACCCAGGCATAAGAGAATAAGTGCCAACATTAGAGATAATACGGTAAAAAAAGGAAAACAAAAATGAGAAAAAAGCAAAAGTGAACCTTTAGTAGAAGAGCATTAAACAAAAATAAAGCGAGAACTACTATGTACGTTTGTGTTTGTATATAATCCTTAGCAAAATAGAACAACAACAATAATAACAATAAAAAATAGGGACACCCTGTTACTTACTTTTCATACTCTCCGAGATGAATTATTAAAAGCCAGTGATGTGTGTGATAGTAGGTAAACAAAAATATTTTATATTAAAATATACTTCCACACTTACACACACACATGCTTAAGTGTTATACTTACTGATTGCCATACTTGTAACTGTTATCTCTTGCTTTAGGTTGTTGTTTTTTGTTACACATTTTTTACACACTTTTTTCTAGTTTTCATTTTTTATTCTCTTTGTTAGAATTTTATATGTTTTTTATTGTTTTTGTTTTATTTCTTTACTAGCAGCCTACAACGATGCTACAACTAGAACTACTACCAATACTATCACATTGCTTAACAGCTGAGCGTTATGTTGATTATGAAAAAAATAAATAAAAAGTAAAACGAAAACAAAACATCAAAATGAAATAAAATGCACTGGAAAAAAACTGTTTTGGCAATAGAGAAAAGCAACAACAACTGTTACTATGAAGAAGGTTTTATTTTTTTATTTTTTCAGAAAACATGCAAAAAGAATGTTAGAAACAGAGCAAAAAAAAAAGAAAGAAAATAATAGTAAAAGAACACTAATAAAAAAGAAGCAACTGTAAGCATAACATTAAAGCTACTAAATAAACTATTTGGCGTAAAAGCCGACTAAATAATACCGTACATAGCTCTTTGGTTAGAAAAATAAATGAAGTTGTGGAGGAGAAAAAATCAAACAACAAAGTTAACAAAAGGAATACTTAGAACAGAGCAAAACTTTATTAAAAAGATGAAGGGAGTGAGCTGTATGTTACTTATTTATCGAGCTTCCCAGAGATCGTGCTACAAGAATGGTTATAGATGGGTTGTCATTCGACGAGTTCAGGGTAGACCCGATGTTATCGCAAGGCTTTGTTCTTTTCCCAACTCTTTTTCTTATATTTCTAAGCGACTTTCTTCTTTTCACTTCTATGGTAATCCTATCTACTCTTTTGCAGATGACAACAACATTTGTTATTCATATTTGCTTGATCGTAGGCTGAGCATTTTGGAGATTGGAGAGAAAAGGATGTATATGAACGACATACTCACAAGCGACTTAGTGAAAATCTCCTAGTGGGCTTGATTCGTAAAACAATTTTCGATTTTAATGTGCGCAAGGCTCAATATTGTTTTTTAAGACAGAGAAGTGGAGGTGTACTGTCATCTGTGTCTATGGGTAATGTCAATATCGGGAAATTAGATACTTCTGCTATTCTGGGCATAAGAATTCACTGTGAAGTTTGCTGGAACGATAACACTTTTCACGTGTCAAAAGGAGCATTCCAGTGCCTCAGTTTTTTCGGACCAAGCAAAAAATACTTCACTTCATCTGATTTTCTTAATACATATTTACATGACCTATATCCGACCCAAAATGAAGTAAAATTCTCATGTATAGGCCAGTGCTTCAAAGACTATTTTGGAACTTCTATACCGCGTAGAGTAGAGAGCGGAGGTACTCTATCGATTCATTGGAGCTTCGTCGCAATGTAGCGTTTGTTTCATTGCTCTATCAGTACTAGAAATGTGTTTTTCTAGAAGTAAAGAATTAAATCCTAACAATCATATACTCTTACGTAGTACTCGTACTTCTCGTAGAGCGCATCCATTTGTAGTTGATTTTCCAGTGAAGCGCACAACGAATTATAGGGAGAATTCCTGCGAAAGTTTTCCTGTCACTTACGACATGAGTAAATTTAAACACTAATTTCAGCATTTTTCTTGGCAAACCTATTTTCCTAGTACCAGCACAAATCCCTGCATGAGCCTAAGTGCTGGTCACAAGAGAAAAAAAATAACGTAAGGCGTCTGATAATAACTCTTTAGCCTCTACTACAGGACAACAAATTCAAGTTGCAATTTAAGTCTACACTGTCTATGTGTCTAAAGCAGGTATGTATCAGATAACCAATGAGTAAGAAAAAGTATGCCCTGATAGATTAAAACAAATTTCATCTCTATGTGATATATCGGCAGATCAGCTGTTTTGTTTTTACATATAACTGTCAAACATGTTCAGTTTGGTCTATAATTTAACCATAAATCGACTTACAGACGAACAACGCTTGAATTTTATTTTCAAAATGCATTCCATTACTTTTTCGACAGAAAATTGTGTTCAGCGACGAAGCTGACTTCCGAAACGTGAACAAGCAAAGTTGCTGTGAAGAGCAGCCAGAAGCATTGCAAAAACTGACAATGCACTTTTTGATGTGGATTATGGGCCGGTGTCATCACTGTGCCGTACGCTTTCAAAGACGATGAAGGCAGGAACGTTATTGCGAATGGCGAGGACTATCGTACGATGATTAATTTTTTTTTTTTTGCCCAAAATGGAAGAGCTGGATTGGGCTGATAAGTGGCTTCAACAAGACGGTACCACATGCCACACAGTATGCGAAATAATGGCTTAATTGAGGGCTGAGTTCGGTAAACAGTTTATTTCACGATTTAAAGTTTTTAGACTATTTTTTATGGGGCTATATGTTGCTGAGAGTATGCTAAAATTGGAGCCAGCGTATGAACAATTTAAAGCGTAGCCGCGGTGAATATTTACATGAAATCATCTGTAAGCATTGAATTACATAGATCGTTCTATCGACTCAAATAGAGATTTCATACATTTCTCTAAATTTTATGTGTTTTTTTTTAATCAAATCCGAAAGTTTTATCATTCTTTTTAAACTTGAGAGCTATAATACGCTCTTTTGTAGCATAGAACCAATTTTTTGGGTATATATACGTGATAACATCTACACTTTGGAAAATCGTATTAATACTAACTAGTTAATGTATGGGCCGGTGCTTCAAAGTCTATTTTGGAGCTTCTCGACCGCGTACAGGGAGGGCGAAAATGCTCATCAATGACGGTAGGGTAGCCAACTCTATCGATTCATTGGAGCCCCGTCGCAACGTGGCGTGTGTTTCATTGTTCTAGCGGTACTATAACGGAATGTGTTCTAACGAAATTCAGGAATTATTTCCTAAAAATCATACATTTTCACCTAGTACACGTATTTCCGCTAGAGTGCATCCCTTTGTAGTTGATTGTCCAGTAAACCGCACAACGCATTATAGGAAGAATTCGTTCTTTGATCGCACTGTTCGGTTGTGGAATAATCTTCCAGCGAAAGTATTTCCTCCCACTTACGACATGAACACTACTCCCTCTGTCCTCCTTCTAATAACCTATTTTCCTAGTACCAGCACAATGCACTCCATGAGTAGGGACCATCCCCTGGGTGCTGGTCTTATAATAATAAAAAAAAAACTAATCGTATTGGAATGTCGCAAATGTGATCTCAACAGTAGTATGCGAATTGATACGGCCGCGTCATCATGTTGCTGATATTTGGCCAATAACAAACGACGATTCATCAGAGATGCATTTAAATGATACATTATCCCGACCACAAACTACAGGTGAAGACTACTGCAGTGAGCAAACTTGAATATTGAATAAAACTTTGTATTAATTTTTTTCGTTTCAGCTCCTATGAGCTCTTTGAATGAAACTGACATTAGGCTACGGTTTCCTCATCATAACCATCATCAACGTCTGAACTATAAATTGCCGTAGTCAGTTTGAGATACAATACTATCATCAATGGTGCCTTTAATTAGTTCAAAAAGAGATATATTTCTGTGAGAGCTCTCTTGGTCCGTTTCGCATCACGCTTTATTCATAAAGGTTTGAAATATGTATGTATGCCCGAAGCACCACATAAAATTCTTCTTAACCTCTTTAATATTTCAAAATTTTGCAGAGATTTTCCAGCATTCACACCAAATTGGTTACTAACATCTTCTCGATTTCCGAATTAGAATTTGTAATATTTTTTAAAAATATTTTTGACACAAACTATTTGCTCATAGTATGCCACTGGCAATAATTTAAGTGCTAAGGGCACTTAAATAAATTTTGGTTTTCCAATTTCATCAAATTTGGTATGATACTCTAAATGAAGCAAGAATTTTTCTCAGAGTTACATGAATTTAAAGGTCAACGCTTCGAGACGATAAAGTTATTTGTAGGAAATTAATACAATTTCTCTTTAAAACTATTGCCTGTATTATTAATGACAATTGTATTACAAAAATTTGTTCACGTTTAATATATACCCCCCCAGCAGTGTAGGGTATAATGGAGAAATAAAACAAAAACTTTAAAATGAAAATTGTAGTAACAATACAAATTTTACACGTTGACAGCTCAAAGTGTCCTTGAGCGAGAGTCGAGTTTGAATAACAATAGCAAAGAAAAAAAAACAGAAAACAAAAACATGAGATAAAAAACAACAGCAAAAACTGTGTGTAAAAACTACAACAACTAGTGTTTAGTAGTAAGCAAAAAAGAGACTTTTTCAATGAATGTGTGAGAGAGAGAGAGTGTATAAGCAACGAAAAAGAGAGCAGAAAAAAGGAAGAAGAGAGTTGGTTTTAAATTTGAAATTAAGAGAAATGTTATTTGATTTTGAAATAAATCAAGAGAAAACGGGAGTTAAGAATAAATTAAAAAACGCTTAAATGTAAATAATGATAAAGTTTCTTTTAGAAGAGGAATTTCATAATTCACGAAATTTTAGCTACACCCTTGATCTGCGTCCAGCATATTTATATTCCGCAATATTCCTCAGTCATTGGTTGATGAAAGCTTGTAGCCTGTTCATTGTCTCCACTGACACAAGCCAATGTTCAATTCTGTCAGGAAGTACAGACTCTACATTCGCATGGAATATTCAAATTTTGTTTGGAGATGAAGGTTATCGGCATCGCTATACATATCAAAGGCTTGGAAATTACCCTTTTGCCTGCGTAAGACGAGTCGATTACATCGACATCTGGTGTGATTTGGCTGCCAAGGTAAGTAAATAAAATTCTGTGGCTCTTCGACCGATTTATCATCAAAGAAGATGAAATCAGTGCGTAAGTTATTCACGCGCATGGCTTTTATTTTATTGGTATTTTTCAGAACATACTCGCAATCTATTCAGTTTGTCCTCTATGTGTGTTCGCTTCATGAATATCAGCGCATATGCTAATCATATATGTCAGGCCGTTAAGGTGTTGATTACAAATTGGATGCCAAAGAAAGTCTCTATTGGGAGTGGTATCTATACTTGTACTAAATACCTCGTCAATTACCAACAAAAAATGAGATATATCCTTGAAGTACATCTGAAAGTAAATCTTACACCAATTTACCTGGAACCCTCTTTCTTGAGAGTGCATCCAAAATGCTCTGGTGTTTCACAACGGCTGCTGTAGCTCATTAATTTGCTCCAGCGTGATTCGGACGGACACAATATTGTCTACACATGAATGTTGTGACCTGAAACCTGAATGTTGGTTTCGAAGAATTACATCGATTTGCCTGCTATTCGGTCCAAGGCTATCCGGCATAGAATCCGGCATCAGCAGCATGATGCCCCTCCAGTTGTTGTAATGAGTTCTTGCGCCTTTTTTCAGAATGCTTACCAAAATTCACTGCAACCACTCAGTCGGAGCAGTTCAGCTTTGCCAGATGTTTTTGAATAGCGGACTGTGAATTTGTGAACTCATCCTTGGATCAGTTTTAAGCATTTTCTGTATAATACCATCAACTCCTGCAACATTTACCGCCTTGGTGTTCCTTATTGCCGAAGCAATTTCCGCTTGAGTTAACATGGCTGGATAGTGTGACTAGGGCCGAGCGTTTGCAGAAAAGAAGAAGGACCATTTATACAGTTTGGAAAAAGAAGGGAATTAAATGTTGAAGAGAATTAAATTCTACTCTCATTGTATTCTAGCACCCAATGTCCAGTCATCACCGTAAAGCAACCTGTACATTTCCCCCTACTGTAGGCTTTAAGTTGCTTAATACTTTCTTAATAAAAGAGGGTCACTTCAAGTTAGGTGTTCTGCTCACTCATTGGCGTAGTAATTTCTATCCTACCAATGGGGATGCATTCCGTAATTAATGAATTGAATGTTGGAAGCGCCGCCTGGCTATCGATAAAAACTACAATATGAATATTGCATTTACATGGTACCCTATAGACCGATATTACCGTGAATATTTCAGCTTGAAAAACGCTAATAAGTGTATCCAACCCCATTGAATTACTAGAGCGTTGTAGCAAAGTGGCAAATAGCCTGAGAGTTAATGTTGATAAGAAAAATACTATCAGTATCGGGTCAAATATTTCTACAAGTTTTTACCCAAAAACAGACATGTTGAATCTGTGGACTCTTTTATGTAGCTCGGCAGTGATATAACATGGAACGGTGCTACTAGAGCTAATGTGGACGCTAGAATAACTAGGGGTGCAATGGCGGTCAAGCGTTCTCTCAACTAATACGAACTTAAAAACGATTCGATCAAGAGTGACCTTTGTTTTGTCTTAAACGTTGTTTGTCTTTAAACGTTTGTTTACCGAAGCCTTCGACCCATTTTGAAAATCGTCTGGCCAAACATCATCAGTAATACCAACTTGCTTCTCAAGTGTAAGATGCACCCAGTTTCCATACTGATTTCTAAATCACAAATGGGCTTGTCTTGGCTATACCCTCAGAAAACCGCAACATGAAGTCTGCAGAATCATTCTTGACTATAATCTATAAGGTTCCAGAAAACGAGGAAGACCGAAGGCAACTAGGCTCACCCTTGGAATGAGTATATACGTATACGATTTAAATATATCTCAGAGTCCCTATACTCCTCGAGGAGTTAAAGGTATAAATGATGATGATGATGATGAAAGTACTTCCGATTCCCATAGAGCACATTCAATTGTAATTGATTGTTCAGTAAATCGTATAACGTCTTACAGAAATAAACAATTTTTAGCTTAACTATTTGTTTATTGAACCAAACTTTCCACAAAATTCAAATCAAATAAAATGATTAAATTCAAGTATCTTCTCTAAAGCGAACACGTGGCACAGAACAGAGCATGAGTAAGCTAGAAAACTAAACATGAAATGAGAAAGAATGAAAATAAAGTAATGGAATCTATCTGAAATATCGAGGGTTCGAGAGCTTTCGAAGTATAATCTACTCAGCCATATATAAAACACACCGATGCGGGTAGCAGTCATTCTATTTGGTCTAAACTCAGCGTGTAGAGTTTACTGGATATAAACTCAGCATGAAGCGAGTTTATTGGTGTAAACTCAGAGTAACGAGCTTAATTGGTTTGAACTCAGTGTAAAGAGAGTTAAGTGTGGATAAACTCTCGTTGAAAAGGTTGCAATCGGACCTAAGTTGTCATAAAACCGGTGTAAAGACCTTTAGGTAGAAAGATCTGTGCAATTGTTGTCATTGGTTTACACACAGGGTGTAAAGACAGATCAGCTAAGAATAGCTAAATTGTTGTTGCTTCTGAAAAGGTTACCAGCAGTGTGAAATCAAACACAATTTTACTTTTATTTTAACTGGTGGTGTAGTGGTTAGAACACACGCATAACAACAAAAATGACGCTTGTTCAAGCCCCAGCAGAGGATATGCCGAAGAAAAAATTCAATTGTGGTTTCGAATATTTAATAATAAAAAAAGGCATCAACTTTTTCCCTCCAGACAACTCCATCTAAAAAAAAATTAAAGAAAAAAGCCCCCCTGACCCTTCTCGCATACTTCTGGCGATGATGACAAACATCAGACGAATGATCAGGAAAAACACTCCACCTACTGTAGAATAAATTACAATGCTAAAGTAAAGATCACCACCAATTAGCAAGGATTTCACCACTACACAAAAAATTTATATGGAGGAAGCTACAGCGGATTAATCATCTACTCGTACTTAGCTTGAAATATCAAATTGATTAAAGAAATTGGAACAAAGCAATATATGCTCTCTGGAAAGCCGATATGCTCCCTAGAGGAGTGACGGAGAAAAAAAAAATAAAAAATCTACGAACTCTGTAATAAGCGTTTTTAAAAAGTAAAAACGTAACAATATATTCTTCCGAAGATCTAGATGGAAAAATTTTATCAAAAAATTGTCTGAATGTTTTCAAGCTTTTATAAGCAACTAATTAATTAACTGCAGGCACTTTTAATGATTTTATTAACTTTCTCCTAAATTTTAATAAATCTTAACTAAAAATTCCCTTTTTAAGAAATGTATTTTCTCTCTCTTCGGGGAATTTAAATTTGTTCTTTTTATTAAAGCGCTTTTTTCTGAAATCACCATAGGCAACACTAAACAGCTTCGTTTAACTTCTTTTAAGACGAATTCGCCGCAGCAAATTTACTAACTATATCTCTCATTATTTTTTGTGCTCTTTTCTTATTGGGCTTTTTAAGGACATGTTGAACGAATTCCAACAGCATTCTCTAACGGGTATTCAAAGCGTAAGGTGTGCTTGCTTTTTTTTATAAAAAGAAAAAGTTGATTTGAAAGGAATTTGTAGAGATAAGAATTAAATTAAATGTTTGGTGACAAAAAAATGATAAAGGATTTTATAAAAAAATAATAAATAAATAACAACAATAATAAATAAAGAAATACAAACAAACAAAAAAAAACTAGGAAATAAAAAATATTTAAAATGCAGAGCTTATACGGCTTATTTCATAACAGAAACTCTTTTTTAAATAAATATGTGTGCTTTTAATAGATTATTAATTCAATTAATAAAGTTTTTAAAAAAAAAGAAATTCAATTTTTTTATAAAATTTTCACCGCAAATTTGCTCTTGTTTTTTGTTATCCTCTAATTAATTTATTCCCGTTTTTTTATGATTTTTCGTATTTTTTTTTTCTTTCCAGTTTTGTTGAATGTCTGTGCTATTCGGTGTGTGTATGTAAAAAAGTAAACAAAAAAGGAAAATAAAAACAAACAAATGCAAAAATATTTCATAAAAAAAACTTTAATAATTAATTGACACGTAATTCGTGTGTTTTAATAACTAAATAACTTTCAAAGGTTTCAGTGTAAAAAATAAAATTATTTCAGTTTTTCAAACAAGGCTGACATCATGTTACGAAGCCAAAATACTTTCAGCCTCAATTGGCAACATTTGTTAGTGGGATTATTTTTCATTGTTATGCAGTGTGATGCACGTGCGGTAAGTTTTCATTTTATTTTTCTTCTTCAATTTTCCTTTATTTGCAATTTAATTGTTATGAAGGAAAAATCATTTTTATTTGTCTCTTCTTGTTTTCCTCGATTGAATTTAATATTCATTGAATTTTTTATTGCAATTCAATACCTTTTTTATTTTTTTTATGAAAGTGAGTTTTATCATACATAAGTAGTACAGTGACTCCAATCCAAATTCGGACACTCTACCAAAATATTTTTGGTCGCTCAGAAATCATACATTTTTATTATTTAAAAAAAAATGTAGTAATTTTTTCATTTGTGTATATCTTCTACGTACAAAAGGAAAAACCAACTCAGAAATGTAATAATTGTGAAAAAGAAAATAACTCAAAATGACTTGCACAAGCCCAACTCGGACAGTTACTTCTATGGGTTAATAACTGCAACTCTAATTTCAATGCGACCCACTTAGCTTATATAATTTACATATTTAGGAGAAAACCCTTTAGTTCAGTTTTCGAAAATTATACCTACAAAATAAACAGAGTTAAAATCAAGAAGATGGCTAGACAACGGGGACAAACTAGTATAGATGTAATAAAACTTATTATTGAGCAATCAAGAAAAGAAAAATGTGTTCGCGAAATATCAAATATTGTTGACAAAGCCATTCAACTGTGCACGACACAACAAGACGTTTTATAGTCAATAAAACGGTGCGAATTGGACCAAAACATGTTCACCACAAAATATTTTCTGAGGCAGAAGAAGGTTTTTTGTCCGAAAAATTAAAGCAAATCCCTTCCTAAGTGCTTCAAAACTTGCTGTTATTACTAAAAGTGACCTTGGTAAGGAAGCAAGCCCATTAACAATAAGAAACTTGCCTTTCAGAGTTGGTGTTAATGGTAGACGAGATAGAAAACAACCTCTTATTAGTGAGCGCAAAAGAGTACCAAGATAGGGGTTTTCTTTTTGGAGAAACGTAATGCTCACCGATGAAAGCAATTTTAACGTATTTTGGTCGGATGGTAAGGCAATAGTACAAAATCAGGAACTACGCTTGAATAACTTGAATTCGACAGTAAAGTATGATGGTGGTTTAGTTCTTGTCTGGGGCTCATTTTCTATGTACTTTATTGACACTATCATGGATCAATATGTTTATTTAAACATTTTAAAAGAAAACTTGCTCTGGATAACGATTGGTATTTTTTACCAAGATAAAGATCCCAAACACAAAGTAAGATCATGGCTGCTATGTAATGTGCCATGAAAACACCACCCCAAAGCCCGGATATAAATTCTATTAAAAATTTATGGGATTATCTCAATGAAAAAGTTCAGCATCAGTCGGTTTCCAGCAAATCTGAGCTATGAAAGGTTTTATTAGAAAAATTGGAAAAAATACGAGCTGGTTACCGTCAAGCTAAGTAGATGATTAATCCGCTGTAGCTTCCTCCATATGATATTTTTTTATGTAGTGGTGAAGATCCTTGCTAATTAGTGGTGGTCTTTACTTTAGCATTGTAATTTTTTCCCAGTAGATGGCGTCTTTTTCGCGATCATTCGTGTGATGTTTGTCATCATCGCCAGAGGTATGCGAGAGGTATGCGGTTAGGGGAGCTTTTTTCTTTATTTTCTTTTTTTAGATGGAGTTGTCTGGAGGGAAGTTAAAGCCGTGTTTTTTTAAACAATAAGTAGTATTCTCTTTATGTAGCTGTCCGAGTTTCGCTTGTAACACTTTTTTGAAGTCTTTTTAGTTTGTTTCTAAATATCGTATATCCCATCGATTTCAAAATTAATTCGCATTTAATTAACATGCTTCTTTAGTAAATTCACAAATAATACGGTTTCTCCCTTAAAGAGTATTTAAACAAATTTTCCAAATTGTTAAAATTTGAAAAAAAAAATTGGATAAATTATGTTGTGTTGTCTTCATAAATACACGCAGTTTCCTAGAGGCCAATTGAGTAGAATATTTACTATTTAAACGGTCTATTGCTTTTCTTTTCAAATCCGCTACTAAACATAAAATTGGTTATAATTCAACTAAGTGATTAGCTTATAAGTATATGATGGTTCAAAAAATAATTTATTTTTATCCGCAACTTAAGATTTAAAAGGTACTTAGAAAATTACAAAAAAAGCATCTTGTTGTACTCATTGGCGTCTATTATTTTTTTATTTGTCACAGGTTGTTATTAATGGGGATTTGAAAATCCAAAAAGCATATGATGTTTTTTTCTTAATTTTTAACGAGACAATTCCTAGCAAATACAAGGTATATTATGTCATCACAATCAAGCCATTGTCTATTTAATGGTCTTTATAATCATTCTTCTGATCGCAACAAATTTTTCTTTTTCCTTTCCCTTTTATTCGCACTTCTTAGTATATCATTTAACTTTTATAAGATGTTTTGACTTTTATTTTATTTCAAATCTGAACAGAAAACTTAGGTTTTTCTAGAAATATATTTGCAAAAACATCAGCTATAAATTTTTGTGCACTTAAGGTCTTTAGATCAAATTTGATCCTGAGTAAAAAGCTTGAATTTCTGTTATCTTGAACACCACAATATGCGATAATTCGCGAATATAGAAGTTGACAATAAGGATAGAGATATTGATCGACAAGTGTTGGACAACTTTGCACACAGGCATACGTGAATTGTTAAATAAATGAAATGCCCAAACTTTATAATTCGTCTCAGAACGTACAAGTCGAGTTGGTGGTATTTAAGGGAAGGTGTCTTTTCCGGATATATTCGGTTAAATTTTAAAGCATCCATTGTTTTGTTTCAGTTTCTTTAATCAAGTTCAGTTTTCAAGCTAAGTAGATGAACAATCCACTGTAGCTCCCATCCATATATTGTGTTGTGGTGAAGATCCGTGCTAAATGGTGGTGGTGATCTTTACTTAGCATTGTAATATTTCCCAGTAGGTGGCGTTTTTTTTTCTGATCGTTCTTTTTTTGTTATCATTGCCAGATATAAGCTGGAACGTCATGGAGTTAGGGCACTTTATTTTTGGATGGAGTTGTCTGGAGGGAAGTTGAAGCTTCATTATTAAACACTCAAAACCAATTTTTTTTCATGTCCTCTGCTGGAGCAAGAACATGGGCCGCTTGTGTTGCCATGCGTGTGCTCTAACCACAACACTACGTAACCCAAAAAATTTAATAACTCCTTGAATTTCTAAGCCTTAAGTCATAAATAGTACTGTTCCTATACAAAATAGTGCGCAAGAAAGCAGGGAAACTTGAGAAATGTGTGAAAAATTGTATGAAATATGTGTTTTCCTGAGAAATACACCAGGCCTCTGAAGCACAGGTCTCTCTTAAACCACATATAAAGTGTTGTCCAACCAAAACGCAAGATGCTAATTGTAAATAAAAAAAAGGTTTTCAGAGAATTATCTTAACATTTTTTATTATAATATAAGGATCTATGACAATTAAGTGTGAAACAAAATATCGGCCAAGTGCTCACTATAGCTTCAGTGGCATACCTCTATCTCTCGGCCCATGTTTCCAATGACTCTGGTTCAATGTCGTTAAAGTGACGAATTATGTCATCCTTTAGCTCTTCAGTTGCTCTTGGCTTATTGACGTATACTTTTTCTTTTAAATATACCCAAAGAAAGATGTCCAATGCTGTCAAATCACAGATAACTCGCTTAAAGAATTTCTCGCGCAAAAGAGCCCTTGTTTAATGGGCTGTGTGGCAAGTGGTACCTTCCTGTTGGAAACAAATATCGCCCAGGTCCCCATAAGCTCAATTTCCGGCCACAGGAACTACGTTATCATCTCGCGATAGCGAACCCCATACACGGTAACTGTTGGCTGACCTCATTTTCAAGAAGTACGTCCCGATAAGGCCGCCAGCCTATAAACCGCAGCAAACAGTCATACTTTGTGGATGCATCGAATTTTCAACAATCACTCGTAGATTCTCATTTCCCAAAGGCGGCAATTCTGCTTGGTAACGAATTCACTGTGTAAAAGTATGCTTCGGCGCTGAAGATAACTTGCTGTGTAAAGTCACTATTCACTTCTATCTTTTCAACTAACCATTCATCGTATGGGCGACGCTTGAAATAATCAGTACGCTTAAGTTCTTGAGTCAATTGAGTGTAAATTCAAATCTTTATTGAAGGTTCGTATCAGTGAATTTTGTGAAATGTTCAATTGTTGGGCACAACGACGAGTCGAGGTTGACGGCTCTTTTGTCACACAACAGCAATATTTGCAGCAGCACGAACTTGGGAAGCGTGCACAGGTGTTTCCACATTTCCTTCAGACCCGGTTTGCTGAAATTTCGTACAATTCTTCCGATTGCAGTCACATTTGGTCGACTATGCTGACCAAAAAATTCACGAAATGCACGATATGCATTTTGATTTGAAACCCCATTTTCGCAAAAGGCCTCAATTGTGTACCTTTCCATGGCTGAAACAAAGAAATATCAATTTAAGTTGGGCAAAACTATTGACGTTAAGATGTGACTTACAATTAACACCGTGCATCATATCATTTAAAAGGTCTGTTTCTCTGGTTGCCAAACTCGAAAAGAAATTCGAAATTCGGTAATTATTCAGCTAAGTTATTAGCTTACAAGTGCATGAAGGTCCTAAAAAACGGTTTTTGTAAGTCGAGATTTTAATGGTGTTTTGGAAATTCCAAAAACAGATCCTTGTCCCACTTGATAAAGCCTATGAGAAAAGTAGTAACGTTTCCCAGCTATATCAACTCACTCTTTTTTATCGCCCCGTTTAATCGTTCGTTTACTAAAACCCTAGGAATAAACAGTTTTTAAAGATGTTTGGATGGGTCCCTTTAGAAGTCACACATAATGGCTAACATAACGGATATAGTTCATAAGTTCCTAAAAAATAGCATAGGACTGTTACGAAATCCTTCCTCTTCGTTGTATCTGAGATCTGCCTTTTTATTCCGCTCCATATGTACTCTATTTCTATTGCTTCTATCAAGCACTTCCACTTATTTACTGACATTCGCTTTTTGCGGCTTTCATTATATTCCAGTCGACAGCTTGGAGATCAATGTCATCCTACGGATATTTGAAATTATAGACTCTTGGCTAGCAGATGCCCACAAGTTCGCAATAAATATTCTGTTAGACCAAAATATGCCTACCAGTGCCTTATAAAAGCTTTTACTGCCTATAACTCTCTTCTGGGTGCATTACATGTTTCGCCACTGCTTAAAATAACTGACTTGATGTTTGCACTAAATATTTTAACTTCGTGTTTCTCGAAATTTGTGTCAATCTCTGGACCTTTAGAAGTGAGCTGCAAGTTGCACGGTGTAAATGCGTTAGGTTGCAAAAAAAAATCTTCCTTGAGCTCTCACAAACGATTAACTTGATAAGGTCAAACTAGTAAAAAATTTTGCACAAATAGATTATTAATTAAATATTTTTAAATCCTATCGTTATGCCAAATACCAGGCACCGTGATTAATCATGATTTGAATTAATTTTAAATTTTGAAAGGGTGGAAAAAAACTCACTGAATGTATTGCTTAGGAAGTTATAAAAGAACAAAATTTATTCAATATGAAGCTTCAGTACACTTGACAGTTTGTATATAAAATTACTAGACTACTTTGAATAAATAGTTTGTTCAAATATTCGCAACATAACACCTGAATAAATTACTTATACAATTTACTATATAAAAATTATTCCAATGCAGATCATGCATTAAGTTTATCTGCGCTAAGAGCCTTAGTTAGAAAATCTGCTGCCATATTCTTTGTATCCACATACTTTAAAAGAATCTGTTTGCCATCTAACTTCTCTTCAACAAATTTAACTTTGAGATCTACATGTTTAGTTCTGTTAGAAAATGAATTATTCTTCGCTATGAGAACAGCACTTTTGTTATCGTAATGTAACCGGTTGCTGTTCAATTTGGATAAATTCCCTTTGTAATCGTTGTAACCACATGCTTTCTTGCATGGCTGATACCATTTCCATGTACTCAGCCTCGGTTGAGGAGAGTGCCACAGTACGTTGACGTCTTGTACTCCACGAAATTGCACCACTTTGTAAAGTAAATATATAACCAGTGATAGAACGTCTATTGTCGACATTGTCTGCCCAGTCTGCGTTACAAAAACCAACTAGACTGCTAATACTACTACCTTTCAGGTATCAATGAGATTTACCAGGACTTGCATTAAATGTACTCAACAAAATTAACGGCGTAACTACTATCAGGACGTATGATTTGTGCAGCATACAAAAGACATTCAACGGCTTGCATATAAGTTACATTCGCTCATTTCTGCTGTCAATCTTTGACCAACATCCATAGGTGTTGACAGCACCTTACATTCACTCATTGAAAAACGATTTAAGACTTTCTCGATATACTTTGACTGATCAATTTTTATTATGCCACTTTGAATATCATGAGTTCACCCAGATCTTTCATCTTAAAGTTGGTGGCTAAAGCAAGTTTTAGTTGTTCGATCATATCCATTTCACTGCAGAATACCAGGACGTCGTCTACATATATGGCCACATAAAGTAATTTATCGTCATTAATGCGATAGTATACACACAGATAGAGGTCACTACGCTGCAAACCAAACTTCAACAAAACTTCGTTTATTTATTTGGATTACTTTAAGCCATAAATTGATTTATTCAAAAAACAAACTCGACCGCTGCCATCGTCGAAGCCCTACTGCTGCACCATAAAGATTTGTTCTTCTAAATCCCCATTAAGAAACGCTATGACCGCATCTAACTGATGTATTTTAAGATTGTACTGTGCTGCTAGAACAAATAAAAACCGTAATGATGTGTAACGCACCGCAGGCGCAAAAGTCTTTTCATAGTCGTATTTGTCATGTGTGACTTAGCTCCAGAGTCTATAACCCATTCTTTAATGTTCTTGTTGTTCTTTGTTTGAGGCACAGAAGACGATGATAGCAAAGATACTGCTAACGAAGTTTTTTCATCCAAATTTGTCTTTTATTTGTATTTGACTTTGCTTTTTTGGTACAATTTTTAGCAATATGCCCCTCTCTTCTACACGCATAGCATTAGAGCTGACGGGTATGATGTTTATTAGCAGAAACCAAGGCTTTTTCCTCTACCTTTGAGCAATCAAATTTTGGGTCTTGCAATAGCAAATTTTTAACCATATCCACACTTAATTTTGCTTTTAGGTTTTCCACTGCCATTACAAGTGGTAGAAATTCTTCTGGCAATCCTGCCAGCATTAGTGAAGTAACCAATTCGTCATGCAATCTCATCATAATCATTTGACTTATATGTTCTTGTACAGAGTCAAAATCAGATAACTTAAACTGGTCGCTTAAGAAGTTCGACCTCTCTGGTCAGACCGGTATCCTCAAGGGCTTTTAACAGTGCGTCCCATGCTTCTTTTGCGGTGTTCGGTGTTCATTAATGTTATTTCAGTAAGTGCACGTTCGTTTTTTTCTTCATCACTGGGAGTGGGATTTGCAATAAAGCCTGCTGACACCATTTGCCAACAACCTTATAGCACCAAATACGATTTGGCATTGCATTTCCAAACATCAGAGTTTTCACGCCCACTTAGTTTGTCAAACGGAAAAGACAAATTATTTGAAGCTATCGTTGGCAATTACAATTGATGAAAAAAAAATACAAAAATTCGCCGAAACCGTTTTTTATATTTAACGTACAATGCGGCCCATAACCTATTGTTTAGAAAGTTATAGAAGAACAAAATTCATTCAATATAAAGCTTTCAGTACACTTGACAATTTGTATCTAAGATTACTAGACTACTTTGTTCAAATATTTACAACAGAAGGTTTAAATTTTATTGAAAAATTTTATGTGTCTCCTACGATCAGTAAAGTCCGATCTTTACAAAATTGAATACCACTATCCATTATTGAAATATTTTCTTCTAGTTTTTACGAGAAATATTCATAATTGTAAGCCAATGTTCCTTTAGAATTATTCTTTAAGTTGTAACGTTAATTTTGCTTACAAACTACTTTACATCTTAAGACACACCGACCTGGCTCATTCAATACAGCAAATTTGTATGAGTTAAGCGATTTAATTAAAAAGTTGTGTTAAAAGTCTTACAAACATATGCACCAAAGCAATATACATACACCTATCGCAACATAGAATATGGTGTTGTAGGCTTTGAGAAGAAGTAAAAAAAAAAAACATTAAATATTCATGCCAAGTACCACCACATAAGCCATTATTGAGGTGTTAAGGTGTTGGGGTGTTGGGATGTATTAATAAATAAAATATGTAGGAAAATGGACTGAGCAAAATGAAAGGGATAATAAAAATTTGTAACAACAATAGCCAACAACGTACCAATCATCCAACCGATAACGAAAAGTGTTCAATAAAACCAATAACAACAAATAGTATAACAAAAAAATGCAAAAAATATACAGAGAATAGGGAGCAGCACAAAAGAAGGAAACAAAAAAAAAAAAAAACTTTATGACGCTTGGTTTTACAAGGAGACACTGTGTGGCTGTTAAAAGAAAATAAAAAATTAATTTATTTTTTATTTTTTTCACGTTAATGAATGTGGATTTAATTTTATTGTTATTTTTATAGAGATTTTACTGTATTTAAGCTCACTATGCCATCTTACTTGCACTCACACAAAGAGAAAACGAAATTTATTTTCATAAACACTGTTACCAACTTTTTTACAAAATTTCAGAAATTTCAGAATTTCGTCAGAAACCGCTAAATTTTTTGTTTAGAGGGAAAAAATATGAAAAAAACGCAAAATGAAAAAAAAAAAACAGATCCAAGCTTGTCTATTGAGAAATAAAATTAACGTTTATTCTATATTATACGTACATATATATGTACTCGTATATATATGTTACTTTATAATGCATTTAATTCGTACGTACTGATGTAAAGGGTCCGCCAAATAATTTTTTTTTTTTGAAAATGCAAAAAAAAATCTACTGAATATTTCCTCAATTTTTTTCTGTTTTATTTGAAAGTACAATCCTTTCGGTTAGTAATGGAAAATAATTTCATTCAAATGGCTGCCTCGGCTGGCCATGCTGCAGCCTACACGATCGGTCCAATTTTTAGGCACATTATCGATTGTGTGCAGCTGTATTTCAGCAATGGCTTCACGAATATTGACCTTTAAACCGTCAATTATCTCTGGCTTGTCGGCGTAACACTTATCTTTGACGGCACCCCACAAATAATCGTCCAACGGTGTCAAATCGCAGCTCCGAGGTAGCCAAACGACATTAGCTCTGCGGCTGATAATGCGATCTTCAAAAACAAGGCGCAAAACATCAAGTGTAGCTTCAGCTGTGTGGTATGTAGCGCCATCCTGTTGAAGCCAAATGTTGCTAATATCCTTCTCTTGAATTTTTGTGAACAAAAATTCGTTCAACATGGCCCGATAACGATCGCCATTGACTGTAACGGCCACTCCTTGCTCATTTTCGAAGAAAAATGGCCCAATTATGCCTCTGGACCAAAATCCGTACCAAACAGTGACTCGTCTTGGGTGTGTCGGCATTTGAATGTATGGGTGCGGGTTTTCTGTGCCCCAAATGCGACAATTTTGCTTCTTTACATACCCGCCAAGATCAAAATTAGGTTCATCTGAAAAGATGATTTTTTTTGGCAAAATCATTACCATGATTTTCAAAGTAATGTCGCAGTATTTCCCAGCATTGTTCAAGCGTATACACGACCATATTTGTTCAGCGGAAGGATAAAACTTATTATCTGTCAAATCAGACATGAGCTAATTAATACCATTCACGAAATAAGCTCGAGTTGAAAAAAGAAAACGTTAGATTGCAGACCCCATATTAAAATTTTGGCCAATCAGTCGAAACAACGCCAAAAGCAAACTTCATATAATGCTTTATATTCGGTGCGATCAGAAGAGCTATATGTATAGGGTGGGCCATTTAAAAGTTTAAATTTAAAAATGCTATAAAACGAAAATGGTTTGCAATTTTGCCAAATTCATATTTTTGTTGTGAAATACAATTTTGCTGGTTAGAAATGAAATATTATTTCACTAATATGGCTGCCGCGGCTGGCCACACAGTACCCCATTCGATCGGATCAATTTTCGTGAAATTTTTCGAGTATGTGTGATCGTATTTCGGCTACTTAAACGGCTATCAAACGTTTGACGTAATAAATCGATTGTGGCAAACCAAACATCGTTCACATCAATGCCATGAAGAGTGGGCGCAAAAAAATTGGTTATCATGGTGTGATAGGTGTCTCGATTAACCGTAATGGTTGCATTGTCCTCATTTTCAAAGAAATGTGGCCCAATGAGCTTCATCTGAAAGATGAATTTGCAATTTTTTGATTTTTTTGTAATTTCCGACCAATTGCCTTTATTTTGGAAATAAATTTCCAATAAATCTCAACGTTGCTCAAGTGTAAATCGATTCAATTCGTTCAGTGGAGATAATATACTGAACTTTGTGACAGAATAGAATGGCATAAATATTGCCAGAATCGAAATAACCACTGGTTCATATTTAAACCGATAGATGGGCCCACCCGATATAGATATAGTTGCTAAAAATGCTCGGCTACATATTGCAAAATTAGTAAAATTATTAGGTTAAGTTACGTGGGTCTTCCGCGGCTCGCTAGTACAACTGGAGGCCTTAATGTGTTTTATTATATCGATATGGGCTTATAACTTGTACTGCTCAAGGTTCATGCAAATCAAGTTATCTTTGCGGACACAGATAGGTCCTTAAACCTTACATAGAACATTTCTTTTGAACACATAAAGTGTAGCTTCATCCACTTGTGCAAGCACCCTTGTTTTAGTGCAAATATAATAATCGGTTTTGTCATCGACAAAGAGGCGAAATGTGTAGGTACTTATGTTTTTCTTAAGTATAAAACATACCTCAAACAATGAGCAAAATGTTTAACTCATACACCCAATATGAAGGTAGTAGAAAACGAATAAAGTCAATGCTGCTGCCTATTAACTCAAAGCAATAGGCTAAACTTTTCTTGTCTCTATTGAATCTCTTTGGAACTGCAGATTTGACTTTCTGTGACTCTCTGCTGTTGACTAAACTAAAGAAACCGGTCCAAAACAGATTCAATACTGAAAGAGAAAATGCTCATCAGAAGTGTTTTAAGAATTACAAAAAGCCTTGGCACATGTATCTTACAACTAAGGGGGACAAATTGGATATTTATGAAAAAATAAACACAAACATAAAAGTAAAGTTTCCCTGTATACATTTTTAATACACCACGTATATCGTATTTATTAGAGTTTTAAGTACGGAAACATCATAACAATAACCACTCCAACGGAGCAAACATAACGGTGATTTTTTTCTGTTTTAACAGCCATTTTTTAACTATTTGAAGACCTCTAAGAGCAACAACATGACCAATAATAACTATAAACTTAACAATCCACTCTATAACCATGATACTGGCTTGCCTTGGACCATTAAATAAAAAAGCCGCATAAAACTATTGAAAAAGAATCTGTAATAAAGAAGAAGAAGAAGAAAGCCCAACCAAAAAAATAATAAAATAAAATAAAAATAAAATTAAAAAAAATACTGAAAAAAATGGAATAAAAATGAAATGTATATGGAGAGAAAATATATAACCGGATACCGGAAATAAAATACTACTACTAGTGTAGCATATAAAGTTTTGCCTTTTTTTTCTTTCATTTACGTGCACACAATATTAATGCTTCCGATTTTCATTTTCAGACTTTATAAATTTTATTACAAAAACAACAACACCAACATCAACACCAGCAATGCTACTGGTACTGTAGCTTTTCTATAACAATGCTCACAAAAGTAACAGAAGAGAACAATAGCCCTGTTCTATATAAGAGAGAAAAATGGCAAGAAAAAAAAAACAGAAAATAATCCCATTTGTGGCAATAAAAATCTTCAATTGTATTTTAACCAAAAAAAGCAAAAAAGTCATGTCAGAAATGGAGTTAAAACTCCAACTCATCTGCTGCTATCCACTATACTCATACATTCAAACATAAATTTGTTGAATGTTGGTGGTTTTCACACAAATGTACACACATGTAGTGGTGATATTAACAATCATGTTTTCTGGTTTGTGTTATTGCTTTGCTGTAAAAAAGAAATGATTTACATATCAAACTGGAGAACAATTTGTCAAGTTAGTAGGCATACTACAATGCCAGTTGTAAGAAACACAATGTCTAGTGGTTAATAATCGAAAATAAAATATAAGAAAACAATAATTCGGAAATACAAATCAAAGAAAGTAGCAGGTGGCTTCATCGGGCAAAGTCGAGAGTTAAACCTGTCGTTTATCAAAATAGTATCATGATCTACGTTTGTTGGAATTGGGAAGGCACTGGAAAATGCTTGAAAGCAACAAGAAACTCTATGTAGACCAGCTAAATATCATGAAATTCGTTCGAAAATTCGACATAGGCAAACCATAATACTTCACTACATCGTCAGGCTCCATGTTGCATAGGTTGTCAAAGCCACACACAAAAAGTTTGAATTTCAGATCGTTAAGCATCTGCCATATACTGCTGACTTTGCGCCGACGGAGTACTATTTTTTCCGTCCTCTAACGAACCATATAATGGACATTACATTTAACAATAAAAATGACCTTAAAAACTGGTTTACAAATTTCTTCAATACCAGACCAGGCTCTAATTTCGGGCTCCGGTTCCACAATTTAATATCGAGTGGAACATCTATCGGCTTAAATTTGAACCAGGGATTATTTCGAAACTGGCAATACTTATGTCATTTTATTCTGTCACAAAATTGAATATATTTCGAAAACAAAAACAATTGGTCGGAAATTGAAAAAAAATCGAAAAAAAACTCAAAAATTATCTTTTCGGATGAAGTTCATTTTCATCTTGGTGGGTACGTTAATGAGCAAAATTGCCGTATTTGGGGCTCAGAAAACCGAAACCTGGTCTTACAGAAGCCAATGCACCCATTGCGGAAGACTGTTTGGTGCGGCTTGTGAAGCGAAGGCATCATTGGCCCTTATTCTTTGAAAATAAAGACGGCGCAACCATTACGGTCAATGCAGACACCTATCGTACTATGATAGCAGATTTTTGTGCCCGCTCTTCATGGTATTGATGTGATCGATGTTTTGGTTTGGACAGAATGATGCAACCTGCCACACAAAAAATCACCTTTTCAGATGAAGCTCATTTTGATCTTGGCGGGTATGTAAACAAGCAAAATCGTCGCATTTGGGGCACAGAAAACCCGCACGAATACATTGAAAAGCCGATACACCCAAGACGAGTCACCGTTTGGTGCGGATTTTGGTCCAGAGGCATAATTGGGCGATTTTTCTTCGAAAATGAGCAAGGAGTGGCCGTTACAGTCAATGGCGATCGTTATCGGGCCATGTTGAACGAATTTCTGTTCACTAAAATTGAAGAGGAGGATATTAGCAACATTTGGTGCCACTCAGCCGAAGCTGCACTCGATGTTTTGCGCCCTGTTTTTGAAGATCGCATTATCAGCCGCAAAGCTGATGTCGTTTGGCCACCTCGGAGCTGCGATTTGACACCGTTGGACTATTATTTGTCGGGTGCCGTCAAAGATAAGTGTTACGCCAACAAGCCAGAGACAATTGACGCTTTAAAGGACAATATTCGTGAAGCCATTGGTGAAATACAGCTGCACATGATCGATAATGTGCTTAAAAGTTGAACCGATCGTGTAGGCTACTGCCTGGCCAGCCGAGGCAGCCATTTGAATGAAATTATTTTCCATTATTAACCGGAAGGATTGTACTTCCAAATAAAAAAAGAAATTTGAGAAAGCATTCAGTATTTTTTTGTAGCATTTTCAAAAAGAAAAATTATTTGGCGGACCCTTTATATGTACATATAACGTTTCGTTCTTTGATATTAAGATAAATGACCCTGTAACACTTTAAAAACACAACGACCATGTAAAATAAAACCAGACACACTTTTAAATATTAAAAGGAGGAGAAGTGATAAGAAGAGTGCTTTTCGATATCTATTTTAGATTATATTGTTTGTAAATATAAAACAAGCAGGGTAATATAATAGTATACATCCTTAAAATGGTATTAATAATATGATACTTGGATACTGTAGGTCACTCCCTTAAAGTTGTTTTATTTATTCGAAAATAAATAAGTACACCAAACCAAACCTTACCCTACACAAATTAAGTCTATAGTTGGTCATCAATAAAAACAGACAATATTTTGTAAGACAATACTTAAGTATTGTATTCTCTTTACTTTACGCCTATATTTGTATATCAAATACTTGTCTTTTATCCAAAAAACTACTTGAACTCGAGGATAATACTTCAAATATACGATAATTCTCTAATGGCTTTGCAAATATTTATGAATTTTCTTGTTGTTTTATTGTTTTTCACAAACAAGTGAAATTGATGTTGTTGTTTATTTGCACTGGACTCAATTGAACGATATTTTATACAAGAAAATAATAAATATTTACAATTCAATTAATCTCCTTCTTATGTATTGTAGATACTATGTCTTAAATAAATTGTAATTTAATTAGGAAACAATTGTTTCTTAGGAACTGCAAAAGCTTTTAAGGCCTTTTGTTACTGGGAAAGGAAAATAAAGCAAGGAAAAGGACAAAATGAAATATTTAAAAGGATTTTTCTTCATAATTATTTTAACAGGTATACTAATACCTTTTCATGCGGCCTATACATATGTTACAGATCCAGCCTAATTATCTTCTCCAAGTGTGGTCGGATCTTCTCCTTCTACGGCTATTTTGGGAGTTTCGGCCTAGCGTATGACCAATACAAAAGCTCCTTACTGTTCATCTCAAGCATCTGTTCATGAAGACCTGCAAAGTTGATTTTACATTCGAGTTTAAGATTGCTGTTTTAGTCTGCTTCGTTATGTGTGCAGAGTTCCATATGGGATTCAGGAGCCCAAATGTGCGCTTAGCGCTCCTAATACGATTGGCAATGTCAGCAGAGGGATCTTCTTCTACGGCCGTCTTCGACTAGTAAACCGTCGATTAAAAATGGGCGGGTATGATTTGCATTTACTCGCATCGACTTGGTCTTTGGGCAGTTGATGTTTAGAATAGTTTTTGCTGCATATGCTTCTAGCAGTTGGAATTTCTCTTGCATGTCGGCGTACTTATGGCTTAGAAAACATATGTCGTCACCATATTTCAGGTCACCCAGTTGTCCTTGCAATCCTCATGCTTATTCATTGGTTGTGTTAGTGGATTTGCATTTCTCACCAAAAATTCAACACAATATTAAATAACAGTGGTTACACTACACATTCTTGTCACACTATAACTTTTATGTTTATCTTGTCACCCGGTGCAGAAATCTGCAAGTACGTATAATTCCCTAATAATGAATATGTGATCCCCCATATGATCCCGTGATCGAGAGTTTCGAAGGCCCTCTCGAGGTCTATAGAAGAGATGGAAGATCGCCATTCAACAGACTGTTCCACAGCTACTCTGAAGCATGATCTGTGGGGACGGAATCCAGCTTAATGTGGTCTGAGGTCAGGTTCCAGTGCACTTGTGGGACGGCTTGCTATAATGTGCGCTATTATTTTCTTGCCCATGCTCAGCAGATTTGTTCCCCTTCAATTTGCACACTACGATAAATCACCCTTTTTTAGGATTTTCACAATAATACCCCTTTTCAGTTTCAGTGGCAGTTGCTTAGTTTCCCAGAAACTCCTTATCAGTTGCAAAAATAGCTGACCGCTTACTTGCGGATCGGCCTTTAACTTTTCTGGTGAGATTTTTAATGTGCCTTGAGCCTTGTTGTTATTCAGCCTTTATCGCCTTCAGTATTGTGCGTGTGCGTGTTATTCATTCGAGCTGATCTTGTTTCGAAGTCACTATATCACCCCCCAAAATTTATCAGAGGACGTGAGGATGTAACAACTCTGTTGACATGCCGTTTCAGCGAAATGCTCTAAAAAGAAATGCCGTACAAAGAGTTATTAGTGTAAAGACAAGTCAACATATATATGATGAAGAATACAAGGTTAGCTTGATAATACGATGGGTCCCTTTTAGTATTTTTAGTTTAGTACAATACTGCTTTCTTTTTCATCTCCATCTAACAGGGCTTGTTGCCGTTTTTTTTTTTTGCCTCTTCCCATGTAAGATTGTCGCCAGGTGTTTCTTGCTCAACTGCAGTTCTTTGATCCTTGAGGATTCCACTCAAGTGCCACCGTTTTAATCCTATGGCGTTTTTTGCTAAGGGAATGACCCAAATTTGTCAAATTACACAGCTCTACGTTGCTTATGGCGTTATAACAGAATATCTTGCATATCATCTTAAGGCACTTGTTGGTAAATTCCAGTAGGTTTTGCGTGATGATGTTAGATGCAAGCCAGGTTTCACTGACATTACACATAAGTTGAATATTCTGAGTTTGGTTTGCCTGGATATATTTATATGAGTTTCTCCATACTGGCTGCGGTCGTTTGAATGCCGCTCATGCTTTGTTGAGCCTGTTGTTAACGTCTGTTTCTACACCAGATAGCAGAAGCTATGCACATACTTAATTGGTTGGCACCGTAGCGGATGTTTTCTTTGTTATTCTTGATATTTATCTCAAGTCCAACACTGCGGGCCAGCCTTTCCAGGTCTTCTAATTTTGACTGCATGTTGAAGATCTTGTGCGAGAGTGGACAAATATCATTTGTATAATCCAGCTCCTCGAGTTGTCGTGAGAGGATCCATGTAACACTTTTTCTCTGTGAACAGAATCCACATATGATCTCATCCACTACGATGGTGACTAGTAGAGGTGAAAGTAAACAAACTTGCTTTACTCCAGCGTTAGTATGGAATGGCTTACTCATGCTGCCGTTGTGAAGAACAGAGAGTCCTGCATACTCGTCAATTGCTCCTGTTATTCGGATTATTTTCTAGGGTACTCCTTTTCATCTCACTACTTTTCCAATCCATTGGATGGCATCAAAGGCCTTCTTGAAGTCAACGAATAGTTAGTACAGAGGTATACGCTTATCTGGAGACTATGGTCTATGTAATTCAATTCAACTTTTACTGTACTGGTTTCATTTAACGTTATATACTATTATCGATGTTTCCAAAAGCTATTTCTACATAAGCCATTCTCTTAGAATTATTGATAAACATCTCAGAGATATTACGTTTGCTAACAAATGAGCACGAAAACATATTTTATTATATAAATTCCCTTAAATCATATGTTTTATTTGCTTAATTAAGGCAATATCCTCTTCCCCCTTATTTACAAAATAAATTTGTTTAGTTTTCAATCACAAAAACACACATTGAATCTGTGGTTATCGTTGTAAACAATAGAATATTTTTAAATTGATTCTACCAATGAAACAAAACAAATAATTGTGAATTAGAAACAGAAAAACATATGAAACAATCTGATTTATTATTATAAAAGCCAATATTGCTAAAGGCTTTATGTGATAATAACAAGGCTAACAATCACATGGAATAATAAGATTAAAAAAACTGAAACTGAAACAGTTTACTTGAACGAAAAATATATTCCCTCGAGGTAATAATTATCCTGTATTTCTTTCTGAATTGTAGGCGGGGGGGCTAAAAATAAATATGTGGGTTTTATGCCAAAATAAATATTTATTAAAGCTAAGGATGTGCCAAAATTGTATAATAAATACACATAAATATTTAATAATATTTGCACTCTATGTTTGCATTCCATATGTTTGTTATACAAATATGTTCTCATTCGTAATGGAATTATAAGAATAAGTAAATTATTAAATTTTGCAAAATAAACACAATAATGAAGGTTATTGTAGGTCAGTTAGTGCCATTTGATATCCTGCCAGACAATATTCAGTAATAAATTTTTGCATGATCTATACACATATAAAAAAGGAGGCCACATCACGCTTAAACGCGTCGACGGATTTCAACCAAACTTAAGCTAGGATCACATGGTTGTCGCAAATGTAGCAATTCGACACATTTTCTATTGTGCTCTATTGACGTAAAATATCAAAATTACCCCAATTTATCATTCGAAAATAAATTTCAAAATATATTTATTATTACGTATTGTTAACTTCGATTACACAATAAATATTGGCTAATTTTTTTAAATTTTTGTTGCCGCACACGATTGCCGTACCAATAATTGGTGCATTGCCGCAATCGTGTTATCCCAGCTTTACACATAAAGTAGGTATTGCGACCTATATAGTTTATGTTAAGTTTGATTAAAATCAGAAATCAAACTTATGCGATAAGCAAGCCCAAAATTGCCTCCTTTTTATATTTATAGGTAAGATCGGTATATGTTATATCAGATGTTTTTTTTTAGAGGTTTATAACTTGGATTAGCAACACTGCTTTATTGATTAATCGATTTAAAAGCTTGTAGTTGTTTTTTGTGTAGTTTGGTTTGACATTGCATTATGGATACACTTACTGTAAACGTCAAAATAAAGTGTACAGTCTTATTCACTAGAATTAAGTCTTTATTTATGTATTTGAAATTACGATGAATTTAAAAATTTCTAAGAACGTATTTAAGGCTTCAAAAAATCCATAAAGAACAACAAAACAATCTTCCAACAACTAAAGTCATACAACAAATACAAAATTTACTCTATTTTTTTACGCGTCCAAATAAAGTGACGTAGAATTACTTGGGAAGTGATACCATCTTTTTAAAGGTGGAGTACAGCAAAAATCTTATTTTTGAGTGTTTTTTAACAGCCCCAAAACCTTGAGTTATGGATACAAAGCCGGCTTTTCGCACTTTCATGCACTTATAAGCTAACTTAGTTAAATGTTAGTCGTTTTTAAAAATTTTGGAGAATTTTAAGACTTTTTTAGAAATTTAATTTTTTAATTTTAACCTTTTCAAAACATTTAAGTTCTTTCTAATTGCGTCAAAATAAAATAAAACCACGTTGTTATTACTTTACAGTTTTTATTTCCTCACTATATCTTTATAGACTTTATTTTAATACAATTTATTTATCTTGCACTTATTATTTCTTTATACAATACTTTTATTTACGCTGAAAAACGACTTTACTTTATGAGAGCAAAACGATAACCATCCACTAATGCATATGGCGCCACCTTTTATATACAATTTAAATTACTTCCGAATGTTCTTGTTCTTGCGACAACATTCGAATTATTTCCGTTAATTTAAATGTAACACACAAAGATGGCCGAATTGGCAGTGCTGGCAAATAAACAAATAAGTACGGCACTGATAAGGTGACACATTAATACCAAATATACCAAAATCCCAAGATACAGTTATCAAAGCGCTGATGTGGTGTATTTTTTTAGGCATTTTTATCTTCATAGCAGTATATAAATAGCGTGTAAAAACTACTATAAACTTGGAAAATTTGGTATGAATTGAACAAAGAATGTGTTTGCTAGAGAAATATACACAGTTTCCTTGAGTTTACTTAATTGAAGTCTACACAAATAAAAAGATCTGTTTCTCTTCTTTTAAAATTCTCCACGATTTTGCATCAATACTTGGCTGTAAAAAAAATTTGTGCTCGTTGGATACCCCATAATTTATCAAAACACTCAAAACAAGGCTAGTGTTGATTAATGTAAGGAAATAATTAAAAATTTCCACCGTGGTGCTTCAAAAGACGTGCATAAAATCGAGACAGGTGAGAAATCATAGATACATGCCTATGAAACAAGCAACAATAGATCGTGTGGGTATTCCAACAAAAGTTGTTCGTGGAAAAAGCACAGCGAAGCAACGTCGCCTGTTTCTTCGGCCGAATCGGTCACGTGGCAATTGTTCCGCTTGACGTAGGACGGTCAATTTTGAGTAGTACACGACTATTTTTTGTCAGAAGTCTTCGGAGAAACTCGTAAAACAAACCACCGAAGACAGATCTCGCCAAACAGTTGAGTTTTTGAGCAGTCCAAATATCGAATTAAGGTCTCACCCTACGTACAGTCCTGATTTGGTACTCAATAACTTCTTGTTACTGATTATAAAAGGTAAATTGTGTGGTCAACGATTTACGAGTGCTGAAGAAGCAGTTGAAGCGCTCAAAAACCATCTTAAGAGAAATTGAAAAACTGCTTTGAGAAATGATTTAAACGAATGCAAAAGTGTATTGATCATAAGAAGCCGTTTTCATTCAGAATATTTGTCATTCCCGAAATGTAAATAGTAACCCTCGTATATTGTGATTTCTTAACAAAATCTAAATATTTTCACATTAACTTAATTATTATAAAAGATATCGTTTTCTGTTTTAAATAAAACTTGAATTTTAATGCGCAAGAAAGTATGTAGTATACGAAAAAGTTATTATACGCTTATAAGTATGCAATATTTGAACAAACTTTGTTCAAGAAGTAATATCTGTTAACACTTGGAAAAAAAAGAACATAAAACGTTGTTGATTAACCACATTAAACAACTTTTATAATATTGCAAATAATATGACTTTTATTGAATAATTAGAGAAGAAAATTATTTGTTAATTTTATTTTACTTTAATTAACAGCAGCATTTAAGGAAATAGACAAATTTTAACTTGAAAAGAATATTTATCATAAACAACTGCTATCTGGCTAATGGCAATAATAATGCTCATAAACAGCAGCATTTTGTTTATCTATACACATAACTCAGTGCTTATGCCTTTAGTGGTTTAAATATCCAGATCTGTTAACCAACTCATACAGTTTGGGTCACTGTAGCCAACAACAACAATTAGTCTGTTGTTTATTAACGTGTTATAATAATTTATTTAATTTGCATATGGTTTTTTTCTAGATTTTTAATAAATAATATACAAGACACTTGGAAGAACACTGCATACTTTCAGGCAGTGACGATAAAAAGTATTATAATAATGGCTTTTAGGCATGTTTTTTGTTTAATTTTTTTCTTTGCTTTAACATTTTTAACTTTTTGAAAAAACAAAAGCTTATTAACATAAAACAAAACAAAACACCGCAGGATAATAGAGAATGAAGTAAAAAAAGAACAAAAAATATAAAATATCCTTTAAAAAAACCAGCTGCACCATACAATAGCATCAGATGATAATTTACTTTAGAAATACCCATTAAAAAAAATAGCGCCAAAAAAACCAAAATTGATGGCAACAAAACAAAGAAGTGCGATATTAAAATTTAACATCATTAGAGCAGTGGAAAAAAACGAAAACGTTTTTTTATCTCTGAAGGCTCAGCACAACAGTCTGATTTAATTATATTTGTTTTTCATCTATCCTTTTGATGATAATTTTTCGCTCTCTTTTGCGTGATTTTTTTTTCTCTTTTGCCAACAATTATTAGATACACTTTGTGTTAAATGACCCTGTACCCAATACGGTTTTTAAGTTTTTTTTTTTTAATTTTTGTATTTTGTCATAAAGAGATGGTATTTAAATGCGCTGGAGATAAAGTCATAAAAATTTAAATGCAAATTAGGAAAAAATCGCTTTTTTAGAAAATGGAATGTTTAGTTTATTGCTTTAGATAATCAAAAGAAAGTCCCTAGATTTAAAACTCATTAGTTGGAATATAAAAGCCATTAATTGAGTTTACAAAGGAAGAAAAAAGAAGAAAAAATTCATAAGTACCATTCCATTCTATCTGACTACAGCTAGAAGGAAAATTGCGAAGTAACATATTTGATTAAGGTAGAAGTCTACTCAAACCGGGTTGGTCACAACCCGGGTTTAAAAAAACTCAATTCATTGGGACCTACCGGGTCTTTTGAGGGTATTTTCATAGTTTTATTATATTTTATAACCAATTCCAAAGGGGTGTAATGGTTAGACGCACATAACAACACAAGGTGCTCAAGCGCCAGCAGAGAATATGACGAAAAAAAATATTTTAATTCTGGTTTCGAGTGTTTTATAAAGAGGCTTTAACTTCCCTCTAAAAAACTTCATCAAAAAAATAAATAAGACGCTTATCTGACCTTGCAGCTTACCTCTGGCGCTGACGACTAACATCGCGCGAATGATTAGGAAAGAACGCTATTGGGAAAAAATTACAATGCTAAGTAAAGACCACCACCAATTAGCAAGGATCTTCACTACTACGCAAAATCACAAGGAGGAAGCTACAGTGGATTATCATCTACTTAGCCTGAAAGATCAAATTAATTAAAGAAAAAAAAATTCGAATCATTAATATTTTAAATTAAAATAATAACTAAAAGCTTGTGAGAGCACCCAGTTGATTATTTTTTAAAATTTTGATGACAGCAACGAATATTTCACGTAACAAATTTTTCAACGTTTGGCTATCTAGTGTTGAAAATAAGCGCTTGAATTGCTTAGTCGATTTGATTTCATCTAATTTTGTTAACAGTTCAACAACTAAAATAAAGCGTGTTTTTTATAGAGGTATAGAACTTTAAGTTGCCATTACTTTTCAAGATGGCGACCGATTTAACAGCTGTCAAGTGATTTATTCTCATTTTGGTTCGGCAATTCATCATGAATAGATTCACGTCTGAACAACGCTTGCAAATAGTGCAATTTTCATTCTTCATAAGTGAATTTTTTTTTCAATTTTCATAAGCGAATTTTGTTTAGCGATGAAGCGCACTTCTGGTTGAATGGCTACGTCAACAAACAAATCGGCCGCATTTGGAGTGAAGGTAATCCTCAAGTGTATGTGGAAAGACCGTTACATCCAGAAAAACTGACTGTTTGGTGTGCTTTATGGGCTGGTGGAATCATTGGTCTGTACTCTTTCAAAAACGATGGTGGCCAGAACGTTACAGTCAATAGTGATTGGTAAAGAGCCATGATTACTAACTTTTTCATTCCTGAATTGAATAACCATGATGTCCAGGAGATGTGATTTCAACAAGACGGCGCAACATGTCACAGAGCTCGTGCCACAATAGATTTATTGAAAGACACGTTTGGTGACCACCTAATTTCACGTTTTGGACCTGTGAATTAGCCTCTAAGATCTTGTGATTTAACACCGCTAGACTACTTTCTGTGGGGCTATGTAAAGTCATTGGTCTATGCGGTAAAGCCACAAACGATTGACCATTTCGAAGACAGCATTCGCCGTGTTATTGCCGATATACGGCCACAAATGTTGGAAAAAGTCATCGAAAATTGGACGTCGAAATTGGACTACAACCGCGCCAGCCTTGGCGGTCATATGCCAGCAATCATATTTAAAATGTAATGCCACAAGATTATCTTTCGGATAAATAAAACTCATGTCAATCTAATAATCCATCGTTGTTTTATTGCAACTTAAAGTTCTATACCTCTATAAAAAACACCCCTGATAAATACAATTCGATAAATTGAAATCTTTTAGTTTGTATATGTGCAGCGAGTTCCAGGAAAGCTGGATGAAGGCTAAAAGATCAATAACCAATGACTAGCTTTTTCAATAGACCATTCGCATCTTAAAATAAGTACCACAAGTATCATCAAAAAATACTAAATCGCCATCTTTGCCTGCCTTTCTGGGTTATTTTATTTTCAACATATTTGGCTTTCATCTAAATGCCTAAAATTTAAAAGTTATATTCTAAGAAATTTTTTTATAACTTTTTGAAATAAAAAAAAAATTCCACTAATTTGGCAGAAAAAAATTTTCCGCTAATGTTGGTCAAAGTTAGGTACCTGCAATAAATTTTGAATAAAATCAGCAATAGGCAAACGATTAATTTAATTTAAAAATTTTTATGATGTTTTAAAAACAAAAAAAGTTATAAATAAATCCGAAATTGCTGAAACTACAAAAAATTTTTATACAAATGATTTAAGGAAACTTTATTCCTAAAGATTTGCTGGTACTTGGATTAAAATCGGTCAAGTCGTTTCCAAGTTATGATAAAATACCACCGTGATCAAAACGTTTCTGGAATTTATTCAGAAAATTAAAAATACAAGTTTATTCATCTAAATTTATATTGTCCCCTTCAAAGTAATTCCAATCGACTGTAACACACTTATACCAGCGCTTGATGCAATACTCGAAGCATTTTTTATATTCGGTTTTCTGTATGTTCATCAGTGCTTTCTGCGATTTTTCTATTCCCCGTAATGGTTTTTTTACTCGATTGGACAGAAAGAAATCAAGGGGAGCCAAATCAGGTGAATTCGGTGGCTATTGGTAATATTTGTAGCATTTTTCTTCAAAATTTTTAAATAATGATGGCACTGTGCGACGTTGCGTTATCATAATGCAAAATCCACGAGTTTTCTGCCCACAATTCTGGTCTCTTTCGGCGCATTACTTCGCGCAAACGTCTCATAACGACCAAATAATTCTCTTTGTTTACTGTCTGGACTACGTGGTAGTCCATGAAAACCGTGAGCATTGCCTAACTTTTTTGGCTGAAACCGATGTGATTTTTTTCGTTTCGGCTCATTTGGTGAACGCCATTCACTTGCCTGATGTCTGGATTGCTTGTTGTACTCATAAACTCACGTCTCGTCTCCAGTACGGATCCTTTTGATGAATATGGGATCGGATTCAGCCTCGCAAATCCTTTTTGCCTGAAATTGAGCTCTTTTGGCACCGACTTTGTTGATACACGACGGAAATTGTCTTGAATGGATTCATAGGTAATTTTCAAGTCCTCCTTTATCTCTCTGATGGTTAATTTGCGGTCATTGATCAACATTTTTTTTACTTTAACAATGTCTTCGTCGGTTTTCGATGTCGATGGTCTGTCACTGCGTTGACCGCTCGTTGCCGAAACATTTTTCCAACATTTCCAACATTCGCATACTATTAAGTCCGTCTTTTACGCCAAATTTAATAAAAGTTCGTTGTTGCAAATTTAAATCGATTTCTAAATTGAAGAAATAGATTTGCTCTTGGCTACGTAGTTCTTGCAAATGTCAAGCTATGACGCTAATATTTAGCGGGATTATCAATAACAGATGTATCAACTTAACAAACAAACAAAAAAAAAAAAAAATTCAAATCGGAACGATGCAACCGCCACACGGGGGTTATTTAGCGAACTTTTCGATTGATTAAATTAATTAATTAATTAATTAATGAAATTAATTAATTAATTTTTTATTTATTTTTTTTGAAAATGCTACTGAATATTTTCTCAAATTTCTTTTTTCATTTGAAAGTACAATCCTTCCGGTTAATAATGGAAAATAATTTCATTCAAATGGCTGCCTCGGCTGGATATGCAGTAGCCTACACGATCGGTCCAATTTTTAAGCACATTGTCGATTGTGTGCAGCTGTATTTCACCAATGGCTTCACGAATATTGTCCTTCAAAGCGTCAATTGTCTCTGGCTTGATGGCGTAACACTTATCTTTGACGGCACCCCACAAATAATAGTCAAATCGCAGCTCCGAGGTGGCCAAACGGCTCTGCGGCTGATAATGCGATCTTCAAAAGCAGGGCGCAAAACATCGAGTGTAGCTTCGGCTGTGTAGCGTCCTGTTGAAACCAAATGTTGCTAATTTCCTCCTCTTCAATTTTTGTGAAAAATAAATTCGTCCGATAACGATCGCCATTGACTGTAACGGCCACTCCTTGCTCATTTTCGAAGAAAAATGACCCAATTATGCCTCTGGACCAAAATCCGCACCAAACAGTGACTCGTCTTGGGTGTATCGGCTTTTCAAGGTATGCATGCGGGTTTTCTGTGCCCCAAATGCGAAAATTTTGCTTGTTTACATACCCGCCAAGATCAAAATGAGCTTCATCTGAAAAGATGATTTTTTTGGCAAAATCGGCATCTTCTGTAAGTCGATCGCAGGCCCACTTAGCGAAGCGAAAACGCTTTGGATGGTCAGTTGGCTTCAACTCCTGAACCAATTGGACTTTGCGTGGCGTCATACCAAGGTCTCTATGCAAAATTCGTCTCAATAATGTCTCCGAAATGTACAATTGTTGAGAACGACGGTGAATTGATGTTGATGGCTCTTCACGCACACTTCCTGCCACACCTGCAATATTCTCGGGTGTACGCACTGTTTTTGGCTTTTCACGCTTTGGTTTATCGATGAGGATGTCAGTTTCTTTCACTTTTTATAACAACATATGGTGTTGACGGTGCTTCTCTTCTTCCAAAATCCGTACGCAGTTTTCGCATACATTCTGCAACATTTCCATGATTTTCAAAGCAATGTCGCAATATTTCCCAGCGGTGTTCAAGCGCATACACAAACATATCCGTTCAGCGGAAGGATAAAACTAATTATCTGTCAAATCAGACATGAGCTAAGTGTTACCATTCACGAAATAAGCACTAGTTGAAAAAAAAAACGTTTGACGGCGGACCCTTTACTTGCTAGGAGAAGAAATTAGCGCAAGAGAGGTATATTTAGGTATCAAGCACACCTATTTAATTAATAAATAATTTTCACAATCATATAATGCAGTGAACTGAAAGTATTTTTATGCGCTGACTCCACATAAGTGGAACCGTTGTGTTACGGTTCCATTAAGGGTAGCTTTTTTCCTTCTATTTATTATGCGTTATTACAATATTATTTTTAAAAGTTTTTCTTATTAATTAGCATTTAGTTTTTCATATTTTCTGTTTTAGTTTTCCTTCTAGTGTGTTGATTGAGTTTTTCTTTTTCTTAGAATTGAAATATTTGACTGTTTGTAACGCGAATAGTGAATTTCATCATATTATTCGTAACTTTCGTTCACACAATTGACTTGCACATGAGTGGTATTTATCTCCATGTGCTGAAGAAGTTGTAAAAGTAATAAAAACAAGGAAAAATTGTAATTAATAATTTCGCAATGCTCATCTACCTGCTTGTTGCGTTAATTGTTGTTCTCTTAATTACCTGGAAAAACCCATGTAATTAGTTTACTGTCATTTAACGCTGTAATCCCTCTTCATGTGGAACATATATAAAGTCACTCCTTCAGATGAGCTGAATTTAGTTATCAAATAACGCTCTGAGAAGAAACACATCGAATTACTGATAAAACTTACGTTTAAGAAATAAAGCTTGGAAAGTAAACGAAGAGAACATTGAAAAAAATCGATATAAACATGGAGCAACAAGCAACCAATCAATATGCTGAGCCACCACAACCGGGCACTCCAACTAGTTCATCGTCAGGCATTACCTTGCCGTTATTTGACAACCAAAAGAAGTACGAGAATTGTAAGTACCCATTGAGCTGTGAAGAAGAGCCATCGAAATATGAACAAATTGCCAAAATTGGTCAGGGCTCTTTTGCTGAGGTATTTAAAGCCCGTGAGACAAACTCCACGAATGAAAAATTTGTTGCCATGAAGAGAATGTTAATAGATAACTCAGATGAAAATATTCCTGAAATTGTCTTAAGAGAGATAAGAATCTTGCAGCAATTGAAAAATCCAAATGTTGTGTATCTTATATAGACTTACCGTACCAAGGCTTCATTTTATCTGGTATTCGATTTCTGTGAACATGACTTATCTGGTCTACTAGCAAATGCGAAAGTTAAGCTCAGTTTGGCTGAAATAAAGAATGTCATGCAACAATTACTACATGGATTGCATTACATACACAGTAATAGGATAATGCATCTGGACCTAAAGCCGTCCAATATTTTAATAACTAAAAATGGTGTTTTGAAATTAGCCGACTTCGGTTTGTCCCTACCTTTTAGTACAGCCGAAAATAAGACGATAAACTGCTATAAAAATCGCACCGTAAGCTTATGGTATCGTTCACCAGAACTTTTACTCGGCGATTGTAATTATGGCCCGGCAGTTGATATGTGGAGTGCCGGCTGTATTATGGCTCAGATGTGGACACGTAGAGCTTTATTCAAGGGCTATACAAAGAAAATGCAACTAAAAGCAATATCACAGTTATGTGGTTCGATTACACCTGATGTGTGGCCAGGCGTAGAACAATTGAAATTGTACAAAACCACTAATTTGCTTAAAAATGGGAAAAGTTGCCTCATAGAACGTTTGATGCCTCGTGTTAAAGATTTAAATGCTTGTGATTTGTTGGATCAATTGCTAACACTGGATCCCTTAGATCGCATCGATGCTGATGCAGCACTTGATCATGACTTCTTTTGGACTGAACCAATGCCTTGTGATTTGGGAAAAATGTTATCGCAATATCCGAAAAGTATGTTTGCGTATTTGGCTCAGCAGAGGTATAAGAAACGAATTAGTAAATATCATCCAGAGTTGGAAAGAAGAATGAATCGTATATAGTGTTAAAGCTTGGATTGGATATCGAGTCTGCTGGAAATTTGTAAACTTAAGATATTTCATTTTAAATATTTATTTTATTAAAAATAAACAATTTGATTATGATTTTGAGCAAAATTACATTTGAACTTAATTTTTTTGAAAAATTTATTTTATTATTATAGAAATTTGAACTCTGTGACCAGTGTTTAGTGTCTGTTTACGTTGGTCATTTTAGCTTTAAGTTAGTTCTCTATATCCACTTAGTTTTTAGGAATCCTCTATGTATTATTCCAAACTAAAAATCCGAAAGGACGTTGTACTCACCCGAAATTAGTTATAATTTTAGAAAACTTAGTGTTGTATTGGACATCTCTACACAATCTAAGCTAAATATTTGATTTTGATCATCCCCACTCATACCAATTGGTCTAATGAAAGCAATGTGTACTATTTTAAAAAGTTCACTTGGATTTGATAGAGGTAGGCAGGGCCATAAACGTGGTATAATAGTTTCATAGATTGAAAACCAAAGTAGTTTGTTACATTGCCAAAAAATAAACAAAAGCCACAAAAACATCTACGAGCTTGTTTACAAATAAAAATAAACTACAACAACAAATCAAGCGGACAACGAAACAAATAAGAAACAACAACAACACCATAAGCACTTGTTTCGCCATATGCGATAACATTGCCACATAAGAATTAAAGAAAAAGAAATGAAATCTACCTGAAATATCAAGAGTGTCGACAGCTTTCGAAGTATTGCTCGATGAGGACAGCAGTCAGTTTAAGTCACGTAAAATTGCGAATTTAATGGTAAAATATGGAGAATAAATCATATCAAAGGAAATATTCAAACTTCTCTTAAAGATTTAAGGCATGCCTTCAGTTCCTCAATAATGTAAAGAGAGTATTACCATACCTACACTATTTCAAAAAAAGAGACAAAAAAATAAATGTCAGAATTCAGAGGTACAGGGTGTTCGCCGGGAAGATATACTACTTTGTTTTGCTGCCATTTTTGTAAACATTAGTCTTGACAGTTCATATTTGGCAGTCGTAAAGTAGAGACGTGACAAATTTATTATGGAAAAATATTCAGTAAAACCAACGTGTTTTAATCGTTAGAACAGTTTGTCAAAATCAGTCATCGATTTTCATGAAAAAATCATAATGAGTGACGAGGCACATTTTCAGCTGAATGATTATGTGAATAAACAAAATAGTCGGTTCTAGGCAATGGAAAACCCTCAAATTATTCATCAGTCACATTTGCATCCATTAAAAATGACAGTCTGGTGTGAAGTCTGGTTGGTTAGGAGGAATCATTGGACTTTACTTCTTTGAAACGGAAAATGGCGTTACGGTAACTATCAATGGGTAGCGATATCGTGATATGATTGAAAACTTTTTAAGGCCAAAACTACATGCTTTGGGCTTGACTAACATGTGGTTTCAACAAGACGGTGCCACATCGCATACAGCCAGGATTACAATGGAATTACTGCGGGACCTCTCCCCACAACAAATTATTTCAAGGAATGGTGACTTCTTTTTGTGGGGATATCTGAAAAGCAAGGTTTATGCAAACAAACCAGAAACGCTGGAGCAGCTCAAACAAAATATTCGTAATGAAATTAATGAAATACCGCGTGAAATGTGTGAGAATATAATGAAAAATTTGCTCAAAACGGCTCGCATTTGTGAAGCTAACAGAGGCGGGCATTTATCTGATATTGTATTCCATATATAATTGCTGACATTAAATAAAACATTTATCAATAAGATCCACTCTCTTTCATATAATCAAAAATTATAAACAAAAAAAGTAGTATACCTTCCCGGCGGATACCCTGTAGATCGCTTCTCGGATTAATGTCAAAACTCTTTACTAAAACATTAGCTGGTGTGATTGCCAATACGGGAGTTTCTGAAGAGCAGCATGGTTTCAGAAGAAATCGATCAACCAAAGGTGCCATATTTATTGCACGACATTATGTGAAAATTCTTTAGAATTCAACAAACCTGCGTACTTGTTTTTTGTCGATTTAACAAAGGCTTTCAATAGGGTTAGACTATAAGATATAATTATGCTTTTGAAAGGAAAATGTATGCGAAATAGCGTTAAAGTTAATGATATGTTGACAGATAAATTACGAATTTCCTACAATCGTTTTCAACGTCATAATGAACGCCATCATCGAGAACTTTAAATAATATGTTACAAAGATGATGCAGTTCTGGAAATAACTTACAAAAACTTCTATACCGATTTGAAAAGGCAGCAACATTAACGGATGCATGGGAAATTGCATATGGCGAGACAATTGTAAGAGCAAAGTTAGCAAGATTAGAGTATATTAGACATGCATTCGACCAGTTTTAAAATATATATCCGATATTCGTGAGAACACCACTGCTACACAGCAAATATATACAAATGTTGTAATGAATAGTCTACGAACTATAGCCGAACACAAGATTCGACAGAGAAACAAACGAAGAAGTTAGACGATTCTGTAATATATAAAACGTGTACAAGCTGAATAAAAGTGGAAGGAAAGAGGAAGAGAATCGCGTAAGAAGAATGCCTGAAAAAAAGCATTTGAAGGAAGGATCTACAACACCCATCCGCAAGGCCGCCCCCTAAAAAGATGATATGAATGATGAACAGCGACCTCTGTTGAGGTTTAAATTTATGATTTAGTGAAAAGAAGAACTTGATCCAATATATTGCGTTTATATTTAAATATGTTGCCTCTTTTTTATATTACTTTCTAAACCGAGATTTCTAGCGAATTTCACCAGACTGTTCGTTTTATCTTACACGTCAGAGAGTTTATGCTATAGAGGATAGATCTCAGCTGCATAAACTAAATCTTCTATATATCTTTGGGAACTCCTGTATAACTCTTCCATAAAATAGACTTACGGCTTATCTTCCAAGTCAATATACGGATAGAGTAGCAGTGAATGACACATAAGTTCTACAACCAGTCTGCATACCATCCGAAAAAGTGCAGAAAGTATCACCAGAATGTCACTCGAGTGAAATCCTCAAGGCTCAAGAAATCGTGGTCGACCAAAAAACACCTGGAGACGCACAATTATCCAAGAACTGAGACAGAACAACCTAACATGGGAACAGGCAAGGTCAACAGCTGTAAACCGTGTTAAATGGAGATGCTTTGTGGAAGCCATATGCTCCCACAAACTCGCTTGAGTGTTAATAATTCATGAGTTATTTTCAATAGGCCTTGTAAGAATTATTCAATTTTTCGTAAAAATTTTTATGGGACATTAAAAAACATTTTGGTTTTCTTCTTTTGTGAATTCGAATGTCCCTTAAAATGCTTAGTTTTTTCAATTTTATTCCATTGAATCCTAACTATAGCGTTACAAATAGTTTGTATTCAGATCTTAAACTAGAAATTATACAAATTTAGTGCTGCCATTACTAAAAAATGAAATACAATGGAGTCATGGGGTTAATTTGATGTTATTCGAACTCTTTTTCATATCAGGTCTGCAGTGTCTTTTCTACTCAATTTGATGTGGTATTATTCAATATTTCATGGGCTAGTGCATTGGCTTGGATCTCTGATAGTCAAAAAAATGATTGAAGAAAAAAACACACAAAAAATTTATAAGAAAGGCAAATATTAAACTGGGATCACATGGCAGTTTTAAACGCATAATTTGTATTATTTTTTGTACATCATGCGAAAATAAAAAAAAATTTTTGATACGTATTGTCCACTTCGACTGTCGCACAAGAACACACTATTTATTGGCGCATGATTGCCGTATCGTAATTGGTGCATTGCATCAATCGTGTAATCCGAGCTTTATCCGTTCATTTTATTTCCCCTACACAACATATTGTTACAAATCACTGTCGTTTGTTACATTGCTTAAAAAATAAACAAAAGCCACCTAAACACATACATACGTGCTTGTTTATAAATAAAAATAAACTACAACAGCAAAGCAAGCAGACAATTCAACAATCAAGTAACAAAAACACAATAAACACTGAAGTTTACAATCAAGGAGTTTACAATCAAATTGAAATGGAGAAATGGAATACAATACAGAAATATTGAAGGCTTCGAGAACTTTCGAGGTAAATATTGTATACTCAGCCTTATATAAAGCACATCGATGCGGTTAGCAGTCGGTTTATTTGATGTAAACTCAGCGTGTGGTTGAAGAGATCGTGATAAAGCCTAAGATGTAACAACGATTGATTTGGTAGATCTTTAGGTAAAGAGGTTTGTGTTATAGTTGTTAAAGTTTTACACAAAGCGTGTAAACAGAGAAAGAACATTTGTTTTTGCTTGTGAGAAGGATACAAGCAGTGGAACACAAAACTGTGTTAAGAAAAGGATTTTAATTTTTTTAATTAAAATAATTAATTAATTTAATTAAAATAATTTTTTATTTTATTTTTATTTATTGTATTTAATTTAAATTTTTAATTAAAAAATTTTTTTATTTATAATAATTTTTTGTGTTTGGTAAAAACCAAATTTATTTTTATTTTAACTGCAATCTATGAACTCGAACTTTTTTTAAAAGTAAAAGCGTAACAATATTATTTTTATAATTTTTTTTAAGTCAACTCTATGAATGCTTTTTATATCACAACTAATGAGTTTTAAGTCTAAGAACTTAATACCCCGTTATCTATCAACGCTATGGAGATATTCAAAACTAACACTTTGCTTTCATTACACCGATCAAGAGAATTGTATTACTTCTTTGTAACCGGCTAGCATTGGTCACCGAGTTAAAATTATTATTAAAAAAAAAATTTCAACATAAACAAGTTCAATTGTTATTTTTCCATACAATTGGATTGTTTATTTATAATTAATAGACTTTTATAATAATACATAATATATAAAATTTACTTAACCCCATAATGTACAAGATGGCGTTTTAGCGGCCCAAAATTTGTTTAATTTTCTGTTAAAAGATTCTCTTCTTAGTGATCAATTTTTTGTCTACGACAGCACTGCAGTAAAATAAAATTGGAAAAATACGTGTTTTATGTTTGGCATTTGAGGGTTAAATTATAGTTCTTAAAAATAAAAATTACAAAATAAAGAACCTTTGGCAAGAAAAAAAGTATTCTTACCGTAAATGTCAAACAATGTGACGGCGTTTCATATTACTTTAAGTCATTATGGGCAATTGATTTACATTAAATGTTTATGTCACTTGTAATTATTTTTTTTTTTTAAATCAAAAAAATATATTCCTTTTGTTTTAAGTTTAGAAATTTCCAGCAGTCTTTTTCTCCTATCCAAACTTTACTAAACACGATTAATCATATTGGCGTCTGTTGATTTTTGCGTCCTTGTTGTCAACTGTTGACGATTATCACGCTTTTGTCGCGCCAAATACTCAAACATACTTTGCGAATATTGCGATAACATTTTTCCCAAATCGCAAGGCATAGGGTCTGTCCAAAAGAAGTCATGATCAAGTGCTTTAGCAGCATGGATACGTTCCGTGGGATCCAGTGTTAGCAATTTATCCAATAAATCACAACCCTTTCGATCTTTAATATAAGGCATAAAACGTTCTTTGACGCATCTCTTTTGATTTTTCGGCAACTCAATAAACTTAAACAATTGCACTTGCTCTAAGCCTGGCCAAACATCGGTTGTAAGGGAACCACATAACAGCGATATTAATTTTAGTTGAATTATCTCCGAATCGCCTCTGAAAATAGCTGAACGTGTCCACATCTCAGCCATAATACAACCGACACTCCACATATCAATTGCAGGTCCATAATTAGAGACGCCAAGTAAAAGTTCCGGTGAACGATAACATAAGGTAACGACACGATTTGTATAGCACTTTTGTGCATCATCTATGGGCCGTGACAAACCGAAATCGGCTAATTTCAAAACACCATTTTTAGTTATTAAAATATTGGCCGGCTTTAGGTCACGATGCAGTACCTTATTACCGTGTATGTAATACAGTCCACGTAACAATTGTTGCATGATTTTTTTTATCTCAGCCAAAGTGAATTTAACATTTACATTTAATAGTAGGCCAGCCAAGTCATGTTCACAGAAATCAAATATCAAATAAAACGTGGCAGTATAATCATTTTTATCTGTAGCTTTGCTACTGTAAATCTCTATGAGATTCACAATATTTTCGTGTTGAAGAAGTTTCAGGATTTTTATCTCCCGCAAGGTATTTATAGGAAAGCCTTCTTTCGCATTGTCCATTAAGACTCTTTTCATGGCAACAAATTTTTCATTTGTTGAACTCTTTCTACGGGCCTTAAATACCTCACCAAAGGTACCCTGACCAATTTTGGAAACTTTTTCATATTTCAATGGCTCCGCACAACCGACTGCGCAATTATGTTCTTCGTAATATTTTCGTTTGTTAAACAAAGATAACGTGTTGCAAGATGTTGTACTGATTGGTGTATTTTCCATTTTAATATCGACTTTTTTTTTCAATATTCTCTTCTTAAAATATTTAAGATAAATGTGTTAGATTAGATGATCGTCTAAATGTGCGATGTCTTTCTTCGCAGAATGTTACTTGTTGACTACATTCAGCTCATCTGATGGAGTGGGTATATATATGTCCTACGCGAAGATGGATCACAGCTTAGTGGATTAATTACATGGGTTTTGCCATGTAATTAAGATAAAAACAATTAACGCAATAAGCAGACGGATGAGTATGCGAAATTACAATTCTTACCTGCTTTTATTAGTTCTACGCCTACTAAGTTTACATACATAGGTAGACAATTATCATTAATCATCCATTAAGTCAATTGTGTAAACAAAAGTTACGAATTAAGTTAAAAAATCTATTATTCAGTTTCAAAACAATTAAATATTTAAATTCAAAGAAAACAAAAAATTTAATCAGCAGGCCAGAAGAGGAAAAACTGAAAGAAAGGAAAACTTTATGTTTTTGGGAAAAACTTTTAAGAACAATTATAGTGGAACTGAAAATAAGTAGTGGAAAAAATACCCTTAATAAAACTGAAAGATAGATGTCGTATACACAGTTGATCAATTTAGTCTATACAGAGCATCGCCAAGCATTGAGCTCCTCTTCTCATTTGTTTTCACACGTATGTGCGTACTCACACGCATAGGCAAAAAATATACAAAGAGAAGTAAAGAGCTTGAGTGAGAGACTCTCAAGTTACTACCACAATTGTAAAATGCATTAGTATTAGTTTGCCTGACGCTGATAGAGAATCTTTGTGTTTTTTAGTACACTTTCTTAATGTGCTCTTAAGTCGAGAAGTTCTATTCATTGTTCTCTTTTTTGCTAGTAACTGCGTAGTGTATTCTAGAAATTTTAATTTAGCGGCTATCAGCGTAAATTAGTAAACCTCTATCAAAGTTCGAAACTCTAATTTTTGTGAGCAGTATGTGCCTATTTATTTTATGAATTTCTTTAAATAAACAATGACTTTTAGTGAATTATACGGTTTAAAGTAGATTACTCTGTCTGTTCTCACAAACCCAAAGCTTGCACTAGTAAAAGTTCGTTCATAAAGTGAGCCAAATTGGACAAGTGGGCCTATTACTTCTCATACTAACTAAATATTGATTTTAGTATATTTTAGGAACGATAAAAGCTAAAATTTGGTCTAAATAAAATAGGCGGAGCTAGATAAGTGGGTATGGTACCTCCCGTACAAACTAAATATTGATTTTTATAGGCCTTGAGAATGGTTAAAGCGGAAGTTTTTGAATTTGGTCTAAATAGCTTTGGAGTTAATACAAAATATTATTTAAATAGTGGGCGTGGCATCAACCATTCATAGTAGTAGTAGTTATTATATCTTGAAGACGATAACAGTAGAATTTTTCAAATCTGGTTCAAACAACTTAGTGTACAATACAACTCATCAGTCAAGAAGTGGTCGAGATTAGATAAGTAGGCGTAATGCCTTCCATTCATCTATCTATCGGGTGTTCCATTTAAAAGTTACAATTTAAAAGTATAATAAACCAAATTGGTTTGAAATTTTGCAAAAGTACTTTTTTGTTGTGAAGAACAATTGTTCCGGTTAGAAATGAAATATTATTTCATTCCCATTCGATCGGACCAACGACGATCGAGATCTTTTTCGAGTGTACGGGGTTGTATCTCGGCAGTGACATCATGAATATTGGCCTTCAAATACTCAATTGTTTCTGGTCGGCATAACACTTGTCTATAACGGCGATCCACAGAAATTAGTCGATCGGTGTGAAATCGCAGCTTCTTGGCGGCCAACTGATATCACCATTTCGGCTAATTAAAAGGCTATTAAAGGTTGACGCAATAAATCGATTGTGGCATGAAAGGTGTGGCAAATTGAAGCCTAACATCGTCCGCATCAGCACCATTCAGAGCGGGCACAGAAAAATCGGTTATCATGGTGCTATAGGTGTTTCCATTGACCGTAATGTTGGCGCCGTCCTCCGTTTCAAAGAAATAAGGGCTAATGATGCCTCCGTTCCACAAGCTGCACCATAAAGTCACTCCTAATGTGTGCATTGCTTCTGTAAGACCTCGTTTGAGTTTTCTGAGCCCCAAATACGGCAATTTTTGTTACTGACGTACCCAGCAATATGAAAATGAGCAATTTTTTTTGATTTTTTTCCAAATTCCGACCAATTATCTCTGTTTTGGAAATAAGTTTCCAATAAATCCCAACGTTGCTTAAGCGAAAATCGATTCGTTTCGTTCAGTGGAGATAATACACTGAATTTTTTGACAAAAAAGGATGACATAAACATTGCCAGATTCAAAATAACCACCGGTTTACATTTAAGCTGATATATGGCCAACCCGATATATATAAATAAGTTTCCGTATGTTAGTTATCTTATAACTCAAGGACCACCAAATCGATTTACAAACCAATGCACGCGTTAGATATGTGTACTTTCACTAATGGTTTTTATTCAACTTGGCAGTGCCACGCCCACATATATTTTTATTTACATGTCTATATCTTCAAAACGGTAATAGTAATTTTCTAAATCGGTACCAAATAACTAAGTGATCAATACAAATCATCAGACAAAAAGTGAGTGGAATTAGTTAAGTGAGTATGGCCCCTCACAAACAGAGAAATTATTGGCTTTTTTATATCTAGGGAATGGTTAGAATAGTATTTTCTGCACTTGGTCTAAATGACCTAGTAGTCAATACAAAGCATTAGTTTTAAAGTGGGTGGAATTGCATAAGTGGGCGTGGCAACACCCATACGTAGTAACTTTTAATTTTTATATATCTTGAGAACAGTAATAGTAAAAGTTTATAAATTTGCTTTAAACAAGTTTTTGGACGGGACACATCTTCAATTAACAACTTGGCGAGATAAGTAGATAAGTGGATAAGTGGGCGTGGCAGCTCTCGTTTGTACTAAATATGGAATTTTTCATGTGTGGAAAGCGGTAACACTAAAGTTTCTTTTTGGATCCACATCAGTCAAAAAGCGGGAGAGGACAAAGTGGACCGGGTAAAAGCTTTCTATAAACATGCCATATTTTATTGGATATATGTGTACAAGTATCACATATGGTTTGTGTCAATAATAACAAATATGGTATTTTGGGAGTAAACATCTGTCTTTATAATTCAGGATTTGATAGACACACATTTTTGTCAATCGCTATAATAATGTCGAATTTTGTGTCTAAAATAGGTGTTTTGCAAAGAAGTCTGATAAACTTCTTTTATTTGAAGAAAATGGCTGCTGAATGTTATCGATTATTGATAGAAGCTTACGGTCAACATGCATCAACACACATACACGGAAGACAAGGAGAGGCCTGGTCAGCCGAAAAAGTTTGAAGATTAGTAATTGGAAATATTACTCGACGAAGATTGTTGTCAAACGCAAGAAGAACTTGCATTATCATTGGAAGTTACACAATAAGCACTGGCACTATCTCAAAAGCAGAAAATTGGTCCCATATGAATTAAAACCGGGAGATGTTAAAAGGCGTTTTTGCATGTCGGAAATGATGCTCGAACGCTACAAAAAGAAGTAATTTTTAACGAAAAATTTATACATTACGATAACCCCAAGTGTAAAAAGTCATATATAGAGACCAGAAAACCAGCCAAATCAACGCCGAAGCCGAATGTCCATGACGCCAAGGTAATGCTCTGTATTTGGTGAGATCAGAATGGTGTTTTGTATCATGAGTTGCTGAAATCGGGTCAGGTAATCACAGGGGACCTGTACTGAACACAATTGATTCATCTGGAGGGAGTAATCAACGAAAAAAGACCAGAATATTCGACCAGACACGAGGTCATCATCTTCCATCATGCAAGACCGGTCACAATCTATGTGCAAAATAGTAGATGGAAAGTTTTGGCTCACCCGCTTTATAGCCCAGACCTTGCACCTACTGACCACCATTTTTTTTCGATCGATGTACAACGCCCTTACAAGAATACAGTTCACTTCAGAACAGGGTATCAGAAATTGGCGTGATTCATTCTTTAGCTGAAAACCGGAGCAGTTTTTTTGGCGCGGAATCCAGATTGTTACGACAATAAGGTTGCGCACCACAGCGTTTATTACATCGCTAAAAAAAAAATAAACAAAAGCTGCAAGAACAACTATACGTGCTGTTTACAAATAACCACATCTACAACAACAACCATTAGCAGAGACAAAGTACATAAAAATAACACGGCAACAGCAATAATTAAGCAGTAAAGAAAACAAGTAACAGACAATAAACAAGCAACAACAAATACTAAGAGCTGAAAGAGGTAGATGTTCACATACGCATGGAAAAGATATTAAATGAAAGAAATATCGAGAGGTTCGAGAGCTTTCGATGTGTTGTTTACTCAGTCATATAAAAAGCACATCGATGCGAGGAGCAATCAGTTTATGTGTCGTAAATTCAGCGAGTGCAGTTTTAAGTGAAGTTAACTCAGCGAATGTGTTATTGGTGTGAAGAGACTTTATAAGGAGTAAACTCGTGAAGCCAGTAGTGAAGTAAAAACTAGTTTAGTTGGAGCTAACTCAGTAAAGAGAGTTAAGTGTGGATAACCTCTGGTTGAAAAGGTTGTGATCGGACCTAAGTTATAACTACGATCGGGTTGGAAGATCTTTAGGAAGAAAGATCTGTCGAGTAATTGCTGTTGTTTGCAAAGTTGTAAACAGACAGACTAATTAAGAATAAAAAATGTTATTGTCTGTCAAAAGATTACAAGCAGCGGTGTACATAATTGTGTTGAATAAAGAATTTTAATCAAAACCAAACACAAAATTTATTTTATTTTAACTACAATCTACGAACTCATAAAAACACGTTTTTAAAAAGGTAAAAACGTAACCAGAAAGATGGGAGAAAGCAGTGGCTAACGATGGACAATACTTTGAACAATATATTAATTCATTTTGTTATTATAATAAATGTATTTTTATTAACTTGTATACCCAATACATAAAAGTTAGCGTGTTTTTTTTTTTTTTTTTTTGGAGACTGTAGGTGCATACGCAAATCCTACAGTGTCTTCCTGGAACGAGCTTGGGGCTATCTTAAATATTAGAATTTGGACCGGAAGGGGTAAAAAAGAGTAAAAAAATTATAATTAAGATAACAATTATGATAGGGGTAGAAGAAGAAATTATTTAAGAGATGATTTATTGGCTACTTTTTTATTACCCAATATGTTTCTGGCTTATATCGACCCAAAACAGTGGCTTAGTAAGACACTTACTACAATAAATTAGCATTTTTTTATTATCTTATCCTTTTGTAATTATTAAAATGATTTATTTTTATTTTTCCCAAGTTATTGTTACCAAATTTGTTGCCTTTTTTTATTGCCTTATATATCATTTGAAATATTATAAAAAATGAGTCATTTCTAAGCTACTCTGTAGTTTTGCTGTTAACAACTTTATTAAAATAAATTTTGCTTTTGGTCTAATACATACTCGTATATATTACGGAGTCATTAAAGTGAATTATAGTTGTTTTGTAAAATTATTTATGATATTTTTTGCAAAACAATATTTATTACCTTTTATAAGGTAAGTTGATAATGTGCAAACACTATTTCCTAAGTAAATAATTATTAAAATGAAAACGTTAATAATGAGAGACTGCGAAAAAATTTTTAAATAAATAAATAAAAAAATAAATAAATATAATAAAAAGAGAAGTTTATAATGCGTAGATCACTTTAGGGCATAATAAGATGTGCTTCAAAATAATAAGGTCGACGCAATTTTGACGCATTGAATTTGCACTTATTTACATAAATTTAAATAAACGTTATATAATGATACACCTCTAAGAGTAAAGCCGGCTTATTATTCACGTATGTCAACGTAGAATTTTTTTGAATTAGGTGACCATACATACTCGTAACATTTTATAGTTTGGATGAATTGAGCAAATATTAAGGTGACTTTATCATTTTGAAGCACACCTTAATCGCAGCTTCGAGTGTTCAGTAAAGAGAACTCAACTCCCCGCCAGACAAATTCATATACAAGAGACCCTTCTGGCATTCCATTTAACCTCTGACGATAATGACAAAACATCAGACGAACGATCAGTTGAAAACTACTAGGAAAAAAATTCAGTGCTAAGTAAGGATCACTAACACTACTTAGCAAAGATCTTCACCACTATACAATCACATGGAGACGAGCTATAGTAGACTTATCTTTTCTACTTAGCTTGAAAATCAACTTGATTAAAGAGACTGCAAGAAGACAATTAATATTTTGTGGAAATCCATATGCTCCCTAGACGAGTGGCGAAAAAAGGAAACTAAATAAGATTAAGAAGATGAAATAATGTTTTTTTTTTTTTTTTGTGTAGCCACTTATTGCCAGAATGTTAAGAATTTTGTGTTATAATTTTGTTTTACTATATCTAACGACATATGTATGTTTTTAGGGAAACCAGAAATATGCTCTTAAAAAAGTAAATTAAGCAGTAAAAAACGGAAAATATGAAACACAAATTTAAAAATATGCTCTAACAAACAAAAATGTTTTCTTTGTAAAAAAAAATGTTGGTTTGATGTCTTTTTGTCACTATACAAAACACCTAAAATAAGATTTGCGACATTTTTTCCAGTGACATCAGTTCTTTCATCTACTGAAACCATAAAGATCGGTCGTTTATGCAATCACGTATGTCTTCTAATATTTTTTGTTAAATATTTTTTATATACAAACATATTTTAAACGTTAAACGCTTTCTGACCTCACTTTGTAGTTTGTATATTTCTTAAAAATTCTTTAAGATCCTAGTAAGAGCTAATAAGCTAATTGATATATATGAGGCAATAAATTTCAGTTCAATAATACCATGATTTGATCAGAATTCGTTCTAAAAATATGTCAGAGTTAAAAAAAATCCAAGTATGCGCTCAAAAAGCTAAAATTCTCTTAAAATACGAAAAAAATGTCGAATATATTCTCTTAAAACTGAAATATGCCAAAAAATGCTGTTATGAGCATAATATGCAGCAACAAATCGATGCCAAAATTTCCAAAAATTTCTGAAACGGATAAATATCTTACATACGACTTGATTGGTTGCAAGAGAAAAAACATGCAATTGCATGTTTCTGGTTTCCCTGTCCTATCAACTGAACATATTCGGAAGTGGTTTAATACTGGTATACAGCGTTCATTATATAAATAAACTGATTTTTATCATAAAAAAATTATTTTTCATTTTATCTCTCATACATTCACAAATAGATTGCTTAGCATACTTCTCTAATAAAGTATCAAAGTTAATTTTTTTTTATGCAAATGATGTAATTCAACATTATGTCATGTGGTTTACATTCAACTTTAAAAGAAAAATATTGCTTTTTAGGGTTTAATTAAGAGATATTCATGAGTTATACTTCAATCAATACAATTTCTGAAGGCATTTAAAATATGTTTCAAAGAATTTCGTTACCATTATGTTAACCCGGTATGCCGACTGGCTGATTGCTATCTACAGGATCGGGAAACTCTATGACTTTGTCAAATGCTTCAGAGCAAGACTGAGTAATAGGAATGACTGAAAGTGTATGCAGGTTGTATGCTCCTTTAGATAAGGGACCATTCTTTAGTCCACGGATGTATCAAGGACAGAAAGTCATACAGGCGCGAGAGTGCTTGTCCCTAGGAGAGACTATTCGGAACATATGGGAAAACTCGCCAGCATATTGCAGTTTATGCAATTGAGAGATGTGCTCAATTTAATCTCGAGGACAGGACATAGCCATACTATCTGATAGTCAGGCCACATTCGAGCACTTAGCTCCTATGAGATTGACTCAAGACTAGCTTGGAAATGTCTTGCTAACTAAAAAAGCTGGGCAATATGGTCAGCTTATGCGTCGCCCCGGGTCATGTAGAGATTCTGGGAAATGAAAGAGCCGATAAATTTCCAGAAAGGGAAGGGGGCTTGGAAGGGCATACTCAACGGAAATGAAGATTATAAGAGGCGGTTACTCCTCTCTAGCCGCACAGGTCTGAGGCAGTCTAAACTTTTGTGCGTAACTATGACAGGAGAAGATTTAAATCCTGTATCCTGTTCAGATATAGTGTGTTTATACTGAACGGGCTTTTGACTGGTTATTGCACGCTAAAGAAAGATCTGAGTAAAAGGGCAATAATCTTAAGTCCGATGTGCAGATTCTGTGATGAGGAAATCGAATTACCAGAGCACATATAGGCTGCATGTGGGGCATTGAGGCACTCTAAGAGGAGTTTGGTACAAACCGGCATCCTGAACTTCGCCAGATCGACAAGATAGTTGGAGGGCTGTACAATAGATCGGAAACTTGCAGTTCTTGTATAACTCGATAATAATAAAAATAAACCACATAGTAATCCTCAGGTATCGGTAAAGGATTTTATATGCTGAAAATATTAGAAAAAATATATTCTACGCAAAATTTATTATTAGTTGGCTAAGAGCTAATTATTCGAATGGGATTAATGTGCTGAAGAATAGTATATAATTGACCGCCTATTTTGGATTTGCAATAAAACTAAGCAACTACTTATTACGCCTTTACAATCTCCTTCTGTACCTTCATTCTACATTATTTTGTCGTATGTTCACATATCACATTTAAAAGTTAACTGGAATCTGAAGGCGATTCCATAACGAAAACCAAATCTCATTAAACATTTCTGCCATATAAATTCCTAAAGATTTTAAGTTTTAGCTGAATAACTTTGCCAACAATCTAAACAATTATTAAAGGAATATCATCATAATGACTCTGTAACCCCATAAATTATATACCCCATTGTATGCATTAAAAGTTAAATTTGAAACACTTTTTAAAGAAAATGTTAACTGCGACCCATATTTTATAGCTTGTCTAGCTAAAGTAGTAAAAGCTTATTTACAAGTCCCCAAAGACATAAAAAATATTTTTTTAATTATAAATATTTTGTCGCCAAAAAAATAAAATTTTATAATAAATAGGGTAATGTTCTATAATGCCTTAAAGTATGCTTTAATTAAAACAAACTATTATAAAGTGAAAGTATGCTATACTACCTTGACAATTAGATGGAGCATATGAGCGTGTGTGAAAAAGTATTTTAATTTCTACTCATTTTTCACTTGTGTTTTTTTGCACATCTTCATTGTGTTCATTGAAATACTCACACACATATATTACTCTCTCTCTCTCTCTCGCTGGTTAACATACATACGTTTAAGTAAAATGTGTTTTTTGTGAATTAAATTATTTAAAAGAGGTAGCATTGTGTTTTTCAAGCGAGGGGGAGAAAGAGAGAGAGAGAGCGCGTCAGAGAGGGAGAGTCAACCAGTCGCCAGCCTTTTCAATAATTCATGGCGGTTTTTTTTTTTTTTTTTTTTGTTATTCTCTGTTGTTCTTGGTATGACTCTGTGTGTCAAACACACTTTTAAGGCTCATTTTCATATACGACTGAGTTCGTTGTACATGCATTAAAAATTTATATTTGATGATGACGTCGACCGAAAATTGTGCAACCACAACAACATACACAAACACATATACGCTCACACCTATACATTTGAGAATTGTTGCATGTATGCCGCCAGTATTTAAGCGAAAACCTGCCTGTCTGTATTCATGCATAACTTTAAATTCTAGACTCATTCACTCATTCATTCGTGCACAAACTCATTCACTTACTCATTCATTCAATCATACACATACAGGCGTTCACATGCGTTGTGTTGGTTGTATGAACGTGCCTTCGTTTCGTAATTAAAGTTTCTTACTGAGTTCAGCGCCTAAAGGGTTGTGGCATAACATATATAGTTTGTAACGTTAATAATTTTGTCTTTGTAGACATTAATTATAAAAGAGTCTTCCTCTCTCTCTCTCCCTCTCTCTCTACCTCTTTCATTCTTCTTTAATTTAATTATTGAGTAATTTGTACGTTAAGTTGTCCTACATTGCATATCCCAGGACTAATAAAATTATATGTGAGATATTAAAAAATGTTAAGTGTTACGCCGATATCGAGTAGGTGTAAGGGCACAGTGGAGTAATGGACTTGAAAATAAATTTAAAAATTCATTTTTGATTCGGTTGTTGTTTATTAGTAGTTCAAAGCGTTACATAGTCCTAGGCGAGTAGAGCCACTGGTTAAATTGGTTATATAGTCTTGGGGCAATATCGATGAACGCATTGATGTAGGAATGATATTGGCTATACTTAGACAATTCGAGTTGGCTTTTGAATAGTTACTATGGTCTTGTAATCTGAGCCTAGGCAAGAGCATTGAGTCAGTACTGGCTATAGATGATTTTTTGTAGTGGTACCAACATTATAAGGATGTCCTTAAATAGACATCCATGAAAACACATTTCGTTATAATATAACATAAGAAAATATATAATCAAGCAAACTTAATGGTGTGGAGGATAACAACTGCAGCATGAAGCCATATACTGTGTAACAGTCTCCAGTATAGTTGAATTTTTTCATCCATTTTGAAGGGTGCAGCAACCAAAACGAAAAAACAACCAAGATTTCAGAGAATTTTTTTTAATATTTTTTATTATGATAGAAGGATCCATGACAATTATGTGTGAAAAAAATATCGCGCAACTGCTTGCCATAGCTTCGGTGGCCGTTAGTGTGCCGAATTATCTAATCCTTTAGCTCTAAAATTGTTCTCGGCTTATAAACGTACATTTTTTTTTAAATATTACCAAAGAAAGAAGTCCAACGGTGTTAAATCACATTATCGTGGCTGCCAATTAACATCTACACGACACGAGATAACACGGCCACTGAGTTTCTCGTGCAAAAGGGCCATTGTTTCGTTGCGGAAACACTTATCGTCCAAGTTCCTGTCTTCAATTTCTGGCCACACGAAGTCCCTTATCATGTCGCGATAGCGAATACGATTTACGGTTACATTCATTCATTCATTTACGAAGAAGTACGGTTTGATGGCGCCGCCAGCCCATGAATCGCACCAAACAGTCACTCTTTATGGATGCATCGGCTTTTCAACAATCAATCATGGATTCTTATTTGACCAAATGTGGCAATTCTACTTGTTAACGAATCCACTGCAGTGAAAGTGTGCCTCGTCTCTAAACATGATTTCCTTTTTAAAGCCATCATTCGCTTTCGTCTGTTAAACTAAACATACGGCGTATTGGCGACGCTTGAAATAGTAAGTTGGTTTCAGCAATGTTTTTCGCAGAACCAGCTGAGGTGGAATACACAGGTGTTTCCCCATTTTACACAGATCCGGTTTGCTGAAATTTACACACAATTCTTTCGATTGTGGACACATTTAGTCGATTATGCTGCATTATGCATTTTCGCAAAAGAACAATTGAACAATTGAACAATTTTAACACGTTGCACAATTGTTGAAATTGTCAAGAACTGAAACAAAAAATTGTCAAATAAAAGTGGGCAAAATATTTCACGTTAAGGTATGACTATGACAATTAACATCGTGGCATGTGGTTGGACTACCTTTTATATAAAAATTTTAGCGTACCTTTGATTGGCGATAGTCTCCAGCAATCTGAAGTGTTCTATGTATAAACAAATACTGCCTTGAGGATAGAAAAGGTTGACGAATGCTTTCACATTCAGGAATTTTAAGTAAAAAATGTCTTTAAAGCTGTCTGACGTAAACTACGCTCTTCAGTTAGAAAGAAGTGAAGTTAAGAGGGTGATAAACTTCAGAGAGCTTTATCGAATACTGGGCAGGAATGTTTTCAATTTTTTGATGCCACTAAGTCAATGCCTATGAAGGAATTCTTTTTCTTGTTTTATTGACTGACGAAGGACTTACTGAGCTGAAGAAATTGCACTCCAGATGCCATTATGATTTAATGCAACCGATCGTATTTAGCGACCTATTCCCATTAGAAATTTTCGAATATTTTTAAAATGGCAGTAACTCACAGTCTTTCTCTCTCATCTTACTCACGCAGTTGACTGATTCACACATATCGCCAGATGTGTAAGGCCTTCTGTCTCTAATCTTGATGAAATACCAATGCTGTTTCAGTCATTTTCTTTCGTCAAGCAACGACTTCAGTGTAGTAAAATGCCATAGAGAATCACTCAACGAAATGGGAGATTGCAAGTCGTCTTATCTAGACGGTTTGGATGTAGCAATTTTTTATTTTTTTATTTTTTTTTTCGTTGAGACCAGCTCCCAAATCATGCAGTGCATTATGCTGGTACTAGGAAAATAAGTTGAATGAATTTTTCCTATAGTGCTTTGTGCGATTCAATGGACAATCAACTACAAAGGATTGCGCTCTTCGAGTAGTACGAGTACTATGTAAGAATATACGATTATTAGTAGTCCATTCCTTAATTTCGTCAGAACATATTGCGTTATAGTACCGCCACATTTCGACTATGCTCTTGCTTCGATAGAATTGGCTACCAGACCGTTATTAATGAGTACCTTCCTGTATGCAGTCGAGAATCTCTAAAATAGACTTTCAAGCATCGGCTCATTTGAGTCGGATATAAGTTTTGTATATATTATGGAGTTCATATGTAAAGGTTTCCTGCACCGTCTTAAAAAATTATATGGTCGTTCATCAAAAGCATCTGATTCTTCACTAAATGCATTGCTCATAGACACAGCTGACACCACACCACCACGTCTGTTTGTTAAAAAACAACATTCTGTTTTGCGTGTATTAAAATCGACCCTGTTCGTATGGGTCCTCTCGGAGATTTTCACCAGGCCACTTGTGAGTATGTCGCTCATAATCGTCCTTCTCGCCCCAATCTCCAAGAGCGTTGTCCTACTATCAAAACAGTATGAATGACAAATGTTGAAAGTCGTTAAGAAATATCAGAAAAAGAGTGGAGAAAGAATTTATTTTTGCGGTATCCCTGAGCTTATCCAGATCTTGTCGAATAAGACCAAGGGACAAGTGACTACTGACACTAAAAGCATTAAGAGCCTGATGCCAAACTCTACCATACGCCTTGGATATATCGAGATCCACAACCTTACCCTCACCAAAATCATGAATGTAACTGTTCCACCTTTCCGAGAGCAACTCTTGCAGATCACCGGTAGAACGGCCCTTGCTGAATCTGTACTGACGATCGCAAATCGTTGGACTCCAAATCGCCCACTAGTTGGTGATCAATCATACGCTACACAACTTTGAAGAGTGCGAAATAAACTGCTATTGGCTGCATAGTTCTCCGGGTTATTAGCCACGCACTTTTTATGGAAAGATTTAGAAATACCAGCGCAATATAGCGCTAATCTGAGTAGATTAGCTAAGGGACGCACAAGCGTCGTAGAGCAATGCTTAAGGAATGTTATCCCACTTGTTGACATAAGAACCCTTTTACAGCACGGTCTTGAAAGAATGAATGAAAATTTAATGTTGAAAATTTAATTGTGGGCGGTTGAACGAACTGATCTTATCACAAAGATAAGAAAAGGCGACTTAATATCTGAGTTTTTGCTGAGCTCGGATAAGTGACCTCATAAAGGAAGACACTGCGTTTTTAAAGCCTATGCGGAGAGAAACATTTTCCACATAAACTATTTCTTTTTAGTAATTGCATGGAACACAAAAAGGAGAGACTGTTTTTTGTTTTCGATAATAACTTTTTCGTTTTTTATCACCTTGCCGCTATGGTGTAATAGGTAAGACATCCACCTACTAATCAAGTGGTCCTCGATTCAATACCAGACCAGACCAACTCATAAATTTTCTGGTTATGAGTATTTACGCCACGAAAAACTTCTCTAACTAATGCATATGACGTTCGGCGCCGTCGTTAAATTGAAAGTCCCTTTCAATGAACCTTAAACAAGAGTCGAGTGCAGCTGATTGAGAGAAGTCCATCTTGTCTCACTTGGGATGTTGCGCGAAATATGTATGTATGTATCACAAAAAATATCAATTTCGTCAGAAATAGTACTTCAAAGCAAAAAATAATTTTTACAAGTTATTACGGTTTAGGGCGGCATATAGTTGGCTTAACCTGACACTAGTTTTCTACTCACTTACTTCTGTCAACATGGCATTGCTACATTTGAAAGGTAGTTTTTTTTTTAAGATAACATGTACTCTCCCCCTATGCCGCATATAACGCTACCAATGTATATACATTTGCTACATTTAACATGTTGAACGTTTGTTAAAAAAATTTCCATTACCTTGACACGGTGTAGGAAAACACACACAATTTTAAACTCATCAAGTGAACGGAATGTTTTTTTTGCCGTAAATACAATAATGAATTAATAGCTGACAGGATATTTTTTTTTTTTTATATGTCCATACATATATGTATGTCCATACATATACAAAAAAAAAAAAAATTATAACTTCCACTTAATAATTTAATCTCCTTAATCATGACAGTGCTACTCGTAGCCCAACATTCAGAATTAAAAAAAAATTATCTAATCCATCCCTATTATTCATTAAAATAATATATAATTTTTCTTTTCGTTTCAGGTAAGTTTCTATTTTTTAATTCAACTTTTTACTCAAACTTGGTAAGTTTTTATTGTACCTTAACAAAAGCAAAAATTGCTTTTTTAGTTTTTCTATTTTTTTTTTTCTCGCGAAAAGATAATCAGGTCAAGTATATCCATCTTCTTGTAAATAAATTTCAATCTTTTAAAATAGAATACTCTATACTCGTATATAATTCACTATAATCAAATGCACATTTTCTTTTAATTTCAACAAAAAAGCATATGCGGTCTTAGATCATTGTAACGAGCATAACCTTGTTATCCATATCTTTCTTTCTTCATAATTTGCTTTGGCACATTTAATGTCTGGTGCCTTAAAGTCCAGGTGAGGGAAAAAATAAGAAAACAACTGAAAGAAAAACATCTTTGAAAATTGGAAAATTTTCTAGGAATTTTCTTCTGCACCCCCAAATACATAGAATTTGAATTTATGTTTTTTTTTTGTCTACCTTTTATTTCTTTTTAATATTCTTTTAAATAAAAAAAATAAATAAATGCCACTAATGGCGCCATTGGTATGGAAAAAATAAAAACTTAAAAGAAAAAAGAGCAAAAATTTGAAATTTGAAAGGAAAATAAACTTTAATAAAGAAAAAGCAACAACGACAAAAAATATATAAAAAAATATAAAATTGATGAACTTTGGCTTTAAAATACCTTACAATAGGTATTTCCCTTAAGTGATAATTAATGACATTCAAAGATTGTCTCTTTAGTATATTAAATTTTATCTAAAGGGTCCGCCAAATAAAAAAAAACTACTCAAATTTCTTTTTTTATTTGAAAGTACAATCTTTCCGGTTAATAATGGCATATAATTTAATTCAAATGGCTGCCTCGGCTGGCCATGCAGTAGCCTAAACGATCGGTCCAATTTTTAAGCGCATTATCGATTGTGTGCAGCTGTATTTCACCAATGGCTTCATGAATATTGTCCATTAAAGCGTCAATTGTCTCTGGCTTGTTGGCGTAACACTTATCTTTGACGGCACCCCACAAATAATAGTCCAACGTTGTTAAATCTCAGCTCCGAAGTGGCCAAACGACATCAGCTCTGCGGCTGATAATGCGATCTTCAAAAACAGGGCGCAAAACACCGATGTAGCTTCGGCTGTGTGGCACGTAGCGTCGTCCTGTTGAAACCAAATGTTGCTAATATCCTCCTCTTCGATTTTTGTGAACAAAAAGTCGGTCAGCATGGCCCGATAACGATCGCCATTGACTGTAACGGCCACTCCTTGCTCATTTTCGAAGAAAAATGGCCCAATTATGCCTCTAGACCAAAATCCGCATCAAACAGTGACTCGTCTTGGGTGTCTCTGCTTCTCAATGGCGGACCCTATATTAAAATTATCTATTCTAAAGCAGCATTAGGCAAACTAACATTAATGCATTTTACAATTGTAGTAGTAATTTGACTCTCTCACTCAGGCCATTTTGCCTTGTATTTTTCTACTTGTTTGCTCTTCACTTCTCTTAGTTTATATTTTACATATATTTTTCCTATGCGTGTGCCAACGTACGTGTGAAAATAAAAGACAAAAGCAGCTTCTTGCCTGAAACTGATCTAAAGCAGCATTATTATGAGAGAGAGAGAGAGAGAGCAAAAATGAAATATGACTGAAACACTCACTTATAGCTTGACAGCCAGTTTTGCCAACTTTTTGTGATCAAAACGCGCAGACCTAGTACTCAAAAGGCGTTAAAAAGCACTAAATTATAATTTATGTAACTGTTTGCAACCCAAACGCGATGTAAAAAAGCGTTAATAATATTTAAAGCAAAACAACAATTTAAAATTCTTTTCTTAATTTTTTGGTGTTTAACGTTGTACTCGAATATGTGTTGCAACGTGGTATCACCTTGGGACTCAAAAGCCTAGGTTACTCAGATGACATCTATCTTTTTGCTAACAGATGTTGCGCAATGCAATGAAAACTTTACTCTATACAGTCAGAAGCTTAAAGAGTGAGCTTGCGCATAAAAATCTTCAAAATCAAAATTATATGAATCAACCAACGCTGACAACACAACGATCTTTCGAATTCTGAATCGGAAATTTGGGAGATGTCCCGTCTCTTTGATGTCCGTAGGTTCCAGCACTGATATTCAGAACAGATTGGACCTATTCAGGCGGTCTGATTGCTATAGGGCGTTTTCTTCCATTAAGGTATTTATAAACCATTGCCTACGGTGAATTTGGAGAATTTTCTGGCCAAAAACCAGATCTCACCAAGTTCTTGTAATGAAGGAAATGGACTGGGCACACTCTGAGGAAACCAAACTACGGCTCAGTAAAATTACCATTAAATGGAACTCGTAGATAAACGAAAGAATTGGAAGGCAAGCCCATTACTAGAGAAGACAGATAGAAAGAAAATCTCGTAGCATGACTTGGTATCAGATTAGATCATCGACTTTAGATAGGCGTAAATGGAAAGAATTTGTTATGGCTCTGTGATCCCCTTGGGATCTTTAAAGGTGTAATAACAAATAACAAGTTTAGTATGTTAATTAAATAATTAAAATTTGTAGTTTTCTTCTAAAATGACTTACAAGTCTTGAAAAATGGGCTCTTAGATTTGAGATAGGTTTCAAAACCACTATTTTAATTCATTTTTAATATTATTATTCCTACAACATGAAGCATTTAAAGTCAATAGTTTATATAAATGAATGGGTTTATTGAATTTATTAAATTTATGTTTCTTATAAAAAAATTGCAAGTAGAACAGAGCTAAGCCTAAGGGAAAAATTGCGACTTTTCGGCAGTTAAAATGCGCTAATTATAGCGCGAAGGGCGCTAAATTGGCAATACTGTTGGCAACAATCTTTGAGTAGCACAGTGTTGTCAACCAAGTGAGAGGCCTGGGAAAAAGAAGTTGGGGTTTTCTAGAAGAGGTACTTAAATCGTTAATTGTTTACGGAACTGATTAAATGTATTGAACACTATTGTGTTATTAGAATATCGCTGCAATGTAACAAAAATATTGCTGTTCTATCAGAACTATAAAAGTGTGATTCCTCGCGTTTAAAAGAGGAAATTTTGTTTCATTATCTGCAATTTTTGACAAAATTTATAATTATTTTTTTATCGCCTTTTTGGTAACCTCGCTCAATTATAAACTTTTGTGACCAAACTTTACTTTTGTTTTAAGAACTTCTCTAAGCTTTTTTTGTTACAGCCTTACGCTCTTTTAGCTACACAATCTATATACAGGGTGGGAAAATTTGAGGTGAGGAAGTACATTGGCTGCCAAGTAATGAAAAGTAAGGAATTAAGCTGTCAACCTTTGACACTTATTTAGTAAAAAATTGGAAAATTTTAACTATGGAACGTTAGACTTTTGAACAAAGAATTTTTATTGCTGTGTCACTTGGTAATATTCGAACAGCTTTTCCTCGTACTCAGGCTTTTTCTAAGACCGCTGTGCGTAATTTAATCGCTAATTCGAGTCTGCTGACAATTGATCAAAACAATACGCTCGTAATAGCCGTAGTGATGCAAATAAAACCGCTGTACAGCAAAGAGTTGAGAATGAGCCTGAAACATCAACTCGTCGACGTTCGCAACAATTGGGCATCACCAAAGGAACTTTGCGCAACATTTTGCATAAAGATCTTCATCTTCACGCTTATAAAGTTCAACTCATTAAGGAATGAAAGCCAACCGACCATTGTTTCTGTCGAACATTTGGTTGTTTGAACGAAAATATTGCATTTTTCAACAGCCGACCATTGCTTGTGTCGAAAGTTCGTGAATTGTCCGTTTGAAACACTGAACGAAAACAATGCCATCAAAAAAACCATCTTTAGTGATGAGGCCCACTTTCAATTAGGCAGTTATGTAAACAAATAAAATTGTCGCATATGGAAAAATTGAAATTGTGGTTAGGCGGCATCATCGGCCCGTAGCTTTTCGAAAATGAGCAAGGAAACGTTGTCACCGTGAATTGTCTGCGCTACCAAACCATGATAATTAATTTTTTGTGGCCACAATTGGCTAATGTCGACATCAGTGTCCTTTGGTTTCAGCAGGACGGCGCCACAAGCCACACAGCCAGCCAAACAATTCAGTTATTGCATAAGTAATTTCCCGGTCGCGGACTGCCTCGTTCTTGTGACTTAACCTCGTTAGATTATTTTCTCTGTGGCCATTTGAAAGACCGGGTTTAGGTGAACAAACAACTGACACTCTGAAAGATTAAACTCGGGGCTGCATTGATGAGATAAGTGAAGCTTTTTTTGCAAAATGTGGTTCAAAACTTTGTAGAACGAGCGGACATCTGCCGAAATGCTAGAAGTGTACATTTGCCCGACATCATATTCCATTAATTTTTTTATATTGGAATGAATAAAACTGAATTTGTCAAAAAGAAATGTTTTTTTAAAGCCAATTTACATCCCAACAACCTCAATATCTGGTTGATATGGTAGCTGAGTAGTGCAACGGGAGATATAAAGACCACAAGACGCTTATGATGGCTGATATACTTCACAATGGTAATTAATTAACACAATGAGCCGAACTTTAACATATAAACAGTATATCTATTGCGTTATAAATGGTCAGCCGGTTACTCCATATTCGTAAATGGAAAACCTTCCACTAAAGGGGGGCTTACATGATAATACAAGTCGTATGACAAGTTAAAATTTTGCGTAGAAAAGATCGGATAGTTTCATTTAGACTTAGGAAGTTATGAGAACATACGACATTGAGAGAAAATATGCATAAAAAAATGATTTTTTTTTAATATTCAAAAATCATCATAATTCATTAGATGAGAGATGTATTTTTATATAAAAAATAAACAAATCGTTTGACTTTGTTTTGTTTTTTATTTTTTTTTTACTCATCGTGTAAACGTAAAAAAATTTGTCACCGATTTTTATTCTCTTTTTTTTTGAAATATGGATAGAATTTTATATTTTTTTATATTTGTTATCGTGTAAACAACCCTTAATTAAATGACAGCTATTTAACAGCTGGCGACCTTGCCAGACGGGCGATTTTGTAACAACTTAGTAGATAACCTGTTGTTTGTACAGAGAGTATTTTCAGGAATTGACGGATTAAAATGACACGAAAGAAAGTTTGTTTTCTCAGACATTACGAAGGGTACCTAACTAGTTTCGTTGTTTTACGTTTAAAACTGTCATCTGCTATTTGTTGACAAGTTTAAGAAGTATATTAACAGGCAGATGAATATGCTTTAAACAACTCAATAAATTATTTTTATCTTTGTAATGGCAGTTTTTGTAAGTCTTACAATTATTAACATGAATACAGTATACCACCTACCATATTGTAGCTTCTTTAAAAGTTAACATTAAAATACTATTACGAGTATAGCCTTGTAATAAAATAATTTAATATTTCAGAAAGAAATAAAAAGTGAAATACCAAAAATATGGCTTTACATGTAAATGGTAAAATAAAAATGAAACTTCAGGGCGGTTTTGTCAAAAAAAAAAAAAACAAAAAAACAAAAACGATGTAATAAAATAATTTATTACCGCATAAACTGGGCCATTTATCAAACTATTTATTTTCAGGAATATTGTTGTGTAATAACATGAAGAGAAAGAGACTTTTTAACAGTGGCAGTAAAAGTGTAAAAATGAAAATAAAAAATAAGGAAAATATATTGAAAATAATATTTTTTAATATTCGCAAATCATAAAATGAAAATAGAAGGTGGGCCAAAAGTAGCCGTGAGGCTACAAAATTTAATACCTTTTCGTTTATATATTTTTTTCTTCTTCCTTCAAATAACCCCAAAAGAAATTTGGCGGGCGATGATAAATCTAGCAATTAATTTCCGAATTTCTGGTAATTATTCGCTCTCCAAAAAATGTACATAAAAGTTAAGTAAATTTTTTAAGCCCCATGGTGACTATTCGCTCACCCTATATTTTTGATTACTGTTATTTAACGTTAAATACAATTTTCAAATTGCTTTTAAGTTTTTTTTGAAATCTATTGAACAGAATTTCACAGCAAATAATAGATATTTAAAAAACAGTGAATTAAACCTAAACAATTTGTAATTTTCGATTAAGGAGCGATAACTATGGACGATTTAAAAATTTGTTACCAATTTTAATTGTTCATTTAACGTATTATTGGTTTTAAACAGGCAGAAATGTGTTTAATATTTGCTATAAATTCTTAAATTAAGGGCTTTAATAGGATGTTTAGACTTTGTTTCCTGAATTTTTCGAACTATTTATCCCAATTAACCTGTTCACATGATACATTAAAGTTTGTTGTTATTTTTACTTATTGTTTTGTTATTTGCCTATAAACTGTGTTTTAAAAATGACGAAAAGATAAGACAAATTAAAAAAATTTTATTAAAATTAATAATTCACACTTTAAGTGAAACCGAATTAATTACAAATTGCGTGATTCGATATAAGGTTTTTGTATGGCAAATTATGAAATTCGCTTAATTTTTTTATTTTAGCTTTTTCTCCGTCATTCCTCTAGGGAGCATATTGTCTTTCCACAAAATATCTATTGCTTTGTTTCAGTTTCATTAATCAGGTTGACTTTTTCAAGCTAAGTAGATGATTAATCGACTGTAGCTCGTCTCTATATGAATGTGTAGTGGTAAAGATTCTTGCTAAGTCGTGGTGATGATCCTTACTTAACATTATAATTTTTTTTTCCAGTAGGTGGCGTTTTCTCCTGATATTCAGTCCGATGTTTGTCATTGTCTCCAGAGCTAAGCTGGAAAATCGGATAAGCTTTTTTAAGGTGGATTTGGCTGGAGTTTGGTTGAAGTCTCTTTAATTAAAACTCTCGAAACCGCAATTAAACTTTTTTCATATCGTCTGCTGAGGATTCGCCCGTTGTCTTGTCTGCGTGCACACTAATCACCGACTTAGAGAGCAACTTACGAAAAAAATTTGTTATGAAACATCAGTAGAGATGATATACGAGGAGGATTGACATTGAAGCTACCTAGCGCTAGATGGCAGCACAAACACAAAAACTTTTTCTTTCTTAGAAATTACGATCTGTCAAACGTCAGTTTATTTGTTGTAGTTTAAAAATGGAAAAAAGTGAATTTCGTGTAGTGATTAAACACTATTATTTGAAAGGCAAAATGGCGAAAGAGACAAAAGAAAAGCTTGATAAACATTACGGCGAATCTGCTCCGTCCGATTATATGGTAAAATATTGGATTGCTGAATTTAAACGGGGGCCGAACAAGCACTGCAACAATACCATCAACAGGAAGGCCAAAAGAGGTGGTTACTGAAGAAAATATTAAGAAAATTCTCGATATCGTTATGAATGATCGCCGGGTCAAAATACGTGAGATTGCTGAAATAGTAAACATATCATATGAATGTATGTTCAACATTTTGCAAGAACATTTGCATATGAAAAAGCTATCGACAAGATGGGTGCCGTGTTTGCTCAGTGTTGAACAAAAACGAGTTCGACAGATCACTTCACAGTGGTGTTTGGACATGATAAAGCATAATCCTACTGATTTTTGGCGTAGATTAATAACTGTTGATGAAACGTGGGTCCAACACTACACACCTGAAACCAAAAAACAATTGAAGCAATGGTTGGAAGCTGGTGGAAGTGCTCCGAAGAAGGCGAAAACAGTGAAATCGGCTGGCAAGTTAATTGCCATTGTATTTTGGGATGCACACGAAATATTGCTCATCGATTATCTTGAAGAGGGATCCACAATCACAGGAGAGTTTTATCGTGCATTATTGGATCAATTGGTTGATGCAGTCAAGAAAAAACGACCACATTTAAACAAGAAAAACTGCTCTTTTTTCAAGACAACACACCGGTTCACACAGCATTATATACGATGCTAAAACTACGAGAAATCCAATTCGAATTGATTGATCATCCACCTTATAGTCCAGACTTAGTCCCTAATGACTTTTTCCTGTTTTCAAACTTGAAAAAATAGCTCGCAGGAAAAAGATTCATCTCAAACGAAGAATTGATTACCGAAACTAATGCGTATTTTGAGGAGTTCCCAAAATCGTATTATTCGGATGGTATAAAAAAGTTGGAAAATCGTCTTACTAAGTGTATTGTGCTAAAAGGAGACTATGTTGAGAAATAATGGTTTTTGAAAAAAAATGTTTTTTTTCCTACTTAGGTAGCTCCAATATCAATCCGCCCTCGTATGTGTAAACAAATAAAAAATTTTTATTATTTATAAAAAAATATATTCTTATGGGATTCTACACGAGTAAATACCCATATAAAGGGTAAATATCATCCCATGCATTCTGACATGCGACGTACATACAGTTCGTATTAATTATACCCGCAAGAAGCCCGATCAAGCCCCTTTCAAGCCTAGCAAGAGATTTAGGCTTCTTGATAGGAAGCATTTTAGATACACTACGATTTTATCGAAGTAACTATCGTTTAGATATCGCTTATAAACTATAAGATGACATCGATAGTGATCCTAATTTGCCTTAACTGTTACTAAAATACAATTGTGTGTAACAAAGAATGTTCCGTTTGCGAGGAGCAATAGAAAAATATCCCGATATTATGAAGAAATTATTGACATTCTCAATTTTAGATTTTTTGGTTAAAAACGTTTGGCTTCCTAATCTCTTTTTCAGTACGAAAACTGATGATACTAATAAAAGAACAGAGAATTGCAACAATTGGGAAATTAAGATTGTGTTGCTATAAATAATCATAGTAAAGTAGTAAAGTATATATTGGGTGGGGCATTTCAAAGTTTCAATTTAAAAATATAATAAAACAAGAACGCTTTGATATTTTCCCAATTAATTTTGTTGTTGTAAAGTACAATTGTAAGAAATGAAATATTATTTCACTCATATTGTTGCCGCTGTTGACCGCATAGTACCCCATTCCATCGGACCAATCTTCAAGAAGTTTTTCGTGTGTATGTGGTCGTATCTCGGCAATTGCATCACGAATGTTGACCTTCAAATGCTCAATTGACTCTGGTTTGTCGGCATAACAATTGTTTTTAACGATGCTCTACAGAAAATAGTCCATTTCGTCTAATTAAACGGCCATCAAAGTGGCATAAGATGTGTGGCAAGTTGCACCATCCTATGGAAACCAAACATCGTTCACATCAATACCATGAAGAGCTGGCACGAAAAATCGGTTATCATGGTGCGATAGGTGTCTTCATTGACTGTAATGGTTGCGCCGTCCTCATTTTCGAAGGAACCAATTTTCGAAGGACCAATGATGCCTCCGCTCCACAAGCCGCACTAAAAAGTCACTCGTCATGGGTGCATTGACTTCTGTAAGACCACGTTTGGATATTTTGAGCCACAAATATGGAAATTTTGCTTACTAACGTACCCACCAAGATGAAAATGAGCTTCATCCGAAAAGTTGATTTCATTGGAAAAAACGGCATCATCGTGCAATTTCTCGTTGGGAGCGGATGTTCATGCAGCTTCAACTTTTGGGCTAATTGAACTTTGTAAGGAGTCATCTTTTGACAAAATTTGGTGCATGAAATATTCAATTCCTCTGTTGATGGATTCTCTGGCACACTCTCAGGTACAGCTGCGATATCTTCGGATGCATGCACGTGCGAGCACGCTTACGCTTAAAGCTCTTCACAAACTTTAGCAACAAACTTGCGTACCCCGGTCACTGTTGGGCCTTCTCTGCGACCAAATTCTGTACGACATTTTCGGGCAACTTCCGACCAATTTGTCTTTGTTTTGGATATAAATTTCCAATAAATTCCAACGTTGCTCAAGCGTAAATGGATTAATTTCGTTTAGTGGAGATAATATACTGAATTTTGTGACAGAATAGAATGACATAAGTATTGCCAGATTCGAAATAACCGCTGGTTTATATATAAACTGATAGATAGCTCACCCGCTATAATAGGATTTATTAGAATTGAGTCAATAATTGGACGCAGTCCAGAGAGAAGCTAAAAGTAGAAATTTTCCAGAAAGTTAAAAACAAAAACGTCAAACTGGTTTTGATTTCATCTTAAAACTCATTTAAATGGCTGTATTTTGTAAAGTTTTGATGACTCGCCTTAAAGCAAACATCTGTACCACAAAGCTTTGACAAACTCTTTAGCTTACTAATGTACCATAGAGTAAAGACATGACATGACAAAAGAGTGTATATTACTTATGTCCAAACTTTTCTGTTGTGCAACAAATTGCTTGAAACCGGAATCAAAATATAATGGCAGACTTTACTTTGAATAGATTTAAATAATTTCCGAAAGACAAAATCTTAATGAATATTTTAACAGACTGATTTCATTGATAGACTTAGCAGCTGCTGAAATATTACAACTGACAGAGATAATATCGTCATTGAATCTTCGTATTTTTAAATGAAAAGCCTTTTTTCATTAAAGCTTTACTTCAAATTAAAAAAAAAAACTCGTTTAAAGCCTTAATAGTTAAACACTCAGTTTTCTTTCTTCTTATTCACATCGATAGATAGAATTCTCTTTAAAATCGCATAAACTTCTTATTAAGCCATCTGTCATTTTGGCAAATCTTACTTTTTTCGCTCTGTCATATCTCAATTCTGTGGTTTTTGGTTTGAATTTAAAATTTAAATTTTTGCTTACCTTTCAGTTTGCAGTTTTTTGTATATTATTTTAATGCTCATTAACATTCAATAAGACATACAACAACAATGACATTTACTCATCTTCATCAGTCTTCAGTTGTGGTTCAACTATGTGGTTTTGGAGGAATGGGAGATTGGTTTGGTTCGGTTTTTGCCTACAGCCAGTCTACTTTATAAAGTAAATTTTTTAGTTTCGTTAAGCATTTTCTTTCATCATTTATATTTTTGATTGCTTAAACAACAACAACAACAACAACGACAACAACAAGAAAACATTTTTACCATCTGTCATGCACCATTTAATGCCCCAGACTGGTTAATGTCAGATCAGAAATGTAAAAATTACCAGAAAAAAGCAGCAAAAAACATAACAGGGAAAGAGAGAGGTCTGAGCATGACAAACCAACATAAACAGACTTAAGATAAATGTTTTCTTAGAAAGTTAACTATAAACGAGGGTTGTTATATAACAGTATACATTTTGTTCAATGAAATAAATAAAAAAATTTAATTTTTTTACAACCAACCTCGTTTATACCACTATAGCCTGATCTATAATGGCATTTTTATGTACGTCTGGTTCTTTTTTTTTTATTAGTAAATGTAACCAAAAATCACGTTAAAAATATGCTGCTGCTGCTGCTGCCATTACAAGAAAATAAGCCAAACCCTGTGATGAAAAATGATTTTGTTTGTTTTGCGTTTTTTTTTAAACAGAGAATCTAAAACAACCCTTAGAAAAGGGTCATAAACGTCTGTCTAACCGATGTACGTGAGATATTTATTGAAGATGCTGTCAGATTTACAGGTTCATATGCGGTTAACTGTTTAAGAATTTACCTCGCATTTTTCTTATTTTCCTTTTTTGGAGGGAGGTAGAGCTGGGTAAGGGAAATATCATTATTATGATAACTATCACAACATCAAATCACAGTTATGATTGAGTGAGTGACCTTGAAAGGATTTATGATGAAATATATGGCCGGAAATATTTTTTTTTTTTAGTGAAGCATAGAAAAGATTGCTTTTTTGGTCTTCACTTAATTTCATATGTATTTGATTATTAAAGACTTGATGAAAATATTAATCATACATACATACATACATACATACGAGGGCGGATTGGTACTGAAGCTACCTAAGTAGGAAAAAAAATTTTTTTTTTTTTCAAAAAACATTCATTTCTCAACATAGTCTCCTTTTAGCTCAATACACTTAGTAAGACGATTTTCCAACTTTTTTATACCATCTGAATAATGCGATTTTGGGAACACCTCAAAATACGCATTAGTTTCGGTAATCACTTCTTCGTTTGAGGTGAATCCTTTTCCTGCGAGCCATTTTTTCAAGTTTGGAAACAGAAAAAAGTCACTAGGGGCTAAATCTAGACTATAAGGTGGATGATCAACTCATTCGAAGAGGATTTCTCGCAGTTTTAGCATCGTATCCAATGCTGTGTGAACCGGTGCGTTGTCTTGAAGAAAGAGCACTTTTTTCTTGTTTGAATGCGGTTGTTTTTCCTTGATTGCATCAACCAATTGATCCAATAATGCACGATAATACTCTCCTGTGATTGTGGATCCCTTTTCAAGATAATCGATGAGCAATATTCCGTGTGCATCCCAAAATACAGTGGCCATAACCTTGCCAGCCAATTTCGCTGTCTTCGCCTTCTTCGGAGCACTTCCACCAGCTTCGATTGATTTTTGGTTTCAGGTGTGTAGTGGCGGACCCAAGTTTCCTCAACAGTTATTAATCTACGCCAAAAATCAGCAGGATTATGCTTTATTATGTCCAAACACGGCTGTGAAGTGATCTGTCGAACTCGTTTTTCTTCAACACTGAGCAAACGCGGCACCCATCTTGCCGATAGCTTCTTATATGCAAATGTTCATGCAAAATGTTGAACACACGTTCATATGATATGTTTACCATTTCAGCAATCTCACGTATTTTGGCCAGGCGATCATTCATAACGATATCGAGGATTTTCTTGATATTTTCTTAAGTAACCACCTCTTTTGGCCTTCTTGTGGATGGTATTGTTGCAGTGCTTGTTCGGCCCCGTTTAAGTTCAGCAATCCAATATTTTACCATATAATCTGACGGAGCAGATTCACCGCAATGTTTATCAAGCTTTTCTTTTGTCTATTTCGCCGTTTTGCCTTTCAAATAATAGGGTTTAATCATGAAATTAACTTTTTTCCATTTTCCAAGAAACACAAAAGTTGCTTACTTCAAACGACTACAACAAATAAACTAATCGATGAATTTGGCTAAAATGTTAACAGCTGACGTTTGACAGATCGTAATTTCTAGGAAAGAAAAAGTTTTTGTGTTTGTGCTGCCATCTAGCGCTAGGTAGCTTCAATGTCAATCCGCCCTCGTATATACATTTAATCTATTCTTTCATTGGAAGACGCATGAATTTTTATGTTAGCCTTGGTAATATTCTTTAATTCGCCTTATTGAAATGAATCTCCTTACTTGTCAACATATTTTGAAACACCAGTTGAGTTACCACAAAACGAAATCAATAACATTCTTCGCAAAATCGATTTAAAATACCATAATGGCATGCTTACACTCCACTTTAATTTTTGTTCATTGTTTTAATCAGTCTTGGCAAGAATCCGGGTTTTTAAAAACAACCAACCCACCGGGTTTTATTAGGTTTTTTGATGGGTTTTAAAAATGCTTCCAAATCTCGTTCAAGTCGATAATATTTATTTTTTAGACCATCACGTTATTTTAATATTAGTAATGCATTTTGCACTCTTGGTGATATCAAGGCGTCATTGTGTACTACTAAAGCTGAGTGATCGAAGCAGAATGCAGTTACTTAGTTTGAATCGTGCGTTATGAGAAAAACGGTCGGAATGTAACGGTAGACATGATTAAGTTATTCTTTTGCATGTTAACACCCGACCTCATGTCGCAAAAATTTCAAAACAATTATTAGAAACGATCAAATGCCGCATCCGCCATATTCTCCGAACTTTGCTCCATTGGCTGTTGCCACGGATACAGTATACACTCATACCTCTTTATACAGGCTTTCTTCACATGGTATTTCGCTATAACGAAACACATACGCTTCAAGCACAATTTACCTTGTTCTACGGTTAAGAAAAACGTGGATTCTCCGTTTTAAAAAAAAAGTGTAAGGGAAGCAACCACAACACATATTCATTTCGATGAATCGAGGGAAGTGACTACCGACACCAAAAGCAATAAGTTCGGACATGAGAGCCTCCTGCCAGACTCTGTCAAACGCCTTGAAAATATTCAGGGCCACAACTTTACTCTCACCAAATCCATGAATGGACCTATTCCACCTTCCAGAGAGTAGCGCCAGTAGATCACCAGTAAAGCGACCCTTATGGAAACGGATTGACGATCGCTCAGGAAATTGTTGGACTCTAAATACTTTGGAAAGTGCCGAACAAACTGCTATTGGGCGGTAGTTTTCACCCTTTTTAGGAATTGGCGTTACACTAGCAATCTTCCTGCAATATGGAAAAACACCCGCGCGATAAGACTTAGCCTTATCAACCGGGTTAGTGAATGTGTGGTCATTCTTTATAAGGACTGTAACCGAACTAACGCTGTTCCTAAGCTCTCACTTCACCGCGAAAAAGTAAGAACTTTAGCACGTAGGCGCTGTTCGTATAGAGTCTTTTCGCGCCTAAGTACTGCGGCACTCGAAGATCTCACCTGTTTGCGTAGCGAATCAGTATGATCGCATTTGTTCTTACGCCAATTTCTGAATGCTTCCTCTCTGGATCTGACTGCAAGTTTGCACGTCTGATTAAGCCAAGATTTATTTCTTGATTTAATCGGAAGCTTTCTGGATGGGATGCAATTATCCATCACTACCTTTATTATATTGACAACCATTTCGGCCATGGCATCCATATTTCCTACAGACCCGTTTTGCTGAAATGTGCGTTAAATTATCCTGATTGTGGAAACATTTGGTCGACTATACTGACCAAAAAAATCTCGAAGTGCACGAAATGCATTTTAACTTGAACGCCATTTTCATAAAAAGCTTCAACAATCTTAACTCGATGCTTTGTCATTTGTGACTCAGTTAATATCGTGCATTATTGTTGGACCACCCTATAGCATTTCCACTCAAAATTTTGTCTCCGATGAAGCTCTTTTTTTTATATAAGACCAGCTACCTACTCATGCAGTGCATTGTGCTGGTATTAGGAAAATAGGTTATTGGAAGGAGGACAGAGGGAATGAACAGGTACGTAAATAAAGAGAATTGTCGCATAACCCACAAGCTTTTTTCAAAACCTATTACATCCACAGAAACTTAGTGTTTGGTACGCTTTATAGGCTGAAGAAGTCATTGGTCCCTATGTATTCAAAAATGATAATGGTCAGAATGTTGCTGACAATGTTGAACGGTATAGGGACATGATAATACCCTTTTTTGTACCTCAATTAGTTGGCATTAATTTTGTTGACATGTAGTTGCAACAGAATGAAGCCACATGCCATTCTGCGCACGCTACAATTGATTTACTTATAGAAATTTTTGCTGAAAGAGTAATTGCACGTGATGGTCAAATTAATAGGCTTGGTGGCGTGTGATTTAACCCAATCTTTTTTTCTTTGGGCTTATGTTAAGTCACTTGTCTACGTCGATAAACCAGAGACTATTGAACAATGAGTCAGTTGCTTAATGTGATTACCTGTCCTAGGACTTTAGCCCACGGTGACAATGCACAATTGAATACAATGCGTCCACCAATGCTCCCACCTATGATTAAAATCACCAGTGAGTGAAGCGCTGTTGCTTGGACATAACCTCCACCTTAGTGAGGTGTTGGGCACTATCTAAACTGCTATTGATCTATAGGTTACGGCACCCGGTCAAGAATGTAACTCCACGCCGAGCCAGCATAGCTGTCTGCGATTTGGGTCCAAGCCACAACCACCACCTTGCTCCCACAAGGGGGTCTCAGCGTAGTCGGACAGGGACCGAGATCCCTGGGGCTCCCGACATCCGTGGTAGCGGAATTATGCCTACGGTCAAGCAGTGTAAGTCCCAAACGACACCGAACTACTGACCAAGATGAAGGTGAAAAACACCAAACAGCAAACAGGAAACACTGGAAACACCAACAATATAACAAACAGCAAACAGGAACACAGTTACGCAGCAAATAATAAACAGCAAACAGGAACAGCACGATGGCCAGAAGCCGAAGACGAACTAAAGTTAGCAACAGGACTTAGACTAACTCGACAATGTATGTTGCCATACGCTAACGAGCTGTAAAACAGCAAAAACTGTAACTCAGTGAGCCCCAGTATTGGAAGTGGAGGAGGTATATCTCCTAACGTTCAGTTTTTTGCTATCAAACACAGCAAGCGCAAAGGCGTTCAACCTCCCAAGAGTACGATGATCTTGTATCCCAACCCTCCAATATGAGTAATACCCATACTTATATTCCTACTAACAGCATAGTCTGGGCATGTAGTCAGTACATGCCTCCAGTTCTCAATTCCCAACCCATACCGACAGTCCGAAGATTCAGTCTGGCCAATTCGATACAAAAATACATTAAAAATGCCATATCCCGCCGAGGTCTGGGTATTCCTGTACGAATGTCACATCCGGAATAAACTCATATGTAGTTGTCTCGTTGTCACTGTTCGTCCATTTTGTCTGCCTCCTATATACGAAGCACCTCTGCAAAAGAGCCTTATACCTGTATCTATTCATATCTAAGCAGAAAGCCAATCACGCGTTCGGAGTGGCATTCTTTTCTTGATTCTGTAGGCCATACGTATTACGAACCTGCAGAGACATTTTAGCAATGGAAAATCAACATTTCAGGAGTCTGAAATATGGCGGCATATACTGCGAAATTGGTGTTCCAGATTGTGCTACGCGCCAACCGTGATGGCCACATGACATAAATCATATTTAAACATTAATGTCATAAAATGTTCTATTCAATGAAGCCTTTTTCTTTGATATTAAAAATTTATTTCTTTGTTTTATAATGACCTAAACGTGTGTTACTGTAAAACAACACCCGACAGTTGTCTGCATCGATATATTTTACCTTATCAACACGATAAACGTTTTGACACCGCTATTCGCTGATGGGTGGCTGCAAAAAATAAATGAATTAAATATCAAAAACTTTAAATTCCGAATTTGTTTTAACATTTCTTTTTAAATTTAAATTATGTATCAGGATTTATTCCTAGAAATAATTATTGAACTTTAAAGTGTAATAAAATATTGTAATTTAATTGAAAACTTTAACAAATGCTTACCAAATTTAGCAAATAAATTTGCATTTATTTCAAAACAATAGACCACAAACCAGATTAGAGTTGTTCAATTGAATTTTTTTCTATTTTTTATACCTACAAACTTCAAATAATCTATGGGCTAAACATTTTAATTCAATTAATTCTGTAATAAATTCAATTACTTTTTCATACTCATTTAAGTCTGCATACTACATAGTAGATAGGCTCGTATTTACATGTTATTATAGATAAAATATACCTACTAATTGCTTAAATTATGTGCAAATATATAAAAATAATTTTCCAACATAATTTCAATACAAATTTCATTTTCGTTTAGACACAAAAACACCATCAAATGTTGGTTTTGTTTAAAGCATATGATGCCAGATATATTCGTACATAATTAAAATTTAATTGTAATTTGTATGCTTCATACTTATCAAACATATGCTCTTGTCATACATAACCATAAACATGCTTTAACAATGCCAGTAAACGTCTATTTGCATATCTACTCTGGCTTAATAATAAATTATAAAAAAGGAATATGCATATGTACGAGTATTTCAACTAATCACAGATCCTTTAGACATTCTGCAACATTAAGGAGATAACTTTTACACACACACACACACACACACACACACACACACACACATGCTGAAAAAGTTGTGTAAAAGGATACCATAATTATCTGTTGACTTTTGCAGACTAGTGTACAGGGTGCAAAACCTAAACACCGAATTACTTGAAATTTTTTTCAATCAATTGGCTTAAGATGTCGGATTTTAAAATTCTCATTTCACGAATTAAACTGCCCTAGAAAATGCTGCTTTAAAATATAAAAAATATTGTTACGTTTTAACCTTTTTAAACGTTTGAGTTCGTTTATATTGCGTTAAAATAAAACAAAACTCTACTTTGTTTTGTTTTTACGCTCTTTATTAATTCCACTGTAACACTACCTCTTAATACAGCAAATTCGCTTATACAACACTTTTTATTTGCGCCTGAACGCGACTTTACTTATTGAGAGCTAAATGATCACTAACTCACCAGAAGCAATGCGCCATCTTTTTATAGTATTTCATCATTAGCTTCAAATTTTCTAGTACAGACACGAAACTTCGACTTATCTATATTAATTCAAATGGCACAAAAAGTTATCAAACTGGCAACTCCATGCGGATGGTAGCACTCTTAATTAGTACATGTAATTTTAGCAGTTATTAAGCCTTAAAACAAGCCAATAAATTTTATAGCATAATAAGTCCCTGATGTGGTGAATTTTGTCTTCAGCATTTTCATGTTCGAAACAGTATTTTAGATAGCAGGCACAGAGTTTGATAACAAAATTCCCGGCTGTTTGTCGAATTTCTTACAGCGCACCACTGTGCAAGATTGAACAAATGCCTCTCATCTAATGAAACGATAAACCCCTCATGTGTTTTTTTACATATTTTACAAAGATTTTCAGCTGATGGCTTGGATAGACTCTAAGCACCAAGAATCACATCGAAGATTTGAACATCAGAGAGAAATTGGTAAAACCTATCCCTAAATCGTAATAGGAAATTCAATTTTCTTTTCTGAGTCACTATGTACAATTTTTGCTCCTTATCATTTTACATAAATTTTTTTAAATTCGAAACTAAAAAGAAGTTCCTGAAAACCTCAACATTAGCACGTTATCTGGACTGGATGGCTGGATGCACTAGTCCGGAAGCAGTACTCTTCGACGTTTGCACGTCCATTAGTTTACCTTTTCAGTGCTTCATATCGCTCCGGTAGATTTTCATCTTTCTGGAAGGTTGCTAATGTAATGCCAATCGCTGAAAAGGGTGAGGCTAGTAAGCCTGAGAACTACCACCCAATAGCAGTCTGTTCGGCACTCTCCAAAGCTATGGAGAGTATGGTTAATCACCACCTAGTGAAATATTTGGAATCCAACAATTTGCTAAGCGGTCGTCAGTACGGCTACCGGTCGTTCTACTGATGACCTGTTGGCGTTACTCTCGGAGAAGTGGAACAGGCCATTCATGGTTTTGGCTAGAGTAAGGTTGGTGTTCTTGATATCTCCAAGGCGTAGTGTTTGGCATGAGGCTCTCATTTCGAAACTTAATGCTTTTGATATCGGTAGTCACTTCTTTACATTTTTATCGAGCTTTCTCAGAGATCGCTTTATAAAAGTGGTTATAGAGGATAAGCTCGGGGGTAACTTAAGGCTCTGTTCTTTCTCCTACACTTTTTCTAAAATTTCTCAACGACCTCTTTATTATTACTTCCAGTCCTATCTAATCTTTCGCAGATGACAGTAATATTTACCATTCGTATTATTTTGATCATCGACCGAGCCTCTTGGAGATTGGGGTGAAATGAATGATACATTCATAAGTGATCTTGTAAAAAGCTCAGAGTGGGGTCATGTGAACATGGTCAATACACAGACGTTGTGATGTGTTGTCATCTGCATCTATGGGTAATATAGATATTGGTGAACCAAATGCTCGTGATGTTCTGGGCATGAGAATTTACTGTGATGTTCGTTAGAATTATCACATATTTCCAGTGTCGAAGGAAGTATTCAAGGCCTCGGTTTTTTAAGACGGTGCGAAAAATACTTCACTCCATCTGATCTTCTTAATATACAAAAAAAATGTTGCCTTTAGAAGGTGTAAAAAATGATGCATAATTTGCCGTTAAAAGGAAAAAATTTTGCTTCGTTTTTCAGCTTTTTATTAAAATGTTCCATACTTGCGAGAAAAATTAACAGCAAAAAATTGTGCTTCATTTTGCCTTTTTTGTTGGTCTCTTATGATACTCGTTTTAAAAAATGTGTAACATTAACAAACAAGACTGCAGCATTTTGCCAACGGACAGTCTACCCTCGATTTGAGAACATTATTCCTTGAACAAAAATTGCAGCTAACAGTCGATATGAATTATTATCGATGGATATCGGCCTATTATGTCTGTCAACAATTTGTGAAAAAAAAACCGTTTAGAGTGTTACTCTTGTAACGTAAAAGTTTCTCGAAAATTCTTTAAGAGTAAGTTATTACAAATGGTCGATGGCGGTGAGGGCGAATGATTACAGGTGCGCTCAAGGCCACACCTTCATAGGCCTTGTTTGTTTTGTTGAACTGGCTCTCGGTGGATCTAAAGGCTAAGAAGATAATTGGACCCGGTATACATAGATGGGTCGACATCTTCGGAAGGTGTCGGGAGCGTTGTCTTTATTCCTGCAAACTAGGTGAGAGTATCCTTTAAATTTCTGGACCACCGAAATGTCTTACAGGCGGAGTTCTCGGCGATAAAGATGGCAGCATACTGGTTAATCTACTGTAGGGTATTTGATGTTAATATCCGAACAGTTAGGCTGCGATCAGGGCGCTCTCCGTTGTCTACTCGATATATATGCGTGGCATCTCTGAACACTGGGGGAATTATGTGGCTGACGAACTAACAAGGGAAGGCTCTCTCCTTGGTAACGAGGATATTGGAAATCTTGCTGGATGCCACTTTCCTCTTGCACACTTCTGGTTCTGTGATATATGTTGGGCAGGGCACAAATATAGTGGGATAATGGACCCACGTGCTCTGTATCAAGACAAATCTGACCCCTATATAATCGGACTTGTTCGGAATCAACATGGGCTGCAAATCCTGGTGGCTGACATCACTGCGCACTAAGTGGCTGGTGCGCATGCTAGGAGACTGTGTCTACCGCTCAATGATTACTGTAGGAGTTGGCAAGATAAAGAAGAGGAGGAGACTATAGAGCATTTTGTATGTGAGTGTCCGAATCTTTCGGATATCAGGACTACTTTCCTTGGCAGTCCGTTTTCGCATGCCGTTTCAGACCTACTTGATGTAAGTATCAGCGGGCTTTCTTCTTTTGTGCGTGCATCTGGCTGGTTCGTTTCGAACCGGCGTGCAGACGTACATATTTGTAGGTCCTTTTTGACGCTAACTTCAACAGTGCGATCAGTACCCATTGTAACTAACCAACTAACTATCTAAGTTATCACAAGGTGGCATTACTGGCTAGTTACTTATATAGGTCTAAAAAATTGACCTCTCAGAGGTTTGTTTGAAGATTCATTTTAAAAGTAAAATGGACGACAAAATTTTTATTCAGATCCAAGGACTTAAAGAAAATTAAAGTAAAACAAGCAAGTTTTTCTACGACTACAAAAGGACCATGTATTCCATCAAATGCCAAAACTTAACAAAACTCTCCCTTTAGACCAATTGTTTTTAAAAGATAGCGCACCCTGTATATGTGTTACTAACTAACAATTGTATGAGTAGATATAAATCTTCAAGCATTAAAAAACCATAATTTTCTTAAAATAATAAACCCCAAAAGCATTATTATATTCAAAAGATCTAAGAGATATCCAAAGGAAATGTTTTATATGTATGAGCATACGAGTATGTTTTAATTTAAAAAGCATATACATAAATACATATGCACTTATAATGCATAGGGACAAACACACAAAACACACAAATACACATGTCAAGGATTTTAATGATTGTACAACAAATTCCATAATATTGTATACACGCATACATATATCTAAAAATAGGTTGCTCTCTCTCACACTCCTTCATGCGTACCACTGTATTCCTTATGGTTTTCAGTTTTTGTTGCTTATGCTTAACTCCCTCTAATACATTCGAGCAGACAAAATATAAGTTTTGAGGAGAGAATTGGGACACAGAGTTATGCTACAGGAAATAGGTGTAGGATAAGAAGAGCAAAGCAAAAATAAACTAAACCATGGATTAGTTGTCACCCAACAAATAACCATGTTCTACCACATCCTGTATCCCATTTCCTCTTAACGCTTCATGCGCCAAGCATTTGCATTGTGCTTATGTGCTTATTTATTTTGTAGAAAAGAGAAAAGTATATAGAAAATAATTAGAAATTATTTTGTTTGCAGTGGATGGTATCCTTTTTACATATTTTTATTGTATTTAATTCAAGAAAAAAAATAAAAAAAATTATGCTTAAAATTATAAGCAATGAGCACAAATTTTTTTTCAGAAAAAAGTTTTTCATCAGTCAAAAAGTGGGCGTGTTTAGACAACTGGGATAGGTACCTCCCACACAAAGTAATTATTCATTTCATTATATCTTGAAAACGTTTACCGCTAAAGTGTCAGAATTTTGTCTCATTGACTCTATAGTCCATACAAATCATCAGGAAATAAGTGGGCGGAATTGTACAAGTGGGCGTGGTACCTTCCATACAAACTTAGTATTGATTTCTGTACATATTGAGAACGGTTAAAGCATAAGCTTCTGAATTTGGTCTAAACGACTTTATTATCAATAAAAATCATTAGTTAAGCAGTAGGCGGGTTTAGACTAGTGGACATGGTACCTCTCATACAAAGTCAATATTGGACTGATTGATTTCATAGACCATACAAATCATCAGGCAAAATGTGGGCGGAATTGGACAAGTGGTCGTGGTACCTCCCTTACAAGCTAAATATTGATTTCTGTATATCTTGAGAATGGTTAACGCATAAGCTTCTGAATGTGGTCAGAATGACTTTATAGTCCACACAAAACACCAGTTAAAAGGGCGAATTTGAACAAGTAGGCGTGGTACTTTCCATATAAAGTAAATATTAAATTTTATATATCATAAGAACGGCAATGTCTTAAAGTTGCCTGATCATTGCAGTGTGTTTAAAGCGGAGGTCATGGCCATACGTGCAATGGGACGTGCAATGCTTGTTGGACGGCGGGATTTTCCCTCAGAATCTTCTGATCTTTTAGGATAGTCTGACTGCAGTTAGGTTTCTTGCGAACGTGAGCTCGACGTCTATCCTAGTCCACGAATACCGGAGGTTTCTTATGAAAATCTAGGTGTATTCGAAGGTCACTCTTATACGTGTTCCGGGACACATCGCTATCGTCGAAAATTGCGTTACTGGCGAATTGGCAAGGACCTATCATTGGTGTCTCGATTGCCTCGGTCAGGTTGGATATTCTCCGGTCAGTGTATGTAGACTATCAATATCGTTGGCGGCATGAGAGAACGTGCGGTATCGCCAGGCTCTGCTGGACCAACCTCGATGAAAGAAGGACTAAATATCTTCTCTCCCTACGTCGTGTGGCCATCCAACGCACAATTGCGGTCCGAGTAGGTCACTGCCAGATTGAGAGACATGCCGATAGACTTGGCATTCCATGGAATTCTTTTAGCCGAAGATGTGGTTCCGAAGTGGAGAAGGTAACTGTCTTTTATCGTATGTAAGTATTCGGTTCTTGCTGCCAGACGCCGGAAGTTCTTGGACTCTCATTTCTTGCCATCTTTGACTGTACTCTCCAGTATAAAAGCCACCGCAATTGCGAAAATAATTTTAGAGTCTAAATAGTTTCATGTAGAGAGTGTTTGATCTCCGGGTTGGCATTTACACTTGCGGCATTAGAATTGGCCTATCTGGCCTAAGTGGGACACTTTCCGTTTAGGGGGTCCACCACCTTATCTAACCTAATCTAAAAACGGCGATAGTAGAAGTTTCTAAATTAGGTTCAAACAACGTCGTAAACAACACATATCATCAGTCAGTAATTGGGCGAGAGTGGATAAGTGGTCGTGGCAGCTTCCATTCATACCAAAAAAAAGCGGGAATTGCAGTATTCACACTGGATAAAAACTGTCTGTATAAGTATACTGTATAAAAATGAATGTAGGATTGTAAGAAGACTGTTTACAGCTAAAAAACAGAACCTACAGTCTCTTTCTAAAATGAAGAAATGATTGTATTTTAACTGGAAGGGGACAAAATGGGGAAAAAGATGTAACAAAGTAGCATTTAAGATAATAATTAAGATATAGTAGCGAAGCACGCCTGGTTTTAAATAGTATTCAATAAAATTAAATTATTTTTTACTGAGGGTGTTGATCATTTTTTTTTTTTTTTCATGTGGTCTAAACCATCTATGAGGCACCATGAGTTTAACTATTCATTCAAAATTGCACACTAGATGACAACACTTTACATCTAAAGAATTATCTAATAATCTGATTACGTTTAACCCTCATTCCCTTCTACTCTTTTGAAAAATTTCCATTTTAATAAATTTGCCATTCAAGTGAAAGAATCCTTTTTAGAAAAATGACACAACTATCTTAAGGCAGTAGTAGTCTTTGTAAGGAACAAAATTTTTTGTTGTTTTTGTTGTTGTTGCATTCTATGTGCTTTTTACTAATCCTATGAATTTTATTTTCATTGTTGTTGTTACTGTTGTTTTAGAATTTTATTAAAATGAATGAAAAAATTTTCTTTTTTTTGCGTAAATAAATGCATAAATATTTGTACGTATTTTATACCTTAAAAGTATTCTAAAGTATCATCATAGGAGCATGAAAGTCTTTATCATTTCAAGCAAACAAACACTGAAGCATAAGCTTAAGGGATGTTTTCTTGCCACACTCTTGTTTAGTCTTTATTTTTAAAATGATGTCGTTGTTTTTTTTTTTTAATTCAAGAATTTTGAGCCAAAACAATGGCTTTTGTTAGAATTTTTGAAAATGTTTGCATTTACTAGGATAACACTCTTATTAAAAGAGTAAATATTTTGAAAGTAAGTATTTAGTAAAGGGATATTCTCAATATGCAAATATGTAACATGTGCTGGAAGAATTTGTTTGAGAGGAAAAATAAAAATTTCTTTTTTGGAAATTTGAATACCTTTTCGTAGGCTGCTGCAAGAGGTATAAACTTAATACAGCTATTGGAGAACTTTATGAAGAACTAAATTCCTTATACACTAAGTATTATACGACATAAAAAAGTTGTAAAGACATGAACTATTTCTTTCTTAACCCTACAATGACTGATGTATCGCTTCAATTCAATCATTGCTTCAATGGTTTCCTTTTTATTATTATTTCTTTTTATAAACTTTTCACCGAAGAGCTTACAATCACTAGTGGCCTTAGACTGGGTTGTATACTCTTACATCCATTATACAACACATGGTATATATATTCTGAACGAATATATCAAGAAGCTGTCAGTGATATTAACGCAGGCATTAAAGTTAATCAGGGTTGGCAACTTATTTGGTAACCCAATTAATCCCACCCGGGATTTATTGAATTTCATACTTAAAAAACCCAGATGTTTTTTTTATTTTGTTTATTTACATCGAAAAAATTAAAAACTTACATATTGGGAGTACAAATTAATTCGGTCTTTTTCTTGAGCTCAAAAATGATAACGAATTTAGAATTTTGTCACAATAAAAAATTATCAAATCACTGGCTTACATCTTTCGCCCATCTCTGAGCTAATGTCCGAGTCCCGTCTCAGAAAAACTTCTCGTCTTTGAGGCGATCCACTTTGAAGCCGATTTTATATATCTTCGTAAGAAGTGATTCGGTGACATACTATTGTAATAGAAGATATTGCATCCATCGAAATCCAATAGTCAGAAGAAGCTATGTTTGGAAAATTTGATAGTTTCTAAAAATTGTTTGGCAACTTTGCCACGAGAGGACTAGCGTTCTCATGCAAAAGGAAACTTTATATGTCTGTCTGTCTGTCTGCCTTTAAATTCTGGACGTTTTTCTCATAATGTATGGTTCAACCGAAGTAATTACAATCTGCTCCGAATACCGGGTTTTAGCAGATCGTAGTACACAATACCGCCTTGATCCCACTAAAAATGCAAAACTGCATTATAATTAATAAAACAACGTATTTAAAGTAACAAAGAAAAAATATTGTCGAATTGAATTAAATAAATCAAAAATCCAATAAAATCCGGTGGAATGGGTTTTAAAAATACCCGGGCTTTTGCCAACCCTGAGTTAACCCCTTTTACTTCTTCAACAATATCAAATATTGCTACGAAAATGTAAACGCCTAAAAAGATGTATCGAAATTTCAAGCTATAAGATTTATTACGGATGTTATTTTATTGGTTTGTGTCAAGGCTACGATCACCCCAACAAAGCTGTATTTATTTGAACAGTGCTGCTAATATAATAATATAAGTCGAATATGTAATTCAAATCTTAACGGATATTGAATAGTAGGTTATGGAATATACTACAACATTAAAAACGAATGTTAATTTACTATAAAAGGTGCCGCATTCTGCTTAGTCAGTCAGATATAATTTTACAGTTGCAGAGTAAAGTCGTACTAAAAGTTGAGTATTGAATAAATTTGTGTACTAAGTGGAAGTTATAATAAGTTAGATACTACATAAAGTTAATTGTATCAATTAAGACTGTATAGAGCAGTAAATTAGCACCATTTATTTTATTTAACGCGATTTAAATTAACTAAAACGCTTTAAAAAGTTTAAAAAGTAACATGTAAATGATATAACATAACTGGCAGATAGTCTAGATGGGTTACAAAGACTGACAGGTTTACTGAGATATTTCCTCAGTTATGAGAAGAAATACAGTAGAACAATCTTCTTCATTTTGATTTACTTTTCTTGGACCGTATACGGCTTTTATAAAACATCTTCGCCTTGTTTTAGTTTCTTTGTAATCAGTTTTTGTCTTCCAGATAAGCAAGCGACTGGTCAACTGTAGCATGTCTAGGATAGATGATGGTGTAGCTATACATCAACGTCCTCAGTATATAAGGTTTAGCGGTAGCACCTTTTCCTTTTTTTCCTAGAGGTGGCGTTGTCTGACCTTCCTATGATGTTTGAAGTTTGTGCTGCCGTTTTTTCCTTATAGGCGGTTCAAGGGGCTTCTTTGATGAATCATCTGGAACGTATGGAAGCTTTTTAATTATTTAAAATTCGATGCCACGATGACATGTTTTTGATTATTGCTATTAAGCCAAATCGCGAGCGTATATTGCCAATCTTGTTTAATTTTCTATTTGTTTAAGTAACAAATTTTTGTTCAGGAGAAATAGGTTGTTAACCAAAGTCTTAATGAAGTCTTTTAATGAAGCTGCCATCTTAGTTGTTGCTGAAAAGACACAGCAGTTCTCACATAAGCCGCTCGCTTTGGGAAGGGGGGTTGTTGAGGTGCATCTTTACGAGCGGCACTTACTCATATTGTCGTTGTAGTACAGAATGTACCCACCTGCTGAATTAGCCGGGATGGCTTATTTGCCGGTCGTTCACTATCCGCCTCTTGTGACCCATCCGTTGGCTTTCAACGCAGCCTTCACGATAACAACCATTAATATTTCCACAACGGACTAGGTTTTAAAGTGTGGTCCAACCATAATTCACGAATTTAATTGTAAGTCACACCTTATCAACAAGTTTTTTGGCCACCTTAATTTGACATTTCTTTGTTTCAGTGTTTAACAAATTCAAACATGCAGAGGTACACAATTAAGCAGCGCATCAAGATTGTTGAAGCATTTTACCAAAATGGGCGTTCAAATTAAAATGCATTTCGTGCACTTCGCGATTTTTTTGGTTAGCAGAATTGATCAGATGTGTCCACAATCGGAGCATATCGAGTCTGTAGGAAATGTGGAAACACCTGTGCATGCTCGTCCAGTTTGTTCTGCGGATAATATTGCTGTTATTCGCGATAGTGTGGCAGAAGAGGCGTCAAACTTGACCCGTAGTTGTACCCAACAACTGAACATCTCTCAAAAAAATTTTGTATAAAGATTTGATTTTGCACGCTTACAATCTTAAATTGACTCTAGAGCTGAAGCCTACCATCGTCAATACGCCAAAAGGTTAGCTGAACAGACAGACTATACAAAAAAATCATCTTCAGCGACGAGGTACACTTTCACCTCAATGGATTTGTCAACAAGCAGAATTGTCACATTTGGGCAATTGAGAATTCACGAGTGATTGTTGAAAAATCGATGCATCCACAAAGAGTAACGGTTTGGTGCGGCTTATGGGCTGGCGGCGTCATCGGGCCGTGCTTCTTCGAAAATGAGATCGGCCAAGCAGTTACCGTGAATGGCGTTCGCTTTCGCGAAATGATAACAGATATCTCGTGGCCAGAAATTGAGGATATGGATCTGAATGATGAACAATGGCTCTTTTGTCGTGGCGATGTTTGTTGGCCGCCACAATCACGTTATTTAATAGCGTTGGACTTCTTTCAAAAGCGTACGTCAATAAGCCAAGAATAATTCAAGAGCTAAAGGATGAGATAATTCGGCACATTATCGACATTACACCTCAATTATGTCTTAGAGTCATTGATAATATGGACAGCCGGATAGAGGTATGCTACCGCAGCCATGGTGAGCATTTGGCCGATAGTTTGTTTCACACATAATTATCATAGATCCTTCCATTATAATAAAAAAGATAAGAAAGTCTGAAAGTCACGATATCCAAAATTAACTTTTACACTGGGTGAATCCATATAGTTAGGGAATCCATATAGATTTTGATACACACCAACATCCGAAGACTATATAATATAATAGAGCATGTTCGTAAATGCATCACAGCACTGCATCATCACATTTAACGCAAATAAAAGGTAATGCTGCAAATAAAAGGCAATGCTGCCGGAAATTTATATGCATTAATAGCGTGTCATTTTATTTTTTGTAGTAAAAGTTTGTCCTCGTAACGCAGTATAGTGATGCACTTAGGGAGAGGCCCATACATTACCGCTTCTACATTTGTATACTTTCGATGTGCCCGTAGCTATTCGCCAGCTTTTCACACTTCTTCTAGCATAGAAGAAATGTAAACTGTGGGTGTATACAATATTATTTAGCACGAGACATACCATTAGCAGTCATTTGACCGAATTATTAATATAAATTGATTAGTATTAATTTATTAATTTCCGTAAATGGTATAAAACATAAGGATCGGTCACTAAACTGGCTATGGTATAAAAAATGTATGTGTTGAGTGTTGGCAGGCTTAGTGTTACACCAAGTTTTTCGAAACAATAGTGCATAGCGACTGTTTGTCGTTTATTAATACCACCCTGACTTCTTAATTATGTAATCGGTCAAGCCCAATTACATGTGAATGAACTTAATTCAGTTTTTTGAAGTATTTTAAATTACTTTTATTTCATTTTATGTTTTCCTACATTTATGGACTTTATTATTTATGCAGTAGTTGTAAATTGACATTCTCTTTTCCTTATTCCAAATCTACTAACAAATCATTTCCACTCTTCTTCTCTCTCTCGCTCTCTGATTTGGATTTAAGCCAACTTCTATAAAAATAAAAACTAAAATCCCATATAAAATCAAGTTGTTCCCACTGCATAATATCCCAGCAGTATAAAAAAAAGATTTTCTTTGTAATGAAAAAAAAGAAGAAGAAAACTTTTTCTTTTTCCCAATTTATAACAAAAATTCATTAATTTTTCATTATTTCCTCTTACAAATCCATGGCATTCTCGTACAATTTGTTTATGGCTGGAGCTGGTTGTGTATGTGACACACTTTTGTCTTTTAAACAAAAATGGCAACAAGAATTATGTTCTCCGTCGTAGTGAGTGTACATGTGTGTGTGCCATCGTAAGCTTCATATACGAGAGCGACCATTAGAAAAAAGTCTAATAAAAAAAAAACACATTTGTTTGTCCATATACGAAACTTTTAGGTCAGAGACAATAAAAGACAAAAACAAAAAATCAAGAGGAAGTGAACATAAAGAAAAAGGAACTGAAGCCAACAAATAAGAAATGGTTGTCTGGACATAAGCAATCAACTTTGAATGCCAACAACAGTTACCAACATACATTAATCAAAAGCTTTTTGATGAATTTATTTATTTATGTGTATGTGTGTGTGTGTGTGGGAGAGTTTATATGTGTGTAGGAATTTGTCACTTCTTCCTTTTTTATGCTGCACTTCTCCAACTAGTTGGGCGTGAGAATGTAGGAATGAAGTATAGTTTTTATGGAAATTATAAAGCCAATACGAGGGTTGTGTGAAAAATTTTAATTTAAGCTTAATTTTTTATGCTTAAGGCTAAATTTTGCATAAAAATGCCTAATAATTCCTTGTTCCTATTTAAGTTGAAATTTGAAATTTTTTTTACCATTTTGTTCTAACAAATTCCTCCAACCAGATACTGCGCACCTTCGCCAATTGGTCATACCCATCATGGACATGGCTTCCTCGGCCCGACGACCACTGTCTTCCACATCGAACGCTATTCTCCTTGGAGCATCTTCATCCATTCGAACGACATATCCTAGCTTGCGTAGCAGCTGGATGTTAATTCATTGATCAACGTCCATGTCGTCATGGTTAGTTCGAATACGGAATTCATCGCCAAACTGCAAAGGACTAAAGATCTTACATAGAACTTTTCTCTCGAACACACTCAAAACGGCTACATTGATGGGTAACAACGTCCTTGTTTCTGCCACAAAAAGAAGAACGCGAAAAATGAGCGACTTGGAAAGTATTAATTTTGTCGTGCGAGAAAGGTCTCCGCTACTCAATTACATATTGAAACCATAATAACACCTGTTGATAAAAGTGAATTTACGCTTGATCTCCAGACTGACATTATTGCTGCCGGCAGTGACAGTCCAAGGTAGATAAATTCATTCGTCACATCGAATGTATAGTTGTCAACTGTAATCTGGGACCCATTACGCCTCACGACAACTTATACTTCGTCTTGGTCGTTTGAACCATTTTGGCGGACTCTTGGTACGTATAATGATCTTAATATTCGATTTAAGTCGATTTAAGCAAAGAGCTGAACACCTTTGTAAAAGATGGAGCCAATGTGAGGTAGGCAGGATACCTTCAGCGAAATACTCTCCATAGCAAAATTGAAGAGGTCGAATAATAAGGGGTCGCCCTGTCTAAAACCTCGCACGGTATGAAAAGTTTCTGAGCATTCCCTTACCATCTGCATGGAGCTGTAGGAGTTTGCTCAACGTCATTTTGAACAGTCTTACCAGTTTTGCAGGAATACCAAGCTCTGACATTAAGACATACATGCGGTCTTTTATCGGGCTATCGAAGGCTGTTTTATAGTCAAAAAATGGTGGTGCGTATCGACTTGATTTGCGGCTTTTGCAATATTTGGTGTAGTGTATATATCTGATCAACGATGCCCTTACCGGGTCTGAAACCCACTAATAAAGTCCAATAAGTGCGTTGGCGAACGGCTTCAACCGTTCACACAATACGCTTGTAAGTACCTTTTATACAAAAGAGAGAAGGCTTAACCCTGCTTGGCCTTAGCACAAATTGGGAGTTTTCACTTCCTCAGAACAGGACAGTGGTTCCAAATGCTGTTCATACTTTCTTCCAACCATATTCTACCGATAAACTGGTGCATGCACCTAATCAAATATATACCACCGCCTTTAAATAATCCAGCGGTCAGGTTGTCTGGGTTGCCAGCTTTGTTGTTTTTAAGCCGGCGTATCGCGACACTGACCTCGCCATGGCTGAGCGGCGAAATATCCATGTCGTCATCAATGATTGGGACGGTTTCTCCAACTTCTTTAATGGTGTCCTAATTGCTACGCAATAGCGTAGTGAAATGGTGCCTCCATAGCTTCAGTACGCCTTGTGCATCATTAAGCAGATTACCGTTTTTGTCTCTACAGGAAGAGGCTCCTGGCTTATAAAATTCAGTAAGACGTTGACTCTTTTTGTAAAATTTTTGAGCATCATTCCTGTTTATAAGCACCGCGATTTCCATACACTCACACCATCCTTGCGTCTAAAAAGGCGTTTTTCTTCTCTTCTCTTCTCTTCTGTTCTCTTCTCTTCTCTTCGCTTCTCTTCTCTTCTCTTCTCTTCTCTTCTCTTCTCTTCTCTTCTCTTTCTTTTCTTTTCTTTTCTTTTCTTTTCTTCTCTTCTCTTCTCTTCTCATCCCATCTCATCTCATCTCATCTCATCTCATCTCATCTTATCTCATCTTATCTCATCTCATCTTTTCTCTTCCTTTCTCTTCGCTTCTCTTCTTTTGTTTTCTCATCTCTTCTCCTCTCTTCTCTTCTCTTCTCTGCTCGTCTTTTCTCTTCTCTTCTCTGCTCTTATTTTCTCTTCTCTTCACTTCACTTCTCTTCTCTTCTCTTCTCTTCTCTTCTCTTCTCTTCTCTTCTCTTCTCTTCTCTTCTCTTCTCTTCTCTTCTCTTCTCTCTTCTCTTCTCTTCTCTTCTCTTCTCTTCTCTTCTCTCTCTTCTCTTCTCTTCTCAAGAATGGCTCGCATATCAGCAGCATTCAGTTTAATCTTGTATCAGAAGAATCCTGTAGAGAAAATACTAATAATAACACAAGTTTACAGGCGTAGTGTACGTTTTGATGAGATGAATTGTGTTTGAATTATAGTTCAGTCGCGGCCTAGTACCAGGCATGAAGCTACTCAACGGCAATGGTTGAAAAAGCTATGTTGTTGCGGGCACTGAGTTTCAACAAACTGTAGGTTGCTAGAGAAATGTGATTTTACTAGACCGTGATATTTAGCAGATTTCTTTATGTTTCCGCAACAAGATCAGTGCTCTTGTTCTAAGTTTGTTTTCGTTCACTTTCAAACTGATCCTCGTAAGTATACACACGTATTTTAGCTCTTCTCCTATATTTTAGATCTTCAAAGTTTTTATTTTTCTTTTCCAAACTACACGAGCATGTAGATTTCGTTGAGAACGTAAAACATGTTTGGTTGTGGTTTTTGAGAGTGACAGCCAAAGTCTGGTTTTATCTCTTTTCCCATTTTCTTTTCTCTATTCTGGTTGTTTGCTGGAGCATGTTGCGTAGTTTTTTAGTGACACTAAGTGCATGCAGTAAATGGTTTTTTAAGAAAATGGTATTTCTTTTGCACTTTTGTTGTTTTTGTGACACTAACGAAAATATAAAATTCAAATATGTTTTTATTGAAAACCATTAATCAATGGCAGATTTTGTTTAAAAAACGAATTTTATTTTTCTTCTTAAAAGAAAATAAAAATTGGAAAAAAAGCAATTGACAACTGGCTTCTTGGTATAATTTTTCTTACATGATTGACTAGCATCTTATGGGTGTAATATAATGAAAACAATTTGTTAAAAGCTTAAGAAATCTTTGAAAAATTACTTCAACGATTAAGCGAAAAAAAAGGAAAATAAATTTCTTTTGGTTCCAATTTCTTATACCCATAGGAATACTCTAAACGTAATCCAATCATTTGTTTTACTTTTTCTTCTTCTGTTGTGTTTAATTGCAGTCGTATATCCTTTTAATAGTTAAGTTAGTCTGTACACACCAATTCCATATTGATCATTTAATTATCCTGTTGCACAACCAGCCACTACGAATCGATATAATTAATGCTTTAGTTTCTTAACACAAAAAAGATAACCTACATAGGGGATAGAAGTATACTATGTTTGTCCAAGTGTTGGTAGTTGCTACTAAAAAATTACAAAATTCTAATTCCTTCTGGATCTAGTAATTGACATATATAGGGTCCGCCATCTAACGTTTTTTTTCGATTAGTGCTTATTTCGTGAATGGTAACACTTAGCTCATGTCTGATTTGACAGATAATTAGTTTTATCCTTCCGATTTACAGAAGATGCCAATTTTGCCAAAAAAATCATCTTTTCAGATGAAGCTCATTTTGATCTTGGCGGGTACGTAAACAAGCAAAATTGTCGCATTTGGGGCACAGAAAACCCGCACGCATACATTGAAAAGCCGATAGACCCAAGACGAGTCACTGTTTGGTGCGGGATTTTGGTCCAGAGGCATAATTGAGCCATATTTCTTCGAAAATGAGTAAGGAATGGCCGTTACAGTCAATGGCGATCGGTATCGGGCCATGTTGAACGAATTTTTGTTCACAAAAATTGAAGAGGAGGACATTAGCAACATTTGGTTTCAACAGAACGGCGCTACGTGCCACACAGCCGAAGCTACACTCGATGTTTTGCGCCCTGTTTTTGAAGATGGCATTATCAGCCGCAGAGCTGATGTCGTTTGGCCACCTCGCAGCTGCGATTTGACACCATTGGACTATTATTTGTGGGGTACCGTCAAAGATAAGTGTTACGGCCAACAAGCCAGAGACAATTGACACTTCAAGGACAATATTCGTGAAGCCATTGGTGAAATACAGCTGCACACAACCGATAATATGCTTACAAATTGGACCGATGGTGTAGGCTACTGCATGGCCAGCCGAGGCAGCCATTTGAATAAAATTATTTTCCATTATTAACCGGAAGGATTGTACTATCAAGTAAAAAAGAAATTTGAGAAAATATTCAGTAGTTTAAAAAAAAAAAAAATATTTGGCGGACCCTTTAGTATGCGATTTCTTGATCGTCCTAAATATAAGCTTAGAGATATTAAACTGTATTTTGCTTCACATATAATGGCAGGCAACGTTTGTATAGATTTCTGCAACGTAAGTAAATGTGTTCAGTTAATTGCAAAAATAAGTTATCTGAGCACTTATGTACAGGTTCTGAATAAATCTAGGCTGGATCCTATATCCATTTTAATTTGGATTAAAGCCTTGTAACAAGTATATCGATTTAAAACGTAGTTTTGTACAAGTTGCAGCAAACTTCTACAGACTAGTTTTTACATCATAATGGAATTTGTTTTTTCCGTCTCTCCTCTCGGAGCATATTGGCTTTCCACAAAGCATCCATTACTTTGTTTCAGTTTTAATAATCAAGTTGATTTTCAAGCTAAGTAGATGATTAATCTATAGTAGCTCACCTTCATATGATTGTGTGTGGTGGTGAAGATCCTTGCTAAGTGGTGGTGTGGTGGTGATCTTCACTTAGCATTGTCATTTTTTTCCAGTAGGTGGCGTTTGCTCATGAGATAAGCTAGAATGTGAGGGGGTCTTTTTTAGATGGATTTGTCTCGAAACCACAATCAATTTTTTTATCCTAACGTTTGTGTTGTATGCGTGCACAATACTGGGCATTATAAGCTTAAAAAGCTGTTACTTTCCAACAGGTTTTATTTGAAATAACCACCGAGCTGTTAAAAAAATTGTTAAACAAAAAAGAAAAAAGAAGAGAAAGTACATAATCTAATAACAATATCAAATACAATACTTTATTAAAAGACTGCAAAGAACAACAACAAATTAAAAAAAACACAAATTTGTTGCAAGATTTTGCTGAAAAAGAGAAAAAGAACTTTGTCCAACTTTGAAAGAAACTTTCGCATAATTAAGATTTTCTAAAGCACAACAAACTAAATAAAGAATATAAAGTTGGGTAGGAGAAAAAGGAATTTCGAAGTAAAAAAAAAAACAAACAAGACATAAAAGTTGTTTAACATGCAGCTTTTAACGTAGGGTGTTAAAGACGTAGTATCAAACCTCCGTTTTGGCAAGGCCTGTCAACTGAAGTATTTGCCTTCTACGAATATGGTCCATTTAACAAACAAAGTTTGTGTAAGAATAGTAAAAACTTAACACAATGACTCGACGAACCCAGAAGTGATTGTGTAAAAGCCATTGAATTCGGAAAAAATAACTGTTTTGTGCGCTTTATGAATAATCGAAAATACGCTGGAGCGCTATGGCCGTATGATAACCAACTTAAATTTAAAAATGTTTAGCCTTATCGGGTGCAAAGGGAACTAGTCTTACTGTAGCCATGGAAGCTTTTATTGGGCATAGCCGACTGCTTATCTCCATTATGAAATCAGCTTTCTGACACACACGTGGCAGTCTTAACTCAGTGGACGATAAGGGTCACATGAGTGTTCTGAGGCGTATACCCGAGTTTGAGCTACTGTGGAGCAGGGGTGACGTTTGCACTGGTGGCTTAAACTTCGGTCGCAGTTTCGATGTTATTATACATGAGATTTGGTAGTAGGACCATGGGGTCCCTAATGCTACCCCGACTGGTTACAGTGGTATAGGGATGGATCTAAAATGGATGGTGGTGTAGGAGTCGGTATTTTCGAGCTGAATACCAAAGTCTTGGATCACATGAGCAAGTGCTCCAACGTGTTTCAGGCAGAGATTCAGGCTATTTCCATTTGTACGCGGTTAATATAGAGCGTGGGATCAGAGGCTTTTCTGTTAATATTCCGATAGTCAAGCGACATTAAGGGCCGTTTCTTCGGAGTATATAGAATCGAGACTGTTACTCGAGTGATACACGAATGCCATCACACTGGCATTAGGGAATAGCGTAATGCTTTGTTGGGTCCATAGATACACTGGTGTTATGGGGAACAAGTTCGCTGAGGAAATGGGAAGGAGGGGCCCGGCTACTGGTTTCGTCGCACCAGAGCCGCATTGTGGTATTAGCTGGTCTACGGCCAGAGGGGAGGATAGACGAATGGGAGCATGAACAACGCTTGTCATATCGGACACAATGCCCGGGTCTGAGGCAGGCGAAGTGGCTAATGAGGCCCTTCATTTATAAAAGGGAGTTGCGCCATATGGGCAAGATGACTATTAAGACCATTATAATCTTAGATATCACCTCTTCAGTCTCAATGTGATACCTGATTCGAAATGTCGCCTGTGCAGAAAGGAAGAAGGGACGACGGACCATATTCTCTGTAGATGTTCGGAGACGTACTTTAATGAAACCCTTTATTGATCTAGAGTAGGTTCGTCGGCTACCCATTGGTGGAGGCTATTCTTCTGGAGACTGTTCCGATTAGCGCTTTCAGACTGGTTGGATAGTCATCCGCCCAGGGGTATTGATTCAATTGAATTTCTACCGCCGTTGGTTATTGAGCTGCCAAGTATGATCCCGGAGTGTAGTTCGCAGTTCCAGGACCAGTTGTACCTTTGCGGCGCAGTTTAATAATTATGATTACCTTGTTTTCTTGACATGCAATTGAATATTATGAACTGGATGCTATGTGCTTCAACAAGATGTACCAGAGGCTTGTTGGCTTTACTGCATGAGAATTCCCAATCGCGTAATTTCTCGACTTGGAGATCATGCGATTAGACTTTTTTTGTGCATCTTCGTCAAAGACCACATCTATGTGCATAGTCTCCTCACGTTGTAACATTTGAAAACCAAAATTCGTTAAGTTATTGCAGACTTTCCGCTCGAAATGTGTGTAAAAGTGGTTGGAAAATACTCTAAAAAGATCTTCTGGTGTAAACAATCCAGAGGCGATCCTTTGAATGGCCATGCCTATACAAACTACATCTTTATTTGTCTATATTTTCATGATGGTAACAGCAAGATTTTCTAAATTTGGCTTAAATAGATTCATAGTTAATGCAAATCCTCGAGGAAAAAGAGCGAAATTGGACAAGTGGTCGTGGTACCCCCCACATAAACTGAATGTTGATTTCTGTATATCTTGAGAACGGTAAAAGAAAAAGCTTCTGATTTTGGTCTAAATGACTTTGTAGTCAATGCAAATTAGAAGAAAAAAGTGCGCGTAATTGGGCAAGTAGGCGTGGTACCTCCCAGACAAACTAAATGTTGATTTCTGTATATCTCTAGTACGGTTAAAGCAAAAGCTTCTAAATTTGGTCTGAATTACTTTATAGTCAGTACAAATCATCAAAAATATAGGCAACATTGGACAAGTGGGCGTGGTACCTCCCACATAAAGTTAATATGAGTTTTTGTATATCTTGTAAACGCAACAGTAGAAGTCTCCAAATTAGGTTCAAACAACGTCGCAAACAACACACGTTATCAATCAATATCTGGGCGTGATTAGATAAGTGGGCGTGGCACTTTCAATTCATACTATATATTGGATTTTGTGTATGTGGAGAAGGGCAACTATTAAGCTTCGTTTTCTATCCCCATCAGCTAAAAAGCGAGAATTGCTGAAATAGCTGTATATAGCTAAAAAGCAGAACCTACAGTGTCTTTTTGGAAGCAACATATGATTGGATTTTGCCGGAAGGGGACAAACTGGGGAAAAAATGTTAAAAAATCTAATTAAGATAGCATTTAAGATAACAATTAAGATGTGGGTGGCGAAACACACCGAGGTTTAGCTTGTAGAACTGTACATGCTCTCTGCAGTTGGTGTTCAACCCCACAACCAGGTGACATTAACAACAGAATTGCCTATCTACTCAGACATTTAATCCTACTAAATAGTAGAGGATCCTTCCACCAAGTAATACTCCCCTAACTTCGATGCTTTGACAAATTTTCGGATATTGTTGGTGCTGGTAATGGTAGATTCTTCGCCCTACTTGATAGGCACCTAGGATGTGCCCAGGTGATTCAGTTTAGTCCTAATAGAATCTGCACATTGGATTTGATACTGTTCTATTTAAATATTCATAGAGTATGCAGTGCCCTGTCAAAGTACTAGTAATTGTTCGCAGGTTATCTTTACATAGCCTGATACAAGACACAAAGATTTTTCTTATTGTAGTAGCCTAGCAGTAGACTGTGTTAAAGCTGTTTTTCCTCAGAAGAGTATATTTATTACACTAAAAACCAAATGAGTGAATTATGTGTTAACTTTGAATTTTTTTGCTTTTAAAGAAACTACTTTTACTCTCATCTAAGCCATTGAAAATCCATTTTTCTTTCTCATTCCTTTTTTTCGTAACGAAATCTGTAACGACTAAAGCATTTACGATATTAAATAGAATTTCTCTCAGTTTTGTTGTTTTTTTTTTAATTTTTCCAAGACATCGACATCAAACGAACCAGAAAAAACTAAAAAAGACTCAATCTCAACAAGAAACTTCATCAAACGACTAACGGACTGACGACAATCGGGGGACGATCTGTTTGAGTTTTAAAAAATTCAACATGAAAACTGAGAAGAAAAGAAAAAATAAATAAAAATGAAAAAACTAAGTTGATGTTGCATTAGAGAAAACTTTAGTGATTACTTTTCTTTTTGTTTTTGTTTTTTTCTTTTCTTTTATTGAAGTATAGTCAGCACAAGGCTTATACTTACAACTCGTTGAAATTACTTCGTCCATTTTCAAATGGTCACCGACCAGTCAGATCTCTTAATAGGCTGCCATTCAAGTGCTTTATATGGAAACAAACAACTAAACTTGGTTTCTAAAAGACAAACAGATAAGTTTTCAATATTTGACCATTTTATTAAAGTTCTTTAAGATTCTTATGCCAAAACTTAAAGTTACTTTCGAACAAAAACTTTTTTCTTGTTTGACACAAAGTTGCCACTTTTTACCCAATTTTTATTGCTTAACCCCCCGAAAAATGGTCATCATCTATTGCCTAAAAAGAAGATGGTACTCGGGGCTGAGTTGTTACCAACAAGTTTTGTTTTAATAAATTTTACTTATTTTTTTGTACTTCTCTTGTAGGACTATTTTTAGTTTCAGTTTTAGTTTTTTCCTATTTTTTATTTGTCGACTTGACTAAGAGAAATTTTCATTTTCAATTACGTTGGCAAAAAACTTATGCCACATTTTGGCTTTTTTTTTTGTTTGAGCAACACGAACAAAATGAAAATTCTTTTTAATTTTTTCTGAACATGCATGTACGTTGGCAAATGTATGCATTAGACTTTGGAGTTTAGTTCTCGTTATAAAGGGTCCGCCATCTAACGTTTTTTTTCAACTAGTGCTTATTTCGTGAATGGTAACACTTAGCGCATGTCCGATTTGACAGATAATTAGTTTTATCCGAATATGGTTGTGTACACGCTTGAACTTCGCTTCGCTAAGTGGGCCTGCGATCGACTTACAGAAGATGTCGATTTTGCCAAAAAAAAAATCATCTTTTCAGATGAAGCTCATTTTGATCTTGGTGGGTATGTAAACAAGCAAAATTGTCGCATTTAGGGTACAGAAAACCCGCACGCATACATTGAAAACCCGATGCACCCAAGGCGAGTCACTGTTTGGTGCGGATTTTGGTCCAGAGGCTTAATTTGGCCATTTTTCTTCGAAAATGAGCAAGAAGTGGCCGTGACAGTCAATGGCGATCGTAGCAACATTTGGTTTTAACAGGACGAAGCTACGTGCCACACAGCCGAAGCTACTCTCGGTGTTTTGCGCCCTGTTTTTGAAGATCGCATTATCAGCTGCAGAGCTAATGTCGTTTGGAGCTGCGATTTGACACTGTTGGACTATTATTTGTGGAGTGCCGTCAAAGATAAGTGTTACGCCAACAAGACAGAGACAATTGACGCTTTAGAGAACAATATTCGTGAAGCCATTGGTGAAATACAGCTGCACACAATTGATAATGTGCTTACAAATTGGACCGATCGTGTAGGCTACTGCATGGCCAGCCGAGGCAGCCATCTGAATGAAATTATTTTCCATTATTAACCGGAAGGAAATAAACAAAGAAATTTGAGAAAATATTGTTTTATGGCATTTTCAAAAAAAAAAAAAAAAAAAAATTAATTATTTGGCGAACCCTTTATTAGTTGGAGTTAAAAAAAAATTGAAATATTAAATGGTTGTACTATTACCACCCTTTGTTTTTTGTTAACAGCTTCTATAGTTTGTCAAGGTATGTAAAGGTCAGTAGAAATGCTTGCAACATAAAAATGTTTTTTTTATAATTATTTAATTAAAAAATTGCCTAAAATTAAAAAAAAAAAAAAATCTTTAACTGCTTTAACACAAAATACAGTGCTTTTCATAAGAGCGTTCAACTTACATTTGACATGAAACAACTAAAAATTAAATTTATATTCTGCTTAAAAGGAAATTCCGTGGCACTTAGGTCTTCAAAACAAAATCTAACAAATAACCCACACGGCTAATACCATGTTCACACGAAAACATTTTTTCGTAATTTGCTCTCTCATTCATAACTCAAACCCTAATTACACTATGCAACAAATGGAAAGAATTTTTCTGACCATGGATAACCACTATTTTTTTTGATGCGCTATGCTCGCCTATCTTCAAAAATCGTCAGCATTTTAGTTTCTGTGGATAAGATTTTTTTTTTAGATTTTTTCTAAAATGTGACATTTTTAAAAAGGCTGCTTCATACCTCTTATGATAACTTTGAAATGACTTATTCGATTTCGTTAAGTCATATGTTAAAAAATTCCAAATTACACCAGCAAAGAGGGCAGTTCCAAGACAATGAGCAGCGATGCTTGAGGAGTACTCCTGAGGGCGCTTGATGTGCACATAGAGAGACATCAATGCAGCTGATCCAGAAGTCTCCTCCGACTGGCATTCTCCAGAGATCTCCATCATACGATACAACCGCAATTAAGGACAGGTATGACTATGGAGTCACACACCCAATTCACTATGCTAGAGCGATAGTAGGCATTGTATCCGCGACTCTTACTCAACACAGTACTTTCTCTACAGTTCAATTTCCTATTCAAGAGAAATCCTAAATACTTGGCCTTATCACACAGTCTTAATTCAACCACATTCAGTCTGGTTAATTGAAACTTTTCCAATTTCTTTATATTTTGAACTTAACTTTTTTTAGCCCTTTTGTTGAGCTAGGAACTGATATAACTGAATGAAAATTATGCATAGAAATTTGAATTAAATCTGTTTAAAGTTCTGTAGAATTTAATTCGTTTCTATAAGTGACATTCGGTAGGTCTGTAGGTGATTGAGCATCTGCAACGACTTGAATTTCATTAAGTATCGAAATAAAATCCTGAAAGTCGATATCGCGTGAGAATTCGCTGCTGTCAAATTGAAATAAAATTGTTACGATTTCGGTGTATAGTGGTTTCAAAATTATAAACTCACATAGGCGAAGCTGCGTTGTCAGGGAGGCTATATTTATGATATTGGGTGGGCCATTTCAAAGTTTACATTTAAAAATGCAATAAAACAAAAATGGTTTGAAACTTTGCAAATTTTATTTTTTTATTGTGAAGCCCAATTGTTCCGGTTAGAAATGAAAGATTATTTCAATCATATGGCTGCCGCGTCTGGTCTCACAGTACCCCTTTCGATCGCCCCACAGAAAAAAGTCCAACGGTGTTTAGTCGCAGCTTCTTGGTGGCCAACTGACATCACCATTTCGTCTAATTAAATGGCCATCAAACGTGTGACGCAATAAATGGATTGTGGCATGAGATGTGTGGCAAGTTGCAACATCCTGCTGAAACCAAACATCGTTCACATCAATACCATAAAAAACGAGCACAAAAAATCGGTTATCATTATGCGATATTTGTCTCCATTGACCGTAATGGTTGCGCCGTTCTCATTTTCAAAGAAATATGGTGGAAATATAGGGCAATTTTTTTTATTAACGTACCCACCAAAATCAAAAGGCGTTTCATCCGAAAAAATGATGGTTTTTGGCAAAATTGACATTATAGTACAACTTATCGTTGGCTCATTTAGCGAAGCGAATACGAAGCGGCTGGTCATGCGGCATTAACTCTTGAACGTATTGAACTTTAAAAAGCGTCATACTGAGATCTTTTGCACAAAATTCGACGTAAACTGGTGCGTGAAATGCTTAATTCTTAAGAACGATGGCGAGCTGATGTTAATGAAGTCTCACGCACACTCTCAGCCACAGCTTCGATATTTTCGGGTGTACGCATTGCACGAGTACGCTTACGTTTTGGCGCATCAATAATGATAGCAGTTTCACGAACTTTAGCAATAAACTATACGCAGTTTATAGGGCACTGTTGTTCCTTTTCTGCGAACAAATTTTGTACCACATATTCGTGCTATTTCCGAATAATTGCCTTTGTTTTGGAAACAAATTTCCAATAAATTCCAACGTTGTTCAGTAGAGATAATATACTGTTACGAAAATAAGGTTGGGCACCCCAGTGTTTATTACATCGCTAAAATAAATAAACAAAAGCTGCAAGAACAACTATACGTGCTGTTTACAAATAACCAAATTTACAACAACAAACATTAGCAGAGATAAAGTTAAGGAAAAGAAGGAGAAATAATACAGCAACATCAACAACAAACTAACAGCAAAGAAAACAAGTAACAGACAATAAACAAGCAACAACAAATACTAAGAGCTGAAAGAGGTAGATGTTTACATAAAAGAAAGAAATGGCATCTACCTGAAATATCGAGAAGTTCGAGAGCTTTCTTTGTGTTGTTTACTCAGCCATATAAAAAACACATCGATGCGAACAGCAAAGAGTTTATGTGTCGTAAACTCAGCGAGTGCAGTTTTTAAGTAAAGTTAACTCAGCGAAAGAGTTATTGGTGTGAAGAGAGTTTATAAGAAGTAAACTCGTGAAGCTAATAGAGAAGTAAAAACCAGTTTAGTTGGACTTAACTGAGTAAAGAGAGTTAAGTGTGGATAACCTCTGTTTGAAAAGGTTGTGATCGAACCTAAGTTATAACTAAGATCGGGTTGGAAGATCTTTAGAAAGAAAGATCTCTCGAGTAATTGTTGTTGTTTGCAAAGTTGTAAACAGACAGAGAATAAAAATTGTTATTGCCTGTAAAAAGATTACAAGCAGTGGTGCACATAACGGTGTTAAATAAAGGATTTTGAATTAAAACCAAACACAAAATTTATTTTATTTTAACTACAATCTACGAACTCATAAAATCACGTTTCTAAAAAGGTAAAGACCTAACAATACTGAATTCTGTGACATAATAGAATGACATAAGTATTGCCAGATTCGAAATAATCGCTGGTTCATATTTAAACCGACAGATGGCCCACCCAATTGTTTATATCATGGTGTAGGCTATTAAAATATTCTACTTGACCGCTTTTATCTCTTCATACATAGAACTTCTACTTCTCTATAGATTTCGTGTACTTTTCAATTGAATGGGTGTTAAAGAAAAATTTATACCATTTTTTTTCACGTATTCCATAGCGCTTGTGTGAATTTTTGCTGCAATTATTTCGTCGTATAGTTTTTTATGTCTTTATTTTGTGAAATAGTTTTTTCATAGTTCAAAAGCATGAAAAAACATTTCAAAAAGCTGTAGTTAAGCTTAAAAAAATATTTGAAAGTATTTTTCTTTCTTTATTTTATTTTTCTTTTTTTTCTTTTTTACAAAAAAGCATCTGTAATGCCCTTTTTCATTCAATTAGCCCGACCAGGCATAGTCAGCATAGATTTTGCAACCGACCAACTCAACTACAACTACAAGTTTTCTTTTATTTTATTTGTTCTCTTTATTCTTCTATGCTTTTCAATTTATTCCTCTTTGTTTTTGAAAAAAAATTAAACTTTTGTTTTTATTTTCGAATCGTTATAGAGCTTCTACTCCATTTACTGATTTCATTTTATAGTTTTAGGTTTGGATTTCATGGAATGAGAGAGCCAGCGGTGTGAGTGTTTGTCTGTCTGTCTTTTTGAATATTTGTCGGTTTGGTTTTGTCTGGTATTTTGATATTTCTGTTCCATTTCTTTTTTCGGTTGTTTTGAGTGTTTCTTTTCAATCTTTTTTTCTTTTTTTTTCCATTTTTTGTTTGTTTTTTTCTTGTCTTGTGTAATTTTAACACTTTTGCCAGGATCAAGTTTTACACTTTTTTTACTTCTTGGGAATAATAAAAACAATAACTACAACAACAACATTAACAATAACAACGTTAACAATGGCAGAAAGAAAATAAAACAATCGGTTTCAAAAACAGTTGTTAAGATAACAAATTCTATAGGTAGAGTATTAGTAGTCGGTATTGTTTCTCTTAAATGTACACCATTTCCATTAAAAAGGGAAATTGATAAGAATAATTTTTATTTTTTAATTTTAATTAACAAAATTAAAAAAAAAAAGATTTTTTATGTCAAAATACAAATAAACCATTTTAACTTAATTTTAGGCCCTTAATAGTCTTATAAGGTCAATCAATACCTATTCCAGGCCTTATTTTCGGCAAATTTCTTTCAGTATAAGATCAGTTACTTAACACAAAATCAGTAAATGTCATCAAGAAACTTTAACCTTCAAGAACTTAAGACTCTTAATTAAATCTTACTTACTTACTTAGGTGGCCGCCAAAGAGCGTTGGCTGCAGTTGTGGAACAAAAAATAGATTTCGATCTTCTGCACTATTTCCGGCACCACTTTGAACCTACTCCATGTCCATCTATTCTCAATTCATGATCTAGCCAACGTAATTGTTGCAATTTAATACGTTTACGACCTCGATGTTTACCGCGAATGCATATGTGACCATACATATTACGAAGAATTTTTTGCTCGAATACTCCAAGCACCTGCCTCGTCTGCTTCAGAACCGTATAAGAGCACGCGTAGTATCAGTGTCTTGTATTGGGCAATCTTTGTTTGTCGATAGATCGCTTGTTTAATCCAAACTGGCATCTATTCTCCAATATTCTTCTACTTTTTATTTAAAAACTGATGTTGTTTGTTTCGTTTATGGCGGAGACGAGGTAGATAAAGTCGTTGACTATCTCTAAGCTGTAGTTTTCAACTTCCACTGTCTGCCGAAGAACACTGGACGTTTTGTTCGTTGATACCATCTATAGAAGATTTTTTCAAATGAAACTGCCAGTAACTGCTAGAAATGTTCGACTCATGATGTCGTTGTCGTCGGCATAAGCGAGTAGCATATGTTGTACCAGCCATATTCACACCTGCGTTTTGTAAAACCTTTTCCAGCAGTATGTTATAAAGATCACACAACGAACTGCCTCCCTGTCCGAATCTTTGCTTTGTACGAATTCTAATTTGTCTATTCTACACTACATTTGTTCCATAGGTATAAATAAACAACCATCTGAAATCCAAATCCGACGACTGCTTGCTCAGCTGTTGAGGACTCTATTTCAGCAATCGCTTTACCGTATTCGTATTGATTGCATTACAACTTCCCATTGAGCCAATAAACTTTTCCGTCAGTCCAAACTGCAGATCATACCAAAGTACTGCTGCTTGGTGCATGCCAAGAGTACCTTTTAGTTTTGTAAAAGAGCTTCCATAGGGCCTATAAGTACAAATGTCTGCAGAGGCTCGTATGAGGAAGACGGATTGCACAATATTTAAAGGAAGGCGTGGACGGCTGTATCAAAAGGCTAGCGATTCATACCGGGGCTGAAAATTGGCTCTTTTCTGGATAAGATGAAATGAGTTTACCATGCCTACTGCCGCTTACTACGCTGGCAGCAAGGTCTTCGGAGTGAAGTAAGGCTGATTATGTACAGGCTGATCATTAGGATTCTAATGTCCTATGCCTTCCTCATCTGATTACTGATTTCATCTCATCAGGTGGGGAGACTTCGAATCTGGAGGAAGCTATATTGTCGGCTTGTCTGGGACTGAAGCGTTTGCAGTTCTCTGATGATTGGTGGAGGGGTTATAGGAGAATTTTGGATACTACCGAAAATTGGTTATTTTCTGGATAAGATGAAATGAGTCTACCGTGCCTACTGCTAATTACTATTTTGGTAGCAAGGTTTGCGGAGTGAAGGCCGATTATATACAGGAGAGTCATTACGCCTCTAATGTTCGATACTTTCACCATCAAATTCGGAATTTCATCCTACCAGGTGGAGAGACTTACAATCTTTAGGAAGCTATATTGTTAGCTTGTCTGGGATTGAAGCCTTGGCAGTTCATTCTTAAGACCCTCTTGCCGACTCTTTGAAACGATTGTATACTTTGGAAAAGGGATTTATATTCGGCTGCTTTAAGAGAGATTTGGAGACCTTCAGGGTCTCAAATAATAATTTTTTTTTGTAATTTTCGTATCAACAGTGTTAACCAGCCCACTTCCCTTAAACAATAGTTATTCAATCCTTTCTATTTGTATTGAATTTCTCTCTAACTAACTGGGTTGCCTGAGTGTCAGGCAAGTTTTCTCTTCTTCACTGTCATTTTCAACTGCAAACTCTGTTGGCAGGAATTTAATGAAAAGTACACGGCAAAGTGGCCTGACATTTTGTTTGGTTTTGTATTCAATTGAGCGTGAGTGGCATTTGAAATGGAATTCATTCGTTTTTTAGAAAAAAAAAAAATCGAATATGAAACGAGAAAAGTTTTTAGTTTTAATTTTTTTATAGTATTTTCTACTATCAAACGAGACTTTGAAATGAATTCAAATAAAATGCAGAAATTTAGTTAAAAATAGTTGACTTAATGTTTACACACAATAATGAAATATTTTTATTTATTTCTTTTATTTAAAATAGTTTTGATTTATTCAAGACTTAAAAAACAAGACAAATGACAGGGGTATCACTTATGATTGCAAAGGGTATATAGTCTTATAGAAGTTGAAAGACTATTTTTTCAATGTTTTATTCAAAATTAAACTTTCAATGATTTTCAGATACACTCACTACCATTACTCAACAAAAGCTTTTATTTGTTCATATTTTCTCTTTTCTTGGAAAATATGCAGACCAGAAGTATTTCCACAAAAAAATATTTGTTTGGATATGCAAAAAAATTGTTGTTCCGCTTTTTTTATTGTTAAACTCTTTTTGAAGCCAAAAGAATTTATTTGAAATGATTAAAAATGCTTTTACGATTATAGAGTTAAACTTGTTATTATATAGGGTGACCAGTCAGCAAAGCTTGTTTTGTGTAATTGTTATATTCTAGCAGCTACTAAAAACTCTAAATATCATATTCGAAAATTTTGTGGCGCATTCATGACATGAACATAGTCTCGAGTTCCATTTAACTCTTAAATACATAAGATCGTGTGCAGACGGTTATAAAAAGCTCGTTTAAATAAAATCAGCAAACTTTACACACTGTGAAGTGTAAAGAGATGGTACCGCTAGTTTGATAATTTTATACCCGTTTTAACGGTTAAGCTTGCCAAAGAGTAAAGTCTGTTGATTTTATTTTGGTTTTTTGATGATTTTGCACAAATATCTCAAGTATTTAAGGGTTAAGACACATAAATATAGCATCGGCGCAATGTGGCGAGTGTTTCATTGTTCTATCGGTACCATAACGGAATGCGTTCTAACTCAATAATATAATTGATTCCTAATAATCAAATATTTTCACGCAGTACTCGTTTTCCCCGTAGAGCACATCAATTTGTAGTTGACTATGCAATGAACTGCACAACACATTAAAGCGATAATTTTTTCTTTGGACGCACCGTTCTTCTTACGAAAGCTTTTTCTGTCACTTACGATATGGCTACTACTTCTTTTATCTTCGTTCGCACAACCTATTTTACTAGTACGAGCAATCCCCTGATTGCTGGCCTTAAGTTAAAAAATAAAAAATAAAAAAATTATAGAAATTGAGACCCATGTTGAAGCTAATGTAACAAATTGAGTCAACAAAGCATATACCTCACTTAGCGAGAGTATTGACCTCGTCACAAGTATGGAAATATTTAACTCGAGTGTATAATCTGCTCTCTCATATGTTTCCATCCTAAGTAAAAAAGTATCATAAGCTTTACATATCCACCTGCTATTAAGGGTTTATAACTCGGCCTTTTTAAGGATCCAAAATTAATACAATGAATCTACCAATGCCTATGAGATATTTACTATAAGAATCACCCAATTTTTTCAAAATAGGCCTATGCTTTCAGTAGTAAGATGGGTGCAGCAACCTTTTCTTGCGCAGTAATTGAGTATCGTCTGAAAGTTCGTTGTTCATGGTCAGCATTGGTTAGAATGTAACTTCTCTCTGAAAGTAAAAGCTAAACTCAACTATTATGTGTTACTATTTCCACAATTCGCTCCCTAATACAAACAACTCTTTTTAGGTCGCCATTGCCCATTGTAGCAGAATTAAGTCTCTGTTTGGATTCTGCGGGTTTTTTATATACTATGTTATGGCATCAGGCCTACCGACTGTGTTTAATAAAAACAAAAAATCAAAGTTTCGAGAATAGATCTTTGAGATAGAGCAGATGTTCATTGACTCGTTATACTTTTAACACGACAAGAGAATATTTCCGTTTCCGTGCTGTGGTCTCAATAATATGATAGATGTCACACAATCAAGGCAACACTAAAAGTTTCAACGAAAAAGTTTGGCAAGTGAAATCATTTTAATATTTATTCGTATAATTTTCTCTGCTGCTAACTTACCTTTTGAGTGACATGGTGCAGTGGTGAAATGAGCCGCCCAGCAGAGGACATGAGGAAAACATTTTTCGAATGCTTAATAAAAGAGACTTCAACCTCCCTCCAGATAAATTAGTCTAAAAAAGCCCATCTGACCTTTTCAGCCTACCTATAGCGATGATGATAAATATCAGATAAATTATCAGGAAAAAAAAAACGCCACCTACTGGAACGAAATTACAGTGCTAAGTAAGGATTATCATAACACAATCATAATATGGTAATGAGCTACATAATGTCAGTTGCTTTACATGAGAATCTGCCATAGGACTTTACCTCATCGTGCCAAAGCACAAGTGAATACAATGCGTCGACCGTCCAAAATCACCAGTGTGTACCAATCCGAAGCCATGTTATTTGAACTTGACCTCCAGCTTGGAGCTTGACTGTCTAAGCTCCTATCGATCCATGCGTCACGGCACCCGGTTAAGAATATAACTCCACCCAGAGACAGCATAGCCAGTGATTTGGGTCTAAGCCAAAACCACCACGCTGCTCACCACGTTTCCCACAAGTAGGCCGTAGTCGGGTAGGGACCGAATCTCCTGTAGCACCCGACACGCGTGGTAACTGGATTAAGCCTCTGGTTAGGCTTTGTAGCACAAATGCTATTACCAATGTAAGTCCCAACCGACTCAGTCCGGAGTCCGGTGGCCATGATGAGAAACAACAAACATAAAACACTTAATAACACTACAATAAACAGAGCCACCCTCACGGGAGAACTCAAAGTGACATCGTGCGCTGCAGCCATAATGCACAAGAACAAAAGCACAATTAGTCAAGAATAGACCAGTACGCAACACCACACCACTAACGGCAACATCAACCCCAAAGCAGTAAATGGCAAAACGCTGACAAGGAGACCGCTGAAATGGCCGTCGGTGAGAGTTCATTCTCCGCTAATAGTGCCATCCTTCTACACCTAAATACTTCCAGGTCAAAAGCACCCCACCTCCCAAATGTACGACTACAACAAGGTCCTACTAAAATCCCACACCCCCAGTATGAGTAATGCCCATACTATCTAGAATTCTGACATCATCATAGTTTGAGCATGTAGCCAGTACATGCCTCCAGTACTCAATCCCCAACCCACACCGGCAGTCTGGGTATTTTATACGGACCATCCGATGTAAAAATGCATTGAAAAAGCCATGTCCCGTCAGTATGAAACCCAAGCTTAAGCCGAAGCCAAAGTCATATGTCACCATTCCCTTGTCACTCTTCATCCATCTTGTCTGCCACATATCTATGGGGCACACATCAACACAAGGGCCTTTTACCTATCGCTCCCATTCTCGAGCTCTGAACTACATCGTTCGTTCCAAGTGGCACCCCACTTTTAACCCTAAAAGTAATACTACGATGTACTATCTCCAAGTCAAGCGGTGGTACACCAACAAAGACTTGCAAAACGTCGGTAGAAACTGTTCGACACACCGGAATTCATGTCAAGAATGCAATTCTCTGACACATAAAAATCTTGATCACGCTTATACTATACAGATGCTACAGTAGACTAATCACCTACTTATGGTAGGATCAGGCGATTGTCGCAATGCACCAATTTTAAACAATTTTTATTGTTCAAAATTGAGTCACAATAAAGAAATTGTTCCAATCAAATTCTCTGCAGTCACATGATTGCCTCCGTGTAAATAAATTTGATTGTCGCAAATTAGCGAAAAACGATTAAATGGAAAAAATTGCCGCCTTTCAGTCACACGATTGTCCTAGAATATGGTAAATATGAGAAACAGCTTTTGTACGAGATTGCAAATTTTATTTTGTTTAGATTTCAACAAATTAAAAAATAATAATTCACAAAAATATTGATTTGTCTTAATTGGCATATAATTACAAATTATATTTAATCGGCTTTGATTGTCATGTGTCCATTTGATAAAAAAAAGTAAAAATAATGAAAAGAAGAAATTAATTAATTAAATAAAAATCCATATTTTAAGTGATGACAATTATAAATGCCATACAAACACGTGTTTTTCCATAAAGAACTCAATTAAAAAATACAAATTGGTGTGTATTGTCTTCTTCAACTGCCGCAAAAAATACAACATATATTGGTGTATTTTGGCATTTATATTGGTGCATGATTGCCTTTAAAGCTTTCACATGATTGTCGCACCAGGTTAGCGTTTGATTGATATAAATAATGTTGTGAGTTGCAGTATGAGTCAATGTCAATATGAGTCAATAATCACACGATTTACATATAAAATAGAGTAATTATTGGTGCATTACGACAATCGTGTGATCCTACCTTTAGCTTCACAACAGTCAACTTGATTATTAAAGCTAAAATAAGGCAGACAATGTATTGTTTGTGGAAAGCCAATATAGGCCCTAGAGGAGTGAGAGAGAAAAAAAATTTTCTTCTTAACCAACTGCTTTGGATGAACTTCAGAACAATGTTCAAGACATTCTAGTAATATGATTGTCTGGCTGAAGAACGGCTATCAATGTCATAAAGGAAGTTTTGAATGAATGGGTGCTATTTCATGCTATATGATGACATAAATTTGACATTAAATCAAGGCCAATCTATTCAATTAATATCACAGCATTTTAAGAATTTTTTCAATGTTCTGCTCACCCTAATATTTGATCTTTTTCGATATTTCCTATTTTAAATCTATTGCGGTTAGAATTCTATTGTTCTCTCCTTAAGTTCGTATTTCTGTTTCTGTTTCAGTTTATTTTTATTTTTTAATTTCTTTTAATTCAACTTTTCACATTAAAAACTCGACAATTTTTCAATTCATTTTTGTTTCGTTTTTCATCAATAGCAGAAACTCTTTTTGTTCGATTGCAAACCACAGAAATGTGGCAGCAATTTTTTTTATTTTAATTTTTTTTAATTTTTTATTGTTTTAATGATTTGTTGGAAGTATGAAAACAACTTAAAATAATTTTAAGCAATTGTTTTCAGAACTAATAAAAAAAAAATAAGGAAAGAGTTGAAGAACTGTGCCAATTGCAAGAGTTTAAGTGAATGTTTGAGGGGGGAGTAAAGAAGTATAAAAATCAGGCCTTAAAATTACTTTCCATTTGGTAAAATTTATTTGCAGAAGATGTGGAATAGCTTGTTCAACAAAAAGTGTATTTAGTGGTTTAAAGTTATTTATGAAGTCAAAACGTCATTGGTTGAATATTCGTTTATTGCTAAAAGCTTGAGAAAAAAAAAACGTTTTTTGAAATTTGAATTTAATTTGCATTTGTTTACACATCAATGGGAAATGAAACAAATTTAATAAAAATTTAACTTTACTTGAGCAAATCTAACACTTCAATTTAATTATTGAAAACAAAAAATGATATTTTAAAAAGGGTTCGATTTTTGAAAAGAGTTTGATTTGATATGAGCTCAGTTCGTTAATTCTGAGATTGTTTGAATGTCCATAACAAAATCCTCTCAAAAACTATACATCAGAGTCTTATTCGGTTTCTGTCTATTTATTTGTATCTTACGCTGTTAAACCATTATTTCTTATATTAAAATCATCACTGTATCAACGATTTCAATAGTTAAAAGTTAAACTACAGGGATCGTGTAAGCACCAGCACTAATGAGACCATATTATTGTTCTGTATAAAATCAAACGACTCCTTTTGTATAATAGAAGATTTAAACTGCATTAGGTTCATAAATATTGGGGCGTACTCGGCTTCTCATACATATCCTTAATTGCAATCATATTGTTGGGTTTTAAACTTTTAAAAACGTTTGAGTTATTTTTAATTGCGTCAAAATAAAAAAACACGTTGTTGTTGTTTTATAGTTTTTATTTCCTTACTTTATCTGTATACAGTTTATCTTAATACAGCAACTTATTAACTTGTACTTGATATTCGTTTCTACAACACTTTTATTTACGCCTAAACACGACTTTACTTAACGACTGCAAAACAATAACTATCCACTTATGCATAACGCGCCGCCTATTATAAACAATTTAAATTATTCCGAATGTTCTTGTTCTTGCTACAACATTCGAATTATTTCCGTTAATTCAAATGTAACACACAAAGATGGTCGAACTGGCAGTGCTGCCAAATACAAACACACAAACAAGTACGGCATTAATACCAAATATACCAAAATCCGAGAGAGGTCCCAGTTCAAATCCCGGTTGAGCCCCTAGTGTCCTGCTGTGGTATGGTAGGTAAGATACCCGCCTACCAACCAGAAGGTCGTCGGTTCAATACCAGGCCAGACCATCTTAAAAAAGAAAAACAATTTTTGACAGCGGTATCATCTCATAACATAAGCAAGTAACTGGTTATGAGTATAAATACTATTGAAAACTTCACTAAATGCATTTGCCGTTCAGAGCCGGCATTAAACTGTAGGTCCCTTTCAATGAATTTAAAAATAGAATCGGGTGCAGCTCATTGATTGAAAGAAGTCCCCATTTTCCTTAATGAATGTTATGGGAGTTAATAATAATAATAATACCAAAATCCCACAATACAGCTTTAAGGGCGCTGATGTGGTGTATTTTTTTAAGGCATTTTTATTTTCGTAACAATATGATTACTTCAAGGAAGCGTTTGGTAATGCTTAGTTCACAAGAGACTTGCGTTGTTTGGTAACTGCAAGCAATAGATGTTTACATAACAACACTTCAGAGACCAAAGATAAATTGAAACAATGAGCCTCTTATATTTTCTCAAACGCTGTGGGTTCGAAAGACTACAGATGTTATCAATTTGCATTAAAAATTGGCAAGATTCGCCTATGTCGGCTAGGAACAAACCCGTAACCGTATATACACGTTCACCAACAACACTACTATCACGTACTCGGCATGCTTTCTCTGTTATTCGTGTTTTATTACTCTTTTCGAAGTTAGGTATACATTATTATTATTCTGACCAGGTACTATTGCTGGACTCATTGCGCTTCTTCCGGCCTATTGTTTGTTTAGCAGATCTACTGCCTTCCTAATGAACATCAGCAGATCTGAAACCAAAATGGTTATGTCACCCAGTAAGACGTAATGTCTACCTAAACATTTCCATACAAATCTATCAAGAACTTCTCCGTTGATGTACCACCTTGATCAAAAAGTTCCCGGAATTTACTTAGAAAATTAAAAATACAAGTTTATTCATCTAAATCGATATTGTCCCCTTTAAAGTAATCCCCATCCCCATCGACTGCAACACACTTGATGCCAGCGCCTGTTCAATCTTCAAAGCATTTTTTGTATTTGGTTTTCGGCTGCTAAAACGCGTTCTCTATTATGGTTTTTTAATTCGATTGAAGAGAAAGAAATCACAGGAAGCCAAATTAAGTGAATTCGGTGGCTGTTGAATAGTATTTGTTGCATTTTTTGTCAAAACATTTCGAATAATGATGGCACTGTGCGACGGTGCGTTTTCATGGCGCAAAATCAACAAGTTCTCTGCCCACAATTTTGGTTTATTTCAACGAATTGCTTCACGCAAATGCCTCATAACGTCCAAATAATAATCTTGTCTTTGTTTACTGTTTGGCCTTCTGGCAAAAATTCATGATGCACTACACCGTTGTAATCCATGAAAACCGTGAGCATTGCCTTCTTTTTTGACTGAAACCGACGTGGTTTTTTTGCTATCGACTCATTTGGTGAAAGCCATTCACTTGCCTGACGTCACGTCTCTAGAAATGAACCTTTTGATGAATGTGGGATCGATTTCAGCCTCGAGAATCATATCTTTTGCGATCTCAACAAGGTCTCTTTTTTGCATGAAATTGAGATCTTTTGGCACCAACTTTGCTGCTACACGACGGAAACCCAAATCATTAACCAAAATGGACGGATCAATAGGCAATTTTTAAGTCCTCTGCGGTCTCTCTGATGGTTATTATGCGGTTATTGACCAACGTTTCTTTTACTTTATCAATGTTCTCTGCTATTTTCGATGTCGATCATCGGCCACTGCGTTTATCATCTTCGATTGATTCACGACCACTTTTGAACCACTAGTGCAACTGGTAAACGACCGTTTTCTTTAGAGAATCGTTGCCGAAACACTTTTTCAATATTTTCAACGTTTGCGCAGCATTATCCGTTTTTGACGCAAAATTTAATACAAGTTCGTTGGTGCAAATTTAAATCGATTTCTAAAATTGTAAAAAATCGCCGACATACATAGGGATAGATTGGCTACGTAGCTACGCAGCTTCTGCAAACGTCAAGCTATGACGCGAAGATTAAGCGAGAATATCAACGGCAGATGTACTAACTTAACAAAATAAAAAAATTCAAATCAGAATGATAGGACCGCCACACGTGCGTTATTCCGGGAACTTATTGATCAAGGTGGTAGATATATGTCACTCGAGCCAAGTGCCCTTAAGGTAGCTTGGCTGTCAGAGATTATATATTGGTATATTGATTGTATATAGCAATGGCCATGATCTCGCAGTTGTATCGCCAAGTCTCGATTGCGTCCATAAACACGAACACCGACACAGTCATTTATGTTTGAGCCAACGTTTTAACAGTTTAGATCAAACTCACTCTGAACTGAGGCCTCAATAGATTGGTGGCTTTTATAGACTAAGAAGATCATGGTCACAGATTTTTTAATACAAGGTTAAGCGTAGAAGAGGTATTGGCGTGCTGTTTCATCAAGAAAAGGCACAGGTCTGTAGTCGCAATGACAAATGCACATTAATTATGTTACGAGCAGCTAAACTTTCCCAGTTTAGCTTCTTCTTTACATTCGTCAAAATACTTTGCTAATAAAAGATTTATTTTGATCGAAGCGGTCGTCGTTGACATTTTGAGGTTCTTAAGAAATATTTTTACGTAAAGGATTCAAAATAAGAATTCGCTAGATTTAATGTGTTAAGCCTAGTGGAGACTGGTTTGCGTTTGTATACATCACACTTATTCCGCAAAAGATAGAATTGGAAGTTCATCGCGTGATTCAAAAATCAATTGTTATTTCATTGTATTGAACTCGATGTTGTTTGTGATCCTAACACAGCACAGCTTAACATTCATGTAAAAATAAGATTTCGTGCTTTTGAATTACTCTGTAGAATGGTAAATAGCATCAGTTTTTTTATTTTGTCTTACACTTTTATAAATTTCATAATTTTAAAATATTTGAAAAATTTTATAATTTTTTCTTTCTTTTTTTTACAGGTAAGTGTTAAACCACTGATTTTCACTAATTATCGTTGATTTTCTTTTTAGCAGCATATGGTGAGTTGTTGACCCAACAGAAATTATTTTAATTGCGTATAACAACTTTTCTTTTTGTTTATAAATATATAATGAGAAATACAACAACAACAACAACACCAACAATGACAACAATAATGACAGCAGTAAGAACAGCACAAACTCAGTAAACTAAGTGCAACGACTGTTGATGCTGCTGTTCATTTCAACGCTGCAATTGAAATGAAAAGCAACGCAATTTAAAATTGAAAAACTAATTAATTTTGAATTGATTATGCAAAAACCTAGAAAAACCACAATGTCAACTACATGTTGCTTAAATGGCTAAAGTGCAGATAAGCGTAAATATTGTGGTGAACCACTTAAGCGAATACGACAACCACTTGAAGAGCAAAGCAATTAGAGCAAATGTAGAGGGATTTAATTTAAATCCAAAAGAAAATAAACAAACATTTGCATTAATAATTTTATGTGTAATTTTAACTCCAGTTGTTTTTTAACCACATAACGGCTTTGATTTTTTTAACCAAATATTCTCATGTTTGCAGTAGCAAATTATTTTCATATTTTTCGTCCATTTTTCCTTAATTCCAAATAATTACTCTTCCAAGAGTCTATGACCTTAATGCTTATATAAGTAGTTTTGTAATAACCTTAATTTTCACATATTAAAAGCCTTTATATCAAGGCTGTGCTGTTAAAGGAACTCGAGACAGGATGATATGTTAAACATGAAAAACGAAATTAATTATCTTTTCAATTGTAATTCATAATACACTCACATTCAGCAAAAAGAAAACTTAATGCCATTATGAAAGAAAAAACCAATAATTACTTATTTAAGCCAAATGTATTACAGACAGCATACAAATTTGCTAGAAGTTACAGTAGAAAGCAAAGTTATAGCTAAGGATGGAAAAGTAATTACAAGATAAGCCCACTATCAGGTTCTACGCTGATGGAGTTTATGAGCAGAAAAAAGCATTTTTTCCTATACATTCGAATAATTTTTTTCTTTGTCAGTCTTTCAGGGAGCATTTTGGCCTTCCACATAGCATCCATTGCTTTGTTTTGGTTTCATTAATCAAGTTGATTTTTCAATCTAAATAGATGATTAACCTATTGTAGCTCGACTCTATATGATTGTGTGTAGTGTGTACCCTTGCTAAGTGGTGGTGAATCTCGACACATTGGCATAGCCCATTTTACTAGAGGCACAAGTGACTGTAACTAACGTCCCCAATTATGATCAAAATCAGCAGTGGGTACCAAATTCCAATGCGTGTTGTTTGGACACGACCCTCACACCTTAGTAAAGTGTCGGAGACTATCTAAACTCCTATCGATCTATGGCTTACAGCAGCCGCTTAAGAATGCAACACTACACTGAGCTGACGCCCTTCTCGCGATTTGGGTATAAACCACAACCACTACGTTGCTCCCAAAAGGGGGTCTAACCATAGCCAGGCATGGACGAAGCGATCTCCTGACTCCCGTGATACCAGAATTAAGCCTCATCAAACTTCGTAACGTAAATGCTACTACCAGTGTGAGTCTAAAACGACTCCGGATTGGTGGCCAATAGAACACAAAAATCAAACAACAAACAAATTTACAAATGACACAACCTAACAAAATACCCTAACAGAACACCCTAACAACCACGCCGCAGATTCTAAACCATTTCAGTGTCTAGCATTCGATTGCGCCACCATCATGAAATATGGCGTACACTCTATAGACAGCCAGGCGGCCTCTAAATGCACAATTCCGACAATGTACCGGACTCTCACAGCGCAATGCAATGTGGCCTGTCTTTTACACATTCTACACTCATTCTTCTTATACCGGCACTCCCGGACATGATGATCCAGCTCATAGCATAGATAACAAACAATTACCGAATCGTTACCTCTTACCCGAAAGCTAAACCATCCTATACAGTAACACCCAACGTTCAAAAGTGCATACATGGCTTGGTCAGAGACCTCTAACGTAACTTCACGCTCCGGTTGAAAACCCCCCATGACATTTGACCCATCAAATTCATCTCATAGTGATCCTTCATAAATCTCTCAGCAATTACTCCAGCATTTACTCCCTGCACCACTATCCTTAGACCCAGTTTGTCCTGAACGGACAACCTGAGGACAATCTCCTTAAACTGTGCATTAGACACAAAGCTGTTCCTCTCCGCCAATGAAGATGTCCTAATAACAACACCGCCATCCCGCAGCCGCCTTACCTCGTGGACGTGAACATCTTTACTACCTCCATCGAAATCTCTTTACCACCGCTGACCATGTCTCCTCTGGTTTAAGAACTGCTAGAACGGGGGAGCAGCCAACTTCACAGCTGGCACAACAGAAGATCTATTCTCAAACCTACCAGACTCATACACCTTTAATCTACAACTCATCTTCGCAAGCTTGAGAAACTCAAGCGCCGCCGCCAGAGCTTGCCGTCATCTAGAACCAAATCCGCTATAACGGATTTTCTTCTTAGCACTACCATCACCTGCATCACACGGCTTCTTTTCAAGCTCAGCACAAATCTCATCCTTACGCTTCCTACTTGTCTGCGCAGCCGCCAACCAAAACTTGGAACCAGACATATTTACTTTACTCTCCTCCTCGGTGTTACTGCTGACATCATCCACTCGATCAGACGAACCAGTTGGTATCCGAGGCCTTCGCAGTGCCAGGTATTCTTGGTATTCTCACTTTAGCTGATGACATCGTAATGCCATTAATAAAAGTATCTTTAATTATAAATCAGCGAAACGGCAGCAAAGTGCATTTCACTTAAAAAGAAAAGAGAAAGACCCCTGTCAATTTGCCGCAGATATTATCTTGCAATACTCCGTATACACTATCGTTCAGCACGACGTTTAAATATAGACGCTAAGTGTTGTGATGGTGGTGATCCTTACTTAGCATTTTAACTTTTTTCGCAGTAGGTGGCTTTTTCTTCTGATGTACAAACAACATATTCGGAGGTAAGCTGGATGGTTAGGGGGTCTTCTTTTAGATGGATTTGTCTGAAGGAAGGCGGAAGTCTCTTTGTTAAACACTCGAAGCCGCAATAAGTTTTTTTCGTCATATCCTCTGCTGATATTCGAACCAGGGCCATTTGTGTTATATGCCTGGGCTTTAACCACCACAGCACGCCACACCCCCATATTCGTTCAATTAGGTTTGTTATAGTCTTGGTTTCTATAACTCATTTTTCAGTAAATAGTCAATAAGTTGATCCAATTTATTAGTAGAAACGTAAATATCAAATATTGTTTAAAAAGCTTAGTACTAAAAGGCTTATATCAATAGATTCATAATTCCTTCGAGCCCTATTACAAAATTCCAAAAAGTATATTGTAATAGCATTGCGTACTATTGCTATAATTTTCACCATCACTTGTAATATTTATATTTAAAGAAAAGTGAAATATTACAACTTTTTACTTCGCCTCTTGACCTGAGGTCAATTTTTTTACAATATTTTATTACCAACACAAGCAAATATCCCCCACCTTTTACACGCATTACTAACAAGGCTCCGGTATGAGTACAAGGGATTGTAAGAAATTAAAGGGTATAAGAGTGAATATAGTTCATATATTTCATTACATATAAGGACGTTATAGTAGTGAATGTGTGGCCTTGTAATCCCTGTATATGGTATTGTAAATGGTCAACCTTTAGCTCTTGCGGTTTTGGTCAATGTACGATTATAGTTTTCTTCCATAACTTTTTTTTGTATTTTTCCTTTTTTATGGAATTTATATTCCGGAAAAAAGATGAATTTCCACCGGAGATGAGTGGGTGGTGGGATTAAAATTAAAGGTACTCACGCCCGTTGCATTAATAAAATAGAAAAAAATGGGTAGAAGAGAAAAATTTATAAGCTTACACACACACACACACACACACACACACACACACACACACACACACACACACACACACACACACACACACACACACACACACACACGTTAATTTTTTCCAAGGTTATAAAATGGAAAAAAAGCTAAAAAAGGATCAGTAAGATAAGAGCAAAAAGTTAAAAGTGAAAATGAAAAATCTGATGGAGAAACATTTAAGTTCGTAAGCTTAATAACAAGCGCACTTTCTATGGTTGGAATGACATTTACTAACATGTGATGTATTGAGCAGCCTGCTTTATTGAGTTGATTTTTATAGAACTCAATTGTTGTGTAGTAGTAATTAAGAATTAATAAAACGTTAATATATTAAAACATTTCCTTTAAAGGAATTAGGTTTCTAATGTCCTCATAAGATGAAAAAAGTTTTCGGTTATAGAACTTATTTTTTCCTGCACAAAACAAATATTGGAAAGTGAGTGAAGACGGAATGTTGAAAAGTGGAAAGTGGTAAATTAAAAATCATTTTCAGAAGTTTATTCTGAGATAACTGAAGCCGTGTTATATGGCATTCAGAGGTGTCGTGCCATGCTGGTGCTGCGTAAAATAGTATTGCATGGAAAATGACTTTAACTAACAACATTTTATTTTCGATAGAAAGATCTGACTTCTGATTAATAAAGTGGTGTAGTAATCTGGCTGTTATATTAATTTTCTTAATAATATAAGAGATATGGTCGTTAAACAACATTTTCCTATCTAGGATGACCCCAAGATTTTTAACATTAATTTCCATTGGAATCACTATATCGTTGACCTTAATTTTATATTGATGTAAAAATTTTTCGTTTCTTCTCGTAGTAAAATATATAAGTTGGGCTTTGTTAGAATTCTCCATTTATTAAAAAAACTAATTTACTAAATTTATATTTCTCTAAAGATGTAAAGAATATCAATGGCAAACACATTTAAACATAGAATGGACGTATCATCAGCAAAAATTGATGATTCGCAACCTGATAATATAGGAAAGTCTGATGTAAAGAATCGGAGAAAGACACAAGCCCTGAGGACATCCGGCCAATATATTATATTCATTCGATCGGTTAAATAACTTAGTCAGTTTTCGGTCCAAACCTATTCTTAAAAGTTTATGAACCAATCCATCATGCCAAACTGAGTCAAAAGCTGATTTTATGACCATAGCTGTAGATTTACCCCGAATAAAATTTTCCTTGACTATCTTTTTAATCCTCCTTAATGGCTGAGTTGTATTATATTACGTACGGAAACCATATTGTTAAACATGTAGTATATTGTTGCTCTCAGTGTTATTTATTATTCTCTGCTTTATAACTTTTTCCCAGATTTTACTCAAGGTATTCAAAAGACTTATAGGTCTATAGGAATTAGGGCAGGAGTGATCCTTAGCCGGTTTTGGAATGGCTATGACTTTAGATTCTTACCAAATTTTTGGAAAGAAATTTGAAAGAAATTTAATTGCACTCGAAGGTAGGGCTTTTAAGCATTTGATCGATATGGCATCCAGTCTAAGGCTTTTCTTATGTTTCAAATCCTTAATAACATGTTTTATATTTGCTGTACTGCGAATTTAGTGATAACATAGAATCAGACACGACCTGCATAGTAGCCGTGTTGCCCAATATTTCTGATTTTTCGGAATTTGTTGTGAAAACAATGTTATTACGTTTGAGGCACGGAATAATTTTAAAAATATTCCGAAACTTTGGAAATGATTTGTGAAGAGCTTTCAATAACTTATTCCAGTTCGAATTTCTGAACTCCAAGATAGCATTACATATTTTCCTATTTAAGACGGACGTTTGTACCTTTGATTCGTAATTTAAAAACAAAATACAAATGGACCAGCTAGAAGTGGTAGTCTATGTCTGAGTATTCAACTCCAATCAAAAACAATATATATTTTATGCGTTATATCTCGTAGTGTAAGTATCATTACTTCATGTCAAACACCATTATTTATCAATGTTAACTGTGGCGTATGATTAATATTAATTATTGTCTTTTAACATATGCCAATATATGTATGTAAATGTTTGCATATGTAAATAAATTTGTAATAAATTTGATATTTACATAGAAAGTTTGTTAATATTATATATTACATTTTTTGTAAGTTAATAAATCAATTTGAATTTATTATTACAAATAATTATAACTCAAATCACGATAAATTCATACAAAATAAATATTATTCTTGTCTACGCAATTAATTTAATTATTCAGGCATTAAATAATTAAATAAAATAAAAAAGTTCAACAAAAACATACTGTAGTACACATGTTATTATGCACTAATTAATTAAACAGATTAATACTATATTATCTGTAAATTATTTAAATGTTTTTATGTTTTCACAAGACAGAAATGACAAATTTAATGACAAAAACAAAATAAAGTCATGTAAGGCAATTTCGTCTTACAAAATTAATATATTTTTACCATTTTTAAGAAAAGGCTTTAGCTAACAAGGGAGTACCGGAAAAGATAACGTCTATCTTTAAGAATCTGTACGAAGACAGCGAAATACGATTACTGCATAATGGAATGACAAGCGAGTCATTTACAATCAATGCTAGCGCGAGAAAAGCTTACTCTTTATCGCTGCTTCTATTTGCAATTATGCTTGACATGGTCAAGCTGTGCCTGAGAAAGAGAGGAATTCAATGGGCTAATGACCATCACCTAGAAGATTTAGATTATCTCTAAGACATTTGCCTCAAGTCGCATGAACGACATGCAAGATAAGATCAATCACCTTGTCGAGTTGTTTAGGAAATTGGGCCTGTAAATCAACATCAACAAGAAAACATAGGGAATGCGCATTAATAACAACAACTTGAGTTTTATTACAATGGGAAATCAACGCATAGAACGCGTTACCAACTTTTGTTACATGTGCTGCATAACGTCGGCAAACGGTGGCAAAGACGATGGATGATTGTTCTAGCAGACTTTTGGGCGGATACGGAACACTTGGTGATCAAATCAAGATATCAAGTAAAACTAAAAGGCGAATTTTCAACATCATGTGTGACACCTGGTGAATATCGAATCTATCTACTCGAAAGCTACAGGTCTTTGTTAATAAATGTGTGCGAAATATTAACAATTATTTTCAGCAATACCAACTTATGAAAACTAGCTAATGAACAACCAATTCTGCGACAAATATCGATAAGAAAACGCAAGTGGGTAGGATATACGCTTAGAAAAATTTCTTCCAGCATATCTAGAGAAGCGCTGGAATGGAACCCTCAAGGTAATCGCCACCGAGGATACTCGAAAAGTACATAGCTCCGAACGATGCAAGAGTTCTTAAGTAATAAGTCATGGAAGGAAATTAAAAAAAAAAATTCTTTTTGAAGCCTTCTGCTCTCAAGTGAAATATTAGAGAAATAAAAAAAATTTTTAGGATATGACATGAAATTTCTAGACATATTCTGATTCATCATCGAGAACTATCTCTACTACTCTGTCGAGTTTCAGCAGGGCTAAGTGAGCCTTACTTGCAAATATGGCCTAAAAGTTTGCCTTAATACCCAAGACTGATAGAAAAGCTATGTTGTTACTCCACCCAATTTACACATGGAACATAAGGCTTCAATACATTATTTTAAATAGTTTATAGCACGTAACTGTATATTATAGATGAATAAATAAATGAATAAATATTTTATTGTAATTTTAACGCAAATATCTTTTTACACCCTGCAAAACGCCTTAAGGGTTTTCATTGCTTTCATGTTGAAATCACCAAAACTGAAATTTCCCTCAAATTGAATTGGAAATCAGGTAAATTGATTGTTTCACTTTCAATGAAATTAAATTCTTAAAAAGAGGAAACTTTTTATATTTCTTTGTAGAGACATTAATTCACATGTATTAACTATACAGGGATTATACAATTGTTTGATTACACTATGCAACAACTATATTTTTGATGCGTTATGGTCGCCTAATTTCAAAAATCATCAGAATTTCCGGTTCTACGGATATGTATTTTTTAGAATTTTTTTTTTTAATGTGAGATTTTTGAAAAGGCGGCTTCATAAAGTTGCATGTACTAAAAATAAAATAAACCATAATTCAATTAATAATTTTTAATATAGTGGTTATCCAAGGTATTTGTGCCAGTTGCATAGTGTTATGTGAAAAGCAGAATTTTGGGGAAGAATATCAAAACATTCTAGACAAGGACCTTTTTGCAAATGTTACAAATCTTTATAAATATACAATTGATCGCAGCAGAAGGCTGTTAACTCGATTTAGCAATGCAATGCGACCACTACTGCTCTTGATTATGAAGCATGGCCGAAACAATCTTAACAGAAGCTAACATACATGCATATGATAATTGTAATATTTTTGGCACTTAATGTCGGCCGTACTATACTCCCATTATGACAGGTAGAAACGATAAAACAAATTTTGTAGCCAGACTTAGCTCCCTAACAATATGTAGGATGCTCCAGTCGACGAACATAAAAGAGATCACCAAGTGCTACCATCTACTTGTTCTCTAAATTCTGATTCCAGGTTAATACTTAAGTGACTTCTATAAATTTTACGAAGAATTTCTCTCGTGTACTTCAAGCACTGCCACGTCTGTTTTCTTAAGTTCGAATGCTTCAGAGCCATATAGCAGCAACTGTAGTATCAGTGTCCGGTATAACGTAATTTTTGCTTATCGAGAGGTGGCTTTGTCTTGAAACTGTTAGTTTAATCCAAAATAGCATCTATTACCCAGTATTGCTATTCTCTTTATCTGCGTCTCGTATAACATTTCTCAGCTGTATGTTAAAAATATCACATGATAGGCTACCTCCCTCTCTAAGACAACGTTTGGTACTGAACGTGTCGAAGATGTTCTTTCCTATTTTAGCTGGGGATCGCGTTTCAGTTAATGTCATCCTCTATAGCTTTTTGGAAAATGTCTGAGGAAGCTACCACCATGGAGAAATTAGGCAGGGTACATAGATTTTCCTGCCTCGGTCCAACTTGGGCAATGAAAACGTGTTCAAACGCGGCCTTGAGGCATTGATTGGATTGTCATTGCTTCACATCTATATGACGACGGTGACGGCGTGTTCAGCGGCATAATTTTTTATCAAATTATCCCGATATGCATAGGGAAGTCTGTCCATTCTACGTAGGGTGGTCGATGAACTATCTTCGGTCTTGGCTGGTTTGCCTTTGACTCCGTGATTTGGCAGGAGACTCATGGCTGAATTCGCGAACCGGGAATAGGGCTTATTTCGGAGCGAGTTTGATGTAAATTGATATACCGATGGCGCCAAAATTAATGGCTGTGTCGGTGCTAGCATTCATGGACCCAACCGAGACTTGTCGATCCCACTGGCAAGACCGCTGAATGCCTCCCAGGCTGAGATCATTCAACTGCTATAAGTGCGGAGATCAACTTACTCTAACAGCCAAGGAAAGATGGTTGGAAAATAGCTGATGCATTGGCCGGAAAGGTTTTCTTGACACTATATATCGGTTCGTAACCTTGCTGTGAAGCACTCAAATGCATCCTAGCAGAGTTATTTACAGGCCACTGTTAACTAATAGCGAATCTGAAGACGATGAGGGCCACAGAAGTGGATGTTTGTAGACTGTAGACTCACAGGTAGCAGATATAGCGACACACATATTGTGTGAATTTGGGTTCTTGATAGGTTTAGGTAGAGATTGTTAGATGGACATATGGTCTCACTGGGTGACATATCCACCATTATGGTTTCAGATCTACTGGTGTTTATTAGGAAGAAAGTAGATCTGCTGAACAAACTATAGACCGGAAGAGGCACAATAGGTCCCATGGGTCGCAGTCTTCTGCAATAGTGCTTGGTAGATAAGATTATAATGATAATATTATCCGGCAAAGTAGTATTAGTTTTGTAGGGATACCAAACTCAGGCCTGGCTTGAAACACCTTTGAACGCATAGGGTGTCAATCTGTTTTCTTGGGTTTTTTCAATCATTTGGTATGACGTGAATATTTGATCGATGGAGAATTTGCAGGGCTTAAAGTAGCATTACTATGGCCCAATTAACTTGTCAAATTTAGATTTGAGTTTTTCACAATGAACGCTGAATATTTGTTTGTATGATATGGGAAGTGAAGACTTATTTCTCTGCAGTTGGCATATACTGTCTTGTCACCTTTTTTTTGCACACGAGATATATTTTGATGAAATTCGTATCGATGAGTGTGATTTCGTCTAGCCAGATCGCGCAGGCAATTGGATGCATAAGCCTTATCAGAGTGCCGTGTCCAGTCATAAACAGTTTAACTGGGAGCACATCGGCTCCTGCTGCCATAACTATCTAGTTTTATTTATACAAATATTCTATTAATGAGCTTTATTTGAGAAATATTTTGATCTTAATCTCAAGTTTTCTTAGCCTGATTTTCAATTCTTTAATTCTAATTTATAAATAATTTAAATTTTAAATCACTGACTGCACAAATAAAAACATTTTCAAAATCTACAAAAAAAGAAAAAGGCCCCTTAAAATATGCCATTGTTTTATCCACACTTTTGTCCCTGCTCATATGTTATTGTTTTAAGTACATAAGAAAGTGAAAAAATGCTGCATACATTAAGGCATAATAATAACATACAAAGAAATAAAATGTGTAAGACATTTACAGGTTTGGTTTATTGTGTCTTTTTTTCTTTTTGTTGCATATGATAAAAATGAAATGTTGTTTCATTTTTTTATGTTATTCTACTATTGTTCATAAATGTACTCGTACATTTTCTTGAACTTTTTTTTCTTGAAATGAAAATTGAAAAGTTCGCCTTTTTCTCTCTTTTTTGTATTCTTTCTAAAGGAACACCTTAACACGTTTCTTTATTTTACTTGCAGTGATTTTCTTTTGGCGAAAAAGAAAAGTTCTTTTTAGTAAAAAAACACACGATTTATGTTTAAATGCAAATGAGTCTTGTATTTTTTATGAAATGTTAGAGCAACAAAAAGCGAATTTTACATTTTCAGTTTTGCCTTTTTAAGAACTTTTATTCTGAAAAAAATTAAGAGAAGAAAAAAGAATCAAAGTTAAAAGCAAAAGTTTTCAAAACAAAAAACTTTGTGAAAGAAAAAAAAGAAGACTTTTTTTATGAATAAAAGAAAATTGTGACAATTTATTTAAATGTTTCTTGTTTCAATGTAAAGGAGAAAGGAAATATTCTTGAGTTGTTTAATGTGTCCTTTGTTCTGAAAAGGAATATAAAATTCTTTTTTAAATATGTTTTTTTTTTGCTTTTTTTAACAAAAAAAAAGTGCTTTTTATGCTAATAATTCAGATTTTTTCTTTTTTACAAAGATATGCTTTATGAACTTTTTATTGAAAAACATTTTAAAGTTGAGATGCGCAAAAAAGAGGGTAAAAAAGAAAGCAAAGGTTAAGTAAAGGGTATTTATGAAAATGTCTGCACTTTGCTTTGAACTAGAAAAATAAAAATTATTAAAAAATTATACTTTTACCCTCATATGCAGAAAAAACTAAAATGTATTTCGAATCTATTTTAAAAAAATTTTGTATGAAAAATTTGAAATAAAATTTTATGAATATGGGTGTAAGTCTTTTTGTATGAAGTATGTTCATATATACATACATAAATATATATGTTGTAAACACAATATATCTTAGCATTTAAATAAAATTAATTAAAGAAGAAATAGCTGCTAAGGGCCCTTAGCAGTGTATCACTTAAATCCAGAGCAATAACGTGATGTCTCAACGAGCCCTATGTGAGTGACGAAGAAACACCTTTAACGGAGGGGCAAATGCACCCGGGTACCCATAAGTTTTACGTGTTCCCCGTAATAGAGTAATAATCTTTTGCCATTCGTTTCAATAATACCACAGTGCGACAAAAATAAGCGAAGTTAAAATACCTAAAAAATTAAATTACTTTGCTGGTAGGCGCAGTAGAAGAACGATCTGTTTTTGAAACTTTCGAAACACCTCCAATATCTCGAGTTACGGATAAAAAACCGGTTTTTCAGACCTGCATACATTTATAAGCTAATAACTTAGCCGAATATTACCCAATTTTAAGTTTTTTTTTTTTGATTTAGAAAGAAGAGAAACAGACCTTTTAAGTCATATATATGTCGTTTAAATAATTTCGGTGTACTTCTCAAGCAAACAGATTTTTCATCCAATTTTTTTCACATTCTTCAAGTTTAGGTGCGTTCTTGCGCACTATTTTATACAGAAATCGTACTATTGACGAGTTTATTAAGGAATTATTGATCTAAGTTATTAGCTTATAAATGCATGAAGGTCCGAAAACCCGGTTTTTACCCATAACTCGAGATTTTTGAGATATTTCGAAAATTTCAATACTAGATTCTTGTTCTGCACGGCAGCACCTATCAGAAATATGGTATCATTTGTCAGGTATTTTTTTTGTCGTACCGTGTAATCTATTGATTTTTGAGCTTATCTCTTATTGCTATGTAAACTGGCAGGATGTAGGAAGGAGTGGTAGTCTCGCTAAACAAGACATACTTGAGTACGCATAGCGGCCCCTTATAATATCACATAACGCGTTGTTCTCGTTCTATTCACCAGAGTTCTTATGATCATACAGACACACAGCACAGAAGCACTTCCCCAGATTAGATCGGAAACCAGCTCGACAGCCTAATAATTCCGGCTATTAGCCTGATGTCAAGGATCGATAGCTCCAAAAAGCCATCAAAAAGAGAGACCACAGTGTGGGGTGTACGAGGCATTCGCCTAAAGAACACAAAGTTCTTTATACAATCGAAGAACTTTAAAGACGAAATTCCAGCTGAAAATACAAACTACGATTTAACACAATATGGCTTTTGGACGCATAGTCAAACAACATTCCAGGATGGACTACGAAATGTTCTTGATGAATATCGTGCTGTAGTTAAAAACAGCTCCGCTGAGGCCTTCCTTTCAGTGGCTGATGATATTATACGCCCCCAAATTTACAAAACTAGCACTGGTGAAATGGGTGTCGATATACCAATTTACGAACAATTTGTAAAGAATTTAGCAGTACCACATGGAAAAAAATTACGTACTGAACTAGTAAGTATTTTACAAGAAGTATACAATAGTTGGGTACAGTGGAATATAGCTGATTTGGGAAAGGAAACAACTGCCGCCAGTCAATTAACTGCTTATCTTTTCCTGTCACTTTTGCCCGGCACACCTGTACTTCCCGTAGGTTCCGAAGTTTATGATAACATTAACAATACCGTGTTTAAAGAAGTTCAGAAATGGCGTATGTCACCCTCCTACATGCATGGAGATTTTGAAATGTTAAATGTCGATCCGTTGGTTGGTTATACCAGAATTAAGTCTGGAAGTCCCGCTTTTTAGTGGTTTATAATCCTACAGAAATTAATCAGAGGGTTAATTTGGGCAATGGTAGTTTCCCAGAAACAATGACCGTACAAGCCGTTAGCGATAACTTGAACGGAACTTTAAGTGGCAAGATTTCAGTTTGCGATTTGGAATTGCCTACTTTTTCAACCATCGTTCTTTCTTATGTTCCCGTCAAGTCGGAGTAGGAAAGGAAATATTATAAACTCAAAAAGAATAAAAAACTACACGTCAGCTGACAGCTAAAGTGGACCACGGTCTGTTCCTCCTCAGCCAATTCATAGCCACGGCAAAATTAATTTGCAGGTAAGCTCAGTCTTTGTGCATGCCTATCCATGACGAAATGGCCCGTGAGGATGTATACAACAGAAGAGATGCTTTGACGGTCCAGTTTGAATGGTTGATTGATAGGCTTCATATCCTACCTGAGCCAGGTGAGTCTGGCAATAAAGCAAGAGTCACTACTTTCTACTCAGGCTTCTTCAGCGTACAACATACACTTCCGTTTGACCGCCAGCTTAACAGAGGTAAGATGAACACCCACCATCACATGAAGATGAATATTCAGAAGAAGTGTGGCTGTCCTAGCGAGCTGATCAAGAGCACAGTAACGCGGCATGCCACTGGGACAAGAAACCAAGATGAGCTCTACACATGATAATGTCACAAGGGAATCATGGCAGTCCCTGATCAGCTAAGAGTTGGAGGTAACTCCCGAAAGAGATCTGATCGCTGCCTGGCTATCAGAACAGATGTATATTTTATAGGTAGAAGCGCTACTAACGCAGATCCCTTTTGAAGCATAAAAAATGGCCATCACTTTGGCCTAAAACACACTACAATAGTCCGGAAGTCGATGGATCTTACATCGACATTGAATACCGCAATTTAAGTACGTAACGATGATGATGATGATTTCCAGATTGATCTTAGACGGCCAAAAGTTTGACATACTTTCTGCAAGCGATTCGCAATATCCTCGCTAGAACCTCCGTCTGCGAATATAATACTCCCCAGGTTGCTGAACTAAAGAACGTTAATATCTTCAGTGCCAACAACAAATAATTCGCGGGACAACAAATAGTTCGCGAGATTTATCATCAAATCTGCCTCTTTCGTTGCAAGCGTTACCTAACGTAAATTTATCGCAAGCTCCGGAAAGCTGTGAGCAAGGAGACAGATGGGTTCCGCATAATCGAGTTCGTTAAGCCGGCTTTGCAGTCCCCATGTTATGCTTCTACTGGCGTAGAGGGCTTTCTCAAGGATCCAGAACTATATTAAATCACAGCGGTGACAGGACTTACATCTATCGGTCCGCTTAATAGTCTGCCACGTCTCTAACTCTGCAAGATGCTTAGCGATATAAACCCTTAATGAGTTTAGTGAGTTTAAGCGGATCTCCCTTGCATGCCTGTACTCTCCATATTACTTCATGCTTAAGTCTGTCAAAGGCCTTCTCGAATCTATGATATTCTGTACTGATACCATATTAATACTTTAACAATGTCTATAGTGAACTTTTGTGGTTTGAAACCAAATTGTTCCTGTCTCAATATTGGTGTTATTCTTTCCGAAATTCTCTTAGAAATAATCTGAGCGATAACCTTGTTGATCATGCAGAGCAACGTAATACCCGATCAGTTATTATGGTTTGTAAGGCCTTCCTTTTTCGGTACATTAATTACCACACTATCAGCAAGTTCACACCCTAGAATTACTACTCAATTAAGTTACCCTGGTCTGGCCGTTAGGTCATGAGGGGAACAAGGGGAATGATATGGCGGACACATATGTCAAAAAAGAGCTGAGGCGACTAGTATTGGATACACTCTATGGTTTGTCTTCTAGGTGCCTTTTGAAAGGAAAGATGAGAAAATTATGAGCCTGGATCATTCCAAAAGTTTTTTAGTTTTGATATTAAGAGAAGGGAGCTTACTCTAAGAAACAAAAAAAGTAGAGCACTTTCGGGGCACTTAACGCTCACTATGTCTGTTATGAGCACCTATACGGAATGAGTATATGAAACACTAGTCGAGTCAATCGTCTAAACCATTGATCGTCGTACTGAAACACAGGGGATATAAGCTATAATACGAATATATGCTTCGCAAGATTAATTGACGCTCTCGTTGAAGGAACAGGGTCGGTACCCTGGCATATTGAGCACGTGAATGACGAGAGGAGGTACAGTGAATCAACGGTAGTAGCCGGTCAAAGTGCCGTCTTGAGCCTGACCCAATCTACATTACATTAAAATTTCGTACAATATAAAGTGTCCATAAGATATCAAACTTTATTTTGGAATTTTAAAAAAAAAATGTTGTTAAAAAAAGAATTTTGTTAAAAATTCTCATAATTTGCTCGACTTCCTAGCAATTCTTTTTTTATTTCCCAATTTAGAACTTTTTACAAAAAATGAGCCAACATGTCCATAAATTGTATTCACAACAGTGCAAAACACATTTTAAACTGTAAAGTTTAAGTAGTAAATGGTGGTGTAATAGTGGTGGCGCTGTAATAATAATAATAATTTTTTATTTATTACATCATTTTAAGCCATAAATGTTCTAAAAAGTATATATGTATGTACACCGAATCATAAACTTTAGTTTTACAGCAGTTTGTTTTTTTAATGCAATAAAATATGGTTTAGCGCAGGGTTATAAAACAAAAAGCACTTTATTTGGCTATGATGCTATACAGACCTATTATGTAAGTATGTATAGACGATAGTAAGTAGCCGTAGTAGTAGTCATGAATAAAAATGAAATGGAAATAGACACAATGAAATCAAGATCGACCACTAAATACGCTATAACTATGAAATTATGTATACGGAAATTGTAAAGTATTAGCACCTACTTCACACCTATATGATCAAGTCATCTTTTAGAAATCGATGCAGAGAAACTTGTTTCCAACCTGGGCCTAAGATTTTTTATAGAAACATGTTTAGAAACCTATATAATATTGTTACGTTTTAACTTTGTTTAATAAGTTTGAGCTCTTTTTAATTGCTCCAAAATAAGACAAACACCACTTTGTTGTTGTTTTACAGTTTTTATTTTCTCACTTTTTAGAGTATACAATTATAACTATGCAGTCTGCAACTTATTTATCTTGCACTTAATATTCGCTTAAACAACACTTTTATTTACGCCTAAGCACGACTTCATTTTATGTTTGCAAAACGATAACTATATCGACGTAGGCAAAGTAGCCTCCTCATATAACTAATTGCCTTCAGTTTGGCAAGTTCCGAAAATGTCTCAAATGCTCTAATATCCTCTATTTTATACCCTATGAACAAAAATTCCACGATACAGTCCCAAAGGCACTAATGTGGTGTATTTTCTTTTTCGGCATTTTATTTTTGTAACAATATGATACGCTACGCTATTATGTCCTATTTGAAACAAAAACTTATTTGGTTGAGATCTATACAGAGATTATCAAAGCCAAATAGAATTATTAATCCTTGCCAGCAGCGCTTTAAAAATTTTAATAAAAGTTTACGATGTTTATGCAAGAGATTGTATGATAGAGCTTGTAAAGTGCTTTTGGAGAGAATTCTTGGGCTTATTGAAAAGATATGTTCTTCATTATAGTCTCATATAAGCTTGTTAAGACTACATTTACTCGAGAATTTGCTTTAAAATTGGCATCTGTTTCAGTAATAGTTTCTTCCAAATGTCTTACCATCAAAGCCATTTCTTAAAATTTGGAAACAGAAAAAGTCATAAGGGGCTTAATCTGAAGGGGACAGCAGGTCACGTATGGAAAAGACTTTTCACTTGAAAGAATATTAAGTTGTTCATCCCCAGTTAAGCTCGATTTTCCTTCAAATCAAAAACTAATCTGAGAAAAATATGCGATAGCAAACGGTTAACGCTTTTCAATGCAATCAATGAGAATAAAATCTTCAGGACACACTACTCTTAGTCTTCTTTAGTACATGTTTACCTGAAAAAATACTATTTTCGGTACTGTTTAGGAACTGATGTGTTGTCCGTATTCACAAAGAGTTCGAAGTGCATTGGAATGTTGCCTAATATTCGTTTAATGTGGTCACATGGTTGTGCTTCTGGTCGAATTCAAGCATTCACAGCATCTATCGTACTATAAGCCTTGTTATGTTATGTTCAATGCCAAAACGCACTGTTGTCTGCAGGATCTTATATGCAGCTAATTATGTTTACCTCTTAAGATTGAGGCAGTGAATAAAACCAGCTTGCTGAGAAAGTTACAATAAATATACCCGTAAATGGGCTTACAAACACCTCGTTCTCATTGAGCAGCAATAGCTTGTTTTTTTCATATAACGGGAAGAAGCCTAATAAGCTTCCTTAACTGCCTCATACCAGAGGACTACGTCAATACCGAACGAATTCTTCCTTAGGCCAAAAATCAATCCTTTCTCTTTAGTATCCTACAAGGACACCGAAAATATTTCATTTTAAATTAGTACCCGGTGAGCTCTCCTCTTTGCTAAACAGTCAGCCCTTTCGTTCTCTGGATAGCCCTCGTAACCAGTAAGCTAGTTAGGTTAAACCTTTAAAAGCCAAGTTTATTTAGAGATGTCATGCAGTCCATAACAATCTTCAACCCAATCTACAGATGACAAGATCCCCTAAGACCGATTGAATATCTGACATCATATATCTTGCGATTTTCTCCTCAGGCATTGCCTTTGGCAAGTGAAGATGTATTAAAATTCCGCTTAAAAAAATGAAAAGCTAAGCCCTTTGGAATTAAAACGAATCACAGAGGCTCCAGTTTCATGGCCAGTTAGCTTTTATTCATCGGTGAATCACAATTTTTTTTCCTGAGACTTGCAGCCAAGATATAATACCTACTCATGCAGTGCATTGTGCTAGCACTAGAAAAATAGGTTGTGGTTATGAGGATAGAGAGAGTAGTGTTTATGGACGTTTGATTTAATTTTACTTCTGTCGTGAGTAGCCAGGACGACTCAATGAGTAATATAAGTATTATGTAAGAATATATTGTTCAGTTTTAGCCTTTTTAAAACGTTTGAGTACCTTTAAACTGCTGCAAAAATAAAATAAACACCACTTTGTTGTTGTTTTACAGTTTTTATTCCTCACTTTATATTTATTCTATAGTTTATCTGAATACTGCGACCTATTAATTTGCACTTGATATTCGTTTATACAACACTTTTCTTTACGACTTTATTTTATGACAGCAAAACGACAACTAAGTTGACGTAGGTACAGCAGCCTCCTTATATACTTAATTGCTTATAGTTTGGAAAGTTCCGGATATGTCTCAAATGCTCTCTTATCTTATATTTTATATCCGCTACTTAGATTGATTATTAGATTGTGTTACCCAAAGATGGTCGAATTGGCAGTGCTGCCAAATACATAAATAAGTACGGCATTCATAGGGTGACACATTAATAACAAATATACCAAAAACCCACAATGCAGTTTTAAAGGTGCTGATATAGTGCATTTTCTTTCTAAGCATTTTTATTTTCGTAACAGTATGATTAATTTCTTAACTTCGTCAGAGCATATTCTGTTATAGTACCGACAGAATAATGAAGCGCACATCACATTGTGACGATGCTGGAACGAATCGATAGAGATGACTACCCTAACGTCATTAATGAGTACCTTCGCCATCACCTGTATGCGATCGAGAAGCTCCAAAATAGACTTTTAAACGCCGGCCCACACATGAGAGTTATATTCCATTTTGGGTCTTATTTAAGTCTTGTAAATATTAAGGAGATGGTATAAAGTAGTTCTTGCACCGTCTTAAAAAACTGTAGCACTCGAAATATGTGATGGTTCCTAAAACGTCACCGTGAATTCTCATAACCAGAACTTCAAGAGCATCTCATTCCTTAATATCATTACATTACCCATAGACACACATTAAAATATACCAGCACGTCTGTGTGTTAGAAAACAATATTGGGTATTGCGTGCATTAAAATCAACCCTATGTATACGCCCTGACCCGGAGATTTTCACCAGATTATCAGACGTGTCGTTTTTATGTATCCTTTTCGACCCAATCTCCAAGAGGCTCGGACTACAATCAAAAGCATATGAATGAGAAATGTTGCTGTCATTTGTAAAAAAGTAGACGTGATAAGAAGTGCGAAGAAAGTTGTTAAGAAAGTTAGAGAAAGAGTAGAAGAGAGAACAGAGATTTGTGGTAGCCCAGAGCTTATTCTGAACTCAATGGAGGGTTGTTATCCAATCTATAAACACTCTTATTGAGTTACCACTGAGAAATCTCCGTAGAAATCCAGAGAAGTGACCATTACACCAGAGGCATTCAGTTTCAAAAAAAGAGCCTCACGCCAAACTCTATTAAACGCCTTGGAGATATCCAGAGGCATAGCCTTACTATCGCCAAAACCATGAATGAACCTGTTTCATCTATCCGAGAACAACGCCAGCAGGGCGCCGGTAGAATGGCGCTTGAGAAAAACGTGCTGACGATCGCTTAGGAAATCGCTGGACTCCAAATACCTAACAAGGTGGTGAGTAACCATACTCGTCTTAACTTAAGAATGTGCGGAACAAACTGCTATTGGGCGGTAGTTCTCAGAGTTACAAGAAAAATAACGGCACGATATAACGCACTTAAAAGGTAATCCAGTGGACGCGCAAGCTTCAAAGAGCACTGCCTCTGGCCTAGATGACTTATTAACACTAAGATTTGCAGGAATTGTTTTTACAGCACGAGCTCGAAAGAACATACTAAGCATAGTTGCTGACACTCTTTCAAGATCGGGCAGTAGTTGAAGGCTCTCCGGCAAGTGAATATTTCTTATCCCAACGAGTGGGACGAATTTACGCCACCTATCGTCAGCCTACAAACGAAGCACATCTGACAATTTAGGAGTGTTTTTACATACCATCTTCATCACCAAAATATGCAATGGCGGTATGTGCAGGATAGCCACAATGGCAAGTGCAGGACAGGTTCTCATTGCAGATATAATTTAAATACAAGTAAGGCGACCTTCACTAGCCAATAGAGGCCATTCTGCAAAATGATATGTACCCGCTCAGTGGAGACTATTTCCATCTTAAAGACCTTTGTTTTGGCATGGATATCACCTTTGAACGTCCATAACAAAACTGGGTAAACCATAGTTTGAGTCGCCATATCGTCAATCATTCTTCCTTCAGAGAAAAATTTTACTTTATATTCCCTTTATCTCTATAATGCGTCGTGCGATTCATTGGAAAACTAACTACAAAGGAAGGTGCTTTACGGGAAAAGCGAATACTGCTTGAAAATATATGATTATGCGGAATCAACTCCTTTATTTCATTGGAAAACATTGCGCTATAGTACCGATAGAGCAATGAAACACACTTCACATTGCGACGATGCTCTAACGAATCAATAGAGTTGGCTATCCTACTGCCATTAATAAGTACCTTTGGTCTCTCGTGTACAAGGTCGAGAAGCTCTAAAATAGACTTTGAAACACAGGCCCATACATGATAATTGTATTACATCTTGGGTTGGATAAAATGTTGACGAAATGGAAAGAAAAAAACTCAATTCGTTATCAAACTGCTTTAGTATCCTACCAATCGAGTAGGTGACGATATTCTGCGATTGCCAGGTTGTAAAAATTTCATGTATATTACTGGGTATGATCGAATTTAATTGTTTTACGATTTTAATTCTCAAAGTCCCCTACAGACACCACCGCGGTTTGGACTACCGCAGCGCTTTATTATTTTCCTTTTTGACTAAAAACGTTAAAATTAAATAAATCTATAGTTTCCGGCTTAATGGTCCGTTTTCTAACGCTATTATGCAAATGATTTATTACATTAGAAGTAGTTGGTCGTATATTATTCCGCGTATCCCCCTCTGATTTCTGCCACTTTCTTTCGTCCATTGAATAGCTGACTATTTGACTACTGGCTGATGGGCACCAGTTAATAGCTATTTGACCAACATATTTATACTTTCGCTTTAAAGCCATAAAAAAATTGCTAAAATTTTATTTATATTTTGAACTGAATTCTTGGACAAGATTTTTCGTTAGTTGCCAATTTGTTTTTGTGTATAGAATAAGAAAAAAATATATTTATTTATACGTACTAACTCTAATAAAACATAAAAGTTTCGATTTTTCCCCCCTTTATTTTGTGTATTCAAAAACAGCTTTGAAAACAAGTAGTCCTTATTTATATCCTTTTAACGTAATACACCATTTTTTTAGATTATTTTTATATATTTTTATATGAATAATAACCCTAACGAGAGGGAGGTAAAGTATTTTTGTAAAACCGGTGTTGAATAGACGTTTCCGTTCACCGCTTGCGGTGCGGTGTCTTCTTTATTTTTATTTTTTTTAATATATTTTTGCGTTGAAGGCAAAAGTGGTAACGAACAAAAAAAGTATTCAAAACCTTGTTTCCATATTTTTGTTGTTGTTTTTTGTTTGTTTTATTTTTGTTGTTATAGATGAACTGATTATTTATAAAGGTTGTTGCGCTCGTTGTGGTTATTTATTTGTAACGAAAAAGTTTTTTTTGTACAAAAATATAATAAAAAACAAAAAGAAAATTATTCTTATGAATGGACAACAACAACCAACATTGGGGATTGTATGTAAAATTTTATTTATGAGCTATTTTTAATTTACTCCCAACAATAGGTACGAGGAGTAGAGTACAATCCTTGGAAAAATTTGCTTAAACAGTGTTTTTTTTATTTTTTTTTTTTTTTTTTTTTTTGTTTAATAGAAACTCATAAATTATCTTCTCCCTTTTGCATAAGCGAATAAAAATAAAAAAGTGAATTATTTTAATTATGAAAATAAATTTTTAAATTTAAACAAAAAACTCTATTTCGGTAATACATTAAGCGAATTAAATACAAAAACATTTCGTTTACTGCGTAAATCTGTAAAATTTCTAAAATAACATTTGATAAAAAATATCTTAATTTAATCCGAAATAATCAATAAGTACCATATGATAACGCAAAATATGTCGTTACATTTACACGTCTAAATCCAAAACAATATAACGAAATTAGTTAAGAAAAACGTTGTTTGATGTAAAATATTTGTGGCTGTCTAAAGATATCGTTACCTTTTTAAATCGTTTGAATTCTTGTTAATCGCGTCAAAATAAAATAAACACTTTTATAACTCACTTTTTACGGTATACAGTTATAGGCTCACAGCCTCTAACTTATTTATCTTGCACTTAATATTCGTTAATACAATACTTTTATTTACGCTTAAACGCGACTTTACTTTATGACTGCAAAACGATAACTATATCGATGTAGTCAAAGCAGCCTCCTTATTTGCCTAAGTGTTTACAGTTTGGAAAGATCCGGATATGTTTCATATGCTCTCACATCCTCTGTTTTATGTCCGGTAATTTTAAACATATAAGATATTGTTACCCAAAGATGGTCGAATTGACAATGCCTTCAAATATACAAATTAGTACGGCATTACCAGGGTAAAACATTCACAACCTTGACACAAGCCAATAAACTAAAATTCCACAATACAGTCCCTGATGTAGTGTATTTTCTTTTTATGCATTTTTATTTTCGTAACAATATAAAGCTTTTGCTATTGTGAGTTGAATTAGCGAAGTTATCTGCTGTCAAGTTGAGGGGACGAAAAAAATTTAAAAATTACAGTTTTTAGATACAACACTTCAGTAAGTGTACGCATTTAAAATTATTTTTCGAATAAATTTTAATAAAAAAAACAAATTGATAGTTAATGTTCAAAAATAATTTTCACATGTCTTCTAGGCGATCTTTAGTTACCATACAGGATTGCTAGTTTTTCGCTAGTGTAACAATGTATTGAAAAATTGATTTCATTTGAATGATCAGGAACTTGAATTAAATAAGTATACATCTTTTAAATAAAATATTAGGCAAAAAAGTTCTGGGCATTATCGGGCTAAGTCATGTACGATTTGTCTATGCCGCCTACGTTTAAGCTCATTGTGCTCCCTCACTTTGTAGCGCTTCTTGTTATTTATTGCTTGTTACTTTATAGGAAGTGTCTGCTTTCGCTATGTCTGCTATTCTCCATTCTTTTGCCGAATTACGAAATTCCTGAAAATCATTAAACATATTTTTTATACCGCTTATGTACGTGGGCGGCATGATGTAGTGGTTAGAGCGCACGCATTACAGAGAGAGAAAAATTTAATCGTGTTTTAAAATGTTTAATAAAGAGCTTTCAACTCCATCTAAAAAATAAAATAGAAACTCCCCTGATATTTCCGCATACCTCTGGCGTTGATAACAAACGCCAGACGAATGATAAGGAAAACATGCCACCTGTTTGGAAAAAATTACAATGCTTAAGTAAAGATCACCACCAATTAACAAAGATCTTCACCACTACGCAAAATCAATTGGAGGAAGCTACAGTGGATTAATTATCTACTTAGCTTGTAAGATAAAATTGATTAAAGAAACTGAACGGAAGGAATGTATACTTTGTGGAAAGCCAATATTCCTCCCACCAAATTTTCTACAATTTAAGCATAATTCCGACTATACTATCAATACTCCACAAGTGGGAGTACCAACAGGATGAAAAACGTATTTATTACAAGTGATTTCAACGCGTAGACTATCGACTAAAACTTCCCATGAATGTTCCCCCACGGATGTGCACTACTTGAGGTAGTGTTGTACTGCATTGATATGGATTGACATGATAAGGAATCGCCGTTTCTGAAACCCTGTACATTTTTAAAAGTGACTTTACATAACCCAAAAGAAAATTGTCCAGTAGGTTTAAATCACATGACCTTGGTATCAATTTAATTGAACCAAACTCTACTCTTGACAAAAAAGTTTTTTTCAGTAAATCAATTGTTGTGGCATGTGGCTCCGTCCTGTTGGAACTATATGTCTTTCAGATTAATGCCAGCTAATTGAGGTATAAAAAATGTCTAATCATGTCCCTATACCATTCACCATTGACAGTAACATTCTGAACACCATCGTTTATGAAGACATATAGACCAATGACTCCGACAGCCCTTAAAGTATGTATTTCAACAAATTATCCTCACTCAAAATGCGACAATTTTGTTTACTTACGTACCTATTTAACCAAAAATATCTTCATCGGTGAACAAAATTTTGAATGCAAACTCTGTTCAAAATTTTAAATAATCTATTATCTATGATTAAATGCCAAACTAAAGTAAACAAACAAGCAACTATCAGCTGTTAAATTGGTCGTCAAATAAAGCAAAGTTTAGAGCCTCTAAAAAACACTTAATAGAAGAGCAATCCTCACGAGCCAGTTCGATTCCTTTTTGTGCATTATACTATAAGAATAATCGAAATTGATGATGATTTACTATAAAAGGTGACGATTCGTGAGTTCAGTTATAGACAGTCAGTTGACCGTCATAAAGTAAAGTCCTGCTAAAGCGTAAATAAAAGTGTTGAGAATTTGTGTATAAGTATTAAGTGCTTGATAAATAAGCTGTATAGTTAGGGTTGTGTAAGTGGAAGTTAAATAAATAAAAGACATGTTATTTATTTTATTTGAAAGCAATTAAAAAGAACTTAAACGTTTTAATATCTTATAAATGGTCCGCCAAATAATTTTTTTTTTTTGAAAATGCTATAAAAAAACTACTGAATATTTTCTCAAATTTCTTTTTTTATTTGCAAGTAAAATCCTTCCGGTTAATAATGGAAGATAATTTGTTCTGGTACATGCAGTAACCTACACGATCGGTCCAATTTTTAAGCACATTATCGATTGTGTGCAGCTGTATTTCACCAATGGCTTCACGAATATTGTCCTTTAAAGCTTCAATTGTCTCTGGCTTGTTGGTGTAACATTTATCGTTGACGGCACCCCACAAATAATAGTCCAACGCTGTCAAATCGCAGCTCCGAGGTAGCCAAACAACATCAGCTCTGCGGCTGATAATGCGATCTTCAATAAAAGGGCGCAAAATATCGAGTGTAGCTTCGGCTGTGTGGCACGTAGCGCCGTCCTATTGAAACCAAATGTTGCTAATATCCTCCTCGTCAATTTTTGTGAACAAAAATTGCGTTCAACATGGCCCGATAACGATCGCCATTGACTGTAACGGCCACTCCTTGCTCATTTTCGAAGAAAAATGGCCCAATTATGCGTCTGGACCAAAATCCGCACCAAACAGTGACTTGTCTTGGGTGTATCGGCTTTTCAGTGTAAGCGTGCGGGTTTTCTGTGCCCTAAATGCGACAATTTTGCTTGTTTACATACCCGCCAAGTTCAAAATGAGTTTCATCTGAAAAAATTATTTTTTTTCGCAAAATTGGCATCTTCTGTAAGTCGAAGCGTGTACACAACCATATTCGTTCAGCGGAAGGATAAAACTAATTATCTGTCAAAACAGACATGAGCTACTTGTTACCATTCACGAAATAGGAACCCTTTATATAGATACCTTTTAAAAACTGCTAAAAAGTATTATCTGCAGGAGGCTGTAGGTGAGCATGAAGATGACAGTTAAACGTTGTTATTAATAGTTTAAGTTCAAAAAGACCAGATCGGTGATGGATGATGCAAGCCTAATTATAAGCCCAGCGTGTAAAGCCATAAATAATAGAAGACTGTTGTGTTGTTGTTACCATGAATGTTATTTAGTTATTTTACCGAAGCTGGGATGATGCTTTTGGTGTCATCTATCCCACTCGAACTTCATCAGGCTAAAAAATTTCATGGGGCTTATATTACTCATAAAGTTTAATGTTCTTTCTGTGTGACGGAAATCTTTTAAAAATTTATTGATTTTTTTTCCTTCTTCTAAAACACTTTCTAAATTCTTATTCAATTTTCAAAATTTTTCTTAATTCCCAAAATTCCTAAAAGTACACACCATTTTTCGAAAATAATCCTCCAGATTCTGTTTCTCAAATAATAATCTCAAACGTTTATTACAAAATATAAATTAAACATAATTACCTTTAAAAAGAAGATATTTCCTTAGAATTACAAAGGGAAATAGGCTATTCTACACATAACTTCCTTTCAACAATTTAAGTCGTAAAATCTCTAAGGATTTTTATAAAAAGTAAGATACGAGTACGTGTGTGAGGATTTTTCTTTTTCTTTAATAAATATTCCTTTTTTTTAAGAAACAGAACCTCCTACAACATATGGGAAAATTAAAACGAATTAACAGAGAATGTGAGAAGAAAAATAAATTTCAATTATCTAATTACTTTGCCTTAAAAGCAACAATTTTTTTTTTCTTTTTTAATAAAATATGTGTAGTAATGTGAAATAGGACTCTTCTTTCCATTTAAACCCTCATCTATACTCAACCTACTTTCCACGAGTCTTTCTTTTTTTTGCTTCAATATTTTTCTTCTATTAATTCTCCCTCCAACGTAGTTTCCATGTTTTATATGATTTTGTTATTATTTGCTGGTAAAACATTTATTTTGCCTAGAACTGGGGGAGTAAAAGAAAAAATGCTGCAAAAAAACCTGATCTAGAAATGATGAAAAAAAAAATAAAATAATTTTATATTCTATAGCCATTCAGTGTAAAGTAGGCCTTTCAAGTTCTAATTAAAGAAAAATGGGTTGAGTGCAAAGCAATTTTCAAAATTAATTTGTTTTATAAATACTATACCTTTGTAAGTAGTTACTGTGATGCCCAAAAAAATAAAAAAAAATACTGACCAATTGTAACTTTGGAATCACTTGTTCAATGCGATTTTTATTAAACTGAACGAACTGCCTACTTTTGAGCTTTTTACGTGAACCATATTGCATTGAAAATGGTTTGAAAATTCGAATAGCTTTCAACAACCGTATATCCGAGAACTTGGTATTAATTTGATGCAGAAAAAGCTTTGTGTAAATCACTTCAAGCTGTTTTCATCAAAGTCTGTATGTCCTTCAATAAGTAATCAGATCAACGAGAACATTTATTTACATTTAGATTCAGTCCATGATTTTAAGTATATTATCATCATTCAGTTGCCACCGATACATTGAGGCTGTGGAACTACAAACATATTAGGCTGCTTGAGGCAGTAAATTGTGAACAAATACCAAAGTTCTAGTTCGATCCGTGGCTCAACACCAGATAAATCATAAGATGAAAATGGCCTTCTCCTCTCTGAAGATGCTATTGACTAATAATTCCAAAGGGCATGATAATGTTTTCTGTTGGTGGAGGCGTGGAGGATAGAGCGTAGGCATACAACAGAAATAGCTCAGGTTCGAATCCCAGCAGGAGAAACGACGAAAAATTTTTAATTGCGGTTCGAGTGTTGAATAAAAAGACTTTCAGCTTACTACTGGCGAAAAATTATCATGCTAAGTAAGGATCATCACCACCACCACTTAGCAAGGATCTTCACCACGATATACAATAGTATGGTTGTGAGCTACAGTAGATTAATCATCTACTAAGCTTGTAAAATGACTAGAAACAACGTAATGGATGCTTTGTGGAAAGCTAATATGCTCCCTATGAGAGAGAATAAAAATCTTAGTCGTAAAGTTTTCTCAGAACAACGAAAAAAATGATACACCTTCTCGATTACCGCACAGTGTTTCCAGCATAGTTAGTAAAACGACCATTAAATCTTTTGAGTGTATACGTAGCACAGCGATAGTTGCTTAGGAGTGCCGAGATATACTATGGAAGATAGAGAGACGATTAGCCTTAAGTGTATTCCAGGACATGGGGACAAAAAATGAAACTGCATAGAGGATAAGCTTGCATAAGAAGAAACCAACTTGAGTTGTTTCCGACAAATTAGGGACATCAAAGTTTCTTTTGAAAATAACAAACAATGATATCGCACGTAATCTAGTAAACCGGAAAACTCTGAGCATCTAGTAAGTGCTGGGTAGGTAAGTTGTCTAGTTAGACAACAAGGTGCAGTTTTGAAACAAATGCCGCAGGTAAAGCACCACCTAAAAGGATAACGCATGAGAAAATGGGATTGTAGCCACCTTGAACTGCTTATGAAGTGAAGAAAATATGGGGTATCCAGAAATCCAAACCATTGAAAAAAAGCACCCAAAGCTTCGCAATCGTCTGCTCGCTAGAACCAGACATTTACTATAAAATAGTCTCCCTTTCAAAGGTGCTTCCGCGTGCGTTCTGATCATCCATTGAACAGCATAAGTACTATAACGAGATTGGCAATAGAGGGACGGGGTTTTCAGTATTTTCAGTGTCCTACCTCTGTCATACCGAAGCTACAGCGACCTCGATATAGCATAAGAGGCGAGAACTGAAGCTGAGTTGCTAATAGGTGTTACCAGGGCCTCTACAGCGAACTGATTATCAGAGAAAATTCTTATCCTTTCTACAGACACCTGTCTTTTAGCATCTTACAAGCCTGCATAATCGCAAAAAACTCCGTCTGAAAAATGTTTGCGACCTTTGGTTGTCTAAAAGATATGTCACAGTGAGCAGACTCCACACTGGATGAAATCTTGCATCCATCTGTGAAGACCATAATATCAGAACACTACTCCATACTTTTCTCCTAGCCTTGGCATGCTAGAAAAAGACTATTTTACTGATAGCCAAGTCGGAGTAAGTAGTACAAAAATGCAACCGTGGCCACTGTGCGTTTGCCTTCACAAGCCGAATGCTTTCAGCCTTAACGCACTCTGCGCCGAAAGCGATAAAGTGTGGATATAAATAGGTAGTAAGTTCAGATTGACATTGAGGGCATCACTAGGACATGTTTTGAAAGCATTAGTGACACCCAAACACATAGTCCTCTGAACTCTCTCCAGTCTAGTGGTAATAAATCTCTTATTTAGGATTAGGTCAGAACCACCAGTTTATAAATTTAGAGCCCCATTTTCGATAGAGCATAGATTTGCAGGAATTAAAGCCACGCAGGCCTTCTTTAGCCGCTCTTCGATATGCTGTTGTCGCTGTTGTTTTCGCGCCTATTCAATTATCCAAGTATTTTTATTTAATTTTTTTTTTTTTTTTTTTTTGTTGGCCGCGACATTTTGAGCCTTAAGAATTTCACCTTAGTGCCATTCTTCTGATGTTTTTCAGATGTGTAAATCCAATTCACTTCTACGTTTTATATTTTTTGACTTCGTTACTCACGTTAATAGCCCAAGATACCCCGCATATAATTCTAAGGTACTAATTGATTAATACATACAGCCTTGACGTAATAGTATTTAAAACTAGCCACACTGAATGTAGTCGTCCGAATGGCTTTGCATAGGGATTGATATTTGCGTCTGTTTTTGCGCCGCTATTCGTTGTCACTGTACTGTTGAGATAACAAAAGCCATTTCTGCACTCGATTTGTTCACCTTGTAGCAAATAGTTTGGTTTACTTGATATTTATTTTATTACTCATATTGCATGCTAATCACTTCTGATCTTTTAATTCAGCCTCCATGTTTGAGATCATGTACAAAAGTTGACAAATATCATGCGCATAATACAAATACTCGAATTATCGTGAGAGACTCTATGTAATTTCCTTTCTTCTTCCCTTGTCAATGCTATTCCATGCGGATGCCTGTTTGATGGTACACAGAGGATAAACATTCATTCCAAATTTTCCATCCTGCTGGAAGGTTGCTAATATAACGCCAATCCCTAAAAAGTGTGAGACTACCAACCCTGCAGTCTGTTCAGCACTCTCCAAGGATATGGAGAATATGTTTAGCCATCACCTTGTCAAATAGTTAGAATCCAATAATTTGCTAAGCGATCGTCAATACGGCGACTTGTTGGCGGTACTCTCTGAGCGGTGGAACAAATCCACTCATTGTTATGGAGAATATGGTTAATCCTCAGTTTGTCACATATTTGGAGTTTAACTATTTGCTATGCGTTCGTCAATACGGCCTCCACAAGGGCCGTTCTACCGGCGACCTGCTGACGTTACTCTCTGATAGGTGGAACAAATCCATTCATGGTTTTGATGAGAGCAAAGTTGTGGCTCTGGATATTTCCAAGGCGCTTGATAAAGTTTAGCATGAGGCATTAGTGTCAAACTTACTCCCTTTGGTGTTGATAGTCACTTCTCTCGATTTATATCGAGCTCTCTCAGAGATCGTTCTATAAGAGCGGTTATAGATGGGTTCTCATTCGGCTAGTTCTTTCTCCAGCTCTATTCGTAATATTTCATAATGGCTTTCTTCTTCTCAGTTCCAATCCAATCTACTCTTTCGCAGACGCCAACAACATTTGTCATTCGTATTCTTTTGAACGTAGGCCGAGCTTTGTGGAGATTGGGGCGAAAAGGCGGAATATGAATGACACACTCACAAGCGAAAATATTCAAGTGGGGTCATGCGAATCCGGTCGATTTTAACGCTCGCAAGATCCACTGTTGTTTTCTAACACAGAGACGTTGGAACGATTACATTTTGCGAGTGTTAAAAGAAGCATTAAAGTGCCTCGGTTTTTAAGACGGTGCGCTTCATCTGACCTTCTCAACATTTACAAGACCAATATCCGATCCAAGATGGAATACAACTCTCATATATGAGCCGATGCTTCAAAGTCTATTCTGAAGCTTCTCGAACGTGTGCAGGAGAGGGCGAAGATGCTCACTAATGACAGTAGGGTAGCCAACTCTGTTGATTCGTTAGAGCATCGTCGCAATGTTGTGCGTGTTCCATTGTTCTAACGGTACTATAATGAAGTGTGTTCTGATGAAATAAGGGATTTAGTTCCTGAGAATCACATATATTCTTGTAATAATTGTTTTTACTGTAGTTGATTGTCCAATGAATCGCACAACGCATTATAGGGAGAATTCGTTCTTCAGTCGCACAGTTCGCTTGTGGAATAGTCTTCCAGCGAAAGTTTTTCCTCTCACTTTCGATATGAGTGCTTATGTGCTCAAATCAAACGTACATAAATACTAGTCTCTCTATCCTCCTCCACATAACCTACTTTCTTAGTACCAGTGCAATGCACTGCATAGGTAGGGGTCTTCTCTTGTGTGCTGGTCTTAAGTTAAAAAAAAAGAAATTTGTTGAAGGAAGCGTGAACGTTTTGGTAAAAAATCAAGCTTAAATTACAACTCATAAACGATATGGTGTTAAATTAGAACAGTCCGTTATCAAAATAAGAAAAGTCAGCAATAAAGTAAGACGGTTACGGTATCAAAATAAGAAGAGTGTGTTATCAAAACAAGAAGTGTTGGTAATAAAACGATAACGAGTTGTTCTTAAAATATTGATAGCTAACGTTAACGCAGAAGGTACAAGCGGACTTAAAACAATTTCGGTACCAAATAGTATCAATTTCTGTACTTTCCTACCGCTTTTCTCCCTGAGTGTAAGCCTACTTGAAATCTTGAAATAGTAGATACCGGGAAGTAACCCCACTAAGGATTAGTCGATAATAATATTTAGGGCGTTGGCCTGATCAGCTCAGCTCGTTCTTACACGGTGCTAAACAGAATCCAGTTGTTGAAATCTTTGAAGAAGTCACTTTTCGATAATTTTGCAATGAAGCTTTGGTGGCAGCGTTTCATCTCTCCAGACTGATAATAAATCAAAAATAAGTTCTATGTAAGCCGCAATGCTGGAGAAGAACAACAAAAAACAAAACTTTCTATCTCTCGTTGATAGGCGTTTAGTAAACTTAGAACAACACAGCAGAATCTTTTCAGTGGACCCATGATATTGTTTTCTTCGCATTTTACTGTTATATTGAAAATTTAACTTAAAGCGTTTACACTTACTTCTGCAGTTTTCGGCTTTTTAATACATTTTTTACTGAAAATACTTTTTTCATTACCCAATACATAACTTATTCATTTAGTAACATACGTTCGTATATATTTTAACAAGTGCTTATATTTGCTTTGTAAATATATGAGTTGCGAGGCTATAAGTTGAGGCTCAGATTAAATTTTAAAATATAATTTTGTAGATTATGTTCTAAACATATTTTCTAATAAATGGCATATGTTTAATATTCTCTTTTAAACAAAAATGGTTTCTCTCATATAAAATAATTATTTTTGTCTAAAAATGCATATTCAAGGAAGTAATAACACTTAAAGTGCTAACGAGTGTGATACAGGCTTCAGTATTTTACTTCAAGAGACCACACTGACATTCGATGTGGGAATTTTAAGGCTTAGAGCACCATTTTCTTTGCCACCATTATAAGCTCTTTATCTAACTCCTCAACCAATTTTCTGTTCAAATTATGAGTTCATCCTTAAATAATAATTGTTTTTTGTAAAATGTTTTTAATACTTTTCATTTTAATTTTCGCTTAAAAAAGAAATGGGAAATTCATAAAGTTTTTGAAAAAACCCACATTTTAAATGGGTCTAATTATCTTAATTAATTTATGCGCCAAAAACAATTCTCTTTTAGGAAACTTGTAGCAGCACAGAAAATTATGAAAAACAGCTATGACGCCTACAAAAAAGTAAAAAACTGAAGTAAATTGTTGACTGCTCTGTCAATATTCCCATGCAAGTCTTATATAAAAAGGGAGTTTTTCTAGACATCTGTACTAGGGAGATCGATTATTCGACTTTTTGTAAAAACCGGTTTTCGAATAATTCGAAAAGTGGTACTAAAACCGGTTTTCGGTTAACAACAATTCAAATAAGCGTTTAAACGGTTCTTTAATTTACATAAAATTGTGCTTCATTTTTGAAGTCCATAGCTGGACCACGTCGTTTTAAAAATAAGCAGAAGCTGACGGTGAGCTTTTAATTAAAGTGGCAATCAATACTAACAATAACTCTAAGAAATCTCGTAAAATCTATGCCAAAACGGTGTACGGAGGCCATGAAAAGCAAAGTTTATAACACAAAGTACTGAAAAATGCTTAAGTTTCGAACAGCTACTCAAAGAGCTAATACCGTTTTTGTTGTATCACTTGGTAGTTATAATTGAAGTGCCCAAGATAACAAAAATTAAATGTTTTACTTTGAATAAATCTATTAGCAATATACGAGTCCTTAATTTCCTCGACAAGAAAATTCGCTTAGATTTCGAGCAGCACTGTATGTAAATTTATGCACCACGTATTTGTGTGGTATGTTGGGTAAGAAGTTGTCCGTTCAATCCCAGGCCACACCATCTGATAATTTCCAACAGCGATATCAGAAAAACTTCACTAACTAATGTATCCGCCCTTCGGAACCGCCGGTGATCGCTCTCCATACATAAAAATCAATATTTATTTACAGAAGATGAGAAAAGGTTATTTTTGCTTAAGGGTGCATATCTTTTTCGATCTACCTTGGCTTTCACATTCTTTGTGAGACGTTCAAGGTTGTCATATACAAAAATAATTAGATTTATACAAATAGTTAAGTGCTGCGGGGGTGGCGTGGTGCAGTGGTTAGACGGCACGCATAGCAACACAAATGACCCGGGTTCGAGCCCCAGCAGAGGATATGACGAAGAAAAAATTTAATTGTAGTTTCGAATGTTTAATAATAAAAAAGGCATCAACTTCCCTCCAGACATCTCCATCTAAAAAAAAAAATAAAGAAAAAAAGCTCCCCTGACCCTTCTCGCATACCTCTGGCGATGATGACAAACATCAGACGAATGATCAGGAAAAACACGCCACCTACTGGGAAAATATTACAATGCTAAAGTAAAGATCACCACCAATTAGCAAGGATCTTCACCATTGCACAAAAAAAATTCATATGGAGGTAGCTACAGCGGATTAATCATCTACTTGGCTTGAAATAACAAATTGATTAAAGAAACTGAAACAAAGTTTCCCTAGAAGAGTGACGGAGAAAAAAAGAAAAAAGTTAAGTGATGAGCATATTTTCAATAAAACAAACATACAAACGTATAAAGATTATACTTATTTAAATTAACCGGTTATTCGTGTTAAATCAACCGCTATTTTTGGTATTCGGAAAATGAAGATTTTGAAAAAAACTTATTCTTCGAAACTAAAAAAACCGGTCGAATAATAATCGTCCGATCTCCCTATTCTGTACTCGCTTTCAGAATGTTCTTTAGACTTAAGTGACTTTAGTGGAGAATTTAATTTAAAAATTTAAAAATGATAATGGAGTTTCGAGCAGATCAACTGTATTGGAGTTAAAAAAAAAATGTCGAAAGAGTTATATTATTTCAGTTGAACAGTTTTGCCAATAATTAAGTAAATACTACAAGCGGTAAGTGGCTTTTTTGGTTATAAGTACTTTAAAACACGTCAATATATTTTGAAAATATTATTTATCTCTAGTGGAGTTTAGTTCAATACTTTTATTAAGGATCTATAATTCTTGAACTTAAGGTATTTTTCATTTACAAGGAAACCATTTGTTTTTTTATAAATAATTGTTTCCTTTAATCAATATGATATTGAGTTGACATAAACATTTCTCTGAGTGTACTTAATGCCTGATTATTAAGCAGTTTCTCAACTTTATTGTTTGTTTATCGCATTTCTGTTTTGGTTTAAAAATTTTCTTTCTCCTTTAGAACGTTTTTTGCTCGAAATTATTTTTTAGACTTTTTTCCCTTGAAGTTTTAATTTGTTATGCTGACTGTTGCTCTTCAGTGTTTACTCACTGTGGGGCAATATGACGGTACACACAGTGGTTTAAGCGTATAAAAAATTAAATTCCAATAAAAAGTATAATTAAACCCATAAACAATTTCTTATAATTAAAACGAAATATGTGCCGTTCTGTAGTGTAGAACTTCTAAACACAACACCTGATAAACAGAAAGATCAGTTCTGCCCATTTTAATTGAATTACTTACTTTTCCCCTACAATCCTACCAGACACACAGCACACCTTTATTGGTGACAATTCTGGCTTTGCCAACGTCTGTGAATCTTCACCTTGCTTCGTTTATGATGATATTTTTAGCACATTATTGTCGTACATGATCCACTTTTTATCGCCCGCAATCAGTCGGATGTATCAAATAAGCTACAGTGTTGCCTGATGCAATTGCTATTACCAGACATCTACCGACAAGATGTAACCGAAGTTTTTCGAACGTCAATATTTTTGACTGTCAAAAATTGTTTTTTTAAAAATTTAGATTTTTTATATAAATATTAAGAAATTCCATTGCTGAATCTGGCAACTATAAGTACTTTCCTCCATTCATACAGGGTTTCTTTATTATATCTCCGCCAACATTCTTGATCTGAAGTAATTCAGGATGTCGGTTGGTACCAACCGCATTAACTCACTACTTAGCATCTGATAGGCACCCATATACTTTCTCCTAGAGTGCATCAATGCAGCACAAGTACACAGTATGTACTCTGGTAATTTGATCTGCTCATCACAGAATCTGCACATCGTGCTTGAGATTATCCCATTTTACTCAGATGTCTATGTAACCTGCAATGACCGGTTAAAAGTCCGGTCAGTACCCTTAGGCTGTCTCTGGATATTCCTAAGCTAGGTTCAAATATTTTACTTTTATAGTTACCCAGCACAATTCTGGATCATCCCTGCATTAAGTCAATCACTTAAGCCAATCGTTACCCTGACAAAATTGACTAAATTTGACAGTGACACATTCCTGAGACAGTCCAGATCATGGAAGTGACATTAGTCTAGATGACTTTGTCTGATCTTCTATAGAGCAGCGCAGTAACATAGAAGTTATTGCACCGATTGTTCTTCATACTCATCCTGACAGCTCCTGTAGTATCCTTAGCCACTTCAGGATATTACTATGATTGGGGAGATATAATTTACATTGCTTTGAGAGTTTAACAGAAGTGTTTAAGAACAAAAATAATGGCAGTAAATTGTATATGGCTATCACAGATCAGCGTGCTGCTACTCATATTCACTCATGAATTTCTAAGTGTGTATAAGTGAGTACACATCATTCAAATTCAATTACTCATACGCATTCATACTCACAACAGCGTTGATACATAAGTATAAGAAGCAATGAGTATAATATGAACCAAACGTCGTACTCATACCCATAGCTACTCATACTCATGGTACTTATGAATATAAGTATTGGCTATACAAAAGAAAAATTAAACACACGAACAATCAACCTTATAATGAGTATTCAAAGGCTCTTGTTCGAAACATACTAATTCTGCAATGGCTACCCCATCGACAGACAAAGAGCTGTTCTACTCTTTAGTTTCTACACGTACGTACTCACACGTATAGGCAAATAATAAACAAAGACAAGTAAAGAGAAAACAAGTGAAAAAATACAGTGAAAATTTGCCTGATTGAGAGACTCGCAAATTACTACTACAATTGTAAATGCATTAATATTAGTTTGCCTGACGTTTGTCTACGCACAATGAGTGCAAATGTGTATGAATCAATAGCGTTATTAATGTTGATAAGTATGATAAGTACATTGACTAATTTCAGCTTTAGAGTATGAATGCTTATGAGTAGCTATTGCAATGAGTATGAATGAGTATAAGTGCAAGAATTTATGAATCATGATTCGAGTAAACTTATGTTTTCACTATTAATTGCTAATCTCTGATGCCTATATGGAAATTTTTAAATTCAAGTACCCTGTTACATAATTGGTCTACTAGACCGTACTCTTACTATGATTAAGGAGATTTATACTCATTTACGTTGCTTTAAAAGCTTATCAGAAGTGCTTTTGAAAAAATATCACAGATCAGCAATGAATCACTTTTTTAGTACTCATTTTCACTCATGAACTTATAAGTGTGAGTACACTTCATTCGAAATTAACTGTTCATACTCATTCATACTCACAATAACGTTGATACATGAGTATAAGAAGCAATGAAAAATAAATTGAAAAAATAAATTGCACAAAATATACAACCTTCCATTGAGCATTAAAATGCTCATATTCGAAACATACTAATTTTACATCGTCTACGCCATCAACAGACAAAGACCTGCTCTTTCCTTTGGTTTACATATGCATATACTCGTACGTACTCACACGCTTGGACAAAAAAGCAAGGAATAAACAAAGAGAAGTAAAGAAAAAAACAAGCGAAAAATACAGTGCAAAGTGGCCTGAGTGAGATACTCTCAAATAACTACTACAAGTGTAAAATGCATTAATATTGGTTTGCCTGACGCTGGTCTACGCACAATGAGTGCAGATGATAATCAGATCATAAATGTTGAGAAATATTAGTATATTAGCTACTTCAAGCTTTCGTGTATGAGTGCTTATGAGTAGTATTTATGAATCATGATTCGAGTGACTTAATGTTTTCGGTATGCCCTGATGCCTATGTTGAAATTTTGTTTAATAAAAGTCTATTAAATTCAAGTACCATAGTGCTTAATTGGTCTACTAGACCAATGTTTTGAAGTTTGCGCTTTTGTTTAAATTTCACAAGACATAAGATCGTTCTTTTCAACTTCAAATCTACAACAAATTTTCGTTTAACTTTTTATAATTTTAGCCAATTTTTATTAGAAATCACACCATTGTGCAGATGAAGATTTGATAAGGAACAGGGGTACATATTGATACAACTGCTGCTATAGTTTATTTGCTTTTTCTTCTCTTCTTTGTGTGCTCCTGTTGCTGGTTAATTCTTTTGTATTTTTTTCGTCTTCTGTTATGTTTCATTTTGACTAAATGAGTGCATGCCACAGAATAGAGTCGTTATGATACAAACGAGTACATAAGAGGGGATAACACAGAGTGTTGCTCTGTTTTTCTGTTTTTACTTTACTTTCATAATTTCATAATAAACTTTTTTAAATTATTAACAATCTTTTTAAGTTGCTGTTGTTGCTATAAGAAGAGCTGTTTACTTGGCAAATACAAATAAAACCGAAATGAACCTGTAGCCAAAGAAATTTTAAACTTTTTTATACGCTTTTGTTCTTCATACTTCTTGCCCTTGTTTAAGTTTCAGTTTGAATTTGTCTTAATTTTTACTTTTTGTAATTTTTGTATATTTTTTTAAATATTATTTTTAATAACATTATATTAAGCCATAAAGATTTTTATGCTTATGTACTGCCATTATAATTTAATAACCAATAAAAAGAGAAGCCCGTTACTCTTGGTTTCCCTTATATTCTTGGATTTTATTTCGACACTGATTTTAAGATATTCTGCAACAGATTGTGTATGTGCGGTCTGGTTCTGTTATTTTCATTTCTGCTGCTACTGCTGCTGTTGCACATAAAACTGCGATTAAAGTGTAGTAAATAGTAATAAAAGATACGAAAAAAAATCATATTTTCAGTTTATTTCTGAATAAATACTTTAATTTCTTTCGCATTAAATTTATTTACCAAAAATATACTTTTACTATATACAAAAAGGTTCTTTTTTTTTATTTGGCTTTTATTTTACAATTTGCTTAATTAGCTAAATTTGTTTGAGAAAATTAAGAAAACGTACTTACGTTTTATTTCTTTTTAATTTTTTCTTTTTTTTTTTTTTTCTTTTTTAACATTTTTGCTAATTGAAAAGTTGTTTGTTGCGGAAAGGGAAACTTTGAAATTTTTTACATGGCATATTAAAAATGAAGGGAAAATGTAGTAAAAAAACAGTTTAAAAATTGAAGGTTATACGTGTAACTCTAATCGCAACCTTGAGTGAAAATGCGCAAACAAATTAATATTTTTGTAATATTTTTAAGAAAAATTTTTTAAAAACACCCATTACATTTTAAGAGATTTCCTCATAAAAAGCATATATTTCTTAAATAATATTTAATAACGAGATATTTAACCCCCGCCGTGGGATTTTATTTACTTATAAGCTGCATTTGAATGCATTGGTGTATGTGCATGCAATGTGATAGACTTAATTATTATTATTTCTAGTGTGCAGTTGTTAAACCAGAGACAACCCTTATAAGGCAGATCAAATACACTGGTCTGCAAATTTGGAAAAAGAATTGACTGCAGTAACGAAGCACGTTATTAAACTAATCTGGGTGGGCTGAATTCTAATCTGGCATAAAAATTGTGCTACCACGTCTTAATTATTTTTTATTGCATGCTGGCTGTTACTGATTCAAGCTATTTGTGCTTTGTGTGCGGCAAATATTTGGTTGAATAGGAGAGGATATGCAATATCAGAATCAATAAAATATGCATATTGTTACGTTTTTAACCTTTTTAAAGCGTTTAAATTCGTTTATATTTCGCTAAAATGAAACAAAACTCTACTTTGTTGTTGTTTTTATGGTCTTTATTAGTTCCACTGCAACTTTTATCCACTATGACCTAGCACAGCAAATTCGCTTATATAACACCTTTTATTTACGCCTGAACGTGACTTTACTTATCGACAGTCAAATGTTCACTAACTCACCAGCCGCAATGCGCCATATTTTTATAGTAAAGGGTCCGCCATCTAACGTCTTTTTCAATCAGTGCTTATTTCGTGAATGCTAATACTTAGCTCATGTCTGATTTGACAGATAATTAGATTTATCATTCCGCTGAACGAATATGGTTGTGTATACGCTTGAACAAAGCTGGGAAATATTGCGACATTACTTTGAAAATCATGGTAATGTTGCAGAATGTGTGCCATGTGTTCAGAAGAAGCTCGTTTTAATCTTGGCGGGTATGTAAACAAGCAAAATCGTCGCATTTGGGCCACAGAAAACCCGCACGCATACATTGAAAAGCCGATACATCCAAAACGAGTCACTGTTTGGTGCGGATTTTGGTCCAGAGGCATAATTGGGCCATTTTTCTTCGAAAATGAGCAAGGAGTGGCCGCTACAGTCAATGGCGATCGTTATCAGGCCATGTTGAACGAATTTTTGTTCACAAAAATTGAAGAGGAGGATATTAGCAACATTTGGTTTCAACAGGACGGCGCTACGTGCCATACAGCCGAAGCTACACTCGATGTTTTGTGCCCTGTTTTTGAAGATCGCATTATCAGCCGCAAAGCTGATGTCGTTTGGCCATCTCAGAGCTGCGATTTAACACCGTTGGACTATTATTTGTGGGGTGCCGTCAAAGATAAGTTTTACGCAAAAAAGCCAGAGACAATTAACGTTTTAAAGGACAATATTCGTGAAGCCATTGGTGAAATACAGCTGCACACAATCAATAATGTGCTTTAAAATTGGACCGATCGTGTAAGCTACTGCATGGCCAGCCGAGGCAGCCATTTGAATGAAATTATTTTCCATTATTAACCGGAAGAATTGTACTTTCAAATAAAGAAAGAAATTTGAGAAAATATTCAGTAGTTTTTTTTTAATTTATTTGGCGGACCCTTTATTATTATTTCTAGTGTGCAGTTGTTAAACCAGACACAATCCTCATAAGGCATATCAAATGCACTGGTCCGCAAATTTGGAAAAAAAATTTACTGCAAAAACGAAGCATGTTTTTAAGCTAATCTGGGTGGGCTGAATTCGAATCTGGCATAAAAATTGGGCTATCACGTCTTGTTCTTTTTTATTGCATGCTGGCAATACTGTAAAATAGTCAATACCTGGCTCTACAATTTCATAATTATTAATATGACCGAAACCCACATTCATACTGACTCTTCATAATAGTAGTGTTTCAGCATGTCAGCGAGATCGTGTGTTACTGATTCAGGCTATTTTTGCTTTGTGTGCAGCAAATATTTGGTTGAACAAGAGAGGATATGAAATATCAGAATCATTAATTTATGTTTATTGCTATGTTTTTAACCTTTTTACAATAAGACAAAACTCTACTTTGTTGTTGTTTTTACGCTCTTTATTAAGTCCACTGCAACTTTTATCCACTATGCCTTAGTACAGCAAATTCGCTTATACAATACTTTTTATTAACGCCTAAACGCGACTTTACTTATTAACAGCCAAATGATTACTAACTCACCAGCCGCAATGCGCCATCTTTTTATAGTATTTCATCATTAATTTATAGTATTTCATTAGCAATTCCATGCTGATGGTAGCACTCTTAATTAGAACAGGCAATTTTAGCAGTTATTAATCTTTGATACAAGCCAATAAATTTTATAGCTAAAAGCTCATAATAAGTCCCTGATGTGGTGAATTTTGTCTTCCGTATTTTCATTTTCGTAACAATATTTAGAATATGTTGTCAGAAAGTTGGACAAGACGTTGTCAAATGGCAAGAAAATCTATTTCGATATTTCAATTCCAGTACTTTGGTGAGAGACAAGTAACCAACAAACCGATTGTTCTTTCTGTTTCACAAAAGTTGCTGGTTACAGTACGAAAAATCAAAAAAATTTACTTACGCGCATGTTCCATCGGTTTCCAAATCAATTTAACGTCCACCAAATGATCCATTTCCAGTCATTCTCAGTGCAACAAACAGAGAGTCTGCAATATCGATGATAACCGCCATTTAGTGACTCAAGCTGATCTTATTCGGGATTTACATTTAACGAAGCAAGACAGAGAATTACTAGCTTCACGCATACAGCAGTGGAAACAACTTGCAGTTAAGAGATAGAAGCTTGGAAGTGGCTGTATATTTTGATAAGGAACACTCTATGCTATACTGTATACTATACTGTACTGTACTGTAAAAAAAAAAAAAAAAATATCCATAGAATCTGTAATGTTGATGATTTTTGAAATAAGGCGAGCATAACGCATCAAAAAATATATTAAATATTAAAGATATTTCTGCTTGTTGCATAGTGTAATTATGTTTTGAAAACTTAAAATCTCAAGCTGTGTTCATACTTCTGTTTAGTAAGGTTTGGCGGCAAGCCATTTTGAAACGTTTAACGCCAGAACAACGTTTCCAAATTGAGAAATTTTCTTCCGAAAGAAATGAATCTGTTCACGAAGATCATAGAGTACATAGAGCACAGAATTGTGCTTAATAATGAATCTCACTTCTCGTTAAATGGTTACATCAATAAGTAAAATTGATGTATTTGGAGCCAAAATAATTCTCGTGAGAAATGACTACTGACACCAAAAGGCAATCAGTCTCGACACGAGTGCCTCATGTCATATTGACTTACCACAAAGCATCCACAGCTTCGTTTCAGTTTCATTAATTAAGTTGATTTTTTAAGCTAAGTAGATGATTAATCCACTGTAGTTGTTCTCTATATGATGGTGTAGTGGTGAAAATTTTTGCTAAATGGTGGTTATCTCTACTTAGCATTGTAGTTTTTTTCCCAGTAAGTAGCGTTTTCTCTTGAACATTCGCGGATGTAAAATCAGGGTGGTTTTCTATTTTATTTTATTTTTTTTTTGTAGAGTTGTCTGCAGGGAAGTAAAGGTCGCTTTATTTAACACTCGAAACTAGAATTAAATCTTTTCATGTCCTTTGAAGTGGCACGAAACTGGAGCGTTTATGTTGTTATGCGTTCGCCATGCTGGTTGGAAAACATTTTCGTGGAACGAACAATAATACAATAGGGCCAATAATCTTATATTAAATCAAAAATAAGATTGTAGTTCATTGCTGAGAGAAAAGGGTTTATACAAAAAAAGTTTTTTCTTTATTCTCCGTCATTGCTTTGTTTCAATTTTTTTTAATCCATTTAATCTTTTCAGGCTAAGTAGATGATTAATCCGCTGTAGCTTCCTCCATATGATTTTTGCGTAGTGGTGAAGATCCTTGCTAATTGGTGGTGATCTTTACTTTAGCATTAATTTTTTCCCAGTAGGTGGCGTGTTTCTCCCGATCATTTTTCTGATGCTAGTCATCATTGCTTGTGGTATGCAGGGGTAAGGTCAGAGGAGCTTTTACTTTATTTTTTAAATGGAGTTGTCTAGAGGGCAGTTGAAGCCACAATATAATTTTTTTTCCTCATGTTCTCTGCTGGGACTTGAAACATGGGTCGTTTGTGTTGTTATGTGTGCGGTCTAACCTTTGTCTACTTTAAACAAAGTAGATTACCGCCACCTTTGATAGTATAGAAGATGACAAAGATTTAGTTTTCTTGGGTCTATTACGTACACTCTTGGGTACTTATTTAAATAATTGAAAGCAGTTATTTAGCAGAACATATTAAAATATGGAAACGTTTTCTCTTTTTCTAACCTTAATGTTCAATTAAGGTACAGCAAGAATATTGAAATTATTATGCTGTCACCTGGAAAACCACCCGTAACTTTGCTCACATCACCTTAAATATATTGGTCATATAAATGCTGTAAATGACGAACATCACTGTTTGTAATTTATCTTGCCACTTAACGTTTTTATTTTAAACAACAGCATCAACTGAACGAATCTCTAAAAGGAATTAAAAAAAATATGTTTTTTTGCTCCCTCCTACTAAACAGCTACCAATAAAGAGATAGAGAGAAAGAGAGAGAGAGGGAGAGAGTCAGTAAAACAAAAACCATTTGTTCTAGTGGAAATAAATTGCATAATAATAAGGACAATACAAGGACACAATAACTCCCTGGCTAGCACAGTTTGTATTGTTTCGCTTCTATTGTCGTTAACGTTTCTATCAAACTTGTGGTAACAATGGACGATAACCAGAGAACAGCAAGTGAGTGGCAGGCAAGTAATAAAGAAATAAGAAAGGAAATGAAAAATTATGCAGTAGAATTAAAATAAAATGCATTAGGGACATAGAGGGAGAGTGAGAGAGAGAGAGAGACAGACAAATGGAGGGACTTGCTGCTTAGTTAAAATCCTTTAGGATCCTATTTCATTTTTAATTAGCGCATTTTATGCAATTCTTTTCTCTGCATTAACACAAAACCAGTTCAAGGGAAAAACAAAAGTCCTTTATGCACACAGGTTAGAAAAATAATTTAAAGGTTTAAGGTGCAATAACAAAAATAGTTGAAAGCAGGATTTAAAGGAGGTTTTAAGGACATTTATATTTAATGAAATTGTACGCGATAATAAAATTAAATATTTTTATCATATTTAAATCAATTAAAACAATGCTTTTAGGGATGGATTTTTGTAAAGAAAGTACATTATTTTAAATATAATCCTTAAAGTTTTTCTTTTGGTCACTCCTCTAAGGAGCATATTGGCTTTCCACAAAGTATTTATTGCTTTGTTTCAGTTTTTTTAATCAATTTGATATTTTTAAGTTAAGTAGATGATTAATCCGCTGTAGCTTCCTCCATATGATTTTTGTATGTGTAGTGGTGATGATCCTTGCTAATTGGTGGTGATCTTTACTTTAGCATTGTAATTTGTTCCCTGTAGGTGGCGTGTTTTTCCCGATCATTCGTCTGATGTCTGTCATCATCGCCAGAGTTATGCGAGAAGGGTCAGGGGGGCTTTTGTCTTTATTTTTTTATATGGAGTTGTCTGGAGGGAAGTAGAAGCCTTTTTTTATTATTGAACACTCGAAACCACAATTAAATCTTGTTTCCTTTGTCTCTTATACCCAAACCATAAGTTATCTTAAGCTTTAAACTACGATTATACTCAAGTAGAAAGTGTTAAATATTTTGGAAAGATATCTTCTATGTATTCAAATAACCCAACGCCCTAATTACAAGCAGTGACCATGATAAAGTTTCGTTAGTGTGTTACAAAAGAAATTAAATACTTGTCTTAAGAAGACTATTCTAATGAAAATTAAACAAAATTGATTAAGATGCTTAATTTTCTTTTAAAAAATCCTTTTCTTTTAAAAGAAATAAGAAAAATAATCTACTTAAACTTTCTATGGAATGTTAATGCACTGCACGGTTAAGGAAAAGCATGAAAGAATATATGGAGAGAGAGATAGATAGATGGATGGATGGATGTATGGATGTATGGATGGATGGATGGATGTTTGCAAGCGTCTCGTCTAATTACACTCAAAATATTTTTATTTGACTAACAAGTCTTCATTATTAAGAGTTGGATGGATGTGTTTAAGAAAAGGAGAATGAGAAACAACACTATTCCGCACACAAGTAAAAGTCGACTGAAAAATTAACTCTATTAGCTTAAGGAACAGAATTATTACAATTTTAAAGGGTCTTTCTGAAAGGACATCTAAATTTTGATGGAAAAAACTACAACAAACAAATTATATTGTTACGTATATACCTTTTAAAAACGTATATTTATGAGTTCGTAGATTGCAGTTAAAATAAAATAAATTTCGTGTTTGGTTTTTAAATAATAATAAATTTTTATTCAACACCGTTTTGCATTCCACTATTTTTAACCTTTTCACAAGTAATGACAATTCTATTTCTAATTACTCCGTCTAATTAAAATTCATACACGGCAACTATTACTCAACAGATCTTTCTTTCTAAAGATATTACAACCCGTTAAACGCTGTTACAATTTGGGTTCGATCACAACCTTTTCAACCAAAGGTTATACACATATACTTGTGCAAATGGAAGCTTAAATATTTCTCGTAGTACCGGCCAGTAGTTCCGACATATCCTTTTCCGTGTCTTCCAAAACAATATCAACAGCTTCCGTGGACCACCAACGAAATACTCACTCTACGGCCAAAACCCTTACGCGAATTCAGATCCTTTAAGTTACTTTCATAAAGGTCCGCTACAGACCTCAGTAGTGATCTCAGGGTGAACCCTATGAATAAAGACAACATATGAAGAATTTTTAATGACATTGCACCAAATCAAAAGTCGGGTGACTTGAATGTTTCTCCAAATATGCTCATGCCCAAAACATCAAAAGAATCTGATTCCTCAATTTGTAAAATACTCATAGAAACAGATGACATATAATCAACCCTGCATTCGTTTATATGGGCTTACCGAGAGGAAAACATTTAAGTTATTTTAAATTGCGTCATAATAAAATAAACACCACTTTGTTATTGTTTTACAGTTTTTATTTTCTCACTTCAAATGTATACAGTTTATCTGAACACGGCAACTTTATGTTCACCTAAACACTACTTTATTTTATGCCAGCAAAACGATAACTCTATCACTAATACATAAGGCGCCACCTTTTATATACAATTTAAATTACTTCCAAATGTTCTTGTTCTTCCTACAACATTTGAATTATTTCCGTTTATTTAAATGTAACACACAAAAATGGTCGAATTGGCAGTGCTGCCAAATACGCAAATAAGTACGGCATTGACAGGGTGACCTATGACAAATATACCAAAATCCCACTATACAGTTTTAAAGGCGCTAATGTGGTGTATTTTCTTTATTAGCATTTTTATTTTCGTAACAATTTAATTCCCATAACATTTCATGGAGGAACAAGGGGACTTCTGTCAGTCAATGAGCCGCACTCGATTTTATTTTTAGACTCGTTGAAAGTGACCTACAGTTAAAGGCCGGCTCAAAACGGCAAGTGCATTAGAGAAGTTTTGAATAGCAGTAAAACTCATACCTGGTTACTAGCTAATGTTATGAGCTGATACCGCTGTCGAAAAACTTTTACTTTTTTAAGATGGTCTGGCCTGGTATTGAACCGAGAATCTTCTGGTTGTTACCATACCACAACGGTACACACAAATGAATATAAACAATAAATATTGCTTTTGTCTACGAAACAGAAGGTGAGAATAGACGTCGGATAGAAAAAGTAGGGTTAAATAACATAAGAAGTAGAAGACAGAACGAAGGCTTGTAATACCCCTGAGTTTATTTAGAACCCATCTACAATAAAAAAAACTGTGGTATACTGCAATGTCGGAAAAAGTTTAAATAAAATTATGTTACTATTGGCACCAAACACATCAAGATTAGGCTTGATTGCTATATTCTTTAGTCAATCTAATGCTTTGCAAATACCCAGAGCCACAACTTTGGCTTACAGAAAAGATAGTTTCTTTAGCATTTTCCTTTCCTTTACTGGCTTAACTTTTTTTTTGTTCTTCCTCCATCACTCCTCTAGGGAGCATATTGACTTTCCACAAAGCATCCATTGCTTTGTTTCAGTTTCTTTAATCAGTTTGCTCTTTTCAAGCTAAGTACATGATTAATCCGCTGTAGCATCTTCCATATAGTTCTGCGTTCTTGCTAAAGGGTGGTGATCTTTACTTTAGCATTGTATTTTTTCCCACTAGGTGGCGCGTTTTTCCTGATCATTGGTCTGATGTTTGTCATCAAAGCCAGAGGTCAGGCTTAATAAGTTTTGCGAAATTAATCGTTAAATAACTCGCTCAGAAATATAGTGTCTTGCACCGTAAAGTTCACAAATTTCTCTACAGTTTGAAAGCGTGTTATTGTTCATAGGGGTTTGCGAAAACAAACTGAAAAATAACTTAAGAACGTATAGCATTTAACAATAGTTCTTCTTTAAAGAGATAGTACCAGCTATGTACCACCCTCTATTTATTTACCAGTGTGCTTAAATTGGAGATTATTTTCTCCGTCACTCATCTAGGGAGTATATTGGCTTCCCACAAATTATCCATTACTTTGTTTGAGTTCAGTAATCAAGTTGATTTTCCAGCCAATCTACTGTGGCTCGCCTCCATATGATTGTGTGTAGTGGTGAAGATCCTTGCTAAGTGGTGGTGGTGATCCTTACTTAGCAATTTAATTTTTTCCTAAAAGGCGACGTTTTCTCCTGATTATTCGTCTGATGTTTTTCATCATCACCAGATGTAAGATTCTTAGATGGAATTGTGTGGCCTTCTTTAGATGGAATTATCTGGAAAGAGGATGAAGCTTTTTATAGGAGATTAGCGACCTAAAACTGAGACCAGTTTCCATATAAATTAGAAACATGGAGTTAAAGTAAAATTTTGTTCCTCAAAAAAAAAAAAAATAATAATAATAAATAAATAAATAATAATAAAAAAAATACAAGTAAAGGGTCGGCCAAATAATTTTTTTTTTAAATGCTATAAAAAAAACTACTGAATATTTTCTCAAATTTCTTTTCTTATTTGAAAGCACAATCCTTCCGGTTAATAATGGAAAATAATTTCATTCAAATGGCTGCCTCGGCTGGCCATGCAGTAGCCTACACGATCGGTCCAATTTTTAAGCACACTATCGATTATGTGCAGCTGTATTTCACCAATGGCTTCACGAATATTGTCCTTTAAAGTGTCAATTGTCTCTGGCTCGTTGGCGTAACACTTATCTTTGACGGCACCCCACAAACAACTGTCCAACGGTGTCAAATCGCAGCTTCGAGGTGGCCAAACGACATCAGCTCTGCGGCTGATAATGCGATCTTCAAAAACAGGGCGAAAAACATCGAGTGTGTGGCACGTAGCGCCGTCCTGTTGAAACCAAAAATTGCTAATATCCTCCTCTTCAATTTTTGTGAACAAAAATCCATGCCCGATAACGATCGCCATTGACTGTAACGGCCACTCCTTGCTCATTTTCGAAGAAAAATGGCCCAATTATGCCTTTGGACCAAAATCCGCACCGAACAGTGACTCGTCTTGGGTGTATCGGCTTTTCAAAGTATGCGTGCGGGTGTTCTGTGCTCCAAATGCGACAATTTCGCTTGTTTACATACCCGCCAAGATCAAAATGAGCTTCATCTGAAAAGATGATTTTTTTGGCAAGATGGGCATCTTCTGTAAGTCGATCGCAGGCCCACTTAGCGAAGCGAAAAAAGCGTATACACAACCATATTCGTTCAGCGGAAGGATAAAACTAATTATCTGTCAAATCAGACATGAGCTAAGTGTTACCATTCACGAAATAAGCACTAGTTGAAAATAAAAACGTTAGATGGCAGACCCTTTACTAAAGCACTGCTTTCAAATGTATTAGTCCGTTATGACTCCTTGCTGACACGCATTTTTGACAAAAAATTTGTTTTTGTTTTTTTTTTTAAACGTAAAGCTAGATTCCTTTGTATTTTACAAATCAGAAGAGAAAATGTATTTCGTTTTAACTTACTGTAGGGCATTTAAGATAACAATTTTCGTTTATCTTTCAGTTTTTTTTTTCCTTTTAACAACAACAGAAATTTTTTTCAAAACAAAAAAAAGAAACTTTTGCTTTCAACATTTTTTTTAATGCATTCTTGTTAGAAATTATTTTTGTGGGGGTTTCTGTTGATTTTTTTTTTCTCTGCTGCTTGTTGTCCGTATTAATTTTCAAAGAAAATAACACAAAGACAAGAATAAAAAATTAGCTTTTGGCTAAATACTCGTACACTAAAATTGGAAAATTTAAAAAAAGAAGAAACTCACGTTCATAAACCCCTATCTTTAGAATTAAAGAACAATATTTTGTTAACCCAGAGAAAAAAATATTAAAAAATTTAAAATGAAAAAGGAATTAAAAAACCATCAAAATAAAAGGCAACTGCAAAAAGATGTTTTGTCGACAAACAAATATATTACACCCTGAGAGCGGAAGCGAAATTGTAGTGCCAGTTTAAGAGAAATGAAAAATATTTGTATTTTGAAATTCATATTAATAACGATAATAAAAGCCAAACAAATACATACATACTTATACAGTGATGGACTAAATTATTGGCACAATAAACTCTATCAACTTCATGGGTGATTTAAAGGTTTTATTAAAAGATTTTTGATAAACTCATATATTTATTACTAAAAGTCACTATGTTTCATTCCAACACATTTATTAAAGTCTTCATTAATAATAGAAAGAAGAAAAAAACACCAAATACTGCTGAACAAAATTATTGGCACACTTAGTTTCATTTTAATAATTTCATGCATCTTGAAACTTTTTTTCGAAAAAAGCCATTTAGTTCACTTCCTTATTATACATCTGCCATATGTCAGAGTAAAAGAGTCACTGTGAGTAAAATTAAACCAAAGTTAATAGTTGTTGCCAAAAATCGTTAACAACCAGAAGAAAACATGAGAATCTCAGTGAAAAATTAAAACAATTTGTTCGCGCAAATTTATTATTTTTATTTTTAAGTCATAAAAAATTTAAATTAAAGCTTGAAATGCTAAGAATAAAATAAACTATAAATCATGAAAATCTGTTGGCTATTGCTGATTTAATTCAAAATTAAATGCAGGTATTTTAACTAAAATTAGCGAAGAAATATTTTCTTGCAAAATTAGCGCAACATTTTTTTCCATCAAAATTAGCAGAAAAACTTTTCTTGCAAAATTGGTGGAAATTCTTCTTCTTTTATTATAAAAAAGTTCTTAGAATATAAATTTTACTCTTTAAGCATTTTAATAAAAGCCAGGTGTGGGGTGAAATAAAATAACCCATAAGGGCAGGTGTCTAATTTTGGCAAAAGTTAATGGTTCATTTTTAATGGCTATGGTAGGTAAATAATATTCTAAGAATAAGATTTTTTATTATTGTGGTAAAAGACCGAGTACAAAATGCACTTTTAAGAAAGATAACACAATTTTTTTCATCATTCAACACTTGTTGGCGAAACCAAAAATTCAAAAATCGAAACAAATCCTCTCCGATATTTGATTTTATAGCCAAACCAAAAGTTAACATTGAAAAGTACTCTAAGGACTATTTCTGTTTTACATTATTTTTGTATTTTGGTAAGTATTTTACAACATTGTTTACATAGTTTTAGGTTATTTATAAAGTATTTTGGTTTTAGATTACAGTATATCAAGGGCTTGGATATGCAAAAATTCTCCAGATATGTTTTGCTACATCTGTGGGGAATTAACTTTAAAAACACAACTCCATACAATAACTTTCCAAATTAAAAATGCTTTGTTAACATTACTTTGGATTTCCTATCGATGAAGGACACAAATATTGGCTGCCAAAAATATGATGTAATACCTGTGCAAGAGCTTTAAGAGGTTGTCTTGACGGCGATAGAAAGATCATGTCATTTATTATACCAATAATATGGAGTGAACTACAAAATCACGAACATGATGGTTATTTCTGCATGAACGCTATAGGTGGACTTACGAGAAAGAATAAGAACAAAATCATATAACCGAACTTTTCATCTGCCCGACGATCAGTTCTTCGTAACTTTAATGTTTCTTTACCTCCAATGACTATTAAATGTCACGAAATGGTTGATGAAGAAAATGTTTTTTCTGTTCGGAGTGAAACCAGTTACGCTTATGTAGGTACTACTTAATCTGCATATACTCGTAGAAGTTCAGAAGATATATTGGAAAATTGTGGGGTTTGGGGTGTGGCTTGGGTACATACATACATACATACATGAAAAAATGTTGAAAATTAAATATATGATTTTTATGCATTGATGGATAGATTGTGTGCTAAAAATGACTATGAACACTTAACATCATGGTTCTAATGGCATTTTTAGTGGAAAAAATGGACAAAAGGGAATGACTTGGAACCCATACATATTTGATCAGCTTCTACAGTGACAAAGCTGACTGAGAACTTCTGACAATGTGTTCAGTTTAATATACTGAGAAAAGCGATGAGAACATCAATTTAGCAGGATTGTGACTCGTATGACGCCGCTTCACCCACAGTCTGATGGAATGGTAGAACGACTTAATCGAACACTGGAGGAATACATGCGAAAAGTAGTGAGCTATCATCAGAAGGATTGTGACGAAAATCTACCGAGGTTTTTACTGGCGTAAAACAGGAAAGAATTATCCACCAAGTTGCAAGCTGACTGGGATGGGCCTTATAAAGTAGTCAAAAAGTTAAACGATGTGGTATACAGAATACAGAAAAACAATAGTCCACAATCAAAAATGCAAGTGGTACACTTAGAGCGATTGGCAAGCTATGGGAAGAAAGATAATGAGCCTATTTGGGATGAAAACCTCATTTTATAAACCAGTCTGACGTAAATGATTTTGTGCATGAATTCTCAAAATCAAAGTCAGAACTTCTAGCGTCAAGATTACAGCAATGGCATTTGTTAGATAAGGACACGAAAGTCTCATATTTTCGATTTCGTTTTTTATGAGGATGCTGCGGGACTATTACGAAAGCTGGGCTTCCATGAAAAGTCTGAGGAATGGCGACTGTTTATTGATTCATCAAAGAAAAAGAGCTAACTCAGTAAAGAGAGTTAAGAGTGGGTAGCCTCTGGTTGAAAAGGTTGTAATTGAACCTAAGTTATAACCACATCGGGTTGGAAGATCTTTAGACAGAAAGATCTGTCGAGTAATTGTTGTTGTTTACAAAGTTGTAAACAGACAGAGTAATTAAGAATAAAAAATGTTATTGCCCGTAAATAGATTACAGCAGTGGTGCACATAACTGTGTTGAATAAAGGATTTTTGATTAAAACCAAACACAAAATTTATTTTTTTTAACTACAATCTACGAACTCATAAAAGCACGTTTTTCAAAAGGTAAAAACGTAACAACGCATATATGCGTATGTGCTGTTTTCTACTAGACATTTCCTTTCATTATGTTTGTGTTTCCTAATAATGTTTTACGAATCCCTTGTCAAAGTTAGATACCTGCCTTTATGGGTTATTTTACTTTCAACATAGGTATCTACCTTCCATTTAAATGCCTTAAAATGCAAATTTATATTCTAAGAATTTTTTTATAATTTCTTGGAAATAAAAATAAAAATTTTTCAAACTTTGGTACCTGCATTTAATTTTGAATAAAATCAGCAATAGCCAACCGATTTTTATGATTTATTCTCAACATTTTAAGCTTTACTTCTGGTGCTTAACATCTAACATTTTCATTCTGAAAAATTTTTTATGACTTAAAAAAACTTTCGCAGCTGAGTTGTGATAATTACGAAATTGTTGAAATTACAAGAAAATGTTGTTCAGGTGATTTATAGGAAATTTATTTCCTAAACGTTTGGTGGTATTTGCATTAAAATCGGTCAAGTCGTTTTCAAGTTATGATTGACATCACTACCATATTTTGGGCGAAAAATTTGCCACGCCCATAAAAAAAATTGTATACCAATGGAAAAAAACTGAAAACGGATTTGAATTCAGCGCATCGAAATCATTATATTCCTTATAGTTTTATTTAAAGGCATTTTTTGCTGTAAACCAGTATAATTTAGGTCGTCACTGTATAAGATCTACAGTTTATTTAAAAATAAAAAGTGTTTATTTTGATTTGGGTCTGCTTTTTGATGTCAAAGAAAACGAAGTAAAAATGAATGAAAATCTTATGAAATGAAAAACATTCTTTTTTAAAGGCGCTGGCAAAAAAGAAAAAATTCTAAAAAAGTCTTTTGAACTCAAAGGATTATTTTTTCTTAACAAAAGAAAAATTATAAGATTCATTTTGTAACTAAGAGGGTTAATAAATGAATTGCTTTTATTGTAAGGGTTAATCAGTTTTTAAAAATATTTAAAATATTTCTTTACAAATTGAATGGAAATAAAAAATCGGTATAAGAAATATGTGCATTTAAAAAATATAAATACGAGGGCGGATTGGCATTGAAGCTACCTAGCGCTAGATGGTAGCACAACACAAGAACTTTTTCTTTCTTAGAAATTACGATCTGTCCAACGTCAGCTGTTAAAATTTTAGCCAAATTCATCGATTAGTTTATTTGTTGTAGTCGTTTGAAGTAAGCAACTTTTGTGTTTCTTGGAAAATGAAAAAAAGTGAATTCCGTCTAGTGATTAAACACTATTATTTGAAAGGCAAAAGGGCGAAAGAGACAAAAGAAAAGCTTGATAAACATTAAACATTGCTGAATTTAAACGGGGCCGAACAAGCACTGCAGCAATACTATCAACAGGAAGGCCAAAAGAGGTGGTTACTGAAGAAAATATCAAGAAAATCCTCCATATCGTTATGAATGATCGCCGGGTCAAAAACCGTCATATTGCTGAAATGGTAAACATATCATATGAACGTGTGTTCAACATTTTGCATGAACATTTGTATATGAAAAAGCTATCAGCAAAATGGGTGCCGCGTTTGCTCAGTGTTGAACAAAAACGAGTTCGACAGATCACTTCTTCACAGCGGTGTTTTGACATGATAAACATAATCCTGCTGATTTTTGGCGTAGGTTAATAACCGTTGATGAAATGTGGGTCCACCACTACACACCTGAAACCAAAAATCAATCGAAGCAGTGGGTGGAAGCTGGTGGCAGTGCTCCGAATAAGGCGAAGACAGCAAAATCGGCTATGGCCACTATATTTTGGGATGCACACGGAATATTGCTCATCGATTATCTTGAAAAGGGATCCACAATCACAGGAGAGTATTATCGTGCATTACTGGATCAACTGGTTGATGCAATCAAGGAAAAACGACCACATTTAAACAAGCAAAATGTGCTCTTTCTTCCAGACAACGCACCGGTTCACAGAGCATTAGATACGATGCTAAAACTACGAGAAATCCACTTCGAACTGGTTGATCATCCACCTTATAGTCCAGATTTAGCCTCTAGTGACTTTTTCCTGTTTTCAAACTTGAAGAAATGGCTCGCGGGAAAAAGATTCATCTCAAACGAAGAAGTGATTACCGAAACTAATGCGTATTTGGAGCAGTTCCCAAAATCGTATTATTCAGATGGTACAAAAAAGTTGGAAAATCGTCTTACTAAGTGTATTGAGCTAAAAAGAGACTATGTTGAGAAATGAATGGTTTTTAAAAAAAATGTTTTTTTTCCTACAAAGATGGCTTCAATATCAATCCGCCACAAAAAATAACACAATTTTACATTACGCTTAACTTTACAATCAGAATCGATGAGAGCAAATCTTAACATTACTTAAGGCACTAAAATCGAACACCGTTTTCGTTATATAATACTGACGCGAGTTTGCGAGTTGTCGCATGTTGGCAATACTGCACTGTGATAACGACAAATAGCTGTTGCCATCGCTAGGAAAGCCATCGCAATTTTATTCTTGAAATTCTTTTTTGTCAAACCAAGTGTTTTTGTTATCTTTGGGGACGTGTTATGATATGAATAACATAACTCATAACAATGAGTTGGTAACAGTGGTTTATTTTACAACCAATGTCACAGCTGACAGTAGATTTTTGTTCAGCTTGGTTTGAGATTTCAGTATGGATAGACTTACACCAGAGCAACATTGAAATATTTTATTAAAATAATTGTTTTGTTTTCTTTTGTTCTCCGATGAAGCCCATCTTTAGTTGAATTGATAGGTCGATAAGGAGAATTGTAGCATTTAGAGCGAAGATAATCAACAAGCTTTTGTCAAAACATTATTACATCCACAAACAATTACTGTTTGGTGCTCTTTATGAGCTGGCGGAGAAATTTCTTCAAAAACGATAATGATCAAAATGTTACTGTCATTGGTGAACGGTATAGTAACATGTTTTGAAATTTTTTCTTACCTCAATCAACTGTCGTTTATTATGCTGACATGCCATCCACAGCGAGAGCTACAAATTGATTTACTCACAGACAATTTTGATGGAAGCGTGATTCGACGTAATGGTCCAATTGATCAAATGATTTAACCCCAACGAATTATTTTCTTTGGGATTGTGTAAAGCCATTTGCTTACTTCAATAAATCAGAGACAATTGAACGCCCGGAAAGCTAAATTTGCAGAGCTGTTAGCGAAATACGATCACACACAAATGCGGTGAAAAGTTTATGATAACTGGTGTTCCAGATGGCGTCGTATACGCTCCAGCCGTGGCGGCCAGGTGGTCAATAGTTAATAATAGTTAAACATTTTCTATCCAACAAAGCCCGTTTCATAAATATTAAAATATTCATATGTTCGGAAGGTCAGTTTGGAACCCCTGTCGTTTGTGACATCGTTAAAACTTAAAAAACTGCGTACTCGCTTACATGTAACCATATCGACAGCCACTGTGTGCCACTGTGGTATGGTATGTAAGACATCCGCCTACCAACGAGACCTGGTTCAATACCAGGCCAGACCATCTTAAAAAAGAAAAGGTTTTCGACAGCGATATCACCCCATAACGTTACCTAGTAACTGGTTATAAGTACTACTTAATATTGAAAACTTCTCTAGTGCATTTGCCGTTCGGAGGCGGCGATAAACTGTAGGTCACTTTTAATGAGTTTAAAAATAGAATCGGGTGAAGCTCATTGAATGTTATGGGAATTAATATATATATATAATATATCGACAGCAACAACACAAGCACAAATATGTAAAAATAAACGTCAACAGCAAAACAGGCATAAAAGCAAACAAATATCAAACAACAACAAAACGATTAAAACAAAAAAATTACATAAATGTTTACATTCGCATGGCTTCATAAGAACTAAAAATAAAGTAAAAGAATTAAATGGAATCTAATTAAAATATCGAAAAGTTCGAGAGCTTTCGAAATATTCAGCCATATAAAAAGCATATCGATGCGGTTAGCAGTCAGTTTATTTTACGTAAACTCAGCGAGTAGAGTTTATTGGTATAAACTCAGAGTAACAAGTAATTAAATTAAACCAGAGTGTGAATAGAGGATAGTGTGGAAAAAATCTGTTTGAAAAGGTTGTGATCGAACTTAAGTTGCAGATAAAGGTTGTGGTCTGAGTAATTGGTCTAAGTTTGCCAATTTGCCAATTTGTTTAGCTATGAGTGTAAATTTGACAGCGCAAAAGAATTCTACATCGACTTAAGACTTTAACATGAAAGAATAGAATTTAATATCGCAATGTCAACTGAATGACTTGTGCTGGGTTTATCAAAAAAACAGAATTGGTCGCTCAGGGTTGCAGTAGCGGAAATGTCTTTACTCTTAAACAAAAGTTACTGTTAACAGAACCATAAATAAGGCAAATCCTAGGATATCAAGCAAATTATCGACAGTTTGTTGCAAATTATTCTCAAGATTGAAGCTCGAGTGTCTCTAAAAATATATTTTCTTCCATCCCGACATCTTTTCTGAAATCTTAGGTGATACGAACCAGAGATCAGCAATTAAACTTTTTTTCGCTGCCAATAATCATTCATACATTTATAAATATAAAACTGGGATAAACGTAAATATTGGTACGTATTGTCATTTTCGATCGACGCATTTTTGCACTCATGTTTTTTGTTGTAAGTGAAGGAACTAGCTCATTAAAAGAGCTAAACGACCCAACTTTATTGCTAACAATGTATAAAAAGGTCATTTTGTATTTAGAATCGTAACTCATAAGCGAAATAACGAATTTATAGTATTTGTTTACCAAACACATCCTTTTATATTATATTTATACCAGCATTTCAAAGCAAAATTCAAACTGTGCAAAATTTTTCTTTTGGCCCAAGGTTGAATCTATTGTTTTTAGTCTAAATCGGTCGAATATTTCGGGTACTTACCTTATATACATTTATAAAAGTTCATTCGGAAATAGGTTTCAAACTCCGAAATTTATATGCAATAGTAAATCTTTTACGTGAAAGAAGTTACTTGAATATCATAAAATTTGGTAAAAATCCCTACACAATTGAACCCAGTAGCCATACACTTTTAAACCAAAAATCAGTCGACCTATATCGATATTAGCTTACCTATTTCATATATACTCACAATAATTATAAATAGCAATGTGTATGAATCAAACGTCGTACACATACTCTTAGCATTCATTTATTTATTAGGAAATACTCATGTTACTCGTTAATGATTCGAGTAATTTAAGTCAAATAAGCAAGCACTTTTGTTAAAAAAAATACACAAAAATAAAAGTAAAAAAATGGAAAGTACCGCAGCAAGCACACAGCTTCTTACTCGAATCATACTCATATTGTATCGTCTACACCAAGAGTGGCCAAACTACAGTTTTGGTAGTGGTAGTAAATTTTTGTAGTTTGTGTTGAAGCAAAAAGACAAATAAACAGTTTTCATACGAAAAGTGAAGCTATCACACAACTGAATGAAATTGTTGTTTATTTGTTATTCTCTGTTGAGTATTTTCGATTTCGTTCGATTTTATACATATACGGAGTAGATAATTCTCATAAATTTGAGTGACTACACTATGCAACAAGCAAAAATACCTTTAATGTTCAATATATGTTTTTGATGCGCTATGGTCATCTAACTTCAAAAATCACCAGAATTTCTGATTCTATGGATAAGTATTAAAATAAAATTTTGTTTTTCTAAAATGTAAGATTTTTGAAAAGGCTGCTTAATACATCTTATGATAACTTTGAAACGACTTATTCGATTTCGTTATACCATATGTTAAAGAATTCCAAATTATACGAGCTTTAAGTCACTCTTATGTCATTTTTTAATATAACCAATATTTTTGGTGATATTGAGAAAAAATTATAAAAGAAAAAATTTTTTTTTGAAATATGATGTAATTTTTGATTTCTACAAATTCACAAAAATATAAATCAGCCAATATTTACCAGTTTCACTATTTATTCATAAGGCTGCATATAATAGAAATAAAATAAACCACAATTCATGAAAATCGATGGGTAAATACTTATTTTATTCCCAATAAAGGGAAAGTACCTTGTTTTGAAAAAAAAAAACTTTTTTTGCTCTAATTGCCGAGAATTTCAACAACGGTGGTTATCCAATTTCAGAAAATTTTTCTCCATTTGTTTCAGAGTGTTACCTGGCCTTATACAGTCTATACACAATGAGTTCAAATGAGTATGGACATCATAAATAATGAGTACTTTACTCTTTAGAGTATGAATGTGTATGAGTATAAGAATTTATGAATCAGAATTCGAGTAAACTCATGTTTTCAGTATTTATTGCCAATGCCTTATACAAACGACAAGCTGTAGCAGTCCGATTATACCAAGATTTGGCGAAAATCGAAAGATGATATTAAGTATTATGGGATGAGGGCCTGGTGAGCGACTACTGTTGGAGCCTTATGTGTAAAACAGATCCTAAATAATATAAAAGATTCAGTTAGACAGCTCTTCACTCCTATTTTTTGTTGAATAAAACAGACATTTACTGTAACAAATTCTAGAAAATTATATCATTCAATACCTTGAAACCTAGGAACAATCCCTAAAAAGGGAGCGCATATTTGAATTTAGCGCCCCAAATATTCTTTGAAATATCTGTTAGGTGTTCTGATCTAAGACTGTGTATACTTGTACTATAGATATTATTTATTTATTTTTTTTTTTTGTATTTTTTAATAACTTTCAATAAGTTTACCAAATTTCTTTGCTTTAAGTCAAACAATATTTATTTTAAATTTCTTAAGTATTTATTTAATTTTTTTTTTATTTTCTACTGGCAAATGCAAATTTTGAAGCTCCATGGAAAAATAAATACAAAATTTGCATTTTGACGAGATAAATGTCTGGTAATATTTGAATGTCAAACTGCCAGCATAAGAAATGCAAGAAATAAAATTTTGAGAAATAAGAGAAGAAAAACAAACAAAAAAATGCCTGAATAAATAATATTTAAAACTCAAACGGAACAGTTGAAAGAGTTAAGATGAGAAAAAAGAGTATTAAAGAAATAAAATGTTAATATTAAATAGTGATTGAAGAGATGATATAAAAATCTTATTAAAAGAGGAAACGGAATGAAATATAAATTGGAAATAAACATCAACGCTTAAGAAAAAATAAGGCGATAATTATGTTTAAAATAATTTTTAATTGAATTAAAAAAAAACAATAACTTTTAACAAAGATTTTAATTTATTTTTAAATCATGAAATTTATTTTCGATGCAATACAACTCAACTGGATATCATACAGCGAAGCTTAAACGACTATAACTTTCTTTCTTTTGTTTATTTCTTTTAAAATGTGATTTGTTCAGCTTCAAGGTGGAAGAGCTCTTATTTTTTCTCATTTTCTTCCAAGAAATACTTATAAATACGTTATAAGCTGTTGTTATTAATATTGCCATGGTTATAAGCAGTGTTGCCGTTTGGGTTATTTTTTTCTTTGATGTGTACATGTGTACTTGTTTTCCATTTTGGTTACTTTTTTCTTGAAGTAGAAAAAAAAGATAATGTCTTCTTTTAATGTTTATTACCCAGGTTCTTTTTGAGTTTATTACTTTAAAAACGGGTTTTTACTTCTGCAAGCTTTGGCCTTCTGTTGTGAGTATGTTATAACCTTTCCAATGCTCCTGGTAACATATGGATTTCGTACCAAAGGACTGTAAATTTCTTGAGATCAAGGACGAAAGGTGACAATTTCGTATACTCTCTTCTAAAGTGAAAAGTCCTCCGATCTGACTGGTAAGATCTGGAAACTATTTTATAAATAGTTTCAACTGATCTTGGAACATTTGGTCAAGCGTTGTCCTAAAAGAACTATTTTTCATTGCCAGTAATGATTGGATGCCACTACAATTTCTTCCATCTTGAGTAGCTTTTGAGTCAATTCATCATCTCCGAACATTTTTTCTTGATCTGTGGAAGTCTTCCCTTTTCATGTCAAAATCATAACTTCTGAACTGAAAAAATAATCTTTCGCGCATTGAGATCGGTGGAATATATTCAGGATAAGCTTTGTCAAGCAATCAGAGCAAAACGACTTCATTGTTTATACTCTTTCATTCAGTGGCTAAGTGAGAATAAATATCAGACATTTCACTTAAACTTTCACAAATAAATCTTAAAACCTTATCATAACTAAGCATATGAGAAAACGATATTTTCTATTTTCCAAAGTTTGTTAATACATAGTTAACATGTTTACATATATACTCGTATGCTTACTAATATCCTTAATCTAATTAAGGGTTGGAATGGGACAAGTATTAAGACGCTCAAAAGGAACTTAGGAACGCTTAGCTAACAATTAGTCCGCAATTTGCTCTAGATCGGAGATTCTCAATTATGGCAGGATGGTTGAAACTCCGGAGAGAGTTTCTTACAGGATGTGAATATTCTCACAGATGTGCATGCTTGTAGACTGTTGTAATAGGCTTCAGAGTAAACGAAACACATATTGTATGAATGTGGGGTACTTGATAAGAAGAACATGTTTAAGGAGAGACATACATATGGTCGCCCTGTGTGAAATGTCCACAATTATGCTGCCTTCCTAACGAACACCAGCAGATCTGCTGAACAAACTATAGATCGGAAGAAGCTAATTAGATTCCAATGGTCGCAGTAACTTGTATTAGTGACTGGTAGGTATGATGATAATAATTATAAAGGGGCGCTGCGATAAGAATGTATAAATTCTGATAGTCAGGCGGCAATGACTGCCTTTCCTTAAGATTATATAGATTCCAGATTGTTATAGGAATGCCATTCTAAAGTCTATACTCTGGCGTTGAAGAACAAGACGACATTCACACACATTGCTCTGCATATGTAGGAGTCATCTCATGAGTGCTGGCCTCAAGATCAAATATAAAAAAGGCGTAACTTGGCCATTAAACTTGTGGACTATAACAATGTCGTATTAGCTGATCTACTGTCAGGGAAAGGATAGATGAGTGGAAGCGCTGTTTTGAGCACAATGCCCTTGTATGAGCCAATCAAAACGGCCGATGAGTCCCTGTTCATCTAAAATTATGTGGAAAACTACTGGCTTTCTGAAGGCTTACTACTGTCTGAAATATTATCACTTTAAGCTCAGTTTATTGTCTATTCGAATGAATCTTCGTGTTTTTTACTTTCTTATTTGTGTGATTTATTTTTCAATCTTTTGCAGGTTAATGTCAGCAATACCTGGACGATGCCACAAGAGGGTCTCAATGTTTTTTATCGTTTCTTTCGTGATCGAATATCATGGTTTGAAGCCGATGCTGTTTGTCAATTCCATCATGCCAATCTAGTGACAGGTAAGAAAAAACAAATATGGTCAGACTACTTAATTATAAAGTCAAGATATAAATATGAAAAAAAATAAGGAGAAATTGAGAGAAATAATGACTAGAAAGCAATTCCAATTTATTATTTCATTTCCATAATGTTAACACATGAAAAAGGCAGAAAAAATATGAAAATTGTCTACCTTTAGGTCTGGATTTTACATTCTAGTTTTTGTTTTTCCAAGTTTTGTTTACAAATGTCACCAACACTCTTCGAAAATATTTTTCTTTTCTTTAACAAAAAATTACGAAAAAAAATATTAAGTATTTCTCTAGCAGAGGAAAAATATTGTACAAATATTGTACAACCAAGCCAGTCATTTACTTAAATTGTCAAATGACAGGCAAATGACAAACGTTATGTTAGAACAGCCAAGAAGAATATTTTCTAAACGAATGATGCAGGACAAAAATATGTGCTGCAAGAAGATGACTTAGGTATTTTGTCTACTTAAAGCTGCTAAAGAAAAAAGAAAAACAATATAAAAGAGCCGGCAGCTGTTTTAACTCAAAGAAATGAAAAAAGAAAATTGTCCACAATAAACAATTATTGGATAAACAAATAGTCCAACTAGCCAAGAAACAAAACAAAAATGGCAAAAAGGCCAAAACAAACGGTTTAAAGTTGTTCTTTTCCTTGTTTATAGAGTTTCGGGCAATGGAAAATTTTATTAAAAAATAAAAAATTAAATAAGAAATTCGTATGAGCAAAAAGGTCAGTGCGGTTAATGTATAAACTGAAGGATGTTTAACCTTCATTTGTTAAAGGGATTAAAATACTAGCAAATAAATATGTAAATAGAATTGATTGATTGTTTCAATTTTTTTAGTAAAAATATTGGGTGGGCTATTTCAAACTTTAACTTTAAAAATGCAACAAAACAAAAATGGTCTGAAATTTTGTTAAATTTATTCTTTTGTTGTTAAGTACAATTGTTCCGGTTAGAAATTAAATATTATTTCGTTCATATGGATGCCGAGGCTGGGCTTATAGTACCCCGATCGGACCAATTTTTGAGAATGTGTAGTGTCGTAGCTCGGCAATGGCATCACAAATGTTGACCTTCGAAATTTCAATTGTCGCTGGTTTGTCGGCATAAAATTTGTCTTTAACGCCAACCCACGGAAAATAGTCAAACAGTGTCAAATCGCAGCTACTTGGTGACCAACTGACAGCACCATTTCATCTAATTAAATGACCGTCAAACGTTTGACGCTTTAAATCAATTGTGCCATGAGATGTGTGTCAAGTTACACCATCCTGTTGAAACCAAACATCGATCACATCAATACCATGAAGAGCGGACACAGAAAAATCGATTATAATGGTGCGATAGGTATCTATATTGACCGTCCTCATTTTCAAAGAAATATAGGCCAATGATGCCTCAGCTCTGCAAGCCGCACCAAACAGTCACTCGTAATGGCTGCATTGATTTCTGTAAGACCACATATGGGTTTTCTGAGCCACAAATATGGCAATTATGCTTATTAACCTACCCAGCAAATTGAAAATAAGCTTCAGCGTGCATCTAGCGAAGCAAAAACAAGGCGAATGATCATGCGGCTTTAACTCTAAAACCGATTAAGCTTTGTAAGGCGTCACACCGAGATCTTTTCGCAAAAATCGACATAACCTGGTGCGTTAAATGTTCAATTTTTAAGAACGATGGAGAGTTAATGTTGATAGATTCTCGCGCACACTCTCAGGCTCAGCTTACTTACTTACGTACTGTACAAGCACGCCTACGTCTTTGCGCATCAACAATGAAGCCAGTTTCATAAGCTTCAGTAATATTTTTGCGTATACAGGTTACTCTTGGTCCTTCTCTGCAAGCAAATTTTGTACGAAATTTTGTTTGGAAATAAATTTCCAATAAATCCTAACGATGCTCAAGCTTAAATCGATTCGTTTCATTCAGTGGAGATAATATACTGATTTTTGTGATGAAATAAAATGACATAAGTATTGGCAGATTGAAATTAATCGCATATATCTCTAGTAGATTCAAAATAACCGCATATATCTATAGTAGATTAATACTAATTTTTTCGAAATCAATTTTTTGAAAATTTAAAACCTATATCTTCATCTTAACAGCTGTCGCACAGAGTTTGAATTTTGTACCTATAGGTGCAATGTACGTCCGTTGCATTAGACTGGTCCTTATATGGCACACAACTTTTTGTTTAATTTTTGAATGAGGAACCTCTTAAATAGTTCGTTTTAGTAACATTGCACTTTTTGGAAACAAAATCAATTGCTTGTTATTGTGAATTCATTTCTTAGCAAAAAAATCTTAATGGAATAAAACGCTTTAGACATCCATCTGGCCTGACATTAAGCCCCAGGTTTTCGTATTTTATTTCATTTCGACAGTATTCCTCCCAATTGCATTACTACGACTTTTAAAGTTCTCTTCAGTCCTGATGTGGCTGCTGATTATTTTTTAGTTTCCTCATGACTTTCAGCGAGAAGTTACAATTTGAGAGGTTGTCAGAGTTAATTTTTGGAAAAAAATAATTTGATTTTTTTAAATAATAAAATGTTGGAACCCCTGGAAAATATAACTCTACGGAAGAAATAGCAGCTTGTAAAATTAATTCAAAAATGTGGTGGCATGCAAGAAACAGTATATGCCTTCTTAATTTCATCTCTAGCAATGTGCAAGTTCCTTGAAGATGCTGTATCAAACACGAAAGCTTGGACTTTTTGGAGTAAACCGCATTTCTACAAAGTTTTAAAACTGCACTAGAATTTTCTTTGCTTGATCTAGAGCGAATGTGTGAATCTATTCTGTAAATAACAAACAAATGTTCTTGTTTCCAATGAATACCAAAAACATGATTATACTCGAATCATGATTCATAAATTATTACGGATAGGCATTTATACTCGTCACATTTATTAACATTTATGACGCTATTGATTCATACTCATTCATTGATTCATACTCATCTGTACTCATTGTATATAGACGATCAAAAATGAGTATAATTTGGATACGAACATCTGAATAATTATTATAAGGTTGTGTGTTTGTGGGTTTAATTTTGTGTAGCCATTACTTATATTCACAAATACTCATGAGTACTTATAGACGACTCAAATCATTAAATGATTAAAATTCAACTACTTATACTTACTCATACTCACAATAAAGTTGATTCATAAGTATAAATAGCAATCAGTACGAAACAAACGTCGTACGCATACTTATAGATGCTCATACTTATACACATTAATTCATTCCTCAGAAAATACTCATTATACTCATAAACGATTCAAATCAATTTGAGTGAATATGAGTAGTTGAATTCCAATAAGGTGTACTCACTTTTACTTATAAATTTATGACAGAGTATAAGTAGCAAATAAGCGATATATTGCTGATCTCTGATGAAAATATATTTATGATTAGAAAACATCGATGTATCGTTCAATATATGGATGTTATCATCAATGTTTTGCTGGGCGTAACATGGGCATACAAAATGGAAAACATCGACATAATTTTTAAGCACTTTTATTTTAATAACTTTTTTTACGTTGTTTAGTACAACTACCCAGTGACGTAGAATATATGTCACCATGATATTTTCATCTATGAATCATCGTCACAAAATCAGTATCAAATATAAATTTGTGAATTCTCGTGAAAATGGCACAAAATGAGTAATATATGTATGACAACGTCATTGAATGTCACCATAATAAAGAATGCTGAAATTTAGCAAGATTATCTGCTATAGACAAACAACACGGTGCAATTTCGCCATATTATTGTTTGTGAGTCGACTAGATGCTTAACGATGCAGAATCTTTTCTGCTACCACATAAAACACTAATGATTCTCAATTATATTGCCTGTAAAACTCTGTACAGACGATTGTCAGAACTGGCAATTTGACGACAACGACCAGACAATGGGAAATTGTCATCACAATGTACATTGTCAGTTCACATGATTGCACAACATTTGTCAGAAAATGTGGCAATACCTTTACACATATTTTTTTCTGACAATGACGCCGTTATCAGATGTTAAAAATTCGTACATCTGACAATGATATGACAATGCTTTTTCTGACAATGTTGAAAGAGAAAAATTATAAGTGTTCACACGATTGTAAGACATTTTCTGTACATATTTTCGATAATATTGTTAGATCTGACAATTGTCTATAAAGTGCTTAAGGACTCACTCATACGTGGATAAATTCAAGTCTTGTCATCTATGAAAATTTGGACAATTATTTAATAAATGACTTTATGACACTAAAGAAAATTCATCGTGTGTCATTACCCGCGATTGTCACGGTGATTCACTATAGCGTTCGCTACCGGGTAATTGTTATTTACGACATTAAATTGTTCGTCGTTGCACTGCTTCTGACTTCATACTTATTTATTTAATGGATCGATGTTTATAGCAAAAAAATCTACGATTGAAAAATGTTGCATCCATACTTATATCTGACACATATATATGTGTTACTAGACTTATCTGCTACAGTAGTTTGTACCAAAATTATACGTCCTTCCTCTCTATTCCTCACAAAAAATTTTATTTCAAACCAAAAAGGACACAATATTCAAAAAAAGTACTACATCTCCTATTAACTACAAATACAAGATAAATAGAAAAATGCTTCAATTCAAGCATTAAATGTGTTCACACATGTGCTCTACTTTAGAACTCTTGAAAATTGTGATAAAATTCGCCAAAAGATAACAAGCGGACTAAACATTTATTAAGCAAAACAAATAAGAAAAACTCAAATGGTTGGAAGAATAAAAAAAATCAACAACGACATCACTGACCCCAAAACGGGCAACTGAAAAATTTCCAAAAAAAAAAATGCTAAAAAAACAACAAAAAATAAAAACGAAATGCTATAGAATAGTAGAGAATCTATTAAATCTCTTGAAAAAAAGAGAAAAAAGTAAACTAACATTTTCTATGTGATGTTTTGCGAAAAATTAAAGAGAAAAAGGAAAATGAATGTTATCACTTAAAATGTCAACATTTTTAAGACCAGGCAGGCAAGGCATTCACATGCTTGTATACGAAAAAATAATACAGAAATGCACGAGCCCAGTGGGAATCATATATACAGTTTGTATGTAAAGACATGTAAAGAGAGGTATATAAATGGTTATGTATACTTATACAAGTGTTAGTAAGGACCTTTTCAAATTACACTGAAAAAAAATTATTCAAAATTAAAATTGGAAAATCGCCAAAGACCACATCAAAGATTTCATTCAACTTTTAATATTTAATATCATTATCATTATCATTATCATTATCATTATCATTATCATTATCATTATCATTATCATTATCATTATCATTATCATTATCATTATCATTATCATTATCATTATCATTATCATTATCATTATCATTATCATTATCATTATCATTATCATTATCATTATCATTATCATTATCATTATCATTATCATTATCATTATCATTATCATTATCATTATCATTATCATTATCATTATCATTATCATTATCATTATCATTATCATTATCATTATCATTATCATTATCATTATCATTATCATTATCATTATCATTATCATTATCATTATCATTATCATTATCATTATCATTATCATTATCATTATCATTATCATTATCATTATCATTATCATTATCATTATCATTATCATTATCATTATCATTATCATTATCATTATCATTATCATTATCATTATCATTATCATTATCATTATCATTATCATTATCATTATCATTATCATTATCATTATCATTATCATTATCATTATCATTATCATTATCATTATCATTATCATTATCATTATCATTATCATTATCATTATCATTATCATTATCATTATCATTATCATTATCATTATCATTATCATTATCATTATCATTATCATTATCATTATCATTATCATTATCATTATCATTATCATTATCATTATCATTATCATTATCATTATCATTATCATTATCATTATCATTATCATTATCATTATCATTATCATTATCATTATCATTATCATTATCATTATCATTATCATTATCATTATCATTATCATTATCATTATCATTATCATTATCATTATCATTATCATTATCATTATCATTATCATTATCATTATCATTATCATTATCATTATCATTATCATTATCATTATCATTATCATTATCATTATCATTATCATTATCATTATCATTATCATTATCATTATCATTATCATTATCATTATCATTATCATTATCATTATCATTATCATTATCATTATCATTATCATTATCATTATCATTATCATTATCATTATCATTATCATTATCATTATCATTATCATTATCATTATCATTATCATTATCATTATCATTATCATTATCATTATCATTATCATTATCATTATCATTATCATTATCATTATCATTATCATTATCATTATCATTATCATTATCATTATCATTATCATTATCATTATCATTATCATTATCATTATCATTATCATTATCATTATCATTATCATTATCATTATCATTATCATTATCATTATCATTATCATTATCATTATCATTATCATTATCATTATCATTATCATTATCATTATCATTATCATTATCATTATCATTATCATTATCATTATCATTATCATTATCATTATCATTATCATTATCATTATCATTATCATTATCATTATCATTATCATTATCATTATCATTATCATTATCATTATCATTATCATTATCATTATCATTATCATTATCATTATCATTATCATTATCATTATCATTATCATTATCATTATCATTATCATTATCATTATCATTATCATTATCATTATCATTATCATTATCATTATCATTATCATTATCATTATCATTATCATTATCATTATCATTATCATTATCATTATCATTATCATTATCATTATCATTATCATTATCATTATCATTATCATTATCATTATCATTATCATTATCATTATCATTATCATTATCATTATCATTATCATTATCATTATCATTATCATTATCATTATCATTATCATTATCATTATCATTATCATTATCATTATCATTATCATTATCATTATCATTATCATTATCATTATCATTATCATTATCATTATCATTATCATTATCATTATCATTATCATTATCATTATCATTATCATTATCATTATCATTATCATTATCATTATCATTATCATTATCATTATCATTATCATTATCATTATCATTATCATTATCATTATCATTATCATTATCATTATCATTATCATTATCATTATCATTATCATTATCATTATCATTATCATTATCATTATCATTATCATTATCATTATCATTATCATTATCATTATCATTATCATTATCATTATCATTATCATTATCATTATCATTATCATTATCATTATCATTATCATTATCATTATCATTATCATTATCATTATCATTATCATTATCATTATCATTATCATTATCATTATCATTATCATTATCATTATCATTATCATTATCATTATCATTATCATTATCATTATCATTATCATTATCATTATCATTATCATTATCATTATCATTATCATTATCATTATCATTATCATTATCATTATCATTATCATTATCATTATCATTATCATTATCATTATCATTATCATTATCATTATCATTATCATTATCATTATCATTATCATTATCATTATCATTATCATTATCATTATCATTATCATTATCATTATCATTATCATTATCATTATCATTATCATTATCATTATCATTATCATTATCATTATCATTATCATTATCATTATCATTATCATTATCATTATCATTATCATTATCATTATCATTATCATTATCATTATCATTATCATTATCATTATCATTATCATTATCATTATCATTATCATTTAAGAATATCGATCAGGCACTATACCTGTGAACCATTGTGCCCCTTCCGATCTGTAGTTTGTTCAGCAAATCTGCTGGTTTTCTAATGAACACCAGTAGATCTAAGACCGTAATTGTGGATATGTCTCACAATGAGACCCTATGCCTCTATAAACATTTTCATTTAAATCTATCAAGAATGTCACATTTACACAATAAACACTGAAAGAATTTTAAGTTCAGCATGTCATACTTGGGAACGTCAGAGCACATACAATAATGTCATATAATTTGAACCAAGTGCCCCTGGCTGTCAGAGAATATATTAATGATCTTACCGTTGAGCGCACTGTATATGTTAATCTCCGCACATAAAGCAATGGCCATGATCTCAGATTTGAAGACACTCGGTGATATTCCCAGTGGGATCGACAAGTCCCGGTTGGGTCCATGAACATCAGAATCGACACAGTCATCTTACGCCATAAATTTTGTCTGTCTCTGTTTGAATGAACGCATTTTGGGATCCCTTGCCGAAAAGCTTGTTTACGAGCATATCGTCACATTCATAACATAGACGGTATTATTGTTAATGGACTTTCTTATATCACTTGTATCACTTTTGTTACTATCATTTTTAGTTTCCTAATAAAATAGAGGCTATATTCCCCCTGTTAATCTAAACTGTCTATCCAATGACTTAATTCTGGTATTTTTGAAGCTTAGACTGCTTATAGAATGAAGTCTTCCGATTATTATAACTTTGTAGCAAAAAACTTACTGCGGAGTTGCATTACAATACTCCCAATGGTGCAGCGCACCATATAAAAATCTTCAACCAATAAACATGGATGTGCTACCACATCTATATAATAATAGTCAGTATTTCCAATGTATACAGAGCAAAGGCACCGATATTTTATATGGTTTTCTTAGGGCACCATACTACTCAGAGGTAGAGCGTACTCACTATTGTACATATAAGACTGGCTTCACATTTTAATAAAATTTTATGTTTTTCTATAATTTGTTAAAGTGTTTTTTCAACAAATATTTTTATGTGACAGGCTGTTTTCCAAAAAAAAAAATATCCTTTTGTATCTATGTATGAGGAGAAGCTGTTTTAAATGTATTTATTCAAGCATAGACAACCCATCGACATGAAATACAAGCATAAGTAAACAGCTTTTATAAAAATACACACATACGTACACAGCCATAAATAAATATCCATATACAAATACAAAAACACATTCATATATAAAATAAGGACTTCTTTTAACGTCAGCTAATACAATCAAGTAAAGCAGGGAAATAAAAATGGAAAAAGAAAAACCTTATGAATGAACGAATGAATGAATGGTTGGTTAAATAAAAACGTATGCATGTACAAGCACAAATGATTGAATGAAAGACAAACTCAATGACTGACTGGTTGAGTGACTGAATGAATGAATGACTGGCTGAATGAATGTTACAAAAGGGATTTCGTATGTGATTTTTAGTATTTTGTTGCGACAAGGTGTCACAGTTGCACAGACATGAAAAATGTTTGTGTGCTTATTTGTAAGTGTATAAGAATGAGTGTGACACGAGTAACAAGAGTTCTTATTTCTATTTCTTTACTTATTAACTGATGTACTTTAGAGGCAGCTTTTACCTCGTATGTCTTCTATAGATGATTTTTGTTATCTTTTTACTTATTGTGTAGAATAAATGTCTTAAAAGGGGTGTCTCGCTCTTTATTTTTTTGCCTTTTATGATGACACATTTTTCATGTCACATGTTCGTTTCTTGTTTTTGATGCTTTTGAAATATTAAAATCGACAATTTAAATTTTTTTAAAGAAGAGAATTGTCTGTAATAGTTATTGCTTATTTGAGGATAATTGACAAGAAAATACTAAACATTTTGGAGAAAAGAGAAGCATCTGCTGAATGGCTTAAATAAGTAGAAAAATGAATCAATCACTCAAATAAATCACTTGAAAATCAACTTTATTTTGCTTTCAAAATGGCTAATAAAAGCACACCTTTGTTAATCAAATTACGATATACGTTCAATTTGTGTATTAAAAAACACTACTTGTGGCTGATATTTACTTAACCCTCAAGAAACTGTCCTACACGCTCGCTATTGGAGGGACGTTCTCTGAGTCTAACACAGCATGTTTGTTCATTTGGCAATGTGAACCATATATTCAAAGTATTTGTGTCATAATTTCACTTTTAAGACTGAAATACAACGCCTTTGACTTGAAATTACAATCAATTCAAGCCTTCAGGTGTCTCTAATACAAGCACAATACAAGACAAGTACGTTTTAAGCAAAAACTGTATTTAAATGACTTCACTTTGCAAACAGATAAAAGCTTGGAATTTTGTATTTCTCGTTAAATTAATTCTTTGTGTCAGAGACAGAAAGTTTTGATAATGCGGTTATGGCAATTATATATGTTTATTCCTCTCACTACTGTGAGGAGCATAAGGCCACAACTAGGTTGTTCCAATAATTTAAAAAGAAGGTTATTAAATACATTTTTATGAAGAACAATTAATCGCGGATATGATCAATGCAGGTTTTTTCATATGATTTCGTAAACTTGCTTGGTAGGATACTCAGCATTCAATAACATCAAAAGGATTGCGATATAGAAAGCGTTGAGAAGAATAGGAGTACACCTGAAAATAATTCGATTATTAGGAACAATCTACAAGGATGCAGAACTCTCTGTTCTTCACAAGGAAAGCATGAGTCAATCATTTCATACTAACGCTGGAGTAAAGAAAGGATGTCTACTTTGACCTCTACCACTCTCCATCGTATTATTACATATATATACCTGTACCTATACCTATACCTATACCTATACCTATACCTATACCTATACCTATACCTATACCTATACCTATACCTATACCTATACCTATACCTATACCTATACCTATACCTATACCTATACCTATACCTATACCTATACCTATACCTATACCTATACCTATACCTATACCTATACCTATACCTATACCTATACCTATACCTATACCTATACCTATACCTATACCTATACCTATACCTATACCTATACCTATACCTATACCTATACCTATACCTATACCTATACCTATACCTATACCTATACCTATACCTATACCTATCTATACCTATACCTATACCTATACCTATACCTATACCTATACCTATACCTATACCTATACCTATATACCTATACCTATACCTATACCTATACCTATACCTATACCTATACCTATACCTATACCTATACCTATACCTATACCTATACCTATACCTATACCTATACCTATACCTATACCTATACCTATACCTATACCTATACCTATACCTATACCTATACCTATACCTATACCTATACCTATACCTATACCTACCTATACCTATACCTATACCTATACCTATACCTATACCTATACCTATACCTATACCTATACCTATACCTATACCTATACCTATACCTATACCTATACCTATACCTATACCTATACCTATACCTATACCTATACCTATACCTATACCTATACCTATACCTATACCTATACCTATACCTATACCTATACCTATACCTATACCTATACCTATACCTATACCTATACCTATACCTATACCTATACCTATACCTATACCTATACCTATACCTATACCTATACCTATACCTATAACCTATACCTATACCTATACCTATACCTATACCTATACCTATACCTATACCTATACCTATACCTATACCTATACCTATACCTATACCTATACCCTATACCTATACCTATACCTATACCTATACCTATACCTATACCTATACCTATACCTATACCTATACCTATACCTATACCTATACCTATACCTATACCTATACCTATACCTATACCTATACCTATACCTATACCTATACCTATACCTATACCTATACCTATACCTATACCTATACCTATACCTATACCTATACCTATACCTATACCTATACCTATACCTATACCTATACCTATACCTATACCTATACCTATACCTATACCTATACCTATACCTATACCTATACCTATACCTATACCTATACCTATACCTATACCTATACCTATACCTATACCTATACCTATACCTATACCTATACCTATACCTATACCTATACCTATACCTATACCTATACCTATACCTATACCTATACCTATACCTATACCTATACCTATACCTATACCTATACCTATACCTATACCTATACCTATACCTATACCTATACCTATACCTATACCTATACCTATACCTATACCTATACCTATACCTATACCTATACCTATACCTATACCTATACCTATACCTATACCTATACCTATACCTATACCTATACCTATACCTATACCTATACCTATACCTATACCTATACCTATACCTATACCTATACCTATACCTATACCTATACCTATACCTATACCTATACCTATACCTATACCTATACCTATACCTATACCTATACCTATACCTATACCTATACCTATACCTATACCTATACCTATACCTATACCTATACCTATACCTATACCTATACCTATACCTATACCTATACCTATACCTATACCTATACCTATACCTATACCTATACCTATACCTATACCTATACCTATACCTATACCTATACCTATACCTATACCTATACCTATACCTATACCTATACCTATACCTATACCTATACCTATACCTATACCTATACCTATACCTATACCTATACCTATACCTATACCTATACCTATACCTATACCTATACCTATACCTATACCTATACCTATACCTATACCTATACCTTTACTTAAATTTCACTAAACTTTAAATAGGAGAATCCTGCAAAGATCAAATAAAAGAGAGAAGAGACAGTTAATTACCCGCTGGGAACTTTTTCAAAAATTTAAGAAGTCTAGTAAGAGGAAAGTTTTATTAAAATAGATATGTAACAGAAAAATTGTTCGTTAACTTTGAAAGGATCTACGAAGATTGCCAGCAGCATAATCTTTCCTATGATAACGTGTAGGCAAACGCCATCTAACTTTTTTTTTTTCAACTAGTGCTTATTTCGTGAACAGTAACACTTAGCTCATGTCTGATTTGACAGATAATTAGTTTTATCCTTCCGCTGGACGAATATGGTTGTGTCTACGCTTGAACAACGCTGGGAAACATTGCGACATTACTTTGAAAATCATGGTAATATTGCAGAATCAAAAGTTTCAGATGAAGCTCATTTTGATCTTGGCGGCTATGTAACCAAGCCAAATTGTCGCATTTGGGGCACAGAAAACCCGCACGCATACATTGAAAAGCCGATACACCCAAGACGAGTAACAGTTTGGTACGGATTTTAGTCCAGAAGCATAATTGGGCCATTTTTCTTCGAAAATGAGCAGGGAGTGGCCGTTACAGTCAATAGCGATCGTTATGGGGCCATGTTGAACGAATTTTTGTTCACAAAAATTGAAGAGGAGGATATTAGCAACATTTGGTTTCAACAGGACGGCGCTACGCGCCACACAGCCGAAGCTACACTCGATGTTTTACGCCCTGTTTTTGCAGATCGCATTATCAGCCGCAGAGCTGATGTCGTTTGGTCACCTCGGAGCTGCGATTTGGACCGATCGTGTAGGCTACTGCATGGCCAGCCGAGGCAGCCATTTGAATGAAATTATTTTCTATTATTAACCGGAAGGATTGTACTTTCAAATAAAAAAAAAAAAAAAATTTAAAATATATTCAGAAGTTTTTTTTATAGCATCTTCAAAAAAAAATTTATTTGGCGGGCCCTTTATTTAATAAAAATGGGAGCCATGAAAAAGTAAATATATTCTTGAGAAGAACAACTGTGTGAAATTTTAATCAATATTCTGGATGTAAGTCTTGAACACTGTAGCAGGTTTATTTAGTCCATTATTGCTTATAGATAATATGGTACATACTTAGATGTTCTCTTATATTCTTCAATTCCTTCTTATTTACAGTTCCAAATATTTATAATAATATTGGCTATCATTTCCTCACTTCCTTTATATTTATTCCCAATATTTTCATATTTTCAACGGTTTTCTATTTATTTTTTCTATTTTCGTTTACAGTCGACAACAGTTTTCAATTTGATGCAACCAGAGACCTTTTAAGAGAATTAGATGTTAACGACATCGTTTGGATTGGTCTTATGAGACCTCAAAGCTCTGATCGTTTTATGTGGTCGTAAGTATTAAATGTGTATTCCTATCATACTCTGTCTCTTTCTTTCTTTCTTTCTATTCATTTTTCTTACTGCTATTTTTCTATTTTTTATTTTAAGTTTTTGTGTGTGTGTTTGATAGGGAATATATTACTAAAAACATGTTAAATTACAACAACAACAACAACAAAATAAACATACGACATGTATTGATATAAATAAAAAATCATATTCTAAGTCACACATACCACATACGCGTACATGAAAATAAAATAATAAAAAAGAAACATAAACAAACTAACACATACATATGCAGTATTTAAAGACTGTTCTTTACTTAACAGTATAGTTAAAGAGCAAAACAATTTTTATGATGCATGCTTAACTAGAATGTGTGTGTATGTGTGTATTTATATACATACAGTGGCTCACAACTTATTTCGTGCGCTTGCAAAATAAAACTTGGAACGCTTACCGCATCAAAACTAAAGATGATTTCAAAAAGATTTAAACGCACAATTTTTGTAAACATTATTGTTTTATTGAAGGCACAATAAATAAAAAAAGTGTTTAAACATACACATTAAAAGGAAATTTGTTGAATACGAGAACAATTCGAAATGTTTTTAGCCTAACAATGAAAAACAGGAGCTAGATTAATAAAATTATTTTATACAGTGCTGTTCTGTATTCCGAATCAAAAAGATATTATTCGAAATCGGAATATTCCGTATATCTAAGCTGTTCTGTATTCTATTTCCGAATAATTTTTTTCGTTTTATTCGTTTAAGAAAATAAATAAATAAAACTTCCCTAAAAAACTTCGGCAGTGACCACGAGCTTATCACTGGTGAAACCAAGACTAAATTGAAATATCAAGGAAACACCATCAGGCACACAAGGCGAAAACGGCTCTACCTACAAAAACTCCAGAGTGATGCAACCAGGCACGCATTAACCTTAGCAATCCGTGAATGGCTACCAACAAACCAATGTCACTCATGGGAAAATATCAAAGCAATATATAGTCAAGTCGCGATGGAAACACTTGGTGTAGTGCAACCAAATAGAAGAGTTTGGATATGAGATTATACTTGGAACCTGGTTTTCCAAAGAAGGGAACTAAAACTGCAGCTGAATAGCAACAATACCTTGAGGCAGCAATACCATCAGCTGGCAAAACAAGTAAAGAAAGCTGCAATAAGAGATAGAAGAACGACCTGGAACGACTGGCAACAGCGGCAGAAGAAGCAGCTGGTCAGAATAATATAAGAAAACTACACCATATGATGAAATATCCCACTAATCAAAAGTGTAATAGGAACGAAGATTTGCTGATAGAAATAGTACATTAATAACGATCAATAATGCACAAATACAGAGATGGAGAAAATATTTCAGCAAAATTAGTAACGTCACGAACACTACTAAGGACAGCGAAACGGTTGAGAGCATAGATGAAGATAACAGTTTAAAAATACCATGCAATCCTCCCAATCTGAATAAGATAAAAGGGGCGATTGGTAAATTGAAAAATAATAAAGCGGTAGGCGAAGAAGGACTACGAGCGGAAATTTTACGGGTTGATATCCTAACCACAGCTGAACTTCTACTGCCTCACATCATATCAGTATAGGAGGAGGAAAGGCTGCATCATTGTAAAGTTACCAAAAAGTGCCGACTTAAAAGACTCTAATAATTGGAGAGGAATTACTCTACTTAACACCATATATAAGATACTTGCAGTCATAATACAGTGGAGGCTTCAGAGCAGAATAGACAACATGCTGCGAGACGAAAAAGCTGGCTTCAGACCGAATAGAAGCTGCGTAGATCAGGCCAACACTTAACGAACAATCATTGAACAGTCCATAGAATGGTGTACTCCCCTGTATCTACTATTCGTCGATTTCAAGAAAGCGTTTGATACGATCAGGCGAACGGCTATATGGGAAGCACTAAGAACCAAAGGAGTACCCCAGAAGATAATTCGAATAATTAGAGCGATGTATGAGGATGCAGAACTTTCAGTTCTTCACAGCGGAAATGTCAGCCAATCATTCCACACCAATGCTGGAGTTAAACAAGGATGCCCACTCTCACCTCAGCTATTCACCATCGTGCTGGATGACGTAATGAGCAAAGTCAGTTCGAAAAGAAGAGGGATCACATGGAGTCTCGAAGACTTGGACTATGCGGATGACATTTGTCTACTCTCGCATAAGATTTCCAATATGCAGTCGAAACTGGCGGACCTGGAAAGATTGGCTCGTAGTGTTGGGCTTGAGATAAACATCAAGAAAACCAAGGCCATTAGAATAAGCAATAGGAGCACGGAAAACATCATGTTACAGAGTCAGCCAGTCGAGTATGTAGATAGCTTCTGCTATCTAGGAAGTACAATGACTACAAACGGTGGCGCAGAAACAGACGTAGATAACAGGCTCAATGAGGCGAGAGCGGCATTTGGACAACTGCAGTCAGTATAGAGAAGCTCACATATATCCAGACGAACCGAGGTCAGAATATTCAACTCATGTGTTAAATCGGTACTGCTGTATGGCAGTGAAACCTGGCTTGTATCGAATAACATCACACAGAAACTCCAGGTATTCATTAACAAGTGCCTCAGAATCATATGCAGAATATTCTGGTCTAACACCATCAGTAACACAGAACTGTGGAGCATGACTAAAGAGGAACCCAAACTGAAACAGATAAGGAAAATAAAGTGGGAATGGATCGGTCACACCATCCGGCAAAGTCCAGAAAGTATCACTAGAATGTCACTCGAGTGGAATCCTAAAGGCTCAAGAAATCGCGATCGACCAAAAAACACCTGGAGACACAACTCTTTGAACAAAAATTGCTGTAAATCATGAAATTAAAATTTTTTTATACATATGAAGAACAGCAAATTACAGAACAGGGACGCTTTTCAATATAATTTCCTGAAATTTCAATAAACTTAGTCCAACATTGCGTAGCGCTAATGTGTTGGGCATATGCGATCGCTTGCGCTATTATTAAGATTATGACCCGAAACACAAATCAAGAATTTAGCAGTAATGGTTGATAATTAACTAACCAAACCTCATGAATCCTCCCTCAAAATCTCTCTCTTTAAAAATGATAGAACGTTTGTAGGCAATTTCAGACTCGGGAATACGGAAAAATTAGATTAGTAATCAGAACAATTTAAAAGCTGTACTGGTCGAAGATTGCAACAAGACTGCTCCCGAACTACCGAAAAACTTATTGCATTGACGAAAAATAGTCTTAAGGATGTAATCAAACAAAACTAAGGTCACTCCAAATACTAAACCATGTTCAATCTAAGTTTTTTCTAAGACTTTAGATAATACACGACTTGAATTTCATATGGATTATTCGATTGACATGAATTTTATTTATCCGAAAGATAATCTTGTGGCATTACATTTTGAATATGATTTCTGGCATATGACCGCCGCGGCTGGTGCGGATGTAGTCCAATCTGAACGTCCAATTTTCGATGACTTTTTCCAACATTTGTGGCCGTATATCGGCAATAACACAGCGAATGTTGTCTTCCAAATGGTCAAGCGCTTGTGGCTTTACCGCATAGAACAATGACTTTACATACTCGCAGCCCCACAGAAAGTAGTCTAGCGGTGTTAAATCACAAGATCTTGAAGGCCAATTCACAGGTTCAAAACGTGAAATTAGGCGGTCACCAAACGTGTCTTTCAATAAATCTATTATGGCACGAGCTGTGTGACATGTTGCGCCGTCTTGTTAAAACCACATCTAACGGACATCATGGTTATTCAATTCAGGAATTGAAAAAGTTGGTAATCATGGCTCTATACCGATCACCATTGACTGTAACGTTCTGGCCACCGTCGTTTTTGAAAAAGTACGGACCAATGATTCCATCAGCCCATAAAGCGCACCAAACAGTTGGTTTTTCTGGATGTAACGGTGTTTCCACATACACTTGAGGATTACCTTCACTCCAAATGCGGCAATTTTGTTTGTTGACGTAGCCATTCAACCAGAAGTGCGCTTCATGGCTAAGCAAAATTCGCTTATGAAAATCGGGAACAAACCGAAATAAAATTGCACTATTTGCAAGCGTTGTTCAGGCGTGAGTCTATTCATGATGAATTGCCAAACCAAACTAAGAGTAAATCACTTGACAGCTGTTAAATCGGTCGCCATCTTGAAAAGTAATGCCGACTTAAAGTTCTATACCTCTATACAAAACACGCTATTTATAAATATTTTGCTTTTTAATCTTGTTGATATCATCCTCAGTTTTGATGCTGTAAGCGTTCAAAGTTTTATTTTGTAAGCGCTCGAAATAAGCTGTGGGCCACTGTATCTGAGTAGTTTATTTTCATTTTTGATTTTTTATTTCAAGTCCTTCCTCTCTCTCTCTCTCTGTCGCTCTCTTTGTTATAAGCATGTGAAACTTTATAAATCTATGCAAGTTATACATGAAAAAAGCATTTTTCATAAACATATGAGTAAGAGAGAGAATGAGAGAGAGTGAGAGAGAGTGAGAGAGAGTATTTTAGTATGTGTATAGTAATAAATAGAATTTATTAAATAAATACTTTGTTTACATTTCACTGAATATTTATTGATTTTTTTATTTGTTTGCGAAAATGTTATCGTTGGCATAAATAAAATACAGCAAAAAAGTAAAAAAAAACACCAAAATATATAAATTACTAATATACATATTATACATACATATGTATATATTTTTTTATAAAAACAAAAATGTACACAAACAAGGACAAGTTTTTTACTGTATAATTGAAAATAAAAAAAATTTTAATTAAAGCAGTTTTTATTAAATTTAAATACTTTTCAATGACTGAATACAAATTATGGTCATTGATGTAGAATTTACAATCGGCAATTTGATTAGCAAATTCTGATAAACAATTTCTATAACTCTTTTAGGGTGGTCCGAATTAATTTTATTAAATAGTATGGGATAGATACTGACGGGTAAAGGACCTGGCACATTCGACGGAACAGACGAGTGACGAGTCTATGGGATATAGTTGATAATTGAACAGTTGAGCCATAGTTTAAGTTGTAAAGTTGTAAAGGTTTTAAAATTAAAGTGCAGTGTTAGTGAAGGAGTTAAGTTTAGTCGAGCAGCAGCAATAATAAGTGTCAAAAATAACTATACAAACTAATGCATAAGATTATGAATAAATATAAATCCTAGACTATAACTTTATAATTCAAGTTTTACATTTTAATTTTAAATAAATTAGTAAAACAAAAATATATCGTGTGTTTTAAATGAAGAAACCAATATATATTTTCATTAAAAGTTTGGTTCAAATTTTTAGCGCCAAGTGTTCCAGTTCGATATAATTTTTATTTTTATTTTTTCATTTCTTAAATCCAAAGGATTCTTGTTAAGATTGTTTTAATAGAAATTCAGGTTTTTCTTTCATTTTTTTAAATTAAGCCCAGCACCCAGGAGATGACAACTACGTATGCAGTGCATTGTGCTGGTACCGGGAAAATAGGTTGTGGGAAGAATGATGAGACTTTAAAGCACCAGCTCAACCATGAGAGTTGTATTTCATTTTGAGAATTACTTGGAAATAATTCAGCCTAAAGTTTTGTCTTTTCAATCGGGTTAGTGAATGTTTGGTTATTCTCTAAAAGAAGTGGAATCGAATTAGCGCTTTTCTTTACTTCCTCAAGCAAAAGTACGAACTTTAGCACAAAAGCGCTAATCGCAAAAAGCCTTTTCGCACACGAAGAGCTCGCTCTTTTGCGTAGCGAATCAGTGGGTTCGCATTTATTGACTGCTTCCTCTGTAGATCTGCCAGCCAGTCTGCACGTCTGATCGAACCAAGATTTATTTTTAATTTAATCGAAATCTGTTGGTATAGAATAAGCATATCGATCTCTGGCTTTATTATTCTTATGACCATATCTGCCACGACATTCACATTTAAGTCAAGTAAACAAAGCCCCCAATTGTAATACCCAAAGAAATCATTGAGCTCAATCCAACGTCTTTTTTCGTAGATATAAAGCGTGCAAAGAACGAAAAAGTGTCAGAAATGGTACAATGATCAGCGTTACCAAGAGGTTCAACAACCTCAACTACATACTTTTCAGGGTGTGAGGTGAGGTAAAAGTCGTCTATACACGATATATTTGTAGATTCGCTCTTTAGTAGCGCAAGCAAATAGCCCAACATATTGGCCTTCAGGATATGTGCGGCCAGAATTGCGTAGCCAAGATAATTTCACTGTTCGGGCAATTCGCAAGTATAGTCGAAATGGAGTCAGAAAGAGAGTCTTTAAATGAGGTCGTTATCCTTTAAGATAATCGTTGTTTTTGTAAAATAATCGTTATGAACCAAAAAGTGTGCTTTGTTGCTTCTGCTGTTGCTGTGGCTGCCGTCGTTGTGGTTTCTTTTAAATCTTGTATCGCCTTGTCCAAATGACTGTGTGTTTGATATTCATGTTGGTTAGTAGCTGCTACCTTTGATTTGAACAATAACAACGGTCGTATTAAGTGTGAATTGTCTGCAGCTTCTATATTGTGCTGTTGCTGCTGTTGATGTTGGACTTAATTAAACAGTTGCTGGGTGCGTAAAGTTGTGTGTCACTGTGGTATAGTGGGTAAGACACCCGCCTACCAACCAAGGGGTTCTCGGTTCAATACAAGACCAAGCCATCAGATAACTTTCAACAACGTTATCGCCTCATAGCACTGCTAGCGACTGGTTATGAGTATATTCGCTAAGAAAAACTTCTGTAACTAATGCATATGACGTTAAGAGTCATCATTAAATTGCAGTTCCCTCTCAATGAGTCTAAAAATTGAATGAATCGGGTGCAGCCCATTGATTGAGAGAAGTCCCCCTTGTCCCACTATGGATGTCGCGGGAATTATGTGATATGTTTCTTGATTTCCACTTATTGTGCGTTTTACAGTTTTTAAACAGTAGTGCTGGTAGTAGCTTTTGGTTCTGCCATAGTAGATGTTGTACTGCTGGTAGTGGTCCTCAGCAACGAAAATAATTTTTATTTTTGGCATCTGTTTAGTTTGTTGCTTTTATTTCTTTCAGTCTATGACCTCATTTCTAATTTTTAAAAAATGTTGTTTGTGTAGCAAGTTTATTCAACAACTCTTCAGTTATATCTAAGAGAACTGCAGATTCTGGATTCCCAATGGTTCTTTGTATTTTGCATTATTGCTAACTAGTACGATCTTTAGCTAAACCTCTGATATGCGTTCATGTGTCTCTTAGTTGAACGCGGTTTCGCTTACCATGTGTTAAGCCAAGTTTCACTTCCATAAAAGAGTACAGACTTTATTTACGCATCGAATATTCGAATTTGGGCAATAGTTGCTGGCAGCGCCATACTTTTCTAAAGCTTCCAAATACCTATTTTGCCTTCATAAGTCGAGCTTTGATATCCGTTTTTGCACTGCCATCGTGTGTGATTTGGCTGCCAAAGAAAGTACAACTTTTCAATAGGTTTATGATCAAGGTGCGATTCATGCATAAGTTGTTCACTCTTGTGGCTTTAGGTTTATTGGCATTGATGAGCAACTGGTATTTTCAGAACATATTCGCAAGCTATAAGCATACATCTCTGAATGACACCTGAAACTATATCGATAGTGTCAAAAAGCACACCTACGTGCAACACTCTACACCTGAATGCAGCATACTGCGACTGTTTAATGTGGACCAATTAACTTGGAACCCCGTTTCTTGAGGGTACATCACAGATACACTGGTGCTTTCACAAAATCGACGAACACCAAATATATAGGTTGCTGTAGCTCACTGATCTGCTTCAGTATGATTCGGAGGGAAACAAATTGGTTCACACAAGAATGTTGCAACCTGAGCCCTGCTTGTTGGCTTCGAAAAGTGACCAAAATTATCCGACATAGAATCTTGTTTGTTTCAGTTTGTTTAATCAATTTGATCTTACAAGCTAAGTAGATGAATAATCCACTGTATCTTCCTCCATATGATTTTGCGTACTGGTGAATATCCTCGCTAATTGGTGTTAATCTTTACTTTAAGTATTGTAACTTTTTCCCAATATGTGGCATATTTTCCGGATCATTCGTCTGATTTTTGTCATCATCGACAGAGATATGCGGGAAGGTCAGAGAATGTCAGGGAAGGTCAGGAGGGCTTCTTGCTTATTTTTTATTTTATTTTATTTTTTTTTTATGGAGTTGTCTGGAGTGAAGTTGAAGCCTTTTTATTAAACATTCGAAACCACAATCAAATTTTTCTTCGTTATGTCGTCAGCTGGGGCTCGAACCTGGATCGTTTATGTCGTTATGCGTGCGCTCTAACTACTACACTACGCCACCACAAAACTGCAAATACATACTCTTTAGAAGTCCAAAGCGTTTTGCTTTTTTTGATTTCTTTTTAATTTTACTGAGGTAACGTGGTTTCCTACTTCAAAATGGCTGTCAAACCCAAACAAAAAATAAAGTGATCATATTATTAAACTTCACTCGTAAATAGAGTGTATTTTTTGTATATTTTTTTCATTTATCAACCACTACTTGAATGAATTGTTCGTTTTAATTGACCAGTTCTTATTAACTTATGTCCACATATGTGTAAACCCTTCATTCCTTTATTCAGTTTGCTTTTTAATGTAATTTATTTCACTGTCACATTTAAAGCAACAGAATTCTTCTTCTTCTGAATTCCTGCTGTCATGTTTATCAGCCATTTTTATTTAACTTTATTGTGACTTCTGTTTATCTTTTCTTTCGTTTTTATTTTTTACAAAATCAAGTAGCAATTCAAGACCTTTAGTTGCTGACACTGGTTATTGGGCAGAATCATTACCCTTAATGGATGCACCATTGTGTGCTGTAATTGATCCCATACGTGATTATCGTTGGCATGCCTTACGTTGTGGTGGACCAGAGACAGCTTCGTTCTTATGCGAAATGCCAGGTACGTTGAATGGCGGAAGAATTTTCTGAAACTTAATTAAACCTCAATGAGTTTAAATTAAACACGACAGAGAGATGATGAAAAAAAGGAATTTATTTTTCTTTATTTTTTAAATTGAATCAACATAATTTGATTTTGTCCTTTTCTTCCTATTTGTCTGTGTGACCTTTTCTTTTTGTTGTTGTGTATGTAGTACCCAGCTGGGCAGATGCCTGTAATTTAAAGGATATGCCGAATTTAACTCTACAATATATGGCAGATACAGCCAGCATTGAATTGATAAGAAATTGCCAAGAAGAAGGCTTACTAAGGACTATGTGTAGGGGTAAGCAGGTAAGCAAATAAGTGAAGAAAGGTTTTAAAATATTTAAAAATTAAAAATGTAATAATAAATAAAAACTTATAATTTTAAAATAATTTTTATTGAATTTAAACAGGACCGTGAGCGCGCCACGCAGGATTTGATTTGCCCTCGCGAGCGTTTAGAAGCCCAACGCATAAACGATATAACGAATTCCCATTTCAAATCTCTGCAAATAATCAATTCCATACCTTCCGATAACAATGAGAATAATGACATTGAATTATTGCCCATGGAGGTAAATTATGGCCCGCACTATCCCGAAGAATTACAAACCGAAAAGAATACCGTACAACGTCTTATCGAACAATTCAATGTTGATGAGCTAATGCAGGCAGATGAACCCTCCAATATGGAAACTGTTAGTTCGTTTTACAAAATACCCGGCTTAATACCCAAACCCGTAAAAAAATCCGGTAAGAAGGTATTGGATTATAACAAAAAAGCCAATGCCAAGGAAAGGCCTTTACTAGAAGGCATACAAAATATAAAGAAACCTTTAAATATGGAAGATATAATGATGGGTGACCAGCCTCTGCAGGGAGAGCCAGAAATAACTGAGAAATTGTTAAATGAGGACGTGTCGAATGAGATTTTGGAGCCTTTGCCGCACATAAAGAAAACCAATATACACAAGGAGGATATAGAGAAAATGGAAAAGGAGGCCATAGCCTTAAAGAAAAATATGCAGAAAACCAAAGAAATGGAAAACAAAAAAATGTTTGCTCTGAGAAGTACAACCACCACCACAACGACGGAAGAGCCAAAAACTACAACCAGCACTACTGCTACTACAACCGGAAAACCTTTGACAACAAATAAAGAGGAAATGCTAGTAAAAGAAAAACATTACGACGCCACCACAACAACAACGACCTCTATAAGCATAGGTCATCCCATGCATCCCCAACAATATGAACAGCCGCTAACCTTACGCAATCAGCAATTGTTTAATGAAGACCAACATCAACAGCAGCAGCAACAGCACAATATAGAAGCCGCAGACAATTCGCACTTCATACCACCCATGCTGCTGGTTAAATCCCACTATGTGCCACCTGCTAGCAAGCACGAACATCATACACACGGTCGTCACTTGGACAGCACAAGTGAACGAAATCAGACGGCAATTGAAGATTTAAAAGAAACCACAACGATGAAAATAACAACAACAACAGCAGCAACAGCAGCAGCAAATGCTCAAATTTTGGATTTAGAAAAGACAACTTTAAAGTCACAGCACATCTCCAGCTTAAGACCTACCAAACGAGGAGAAGCAAATGTTGAAGAAACTGCCGGTGACAGCACAATAAAAGCAATTACAGAACAACCAACAACGGACTCGCAACCACAACATAAAAATTTGGAAAATGTACATTTCAAGGATACACCAGCCACCACTACCAGAATGACCGCAACAACTTCACACCCAGTTTCCTACACTAATAACGAAGAGGATAGCCGACAAACCGCCACAGTAACACTTGCTGTGGCCAGGGACGAAACTAATAAAAACAAGGAAGAAACTCAAGAATTAAAGCCACCGCAGACGGCAAACACAAATGCTGAGACAACAGTAACCACAAAATTGCTGACAACAACAGCTGAAAAGTCCACAGACAAACTTTTTGAATTGGAGACAACTGAACCAGCAGCAGTGACAACAACAACATCAACAACACAGCAACAAAAGATAACAAGTAAACAAAATGAAAAAGAAGAACAAGAACAAGTGGTTGAAACAACAATAAAAATTGAGGCAGCAACACAAACACCAACAGAAGAAACTACAACAAAAATAACGGAAAATTTAAAAAATACAGCAGTAAGAGACAAAGATAACAAGCCGGCATTAATACAAGAAGAAGTAAAAGAAGTAGTACAGCAACAACAAGAGCAAGAAGATAAAAAGGAAACAATTGTAAGAACAACGGAAACACTTGGAGTAACAACAACAACAGCAACTGAAATAGTTGAAACAGAGACTGAATCCGTAAAAGAAAATCTAAAAGAACAATCCACCATAACAACTTTAATACCTAAAACAACAGCAACAATAACTACCACTACGACACCCATAACAATACCAACAACAACTGTTGCAATAGCAAGTATAAGTTTAACCACAACTACAAATGTTAAACCGATTACGATAACAACAGCAACTGCATCAAATATGCCACAAAATGAAGTAAAATCAACTGAAACTTCCGTTTCCTCAACGAGCACAACTACCACCAACATCATCACTAACAATAACAATGAAAACTACAATAGCCCCACCAGTAAAACAACAACACCACCACCAAGAGCAATAGCCAAAACGCCAATAACAACAACAACACAAACAACTGCAAAAAATAGAGAAATACATGCTACCAGCAGCACAACTTTTAAATCACCACCATCGTCAACAACAACAACAACAGAAACAGATACAGAAAGAGAAACTGAAACAGTTACAGCTATAGCTACAGAGAAGGCCAAAGCAGTAGAGCAAGCAGCAGCAGTAGCAATAGAAATTGCAACACCGCCACCATTACCTGAAACAACAACTCGTAACTTTTTAAAAAGTACCACTGAAATGCCATTTAAACCAAATCGTCGACGTTCACTAACCAAACCGGAAACAGTGAGTTATATGAAGAAAATTTTAGGTTAAACGGAAACAGCAGTATGAATAAAAAACAATAAAAACTACAAGAGACAAATATATATTTAAAATAAATATACAAACACAGTTCATTTTCTCTCTCTATCTCTTTCACAAACTCACATAAATACACCAACACGCACACAAGCATTATATTTATAATGAAGAGAAAAAACAACAAAAACAATTACAACTTACACAAGATTGTTATATGAACACAAAACAAAAACAGTAAACAGCTACAACAACAACTGAACTCCACAAATGAAAAAGTAACAGCCGAAACTAAATTAGAGCGTTGAGCGTTATTTATCTGTTAAAAACTCTCATGTACATACAAGTTCTATGCGGCAAACCCAAGTAGCGCGTCGTCAACGCCTTATAATTGGAATATCAGATTTTGACAGCGTGTTAGAAAGTGAAGTTGGCTGCGAAAAGCCAATTGTTTATTGTTTATATATGAAAGTAATGCCAATTAATTATTTTTACATCACATTTAGCGATTTAACCACTATTAAAATTTTTATTTAAATAGCTTTTACACATGAAAGTAGTTTCATGAAAGTTGCAATTCATTCGCAATTTTTTACTAACAAATTCAAATTCTGTCAAATTTTAGCTCAACTCTCAACGAATTTTTCATGCAAGTGATTTTTTGACACTTGCTGACAATAAATTGACAGATACATAAAACAGGGTTACCAATGTATAATATATTTATTCAAACTTACAGGAAAGTGATGAAAAATAATTGGAGATTAAGATTGGCATATATACATACGAGGGCGGATTGATACTGAAGCTACCTAAGTAGGAAAAAACACTTTTTTTTAAAAAAAACCATTTATTTTTCAACATAGTCTCCCTTTCACGCATTACACTTAGTAGGACGATTTTCCAACTTTTTTATACCATCTGAATAATACGATTTTGGGAACTCCTCAGAATACGCATTAATTTCGGTAATCACTTCTTCGTTTAAGATGAATCTTTTTCCTGCGAGCCATTTCTTCAAGTTTGAAAACAGGAAAAAGTCACTAGGGGCTAAATCTGGACTATAAGGTGGATGATCAAACAGTTCGAAGTGGATTTCTCGTAGCTTTAGCATCGTATCTAATGCTGTGTGAACCGGTGCTTTGTCTTGAAGAAAGAGCACTTTTTTCTTGTTTAAATGTGGTCGTTTTTCCTTGATTGCATCAACCAGTTGATCCAATAATGCACAATAATACTCTCCTGTGATTTTGGATCCCTTTTCAAGATAATCGATGAGCAATATTCCGTGTGCATCCCAAAATACAGTGGCCATAACCTTGCCAGCCGATTTCGCTGTCTTCGCCTTCTTCGGAGCACTTCCACCAGCTTCCACCAATTGCTTCGATTGATTTTTGGTTTCAAGTGTGTAGTGGTGGACCCACGTTTCATCAACAGTTATTAATCTACGCCAAAAATCAGCACGATTATGCTTTATCATGTCCAAACGCCGCTGTGAATTGATCTGTCGAACTCGTTTTAGTTCAACACTAGGCAAACGCGGCACCCATCTTGCCGATAGCTTTTTCATATGCAAATGTTCATTCAAAATGTTGAACACACGTTCATATGATATGTTTACCATTTCAGCAATCTCACGTATTTTGACCTGGCAATCATTCATAACGATATCGAGGATTTCCTTGATATTTTCTTCAGTAACCATCTCTTTTGGCCTTCCTGTTGATGGTATTGTTGCAGTGCTTGTTCGGCCCCTTTTAAATTCAGCCATCCAATATTTTACCATATAATCTGACTGAGCAGATTCGCTGTAATGTCTATCAAGCTTTTCTTTTGTCTCTTTCGCCGTTTTGCCTTTCAAATAATAGTGTTTAATCACTACACGAAATTCACTTCTTTCCAAGAAACACAAAAGTTGCTTACTTCAAACGACTACAACAAATGAACTAATCGATGAATTTGGCTGACGTTTGGCAGATTGTACTTTCTAAGAAAGAAAGAGATTTTGCATTTGTGCTGCCATCTAGCGCTAGGTAGCTTCAATGTCAATCCGCCCTCATATAGTATATATACAAAGAATTGTAGTAATTTTTCTTCAAATATACAAAAAAAAAAGATTATTGATGACCTTTTAAAGCAGGCATTCCATAAACAAAAACATTTAATAACTATGTGTAAATTTTACCCTATGAATGAATATATGTAGTTATTCGTGGTAACTCTAAAAAACAATAGAAATGGAAGACATTTTCATAATAAACTTTCAGTCTTTTGAAAATTTTCATAGAATACTTTCAAGACTACGAATTTTTATTTATAATACGTATACAAATATTCCAAGAAACAATTTTCGTGTGTAAAGACGGTGTTAGTTATGATTCGTTGAAAATTTAAGTTGACATTACTGTTTGAGACACAACGTTAACGTTCTTATTTAGGTTTGCCACACACCAGCCGGCAGTCAAAGCAGCATTCAACGCACTAATTTAGGTTTCGCTGTAAGAAAAGAGAGAGAAATAGTTTTATTATTAAAGAGTATGAGTTGGTGAATTCAAAAGCAAGAGTTAATATTTTATTTGAAGAGTAGCAAAAACATAAATAAAAAAAACAAAAGAGTTATTAATTACTAACACATACATACATACATACATTCATACATACCTACATAGTAAGTACGTTTTTAGTGTAAAATAAATACAATAACAACCAAAGAATAAAAAAACCAGATGTGAAAGTGTTAAGAAACTTAAGAAACATAAATCCTTAAGAGAAAAAAAAAGCAATTAAAAAAATGACTAGTTTTCATTTAACCCTACAATGTATAATGTATCATCTGTGATTCATTTGTGAATTATTTATTTTTATTATTTTCTTTAAAAAAAAATAAAATTCAATATTAAAGTGCAATATGTACTTACAACACTTATTTAATATAAGGGCAACAAAACCAAAATAGACATATAAATTTATTCCACACTGTTTTGAAACATTGCTAATCATGAAGGCAATTGGCGTCTTTGGAAAAAAGGTATACATTGTAGGGTTAAGTAGTTTTCAAATAAAATATCTGTAGGGAGGGATACAACGTAAAAATAGTGTAGCTGAGATAATATGAATCTTGATTTACCTGAAATATTCCAATGTAAGAAATGAAAAGTACTTTAACGGTCTACTAATGCTGCTAAGTCGCCTCCAGGGTTCATTTATAGATCCACACACCATTAGTACATAATAAAACATTATTTTTAATTACCCTTCGTAGAGTTGAAATACCTAGAAAATATTAATATTTTTCTGAAAAATTTTTGTACTTTCACCAACTTGTAAACTAATAACTGAGCTAAATATTAATCGGTTTCGGGTTTTGAAAAGAGAAGCAGTAGTCCTTTTAAAAGACATACATATTGACCATCTTTCGCAAAATTATCGTATGTAACAAAAACCAAATTTTACAGGAGAGGGTTTTTTCTAAATGTCGTTTGCTTTATCTGGTTATATCAATACTAAATTTTGAATGCGATACAATTAAATCAAGTTAATATGTTTTTTAGAAAACGCTGCTATATTTTGAAATATATAAATATTTTTTGGCACATACGATATTTTTGTCTTGAAAGTTTTGTAAGTGAGTTTGTTACGTAAGGTACTTACGATAAATTCATAAGGCTTTTGGAATTTTTATTTGAGGTATTTTTGAGTATATATTATATTCCATACACCCTTCATGCCTTATTAAACAGTTCTAGTAAGCCGGGAAAGATATTTATACCAACAATAAAGAACTATTATTCGAAGAAATGTAGAAGGAATGCATTCTAGGGTATTAAATGAAACTAAACTACGTGGCTTGGTAACATACTGACAGGGACTGGAACTCGAGTTGTAGGGAATCTTTTAAACGAGGCCAGAAGCAGAGATTGCTTTGCAGAAATATTGAGACAAATATGGAAATATAATTGTATTGGTACGTATTTACGAAAGTAAAACAATGTAATCTATTTTTACGAACAGTGTAATCAAGAGCTTTTTCATATCAAAAGTATTGCATAAAAGGTTTGGTTTTTTATTTGCTTTCTGCTCTGCTCTATTTGTATGGCGCATACGATAATTTCCTACACAGAAAATTCAGTTATATTTCCCTAAATATAGCGAATATCGATAAAAATGTTATATTATATGGTGATTCTGTGACCTTGGTATACATTTGCCTCAAAAAGTTAATCGAAAAAATGTAATATACGATAATTTCGCGCAAGGTTTCGACTTATTTTATTCATATAACCTTGAGAAATGTATGTGAATCTCTCAAATAAACACTCGATTTATAAAATTGTTCAAATTTAAGGATGTTTTTTGTACACTTTTTTATTCATTACGTGGTATAATGGATTTATCGATTTTTCTGGCAGTAATAACTAAACATTGAGTGTTAGGTAGGAAAACGCTATTGTATTTTCTCTGTCAATGCCCAGCACTATATGTCAATGGCAACTAATTTCTTGGAAACTAGATACTATACAATCTTGATGAGTTATCTGGGTCTAGACTAAATGACGTACTCAGATTTTTCATGGTGATATATTTGGTGTATACTTTTTACCTTCCGGCCTACCTCTGGCGATGATGACAATTATCAGACAAATTATCAGTAAAAAAACGCCACCTACAGGGAAAAAATTACAATGCTAAGTAAGGATCATCACTACTATTTAGCAAGGATTTTCACCAAGACATATTAACATAAGAGCGAGCTACACTAAATTAATCATCTACTTAGCTTGAACATCAACCTGATTACTGAAGCTGAAACAAAGCAATGGACGCTTTGTGGAAGACCAAAAGGCTGCCTAGAGAAAAAATACACTCCGATGTAAATTACAAAACTGAGTCTCTTAGACTCAACTTGACTATGAGCGCGTAGTGAACTACCAAGTTATTTAGCCAATGACAATACAAACAGTATTCTTACCTCTAGCCTAGATGTTCTCTTGGAACCGACTCTACGTATTAGTTTTTGGACGGAGAACTTTCTTAAAATTTTTAGAAGTGGAATTCCAAAAACTCAGAACAACACCTTTTGCATAAGAACTAACCTGATATTAGGTGCTTTTGAAAAAACCTAGCGATGTCATTAAGAAAGGAATATACTATTATTACTATTATTATTATTATTATTATTATTATTATTATTATTATTATTATTATTATTATTATTATTATTATTATTATTATTATGTCCATCAGGCACTATTCCAAGATACTGCGACCTATGGTATCTATTGTGTCCCATCCGGTCCAAACTATAATGTCACCAGTGAGACCCTTTGTCTACCTAAGCATTTCCACCTAAACCTTTCAAGGAACCCACATTCATACAATATGTGTTCAGCTGTTCCTGATGCCTGCAAACATAGTCTAAAAACATCCTCACCTGTGATCGCCATCATCTTCATATGAGTTCTACGTTCATAGTGGGCCATAAGAATATCTGTTGGGAGTTTCAAAATCGGCCTGACATATTTAAGCGACAACCAAATTCCGGACTGATAGCCGCCCTTGTGTGACCAAGTCTCCTTAGAGTATTTCAGTATTCCAAGCATCTTTCCATTTCCCAATCTCTGATTAAATTGAGGATGGTAGTAAGTGGCGCTACACAGCAAGGTTCCGGGCTGATATGGGCAATCATGTAACCCTTTTTGCCCAATGCATCCACTATTTCATTAACATCTATTCCACAGTGTCCAAAAACAACTAGACCTTATTTCCAAGCAAAAGTTTTTGCAACGTATCGTAGAATATTTGACCAGCCAAGACCCACATAAAGCAGTGGCCATAATCTCAGCCTGGAAGATACTGAGCGATTTTCCCAGTGTGATAGACAAATTTCGGTTGGGTCTATGAACACCAGCACCGACAGTCATTCATTTTTGAGCCATCGGTTTACTACCGGTCCGGGAGTTCAAACCTCATTCCCATGCCAAAGCACAGATCCAAAGATTTAACATCCAGGACCGAAGATGGTTCTCTGACCAGACTCCGTAGAATGCACAGACTTTGTCACGCATTTCAGAATCCTTTGGCGAAAAAGGATGGATGTGCAGCAGTGTTAAAGCAATAAAGGCCTCCAAGGCTGGATATGTTACCTTTACCCCAGTTATACCAAGGCAGGCAAGTATCTGTATATTGCCTTATTTATCAGTAATGGTAGGTTTTTCAGCATTTTTCCAGCAAGCTGTCGACGCATAAGTGATAATGGGCCGAATAATAGCAGTATATATCCATAGTGTCGATCTCGGCGGAAGACCTCATGTCTTACCGTAGAAGGAGTGATTTGCCTAGAGGGCCCTTATCGCCTTATTCTTAACTAGAATGACACTTAGAAAAGTTGGTGGTGGTGCCCATAAAATAAATACAGTCAAATGATAGCTGGTAACACAACGTCAAATGACTCCCACATTTCCCACGTACTGTATCAATATAACAAGGTCATCAGCATAGCCAATTGCACTGACACCCCTATGAGCCAACATGGCGAGCAAGCCAGCAATTACTACTGTCCATTACAATGAAGAAAATACTCCACCCTGAGGGCACCCTTTTGACACCATCACAGTATATTTCTCCATGGGGTGGGGGCCATGTTCTCATCACCTTTAGGCTGGTTCATGCAGAATATCTATTGGGACATCACTGTGTGAGATGAGCTATGTAGCAGTTTTTGCAGAGATCAAAGAACTAAGTACTAATATATCAGGTATCACCACTCTTGGCTTTGACGGTTTATATCTTCATGTCCGAGTGTTAATTTAATAAAAACTTTCCATTTTTAAACTTATCTATTAAGTAGGGGTATATGGTATGTATAAACCGGGTACATAAGTATTGGAACACTCTGGGTCAAACTGGTCGATTTTATTATCTGACAAAAAGCCTAAAAGTTAAAACGGGCATTTTTTTCTTAAGAAATTAATGAATTAATAGAAAAATATTGACTGGCATCAGCTGCTTCTGCAAAATTTAATTAACTCTTATGCATAGATGGTTGCAAATTGAAGCTGAACATATAAGAGAACGTGCCCGCTTTTAAGTTTATATGTAAAAATTTAGAAGTGAAGTTTTACACTGAAGACTTTTTTTACGGCTTAATTCGTATATACTGTATTGTCTTAGCTGAACTAAACACACAACAATGTAGCTGACCTCTCTGAGCGCTGCACTTAATAAAACAAATTAATTCTTTTCAGTCCAACCCTCATCTTTAGTGATTAATTAATTCATTTATTTCCAAGCGAAAATAAATGATAAAAATCATTTATTTATTCAAATTAAGATTTGGCCTTAAATAATTACTCTGGTCTTTTCCAATTTCCCCAAGGGGCCCTTCCAAACCTATAAATCAATACTCTGTTAATGAAAAATCATTAATTTCTTTTGTCAATTGAAATCTTTTTTATTCCTTAAGGATTTTAAGAAAATCGAACAGAAAAAAACTTATGCAAAACAAAGAAAGGACGACAAAAAAAATTACAACAACAGGAGAAAAGGAGTAAAAACCCAAATCAAACAAAGTAAATTATTTTCAAAAAAGGACAAAAAACACAAGAAAAACAAATATTGACAGAAAATTATTAAACAAAAAACAGAATCAACGGTAAGTCAATTTATTTAAATAAAATGGAAAACAGCAACAGCCCTGGTTTCATAAACAGCACAAATGAAACCGCGTAACAAAAAATAAAAATAAATTAAAACAAAATGCCAAATTTAAATAAAATTTAATACAAATTAAAACAAAGTTAATGAGAAAGAAGGAAAAATATAAATAAAACATAATATTTAAATAAAAAAAAATTGTGAAAAAAAATATTATAATTTTCTTTGCTAAATTAAAAGAAAATGATTTAAAAAAATTTTAAAAGATTTTTTTTAATCTAAAGAAAAATTTTAGTTTAAAAAAAGCTGGATATAAATTGCCAAGCGATTATTTACAGCCTCCTTAAGCACCCTTAAACAACACAACAATCCTTAATTGGCAATTAAAAGTTAAAAAATAAATAAATAAAAATAAATAAACATTTGTTCAAATTGCATAGTTTTAATGAAAGAAAAAAAATTGCAACAAAAAATTCGAATTATTTTATATTTTTATTATTATAATTAAAATTAAGTTTTTAAGCATTCCTTTCAAATGTAAACAAGATACAAGAATTGAATGGAAAAAATGAAGAAAATTTTACAAATTAATTGCACAGTCCATTATAATTATTATTGAAAAATTATAAATTACGAGACAAAGAATTAAAAGAAAATATATTATATTATGAATACAAATTAAAAAAAAGTAAAATAATTGTATTGTAATAAAATAACTAACAATTTTAAGTAAAAAATAAATTAAAAAACAAAACCCTTTACGAACCTTTTCCCTCAAAACAAATTTCCTTAATACGACCTTCCCTTCTAACCCATAACACCAGTCTTCTTTAATTACAGAATAAATAAAAAATTAATTTAATAAAAAAATAAATCTACTTCAACGTTGTTTTATTGTGGTAAAAGCTTAAATATTTAATTAATTTTTTTATTTTATTTAAAAACTAAAATCTGTTTTCATATTCCACTTAAATGGTTGAAAAAAACCACGTCAGGATTATAAAGTTTAATTAAAAAAGATTTAAGGGATTTATTTAAAATGTTATTTGTGCTTTTATCATATGAGCTACGACTAATTGGTTGCCAATGATATAGCAGAGCAACGTTTGGCAAGAACTTTACTTTTTTTTATCAATATACTGTTACGAAAATAAAAAATGCCTAAATTTTAGTATATTTGGTAGCTATGTGCCACCCTGTCATTGCCGTATTTATTTGCGTATTTGGTAGCACTACCAACTCGCCCATCTTTGTGTTTTACCTTTGAATTAATTGATATGAAATAGAGGATATGAGACATTTCCGGAACTTTCCAAACTGTAGGCCACTAGGTATATATGGAGGCTGCTTTACCTACGTCAAATATGTATCGTTTGGCTGTCATAGAGTCGTTTTTAGGCGTAAATACAAGTGCTGTATAAACAAATATTAAGTGCAAGATAAATAAGTTTCTGTAATAAGATAAACTGTATAAACATAAAGTGAGGAAAAAAAGACTGTAAAACAACAACAACGTAGTTTTATATAATTTCGACGCAACTTAAAAGAACTTAATCGTTTTAAAAAGTTTACAGCGTAACAGTTTGATCAATGTACAAATGAAAATAAGTTTTAAAAATATTTTTTTTTTTTTTTTTTAACAATAGACACCCTTTGTTAGATTAAAACCGGCAGCTGGTTCTAGTACTGGCCAGTTTAGGCCAAAAATACGTATTTTGATGCCTTCCCACGACTCTTAGTCTCAACATATATAGTGCCGGACACTCCAGGAGCAAGTGTCTCCAGGTTACTACCTCCTCCTTACGGCAATAGTTACACAACGTTGATCCACTATGCCCAAGATGAACCGCATGCCTGCCCACTAGGCAATAGCCCAAAAGCCTACGTACCACAGCCGAGATACTCAGTCTTGATGTGTTCGCCAGCTGACTATATCTATCATCTGCCTACAGGTGGAAAATTGTCTCCATCCACATATTGCTGGCCCAGAACCAATGGCGATTATAAGCAGAGGTAGGCATACAATACTTTGTTTTGCCGACCTCCACCTGCCATCTTGCCACGTCTATGCCAGTTCAGCTGCTACATATTTCTACGGAATAACTTTATATTCCGGTACCCATTTAAGACTGACATTAAGTTATTCCGCCATCACTATTAGTGACAAGTGGCATTCCCACACCATCTGAGAGCCAGCGAACATAAATTCCAGAGACTATTGCAACCTGAGTATGCATACCCTCCTACTCGTGCTTACTGGCTACTAGTCTGGGGTTGTTATGAGGCCGGAGCTGGACATACCACGTGGGCAAATACCCTTGTGCAACTAAGCCTGACCAGAATTATTCTGGTGGCTGACTTGACCTCCTTGTGGGAGCTTTCTACTTTAACGCAGGCAGTTCGGGAGCTTGGTGTGATGCTGCATCTCCTCAACTAGGTGCTGTGACCCATATGACGCTAGGAGTTTAGATGGCCTTCAACACTTCACCAAGGCGTAAAGGTTAGTGTCCCCATAAATGATTTTAATGCTAAAGTGGGCAACAACAACAGCTTTCTTAAATCTGCTACGGGAACGCATAGTCTAGGCATGGCCAAAAATCATAAAGGGAACAGATAAATTGAACATCTGCTTGTATGTGACACAAACTTTATGCACCATAACATACATAAATATATGTGGGAATCCACTGACGGTCACACCCGCAATCAAATTGACCATATATTGATTAGCAAACTGTTCCTTTATAGTTTACTGGATTTGGGCATAAGAAGAAGTGCTGATAAGGACACCGATCTCAACTTGATTTACGATGTTGGTGTCATATATCTTAAAGCACCTTTAATACAGAAACACCTTAATGCAACACCTAGGTGTATAGGTTTTTGATTGACCTGATATTAAGCACGCCTGTCATCACATTGCAGTGTAAGTCCTCGGCATTCGGGGGGATGTCCAATGCAATACTAAGCGAAATAGCAAATTGGAGAGAACTAAAAAACAGAGTTCATCGCTCCAAAACGATAGAGTCCAGAAAGCCCAAAGGTAAAATATCTACAAGTGGCTGCGAGGGCTAAGTACATGGCGAGGAAACACCGTAAGGCTTATTATCATAATAGGAAAATACGAATGTATGCAAAGTTATTAAACAGCTGAGAAGAAAGACGAGACGGTAGCAATATCTCTTCCTTCAGAGAACAACGGTCACGTTTCTGTGATTTCTTTAATACCACGATACAGCCCCCGAGTATACCCAAAATTCCATACTGGACTTGGCCGAAGTGCGGACGTAATTCAAGAAGGAAAAATTCGACCTCATTTCCAACATGCTCCGAAATACTATACACACAGTCAGATCTTAAGAACCCAAGTTTTCTTAAGTAACTATAACAAAGAATTAGAGAATAGTGACCAGCCTATTGCTGAGGTTTTTACACCAGATGTCAGCAATGAATCGCGTTTTTGGTGCTTATACACACTCATGAATTGATAAGTATAAGTGAGTACACATCATTCAAATTCCATTGTTCAAACTCTTTCATTCGTTGATTCAAAAGTATAGATAGCATTGAGAATGTAGTACACATACCCATAATCGCTCATACTCATAACGTTTATGCATTACTCAGAAAATACTCTTAATGCTCATGAATAAATCGCATGATTTTTTATGATTATGTGTATTCATAAATATAAGTATTGATTGTTCAAAAGATAACGAAAACACAAATACACGAGTATTCGAATCATAATCATTTTTCATCGTCTACGCACAATCAGCATGAATCAATGGCGTCATAAATGTTGACAAATATGAGTAAGATGAGTACTTCAAGCTTTAGAGTATTAATACCTATGAGTATGAATGAATATTAGCATAAGAATTTATGAATCATCATTCGAGTTCAGTATTCATTGCTAATATCTGTTTAATACTCATAATCGGAAAAGTATGACGAAAAGAATCCATTTTGAAATACATACTGGAAGGAGGGTGTGGTAGTTACAATTTCGAAAATGAGAGGCCTCTAGCTATGTAACAGCTAAATGTGTATAATGCTGCTGAATGCAATTAACAAAGTGTTACCAGCCCTTATTCTCCGATGGAAACTGGTAGTACTCAGGCTGGTAGTCTTGTGCAGACCTCATGTATACTGTAAGAATCATTACCGAGCAATTTCTTTAATAAACAACAGCTTATACCTTCTCTTTGTTTATTTTAATCCGCCTTCTATAACGTATTTATACCAGCGCTGTGGGATGCGTTGCGCAGCAATGGTATCAATAATTTTAATGCTTTCTGTTTGCTTATCATATTGTTTTGTGATGACTTGGTTTTTTATGGCCATGCAGATTCCGCTCTTTTGTATCACTTTAAAATCATCCAAGACCATTTTCTGCGTATTATATGCATATTCACCGAGATTGAATTTTAAAAATTGACATAATTGCTAGTGCATCTGTTGCCCAATTTGTCCAGGAAATGTTAAGTACTTTTCTTAAGCACTGGTTATATTGTAAATTCTGTATAAGGGGACGCACACAACGCATATGTTAAGAGAGCTTAATTTAGCATTTTATGCAATATGCTTGGAAAGATGTTAGAGTTTCGATGATGTGCACTTATACCGAGCGCGACATTCAGTATAGCCATTATTCAAATGAAATATCTACTTCCTGTCACAAACTATTTTCCTGATACCCTAAGAGCTGAGTAAGAAACAAATATACTTTTTGTTCATTTCTCATTTCAGCCATCGTCAGCTTATTCTAGAAAACTTTATGAAATTTGTTGTACTAATCAATTTCAGTTTTTTCAAAATTACTTTGAAAATTTATCATTTTTGATTACTTTATTATCAATTAATTAGCAAACTTACGTAAATTCGTTTTTTTTACTTCCTATTCCCTTAAAAAATCGAGGGAAATATTTGAAACAGTTGCAGCACAGAGTCAAAAGGAAATTAAAAACTTAAAACAGTTGCTTAAAAAAATAAATAAATAAAAAATAATGTTAAAAAAATTATATAAATAGTACTGCAGCTGCGGAAATAATTTTGTTCTAGGAAGTCAGCAACACTATTAAATGCAGGAAAAAAGCTTTCTAAATGGGTTTAATTAAAACAGTTTTTTTGTTCCTGCAGCTGGTTTTACATGAATTTATATAAATTGTATAAAAAGTTTTTTAACGCAGAAAGAGCCATTAAAGTTTACATAAACTAAAGAACGAAAATAATAGATCTGAAATAAAATTCTAATACAAATTCTTGGAGTCCTACAGAGATTATCAAAGGGCTAAGGAAATATTTTTAAACATACGCCAATACTACAGGGCAGTTTAGTAACTTCAAAAATTTATTTATTTCCAGCATATTAACTATCAGCGACAGGTATTGATCCGCGAATCTTTTCCTCGAGGTATAAAGTAATCATGCCTTTAGACTTGTTTCGAAAAAGTTTTTGTCTTGAGATCTAAGCGTCAGCAAACATTAAACGAAGTTGGTGCTCTCTGCCGGATACCTGCATTTAATATTCCTAAACTCGGTGACGCTCAACTCTCTATGACCACAAAAGCGATGTTTTGTTTTCTCCGACACTCCTCTAGGAATCATATTGGCTTTCCACAAAGCATTCTTTGTTTTTCAGTTTCATTAATCAATTTGATCTTTCAAGCTAAGTAGATGATCAATCCACTGTAGCTTCCACCATATGATTTTACGTAGTGGTGAAGATCCTTGCTAATTGGTGGTGAGCTTTACTTTAGCATTGTAATTTATTTTCATAGTAGGCAGGGGTATGCGGGAAGATTATTTTTTATTTATTTTTAAATGGAGATGTCTGGAGGGAAGTTGAAGCCTCTTTATTAAACATTCGAAACCACAATTTAATTTTTCTTCGTCATGTTCTCTGCTGGGGCTGGAATCTATGTCGTATGTTGTTGTACATGCTTTCTAACCACTACACCACGTCACCCACACAAAGGTGAGTTATTTAGCGGTTATTCTCGACCACGAGCTCACCTGTAGAGGAAACGTAATGTATAGGGTGAAGAAGAAGAACTTTACACCTGTAAAAGGGCTATAGGCAAGATTTGGGTGGTTAAGCCTGCCATCACCTATTGGCTCTAACAGGCCGCAGTAGAGCTTACTCTTCTTTATGATGCTGTAGGTTGACTGTCAGAGTGTGCAGGCAGGCAGCTGATAATCAGTGCACTCCGCTCGACTTCAACCAAAGCCTTATTTTCTATACTTTACTGCCTAGCTACCGATCTTCTTTTAAAGCAGAGCGCTAAGCTGGTGGCAATCAGACTATGGACACGCGGCGATCCTTGCGAACCACAGACATACTCGGCTCGATTTGAAGATCTTTCGATAGAAGATTTAACTTCGATATACCCACGAGTGACTTCTGGTCTAAAAAACAGGAGTTTCCTTAAAATTATCTTTAGGTCTATACCGATCACTCGAAGATGCTGGGCAGAGTGGGCTGTGGTATATAGTATGCTCATACAGCATTATGACATTAGTCTGTCCTATAAGTTGCCTGACCACTGCTGGGTATCTTTCAAACAGTAATAGTAAGAGTTGCTTTATATTTGGTCCAAATGGCTTTGTGATCAATACAAATCATCCCTCAAAGAGTGGGCGGATTTGGATAAGTGAGAGTGGTACCTCCCATACAAAGCAAATACTGATTTTTGTTATCTATGGAACGATAGTAGTGCAAGAATCTGAATTTGGTCAAGATAACTTCGTAGTCAATCCACATCATCAGTCGAAATACGGAGAAATGTCATAAGTGGGTGTGGCACGTCCCATACAAAGTAAATGTTGATTGTTGTATATCTAGAGTACGGTAATAGTGAAGGTTTCTAAATTTGGTCAAAACGTGGGCGGAATGGGATAAGTAGCAGAGGCAGCTCCCAAATAAAATAAATTCTGATAATTGTATATCTTTGGAACGGTAATGGTGGACGGTTCTGAAATATGGGCGCAATTGATTACGTAGTTGTGGCACCTCTAATAGAGAGTAAATATTGTATATCTAGAGAACGGTTAGAATGGCAGTTTACAAGCTTAATCTATATAACTTGTTAGTTAGTTCTGAAATATGGGCGCAATTGATTATGTAAATGTGGCACCTCCAATAGAGAGTATATATTGTATACCTAGCGAACGGTTAGAATGGCAGTTTACAAACTTAATCTATATGACTTGTTAGTTAACACATTCCTTTAAATTTTTCTTATGAAGAATACGTTTTATGGGCATACAACACAAAGGCACGCCGCAGCGCGAGAAGGGTTACTCTAGTCTACTCTGTAATGTGGAAGTTGTGCATTATGACGAACAAAACCATTAATAACAAGTTTATACAATTTGAAAACGTTGCTCTGCTGTAAGTCTATTCACAATGAAATGTCAAAACAAACTAAAAACAAATCAACTATCAGCTGTTAAATCGCTGTTGTGCTAATTTAAAGTATGCGTACACTGCACTATCAAAAATTAGAAATAGTTTAGACTGCCCAAAGGAGGTCGATAAAATCTATTAAACTCTGATTATACCTTAAAATAGGTTCCTTGCTGCACAGTTATCATCTGATGGGCTTTATTGACATATCACCGGCTGTTATTCCATTAAAAAACGACTATTTTCACAATAAAAATGAAATGATAAATAGAAATAAAATAAATTAAATTAAAATATGAAATAAAACAAATCACTGACTATTTTCAATTAAATTCACGTGAGATATTTTAATTTTCTTACTATGTATGAAAATATGTATGGAAAATGTATATAAAAATTGAAATAGAAATTGTAATGAAAAGTAAAAATGGCGAAAAAACGTTCACACTCATCGAAATGATAGTGGAAGTAAATTGCATTTTTTTTTATACATTTTATACAATCGAGGGAAATGAATAAATTTTTAATGGAAAACCAACAAAAAGTGTAATCTGATGAAAGCCCAAACAAAACCAGCAAAACAAGAGTTCAACAACTACAGCAACTACTACAACAACAACTATGAATAGACAAATCTATAAAATATTTAATTTATAACAACAACAACAACAATAGTAACAAAAGTAGTAACAATAAGTGACAGCAATAACAATATCATGTTTTTGAAAGTTTTATAAATAATTGAAGAGAATTACTAAATTTTATTTTCTTTGTTATTTTTTAGTTTATATTTTTTACTTATTTACTCGTATTTATTAATTTTAATATAATGTCGGTCAATTCTCTAGAATTTTACAATAGTTAGGTTAACAATAGCAACAACAGCATCTACAATGCGTCTAAATGTATCGTTTTAATCTAGTTATTGAAGTCTACTGAAAAAGGTCTGTCGGCTGGCGTTGGGGACTCACTCCGATAATGATAATGTGGATATATACGGCTATAGTCAGGCCTATATTTTTCTACGGTATTGTGGTTTGGTAAAAACTACATATTTAACTCCTTAATGAAGGTGGAAAGGTTGGCACTAATTTATGTTGGGGGAGCAACGTGTGAGTCTGGCGCTCAGTGCCATTATGGTTATCTGGACACCCGATATCATGGCCGAATCCACCGCATCCATGCGGCTCTGCTGTAAATTAGGGAATGTGGCCTCAGATTATTGGAGAACTCCGCTGAGCTACTGCACCGGTTGGGTTTGTGTACCGTTAGGACGGACTACTGTATCCCGTGCCTATTACCAACGACCAATCTAAGGATATCTATTCCGAATAGGAATACCTGGAAAAAGTCGTTGGGGGTGACACGGGTAGTATCCGATTCTTCACGGACGGGTCAATGCTGGATGGTGTAGAAGGTTATGGTGTCCATTCTCCTGATCTTAATGTAAATAAGTCTTACAGGCTGCCGAACCGTTACAGTTTTTTTTTCAGGCAGAGATGGCCTCTATCTTTGAGATTGCTGACCTACTGAGGGACAGTGCCACGACGATCTGGAAGGGCTGCAATTAGATCCGGGCTAAGTCCCGGACCGTGAGGGAATGTCACGCATTATTGAGGATGATGTCTGAGTACTCTGATATCAATTTCATCTGGGTACCGGCTTATAGCGATATTCCGGGCAACTGTGTAGGCGGAGGAGCTAACTAGACAGGGCATTAAAGCTAAGATGCTTTCGGCGGCGGAGGGATTTGGTATACCGATCTCTACCTGCTGTCTACGTATGATGAGAGGTGAAGACGAGCTCCACCTTATAGATAGGCTATAACTCTCTGGCCGAGGGTGAATAGGAAGAGGTCTAAGCAACTGCTGAGCTTGCCCAGAGGCAGGATATCTGCAATAATAGGGTCACTTAAAGGTCATTGTTTAGTGGGGAGACGTCCAGCGTTTGCGAGACTGAGGTACAGGATATTCGGTGGGCATCATGTTGGCATTGGGGTTCTACGGGATACTTCTGTAGGACTGATTAAAAGATCTATTGAGGTGGCGAATTGGTTGGATAATTAATCGGTATGTCAGAGGAAAGTTTATGGGTATTAAAATAGGCTCTATCGCGCCTAAGTATGCTGAACGTTTGTCTTGCAACCCCTGTTAACCTAACCTAATCTATTGAAGTCTAATATTTCCTGAAACTACTTATTACCCAGAGAATTGTGCAAGGACTTAGGTTTTAAGAACAAAAAGACTTTAAAGTGCAAAACATATAAAAATATTTTCCTGTCCTCCCGTAGATGCTACATTTCACTGAGAGGTTAGTCATTCTATAGTTATGGAAGATATAACACATGTGCCTTCCTCTCTGCTACGTACTGTTGAACTGGAGTAGGGTTAATATAAATGTTTATTCCTAAGGCGGCGAAACGCAGTCATGAGAGTGGCAAAGAACTGTAAGCCTATTAGCCTTAACTCGCTTATGCTTAAGACTCGGGAGAGACGGAGTAAGTAGGACGGTGTGAGCTGAATTTTGAACAACCTTTGGCTAAGCTCGATTGAGACGGCTCTACACGAAATGGTTCTGGTCATCAAAAGATGCCTTCAGTAAGGGTAGTACATTTTGGCTGCATGCACATGCATAGAAGGCGTCTTTAAAAATATCCACACCCTGGCAATGGAGCATGACTTCTGTAAGCTAGGAGTGGAGGATTTCGTTAGGAATTGACTATGTTAGGAGGGAGTGGCAGCCTCGTAGAGTCAAGGCACACTTGATCACAAATAGCCGCCAGTTGTGAATTGAAATCCCTGCCAAGGCCGGGCGCCAAGTCCTGATTAACCGGTCTTGACGATCATCCGGAGGTCCTACATATGTCGGAAACCAGCTCGACAGTTTAATGAACCTGGCTATAGGCCTGACATCAATGATCGATAGCTCCGATAGACTATCGATACAGGACGAGCCAAGTGTGGTTAATCTACGTCTAGCTAGAGACGGACATTGGCAAATAAAATGGGCCATACTCTCTCTTCCTCAAACGATCTAGAGCCTCGACAGGAATTATTCGCCGGTTGATTCAGACTTTGCGCGTGTCTATCCAATGCCCCATGAGGATGGACACTGTAGAGAAGATGCTCACACGATCCAACCTCTAAAAGTAGGAGTGTGCCTATTTTAGCACGCTCATTAACTATACAATTATCCGGTATTTCACTGTGACCAAGGAACCAAATGAGATGAAGACCAAACCGTCCTTAACAAGCCTGCAGCAGAAACTTGCACTCGAGAGAGATCTAATGGCCGCTTGGCTATCAGAGAGAATACATATACCGCCTCTCCGTCCCAACTCCGCAGCATGGTTCGGAAGGAGATAAACCCTTAGATTGAGCCTTTAGGAAAAAATTCCCCTGCCCACCCAATTGTCACATTTAGAGTCGTCAGTATAGATCTTTACCTTATCGCCGGAGATGAACAAGCTAGGAACCACGAAATGAAATGCCCATCCACCTCCGGTCCGGATGGGATATAATCAATATCATTCGAAATTCGAAGTTCCTCGTACAAAATTGAAGAGTGCAAGTCTCACCGCCGTAAGGTGTTTATTAACCAGTCAGTTCTTCTATAGACAACAGCAAAAAAGTTAGAAAAGCTAGTGTGAGTTACGCTTCAGGGTTGGACTGCCTCTGCCTTCTAGTTATTCCTAAAGGAATTCGAGGAAACTGGATCTTAGGGGATGGCTTACGATGCTGATATCTATCATTATCTTGACATCCGTGGTGAGTGAGTTGATAAATGGCTTTTTAGATGGGCCGAATTGTCTGGGCCACAGGATACGGGCTGGAAACGAATTGATACTGCTTACCAGGATGAAAGAGATTACTGCCTTCATGGTCCCCGGAATATTTGGATACGAATTACATCTTTTGAACCATATCGGGTATTTAAGTATGATCCTGGACTCGACATTAACTTGGAAAAGCAACATAGAGCATATGTTCCAGAAAGCCACGTAGATTTACTATACCTGTCGTAAAATATTCGGTTGTCGCTGGAGTCTGAGACTTAGGGTTGTACTTTGGCTCTACAGATCTATAATCAAAGCTACAAAAAAAAGCGATGGGACCGCCACACGGAGGTTATTCAGGAAACTTTTTGATCAAGGTAGTAATCTTCATTTCATCAGACTATAGCACAGCCAACAATTACGGTGCAGGTGCTGCTTCCATTTGCTGAGAAATAATACATTTCGAGGACTCTTACCATAAGTCTACCTTCCGTAAGTTTTTTGTTATTATTGTGCGACTTGAAACAGGAGAATAAGTTTGTTTTTGAGGCTTTTTGATGACTTGGAAAGATTAGGCTTTGAAATACGAATTAAAAGATGACAGTTGTTCTACGCTTTCTTTCCATAGTCTCTGCAGTTTTCTTTCACTGGATCCTATTAATTACTTTAGTGTTGGAGCACTTCATGGTTTGAACAATTTTCGCTATATATAAGGATCAATTTTCCAACAAAAAACTTCAATATATAAAATTTTTTACATACTGGCAAAAAATAGTGTCCCTATTTTTTACGTCAACACTGTATATTTATTAATATTCTTTCTCTATCACTAAAATTCTAATACTTTTACAACTGGCAGCACTTCAAAGTATCCAATAGTATCGATAATATCGATATTTTTCCGCAAGCTATCGAAACTATCGAGTGGGCCGAGTATCGATAGTTTTGCAGCTCTATCATGATTAAGAATGATTCGTCTTCGGCGTTTGGTTTAACGAATTTCTCCGAAGACTACCTGCAAACAAATGGTGCCACTCAGAATTGACCGTCCTATGTTTCTCAAGCGGAAGAGTGGCCACATGACTCATTCGGCCGAAGAAACAGGCGACCGTTTGCTTCTCTGTGCCTTATGCACGTACAACTTTTTTTTTGGATTTAGCTCGTCTTGGAATACCAACACGGTCGATTGCTATTTTGTTTCCGGCTCATATGCATATATTCATGATGCGTAACCACTCACGATTTTATACACGTCTTTTGAAGCAACACTCTCGAACTTTTCATTCATTTTTTTACACTAATCGACGCGAGCCTCTTTTCAAGTGACTGATATATTATGGGGTATCCAACGAGAAAAAATTTAAAAATTGCAACTAAGTGTTCATGCCAAATCGTATGTATTGAAGTGTAACTAATGTGCAAGCGTGCCTCTATCTCACAATAAGTCACATGACGATCTGGCATTATCAGTTAACGCACTGCATCGATGTTTTGTGGCACAACAACAGATTTTGGACAAACTTCACGGAACTCATCGACGACCGAACTGCCACCATTGTGGTTTTTTGATGGTGCTTTATCGTCAAACAAAGAGCTGCGTTTATAGACATATTCTTGTTAAGATATATTATATATTAATTTCCATAACATTCCATGAAGGAACATGTGGACTTCTCTCAGTCAATGAGCTGCACCCGATTCTGTTTTTAAATTCATTGAAAGTGACCTACAGTTTAACGCCAGCTCCGAACGGCAAATGTATTACAGAAGTTTTCAATAGTTGCAATACTCATAACCAGTTACCAGCTAATTTTTTCAAATGGTCTGGCCTGGTATTGAACCGAGCACCTTCTGGTTGGTAGGCAAGTGTCTTACTTACCATACCATAGCGGCACACTCTTGCTGACATAATCTACGTCGAAAGTTGTGAAGAATAATCCAACGAAACCTTCTCTTCAAATTTCCATTTTTTGGCCAAATAAATTTTCTTAACTCACTGTAAAAAAAGACAACAAACTATTGACATTAGTGTTGCCAGTCCCCGAAGTATAAATAGTACCCCTCGTAATAGAGTTAATAAAAACCAAGTTTATTAGAAAATGGAATTATTTCTTGTTTTCCTTCGGTAGAAGAAATAATTGAATGAAAATTAAAATGAAGCGAAAGTTCAGTTTGGTTAAGTTTTAGCATAACAAATTGATTTCGATTAGCGTTGTACTGTACGATTGTCTGCCGGCTTAACTAAAAAAAGGTTAAATATTTACTTTTATTTAAACAGACAAACAAAAATTTCAATGAATTTTAAATTTTTATTTTTATTTTTATTTTTATTTTTACTCTTTTATTCGATTATTTCACCACCACTAACACGTGTAACATGAAATCTTCTATTTGCTTACCGGCTGTCTAGTGCTGCATCATCCCTTTATTTCTACAAATAACCCTCTGGCATATTTTTATTTTTATTTTTTTCGGTATTGATTGTGAAAATTTTATTTGACTTTGAAAAGTGAAAATTACATGCAGCAGTGAATACTTCTTCTCTTTCAATTTCTTTTTTTTTTTCGGAAAATTATTTTTCAATTTAGAATTTGCAAAACAACAACACAAACTTTCAACAGCCATTGAATAAATAAAAAGCTACAAATTGTTAGCGATGTAAATGGAATAAAAAATTAAAAAAGGGGTCGAAGGGGTAGAGAAAATACTGCAAAACTCAGCGAATTATTGTGTTTTTTCTAAAGTAAAAATTTATTAATTGCCAACAATGGGGATATTGAGAACGGGGGATGATATTGCATAGCGATTTGAGAAACTGCTGCTAGATAATGGATTTTTAATCAAAAAGTAATTTGATAAATATTTTTTTTCCTTTTTAAAAATGTTCCACATAATATTTTATAGAAATATCATATATATAAAGGGTCGGCCAAATAATTTTTTTTTTTTTTTTGAAAATGCTATTAAAAAAAAATAATGAATATTTTCCCAAATTTATTTTTTTATTTGAAAGCAAAATCCTTCCGGTTAATAATGGAAAATAATTTCATTCAAATAGCTGCCTCGGCTGGCCATGCAGTAGCCTACACGATCGGTCCAATTTTTAAGCACACTATCGCTTGTGTGCAGCTGTATTTTACCAATGGCTTCACGAATATTGTCCTTTAAAGCGTCAATTGTCTCTGGCTTGTTGGCGTAACGCTTATCTTTGACGGCACCCCACAAATAATAGTCCAACGGTGTCAAATCGCAGCTTCGAGGTGGCCAAACGACATCAGCTCTGCGGCTGATAATGCGATCTTCAAAAACAGGGCGCAAACCATCGAGTGTAGCTTCGGCTGTGTGGCACGTAGCGCCGTCCTGTTGAAACCAAATGTTGCTAATATCCTCCTCTTCAATTTTTGTAAACAAAAATTCGTTCAAAATGGCCCGATAACAATCGCCATTGACTGTAACGGCCACTCCTTTTCATTTTCGAATTATGCTTCTGAACCAAAACCCGCATCAAACAGTGACTCGTCTTGTGTGTATCGGCTTTTCAATTTATGCGTGTGCGGGTTTTCTGTGCCCCAAATGCGACAATTTTGCTTGTTTACATACCCGCCAAGATCAAAATGAGCTTCATCTGAAAAGATGTTTTTTTTTGGCAAAATCTGCATCTTCTGTAAGTCGATCGCAGGCCCACTTAGCGAAGCGAAAAAATTAAATTAAATTAAAATTAAATTTTTTAATTTTAAAATTAATTTAATTAAAATTTAATTTTAATTAAATTTTAAAATTTTAATTTTTTTTCATAAAAAATTAATATTTTTAATTTAAAATTTTTAATTTAAATTAATTAAAACTAAATTTTAAAATTTTATTTAAATTTATTTATTTAAATTTTAAAATTTTATTTAATTAAATTTTATTTAATTAATTTAAATTAAATTTTAAAATTTTATTTAAATTTATTTATTTAAATTTTAAAATTTTATTTAATTTAAATTAATTTAAATTAAAAATTTTAAATTAAAAATATTAATTTTTTATGAAAAAAAACTAAAATTTTAAAATTTAATTTAAATTAAATTTTAATTAAATTAATTTTAAAATTTTAAAATTTTAGATTTATTTTATTTTTTTTTTGCAATTAAAAATAGTCGGATAAAATGGTTGATAAAGTGTGCTATCCGGTTTGGCTCAAAAAGTAATTTTGATCCAATCGATATAATAAAAGTCAAAAGCCCTTTTTTAATAAGTATAAAATAGTCTATTTTTTAGCCACATGAGAATTCTCAATATATATAGTAATGGCTTGCCAGCAGAGAATGACCATTACTATTCAGTGGGGTTTGGCAGCAAAAGTCAGCTGCATTCGCTAACTGGGCCGAATGGAACGGAATCATGTCAAACTGATATGGGTTCCTAGTCATGCAGGTATTAGAAGTAATGAAATTGCTGAGGTGAATGCTAATAGGGGTCCTTCCTGGCTCTCGTGCTGGGGGAACACATGTGTCAATGTCAGATTGATTTGGTCTTCTTTTTCTATGGAAAAGACTAAGTCTCATCTCAGGCTTGAAAGGGAGTCGATCAGGGTTCATTTGGGCACAATTACATATGTGATAGGTTACATGTAAAAGCGCTTGGTCATGGCTACTGTAGGAACTGTTAGGATGAAAAGAAGGAGGACATCATTATACAACATCTTCTCTTTGACTGTCTTGCTCTATGGGAGCTTAGAATAAGTCACTTGGGTGCATGTCATTGGCATGATTTGGACTGTGTTAGGAATGCATTAATGTTGATTGATTTCGTCAAGGATACCGGTGGCCTCAGGTAAAGGAACTGGAGTTGTTGGATCAATATATGGGAATCTTTTGTGGGACTCTCCCATGTCCATCTTTTAAGCCTCTTTAATGAGTCCTAGTAATGGTAGCACAATGGGCCATAGGGCCTACGAGTGAACTCGTGATTCCCGAGCGAACCACATAACCTGACCTAAACTATCATGACCAAAGGCTTGGCAAGTCATCATGAATCGTTTAACAGCAGAACAACGCTTACAAATTGTTGAAATTTACTTTGAAAATTTAAATCTGATAACGCAGTTCATAGAGCACTTTTTCCAAGTCGTTTCTATTTAAATGGCTACGTCAGTAAATAAAATTGTCGTATTTGGAGCGAAGACAATCCTCAAACCATTACTTTCATTAAAATTAATTGTTTAATGTGGTGTACACACTTACGACATCATCGGTCCCTATTTCATTCGAAATGAGCAAGGAGCTGCCATTAAGGTGAATGGCGAGCGCTATAGAGCCATACTGACTGAATTATTGTTTTTAAAAATAGATCGGCTGATTGGCTTTTGTTCTAATTGGCTTATGCCGAGAAACCAGCAACTATTGAAGCATTGGAAACAAATAGTCATGCAGCCAGATTTTTTGGAAAAACTAGTCAAAAACTAAACTGACGGAATGGACTGTGTAACTCGTAGCCGCGGCGGACATAAGCCGGAAATCATATTTAAAAAATAAATGTCATGAAATTATCTACACGATTATAGCAAAATGTATAAAAGGATTATGGTGGCGTATGACGTATTTTTGATTTAAATTTAATATTAATCATACGCAGCGTATGCAACTAAATGGTAGTAATGACAGAATAGCAACAATAAAATCACAACTTTTTTAATTTAAATTTATAATTAACGAATTGCAATAACTGCAAGCAAAATATTATTTTGTTTGTCTATTGAAAATGACTTGATGTCATAAGGTTTTGTTCTCTCGTTTGCTGCAAATTAATAATTTTTGAGCAAAAAGAGCTCCAGGGAAAAAATGAAAACAAAAATAAAAATTGATGAGTTTAAATATGAAATATTTTGCTAAAAACCCAATCAATATATTCATTTAATTTTAAATAATTGCATATTAACTTTTCACAATAAAATACTTTAATTAATGACACGAAGGGTTTGTAGTTGGTGTCTGTTACGTTAACAGTGTTCATATTCACTGTCAGTTTTTTTTTTTTAATTTATTTTTATTTTCAATAAATATTTTATTACATAAAGTTGAGATTATTTTTTTCAGCGAAATGTTGTCCTTTCGTTAGACATCATTTATGGCTATTTCGTTGTTGTTCTGTGTAATTAAAAAATTTATATAAAAAACATTAATTAAATACTTACAATGAAATTGACATTTTTTTTTTCTTTTTGTTTGTCACAACAGTAACAAAAACACCATGAACAATAGCGCTTTTTGAATAAACATGTTTTCCAATGCAGTCAACAATGAACTCCTGAAACAAGTTTAATAATTAAAATAATAATGAGTTTTTAAGCAAAGACAGATCATTTACAAATTGGTGAAGTTTTTTGCAAAAATTTTAGTGAAATGATTAAAGATTTGGTTCACAGTTGACAACGAAATAAATAATTTATCGAAATCGCTAGCAAAATGTGATTCGTTAATGTTTTGCCACAGCGTCACAAGAAATTGAGTAAAATTAACTCACACAACTGCTTACATTGAACTATGGATGCTACAATGAGTCGTTGCTATGTTATTAGCATCACTCACAGTGGCAAATTCGAAAAAAGGAATGATGTCAGATACTAAGCTCGGCAACATCATTACATCTCTGCTGTAAGACGAACTAGTATATGTTGCGAAGATTTGTCATAATGAAATATTACAGCTTCATGTTTGGTTCTATATATCGGCTGTTTTGTTTTAAGTGCTGCCATAACATGTTGTTCGAAATCGTTAGGGCAACTTTCAGCAACTCGTAGTAGACGTGATTTTGCTGATCTCATCAAATATACTGCATTACCTTGGCTCATAGATGCTCGATTTTGGCGTTGATTCAGCTGGTTGAACGGGCTTTGCATACAATTTATTGTGGTTATGAACTTAATGCAAGAATGACCTCCTTTTAGGGCATCGAATTAATATTTCGGATAAGCAAAAACGTCTTTCGGCTTCATGGCACACAATCAACTGCTGGCTTAGTAACTCCCAATGAAGTTCTTGGCAAGCTTGAAAACATACAAATAATACTTTCTCATATTCTAATGCCTCTTATTCATCACTTTCAAATTTTTTTTTTCTTTTGACTGATCTGGACGGCTTTTATCATCCGTGTTGAAGTCGCCACTTCTGATCAACACAAACCATTTGTCGCAAATCAAAATCGATGAAACATTTATTTATTTAAATGGTCAACTGGTCCTGACACTGCGACCAAGAAGATCTATTGTGCCAAAAACTCCACAGTTAGATCCACCATCGGAATAGCTAGCGTCCGCACAAATCCAATTGAGTCACTGGCCACTGGGCTGATGTCAACTTGATCAGTGCGGAAGCACCAGTCTCAAAAATATCCAGAAGTTTATTCTCTACCTTGTGTATGAATACTGCAATATCCCGAATGGGTAGCCGAAGAACCTGTTTAGGCCCAATAAAGGTGTTCATAAACGTTCATCTCCGTATGTTTGCCAAAGCAACACATTTACAGACAAGGTGCTTCCTTCAGCTATCACGTTGAAATTGAAAAGATGATATTTAAGATTCTAATGTCTCGTCAGAAAGCCAATAAGTCTTTTTATAGTTCTCTATTGAAGGTGAATAGTATCATTAGCCGCTTCGTTTGACGCAAACCATCGCATTGTCTCTATAATGACGAGCGGGGTGCGTGCTTCCATACATCGATCTTCCCCCTGACCGTTAACCAGCTAATACCACAGTACGGCTCTGCCCCGCCTGACGAACTAGCGCTAGCGATCTGGTTTCTCATACCAACAGTGTGTTCATGGACCCAACAAAACGTTACCCCGATCCCTAATGCCAGTGTGATGATATTCGTGTAGCACTCGATTACCAGTCAAAAGCCTATATTAACTTGATTAAAAAGTTTTCGGAATAAACCCCGTGTGCCGATATGAGTTTTTTAATCTCTTTATTTTTTGTATTTTGTTAAGGTGGCTCATCTGTTGTTGATATTCCCGTTAAATCTTAGCGTCCTAGCTTGGCATTTGAAAAGCTACGTAGCTAAAAGTACATCTATATATGTGTTGGCGATTTTTAACAACTTTGGCCGTGTTTAGGCTGAATCCGATCCCACATTCATCAAAAGGGTCATTACTGCAGACGTGGCGTGGGCTTATGAGTACGACACGCAATCCAGACAGTGAATGGTGTCCACCAAATACGCCGAGACCAAAAAAACACGTCATTTTCAGTCAAATTATGGACAGAAAACTAGTGGAATTTGCACCGTGATAATTCACCGGCGCACAGTTCCATCATTATGTGAAATTTTTTGAGGAAAAATGCAACAATAACCATCCAACAGCCACCGAATTCACCTGATTTGGCTCCCTGTGACTCAATTAAGTTAAAAAACTTTACGGGGAACGCAGTAGCCGTTTCTAAAATTTAAAAAAATCGCCATTACACATAGAGATAGATATACTCTTGGCTACGTAGCTTTTGCAAATGTCAAGCTATGACTCTAAGATTTAGCGGGAATATCAACAACAGTTGTATCAATCTAACACAAAAAAAAAAATAAACTCAAATTGGAACGATGGGACCGCCACACGAGGGCTATTCCGGAAACTCCGTATATATTAATAGAAACAAACCTGATCCCACGCTCTATACTTATCCGCTTACAGATGGATATAATCCGGATCTCTGCCTAGAAAACGATGGGCACTTGACGATTTCTTCCTTGTTATTAGGCTCAAAAATCCTGGCAACCACACCACCATCTATTTTAGATCCATCTGTATATCACTGTAAACAGTGGGGGTTGACACTGGAGACTCCATGGTCCCACTCTCCACGATCATGTATAATAACCTCAAAATTGAGACTGATTTTATGCTCATGTGACTCCTGTGCTCCACTGAGTTGAGACTGTCTTAAGGGACCCCAGAGGTACAGATTTTATAATGAAAATATGCCGTGGGATACAACATATTCAAGATATACTTTAATGAGAAATCAAGCTGTTTCAGCGGCAAGTTTTACAAATCGACCGAATGAAGACTAAACTTTACTGTTTGTATGCCTTGGTTCATTGTTCACACCAGTTAATAAAACACAAAAGATTGTTAAAAGTTACACCATCTGTTGTGAACCTCCCTTTTTTTAGCTTTACACTTAAAGGTTATTAATTTATCTTAATTAAAGTAAAATTAAAAATTATATAATAATTATTGCGTGGTGTAGTGTTTAGTGGTTAGAACGCACGTATAATAACCCAAAATACCCAGGTTCGAACCACAGCAGAGGACATGACGAAGACAAAATTTAGTTGTGGTTTCGAATGTTCAATAATAATAAAAGGCTTCAACTTCCCTCTAGACAACTCCATCTAAAAAATAAAAAAAGCCACCCTGACCCTTCGCGCATACCTCTGGCTATGATGACAAACATCAGGCGAATGATCAGGAAAAACACGCCACCTGTTGAGAAAAAATTACAATGCCATAGTAAAGATCACCGCCAATTAGTATGGACCTTCACCACTACACCCAAAAAGATATCATATGGGGGAAGCTACAGCGGATTAATCATTACTTAGCTTGAAATATCAAATTGATTAAAGAAACTGAAACAAAGCAATAGATGGTATGTGGAAAGCCAATATGCTCTCTAGAGCAGTGATGGAGAAAAAAAAAATAAAAATTTTTGCGTATGAAGTTCCAAAAACCATAAGCTTGGTGTTATGTAATAGACCAAATTCTTCTGCAGTGCATTGAAACCAGGACCATAGCATTAAATGTCCAGCAGGCTGCCAAAGGACCTATCAGGCACCTACTAATTTAAGTTTAAATATAATTATACAGAAATTCTATTTTTTAATTTTCTTTAATTTAAAAGCAATTTTTCAAATTTATCTCTCACTTAAAGCAGCGGAAAGAAACACATTTTCAATAATGATATAAATTTTTCACAAAGAACACAATTATAAATGAAATAAAAGTATTAAAAAATAAACCTTTTTCTCACACACCCCTACCCAGGAGTGAATTACAACAACAAAAACATTCGATATAAAATTTAATTCTGGGTAACGAATAAATTTTTCAATTTTTTCTTTCTGCAATTTGTCAGTCGGTAATAAATGCTGATAAAAAAATGAAGAAGAAGAGTTGAATTGATATTAAAATTTAATTGTTGGATTCAGTTTTATTTCACTTTCATTTTTTTATTTTTTTATTTTTATTTTTTTGGGTTAACCTCAAAGGAATGCAAAGTACACGCAATTCAAACAGAAGCAGTTTACACATTAAAATAATGAAAAGGAAAAGGGAAATTAGAGAAATAATTTTCACACGCAATTATACCGCATGTCAAAATATTTGTGTGTGTGTGTGTGTGAGTGTGTGTGTGTACTTGTGTGTAAGTATATATGAATGTGTTTGCTTATTTTATGTCTTTGTATGTGTCTGTGTGTTGGTTAATATTTCACAAAATACTTTGGTTACAATTCAACATCATAAACCAGTGATTGCTAAAGGATATGCTATAGCCGTAGGTGCTGCTGCCGCCATTAGTGATACCAGCAAAAAAAATAAACCGAAATCGTAATGGGCAAACTGTAAATCATTATCAAAGGAAACCGGCTTTATTTATATTCCTTTTTTTTAATCCTACACCATCATAGGTGATTGGAGTATATTGATGTTATTACGATGCTTGAATCTGAAACTGATATAAAGAAATCTGAAAATATCCAATTTTATATAAATATATAAATGAGGGAGTAGCGTGGTGTTGTTGTTAGAATGTCTGAATAACAACACAAACAGCCCAGGTTCGAGCCCCAGCAGAGGACATGACGAAAAAATTTAATTGCGGTTTCGAGTGTTTAATTGAGAAGCTTTAACTTCCGTCCAGATAAATCCATCTAAAAGAAGCCGCCTGACCATCCAGCTTACCTCTGGCGATGATGAGATACCTCAAGCGAATGATCAGGAGAAAAATGTCACCTACTCAAAAAACAAACAAAAATACAATTCTAAAACACAGATCACCACCACAAATAAGCAAGGATATTCACCACTACACACAATCATACAGACGAGAGCTACAATAGATTAATCATTTATAACTAGAAAATCAACTTGATTGAACTTTGTGGAAAGCCAATATTTGAGGGCTTCTTGCAGCTACTACTACTTTCTATCGCCATAGATTCGGTTCAACAGGCTATCAATTATCGCACCAAAGTTCTCACAACTTCTGATCAGCTTCCTTCGTTTAAATGTAATAGAATCTTTTGCGACAAAATAAAGACAGCTTAGGGTTATCTAATGCCGAAAAATGGCAAATTAGTTGTTAATGAGGCCCCTCTTACTCTCTACCAAGAGCTAAGTTGGAGGTCTGGTCAGCTTTAGAACTCGTCTTGCTCTGCAGCCACTCAAGTGTTGCCAAATTTTTTTAGTCTCGTAACAGATGGGTCCACTTGGTCAATTTCTTGGAGAGTTTCTCAACAGAAGATTAAAAGACACTGCGACCCAAGGAATTAATTGTTGCCCTCCAAGTCTATAGCTTGTTTAGAATATCCGCTGCCTTCCTAATAACCACTAGCAAATCTAAAACCATAATAGTATGATATGTCAACCAGTGAAACCGTATTTCTACCTTAACATTTCCATTTGAACTTATCAAGAACCCCACATCCACATCTGTGGCCGACATCCTCTTCATATACGCTCTTAGTTTACAATAGCCCATAGAAAAATCTGTTGGAAGTCTCAAGTCCGGCCTACCATACTTGAAAACCTCAGAGCGACACCCAAATTGTGAATTGTTCGCAGCACTAGAGTAGCGAAGACCCCTTTGAGCATTCCAGTGTTCCAAGAAGTTGGCAATTTCCTAACCCTTGAAGATGGTATTAAGTGGTGCTGCACAGTAAGATTCCGGGTCAATACACTCCTTGATCAAAATGTTTTCGAAACAACCCCTGTGTGGCGGTCCCATCATTCGATTCCGATTTGAATTTTTTTTAAGTTTGTAAATCTATTGTTGATATTCTCGTTAAATCTTAGCGTCATAGCTTGACATTTTCATTTTTTACATTCGGTTTTCCGTATGTCCATCAGTGCTTCTTGCGATTTGTACATTATTTCCTATCGGCTGCTGAAACGCATTCCCTATAATAGTTTTTTAACTCGATTGAACAGAAAGAAGTCACAGGAAGGCAAATCAGGTGCATTCGGTGGCTGTTGGATGGTATTTTCATTTTTCGTCAAAAAATTTTGAATAATGATGGCACTGTGCGACGGTGCACTATCATGGTGCAAAATCCACGAGTCTTCTGCCTACAATTCAGTCTTTTTTTTGACGAATTGCTTCACAGAAACGTCTCATAACGCCCAAATAATTCTCTTTGTGTATTGTCTGACGTTCTGGCAAAAATTCATGAAGCACTACACCATGAAAACAGTGAGCATAGCCTTCTTTTTTGACGACATGTTTTTTTTGGTCTCGGCATATGTGGTGAACGCCATAAACCCATGTTACGTCTCCAGTAATGATTCTTTTAATGAATGTGGGATCGGATTCAGCCTCGCAAATCATGTCATTTGCGACTTCTACGCGATCAATATTGTAAAAATTCACCAACACACATAGAAATGGATGTATTCTTGACTACGTAGCTTTAGCAAATGTCAAGCTATGATGCTAAGACTTAGCAGGAATATTAACAACAGATGTACGAATTTAACGAACAAAAAAAAAACTCAAATTGGAACGATGGCACCGCCACACGGGAGTTATTCCGGAAACTTTTTGATCAAGGTAGTAGTATGTCACGGAACTGTTTTTGCCCATGCATCCGTTGTCCCATTACCATCTATCACAAAAAAATGGATCTTACTCCTAAGCGATAGCCTACTTATGGTAGCAATACCTGAGCAGTTAAGATGACATACTTTTCGAGTCAAGTGCCCTTAAGGCAAACATATGGCAATGGCCACGATATCAGCCTTGGAGATACTGCGCAATCTCCACAGTAGGGTAAACAAGTATCGGTTGGGATCATGAATATCATCACCGAAACAGCCATTTTGTGGCCATCAGTATAACAGTTTAAATCAAACTCACTGAACTCCTGCCAAAGCACAGATTCAAAAGCAAGACATCTAGGACCGAAGATGGTTCACCGACCACCATGCGTAGAATGAACAGATTTTTCGACGCATTTCGTGGCCACTTAGCGAGAAACTTTGCCGCCGAACATGCAGCCACCCTTATCGTATTGATGTCAAGCGGTGTTAAACCAATCAAAGCTTCCAAGCCGCTGCTCTAGATACATCAAGGTGGGCAAGTATCTCTACCCCGCTTAATTTATTCATGGTGTTAGCTTTAGTAGATCCATAGTGAAATCCACCTATACAAGTGCATCTGTCATGCAGCTACTTTCAAAGTTCAGATGTCAAGAACCCCTTTTTAAAGTAACCGTCGTACGTCTAGCTACCTCATACGGAGACAACCGTCATTGGTGAAAATTTTTCGATATGCTCTGTACACTCCGGGTTCTTATGGTCGCTTTGCTAATAGTAAATCTGAATATTATGTACTGCGATATTTGTAGCTATAAGTTCGGGCTGAAGAAGTCTACAGTAGCCTGGAAGTCTTCTAAATATTTTGATCCCAAGTTACTATGAGAAAATTCCACAGCCTTATCATTTCTTTATTTATTTATTATTTATACATAAGTCATTTCTCATGTCTCAATACTCATTTCCGTTTTCGCTTCCTCTTCCGTTTTCCCTTGGTTTTGCTTTCCTACAGTAATTGTCAAAATTTAAATTAGCCAAGTTTGAAATCCTATCCGTTAATGCAGCTTAGGCAAGTCAAACAAAATTCCGAATTTTTTAAGCTGTACGGCAGCAAATAGTCGGTTACTTTTACACCTTCTTCCGTGTCAAAGGAAATATATGTAAACTCTTTATCCTTTAGGTGTAAAGAAAAAAATAAAAAAATTTATGATGATTTTGCTTTTCGTGCTCATTTTATCCTTTTTCTTTCATTTCATTTTATTTCTTTATCCCTTCTGTGCTGTCTGTTGGTTTGATTGCAAAGGGATTTTAATTCAATAAAAATTGTTTTAACGTATCAGTAATCAAATTGTTTTATAACAACTTATTTTGCTTTTACGAGCATATTCTCTCGCAATCATTTCACGTTTATTTTTTGGCTAAGAAACTGGCAATAACAAACGAGAGGAGGCTTTACTGCTATTAAAAAGAAGGAACAAATTTTGGTATGCATGAGTGAATTTTAAGGCTCAGGGAGGGGTTTATGAAATCGCATTTTAATTTGAGTAAATTTATATAAAATCTTAAAGATAACACCCGCTTTTGTGCTTTAGGAAAAGATTAATTTTATCAAATAATGAAAGGAACAACATAATTCCTTCGTAAGCTTCACTTTTTTGTGTGAATGGTGTGGCAGTGACATCTTTCTTTCGAAATGAGGAAGTGGCTGCTATTACATCGAATAACGTATGTTTTCGATCCATGTTCAATAGATTTTTGTTTTCAAATAAAGTGGATAAGCCTTAACATATATTGGTTTTAACAGTATAGTATGTGCAGTACGTAACAGCAAGCCATGGTAACAGATATAATTTTCAGACCATAAATGTCATTAAATTTCCCTCCAAAAAACATATTGTTATGTTTTAAACTTCTTTAAACATTTGAGTACTTTTAAGTTGTATTAAATAAAATAATGACACTCCTCTAGGGAGCATATTGGCTTTCCACAAAGCATCCATATCTTTGTTTCAGTCTCTTTAGTCAATTTGATCTTTCAAGCTAAGTAGATGATTAATTCACTGTAGCTTCCTCCATATAATTTTTCGTAGTGGTGGGGATCCTTGCTAATTGGTGGTGATCTTTACTTTAGCATTGTAATTTTTTCCCAGTAGGTGGCGTGTTTCCCTGATCATTTCCCTGATGTTTGTATCATCACCAAAGGTATGCGGGAAGGTCAGGGGGGCTTCATCTTTATTATTGTTTTTTTTTAGATGGAATAGTCTAGAGGGAAGTTGAAGCCACTTTATTAAACATTCTAAGCCACAATTAATTTTTTCTACATCATATCCTCTGCGTTAGTTCGAACATTCGCCCTTTGTGTTGTTTTACTAGCGTTTCCCTCACTTTATACAGTCTTTTTATTCTTTCAATTTAATTTTGTACAGAGTACAACTTATTAAGTTAGTTAGTTACAACGTTTAGCTGAACACTGGTTCAGCTCACTTGGGTCAAATATTGATCCCACTCTCATAGAAGTTAGCGTCCTCGGCCCGGTCTGAAACGAACCAAATAGACGTTCACACAAAGGAAGAATGCCCGCTGACATTGACATCAGCTAGTTCTGAAATGGCATGCAGAAACGAAGTGCCAAAAATAGCAGTCCTGATATCCGAAAGATTCGGAAACTTACATAGAAAATGCTGTACGGTTTCCTCCTCTGTCTCATCCTGGCAGCCCCTACAGTAATCACAATCCGTTCGCATAGGGGCCAGGTTTGTCTTGATACGGGGCGCGTGGGTCAATTTTCTCACCGTAATTTTGCCATGCCCAGCAAGTAAAGTAGAACCAGTAGGCTGAAAGAGGAAAGTGGCATCCCAACTTGATGTACTATTTCTTCGTTTCCTAGGATAGAAGTTTCTCTCTCGGTGTCAGAGTGATTCTTTATGCAGATAATCTCTAGGTCTGAATGCCTCGCCATTTTGCTTAGACACGTCCACCATTCACATATCAGCCGCGATGTCGAGTAGACATCTGATCGCTGGCTGGCTGTCCGGATATAAACATAAAATATCCTATAGTATCGGGTTAGCAATTGAAAAGTTTTATCTGAACCAGCGATTCAGTATATTACCTCTATGAATCAAAATGAATCGATTTATGTTTGAGCAACGTTGGGATTTATTGGAAATTTATTTTCAAGACAAAGACAGAAAAGGAAGCTCATTTTCACCTTGGTGGGTACGTTAATAAGCAAAATTTCCGTATTTAAGGCTCAGAAAACCCAAACGTAGTCTTGCAGAAGCTAAGAAGCCAAGAAGGCATTACAAAGTGACTGTTTGGTGCGGTTGGTGGAGCGGAGTCATCGTTGGCCCATATTTCTTTGACCGCGCAACCATTACGGTCAATAGAGACACCTATCGCACCATGAAAACTAATTTTTTTTTGTGCTCGCTCTTAATGGTATTGATGTGAATGATGTTTGGTTTCAACAGGTTGGTGCCAATGGCCACACATCTCATGCCACAATCAACTTATTGCGTCTAGCGTTTGACGGCCGCTTAATTAGCCGAAATGGTGATGTTAGCTGGACACCAAGAAGCTGCGATTTGACACCGTTGGACTATTTTTTGTGAGGCGCCGTTAGAGGCAAGTGTTATGCCGACAAACCAGAGACAATTAAGCATTTGAAGGCCAACATTCGTGATCCCATTGCCGAGTTACGTTCCCATACACTCGAAAAAGTTTTAGAAATTTAGTCCGATCAAATGGGATACTGAGAGACCAACCGCGGCAACCATATGAATAAAATGAATTTCATTTCGTACCGGATCAATTGAACTTCACAACAACAAAAAATAAATTTGGCAAGATTTCAAACCGTTTTTGTTTTATTACAATTTTAAATTTAAACTTTTAAATTACTCACCCATACATCAAACAGTCCGCTGCCCTCTTTATCGACAAGTCCTTAACCTGTAAAACATAGTTGTTCAAAAGTTTATAGAATACTCTTATGCACAAATAAAAACACTGCATCCGACAAATTCTGTGGATTTCGATTCCCGTCCATGTGTTCTTCAACATAACATAACGAGTTGCTTTTGCTTGCCTTACACTTTTTCTTAAGAGACAGTAAAATCTCCGATTTTTTAGCCGTATAACGAGATAATTTATGTCGTAAAGCGAAAGTATTCCACACGCCGTTATAGTAATATGACGCAAAAAGGAAGGCCATATAAAGAGGTATGAGGTATTTGTTTCGAATATTCTACTATATACACCACAACTTTCTATTCAGCTACGTTAATTCAAATGTAAAGCTTAAATACTCAACATTGAACTGGTAACACTGCTGAAATCAATATAGCCTTGCCAGGGTGATCGTAGCCTTGACACTAACCGACAGAATAACTTCCCTAATAAAGTTTATAGCTTTAAATGTTGTTACATATCTTTAGGCGTTTTTTATTTTCGTAACAATATGAAGGTAGAATTTTTATTAAATATTTTGAACGCTCGTATGAGAAGAACCTTTAATTGCCTATAAAAATATCTTTACGTCTTTTCTTTAATTTTCAAATATTTTTCTAAAGACAAAAACACACAATCTTGTTAATACAACAGTTGGTAGCAAAAGAAATTTCTTTCTTCTTTTCATAAAATATAAAAAAATATGTGAATTGTGGCTTCAGAATTGGCTAAATCAGACCGAAGTTCCTCAGTTTTTCGTTCTTTTCTCTTAATAAAAAAAAGCCCACTGAAGTCAACTGAAGTTTCTTCTCTTTCTGAATTAAAGGAAATCCATAAAATATAAATTTATGCAGTTGTGTTTGTGTATGTGTGTAAATAAAGTTCATATTTTACGACTTTGTATACATTCGTGTGTCTCTTTGAATAGTACTACTTGGTGGTTGGTGTACATATGCATATGAACTATTTACGTTCTTAAACCAGTTGAATTTTTAAGTAGACGTGCGTGTGTGTCTACTTCAAAATGCTCTCTTTTTCTTTAATTTAAAAGTGTGTGTGTATGAGCATATGAGTATGTGTTTGTACTCAAATAAAATCATAAGTATATTTGTGTGTTTCTAGCAGTGTGTGTGTAAATAAGTAGGGAAATGTATGACTTTATGGCGGTAAAAGGATATAACATTTGTTGATTGCTCTACGCTCAGTGCCTTGCCTATTCTCCATCCCTCCCTCCAACACTCACTCACATACACTCTTACTTAGATATTTTAATGTTTTAAGCCTATAAAAAAATACATTTGCTTACTTCGACTTCTTCTGTTTTACTTTTTCCTTCTTTTTGCACATAAAACTTTTCTAAGAAGCGTATGTATAAGAAGGAAAACAAACAAAAAATACGTTTAAAATAGGATCTAAGACATGATAGGATTCAAGGATTTCCGTATAATGATTTAATAATTTCTAAGCAAATGCAGGAGAAGAAAAGAATAAGAAAAGAATGAAAGAGTTGTTTGCTGGCTGCATATTAAATTGTCTTATGGGATATATTTGCATAGAATTAGATTTGAATTTCGACTTTTTTTTTGCTGGGAAAACTCACATCATTAACATCAACAGCTGAAAAGCTTAAGTTTAGTTGACAAACTTTAAAAACAACAGCTGCTTAAGCAAAAGTTGTTCAAATTTTACTTAAATACTTATCTAAGAAAATGTTTTAATTAGAAGTTAAAAACAGGATTTTTATGAAAGAAAGTTTTCAAACTTTAAAAACAGAACATAGGGAAATCCCATTTTTCTATAAAAAAGGTTATTACATATATATACAGAATGGCTAGAACAATTCGGCTGATAATTTTTCATATTTTCGTTAAGGCATTAAGAAGGTTCTTATAGAGAGAAAATTAAAAAATGCATTATCCATGAAGCATGCGTGGTCGAGGCGTTCGCAACGTTGCCTGAACAGAACACAAGCCTGGACGTGTTGTCCAAAGTTATATCTGTATATGGTGAATAAATAAACTATCAAATTTCCGAAGCCCTTATTAGGAGACACATCTATGTATTTAATGCAAATGACGGCATATTCGTAAGTCTATTCATTCTACACAGGGTGATCGGAGAACCATCTTTGGTTCCAAATATTTCCTTTGGCAAGAGATTCAAGGTTGAATTTTCGAACTGGGATTATTGACTAATTGAGCCTTAGTAAAGAGTGAGTTCGATCCAAAATGATTGACTGTTTCTTTTGGTGATGGCATTCATGAACAGAATGGAGACTTGTCAATCCCACTGGGGAAATTACCGAGTGTCTTCAAGTCTGAAATCATGGTCATAGCCCTATGTTCGGCTATACGGATATCAACCTGGAGCAGTGGGAGTGCGGGTTAAGTTAATTAATAAATTCTCTGACAGTCAAGTTGCCTTAAGGGCACCTGGCTCAAATATTATGACATCTAGAATGGTTAAATATTGCTACGATACGTTGCAAAAGTTTTCGCTTAGGAATAAGGTCCAGCTTTTTTAGGTACCTAAACACTGTGGAATAGATGGTAATGAAACATCACATGCTTTAGCTGGAAAACGTTCCATCAAACCCCATATCTGTTGTGAACCTTACTGTGCAGCTCTACATACACCCATCCACAATCCGATCAAGGATGAGAACTCGCCAGATGCTTGGAACACTGGAAAGTTCAAAGAAGACTTGGCCACTTTATGGCGGCCATCACTCCGCAATTTGAGCGTCGCTTTTAGGTTCCTCAGTATGGCAGACCTTTAACGCAGCTAAAGTTTCCAGCTGGGGTATCTCTCAGTCTGTCCATGTTCGAAACCAAAGATCTGCTTTCTTTGAAATAGAACCCGATTATTTCCGTGTTTAATACTAAAACAAAGCTTCGTTATTAATGAAACCTTAAATGTAATTTATTATCTTATCTACAAAACAGATTTAGGATGTTCTGTGGCAACATTGCACTGATAATATCTAGAACATGTGCTGTTGACAGCGACTAAAACGTGTGCTGTAGTCAGCGACTGGTAACCAGTTTATTGTACTGGAGACAGCGTTCGGATGTAGTAGCTGCGCTGGAGACAGTGTCAGGTACGGTGGCTGTGTTAGAAACAGCGTTTCGTTGCGGGTGTACTCTACTGGACACAATTTTCGTATCGGGTATGCCATACAGGGAACAGCTTACGGGTACTGGAGACAGATTCTGGTAACGGGCACTCTATTGGAGACAAATTCTGGTAAACGGGTACTGTACGAGAGACAGCTTCTAGTAACGGGTACTGTACTGGAGACAGCTTCTGGTAACGGGCAGGGTTGTCAGATATTTTTTAAGCTTTTTCGCCAAATTCAATTTCAAAAATCACCAAAATCGCCAAATCATCTTTTTTTACATTTTGGGAAGAAAAAATTATAAATTTTAAAATAATCAAAAAAAAAAAATTGTTAAATCAAATAAAAAATAATTTGTTTTGAATTCTTAAATTTCGCCAAAAGTGGAAAAAAATTCGCCATAATATATATTTGGTAATTTTATTAAGCATAAATATTAGCAAAAACAAAATGTGTACAATGTTTACTATAACATAGTTTATAGTTTACTGAAAGCTAGAAAACTATAAAAGATAATTTTTATGGTTAATATGCAATACATTTTGAACATATGCAGATATGTAGTCTCATTATTGTTATATATCTAAAACGTTATACACTTTTCCTTCGACACATTTCATATTGCCTTTTATTGGAATTAAATTACACTCTGCGACAAAAAGGAACGAAGATAAAATACCTGAAAAGTTATACTATTTTTCTAATGGAGGCTATCGAGTACAACAAGATTCCAAAATCTTTCATTACGGGTAAAAAAATGTTTTTTTCGTAACTTCATATTCTTGTAGGCCTATAATTTTGTGGCATACTATTCGATTTCAAGCATTTCGGTGAATTTAGAAAGACGAGAAGTAGACCTTTTTAATGATGATATGATATACTTCATAGCTCTGAGGTGTACATATGTAAGAATGTTGCAAGCAAACACATTAGTATTTTTCCACATTTGTTAAGTTTATAGCCTTTTTCGCACCATTCATGATTTTAGTTTATTTCGTTGCCAGTTGCCAACAACTACATTAATACTCTTAAGTAGACTGGAACCTAAAAATCTATTAATTTCTCGTTGTCGAGAACACAATTGAAGTTCAGCTGCCATCTATAATCGGCACATTAAAATGACCATGTTCATGAATTTCATACATAAAAATACAAAATATATCACAAATATCCAACAAAATCGCTAATTAATTTGCAAATCGCCATGTCGCCAAACCGAAAATTAGAACGCCAAATAACTTTTCAAATCGCCACGTTTGGCGAGAAATCGCCAGATCTGACAACCCTAGTAACGGGTGCTGTACTGGAGATGGATTTTGGTAACGAGTACTGTATTGGAGACAGCTTCTGGTAAACCTCTGGTAAAGGGATGTAAACTATTCTGCAGACAGCTTCCGGAACGGTTATTTTATGTTTGTACCGATTATAAGAGAAACTCGGGACTCTTATCAACGGTGACAAGAGAAATACGGGCACTCTTGTTACAGCTTTTGATTAACAACGAGTGTAAGACTAATTCAAATTTACACTCAATAAGACGACGACGACAACAAAAGGAAAGGGGGAGCTCTTGCTGTCAAAAATGTACAAACGTCAAATGCAAAAGAAATTCTGTGACTCTTGCACTGACAAAACCAAAATATTAAGTGCTTATAAGAGAAATTCTAGAGCAGCTTTTAAAGGCGGATCGGTCTACTGCATACCCAATCGAACAAAACTCCAACCTATTAACCAAATAATTATATGAGCTCGATGAGAATTAAAACGAAAATTTTCTATACCTGTGGTAAACTCAAATGAAAGATTCTTGCTTGTTTTTTATACAATTCGCTTTTATGCTCTATTCGTTTAATGTAAACACATGCCGTTTGCTCATATTGTATGATTGTTTGTTATTGTTAATAGGTTGTTGTAATTGTTGTACTGGATATATGTATTATTGGTGTGTTTTATTGATAGATGTTATTATAACGTTCATGTCAAAATATAAAGGAGGTTAGTTATGTGTTTATGCAACGTCACGTTACAAACCGGACCTGAGACTCCTAACGGAATTTCTTACCGGCCATTGTGGACTGTGAGCAGCGCATCAAAAGGGAATTGCGGTCATAGATGTGAATGTCTGTTGACTGTGCTCACAGGCGTCACAGAGAGTGAAACACATATTGTAGAGGGTGTTTTTTATAGAGGTATAGAACTTTCAGTCGCAATAAAACAACGATGGATTACTCGATGGACATGAACTTTATTTATCCGAAAGATAAACTTGTGGCATTACATTTTAAATATGATTTCTGGCATATGACCGCCATGGCTGGCGTGGATGTAGTCCAATCTGGACGTCCAATTTTCGATACCTTTTTCCAACATTTGTGGCCGTATATCGGCAATAACATGGCGAATGTTTACTTCCAAATGATCAAGCGCTTGTGGCTTTACCGCATAGACAAATGACTCTACATAGCCCCACAGAAAGTAGTCTAGCGGTGTTAAATCACAAGATCTTGGAGGCCAATTCACAGGTCAAAAACGTGAAATTAGGCGGTCACCAAACGTGTCTTTCAATAAGTCTATTGTGGCACGAGCTGTGTGACATGTTGCGCCGTCTTGTTGAAACCACATCTCCTGGTCATCATGGTTATTCAATTCAGGAATGGAGAAGTTAGTAATCATGGCTCTATACCGATCACCATTGACTATAACGTTCTGGCCACCATCGTTTTTGAAAAAGTACGGACCAATGATTCCACCAGCCCATTAAGCGCACCAAACAGTCAGTTTTTCTGGATGTAACGGTCTTTCCACGTACACTTGAGGATTACCTTCATTCCAAATGCGGCAGTTTTGCTTGTGGACGCAGCCATTCAACCAGAAGTGCGCTTCATCGCTAAACAAAATTCGCTAATGAAAATTTAAAACAAAAAAATCACTTATGAAAAATGAAAATTGCACTATTTGCAAGCGTTGTTCAGGCGTGAATCTATTTATGGTGAATTGCCAAACCAAACTAAAAATAAATCACTTGACAGCTGTTCAATCGGTCGCCATCTTGAAAAGTATTGCCAACTTAAAGTTCTATACCTCTATAAAAAACACGCTTTATAAATGTGTGGAGTTCTTGATAGGCTTAGAGGGAAATGTTTAGGTAGACATAGGTTCTCACTAAATGACGTATCTGTTGATCTTTATAAAGGCAGAAGATCTGCTAAACAGACTTTTGACGAAAACATCCCAAGAGTCGCAGTGTCCTGCAATAGTGCCTGGTCAGAATGATGATAATGATTAGAAGACACAATTATTTGCTTTCAACAACAACAAAAAAAAAATGCAAATCAACTAACAACTTGTACCCTATACATTACTTCAGGACTGTATTTCCATAAAAAATAAATTTATTTCAACAACATTTTACTCAATTTCATTGACTTTATTTGATATTATTTTTACTTAAACTTCACACTTTTTCTCACACATCTTGGCATCATTTTAGTTATTACCAGCCAACCAGCGACTATAGGGAATATCAATGTGTGTGTGTGTGTATGTGTGTGTAAAAATAAAGCAGGTTTAGTTCAAGTGTTGCATTTGCAACTTTTACTTGTGAATTATTATTTAAGAAAAAAGAGGGTGGAAATGCATGACGCAAGTTATATTCATACTTATAAAAACACATCACTTTTGTTTTACAAAGAAATACAAAAAAAGAAAGAGAAAAAATCTAAACTGAGAAGAAAATGTATAAAAATAACTTCTACTTAAACATAATCAAACTTGGCACTCTATACCACTTCAAGTGGGTATAATAAATTTATTAAAATGTTCGTTTGTTGTAACACAAGAGAAGAGTATGAAAACAATTTGGTATAACAAATTATTTTTGATTTGACTTAATTTTCAATTTCATATGAAATAGTCAGTTTCAATAAAACCTACTTCTCTATCAAAGTCATAGCAATTGTCATTATTTTTGACATTTACTGACTTTTAACGTACTTTTACAACATTAACTTCAAACATCCCTGTTTTCCGAGTTGATTTTGACTTTCCATGTAAATTGTGCAGTGAGACAAGGCTGTGATTCCTTCCAAATACTAATGCTGTGTTTACTGGACTCCGTCATATCCATAGCGAACAACAAAACAGCAGACGATTATTCGGTGGCAACTTAGCAGACAACTACATGTCCTCGACTGGGGGTGGCGTGGCTTAGTGGTTGCAGCGCACGCATAAACATAAAAAAACAAGCGAGCCAGGTTCGAGCCCCAGCAGAGAACATGACGAAATAATTTAATTATAATGCGTGTTTTTGATAGAGGTATAGAACTTTAAGTTGGCATTACTTTTCAAGATGCTGACCTATTTAACAGGTGTCAAGTAATTTATTCTCAGTTTGGTTTGGCAATTCATCATGAATAGACTTACGCCTGAACAACGCTTGCAAACAGTGCAGTTTTCACTTTTCATCAGGAAAAACTGACTGTTTGGTGCGCTTTATGGGCTGGTGGAATCATTGGTCCGTTCTTTTTCAAAAACGATGGTGGCCAGTGATCGATGAGAGCCATGATTACTAACTATTTCATTCCTGAATTGAATGATCATCATGTCCAAGAGATGTGCTTTCAACAAGACGGCGCAACATGTCACACAGCTCGTGCCACAATTGATTTATTGAAAGACACGTTTGATGACCGCTTATTTTACGTTTTGGACCTGTGAATTGGCTTACAAAATCTTGTGATGTAACACCGCTGGACTACTTTCTGTGGGGCTATGTAAAGTCATTGGTCTATGCGGTAAAGCCACAAACGCTTGACCATTTGGAAGACAACATTCGCCGTGTTATTGCCGATATACGGCCACAAATGTTGGAAAAAGTCATCGGAAATTGGACGTCCAGATTGGACTACATCTTCGCCAGTCGCGGCGGTCATATGCCAGAAATCATATATTAAATATAATGCCACAAGATTATCTTTCGGATAAATAAAATTCACGTCAATCGAATAATCCATCGTTGTTTTATTGCAACTTAAAATGCTATACCACTATAAAAAACACCCTATAGTTTCGTTTCGAGTATTTAATAAAGAGGCTTCTTTTTTCCCTCCCCACAACCTCATCTAAAAAATAAAGGAGGAGCCCCCTTGAAATTCCAGCTTTCTTCTGGCGAAGATAGCAAACATCAGGCGAATGATCACGGAAAAAAACCCCACCTACTGGGAAAAAATTACAATTCTAAAGTAAAGATTACTACCAATTAGCAAGGATATTCACCACCACTGCTTAATCGATATGGAGGGGGCTACAGTTGATTAATCTTCAATACTTAGCTTTAAAAATCAACTTGATTACAGGAACTAAAACAAAGCAATGAATGCTTTGTGGAAAGCCAATTTACTTCCTAGAGGAGCGACGGAGAAAAAAAACATGACCCTGACTACGCCGACAACATATGCCTAACGTCACTTACGCCATCTGGTCTAAAGGAAAAAATTAATTACATACTTACTTACTCAGGTAGCCGTCACAGAACATTTATTCCAGTGGCCAAACGTAGAAAGGGTCTCCAAGCGCTACGATCATCTGCATTACTTCCTCAAATTCTTGCACCAAATTTCACAATATTTCCTCTACTTGGTCTTTCGATCTGAATTTCAGACTTCGTCTTCTGCGTAAACCATCAGCAGCTCCGTACTTAATTGATTTTTTAGCTACAGCATGACCAAAACAATGAAATTGTTGCAATTAAATGCATTTAATAGGGCACAATTAAACGACTTCCATTCAATGGTGCTGCCATTTAATTAAGAATTAACGACAAAAAAGTTTAAATAATGAGAATAACACCTTAACGCTACTGCACCTCACCGATGTATGATAAAATATATAGAGGAATTCTGTAACCTAGGTAGTGTTATACACAAGACAAAGGTGCCGAAGTTTTACTACAACTGAAGGGCTTAACCATACAAAGCGTTGGGTCTTCACGGAATTTCGATGGTAATGATGAAGCAGCTGGATGAACCCGGAGTGAAGTACGTGACCGGAGTCCTTAATAATTTCCGAGGCCTTAAAAATTGTTAGAGTGGTTCCCATATTGAGGCCGGGCAAGAATACAAGCATTACTATTTCCCGGTATCTGAGCAAATTATCCAGCTGCCGATCATTAGCATGAAGCGATGTGTGGATACTAGTCATACGTTGAATTCAGAAGGAAAACGTCAAAGCCACGTAGAGTGAACCAGGCAGTTCCAAAGGAAGAGGTGATGTCTCCGGAACAGTTTGACCTCTACCTCTCCGCCAAATGTCGTCGTCACACATGCCGATGACTGCTCCATTGTGGCTTTTGGCCCAATTGTTGATGACATTTGTGGAAGATTAAATGCACGTAGACGAACTTGAGCCGTTCTCCCACTAAATCCAAAGCCACACTGCTTACAACGTGGACTGCTAAAATGAAGCTGTCTTGGAACATACACATCGATTTTGCAACAATTCCGCCCATCAACTACCCCAAAATCCTTGGATTAACGTTCGACAGCCTTTTTAAAGCATTTGCACTCGCTATCTGTAATAGAGTGAGAAATAAGAACAAAGTTCTCATGTCACCTACTGACAACACTTTGGGAGCGGACAAGGAAACTTTGTTGGCTGTGGTCAGCTATGCCTAAATGCTGCTCTGAGGACTGCCTCCGGTGAATCATCTACATGTTGAGTCGAAGTTAATGCCTGTGCGTCAACGCAGCTAGATGCTGTCAATACAATATCTGCTGGGATGCTATCGTCTGGAAAATCCCAACCACAATCCAGTGGATAGACACTCCCCGCCCATGCATGTCAAAAAGGAACTTCATGACCTTGCGAGAGAAGTCAGCGGTACAAAAGATAGCTCCTACACCAACAGGCATGTCATGCAGAAATAGTATTCATACTGATACAGTAGCAGAGGTCATTGAGCAATACAGTGTGAATACCATCCTCGAAGACTACCCACCTCCTATAGTAGCAGAGGAACGCAATTTACCTGGACAGACTTGAGTGACTGTGGCGCAGCTGAGATTAGGATGGTACAGCCGACTCAGCTCATACTGGACCCGTACCAGCTATACGGCTTAGAACACCTGCCCAGCGTGCGGAACAAGTCTCATGACATACTGCATCTTATGGACGCAGCCAATTAGGGCGCTTCCTTCCTGGGACTTGACTTAGAAGCAGCACCAGACTGACCAATACAAGTACGAAGTTGCTATTAAAACAGCAGAAGCGTCATGATTACTATTCACTTTGCAGAGTATGTAAGTCTACCACATCTAGAGAGCGCATAAGCTTCGCATCTTTAATGCTACTGTGAAATCGGTACTATATGGTATTGTTAAGTGGAGGTTTCGTAAAAAGTGCCTGAGGCTTATTCTGATGATCTTTTGGCAACCAAGGAGATAAGCAACCTCGAATTACTCTCTCACACTTTTGTTTTGGGCTGGGAAAGACAGATACTGATCTACGAATTTTTGTAGCTCTTAGTGAAGAAAATTTTCTATGAGATTTTCGGAAAAATAATGCGAAATTTCACCAAATATTTCAAATAATAAGAGTTTTTCCTTTTACGAAGTTCGAGCTTGGGAGCCACTGTCGTTTATTACATTAATAAACAAAAGACATAGAAACAACGACGCGCTTGTTTACAAATAAAAATAAACTACAACAACAAAACAAGCAGGCAACAAAACAAATAAGAAACAACAACAACAAAACAAGCAGTGAAACAAACAAGATGTTTACGATCAAATCGCTGTATAAGAACTAAACAAAAAGATTGGAATGGTGCAAACTCAGACTAACGAGTAACTGAAGTAAACTCAGTATGAGGAGAGCTTAATCGGTATAAACTCGTGGAGTGGGTTGTGATCGAACCTAAGTTGTGATAGCGATTGGGTTGGAACACTCTTAGGTAGAAAGATCTGTGTAATAGTTAATATTCTTTTACACAAAGGGTGTAAACAGAGAATAGTTAAGAGTATTTGTTATTGTTTGTGAAAATGTTACAAGTTTTTTAACTAAAACCAAACACAAACTCATTTTTATTTTAACTGCAATCTATGAACTCATTAAAACGTAAAAATATCACAGTAATTTACAAGGCTTAAATAACTATGCACAGATATTGCAGAAATAACAATTACCCTTCACTACCAGGGAAAAATTTCTAAGGATATACGTAAATAAAGCATATCACAGTTTCTATTTTATGGTTTTATTAATTCTAAGATTTTTTTCTTTTAATCTTCTTAATATGGTAACATATTTTCTAAAAATATTTAACTTCCACTTGTGTAGTAGTATCACATTAGAAAAAGTCATTTTGCGTAAGTTGTTCATCATCGTCATGATTTTTGTACTCATACCTTAAATGAATCAGTCAAGTCAAGTAAAAAATATTTCTTTTCGCTTCTTTTCTCCTTCTCTCATCACATTAAGCAAATGCTGACAAAAAAAAAATTCAGTAGACTAGAAAGATAACAAAAGTTAGTGAATAGGTGGGGTGAGTATAAGAAGGATTTGACAGAAAAAAATAAAAAAAAAAACATTAAAAAAATGTAAATTTAATGTTGATGCCACTTTTTTCTGCTTTTCGTAACATTTTGTTCTTTTTTCTTTGTTTTTTATTTTTCTAAAACTAAAGGAATATCATCAAGAAAAGAAAAGCAACATTAACGAACTGTCTGCACCGTTATGAAATGTAAACAAACTTGTGATAAAATATCTTTTATTTTTATGCAATTTCCACAAAGAGTACTTCTACACACACACACACACACACACACATACACACACACACACACACACACACACACACACACACACACAAACACACACTTTAACACGCATATATTACAAAGACAAAAAAGCAGCAACAATAGAAACGCAGCTACATGGTAATAAAATAGAAATTTTTACTCCTTCTCTCTCTCTCTCCCTCTCTCTCTCTCTCACACACACACACATATACCTACTGTTGTTGTCCTACGCTTAACCATGAATAATGGAGTGGCTTTTTTACATGCAATTGTTAGCGTATATGGATGTGTAACACTGAGTGTAAAAGGACACCATTTCGCTGCTTTGTTGCCGTACAAGTATGTTGGCATTTGCCTTTGAAAGTGTGTTAAGTGGTGAGCAAAGAGGTGTTTGAATGTGTGTGTGTGTGTGTGTGTACAAGTAAGTAGAATAGACAACATATGCCAAAAGTCAGCGTTAAGTTTAGTCATTTTGCCAAACACTCTCACTAACACACTTACATGTCGATTTACATTTTACAACACTCTTATAAGTACACAAAACGACAAGTATCATAAATTTGTATACTGATGCTGATGCCAGAAACCAGGCATCAAATTTTATTAAAAGTAAATCGAAATATTATGAGGGTAACTTCGATTGGTGATGGAGGAAAAAGTCATTTTCATTAAACAAATTTATGATATTTCCCGGAATTTATTCAGAATATTAATTCCCATAACACTCCATGAAGAATCATGAGGACTCCTGTCAGTCCGCACGGCCAATGCATTAGAAAAATTTTCAATGGCAGTAATACCCATAACCAGTTACTAGCTAGTGTTATGAGGTGATACCGCTATCGAAAACTTTTGTTTTTGTTTTTTAAGGTGGTCTGGCCTGGTATTGAACCGACGACCTTCTGGTTGGTAGGCGGTTGTCTTACTTACCATTCCACAGCAGCACATCTAAATATTAATAAGACAAGTTTATTCATCTAAATCTTTATTGTCCCCTTCAAAGTAATGGACTGCAACACACTTATGCCAGCGCTTGATCTAATCCTCGAAGCATTTTTGTATTCGGTTTTCGTTATGTCTATCAGTGCTTCCGGCAATTTACCCATTACTTCCTCTCAGCTGCTGGAAAGCATTCTCCGTAATGGTGCTTTAATTCGATTGAATAGTGAGATCTCATAGGTAGCCCAATCACGTGAATTCAGCGGCTCTTGCATGGTAATTGTTGCATTGTTCGTCAAAAAAATTTCGGATAATGATGGCACCACAATTCTAGTCTCTTTCGGCGAATTGTCTGTCCCAGCCTTCTGGCAAAAATTAATAATGCACTATAATACCACTATATTCCATGAAACCTGTAAGCATGCCTTCTATTTAGACCAGCACATTTGGTGATCTCCATTCATTTGCCTGATGTCTGGATTGTGTGATATAGTTGAGATGAAAAGCTCAGTCTTTATATTAAAAACCAGTCTTCTTTCATCATTAATTTTCTTTTCGTCACTCCTAATGGAAGCATATTTGCTTTGTTTCTGTATCAATAATCATGTTGATTTTCCAGCTAAGTAGATGATTTATGTACTGTAGCTCGCCTCCATAAGATTGTGTAGTGGTGAAGATCCTTGCTACATGGTGATAATGATCCTTACTTAGCACTGTAGTTTTTTCCCAGGAGATGGCGTTTTCTCCTGATCATTCGTTTGATGTCATTATCGACAGAGGTAAGTTAGAAGCTCAGGGATGCTTCGTTTAGAGGGATTTGCCTGGATGGAGGTTGAAATCTCTTTAGTTAAACACTCAAAACGCAATTAAATTCTTTCGTTATGTCCTCCACTGGAGATTCGAATTTGATCCGCTTGTGTTGCATGCATGCAACACCACTATTATCTACGTTACACCATGCCTGTGCTAGGGGCAAATCTGTTAAGACTACATTTCACTCTTTTATGGGGTATATTGAAAATGCCCTCATGCACATGGCATATGCTTTAGTGGCATTTAACAATGTGACACCGTAGGCGATTAAACCAGCTCTGGTGGCACTGAATATTCATTAGTCCGTTTTTGGATTCATATGTAGACTATTGAACTACAGAGCCATTGTTTCCAGGATGTTTTACAGGCGGTGGTCTCGGCAATAAAAGGGCAGCAGACAGGTTGAGTATTTTCCGTTAATATCCGGAACTATACGCACAGCCAGGGTGCTATGTGGTGTCTGATCGACATTGCAGACGGTATGTGAATGCCAGGTATCTCTAAATGAGATGGCGGGACATTCAGATCTGGACACTATCTGGGAAATGAGACTCTCTGACATCCAGGAGACTTTGTGTACAGACGAACTAGGGAGGTTGATGATGTTGTGTTGCCACTCTGTGTTTACTGCCTGACCAGCTGGCAAAAATTCATGATGCATTACACCATTTTAATTATGAAAACCGCAAGCATTGCCTTCTTTATTGACTGAAAACGACATGATGTTTTTGGTCTCGGTTCATTTGGTGAATGGTATCCACTTGCCTAAAGTCTGGATTGCGTGTCGTACTCATAAACCTAAGTCTCGTCTCCAGTACTGATTCTTTTGCAGAATGTGGGATCAGATCCAGCCTAGAAAATCATGTCATTTGCGATCTCGACGCGGTCTCTTTTTTGTATGAAATTGAGATGCTTTGGCGCCAACTTTGCTGCTACACGACGGAAGCCAAAATCATTAATCAAAATATTTTGAACGGATCCAGAGGCAATATTCAAGTCTTTCGCTATCTCTCTGATGATTAATGTGCTACCATTGACCAACATGTGTTTTACTTTATCAATGTTTTTGCCGGTCTTCGATGTTTATGGTCTGCCACTGTATTCATCGTCTTCGTTTGACTCAAGACCACTTTTAAACCGCTTCTGCTGCTGGTAAACAACCGTTTTCCTTAGAGAACCGTTGCTCAAACACTCTCTAACATTTTCTACGTTTACGCATCATTAAATCCATTTTTTACACGAAATTTAATACAAGTTCGCTGTTACAAATTTAAATCCATAGCTGAGACTGTAAAAAATCGCTAACACATATAGAGATAGAAGTACTCTCGGCTACGTAGTTTTTGCAAATGTCATGCTATGACGCTAAGATTTTGCGATAATATCAACAACAGAAGTATCAACTTAACAAAAAAATAAATAAATAAATACACCAAATCGGAACGATCAAGGTGGTATGCAAAATACAAATGTACTTTTACCCTTACCCAATATTTTTTTACAACACATGTATTGCTTAAAATTTATTTCGATTTTATTGCGTTTATGGCACTTTATTATGAATGAATTGTATGAAGAAAATAAAAAGAAGCATCAATACGTTGTGTAATGAAATTTCGTCTAAAGCATAATAAATGTAATGGATTTTGAAGTGCAACAATAAATTTCAGTTGCCATGAATACGTAAATTATTTGAAGGAACATGTATTTGACGAATAAAAATATTGGTAAGAGAACTTACTTATTTATTGATTAAGGAAAAGGAGAGTGTGGACCATTTCATTTGCCAGTGTCTGTGCTTGGCTCGCTCTTTCTTGATGAGTTATCTGGCTGGTTACCGACATAATTTAGGGAATTGTGCTTCTGTGCGAAGCGTATGGTTGATTTTTAAGATCGGTTAGTCTTGCCTTTATGACGGGCACTGGGATATCGCTTCATATGGTATCACAATGAGCCACAATGATCTCCCATTGATCGTCATTCTCCATGACCATCCATCCAGACATAGGGCTAATGCGAGTGCGTGCATGTAAAAGATGAAATAAGATTACACTGCCACAAGAAGCGCAATACAATATATTTTGTTGTCTTCTTCTGCTGAATATAACGGACTACTGTAAGGCTACGTTGGGAAACTTTTGGCTTAACGTTAGTTGAAGTCAGAATATGCAAATTCAATGGTATGGATTATTATTATCCCCTACACAACATAAGTAAACTTTTACCCACGTATGGTAATAATGCAACGTTAGGATTTCTCCATAGTGTTCATGAATTGTAGTCGAGCTATGGCCATAACGTATTTTTTCATTATCAGAGCTGCTTTGATAGGAAGTATCAATAGATGTCGGGTGTTTATTTTTACGGTAACACAAGTTTCATAATAAAACAACGAAATTAATATTTAAGATCTATAATATGGGCTTTGTTGGATAAACAATCTTATGACATTAATAAGAGGACCGGCATCCTCATTGAACAAGGCACACTTGAGCATGTATAGCGGCTGTGATATGACATTAATGTTCAAATACAATTTAGGCCATGTGGCCGCCACGGCTAGCGCGTACATGCCGCAATCTGGAACACAAATTTTCACAAACATTTCACAGCATATGCGGCCATATCTCGCCAATAACTCTTCGAATGTTGATTTTTAGGGTTTTTAATTGCCTCTGGTTTGTCGACGTTAACAACTGAGCTTAAATAACCCCAAAGAAAATAAATTGATTGGACCCTTACCTGAAATTACTCTTTCATCAAAAGTTTCTTTGAGTAAATCAATTGTAGCGCATGCTGTGTGGTATGTAGCTCCGTAATGATGGAACCACATGTCAGCAAGATTAATGCCAGCTTATCGAGGTATGAAAAAATGTCTAATAACGTCCGTATAGCGTTTACCATTGACAGTAACATTCTGATCATCATCGTTTTGAAAAACATATGAATCAGCGCCCAAAAAGTAGTTTTCTGTGAATGTAATGGTGTTTCGACAAAAGTATCTCCAATCCAAATGCATAAATTCTACTTATTTGCATACACATTCAACCAAAAATAGACTTCGTCGGAGAAAATATGTTGAGTAGAAATATGCAAACGTTGCTCTGGTGTAAGTCTATCCATAACCAAATTAAATAAAAAGCAAATATCAGCTGTTAAATCGGTTGACAAATGAAGCAGTGTTGTCGTCTCAAGGTTGGGTACCTCTAAAAAAAACATCTGATGAATCGAAAGCATTAGTTACTCACCGAATCAATAGGCTTTTTTTTCTATTCAGGCTTAAACCAAAGTACTCTCCAAAGGTTGGCACTCAGTCAATGGTTTAGAGCCACAGCTTTCGTTAAACCAGAATTAAGTATCGACTAAAGCCACCAAACTACCAGCGCTAAGTAACCTTAATCTCTCCTTCTGTATCTCTACATCCCTAGGCAGGATAATATACCAACGATCTAAACGAGAGAAGGTAAGGAAGTTTCAACCAAACTAAACTACAAAAATGGCTGGGTAACGTGGCAGACAGTTCATTGCGGGCAAGCATGCACTTGAAAAATCTTTTGGAAAGACTTTACGTGAATGCAGCGTCCTCTGTATCTCCATTTCATTTAATCTATTGACTGTACTTTTTCTTATCTTTGTATGTTGGTTTAGGAGGTGATGGCAGCCTCTTTGATTCAAGAAATACTTGAGCATACATGGCCTCCCGTTGTGATACTATACATAAAGCTAAGCCCCTGTGCTAGCAGCCAAAATTTGATTAACCGGTCTTGACAGGCATCCAGAGGTTTTACATAGAAGGACAATCCTGCAAACCAAGGCGGAAACTAACCCGAATCTGGATATTAATCTAATTTCAGTGGTCGATAGTTCGATAAGCCATCGAGAAAAAGCAAGCCAAGTGCGAGCAATCAAATTCTAGTTAGAGACAGACACTGGCAAATGAAGTGAGCCAAACCCTCCTCTTCCTCAGTCGATCTACAACCTCCACAGAAATAATTCTATAAGAAAGGCAATGCTCAGGGAGAATAGACAAATTAGAGGAGATGCTACCACGATCCAATTTAACAAGTGATTGGTGAGACTACCAACCGATCTAGGACCGGTGAGTCTAGCAATAAAGCAAGATTTCCCCTCTGCGTAGGATTTAACAGCGTGCAGTAAGTTCTTCAGCCTAATAGACAACTTAACGGTGGACAGCGGTAAACTTACCTGTGAGGAGATAATCCGGAATGTTCTTGTGTCCATGGCCCCAAATGAGATGGACACCAAACTGACGAGAGAGTATCCCAAGTGAATCAAACAGACTCTAACCAGCTTGGAGCTGAAAGTTACAAGTAATCTAATAGCCGCTTGGCTATCAGCATATATCCGCCATGTAGGCACCGCCCCTCCCAATAAATTCCGCTACATAGTAGATAGCCGTCACTTTAGCCTGAAACACGCTACAATAGTCAAAAAGTTAGAGAAACAACTTGAGGTTGAGCCTTTTGGAAAAAAATCCACTGCCCGCCTTGCTTCCACATTAAGAGCCTCCACTGCATCGCCAGGGATAACCGAGACAGATGCCCAGTCATCTCTACCGTAACAGAGCATTACGTCTGAGCGCTCTAAGTTTAGCCTATTGCCTGGATGACAAAAATGGCTTTTGTTGGAGTGGCACGCAAAGCAGCTGTGATCTGGATTATAGCTGACCTTCTTCAATTAAGTAGCCACCAATTCGTCAATGGAAAATGTGTTCTATTTGCTAAATATTCTATAACTATTTTGAGCATCTTGGCCGATATTGCCTTGATTTGAGTAAAAATAATTCGTTAATAATTAATAATTGGTGCATCGAATAATCAACCACAAACGTATATAATTTTTTACTAAAGTTTTATATCATTTTTAAAATTAAAAAAAAACCAAACTATTGAAGTATAATAAATATATTCAAGATATTTTTGTATAATAAAAGTTTCATGTTTATTGTACATTAAATTAATGACAAACATTGTCGCCAAATAAAATGCATATTATTAGCAAATGTATGTTCGTAATGACGATAAAGGTTGTTCATTACTTTTAATGAGATGTGAAAATTTTAATTAAATCTGATAATATTTCTTCTAAACACGCATGAACTCACACACACATACACACACACATGCTGGCAAAAAAAATATATATATTTAATTGCCGGACTCATAAATAAATTTAATAAACCGCAAAAATGCCATTAAATTAGTTTCACTTACCCATTCATATACGTTTTTTGCTTTTTTTTCATTTTATTTTCTAATACTTTTTTGTTACGAGCGCTCTATAAAACCAAAGTGAAATTCATTAAAAACACTTACTGATCTCTAGTACTTTCTACAAACAATTTAAACACTACGCGCCTAAATCTATGCTAAGCTTTTAAACAAAACTACAACGGGGACTTAAAATATTCCCAGTGTTCCCAGTGAATGCACACTCCTACACTATGTTGCGGTGATGGTACATGCAAACTGATTGTATAGCAGAAGTTAATCACTATACAAAGAAATTGTTAACGCATGTATGTGTGTGGGAAAGGTAGAGTATATGTATAAAAGAGCGTATATCGATATATAAAACTAAATTGCTTTTTTTTGTTTTGTTTCTTTCTAATCTAATGTTTTCGTGTGTGTGTGTGTGTGTGTGTGTGTCTGTATTTTTGCCATCAGCTAAAATGTAATAAAAACCATTAACAATAAATTAAAGGAATTTAACAAATACACACACACATAAGCGGTATTTATACATGCCAAAACACAAGCTCATTTGTTTAGAATAATAACACAGAGAGTGACAGAGAGAGAGAGAGAGAGAGAGAGAGAGAGAGACGGAAGAGTGGGATAAAACAAATTAAAGCACATTATGTGTATATGAAAAAGTAAAGGGTGTGCTCAACATTTCATGGATGCAAACAAAATTATAAGAAAAATATATACGAATTAAAAAAGTTGGCAACCAAAAATTGATTTTATTGAGCAAAAAATATTTACAAACGAACAATTCTATATTTATCAGCTCCTAACTATGAATCTCCTTAGGCCTTAGCTGAAAGTGTGTTCATTTTTTTATAATTTTAAGTGTCCAGGTAAAATATTTTCAAATACGTGAGTTTTAATCAAAAATCTTGAAAATATATATTCGGGCACTTGCTTTATTATCACAAAAATTATAATAATAGATGTAGTGATACATTTACTTACAAATGGTTTTATTTAAAACGAAATCACTTTACAGTTACTTTCAAGCAATTAGAAACTGTAATTGTGCCCATAAAAATATAGAAAAAATATTTTCGTCATTAAAAATTTCAGATTTATATTGTAATCTGTTTAATAGGGAGTGTAAGTCTTAAAGTATTAACCACTTTTTAGTTTTATAAGCCGCCTTGCTTAAAATCTTATATATACAAATAAATGACGGTTTGTTTGCTGCTTGACGTCTATATACAGCTAATCGAGTTTCTTAAAATTTTTACAGTATCTCACTGTGTGTCTGGAAGGAACTGGAGCTTGTATAACTTTCCAAAATTACAATTGGGCGCTGCCATGCCCATACAAAGTAAATATTTATTTTTCTATATCTTCTAAATGCTAATAGAAAAAGTCTCTTAAATTGGTCCAAGTAGACTCATGGTCAATACAAATCAGCTGTCAAAAAGTGCGTGGGTGGTCGAAGTGACTTTATGGCAAAATTTAATACAAAGTACACTATGCAACAAATGGAGTAAAATTTTCTGACCTGGGATAACAACTATATTTTTTTTGATGCGCTATGACCGCCGTGGCTACGATTTTTTTTTTAATGTGAAATTTTTGAATAGGCTGCTTCATACATCTTATGATAAATTTAATTGTATTATGCGATTTCGTTAAGCTATACGTTACATAGTGTTATCAGACAAAAAGTTGGCGGAATTCGACAAGTGAGTCCAAAGTAAATATATTTATTTTAGTGTATCTTGAGAACAGTTAAAGCTAAAGTCTTAGGATTTGGTCTGATTTACTCTACGATCAATGCAAATCATTATTCCAAAGCTAAGCGGAATAGAACAACTGGGCGTGGTACCTTCCACACAAACTAAGTATTGATTTCTATATATCTTGGAAATGGTTAAAGCAAAAGCTTCTTAGCTTGGTGTGAATGAATTTAAAGTCAGTACAAATTAATAGTAAAAAACTGCGTAGAATTCGAAAAGAGAGCGTGGAACTGCCATACAAACTAAATATTGATTTCTGTTTATCTTGAGATCAGTTAAAGCTAAGATTTCAGTATTTGGTCCAAGTAGTTTCATGGTTAATAGAAATTATCAGCCAAAAATTGAGTGGAATTGGACAAATAAGCGTGGTACCTCCTATACAAAGTATATATTGATTTTTGTATATTTTGAGAAGGGTAATAGTAAAACAAAGTCGTGACTGGACTTTGGATAAGTGAGCGTACGTCTTTCAATCATACTAAATGTCAAATTTTGTATGTGTAGAGAACGGCAACAACACCGAATAAAAGCTGTCTATATATGTATCTTAAATACAAAGATTAATATGTGATTGTTTGAAGACTGCCTACAGCTAAACGTAAGATTGTCCAGTGTCTTTTTGTAAGGAGCTAGAGGCTATCTATTGGATTTGAAACGGTAGGGGACAAAGAAGATAATTAATTTAAGAAGATAATTAAAATGTTGGTAGCGAAGCACGCCGGGTTTAGTATTTAATATTTTACATATATTCAAAAACCCGGTTTTTCCGTCTCATTCTATTTCTTTACATTAAAATTACTGATGGGAAGGAGTGATAACACGTATCGGCCTGTTATAAAGCCACATGAGACAATGTCTCAGATCTGTCTAGCAATCCCTGTAAGCATCGATGTTTATGAACGATGCATCGATGTTTTCGTTTGTATTTATAAGTGTGACACACTCTCTTCTTCCTCGACTTATCTACAACTACGACAAAAGTCATTTATAAGTGACTGTAGCCTTTCCCTACGCCTTTCTCTAACGCAATGACAGAGAGGTACAGGAAAGGTCCCTACGATGAAGTTTTATTAGGTGATTTCTGCGCTTACTATCCAATTTAGACCAGCCGAGAGTAGCAGTAAATCAAGATTTCTCCTAAGCTCAGTATCTGTCAGAGTGCAGTATATATCTTTGCTTAATAGCCACGGGTGGCGTGGTATTGTGGCAAGAGCACAGGCATACAACACAAATAGCCAAGCATCACCACCACTTAGCAAGGACATTCACCTCCACACACCAATACATCAATGCGAGCTAAAATAGATTAATCATCTTCTTAAGTAAGGATCACCACCATTACCACTTATCAAGGATCTTCACCACTACACACAATCATATGGAGGCGAGCTATAGTAGATTAATCATCCACTTAACTTTAAAACCAACTTAATTACTAAGAATAAAAAATAATAATAGCGGATGCTTTGTGGAAGGCCAAAATGCTCTCTAGAGCAGTGACGGAGCAAAAAAAGGAAATAGCCAGTCTGACGGAAGTTAGAGAAATATTAATTTCCACAAATAGGTGACTAACATGAAGAAGTGTGCCCGCCCCAGCAAACTTATTGGCCATACAATTTCCCATCCTTTTCATGTGAACAGGAACCTAGGGCATACAAAATACCATCGCTCAAGTATATCTACAAAATAGCGGCCGTCTTTAACGAGTTTCGAGTTAACATTAGTAAACGATAGTATCTGATCTGGAGAGGAACATTAAGGAGAGGCTGGAGAGGAACATTAAGGTTTAGCCTTTTAGAAGAAATTCCATCACCAACCCTGTTCTCAAGTCGAGAACAGTCAATTAGTGATTATCGTTACAAATTATAAAATATGTCTGATTCAAATCATTCCATCATTGCTTATCGCCTTAGACAATTTTTTAGACACCTTTTAGACAAGTAAAACTAAAGAAAACATATTTTGAAGAATTCTCTTTCAGACTTTCCTTAGTGCTCAGAAAGCAAAATTTTTTTAAGTGGTGCTTCTTGCTTTCTTGATAATTTTTTACATTTGTAGAGTCTTGAAAAAGAAAAAAAAAAAGAAATAAAAGGAGTTCATTTAGCAACGATAAACGAAACAAACTATCGTGTATGTATGAGACTAACTCAACTCCTTATTCCTTTTCTCATACTTTAATAAATATTTTTATTATTCAATTTCTAATCACTTAACCACAACTGCTTAGCTGATTTATATATTATATCTCTCTGCAGACAATTGGTATTTCAAAGGAACGAAATCATTCCGTAGTTCATTATTGTCTTCAAAATAATACAATTAAAGAATACCCAACTTAACAAATTATTATACGTTTTTAGTGGATTTCAAATGTCTATGAATTATATACTGTAACACATATATACATACATACTCAGAAGTGTTTAGAAATTTAACAGATAAACTCACACAAATATTTTATTTATTATTACTCGCATTCGTGCAAGCAAAGTCATAAAATTCAATTAAAATTCGTTGGTTGGCAAAAGTAAAATTAAACAGATTTGAATTATTTACACTTAAAATCTACATGCCATATACACTCACATACATAAGTATACGCACTTATTTCGGTTATAAAATCTATTTATTTTTTGGTAGATTTTATGCTCGTAAAAAGGAGATCAAATTAAATACTAAAAGACAAGCAATTTCAAATGCCTTCTCTACTTACAACACAAAATGTCTTTGCATGTGTAAGAACTATTTAAATATTTATGTATGTCAGTCAGTATGGGGGTGGTGATGGGTTTGTATGTTTAATTCAATAACTGTTTGAAAAGGAAAAGGAAGAGAGAGGAGGGAGAGAGAGAGAGAAAAAATTTTCGGTGATTGAGTGTTTAAGCATGTAAATAGAATCGCATAAAAGCGTCTATGATATGCTTGAACATATATTTTATGTCTTTTAAATTGTATTTGCAAGTATTATTACATATAGTGGGTGGTTTTAAAAGTCATTTAAATAGTACTGTGTTTAAAGAATTAATTTGCACTAAATTTAAATTTATATAATAAAATTAATTTTGTAAAAGGGGCAAATAAGTTAAAATATCCAGTTGATTGCCTAATGGCTTTTATTTGAGCTAAATTGTCTCATAATTACCTTAATCGGGCTAACTTTAGTTTTTCAGTTGAGAAACTTCCAAATTCTATCGTTCGTTCTATTCTTTTCACTAAAAATCCAAACTATTTTTGACAACATACGGGTGAATACATTATTTTCCTTAAGACAAATCACGCCCGATATTACTAGACCACCACCGATGCGTAATTACTAGAGAGATCGGACGTTTATTATTCGACCTGTTTTAACCGGTTTTTTTGGTTTTATCGAGTACGGTTTTTTTTAAATCTTCATTTTTCGAATACCGAATAAACCGGTTAATTTAACACGAATAACCGGTTAATTCAAATAAGTATAATTTTTATATGTTTGTGTATTTTTTTATTAACAATATGCTCATTGTTGAACTATTTCTATAAATTTAATTATCTTTGTATTTATGACAACCTTGAGCGTCTCACAAGGAACATGAAATTAGTAATTACTAATTAGCAATTATATAATTTTCAATTAGTAATTACTAATTAGCAATTATATAATTATCAATTATTAATAACAACTTACAATTAACCAGGAATTGACAACTACAAATGGAAAGTCACCAATTACTAATTAACAATTACATAGCTTTCAATTACTAATGACTGCTTACAATTAATTAGCAATTGGTAATCACTAATAAAAAAGTATTAATTACTAATTTGCAATGATATAATTTTCAATTACTAATAACTACTTACAATTAAACAGGAATTGACAATTACTAATCAGCGATTACATAATTTGTAACTACTAGTGACTACTTAGAATAAAATAGCAATTGGTAATCACTAATAGGGAAATAGTAATTATTAATTAGCAGTTATATAATTTTCAATTACGAATAACTACTTACAATTAAACAAGAATTGACAATAAGAAATGGGATATCACTAATTACTAATTAGCAATTTTATAATTTTCAATTACTAATGACAACTTACAATTGAGTAGCATTTGGCAATTACTAATGGGGTGTTAGTAATTACTAATTAGCAATTATATAATTTCCAATTACTAATAACTACTTAAACAGCAATTGGCAATTACTAATGGTAAATTATTTAATTTGTAATGGGAAATAACTTATAACCGATTATATGTAAATAATTATTTGCAGTGACTCAAAACCAAATATGTTACAATATGTTATTGACAACCATTACATACTACATGCAATAAGTTATTGACAATTATCAATTACATGTAATTAGTAATTGTTGATTGTCTTTCATTAGCTACACATGCTTCGTAATATGGCCTGTAGTCAATTACGAAATGTGCCCAATGAAATCGTATGGTGTACTTTAATCAACATTATTCCTACTTAGATTCAAAAGAAAAGAAAAAAATTATTGACCTTGCAACAAAACTGTCGACACTTGCTACGCTTATTACTACCACCTTCAGCCGCTTACAATACATTCATCTTCATGTTTCTGTAGGTATGTATATCAATGTGTGTTTCTATGTGATTGCAAATATGTAAAGAAGAATAATATTTGGTGGTGTCTTAACTGTAACAGCTGTGGTTTAACGCGCCTTTTGTCTACTTAAGCTATTCGGTTGATTTTGCCCCAAAAACAAAGCAATGAAAAAAAAGAACTCAAATGGAAAGGAATAAATGAAAGAAAATCCACAACAAAAAGTAAGACAAAAGAAGAATTCTACAGTAGAAGTATTATCAAGAAAGATAGAAATCTACAAACGAAATACATAAGTAAGAATGAGTAAATGAATGAATGGTTGAATGGCAACGAATAAAATTCTTTGGCAAGAAATGTTCATCTCTGTGTGGCATTTGTATGATTCTGTGACTTAATGATAAACAACAACATATCAAATGGTATTAAATACACACACAAACACGCACACTGAGGGATATAAAAGGAGACTAAAAATAGAGAAGTGAGTAAAAGAAGAAACTATAATAAGGGGGGTACGAGAGATAGCAGTAGCAGCAGTAGTTAAACTAAATTGCACAACCGCAAGCGTATGTAGCCACAGTCGCACTGAAGTGCATAAGCTTAATCGGCTCCCTATATGTATACACAGGAACTACAATATTCAAGAAAAAATAACAAATAAACAAGAATTTTATTCAGTTACGTGACAGATTTTGATGAAAGCATATGTATGTCGCTTTGCTACTACTACTACAAATGCAATTCCCTTTTTAGCCACAATATTCAAGAAAAAATAATAAATAAACAAGAATTTTATTCAGTTACGTGACAGATTTTGATGAAAGCATATGTATGTCGCTTTGCTACTACTACTACAAATGCAATTTCCTTTTTAGCCACCCTTGGTTTAGAGGAGACGACAACTTTTACAAACACACATATATGTATACTACATATTACACTTTCTTCTTTCTCTTAGGTTGCTATTACTACTGCTGTCTACGCTTATGTATGTATGGTATATATATATGTGTGTGTGCTTGCTAATGTTGATATAAAACTTCTATATCTTTTAGAAGCATTAGTTTTATTGTTTGATTTTTAGTGGCATTAAGATTTAATTTCACAGATATTTGAAACGAATCTTAAATGGTGAGATTACACACACACACACAAACACAGAGTTATTTTCTTAAGTTTACACATGTCGCTGTCATACGGTAAAGTCAGTCACATGCTCAATGTTGACTATTTTTGCAATTTGAAATAGAAATCCATTAAGGAAGGATTCTTTTCCAATTTAAACGAATTTTATTTTATTTAAGTATAGAATTAAAACAGGTGTAGAATTAAAATTAAATAAAAATTAAATTTTAAGAAATTAGAGAAAAAAGACAGTGAAAAAAATTATATGTCAAATAAATATGACAATAATTGGAAAACAATATCAACCAATTATATTCGATATTTCTATATTTCATTGGAGGCAAACTACTTTGAAGAGAATATGTCTCACAAGTCATAATATTACTTTTTTCGGGCGAACGAAAGCAGTTCAATAACTCGCTCTTTCTTTTTTCTACTTTTTGTAAGAAAAAAAAGCCTTACTTCTCAGCGTCATGTATGGTTAACTCGATGTACAATATTTAGTAAAGCATTTTCAAACTTTTTTAATTAAGCTAAATGACAACTTTCTCACGGTCAACTTGGAAGTGGCAGCCGCTTTAAATTAAGGCACACTTGAGCACACATATCGCCCTGTTGTGGTACAACAAATGAAACGAGGCCGTCATGCTAATCGCCAAGTCCAGAATAACCGGTTTTGGCAGCCAACCAGAGGCCTCACAAAAAATCTCAATCCCTCAAATCAAGTCGGTTAGCAGCCTCATAGTCTATTAAATCTGATATCAATATTCATTAGATCCAATTAGCCATCGTGAAAGAGCAAGCCAAGTGTGAGCAATTTACTTTGAGTTAGAGACTGATACTTTTAAAAGAAGTTGGCCACACTCTCCTCTTCTTCAATCAATCAACAATCTTGACTGAAATTATTCCCCGGTAAGCGAAGTGTTTGCAGGTGCCTACCTATAACGCAATGTCTGGTGCAGATAGACGCAGTAGAGAATATGCTCCCAAGATTCAATTTAAACAACTATGAAAGGCGGTTCTAACAATGAAGAAAGATTCCGCCTCTGCCCAGGATCTGTCAGCTTGCAATAAGTACTTTTTCCTAATAGGCAGCTCAATGAAGGAGAGCGGTACAACCACTCTGGTGGGTAGAGGGAAGGAGTGTGCCCGTTTTGTCAAACTCATCAGCAACACAATTACGCGAAATGAGATGAACAAAAAATAGCCATGACAGAATCCCAAGGGAATCGTGATAGTCTCTAACCAGCCTAGAGTTGAAATTCACACACGAAAGATATCTGTTAAAAGAAGCATATATCAGCTATGTGAGATCAGCATGATAAATAGCCATCACTTTTGCTTAAAACACGGTACAGTAGTTCGGAAGCCGTAGAAACAATCTGTGGTTGAGCTTTTCGGAAAAAGTTTCACTACCCACCCTTTTCCCAAATTTACAACCGTCGGTATAGAACTCTACCGCATTCCCGGGGATGACCGAGAGAGATGCCAAACTGTTTTTACCTGGCATCACGAAATGAAATCCCCCATCCTGCGCCGTTACGGCTGGGACATAGTCAATATAATCCAGGACTCGGGATTCCTCAAATAAAATAGAGGAGTAACCTGAGGAAACAGTACAGCAACGTGACAGAACTACAAGTTTAGCCTGTTTAGCCCCGAACGAAGCCAGAAAAGCATAACAAAAAAATTGCCTTTGTAGGGATGGTACACCTATGTATATGATCTGGATTGCAGGAGCCCGATATTGCAATGTGTACCGAGAGCAGTCCACCAAAGATTAGGTACAATAACTGTCGAGTAGATCCAGCGAATGATACCAGGTCTGAGACCCCATCTTGTATCCATTACTCCCCTTCAGCAGTAAATGGCAAAAGCCGCCTTGCGAGCTCTCTCAGCCAAGTTAGCCTTCTAACTTAGCTTGGGGCGAGAAAAAGGCCCAGATATTTGACCGTGGGACTCAAAGTAAGTTCGATCTCATCCACACTAGGCGGCGTTAAGCAAAGTATCTTATACCTTCTAGTGAAGAGCATTGTGCCGGTTTTGCAAGGATTCACAGATATAATGCTAAGCAAATATAATGCGAAGGGCAAAATTGAGCTTGTCCGACAGTGTATTTGAACAAGTACCAGACACTGCTATAGCTATATCATCTATATCAGCGACGACTTTATCAGTCGAGAAATCAAGGTCCTTTAAATAGGCATTTGTTTTAAGGATGATCTCTTCGTTGGGTCAAAATCAATTAGGAATCACACATTTTCCCAAAACTCGCTACAGGAGTGAGTCTCAAGGTAATAATGTGGAGATTATGCTAGATGGGGTAGTACTTCGTAGTTCGTGTATTGTCAGGATATGATGGATAATTCGAAAAATGTTTTCAAATTATATTTGACACTTCTCAGACACTTCTTTGAAGGGGCGACTTGTTTCCGCTTATGGTGGAGTGCAAGCAATCGCGGCGCCTTCTTTAAAAATAGCTTTCTGATATTCAAATATTTCGATGTGGTCACCTCGCGCAATTTCATTTTTCGATCTCCATTATCATGGTCGATTAATTTTGTTGAGGCAAGCTTTTTGGAAGACCTGAATATTTAACGTCAGTTTAACTGTACCCACAAATGTGTTTAGTTTTTTTATTGTGTAGGTAAAAATTAAATTAAATTATGCCGTTTCTATTCGTGTCACCTCGGATATTTTCTGTATCCTAGCCTTCAGTAAGCATTTTTGCCGTAATGATTTGAGAAAAAAAGTACTAAACTCTTATCTGAACTTTCTCCTTCACCATCGCCTTAGTAGCTTCTTGATTTGTCGTTTTTTCTGTGCGCGGCCTCCCTTACTTACAATTAGAATGACTGTCTCTTGTTTAATTGACTTCCATTATTTTGGTATTTTATTTGACGTTACTTGTTTTTCGTCGACATGTGGTGTGACGATTTGCGGCAACTGAATTATTTTGAGGTAATTTCGTAGTATTTTTATACTACAAAGTTTGAGTGGAAGCTTACTTTTAGTACCACCACTTGAGGAACTTTATTGTCTTTAAGCTTTGAGCATTTTATATAAAACGACAGTGAGCAGCATGAAAGTAAGCAGCAAGTTGTTGTTGCCAGCATTTGCTGCTATACTATCGACTTTACAAATATTTTGATAGCAGCAGCAGCTGCAATAAAATAAGGTTTCATAGTCATTATATTATTTTTCATAAAAATAGTTTTTACAGAAAAATATTTTTCAGTGAGGACACTTAAGCTTTTCAAAGCCACCAAAATAAAATCGCTTTTTTAAAATGCTACTCAAAAATATAAAATCTAATGGAATTATGTGTTTAAAACTTTTTAATTATTAACATAAATGTTGCTTAATACAATAGTTTAGTTTTATGCTGATAAATAAAAAACGTTATTACGTTTTTCTATTTAAAATTTCGTATTGTAAAGGTGTCACTAATTTTTGTTTTGCCGCCTAAAAAGACAGAAATTCTATTATGTTTAGCAGCAGCAGCAAAGGTTGTTATCTAAGGTTTTGATGTTCTGCCTTTAAAATAATTGTGTTCATGATATAAGAAATAGAAGGTAGTTCCACTCAAAATTGTTTGACAATAAACGACATTTTTGAAGTTTGCTTTATAGGTAAAAATTTAAGAAAGCGTTGCCACATGCAGAAAAGGATCAATATTCCTAGAAATTTTTCACAATTTTGTGTAATTTAATGAAGACTTTAAATTTAAAGTTTTGCGGCATAAGTACCAACGATAATTTTAGAATAAATACTAAAAGATATGTATTGATATGGGAAATTTGAAGGTTTTATTAAAGATTTGTTTTAAGTTGATTTCGCTTTGATTATTTTTCTTTGTTTGCACATTTAACATTTTGTTTTGCCTTAAAAAAAATTATGTGAAAAATGGTATCTTGTGAGCAGTGTATGGTAGTACAAATCTCAACATAAATGTCAGTTCGCCTTTATTGTCAAATTGTAATATGTTAGAGAAAATGAGAGAGTGGCACTACCTTGTACTTTCTTATATCATAATTGGGTTCATATAAACGTATGTATTCTAATTTTGACATTTTGCAGTCTGCTGCTTGCTGTCGGTTATGTGTTTAATGCTTGTAAGGAACCCACCTCTTTGGCTCCGTGTATTCAGTGGTTGTACTACCTGATGATCCAGCCATGCTCAGAGAAATTGGAATGGTTCTTGTTACTAAATATCTGGACTTAGGGTCGTACATACAAAACCTATATTTATATCGGCAAGTAAAATTAAAATAAAATAAACAAAAGAACTAATTAATCGTGAAGCTGGTTATTTATAGGAGAGTGTTAAGATGTGCATAAATAACTCTCCATTTTCCATACCCTCCCTACCATACTATCACATACTTTTTAAGTTTAATAGCTTTATTCAGTATACTACCTTTCTACAACCTTGACCTTAAAAATAGTTATCAATTAAAATTTCATTATAAATTTTTTATTTAAGCATCAAACAAAGAAATTTAATTATTAAGAACATTATATTAAAATTGTAATTCAAATTTTAATAAATTATAACAAAAAAAAAGAATACATTCTTTTATGAAAACAAAACGAATAAAAATTAAATTAAATTATATAGCCGTAGTATAGAAAAAATTATTTAAATACGAATTTTTAAAATTAACACTTCTTTAAATTTAAAAATTATATTAAAAAAAAATTATTATAAAAATTAAAATATTCTTTAATTAAAAAAAAATAAAACAAAAAAAAAAATATATTCTGTAGGATGTTTTTTATAGAGGTATGGAACTTTAAGTTGAAATAAAACAACGATGGATAGATAATTCGATTGACATAAATTTTATTTATCCGAAAGATAATCTTTAGATATGATTTCTGGTATATGATCACCACGGCTGGCGTGGATGTAGTCCAATCTGGACGTCCAATTTTCGATGACTTTTTCCAACATTTGTGGCCGTATATCGGCAATAACACGGCGAATGTTGTCTTCCAAATGGTCAGGCGTTTGTGGATTTACCGCATAGACCAATGCCTTTACATAGCCCCACAGAAAGTAGTCTAGCGGTGTTAAATCACAAGATCTTGGAGGCTAATTCACAGGTCCAAAACGTGAAATTGGCGGTCACCAAACGTGTCTTTCAATAAATCTATTGTGGCACGAGCTGTGTGACATGTTGCGCCGTCTTGTTGAATCCTTCCGCAAAATCCTCCATAAGGTGGATGGACACAGATCCAATTCCTGTGCTCAATGGCGGATGGATTTATTCGGGTCTTCCTTAACGCTCTACAGCAGCAGTAGCTTCTTCTGTACCCACCGTACAGGGCCCTGGGGATACGAGTTATCGATAAGAGTAAACGTGGTGCGAAAACGTTCCATCGTTAATCGAATTAACTGCTCTGATGGACGATTTTGTCGACGATAAAATGGACGTAGTGCGCGATACCTTTTCCGCACAGAACCATTATTTTTGAAATAAAATTGCACAATTTGCAAGCGTTGTTCAAGCGTGCGTCTATTCATGATGAATTGCCAAGCCAAACTGAGAATAAATCACTTGACAGCTATTAAATCGGTCGGCATTTTTAAAAGTAATGCCAACTTAAAGTCCTATACCTCTATAAAAAACACGCTTATATGTACACTCAAGGCGAATTCAATAAGACGGCCCTAATTTACTACGCAAGCAACAGCTGATACATTCGCGTATGTCCGAAAACACAAACATTCTGTATTGACAACTTTTTCCCTACTACAGTGCTGCACTATATTGACACACCGAAATTTTGTTTTACAGTGTTGTATTCGTTTTCAATTTAAGACCACCTTATTAAATTCGACTTTTGTACGATGGCCAGAAAAAAATACAAAAATATTTTTTTTTTTATTTTTTTTATTTAAGACTTCAAACTGTCATTATTATGAATTCAAATAAAATGATTTGATTAAGTCAAATACAAAAATAAATTAGATTTAGATCTTACCAATTTTCATAGATTAATCTCACGATGACGAGAGGCCTGTAGTCGAGGATTTAAGGTGTTATAAAAATTTTAGGATAATTTTTTTAAATTTCACTCAATTAGAATAATGTTAAAATAAAATGATTATAGATAAAAACCAAAATAAAAAAAATATGATTGAATTGAATTTTCAAATAATGAAATTTATGAAATAATGAAAAGAACTAATGATTTCTTGGTCTTATTCTTAGTAGTTTTTCTGTTATGAAAGGTGTTTCTTTAACAAAAAAGGATCTATAATTTATTTATTTTTTCTTTTTTCATTATTTTTTTTTTTTAATTCGTTTATCTTTTTTTATATTTTTCTTTTCCAAAAAGCTTTCAAATTGTGAAGGGTTGTATTGCCTTCATATCTGTGGGAACCATTGTTCCAAATTGTAACAGGATTTTGTACGACCGCAAAGATATCTGGCCCCGAATTTCTTTAAAAATTTGAATTTAATTAATAAATAAATCAATACCAAGTATTCTCTCTTATTTTTTTCTTACCTTTATTTATTATCACAATTTATATGACCATATATATCATCTAACGTTTTTTTTTTTGTCAACTAGTGCTTATTTCGTGAATGGTAACACTTAGCTCATGTCTGATTTGACAAATAATTAATTTTATCCTTCCGCTGAACGAATATGGTTGTGTATACGCTTGAACAACGCTGGGAAATATTGCCACATTACTTTGAAAATCATGGTAATGTTGCAGAATGTGTGCGATGTGTTCAGAAGAAGCTCATTTTGATCTTGGCGGGTAGGTAAACAGGCAAAATGGTCGCTTTTGGGGCACAGAAAATCCGCACGCATACATTGAAAAGTCGATACACCCAAGACGCGTCACTGTGTGGTGCGGATTTTGGTCCAGAGGCATAATTGGGCCATTTTTCTTCAAAAATGAGCAAGGAGTAGCCGTTACAGTTAATGGCGATCGTTATCGGGCCATGTTGAACGAACAGGAGGATATTAGCAACATTTGGTTTCAACAGGACGGCGCTACATGCCACACAGCCGAAGCTACACTCGATTTTTTGCACCCTGTTTTTGAAGATCGCATTATCAGTCGTTTAGCCACCTCGGAGCTGCGATTTGACACCGTTGGACTATTATTTGTGGGGTGCCGTCAAAGATATGTGTTACGCCAACAAGCCGGAGACAACTGACGCTTTAAAGGACAACATTCGTGAAGTTATTGGTGAAATACAGCAGCACACAATCGATAATGTGCTTAAAAATTGGACCGATGCTGTAGGCTACTGCATGGCCAGCCGCGGCAGCCATTTGAAAGAAATTATTTTTCATTATTAACGGGAAGGATTGTATTTTCAAATGAAAAAAGAAATTTGAAAAAATATTCAGTAGTTTTTTTTATAGCATTTTCAAAAAAAAAAAAATTATTTGGCGGACCTTTATAATCTTATTCAGATTTAAAATCTTGGAATTACTTTTAGAGTAACAAAAATATTAAAAAAAAAAAAATATTTTTTTTTTTAAATTTTAGTTGTCAAATATTCCTATTTTTTGTCAAAGTTTCTATTTCGAATTTTTAAAATATAATGCAAATTAAAAATTAATTGTTTTTGATTTATTTCAATGACACTCCTCTAGGGAGCATATTAGCTTTCCACAAATCATCTATTGCTTTGTTTCAGTTTCTTTAATCAATTTGATATTGCAAGCTAAGTAGATGATTAATACGCTGTAGCTTCCTCCATATGATTTTCTTTGTGTGTGTAGTGTTGAAGATCCTTGCTAATTGGTGGTGATCTTTACTTTAGCATTGCAATTTTTTCCCAATATAGGTGGCGTGTTTTTCCTGATCATTCGTCTGATGTTTGTCATCATCACCAGAGGTATGTGTAAAGGTCAGGGGCTGCTTTTTTCTTTATTTTTAGATGGAGTTGTCTGTAGGGAAGCCTTTTTGTTATTGTGAAACATTGGAAACCACAATTAAATTTTTTTCGTCATGTCCTCTGCTGGGGCTCGAACCTGGGCTGCTTGTGTTTTTATGCGTGCGCTCTAACCACTACACCAAGCCACCCCCATTTCAATGACATATGTGAGAACTTTCTTTTCTTCCGTTTCTTTTACAACAAGTATTTATTAGTCAAGTAAAATATTCAAGTATAGTCAGCTAAATTTCAATAAAACGAATGCCACACATGCTTTAGACCTAAATTGCGAGAAAAGCATTAGATTGGTATGTTGTTACATTTCCAACTAAATGTGTTGCTGGATAGAAAGTTAGAGGTATGCTGGTCTACGGTTTGTTTTTACCAGTACATTGTGAAGTTATCACTCAGTAAAAAAACTTTCGAAAAAAATGGGGACTGATTGCTCCCTCACAAAGCTTTAATTTTTGCATATTTATGATTTTCTATTTCAAAACTATTTCAAAATTATGCCCTCAGTTATCTTTTTTATTTCATTTTAAATCAACTTAACGTTGTTAAACACCCAAAAGTTCATAAACAGACAGCCAAACAACAACAATAATAAATCATAGTTAATTAAAGTGATTTTATAAACAGATACTATTTTAAATGTAATTAGTTGTTCCATGTTATTGTTGTTGTTGTTGTTGCTGATGTTGCAGCAACATCATCAGCAAAAAATAATCGTACAATTTGGCCATTTTATATAATTATTAACGACATTTTGTACTGTTTATTTTTGATTTTGCCTTTATTCTGTACGTTGTTGTTGTTGTTATGCAAGTAATTTATTATAAGCTCATATACATACAACAACACTAACAGCAACAACAATATTTACTATACACATGTTATATTTCGTTGTTTGTGCTGTTTATTATCAGCATATAAAATGAGTTAAAGTGTATTTGTTTTTGTAAACAACTACTTGTATAAGGATATGTATTGTTTACTCTACACACACACACACACACACACATACAAATACACATGTATTTGCATATGAGTTATATGCTTGCGTAATTTAAATTTGTGCATGAGCTTGTTTATATCGTTGTGTGCATAATTTTATTGGTTGGTTGCATAAAGTGCAATCACATGTTTGTGGCATTTTAATAACAAATAACACTTGCCAAAATGGATTTAAATGCAATTGACGAAAAAAAACATTTCCAATGAATTTTATATATGTAGGTATGTATGAGTGTATATACTCATACATATATATAGATACACTCATACGTACATATACGAGGGCAGTACAAAATGTTTTTAGCCTGACATAGTAATGGTAGTATAAGCAGCGTAAGACTTTGTATAATGGAAACTTCCATCCACATGTCAACTCATTCATATTGTTACGTTTTAACCTTTTTAAAACGCTTGAGTTCGTATATACTGCGCCAAAATAAAATAAAATACTACATGGGGTTGTTATACAGCTTGTCTCTTTTTATTAATTCCACTGTAACTTTAATACACTAAGTCTTAATACAGCAAATTACAATTATACAACACTTTTTATTTGCTCCTAAGCAGACTTTACTTATTGACAGCCAACTGATAACTGTTCTCAGCAACCGCAATTCGCTACCTTTTATAGCATTTCATTATCAATTTGGAATATTCTTGTAGTTGCTACAAATTTCAATTTATGTGCGGTAAATTCGAATGTAAAACCAAAATATCCCAAAAATAATCGAGTTGGCTACTCCGTTATGCATGCAGGCGGCAGTACTCTCTTAAACTATTAAAGGTAATTATGGCAACGATGGTAAGCCCCGACACAAACCAATAAAGTCCATAGTTAAAAATCCCACAATAAGTCCCTTAGGTGGTGAATTTTTCCCTTCCCTTTTCATTTTTGTAACAATATAGTGATAGGTGTTCAAAAGAGACGCTTCAGTGGAAAAATTAGAAATTCGTGGTATGATGATATATTTACATAAGAAAGGTTTATAGAGACAAGATATTCATAACGATATGTTGCATCTGCTAGGCGAAAGTGCTTCTTTCTATGTAACAGTAAAAATTTATGTGGCTGAATTTAAAAGTGGTCGTACAAGATGGAAGATGAACCACGAAGTGAACGTCCAAGAACTTTAACAACGGCGAAGTACATAGCTGAAGTGCCTGATATGGTATTAGAAGATCGACGAGAGACAGTGCGTGAAATAGGTAATGTCATAGGCAACTCAAATGATCGAGTGCATTTAATTTTGCATCAAAAGTTACAGATAAAAATACCGACTGCAAGTTGTGCAAAACGGCATTCGAATGAAAATTTCTCAAACTTGTTTGGATCGATTCCAGCCAAATAAAATGGATTTTGAACTTCGTTTCAGAAATGGTGATGAAACATGGATCCATCGCTATACACCAAAGATAAGAAAACAAAAGCAAACAAAAAATTTATAACACAAACCACCGCTATGGCGGTCGTATTCGATAACATGCAAACCTCTGTATGGTACGAAGCCAGTTTTTATTTCTTATTATCTGCACAACCAGGCAATTAATTTTTTTGAAATTTCAGTACAATTATTTCTTTAATGAAAGTAAGTATATAAATAGAAAATAAGGCCTCTTAGCTCTTTTCGCAATGATAGGCATCTTGTACTGGGGGGCATAGATGCCCAACACAAAATTTTGTAACTAGTAAACGTTAAACGTGCTAAGAAAAAGAATTTTGTTTTTATAACGAGATGAAAAATGGTAATAAATGTTAAATATAGGTGAAGTACGCACTTTATAAGTGCAACTGCTTAAAAGCATCAACAGTTTCTTATATTTTATGTTGTATTTATGGTTATTTGCGTTTGTGTTCCTGAGGTGAATACACATAAGATACGAGTTACAAGTACGTATTTTGGAATAATGAAAACAGAAGAAATTGGAAATCTACTTATGCAATCTGATTTGGAAGAAAAAAGTCCTAATGATACATTTAGTGAAGATGAAGAATATATCATTTCTGAAGTTGGATCTATCTATGACCCTATATATAGTCAACATCTAGCGAAAACAATGGCACAAATTTAGGTCAAGATAAACTGAAGTATACACTTCCAAAAATTGGAAATATATATGATCAGAGACATCAAAAAAGAGCAAAAGAGTTTGGAAGATATGCAAAGCAGAACATTATAAATCTCCCTCCTAGACCTACACGTTATGTTATTTCTAGAGCAGAGAGCATAACATTATCTTTTATCTAATCTTCACGGTAATTATAGTTTTTTGCACATAAATTATATTTTATATATATTGTTGCGTTTTAACCGTTAAAATAAACATCGTTTTATTTTGTCGTTTTACAGTTTTTATTTTACTACACAATAACTTTTACACTGTTTGTCTTAATACAACACTTAATAATCGTTTATACAAAACTTTTATTTCCGCACTAACACGTCTTTATCTTACGACAGCCAAGCGATAACTAACTGACGTGTAGGTAAAGCAGCCCTTTATAAAGCTAATTGCCTGCAGTTTGGAAGGTTCAGGAAATATCGACTATCTTCTGTTTCCATATCCGTTAATTCAAATATAACGTAAAGATGGTCGATGTGGCAGTGCCGCCAAATTGACAGGGTGACACAAAATATACCAAAATCCCCAATGTAGTGTTGTATTTCTACTTTCGTAACAATATTATTCAACCCTTGCGATTAGATCAATCAGTATTTGAAAATAATTGGATTTCTGTAGATAGTATATCTTGGCCTTCTGTTATTGGCTGGTGTATATCGTTCTCATAGTGATTCTTTATGGGATGATCGTAAAGGCTGGCCGTTTTTCAAATTAACAGTAAGCTTACGAAGGTTTCAAAACATATCGCGAGTGATGCGATTTGATAAAAAGTTGGATAGGAATGAAAGACGTGCTTTTTCTTTGACAATGAAAATAATCCAGCAATATTGGGATATGCACGAATATACAAGAAAAACTGATCTGTTTTTTTGCTTAGCACATGACACTACAGCAAGGAATTTAGAGCTTGTACAAAAAAGCCTGAAATCATTCACTTTTACAATGAGACGAAATTAGGAGTTGTTACATTAGACCAACTCAAAGAACGTACACCTGTAAGAGAAGGTCTGATCGATGGCTTCAGGCACTTTTCTAAAATATTTCAGATATATCAGACTAGAATGCGTATGTAATTCTGCTAAAGATCGATCAGGACTGAAATCGGAACAAAATATATAAGCGCCGTATTTTTTTAGAAGAATTGGGGGTATGGACCTAATAAGTGATGAAATATCACGTAGAATGAATCTACCACAAAGCAGCAATGCTAGATCATTTGTTCAAAGTATCAAAGTGGCCTAGCAACTGATTCAAAGGCAAGCAGCTTGAAAAGATCAGGCAGCTTCTTTAGCCCAATTCGATCTAATATCACGAAATATTCTAACATATGTTCAAGCTCTAGCAAATTTATTTGTAAAAACCAATCTAAAACATATAGTAGATGTCATGAAGACAAAAACAATAGACAGAATAAATAAATGTTTGAATATCTTGTATTGGGCAAAATTGAGCCATTAATGTCATATATGTTTTATTTTTTTATGTAAAGCGTGTTTTTTATAGAGGTATAGAACTTTAAGTTGGCATTACTTTTCAAGATGGCGACCGATTTAACAGCTGTCAAGTGATTTATTCTCAGTTTGGCTTGGCACTTTATCATGAATAAACTCATGCCTGAACAACGCTTGCAAATAATGCAATTTTCAGTTTTCATCAGTGAATTTTTTTTTCAATTTTTTCAATTTTCTTAAGAGAATTTGGTTTAGCTATGAAGCGCACTTCTGGTTAAATGGCTATGTCAACAAACAAAACTGCTGCATTTGGAGTGAAGGTAATCCTCAAGTGTAGATGGAAAACCCGTTACATCCAGAAAAACTGATTGTTTGGTGTGCTTTATGGACTGGTGGAATTGTTGGTCCGTACTTTTTCAAAAACGATGGTGGCCAGAACGTTACAGTCACTGGTAATCGGTATAGAGCCATGATTACTGACTTTTTCATTCCTGAATTGAATAACCATGATGTCCACGAGATGTGGTTTCAACAAGATGGCGCAATGTGTCACACAGCTCGTGCCACAATAGATTTATTGAAAGACACGTTTGTTGACCGCCTAATTTCACGTTTTGCACCTGTGAATTGGCCTCCAAGATCTTGCGATTTAACACCGCTAGACTACTTTCAGTGGGGCTATGTAAAGTCATTGGTCTATGCGGTAAATCCACAAACGCTTGACCATTTGGAAGACAACATTCGCTTTGTTATTGCCGATATATGACCGCAAAAGTTGGAAAAATTCATCGAAAATTAGACGTCCAGATTGGACTGCATCCGCGCCAGCCGTAGCGATCATATTTAAAATGTAATGCCACCAGATTATCTTTCGGACAAATAAAATTCATGTCAATCGAATAATCCATCGTTGTTTTATTGCAACCTAAAGTTCTATACCACTATAAAAACACCTTCCACAAGATAAGGGTTAACTTTTTTGTTAAAAAAAGCATTTTATGCTTTTTCTTCACTGCATTTAATTTGCAAGCAATTTAAATCTTTTTTCAAACGACCCTCGTTTAAAATTTTTGCATTGTCGTCATCATTTTCTATGAAATTGCCTTTGATGTTTTGCATTATTTTTGTTATTTTTTATATGATTTGCGATATTGGTTGTTGTTGTTGTTGTTATTGTTGTATTATTTTGGATTTTCTTTTTTATTTTGTTGTTTTTGGAATTTCAATCATTGTTATCGTTATTATTTAAATAAATTAGATAATTTGTATACCTAGCATTTGTTCAAAAAGAAAAAGTATTCGCATAAATTGACTACCAATTTCGTTAGTAAAACATCGAAATTATTTATTATTGTTTGTTTAAAAAAACAGTTTATTTTTATTTTTTTTTTTTTTTTTTGATAAATTTATGACATTTACTGTGTATTTTGAATTTTATTTAATCAGGCAATAAATTACTAATTAGCAACTATTGTTATTTAAATAAATAGACATAAAACAATCAATATTGATTTAAGTTTATAATTGTGATAAAAGGATTTTAAATAAATATTTATATTTTCTAAATGAATATTTAAATGTTAAATAATTCATGATTCCCATACAATAACGAAAACGAAAGGGTTTAGTCTTTAAAACACTAAGTTCTCATAATCGATCATAAGCTTTCTGGATAAAAGTTTACCAAATCTTCTTGATTAACCCTTTCTATTACATTCAAAAAGTGATACTGATTTTAATCGAAAAAGTGATTCTAGAATTGCCTTTTCAACAAACATCTGAGCGAATTTTACCAAATTGAGACTGCGATCTTCAACAGCAATATTGGTTGAACGTGTTTGAAGTTGGTTTGAAAGTGTTATGAACAACGTTTACTTCTTATAAACCTAGAAAGACGAATAGGGGTCATTTGAACCATCTAATTTTAAATAAATTTTGTGGCAGAAAGTCTATCGATTGAATTTAAAAATTGTTTATTCAGTTTGAATGGAAATACACTTTCTAATCGGTAAGTAGTCAGGGTCCATAAATAGTTACATACGTATTGTGTGAATTGCATACACGCTCACAAATGAATGCCAAATCACTCATGATTGTACAGAGAATAATAGCTTCTGTGTAACAAATGCATTTTACAAACTCAATTAATAAGCGTTTTTAAAAAGTGAACACGCAACAATGTTGTAACGAAAATAGAAATGCCTAAAAGCAAAATACACCACATCAGCGATTCTAAAACTGTATTGTGGGATTTTGTGTCACCCTGTCCATGCCGTACTTATTTGTGTATTTGGCAGCACTACCAATTCGACCATCTTTGTGTGTTATATTTGAATTAACGGAAATAATTCGAATGTTGTAGCAAGAACAAGAACATTTGGAAGTAATGTCAGTTGTATGCAAAAGGCGGCGCCTTATGCATAAGAGTCTGGCTGTCATAAAGAGTAGTCGTTTTTGGGCGTGAATGAATGTATTGTATAAACGTATATTAAGTTGTTGTATTAATATAAACTGTAAAAAAGATAAGTGAGGAAATAAAAACTGTAAGAAACAACAAAGTGGTGTTAATTTTATTTTAACTCAATTCAAACGAACTCAAACGTTTTAAAAAAGGTTAAAACGTAACAATATTTTGGCCAAGCACTATCTCTGATAGAAATCTATATTAACAATCGCACCAGCGCACATGCTCGAAAACCATGTGAAACCTAAAGGGTCGACCACAGCAATTTTGAAGGCGACCTAAAATTTAGAAGCAAACAAATTGGTCAAAATTGGAAAAAATCAAACCGCCTTTTGTTTCTCATAAGAACTATAGGACACAATATATACACCCTCATAAGCGCACCTGTTGGATAAGACGATTTACTGTCAATTTAAAGGCTTTTTGTAACTAAAAAAAATACAGGAGTGTAACTGATAAATGAGAGCGGCTTGGTTTCGTGGTTTGACCGCAGGGATACAACAAAAATGGCCCAGGTTCGAATTCCAGTAGAGGAGTTTAATATAAAGACTTCAAGCCCCCTTGACCATCCAGCTTACGTCTGGCGATGATGACAAAATCAGACGAATGTTCTGTAAAAAACGCCACTTACTGGGAAATAAATTTCAATGCCAAGTAAGGATCATCACCACCACTCAGCAGGAATCTTCACCACTACGCGCAATCATATGGAGGCGAACCCTAGTAGATCAATCATCGACTAAGCTTGAAAATAATCTTGATTACTGAAACTGAAACAAAGTAATGGATGCCTTGAGGAAAATGATTCCTGGAGGAGTAACGGAGGAAAGAAAGCCAAGAAATGAAATTGTTACGAAAATAAAAATTCAAAAAAAAGAAAATACACCACATTAGTGCCTTTAAAATTGTATTGTAGAATTTGGGTATATTTGGTAACTTTTTGTCACCTTGTCAATGCCGTACTTATTTGCATATCTGGCAGCGCTGCCAATTCGACCATCTTTGTGTATTACATTTGAGTTAACGGATATAAAATAGAGGATATAAAATGAGAGCGTTGGAGAAATTTACGGAACTTTCCAAACTGTAGACAATTAGGTATATATTTAGACTGCTTTACCTACGTCAAGTTGTTGTATAAAATATAAGTGAGAAAATAAAAACTGTAAACAACAACAAACGAACTCAAACGTTTTAAAAAAGGTTAAAACGTAACAATATATTTGCGGCCAAATACGCAAATGACCAAAGGACCCCTCGTATCCGTCTTTCGTGGTAGTTGCGCTATTTATTTACGTTTAGGACACTTCAATAATATGAAAATGTTTATAAATTAAATTTGATCCAATTTTAATAAAAGTCGCGAAATAACAATTCAGAAAAATCATTAGTAAACGAAATATTGGTAGACAAGCATCCCCATCTTGCTTTTTAGTGTTAATATCTAAAATTTTGTCTTAAATATAAGACCCATAAAATTTGTATTTTATTAAGTTCACAGAGCTTTTTCTAAAAGTGAAATGTTTTTTATTTCTTTTTTTTTTGCTCTAAACTCTTTTAATAACTTGAACATAATATCTGTTACTTTTCATTAAAATCATAAAAGTTTTGTTAAAATTGAGCAATATTTGTCAACTTCTATTGCTAATTGCTACCACTACCACTCTTTCCTTTAGTTACTCTCTACCGTAAAGGAACAAACATTAAATGTCAATAATAAGAAGAAAAAAATATGGGGGAGAGACACTGTTTCAAACAGAAATATCTTTTTTAATGGCTTCTTTCCGCGGAACACAGCAGCGCTAAAAAGGGTGGGATTAACCACTACACTACTACCTACCAAACTTTCATTGTAGAATATTAGGTTATATTTAGTATGCGCTGATGTTTGTAACACATAAAAATGTCATCCAAGATCTAATCGATTGAAAATACTTCATAATGCTAATAAGAGGATGTGCATTTGTTTCCAGGTTGAAACTGTACTAAAATACAGATTGAAGTTTTGTAAATGATTTAATGAAATTCTGTTTGCCTTTTTGCTTCAATATAATGAAACTGCATATTAACTCCTTCAAGGTCTCCACTATAAGAAACACTTTTTTCTTAATGACTGAGTACGTTACTTTAACGCTCTTAAATATCTTAAGCGTTGCCTCTATTATGGAGATAACAACGTGACGCGTTCCTTCAACGGCATGAATAAGCAATTTAACCTATTCAATAGGACCATAAAATCATAAAATTTCAGAAGCACGAACTTCACAAAATGTGCTATATGATACTAGTTTATCACTAAATCTGTCATCAGTTGGATGATATTGCTCATTCTTGCAAATGTTGTTCGACACACTCCTTTTCTGTATCCAATCTAGGTTTATAAGACTAAAAAAACCTACTTAGCGCCCTCAATTAAATCATGGCAACAGGGACAAAAAGACGTATAGACTAAACACGGCGAATATACTCTCTGTAGAGATATTTTACTACAGGGCGTTTCTTGATCACTTAAAACAACACAGATACACTGTTGAAATCAAACCTTTTGTGTTAAACTAAAATCGAGTAGATATTTTAATGGGATTTCTTTTTTAATATGGTTACTAAAGTTTAGGAAACACTGTCGATTGTTACATTACAGAAAAAATAAACAAAAGCCACAAAAACAATTCGGCGCTTGTTTACAAAAAAAAAAAAAAAAAATCAACTACAACAGCAAAGCGGGCAGACAACGAAACAAACAAGAAACAACAAAAGCACAATAAGCACTGAAACAAACAAGATATTTAGGAATAGATTGCTGCATAAGAACTAAATAAAAAGAAATGTAAAACGGTCAAGTGACTGTCACTGTTCTTGTAGGGAACTGAGTTTATGGAGAGTTTAGTGTGAATAAACTGTGGCTGCAGATATAGTGATCAAGGCGAATTCAAACCAGGTTCATTTGGCTGGCTACGTAAGCAGCAGCTGATAAGTAACCATATGTCAAAACGATTCGCCATTACTATTTTTTTTACAAGAAATATATGTGGCAGACAGTTAATTTGTTTACAATTTGCTTACCACAATGTTGCATTATTTTGACACAACATTAGAGTCTGTTTACAGTGTTGTATTCCTTTTTAAAACGAGACCACCTTCTTAAATTCGCCTGGAGTAGTGATTGAACTTAATTTGTGGAGGGAGTTTTGCTACAAACTCTGTGCGATCATTGTCACAAAACCTGTGTGAAGATCTTCAGGTAGAAAGGTCTGTTGAGTAATTGTTGTTGCTCGCCAAGTTGTAAACAGAGAGTAATTATTAGTATTTGTTGTCGCCTGTAAAACTGTGTTGAATAAAGATTTATTTAATTAAAAACTAAACACAAATTTACTTTATTATTTCTACTGCAATCTACGAACTCATTAATAAGCTTCTTTAAAAATGTAGAAACGTAACATTATGATTACCGGTGAACCGAGTTACATGAATACTTTTTCCAATAGCTCTGGCCGTGTGGCGCTAATCATGAACTTATAAGTGCATGAAGGTCCTAAAAACCGGTTTTTAGTCGTAACTCGAGATTCTAGAGTTGTTTGTTTAAAAACAGATCCTTTTTGTGCTCGGTAGCGCCTATCGGAAAAATAGCATCACTTGCCAGTTATTTTTTTTTTGTCGCACCATGATGTATAAGTATAAAGTATTGCATAGTCGCGTCTGAACTATAATTTTTTCACTTGCTGTTCATATTTCTTGCTAAACATTCTCAATTTGTTGTTTGCCTTCTTTGTCAATGTTAAAAAATTAAATTTTTTTCTATTTCAACAGATGTTGTTGTTGTCAACAACCTTTTACCTTTCTAACAAGGCAGTAAGAAGCATAGGGCATCATTAGTTTATAGCTTTGGTGTAAAAGTAATCATGTAACTGCTCTACATTTAGTGCCAAAAAATTTTATTCATTGCAACCTTACCTCTCTCTCTCTCTCTATAACTCTCTACACCAATAAGTATTCTGTTACAAAAGTACGTACTAAACTTGAGTATCATTCAAACAAAAATTAACATTGTTAGTGTACATATTAAATAGTCAACAACAACAACAGCAGCAACAGCTATATTTAGACAGATAGATAGATAGATAGGTGGATGGACGAGAAAGAGGGAATAGTATAATAAATATAAATTTTTATTAAAAGTACTTATAAAACAGCTTAAGTGCTCCTCTTTCGCGTTACCCTAAATTCGTATGGCGTTTCATTACTTTGACTGTTGCTCTATTGTCATTAATACTTATGTTGTTATTGTTGTTGTACTTTATATAAAAGTTGTTGCTATTTTATATGATGTTGTTGTTGTTGTATCATTAGTCTTAGAAATAGAAACGGTAAATATTTAACAACTTTTAATACACAAACGAAAGTCATTAAGTCGTAAATTTTTGCAATAATTTCTACTTTTGTGTTGTCATTATACCAGCGCTATAGAGGAGGATCGCACTTGTATTTTGGGAAAAAGAATATTAACTTCTTTTATTAAAATACGTTGTAAATCTAGTAAAAGAGTTCTTTTTTGTAAGATATTAATACTTAGAGGATAAAATTTTTGATATTAAATTTATAGAAGATCATAAAAAAAAATTGATAACCTGCAGTACAATCTAATCACAACCCACTGGGTAACCCAATTAAACCCGCTCGAGTTTTATTGGGTATTATATAGAAAAAACCAGGATGAGTTTGTTTATTTAAAGGTTTCTGTAGTTTATTTACAACACAAATAAATTTACATTTATTTGTTACTTATTTAAATTCGAATAAGATAATGAAATAAAAAATTTATCAAACCATTGCTAACATATTTTGCCCACTTCTGAGCCTTTTTCCAAATCGCGTCTCAGAAAAACTTTTCGTCTTATAAGGCGCTCTAACTTAGACATGCTAAAAGATAAACTCATACCTCTTTATACGGCCAAAATAGTTTCTGAAAATATAAGACGTAAATGTAAATGCCTTAAAACGTGATGAATATGTGTTACGTTTTCTTCCCTTACACTTTTCCTGCACCACACTTAACTACATTTCACTATACAATACTGCAGTACACTACACTGCACTGCACTTCATTACATTTCACTATACAATACTGCAGTACACTACACCGCGCTGCACTTCACTACATTTTACTACTCTACATTACACTATACTTCACTACATTACACTACACTACACTACACTTCACTACACTGCACCACACTTCACTACATTTTACTACACTACACTGCACTACACTACCCTAAACTTCACTATACTACACTACACTGCACTACAATCCACTACAATACACTACACTTCACTATATTTTACTATACTACACTACACTACACTGCACTACACTTCACTACATTTCACTACACAACACTGCACTACACTACACTGCACTACACTATAGTTCACTACACGACACTACACTGCACTACACTTCACTAAACTACACTACACTATATTTCACTGCACTACATTTTACTACACTGCAATACACTTCACTGCATTTTACTACTCTACGCTAGACTACACTACACTCCACTATACTTCACTACACTACACTACACTACACTGCACTACACTTCACTACATTTTCCTACACTACACTGCACTACATTTCATGTCATTGTATTACATTACACTACACTTCACTACATTTCACTACACAACAATGCACTACACTACCCTATACTTCACTACACTACAGTACATTTCGCTATACTACACTGTACTACATTTCACGTCATTGTATTACACTACACTACATTTCACTACACTATACTTCAGTACACAACACTGCACTCCACTGCACTACACTGTAGCACACCACACTATAATGTAACACACTACACTACATTACACTGCGACACTAAACTATACTGCACTACAATCCACTACCCTGCACGACACTTCACTACATTTCACTATAGCAAACTTCTCCACATCACGCTACATTCCACTGCTATAATCTAAGTTACAAAATAACTTTACATTTAATTTTTCCAATTTTATGTAAAAAAAAAATTCGATTTTTTAAGAAATTCTCTTGCAACAACCAACCTCTAAAAGATTGTCGGATGAAACTGACATCTCAATGGAGTAACCTTACGCCACTTTATTAAAGAAGTTGTCATTCAGTCAATATTTCAAAATGAAATTGTTACGTTTCATATAACAAATATCAGGTTGATTTGCTGTTTTTGTTGTTGCCACAGATAAAAAGTATTTTCTTGTTGTGCTCAACACCATTCAAGCATTTTCATTGTATTTTAGGTGGACAATGGACGCATTAAAAAGGGGGTAGAGAGTAACCAACAAAAAGCCAAAGCAAAATGCTAAAGGCATACTATTGACACTGGCATTAAGTGCAGGAAGAAGTGAAAGTGTAATTCAACGCACCATACCATTAGTCCATTTGATCACATATTGTCGTTGTAATTCTGACCTTTGTTTAGCAAATAATTGTCTCTGTCTCTCACTAAATGTTCAATAGTTATTTCCGCTATGAAGTTGTATATTTTTTTTTTTGGATTGTTGTTCAAACAACTGTTGCATCATGGTAAGAGCATTTTAGCTGTTGTTTTAAAGAGTGTTAATGACTTTTAAAATGTGGAAGTATTTGTGCATTTGACGCTGAAATTACTGTAGAAAAAAGACAGTTTTGTACCAATGAATAGTCAAATTCAATTTTTTAAACAATTTTAAAATAATTTGTTTTAACTTAAATATCTATGTGTGTTGTTGTTAGAGAAAAAAATCTAATTTTTTCAAATTCAAATTTCTCGTATCACAAAACTTTTCTTGGTCTTATCATAATATTTAAATATTCCAACCAACGTATCACTTCAGGTGTAATTTTCAAAAAGTTTTCAAAATGTGTTGTGTCATCTCTTGGATCAATTCAAAGTTTTAATATGTTACAGTAGCAAGTTACGGAAGGATATAAGAAGCAATTTACCTGCATATTCTCTATTCATCTCTTATACACAAACTTTTTTTTGTTTCAAGGCAACAAAAACATGGTAAAGTTTCTCTATTGTTCCTCAAACGTTTATAAAACAAGAAAAGTTTTATTATTTGAAAAAATAAATATTCCCAATATATCTGTCTTTTTACTCATAGAGCACCACATACGAGTACTATAGATAATTGTAAGCCATTTAGTTAAAGGAAAATTGAAAACTTTTCAATTGCTGAAGGTATTATAGAAATTTTTTTAATCTTAATACTTCAATTAAACTGTAGTTGTCTATTATGTTTTATGTTTTAAAAGAAAAGCATTAAAATATGAGAAAAACATATATTTTAATCGGCCAAGAGTATACACACATTTATAGTTCTAATATAATAACAAGATTCATTAAGCCCTCGTCCAATTTGAATGATTGACACAGCCACTAAGCTACTAGAGAAACTGTTCTGCAGGCGACTGGAAATTGCCTTGGTAAGGGAAGGCTTCCTAGATCGTCAATTTGGTTTCCGAGAGACCAGCTCTACAGTAGATAGCATTGAAGCGGTCATTAACATTGCTAAGGAAACATCCAGCGGCTACGCTGGCTAGAACGTCAAGGAAACCCTGTGACCAATTGGCGAAGGCACGCGCTAAGCTGGAGTGCCTAGAAGGAGGTGCTGTAGCAGACCGAAATCTGGTAGATGGGTTGCACAGGCCAACAATGTATGTATCTATGTATGTAAGGATGCCATAAAAGGCAACCGTTGTCTTGAAGGCGATAAGGAATACTGCGTTATCATCAGCCTGCATGTCAAAAACGCTACACTCTCGGCAAACTGTAAACGGTAAATAAAATTAAAACGTATTCTAAAAACGTATTCAAAAAATTTTTTAAACTTGCAAATAAGTGGGTTTTGAAAAAAACAAAATTTTTTTTTTTTTTTAACTAAAGTGGCAATCAATACTCACAATAATTCTAATAAATCTCATGAAAACTATGCCAAAACGGTACGTGGAGGTCATATAAAACAAAGTTTATTACACTGAAAAATGCTAACTTTCGAACAGCTATTCAAGGAGCTAATTTCGTTTTTATTGTATTACTTGGTAGAGAATGGAGTTAAAAGTTTGTTATTATACAGGGTGTCCGCCGGGAAGGTATACTACCTTGTTTGTTTATAATTATTGATTATATGTATGAAAGAGAATGTATCTTATATTGACAAATGCTTTATTAAATGTCGGCAATTATGTATGGAATACAAAATCAGATAAATGGCCGCCTCTGTTAGCCTCACAAATGCGAGCCTTTTTGAGCACATTTTTCATTCCATTCTCACATATTTCACGCGGTATTTCAATAATTTTATCACGAATATTTTGTTTAAATTGCTCCAGCGTTTCTGGATCTTGCTTTTCAGATATCCCCACAAAAAGAAGTCCGCAGCAGTCAAATCAGGCGAGCGTGGAAACCAATCAACATCACCATTCCTTGAAGTAATTTGTTGTGGAAAGAAGTCTCGCAGTAATTCCATTGTAATCCTGGTTGTATGCGATGTGGCACCATCTTGTTGAAACCACACGTTAGTCAGGCCCAAAGCATGTAGTTGTGGTATTACAAAGTTTTCAATCATATCACGATATCACTCACCATTAACAGTTACCATTACGCCGTTTTCAGTCGCAAAGAAGTAAGGTCCAATGATTCTTCCTGACCAAATTGCACACCGGATTGTCACTTTCAATGGATGCAAAGTTGAATGATGAATAATTTAGGGTTTTTCCATTGCCCAGAACCGACTAATCTGTTTATTCACATAACCATTCAAATGAAAATGCGCCTCGTCACATATTATGATTTTTTCATCAAAATCAGGATTGTCATGGGTGAGCTGTTTTAACAATTAAAACACGTTGGTTTACTGAATACTTTTTCGTAATAAATTTCCCACGTTTCTACTTCACGGCTGCCAAATATGAACTGTCAAGACTAATGTTTGCCATTATGGCGGCAATACCAAGTAGTATACCTTCCCAGCGCACAACCTGTAGTTATAAGATAACAAATATTACATGTTTTACTTTGAGTAAATCGATTAGTAATATATTAATTCCCATAACTTTCCATGAAGGAACATAGTAGACTTATCTCAGTCAACGGACTGCACCTGATATTATTTTTAAACTCATTGAAAGGGACCTACAGCTTAATGCCGGCTTCGAACGGCAAATGCATTTAGAGAAGTTTTCAATAGTAGTAATACTCATAACCAGTTACTAGCTAATGGTATGAGGTGATACCGCTGTCGAAAAACTATTTTTTTAAGATGGTCTGGCCTCCTATTGAACCGACGACTTTCTGGTTGGTAAGCGGCTGTCTTACCTACCATACCACAGCGGCATTAGTAATATATGAGTCCTGAATTACCTCGACAAGAAAATTTGCTTAAATTTCGAGCAGCACTGTATGAAGATTTATGCACCACGTATTTAATAGTGTGTTTGTCACTGTGGTATGTTAGCTAAGAACCCGTCTTCCAACCAAGAAGTCGCAGGCCACACCATCTGACAATTTTCAAGAGCGATATTTCCTCATAACATTACTAGCGACTGATTATGTGTATTTACGCTGCGAAAAGCTTCACTAACTAATATATCTGCCGTCCGGAACTCATGTTTGTGGGTTTGTGGGCTTTCAGTGAGTCTAGTTGATCATTCTCCATATATAAAAATCAATATTTATTTACAGAAGATGAGAAATGGTTATTTTTTGCTCAAGAGTGCATATCTTTTTCGATCTACCTTAGATTTCACGTTCCTTCTGAGACGTTCAAGCTTGTCATATAAACAAAAGTAATTAAATTTATAGTAATAGTTCAGCGATGAGCATATTTGCAATAAAAAATTATACAAATGTATAGAAATTATACGTATTTAAATTAACCGGTTATTCGTGTAAAATTAACCAGTTTATTCGGTATTCGAAAAATGAAGATTTTGAAAAACCCGTATTCGACCAAACCAAGGAAACCGGTTGAAACCTGTCGAATAATAGCCGTTCGATCTCCCTAGTGCATGTATAACAATTCCTTCTAAGATTGGTTGATTATTAGGCTGAACATTACGTGGCCTAAAGTTGAACAGGTGGTCACCAGGAAACAGCTGGGCGGTCTTCAAAAACAGACCTGTGTGGATATGACTGGAGCCATGCTAAACTGTCCGATGGCAATCATTGAAGCCATAATAGCGCACGTCCTTGTGAAGAAGCGTGATATGAGGAGTGCATTGATTGCATGGTCATGCTGTCGATCACAGACTATAAGAATCCTAAACTAACGGGTCCGCCATCTAACGTTTTTTTCAACTAGTGCTTATTTCGTGAATGGTAACACTTAGCTCATGTCTGATTTGACAGATAATTAGCTTTATCCTTCCGCTGATCGAATATGGTTGTGTATTCGCTTGAACAACGCTGGGAAATATTGCGACATTACTTTGAAAATCATGGTAATGTTGCAGAATGTGTGTTCATATTTTCAGATAAAGCTCAATTTGATCTTGGCGGGTATGTAAACAAGCTAAATTGTCGCATTTGGGACACAGAAAACCCGCAAGCATACATTGAAAAGCCGATACACCCAGGATGAGTTACTGCTTGCTGCGGATTTTGGTCCAGAGGCATAATTGGGCCATTTTTCTTCGAAAATGAGCAAGGAGTGTCTGGTACAATCAATGGCGATCGTTATCGAGCCATGTTGAACGAATTTTTGTTTACAAAAATTGAAGAGGAGGATATTAGCAAAATTTGGTTTCAACACAACGCTACGTGCCACACAGCCGAAGCTACACTCGATGTTTTGCGGCCTGTTTTTGAAGGTCGCATTATCAGCCGCAGAGCTGATGTCATTTGGCCACCTCAGAGCTGCGATTTGACACTTACCGTCAAAGGTAAATGTTACGTCAACAAGCCAGAGATAATTGACGCTTTAAAGCACAATATTCGTGAAGCCATTGGTGAAAAACAGCTGCACACAATCGATAATGTGCTTAAAAATTGGACCGATCATATAGGCTACTGTGTGGCCAGCCGAGGCAGCCATTTGAATGAAATTATTTTCCATTATTAACCGAAAGATTATACTTTCAAATAAAAAAAGGAATTTGAGAAAGTATTCAGTAGTTTTTTTTTATAGAATTTAAAAAAAAAATGTATTTGGCGGTCCCTTTAGTTTTCGAATGAAGATAGGTGTTTTCTGATCTCGGCGAAAAAATTTCGGTGATTCACATATGGGTCGAGAACTGACTCGAGTGTAGGAGCGAGATCTTATCAGTTGCGTTGGGATAACCCTACAGAGTGGTCTCAGAGATGCCCACATTATCATATTTTTGCATAGTCACCGGCACCGGCTTCATATTCGCTTAAATCGTGCATAGTCGAAGAGTGCTTTGGCTATTTTCAACAATTTGATGCGGCTGATAGAGTCCAACAAATAGATACTCGGTTCAACATTGCTATCGACTAACTATGAGTATTTCCATTAATTGATGCTTCCGCCATTAAAAGGTGGCGTTAAACTGTAGGAACCGAATGCAGCTCATTGATAGAGAGAAATCGCCCTTGTTCTACTTGGAATGTCACACGAATTATGTATGTATGTACAGAACGAGTTTCGGCCTGCAAATTCAGATATCTCTGTAAACCTCAAAGAAGACCCAAAACAGTTTAAACGTAAATTATATTTAATTAAACAAATTTATTTTGAAAGTTTTCAAAGTACTTTTCTTAAGTAGGCTTTAGTAGCCTGAAATCTTTTTCTCACAGAATGACAGGATTATTGGTAACATTGAGTGGTATATTTGCCCATACGCACAGGAGGAGAGTTTTTTCCTCCTCAGTTGGCGCTGTGAAGTCGAAACTACCTCATATATGCTCGTAAATTCTCTTTATGAACTAATGATTTGTTGAAATATGTACATGCGGGCCTTTGTGTGTATTTAAGAATGTAAAACTGTATGTATGTGATATAAAAATGATCTTCACTGTTATGTAGTACAAAAATATATTAAAAATTAATCGTTTAAATATAATTTTTTGCTTAAAGGGATTTCTTTGGGGATATTTTGGGGAAATTTTTTCCTAAATTTGTGGAGGACGACATAATGTATCTGGTGGCATCATTAATTAAATATTACTCATGCGTATTGTGGGAGTATTAAATACAATTTTATAATTTATTTACAAATACTTAAAATAATATTTAAATTTATTTGCAAATTAAATAATTACTTTATTTTCATATTCTTTGTACTTTTCGAATTACAAACAATTAAACAATATACCCTCTTATACATAAATTTTACTGTGTGTGGACCTTATTTCCTCCCTATATGTTTTTGTAAATCGTTTCTATTGTTTCATTTAATTATATTATAAATCACTTTCTACATGTTTTTTTTTTAATTTGATGCTACACTTGTTTAATTATGGTTTCTAAAAAATATAACAGCATCTATTATATGTAAATTGTTTAACATAGAATTTAACTAGAAAACCAAACACTTAATTACAAAACCCCAGGAATAAAAATGCATTTAACAAAATGCTTAAAAAAATAGACAAAAAGCAAAATACATTGTCTATATATTTAACTAAAAACAATTTTTTAAATATATATTATTGTTGTACGCTTAGTAAAAGCTATTGTTTTTTTAATAATGCCAACAGCATTAGAGCAATAGCAACAAAACCATAGAATTTAATATAAACATAGAATAGTAATTATGTTTAAAGTTTACATATATTTTAGACAAGGGTTACCAAGAGCATTTTGCAATGCGTAAAAATTAAAAAGTTGGTTTTGTATGAAATATTTCATAAGGGCTGCCCTAGGACTTGTACTATGCATGCTATTACAAAATGTTATCTATACAAAAAAAAACAACGTATTCGTTGGTTGCTCATTAGTCTCCACCACTAATGAGTAACTCGAGTATAATAAAATTTTAAAATAAAATTAAAATAAATACTGCATAATTAAAAAAAGGCAAAAAATCGCAATTGAAAAAGATAATGCAACTTAACTGGTATAATTATAAATCAGTACTAACATGAAGACCATGTTTTTTTTTAAAGACATGGATTATAATATAGATAATAAATGTTTTGTATCCGTTACATTATTATTGTAACATTTTATTTTATTACACAAACTGCAAGCAAATTGAAGTATTTTTAATTTAAGAAAAATGTTATAATAATTATGTATATTAATTAATAAAATTTAATTTAATTTATAAATTTTAAAACAATTACAGTGAACTCGTGGTAATGTGAACATCCAATATAATGAACTATCCACTAATGTGAACGCTCTAAATAGTGACCAAAGTTTAATGGCTCTAAATAATGAAGAATGTTTTTTTTAATTTTTGGGGATTTTTTAATTTGTATAAGCATTTATTTTTAATGTTGGGAATCCCCGACTTAGTAAATACCGCAGTATGCCATTATTTGAAAGGTATTTAATGCTAGTCGCTTTATGTAACTTGTTGCGGTAGGTTGGTGAATTTATTTTTAAAATTAGTAATATCTAGAAACAGTCGAAAGTTTTTATCCTTAAATGAAAATGCGAAATTTTGGAATATTTTAAAAAAGGATGGAGTGTTACAGTGTTAAGTAAAAAGTATAAATTTGCAAAATCAACGATATGTTCAATAAAAAATAAAAAAACAATATTTTAAAATGTGTGAATAATACGTTTTGTGGACCCGGAAAACGCAAAACATTACGATCTTCAGAGCTGCCAAAAATGGAAAAATTGCTCTATAAGTGGTTTATTTACATGCGGAATGAAAACCTCTCTGTAAATGGGTTGATGTTGGAAGAGAAAGCCGAAAAAATTCACAAAAACATAAGTGAAAAGCGATTGTTGGCTACAAAAATTGAAAAAGAGATACGGAATTCGGCTCCTTCAGATAAGCGGTGAAAAACTTTCTGCTCAATCTCAGTTCGTAAATCCTTTTAAAATTAAATTGAAAGCAAAGATAGAAGATTTGGGTTTATATCAATGATCAGTTGTATAATGCCGATGAGTCTGGCCTATATTGGAAACTTCTCCCACAAAAGACATATGTAACGTCATTGGAGAGAAGCGCTCCAGGTGCAAAAATGGAAAAGCAAAGGATAATATTTTTATGCTGTGCAAATGCCTCAGGATTTCATAAAATGAAACTTTTAGTAATAGCAGTTTTATCTGTCCCGTAACCTACAGAAATTCAAAGTCTGCTTGGATGACTTCTTCCATTTTTAAAGAATGGTTTCACAACTGTTTTGTGCCAGAGGTAAGTAAACATGTAAAAATAGTTCAATTGGAATTCTTACTGTTTTATTTTTCATTAGGGTGACAGATTTTTTAACGAAGAAAGGATTACCAGTAAAAACTTTACTCCTAATAGATAATGCCCCATCCCATCCACCAGATTCCGACCTTAAATCCGAGGATGGTTCCATAGAAGCTATGTTCATGCCTCCAAATGTAACGGCTCTGATCCAGCCAATGGATCAAAATGCAATTAGAATCACCAAACTTCATTATAGGAACAGTCTTCTGGCAACAATTATTGCAAAAGAGGGAGATTTGCTTGAATCGATGAAAAAAATCACACTTAAAGAAGGAGTTTCTATTCTTTACCGAGTTGGTAAAGAAACTTTATCTAACTGTTGGCAAAATATTTTGAATATATTCTCAACGTTTTAAAAGAAAAGTGGCAATCTGAGGTTAGATCTTTAGATAATAATGCTACAGATCTTCCACAGATATTGTGCCCTCAGGAAGCATTTACTGCTGTAAACATTAAAAATTGGATCAATAATCCTTTTTGATGAAAATGATTTAATTGAAGATGACAACTGTTTTATTGAAGCGCCTGAAAACAACATTAAAGCCAAAGAAGCTGTCGAAATTTTTAACAAAGCTGTCCAATGGGCTGAATTTCAAATGGTCGATCAAACTGACATTAAAGAAAAAACGGAAAATAATAACCGATTATTTCCATATTTAATTATATATGTATGTACCTATCTTTTTTCATTGTTTGTTTTTTATGTACATACTACGTACATACTATGTACTCTTTATAAAATGGATTTTTAAAAACTTTTTATGTCCAAATATATTATAAAAAAGTTTTTTTTAGTAATCTTTGCATTTTCATTCCTTGCAGAAATGATTTTTAGAAAGAATAACTCAGTAATATATATAAAAAAAATCACAAACGAAAATGTGAACAAATTCGAAAATATGAGCTACCCCGACATTAATTAGTTCACATTATCGTGAGTTCACTGTATTTAAAATTGTGTTGTATTTCCCACATATCAAAAGTCTTTAGTATATAGTTCCTAAGGTAAATTTATAGTTATTTTTTGATGAGAAAAATTCACATCAAACACAAATTACAATTCATAATATTAATGGAAACAAACAACAGGCCACTCAATAAGTCCTTAGGATAAGTAAGAAAAAAAACAAAATTTGACAGAACTCGATTTTATCATTCAACATACATAGTTGCCTTCGTGGGCGATACAACGAGTATAGTGATTTTCTAACTTTTCGATACCACTTCTATAGCACGATTTCTCTTTCTTGTTAAAATAGGCCTCAGTTTCAGCGATGACTTCATCATTGGACCTAACTTTCTTTCCAGCAAGCATTCTCTTGAGATCTGAAAACAAGAAAAAGTAGCTTTGGGCTAAATTTTGAGAATACGGTGGATGTGGAAGCAATTCAAAGTTCAATTCATGTAGTTTGGACGTAGTTTTGGTCAACAGTGAGCAAACGCGGTACCTACTATGACTAGTTCATATAAAATGGTAAAAACACTACCATATGATATCTTTACAATGTCAGCTAGCTCGTGAACCTTCAATTTGATATCGTTCATAGCTAAATTGTGGATCTTTTTGATGTTTTTTTGGAATAACAGGCTAATTTGGGCATCCACTTCGCTTTGCATCATTTGTGCTAGTACGACTGAGTTGAAATTCATCAAACCACTTCTCTACCATTTGTCTCGATGGAGAGTTCGGATAATATGAATCAAGCCATTGTTTAGTTTTCACTGTATTTTTTTACCAAAAAGCAATGCTTTATCAAAACTTGAAATTAATTTTTTTCAATAACAAGAGTTGCTTTACAGAAAATGTCTTAACTTAAAGTATGGTCACAGAATTGTCCTTATGCAACAATAATTATTCTATTTTATATGCCAATCGTGTGATTACACAATTTATTGGCTCATACGGCAACTCACAATATTATTGTGCTTATTTATCCCAATCAAATGCAAATCTGGTGCGACAATCGCCTGAAAGCCTTAAAGACAACCATGCACCAATGTATATGCCAACAATGCACCAATATTTATTGTATATTTGTGTGCAGTTGAAGAAGACAATACTTCCCAATTTTTATTTTTTAATTGATTTCTTTATGAAAAAACAAAAATATATGAATTTTTTCATTATTTATATGTAAATGTAGGATCATACGATTGTCGCAATAAATCAAATTTATACAATTTTTATTATGCTGAACTGATTCAAAATAAACAAATTTTTCTAGTCAAATTCTCTGCAGTCACATGATTGAAACTGTTTAAATAAATTTTACTGTCGCAAATTAGCGCAAAACGATTAAATGGAAGAAATTGCCGCCTTCCAGTGACACGATTGTTCTAATATAGGGTAAATATGAGACATAGTGGTTGTACTAGATTGCAAATTTTTTTTTGTTTACATTTCAATAAATTAAAAAAAAAATAATTCACTAAAATATTTACTTATCTAAATGCGGATATAATTAGAAATTATATTTAAACTTCAAAAGAAAAGAGGACCTGTACTTAAAAAAAAAAAAAAAAAAAAAAATTGCATCGACTTTGATTATCAAGTGTCCGCACGATAAGACAAAATGATCCAGTTTAGGTAAATAAATATTTTAGTGAATATTTTTTTAATGCAAAAACGTAGTTGTGTTAGTAAGAGTATGGAAATTACTTTCTCAGAGAGAGTAAAGTTGATGTTTTAAAAAAAAATTTTAAAATAAATTAACATGCATCCGGTACACATATACATTCGTCGCTGTTACAGTGACTACTTTAGGCAAGAGCGTAAAAAACTTGAATTTTATGTGCCTAAAAAAATTTCCGTATATTCTCCGCACATGTGCATTCGTCGCTATCCCATTGACGATTAAAAGCAAGAGCGTACGAATACGTGAGTGTTGATCGGTGACAAAAGTCCCATAAAAAGCTCATGACTGAACTAAATTCTCTTTACACTGAGTTCAAGCCAATAAACTCTATTCACGCTGAGTTTACACCACATAAACTGACTACTATCCGATTCGATATGCTTTTTATATGGCTGAGTAAATAATGCAAGCTCTTGAGCCTCTCTATCTTGCAGGTAGATTCCATATCTTTTTCATTAGTTTTTCTGCAGCGATCTGCTTTCTTTGTTGCTGTATTATTTTATTTTTTTTTTATTTGTAAACAGGCTTAGTTGTTTTTGTGCCTTGTATTTGTTTGGAATGTAACAAACGACAGTGGTTCTCAAACTTGTGTTTAGTAACACCTTTCTTTTCAAAACAGCACAAAAAGTTTTAACAGGTCGCAAACTATTATTTTATTTTATTATTTTCTTTTTCAAGTGCTCTATTGTATATTTCGCGTAGTGTGAGGTCATCGAATTCAGTCAAAATATTTCTTTTTCCTTCCGATGATATTTTTTTGTAAGATTGCTAAGCGCTGGCAAACGATTTTCATTGTAAATTTAGGCATTGGCAGCTTAACCAACTTTAAAAAAAACTCGTTCGCTGACATACGAATAATTTTAGCTTTTTCAGGACTGGAAGACTCAAAATAATGTTTCGTTGACTACGATGGTAAAATATGACTCGTCATTCATCAGGTATTTGTACTCTGATAAGCAAAAAACTAATTTCTGTAAAGCTTTAATCACCTTCTGTTGTTTTTCAGAAGTGAATGGTGCTGATTTCTTCTTTTTTTCTGGACTTCCATCGGTTCTAAATATTCCTTAATTGTGTTTTTTAACCCATTAACGATAAGAGTTTTTACTTCGATCTACTGTTTTAAGTTTTGGCCGGTCTTTAGAATCTTGCAAACTACATTTCCGACCTGACCCATATCTTCAATTCAATTGACTTATTATTCTTAAATAAGTCCATTGTCTTTACAAAATGTGCAGCTTAACGGTTCAGCTCGTTTAGTGATATTTACAAAACTACGTATTAACTGACCAGAGCAAGACTATATTCCTTTTTATAGCTAATATTGTATTTACCGTTATAGTTCTTTCTTTTGCAAGTGCTATGTATCATTTTTAATAACAATGTTATACTTGTTCGTATTTTATTCGCCATACGGCAACTCCATAAATATTTTTTTAACTTGATCACATTTAACCACAATCTTCTTTTGATTCCTTATCAATAACTAATAAAATAAATTCCTATAAAAATTCATAAATTTGTGTAGAGCTTCACAGACACTTTAAAAACAAATTATGAATTCTATTTAAAATTAAAAAATAATATAATAATTCATAAGATGATTTTAACTTTAGAAAAAGAAAAAGTTTTTAATTCATTTCAACACTCAGGGAAAAAATACAAAATAAAAATTCAATTATCGATATGCAAATGAAATGAAAATATTTGTTTAAGATTCACTTTTTATTTCCACATTTTCTATTTCAAAGCAACAGAATGAAAAATAAAAAAATAAATCGAAAACAAAATGAAAAAGATATAAGCAGTAGAAGTAGAAAAGAAATAATAAAAAAATGCGGCCATAAAAATTATATTTTTTAATTTTGTTGAAACATTTCACCTACAAAACAGCCTTACAAGTTAGAACCAATTATACCCTACTATTACATATCCCACTTCACAATTGAACCGCAAGCCTCCCTGAGGTTTGGAAAGCATAATTGGTGAAAAAAAAGCATAATGAATTAGGAATTAAGCCCCCATCAAGTCGATGAAAACTGAACTGAATAATAATTGAGCAACCAACGCCTTCATATTGTTACGAAAATAAGGTTGGGCACCCCAGCGTTTGTTACATCGCTAAAATGAATAAACAAAAGCTGCAAGAGCAACCATCAGTTTTGTTTACAAATAACAAAATCTACAACAACAAATGTTAGCAGAGATAAAGTAAATAAAAATAACACGGCAACAACAATAATTAAGCAGCAAAGAAAACAAGTAACAGACAATAAACAAGCAACAACAACTACTAAGAGCTGAAAATGTAGACGTTTACATACGCATGGCTACAAAGGAACTAAAAAGAAGTTAAAAGAAAGAAATGGAATCTACCTGTAATATCGAGAGGTTCGAGAGCTTTCGATGTATTGTTTACTCAGTCATATAAAAAGCAAATCGATGCAAGCAGCAATCAGTTTAAGTAAAGTCAACTTAGAGAGTGCAGTTGGTGTGAAGAGAGCTTATAAGGAGTAAACTTTGAAGTGAATCGTGAAGTAAAAAACCAGTTTAGTTTGAGCCAACTCAGTAAAGAGAGTTAAGTGTGGATAACCTCTGATTGAAAAGGTTGTGATCGAACATAAGTGATAACTACGATGGGTTGAAGGTCTTTAAGAGTAATTAAGAATAGAAAATTGTTATTGCCTGTAAAAAGGTTACAAGCAGTGATGCACAAAACTGTGTTGAATAAATTTTAACTACAATCTTCGAACTCATAAATACACCTTTTTAAAAAGGTAAAAACGTAATAATACAAGTATGTGATATTCAAAATGTATTTTTCATTATTTTTATAAAAGACTTGCTACAAGCCGGCGTGTTTCGCAACCCTCATCGTAATTTTTCCCTTAAGTGCTATCTTTATTACACTTTTTAATCTTTTTTCCCATTTAGTCCTCTTCCGGTCAAAATCCAACAATTTTTTCATTTTAAACATATACAATCATACAAACAGACACAATGTTAATTTTTATTTAGCATACGTACGAGGGGTACTAATTATATTTCGGGAAAAACAACTAATGGCATATATTTTTAAATGGAAATGACTTTATTGTTTTCCACAATATTTCCCTTAATTGAATCAGTTTTTCCATTCCTCTTGAGACACCTCCGAAACATGGTTTGTGAACGCTTCAACTGCTACTTCGTCACGTTGTTTAACTTTAATATTCGGGAAAAAGAAAAATCATTGGATGCCACATCAGGACTGTACGAAGGATGAGACATTAATTCAATTTTTTGACTGCTCAAAAATTCGCCTGTTTGACGAGATGTGTGAGAGATCTCATTGTCATGATGGAGAATGATTCGTCTTCGGCGGTTGATCTTACGAATTTCTTCAAAGACTTCCGGCAAACAAATGGTCGTATACCACTCAGAATAGAGCGTTTTACATTGCTTAAGCGGAAGAGTGGCCGATTGAGCCATTCGACTGAAGAAACAGGCGACCATTTGCTTCGCTGCGCTTTTTCCAAGAACAACTTTTGTTGGATTTAGCTCATCTTGGAATACTCACATGGATGATTGCTGTTTTGCTTCCGGCTCATGCGCATATATCGATGATTCATCATCTGGCAGGATATAATATACGTCTTTTGAAGCACTACGCTCGAACTTTTCAATTATATACTTACACCAAACGACGCGTTTTTTTGTGCGATTGTTAAATTGTGAAGTATACAACGAGAACAAGATTGTTTTACAACTATGTTTTCATACAAAACCATATGTATTGAAGTGGAACTAATGTGTAAGGATGCCTCTATCTCTCAATATGTAACATGACGATTTTGCATTATCAGTTTACGCACTGCATCGATGTTTTGATGTTTTCTTCACGGAATTCGTCAGCGACCGAATTAATACCACAATTGAATTCACTATATCAGCGATATACTGTGATTTTTGATGGTGATTGATCGCCATAATCCAAAAGCTGTGAAAAATATTTCAACGAAAACCTTTTATTGAAATTTCCTCTTTTGATTAAATTGATTTTCTTAACTCACTGTAAAGAAAACAAAAGCAAAACGTTGTGAGTCCGTTTGTGCTAAAAAATGTCGAACTTTATTATGGGCTTGTCAGACTTTAGCTATTGATATCAGTGTTGCCAGTTCCCGAATTGTATTCTTAAAAATTATAAATAGTACTCCTCGTATTATTCAAAATTTGTGTTGTTTCAATATTGCATTGTGTTATCAGTTATTAAAATACAATTCTTGTCTTTTTCGTCAAGTATTTTTTTCTTTTGTTATGTCGTTACTGTTATGATATTATTGAAAATGTATTTCTCACATTTTTTTTGTTTTATAAGACCACAAAACACATCTCAAACCATACATACCGCAACTACCCACAGCTAGAGTAGACATTAGCACAAATTCAATTTAATCCCCAGCTACCTTAAGCTGGTGTAGGGCATTAAAATACAAATAATTAATATGCCAAATACACACTGAAAGTAAAAATTTGTTACCAGAAAAAAAGGCTCAAAATTAGCATTCAAATCAAATACTGTAATTAAAAAAAAAATCTAGAAAATAAATACTAATATTGCTGGTTGAGAACCATAAAAGCGTAAAATTGTTTGAATCTTTAAATGAAAAAAAGCAAACAATTGTTGATTCACGCCCAATAATTCAATAAAAAGTTTTCATTTTCAGTAGATTTTATGGTGAAATGTGATTAAAATTTTACTAACAAAGTCAGTTTTATTAATTAAATATACAATAGAAATAACAACACAACCGAACATAGCTGTAATTAATAATAGTTGATATAAAAACAACAACAAAAATATAAAAAAAATTAAAGCGATTTCAAAGAGCCTGCGCTACAAACGCTTTATAGACTTTATTTAAAATTATAAGATAAAAATCCGGCGTTAAATTTTAGGTCCCTTTCAATGAGTCGAAAAGTAGAATCATGTGCAGCTCATTTAACTGAAATAAGTCCCCGTGTTCCTACACAGAATTATGGGAATTATTATTATTGGCCTATTTTTTTCTACGTCACTCCTCTAGGGAGCATATTGGCTTTCCATAAAGCATCCATTTTTTTGTTTCTGTTTCAGTAATCAAGTTGATTTCTGTTGATTGCTAGCTAAGTAGATGATTAATCTATTGTAGCTCGCCTCCATATAGTTGTGTGTAGTGATGAAGATCCTTGCTAGGTAGTGGTGTTAATGATCCTTGCTTAGCGTTGTAATTTTTACCCACTAGATGGCGTTTTCTGCTGATCATTCGCCAAACGTATGTCATCATTGCCAGAGGTAAGGTGGAGGTTAAAGGTTTAAGTTTTTCGTCATGTCCTCGACTGAGGATTCAAACCTTGGAAGCTTGCATTGTTTGCGTGCACTATAACCACTACACAACACAACTCTCAAAACATTAGTTTAGAACAGAAATATGTTGGTGGCGTATTTGAGCGCCATTGTAGCATGATGTTTCCATAGACAAATCACCTTCACAATATCAAAATAACGAAATTCGCATGAAGTTATCATACATAAAATATTTTATTGATGAATCCTCGAGAATATAACACCAGACAACTTTCTGGTAATTTCACCACACTAAAAAGCTGAAGAGTTACGACATTGTGTGTTATAAGTCGACTATATACCGAAATTTAACAACATTGTCTCCCATGAGCCGACTATATGCTGACCGATGAAAGATTTTGTTTTGCATCCATTAAGACTCAATAATAAACGGACTATGATGTGACTATGTGATCGAACTGATTGCGAGAGTTGCCATCCGACCTTTCCAAGTATACTCATATATACTTTTTAGGATAGAGATGGAGCTAACTATGATAGGTTGTTATTTATGTCAATATTTGGAATAGTTCTATTAAATGCTCGTCGTTGCAGCTTCTAGCCCCACAATCATGTAAAGTTGGGTCAGATATTAGGAATAGGAATATTTTCAATGATGATGATGATATATCTTTAAGCAGCTTATATGTGAATTTTGTTGTTGCAAAATATTCGGATAAACTATTTGATAACCAAACCTCATATCCATACAATATATTTCATTCATCGAATATAAATTTTTCTTTTATTAATGCCGAAACCGTACTATTGAATTTAAGGATCGCGGAAAATCTTTGTCCAGAACGTTGGAGCGGTTTTCTCGCCAGCTGTTGCAGATTGCCACTTTTAATTCATCTTTTGTCCGGTACTGCTTGTTGTCTGTCGCAGGAACCTGCTGGCCAATCAAGTACTTTAATATTGTGCTTCTCAAACCATTGTCTGGTCGACTTGCTGGCATGAATTGCTGCGTTATCTTGCTAAAAGATGAAAGTTTTGTCAGCAAGCGTTCAGACAGAATGCCCTGATACTCTATACTATCCATTCGAGTAGAAGGAAAGTAGAGTTCTAGGGTACTATGTGAGCTAAAGCCAGCCCAAACCATCAAACTGCTGCCGCCGAAATTCCGTTTGAAGAAAAACAAGGGCCCCGTCCTTAAATCTCGCCAATAGGAATTGAAGCCATCTGGTCCATTTAGGCTAAACTTTTTCTCATCAGAAAAAATTACCTACAAACCCAAAATGTATGGAATATCTTATAACCTTTTTAAGAAAATGTTTACCTGATGCCAATTAGTTGCCGTGTTGTTTTTCGCAAACTTCTTACGTTTAATCTTATGCTGCTTATTGAGAAAGAGAATTTTTTTTTTTAAATTTTGCTCGAATAAGGTTTGGCTATGCGTTTAGAGCTCTTAGAATTGTGCTTTTTAAAGCTTTTAATTTCAATTCCTCTTTTATTGTTACCGCACTTTTCATGGAATTCGAGGCTTTTCGTGAAATTAGCCGAGTTTCAGGACCTTCAGGACCTTTAGACGAACCGTGCTTTTTAATTTTCTATAATTTTCTCTGTTTTTGAGAACATTTTGCACAACAGACAAAGATCGTCCCAGTTTTTTGGCCATTCCACGCATACTCAGTTCCTGCTCATGAAGTGTCAAAATTTGTCCTTGTTCATAAGGTGATATAGGTTTCCCGCGACCCATACCGCGCAGATATTATTTAAATTATTAATTATTACAAACAAACAAAAAAATAATAACAAGTGTGATACCTTCTGATTAGATAAATGGCTTATTTATCACTTGCCTTATCATTTTGACGCATTGAATTTTGCACTTATTTACATAAACTTAAATGAACATAACATAGGTTCCGCCAATAATTTTTTAATTTTTTTGAAAATGCTAAAAAAAAATACTACTGAATATTTTCTCAAATTTCTTTTTTTTATTTGAAAGTACTCGTACAATCCTTCCGGTTAATAATGGAAAATAATTTCATTCAAATGGCTGCCTCGGCTGGCCATGTAGTAGCCTACACGATCGGGCCAATTTTTACGCACATTATCGATTGTGTGCAGCTATATTTTACTAATGGCTTCACGAATATTGTTCTTTAAAACGTCAATTGTCTCTGGCTTGCTGGCGTTACCGTTATCTTTGACGGCACCCCGCAAATAATAGTCCAACGGTGTCAAATCGCAGCTACGAGGTGGCCAAACGACATCAGCTCTGCGGCTGATAATGCGATCTTCAAAAACAGGGCACAAAACATCGAGTGTAGCTTCGGCTGTGTGACACGTAGCGCAGTCCTGTTGAAACCAAATGTTACTAATATCCTCCTCTTTAATTTTTGTGAACAAAAATTCGTTCAACATGGCCCGATAACGATCGCCATTGACTGTAAGGGCCACTCCTTGCTCTTTTTCGAAGAAAAATGGCCCAATTATGCCTCTGGACCAAAATCTGCAGCAAAAAGTGACTCGCCTTGGGTGTATCGGCTTTTCAATGTATGCGTGCGGGTTTTCTGCGCCCCAAATGTGACAATTTTGCATGTTTACATACCTGCCAAGAGCAAAATGAGCTTCATCTGAAAAGGTGATTTTTTTTGGCAAAACCGACATCTTTTCCCAGCGTATACACAATCATATTCGTTCAGCGGAAGAATAAAACTAATTATCTGGCAAATTAGACATGACCTAAGTGTTACCATTCACGAAATAAGCACTAGTTGAAAAAAAACGTTAGATGGCGAACCCTTTATAACGGTATATATCTAGAAGCAAATCGGCTTATTATTCACTTATTTGAATGTAGAAGTTTCTATAACAAGCTGACCATACGTAACATTTTATAGTTTGGATGAATTGAGCAAATATTAAGGTGACCTTATCTTGATTCCAATATCCTGATATATGCCGATGATATTAGAATTTTTAATTCGTTTAATAATTCTACTGGCCAATCATCTCTACAAACTGATATTAATTATTTCACTGAATGGCGTAATTTTAATTTATTGGATTTAAACCTTCAAACATGTGTCGTGTTCCTGTTCTTCTAAACTTTATTTCAACTATTTTTTTAGTGAAACTGTTCTAGATAAATTAATTAATATTATGGATCCTGTTGGATCATAAATTAACATTTTATGATCATATCTTAATTGATTCGCCCAATCCTTTTATACGGATCTATTATATGGGACTCTTACTTCAATATGTACACTAACAGTATTAAATCGGTGGAAAAGAATTTGCTTCTATTTTGTTTGAGAGGACATGGATGGAGCCCGTATGTACTGCCTTCATATGAAGGAATATGGAAAACTGCCTTAGGAGTCCTGACACAGTGGTTATTAAGCGAAATACATGAAAATATATTGGAAAGAAGACCGTCTACTTTTTATACATCTATGATTAGGTAATGTTCAAGCAAAGTGGAAAACTGGCATAAAGACCCTGATACCGCGCGGTTATGAAGGGAAATATATGAAAAAATATCAAAAAAAAAAACAACACATTAGTTCGTAAATATCAATTTTCAACTAACTTTACCAAATCCCACACTAAAATATCTATTTTCTTCAAAAATTACCAAATTTCACTCTAAAATATCCAGTTTCTATTAAATTTACCCCAAAACACACCACACCAAATATACATTTACTACCAAAACTACTAAAACATAGCTACGTTTTAACCACCTTAAAACGTTTGAGTTGTTTATATTGCGCTAAAATAAAATGAAACACTACTTTAGTGTTGTTTTACAGTTTGTCTCTTTTTTATTTACTGCACTATAACTTTTCTGCACTTTGTCTTAATAGAGCAAATGCGCTTTTACAAAACTTTTTATCAGGCTTTACTTTGTGACAACCAAATGATCACTAACTAACTAACCGCATTGCGCCAACTTTTTATAATATTTCATTATTGATATCGAATGTTCTTGTAGCTGTTACAAAATCGATTTATGTGCGGAAAATTCGAATGTAAAACCAAAATATCCCAAAAAGAATCGAACTGGCAACACCGTTACGTAAGCAGTAGAGCTGCAAAACAATCGATAGTATCGATAGTTTTGTTTTTGGCTGACCATCGATAGCTTTTTTACTATCGATACTATCGTCAAATTCTAAAAGTAAATACGGAGGCCACTAAATGTAGTCAAAGTCACATTTGCAAAAATTTGTTCGGCACAGGTTGTTAGCCGTCAGTAAATTTTTTTATAGCTACATATGGACGCAGTTTAACAGTTTCTAAAATTTCTATTTATTAAACTGAAATAAAGTATAAATTGTAACTAAAATATGTTCGTACATACGATTTTGCATTTAACCCAAACAAATTAATCTTCGTTTCGTCAGACCATATAATGTTGCTTCCGTTTGCTGAGAAATGATACATATCGAGGACTCTTATCATAAGTCTAGCTTTTATAAGTTTTTTTCTTATTGCGCGACTTGAAACAGGAGAATAAGTTGACAGTTGTTCTACGCTTTCTTTCCATAGTCTGCAGTTTTCTTTTACTGGATCATATTAATTACTTTAGTTTTGGAACACTTCATGGTCTGAGCAATATTCGCTATATAAGGATTAATCTTCCATCAAAAAACTTTAAGGCATAAAATGTTATGACATACTGGACAAAAAATAAAGTGTCCCTATTTTATGTTTCAACACTGTATATTTATTATTATTGTTTCCATTTCACTAAATTCTAATATTGTTGCCACTAGTCGTACTTAAAAGAATCCGATAGTATCCGACTATCGATAGTTTTGCAGCTCTAGTATGCAGGCGGCAGTACTCTCAAATTAGTAAAGATAATTATGGCAACAATGGTAAGTTCCGACATAAACCAATAAAGTCCATAGCTTAAATCCCACAATAAGTCCCTGATGTGTGAACTTTATCTTCAGCATTTTTATTTTCGTAACAGTATCAATTTGTTTCCTAAAATACACCCAAGACACACCAAAATATCCACTTTTTTCTAAAATTTACCCAAGACACACTCCAGTGTCCAGATTTCTCCAAAATTTATCAAAGACACATCCACCCACTCACAATTTTTTGTCCGAATTTTATAACTAAATTTGACTCTGCATTAGTCACAACTTTGACCGAATGCTACAGCTAAATCGCCCGCTTATTAAATTTCCTACTTTGAAAATCGAGGAACTATGCTGAGTATTTCTTTTCTATGGAGTTCAATTCAAGGTGACGTCGATTCGGAGTTTCTGTTAAGTCGTTTTACTTTTATTGTACCTCCTAGATCAACCTGCAAGCTTCAACTGTTAGCCTTGAAGTATTATCGATCAGTTTATGTAAACAACGACTCCTTTCGTCAAATATGCTTGAAATTTGATATTTTTTATCATTTAATTTATTTCTGTGATTCTATTGATGCTGTAAAGAGAAAAATTATTTTATATTTGAATTAATGATTACGAAAGAAAAGGTAAGGAAATGTAATCTATTGACCAGAATGAAATAAATAAATACTTAAGCTCAACATACCCATCAAAAAACTGTAGCTCTCTTTAATGTACACATTTTAAATTCTCTTCCAATAAAGTTCACCCTTTGAAATAAAGCCGAAATTGTAGGGGCTCATTATAATAGAATCCATTTACCGGCGCCATTCTCTACGTATTTTACAATGTATAGGCATATGCTTAGGTATTGTTTTAATATATGTAAACAACATATTTATGTTTGTTTGTATGTATACATTTTATGTGTTTGTTGTATACAAACTGGTCTTTGATTACAGCAATGCCTACTCGTCTAACAGTTTTACACCATACTTTGGCTAAATACTCGTTAATTGTAAATTAAAATTTTACGATTGTATGAGTATTTCTATTGGTATGCCTATGAACTTGGCTAAGTGTGTTTGTAAGTGTATAAGTTTGAGTCGATGAATGGAATTCCTGTTAATAAGCTAACTAAATAATAACGTTACATATGTATGTGTGTGTGTGGGTATATATAGACTGCCATTTTGCCACATGCCAATTTCCTTTTATACCGTCAGAGACCCATTGATTCTAAACAAATGAAAATTAAATTTTATTCATTCGCTTAGAATTACAACTCACTGGGGAGGGTAAAGTGGAAGTTGCAGGCCTTACTATGCTGGAGAGGTCATTTGGAAAAACTTTAGAGTTTTGGAATTTTTACAATTTTTTGTTTTTGTTTTTTTTTCTTTTGTAAATTGTTATTATGCTTCTTTTCGCTATAATTGCTTTTTTCACGTAACGGGTACTACAAAATTATATTTCAATTTAAGTGCTACAAAGCATTTCGTAAAATATAGTGGCTTCTCTCTTACAGTGCCAAAGAAATGTTTTACTTTTGCCTAACCCTGCTATTTCAAAAAGCCTCCAAAGCAAAACAAGATAAAAGTGTAAAAGCCGTTATAACGGTTAATTATGTTTTACATTTGTAAAGCGATATAGCAGCAGCTAAACATTTAGCCAGTATGTCGGTCGTTTACGTTGCTTATCAACAACCTGGATTGGTAAACTTTTGTGAACAGAAACACAAGTTTAGCTAACAATTACGAAAAATTGTTTGTTTTCAAGTTCCCGTTTTTTTCACCGTTTTTTTAATTTTCTCTTGTCTTTTTCTCCTGCTTTATGTAATGCTTTTTGGCACTTGTTATAATTGTTTAGACATTTTTGCCATAACAACAGCAACAACAACAATAGCAACAGCAAGTAGAACTTTGAGTAGATTTTAATTAGTTGATTTAGTGTTGAAGTGTTTGTTGAAAACAACAAGGAGAACATTTTAGACCATAAAAAAGGCAACGTAATTGCCAAAAAAAAAGCAGTATTTGTAGCAGCGTTTAATTAAAATTCAATAAAAAATTGTAGAAGCATAAGAAAAGCCAGTGCCTTTTTGAGGGGATATATCAAAGGTCAATAGAAGTTAAATATAACTTTACAGTCTATTTTTAATGGGACCATAAAATAAGAAAATAATTGAGATGAAAAGCTCAGTCTTCAAATTAAAAACCAACCTTCTTCCATGGGAGCATATTCGCTTTGTTTCTCTTTCATTAATCGAGTTGATTTTCCAGCGAAGTATGATTAATATACAGTAGCTCGCCTCCATATGATTGTGTAGTGGTGTAGATCCTTGCTACGTGGTGATAATGATCCTTACTTAGCACTGTATTTTTTTCCCAGTAGATGGCGTTTCCTCCTAATCATTAGTTTGATGTTTGTCATTATCGACAGAGGTAAACTAGAAGCTCAGGAATGTTTCGTTTAGAGGGATTTGTCTGGATGGAGGTTTAAGTCTCTTTAGTTAAACACTTGAAACCGTAATTAAATTTTTTCGTTATGTCCTCCACTGGGGATTCGAACTTGGACCGCTTGTATTGCATGCATGCGCTCTAACCACTACATTACTATTAACTGCGTCCCAACATGCCTGTTCTAGGAGCAAATCTGTTGAGACTACATTTCACTCGCTTATGGGGTATATTGAAAATGCCCTCAAGCACATGAAATATTCTTTAGTGTCGTTTCTGGATATAACAATGTGACACCGGAGGCGGTTAAGCTGGGTCTGGTGGCACTGAATATTCATTAGTCCGTGTTTAGAATGATATGGAGACAGGGTCATTGTCTTTACTATGGAATCAGCCACCGTTTTCTATAAGGTGTCATACAGGCGAGGGTCTAGGCGATAAAGAGAGCAGCGGACTGGTTGATGCGCTATAGGGTATTTGCTGTTGATATCCGCAATTATACAGATAGTGCGAGCGCTATGTGGTGTATACTCGGCATCGCGACTGGTATGTGAATGCCAGGTATCTCTAAACGAGATGGCGAGACATTCAGACCTGGAGATTATCTGGGTAAGGGATTACTCAGGCAGGAGACTTTTTTTTCTTGGAAACAAAAAGATTGATGATGTTGTGATGCCTACACCGTTGTAATCCATGACAACCGTGAGCATTGCCTTCTTTATTGACTGAAAACGACGCGGTGTTTTTGGTCTCCACTCACTTGGTGAACGCTATTCACTTGTTCACGTTTCGCCTCCAGTAATGATCGTTTTGATGAATGTGGGATCGGATTTAGTCTCGCAAATCATGTCTTTTGCGACCTCAACATGGTCTCTTCTTTTTTCATTAAATTGAGGTCTTTTGACACCAACTTTGCTGCTACACAAAGGAAACCCAAATCATTAACCAAAATGTCTTGGACGGATCCATAGGCAATGTTCAAGTCTTTCGCTATTTCTGTCATGGTTATTTGCAGTTATTAACCAACATTTTGCCGGTTTTCGTTGTCAAAGGTCTGCCACTGCGGTCATTATTTTCGATTGACTTACGACCACTTTTGAACCGCTCGTGCCACTGGTAAGCGACCGTTTTCTTTATGGAGTCGATGCCATTTTTTACGCAAAATTTAATAAAAATTCGTTGTTGCAAATTTAAATCGATTTCTAAAATTGTAAAAAATTGCCAACACACATAGAGTTAAATGTACTCTTGGCTTCGTGGCTTCTGCAAATGTCAAGCTCTGACGCTTAGACATAGCGGGAATATCAACAAATGATGTATCAACTTAATAAAAAAACCGTCACACGGGGGTTATTCCGGAATCTTTTTGATGAAGGTGGTATTGAACCCAATTGAGCTGGACCAGTGTCTGGCTGCCCGTTTTAATTAATAATTAACACAAGACACACAGCTTTAACTTTCATATTGCCAATCATTGCTCTGCCGCCATCTGTGAAGCTTAACCTTGCTTCAGCCTTGATCTTCTTCGCACGCTAATCACTCGCTTTACTAATGGTTCGATTTCGTTTCGTTCTTGCAGTGAATCTCGAAGGGAAATTCGTTCCATTAAATCTTTCACTGATAGTTCTTGTGGCACACAAACATTGTGCTTCTTTGTGGAGCCAGCTTTTTACTCTTAAAAAAATTCAAATTCAGTTGTGACTGAAAAACTTGTTTAACATGAAACTGTAATTTATTAAACTTCAGAGAAAATTATGAGTCACTTTTTAATATACTCCAAAGCTTAACATAAAGCTTCTAAATCAACATTTTTTTAAATCTTCAACTTACATTTTCATCTAAAAAAATTTAAATTTGTGTGTGTAGCTCTATCCCACTCATAAAGTGACTTCAAAAAGGTGGTCTCAGTCTAACTTTTAATAGATTTTACAAGCATTCGTATGCAAACAACCTTCCAGTCAATGTGTTCATACCACATACAAACGTTACTAAAAATTTAGTAAAACTATCTTCCTGCGCCCCATAAAACTATTCATCCAAACAAGGCAGGATTATAAAACAGCCTCTTGTATTAAAATCTTAGTCGAACAATAACAAAAATCCCATAATAAATTACTCGTATTTCCTAAATAAATAAATTCTTTTCATTCGAAATATACTCTCACATTAAATGAATTAATTTTCGAATTAATCTATTAATGCCACTTCATGTGTCTGTTCTGCCTAGGCTTCTAAGGATTAAAAAAGGAAGTTTAATTTTATTGTTGGTCATTATAATTCCTGTAACAAATAAAATAAAACCAAAACCAACAAATGGACTAATAAATGTATTAAAAAAATGTATTAAAGAGATGAACATCTTAAAAGTCATTAATAACAAAAGTAACAAAATATTTTCTATAATTCTTGTTGTAAAAGATGCTAAAACTTTATTCCTTTTTCTCCTTCTCCCTTTCACACGCCTTAGCGGCTATTTTATTATATTTCTTTAATAAAAAAAGAAAAATTAAACTCTTAACCCAGAAAAGAAAATAAAAAACTTTCGATACAATATTTCATTACAAAATTGGTTACAAAATACATTTCATTTCGAAAGAACAACTAAACAAACAACAAATATAACAACAACAATAAAAGTATTATTAGTACAAAATGTTTCTCATTTATGGGTCGAACTCTCAATACTTTTCAAGAACTTTTTCTTGAGAACTTTTTAACAAGAAAAGAAAAGAATAACAACGAAGCAAAAAAAAAATGACATAAAATCATACATTTGACACATTTGTGGTTAATAATACCAACAGAAACAACAATAACAACAACAACAACAAAGAATAATAAGAACCAAAAAAGAAAGAGTGTAAATAGTTAACAGGCCATATATAAAATGCTTATAATGCTTATAAGACCACCACAGCATATGAAAATACATTTTCATGTTCAAATAATTTATGGCACGGAAATGTTTTACAATAAAACTGTTTATTATTGGAAAAGTTATTTTCCTTTTCTCTTTTCTAAGAAAATTTGGGAAATATTTTTCCGCTTACTACAGCACTGATGGTGGGTGGGAATTATTATGTTTTTGAATAGAGTCAAACTCATGTTATATTGCAGCCGTTTAGGGTTCATGTTTTTCTTTTATCAAAGGAAACATTTGCTTTATAATCGATAAAATGAATTGACAAAAAAAAAAAAAAAAACATTGCATTTGATTTTGCAAGTTTGCAAGTTGCTCACTATTCTTATCACAACCTAGACAGCATATCGATATCTAAGCCCGTATTCAAGTCAGGGTTGGCAAATCACTGGGTAACCTAATTAAACCCAACTGGGTTTAAAATAAAACCTAAAATAATTAAAATTTACGTATGTACACCTACAAATTAATACGGTCCATCGAATCCCGTCTCAGAAAAACTTCTCGTCTTGTGAGACAATCCACTTTGAAGTTGATTTTATATTTCTTGAAATTAAGTGATTCGGTGGCATGTAAAAAGATATTTTATGCTTCGAAACAGCCAATAGTCAAAAGGAGCAATGTTTGGATAATACGGCGAGAGCGCGTTTGGCTTTTTGCGGTGTGAGATCGAGCATTGTAATCAGGGTTGGCAAAAACCCAGGTTTTTTTTTTTTTTAACCGAGCCCACCGGGTTTTATGGATTTATTTGTATATTATTTGGTTTTATAACTGCTTCCAAATTCCGTTTAATTCGACAATATTTTTTGTTTTTTAGTGTAATTACGTTGTTCTAATATTTATAATGCAATTTTGCACTCTCATTGGGTTGAAACATGCATTATGAATATTAGGACAGACAGTCAGATGAAGTTATTCTTTTGCATGACAACACTCCGTCTCTCGTGGCAAAGTTGCCAAACAATTTTTAAAAACGATCTTATTCCCCAAACATAGCTCCTTCTGGCTATTGCCCGTTTCGATGGATGCAATATCTATTAGCATGTCACCGAATAACTTCTTTTAAAGAAATAAAGGGTTCGCCATCTAACGTTTTTTTTCAATTAGTGCTTATTTCGAGAATGGTAACACTTAGCTCATGTCTGATTTGACAGATAATTAGTTTTATCCTTCCGATTTACAGAAGATGCCAATTTTTCCAAAAAAAAATCATCTTTTCAGATGAAGCTCATTTTGATCTTGGCGGGTACGTAAACAAGCAAAATTGTCGCATTTGGGGCACAGAAAACCCGCACCAATACATTGAAAAGCCGATACACCCAAAACGAGTCATTGTTTGGTGCGGATTTTGGTCCAGAAGCATAATTGAGCCATTTTTCTTCGAAAATGAGCAAGGAGTGGCTGTTACAGTCAATGGCGATCGTTATCGGGCCATGTTGAACAAATTTTTGTTCACAAAAATTGAAGAGCAGGATATTAGCAACATTTGGTTTCAACAGGATGGAGCTACGTGCCGCACAGCCGAAGCTACACTCGCTGTTTTGCGCCCTGTTTTTCAAGATCACATTATCAGCCGCAGAGCTGATGTTGTTTGGCCACCTCGGAGCCACGATTTGACACCTTTGGACTATTATTTGTGTGATGCCGTCAAAGATAAGAGTTACGCCAACAAGCCGGAGACAATTAACGCTTTATAGGACAATATTCGCGAAGCCATTGGTATATCTTAATCATGTCTGTCTTTATATTCTGGCCATTTTTCTCATAATGCACGTTCAAACGAATCAATTGCAGTCTGGCCCGATCACCCAGTTTAAGCAGCTCGTAGTACACAATAACGCTTTCCCAGAGAGACCAGCTGGGTCCTATCTAGGAATAAAATAAGTATTTACCAGTCGATTTTCATGAATTACGTTTTATTTTATTTCTTTTGTATGCAGCTTCATGAATAATTAGTGAAACTGGTAATTTTTTGACGCTTTTTTTGTGAATTTGTAGAAATCAAAAATATTGTTTCGATAATAAAAATGCCTATATTTTGTATATTTCGTAGTTATGTGTCACTCTGTCAATCCCGTACTTATTTGCGTATTTGGCAGCACTGCCAAATCGACCATCTTTACGTTGCATTTGAATTAACGAATATCAAAATAGAATAAATGAGGCAGTCCAAACTGTAGCCAATTAGGTAGATAAAGAGGCTCATTTACCTAAAAGTGAATTATTTATCGTTTTGCTGTCATAAAATGAAGTCTTGTTTAAGCGGATATAAAAGTGCTGAATTTGTTCTTGTATTTTCTTTTTTTTTTGTTTGTTTGAGACCAGCACTCAGGTGTAAACCCCTACTCATTTTGAAGCACACCTTAGTACACAATTCCCCCTCAATCCATCCAGTATGTCATAAAATTTGATGTATTGAAGTTTTTTGATAGAAAAGTAATCCTTATATGGCGAAAATTGGTTAGACCATGAAGAACTCAAAAAATAAAGTAATTAATGCAATCCAATGAAAGAAAACTGCAGAGACTATGGGAAGAAAGCGTAGAACAACTGTCAGTTTTGATAAACTTTTAATCCGTATTTCAAAGATTAATTCCTACAAGTTATCAAAAAGCCTCAAAAATGAACTTATTCTCCTGTTGCAAGTCGCACAATTAGAAAGAAACTTATGGAAGCTTGACTTATGGGTAGGAGTCCTCGTAATGTATTATTCCTCAACAACACCTGCACCGTAATAGTTAGAACAACATATTATGGTCTGACGAAATGAAGATCAATTTGTTTGGGACATATTTTAGTTACAACTCATACTTTTACTTCATTTGAATTTAATAAATAGAAATAAAGAAACTGTTAAGCTGTGTCCCTATGTAACTACGATTATAAAAGTTTACAAACGACAAACTACCTGTGTCGGACAAATTTTTGCAAATATGACTTTGTCTCCATTTAATGGCCTCCGTATTAACTCTTAGAATTAGACGATAGTATCGATAGTTAAAAAAAAAAACTATCGATGGTCAGTCAAAAACAAAACTATCGATAGTACTATCGATTGTTTTGCAGCTCTATTTAAACTAATAAGAGCTTTATTTGATTGTTTTTTAAGAACTTCACCAATTATTAGGTCGAATCCAGGACTTTTTCTCGATTTGAAATTTGATCTTTTTTCAATCGTTTCCGTTATTGAAAATGGATGAATATCTACCGATTCTTGTACTGCACAAGGCTTATTCAGATCCCTTATATTGTAAGGATGAAATGTATTAGATAAGTGTTGAGCAAATGTTTCAGTTTTTTCAGCATCACTCTTTGCCCATGAGTCATTTTGCCTTTTGATTGGCGGATTATGAGTAATGTGACGTTTTAGATGAGCTGTGGCTTTCCATAACGAATAGTTATCTCTTTTCTCCGCCGATATATTTTTTTGCACTTTTATACTCAAGTTATTGTCTTTAAATTCTTTTATTTTTTCTTGAAGAAGCTTTGTTAATTGTGCTGAAATGCTGATGATTTTAATAGTTAGGCGATCATAGCGCATCAGAAAATATATAAAACTAGCAGACCCGGGCAAACGTTGTTTTGCTTTCGAATTTTATTTTCACTGTAAGTCTGGTTTGCATGCAAAGTCATGGCTGATTGATATTTGCGCAACATAAGCCAGGTGGTTCCTTTTTATATTTAAATGCTTTGCAATGGACACATGATTGATCCATGATACCGATATTAATACTGGGATCTACACTATAATCAATTGTCGGATCAGAATTAAATGCAAGACGCTTAAAAAAAATGCGCTTGGTATTGTATATCGCTGCTCTGGAGGCTCTTCTCGCAGCACGTTGTTGTACGATGCGTATTTTGCGATTTTCTTGTGAATAATTTTGGTATAAAACTAACATTCGATTCCTGGCTAGTTCGTTGTCTTCTGCGCGCTTCCCTTGTGTCTGCTGTGAGTGCGGCACCCTCATATAACTTTTGTGTCGTGTACGGCGATCAATATTTGCACGCGAGCGTGGCATTTTGTACCGCAATATACGTTTCTTATGATATATTTTTTTTTTGTTACTTTTGGGGTAGAAAGGCTCGCCTTTATTGTCTTACCACACGCCGCTCAAGTACATAACGCTTTCAGCAAAGTATAAAATAGGCTTATTGCGCAAATGGAGTTTAAAAAAGAGTGATAGATACTCGTATTTACTTACTTTTTTATATATATTTTTTTTACAAAAAGATGTGAGGTTTCAGTCGGTATTAGGCTAATTAACGCCACTGCACGCTGATTAACGAACCAACACAGCATAGTGCAGTAGTTCTTGAGTTACGGTGCAAAAACACAAAAAAACTAAATATTGCGCCATCTGTCGGACGAACTTCAAACTACACAGAAACACTCCTCACGCCCCATAGAACAAGTATGTAAAGTTTGGTCAAAATCGGTCCAGTAGTTTTTTAAGTTTACCGGTCACGAAAATACACGTCATTTTATATACTTATACACGAGTAGAGATAGAGATATTAAAGGTGTTTTTGCTTGTTGCGTATTGTAATTTAAAACAACTTTCATTACAGATATGATATGAATTTACGCCTAAAATAATGACATGGAGATTTAACTTTTGTGTTGGCCTTTTACTTTTAGTTAAAACTTACAAAACTTTCAAGCTCCAAGCTATCAATTATGAACAAATCTAATCAGCTTTAGAAATTTTCAAATATCATTTTGATTTAAAAACAACAATTAAATTAAATTGCCTTCGGTAATTTTGGTCATTAAAAATAAATTGAATGATAGTATTATTTGGATTTTTGTTTTATAAAGGCTCCGCCATCTAACGTTTTTTTTCAACTAGTGCTTAATGGTAACACTTAGCTAATGTTTGATTTGACAGATAATTAGTTTTATCCTTCCGCTGAACAAATATAGTTGTGTATACGCTTGAACAACGCCGGGAAATATTGCACAATGTGTTCGATGTGTTCAGATGAAGCTCATTTTGATTTTGGCGGGTAGGTAAACAAGCAAACTTGTCGCATTTGGGGCACAGAAAACCCGCACGCATACATTGAAAAACCGATACACCCAAGACGAGTCACAATTTGATGCGGATTTTGGTCCAGAGTCATAATTGGGAAATTTTTCTTCGAAAATGAGCAAGTAGTGGCCGTTACAGCCAATGGCGATCGTTTTCGGGCCATGTTGAACGAATTTTTGTTCACAAAAATTGTAGAGGAGGATATTAACAACATTTGGTTTTAACAGGACGGCGCTACGTACCACGCAGCCGAAGCTACACTCGATGTTTTGCGCCCTGTTTTTGAAGATCGCATTATCAGCCGCAGAGCTGATGTCGTTTGGCCACCTCGGAGCTGCGATTTGACACCGTTGGACTATTATTTGTGGGGTGCGGTCAAAGATAAGTGTTACGCCAACAAGCCAGAGACAATTAAGGCTTTAAAGGACAATATTCGTGAAGCCATTGGTGAAATACAGCTGCACACAATCGATAATGTGCTTAAAAATTGAACTGATCGTGTAGGCTACTGCATGGCCAGCCGAGGCAGCCATTTGTATGAAATTATTTTCCATTATTAACTGGAAGGATTGTACTTTCAAACAGAAAAAGAAATTTGAGAAAATATTCAGTAGTTTTTTTTTATAGCATTTAAAAAAAAATAATAATTTGGCGGACCCTTTATTTTCAAAATTTTGCTTTCAATGATTTTATATGGATGAATCGTAGACATAATTCCGTTTCATTTGATTTCTATATATACAAAGGAAGCAAAAACAAGAAAAAAAAAAACAAAAACAAAACAATAATTTAAATGTATTTTCACACATAATTGTTGGAAATTCTTTAAATGCCATTTTAGAAAATTTGAAAATATTTGAGTTTTTAGTTAAATGCTATTTATTTATTGATTAATTAAAACAAAGGTTAAATCAACTGGATATAAACACACCATAAATAGACAATAAATTTTTATTTATAAAGGATGCTGACCAGACGGCTAGTATTTGTGGCCATTTATTAAATATCCTTTTTAGAGCATAAATTCCTTTAAACTGTTTAAAAACTTCATCTAATTTCCCATTCCATAAGCATTCGGTCGCCGTTAAAAATACACCCTTTGTTAACTAATACGAGTAAAACTTTATGTAGATATTGCATAACATGACAGTATGTTATTGAAAATATTTGTCATGGCACATGACTTGCAATTGTTTGTTAATTAACTCTCAATTCAGTTTGAAGAAAATGCTTGGAATGCATTCGAAATGTATTGGAATAAATCAAAAACAAAAAATTAAATTTCTGTAGTATATTATGGTTTAATTTACAATTTTATACACTCATGTAAACACATATATGACTACATATGGATTACATTACAAAAATTTGATTTGAAAAAAATATATAAAATTTTTTAATTTTTGAAATAAACCTATTATGTGAGGTATGTGGTTAAAACCACAAGAGATGGTCAATTATTTTGTTTGTGTGCTTCATCATGGGTTTGTTTTTTTATTCTCCGTCTGTCCTCTAGGGAGCATATTGGCTTTTCACAAAGCATCAATTGCTTTGTTTCAGTTTCTTTAATCAATTTGATATCTCAAGCTAAGTAGATGATTAATCCGCTGTAGCTTCCTCCATATGATTTTTTTTTTTGTAATGGTGAAGATCCTTGCTAATTGGTGGTGATCTTTGCTTTAGCATTGTAATTTTTTCCTAGTAGGTGGCGTGTTTTTCCTAATCATTCGTCTGATGTTTGTAATCATCGCCAGAGGTATGCGAGAAGGATTTTTTTTTAGATGGTGTTGTCTGAAACGATAAAAGTTGAAGCCTTTATTTATTACTAAACATTCGAAACCACAATTAAATTTTTTCTTCGTCATGTCCTCTATTGGGGCTCGAACCTGGGTCGTTTTTGTTGTTATGCGTGCGTTCTATATATGTATTAATCTATTTTATGCCATTGATGCTTCCATAAAAAGCAAATTCATTGCATGTTTAAGATTAAGTAAAACATTAATAAGATATTTCCAGCTTTTTGAGCAACTTAACTTTGCATTATACTATAGTTCCACTGTGGTATGGTAGGTAAGACACCCGCCTACCAACCAAGAAACAATCTGAACATTTCCAATAGCGATATTACCTCATAACATTTCTAGCTACAGCTTATGAGTATTTGCTTAATGTAAGTTTACTTAAGTAAAGTAATTTCTTCTTATTAAGTCCTTCGGCTCCCAGTGGAGCAAAGGGCACCAACAAAAGTTCGCCTTTTACTTCAGTCCTTCGCTATGGTCTTCAACTCGTTGAAAGAGTGTCCTAGTTGTTGCATGTCCTTCTCTATTATGCACTTCAGCAACTTTGTGAGTCCTACTGGAGAGTTTGTCTGCAAATATCATTACTTGCTTGGTTTCGTAAAGTGTGCCCAATCCAATTCCACATTCTCTTTTTGATCTCCAGATGCATCGGGATTTGCTTACATTTGGTCCACGCATTTCGCGTTTAATATTGTATTTAGGCACCAGATCTTGAGGATCTTTCTAAGACTTCCGTTGATACGAACTATAAGTTTTGCATATTTCGCACTCGTGCAGCAAGGCCAGTTTTATATTTGAATTGAGCATTCAAATTTTCGTACCGCTGGATATAAAGTCAGTTGGCTTATGTGAGTACCTTCCCTAGAACTTTTTCTCGTTGTGCCAAAGCACGAGTGAATACTATGAGTCTACAAACGCCAACAGCTATGATTAAAATCAGCAATTAGTACCAATCCGAAGCCATGTTATTTAGACATGACCTCCACCTTGGTGTGTTGTCAGAGACTATCTAAACTCCTTCCGATCTATGCGTCACGGTTTGTCTCTGGTTTGTCACCCCACAGAAAATAGTCCAATTGACATAACCATTTTGTCTAATTAAACGGCCATCAAACGTTAGACGCAACGTGTCGATTGTGGTATGAGATGTGTGGCAAGTTGCACCATCCTGTTGAAAACAAATATCGTTCACACCAATAATATGAAAAGTGGGCACAGAACAATCGGTTATCATGGTGCGATAGATGGATGTCTTCATTGAACGTAATGGTTGCGCCGTCCTGATTTTTCAAGAAAATTTGGCAGCACCAAACAATCGACTCTGATGAGTGCATGGGCTTCTGTAAGAACACGTTTGGGTTTTCTGAGCCCCAAATATGGCAATTTTGCTTACTAACGTACCCTCTAAGTTGCAAATGAGCTTCATCCGAAAAGATGATTTTAAATGATGCTAAATTTCCAATAAATCGATTCATTTCGTTCAGTGGAGATAATTTACTGAATCTTGTGGTAGAATATAATTACATAAGTATTGTCAGATTCGAAATAACCACTGTTTCAAATTTAAACCGATAGATGGACCACCAGATGTATAATCACCAACTTTGACACGCTTAATATCTTGGTGTTTTGAACGATGGTTATTAATACAATACATATACCTTGGCCATCACATGTGTTTCTTGAATTATCGCACTTATTCATTGAAAACCTAAAGTCCATCAGGTCTCTACTGGCGCAAGCATCAGACTTCATTTTAAGCTCAATGTTGGAAATAAATTTTTTCTAATAGTTGAACGAAGATTTGGTTTCAGGGCACGCACTTTGCATATAGGATATCCAGAAGCTGGACATGGCTAAATATAATACTTTTTCTATTTTTTATTTTTTGTGAAATCATACCAGTTCAACCTAAAACTTTATGTTTCAATTTTTCCTCTTTCTTTCTTATGTGGCATGTAAAATTGTATGTGCGTGTTGGCGACAGTTGCCCTAAGGGAGACATTTTTTGTATTTTTGCAAAGAATATTAAAGTTTTAAGACTTAAACTGCATGTAGCATAACATAGGAGTTGCTTTAAAAGTGGGTGAGCCCGAAATAGACTTCCTATCTCCCCCCTTTTCATATAAGCCAAATACAAAACATTTAAAAGGCTGACAGTGTCTTTAACACTGTAGCATTTGCTGCCACATTGTAGTTTATTGAGACAATAAAAACCTTCGTTTCAATCCATCAAAGTCTGTAACACATATTGTCCATCTAGTTTAGAAAGGAAATTTCAGTCACTATCATATGAGATAGCAAACAGTTTAAAAACTTGTTATCTGTTAACGGCACACCCTATACCATATTCTACCCAAATTATATGTATTCATATGTGTATGCATGTGAGAGTTTATTTTTCTTTACCATTTACTGACAGCCTGTTCCTGGTGGTATTTTAACAGTTTGGTGTTGTCATATGATAGGACACACACACACACACAATTGCACATAAAACATATAGAGAAAGAAAATAGTTGCAGTTTTCACAAGAACAACAACAATAATAACGATGACAAAAGCAGTACACACTACTACAGTACTATTGTTACAATTATTGTGTTGACATGTCAAGATAATTTCTATAGAATTAAAGTTGAAATCAAACAAACCAGAGGAGCAGTATACGAAACGAGTATCACAAATAAGGAAAAACTCCAAAGAATTGTTTGAAATAAAAAAATAAAATAAAAAATAAAACTGTTGCCAACGAACCACAAAAGATTCTCCAACAAAAAAAAGTATATTTAAAATTTAACTATTTTGGACTTTCAAAATATATATTTTGGGTTTTTTGTTTCATATAAAATAAGGAAAAAATTTAGAAAAGCATTTAAAATTAAATTTTGTATTACAAGAGGTTTATACTATCAAAGTTAAATGTTGCCTTTTTGGCACTTTTTCAGTGTATTTGACTGAATTATCACATTGTCAGGGGTTCTCAGCCAGTTTTGTACTGCACCTGATCAAAAATGTTTAGGTCAAAAAAAAATTTTTTTTCAAATTTGTTTCGGTGTTTTTGGCTTAAAAACCACGATTTCATTTGTTCATAGCCATTTTATTCGCACTGCCTATTCATAAATGTATAGAAACGGTATGTTTCTGTTTCAATTTTTTTTTTCGTGTATATTTCGTGTATGTTTTATATTTCGAATTTTTTCCGTGTATCGAAGTTAATAGTTGTTTTTGGTACTTTTTCAATGTACTTGACCGAATTATCACATTTTCAGGGGTTCTCAGCCAGTTTTGTTGCAGTAGCTGATCAAAAATGCATGGGTCAAAACAAATTTTTTTTTCGAAATTGTTGCGGTGTTTTTGGCTTAAAAACCATGATGTCAAGTGCTCATAGCCATTTTTTTCACACTGCCTATCCATAGATGTATAGAAATGGTATGTTTTTTTTTAAATTTTTTTTTTCGTGTAAATTTCGAATTTTGTTCCGTGTATCAAGTAAAAAGTTGTTTTTTGGCATTTTTTCAGTGTATTTGACTGAATTATCACATTGTCAGGGGTTCTCAGCCAGTTTTGTCACTGCACCTGATCAAAAATATTTGGGTCAAAAAAAAAAATTTTTTTTTTGAAATTTGTTTCTGTGTTTTTGGATTCAAAACCATGATGTCAAGTGTTCATAGCCATTTTTTTCGCACTGCCTATCCATAAATGTATAGAAATTTTATGTTTATTATTCAATTTTTTTTTCGTGTATATTTCGTGTATGTTTTATATTTCGAATTTTTTCCGTGTATCGAAGTTAATAGTTGTTTTTGGTACTTTTTCAATGTACTTGACCGAATTATCACATTTTCAGGGGTTCTCAGCCAGTTTTGTTGCAGTAGCTGATCAAAAATGCATGGGTCAAAACAAAATTTTTTTTTTGAAATTGTTGCGGTGTTTTTGGCTTAAAAACCATGATGTCAAGTGCTCATAGCCATTTTTTTCACACTGCCTATCCATAGATGTATAGAAATGGTATGTTCTTTTTTAAATTTTTTTTTCGTGTAAATTTCGAATTTTGTTCCGTGTATCAAGTAAATAGTTGTTTTTTAGCATTTTTTCAGTGTATTTGACTGAATTATCACATTGTCAGGGGTTCTCAGCCAGTTTTGTCACTATACATGATCATAAATGTTTTTTTTTCCTTTTTCAAGGTGTCTGTAAAATTTTTAGTTTCCACATCAAAAACCTTCAGTTCATATATTTCACTAAATTTAGCCAAGACAGGCAACAAATAAACAATTTTCTTTTATAGCCAATTCTCTTCTACGTAGTACTTACTTTTATCTAACTTTTTATATTTTTAAAAAATAGAAAATACTTTATATAATAAATTTTAATACAAATCACTAATCTTTATTTCATCTTTAAAAAATGGGCGCAAGCATATCCACCTTACCGGCCGTACTGTCCCTCATTTGCGTTTAAAATACAGTTTATAACACGGTGCAACAAAAATGAACGGAGTTGAAATACCTTGGAAATGATACTAAGTTTCTGATAGGTGCTGTAGAGTAGAACGAGTAACTGTTTTTTGGAATTTTGAAAACACTACAAAATCTCGAGTTACGGGTAAAAAACTGGTTTTTTGGACCTCCATGTACTTATAAGCTAATAATATAATATAAATCAAGTAATTGGAGATCTGAAGCATCGGAAGCATCTGATGCTGAACAAGAAAGATGTAACGGGTCCGCCATCTAACATTTTTTTTTTCCAGCTAGTGCTTATTTTGTGAATGTAACACTTAGCTCATGTCTGATTAGACAGATAATTAGTCTTATTCTTCCGCTGAACGAATATGGTTGTGTATATACTTCTTTCGCTTCGCTTTTTTCGATGCCGATTTTGCCAAAAAAATCATCTTTTCAGATGAAGCTCATTTTGATCTTGGCGGGTATGTAAACAAGCAAAATTGTCGCATATGAGGCACAGAAAAGCCGCACGCCTACATTGAAAAGCCGATACACCCAAGACGAGGCCATTTTTCTTCGAAAATGAGCAAGGAGTGGCCGTTACAGTCATTGGCGATTGTTATCGGGCCATGTTGAACGAACTTTTGTTTACAAAAATTGAAGAGGAGGATATTAGCAACATTTGGTTTCAACAGGACGACGCTACATGCCACACAGCCGAAGCCGAAGATCGCATTATCAGCCACAGAGCTGATGTCGTTTGGCTACCTCGGAGCTGCGATTTGACACCGTTGGACTATTATTTAAAGGGTGCCGTCAAAGATAAGTGTTACGCCAACAAGCCAGAGACAATTGACGCTTCAAAGGACAATAATCGTGAAGCCATTGGTGATATACAGCTGCACACAATCGATAATGTGCTTAAAAATTGGACCGATGGTGTAGGCTACTACATGGCCAGCCGAGGCAGCCATTTGAATGAAATTACATTGCATTATTAACGGGAAGGATTGTACTTTCAAATAAAAAAGAAATGAGAAAATATTCAGTAGTTTTTTTTTATAGCATTTCCAAAAAAAAAGTTATTTGGCGGACCCTTTATTACATAGTTTTAAAATATTTAAAAAAAATATATATATATATATAATATATTATTTTTCACTCCTTCAAAGTTTGGTAAATTTAAAAGTTTTTTAAATAGGTTTTTAGGGTTAAATAGGGTTTTAAAAAAAGTCGAATAATCGATCTCCCTAGAAGGATCACACGATTGTCGCAATGCACCAATCTTAAGCAATAAAGAAATTGTTACAATCGAATTATCGGCAATCACATGATTGCCCCCGCTTAAATAAATTTAATTGTAGCAAATCAGCGCAAAACTATTAAATGAAAAAAATTGCCGCCTTTCAGTCACATGATTGTTCTAGTATGGGTTAAATATGAGAAACAGCGGTTATACTAGATTGCAAATTTTATTTGGTTTACAAATCAATAAATTTAAAAAATCATAATACACTAAAATATTTATTTATCTAAATTGGGATATAATTACATATTATATTTAGTCCTCTAAAGTCAAAATAATTTGTGCTCTATCGGCTTTGATTATAGTGAGTCCGCTTGATAAAAAAAAGTAAAAATAATGAAAACAAATAAATGGTAGGATTTTGTGCAGCACTTTACATATAAATAATTAAAAAATGCATTTTTTAAGAGATTACAATTATAAATACCGTAAAAAGACGTGTTTTTTCAGAAAGAAATTAATTAAAAATAAAAATTTGTGATCATTGTCTTCTTCAATAGCCGCACAAAAATACAATAAATGTTGGTGTATTATTGGCATTTTTATTGCTGCATGATAGCCTTTAAAGCTTTCACACGATTGCCACAATAGCGTTACATTTGAGTGGGCGAAATAAGCATGATAATGCTGCAGGTTGCCGTATGAGCCAATAAATTGTGTAATCACTCACACGATTGGCATATAAAATGGTTTAGTTATTGGTGCATTACGACATCGTGTGATCCTACCTTAAAAGAAATCGGCATAAATCAGATAAAACTGTCTATTTACATTGGTGTAATATGTACTCACTTATTTTAATCATTTTTTTCAATTAAAATTTTCCTTAAAAACTATTAATGGTATTTCTTCAGTTAATTAATTTTGTTTTTAATTGTTTTCATTTCACAAAAAAAAAAAAAATAAAAATTTATGGAGACATCAACCTTAACCAGATTTTAACTCTAAGCATTAAATCATTCCATTTTTTGTTTTCTTACTTTTTTATATGAAAATCATAATTTTTATTGGCTTTTCTTCCTCCTCTATTATCTTCTTCTATGCCAAGGTATTCTATTTCTTCTTTTTTTCTTTTTTTTAATGGTCATGTACTGTTTCATTTGAACATATTTCTCTCGTTTTTATTTCAACTATGACGGTATGAAATTTCTTGTATTTTTTTGCGACTGCAATTCATTTCATTTCTGTTTTACACTTTTATTATTGCTGGGAAATATTTTTCCTTTCAAATGAAACAATTTCACTGCTGCATCTATTCAGACAGTGAAGACCTTTGGAAATTGCTTTGGAATATGAAGAAAATTTTGAAAATTTATTGGCATTTTGTTAAAGGGTTTTACTGTGACAATATGGCTGCGTCTTCAATTAGATTTTCTTTTCTTTTATTTTTTATAATTCTGGCCTGTTTCAAGATTCAGAATAAAAACAACATTCATTGGTAGTTACGTTTGCAAACTTGTTATTTGGTTTTTCATCTTTCTTAGCATTCTACCTGACTTCTTTCCCCCATCTCATTTTTTTTTATCAAACCGTTTTCTTATTATTCTTTTGCCTTTTTTATTCATTTTGTTTTGTGTCATTTTTATTACCAATTTAAATGTACTCTGCTTGTGCACATTCAGCAATCATAACTAGAGCATGCCATACCGCGCTGTGCTATGCAGCATACTATGCTGTGCTATGTGGCTTGCAATCCTGCCTGCCTGTATAAGAGGCCAGGAATTTTGAGTATGATTTTAATCTTTTTTATTTTTATTTTTCTCTTTTTTCCCTATCTTGCTTCAATTTAGTTTTGCCTTAAAACCATCTGCCAGTGGCATGTTATGGCAAAAGAAGTTGTTGCAGTTTTGTTGCTGCCTGTTTTTCTTACTGAATTTTCTTCAAATGGTTTTATTTTCGTTAATGCCATCGATAGATGGAAATGGAAACGGAAATCTTTAAAGCAAACGATAGAAATTCTTTCAAATGAAATTGTTTCATCAACATTTTATGGCAGTTGCAATTTTCTTCTTTTTTCTAGAAATTGGTATGAAACACACATACGATTAATTAATATTTAGAAAAAAAAATAATTAAGAAAAATTTCAAATCTGAGCGACAGAGCAGTTGAATTAACAATCAATCAAAATTAAAAGCATTTTTTAAATCTACAACGTATGCCAATCAAACTTAATGGCACTTTTTTATGAAATAAAGCTTAAAAAATCATTTAGAAGAATAATAAATTAAACTCTCAATTATGGATTTAAAATAAAACTTAGTAGAAAGGCACAGCTTTTAAGACTATTGCCTACTTTCCCAACTCGAATATTAAAGAGGATCTCTATGATTAATACAATAAATTAAGTTAAAGTACAAAAATCACCTTGAACGCTCTTTTAGTTTGAGTTACTAAAGACCACAGTTTCCTTTCTCTTCAACATATAAAGCATGTTTTGGAAGGACCTGCAATCTGCTACAAACGAATGTTTTAAATTGAATGAAGCAAACCAATTTCGGATAACCTGTTCTAAGGTAAAGTGCAAAATAATAGAAACGTTTTGCATCTTTGGAAGCAGTGGTAGTCTGATAGTTACAAAATTAGTACACGTATGGGTCCAAAACGTTGGACGGAGTTGAAGCTGCAATAGTCGCACCCAGAGTGTGCTCATTTCACCAGGTAGACCAAAATTTTTCAGGTGAAACTTTACGCGACATTGGAAACTATGGAAATCCTATTCAAAAGGGACACTCTGGATTTTCAATCAGTGTGTAAGGCGATTATTTTGTTACAAAAATCAGGTTGGACTCCCCTGTGTTTATTACTTCTCTTAAATAAATAAACAGAAGCTGAAGAACAACTATACGTGCTGTTTATAAATAACCAGAATCGACAACAACAAACATTATTAGAGACAAAGTAAATAAAAATAACTCAGCAACAACAAAAACTAAAGAAAACAAGTAACAGACAATAACAAGCAACAACAAATACTAAGAGCTGAAAGAGGTAGATGTTTAAATTCGCATGGCTACATAAGAAACAAATAGAAACCAAATGAAAGTAATGGAATCTACCGGAATAATCGAGAGGTCCGAGAGCTTTCGATGTGTTGTTTACTTAGCCATATAAAAAGCACATCGATGAGAAAAACAATCAGCTTACTTGGTGTAAACTCAGCGAGTAGAGTTTATTTGTAGAAGACTCAGCGAGTACAGTTTATGTGAAGAGAGTTTGTTGGTTTGAACTCTGTGTGAAGAGAGCTTATAATGAGTAAACTCGTGAAGCAAAAAACCAGTTTAGTAGGAGCCAACTCAGTAAAGAGAGTTAAATATGGATAACCTCTGCTTGAAAAGGTTATGATCGAACCTAACTTATAACTACGATCGGGCTGGAAGCTTTTTAAGTAAAATGATCTGTCGAGTAATGGTTGTTGTGTACAAAGCTGTAAACAGACGGAGTAATTAAGAATAGAAAATTGTTATTGCTGTAAAAAGGTTACAAGCAGTGGGTGTAAATAAAGGATTTTAATTAAAAACTAAACACAAAACTTTTTTTATTTTAACTACAAACTACGAACTCATAAATACACGTTTTTAAAGAGGTAAAAACGTAACAATATGTATATACATTTATTCCCGCCGTTCCAATATGGAACATAGAGCCATAACAATTTAATTCCAATCATGTCTATCTACAGCTAACAGCTTAATCTCATACCACGTTTTCGTTGTTGTCGTAATTTAGGCATCTTATTGTCCTCTTCAAGTATTGGCGGGCCTACCCCTTCTACGTCTACCTTGGGCGTACCATTCTAACGCTATTGTCAGTGTGGTTTCTAGTCTAGCTTTATTCGTGTCAGATTATCTTGTGGTTTCCGTAGCGGTTTAAGGATTTATGTTACTATAGGCGGGAGTACCATTCTAACGCTATTGTCAGTGTGGGTTCTAGTCTAGCGTTATTCGTGTCAGATTATCTTGTGGTTTCCGTAGCGGTTTAAGGATTTATGTTACTATAGGCGTTTGCCTTTTCACTGACCATAGATCGAAGTTGAATATTGTTCTTGGCCAAAAGATCCTTACTATTCTTCTCAAGCATCTGTTCATGAAGATTTGCAAAGTTGATTTTTAATTCGAGTTAAAGATTGATATTTTAGTCTGCCTCGATATGTGTGCAGAGTTCCATACGGCGCTCGTGAGCTCAAATATGCGACGGCTGGCAATGTATGCAGAGGCACATTCTTTTATGTCAATTTTATGACGTTTTCGACTCATGAGCCGTTGATTACGAATGGGTGGTTGTGATTTGCGTTTACTAGCATCGATTTAGTCTTCGGGCAGTTGATCTTTACACCGTCTTCTGCTGCTTATGTCTCTAGCGGTTGCATATTTAAGGAGCACATAACGAGATAGTAGACATCTATGCCAAAAAGAGTCCTGGAGATTTTCACTGAACCTACTTTGCCCTTTGGCTTTAACAGGAATTTCTGAAGCGGGTAGTTAGGTCAACATTCATCGTAAGAAAACATTGAAATGACACTGGTGTTCTCGACCTATCTAAAAAGTTGCTGACCTTTGACACAATGAAACTGAATAGAAAAAAATTTAGAACATTTCGGAAGTACGGCTGTAATCAGTATCAAATACTAGCACCTGTAGATTTTTCCGTCAAGAAGTGGAGTAATTATTTGTTTATCCTCAGACAATAGTTTGCCTAACGATAGTCACCCCGACCTATTAGATCGTTTGTGTCCGCGGAAGTAAAGTTAATGGAGCACTTAATCACTTACTGTGTGGCACTAAAGCAGATTCCGGCAAAGAGCTGCTCTTCTCTTTTGTTTTCACACGTACGTACTCATACGTATAGGCAAAAAATAAGCAAAAAATATGCAAAGAGAAGTAAAGAGAAAATTAGTGGAAAAAAATGGTATAGTGCAAAGAGGCCTGAATGAGAGACTCTCAAATTACTACCACAATTGTAAAATTCATTTATTTTAGTTTGCCTATCGCTGCACTAAAACAACAAGAGATACGCTGATAGAGCAGGTTTTGCTGACACTTCCGTTCCTTGGAGTATCAATCCCGTGAATGACATAGGTAAGCAGAATAGATCAACGGTAATAGCGGTGCAAAAATTGTATTGTATTACATGCTAGTCTGATAAGGTCTAGAGTATAACTCGGGAGAAGCAAAATCTGTCAACCACTATTTTCAAAATAGTTTTTAACTGGTCTAGAGCGTGAAGCTGGTCGTTGTCATGATGAAATATTACGATCTCATAACTGGTTGCATATTCTAGGCTTTTTTCAGCCATTGCCCTCTTTAAATGAATTAGTTGGGTATGATACAGGTCCTTTGTGGTCATTTTGTCCTCTGTGATGGTACTTTTCTAGCTGCTCATTACTTGGAGTCAGGGATTTCACTTCGGTTCGGCAGTAATGGATCAATTTTTTGTATGACATTCAGTTTTCCTAGCTTTTAAATGAATTAATTTTGAAATTTCTCTTTAAGTGACTCCCAATGATTTTGTAAAATCTTTCTGTGATTTCATAAACGTTTTTATTGAGTAATGACTCTAATGATGAAATGAGACGTTGATGTACAATAGAAAGCCGCAAAAAGAAGTAATTTGTGCATTGTTGGTGATAAAAAATGGATCCATTACAATAATCCCTACAATAATCTCAAAAAATCGTACGTGGAGACAGGCCCATCAGCAGAAACGACAATGGTCAGAGCTGACCTGATGACATCCGGCCAGATGACCCCAGGGGAACTATATCAAACAAAGTTAAAAACGACCACAATGAGGCCATAACAACGTTCAGCTACGTGTTACAAGACCAATTAAAAACTATTTCAAAATTTTCACATCCGCCTTATAGTTTAGACTTTGACTCGATTGGATTGATGCTGAACGCTTCATTTGAGAATAAAGTATAAGAAATTGGCTTGATATGTTCTTGGCCGTGAAAAAATTTTCCTTTTTTCAGGGATTCATCTATTGCCAGAAAGTTGAAAAAAATATTACAGATAACGATGACCAATAATTATGAATAATTTTATACGGGGCCAGTAAATGTCCAAAACTTGAATAAGTTAACCCTTTAAATTTTTCTGTTTTTTTTTTAATAAAAAAGTTTTGATTTTTAACCTAAAAATTTTATTTCTTAAAATTCCCCTCAACATTCGTATTTTGCCACAAATCTTTTCACTTTATTCCAATGCTCAATGTCTTTAATGGATTTTATTGTTTTTTTTTTCTTTCTTTTTTAGTGAAAATCCTTTTTTGCAAACATAACCAGACAACTGCAAATTAAACAAATAAATCTTGTGCTGGATTTTCCTTTTTTCAAAAAGAAAAGAAAAAATCTTTCAGTACTTCCCCCTTTTATTTTCATTTTATTTGTTTTTTTTTTATTTTCTTGGCTGCAACTTTAACACGAAGAACTCAAGAAACCCCAGTAATAAAAACCGCAAATGTTAACGACTTTTCTAGACAATTCACACTGAACACACACAGACTGTAGACACAAGTGGAGAAGGCAAATAGGCAACAGTTTTAGTGCTACAAGTAACTGCAAAATGTTGCACATACGCAATATGAACCCATAAAACTAAAATGTATGAGTGCGTGCTTGTAAATGTATGTGGTAGTTGAAGCTAATGACTGCAAAATCTGTGGCACCATTAACACATTTAACCATAAGCACAACGCAATGCAACATTTTAAGATGGTTAACACAGATACACAAACACAAACAACACAACACAATCAAGCAACACAAACAAGCAAGTAACAGACAACTAAGCCACCATAAACAATTAAACACATACACGAATACATAAACACTATTAATGCAATACATACATACACTCTTGCAACGACTCTATAAACCAAAACAAACACAAGCGCAAACTAACAAATAAACAAACTGACGACATGATAGTGCCTGTGTTGTGAAAAGAAAACGATGATGATAAAGATGATGATGTTGCAGCTTTGATAGTAAGTGGGTGTTAAAATGGGGGTCAAATGCAACGAAAAATAAAAACAAAAAAACAAAAAAACAGAAAATAATTTAAAAATTTTGAAAAGCAACTCCAGTTTTCATTCAAAATGCACCAAAGCAAAAGGAAACCCAAGTTAGTATAACACAGTTACAGCTTGTGGCTTTAATATGATTGTGTTGTTGGTCTATTTATGCAACACTGCAGTCATTCTTTATTGGCTTGCTATGAGGGTAGTTATTGTTTTTCTTTTTTTAATTTCAATACCAACTCCGGACAAACGAACAAATGTGCGAAACAATTTTTGAAAGAAAAAAAAAAAAATTTATGCAAAAAAAATTTTCTGACAAATTGTTTGGATTGATTTGAATGTTATGGGTATTGAAGATGCTGTGGCATTATTAGCTCAACAGTGTCATTATTTGAAATTTTATAAAATGGGAACAGCAAAGTAAACCAGTATCAAAAATAAAAGTACTGAAATAAGTACCATAACATTAAGGGAACAATTATGTTTAAAATTCTGTACAAAACGCAAGGACACTTTAGCTTCACTAGCATTGTGGACCGCCCTTGATAAAGACTGCAATGTCAGACGAGATCTGTTTGAAACCAAATCAGACGTACGTTACGTTCCACCTCTCAAGGGCCCTTTTCGTTATGTTTAGCTGACTTCCATTAGGTATACTCGTCAGGCAACAGACTAAACTTATGGTGTGGAGACTAAATACCTTGTCACGCTGGCATATTATCCCCTTGAGAAACTCCTCTATTCTATCTCAAGAATATCGGTTAATGGATGATATACCGGCGATTCAATGGAGATCTATACGGAGGGTTCTAGACTTTAAAAGAAGGTGAACAGTGGAATCTTTTCCGAAAGGCTTAACCTTAGGATTTCTATCAGTCTCCCGAAATACAGTAGTGTGTTTCAGGCCGAAGTGATGGCCATTTATCTTGCTGCAAAGTATATACTTAGTTATGGTACTCCTACCAATGACATATATATCTTATCTGATAGTCAGGCGGGTCTCAGATGCATTTCGAGTGTGACTTCCAAACCTAAACTATTAGGGAATGCCGTGATTCCCTGGGCAAGTTTTTTGTCGACTTCATTTGGGTTCCTGGTCAGAGGGACATCCCAGGAAACTCTGTTGCTAATGAACTTACGATGGCGGGCACACTTCTTCCCGATATCTATCAGCACGCGAGGTAGGTGTAGCTCTTACTATCGTTAAACTGTCATTTAGGCAGAAGTATTCGTTGGACACTGAAATAGCCTGGACGGAGGGCTACTCTTGCTTATTGGCAGACTCACCTGGCCCAGGTTGGATAGGAAGCGTACCAATCAACTGTTAAACTGGACCGTCGAAGCATTTGCTCTGCTGTATCTATTCGCAGAGTTCATTGCATCATGGCACTCACAAAAGCTTATCTACGAATGACATCTGCCGAGGCTGTGGATCGGCTGAAGAGGAGCAGAACTTGGTTCAGTTCATCTGCCAGTGTCCATTTCTCGTTCGGTAAAGAATTTTCACACTTAGCTTTACCTTTCTGTATGGCTTACCGAAGCTATCGATCATTGATATATTGATAGTTAGGCTCATTAGGCTGTCGCACTGGTTTCCGACTTAATTTAGGTAATTATGCTTCTAGCAATGTCTCTGGTTTATCACCATTATTCTGGCGACTAACAGAGAGACAGCGCGTCATGCTGCCACTCCCTTCCACTTTCCTACCTAGAGTTTATAGAACAACGTCCAAATCAGAGATCAGAAATGAATACTAAAAACGTGAGTATGCTCCAATCATGATTCATAAATACTTATACTCGTACTCATTCATACTCATTGCAATGGCTACTTATAGAGATACATGCTCTAAAGCTTGAAGTACTCAGCATACTCATACTTATCAACTTTTATGACTCTATTGATTCATACTCATCTGCACTCATTGTGTGTAGACGATGAGCAGTTGAATACTCATTATAGGGCTGTGCATTTGTGTGTTTCTTTTTCCTTTTGAACAGCCAATACTTATATTCATGAATACTAATGAGTATCCATGAATCATGCGAATCATTTATGAGTATTATGAGTATTTTCTGGGAAATGGATAAATGCTGTGAGTATGTGTTGCTATGAGTATGAGTACGACGTTTGATTCATACTCATTGCTACAACTACTTGTGAACATTATTGTGAGTATTAGTAGTTGGATTTAAGTGACGTGTTCGCACTGATACTTATATATTTATGAGTGAATATAAGTAGCAAAAGGCGATCTCTGGTCCAAATACATTTCTATTATTTAAGTGATTATCCATCCACAGATTATTCTTTAGAAAAGTACTAAAAAAGTACTATTACTGCAAAAAATATTTCAATTTATTTTGAAAAGTAAAGCCTGCATTCAGATTACGTATTTTAAAAAAGACTGCATGTACATTTTATCCAAAATTCTTGATATACCTACTTTAACAACAATCACATTTGTGGCTTTCAATTTATTTTTTGTTTGTTTTTTTTTTTTGCAAAAACCAACATTTATAAGCTGTTTACTGACTTCGTTATTGTTGTCATTCTGATCTCAATGCAAAAGTTTATTTTTTTTAAATTTTGTTCCACCCAAAAATGCATCCACAATAAGAGGTAAAAATATCATTTTAAGGCATTTGAAATACAACTGCAATACCCCCATTATAACAGCAGTATAGAAAGCAGTATTAGAAGTGCACCATTATTTACTTAATTTCTAATGCAATTTCCCTTTCGTATTTGCAAACAAATTTTTGTGAAACTTATTAAGCTTTTAAGGCTATACCCCATACATTTGTATACGAGTACACTAAAACATACACACGCGCATAAACAAATACACTCGTACTTGAGAGCATTCCAATAAATACTCCAACGAATATTACAATAGACATGCATTTTCCCAGCAAACTGGACTATGAATAAATACAACCAACTTTGAAATGTTTTCCTTAAAATCCCTACAGTGGGTAGAAGCATTTTAAATTTGCCTTAATTATTGCAACACTGATCTACTAAAAGTTCTTAAAAATCGTATAAAATCTCTGGAGAATTTTCGATGCCGTCAAAAACAAACTTGAAAAAAGCATTAAAAAAGGAGTATCACCGCCACAGGAAAATAATTCGAATCATCAGAGCTCTGTACTAGAATGTAGAACCCTTATTTCATCAGTCAATCAGCTCTTACCAGTATTTTAGTTAAGCAAGTATGCTCTCTATAACCTCAACTCTCCATTATAGTTGTGGATGATCTCATGAGCGAATTGTATTGGCAGGGAAGATAAATTACATGGAATCTCTCACGCCAACTCAAATATTTGGATTATGCGGATGATATTTGTCTATTCTCGCTAAAGGATGAAAGAAAAATAGGAAAACATGGAAAGATGAACGCGGTATGTTGCACTTAAATTAAATATCAAGAAAACCAAATATATTGGAATTAACGCGGTTAGCACAGAGAACATCATACTACTAGAACAACCAATTGAATACGCAGAATAACTCTGACATATAGGCAGGGCGGCGACAATAAATGACCGCGCAGACACAGACTGCTGCGTCAACAATCAGTTTAGAGAAGTTCACAAATATTCAGACTAACGAATTTCGGCAAAAAGTTATTCCTGTTTGCGGAAGTGATGTCTATAAGTATTGAGCACAATAAGGCAAAGCTACAGGTAGTCATTAACAAGTGTATCGCTGCTCTATGGAATCTAACTAACGAGGAACCTTTATTGAAACAAATAAAACATAAAAAAATATTGGATCGGTCATGTAATCAGAACGAAACCAGACAACAAAACATTGATAGCAACGGGTGTTTTTTTACAGCTACACAAGCTTAAAACATAATAAAGCAATGAAATATAATTTTAAATTTAACTTTCCTCCAAACAGCTCCACCTAAAAAATTAAGAAGAAGCTTCCCTGACCTTCCAGCTTACCTCTGGCGATGATGACAAACAGCAGACAAATGATCATGAGAAAACGCCACCTACTGAGAGAAAATTTTGAAGCTGAGTAAAGATCACCACCACTACTTAGCAAAGATCCTCACCACTACTCAATCATATGAAGGAGGCTACAGTGGATTAATCATCTACTTTGCTTGAAAGATCAAATTACTTAATGAAAATAAAACAAAGCAATGGATACTTTGTGGAAAGCCAATATGCTCCATGGAGGAGTGTTAAAGAAAAAAAAACACACTGGCGCGTGTAATGCGCAATTTGTAACACCAATTTTTACAAACTTTTCGCAGCATATGCGGCAGTATTTCACCAATAACTCTACGAATATTTATTCCAATGTGTTCAATTGTCGCTGGTTTATCGATGCAGAGAGTGACTTTACGTAACCACAAAGAAAATAATCCAGTGGATTTAAATCCCACGATCTTGGTGGCCAACTAATTGGACTATTACGTGATACTACTGTTTCATCAAAAGTTTCTTTGAGTAAAGCAATTATAGAGCACGCTGTGTTGCATGTGTTCCTTATTGTATGAACCACATGACGGCTACATTAATTCCAGCTTATTGCGGTGCGAAATAATTTTTAATCATGTCCCTATACCATTCATTAGTAACATTCTGACCATCCTTTTTGAAGACGTATGAAACATAGACTCCTCCTTGTTTTGTGTTTTGAAAAAAATTTGAGGATTTTACTCACCCAAAATGTGAAATTTTACGCTTATTTACATACCCATTCAACCAAAAATGGGATTCCTCGGAGAACAAAACTTTTGAATGAAGTTTAAATATGAATTTGTATTCAGCCATTCGCCGAATTACCGGCGGTGTAAGTCTATCCGTAACGAAACAGCAACCAAACGAAATCGATTGTCAATTCAAAGCAGTGTTGCCAATTCAAAGTTATGAACCTCTAAAAAAACAATCGTTACTAGTTGGGTGGGTAACGAAAAAACTGTAATTACGGCTTCCGAGTGTTTAATAAAGAGGCTTCAACTTCCCTCTAAATCTAAAAAGTAAAGAAAAAGCCCTCTAAAGTTCCAGCTGGCTTTTCGCGATGATGACTAACCAGGAGAAAATGCCATCTTCTGTGAGAAAATTTAAAAGCTAAGTAAAGATCATCACCACCACTTGGCAAAGATCCTCACCACCAAACAATCATGTGGAGGGGAGCTACAATGGATTAACCATCTACTTAGCTGGGAAACTCAACTTTGGATGCTTTGTTGAAAGCTAATATGCTCCCTAGAAGAGAGACGGCCCCAGGGCCCAGGATGCGGTGATTGTTTAAGAAACAGCTGCAGATCCAAGATATTCTGAGAACTGTGACAGTGCAATTCAACATGTGAAGGCGCAAAAACAAAAGTCGTATGCTCATAGGAGGGCCAACGAAAATATTTATCGGCAAGAAATATGAAAAGTAAAATTTGGCCTAAGCCGATTTAAGAGGAAACAGCTAACTACCAACAGAACATTGTAGTGTACAGCATTATATAGTTTGTATTCGACAACTTCAGCTTTCTTTCTTGTTTGGAATACGCAAATATATTTGTATGGGAAAACGGGTTACCCGAAGAAAGAAAATCTATAAAATTTTTATTCCTCTCCTAACAAAGTGCTCTTAGCCATTATTGCAGCCTCGGTGCCATTCTTTTAAAATATTAAGTAAATTTTTAGTAAATATATTCCACTTAATACTTGTTTTTAGGTTCACCCTTTTATTCACTATAAATAAACAATAGAACCAAAATTTTGTTGCCATTAATGTTGCAATGGCTGCTGTTTGCTTGTTGTTTCCATTGATTTGTTACGCATTGGCAGTTTTGTAGGTTAAAAACTTAAGCACATTTCGTTAAAACCATTTTCATACGACCACTGGTCGTCACGAATGATACAGTTTTTCCTTTTTTTTTCTTCGCTGTTGAAATGACAATAAAATCAACGAGGAAAGTTGCAATGAGTCCATATATGTGGACATTTTGAAAATATTTTACTTGAAATGAGATTTTCGCAGAATATGATTTTAAAAATGGAAGAGCGATTTTGGTCAAATGCATTTGAAAAACTACTTTAAATTAAGATTTGATGCAGAAACAAACACACAAATTTTAAAAATTAAAAGACAACTATTAAGCCAAACTTGCAATCTCGCAACCAAGGGCAGATTATGGTGGTCGATATCACGTGAAGCGTCTATGTAAATTGTTTTGGCCACAGATACAATAACAACGTCGGAACGGAATTATGTGTTATAGAAAATCATATTTGCTACAGCTACGATTTTATGACCTAAAAGCTAAAACAAGACGTGCTACGCTACCCCCCGTCTTCTTTATTATCTTAGTACAATTTTGAACCCTTTTACGCATTTTGTCCCCTTTCTAGGCCAAGTCTTAGTTAGTTGAGTTAACCTATAGTTTCCGCCAGAACAACAGTGTATACAGTCTTCAAATAAATACACATTCATTTTTATATAGTATAGTAGACGTAAGTAAACGGTTGTCCAACCATAGTGCATGATGATAATTGTGTGTCACAACTTAAGGTCATGCTTTTTTGCCCAACAGAATTTGAATTTTTTTACTGTCTGACAAATTCAAACATGGAGAGGTATACAATTGAGCCAGAACAGTTTAAGAGCTAAAGGATGAGATAATTCGATACATTAACGACATATTGTCTCAGAGTCATTGAAAATATGGACCGATAGATAGAGGTATGCCCTGAATCCGTGGCGAACATTTGGCCGATATTTTATTACACACATAATTATACTGGTCTATAGCAAGAAAAGCCCTTAAACAAAACTATATGGAATATAATGTTTTTGAAGCGGTGAAATCAAATCCGTTTTCAGTTTTTTCATCGTTTTTTTCCTTCTTTTTATGGGCGTGGTAAATTTTTCGATTTTAATGCAGGTATGTTTAGGTAATTTGCACAAAAAAAAATTTACGCAACTTGAAAATGACGACTGATTTTAGTGTAAGTACCAGGAAATATATAAGAACAACATTTTCTATAAATCACCTGTATTTCATTTTCACAGCTTCGGAGTTATTCATAACTTAGTTGCAAGGAGATCGATTAGACGATCATTTTCAATAACCGGTTTTCGAATAATTCTAAAAATTACAATTTTTACAAATTAACATCTCAATTCTTGTTGCGTTAGCAACTAAAGTTGATAAATTTTTGTTCCACGTTGAAGTTTCCAGCAAATAAGTACAGAAGAACGTTGGGCTTTTTTAGGGCCATAATGGACATTTCTGCCCCTGCAATACAACGTTCTAATATTTCGACCAGTGATTCATATTTTTACAGCGTATTTAGTAGATCTTTTTTTTGCAAACACCTGGAGATTACTTAGTCTCTAAGCGGAGTCAGGTTTTCTTTGCCAAACAATAACTTGAATCTTGTAGACATATTTAAGGTGATTAATAGTTTCAGGTGTCGATGAAACTTTTCAGCTTACTATTAGACTTATCTTTCCATAGATTTTCAAATATTTTCACACTTCAGAGCACATCTGTTGGAACATAAATGCGTGCACCACGTATTTAATAGTGTGTGTCACTGTAAGACACGCGCCTACCAGGCTACACTATCAAACAATTTTCAAAATGATATCACCTCACAACATTGCTAGGGATTAGTTACGAGCGTTTAAACTGTGAAAAAATGCACTAATATACTAACCGTTCGGCATGTATAGGACCCTTTCAACAAGTCTAGTGAATTACAGCAAAAAAATTTATTTTCAAAATTGAGTACTTTCACTTTATTGGGAATAAAATATGTATTTACCGATCGATTTCCATGATTTATGGTTTATTTTATTTCTATTTTATACAACTTTATGAGTAAAAAGTGAAACTGGTATAATTTGATGCTTTCTATTGTTGGCGAATTTTTAGAAATCAAAAATATCATAATTTTTCCACAAAAAAAATATAGGATTTTTTTTTCACAATAACTCTAAAAGTACAGGTTATATTAAAAAGCGATATTAGAAGGACCTAAAGCTGTTATAATTTAGAATTTTTTAACATACGACTTGACGAAATCGAACAAGTCATTTCAAAGTTAGCATATGATATATGAAGCAGCCTCTTCAAAAAACTCACATTTTAGGAAAAAATTAAAAAAAAAACTTATCCATAGAATCTGAAATGATAATGATTTTTGAAGTTAGGCGACCATAGCGCATCAAAAAAATGTTATGGTTATCCAATGTAAAAATTTTATTTTAAAATTTATTGCATAAGGTTATCATACTTCGTATATAAAATATTAATATTCATTTGCAGAAAATGAGAACAAGTTATTGTTGCTGTCCAGTGTGCATATGCTCTGCAGTCTACCAAGGTTTTTACGTTCCTTGTAAGACGTTGAAGGTTGTCATAAAAGACGTTAAGTGGTATATTAAAGTTAGCAAAATAAAATAAATGATGAGCATATTTGTAGCAAAACATAAAGGGTCCTCCAAATAACTTTTTTTTTTTTTTTTTGAAAATACTATAAAAAAACTACTGAAATTTTCTTAAATTTCTTTTTTTATTTGAAAGTACTCGTACAATCCTTCCGGTTAATAATCGAAAATAATTTCATTCAAATGGCTGCCTCGGCTGGCCATGTAGTAGCCTACACGATCGGTCCAATTCTTAAGCATATTATCGATTGTGTGCAGCTGTTTTTCACCAATGGCTTCACGAATATTGTCCTTTAAAGCGTCAATTATCGCAGCTCCGAGGTGGCCAAACGACATTAGCTCTGCATAAGCAGTCTGATAAAGCGGTCTTCAAAAACAGGGCGCAAGTCATCGAGTGTAACTTCGGCTGTGTGGCACGTAGCGCCGTCCTGTTGAAACCAAATGTTGCAAATATCCTCTTCTTCAATTTTTGTGAACAAAAATTCGTTCAACATGGCCCGATTACGATCGCCATTGACTGTAACGGCCACTCCTTCCTCTTTTTCGAAGAAAAATGGCCCAATTATGCCTCTGGACCAAAATCCGCACCAAACAGTGACTCGTCTTGGGTGTATTGGCTTTTCAATGTAGGCGTGCGGATTTTCTGTGCCCCAAATGCGACAATTTTGCTTGTTTACATACCCGCCAAGATCAAAATGAGCTCCATCTGAAAAGATGATTTTTTTGGCAAAATCGGCATCTTCTGAAAGTCGATCGAAAGCCCAGATTCGCAGCGTTGTTCAAGCGTATACACAGCAATATTCGGTTAACAGAAGGATAAAGCAAATTATCTGTCAAATCAGACATGAGCTAAGTGTTACCATTCACGAAATAACCAGTTTGTTCGATATTTAAGAAATGAACGCTTAAAAAACCCTATTCGGCATAACAAAAAACCAATTAAAGCGGGTCGAATAATAACCGGAAATCGAACGGCTCCCTAGAGAAGCGACGGAGAAAAATAGTAGTAATCCTTACATATACACAAACATACAAACAGAGATTCATACATTGATTTTTATATAAAAAATTTAAGCAAAATTATTCAACGATTTTAAGCTCTAAGAATTCCTGAACCCTATCAAAAACTGTTCAAATTCTACAAAAATTTCTTGAAATTTGTTTCCCACAGTTTTATCATATAAAAGTTGACTTTAGTGAACAAACACTTAATAATACACGAAGCGCGACTGAAAGCAAAAAATTTTAAAAAATTTTTTCTTTACAAAAACAACAAAAAACCACTTAAAAATCAATTAGGAAATGCTTATAAAATTCAATACCATTAAAATGAAAATGCTTCTACTAATGACGTTATTAAATTTAATTATTTCACGATAACAGTTCAAAACTACCTTGCGTTGCTTTCACAGAAGAAAATAAGTCGATTTTTTCCAACTTTTTAATATTTTGGCAAATAATTGCCATAAATTTCATAATAATAAAAGAAACAACAAGAATAATAAAAGCAGCAGCAGCAAATAAAACCAAACGAAACTTTACTGAATTTGGTGAAATCCAAGAACATTTCCGCAATAAAACAATACGACCCATCATTAGAAAAGCATTTAAAATTGAGATCCATACAGCTGTTGCTTTTCACATTTAAAGCCATTTAAGAGAATACACACCAACACTTATATATCTGAAATATACATACATATACACATACACAACAATAATTTCATATTTAATTTCCTCTTCCCCACCCCATATTTTCAGTTTGTACACTTCCTGTTTTGTAAAACACTTCTTTAGAGTTCAGAAGGAAAAATTATTTCGTTTGATTTGTTTGTTTTGAGAAAACAATTACAATTTGCTTAATGATTTAACAAACGTTTTGAATTTTCTCCACAAATTGTTTTAAAATATTTATTTGAAAACAATTTAAATTAAATTTTATGAATTGAAATGCATAGCACCTCCCTAGGCACAGCTGTTTGAAATTATCAAAGATGTTGAAATATAATAACGATAAAATTAGAAAAACAAAACAAAAATATAGACGGCTTGGCTTGACTATACGATACCCTATGCTTCAGGATATTTTTTGTTTTTTTGATGCTTCGTTTCCATAACAAAAAATAAGCAAACTCGCTGTAGTGACTACACATTACAAAAACAATATTAAAGGAAACAATTCTAACTTCAAACAAAAGATGGGCAATCCGTCTAGTTTTTCTGATTAAGCGTTCAAATCATTTGCGAAATCCAGTATTTGGATTTATTCAAATAAATGACTTTCGTAGAAATCATAAACTGGTAGTCATTATTGGCAAGTCAAGAAAAAAGGTTTCTGAAAATCAGGCTTGTATGCACACACACACACGAGCGGATTTTAAAAGTAAATCAGAGCAGATTTTTTTCAGTTACTCCTCTTAGGAGTATATGGTTTCCACAAAGCAGTTTTGTTTTATTTCTGTTTTGTTTTTTCAACTAAACAAGTGATTGGTCTACTGTACTAAGTCTAATCGACTATTTGTTGCATGTGCGGTACGAGAGAGTCAAGTTTGTGATTGGTCGGCATAAGACTCTTATCCGTCAGAGTTTCAGCTTACTGGCGTTTACATCGGTTTGGAGAACGGTGTCGATTGACGCCTTGCAGGTGTGCAGGCTTTGGTTGGTTTAGCTCTACTTGAAGGTCCAGAAGGGACCTGGATACTGTACGGATTTTTGCTTCTGATTTGGCAAATTGGGGTGATAGGAGTTTTTCGTCGGTCTTAATGGAATTCTCATCGAGAGGTGGCAGGCACGTTGGACCGACGGCGAAAAACCAAGGGTAAGCTACAGGTTTGCTCCTGACGTTAAGTTCATACTGGAGCGTCCGGACTTTGGCTTCGGCTTGAGTCTGGGATTTCTACTGAAATCTACTATTACTGACGGCACATGACTTGCTCGGTGCTGTTTTTGCACAAGAAGAGCCTTAATTTCACTGCTGACTCACTTTACGATGACATTAGGGAAGTCCTCATAACAAGGAATGTGGTAGACATTAGCTGGTCGTTGAGAACAGACAGAAGTGTACAAGGTTTCTGCGAGTTAGCTCGCAGTATCTTTAATAGGAGGCATCATCTGCAGTATTTTTAACGTAATCTGTCGGTTGTGGTTTGTGGTGTGCCTATCTTGTTGTGTGATTGTTTGAATGTGTTTATTGTTTGCTCACTTGTTGTTGGTTTTTTATTTAGTTGACTTATTGGCCACCAATATGGAGTCATTTGGGACTTACACTGGTAGTAGCATTTCCGCTACGAAGCCTGACCGGAGTTAAGAGCACCAGGGACCTATACTCCTGCCTGATTATGATGAGGCCCCAATCTAAACCGGTGTCAAAACTCATAGATCGGTAGAAGTTTAGTGTCTCCGCCACTTTACTAAGTGGGAAGTCCTACCCAAATAGCATGTCTTCAAATTTGGTACTAACACAGGTAGGGACGTTAGTGGACTCCTTATATTCACTCGTGTCTTGGGCAGCGTGGGGCATGCCAGCGTGGCGGTAATCACGTAAGACTGTCACTTACTGCAGCAAGTGTAGAATGGATAATGGTGCTGCCATATACCATCGGAATGGAAACTAAAGATTTTTGATTTCTTTAGACGTCCTAGTAACTTTATGCACTTGCGTATAGATCATTTCCTTTAACCACCGAAGCATACTTCAGTTCTTGCTAAATCATATGTAAGTATATATCAGCAGAAAGGACATAATTTCTACAACATCCTTATTGAAATAAAGAGGACTTTCCACAATCAACGTGCTGCATCCGAATATATTTTTTAGAATGATTGAAAATGGACATACAGTTTAACGTCGGCTTTGAACAATGCATCATAACCAGCAGCCAGCTAACGTTATGAGGTGAAGCCGCTGTTAAATATTTTCAGATGGTCTGCCTTGGGATTGAACCAAGGAGGTCCTGGTTGGTAGGCTTGTATGTTATCTTCTACACCAAACATATTGACACAAACAGAAAACAATTTAAGATCAAAAAAGCCTGAGGTACTTGGATATTAAAATATCTATCGATTCCAGTTATAACTAAGACCGCTTTTCAATTCTTTTTCTCAATAACAACTATTACACAAGTCTTGCTACCTTAAGATCTTCCAACTTGATCGTTGTTACAACTTGGGTTCGATCACAATCTTTTCAACCAGAGTCTATCTACACTAAACTGTCTTAACACTGAGTTCACTCCAATTACACGTTGCTTTGAGTTTATACCAAATTAACTGAATACTATCCGCATAGATGAGCTTTTTGTATGGGTGAGTAAACAGTACTTCAAAAGCTCTCGGACCTCTCGATATTTGGAGTATATTCCATTTCTTTTTCTTCGCCATCTAAAATTATTCCGTGCGATTGTTCATTCCATGATATGCTAATTTTCGCCATTTGGTTTGACTGTAAATTGACTCTTAACAAATAATACGGGTAACAAGGGCGACTCTCTTGGTGTCTTAGTAGGTAAGGTCTCTCGACTTCATCCTATAATTGTGCAATAATTGTAGTTGTATTTACAAACACAGGTAACAAAGGCGACTTTCTTGCCGTTTTTATAGTCTATTTATTTACTTACATCAGTATTCATCCAACCCGATACTAAAAACCACTCCAGACGATAGAGGGACGACCGTTCCTGTGTTTCTAACAGATTTACCGCTGGCAACCTTACCTGTGGTTCTTCCCTATTAACCACCCGACGACCGTTCTTGTGATCCTGCCACTTTTACTGCCGACGACCTTTCCTGTGGCCCTTCCAGATTTACACAACGGTGACCATTCCTGTGAAGCTGCCAAATTTATCGCCAACCACCCGTTACTGTAATCTTGCCAGATTAAACACCGACAACTATTCCTGTAATCCTGCCAGAGTAACCGCCGACAACTGTTCCTGTTCCTGTAATCCGCCTAGTTCAATTGCCGACAACTGGTCCTGTGATCCTGCCAGGTTAACCACCAGACGACCCGTATCTTGACCTCCTCACCGACGACGCCAAATCCAACCCCACGAACCAAACCTGTTGCGAGCTTATGCCAGATATTAAGCATAGAATGTAGGGGTTGAAAATAAAGTTTTGCTTATATTTTAAAGTCGAAAGAGAGCAGTAGTATTTTATTCACAAGGGACGCAGACCTTTGCTCCGATCGTGAACACACTGAGTCATGCCCCAGCCCCTGGAAAAGGAACTGCTTTACACTGGTGAAAAGGGTTCCATCGAAGACTCGTTTAGCTCTGTTGTCATTGTTTTATCGTATGGTATAGCCAGTCCACTGCCGCTTCTCTTTGTGGATTTCCACAAATAAAGCTATTTGAGGGGTCTGTAGTAGCAGATTCTCGTTTGAGATAAAACTTTAAAGCTGCTGGGTTATAGTACTAGTGACTTTCCAAATCATACATTTATAGAGGAGTACAGGTTTAAAATTTTCTTCAACAATGTGCAGCTAAGTAAGCAGATTGATTTTGTTGCTCTACCATACTGAAGCCAGTATACCAAAGGATGTTTTTTACTTTTTTTCTGCTCGCTACTTCTAGATCTGATTCTCCATTCGAATCCCAACTAACTTAGGAAAGTAGTTTGTATTAGAGTGTTGACTTTCGTGCAGGTCTAGAAATACTTCACCCCATGTGATCTCCTTAATATTTACAAGACCTATATCCGTCCCAAAATGGAATAAAACTGTCATGTATGGACCGGTGCTTCAAAGTCTATTTTGGAGCTTCTCGATCGCGTACAGGAGAGGGCAAATATGCTCATCAATGACGGTAGGGTAACCAACTCTATCGATTCATTGAAGCACCGTCGCAATGTGGCGTGTTTTTCATTGTTCTATCGGTACTATAACGGAATGTGTTCTAACGAAATTAAGGAATCAATTCCCAAAGGTCATATATTTTTACGTAGTACTCGTATTTCTCGTAGGGCGCATCCCTTTGTAGTTGATTGTCCAGTAAATCGCACAACGCATTATTGGGAGAATTCGTTCTTTGGTCGCACTGTTCGGTTGTGGAATAATCTTCCAGCGAAAGTATTTCCTGCCACTTACGACATGAGTAAATTTAAATCTTACGTCCATAAACACTACTCCCTCTGTCCTCCTTCCAATAACCTATTTTCCTAGTACCAGCACAATACACTGCATGAGTAGGGGCCATCCCCTAGGTGCTAGTCTTATATAAAAAAAAAAAGATCTAAACATGTATTTTGTACAGTATCGTGGAATGATGTTTACAATCCTCAATGCCGCCCAAACGGAAACTCTAAGGTGAATAAATAAGACCCGTAGACTTATATACGTACGATATAGACTTAAAAAACCATCATTTCTTAAAAATTGTATGCGAAATATTTTTTTTTTGCGTCACTTCTTTGGGATTGGCTTCGACAAAGCATTCATTGATTTGTTCAGTTTCTGCAATCAAGTTGATTTTCAACTGTAGCTTGCCTCCATATAAAGGGTGGGCTATTTCAAAGTTTAAATTTAAAACTGCAATAAAACAAAAACGGTTTGAAATTTTGCCAAATTTATTCTTTTGTTGTAAAGTACAATTGTGCCATTTCGAAATAAAATATTATTTCATTCATAAAGCTGCCGCAGTTGGCTTAACAGTACCCCATTCGATCGGACGAATTTTAGAAAAAATTTTCGAGTGTAGGGAGTCGTATCTCGACAATGGCATCATGTATGTTGGCTTTTAAATGCTCAATTGTCTCTGGTTTGTCGCCATAACACTTAGCTCTAACGGCGCCCTAAAGAAAACAGTTCAAAGGCCATAAAACGTTTGACGCAGTAAATCGATTGTGGCATAAAATATGTGGCAAGTTGCGCCATTCTATCGAAACCAAAGATCGTTCACATCAATATCGTGAAGTAAGGGTACAAATAATCGATTATCTTGATGCGATAGGTGTCTCCGTTGACCATAATGGTTGCGCCGTCCTCACATTCAAAGAAATATGGGCCAGTGATGCCTCCGCTTCACAAGCCGTACCAAACAGTAAGTCGTAATCGGTGCATTTGGCTCTGTAAGACCATGTTTGGCTTTTCTGAGACCCAAATATGGAAATTTTGCTTTTTAATGTACCCACCAGGATGAAAATGAACTTCATCGGAAAAGATGATTTTCGATGATTTTTTAATTTCCGACCAACTGTAAGTCGTAATCGGTGCATTTGGCTCTGTAAGACCATGTTTGGCTTTTCTGAGACCCAAATATGGAAATTTTGCTTTTTAATGTACCCACCAAGATGAAAATGAACTTCATCGGAAAAGATGATTTTCGATGATTTTTTAATTTCCGACCAACTGTCTGTGTTTTGAAAATAAATCTCCAATAAATCCCAACGTTGCTCGAGCGTATATCTATTTATTTCTTTAAGTGAAGATAATATAGCGAATTTTGTGACAGAAGAGAATGACATAAGTATTGGCAGCTGGTTCAAATGTAAACTGATAGATGGCCCACCCGCTAGTTGTGAGATGAAGATCCTTGCTAAGTGGTGGTGGTCCTGACTTAGTATTCTATTTTTGTCATCATTGACTGACCATGTCTTTTGCTGGGATTCGAAGCTGGGCCTTTTGTGTTGTATGCCTGCGCTCTAATCACTACATCATGCCAATTACTAATATATTTCAGTGCAACCACTTTTCTTGTAACCATCTTTTCCATTTGTGATTAAAATTATTTTTAAAAATGCTTTTAAAAATTTCAAAGACACACTCGCATGTCTTTTTTAAAATTAAAGCATCAAAATCTCTTATCAATATGCAGTGCCATGCATGAATTAAGAAATTCCCATACTTTTTATAAGTTTATGGATAATATAGTCTTACGAAACAAACAACAAAGTAAAAGAAGAAAATAACAACAAAATATAAAACAAAATTAAAACTTGGCAAAATAGAACAGAATGCAATTTTCTTTAGAAAACAGAAAAACAAACAACAACTTAATAAAAGCACACTAAGGATTGAAATGAAATTTCGCCAGACTCCCAGGTCGATAATTTTCCAAAAGGATAATTCTTTCTACTGAAGAGTAAATAAAACAAACTTGAAATAAAACACAAACACATACATACATAAACATAAATAACAGGAGTGTGCATATATAGATTCACCTACACATGTGTAAGTTATAAGCCATTATAGTTATAACCTGTAGTTTCTTATAAGTTGCTGAGGAAGAAGGTGTGAGTGTGTACGAATTTCATTTACACCCATATTAACAATAACAAAAACAACAACTTACTTTTAACCGGAAGTTGTGAAATGACACACAAAACTTGTGGCAGAGTTTTGTAATAAAGTACGTGATCTCACGCAAGCTAGTCAAGAGTGCAACAACCAACCATGGCCATCGTGGCAGTCACCGTGACAGTGCCAGAACATTTTCATTTATTTTTGTTTTTTTTTTTTTTTTTCTTCTTCAACTTCAACTTCTCTTTCACTGAATTTAAGTTTAAGATTGAAAATTATCACAATGAAAGCCTTCATGGCGTTTTTTTCTTCTTATCTCCCTTTTTTTGGTTTATCTTTTTGATGAGAAAAAGAAAAAATTTCCTATGGCGGTGTGTAATCTAATGCCTGTCCTTTATGCTTTTACTGAAATTGTCTTATTTTGTTGTTGGTGGCACCTTTGTTGTTGTATGGAATGAAATGTTGGCATAACATGTACTTGCACATACATACACCATAAGCTTTATGGTTTTTACATCACATAATGAAGATATGGTATTTCTAACATTCTGGCTTTAATTTTTAGTTCTGAAGGGTGGAATAGCAGTGCCAAGTGTTAAAAAAGGTAAAACTACTAGTGGGGTATTATACAGTAGAGGTGGTACACACACTACCAATCATTTAAAAATGATTATAAAATTCGGAATTTTTGTTTTAGATAATCTTTTAGAAGTCGATTGCCATAGTGACTTTAGAGCACAAATAGTAGGGTAGGCTGCGGAAGAACGTTAAATTATGCTGAATACCGGGTCATTATAGTATCACTGGTAATGATAAGGCTAATGAATTGGCCCGTCAACGCTTTGAGTCAGCAGTCCTATGGACTGACGACTCCGTGCTGACGCCGTTTAGTTATTACATCGCTAAAATCTGGTATAACAAAACATGTTACACAGTCTCTAGATCTCTATGGCGGACGTCTTCTGTTCTCTTAATAAATAAGGCGAAGCTTAGGCTAATTGCGGGCATTTTTAAGGGCCATTGATGGCTTTTAAACTGTTTACTGTAGACCTTGTGAAGACGATGACGAGTTAAAGACATTTGAATACCTACTGTGTCATTGCCGTCGGCTTTCTAGCAGAAAGCATAGACTCTTAGTAGCATTTACGATTCAATACCCTACTTCCGTGTCGAGTCCTGACCTTACTGTTATCCTTCAGTGTGACAAGGGTCTCAGCTGTGGCATGTGAATTGATTAGTTTCTTTTGACTTTTGAGTGCTGTTAGTTGGTTCGCTTTTGTTTTTCCTTAGTTCTTGTTAGTCTCTTCGCTCTTTTTCTTCTCTTTCTTACTAATTATTCTTCTTTCTCCCCTTCTTTTAATTTTTTTTTTTACGTAGGATAATCACAATACACCATATGGCCTCTGGGTTTCAGTGTTCATTGATGTCTTCATCAGGACCAAATATCAGCTCGTCCTCTGTCTAATCTTGCTATATCGATACTGAGATAGTTTCCCAAAAATTCGGATTTTTGCAACAAAAAAGAAATTTTTGTAAGAAGAGGCCCTGATTTTGGCTCAGCATAAAGCATAATTGCCCTTGCAATAGCGGCTCTGACTGGACTTCGATAACTTCACAAAAGTTGTTCATTTATTATGGCGTCATAGTCGGCGCACATAATTTCTGAAACAATTAAGCAACAGCATACCTTAATGGTCTCAATATCGTATAATATGTATGTTACGAGCTCATCTGTCTCATGCCGAGCACTAATTTATTACATTTATATAAGAAAAGCTAAATTACAAGTTAATAGGCGCACCAATGTCTAGCTGAGGAACTTTTTCAATACTTAGAAGTTAAGAAGCATTCATACCGGCGCTAAGCCGCTAGCTGCGTGGAATGCAATTTTACATCAAGTCAATAGTCTTCAACTACGAGTATGATCGAAGCCACAACAACCATGTATACTCACCTAATGGGGAAAAATAAACAATTTTATTAATGAATAACTCAAGCTTTTGGTGCCATTCTTTTTTCTCTGTCATTCTTCCAGCGAGCATATTAGCTCTCTACAAAGCATCCATTAATTTGCTTCAATTTCAATAATCAAGTTGACTTTTAAGCTACATATGTAGATGATTAATCTACTGTAGCTCATCTCCATATGATTGCTTGTAGTGGTGCCTTGTTAAGTTGTGGTGGTGGTGATCCTTACTTGGCATTGTAATATTTTCCCATAAAAAAATTTAATTACTGTTTCGAGTGTTTTGTAAAGAGGCTTCAACTTCCATCCAGACAACTCCATCGAAAGAATAAAGAAGAAGCCCCTCACCTTTCCGCATACCTCTTGCTATAATGACAAACATCAGACGGATGATCAGGAAAATACGCCACTTACTGGGAGAACATTACAATACTAAAGTAAAGATCACCACCAATTAGCAAAGATCTTCACCACTATGCAAAATCATATTGAAGAAGCTACTTAGCTTTAAAAATCAAACTGATTAAAGAATCTGAAACAAAGCGATGGACGCTTTATGGAAAGCTCCTTAGAGGAGTGACGGAAAAAAATTGTAAGCCCGCAGCGGTTGACGCATTAAAAGCCAATGTTGAAGAATTTATTCATGAGATATCGGCCTATATGTTGGAGAGATTATGCCAAAATCGTTCTATCGACTCAAATAAAGATTTCATACATTTCCATGGTATTTGTATATACATTCATACCTCTTTATACAGCTTAGAAAGGTTCTGAAAATGTATAACGTAAATCGAAATGCCGTAAAACGAGTTTAATCTGTGTTGCTCTTGCATGTCTTACGCTTTTTAATTTAAAAAAGGTGGTGAATTTCTAGTCGTATAACGAGATGATTTTTGCCGTAAAGAGAATGTGTTTCATAATTTAAGCAGGCCGTTATAACGAAATGCCGTATAAGGAGGTATGAGTGTACTAGATGTATATGAGAGGTGATAGTTTAAATGAATGCATTGTGGTTTTCGCATGTCGGCTTTCGTTGCGTGTTGCTTTTAAAGAAAAACTGGCACCGAAACGTAACGTTCATTAATACCCCCGAATACATAGAGCAACGACCGACAAAACAACACTGTATGGCTTACAAATAGAGTAGACAGCAGCAGTACAGCACGACATCCAAGCATAAGATGTTGATGTATTTTGTTAAACTAAATGAATTACTCTGACTGGGATGGCAGAGCCTCTAAAGGTACGGAAGCAGTAATGAAAAGCACTAAATGAGTGTGTGTGTGTGTGTGTGTTCTTACACACCAATACACGTAAATAAGGAGACACAAACATTTATTTATTTTTTATGCCTCATGTGATATGTGTAGGTGGTGTAGCATTGTTTATGCTACAGTGGGTATATTATATCCACACCCGATATTATCAAATATGATTTTATGTTGTAGGGTAACATAGCCTAACATAGCCTTAACTCTGATGGACTATAATTACGTGGTTCACTTATTTGTATGTCTGTGTATTTACTTTCCATTGTCATGCCAACAAATTAAGATGAATCTCTAATAAATTGCCAACGTTGACAACTCACCTTACCAACAACTCAACTCAACTCAACACATCACGTCTCATGTCTGTCAATTTACTTGATGTTCGTTTGCATGTTGCTTTAAAACTAATAAAAGTAGTTTTTGTTTGTTGCTGCAGCAAATAGTGTTGGCTACTGTCACCATTGCATGCGTAGTAAACACTGGGAGTAGCAATAGCAGTCTACAGTTGCTGTATAGCATTTCTCTTGGAAAATTAATTTGATTATAATATAGTTTCTATTTAAATAGAAAATGTCTTCTTTTTCTCAACTTTTATGAAATTATTTACAGATGATGGGCACATGTTTATAATTAATTAAGTTTTATTTCATTATTTTCTTATGACATATTCATTAATAATTTAGAATTTCTCCAGAAATTTAATATTTCAATTTTAATATTTAATAGAGAAATTTTTGTATAAAATTTTAACAAAAAAATTTAAGACAAATAACTCACATTCATATTCAAAGCTGCCACCATTAATTTTTGTTTTTTTGTTTTAAATAAAATTTTTCTTTTTTCTTTTTGGGAAATTTAAGAAACGCATGTGTATAAAAATTGCTGCCATTAAAATAAATCCTTTGCCATAAATTTGTTAAAACCCTTTCGTTTTTCGTGCTTTTTTGATTTTTCATCTTTACGCCCCATAGTTTTATTCATTGGCTGTTCCCATATATTTTTTGTGTTATTTTTGGCGTTTATCTTAAAAAAAAATAAAATTATTCAGTATATGAGTCTGTTAAAGTTTTACGAAAATTGTCTTTGGAATAAAAAAAAAATCATAAATTTCCTTTACGCTTAAACTTATATGTTGAACGCACTAAAAGCATATTGCAGCAGCATAAAAATCAATTTATAGAGGGTGTACACGAAATATGGGTGAAGGCTAAATTGATGTTGAAGGCCGGAAATTTATTGGTAAGGATTTAAATAATAATTTCATAAGCTGCTATTGAGTGGTTTGTTTTTTAGAAATGCAATCCAAACTAAATTTAATTTTACCAGCAGTGTCAAGGCTTATTGGCCAATGACTAAAAATGAATAAATTGCTGATTTGCATTCGTTTCCATATCAATCGAAATTAATCCAAAAAATATTACTAAAAGTCGTTCCAAGTAACTCGAAATATGATCAAATAGTGGCTCAAATGGCTCCCACTGGTAAGCTGAGCTTTAAAGGAAAGTTTTGATGATCAATGAAGTATATTTCGTATTGATTATTGAAAAATCTACACAAAATGCCTTAATATCATACAGCTTTTTTTACAGAGGAGGCCAAAAAGTCCTTTGCTTTATTTTGTGACCCTACTCATAGATTGATCTAGTCTGCACACACTACTACCCAGCCATATATGTCTACTAGGCTAACTCGGTGAGAGAATACTCTCTCCCAGGAAATTTATTCTATGACCCATGACAAGTAAGTTAGAAGTTTAACGTGCCCAAGGCACGAGTGAATACAATGCGTCCAACAAAGACCTTACACATGATAAAAATCGCATGTGAGTACCAAATTCGAAGGCATGTTATTTGGTCATGGCTTGCACCTTGGTAAAGTGCCTGAGACAATCTAAGCTGCCACCGATCTATGTGGAACGACGCCTACTTAAAAATGTAACTTTACACTGAGCTAGCGTAGGGCAAGCGCCTAAGTCTCTGGCACTCCCGACTCCCGTAGTACTAGAATTAAGCCTGCGGTCAGATACCACAGCATAAGTGCAGCTATCAGTGCAAGTCTCCACTGACTCCGCCACAAAACAGACAACTAAAATAAAAACAACAATACAAAGCAATAAACAAGCGAAAAATCAAACAGTCATACAGCCCGTAGGAACACCACTTATCAATAACCACCAAAATAAGTTCCAGAATAACAGACCGCAGATGATGCAGCTAAAGAACTCATTATCCTTAACCCTAGAACTCCTCCTATTGAACATTATGCGAACAAACTCACGAGCCTTCGTAGAGTCCCATCCGAACCCAAATTCCCACATCCACCGTATTAATTATACCTATCGAAACCAGCACGAGACCTCGCCACAAACGATCGAGCGAGCCATGTCCTTTCTGTAAACATATCACATTCAAAAAGAAGCCGTAGTCAGGACCTTCTAGTACGAACCTACCGTCCAATGTACCTGCCACTTCTTGATGAAAATCCTATCAAGAATCGGCGAAAAACTGCTATCAGCCCCATTTGCCATATCAAAAACAAAAATCCCATCAGTACCAAGAACTGTTAGTTCCTTGAATGTAATAACACGTCGTATTACCTCCCATTCAAATTTCACCTATTATTACCTGTAAAGCGTTTGTTGATACCGTCGTAAAAACCGGCACACATGCTAGAGACCCGACCTACTGAGAAATCAGAGCCATACACCAACCATTAACAGACGTCACAGTATTGCACCAACGACCCGAGACAGCAAAACCCTCGCAAAGCAAATGTTCGGATGTCTCAGTGTATATCTCGCAGTAGCTCTAATACGCAAATTTCGCTACTGTTGAATAAAGGGAGACAAACCTTTTCGCCAGCCTCAATTCAGAGGCCCCCTCTCTTCCCATATCCAAGTGAACTTTGCTTAAACTCTAAAGCTTTTTCCCTTCCTAATGTGTTCTAAAGGAACACCAAACAACGGTGCAGGTCCAAAAAGAACTCATCAAGTTTCCTTATACGATAAACACCCAGCCCCATCGTTCCCTGGGTGGTCATCATGACCCGGTACTCAACGTAGTGTAAGCCTATTGTATACACCAAGTTTATGATGGGTAGTAAGATGAGCCATAACAACCATCGACCTGAACTCGCAGGGTAAAACGATGGCTCCAAAATGAATCATTTTGTCGGTGCTGGTGTTCATGTACCCAACTGAGACTTGTTGATCCCACTATGAAAATAGCTAAGTATCTTCTAGGCTTTCATTGCTATATGTGCAGACATCAATTTGAAGAGTGGGCCTAAGGGTAAATAATATATTCTCTGACTGCTAGGCTGCCTTAAGGGCACTTGGCTCGAATCGTAATGACATTTAGACTGGTCAAGTATTGCTACGAGACGTTGTAAGGGCCTTTCTCTTAGAAAAAAGGTCCAGTTGTTTTGGATACCTTGACACTGTGGGATATATGGTAATGCAACAGCGGATGTATTGGCTAGAAAAGGGTACGTGGGACATTATATAGGTTCGAAATCTTACTGTGCAGCACTATTGCAGCCATTTTCAATCAAATTAAGGCTTGGGAAATGCCAGAAGCTTGGAAAACTGGAATGCTCAAAGGGGTAAACGCCGTTTTAGGACGTCGCTCAGAGTTTCTCAAGTATAACAGGCCGGACTTAAATTTTTTACTGACCGTTGTAGACTAAGAGCGCATCCGAAGAGGATGGCGGTCACTGATAGGGATGTTTGTAGACTATGCTCACATGCATCAGAGACAGTGGTACACATATTGTGTGAATGTGGGTCTCTTGATAGGTTTAGGTGGACATATGGTACCTCTGCTGTTGTTCCTTAGAAAGGCAGCAAATCTGTAAACAAACTATAGACCGGAAGGAGCACAATAGCTCTCATGGGTCGCAGTGTTCTACAATAGTGCCCAGTCAGAATGATGATAATAAAAAATGTAAACACCAAATTCATTAAGAGACGTAAGCTATACCATAAAAACTATTGACCTGATCTGGCAAACTTTTGTATCAAAAAGGCCTGGGCGGTTATTTGTTTTAACGAAATGGTCTCACCCTAAAAGTCAAGCAATACAAAAACTAACGAAAAAGTTATGACTTTGACAGGACTCTGGATTTCTTCAGAAGAAAATTATTCTTCATATATGTTGTTAAAACTCAATGTACATCAATGTACTCAATGTAGTTAACCATAGATTGCTGATCGTCGAACATCTATTAGATATACTATACGAGGCAAATACGAAAAAGTCGCTTTAAGCAGAACGGAGAGAAACTAGTATCGTAAACTGCAGCCGGCAATCAGCAGCACATTTTTTAAGGTAAAATTCAAGTTATTCTTTATCCATATAAAAGATGACACACCCTGTAAGCATAAATAAATATCTTTCTAAAGTGAATGTACGGATAGATTTTTTTCTCCATCACTCATATAGGAAGTATTATGGTCAACAATGCATCCATTATTTTGTTTTAGTGTCAGTAATCAAGTTGATTTTCAAGCTAAAGCTGGGATCACACGATTGTCGAAATGCATCAATTATTGGTACGGCAATTGAGTGACCACCCGATAGGTAATAATGAGGCAACAAAAATATCAAAATGTTTAATGTTTAAAATTAAAAAATTTTTTTTACAGAATAGATTTGGAAAATTTTGATATATTACGACAATAAGGCACAATTAAAATTGGGTCATATTGGTACATTTGCGACAATCGTGTGATCTTAGCTAACGTAGTTGATTAATATACCGTAGCACGCCTGCATATAATTGTTTGTAGTGGGGAAGATCCTTACTAAGTGGTGGTGGTGATGATTCTTGCTTAGCACTATAAGTTTTTTCTCAGTAGGTAGCGTTTGCTCGGTCATCATCGCATGGTCAGGGGATGGTCCACCTGCTTTAGATGGATTTGTCTAAGGAGCGAGGTTGAAGTATCTTTACTAAACACTCGAAACTCCAGGGTTCGTATGTTGCCTTTTTTGTTTGTATACCTGCGCTTCAGCCGCTACACCACGCTACAAATATATGTTGCAAAGGGTGTCCAAAATAAAGTATCATTTTAATTTTGCTGTCATTTTTTTTCTACTTGTAATTTTTGTGCTAAATTTTTATTTCCAGATTCTAAGTTAGTTATGGAACGTTACACGAAGGAACAATGAGTTTCTATTGTTAAAACATTAGAAAATTTAGAACAAAATTCGATAGCGAAAATGCTCAAGCAAATCGTACCATTAAGCTGATGATTGAGAAATTTGAAGAAACTGGATCGGTTTATTGTAACAGAAACAGAATTTCTCAACGTAGTGGTCGTTTAACTGAGAATATAGCCGCTGTAAGCAAAAGTATTGAAGAAGATTCGAAAACATAAATTCAATGGAAATCGCTACAGGAAGACGATCCAAAACTTATTGTGATGAAAAATTAATGATTTAGACGTAGAGAATATGTTGATGGTGGACTTGTCACACACCAAGAGAAGAACAATGGATCTTTTGAAAAAAAATTTCGAAAATCGCATTATATCTCGTAAAGGAGGAGTAAATTTGCCACCAAGATCGTGCGATTTAAATAAATTTTAAATATTTTGTGGACTTTTGGAAATCTAAAGTGTACAGCAATAATCTCACAACAGTTCAAGACTTTAAAATCAACATTATCGAGCAGACATGATAACACTTTATTGAAAAACGTGATTGTCTAGCCAGGGTGGGAGGGTCATATGACCGACATAATTTTTCAATTTCACGCGGAACCTATTTGTAATAAACTGAAATAAAAAAATACGGATTAAAAAAAATATCCTCTTTTATTAAAATTAAAATGATGCCCCAATTTTGGATACCCTTTAAATAGTTAAAGCATTTAAAATATTCTTAATTTGAATGAAAATTTCGAGTTTAGTTATATTCAAACGCTTATTTAAATTCAAATTCAAATAAAAAAAGTAATAAAATACTTTTCGAATTGATTTTTTTATTCCAAATCTCAAGGAACTTTTTCTTGCCACTTTCTTGAAATGTTAGTGGAGCATAAGACAATGCGTTGAAAATTTCAAGTGATTTTTTTTCCTTTATTTTTTTCCCTTTTACTCCTAAAGCAGTTAAAGAGAAGCCCAATTTTCTATTATAGTTTAACACAAACAACACCCACTCAACTAAAAAAGGATGTTTCTTATGTTTTCTTTGTAGCAAGAAAAAAAACAACAAAAAGGATACAAGGAAAACATAAATTGTGCGTACGTTTACAACTATAAAGGATGTGTTTATGCGTTTATTGTGTGTGTGTATGTGTGTGTGTGTGTGTGTGTCATAGGGATTGTAACCTTTTGAAAAAAATACAATCAATTTTGCTCTATAACTTCTGCTTAGTGGGTGTGGTAGAGTTCAGAATGCTTGAGAAAAGTCTGAATTTTATTGTAACACAACAAGCTCAGAAGCAACTTTCTTTGTCATGGGGGTCGTTTCCTTTAGAAAATTTAAAATAATTTTGTGTTTGGGAAATTTTCTGCTTGACTTGTAAATTTCTTTTCTATGGTTTTGAAATAATTTTTATGTTTTTCTTTATTTGCTTCTTTCTTTTTTTCCTTTTTTTGCCGATGTATTTTATGTTGTGGAAATAATTTACAAAATTCCGTTTTCATTTCTATTAAGTTTTTTTCAGTTGAGACATTGTTAAGACAAATTAATGATTAGTCAACATATTTTTGACTGAATGTTGCCTTCTCTTTCTCACATTTCTCAGCCTTAAGAATATTTGTGGTTTCTGTAAGGAATTTATGAAATGACTTGACTTAACCAGAGCAGCAGAGTTTCAAAAAAGGATACAATCACTTGGAAAGGAATGTTTTTTACCAGAAAATTCCTTGAAATAGGCAATTTATTTTAAAGTACTTTTAAACAATTATGCAGCATCATAGTTGTTAAACTTATAAATAATACTATGGATCATAATGATATATAATAAAAGATAATTCAAGATACGCAAGAGCATTACATTCGTTCCCCTCTTTTAAGTCCTATTGTTTGTTCTCACAGTATGGACACACAACCAATGTGGCGAAAAATAAAAGAAAATCTTTTTAAAATGATATCAAAATCATTTGAACAAATTCTTTACAATTCAAAACACGAGTGGGTGAACAATCATGTGTTAAGTTCCCTTTATATTGTATTTTATAGTTTTATTAACAATAAAAGATATTTTTTAGATATTTTTGCTGACTCAACTAATTTTTTTTTTGTTTGTTAAAGTCTTTACTTATTAAAAGCATGTGTAACCCTCCGTTCACACAGAAAAATTGGGTATCATATTAGAAAACTTAACAACTTAACAATCTATTGTGATAATTCGTTTTTTAAAAGATATAATACAGTCAAATACGGTTACAACGAACTCAAAGGGACAAAATAATTTTGCTCATTGTAGCCGTTTTTTTTTTTCTCCGTCACTCCTCTAGGAAGCATACTGGCTTTCCACAAAGCATCTACTGCTTTGTTTCTTTAATCAATTTGATATTTTCAAGCTAAGTGGATGATTAATCCGCTGTAGCTTCCTCCATATGATTTTTTTGTGTAGTGGTGAAGATCCTTGTTAACTGGTGGTGATCTTTACTTTAGCATTGTTGTTTTTTCCCGGTAGGTGGCGTGTTTTTCATGATCATTCGTCTGATGTTTGTCATCAACGTCAGTGGCATGCTTTTTTTTTGGGGGGCTTTTTTTATTTTTTTTTTCAGGTGGAGTTGTCTGGAGGGAAGTTGAAGCCTTTTTTTACTATTAAACATTCGAAACCACAATTAAACTTTTTCTTTGTTGTGTCTTCTGCTGGGGCTCGAACCTGGCTCGTTTGTGTTTTATAGGGTCCGCCTTCTAAATTTTTTTCAACTAGTGCTTATTTCGTGAATGGTAACACTTAGCTTATGCCTGATTTGACAGATAATTAGTTTTATCCTTCCGCTGAACGAATATGGTTGTGTATACGCCTGAACAGCGCTGGGAATCTGAGCCTGCGATCGACTTACAGAAGATGCCGATTTTGTCAAAAAAAATCATCTTTTCAGATGAAGCTCATTTTGATCTTGGCGGGTATGTAAACAAGCAAGATTGACGCATTTGGGGCACAGAAAATCCGCACGCATACATTGAAAAGCCGATACACCCAAGACGAGTCACTGTTTGGTGCGGATTTTTTTTTTTTCTTCGAAAATGAGCAAGGAGTGGCCGTTACAGTCAATGGCGATCGTTATCGGGCCCAGTTAAACGAATTTTTGTTCACAAAAGTTAAAGAGGAGGATATTAGCAACATTTGGTTTCGACAGGATGGCGCTACGTGCCACACAGCCGAAGCTACACTCGATGTTTTACGCCCTGTTTTTGAAGATCGCATTATCAGCCGCAGAGCGGATGTCGGTTGTCCACATCGGAGCTGCGATTTGACACCATTGGACTATTATTTAAACTTACATTACTAGCATTGTTGTTGACATTCTGCTGTGTAGCAAAAATTTTATTGCTATATTGTGATGTAGATGCGTTGTTGTTATTTACGGTAAGTTGTAAATTAATTTTAATATTTTGTCTCTTGTTCAGAAACATTTTTGGTGATTCACTTTGCTTTCGTTTTCTTTTTTTTGACGATGTGACTACCTGCCAACACAGATCATCATCATCGCTACTATCATTGGTATCAGCATGTGGGATGCCGTCAAAGATAAGTGTTACACCAACAAGCCAGAGATAATTGACGCTTTAAAGGACAATATTCTTGAAGCCATTGGTGAAATACAGCGGCACACAACCGATAATGTGCTTAAAAATTGGACCGATCGTGTAGACTACTGCATGGCCAGCCGAGGCAGCCATTTGAATGAAATTGTTTTCCATTATTAACCGGAAGGATTGTACGAGTATTTTCAAATAAAAAAAGAAATTTGAGAAAAATATTCTGTGGTTTTTTAGAGCATTTTCAAAAAAAAAAAAATTATTTGGCGGACCCTTTATAATAAAAGATAATTCAAGATAGGCAAGAGCATTACATTCGTTCCCCTCTTTTAAGCCCTATTGTTTGTTCTCACAGTATGGACACACAACCAATGTTGCGAAAAAGAAAAGAAAATCTTTTTAAAATGATATCAAAATCATTTGGACAAATTCTTTACAATTCAAAACACGAGTGGTTGAAAAGTGTTTCCTTTTAGTCCTTAACAATCCTGTGTTACGTTTTCTTTATATTGTATTTTATAGTTTTATTAACAAGAAAAGTGAAAAATATTAGAAAAAACCTGAACAAAACATGTTATTTTTTAGATATTTTTGCTGACTCAAAAAGCATGTGTAACCCTTCGTTCGCACAGACAAATTGGATACCATATTAGAAAACTTTTAAAACACATTGTCAAAAGAAATATCTTAAATGAGTACTAATAATCTATTGTGATAATTCGTTTTTAAAAGATATAATACAGTCAAATACATTTACAACGGACTCAAAGGGACAAAATAGTTTAGTTCATTGTAACCGTTTTTTTTTTCTCAGTCACTCCTCTAGGGAGCATATTGGCTTTCCACAGAGCAAAGTAGATGATTAATCCGCTGTAGCTTCCTATATATGATTTTTTGTGTAGTGGTGAAGATCCTTGCTAACTGGTGCTGATCTTTACTTTAGCATTGTAGTTTTTTCCCAGTAGGTGGCCTGTTTTTCCTGATAATTCGTCTGATATTTCTCATCATCGCCAGTGGTATGCGGCGATCTTTATTTTTATTTTTAGATGGAGTTGTCTGGAGGGAACCTGGGGCGTTTGTGTTGTTGTTTGTTATAATTTCAATATTTTCAATAAAATTTCGTTTTTAGCTTACCTTTCAACCTTTTCAGAACGTTTGAGTTCTTTTAAATTGCGTTAGATAAAGTACACACAATGTTATATTTAATACTCAACTCTTTGTAAGATTTTACTCTACGACTATAATTTATAACTGACTGACTAAGGAGAATACTGCGGCTTTTATAGTTAATTTGTTATGGGGAATGGCGTGATGTTATGGCTAGAGCGCACTCATAACTACAGAAGTGGCTTAGGTTCGAGTCGCAGCAGAGGACATAACGAAAAAATAATAATAATTGTTGTTTCGAGTACTTCCACTCTCAAAAAAAAATAAAATAATGAAAACACCCTCTGACCTTCCAGCTTACCTATGGCGATGATGACGAACATCAGACGAATATCGTAAGAAAACACCACCTACTGGAAAAAAAACTTGCAATGCTAAGAAAAGATCAGCGATCACTTAGCAAGGATCTTCACTGCTTGACAATCATATGGAAGGGAGCTACTTATCCTGAAAAATCAACTACATTAATACAACCTTCATAATACAACCCCTGATTATGAAATAAAAGTCCTGAGAGAGAGTCACTCAAAATGTAAGTAATTTCATTTCTATTACCCTTGTTTTACTTCTATTACTTCAAAATCAGTGTCATCTCTAATTTTTATAAAACTTAGATCAAAAGAGTTTGGCAACACTAACACTGCAAATTTTTTAAATTAAATATTTGATATAATTGATTAAGTTTAAAAACTGTTTTTACCTCTTTAAAGGTTTTATTTATTCCATGTGGCCAGTTTTTAAGAAATTTTCAAGTAATATTGCACAGGCTATCCATTGACATGACTTTGAAATTAAAATTTAATTTCTTTGTTATTTAAAACAATTATTTACAATTTATAATTATTTTTTGTTTCTCTTTTTCTTTTTTTTTGGGTCATTTTATCATCATCATATTTAAGTTGTAGTTTTAAACAAAAAGCAGAAACTGGTTTTTACTGAAATACTGACTCCATAATTTAATAATAATTAAGTAGCTATCCAAGACTTTGTCTTTTTTTTCTGTTTTGAATGTGTTCATTCTCTTTTAAAAAATAATCTATTTTCAAATACAAAATATTAACCGGAAACACAGACATACTTACATATGTACGTATTAGGGAGATCAATTATTCTACTTTTTCAAAAACCGGTTTTCGAATAGTTCGAAGAGTAGCACTTAAAAAAACCGGTTTTATGTTAATAATAATTCATATAACTGATTAAGCGGTTCTTTTATTTAAAAAAAAATTGTTCCTAATTCTTGAAGCGCAGAGCTGGACAGGTTAAAATTAAAGTGGCAATCAATACTCACAATAATTCTAATAAATCTCATAAAAACTTTTGCCAAAACTGTGTGTGAAGGTCATAAAGAACAAAGTTTATTACACAAAGTACAAAAAAAATAAAAAATTTAACATTCGAGCTAATTTCGTTTTTGTTGTATTACTTGGTAGAGAATGGAATTAAAGGTTTGTAATTATAGTTATAATTTAGATGTCTAAGAAAACAAAAATTATATTAATTCCCATAACATTCCATAAAGGAACATAGGAGACTTCTTTCAGTCAATGAGCTGCAGCCGATTCTATTTTTAAACTCATTCAAAGAGACCTACAACTTAACGCCGACTCCGAATGGCAAATGCATTTAGAGAATTTTTCAATAGTAGTAATACTCATAACCAGTTACCAGCTAATGTTATAATATGATACCGCTGTTGAAAACCTTTTTTTTCTTTTTTTAAGATGGTCTGGCCTGGTATTGCACCGACGACCTTTTGGTTGGTAGGTGGGTGTCTTACCGACCACACCACAGCGGCATTAGTAATATACAAGTTCTTAATTGCCTCGACAAGAAACTTTGCTGAAATTTCGAGCAGCACTCTAAGCAAATTTATGCACCACGTATTTAATAGTGTGTTTGTCACTGTGGTATGTTGAGTAAGAACCCACCTTCCAACTAAGAAGTCGTCGGTTCAATACCAGGCCACACCATCTGACAATTTTCAACAGCGATATCACCTCATAACATTACTAGCGATTGGTTATGTGTATTTACGCTGTGAAGAACTACACTAACTAACATATCTACCGTTCGGAACTGCCGTCTGTGGGCTTTCAATGAGTCTAGTCCATTTATAAAAATCAATATTTATTGACAGAAGATGAGAAAAGGTTATGTTTGCTCAAGAGTGCACATCTTTTTCGATCTACCTTGGTTCTCACGTTCCTTGTGAGACGTTCAAGGACGTCCAAGACGTACAAAAATAATTAAATTTATAAAAATAGTTAAACGATGAGCATATTTTCAATAAAGAAATATACAAACGTATAAAAAGTATACCTTTTTAAATTAACTGGTTATTCGTGTTAGATCAACCGGTTTATTCGGTATTCGAAAAATGAAGATTTAGAAAAAACCGTATTCCACAAAACCAAAAAACCGGTTAAAACCGGTCGAATAATAACCATCCGATCTCCCTAGTATGTTTATAAAGTATTTGAATTTATAAACACACACACACATGTACATTTACATGGGGAAAATCATTCATATTTATTACAACATAAATACACACACGCATACATAAGCCAAACTCTAACTCATCAACTAACCAAAGAACCAACACATTAACAATGGCAACAGCTAAAGCAACCAACATCATCATTATCTTTTGTACACCACTACCACCATCATCATCGTCAATGCCACCACTACTATATACACCACACTAGTCATTGCCATCACAGTCACCATAATCATCGTTAATATTACAATAGTGGTGAGTGAGTGAGTGAGGAATATTGTGGCAATGACGTCTTCATTTTGTGTTTTTGTTAAAGTTAATGTACATACAAGTGTATGTACGTGTATGTTTTTTGTTTTTTTTTTTGTATAATTGCGTGTTATTTATAAGATGAAATATATTATAACTAAAAACGGTAGGGGGCTGTATCAGACTAGTGTTGATAGATAATATCTGGAAAATTTTACTTAGTTTTTGATTTTTGCCCATCTACTCGTATATGTGTATATATCGCACTCTAAACTATAAACAGTCACAACTCAAAATTTTTAAATGTTTGGTGGGAGGAAAAAACTGTTATGAAAACATTGTCGTAAAATTAAATCTATCGGTTATGAAATTATGGTATGTCATTACTAATCCGATTACAGTGTTGCCCATAAGATTAGTTTGTTACTTTATAGCTATGACGTTAAAAAGAATCTCGTATAACTGAAACTGTGGTTGATTGTACAGCCCAATAATATCTCCTTTAACCTCGTCTGACGAAATACAGTATATCTCTGTAACTAGACTATAACTCCTTAACTAGTACCTTATAAGCACCTAGAGACTTCCTCTGGCGACTCCTTCTTCCGCACATCGGGCTGTAGACTATTGTCATTTTTTTTTACTTAGATGTCCATTCATCCTGCAATGACTGATCAAAAGCCCGGTCAGTATCCTCAGGATGTCTCTGTACATCCTTATGTAGGATTCAAATCTTCTCCCGTCATAGTTACCCAACAATAGTTTACAGTCGGTCAGAGAAGAGTATTCGAGTCTCTCATTAGTAGGAGTGGTAACTCTCATATGGGTTAAATTGAGTACATCTCTCAATTGCATAAACTTCCGCCTGAAATGTGGCGGTGAGTTTTCCATTATGTTCCTTATATTCCCTCTTAGGGCCAAACACTCTCGCGTCTGTATCGCTTTCCGTCCATATACCCCAAACTAGCCCCTTTTCTAAAGCAGCTTGCAGCCTCCAAAGCTCTGCACTCTCTCATATTACTCGGCCTTGCCTTGAAGCATTTGCCAAAGTCATAGAATTTCATGAACCTATCAACAGGACAGCCAAGTAAGTAGTAATTGACCACTCGGATAATCGGGTTAACATGACCCCAGCATAGCCTTGTACCCAACTCATTTCCCATATGGCCCTATTTTTTACTGCCAAATTCAGCAGTCTAAGATCCAATAGCAGCTCGAATGCAGCTGTGGGGCAGTTTCTCATTGTACATGCTGATCGTTTTATCTTATTAAGCACTGCCTGTATTGTTCCCAATCACTATCTAACCTTCATCAACAACTAGACTCCACCTTAATGGCAATTGGACCCCTTTTTTGTGGGCAATCTCTAGCAGTGCTGACACGTATATTGACATTCCCTACACTAAATGCCTCTAAAGGGTGTTTTTTGGAATAAAACAAAAATGCATTTTTTACATTGACATGAAGTTTACATTTTACGAAAAATAATCTTTTGGCATTATAACTTAAATATGACCGCCACGGCTAGCTTGGACGTAGTCTAATCTGGAGGTCAAATTCTCGATGACTATTTCCAACATTTGTGCCAATAGTTCGGCGAATGTTGTCTTCCAAGTGGTCATTCGCTTCGGGCTTATCGGCGTAGACTAGTGACTAGGACAGTCTAGTGGTGTTAAGTCGCACGGCCTTAAAGGTCAATACACGGGTCCGAATCTTGGAACTATTCGGTTACCAAACGTTTTCTTTAATAAATCAAGTGTGGCACGAGCTGTGTGACAGGTTGCGCCGTCTTGATGAAACCACAGCTCCTGCATATCATGGTTGTATAACTGATGACCGAAAAAGTCAGTAATCATGGCTCTATAGCTGTTATAAGCATCGTTTTTAAAGAAGTGCGGACCAATGATTCCACCAGGCCATAAAGCACAACAAAGAGTCAGTTTTTCTGGATATAGCGGCATCTCAATATACACTTGAGGATTATCATCACCCCAAATATGGCAGTTTTGTTTATTGTCGTATCCATGCCAACCAAAATAAGCTTCATCGTTAAACAAAATTCTCTTATGAAAATTAGGATCAACGGCATACTTGCTTTGGGCTCATTTGACCCATTTGGAAAATTTATTCAGGCATCAGTCTATTCGTGTTGAAATGCCAAAACAAACTAAACATAAATCACTTAACAGCTGACAATATAGCTGCCAGTTAAAAAAGTGTTGCCAACTTAAAATGTTATACCTCTATAAAAACACCCGATAGTACAAAGGACTACTGTTTAGTTAAAAAATACAGATATGCTAACGATATGGTCATTAGGAATTCGATCTGTGAATTGATTTATGAAAAAAAAGGGATTTTTATAAATTTTGAATAGTGACGGTTCATGATTTAGTGTGCGAAATGTGGTCTACAAATCATAATTATTGATCGATTTTTAAAACACTTATCTAAAGTAATATAGAATAGAGATCTGTCAAAAGCAAGCCATTGATTGCATTTAAATAAAGACTATATAATTCATAGATATTTCACTCAACATATTTTTGAAAGATCAAAATTTTGTGCTTCTTCAGATGCGGGGGACAAGTAACAAGGGCCAACATATAACGATTCTCTGCTCTCTTTCTCATATTTCGTAAATTTAAATTTTGCTTTTGGTAATAAAGCGGAAAATAAAATCACATTTGCTTACTATCTTACTCACTAGCATACAAAGTTCATAATAAAATGTGCATGACTGATATAAACACACATACATATTGTATTGTTACGTTTTAATCTTTAAAAACATATGAGTTCGTTTAATAAAATTAACATCACTTTGTTGTTGTTTACAGTTTTTATTTCCTCACTTATCTTCAATACAATTTAGCTCCGGATATGTCTCATACGCTCTCATATCCTCTTTTTTATATCCGTTAATTCAAATGTAATAGACAAAAATGGTCGAACTGGCAGTGCTGCCAAATACGCAAATAAGTACGGCATTAACAGGGTGACACATTTATACCAAATACACCAAAATCCCACAGTACAATTTTAAAGACGCTGATATTTTATATTTTCTTTTTAGGCATTTTTTTATTTTCGGAACAGTATGTATGTATGTTTGTTGTTGTTTTTTTTCTGAGTTTAGGTAAATGAGTGTAAGTTAAATACTATATGTTTTGTTGTTGTGCAAACGAAAATACATTAATCCCTAACGAAATTATGATGCTTTATCGCTTTTTATATGAAGTATATATTTCTCATTGTTTTAAGTACATGCTTGAACATCTTTAATTGTTTTTTTCTTGATTATATATTCTAATCAGCTTATTACCTTTCTCACGATATTACTCTCCACTAGAACATATGTATGTTCCGCATGAATGTGTCATCATTTGCACAATTTGTTTTTTATTTCTTTTTCGTGCTTTTTCTCTAACTAAATAATAGAAGTACCTGCATATGTGCGTGAATACGCATGTATGTTCCAGCTTATTCTAATTTTCGCAATATTGTTTTCTACTAGCAAACTCCGAAAGAGAATAAGAATAACTTACCTTCTCTTATGGATTTATAATAAATCCACTTTCGATTTTTGTACTAAAAAGTACATGTATGACAGTGCAATATCTGTATAAATATATGGTCTTTGATTTAACTGTAGCTATGGTACATTAAAAGTTATTACACCCGAACTACTTAAAGTCGGTTAACTAACAAACAGCTCTCATATGTTGCAGTAGATTTCTAAGTATGTTACACAAAGTCATTCTGAACTGTTTAGAATCGCACAACTTTAGGTAATTTTCTCTAGTTTATGTTGTTGTTTTTTTTATTACAACTATTGCAGTTGTAGTAGTAATAACCGCCATTGTTATATTTAAATGGTGTGTAAATTGTAAAGATTTCTTATTTTAAATAATTTCTTTCAGTTTAATAGCAATGAATAGAGTGAGAAGTGGGATAAAACTAAAATGCTTACAGTTTACAACATCAACAACAAAGAAAGGAAAGAGAGAGATTGATACAAAACAAACAAAAACATAACTTTTAAAACGAGAAAGTTTTTAATTTCTCTCTTCTATTTTCTGTTACAATTCTTTTCCGTTTTTCGTTCCTCTTTTTTATTCATTTTTCATTTAAACCATTATTAAGACACACAAACGATGTCAGCCCAGAATCAATCTGCTATTTGCTAAAGCTTTTTAAAAAATAGAAAAATGGAAACAATGGAAGTCGTTGTAATTGTAACTAAAAAAAATTAAACTTTTGTTGTTGTTGTTGAGTATTTTTGCTATTTTTCTTTTAAAACTTATTGAAGGATAATCGTTACCAAAGTTTTGTTGTTTCATAATATTTACAAGAATTAAAGTCTTTAGATGACTGATAAGTTTTACAAGACAAGGTCAGGGGCCAGTTTAAGTTTTTTTTTTTTTTCTTTTATTGATGATGATTCACAGAAATACGAATATTAAAAGCATAAAGACCCTGATGATAGATAAGGACTATTGACATGGCAATTTATCAAAAAAAAAGAGAAAAAATGATGTTCAATCAATACCAATATGAAACGAGGTTAATATGAAATTTCGATACTTCAAACGTCTAAGAGGAAGAAGCAAGTCATTCAGTGTAATGTCAGCAGGGGAACGTATGTAAATTCAAATGGATGGGATCACCAAAAAAATATATTAAATTTTTTTGTATTCTTGAGCATTTCATTACATAAGAGTAAGTCTTAATATTGGTATAATTGAATCACATATGGTATTTAACGTAATTATTGCCATGTCGCCATTCTAACACTGGTTCCAGCATAGGTAAATGAGCCTTGACCAGCACCACATATATGATATACATCATATTTGAGCGTTTGAATCTATCTATTAGCGTTTTACGGCACCTGGTGAAGGGTGTACTTGTTAATGTTAAATCTACGTCACTTTCATTGTTCATTCAGCCTAGTACGTCCGTCCAATAGGCCGGCTATCACTCACAGTTTATTCTTAGAGAGCCCGATTATCCAAGACTGGACTCCTTGCTATCATAGTTGCTAAATAGAAGTGAAAAATATACGCCTCTATTTTCACTTCAAACTCATCTTTTCAGGCACCTCTTTCCACTCCACAAAATGCTTTTGGCTTTATAAGTGGCATGTAAGCTTTTTAGGCATTCATTTGATGTTTGTAATCATCGCCAGAGGTAAGCTGGAAGGTGAGAGGGCTTCTTTAGATGGATTTGCCTGGATAGAAGTTGATGTCTTTTTATTAAACACCGCAATTAATATTTATGTCATTTTGTCTACTAGGATTCGAAAGTGGGTCGTTTTTATTTTATGCCTGTGCTCTAACGACTACAACACACCACCCTTATCTTAATGGTTAGTTCACTATAATTTCTGCATGACACAATATCCAGCAAAAACTGATCGTATAATCTCTACCATCGAACGACACAATCAAGTATGAAGAAGATTCATACCTATCCAGGCAAACCAAGCTCTGAATATTCAACTCATGTGTAAAGTTAATTCTGTTGTATGGCAGAAAAACCTGGCTTGTGTCCAAGATCATCAAGCAAAAGTTAATAATGGAACTATGGAATTTGACAAATAAAGAACACATACTGAAGCACATAAAGTAAGGAAGTGGAGATGGATTGGCCATACCTTAAGCAAAAATACGCATGCCAGTGCAAGAATGGCAGTTGAGTAGAATCTTCAAGGAGTAAGGAACCTAGTGACGCACACTTATCCAAAAACTACGTCCAAACAATCTCACATGGGAAAAGGCAAAGACTACGGCAGCCAACCGTGTAAAATGAAGATGATAAGCCCTGTGCACCTAAGAAAAGTACTTATCTCTACCCAATTGTTTCAATGGGTGGTGTGGTATAGTGGTTAGAGCGCACGCATAACAACACAAGCAGAGAGCACATAGCAAAAAAAAATGTAACTATCGATTAGAGTGTTTAATAAAGAGGCTTCAACTTCCCTCTAGACAACTCCATCTAAAAAATAAAAAAGTGTCCCCCCCTTACGTGTTTCAGCTTACCTCTAGCGATGATGGCAAACATCAGAGAAATTATCAGAAATGCTTAGTAAAGGTCACCAACTTCACTTAGAAAGGTGCTTCATCACTACACAGTCATATGAAGGGGAGCTACAGTGGATTAATCATATACTTTGCTTGAAAAATCGAACTGATTATTCAGTGGACGCTTTGTGGAAATCCTAGTTGATTTAATTCACCAAGATGGTCTCATACTAATATTAAGTCAATTTCATAGCAGCTACATTGGTGGAAGAAATAATAGGGACACTTTAATTGATGCCAAATAACTATATCAACGCAAAGTGGTCTGAAGAAACGACGATTAATTTATTTGAGTCAGATTGAAAATCGTAGGTACGAACTTCTTTCAATTAAAGTGCATACTTTATTTGATTTTTGTAATGATAATAAAAATTCAAGAAAATTTTAATTTAAGAAAATTTTGATGTGTTCCTATTATTTCTTCCATCACTGTAAATACTCGAATAGCGTCCTGACTATCATTATGACTATATCCTGCTTTTTGCTCTTCTTGTTGAAGTTAAATTGTACACATCTGTCGATGCTGTGAATTTCCACTTGCAGATTAATGGTGTAATGCCACACCAAGCTAAGGCTTTGCGCGGGATTTAGGTCTAAATAATAGCCACCACGTAGTCTTCGCAAGGACCTATTAGAAAAAAAGGTAAATTTAGTTTGCTTATTGACCCATTAAGGGCCAGAAATAACCCCATTGAGCTGGATTAATGAATCTTTCAGAAAACTTATATTGACTTATATTGACATAATTACTTATATTGACATAATTAGGTAGGTAAGTAGAAGTTGCTGTTCACAAGAGAAGAATACACGTAGGCCAGAGTAACCCATTGTAATAACACAATGGATCATACTTAGTTCTTTCATTTACCACATAACTCCGGACATAAACAAGGGAGGTGAAAAATTGTTTTTCAACCTCTCTTCGTCTCTGCTGCTTCTGCAGAAATTATTGGCCAGATGACCTAGTCGAAGCCGCTTGGATTGAGTGACTAGCAAGTATATAATATCCAACAACGACACTAAGTGTGCTTCTTTGCACATTTTGCAAAGCTCACTGTCTTTTGTTTTTCTCCGGCATATTAGCTTTTAAAAAAAGCACCCAGTCTCAGTAATCAAGTTGTTTTTAAGGTTAAGTGGATGATTAATCTACTGTAGTTCGCCTCCATATGATTGCGTATAGTGGTGAAGATCCTCGCTAAGTGGTGGTGGTCGAGGTCCTTACTTAGCATTAACATTTATTCCCTGTGAGTAATGTTTGCTAAAAAAATTAAAATTTTTTTTCCTCCTGTCGTCTGCTGGTTTTCGAATCTGGGCCGTTTACCTGCGCTCTAACCACTCCACCACGCCACCTTCGATGGAGTTTATTACCTTAATGTAAGTCCTAAACTTACAAGTTCACTCCTAAGTTCGATAACGTTGCCATGCCTAGCCAGTTTTGCAGCTCTACACTTTCCCGAAGTATCAGTGTGATTCGGAACCCATATAGTGTACGTAACACATGAGCTGAACGGTACCGGATCTAACAGAAAAAACACTTATTTTGTTGTTCAAAATTATCTTTATTCATTAACGTAATTTCCATCAAGAGCAATGCAATCATTCCAGCGCTGCTTTATCATTTCAATAGTATTTTTGGAGAATGATTTATATTCAGCCTCAAAATAAGCTTCAGTTTCAGCGATGAACTACTCTTATTCGTGCGAAATTTCTTAACGGCGAGCATTTTTTTTGAGGTCAGCAAACAGCCAGTAGTCGGTGGGAGCCAAATCGTGCGAGTACGGTAGATGTGGGAGCATATAGTTTTTCCAGGGTTTTGACTAACTTTTAACGCGATGCGTTGTCTTAATAAAACAAAAATTGTTTCTTTACCATATGCGGTCGTTTCTTTGCAATTTTGGCCTTCCGACGCTCTACTCGTAATAAACCTCTATAATATTCAATATTGATGATGTTTCCGCTATTAGTCGATGATAGCAAGGCCTTAAACTTTCCAATTGGTTGTAGTGCTTTCGGGTGATTTTGACGAGGTTTATCAGTTGCTGTTCACTCAGATGACAGTCGTTCTGATTTCGAAGTAAAGTGATGGATTCATGTTTTATCCATCCTCATATATCCACCAGCAAATTCCGGTTTGTTACGTTGAAACATGTCTAAACACTGCTCAGAATCATCAACACGTTCTTGTTTTTGGTTAACAGTGAGCAAACGCGGCACCCACTTTGAACTGAATTTTCTCATGTTCTTTTGATATTTTTACGATGTCAGTTAACTTACGCAACTTCACTTTTCGATCATTCAAAACGATTTTGTGGATTTTTTTCATGTTTTGTGGTGTTATAGCCGCATTTGTACTTCCAATCTGCGCGTTTTATCATCGATGTCTCCATGACCACGTTTGAAGTCAGCAAACCAACGTTTTATTGTTTTTTCTGATGAAGCGGAGTCTCCGTAGTACTTTTCAAGCCATTGCTTTGCTTAAATGGCGTTTTTTCGCATTAAGAAGCAGTGTGGAATTAAAGCACGAAAATTAGCGTCACTTTTGGTACAATAACTCATAAACTAATTAAAAGGATATCATAGAATTTAAACAGCTGCTTTTTGAAGATTAACAGTAACTGAAAAACAGGTGAATTCAATAAAACTAGCGCCATCTATGTATTTAGCAAGGGACTTTTCAGCCCATGTGTTATTACAGTGCCAAACCATCTTGTTGAGAAATCTACGGCAGTCTATTACTGATTTTTATGTCATTCGGCGAGATAACAAAGCTTTCTCAGCCGCTTAGCTATACAAAGGTAGCTCTCTTAGGTTCCAATGCCTTCACATAAAAGCGTGAAGGCTATATTTGCCAATTCCGCCAGACTTTTTCTGTAGTGGCAAAGAAATGTACATATGTAATATAGTACCACAAATTTGTTGTTATTTTAATTCTGCATATCTTAAAGCAATTGCTAAAACAAATGTTTAATTGTTCAAATGTTTACCAAAAACAATTGCTTTTCTCTTCAACTTCTTCCCCGAAGTGAAGTGAATAATATCGATCGAATTATAATCGTTATTACATACTTTAGTGGTTTCGTTAAAGAAAAACTTCTCAATTCCAATTTTATCAATAAAAAAGAAATAAAAAATAAAAAATAAAAAATAAAAGAATTGAAAAAATAAAAATAAAGAATTAAGCACAAAGACCCATACCTTTATGGTCTCGTTTTACTTCAATATGTTTTTAAAAACTCATCGTTTTCTAGAACGAAAATCAAAAACGTTTTTAAATGAAAAAGAGCAACGAAGCGCGTAACAAAATTTCTGTTTAAAAAATATGAGAAAAAAAATCGAAAAAAAAAAACGTTTTACACATGATTGCTCGGCTAAACCTGAAAAAAAATAAAAATCAACAACAAAAAATATATGAAGAAGTGTGGGAGAAATAAACTCATCTTTTTCAAATAAAACAAAATGAAAAATTAAAGAAAAAATTGAACAAAAAAGAATCCTGAATAAGACCTTGCGTTCAAGATGAAAAAAGTACTTCATAATTTATATTAAAAATTAAAAAAGAGGAAAAAAGCAAGTGAAGAATTTTTACAAGAACAAGCTTGACCACCAGATTACCTACAGCACAATTTAATGACTACCGTGAAATAGAGGTAAAAACCTCAGATCATGCCGATATAGTCCCATATATAAATAAAAATGTTGGTCTGGTGACCAAGTCTCCAGATGAATATGAATTCTCTGAAAGTAAATCATTTTCCCTTGATTCCATAAGCGTTACAAACATTAGCATAGACTTAATAAGAACACCCACCACCTATGACAGTGTAGGGCATAATAAAGGGAATTTAAAAACGAAACAAAAACAAGCGAATAAAAGCTTCTGCTGTTTATTTTCTAACAAAAGACTATTTGTCATAAAAAGAAAAATTCTACCCCTGAAGGAGAGTTGAAAAGTTAAAATAGCAGCAAAAAAAATTGCCAACAATTTGTAAAGGGAAGGGGTGGGGATGGTGTCTGCTCATAAGCAGTTGAATTAGAACGAAAAAACGCTTTATAATGAATAAAGTTGATATTAATGAAATTGTCTACAAAGTTTAAATGAAAATGATTAAAAATGATTTTGTTAACGCAAAATGAAAGACAATTTCCCATAAACTATAAAAACAAATTAAAATAAAATATCACGTTAAACAGGCAACTTTATTTGCTTTTAGGTTTTCAGTGTGTATGTGACAGGGCGTATGATTAATATTTCTTGTAGTAAATTAATAACAAGTATACGCCTCAATAGCTTATAAAAGAAATTGAATTGAATTGAAGATTTAAAAAAAAAATTTAATTAAATTTTCGGAAAATTAAAAAATTAAAAATACCAATCAAGAGTAGGATATATTGGAAATATAAGATTTTAGGAATTTATTAACTTCTTAAAAATACTGCCTGCTTCCCGAAAAATTATATATACTCGTCCATGTTTTATTTGGCGTATGTATAGGGTGAGCCATTTAAAAATGCAATAAAACAAAAACGGTTTAAAATTTTTCCAAGCATTTTTCCTCACAGTGCCTCATTACGATAACTTTTAGGATTCTATAGGGTCGTATCTCGGAAATGGCATCACGAATGTTGGCCCTCAAATGCTCACTTGTCTCTGGCTTGTTGGCATAACACTTGTCTTTTACGGCGGCCTACAGAAAATAGTCCAACGGTGTCAAATTGCAGCTTCTTGGCGGCCAACTGATATCATCATTTCAGCTATTTAAACGGCCATCAAATGTTTGACGCAATAAATCGATTGTAGCATAAGATGTGTAGCAAGTTGCACAATCCTATTGAAACCAAACATCGTTCACATTAATACCAGAAGAGCGGGCAAAAAAAAATCGGTTATCGTGGTGCGATAGGTGTTTCCATTGACTGCAGTGGTTGCGCCGTTTCTTTTTTTCAAAAAAATATGGGCCAATGATGCCACGTTGGCTTCTGTAAGACCAAGTTTGAGTTTTCTGAGCCCCGAATATGGCAATTTTGTTTATTAACGTACCCACCAAGATGATAATGGGTATCCGAAAATATGTTTTTTTTTGGCAAAATCGACACCATCGTGCAATTTCTCTTTGGCCCATCTAGCGAAACGAAGCGGATGGTCATGCGGCTTGAATGCGTCATACTGAGATCTTTTCGCAAAATTCGATGTAAATTGGTGCGTGAAATGTTCATTCCTTGAGAACGATGACGAGTTGATGCTGATGGATTCTTACACACACTCTCCGGTTTAGCTTCAGCTTCGATATTTCCGCGTGCTCGTACTGTACGAGCACGCTTAAGTCTTGGCGCATCAACAATGAAAGCAGTTTCACGAACTTTAGAAATAAGCTTGCGTACATCAGGCACTGTTGTTCCTTTTTTGCGAACAAATTTTTTACGTGGTTTTCGTGCACTTTCCCGTGCACTTTGTCTTTGTTTTGGAAATAAATTTCCATTAAATCCCAATGTTGCTCAAACGTAAATCTATTCATTTCGTTCAGTGGAGATAATTTGCTGCATTTTGTGACAGAATAGAATGACATATAAGTATTGCCAGATTCGAAATAACTGCTGGTTCAAATTCGATCGATTAAGTTTATGTAAATGCATTTTTGGTCAACCAAAACATACACACATACGAGTTAACTGGCAATGATTTATAAAAACATCATAAAAATACTCAAAAGTTATGCTACAGCCGCACTAGCTTTTTCAAACATTTAAAATTTCTAATGATGAAACATTTAAAGTAGTATTGGGTGGGTAATAGTAGGTGGCTGCCTCGAAGAATTTAAAAATAAATTTCAGAACGCATACCTAAGTCGAAAAGTATCGAAAAAATTTTTGGCTGCACTTTAATAAGCTTCAAAAATTTTAGTAGGTTTTATTATGATTAAAATTTGTATTCTATTATAGTGAGTTGACCCTCCATTGTTCAAGATAAACTCAAAAATTCATGATCTAAGCAGACTTGTGGTACTCAAAATGCGCCTAATGCAACCACGTTAATGCCAGTGGCCATTTATTTAGACAGAATCTTATCCATTACTTCTATTTTGCCATTTGTTTGACTTCAGAAGGGTGGCATGGAGTAGTGGATAGGGTGCACGCATAACAACACAAACAACCCAGATTCGAGCCCCAGCAGAGAAAATGACGAAGAAAAAATTTAGTTGTGGTTTCGAATGTTTAATAATAAAAAGAGGCTTCAACTTCCCTCCAGACAACTCCAACTAAAATTAAAAAAAAAGAAAAAAAGCCCCCCTAACCCTTCCCGCACACTTCGGGCGAATGATCAGGAAAATCACGCCACCTACTGGGCAAAAATTACAATGCTAAAGTAAAGATCACCACCAATTAGCAAGGAAATTCACCACTACACAATCATATGGAGGAGGCTACAGTGGATTTATCTTCCACTTAGCTGGAAAGATCAAATTGATTAAAGAAACTGAAACAAAGCAATAGATGCATTGTGGAAAGCCAATATGAAGGAGTGACGGAGGAAAAAAAGTCATTTGTCACCTATTTTTATTTTAACTTAAAACCGACTGACCAGAGAGAATTATTCCGGATTGCCTGTAAAAATCAACCTAAAATATGTTTCTACATTTTCCTGTCACTCACCAATGGTATCTCTTAATTCCATTCAAGGGATAGCTGTTGGTTGTGCTACACAACAGTAAAACAGTTGACCTTGAAGTGGAACTAACTGTGTGTCTACTGTCACATTTTCATCTGGGTAAAAACTTGTTATTTGTTATCGACATACTTGAAATATCGGAGGTTATATCAGCAAGTGCTGATCTTATAAAAGCATTATTAGAACTTTTACGCATAGTACAATATTTGCCTAAATCAGTAGCATCTTAAGAGGACTGTAATTGCCTTTTTTAGGTCAACGTACAATTTACGTACATTAATAAACTTAATTCTCTTTTTTCTAATTTGTTTATTTAATTTTTATTTTCATAAATTTCATCATTATTTACCTTTTTGTACCACTGTATACTTATTTTATTTTTAACTAAACTGCCCACTGTAAATATTTTCGTTGATTTTCATAAGGTGTGTGTTCTTACCCAAAATTTATTAGCAGACAATAGACAACAACTTCAAAACTTTTTATCGTACAGCCTCAAAGATGATTAGTAAAATTCGAATAAACACATCAAGTTCATCCACAGAAATCAAACAAAATTTTTGATGTTTCATCTTTAAAACTGCAATATTCGTTGCAAATAGAGGTACCCAGGTACCCAGGTACCCCTATCAGGAAACCATGTGTGAAAGTGCTATCAGTATGGTTAGAGTTAAATAATTGTCGAACAAGATACCTGTACTAGTAGTCCAGCGATAACATAATTACTTAGATCTACACTAGTTCGGTCAGATAGCTCAGCAGCAATTCATTTTAAGTAGACATAAATTTACTTTTTTAGTCCTTCACAGCCACACAGGCTATGTTACCATCAACTTGATATTAAGGCAAAGGTTAAATGTTTGTGCATTTCATTGCGTAACTCACTCAATCAACCTCTTAGTGTGAAGTGACTTCGCATCTTTTTAATTTTAGAATAAACTCGTCTATTAAAGTTATCAGAGCTCGATAAAATTGTTTAGAAAAATTTAAAATTTTTGGTTTTCTCCATAATCCCCCTTTCCGTTTCCTTTTTATATTTTCCTTTTTTTAATATTTCAAACAAAAAAACACGTACATACTATAGTCATAGAAATAGAAAATGAAAAATAAAAAAAATTATTTCTATTAAAAACCCATAAAACTTTATTTTCAACCATCCATTCAACTCTTTGCAACACAGTAAACCCCAATCAATTCTCTTGCGCTCACTCTGTGAAAATAAAATTAAAAATGTTTGAAATCAAAATCAGAAATAATCTGAAACACAATTGTAAGCAATTAAACAGAAGTTTTATTTTTGTTTTTTAATCGCCCCTATAAAACTTGTAGGTGGGGACAGGGTGGTGGATTATATTTCATGTATATGACTTTATTTCTGTAGGATCTCCTGTTTTCGAATATAAAAAATTAATTAAATTTTGTTGGCTGTGAAAAATGATAGAAAATAAATGAGAGATTATAAATGCATTTGCAAACCTTTTTTTTCGAAGGCCATAAACTAAAATCACTTATGTTTTGATTTCTTTATTTGATTATTTTGTTGTGATATAAAATTGTAATAAATTTTCAAAAAGTACAAAAACTATTTTATAATCTTTAAAAATATTTTAGAGGATTTTCCTAAACTTTTTTAATTTAGAAACGATACCTGAATGGAATCACATACTTCCTATCCTTAAACAATAAACGCCGTGTAGGGTATACGAATACTTGCTTTTAATGACTCAGTCTAATAAATAGTCTAATAAATGGCTTTTTCTATAATAACGTTTCAAATGATGATCTCGAGCTCGTCTGAAGTAATTTGTAATCAAAGAATAAACCAATAGATACGTAACCAATAGAGTTCATGGTAAGAACGATAATAAAACGCCATCTACTGAGAAAAAATGGCAACGCTAAGTATGTATCACCACGAACACACTTAGCAAGAATCCTCACAATTACATAATACAGTACATGGAGGCGTTGTTTCTAGGCAGCAATAAGCCAGCCGCCCCTTCATTCTAGAAGAGGTTACAGTAGGCTTATCATCTACTTAGATTTATACTAATAATGATAAGCGAAACTGAAGCAAGGCAGAATAATAATGAAGAGGACCTTGGCACACGAAACAGGATGGAATGTACGGACTCTTCTTGTAAAAAATCGACATCTTGAGCATAAGCAAAATAAGATGGAATGGTAATTGCGAACTTACTGCGGCGAATACTAAAATTGTATTTTACAGCGTAAAAAATAACTGTGGCGAGTTAGAATCATAATGTTGCAGAAAATCATGAATTCCCTTCATGCATGGGAACCAATATCTGACCGTGTGATAGTGGTTCGTTCCAAAAGTAGAATAAAACATACCACCATAGTACAGCTCTATGCCCCAGTAGAAGATGCCAAGGACACTAAAAGGATGAATCTACGTACTAGTAATATCAGAGCTCATTAGTATTCGAACGAGTGACGGGTGACGCACGGGTGACTTCAACGCGAAAATAGGCCGCTCCACCATGGGAACACACGGTTGTGTAGTTAAAAACAACAATAGAACAATGCAATTTACGCAATTAGATTGATCACACATGCGTGAGTAAAAGATGGAGAAGCTCTTTAGAGGATGTGAGAAATAAAAGAAAAGTTGACATCGATAGTAACCACTATCGAAATTAAGCTCAAACTGAAATGTCGAAGAAGAACTATTGGAGGCTATTGGAGAACTATTGTATTCAGACTGATATAGTAGCAGAGGAAATTTGGTAGTACAGTGTGAATGTCAGCAGAAGAGTGGAACTAGAATGATCTTGGCGCAGCTAAGAATAGGATGGTGCAGCTTATTCAACTCATACTGGGCTCGTAAAACTATGCTACTATATGCCCCTAACGCAACACCTGCCGAGACCTGCATCTATTTAGCTGCCTGGCTAATTCCACCCAGCTTATGTCGGACTTAGTCTGGACGCAGCCTATTAAAGCGTCTGCCTTCCTGTGACTGGACTTAGAGGCTGCATCGAACTAAATGTAAAAATACAACTTCGAGGATGCTACAACAACAACTAAAGAAGAAGTGGCTGCAGAGTAAAGTTCCAGCTCAAACCTTGACCTGACTCTAAAGACTCTATCTAAGAGACATATGCGTTGCAGTTTAAGACTATTTTGGATTTAGGACTACTCATTACCAGATTAAAAATAGCATCTGTCTACGATTAAGGTCTCAACCACAAACATCACACGCACTCAGAGAATAGCCGAACATAGCAATGGAAAATTAATTTAGTTTGCGCGGGCTTCTTGTATTCATAGGACCATGGTACAAGGCATTAAGTCTCAAGTGAAGTCTTTCCTTAATACTCAGGCAGCATGCACAATCTAACCCATTAACTCAATTTCATGATAAGATAGGTCGCTCGGGCTGTATTATATTTATTACCGGAAGTATGAGTATTGTAATGTAGGTCACTAAGGATCTATCCTTATTCACGGGGAAGTTAAAAAGTATGGTATGTGAAGAAAGAATGGATTTAATTTTCCACATAAATTTATCCTACACATGCCTACCTTAACATTTTTTTCCACATCACTCCTCTGGGTATATAGGTTTTCCACAAATCGTACATTACTTTGTTTCAATTTTCAGTAATCAAGTTGAGTTTTCAAGCTAAGTTGGTGATTAATCTACTGTAGCTCGCCTCAATATGATCGCGTATAGTGGTGAATGTCCTTGCTAAGTAATGATGGCACTGTAATTTTGTCCTAGTAGATGGCGTTTTCTCCTGATCATCCGTCTGCTGTTTATCATCATCGGCAGAGGTAATCGGAAAATCAGGGGGCTTCTTTAAATTAATTTGACTGCAGGGAAGTTGAAATCTCTTTATTAAACACTCGAGAAGTCAATTACATTTTTATGTTATGTTCTCTGCTGGGATTCGAATTGGACCCTTTTTGTTGTATGCCTGTGCTCTAACCGCTACCCTTCGCTAATTACTAACTGGTGACAGCGTATGTAAAAAGTGAAGGCTGCTTAAAAGACTTTCTTGTCTTTTTTAATTTATTTAAAAGTCATATTCGTAAGAAAAATTCTTGATTCCCAATTCCCTAACGTTCAACATATTTTTTAATTTTTTAAATTGTTCTTCTACCCCATCCAATCAAAGGGAATTCATTGAACCTGCTTAAGTTCAACAAATGCTTCCTTTCCTTACAGTCAACGCTTTTTAATATAAAAAAAAAATACAAATTGAAGGAGAGCAAGACAAATCCAACAGAGGTCAGAAGTCAAAACACTAGAAATCATGTATTCAGTGTAACGTACCATGTATGACATACAACTTGAACAACATGCAACAGCAGTTAAACCACCAACAATGGGGACAATCTTTAATTCTCATATTCATACAGAAAGGAAGAGAGAAAAAAAAGAGGAAAAAGCTTAAAATCCTATTAGTTTTACATATTTTATGGGTTTTTCCATACTTAAGTGACGGTTTTTTAAAGCAAATGTTTTACAAAATGGAATAAAAATAAAATACAAAAAAAGATATTCTATGTTGCATGCAAATAATGTAATATGTTGCACAAATGTGTATAGAGGCAGTACAAATACATTTGTTCTTATTGGTTTATGGAATCTTTTTAACAAGAATTTTTTGTTAAGGCTTTTTTGGAGAAGAAGACATGAGACATGAGCAATAAGAAAATTATTCAAATATCCTTAAGAGAATTTTGTAATATTTCATTCAAAAAAATGCACTTAGTAATTTACATTTATTTTAATTGCAATGCCACAAAGGACCAAAGGGGGAAATAAAATTATTGAAAAGCACTTTTAGTAAAATGTACTCATGTATGACAGCAAATCTCTATTTCGTTTGTATTTGTAATGATTAAAAGCTTAGTTTTAATAAAATCGATGGATAAAGATATGAAAATCAAGTTTGAGAACCACTGTCGTTTCTTACATTAATAAAATATTAAACAAATGCCACAAAAACAACTACGTGCTTGCTTCCAAATTTAAAAAAAAAACTACAGCAACAAAGCAAGCAGACAAAGCAAAAAAAATAGAAAACAACAACAACAACACAACCATTATTGAAACAAACAAGATATTTACGATTAGATCGCACAATAAGAACTGAAGAAAAAGAAATATAAAGAAAGCTTTCGAAGTATTGCTTACGCTGATAGCAGTCAGTTTGTTTGGTCTAAACTTAGCAAGAAGAATTTATGGGATATAAGTTTATTAACTCTAAACCTCGTGCTAATGCTTATCCTTCGTACTTGAAATTTTGTTCTAGCTGTGCTGAGGATGAGATATCTGTTACTAACCTATTTGCGGATGATTTTTTTGCTACTACGTACTCTAATAAGTCACTTGACCAGCAGACCGCTTACGCCTATAATATTGTGTCCACCTCGAATATAAAAGGTCCGCCTGAATATTTTCTTAGATTTATTTTTTTATTTGCAAATACAACCCTTCCGGTTGATAATGGAAAATAATTTCGTTCAAATGGCTGCCTCGGCTGGCCATGCAGTAGCCTACACAATCGGTCCAATTTTTAAGCACATTATCGATTGTGTGCAGCTGTATTTCACCAATGGCTTCACGAATATTATCCTTTAAAGCGTCAATTGTCTCTGGCTTGTTGGCGTAACACTTATCTTTGACGGCATCCCACAAATAATAGTCCAACGGTGTCAAATAGCAGCTCCGAGGTGGCCAAACGACATCAGCTCTGCGGCTGATAATGCGATCTTCAATCCTCTTCAATTTTTGTGAACAAAAATTCATTCAACATGGCCCGATAACGATCGCCATTGACTGTAACGGCCACTCCTTGCTCATTTTCGAAGAAAAATGGCTCAATTATGCCTATGGACCGAAATCCACACCAAATAGTGACTCGTCTTGGGTGTATCGGCTTTTCAATGTATGCGTGCGGGTTTTCTGTCCCTCAAATGCGGAAATTTTGTTTGTTTACATACTAGCCAAGATCAAAATGAGCTTCATCTGAAAAGATGATTTTTTTGGCAAAATCGGCATCTTCTGTAAGTCGATCGCAGGCCCACTTAGCGAAGCGTATACACAATCATATTCGTTCAGCGGAAGGATAAAACTAATTATCTGTCAAATCAGACATGAGCTAAGTGTTACCATTCACAAAATAAGCACTAGTTGAAAAAAACGTTAGATGGCGGACCCTATACATTTTCCTTCAATCGGAACTAAAACAGTGCTATCAAACATAAGATCCTTGCAGAATTCATGTTAATTGTATCCTTAAAAATTGTTCCGAACTTCTTTGTGGTCCTTTGACTGTAATTTTAAATAATTCCCTTGAAATGGGATACTTACTTTCAATTTGGAAAAGATCATTCATAATTCCTTTATTCAAAAATGGAAGCAGACTTGAAGTATCGAATTATCGAACAATCGCCAAGTTGAATGCAATACCCAAACTTATAGAAAAGATTTTAACCGAAAGTGTTTGTCATAAAGTTTCATCTCTTTTATCTTCATGTCAACATGGCTTTCGAAAATCACGATCTACAGCTATTAATATATTGGAACTTACAATTTATACAAATGATGGTTTTATTAATTCTAAGCAAACTGGTGTTATCTACACTGATTTTAGTAAGGCCTTTGATAAACTTAACCATAACATTTTACCTTTTAAACTCTCATGCATGGGGTTTAGCAACAATTCAATTCGCTGGCTTAAGCGTCTAAGCGGAGTTACATGTTAGCGCCCCGGTGCGAAATATATCAACCAGACGCATGCATAAAAGCAGAAAGCCAGTTGACATTTACATCAGCTAACCAGAAACAGACTGCCAAGGCAAAAGTCCTAATGTCAGAAAAATTCGGACAGTGACATATTAAATGTTCTAGAGTCTCCTCCTCATCCTGAAAACTTCTACCGAAATCCAACTCCTACCCAGTAATAAAAGCCACCAGTGTTCGCATCTTAGTTTACGGCAACCTCAAGATAGACTCTGAACGAGCCCGGTAGTATAAGGGCCATATTTGTCTTGATACAGAGCAGGTGGGTTCATTCTCTCACAATTTCTATGCAGTGCCAAACATGTGTCGCAGAACCAGAAGTCTGCAAAAGGAAAATGGCATTCCGACTAAATGGTCAATCTCCTCCTTGCCGAGGAGAGAGCCTCTCTCGCTAGTTCGTCCGCCACACTATTCTCCCAGGTATCGGTCTGAATGTCTCGCCATCTAATTTAGCGACGCCCGGCATTCACATACAAGTTGCGATGTGAAGTAGACACCGGAGAGCACCCCGATCGCAGTCTGACTGTCCGTACAGATCAGGATATCAATATCAAAGACCTTACAATATATCAACCAGTCAGTGCCCTCTTTATCGCTGAGAATTCCGTCTGTTAGTCACTGCAGTGGTCCGGAAATTTAAAGGATACTCTCACCACTATGCAGGAATAAAAACACCGCTCCCGACCCCTTTCGAGGATTTTGACCCTTACATGTGTACTTCAACAGAACCAGATCCATTTACCGATTCTAGTGAGATGCACACAGAGAACATTATATTCAGGAAGGGCTCGAGTGTACAGTTATCCACCAAGTATCCAAATATCGCAAGATGATGGCGTATCCATCACCTTCGCCATCTGTTTAGCCAATGGGTCCACCGGCAGTCAGTTCAACAATACAAACAAGACTTTCGGGGGAGGTAACCTGAGCGCGCCTGCAATCATTAGTGCCGTATTCCGAATTCTGTAGGGATTTTCACCACACAGCTGCACCATACATAAGTATGGGCTTTACCATCGTATCAAATTGGAATTGGAATTAAGAGGATGGAGACCCCAGGGATTTCTAATGGCCCTACGATGCGTGTATAGCGCAATGAGAAATTACGTGACTGGGAAATTACTTATGCAATAAAGCCAAAATCGAAAGTATTGCGTAGCTTATGTCACCATCTTGTTAAAACCACATATCTTTCAGTTTATAATCGTCAATTGCAGGCCAAAAAAGTAGATTATCGGATATCCATAGTGTTCTGAATTTACGTTAAAAGCGTCATTTTCGAAAAAATTCGTCCCAATAACACCTGTAAACCATAATTCGTACCAAACAACTAATTTTTCTGGATACAATGGCTTTCCGTAATCATGTCTGGGTTCTCCGAGCCCCATAAAAGACAATGTTGCTTGTTGGCGTAACCATCCAGTGAGAAATGAGTTTCACTGCAAAAGAAAATTTTGTTGGAAAAATAAGAAATCAGTGGCCACGCCTTAATCACCACTTTTGTTGTAGATTTTAACTATTTTTACGTGTGCTTCGGTTGTCAAACGATTTATATTCGTAAATGGCAAACTCTTCACTAAATAAATGACACTTCATATGACAGATAATAATAATAGCCGACAGCCTTGCCAGATTGACGATTTTGAAACTACCAAATAGATAAGCCGATACCAAACCCCAAAGGACAGTAAAAACTGTAGAATTTCTTCGTAAATGTTGAGCACATAAGGCTAAGATTAGTTTGTCGGTCGACGAATGCATAGCAACAATTATTTAAAATGCTCCCAAATGGACTCCCATCACACCGATTACAACAATTACCAATGAATATTACACGGAGCTTTTAGAGAGATTCAATTGTTGGTTAAAGTAAAAACAATCTTATCTAGAAAGAAAACAGTAAGACTAGATAGAGTCAATGCATGAGTGCATCATTCAGCATACCCTCCTCGTGCCACTGTTTTCTATTTTCAAATTCGAAGAAATGACTGAATGGTAAGAGATCTGAGCCATATTTGCAAATCTCTGAGAAATTTTATTAATTAAAGAGAATAAGAAACTCAAAGAAAATCATTTTTAGATATAATTTTGTAAAGAAAAAACAAATATTTTTAATGAAAAAATTTAAGGAATTATAAGATTATACTACTGAGCTATACTTGGCTAAAATATAATTTACGCAAAACACTCAATGTTTCATTTTTAATCATCTTACTTTGTCACTTATTTTAAACAGACAGTAGTATCACTCAATAGTACTTGTAATTTATTATTATTTTCTCCCAAAAAGTATTTATTCATTTACACTTTTGAATGCCTTAATTTGTTTTAATATCACGTATGTATAAGTGTTTATTTTCTATGAATATGAAATGTATTTAATTAAAAAGAATACAAGTGTTTACTCTCACATATACTTATTACAACTATGCATCCAGTGACACAAAACACTTGTATCCTGTTTTTTTTAATTTGTTTTTATTATTGTAACATAACTTTAAAGCAAAAAATTGTTATCTCAGAAGTATTTTAATCAAAATAAACTGCAACATGTCATAAAAAAAACTAACACACTTGCATTTGTAAAAATCAAATGAATATTTTGCTGTTGTTGTTGTTCTGTGTTGGTTTTTTTAATAATTACTTAACAAACACACATATGCACACACATATACTTTTTCTTTTAGACAAGTACATGCAGATTTATATGTTTTTGTTATTAAAAAAATTAACAATAACAAACAATAGCAGCTGTAACAATAATAGCAACACCAACAAAATTGTCAGTCATAGAATACAGTAAAGTCAACCAACACATGTGCATCTTGATTGCAGTAAAAGTAATGAGAAATAGGGAAATATATATGTATGTGGTATAAAAAAGAAAACACCATAAAGTATGCAACACTAAAAATTTTAATGATTTTTATAAAAATAATTTGGCTTAAAAAGCGGATTTAAAAAAAAATAAACGTAAAACCAAACAATCATTAAAAATCTGTTATAAAAGAAAAAAAAAAAAAACAAACAACAGCATACGAGTAAGCATGAGAGAAGGAAAATAAACAAAGTGTGCTTCAAAATGATAAGGTCACCTTAATATTTGTTCAATTCATCCAAACTATAAAATGTTATGTATGGTCACTTTATCAAAAAATACGTTCAAATAGGTGATCAAGGCGACGTTGTAACTGACATAAATAGCAATCACTTATTTTGAATCATGCATTATGAGGAAGACAGTCACAACATATAGACATACAGGATTAATTTATTCTTTTGCATGACAACACCCGACCTTATGTTGCAAAAGCTTCTAAACAAATAATAGAAAAGATCAAATGCCGCATCCGCCATATTCTCCGAACATTGCTCATTGTGGACTGTTTGAATTATGAAATACATTCGCTTTAAGCACAAATTACCTCATTCCATGGCAAAAAAAATCCGTGGATTCTTCGTTTTTTAACTAAAAGTGTAAGGGAAGCAAATACAACACATATTCATCTCGTTTAAAGGCATTTCGATTTACGGTCAACATTTCCAGAAACTATCGCGGCCGTATAAAGAGGTATGAGTTTATCTTTTAGCATGCCACCGAATCACATCCTTTGAATAAAATCAGCTACAAAGCTGGAGCGTCTTAAAAGACGAGAAGTTTTTCTGAGATGGGATTTGCAAATTTTTTCAGAGTTGGGGAAAAGATGGAAGCAGCGATTTGATAAATTTTTTAATTCATTTTATTTTTTGAGCTCAAAAACAAAACAAGTAAATTTGTAGTCCCAATACGTAAATTACACTTTTTTATTGTAAATTAACTACGAAAACTTTTAAATAAAAAACTCACTCGGGTTTTATAAGTATAATACCCAATAAAACCCGGGTGGGTTCAATTGGGTTACCCAGTCGGTTGCCAGCCCCGGTTTTAACACAATTAAACTGTAGCACACAAATCGTTTGTTACTTTATCTTTAAATTTATTTTATTTCTAATTTATGCAAAAAAATAAAAATAAAATAAATAATTCCTTTATAGACAGAGAGAGAGAGAGAGAGATTTTAAATCCGTTGAAAGTATTCTAAATTTATTCATATCTGCGACAAAATGGAAGAGTAGCTTAAGTTGAGATAAGTGCAAAATGAGTTATTGCGTTAGAAGCTTTGTAGAAGTCAAGGCGCATAAATGTATTTAATAATTTTTTTTAATCTTTCTTTTTGCCAATTTTATACGCGTTTGCACTTTAGCTTAAGTTTTTTGATTCGTCAGAACATCTTATGTGCATATGGTACTTTTTGTATACTCCCATTTGACATTCATTTTATAACTATATAACTTAAATTGACCTTAACTTAATAATTTCAGTGTATTATTCTTTTTTTAATTTCAATAAAATATCTTATGTTTTTTTTAAAACTATGAAATGCATAGATATTATTTCAACAAGAGAGCTTAAGTACTTAAGGCTCAGTAAAACGCGAAATGCTGTATTAAAAAACGCTTAAGTTCTAAAAGGTATCGTATGCTCTCTGTTTACCAATATTTTTTAAAACTTATAAATATTTTGTTTCATAAGGTTGTTATCAATATATTAAGTTACAGTTGTGTTTTAAAAAGCAATTTATTTAAAAATTACACAAAATTGGGAGGTATCTAAAAACTTCATCTTTCGACTTAAGCTCTTTTTCCATATCGACACAGATATATTTTCGCAATAGTTTTTAACATTTTGTCTACAAATTAAAAACAACTTTTTAATATAAAGGGTCCGCCATTTACCCTTTTTTTCAACTAGTGCTTATTTCGTGAAAGGTAAGACTTAGCTCATGCTTAGCTGATTTGAGAGATAATTAGTTTTAGTTTTATACTTCCGCAGAACGAATATGGTTGTGTATACGCCTGAACAACGCTGGGAATCTGAGCTTGCAATCGACTTGCAGAAGATGCCGAATTTGCCAAAAAAAAAAATCATCTTTTCAGATGAAGCTTATTTTGATCTTGGCGGGTATGTAAACAAGCAAAATTGTCGCATTTGAGGCACAGAAAACCCGCACGCATACATTGAAAAGCCGATACACCCAAGACGAGTCACTTTTTGGTGCGGATATTGGTCCAGAGGCATAATTGGCCATTTTTCTTGGAAAATGAGCAAGGAGTGGCCGTTACAGTCAATGGCGATCATTATCGGGACATGTTGAACAAATTTTTGTTCACAAAAATTGAAGAGGAGGATATAAGCAACACTTGCTTTTAACAGGACGGCGCTAGGTGCCACACAGCCGAAGCTACACTCGATGTTTTGCGCCCTGTTTTTGAAGATCGCATTATCAGCCGCAGAGCCGATGTCGTTTGGCCACCTCGGAGCTGCCATTTGACACCGTTGGACTATTATTTGTCGGGCGCCGTCTAAGAAAAGTGTTGCGCCAACAAGCCAAACAATTGACGCTTTAAAAGGCAATATTCGTGAAGCCATTGGTGAAATACAGCTGCACACAATCGATAATGTGCTTAAAAATTGAACCGATCGTGTAGGCTACTACATGGCCAGCCGAGGCCGCCACTTGAATGAAGTTATTTTCCATTATTAACCGAACGGATTGTACTTTCAAATAAAAACAGAAATTTGAGAAAATATTCAGTATTTTTTTTTAAGCATTTTCAAAAAAAAATTTATTTGGCGGACCCTATATAACAGATTTTTTATTCTGAGCACAATCACTGCATATGATTTATATATTCAATAGCTAAATGATAAAAATAAATTATAATCCTTGAAAGAAGGGTCATAAATATATCCAAACATATCGGGTGTTTTTTTTATAGTTACACAAGTTTAAATATTAATAAAACAAAGAAATATATTTCGAATATCAATGAAACAGACTTTTTTAGGAAAAAATTCTAATCATGCCTCTACACCATTTACAGTGACATTCTGACCATCATCGTTTTCGAAGACATATGAAGCAATTACTCTGTTAGCCCATAAAGTGTACAAACAGTAATTTTCTATGGTTGTAATGATGTTTCGGCAAGAGCTTGTGAAATATTCTCACTCCAAATGTGGTACTCAACGAAACTTGAGCTGCCTCGGAGAACGAAATTTTGAAGTCTGATGAAAATTTTAACAATTTGCAAGCTTTGCTCTGCTATATGTCTATCCATAATGAAATGTTGAACAAAATTAAACAAAAGCAACTATCAGCTGTTAAGTCGGGTGTCAAGTAAAGTAGTGTTGCCAACTCAAAGTCACGAACCTCTAAAAAAAAACACCTGATATATACATGTACCATCCACCCAAGTGAATTGTCACCAAAAATATCTATTTTTTATTATTTTAATTATGAAACACAGCAAAATTTCACAGCAAACTTACAAATTGTAAAAAAAAGTATTATTTATTTATTAATAAAAATTAAAAAAAAGACATAAAATAACCGGAAAATCATTTATGAATTGCAACAAAAATAAATTATTTATTTAAATAGCAAAACCCTACTCTGCTGCTTTATTATCTAACAAAAATTGCATTGGTTCTACAGCGTATTTGTTGTTGTAGTAGTTTTTTGGTTGTCATTTTTCAAAAAAATAATCCGTAAAACTAATAACAATAAAAGAGTAAAAGAGAAAAAACCAACAACAGCAACAACAAGTGACCCATTGTTACAGTTTAGTAATTGTTATAAAATAAAAGAGAAAAACACTAAATTTTAAAAATAAATATTTGCATTTCAAATGTAATTTACGTTGCATAATAAAAATGAAACAACAATTCTATACCAAATACAAAAAAAAATAAAAACAATTTGCGTACATTTACAAATAGCAACACAACAGCACAGTAACTATAAAAACAATACAATACATCAGTCAAATATTTTACACACCCACACACATACATAGATACTCGTATATAGACACACATTTATAAAACATTAAATAATACATACAAACAAATAAACATCTCGTAAATAAATGATTTAGATCAATGGCAGTGTTGCCACCTTGTGTGTAATTACACATATTGTGTGTAATTTTTGATTACACCTGTACCCCGTTTTTTGTTTAATTTTATTTTTTGTTCTACTCTTTTCTTTAATCGCTATATTTTTGATTTCATTCCACCCACTTCCGTTCCTTGAAACTTTGGCTTCAAGCAGTTTTCTTGAAGTACAAGCCGGTGTTTCTCTTCTTTTATTTATTAGTGTGTTGCAACCACTAGCACTACGAGTGATGTTATCTTATGGATTTTCCTCCAATTAACTTCTTAGGATTTTGCTATCGACTCAAGACTTCTTCTTAAGTTTTTAATCACTAGAGCAAGTACTTAGTAGTTGTTCTGCACTTATAAATGGTGGGTTTCTCTCATGAATTTTGTCAGTGTCAAAAAAAAAGATTCGTAAAATGTGGTAACGCAAAAATGATCAGCAAGGTTTGCCATTTAACCATGAATAGACTAACAAACGAAAGAGACTTTGAATCTTTGAATTTTATTATCGAAATTCGTGCTGTGTAAGATATGTTCAAATTATAAAAATTATCTTTGGTGACAAAATTAATTTTTGGCTCAGCAAATAGAATTTCGAGTCAATAAAAAGATTTAATTTTTGGTATGGTTTGTCATACGGCGATATCATAGGACTGTATTTCTTCAAAAACGATGAAAATTGCTTAGTCGCAGTCAATGGAGTAAGGTATTGTGCAATTATTTTTTTTTTCCAAAACTGTAAGAACTGGCTTTGGTTGGCATGTAGCTTCAACAAAACAGTTTCACATGCCACACGACACGCCAATGCCACAAACTTATCAAAAGGCGACTTATTTTGTATGGGATTCGTGAAGTCTCTCGAATACAGTGTCCAGTCAGCCACAATTCCAGCCCTAAAAGACAACATTACAGCTGCCATTAGTTATAGCATTTCAACCGGTGTATAATACTTAAAAAAATATGCGAAAATTGATGCTCATTGTCGGGCCACTTACTGTCCATTATTTGTGTATAATCATTCATCATACGTGTGATTTTAAAGCCGATTGTACAGAAACCATAAACGTGTTGGTGGCAACACCTACCAATAGTCCACGAAACTGCTACTGGCAACCGAACTTCTTCGGCATCCTCACACGTATTCATACGAATGACAGTCAAAAACAAATAAGAGATTACAAGAGATTACAAAATTCATTTGGTTGCGTGTCTGCTTTCAATCTGCCGACCATTGATTTAGACCAGCTTCCGGCAAACTAATTTTAATGCATTTTACAATTGTGGTAGTAATTTGAGAGTATCTCAATCATTCTATTTTTCACTGTATTTTTCTGCTTGTATTCTCTTTACTTCTCCTTGTTTATTTTCTTTCTTATTTTCTGCCTATGTGTGTGACTACGAACGTGTAAAAATATAAGGGAAGAGCACCATCCTGCCTTAATCTGATTTGAACACAGAACAAAACAATAGCAGCACCAAATTGCCTGAGTGAGAAAAAAACAGAAACAAAAAACACATGGGAAAATATTAAATAATTTGTATCAATAATATAAGGACCGTTACAAACAACAACGCTGACAAAAACAACTTTAAATATATAAACAAATAATAATAAATAAAAACAATAAGATCAGGCATGCATGAATGCCATCTAGCATAGCCATGTATATACACATGACTGAACATGATTACATTTGAAAACAATAATAAACACAAACACACACACCCACACACAAATACTACCAACAATAATAAACATTCATACTTGGTAGCACTAATCCCCACACTTATTTACAAACCGTTAAACTTCCATACACATTTGTAAGTCAGTACGAGAGAAACTTAAACAGAGAGAGAGATAGATCGGGGCAATAAGAGAAAAGAAAATATAACAAAATATATATAAATGAGTACTAGTAAGCATTTTTATATTATTTTAAGCATTAAAGCATTATGATCTAATGGGACGCTCAATAACACATTCAATTGATAAAATTGTTAAAAGATTTTTTTAAGTTAATTATTTTCTAAACAAATTCCTTCTTAATTGTTGCGTACATCCGAAAAAAACAGCTCTAGTATTGAGTAAATTTCTTCGAACAACAAAAGAATAGCAGCATAGCTTAAGAGTGATTAACTTGTTTAATGAAAAAAAAATTGTAATTTTCAAATATAAAGGGTCTGCCAAATAATTTTTTTTCTTTTGAAAATGCTATAAAAAAAAACTACTGAATATTTTCTTAAATTTCTTTTTTTATTTGAAAGTATAATCCTTCCGGTTAATAACGGAAAATAATTTCATTCAAATGGCTGCCTCGGCTGTCCATGCAGTAGCCTACACGATCGATCTAATTTTTAAGCACATTATCGATTGTGTGCAGCTGTATTTCACCAATGGCTTCACGAATATTGTCAATTTAAAGCGTCAATTGTCTCTGGCTTGTTGGCGTAACACTTATCTTTGACGGCACCCCACAAATAATAGTCCAACGGTGTCAAATCGCAGCTCCGAGGTGGCCAAACGACATCAGCTTTGCGGCTGATAATGCGATCTTCAAATCGATCGCAAAACATCGAGTGTAGCTTCGGCTGTGTGGCACGTAGCGCTGTCCTGTTGAAACCAAATGTTGCTAATATCCTCCTCTTCAATTTTTGTGAACAAAAATTCGTTCAACATGGCCTGATAATGATCGACATTGACTGTAACGGCCACTCCTTGCTCATTTTCGAAGAAAAATGGCCCAATTATGCCTCTGGACCAAAATCCGCACCAAACGGTGACTCGTCTTGGGTGTATTGGCTTTTCAATGTATGCGTGCGGATTTTCTGTGCCCCAAATGCGACAATTTTGCTTGCTTACATACCCGCCAAGATCAAAATGAGCTTTATCTGAATAAATGATTTTTGATTCCGCAACATTACCACAATTTTCGAAGTAATGTCGCAATATTTCCCAGCGTTGTTCAAGTGCATACACAACCATATTCGTTCAGCGGAAGGATAAAACTAATTATCTGTCACGTCAGATATGAGCTAAGTGTTACCATTCATGAAATAAGCACTAGTTGAAAAAAGAACGTTAGATGGCGGACCCTTTATGTACGTAAGTCATTATATAGTATCTTAAAATATTTCGTTGGACTATCGGTAGAACAATCAAATACATAGCACATTGTAATGACGTTCTAATAAATTTTAGAGAAGTTTGACACTCTACCATCAATAAATCAACAATAAATTAATCTATTAAGTCGATGCGGTTCTACCAAAAATCGCTAGGTTTGGTATCAAATGATTTATTTTTATGATTCCACTCAAATGGTTTGACGGAGATTGGAAAATAAGGTGATTCGTCGAAACACATGACAAAATCAGTTTGTTTGGCACTATCCAAAGTATGGAGAGTACGATTAATCACCACCTTGTGAAATATTTAGAGTCCAACAGTATGCTGAGCAATCGCCAATATGGCTTCCATTAAGGTCGCTCTACTGGGGATCTACTGGCGTTACTCTCTGGAAGGTGGAATAGCTTCATTCATGGGCTTGGTGAGTGTATGGTTGTGGCCCTTGATATTTCCAAGGCGTTTGACAGAGTCACAAGGCACAAGGCTCTCATATCTAAACTAAATGTTTTTGGTGTCTGTAGTCACTTCTCTCAATTCATATCGAGTTATCTCAGATATCGCACTATAAGAGTTGTTATAAGTGGGATATCAGCCGGTTGTTTCTTCTTCAACTCTTTTTCTTATATTTTTTTAACGATATTATTTTTCTCACTTCCTATCCTATCTACTCTTTTGCAGATGACAGCAACACTGTCATTCATTTTATTTTGATAGTAGGCCAAGCCTTTAGAAATTTGGGGCGAAAAAGTGGAATGTGAAAACAACACGCTTACAAAAGTCTGGCAAATAGGATCGACTTTAATTCGCACAAGATCCAATGTTATTTCTGACACACAGACATGGTAGTGTATGGGTAATGTAGATATTGTGGTCTCAGATGCTCAATGATCACATGCATACTTATTTCAAGTGTCGAAGGAAGCATTCAAGTGCCTCAGACGGTACAAGAAGTTAGGTAACTTCATCCGATCTCCTTAATATTTGTAAGATCTATATCCGACCCAAATTGGAATACAACTGTCAAAGTGCAAAGTCTATTTTGGAGCTTCTCGACCGCGTAGAGGCAGAAGCGAAGGTTCTTATTAATGACGGTAGGGTAGACAACTCTATCTTTTCTTTAGTGTTCTGGCGAAACTCAGGTGCTAATTTCTAGTAATAATATATTCTAACGTAGTACGTAGTACTCATTTGTGGAATATTCTTCCTGCGAATGTATTTCTTGCCAATTACGGCTTCAAAAAATTTAAATCTAATGTCCTTAAATACTACTCTCTCTCTCTCTCTCTCTCTCTGCCCGTTCCTATTTTCCTAGTACCGGCACAATGCACTGCATGAGTAGGGTTATACCCTGAGTACTGTTGTCGAGAGAAGAAAAACATAGTTTTAGATCAGCTGGTGCACATTAGGAAGGCTGCAGATCTGCTGAACAAACTATAGACCGGAACGAACACAATAGATCTCATAAGTCGCAGTGTCCTGGTCGGTATGATAATAATGGAAATAGTGATTCGATTTTCGTGGCCTCATATATTCGCAGAAGGCGTACAATCGCCTCATCTCTGCAATCTGATCATTAAGCGAGGACTTATGGCCTTATGCGCGACTATCGCAAGGATCTGGTACATGCGTACTGTCTAGTGTACATCACTTGAGAGTAAACCTAAACGCCTGACAATTACACCATCAAGAGCTCTGTTCATTATTTTTAAATGGTTACTGGTTGCCTGAAAATCAGCCACTAACTGTTTTAAGATTTGGTGCTTCTAGCTCATGAAGATTCTGCAGTCGTGCTAAGATTTTGAATCTATAGTCAGGTGTGTAAATGAAATTGACAATAGGATACGGAAACACTACCTTGATTCATACTTGATGATGACAAAATAGCCACAAGGATCCCTCGACCGTGTATCTAATTCTAACAGTAAGCTTAGAGTTGACAATAAAAAGCTTCTTTTTAAGACGTTTCACCCAAAAACACATAGCACTCACGCCTGTAATTTTTTTTTTTATATAAGACCAGTACCCAGGGGATGGCCCCTACTCATGCAGTGCATTGTGCTGGTACTAGAAAAATAGGTTATGGGAAGGAGGACGGAGGGAGTAGTGTTTATGGACGTTAGATTTAAATATACTCATGTCGTAAGAGGCAGGAAATACTTTCGCTGGAAGATTATTCCACAACCTAACAGTGCGACCAAAGAACGAATTCTTCCTATAATTCGTTGTGCGATTTACTGGACAATCAACTACAAAGGGATGCGCTCTACGAAATATACGAGTACTACGTAAAAATATATGATTTTTGGGAATTAATTCCTTAATTTCGTTAGAACACATTCTGTTATAGTACTGATAGAACAATAAAACACACGCCACATTGCGACGGTGCTCCAATGAATCGATAGAGTTGGCTACCCTACCGCCATTGATGAGCATCTTCGCCCTCTCCTGTACGCGGTCGAGAAGCTCTGAAATAAACTTTGAGGCACCGGCTCATACATAAGAGTTGTATTCCATTTTGGAACGGATATAGGTCTTGTAAATATTAAGGAAATCAGATTTAGTGAAGTATTTCTTGCACCATATCAAAAAACCAAGGCATTGAATGCTTCTTTCGACACTTGAAATATGTGATCATTCCAACGAACGTCACATCAAGAGCATCTGATTCCTCAATATCCACATTACCCATTGACACAGATGACAGCACACCACCACGTTTGTGTGTTAAGAAACAACATTGAGTCTTATGTGCATTAAAATCGACCCTGTTCGCACGATCCCACTCGGAGACCTTCACCAGGTCACTTGTGAGTGTGACGTTCACATTCATTCTTCTTGCCACAACCTCCAAAAGGCTCGGTCTACAATCAAAAGAATGTGAGTGACAAATGTTGCTGTCAGCCGCAAAAGAGTAGATAGGAATAGAAGTGAGAAGAAGAAAGTCGTTAAGAAATATTAGAAAAAGAGTAGGAGAAAGAACAGAGCCTTGCGGTACCCTTTAGTTTACCTTGAACTCGTCGGATGAGACCCCATCTATAGCCACTCTTATAGAGCGATCTCTGAAAAAACTCGATATAAATCGAGAGAAGTGATTACCGATACCCAAAGCATTAAGTTTCGATTTGTTTAAGATGTAAATTGTAAGATTCTGTATTGTTTTAAATGCCACAAACATCAAACTTTTTTTAAGTCGTTGATTCAGATACTTTTTATTGTTGCTGTTACTCAGACATTTTTAATGCACTATGTGTTGAAAAGAACTTTCAAATATTCTTATAATAAAAGAAATTCAGAATAAATCATTAAATATTTACAAAAGTTTTTCAAATAATTCACAAAAAGAGATCATATTTGTTTGTTATTGAACTGTGTATACTACTATCACATGAACATACCAGGCCAAAAGCTACAATAACAATTGTAAAAATGTATTAAATAAAATAAATCTATTTGTAGTTATGAAAAGAAATAAAATATTTATTAAATAAATTTTGAATAACAAAATAAAATACAAAAACAAAACCAAATTAAATAATGGGAAATTTTAATTAAAAAAGAACAAGAGAGAGCTACTACATAGAGAGTGTGTGTTTAAATATATTTTTTCACGTTACGAACATAGACAAAACAAGTTTTTTTTATTTATTTTTTCTTCCTGTTGTTATTATTGTTAACAATTTATGAAATAACACTATGCAACAAAAAATAATAACAATTTCAAGACTTGCCTTAACGTTTCGTGGGAAAATGTCACTCAGCATTCTTCTCTGAACTTACCAGTGAGAAAGTGTTCTTATAAATATCAATGAATTTTTGTCAACTTTGCTTCATAACGCACGTTTAGTATGTGGGTGCTATGGTGAATGTAATAATGTTAGCCTCTACTCCTTTTAAACACGGCTTAAGCTTTTGACATAGTTTGTCTTCTTGTAGAAAACATTTCAAATAGTGCTGCAACCGTTTTCCCGACCGGTTGACTATATGCAAGCCAACTAAATGACATCCAACACACTTCTATTGTGAGACATTTTAAAGTCTCGCATTTTCAGCATTTATTTGATAATAAAAACAAAAACTTTAATTTAATCTTTTCAATAGTTTCCTGGCTAATGAATCAAAACATAAAAAAAAATTTGGATGGCAAAATCCACCAGATTAAAAAAAAACATAAATTGTAAAAACATTATCTTGATTCAAAATTATGGACTTTATTTTTTTATTATTATTTCCTTTTTTTAATTTTTCATTTTTGTGTTCTTTTGCTATCAATCAGATCATTTAGAATTTATAAAAAAATTTTTAAAAGAATAATTCGGAAAATCCATTTTTTAGCTATAAAAGTTAAAAAGAAAACTTCTTCTTGACAAACTGTATTTATTGCCAAATTGAAGCGTTGGTCTTTTTTGATGTGGTAGACAGGTCATTATCGTTATTTTAAATATTTTTTATTATAATTTATCATTTTTTTTAAATAAAAATTAATGTTTAATATATATTTGTGTTTTTCTTCTCGTTTGTTTATACTTTTCACTTTTGACATCTGCTTTTTATTTCACCACGGCCACTTTTCGAAAATGCCCTGTTGTTTTTGTATTGTTGTAGGCTGCCACCACCCTATATAATATCGCCATGGGTCCGTCTGTTTCTCATCGTTCTGCCTAAAATGATTTAGTATATTTTACTCTTAACTCACAAATTCGGAGGTGTTCTGATATTTAAAAACAGATTCTTGTTATACTCGATAATAAAAATTATTTTTTTTTTTTTTTGTTGCATAGTGTAATACATTTAATAATAGATAACAAAATTGATGATACATATGCATATTATTTTATTAAAATAAAAATAAAAACAAACATGCGTATGAACTCTATAACAAGCAAATTATAAATAAGAATGAATAAATGGCTTTATTGAAACAACTTTTTTAATCTCTATTAGACCACAAAAGTGAAAAAATGAAAATAGATAGACTTGTTCCCACTCTACTTAATAGTTTAATAGTTGCGCTGTTTTCACCAACAGCATAGTGCCTTAATAGCAGATTGTTGTTTGATTGTTAAATAAAGTACTTTGCCGATAAATCTGCTGCATTACCTTGTAGTTTGATGTCGAGCTCGGGCTAGCTCGCGTTCTTTATAATAAAAGCTTCCACACTTGCATGTGTCTCCCATATTATAAACTCAATAAGAATTATTGTTTGTATCTTACAACCAATATACAAATATTCCCTTTTATATATCAGGTCCGCCATCTAACGTTTTTTTTCAACTAGTGCTTGTTTCGTGAATGGTAACACTTAGCTCATATCTGATTTGACAGATAATTAGTTTTATCCTTCCGCTGAACGAATATGGTTGTGTATATGCTTGAACAACGCTGGGAAATATTGCGACATTACTTTGAAAATCATGGTAATGTTACAGAATGTGTGCGATGTGTTCAGACGAAGCTCATTTTGATCTTGGCGGGTATGTAAACAAGCAAAATCGCACAGAAAACCCGCACGCCTACATTGAAAAGCTGATACACCCAAGACGAGACATTGTTTGGTGTGGATTTTGGTCCAGAGGCATAATTAAGCCATTTTTCTTCGAAAATGAGCAAGGAGTGGCCGTTACAGTCAAAGGCGATCGTTATCGGGCCATGTTGAAGAGGAGGATATTAGCACCATTAGGTTTCAACATGACGGCCCTACGTGCCACACAACCGAAGCTACACTCGATGTTTGGCACCCTGTTTTTGAAGATCGCATTATCAATCGCAGAGCTGATGTTGTTTGGCCACCTCTTAGCTGCGATTTGGACTATTATTTGTGGAGTGCCGTCAAAGATAAGTACTACGCCAACAAGCCAGAGACAATTGACGCTTTAAAGGACAATATTCATGAAGCCATTGGTGAAATACAGCTGCACACATTCGATAATGTGCTTAAAAATTGGACCGATGGTGTAAGCTACTGTATGGCCAGCCAAGGCAGCCATTTGAATGGAATTATTTTCCATTATTAACCGGAAGGATTGTACTTTCAAATGAAGAAAGAAATTTGAAAAAATATTCAGTAGTTTTTTTATAGCATTTTCAAAAAAAAAAAAACTTATTTGGCGGACCCTTTATTTTTTTTAAAGTTAAATAATTTTACTTAATTTAAAAATTATTATTTTAAATTATTAATTTTCTTTTAGTTATCCAATCCAATCCACCATGTTTTTATTTTTATTTTTATTTTTTTTTTTTTTTTTTTTTTTTTGTTTTTGTTTTGCTATTGGCAGTTGTCATGTGGTTTTGCACCGTATGAAAAACCAACATTTTCACAGATCAAAAAAACAGGTTAAAAACTGACTTTAATTAGTGTTTAACACTCAACAAATGGATGACCACAAATTGCAAAAAGAAAACAAAATATATGTGCATTTACTGTAAAGTGTTGTAATATATGTCAAGGCATTCATATGTATGTATGTGAGTAATATTTAAAATAATGTTTTTGTGTTTACAACCGTTTAGTAATAAAGTCATGGGTCCTTGGTAGTGACTCCATTTCACTACTTACTTTACTAGTCGCAAACTGCTTAATAAGAGGCATTATGTGTGTGACTATATTCTTTTTATTGCTCGTCTTTATTTAATTTTTGAATATAAACCCTTTTACCTTTTTATTCAGCTCTAAAAAACTGCCACCTTTTCGTCAACTAATAAGTCTACAGACAAAGACTATTACTGAGGAACAGAAACCCAATCCATGAGTAGTTACTTCACTATTTTCATGGGTATTGAATAAGGAGATCGATTATTCGACTTTTTTCAAAACCGATTTCCGAATTATTCAAAAAATTTCAATTTTGAAAACCGGTTTTCGGTTATAGATTTATCAAATAACTGGTTAAACGGTTCTGTTATTAAAATAAGATTCTTCTCAATTCTAGTTGAATTAGTAAATAAAGTTGATAAATTCATATCTCATGTTGTAGTTTCTAGCAAGTAAGTATTCTAGAAATAACATTCGGCTTTTTATGGGCCTTAACGAACATGTAATCCTCGACAATGCAACGTATTACTAAAGGGTCCGCTAAACAATGTTTTTTTTTTTTTTTAAACAGCACGTAGCGCCGTCCTGTTGAAACCAAATGTTGCTAATATCCTCTTCTTCAATTTTTGTGAACAAAACTTCATTCAACATGGCCCGATAACGATCGCCATTGACTGTAACGGCCACTCCTTGCTTATTTTCGAAGAAAAATGGGCTAATTATGCCTCTGGACCAAAATATGCACCAAACAGTTACTCGTCTTGGTGGTATCGGCTTTTCAATGTATGCGTGGAGTATTCTGTGCCCCAAATACAACAATTTTGCTTGTTTACATACCCGCCAAGATCAAAATGAGCTTCATCTGAAAAGATGAGATCTGTAATTCTATCTCAGGCCCACTTAACGAAGCGAAAAAAGCGTATACACAACCATATTCGTTCAGCGGAGGGATAAAACTAATTATCTGTCAAATCAGACATGAGCTAAGTGTTACCATTCACGAAATAAACACTAGTTGAAAAAAAACGTTAGATGGCTGACCCTTTATTTCATCTAGTGACGCATTTTTGCAGCGTATTTTTTGAGAGTTATATTTGCCAGCGTTTAGAATCTACTTGGTATAGAAGCAAGTTTTCCTGGCTGCACAATAACGTCAATCTCATAAACATATTTAAGGTGGTTAATAATTCCTGGTGTCGAATAGCTTTTTCAGCTTAGTATTTAAGGACCCTCAAAATTTCTAGTCTTATGCTTGCCATCAATTTCCAAATATTTTTACACTTCAGAGGACATGTGTAGAAACATAAATACATGGATCACGCATTTAATAACGTGTGCCACTGTGGTATGTTAAGTAAGAACAAAAGACCCGCCTACCAAGCAAGAATTTCTTAGTTCAAACACAGGCCACACCACCTGACAATCTTTAACAGTGGTATCATCTCACAACATTGCTAGCGGCTGGTTATGAGTATTTTCGCTGTAGGTTGGGCAACTTAAAAGTTTAAATTTGAACCAGCCGTTATTTCGAATCTAGCAATACTTATGTCATTCTATTCTGTCACCAAATTCAGTATTTTATCTCTACTGAACGAAATGAATTGATTTACGCTTGAACAACATTGTGATTTATTGGAAATTTGGACGGAAATTTTCATCTTAGTGAGTAGGTTAATAAGCAAAATAGGCGTATTTGGGGCTCAGGAAAGCCAAACGTGGTCTTATGGAAGTCAATGTACCCATTGCGAATAGCTGCTTGGTGCGACTTGTGGAGCGGAGGCATCATTGGCCCATATTTCATATTTATGTTTCATATTTCGCAAGCATTACGGTCAATGGAGACAGCTGTCGCACATTAACCGATTTTTTGTGCCCGCTTTTCATGGTATGGATGTAAACGATGTTTGGTTTCAACAGAATGATGCAACTTGCCATACATATCATACCACAATCGGTTTATTGCGTCAAATGTTTGATGGCCGTTTAAGTAGCCGAAATAGTGATGTCAGTTGGCCGCCAAGAAGTTGCTATTTGACAACGTTGAACTATCTTCTGTAGGTCGCCGTTAAAGACAAGTATTATGTTGAAAAACCACAGACAATTAAGCATTTGAAGGCGAACATTTGTGATGCCATTGCCGAGATACGAAAAAGTTCTCGAAGATTGGTCCGATCGAATGAGGTACTGTGAGACCAGCCGTGGCTGTCATATGAATTTAATAATATTTCATATCTGTCTATCTATATCGGTAGCACTGTTCAAATAGCCTTGACACACACCAATAGAATAACTTCCATAATAAAATTTGTAGCTCTAAATCTACAAATTGTAGTGCATCTTTTTAGGCGAATTAATTTTAGTGACACGTTCAAATATAATAACGAGAGCTATACAATCGACATCTACAAAGCACAGTAGACGTACTAGCAAGAAGAATAGCGTATCGTACTAGAGTTTAAAAGTGACACTGAGGGTACATCATCAACCTTGAAACTTTATTTTGTTCCTTACTTTTGTTCTTTATTTTGTAATATTCAGGGAAAGATATTATTTGCTTGCTTTTAAACCGATTAACTTATGATTGTGATGTCTTTAAGGCTTTAGGGTGAATGTAGCATTATTCAGTTAAAGTGTTCTGACTTTGTATGAGCGTTGTAATGATTGGGATTTTCTTGGTTACCTAGTTAAGATATTTGTCTAGTAACTGATAACTTTATTTATTTTTGTAAGTGACATAGGGCCATGATGTAAGTGGACATACCTTGACGATAATGTGAGGCTGAGGATTTTCATACTTACAAATATTACCGATAACGATCTTAAGACGATTAGCTCAATGTCGATGAAATACTGAGTCCAGCTGTGAGTTGACTACGTGAACTATAGGCTCTATAAGTGTAAGTTTATTTCACTACAAACAGTGTAGTGTTAGGGATGCCTGCTATTTAACGATTAAAGTCGTTGTTTTCATAATATACAGGGTAAGAGAGAAAAAATGTTTATTTGCTAAGAAATTGTCCTAAACTGAAGGAATAGCACCGTTCCGATTAAGAGATTAATATATTCAGTTTTCTTTATAAGGGCTAGCGCCTAACTTTGCCATGCAACTTGTCGTATGCAAATAGAAACGAAGAAACTGACTATATAGAAAGCACCTACATTATTGACTACTTGGGACTGATGAGGTGTCTGTCTCTAACTAAACTAAAAATTTACAATTGCCATATCTGATGGCAAGCACTTTATACAATTACCTCATTAATCTATTAAATATCTATTGACTACGAAAAAAATAATTCGGGAACGTTCCCTCAAGCTGCAGTGAAATTTTACTAAACATGTTAATATATGCACATTTTTTTCTTGTGTATTGTATGCATGTAAGTATGTCTATAACCTGTCGCTTTTCTCTAATTAAAAAAAGGTGTGAAAATAATTAATAAAAACGAGTGTCAAAAAAGGTGTTGCTTTAGTGCGTGTAATAGAGAGTTTGCGTGTGTCAGTGTATATAACACATGCAAACGTCCGCGATTTTTCAGTAATAAATTTGCAAGTATCGTGTAAAGGAGTGCTGCAACGAGAGTAGATGAAATTAAACAAAAAACACTAAAAATAACAGGAGTTTGTTTGTTTGTTTACTCGTACTCGTATTTGTTTGTTTAGATGATGTTTTAATGGCTAATTTACAATAAAGAGCGAGGGGAGAGAGAGAGCAATAAAGTACATTAATGGTGTGTTGTTTTTACAGTTATTAGCTAATTAAATGCAACAATAGTTGACTTTTTTTAATAAAAATTTTACATAAAATGTTTTATAATGTAAACTTCTTTTGTCATTAAGTACGTACTTAGAGTTGTTTACAGATGTAAATAGGCCCTTATCGTATTACTAAGGAACACTTGAAAGTGCAAGTTTTTTACAAAAGCATTGGAACTGTAATTTAAAATGCACGAACCAGGAATAACGATTTTTTTTTCTTAAGATTTCGTACGCTTTCCTCTCATCCCGAAAGCCTTTAAAAAAGTTAATACTTAAGAGTATTATAAGATCGGTCATTCGCTCAATCATACAGTGCCCAGTTTTTAGATAAAAAATAAGTCGACAAGATTCAAAAAGGAGTATATCTGTAAAGGCACCACCTTAAGACTCAAAATCGTCTGGAAACCGACCTGCATGTGAATTGCAGTTTTTGTACGCAATACTAAATAAAATCTTAGAAATTTCTGAATTAGAATTTAATGTATCAGCCAAGCAAATAGTTAAAAAAAATTAAAAATAAAAATAATAATTATTCAATATTGTACTATTGAACTATTTTGTTCGTTACTACTTTAGGGAGCATATTGACTTTTCACAAATCACCCATTGCTTTGTTTCGGTTTTATTGATCAAATTAATTCTATTTGCAAGCTAAATAGATGATTAATTAATCCACTGTAGTTCCCCTTCATATGACTGAGTAGTGGTGAAGACCCTTGCTAATTGGTGGTGGTGATCTTTACTTTAGCATTGTAATTTTTTTCCAGTAGGTGGCGTTTTTTTCCTGATCATTCCGTCTGATGCTTATCGTCATCGCCAGAAGTAAGCTAGAAAAAGGTCACTAGACTTCTTTATTTTTTAGATGAAGTTTTCTGGTGGAAAGTTTAAGTCTCTTTATTAAAAACTCGAAAACACAATTAATACTCTTTTCGTTTTTTAGGGGTTATCGCGATGTAGTGATTAGAGCGCACACATAACAACAAAAGCGACCCACGTTCGAGCCCCAGCAGAGGATATGACGAAAAGAAAAATTATTTGATGTGGTGCTAAATAATATTTTCATTTTAACCTTATACGTAAAAATGAATGTGTGTTTGTATGTATGTATTTTTTTGCTTTTTTTGTAGTTTTGCTTCATTGTGCCTTATAGACAGCTAAACGGCTGAACCAATTTTCATGAAATTTTGACAGTATGCCTATTTAAATTCGAAAAATTCCAACTGGTTAGTGCCACGCCTGTACAAACATTTATTTGTCTACAAATCATCAACCGAAAGGTTGGCCGAATTGTGAGGGGTGTTTTTTATAGAGGTATATACCTTTAAGTTGCAATAAAACAGCGATGGATTATTCGATTGACATGAATTTTATTTATCCAAAAGATTATCTTGTGCCATTATATTTTAAATATGATTTCTGGCATGTGGCCATCACGACTGGCGTGGATGTAGTCCAATCTGGACGTTCAATTTTCGATGACTAACACAGCGAATGTTGTCTTCCAAATGGTCGAGCGTTTGTGGCTTTACCGCATAGACCAATCACTTTACATAGCCCCACAGAAAGTAGTCTAGCGGTGTTAAATCACAAGATCTTGGAAGCCAATTCACAGGTTAATTATTCGGTCACCAAACGTGTCTTTCAATAAATCTACTGTGGCACGAGCTATGTTGCTAATATCCTCCTCTTCAATTTTTGTGAACAAAACTTCGTTCAACATGGCCCAAAAACGATCGCCATTGACTGCAACGGCCACTCCTTGCTCATTTTCGAAGAAAAATGGCCCAATTATGCCTCTGGACCAAAATCCGCACCAAACAGTGACTCGTCTTGGGTGTATTGGCTTTTCAATGTATGCGTGCGGGTTTTCTGTGCCCCAAATGCGACACATTTGCTGGTTTACATACTCGCCAAGATCAAAAAAAATCCGTACGCAATTTTCGCTCATATTCTGCTACATTACCATGATTTTCAAAGTAATGTCGCAATATTTTCCAGCGCTGTTCAAGCGCAAGGATAAAACTAATTATCTGTCAAATCAGACATAAGCTAAGTGTTACCATTCACGAAATAAGCACTAGTTGAAAAAGAAAACGTTAGATGGCGGACCCGATATTTAAAACTGTCTTTGAAAATGTTTGCAGGTCCTGAAAAAGATCGATTATAAACTTTTTTAGTTTTTTTGTTTGTCTCTTTTTGAAAAGATTCGGTGGTCCTTAAAAGGACCAATTGTTTAATTGATGTTTGGGTTCATTTCTGGAAGAATATAAAAAAAGGTTTAATAATATAGGATATTTCTTATATTGTACTACCATTTATTTATTGGAAATGCTTATAGATTTATTTTAAGCATCTTTTTGTAGCCCATTATCTTCTGCTTTGCTTTTTGCATTCGCAGCCTTTTGTTTAAATGTCGTACCCTAAAATGAATACGACACTTAAAAAACAGTTTGTTCACTTCTTCAGGTAGGCTTACTGATAAACTTTCTTGGAGTAGGTAGTGATGGTTTCGTCTATAGGATATTACAATACCATTTATTTTATTAAATATTGACTCTGACGATTTTATAGTTTCAAGAAAACTACTTGACGGTTTTATAAGCGAACCCTTCGATACCTGATCAACCCATGTAAGCGTATTTTCATGAGATTCATATTCTTCAAAATTTAGCTTTCGTATAATGTACACCGATATATAGTCCAACACATCCTCTTGAAGAAAGCCAATATCATCAAAATACATTTCATCAAGTTCAGTTAGTTGATCGTTTGATTTAGGTTCTTGAAGTAAAGCTGGGATGTCGGTTGAAGAGGACGAAGGCCATTCAATGTTGTCACTGTCAACATTTCCTCTGCCACTTAGATATTCAGTGTTTCTTGCTATTTGAAAATGAAGTAAATGGAAATTAATATATATATTAATGATTAATTGTATAAAGTTTATCTACCCAAAATGTACTTTCTATATCTGTATTTGAACTCCTTCGGTGATGGGTGATCCTTTAGACTATCCTTGCCACGTATAGCACAGAAGAAGTGTTCAAGCACATCTTGCTTGAGCCTACTGATCACCATGTAAGACATATTAAATTTTTTGACGTACTCATTGAGCATAATCAAGGCGTTATTAGTCATTACAATGCCATTTTGAAAATGCTCCAATGTGTTTCTTCCTGGCAAGGCAAGTGACGACATAAGGTTTGTCATTCGAATCAACATGTCTCGTTGGTTTTCGAATGCAATTCCGAATGGTTCCTTAGGATAAAATTGTATTAGAAAATAAAAAAAATCATAAAGTACAACATTAAAAAAATGTTAAATGTTACTCTTCATTAGTTATATAAAAATAAGCTTCCGAATATATAACTAAAAGCTTAAGTTTGATTAAACATTTTACTTTGCAGAGGAAATTTGGGCAACAATTGGAATAGCCTTGGGTAGTAAAAGGCATTTTTTTTACCACTTATTACCATATCAGCGGGGGAGAAATGGGCTATGCAGACTCTTGAAGTTGGAGTAAAATTTATTTGGCATATTTCACCCCACTCTCTTCTCCTCTGCTCATCTTTTGGCACACACAAAAATTTACCAGTACCTGCCCTTACCACTTTTTTGCACAAACTGCAACACTGAAATTAACAAGAAATTTTTAACTGCAAATAACCAAATATATAACCAAACTCACAAAAAACACCAAAATTCAAATATATTCACAAAATTAATCATAAATTTATCACCTAATTAATCTATCGCTCCAAAATTACTTTAAATTTAAAAACAATTCGCACAATTTTCTTCTTGGACCGCTAAAGAAAAATTGAAATCAAATTTAACGTTTACTACAAAGCAACAACAATTGTAAACATAAACAAAACTTTTGACAATCATCAATCACCATATCAATTGAAAAAAAAAACAATCAGCCGAATTGGCAACACCACCTTATTCTATTCGCCTTGATACGAACTAAAGAAAAATAAATTTAAAGAAATGGAATCTGCCCGATTTATCGAGAGGTTCGAGAGCTTTCGAAGTATTATTTACTCAGCCTAATAAGGACCACATTGATGAGAACAACAATCAGTTTATGTGTTGTAAACTCACCGCGAAGAAAGTTTATTTGGAGTAAACTCAGCAAACAAGTTACTGGTTTGAATTTAGTATAAAGAGAGTTTAGTATGGAAAAACTCTGGTTGAAAAGGTCGTGACGGAACCTAAGTTATAACAACGAACGGGCTGGAAGATCTTTAGCTAGAAAGATCTGTGTAATAGTTGTTATTGTTTTACATTAAGTGTGTAAACAGAGTATAATAAAGAGTATTTCTTATTGCTTGTGAAAAGGTCGCAAACAGTGGAGCACAAAACTGTGCTAAATAAAGAATTTTATTTGAAAACTAAACATAAATTTATTTTTATTTTAACTGCAATCTACGAGCTCATTTAGTAAGCGTTTTTAAAAGGCAAAAACGTAACAATATCTTTATTTTAATGTTTTAAAAAATACAATTTCCTAAAAATATTCGAAAGTATTAACAAACAATACAATTTCTATACAAAATCAATTGAATTTCTATTATTTTTTATTTGCTAACAAACAACAAGACTAATACTCGCAAATACAAGAAGAGATTTACTCAATTATACTCTACAACTGAAATCTACAAGCACTTAAGCAATTTCCTTATCCTTTCCAGCTACACGGTTATAAATAAAACATGAAAACCAAAAACAGAGTGAAAGAGAAAGAAGTGAAAGCAGCAGAAATCTTAACTGATTCTACTAAGACTCGGATAAAACTTTTAGCATTTCCTCAATAATGGGCAAACAGCGAAACACAAGAATCTTTTTCCGTTATTTGCTGCCGTTGCTATTAGAAATGTTGCCAAGAAATCCACTTCAACGCATACACATACACATACATACACCTACAGCATCTTGTTATCATGCTCAATATTTTCGTCAATCCCCCATCAGAGTCATATCTGAAGGCAACATTATACCTATAAGCTGTACTTACACACACACACATACACACATTCTTTGCACGACTGCATATACAATATTTTGAACATAAAATGGATTTTGAAGATTTATTCATTTCAAGTGTTCAAACAGAAAACAGAGAAAACATGCTTTCGCCAATTGTTTCGACATTTATTTTCATACAGGGGCTCTTTATGAGATATAACAACAAAAATTGATAAATAAATAAATAAATAAATAAATAAATAATTGAAAATTGAAAAATGAAAAATAGAAAAAATCTAAAATTGAGGCATAAAAATTGAAAAACGAAAACAAAAACAGCCCATCTTAAACAGTGTTTAGTATGACGATATCCCAACATTGTGAGTTATTTCTTTGGGTATTCATAGTGTCTTCTAAAAAAGAAAATATGAGCAGTCTCTTTCAAATACTTAAACGTATTAGAAGTTGCTCATATTTGGTCTTATCTCATGAAACAGTATTTTAAAGGAATGAAATCTTTTGAAAAAATTTAACATTTTTAACACTTAGAGTTATTTAACAAAAAATTTTCAAGAACTGACATTAAGGACTTAAGAAGTAATTTGGAAAAAAATTTACCGTAATAGTACTTCAACCGGCCGTCGTTTGCTTTTTTTGGTTAAAGTTTGCTTGGCAACTGGAATAAGAAATGCATTTGTCACTAAAAATGGATTAGTCCTGGAAATGATTGCTCCAGAATTAAAAAATACGATATATACTCCGTTATCATGCAAACAGACACGAATTCAGATATGGCTTTGTCGTTGGCAAGAAATTCCGTAATCTTGTCTCAAGTTGCACACCTTCGGCAAAGCAAATTGCCACCGTAGGGTTAAAAACGTATTTCTTCGGTGATACGTCTCATGAGCAGACAGAAAAGAAAAATGATAAGGCCAGAAATGATAAGTTCTACGTGGACATATTTGGGATATATGACCGTAGTCCGAAGCCTGACATTAAGGTTAATCTGGGGAATTAATGAATTGACGAACTATGGTGTCAGACTTAGTGGCTTCTTTGTGGCAGGCAATATCGTAGTTTGTAGTACAATATTTGCCCACAAAGATTTACAGTACGCAACAAAGATATCTCCCAACAGGAAACTGGAAAAATCATGCTTTAGATGATTAATCCACTGTAGCTTCCTCCATACAATTTTTCGTAGTGATGAAGATCCTTGCTAATTGGTGATGATCTTTACTTTATCATTGTAATTTTTTCCCGGTAGGTGGCGTGTTTTCCTGATCTATCGTCTAATGTTTGTCATCATCGCAAGAGGTACGCGGGAAGGTCAAAGGGGCCTCTTCTTCATTTTTAAGATGGAGTTTTCTAGAGCGAAGTGGAAGCCTCGTTATTAAACATTCGAAACCACAATCCAATTTTTCTTTGTCATCTCTTCTGCTAGGGCTCGAACCTGGGTCGTTTGTGTTGTTGTGTATGCTCGAACCACGCCACCTGCTCTGTATCAGAGCAAATCTTGCTCCTATACGATCGGACTCGTTCGGAGTCTATCATAAGGATGCCATAGGCTGAGAGTCCTGGTGGCTGTCATCACTGGGCACTTTGTGGCTGGTGTGCATGCTAGGAGACTGTGTCTACCGTTCAATGACTACTGTAGAATTAGTCAGGATGAGGAAGGTGAGGAAATGTCAACGATTTCTTATGTTAGAATTCGAATCTTTCGGATATTAAGACTGTTTTCCTTGACAATCCGTTTTTGCATGCCATATCGGACCTAGCTAATGTGAGTGTCTTCTTTTGGCATGCGTCTGGTTGGTTCCCTTCGGACCGTGGAGCGGACATGTGAGTCCGCTTGGACATTACCTTCTATGAACACCAAGTGGGATCAAGTAAGCTGTACAAGTGTTCGGCTTTTCGTTGTAACTAACTAACTAACTAAGGGTTGCTAAAACCATCAAATGGGGAGCGTCGTCCCTAATGGTTCATATTCATCAGATTCAAGCTAGGTCATCCTCTATAGCTCTGCTCTCAATCCAGAGTGTCCCGCAGAAATGCGCACCACCTTTCTAAACTTGCTTTTACTCAATACGAGCAAGTACCCCGTCCTATACCCATCAGAGTTTCCTCATACGATCCTTATAATATTGTCCACCATCGTATTCTACTAAAGAGTTACATAAGAGCTTCAAACCTATTGTTTCAATAAAATGTCTTAGATCTCCGACTAAATTTTTTAATAGATTTGGTCTAAGCTGCTATCAATGTAAAATAGGCAATATGATCATCGTGCCATGCAGAGTGCCGTTAATTGCATGGCCTGGAATCATGAGCCTTATGATTGAATTTTTTTGAGATCCCTCTCTTTTTTTATATCGCTAAAAAATAAACAAAAGAAACAAAAACAACTTTGTACTTGTTTACAAAAAATCAAATCGACAACAACAACATAAGCAGAAACATAGTAAATACAAATAAACGACAACAATAAAGTAAACAGATAAGGAAACAAACAAGAAACCACAACAACACAATATGCATTGAAACAAACAAGTTGTTTACCATTGAACTGCTTTAGAAGAACTGACATAAACTCAGCGTGAAGAGAGTTTATTGGTGTTGACTCAGTGTAACAAGTTTAAGTAAAGTAAGCTCAGCGGGTTGAGTTTATTGGTTTGAGCTCAGTGTGAAGAGAGTTTAGTGTGGATAAACTCTGGTTGAAATGGTCGTGATCGAACAAAACTTGTAACAAAGATTGGGTTGGAAGATTTTTAGGTAGAAAGTTATCGTTTTACACAAAGAATCTAAACAGAGAATAATAAAGAATATATTTTATTGCTTGTGAAAAGGTTAAAAGCAGTGGAACACAAAACTGTGTTAAGTAAATGCTCATTAAATAAAAAACCAAACACAAATTTATTTTTATTTTAACTGCAATCTACGAACTCATTAATAAACATTTTTAAGAAGTAAAAAACTCAGCAATATATTAGAAGAATACATTCCTTAAGGTATCATTTTATTCATATGACAATTTGCAAACAAGTTCATAAGTATTCGCTTTTAAGTGACGTATAAGTAGTTGCCAAAATTTAAAGTGAACAAACAATCTCCGTATGAGTATACGGCACTCAAATATAAGAGCCGAGCTGCCATTCTAATAAAAGGCGGCTGACAAGGGAAATTTTAAAAACTTTAAATAACAAAAATTTTTATTTCACAAAATTTTTTTTATATTTTTTTTTTAAAGCACTATACATATATCTTCCTTTAAAAGCCTCCATTCATATAAGTATTCTACTCCCACTCGAAGTACACTTTCCACTCATATGGCATATCATATATGTATGTTCATACTGTTTGTTGTATTATTAAAAGCGACATTTTATTCTCGGTATTGCTGTTTCTTTGCCAAAAATATGACAAAAAAAGTAGAACATTCGTATACTTCGTTTTTTAATATTTTTTATTGCTGCAATGCATATTTGCGATATAAATATTTGCAAAAGTTTAAGTGTTTTAGACACTTATCATGTGTAAATAATGCCGGGCTGTCATTCTAACAGGGGTTTTATATATTTTTTGTGTTTTTTATTTTATTTTATTTTATCGCCTTTTAAAAGACTTTTAAATGGCACGATAAGTGTGGAATATTTTCAAATGTCACTTATTGGATGCAGTAAAAAATTAAATAACTGGAGTCTGTGGGGCCAAATTATTTGAAACCTCAAAGTGTCACTTAATTACAAAATAATATGTCCGCCATCTAACGATGCTTATTTCGTGAATGGTAACACTTAGCTCATGTCTAATTTGACAGATAATTAGTTTTATCCTTCCGCTGAACGAATATGGTTGTGTACACGCTTCGCTAAGTGGGCCTCCGATCGACTTACAGAAAATGCCGATTTTGCCAAAAAAATCATCTTTTCAGATAAAGCTCATTTTAATCTTGGCGGGTATGTAAACAAGCAAAATTGTCGCATTTGGGGCACAGAAAACCCGCACGCAAACATTGAAAGGCCGATACACACAAGACGAGTCACTGTTTGATGCGGATTTTGGTCCAGAGGCATAATTGGAACATTTTTCTTCGAAAATGAGCAAGGAGTGGCCGTTACAGTCAATGGCGATCGTTATCGGGTCATGTTGAACGAATTTTTGTTCACAAAAATTGAAGAGGAGGATATTAGCAACATTTGATTTCAACAGGACGGCGCTACGTGCCACACAGACGAAGCTACACTCGATGGTTTGCGCCCTGTTTTTGAAGATCGCATTATCAGCTGCAGAGCTGATGTCGTTTGGCCACCTCTGAGCTGCGATTTGACACCGTTGGACTATTATTTGTGGGGTGCCGACAAAGATCAGAGTTACGCCAACAAGCCAGAGACAGCTGTACACAATCGATAATGTGCTAAAAAATTGGACCGATCTTGTAGGCTATTGCATAGCCATTCGAGGCAGCCATTTGAATGAAATTATTTTCCATTGTTAACCGAAAGGATTTTACTTTCAAATAAAGAAAAAATTTGAGAAAATATTCAGTATTTTATTTTAATAGCATTTTCAAAAATAAAATTTATTTGGCGGACCCTATACTTTTATTTTTCCAATAATAAATACCAGAATAACGAGCCTTGTGTCGTTGTTTTGATTTTATGTACATCACTAATGAAAAAATGTTTTTTTTTGTGTTTAAATTAAAAAATTTATTTGAAAAAATTAGTTTTAAAAGAAAAAGGTTCAAAAATAATGTCGAGGATAATAAAGTTGGTGTAGAAATATATACACATACAGTGCTGTGTAAAACCAAGTGCATGTTTTGAAATTGAACAGAAAAGTTCCTATAAAAACTTAAATACTCCATCAAATTAAACAAAACTTCACAAATTTATTCACAGTTAAGTCCTTAAAAAAAATTAACAAAAGTTATGAAATTCAGAAACTGGCATGTGAGAAAGGCAATGATATAAAAGAGTCTGCATGCGCTTACGAGTAGTTTCACACTTTTCGCTTAAATAAAGAAGAACTTATATTTTTAACACTACTCTTAGAAAACTTTTTTTGTGGCGTTTTTAAAAATTTTGACGTACTCTCTACAACATAGCCCAAAAACAAAAAATCTGATCCCACGAAATCAATTCCATGCGTTTTTTTTTACTATTGTCTAGAAATTCTCCGTTGGGTTGGAAGTAGGGCCTTACGGTGATCACTAATTTATCTAAAATTTCTGTTACAACAGCCGTTCTTTGGCAATTTAAGCTGTCTGGCTTGGATCACCATCTCACTAAAAGATGACTTTTTCTTATGGGTGAGGTTTTATACCCGCCCGATATTCTTGTGCCCCGAAGCCCTTACGAGAGTTACCTTCGAATGAGCCGAGATTTCTATGGAAACTGCGGTATTCATGGACGAGGATACACGTCGGGGTGACGCTCGCGAGAGACTTGTCGAGACAATTTAATGAATATACCACAACCCACTCTGCTCAGAAACTTAGAGCCGTCGGCTTAGAACTCAAGGGCATTTTGACGAAACTCCTATCTCCAGAAGTCTCTCGAGGGCATATCAAAATCAAATCTCATATCAAGAAAATTATGTAGGACCATGTTATGTCAGTGGTTGCCAAGGATCGCAGCGTGTCCATAGTCTAGATTGGGCGAGGACTTGACTGCATTTAGCCTTACTGCCACCAGCTTAGCCATCTGCTTCAAAAGAAGATCGGTCGGCAGCCAGTCAAGTATAGCAAATAAGGCTTTGGGTGGAGTGCACTGATGATCAGGAGAGCTGCCTGTCTGCGTACCCTGTCTATCAGCCTATAATGACATTGATACTTACACACTGTTCACCAAATATGAGCGCCGTAAAATAGAGTAGGGAGTGGCGTGGTGTAGTGGTCGGAGTGTGCACATAACAACGCAGACAACCCAGGTTCGAGCCCTAGCAGAGGACATGAGGAAGAAAAATTTAATTGTGATTTCGAATGCTTAATAAAGAGGCTATAACTTCCCTCCAGACAACTCCATCTAAAAAATAAAGAAGAAGCCACTCTGACCTTCTTGCATACCACTGGCGATGATGACAAACATCAGACGAATGATCAGGAAAACAGGCCACTTAGTAGAAAAAAAAATACAATACTAAAGTAAAGATCACCACCAATTAGCAAGGATCTTTACCACTACGAAAAATCATATGGCGGAAGCTACAGTGGATTAATCATCTACTTAGCTAAGAAGATCAAATTGATTAAAGAAACTGAAACAAAGCAATGGATGCTTTGTGGAAAGCCAATATGCTCCCTAGAGGAGTGACGGAGAAAAAAAAGAGAAAAGTAGAGTAGGTTTTACTACGGCCGTGCTGATTGTAAGCTAAGGGTCGAATATATATGCTTTTGAACTTAAACTTTTTCCAAAAAATTAAATAAATTTTATAGGAAAACAATCTCTATGATTCTTCTCTTCTGATTATTTATAAGTTATCCGCGATCGTATTAGGGAATTTGGCTATCACAACCTCAACAATATATTCAAAAAAAAAGAGTATCGATAAGAGCCACGATTGTTTTAGTACTTGAAAGTGTTCATTTGTTACTCTATGGTTTGAACACAATAACTTTTAATTTCCATAACTTTTTGTATAATTTTGTTTTCCAATACTTGCCATAATAAATAATTTCTTTCTTCAGTATCTGTTTAAAATCTTTATTACTTTCATAAATAAAAATCTTATATATCTCCTTCATTCATTCATTCATTCATTCATTTGTTCATCTCGTTATTTATTCATTTTATTTATCTGTGCATACACTTGATTGAGTCCACAAACAAATCCAAAATCCATTAACTTTCAATGAATAAAATATTCAAGAATTAAACAAAAATGGAATCAATAAAACTACTGAAATATTATTTCTTGAATTGAACTCAATATGTAAATGTCAATAGAAAATTAAAAAAAAAGAAAAACAAAATGATTTATAAAATAGTCTACAGGATTCATATTCTGTAACCATTTAATCTTTATCTCTAAATTCTTTACAAACGTTTTGTTTTCTTTTAAAATTTTATTTAAAAATTTATAATCTTTGGACTTCCTTCCCTCTTCTCTTTAAAAGCATTTTTAAAAATAAATGTCTGTTTCACCTGCCATGTCGTATTTACTACCAACAGTTTAATGTCATGTCATAGAGAGAAAAGTACCTTCACAAAAAGTAAAATGTAATCAATAGGCTTATGACAGTTGAATAAAATTCTTACTTTAATGGTTGTTATAACAAAAAACAAAAACAACAACAACAACAACAACAATAATAAAATTTGGAGAAAAAATATTATTTCCAAGAAAAATAAAATAAAATTGAAAATAAAATTGAAAATACATGTCGTATGAATCCAAAAAAAAAACAATTTTCGTAAATAAAATGTAAATGTATTACGAGTGATTGTCAACGACTTATTAAATACCCTATCCTTTCATAGAAAGGACAATTCATAGAAAGGACACCCACCTCAGCTCTCGTTGGTGCATGTTCAGCCAAACTAAAATCGTGCCTTGTCTGAAAGACAAATGGATGAATTTCCTTCTAGGAATCGGTTTTACGTTTACAAACTAATTTATCTTATGCAGTATCTGTGTTGTTCTGGAATTTAAAATAAGTTTTACCTAAAAATAAGTATACCTCGCGAAGGATAGTCAACTTGATGCAATGCGAAGGACCCATGAGGCTGTGCTTGCAGGACTTTCCATAACAGAGTGGCTCAGAACTACCTCCCCACCCTTGTCTCACAGTGTCTGTGTGTTTTTCCACTATTGAGGCGACTATCAGATATTTCCTACTTTAAGTTTAGACTTTAAAGGGGAATCCTATGATTCCACGTCCACCATTGAATTTGTCCTAAATCTATCAACGTCTGTCTGTTTTCATACTAGGCGCCATTGGACACACATGGGTAAAAACAGATCGATCGGGGAATCATAATTTCCGGAAACTCTTTTACCACGACGTCGATCTTTGGTCGTGTTGAATCGAATACTACTGAGGTCCAGGCTAGTCTGATGGGAATACCAGCTTCATCTAGTCTGCAATCTACTGGTATTCAACCTAAAGCAGGAGGAAGCAAGTGGAAACCTGGATCTTCCAAATGCGCAAAACCTGTTTCGAAAGGGAGTAGTGGCAGAGAGTGCCTCTGAATTCTTGAGCAAGCACCTCTAGGACTGTCATGAACCGTGCCGGCAAAGGACCGACGATAATCCCTGCTTCGGGCCCTGCCAACCGCGAACCTACGCTGTTGGCAGGAAACACAGTATTGAATAAGGGAAACGCCAATAAGTCTTCGGTTTCTCAAAAATCTTCTACCCTTCGCCTGTAAAGAAAATGCAAGGAAGTCTTCGAATCCCAGATCTGAGATCTCAGCACAACAGGACAAGAAGACGTTCCTAAGGCCTAACTGAATCGTCGCACTGCATAACTCTACCTTGCTAATTTGAGCAAGACGCCGACTGAATCCCTGACTGTTGCTTCCCTCAACAGGGCCAAATTCCACTTATTCGAACAGACTCGGCAATTCTCTCTAACGTCAAAGGATGGACCTAAACAGCAGCGGTCAAAAGAGGAGGAACAGAGGCAAGGCCAAGAGCACGAGGGTAAACGTCTTAAATCCCACTGATCTGTGAATAGATCCTATATCGAGGCGGCGAAGGGGCATATCATACGGGCTGCCCTATTAGGGTATGAAAAAGGCTGATAGGAGTGTTCTGAAAAACCCCAGGCCTTTCACCTTAGTATGACGATGCTGGATGCTATCGAAGACGCGTCAAGCTCATGGCCTGCACAAGTGAGCGATCAACCTTGCTCCTAAGGCAACCAATCGCCCTTTTAGGACGCCTATGAGGCTGTACTAGACTATATTTGATGCCCTGATAAGAAGGTGATCTTGGAACTTGTTCGGTGTGGAAATCGTGATATCCCTACACATGATTGAATGGTTGCCAGGGTCTCCGCATTGGATGGTTTATCCAGGAGGATTACTGTCTTGTTGAACAAGTATTCTCTGTCACCTTTACGGAAGAAAGGTGGAAAGATCTATTGCAGTTCAAGTCGGTCTTTCTACTGCTCTACTGGCGAAAACGGAAAAACCGATTCTGCGTATCTTGCGTCGGGATCACTATTTCGTTCGCTCAAGAAGAAACACTGTCGAACTCTGAGTCTACGGATGAGTTTTTTTTTAGCAAATGAGCGAAGTGGTTGACGAGAACTATTGCTTGAACTCTGACCAAGACTACGTCAACGCCAAAGTCATTCCAAGAGACAACAATGGTGAAGGTAGCTCAAGTTAATTTTCATATAAACAATGAGTTAAAATAACTCAGAATTATCTTTGCCATTCCAAAGCACATTCGTCTGCGCTGCCCTTTCGCAACACGAAGAGAGGACTAGAACTAGCACTGGCCCAGGAGCCATGAATAATTGGTGATAGGGTTTGTAAACTATGTGCGAACAACTATATGCTGTTACATGTTACGGATCAGGTAGGATCAGATCGTGCACTGTGGTAAGCTTCAGTCTCTGAATTCAGTGATGAGGATACAGTGACAGCGGCCTGGGAGACAAAATCTTGCACCACCCTTGTGGTCTACAGCTACATGGTTTATGATCAAATGTGATTTCGACCTTGGCGACACCCGTAATTAGTGTCTATTCGCGGAATAGACTTAAGAATCGGAACTTGAGAACAAACTAACTACCTAAAGCTATTTCAAAATAAAATCAACCTGCAAGATTAGTCTTAAAATCTAGCCTAACATAGATAAATTAATTCATGTTGCACATGTTGTACATAAGCAATACGGCTTGTAAGCATACCAGTAATGGACTGATATAAAAATTAAACTTTGTTGACTTGGAAAAACACACATACGCTAACACTCACACACACACATATGCCAAGAGTATAAGCTACACACACACATTTAGAACCATTTTTGACAAAAAGTTTTTATATTTTTTAGTTGAACTGAAAACAAAAAATAAAAACCAAAAATATTAGAAAAGAAACTACCACACCTGTATAACATACTCACACATGCATACACAACAAGTTATATAATTTATTTATGTGTTAGTGTCTGTAAAAGTTAGTCAAACATTTATATTCTCTATAAACAACAACAGCAACAACAACGTACGTTTTATATGTTAAATGTAGAGTAAAAATGTAAAAGAGAAAACACATCAACCTACTAAAGGCAAGACAATTCAAGTGTAAAGCACACACTCATACACATATACATATGCACTTACAAGTAGACTTCAAGTAAACAAATTCTAACAGAGAAAAAATAAAACATTCACAGAAACACAAGCTTAAACTAATACTAACATATAAGCAAGTAGACTCTTCTAAGAACAAACATTTATGAAATTCTATAAATTCTATATACAAACAACACTAATAACAACAACACTATTAAACTAACAGTAAAAGCTATTTTATTAAGAGAGAGAGAGAGAGAAATAGAGAAAAAAAGAGAGAGAGAGTAAAGTGTGGGGTGAATATTTATAAAGTATTCACTGTTGCTTATATATAAGAGTGTTTGAAAGCGTTAGATTCATTCACTCTCTCTCTCTCTCTTTCTCTCTCTCTCTCTCTTTCTCTCTCTCTCTCTCTCTCTCTCTTTCTTGCTCTAAAATTGTGTTGAGAGAGTTTATAAAAAATATAAAAAGATTTGTGTAAGATTGTCATATAAAAATAAGTTAGTTAACATATACACACACATTCACATACTCATACTCAAGAAATAAATCTGCACAGATATTTTGTAGAGCAAACAACACAACAAATAACTTAAACTAGATTAAGTTCACATTCATACGTATGTACATACTTGCTAGACCATGCATATAAGAATATAATAAATGTATGTGTGTGTGTGTGTGTATGGTAAACTGTATGTTTTTAACAAGAAAATATTTTTAAAAGATATGGGTTTTTTCTTTAGTTATTTATTTACTTTATATTTTCCTTACTGTACGTTGGCGAATGGGAACATAAGTTATAGAGCGAAACCGATCAACCGAAAACATTCGCTGTCTCTTATATTTCTGATTACTGATCTGAACACATTTTCTTGTCAGGCTTTACTAGATGGATGCTAAAGATTAAAAAGTGTAATTGATGTTTTTGAAAAACTTAACCATGGCGTTCGTAGCGTGATATAATGGTTAGAGCGCAGGCATACAACGCAAGCGGCCCAGATTCGATCCCCAGAAGAGGACATGACGAAAAAGAAAAAAATAGTTGCAGCTTCGAGAGACTTAAAACTCTCTCCAGACAAATCTATCTAAAGAAGCCGCCTACACTATTCAGTTTGCCTCTGGCGATGATGACAAACAACAGGCAATGATCAGGAGACAACGCCAACTTCTGGAAAAAAAATTACAACGCTAAGAAAGGATCACCGCCACCGTCACCGCCACTTAGCAAGGATCTTCACCACTTCACACAACCATATGGAGGCGAGCTACAGTAGATTTACGATGTAACATACTTGACTTGAAAATCAACTTGATTACTGAAACTGAACAAAGCAATGAAAGCCAATAGGTTTACTGATGAAAAAAACCATTGCCTTCCGCTCATGTATATATAAGAGTGTGTTTTAATAATATATACAGGGTAGGCAAATTTAAGTTTAGCAAGTAAAGTGGCTGTCAAATAATAAAATGTCAAGAATTGATACTTATTAAAAAAAAATTGGGAAATTTTAACTATGGAACGCCATGCTGGCGAACAAAGAATTTTAAATGTGAAAATTTACTATCAAAATGACAAAAATTTTAATGTATTAACTCGTAAAATTCGAGCAGCTTTTCTTCATAATCAGGCTTCTGCTAAGACCATTTTGCGTAATTTATTTGCTAATTTCAAAGCTCACGGTAGAGTTGCTGACAATAGATCAAAATAATATGCTCGTAGTGGCCGTAGTGATGCAAACACAACGCCGGTACAGCAAAGTGTTGAGAATGAGACTGCAACATAAACAAGTCGACGTTTGCAATAATTGGTTATTACCGGAGAAACTTTGCGCAACATTTTGCATAAGGATCTTCATCTTCACGCTTATAAAGTTCAACTCGTTCGAGAATTAAAGCCAGCGAACCATTGTTTGCGTCGAACATTTGTGAATTTGTGAATGCATTTTTCAACGAAATCTTTTTTTAGCAATGAGACCCTTTTTCAGTTAGGCGGCTATGTAAACAAATAAAATTGTCGCATATGGGGCTCACAAAATCCACAAACAGTGCTCAAAAACCATTACATCCAAAGAAAGTGACCGTATGGTGCCATTTGTGATTAAGCGGCATCATCGGCACGTATTTTCTCGAAAATGAGCAAGCAAACGCCGTCCCCGTGAATTCTCTGCGCTACCAAACCATGATAACCAATTTATTGTGGCCACAATTGGCTAATATTGACATCAGTGAACTTTGGTTTCAACCAGCCAAACAATTCAGTTATTGAATGAGAAATTTCCCGATCGCGTAATTTCTCGATTTGGCGATGTCAATTGGCCGTGTCGTTCGTGTGATTTAACGCTGCTGGATTATTTGTTCTTAGGCCATCTGAAAGAGCAGGTTTACGTGAACAAACCACAAACAGCTGACACCCTGAAAGATGAATTTCGGCGCTGCATTGACGAGATAAGCGAAGCTTTATAACAAAATGTGTTTCAAAATTTTCTAAAAAGAGCGGACGTGGGCATTTGCCCCTCCTCATATTTCATTATTAATTTCCATATTTTTATTTTATATTTCTATGAACAAAACTGAGTTTTTCCAAAAAAAAATAAATGTTTTTAAGCCAATTTACTTTCTAACCTCAAATTTGCCCAAACTTTATTAAAACAAAAGACACTCATGTTCGCGATCAGTATCATGCAAAATTTAGAAACACACACACAATTGTGTGAACTCTGGGTGTCATATATTTTAGGAGCTTTTTGCAATTTTTTTCAACCGGGGTAATGTTAAGACACCTCTTGACTTTTTCAGAGTTTCACACACATGTGTGTGTATGTGTGTGTGTGTGTGTGTGTGTGTGTTTGTTTGGTTTGTTATGTATGGATTGTTATTTATCACAATTTTATTGTTATTCATTACTTTTGCTTGTTAGTTTTGATTATTGTTATTGTGTTAGAAACTGGTAGTGTTAGCTAAGGTTCCGTATTAGTTTTGTTTTAGTTTTTCTTGTTCTTTTGTTGTAGTTTTTTTAAGGTTCTTCTTGAATGAACTTTGATTGTTATTAAATATTTAGATAAGAGTTAGTATATATGTATACTTTTTTATTTTTATATTTATGACAAATAATGCTGAGTACTACGAAAATAATTGAAAGTATTTAAATCATATTAAAAGAATAAATAATTACGGTTTCTTAAAATAGAAATAAAAACAAAAAAATTTTGTATTAAAAAGACTTAAAAGAAACAGAGTTAAAACCATTGCTTAGTATCACTCCATAATGGCAGAGGTTAAGGTGACTTTCAATTGCTCAAGCGTTTGAAAAATTTTAAAAATACACAGACTCAACGTGCATTGCTAACTAAAGGCCTTATTAGAAATGCATCATGAAATTTTAGTTAATTTTTTCTATAAAATTGGAAAAGACGATGAGTAGTTAGTTTAAGCAAAAAAAGAGTAACTTTCACTCTACAGTATGATTAGGAAAACATTCACAGCTGGAATGAAATACGAAAAGTGATTTTAAATATTGATATGTAGGTTTTATACGCTAAAACTCTTATCCTTACTTGAGTATTTTATTGAAATAAAATATTAAAGTGTATTTGGAATTTGATTTCAGTTTGCAAAAAAAAAAAAACTTTTAACATGTTTTCTAACATTAAAGCCAATATTTATTTTATTAACAAGGCCCAAATGTAAATTTTGCAAAAGTTGCTGCAATATTCTAAAATGTAAGAAAACACAACTGTAAACAAAAAACTTTTTCTTTAATTTCTATTGGGCTTAGACGACTTAAAAATCAACTAAAATGTAAACTGAACATATAAAATAAGAAGTAAAATATGTAGAAATTAAACAAAATTAAAAATCAAATTAAAACCAAAAGAAAATAATAAAAAATTTTTAGGTTACGTTAGGTAAGGGCAGGAGTGCCACTTAGGCCAGATATTTGGTCACATGCAAAAATGCTAAGCCGTGGATCAAACAGTTTCCATAGGACACCATTTGGCCTCCAAAATAAATCTGGCAACTGCGACCACCCTTATCATGAAGAACTCAGTCAAAGATGACAAAAAATAGGAGTTCAAGAACCTCCGCCTCCTGGCGGCAAGAGTCGGACATTGACACCTGGGCTGAAAGACAGTCTCCTCCTCCTCCTCGAAACCACAACTCCTATAAAAATCATTCGAGGGAATGCCAAATCTATCGGCATGCCTCCCGATTAGACAGTGACCGCAATTGTGCGATGTATGGCCATCAGTCTTCCTTTCATCTAGGTCGGTCCAACAGAGCCTGGCGATAAGGCACGAGCCCTCAAGCTGTCAACTATCTTGAGAGTCTACATAAACTGACCGGAGAATATTCAGCTTAACCGAGGCAATCGGGACTCGAATGATAGGCTCTTGTTCAGCGATATCCCTGTGTCTCGGAACCCATATAAAAGTTATCTTCGAATGAGCCGAGATTTCCGTAAGAAACCTGCGACATTCGTGAACTAGAATGGACGTCAAGGTGACATTAGCGAGAGACCCTATCGCAGCCCGGCTGTCCGAAAAGATCAAAAGATTCTCAGAGAGAATCTCTCTGTCCAGCAAGCACTGCATGGCCTTCAGTATGGCCTTGACCTCTTCCTGAAACACACTACAATGATCAGGCTACTTATAAGACAGCCTTGTGTCACAATTTCTCGTGAATACACCACATCTCACTCTACCCCGCATTTTAGAGCCTTCGGTATATACCTCAAGGGCATTCTGAGGGAACTTCCGTCCATCAAACCAGAATACCCTCGTAGGTATATCAACGTAAAATCTCTTATCGAGAAAGTTATGAGGGATCATGTAGTCGATTCGAAGTTGTCTGAAATCCCCAATAATCGCAACATGACCAAAGTTCAGATTTGGCCAAGAATTAACGGCATTTAGCCTCACCGCTACTAACTTAGCCCTCTGCCTGAGAAGAAGGTCGTTGGGGAGCCAGTTAAGCATAGCAAATAAGGCCTTGGTTGGAGTAGACCGGAGTGCACTGGTGATCAGGGCGGCAGCTTGTCTATATACACACCGTCCACCAGACATGAGCACCGTAGAGTAGAGTTGGTTCTACCACTGCCCTCTAAAGCCAGTAGATGATGGCAGGTCTAAGTCCCCATATTCCGCCTACAGCCGTTTTACAAGTGTAAAACGCTATATTCGCCTTCCTCACCCTATCCATTACATTCTCCCTCCAGGTAAGCTTGTGGTCATGAATGACCCCTAAATACTTTATCTTAGAGGACAGGGAAAGTTGAATACCACCAAGGTATCTTATATCGTCTGATAAAAAGCATCAACTCCGTTTTATGCGGGTTTACGCTTAAACCACACGAAAAGCACCATTCCATAACAAGTTTGAGGGCCTAAATACACCTCGATGAGAGGATATGTTATATCCGCATAACCAAAGACCCTAAAACCATGGCGCTGCAAATTGCCCAACAGCCCCCTACAGCGATGTTTCATAGCAAAGACGAGAGGGCCCCTTCTTGTGGGGTACCTCTATTCACTGCCCTATAAAAATTTTTTAGGAAGAAAGAATTTTTTTCGTTACTGCTCTAGGCTTTCCACAAAGCATCCATTACCTTGTTTCAGTTTCTTTCATCAGTTTGATCTTTCAAGCTAAGTAAATGATTCGTCCACTGTAGCTTCCTCCATATGGTTTTGCGTAGGGGTGAAGAACCTTGATAACTGGTGGTGATCTTTACTTTAGAATTGTAATTTTTTCCCGGTAGGTGGCGTCTTTTCCTGATCATTCGTCTGATGTTTGTCACCATTGCCAGAGGTATGCGGAACCGTCAGGGGGGCTATATTAGTTTTAATTTTTTTTAAATGATGTTCTCTGGAGAAAAATTAAAGCTTATTTATTAAACATTTGAGCCACAAGTAAAGAAAAAATGAAAATTCATAATTATAATTTAATCAAACCCAATATCATAAAAGAATCGATGTAAATAGTACTTAAACTGATATTCTTAAAAAGCTTAGGCTTAATTTTATGAAAGCCATTGACCTGCAATCTCTATTTAAATCGTTGTTACTGTAACTTCAATGTTAATTCAAGGAAATTGTATTCCAATAGCCGGAGAATGATTTCTACTCTATTTAAAAAGTAACCTACCCTGTTGTGGCGCCAGCTATTCTAGAAACTTCGAACAAATTTTAATAACGAATAACACTTACTTGTATCGATGATGACAAACTTCACACGATTGGTCAAGAGAAAACGTAACCTACTGGGAGAAAAGTTACAATGCTACGTATGGATCACCACCACTTAGAAAGGATCTTCACAATTACACACAATCATACGGAGGCAAGCGACGGCAGATTAATCATCCACTTAACTTGAAAAATCAACTTGATTACTGAAACAAAGTAAAGAATGCCTTGTGAAAAGCCAATATGCACCCTAGACGAGTGATGGTAAAAAAGAATAACGAATTTAATTTTAAGAGTGCATGCTGATGACAAAGTCATTTTGGTTGGCTTATTATTCTAGAAATGCATAATTTTGACCAGAAGAAATTTCGCTTAAGCATCACTTTGTTTGTCAATCATGATACTCTATTTACCTTAAAAAATAATGGCTATGAATCATGTGCAAGTAAGTAGTAATGGTATCAAAGTCAGAGATCAATATTTCCCAGTGAAGAAGCCATAAAGAACCAATGTAGAGTTAGTTAAGAAGGTTTACCTACAGGATTTGTGTATCAATAGCGACAGTAACGTGTAATTTGCTTGTTCCGAAAAGCAATACAGAAAAAAACTACAAAAACTGTGAAATACAGTCGATATTTCTTTCATAACATCCATGCACCTACTCTTTTGTATCATTGGTTAATCTTACACCTTGGATCTGACGTTATTTCTTTATGAGGTGAACTCTCAGTCGATGACTCCTACTCTGCAGAACATTAACAAGCAAATGGTTTGTCTACTGAAAAAATTCTCCCTATAATAAGTAGAGCAGTTTACCAGGCATGCAATCAACCCTAAACAGTCATGTTCTAAATGGTGCACTCAGGAAGGGCTCTTGGTGAATCTCTCAAAAACGGTTGTTGTACCTATTACAAGGAGATACAAGTTATCCTGTGACTGTATTTCTTTATGGTTACCACTATCAACTCTTTTAAGGAGGTTAAGTATCCAGATGTCGTTCTGGCTAGGCGGCTTAGTGTCACTTCGCACGTTGGTGCCGTCCAGAATAAGCCGATAAAAGCCCTCGGGAAAGCCGCTCTACCTACAGTAAAACATTCCACGAGAATCATACGATATAAAGCCATTATTCGGTCCACTATAACTTATGCACCGATAGCTTAGTGAAGAAAGGCTGAGGAAGCTGTCACCATGAATGAATTAGCGATAAAAATTTCCGTCAAAGGCCCTCGAAATTCGTCGGGAAGTCTGTCTATTCTATGCAGGGTGATCGGAGAACTATCTTTGATCTTGGAAGCTGGTATACCGATGGCTCAAAAATGAATGATTGTGTCTGTACTGGTGTTCATAAACCCAATGAAGACTTGTCGATCCTTCTGGGAAGATTGTTGAGTGTCTTCCAGGCTGATATATGTGCGGAGATCAACCTGAACAGTGTGTTCAAGGGTAAGACCATTAATATACAGTCAAGCTGACCTAAAGGCACTCAACTCGAATCGTGAGATAAAGGGTCCGCCATCTAACGTTTTTTTTTCAATTAATGCTTATTTCGTGAATGGTAACACTTAGCTCATGTCTGATTTAACAGATAATTAGTTTTATCCTTCTGCTGAACGAATATGTGTATACGCTTCGCTAAGTGGCCCTGCGATCGACTTACAGAAGATGCCGATTTTGCCAAAAAAAACTCATCTTTTCAGATGAAGCTTATTTTGATCTTGGCGGGTATGTAAACAAGCAAAATTGTCGCATTTGGGGCACAGAAAACCCGCACGCATACACTGAAAATCCGATACACCCAAGACGAGTCACTGTTTGGTGCGGATTTTGGTCCAGAGGTATAATGGGGCCATTTTTCTTCGAAAATGAGCAAGGAGTGGCCATTACAGTCAATGGCGATCGTAATCGGGCCATGTTGAACGAATTTTTGTTCACAAAAATTGAAGAGCAGGATATTAGAAACATTTGGTTTCAACAGGACGGCGCTACGTACCACACAGCCGAAGCTACACTCGATGTTTTGCGCCCTGTTTTTGAAAATCGCATTATCAGCCGCAGAGCTGATGTCGTTTGGCCACCTCGGAGCTGCGATTTGACAACGCTGGACTATTATTTGACAATTGACAATTGACGCTTTAAAGGACAATATTCGTGAAGCCCTTGGTGAAATACAGCTGCACACAATCGATAATGTGCTTAAAAATTGGACCGATCGTGTAGGCTACTGCATGGCCAGCCGAGGCAACCATTTTAATGAAGTTATTTTCTAATATTAACCGGAAGGATTGAACTTTCAAATAAAAAAAGAAATTTGAGAAAATATTCAGTAGTTTTTTTTTTATAGCATTTAAAAAAAAAAAATTACTTGGCGGACCTTTTATCTAGAGTGATCAAATACTGCTACAATATGTTGCAAAAGGCTTTTATTTGGAAATAAGATCCAGTTGTTTTTGGTACCTTGACACTGTGGAGTAGATGGTACTGAAATAGCGGATGCATTGGCTACCTGTACCGGTCGGGAACCTTGCTGTACTGCACCACTCACTAACATCTTCAGTCTGATAAAGGACTGGGAACTTGCCAGATATTTTGAACACTGGAATGCTCAAAATGGACTTTGCCACCCTAGGGCGACGATCATTCTACAATTTGGGCGTCATTCTGAGATTCTCAAGTAGACCAGACCAGATTTGAAACTCCTTACGGAGTTTCTTACGGGCCACTGTAGACTAAGAGCGCATCTGAAGAGATTCACTAACATCGGAACACATATTGTATGAATATGGGGTTCTGGATAAGTTAAGATGGAAATGTTTTGGTAGATATAGAGTCTCTACCGTTATGTTTTCAGATCAGCTGATGTTCATTAGGAAGGCAGCAGATCTGCTGAACAAACTATAGGTCGGAAGGAGCACAATAGATCTTATGGGTTGAAGAGTTTTGCAATAATGCCAGAGATTTAATTGCTACCATGAAAGCTTTGTTCCTTCATCAGTAACTGATTCAAACAATAAATCACCGTTTTTTTTGCTGGAGAAAGACCATAATAATGCCTAAGCAATCATATTTTCTGGATTTGAGCCTATAATGCTCTTTGTTTTCAAAATTAAAGGGATTAATGAAAATGACGAACTCAATTGAGAGGTAAAATGTTATTACGAAGGAGCACAAAGCTTTATTAAAAAAGTCGTAACATAACTTATTTCGGTGTTTAGAGAGGAGTACTTTAATTGAAATATTTTTAAGAGAAACCAAAGGCTAAACTAACTGCCTACTATAGGGTCTTTGATCAAAATATAGGATTTGCTTCTGTTTCATGTTTATTTCAGTTTTAACCAAAACCGATATTTGTAAACCAATTTTTTTCTGTTTTGCTATTTCTAGGCATACCTTTTGCCAATATTTGGTCAAGTTTTTTTTATAATTTCCAACAATTTTTTGCAATCAACAACGTTTTACAGAAATTTATTACACAAATTCAAGAGACCAACAGAAAATACTTTTTACAAATGAAAATAAAATGCATTTTATTAGAAGTGAAAAAAAGAAGAAAAAAAAACCTGCAAAAGAAATAAAAAAATTCAGTCAAACTCACACAAATCGTGGATAATTTTTGAAAGAGCAACCAATGACCCAATTCTTTGCTGACAGTATTTCTTTTTCTTCTCACTCCATTGCTGGCAATACCAATACCTTTACAAATAGCAAAAAAGAAACGACTTTAACCAATACTTTTTTGTAAGTTTGCCAAAAAATGGCCTAAAAAACTAAAATTTTGAAATGAAAAAAAAATTGTTGAAGTACAGCCCAATGGGTTACCAAACGGCCACGAAGCCTGGTAATAGTCAGCAATTGATGGTGAAAAAAGCAAAAAAAATTTATTGAAAATTTCTTTATCGTCATTAAGTTTTACTTTTTTTTTTGGTTTTTCGGTCTACAGTTCTAAATATTTTGAACAGTAGTTGGCAATAAGCCACCTGCAATTTAAGTCCATTTGGAGGATAAAACGAACACACACACACACACACACTCATAAACTCCTAAAATATTTTCCAGCTTTTTAAGAAGTTAACAATTTGAATATTTTTCTTTACATTTTCTTTAAATGGAATTTTATTTATGGCTTTTTAAGTAAAACTTAAAGTATATTTTAGTATTTATTTAAAAGTTTATTTAAATGACACAATTTGAGAAAAATTTACTGGATTTTTCGAATTGTTTTTCTCCTTCGAAAGAGAGAGTGAGAGAGAGATTTAAAATCAAATTAATTAAGTAAATGAAATCGTAAAACCATTGTAACATTTACTTACACAATTTTATTTTGTTTGCCCCATAAAATGTAATTAATTAATAGTAAAATTAACAAGTACTTAAATTACACAAACACACACAGCGTTTTTTAAATACTCACGTACACTCACACACTGTGATGAAAAAAAAAATCATCGTAATGAAACCGGAAACAGATTTTACTTATTCATGTAAATGATTGTCTCGATTGTAATTAAATGCATATGTATGTGTTTATATGTACAGACATACATATATGTACTCGTAATTGACAAAGAGAGAGGGAGAGGAATACAGTATGAGTGTAATCAAAAATAACAACAAAAACCATATCAACAATAACAACACTATGAAATCGTTTTAATTCGATTGGCTATAAACAAATGTGCTACACATACACAGTAAAATTAATTGCAAAAATGCAAAAGAGTGTTTAACTGTTGCAAATATTGTCAATAAAAAAGATTGAAATCAAAGGTGGGTTAATTGTATTGTCTTTAAAAAGTATGTTGTACTAGCTGCTGTAAAACTCGGCGTGCTTCGCTACCCCCATCTTAATTATTATCTTAAATGCTATCTTAGTTAAGTTTTTTTCCCATTTTGTTCTCTTCTGGTAAAATGTAATCATTAATCCTTCTTCTAGAAAGACACTGTAGGTTCTGCTTTTTAGTTGTATACAGCCTTTAAACAAACACACAACATTTTTATATATTATACGAATATATCATCATAGACAGCTTTTATTCAGTGTGCTGTTTTACTGATGTGAATGGATAACGAAGCCTTAATAGTTGTCGTTGTTACGTTTTTACCTTTTTAAAAACGTGTTTTTATGAGCTCGTAGATTGTAGTTAAAATAAAATAGATTTTGTGTTTGGTTTTAATTAAAAATCTTTTATTCAACACAGTTTTGTGCACCACTGCTTGTAATCTTTTTACAGGCAATAACAATTTTTATCCTTAATTTAATTTATCCTTAGTTTACTTTACTTATACTCCACTCGCTGAGTTTACGACTGATTGCTGTTCGCGTCGATGTGCTTTTTATATGGCTGTGTAAACAACACATCGAAAGCTTTCGAACCTCTCGGTATATCAGGTAGATTCCATTTCTTTCTTTAAATTTATTTTTAGTTCTTTTGTAGTCAGGCGTATGTAAACATCTACCCCTTTCAGCTCTTAGTGTTTGTTGTTGATTGTTTATTGTCTGATACTTGTTTTCTTTGCTGCTTAACTATTGTTGTTGTTATTTTTATTTACTTTGTCTCTGCTAATGTTTGTTGTTGTAGATTTGGTTATTTGTAAATAGCACGTATTGTTGTTCTTGCAGCTTTTGTTTATTTTTTTTTAACGATTTATTGTCGTAACAATATGTAATATGAAGTCTCGCCCATTTACTGACTGATGATGTATATTGTTCACGATGTTGTTTAAATCAAATTTTAATGTGACAAAATCTTGCATCAGCTATATAAAGTCAAAAAAACAAGAAATAATAGATGCAGTTACCAGAACCTATTAGGAAGCAAAAAAAATCTTTGCATAAGACGGAATATGAAGAAATGGAAAAGCGCCATTATAAGTGGTTTTTAAATCAACGTGAAAAGGAGGACACTGTGACAGGAAAAAGCAAAAACTAAGTTAATTTTTAGTGAAGTGTACCCCGATAAAGATGAAAACGCATTTACTGCAAGAGATGGATTGTTTTCCAAACTTAAAACCCGTCATGGAATACGGTTTTTAAGAATTCGTGGAGAAATACTTTCGAGTGATGTTGGTGAGGTCACTCAATTCCTACACAGGGGTTATTTGAAAACGCAAATATTAATGCTGATGAAAGCGGTCTATTTTTCCGCTGCCTGCCAGATAGAACATTTGTCGCTTGTTGTGAAAAAAGGGGCCAAAAACAATGCATTGCGATTTTATTAGGCGCAAAGTCTGATAGCTCACATAAATTAAAACCATTGGTTATTGGAAAACCAAGAGGCTTCAGAGGATTTGATAACCCACTTAATTATGACTTTTGCGAAAAATATGTGAATGATTTTCCGGATATTTAATGATTGATTTCACAAGATATTTATCAAAGAAGTATGTTTAACCAATGCATACTTTAAGTTTCAATCTTTTTAATTTTTGTGTTCTACAGGTCATTCGTTTTTCTGAAGACAATAATTTGGGCCCAAAAGCTCTGCTGCTTGTAGATAACTGTTCCGCTCATGCGTCAATTGATAAACTTCAAAGTGAAGATGGCAAAAGATATAATTGCATACTTATTGCCGGCAAATGTAACAGCAGCAGTTCAGCCAATGGATCAAAATCCTATTAAAATGACAAAACTCATTTACAGAAGTAAGTTCTTATCTCAATTAATTGGTGATGGTGGTGATATTGATAAGCTTTTAAAACGGCATTCAATCCGAGATGCAATAATATTGTTGAAACAATTATGGGATGAGGTGCAACCGACAGTGTTAAAAAATTCTTGATCCAAATTATTAAATTCAAGATTCAGGCGATTACGACAGCGGTGATGATTTGCCACCAGCACAATTGAATCAACGAAATCAGGATTGCAATGAAGTTCTTCAACTAAATGAAATCGAGAAATGGAATGAAGATGTGTTTACTGACGGATCTAATGCAGAGAATAGCGATGAGGAGGCTTCAGATAGCAGCGATGTCGATATTGTCAACATAACGCCAGCTATTCCTCATTCAAAAGTCCCTGAAAGCATCAATAATGTGTCAGTAAACACATGTCTAACCGTTTGGACGTCCATAACGATATAGTTGTATCCAGTTTAACAAAATCAAAAAAAAGAACAAGTCTTACTGATTTCAACTTAAAAAACCAATAAAATACCTAATAATTGCAAAACTTTTTAAAAATTTTTCAATGAATTGTTCTATAAACTAAATTTTAATGAATAAAAACAGTTTTGTGTTAAATCATTTTCTGTACAAAAAGAAACAAATATCCAGAAATTCGAACTGGCCGGTGCACAAAATGGTTCTAATTTGTGAGATTCTACTTTATTTACATTGTATGGGAGGTAACACACTCACTTGTCCAATATCTTCCACTTTTTGTCTGATGATTTTTATTGACTATGGAGTCAATCATACAAACCTCTGGAACTTTAGTAGTAACAGTTCTCAAAAAATACTTAAATCAACATATTCTTTGTATGGGAGGTACCACCTCCACTTGTCTAATCTCGTTCACTTTTTGACTGAAAACACTATGCAGCAAATGGAAAACAATTTTCTGACCTTGGATAACCAATATATTTTTTAGATGTGCTATGGTCGCCTAACTTCAAAAATCATCAGTATATAATAGGAATACAATAAACCATAAATCATGAAAATCTTTTGGCAAATACATATTTTATTTCCAATAAAGTGAAAGTAACTTATTGTATGTAATGGGTGTCGTATAAGCGATGTTTTCCAAAATTCCTAAATATCACTCATACGCTCAGTGGATTTTTCAGCAATTACAGCAAAAAAATTGCAAAACTAGGTACACTTCATTTGTAATAAAATATATATGTAAACAAGCATACATTTATTCATTTTTATATATAAAATATTAAAAATTCTTATGAAAGTAAGTTACTGGCTTCCTTTAGACTTCTAAACCACTGCAGTGTCTTACAGGTAGAGATCTCGAAGATAAGGAGGGCAGTGAACTGGTTGATTCATTAAATAGTATTCGACGTTAATATCTGAATCTGTACGCAAAGTCAGGCTGTACTCACGGCGCTCTCCGGTAGCTTCTCGGCATAGCGGCTGTTATTTAAGTCCCAGGCATCTCTGTCTGTGGCGAGACATTTAGATCTTATCTATATGAGAGTTAACTATGACATCCGGGGGAATCGTGTGGCGGACAGACTATTTAGATCAGTGGATTTTCCACGTGGTCAGATTGCCGACCTTGTTGGGCAGGGCACAGCGATGTGTGTTGAGATAAATCTGGCCCCTCTATGGGCCAGATCGGTCTCTATCGTAGTCTTTCATAAGGAAGCCGCTACATAAGATGCAGATCCTGGTGGCTGTCGTCACTGCGCTCTGGGTAACTGGTGCACATTATTGGAAACTAGGTCTGCTTTTCATTGACCGCTGTAGGAGTTCTCATGATTGTGGAACATTTCCTTTGTCAATATCTGGGTCTTTCGTATATTAGGACTGTGTTCCTTAGCAATCCATGTCTGCATGCCATAACAGACCTGGCTGCTATTAATGTCATAGGCCAACTGGATACTACCTGCTATTGACTTCACATTGGGATCATTATATGTGAGCAAGAGGCGCGTCTGGCTACCTGTTGTAACTAACTAACTTACCAATGAACACACAAGTCGTGTACGGATCGAATCATTATTAGGCCACCCGTTGAGTAGTAGTCTTCACTTTACATTGTTTTTATTGATTCCAGAAAGGCTCCTGACACCCTTGCACACTCGACTACTTACAATGTAATGGCCTACCAAGGCACTCCTTTGAAAATAATAATATCTAATAGAACAGCAATTTCGATCGACAAATCGCTATTAAAGCTTGCATTTGGCAAGATTATTCAACGTTGTCATCTTCTGTAGATTAGAAAGCGTCATATCCTTGTCAAGGAGTATAGGGGACTTAATACAAAAAGTATAAGTTTTTATAAACGACAAAACTTTTTCTTCTGGCTCACAGCCATTGCGACTTGAAGAAGGATATAGAGCGACATAGCAAATCCAAATTGTGAAAACAAAAATAATGTGAATTATCGCTAATGTAGAGAAAATTTTGTCCTTTTGCTATCATTGCGAAACCCAGTGAAGACATATCAAATAAAATATGCTTAAACAGCCAATCTTTTAGCCGATTGAAACCTGTATGGCGCTATCCATACATCTTACCCAAGACGAAACTAGAATTTTTATTTTGTGTATAGTCTACTATGTTGGATGGTTGTGAGTAGTGAATGCAACAGTTCGGGATATCAACTCCATCCAGGCATTTATTAACCGCAGTCCACGGCGCACCATTCTACACACCCTGCGATTACAAAAAAGCCAAAAAATGTAAAGACCAGCCCATACTTGGTAAATATAGATGGAGAAACATACTGCTTTTCATAGAAGCTCTTAAAGACATGTAAAAGCGTTAACTTTAGACAGACACAGTTGCAAGGAATTTTTTTATAGGTCTATGATCCCCTGTGGATCATTAAAGAAATTGGTAACTATAACAAATAAATGCAACAGAATTTCGATATTTCTTTATGACTATAATAAACAATAATTTAATATATATTTCGACAGATGAACGTAAACGACAACTTTCAAAGGTAACAATTTAAATATTTATATTTTTCTATTTGATCACCCACAGGTCCCGGTTCATAATCACACGGACAAATGTTTATATAACCTCCATTTGACTCAAAAGTTAAGACTTATTACACGATAAAAAAGTCTATTAAAGTTCTATAAAAACTCCATCTATGTACATACATATCTATATTATTCGATTTAACGTACTTCTATGGCGTATGAGTGATATTTAGTTCTCAATACTAAACTCTAATATTAGACTCTAATATTAATCATACGCCACCATATAAAAAATTCAAATTATAAGTATAATAAATCGTACACGTAGAAAAAGCAACCGAAATTCAAAATTTTAACACTTATGTGTGTTACAACAAAAAAATACCTTTAACAGGATGACAGTATAACGACACGTTTTCCGCTCGGATGCTGGGGTAGGTCAGTGGGGTCCAGTGTCGGACAAAAAATAAATTAAAACACTTCTATTTATAATTATAAATAATTTATTGATTATTTAACAAGTAAATAACAAAGCTATCATTTATTATCATAAATAGTTTTTTAAAACATTGTTGACGGATCGATCGGAGTGGTTCATAACACTCCGACATAGCTTCACCCTTGTTCCCTCAGTCACGTCCACTCGTACTGTCGTTGTGGAAAGGTTCGATGTCTGCGTCACCACAGATATCGCGGTGGTGATCAAGACATCTCGCCGCTGGGGTTAGTCTCAGTCGCAGCGGTTTACCACACTGCGATGGAAAGTAGCCCTTGTCCACTCCGTCAATGCCGCGTCCTGTTGTCGTTGTTGGGGAAAAGCTAAGTATCTACGAGTATGTCACCATTATCAATAGTGATCGAGATATCTCTCCTTCTAATTGAGCTCAGTCGCAGCGGTTTACCACAAGGGTGGGAAAGTCAGCCTTGTCCACGAGTTGATGTCAGGCCTAATATTACTGGAGTCAGTAATATTACTTACTTTAAAATTGATTATTTAGCTTGGCTCGGAATACCACAAGCAAAACTGAACTTACCCTTCTGAAGCTGAACACCAACTGTCATTTTGCTTGGTTTGTTCGCCCTTTTATACCCTCGACAATAGTATGACATCGAACATGTTCGCACTGACAGTAATGTTTGCAACATCATACCAATATTCGTGGCTACGAGAATGAGACCGAACATCCAACCAACACATAATTGGTCGCAACACAGTAAGATCACTTGTTGACACCCTTATCCTACTCTGTGTGTAGTCTGCGTAAAAAGTACAGTCAAAATATTTATAAACACAATTCAATCCAATAACATACATAAATTCAATATAACAATGACCAGAATAATGTTACTAATAATGATATAAAGGGTTATAATTAAAATTAGATAATTACAACAATAATTCTGGTATATATAATAATGCAAGAATAATAACACAAAATGAACATATGTTGGCCCAAAAACGAAGACTTTTGTCGACACAACAGGATACCTGGGTACCACACAGAGAATATATGCAGTTTCATATTATTATATTATTCATATATACAAAAGCTACATGTTAGAACGCGAAAAATATTTTTGTTTAGCGTAACACAACTACAAATACGGAGATTCGGTAATTGGAGATGTTGCGCCGGATCTACCTGATGCAGAGCAAGAGAGATGTATAGAATCTGATGAAGACTCATACGAATCTGATGAGAGATTGAAATTAGCAATCAACTTTGTGATAAGGATGGAACGAATTGGCGAATTAAGCCATATACCGAATCGTAGACCTGAGTTGTGGACCTGCACCTGGCTTAAATATATATACAATTAAAGATTTATCTAAAAGTATCATCTACGGAGATGTATGACATAATTTGTTGGCGAAATTAATACAAAAGGAAAATATTGACTGATGAGTATAAAAGGAACTTGGAAATAGAGTATTCGAATTCTTGTGAACGTCCACCTAACGAAGTACTTATATCATTAACAGAAAAAGAGCAAGACGGTTTTTTAGCGGAGCACATAAATCAAACTGAGCATATATCGGAATAATAGAAACCAAATAACTTACCACTATTTCGTGCAGCAATATCCCGTGGTAGATTTAGATTATCGCTTTGCTAACGAACAGACTCAAGCAAGGCGTGTTAAAATTTATGAATGTTCTGCCATTAGAGATATTTGGATCATAACTCATGAGAATTTATTTCAAATTTACAAGGCAGACGAGAGTATTACAGTTGATAAACAATTGTTTGTGTATATCGGACGTTCTGGTTCCGCACAATACATGCCATTGAAGCTAGAAATGTATGACATTATGTGTGTATGTGACTCGAGAAATTTGTACACTCTCAAAGGCCAAATTTATACGGATGAGACAGCCGATGAAGTTCGCCAAACAAAGAGTCCATGCGAAAACTCCAGCAGATACATAACTACAGATAATTTTTTCAGTTGTCTGAACTCTACAGGCGTTAAGTTCATGGAACCTTACACTGATGGTAACAGTGAAAAAAACAAAACATTTTTCCCATCAAATATGCTGATGATGGGTAAAGCTTGGATCACACGATTGACTCAAATACACCAATCTGATACAAATTTTATTGTGACAAATTAGCGCACAATAATCAAATTGTCCCAATTAAAAATCTGTATTCACATGGTTGTCTTATTTTACACAAAATTTATTGCCACAAGATGTCGCGAAACGATGTATTGACAATAATTGTCCCAACGCTCTCACACGGTTGTTCTAGTTTACAGCAACTCTGTGAATCAGCTGTTGTGGTAAATGAAATTAATTATTATTTGTTTTTCCGCGTTTAAAATGGTTCGTTCTCTAAAAGGGAAAATAGCGTCCTCTTTATTTATATTGAGGTCATTTAGTGAACAAATAAATAAAAAAATACAAAAAAAAAACAAGTATGTTGGTCAGAGATTGGCTCACAAGAAGGGCCATTGATGGTGCATATGAGAAAACATTTGAATAAATGAACAAAAATTATTTCACTAAAAAATATTTATTTATTTAAATTGGAATATAATTACAAATAACATTTAATACTCTAAAGTAATGATGATTTGTTCTCTAAAAAATAAAAATTGGATCGGCTTTGATTATCGTGTGTCCATTTGATAAAAAAAAAATTAAAAATAACGGGTCCGCCATCTAACGCTTTTTTTCAATTAGTGCTTATTTCGTGAATGGTAACACTAAGCTCATGTCTGATTTGACAGATAATTAGTTTTATCCTTCCGCTGAACGAATATGGTTGTGTATACGCTTGAACAATGCTGGGAAATATTGCGACATTACTTTGAAAATCATTGTAATGTTGCAGAATCAGTGCGATGTGTTCAGATGAAGCTCATTTTGATCTTGGCGGGTATGTAAACAAGCAAAATTGTCGCATTTGGGGCACAGAAAACCCGCACACAGACATTGAAAAGCCGATACACCCAAGACGAGTCACTGTTTGGTGTGGATTTTGGTCCAAAGGCATAATTGGGCCATTTTTCTTTGAAAATGAGCAAGGAGTGGCCGTTACAATCAATGGCGATCATTATCGGGCCATGTTGAACGAATTTTTATTCACAAAAATTGAAGAGGAGGATATTAGCGACATTTGTTTTCAACAGGACGGCGCTACGTGCCACACAGCCGAAGCTACACTCGAGTTTTGCGCCCTATTCTTGAAGGTCGCATTATCAGCCGCAGAGCTGATATCGTTTGGCCACCTCGGAGCTGCGATTTGACACCTTTGGACTATTATTTGTGGGGTGCCGACAAAGATAAGTGTTACGCTAACAAGCCAGAGACAATTGATGCTTTAAAGGACAATGTTCGTGAAGCCATTGGTGAAATACAGCTGCACACAATCGATAATGTGCTTAAAAATTGGACCGATCATGTAGACTACTACATGGCCAGCCGAGGCAGCCATTTGAATGAAATTATTTACTATTATTAACCGGAAGGATTGTACTTTCAAATAAAAAAAGAAATTTGAGAAAATATTCAGTAGTTTTTTTTTATAGCATTTTCAAACAAAAAAAGTTTATTTGGCGGACCCTTTAAATAATTGGTGGAAGTTTATGATACAATTTACATATAATTAATTACAAAAATTCATATTTTAAGGGATGACAATTATAAATCCCGTATAAACACGTGTTTTTTAGAAAGAAATCAATTAAAAAATAAAAATTGGTGATTATTGTCTTCTTCAATTGCCAGACCAGAATGCAATAAATATTGGTGTACTTTTTTTTTAATTTACATTGGTGCATGATTGCCGAAAAAGCTTTCACCCGATTTTCGCACCAGGGATATATTTGATTGGGATAAATAAGCACAATAATATGATGAGTTGCCGTATGCGCCAATAAATTGTACAATCACACGATTGGCATATAAAATGCACTAATTATTGGCGCATTCCGACAATAGTGTGATCCTACCTTAAGAACTAGCATGTTTAGTTATTTTTTAAAACTATAAAACTAAATTAAAACACACAAATTTATATTTTATCATATATTTTGTATAGTGGTACCGGGTACCCTGTCGTCCTGTTAAGTGTGTAAAATATAAATCGATTTACCACTTCCTCTCAAACTGAGACACAAATCTCGTATATATTAAAAAATTTAATACTAACAAAACTTAGCAGTTTTTAAAAAGTTTCAAGCGTCTAGGAATTCTGTGTACAAAGAAAACTGCAATTAAAATACAAAAAGGTACCCAGGGTACCTTACCACACGTAAGGGTTAAACTATAACCGCTATTATAAAATGCAATTGAATTCAATAAAAATTAATATTTTTATATGCACCGGCAAACACTGAATTATTTTATGAATTTTTTTTATTTACTTAAAAATCAATTATAGTTTTATATAACCCAGTAAAATAATTTCTGTATTTATTTCATCTACATTTTTTAAATTTTTTTTTTTTTAATACAATTATTAACCATTAAATGCCACAATGTGGCTGTTGTTTTAATTTATTATTTATTTTTTAATGGCATACAATTATATTGTTGCTGTTATTAATATTGTTGTTGTTATGATTGAATTTTTATAAATAAGTATGAAAAAATATATATAAATTTTTTTTTTATATCTTTGGCCTATATATGCATATGGTGAAACTCGGTTAATCACTTTTTTTTATAATTTAATGCTTTTGAAAGAAAAACAGAAACTATTTTAAATTACAAATTTAATTGGGTTTTTTAATATAAAAAAATTATATACAAATATAATAAAAAATAATTTGCTTATGTCGACAGTTGGCAAAAACAAGCTGAAAATGATTTGTGTACTATTGCATTGTATTTTAAACAAATCTACATCTAGAACTTTGCGAATTATGTATGCGAATAACTAGAGGAGCAGGAAAGATCCTCAGGCAAAGATCACCATTTTCGATAAGACATACCCTACATACCTACATTTAGCCAACGATTTGAGACAGAGCCAGAGACAGAAACATAGCAAATACTATTGGATATTTTGATAACTGAATATTGTTGAAAACTGTAGCAGCCATTGAAATATAAAATTTTTTTAATTTTTTTTTTTTTTTATATAAGACCAGCACCCGAGGGATGGCCCCTACTCATGCAGTGTGTTGTGCTGGTACTAGTAAAATAGGTTATTGGAAGGAGGACAGAGGGAGTAGTGTTTATGGGCGTTAGATTTAAATTTACTCATGTCGTAGGTGACAGGAAATACTTTCGCTGGAAGATTATTCCACAACCGAACAGTGCGACCAAAGAACGAATTCTCCCTATAATGCGTTGTGCGATTTACTGGACAATCAACTAAAAAGGGATGCGCTCTACGAGAAATACGAGTACTACGTAAAAATATATGATTTTTGGGAATTAATTCCTTAATTTCGTTAGAACATATTCTGTTATAGTACCGATAGAACAATGAAACACACGCCACATTGCGACGGTGCTCCAATGAATCGATAGAGTTAGCTACCCTACCGTCATTGATGAGCATCTTCGCCCTCTCCTGTACGCGGTCGAGAAGCTCCAAAAGAGACTTTGAAGCACCGGCCCATACATGAGAGTTGTATTCCATTTTGGGACGGATATAGGTCTTGTAAATATTAAGGAGATCAGATGGGAGAAAGTATTTCTTGCACCGTCGCAAAAAATCAAGGCACTTGAATGCTTCTTTCGACACTTGAAATATGTGAACATTCCAACGAACGTCACAGTGAATTCTCATGCCCAGAACATCAAGAGCATCTGATTCCTCAATATCCACATTACCCATTGTCACAGATGACAGCACATCACTACGTCTGTTTGTTAAAAAATTGAGTCTTACGTGCATTAAAATCAACCCTGTTCGCACGACCCCACTCGGAGACCGTCACCAGGTCACTTGTGAGTGTGACGTTCATATTTATCCTTCTTACCCCAACCTCCAAAAGGCTCGGTCTACGATCAAAGGAATAGGACAAATGTTGCTGTCATCCGCAAAAGAGTAGATAGGATTAGAAGTGAGAAGAAGAAAGTCGTTAAGAAATATTAGAAAAAGAGTAGGAGAAAGAACAGAGCCTTGCGGTACCCCTGAGTTTACTCTGAACTCGTCGGATGAGACCCCATCTATAACCACTCTTATAGAGCGATCTCTGAGAAAACTCGATATAAATCGAGAGAAGTGACTACCGACACCAAAATCATGAAGTTTCGAAATGAGAGCCTCGTGCCAAACTCTTTCAAATACCTTTGAGTTATCCAGAGCACAACCTTACTCTCGCCAAAACCATGAATAGACTTGTTCCACTTCTCCGAGAGCAACGCCAGCAGGTTACCAGTAGAACGGCCCTTTCGGAAACCTTACTGACGATCGCTAAGTAAATCGTTGGACTCCAGATAAGCCACAAGGTGGTGATTAATCATACTCTCCATAACCTTGGAGAGTGTGGAACAAACTGCTATTGGACGGTAGTTCTCAGGGTTACTTGCCTCGCCCTTTTTGGGGATTGGCGTTACATTAGCAACCTTCCAGCAAGATGGAAAAATACCTGCGCGATATGACGCACTGAAAAGGTGAGCTAATGGACGCGCAAGCGTCGAAGAGCAAGAATCCTTTTTACAGCACGAGCTCGAAAGAATATACTACGCATAGTTACTGATACTCTTTCAAGTTCGGGCAGTGGTTGAACGCTCTCCGGCAAGCGAGAATTACTTGCAAACATTTCGGCCAAAAGGTTTGCCTTTTCAACCGGGTTCGTGAATGAGTGGTCATTCTTTATAAGAGCAGGAACCGAACTAGCGTTGTTCCTCAGCCTTTTAACGAATGACCAAAAGTTTTTACTTCCCCGCGGAAAAGTAAGAACTTTAGCACGAAGGCGCTGCTTCTATAAAGCCTTTTCGCGTCTAAGTATTGCGGCACATGAAGATCTCGCCTGTTTGTGAAGCAAATCAGTGTGGGCACATTTGTTATTGCGCCAATTCCTGAATGCTTCCTCTCTGGATCTGACTGCCAATTTACACGTCAGATTTAACCAAAATTTTTTTCTGGGTTTAATCGAAAGCTTTTTGGATGGGATGAAAATATCCATCCCTAGCCTTATTATATTCACTACCATTTCTGCCATGGCATCGATGTTTGAGTCAAGGTAACAAAGTTTCCAATTAAAATGCCCAAAAAAATCGTTCAGCTCAGCCCAACGAGCATCCTCGTAGTTAAAAATTGAGCGTTCCGTAGCCATGGGTGGAACCTCGCGAAGAGCAGTGGACGAGAATGAGGCAGAAACTGTGCAATGATCCGAATTTTCGAGAGGTGCAAGAACCTCAACTACATACTTTTCAGGGTGTGTAGTAAGGAAAAGGTCCAGGGTATTGTTCTGGTGCCCATCTAAACACGATACATATGTAGGTTCATTCACTAATTGCGCAAGGTGATTGTGCGCGGCAAATAACTCAACGTTTTGGCCTTCCGGAGCTGTACGGCCTGAATGGCGTAACCAAGACGAATTATGAACATTGAAATCACCAGCAACAACAATTTCACTGTTCGGATAATTCGATATTAAGTCAGAAAGAGAGTCGAAGCCAGATATGGTAACCTCTCTTCCCGCGTTTGGGCTTCTATACAAAAACCCGAAATGCAAAAGATGTGCTCTGATTCTGAACTTAACCCATAGACAGTTAAATTCCGCATCATACATGCCAAGAGGTTGCTGGCATTGGTACACAACTTCATTGCGAATGTACATAGCAAGACCCCTATGAAAATTAAAAAGGGACAGAAGGTGATACCCAGGGATATGAAAATCCTGTGGATCAGCATTTTCAGAAACCTGGGTCTCACATAAGGCTAAAACATCCGGCCTATGGAGAGAAATGTGCGCATACACGGAGAAAAAGTTCGCCCGCAGCCCACGCACATTGCAGAAATCAATCCGAAAGCGTCCTGCCATTACGTAAATTGAATCAAATAAAATAAAAAATATATATATCTCTCTCTCTCTCTCTCTCTCTATATATATATATATATATATATATATATATATATATATATATATATATAATTTATGGCCACCCCATATAATTTATAAAGCGTGTTTTTTATAGTGGTATAGAACTTTAAGTTGACATTACTGTTCATGATTGCGACCGATTTAACAGCTGTCAAGTGATTTATTCTCAGTTTGGTTTGGCAATTCATCATCAATAGACTCACGCCCGGCGTAGATTCGTCGAATGGGCCCAAAACGAGATTACCGTTGTTCCCGATTTTCATAAGCAAATTTTTTTTAGCGGTGAAGCGCACTTCTGGTTGAATGGCTACGTCAACAAACAAAACTGCCGCATTCGGAGTGAAGATAATCCTAAAGTGTATGTTGAAACACCGTTACATCCAGAAAAACTGACTGTTTGGTGCGCTTCAAAATCGATGGTGGCCAGAACGTTACAATCAATGGTGATCGGCATAGAGTAAAGATTACTAAGTTTTTTATTCCTGAATTGAATAACCATGATGTCCAGGAGATGCGGTTTCAACAAGACGGCGCAACATGTCACACAGCTTGTGCCACAATAGATTTATTGAATGACACGTTTGTTGACCGCCTAATTTCACGTTTTGGACCTGTGAATTGGCCTCCAAGATCTTGTGATTTAACACCGCTAGACTACTTTCTGTGGGGCTATGTAAAGTCATTGGTCTATGCGGTATAGCCACAAACGCTTGACCATTTGGAAGACAACATTCGCTGTGTTATTGCCAATATACGGCCACAAATGTTGGAAAAAGTCATCGAAAATTGGACCTCCAGATTGGATTACATCCGCGCCAACCGTGGCAGTCATATGCTAGAAGTCATGATTAAAATGTAATGCCACAAGATTATCTTTTGGATAAATAAGATTCATGTCAATCGAATAATCCATCGTTGTTTTATTGCAACTTAAAGTTCTATACCTCTATAAAAAACACCCTTTATAAGAAAACTGAAATAATATCAAATTTTTGTAAGGTTTTTAATAAGGTACTGAAAAATATTAAATAAAAACATTGATTTATATTACATAAGTTCTCAAGTCTGGTCAAAAATCTATGTTTTTTTTTACTTTACTTACATGATAACCTTCTTTCTAACAAAATATTTGCTTTTCACAACTAATTACTTCTTAAACGAAATTCTTTCATTTTATCTCATTATCTTCAAATTGTTCATGAATTATTTATGATACTTCTTTAACCCATTTAGCGTTTAACTCAATATTTATGTTTCTTTTTTATTTATTTTTTTTTTCTAATTCAGAACACAATTTTGTACTTTGCGTTGTCAGATGGGTTCTAGATATTCGCAACCAATATTATTTTTTTTACACAATTATGTTATAGATATCAATACAAGAAGAGAAAAATTAACGAACTGCAAGAGTTTTAAAATAAATTTGTTTGCGATTTTTTTTTTAAGGAAAAAAGTAGGGAACAAATGGAAAATATATTTCTGACATTAGATAACTACTATATTTTTTGAAGCGCTATGGTCGCCTTACTTTAGAAATCATCAGCATTTCAGATTCTATCGATAAGTTTTTTTAAGAATTTTTTATCTAAAATGTGATTCATACATCTTATGACGACTTTTAAATGACTCTTTCGATTTCGTTAAGCAGTATGTTAAAAAATTCTATAGTCATTCTAATACCATTTTCTAATGTAACCCGTATCTATAGAGTTATGAAGAAAAAAATCGTAAAAACATTTTTTTTTTTTTTTTTGTGAAAAATTGTGACATTTTTGATTTCTAAAAATTTACAAGAAAAAAAATAGAAAACAGCACTGCATGTAATAAAGGGTCCGCCATTTATCGTTTTTTTTTTCAACTAGTGCTTATTTCGTGAATGGTAACACTTAGCTCATGTCTGATTTGACAGATAATTAGTTTTATCCTTCCGCTGAACGAATATGGTTGTGTATACGCTTGAAAAACGCTGGAAAATATTGCGACATTACTTTGAGAATCATGGTAATGTTGCAGAATCAAAAATCATCTTTTCAGATGAAGCTCATATTGATCTTAGCGGTATGTAAACAAGCAAAATTGTCGCAATTGGCGCACAGAAAATCCGCACGCATACATTGAAACGCCGATACACCCAAGACGAGTCACTGTTTGGTGCGGATTTTGGTCCAGAGACATAATTGGGCTATTTTCCTTCGTAAATGAGCCACGAGTGACCGTTACAGTCAATGGCGATCGTTTTGTTCACAAAAATTGAAGAGGAGGATATTAGCAACATTTGGTTTCAACGGGATGGCGCTACGTGCCACACAGCCGAAGCTACACTTGATGTTTTGCGCCCTGTTTTTGAAGATCGCATTATCAGCCGCAGAGCTGATGTCGTTTGGCCACCTCGGAGCTGCGATTTGACACCGTTGGACTATTATTTGTGGGGTGCCGTCAAAGATAAGTGTTGCGCCAACAAGCCAAAGACAGACAATTAACGCTTTAAAGGACAATATTCGTAAAGCCATTGATGAAATACAACTGCACACGATCGATAATGTGCTTAAAAATTGGACCGATCGTGTAGGCTACTGCATGGCCAGCCGAGGCAGCCATTTGAATGAAATTATTTTCCATTATTAACTGGAAGGATTGTACTTTCAAATAAAAAAAGAAATTTGAGAAAATATTCAGTAGTTTTTTTTATAGCATTTTCAAAAAAAAAATATTATTTTTAAAAGGAAAAACCTAACAATTAGTATCAAAAACGGGAATGCAATCTTTAAAATACAATAAATAAATAAATAAATAAAACAGTAAAAAGAGAAATGAAGTCCAGAGAACTTGATGTGGAATTGCTCAGGCATGTGGTAGTAAAATTGGAGTTTTTACCAGGACTGAAATGCAAAAGCGGATGTATAAGAATTTTCAGTAGCCGGGCATAGACAGTGAATCTCGCCTTCAGCAGTATGAACATAAATTCATTACTTGCCGCCATAATAAAAAAATTCATTTACAATACGAGACTTCTAAAACTGTTAACGAAAGACTTTTAGCCCAAGCAGGAGAAACTTCTAGAGACGACAATCAAAAGCTTTTGGCTGAGGTACTTGAAGCTTTTAGAGCCGATAATCAAAATTTGCTGATGAAAATGTGATAGAAATTGAGGAAGCGTCTAGTGCAACATCCGAGAAGCTGCAAGAAATATATGAGACGGTGCTAGAATTAATTTTGGCATAATGGTGCATCAAGAGAATTTTTAGTAACAATGCCAGCCACCAGCAGAAACAAATATAACAACAAATTTATAGTACTACAGCAGGGGTGCGCAAAAAGAGAGAAGCAATTAAAATAATAAATACACTGAAGTTAAAACGCTGTAAAAAATAGTTATTCATGCAAAGTATAAACATGCAAAAATTTATGCACCTTATTAATAGCCCTTCTCGGTGTAGAAATCAAAATTTTAGCCTCTTCAAAATCTCTTAAAATGCAAAAAACACAAAAACATGCGCTACACCCCTTCTTCGTTGACGATTAAGAAGCCACTGAAGAATGTTTGTGGCTCACACACATATTTTTTGTTGTAATTATGGTTGCCGTTTGGAATAATGTAAACAAAACGTATGAATTTTTTTTAGACAAGCTTTTTAGCATTGTTAACTTATTACACAATCTTAAGTTTTTTATAGAAAAATAAAACAAAAACAATGTTTTGGGAATTATAAAAACAATATCAATAAATAATGAATTGCTATTTGAATTGAAAGAGTATGTAATACTGCGATACAGTTTATTTTGGCACATTTCACGATAATTTTTGGTGCGATTTTTTTTTGTCTTTTAGCAACCCTGGTTTTACTATTCACGAAGAGAACAGATAAACAGCCGAAAAACTTCGTAATCTTAACAATATGAATAAGCGTCACTGCACTACAGTGTATATTCGGTAATGAACATAAACGAGACCTATGCCATACGGAGTTAAGTTTTTTTATAATAAATAATTTCCTTTTTCTCTCCGTCACTCCTTTAGGGAGCATATTGGCTTTCCACAAGGCATCCATTTGCTTTATTTCAGTTTCTTTAAGCAATTTAATCTTTCAAGCTAAGTAGATGATTAATCCACTATAGCTTCCTCCATATGATTTTGCATAGTGGTGAAGATCCTTGCTATTTGTTAATGATCTTTATTTTAGCATTGCAATTTTTTCCCAGTAGATGGCATGATTAATACCTGATCATTTGTCTGATGTTTGACATCAACGCCAGCGGTGTGTGGCCTTATTTTTCAGATGGACTTGTCTGGAGAAAAGTTGAAGCCTGTTTATTAAACCTTCGAAACCACGATTAAATTTTTCTTCGTCATGTCCTTCGCTGGGGCTCAAACCTGGGTCGTTTATGTTGTTATGCGTGCGCCAAAGCAAAAGGCTGGTGAATTACTCTAAACCCTTGTGATGGAAATTGAGAACGGAGTGCCAAGTGAGGAGAAGGAAAGTGAAGAAGAAGATCATAGTTAAGATGTTCCAAAGGCGCAAGACGTCGAAGAATTAAGAAAGAATATCCACGGTTGGCAATTCAAAAAAGACAATGGCGAAGCTAGAGTAGAAGCAGCTGAGCATTATTCAGGATCGGATGAGACATTTTTTTCCGTCACTCCTCTGGAGAGTATTATGATTTTCCACAAAGCATCCATTGCATTGCTTTATTTCAGTTTTAGCAATCAAGTTGATTTTCCAGCGAAGTAGATGATTAATCTGCTGTAGTTCGCCTCCATATAATTGTCTGAAGTGGTGAAGATCCTTGCTAAGTGGTGGTGGTGATCCTTAGTAGGTGGCGTTTTCTCCTAACCATTCGTCTGATATTTGTCATCATCGGCAGAGGTAAGCTTGTAACATTTTACAAAGTTGTAAATATAGAGAGAGCCCGCAGACACGTGTAGTGTCCAACGGCCAAAAGTCTAGAGAAAAAAACCAAATATGCTAAAAAGAAAGAAGATCTAAACGAACTACACATATGATTCGTAAGGTTGGGTATATTTGGTAAGCAAACACGAAAGGCTGGCGCAAGCTAAAATTGGTCCCACTTTAGATACCACAGCCGAAGACAGAGTCGACCGATAAATTGCAAGCTAGATGGAGGAAACCCCACAAAGTAATCAGGAATGCAAACGATCTCAATTATAGGGTACAAGAATACTACGAACCAAAATGAAGGCAGAACACCTAGAGCCATTGGCAGACTAAGGAAGAAGAGATAGAACGCCTATTCGGGACGAACGGGATTAAGTGGGCGGCAGTGTTACGAAAATCCGTTTGTCATTCATTACATCGCTAAAAAACAAACAAAAGCTACAAAAACAACAACTACGTACATGTTTACAAATAACCAAACCGACAACAACAACATAAGCAGAAATGTAGTAAATAAAAATAAACGGCAACAACAAACAAACAGACAACGAAACAAATAAAAAACAACAACAACACAGTAAGCACTGAAACAAATAAGATGTTTATATTCGCATGGCTTTATGAAACTAAAAACAAAGTAAAAAAAATTTGTATCTACATGAAGTACCGAGAGGTTTGAGAGCTTTCGGAGTATTGTTTACTCAGTCATGTAAAAAAATCACACGCGCGAATAGCAATCAGTTTATTTGGTGTAAAGTCAGCGAACAATTTAAGTGAAGGAAACTCAGAGAGTAAAGTTTATTGGTTGGAATTCAGTGTAAAGAGAGTTTAGCTAATTCGGTAGGAAAGGAATTGAAGTTGCAATCGCACCTAAGTGGTGACAACGATTGAGGAGTGAAGACCTTTGGGTAGAAAGATCTGTCGAGTAATTAATGTTGTTTCCAAAGTTGTACACAGAGGGAGAGTAATTAAGCATAGAAATTCTTAATGCTCGTGAAGAAGTTACGATTAGAGGAACACAAAACTGTGTTACATAAAGGATTTTAATTAACAATCTAACACAAATTCATTTTTATTTTAACTGCAATCTGCAAACTTTTATAAAATAGTAAAAAGCTGGTATCAACTCGTCAAAAAATATTGTTGTCTTGTCTTGTCTTGTTTGACTTTCGTTCTTCAATTACAACAGCCTTTATTTTCAAATAAATAAAAAAAAATCTTCTGCCTTTAACTGGGTTCTTTCACAACACCTCCTTTTAATTACTTTTCCTCCATTTACAACAGCTTTGATTTCGTTTAAAATTAAAAAAAGAGCATTTTTGTTGTGTCAACTTCATCAAAGTTATTAAAAATTAATTTTGTAATTTCCTGCCTTAACGCTTCGTTATAAACACCAACAACTACACTGACAACTGCAACAGTAATAACAACGAAAACTGAAATAATTGCAGAAAAAAAAGAAACAAAAACACAGCCACAAAGTAAAATGCATCTGCTTATCAACATTGACTCCTAAAAGTAGGCCTCATTTATATGTATAAGTAAATACGAGTATGCTTTTAATATCGTAACTACCATCTGCTCCAACACTAATAAAAAGTATAACAGGAAAGAGGCGCACAAGTACTAAAAGTGTAACAAATTCAAGCAAAACAAAAACAAAAAAACTCATATTCTCTACACTCTCAACTTGTTATTACTAAACAGGATGATGGCGTACTCGTATGAGTGCTTTTATTAGACTTTTTTTACACTTGAAAAGTGATATACACAGCTCACTACACCGTTTGTAATGCAAAGACAAAAGGAAACATGTTAAATATTTTATACGCTACTGGGAAAGTAATTTATCTGTAAATAACTAAATAATCATCGTTTATATTATGGTTGAATGCTGTACGTTATGAAAGCCTTCATTCAATTACAGGCAACGATTAATCAGATTACCCAGAATAGGTAGGCTCTATATACACACTTAAAGCAAAGACCTAATATATGGATTACCAAGCTACCAAGATATTCAAAACTATTCTTCCATACGAGTTCAGTTCTGCAATCTTTAGAGTCCTTCAAGGCTCTAAAACTGGCATTTGAATCAGAAAGGCCTGGATATTATCGTGGACCTGCTTGTTCTTATTTTCGGGAAGAGCTACATTTGGGAATACATACTACAGGACTTGCGGAAGATCAGGGTGTTTTTTGTACCCAAGCAAAAGGCCAAGCTAACAACCTAGTCCGTATAGGCCCATAAGTCTTACGTGACTATGGAAAGACTTCTGGACTTGCATATCAGGGAGGAGCTGAAAATCTTCCTTCCATTTCAATCCAATTTGCTTATTGCAAGGATGGGCTTACGGAGGACGCTTTACACGCGTTGATCTCTAAGATCGAAGCAGCCTCTTCTGCTGGGGGCCTTTGATAACAATGACTATTGCTCCATAGAGAGGACTTTGTGAAGCGGTTCGGAGTATGCTGATTGATCGCGAAATCAACTTCATGCTGGGTACGGACTGGGTCTCAATTCGGGCTGACAGGGTTGGCCGCAAGGGGGAGTTTTCTGTCCATTGCTTTGGACGATCTTCTAGCCAGACTATATGAGTGTGGCTATGATGTAACCGTCGTTGGCAAGTACGATGTTCTATTTGCAACGATCCCTTAACCTAATATCTGCGTGGTGTGATGTAGAGGGGTTGTCAGTCAATTTGTATAAGACGACAATCGTTTTTTTCACTAGGAAATTGAAATTAAGCCGAGGGCCTATTTCACTAAAGGTACGCTGGATAGGAGACTTAATTGAAACGGATATTTAGATGCCGTTCTAGGTAAGGCTACACGGGCATTGTGGGCTAGTTGTGGCCTTATCGGCAAGACTTGGGGTCTTAACCCTAGGATCGTTTGGTTGTATACCATGATAGTTAGACCAATAGTTTCTTATGCATCGATTGTATGGTGGTCAAAGGCTGAGCAGAGGCCTTGGATAAATAGATTCATGTGGCTTCAGAGACAGGTACGTTTGGTCTTATCGAGAACTTGTCTCACTGTGACCATGGTGGTATACGATTTACGATTTTACGATTTTCAAAAATGTTTCAACTTCTTACTCGTTTGTAGAGTAACAAGAAATTCTACTCAAATATTCCTCAAATAACTGTAATCACAGTAGCAAAGTCTGTTATTTATACAGATTTTTATCTTGAAAACTTGTGTTGATTACAAACAACCAAAAAAACACAACAACAAAACAAAAACAGTAATGAAAATAACAACTTCAACTTTCAAAACTTGCAACATAAACCTACAACAAGTAAAAGTTGCATACTTATGCATTGCATATGAAAGCAACTGGCGCCAACACTAAAGCAACTAGAACAACAACTTTTAACTTGAACTACAAGTACTGCTGTTTGCCACTACACCAACAACAGCTACATAATAAAAATGAATTTAAATGAGTCCCATAAAAAACAACAGCAACAAACAACAACAACAATTTGGTTATGTCAACATGATAAGAAATTGCAAAAAGAACTAGAGGAGTGCGTTACAAGAAAATAAAAACAAAAAACAAAAATAAAATAAAACTTTTTTCCAAAAATAAAAAATAAAAGAAAAGAAAATAAATAAAATCCCATATCCTGGCTAAATAGCGCCTTAAAGTCTACTTTATATTTTTTAATCTTCTTTTTTGTCTCATTCATGTAATGAATAGTTGAAAAAATATCTGGTGCTGTTGCATATTTCAGTGTGCTTCCACATATTTCACTGCAAACATTCCTTGCAATATTGTTTCACTTGAAGAGTAACATGAACAGATCAAGGCGATATTTAACGAGAAAACAAAAACACAGTGACGAGACAAGATATCGTATAAAATATTTTCTTCAGAGGAGAATGGCATTAAAAAGTTGCCCTGGAATGAAAAACAACAAGTTTTAAATCAAATTTTGCTTAAAATAAAAAAATTAAACGGAAAAGGATGAATGGGTATGACACTGATGAACTGAACGTAAAAATTTTAATTAAAATTGTTTATTAAAACAGGGATTATTTAAAGAGTGACTTACTCTCAATCAAAAGCTATTTATTATGGACAAGACATCTGTTTTCATCTAATTCCATGCCTACCCTCTATATTACCCTGGAGTATAAGAAGTAGCAATGCGTACTTTTGTCCTCTTATGTGGCTAAAATATGAAGTTTTATGGACTTTCATCGTATGAAGTAATTGTATTTCGGTGTTCAATTTTCTCAATATTTCACCATTAGTTATAAAATCCGTCCAGGAAACTCGTAGAAGTCTTCCATATGTTCACATTTCGAAACTTTCAAGTTTATTTATGTGATGCATTTTAAGGACTCAGACTTAATGGAATAGAGCAATATTGGCCATATGTAACATTTAACCATATTGTTCCATTTTAACTTTTTCTAAAATATTAATATTCGTTTATATAACACTTTTACTTACGCCTAAAAATGACTTTACTTTATAACATCCAAACGATAACTAACTCCACTCCACTCATGCATAAAGCGCCACTTTTTATATACAATTTAAGTTACTTCCGACTGTTCTTGTTCTTGTTACAACATTCGAATTATTTCCGTTAATTCAAATGTAACACACGAAGATGGTCGAATTAGCTGTGCTGCCAAATACACAAATAAGAACGGCATTGACAGGGGACACATTAGTATCAAATATACCAAAATGCCACAATACAGTTTTAGAGGCGCTGGTGGTGGTGTATTCTCTTCTTAGGCATTTTCATTTTCGCAGCAATACGAAGACTAAGTTGAATGTTAATTTCGAGGCTACAAAGCATTTTCATTTCAACGTTTGATTTCCATGTCTGCCGTTCAACTTTCGGTATATTTTTGGCAAGACACACCTTCTACTGGATTTTTGTTCACAGTAAGTTGTGAATTTGCATATGGAATTTTGCCACGGCCTACAATCATCATTTTGGTGTTATTTACGTTGATGTTTAGACTGTTAATACTGCTGTATTTCTGAATTTTGTTTTTAAGTATCTGGAGGTCTGTAATATTGTCAGATATTATTGTAGTATAGTCGCTATAACGTATGTTGTTAATGAATTCGCCGTTAACTTTTATATCCATTTATACCTCATAAAATACTTAATTGATTATTGTATCTTCTGCGTACAAATTGAAAAGTAATGGTGAAAGGATACAGTCTTGTGGCACTCCCTTTTGAATATCAATATTTCTAGTACATCCATCATTGTTTCTAACATGAGCACTTTAATTCCAATATAGTTTAGAATGCATTGAATATACTTCTGATCTATGTTCAAGCTTTGTAGTACTTACATCAGTTTATCATGTTTTATCGAATGCTTTTCCATAATATTCGAAGTATTAAAAAACATTTTTCTGCACAGTAGAGTATCATTATTTGATTGAGTAATAAAAATATCCAATTTCGAGTAACAAATAATTTGAACAAAGTGTGTCAATTAACCCAGCAACTTTAGTATGTAAAATTTGTTAATTCAGTTTTACGCTTATATTTTATATTAAAATTGTATTAAAAAATGCGAAATGTATATAAAGCGTGTTTTTTATAGAGGTATAGAACTTTAAGTTGGCATTACTTTTCAAGATGGCGACCGATTTAATAGCTGTTAAGTGATTTATTCTCAGTTTGGCTTGGCAATTCATCATAAATAGACTCACGCCAAAACGACGCTCAATTTTCAATTTTTTCAATTTTCATAAGCGAATTTTGCTTAGCTATGAAGCGCACTTCTGGTTGAATGGCTACGTCAACAAACAAAATTGCCGCATTTGTAGTAAAGGTAATCCTTAAGTGTTTGTGGAAACACCGATACGTCCACAAAAACTGACTGTTTGGTGCGCTTTATGGGCTTGTGGAATCATTGGTCCGTACTTTTTCAAAAACGATGATGGCCAGAACGTTACAGTCAATGATGATCGGTATAGAGCCACGATTACCAACTTTTTCATTCCTGAATTGAATACCCATGATATCCAGGAGATGTGGCATCAACTAGATGGCGCAACATGTCACACAGCTCGTGCCACAATAGATTTATTGGTGACCGCCTAATTTCACGTTTAGGACCTGTGCTGCTATGTAAAGCCATTGGTCTATGCGGTATAGCCACAAACGCTTGACCATTTGGAAGACAACATTCGCTGTGTTGTTGCCGATATACGAAAATTGGACCTCCAGATTGTTTTACATCCGCGCCAGCCGTGGCAGTCATCTGCCAGAAATCATATTTAAAATGTAATACCACAAGATTATCTTTCGGATAAATAAAATTCATGTCAATCGAATAATCCATCGTTGTTTTATTGCAACTTAAAGTTCTATACCTCTATAAAAAACACTCTTTATATCACTTCTTTTTGTTTTCATTATATACTTTTCGAACGTAATTTTGCTTGCTTTCGGACGATTCATGTATTTAGACAAGACAAAGAGACGATCAGAAAAACTTTTAAATGCAATTTTATCTCTATCACCAACATCGCACAGCAAGGTTCTGTTTTTTACCTCACGCTATTTCTAATATTTCTTAACGCCTTTCTTTTTCTTACTTCCAATCCTATCTACTCTTTCGCAGATGACAGCATCAGATAGGGGCGAAAAGGATGAATATGAACGACACACTCACAAACGACCTGGTCGTGCGATCAGTCTCGCTTTTAATGCAAGCATAACCTGATGTTTTTTTATGAGTCAGACGTGGTGGAGTGTTGTCATCTGTGTCTATGGGTAATGCAGATATTGGGAAATCAGACATTTGTGGGAACGATCACTTATTTCATGTGTCGAAAGAAGCACTCAAGCATTAAGACAGTGCTAAAAATACTTCACTCCGTCCGTTTTCCGTAATATTTGCAAGACCTATAACCGATCCAAAATGGAATACAACTATCATGTAAAGACCTGTGCTTCAAAGTCTTTTTTGGAGCTGCTCTACCGGGTACAGGTGAGGGCGAAGGTACTTATTAATGGCGAAAGAGTAATCAACTCTATCGATTCGTTAGAGCATCGTCAAAATGTGGTGTGTGTTTCATTGCTCTATCCGTACTATAGCGGGATAATGAAATAAAGGAATTAATTTCCAATAATCACATAGTACTCGTTTCCACGTAGTACGCGTTTTTCTTATTGAGTTAATTGTCCAATGAATCGCACAATGCATTACATAGAGAATTCGTTTTTTCCCGCATCGTTCGTCTACGGTACGTTCTTCCCTCGACTGTTTATCCAGCCACTTACGACATATGTAAATAAATTTAATTCAAATGTCCATACTGGATTCTATTGTCCTTAACGGAACCTATTTTCCTAGTACCAGCACAATGCACTACATGAGTAGGGGCCAATCCTGAGTGCTGGACTCAAAAAAAAAAAAACGTCGACTTCGTTTTTAAATAAAAAAGCAAAAAAAAAGCAAGAAATTGATTAATTTCTTACTCGAACAAAAGCAAAAGTCGAATAACAATTCTGTACAAGAGTTTGGATGCAAAATAGTATTTCACGAGTACCAGTTTCTGATTTAAATCAAAACTGGGTTTTGAATTATGCTCAGAAAAATTTTAAGGGCGTGGCTCATGAGGCTTATAAGTCGGTAATCGTTATAACACTCAGGCTTATTCTTCTTTGGGACTGTTATAAAAGTTGATTGTAATCAGATGCCAGTGTTGTAGATTTGATTATATATTCTTACAAGGATATTGAGATCATCATCATCTATTATTTTATTAATTTCTGCTAGTAAGTCATCAGGACCAAAGGTTCTTTTGTTCTTCAATATTTTAATATCTTATCTAACCTCATGCTTCGTTATTACTGGACCACTGACGCGATCTCCAACTGTGATGTTATTAGCTCTTCTTTCACAATTACCGAATAGAGTTTCAATGTAATTCTCCCACTCATTTTTTCGCTCGTTTATGTTTGTAAAGATTCGACCGCAAAAGCTTGAAGTCATCATGTTTCCTTTGCACTTGTTCGATTTCTTCACATTGGATTCGCAACCATTCATTCTTTGTTAGACGGCATTTGGACTTTATCAATCTGTTGACATGCTGGCGTTCTGTATGGTTTTTGATTTTATTTATTATTATTAATTCCCATAACATTCCATGACGGAACATGGGGACTTCTTTCTCTCAGTCCAATGAGCTGCACCGATTCCATTCCGAACGGCAAATGCATTAAGAGAAGTTTTCAATAGTATTTATACTCATAATCAATTACTGGCTAATGTTATGAGGTGATACCGCTGTTGAAAAACTTTTTTTTTAAGATGGTCTGGCCTGGTATTGAACCGACGACCTTCTGCTTGGTAGGCGGGTGTCTTACCTACCATACCACAGCGGTACTTAATTTTAGTATAAACACTGAAATATTTTAGAAAATATTTTTCTTTTTCAAGGGCCTATTTCATCACTTATTCACTGTGCTGGTAACTCTAACCACTACATTGCACATGCCACTCAGACTTACAGCAGACGTTGAAGCTCATTTTCTTTTGTATGTGACAGTGTAGAAAATGCTTGTCATGCATGTAAATAAAAAGTTGACTTAATGCTCATCTTTTTTTTATTTTTTCTCTTCATTTTCTTGATTATTTATCAGGCACATGCAATTAAACATTTTAGTTTTTTTTTTTTTATTTCACCCAGTTGTGTATGTTGCTCAAAACTAAAAATTAAATAAAAAAAGTTTTAAAGTGTTTTTCCTTCGTCTTCTTTGTCGGTTATATGTCTGTCTGTTCAACAATAGTATTTGCATAAGAAGTTAATTTTCTTAGTTTTACTATTTCATTCGACTTTTATTTGAATAACTTTCACAGCAAATTATGTTACTCAGCTTTACACTTTTAAGCTGCAATCTGTTTAATTTAAATTACCGTCTTGAAGGCATGACGATGGAAATGAGTACAAAAAAAAATATAAAAAAATAAAAACTATTTAATGAGTTTATTTAATGGAAAAAATCTAAAGAAAAATAAGTTATCTTAAGGAAATACTATACAGTTAATTCTTCTTTAAGTGAAAGATTGTAGGAGCCGTACTTGTAAGGTGTTAGACTATATTACAAAGTGATCGAATTAAAACTAAAGTTAATGAAAATTTTCCTAATTTTGTGATTTGAATCATCTTTGCTGAGAAGTAAGCGTTTAAGGATTTTCTGCAATCAACACTCTTTTCTACTGAATTTAAAGAACAGAAGCTTTGAAGACTGACCGGATTCTGTGAAGCCACATATTCACGCAACTCTTATATTATGCATGAGAGTTCAAAAGATACCAAAACGCATAAGGTCGTTCCATTTATATGAGAATGAAATCCCGTTCTTATCTGCAACCACATTAAAGGATGTCATGTCAATGCCAGTCTGCAGTTAATATTGTTACGTTTTTACCATTTTTAAAAACGTGTATTTATGGGTTCGTAGATTGCATTTGAAATAAAATAAATTTTGTGTTTGGTTTTAATTATTATCCTTTATTAACACAGTTTTGTGTTCTACTGCTTATAACTTTTTCACAAGCAATAACAATTTCAATTCTTAACTACTCCGTCTATTTACAATTTTGTAAGCAACAACAAGTACTCGACAGATCTTTCTCCTTAAAGATTTTCCAACCCGATCGTTGTTACACCTTAGGTTCGATCACAATCTTTTCAACCAGAGGTTATCCACACTTAACTCTCTTTACTGAGTAAACTCCAACTAAACTGGTTTTAATTTCACTACTAGTTTCATGATTTTACTCCTTATAAGCTCTCTTCACACAGAGTTCAAGCAAACAAACTTTCTTCAAACCCATAACACGTTCGCTGAGTTTACACCAAATAAGCTGATTGTTGTTTGCATCGATGTGTTTTTATATGGCTGAGTAAACAACACATTGAAAGCTCTCGAGCCTCCTAATTATTCAGGTAGATTTTATTTCTTTTATTTTTTTTTTAGTTCTTATGCAGCCATGCGAATGTAAACATCTACTGCTTTCAACTCTTAGTATTTGTTGTTGCTTGTTTATTGTCTGTTACTTGTTTTCTTTGCTGTTAATTTTTGTTGTTGCTGCTCTATTTTTATTTACTTTATTTCTGCTAATGTTTGTTGTTGTCGATTTGGTTATTTTAAAACAGTACGTATAGTTGTTCTTGCAGCTTTTGTTTGTTTATTTTAGCGATGTTACAATCAACAGAGTCTCCCAAATTTGACTTTCGTAACAATATGCTCAAAAGGGATAAATTCATTATAAGATTGCCTTTGTAGACTTGAAAATTGCAATAACTGGAGAGGAATCACTCTGCTTAACACCATATACAAGATAATTGTAGTCATAATACGGCATAGAGTAGTACGTAAGAACTCGGCTAGTGAGCAGAATTTTCTTTGGTTCGCTCGTTTTATGATGCGTACTCGTGAGCACGAATTTGGCGTTATGAAAAGCCGTAAACAAGTCGATAAACTAGAGACAATTAAGCACCTGGAAATCAACATTCGAAGAGTGAAAATTGGTGTTCCAAATCGCGTCACTCGTGGTAGCCACATGGCCGAAATCATATTTAAACATTAATGTCATAAAATTATCTATCCAAGAAAGCCCGTTTTATTGATATTAAAAATATATTTCATTATTTTATTATGGTTTAAACTTGTGTAACAAACATTCGATATCCACACAACGTAGCCAGAAAAACTAGACGACATAGATTACGAAACGAGACTATAAAGACCGGGATGGGTTTTTTTAATTAAAAGGGTTTCGTAGTTTATTTATAACAAAAATAAGTATAATTCATGTATTGGGAGTACAGATTAAGTCGGTGCGGTTTTTTAGCTCAAAAGAGATAAAGAATTAACAAATTTATCAAATGACTCCTTACGTCTTTTCCCCTCTGAATCTTTTTTGAACCTACAACTTAGAAGCCAATTTTATATTTCTTCAAAAAAAAGTGATTCGATGACATGCTAAAAGATATTTTATCCATCGAAACAGCCAATAGCCAAAAGGAGCAATGTTCGGAAAATGCAACGGGTGCTGCATTTGATCGTTTCCATCAATTGTTTTGAAACGTTTGCGACGTGAGACCGAGCATTGTCATTCAAAAAAATATTCTAATCATGTCTGTCTTTATATTCTGGCCGTTTTTTCATAATACACGGTTCAAGCAGAATAATTGTAGTCTGCTCCGATCACTGAGTTTTAGCAGCTCACAGTACTATAATAATAACTAAAATTACATAATATTGTCGACTTGAACGAAATTTCGAAGCAGTTATAAAACGCAATTAAATCAATAAAAAAAAACCTGACAAAACCTGTTGACTTGGTGCAATTAAAAAAATTCGGGTTTTTGTCAACCCTGATGGATACAGTTAAACATACATTAACACAATGAAACGTCGACCCTAGAACAGCCAAAACACAGGACAAAATTAAAAGGAGAGGTCTTGGCAAAATCTTAAACAGTGCACGATAGAAAGGGATCAGAAATAAGTAATTGAGTTATATTTGACGCTGAAATCTGGTAGCATACATAACAGTTATATTATTTGAAAGGAACATTATTGTCTAAAATTTATATTTTTCTTGATAATGTAAAGTGAACGTTTTTCTGATAATTATAAGCCTGGTTAAAGAAATAAATAAAAGCCTCTTTACTTAGTTTAAATGGTTGTACTTGATGTTTTAAACATAAAAATAAAAATGTCTAAAAAGGAAAAGATGCACCAACATTAGTACATTTGAAGCTATAGAGCTTTATTGTGGGATTTTAGTCTATTGGTTTGTGTCAAGGCTGCCAAAGTGTCATGCTGGCAATGACGTAATTATTTGTGTTATTAACGATGTTATCAATTGCGTATTGAACGGTGTTACAAATACAATCTCTGTGTATTAATTTCCACAATTTTGAGGCGTTGTTCTGGCTTTAAACAATTCATGAAGACTTGTCAAACCTTACTAAAAAAGAATATGTCAACACATTCTGATATTATCAGCTGTCAAACCACAGTTATCGTTATCGTTAGTTCTCATGCAGATAAAGAAGCAGCCTATATTTATCAGAAACGAAGCTTAAGCTTATTTCACAAAGCAGGGACTGTCTACAACAATTAGTGCAATGGTCAGTTAGGTTTCAGATTTTTTTCTCCGTCAATCCTCTAGGGAGTATGTTGTCTTTCCACAAAGCATTTATTGCTTTCTTTCAGTTTCTTTAAGCAATTTGATCTTTCCAGCTAAGTAGATGATAAATCCACTGTAGCCTCCTTCATATGGTTGTGTAGTGGTGAATATCCTTGCTAATTGGTGGTGATCTTTACTTTAGCATTGTAATTTTTCCCAGTAGGTGGTGTTTTTGCTAATCATTCGCCTGATGGTTGCCTTCATCGCCAGAGAAAAAAGCTAGAAGGTCAGGGGGGACTTCTTCTTTATTTTTTAGATGGAGTTGTCTGGAGGGAAAGTTGAAGCATCTTTATTAAACACTCGAAACAAAACTATAATTAAATTATTTCGTTATGTCCTTTGCTGGAGCTCGAGCCAGACTCGCCTGGCGTGCTCTGTAACGTCTACACCATACCACTCCCCCAAAAGTTAGACAAAAAAAAATCGTGTAAAGTGATTATAGGTATAAAATTAGAAAAATTTCGTTTGTAGGATAACAAGAAATTCTACTCAAATATTCCTTAAACAACTGTAATCACAGTAGCAAAGTCTGTTATTTAGACAGATTTTTATCTTGAAAACTTATGTTATGATGTTCCACTTCTGTGTATTATGATTTTGCATTTTAAATTAACGGACATGCATAGAAAGTTATAGTAAATACAAGAACATTCGAATGAAGTACCAATGTTGTATATTTAGAAGGCGGCGTATTATACTTAATAAGTCACGTTTAATTTAACAGTCTACTACTGAAGTCGCGTTAATAAAAGTGTTGAGTAAATTTGTGTATTAAGTGCAAGATAAATAAGTTTGATACTGTTCAAATAGAAATAAAGAAACTGTAAAACAAAACAACTGTTACGTATTATTTATTTTATTTAAAGCAATTTAAGCGAACTCACACGTTTTAAAATGGTTAAAACGTAACAATATGATATGAATGGAAAGTAATTCTAATTTTAAACTATTTCTGAATAATTCTAAATTCTTTATAATTCTAAAAAAAGTTAATCTATTTCTGTGATTAAAAGTAACCAAAAATTATTTCCATATCAAAACTACATAACTAATCGTTCAACACAATTTCTCTTTTATTAGCTATTAAAGAAAGTTTAATGAGAAAAACAATTTCTATTTCGCTCTTAACCATTTAAAATCAGATATTTTTTTTTTTTTGCTTTTTTAGATTTGGGTTGATGGCAAAACTTTCTCATCCATTTTTTAATAAATGAAAAAGAAGATATGGATATTCACTCATAAGCAACAGAAGCACATGCAAACAGACATTAATGCAAACACGAATACATGTTTGTGCAAATACAGAGATTGGCAGAGTGTGTGTACGAGTATGTACGACATTGTTAAGAAGGAAGCAAAAAAATATAAAGGAATCACATGAATATGACAACATCCTGCTGTTAAAATTTTGATTTCATATTTAAATTCATACCCATACATACAAACATACATCCATACATACAGACATTATATTCATTCTTGTTTCGTTTATTAATCTATTCATGCAAATGTATGTCTGCATGTATGCGTATATGAGGATGTAAAAAACTATATACAGTGAATAACAATAGTAAAAGCCACCTTTTTCTCGATAATTTCACCAATATTGGTGACCTTTAATGGCAGATTACAAAGCCGATTTTATTTTATTATTCATTTAATTGGTATTGGTTGATAATTTAAAACATTATAAAAAGCCATGAAATGCTTATCTGGACTAATTTAATGTCAATGTGCCTCAAAACATCTGCTATTGTCTTGCTTTTAAAAAACCCAAATTCAATCCGCATACGACTTAAACAGTTTCCATGTCATTTGATTTAACATGAATCTCTTGTTATAGATCGACAATTACTTTCGATTATGCTCTGCTTTTCAAAAAAGCCTTAAAGAAATTAGTGATGAAATTATGGTGTGCGGATACATATTTGTTGTTTAATATTTGCCGGTTTATATATTCTACCTTGATCAAAAAATTCCTGGAACCTCCGTGGACCGGTCCCATTGTTCCGATTTGAATATTTTTTTTTTTTTTTTTGTTAAAATCTTAGCGTCATAGCTTAACATTTGCAAAAGCTACGTTGCCAAGAGTACATCTATCGCTATGTATATTGGCGATTTTGTACATTTTTAGAAACGCTAAAACGCGTTCTCCGTAATAGTTTTTTAACTCGGTTGAACAGAAAGAAGTCACAGGGAGCCAAATCAGGTGAAATCTGTGGCCGTTGAATGGTATTTGTTGCATTTTTCGTCAAAAAATTTCAAATAATAATGGCACTGTGCAACGGTACGTTATCATGGTGCAAAATGAACGAGTAGTCTGGCCACATTTCTTGTTTTTTTCGGCGAATTGTTTCACTCAAACATCTCATAACGCCGAAATAATACTCTTTGTTTACTATCTGATGCAAGATTGTAATCCATTAAAACCGTGAGTATTTCCTTCGTTTTTGTCTGAAAACGACGTATTTTTTTGTTTCGGTTTGTTTGGGGAACGCAATTCACTTGCATTATGTCTAAATTGCATGTCGTAGTCATAAACACACGTCTCGTCTCCAGTAATGATTCTTTTGACGAATGTGGGACCGGTTTCAGCTGCACAAATCATGTCTTTTGAGACCTCAACTCGGTAAAATTGTAAAAAATCGCCAACACACAGATAGATGTACCAACTTAAAAAAAAAACTCAAATCCGAACGATGGGACCGCAACACGGGGATTATTCCAAAAACCTTATGATCAAGGTAGTATGCCGGTGGTTAGTTAGTCACAACCAGACACTAATCCAGCTCACTTGGGTCCAATAATGATCCCACTGAGATGCTCATAGAAGGTAGAGTATAAGTGAACCTTCAAGTTCACACTCTGGCCCAAAACAAGCCAACCAAACGTATGCACAAAGAAAGAAAGCCTGCTGATATTTACACCAGATAATTCCTATACGGCATGCAGAAATGGACGGCCCAGGAAAGCAGTCCTAATATTCGAAAGATTCAGACACTGACATAGAAAATGTTTGGCAGTCTATTCTTTTTCCTTATCCTGACAATTTCTACAGAAGACATTGAACGGGGTAGATCCAGTCTACTAACATGTGCACTAGCCACCCAGTGCCCAGTGATAACAGCCACCAGGATTCGCAGCCAATGTTGCGGCATCCCCATGATATACAATGAACAAGCCCGATCGTATAGGTGTTAGATTTGTCTTCAGGTAGATTTATGCTCCCACCATATCTGCGCTCTGCCCAACATTTATCGCAGAGTCAGAAAAGCCTGCAAAAAGAAATTGGTATTCCAACTAGATATTCAATCTCCTCGTTGCCAAGGAGAAAGTTTTCTCTCGTTAGTTTGTCCACCAAATAATTCCCCCGGGTATCAGAGTGACCCCTCCACCCAGATAATCACTAGGTCTACATGTTTCGTTTAGAGACGTCCGGAATTTACATACCAACTGTGAAGTCGAGTGGACACCGAAGAGCGCCTGACTGTTTGCAAAGATCCGGATATCAACATCGAATACCCTGTCCGCTGCCCTCTGCATCGCCGAGACCTCCATCTGTAAGAAACTACAGTGGTCCGGAAGTCATATGCGGAAATAAATACTTCGCCCCCGACCCCCTCAGATGATTTCAACATGTCCGTGTACACCTCGACAGAACCGGATCTAATGCCCGATTCAGGTGAAATGCTTACAAAGAACATTTTATCCAGGAAGTGTTTGGGATCCTTTCCAGGGATCGTATCCAAATATTGCAAGATGGCTGCATACCCATGACCCTTGTTGAACCATGTCCTCATTATACTCGACCTTATCGCAGACATAATCGCCATCTGCTTAGCCACCAGGTCTAGTCGCTAGTTTAGCACTTCAAATAAGGCTTTAGAAGGGGTGGACCTGAGCGCCCCCTAACCATCAGTACCGCACTTCGCAGACCCTGTCAAAGATACTCCATACATGGGCTTCTCCAGAGATTTCCACCACACCACCGCACCATACATAATTATGGGCTTAACTAACGCGTCAAAAATGAATTTGGAATTATATGCCGGTCAAACCTAACTTTGTTAACTTACTTTTGCTTACCACTATACTAGGGGAATCATATATAATACAACGACAAACAGCGTTTATTTTTGTTGTTGTTGTTGTTGTTATTTTCGCAATTTTTGTATTTTTCTATTTATTTTTGGAAATCATTGGCGTTTGAATTTTTAATTTTTTATGCAGCGACAAGCAATAGCAGCCAACAGCAAAATTTTACGTTTAAACGTTAGACTAACAGTGTGATAGGAAACACATCAGTAGCAGGAAACGTTTTAACAACAACCAATTGGTTGTTGCTACTTTTTTTTATGTTGTTTACACCAGCAGGTAAATTTTACAAAAAAAAAATGGAAATAAGTTTTTAGCCCCAGTATGTAACTTTTTTTCTTCTCAATTTCAGTTTCATTTCAGAAACCATTAAAAAGAAACCCTCAGTGTGATTTTTGTAGTTCTGTAGGTTCTATTGCTTGTATGTTTATAGGTCGTCTGTAAAGATATCAGCATGACTATCACTGTTAATGTTTGTGTGTGTGTAATAACTGTATTTACTTGTAACGGAAATATTAAAATATATCCGTTATGTGCATATACTCGTTATATTGTATTTAAATGTGTTTGTGTGCTGCTGTTATACCATCGTTGCAACAAACTATAGTCAGCAAACAAATTCTGATAACTATAATAACAACAACAACAACAACAAATTTATTTTACAGGCATCCGTTACAATTTTCTATGATTTTCTCTACTTATTTTATGATTTTTAAATCTGTATCTCTCTCTGTCTATGTATCCGTGCTGTGCAATTTTCCATTTAATATTTGTCGAAATTGCCTGGTTAACAAAATATTGCGGTAGTGGAATAAGTACTTTCGTATGACATGGTGGCTAGGTAGGAGGCAGTGGCAGCCTCGCTAAACAAGACACACTTATGCGCGCAGAGCGGCCCGTTGTAATACCACTTAAAGCATTGTCTCCGTTGTTTTCACCAGAGTCCTAGTCCAAACAGAGACACCACACAGAAGCACTTCCGACATATAATAAACTTGGCTATCTCTGATAGGCCGTCAAGAAACGGAGATCCCAGGGTAAAAAATCTTCGCCATGAGAAAGACGAACATTGGCAGATCAAGTGGACGATGGTCTTCTCCTTCTCAGCCAGTCCACAGCCACGACTAAAGTCATATGCAGTTAGGCGCAGCCTGTGTGCGTGCCTATCCATTACGCAAGTGCCAGAGAAGGCGCTTCCACGGTTCAGTTTGAACAGTTGATTGATACGGTTCGTATCCAACCTGGGCAAGGCGAGTCTGGCAATAAAGCAAGTGTCACCTTCCGTCCAGGCTCTTTCAGCGTCCGACTTATAATAATAGGCACATCCACTCTCACGTGAAGATGAATGTCCCGAAGAAGTGTGCCTGCCCTAGCGAACTCATCAGCAGTTCAGTTGCCCGAAATGTCCTTGTGACCAGGAACTCAGATGAGGTGTACGCAAAACTGTCGTGATAAGGGAATCACGGCAGCCCCTGATCTGCGTAAAGTTGAAGGTCACACCCGTAAGTGATCTGAGCGCCGCCTGGCTATCAGAACAGATAAATTTATCATCGGTAGTAGCGCCATTACCCCTCTGGAGTATGGAAAATGGCCATTTCTTAGGCTTGAAAAAAATTGGAGCTGTCCGGAAGGCGAAGAGAAACACTAGGGTTGAGTTCCTCACAAAAAATTTCTCCGCCGACCCTGTCCGTATAAACATCCACTGAATCGCTAGGGATGATAGAGCCAGAGGCCCAACCTTCCCTACTAAGAATTATATCACGGAATCCTCTATAAAGTTCAGGTCCAAATGAGGCATAATTGATATCACCCAGTATCAATTGCTCCTCAGATAGAATAGAAGAGATAATTTGCCCTCGTGATAGGGTGTTCAGTCTCACAACTACAAGTCTCGCTCATTGCCTTACAGGTATCTCCGAAGGGGGCCATTCAAGCAGCATAAAAAGAGGCCTTGTAGGGCTGGTATGTAACACATCTCTACTCGTATGATCTGAATTGCAGCGAGTTTTCTGACCTTATCAAAAAGTCTGAAATTACAATCTTTATCAAGGGCAGTCCACCAGAAGACTCTCCATACAAAAGATTCGGTTCAATAACCTCTGAATATATCCAGCGAATAAGGCTAGGACTGAGACCCAACTTAGCTTGGGGTCAGGAATAAAGCCCAGATATTTAAAAGTAGGACTCAAGTTAAGCCTATTTCCATTGTATCAGTCTTACAAATTCACACTAAATACAAACTCTCTGCAGCACCCAGATACAATTCTCAGGGAAAAATTAAGCTTGTCCGCCAGTGTCTGTAGGTAAATGCCAAACACTGCAATGGCGACACTCCTATCGCCAGAGAAGTCAAGCATAGCATAGTGCAAGGAGCGTGTTAACCCCAAGGTTCAAGAGAAGCGGAGACAGAACTTCCCCATGTGGGGTACACCTGCTGACCATTATCTAACGCTGTACGTCCCTGAATGAGGAGAGATCTAAAAAGGAGCTCGATTAACGCAACTACCTGATTGTCGACGTCGTGGTCAAGTGAAGCTTTACCTACTGAATTATGGCAAACATTATTGAAAGTCCGTTCAATATGAAAAAAGACAGCAAGCGTGTATTCTCGCACGTGTAAGCATCTCTCCACCTGCGAGAACAATGAATGAAATGCTGCCTCTACTGAACTGCCCCTTGTATTTATATGCATGCTGAGTGGCATACAAAAGTGAAGGAACTCTTTCTAGTGTCTAATAAGGGAAAGAAAAGTTTCCCCGATCTAGATAGTCTAGCTTCTGTCAGACCTCCGAATACTACCGAGAGATCCGCTAAAGGAACTCAAGACCTTACGAAGCCAATGGACCTCAGTAGAGGATTCGACACTTTTGCAGTAGTTCCTCTATGAGGCTCTTTTCACAAGCCTTATCGCGTATTTTAGCTCTTACTTCCTGGTCTTTCGTAGACATGCTAAAGCATGATTGTGTTGTGTTTTTAATATTGTTACGTTTTCAACTTTTTAAAATGTTTCAGTTCTTTTTAATTGCGTCAAAATAAAATAAATACCACGTTGTTATTGTTTTACAGTTTTTATTTCCTTTCAGCAACTTATTTATCTTGCCCTTAATATTCGCTTATACCAAACTTTTATTTACAACTAAACATGACTTTATGACTGCAAAACGATAACTCTATCGATGTAGGCAAAGCAGCCTCCTTATATACCTAACTGCCTATAGTTTTGAAAGTTCCGGAAATGTCTCAATAGCTTTCAAATCCTCTATTTGATGTCCACTAATTTTAAAGATGTAAGAGTGTGTTACCCAAAGATGTTCAAATTGGCAATGCCGTCAAATATACAAATCAGTACGGCATTATCAGAGTAACACATCAACAACCTTGATACAACCCAATAAACCAAATCCCATAACACAGTTCCAAAGGCTAGCATTTTTATTTTCCTAAAAATATAAATATATTTCCAAAACGCAGCTACTTTTTCCCTTACCCTTTAATTATGAATATGTTGCATTCACTAGCTCAAGCTTATGATTTTTGTATTTATATTTACATACGAGATACAACATATTTTTAATTTTTTGTTGCTTTTCTTTTTGTAAATCTAACTTCAACATTTAGATAATATTGCATATTTAACCAGATTGTTGCACCACATCGAGAGTAATTTTTCTATCAGTGTGTTTGGTATGTGTAACCATGTATCTGCATATGAATTCAAGCTAAACCTCCTTATCTGTATATGTGTATACTATTCGTATATCTGATATTATCGTAACATGTGTAGAATTAAAATCTCGTGTGGTTCGTTTTGCTAAATTGAGTTATCAGCTGGAAAGAAAATTACCGGAAACAGATATAACAACTGAGCCAAACCAACCAACATTTATGATAGACATTTTAGGGGCAATATTTACAATGATTTCATAAAATATAAAGAAGGCATACAATTACGTTTATAAATTCAAAAATTAATCTAAAAAATGCATTTAGAGCTTAGATAATGCAATCAGACAAGAGAATACAAGCATTTGCTACAAAGTTTTCAGGAGAAATGGTGTTTATAAGAAATTGAAATATGTTAATAAGCTTTTAGTTCTAACGACTAAGATTTATGGTTATGAAGCTACAATTATAATATAGAGTAAACAGAAGCAAAGCAGCAGCGTTGTCCAATTTAAATTCTTTTTTTCCGTCACTTTAAGGAGCATATTGGCTGTCGACAAATCATCCATTGCTTTGTTTCAGTTTGAGTAATCAAGCTAATTTTCAAGATAAGCAGCTGATAATTAATCCATTGTAGCTCTCCTCCATATAGTGGTGAAGATCCTTGCTAAGTGGCGGAGGTCATCCTTACTTAGCATTGTAATTTTGACCAATAGGTAGCGTTTTCTATTGCTCATTCCGTCGTCTTCGCCAGAAGTAAGCTGGAAAGTCAGGGGGGCTTCTTTAGATGGATTTGTCTGTATGGAGATTAAAGCCTCTTTATTAAACACTCGAAACCACAATTAAATTTGTTTATCCTCTGTTGGGATTCCAACCTGGGTCGCTTGTGTTGTATGCCCGAGCTCAAAGCACTACAAATAAAATTCTGTTCCGTCGCGATTTTGGTGATGTATTCTGAAGGCAAATGTTAAAATTTTTAGCCTCTATCTTGACAAAAGTGGTTTGGTACGTAAGCCAAGTGTTAGCGGTAACCAAAGAAAAATAAGTATTAAGTTGTACGATCGTGGCGTTCATTTGTTCAACGTCCGCAGTGAAATGACTTGAATCTTGAGTCTTTTACTGTTCGGGTATAGCACACAGGGTTTTCAATACGATTAAGAAGGGATATGGACACAGAAAATCGATTAACTACATTCTATGGCGAGTCATAATTCCGACCAGAAAATCTGTTCTTGTGCATGAAAATGATCGTTTTGGTTTTGCGTTGGAATATTACTTGCGAGCTCGTCTAAAGTTGGCTTGCTAACACAGACTAAGAATCCAAAAATGGTAACTGAAGAATTGATAACCACTGACTACGATCAAAAGACATAAGGTGCCCCTGCAATAAACAGCAAAATAATTAAGCTGCTTAATCTAATGCTTGCCCGAACAACAGCAACTTGCTTGCCACTTTGTCAATAAGTAAGCTTCGTTCGGGATAAGAATTGAGTTAAGAACGATTCACATTGAATACTTACAACCGAAGTAGAATTTTGAAAAAAAGTATCTTAAAATATTAACCCTCAGTGACAGCTAAATGCTTTACTTTTCTAACAAAAAATAATTTTTGTAACGATTTTATGACAATAATTTTTGCTGGGCATTTTTACTAAACGCTTGTTCGTTAAATTTCTTCAAATGCCTTTAACGATGGCTGTAATTTGATACAAACTCACAGAAATCATAGAAGTGGAAAAAATGTATTTAAATTGCACTCACATTCGTTATATACTATCATACAAGTAAATGATGAAAAATTGCTACCAAAATTTAAATGCAAATACGTCAGCCAGCAGTATATTTAATCATACGTAAATGTACGTGGGTTGCTTGATAATTATTAATAAGGAAAAAGGCTTGCTTCTAACGATTTACGGGCGGATTGATATTGAAGCTACTTAAGTAGGAAAAAAATTTTTTTGTTTTTCAAAAACCATTCATTTCTCAACATAGTCTCCTTTTAACTTAGTAGGACAATTTTCCAACTTTTTTATATCATTCGAATAATACGATTTTGGGAACTTCTCAAAATACGCATTAGTTTCGCTAATCGCTTCTTCGTTTTTTCAAGTTTGGAAACAGGAAAAAGTCACTAGGGGCTAAATCTGGACTATAAGGTGTATGATCAACCAATTCGAAATGGATTTCTCGTAGTTTTAGCATCGTATCTAATGCTTTGTGAACCGGTGTATTGTCTTGAAGAAAGAGCACTTTTTTCTTGTTTAAATGTGGTCGTTTTTCCTTGTTTGCATCAACCAATTGATCCAATAATGCACGATAATACTCTCCTATGATTTTGGATCCCTTTTCAAGATAATCGATGTGCAATATTCCGTGTGCATCCCAAAATACAGTGGCCATAACCTTGCCAGCCGATTTCGCTGTCTTCGCCTTCTTCGGAGCACTTCCACCAGCTTCTACCCATTGCTTCGATTGATTTTTGGTTTCACGTGTGTAGTGGCGGACCCTCGTTTCATCAACAGTTATTAATCTACGCCAAAAATCAGCAGGATTATGCTTTATCATGTCCAAACACCGCAGTGAAGTGCTCTGTCGAACTCGTTTTTGTTCAACACTGAGCAAACGCGGCACCCATCTTGCCGATAGCTTTTTCATATGCAAATGTTCATGCAAAATGTTGAAGACACGTTCATATAATATGTTTACCAATTCAGCAATCTCACGTATTTTGACCCGGCGATCATTCATAACGATATCGAGGATTTTCTTGATATTTTCTTCAGTAACCACCTCTTTTGGCCTTCCTGTTGATGGTATTGCTGCAGTGCTTGTTCGGCCCCGTTTAAATTCAGCAATCCGATATTTTACCATATAATCTGACGGAGCAGATTCGCCGTAATGTTTATCAAGCTTTTCTTTTGTCTCTTTCGCCGTTTTGCCTTTCAAATAATAGTGTTTCATCACTACACGAAATTCACTTTTTTCCATTTTCCAACAAACAGAAAAGTTGCTTACTTCAAACGACTGCAACAAATAAACTAATCCATGAATTTTGCTAAAACTTTAACAGCTGACGTTTGACAGATCGTAATTTCTAAGAACGAAAAAGTTTTTGTGTTTGTGCTGCCATCTAGCGCTAGGTAGCTTCAATGTCAATCCGCCCTCGTAGATTTTAGCTTAAAATATTATTTATATTGAAGCTGGAATATTTAATAATATATATTTTAAAAGTTAGTGATTGTCTGCTGCACTTATTGAATTTAACCAGTTCGTTTATTAAGCTCCTTTGTGCTTTAAGTTGATCTCCTTTTTGTAAGGATTAAACTAGAGAAACTGAAATTAAGAATCTTGGCAAGTAAATAGTTCACGAATAAGCACTTCAGTTGCAGCATATAATAATTTGACCAATCTGAACTACTTTAAAAAAATCCGGTCCTTCATTGTAATAATTCAATTTTGAAAGCATTAAGTTGTTAAAATCAAATTACAATACTTTTTTATGATCTTAGTTAAAATCAACAATTTTATTGAACATATTTATTTCAAATTATAATCCAATATTATATTATACTCTACTTACTATGAGCTGAGTAACCATGACTATTTAGTCGGAGAAGTGTAATAGGCTATGGTCTCTGGTCTATGAGCTGTACAACCAAATAATCTTACTACAGAGAGTAAGTATCAATAGTAAGACCTATAACACTGAATACAGAATTCAGATCAATAAGTTTACTTGAAACAAAATATACTTAAACCTGTTGAACTATAGAATAGTAATTCGCATTTGATTGATAATGAAGCAAACGCTGCACGACAATATTTATTAAGAATTCGTCTTACGCATGAGTCTGGTCAGACCTTTTTCAATATGAAATGTTGTTTTAACATATTTAACACTTCGTTACAAACCTGAAAATTCAGGTACCCTCTTAAAATTTAGTTGGTCTTTATATTGTAGGAAAAAACAAGAAATCCTTGAAAGGCTATGAAAAAAAACTACTGAATATTTTTTCAAATTTCATGTTTTATTTGAAAGCACAATCCTACCGGTTAATAATGGAAAATAATTTCATTCAAATGGCTGCCTCGGCTGGTCATGTAGTAGCCTACACGATCTGTCCATTTTTTATATTTCACCAATGGCTTCACGAATATTGCCTTTAATCAATTGTCTCTGGCTTGTTAGCGTAGCACTTATCTTTGACTGCACCACACAAATAATAGTCCAACGGTGTCAAATCGCAGCTCCGAGGTGGCCAAACGACATCAGTTCTACGGCTGATAATGCGATCTTCAAAAACAGGGCGCAAAACATCGAGTGTAGCTTCGGCTGTGTGGCACGTAGCGCCGTCCTGTTGAAACCAAATGTTGCTAATATCCTCCTCTTCAGTTTTTGTAAACAAAAATTCGTTCAATATGGCCCGATAACGATCGCCATTGACTGCAACGGCCACTCCTTGATTCCCAGCGTTGTTCAAGCGTATACACAACCATATGCGTTCAGCGGAAAGATAAAACTAATTATCTGTCAAATCAGACATGAGCTAAGTATTACCATTCACGAAATAAGCACTAGTTGAAAAAAAAAACGTTAGATGGCGGACTCTATATATGTATTGTAACTAAAGAAATGATTAAAGAGCTCATTTTGTTTACCAACGATATAAGCTGCTGTACTAAAAGTGTTCACAATACTTGAGTAGTTTCTTCAGCGTGTGATGAGTTTATGGCTTCCTGGTAATATCACTTTATTCCTCATCTTTATTGATTCTTTACCATGACTCCACGGAAAAACCAGTTCGGTTAAAACTTTTCAACCAGGATCTACTTAACGCATGGCACAAACTATTTATGTAGTTAGTTTATAAACGACTAGGGTTTATTGAACTCTAAGAGAGTTTTATAGTGAAGTAGAGTAATCCCTTCAGCGATATTGGGAGCTTTTGTGTTGTACCTGTTTGTTGACTGCTGTGGATAGATAAAGAACCATGCAAGAATCCATTTTTTTAAGTGATGGTTTGTATTGAGTGCCAAGCTTATTATTATTATTAATTCCCATAACATTCTATTAAGGAACATGAGGACTTCTCTCAGTCAATGAAAGAAAGGGACCTACAGTTTAACGCCGGCTCCGAACGTCAAATGCACTTAGAGTAGTTTTCAATAGTATTTATACTCATAACCAGTTACTAGCTAATGTTATGAGGTGATACCACTGTCGAAAAACTTTTTTCTTTTTTTTAAGATGGTCTGGCCTGGTATTGAACCCACGACCTTCTGGTTGGTAGGTGTCTTGAGGTACCATGCCCACTTAACCGATTCCGCCCACTTTTTAACTGATAGTTTGTACTATCTAAGAAGTCATTTAGACCAAATTAAGAAACTTCCATTCTATTCGTTCTTTGGATATACAAAAATCAATATTTAATTTGTATGGGCGATGCCACACCCACTTATTAAATTTCGCCCATATTTCGTCTGATGATGTGTATTAACTACTAAGTTATTTAAACCAAATTCAGAACCTTCCACTATTACCGATTCAAAGGTATTTAAATATCAATATTTACTTTGTATGGAAGGTGCCACTCCCACTTATCCAGTTCGGCCCAGTTTTTCACTGATGATTTGTATTGACCACAAAGCTATTTGTGGCAAATTTAAAGATTCTTACTATTACCGGTTTAAGGATATAAACATATAAAATACAAATTTTATATGGACGTGGCACCGTCCAATTGAAAAATAGTGAAGCTACACACCAAATGAAAGTTTTATACATTTGCTTTTCATATACACAGTTTTAAAAATATTTTCTAACTTACACAAGGTTTACATGCTGTAACAAATTTTAAGACTCTAGGGAGCATAATGGCTTTTCACACATCAAGTTAATTTTTTATTAATCAAGTTAATTTTTATGCCAAGTAGATGATAAATCTACTGGAGCTTGCCTCCATATTATTGTGAAGTGGTGAAGGTCCTTGCTAAGTGGTGATGGTGATCCTTACTAAGCACTGTAGTTTTTTCCCAGTAGGTGGCGTTTTTCCTGATCATTCGCCCAATGTTTATTATCATCGCCAGTGGTAAGCTGAAAGGTCAGGAGGGCTTATTTAGATTAATTTATCTGAAGGGAGGTTGAACTCACTTTATTAAACACTGGCAACCGCAATTAAATATTTTCGTTATGTTCTCATCTGTGTGATTCGAACCTAGGCCGCTTGTGTTGTAGCTTACGCTCTAACCACTACAGCACGCCACTTCCTAACAACAATTATACTCTTATTTAAATACTTTAGAAACTCAAACTGCCTGGCTTTTTGAAGCACTGATTTCTAACATTGGATTTCTTATTTTGTAGTAAAATGATGCCAACTTTGACTACTTGGATGATGATAAATAACATCACCTTGGTTGTTTTTTTTTTTTTTTTTTTGAGCCCAGATTTAAGCATGAGCACTATACACTTATTTATTTATAAAAATCTGTTAAAAAGAGAATTTCCTTAAAATTAACTTTACCCATACATCTTCCCTTCCTCACTTAACTAACACTTTTCCTTTTGGCAAATTAAATTAAACACTTTATAAGAGCAGAGCACACACATCCACTATCTACACTTGCAACCAGAGATACTTTTAATTTATTTTCTTATCTTTGGTAAGAATTTTCAAATTAATCTTTAACTCATCCTGGGCTTAGATATATATATACACACACACACACACTCAAACCAACTCATACACTAACTAACGTAACACAATTTTAATAAAACTTTAAATGTTGTTACTCTTTGTTTGTTGTTGCTATAGCAACATTAAAAATAAGCCAAGAAGTTTCCTGTACGAAATAATCCTTCCTTCACGTTTTTTATTTTAATTTTTTGTCTGTTTTTTTTTTTTTTTTTTGTTGCATTTTTTCTTCTCACGTTAACACCGGTACACCGTCATTATTGTTGTCTTTCAGTTGGCAACTCAGCTAACAACAGACAGACATACTGTCGTTTATTAAATTGTTGTCGCAATGTGCAGCATCATTGATGCACAAGTTGAAGTATGAGTGTAATTATGCAACGCGCCTGTGGTGTAATTATGTGACAGAAACTTGCCAATTTTCTACTTTCAACCTCAAGGCAACCGAAAAAAACAGAAAAAAAATTTTTTTTTTCATCACGTTGTGTTGTTGATATTCGCATCATCATCATCATGTTCCTTGTTTATTTAAAGCAACAACAGGTACATATAACTTATTACCGTTAGACGTTCCACTTGTCCTCAACCTGCAACCCAAATACCTGTGCAAGACGAATTTTGTATCATTACGAGTTTAACGACAACAGCAAAGGGAAAAAGTTTTACAAGGATTTTATTTGGTTATCCTATTAAGTTATGGGATCTAGAAAAGGAATAAATGACAGTGGAAAGGATAAGAATTTGAAGAGACGTAACGAAAAAGACTGGCTAATTTTAAAATATGAAGAGCTCCTAGTTTAAATGATGGTCTTATTGTATATTAGCAGCCGTGCTCTATATAAGGCTTTATTTTTGATAAGCAGGTGCCTCAGCAATTAAAACCACTGGTTCGAAGTAGAAGATGGGTAGTCAATTTTATGTCTGGTCGCTAGTCATACGTGGAATTCAGAAATAAAAAGTCGTAGCCACGTAGAGTAAAACAGAGGCAGGGGTGATATTTCCGGAACCTCTAACTTTCGTACATTACACGTCCGCCTGATGACATCGAGGTCATTACAAATTCAAATGACTGCTCCATTATGGCGTCTGTTCCCATTGTTGCGTATCGTATCGAGTAACGTTTGACATCGACAGTTATCTGCATAAAGTTAGAAATAGAAACAAGGTTCTTAAGTCTCTCGCCAGCTATTATATAACATATAATAGGTCAGCTATGCGGCTACAGTGTGATTCGCGAATGTTAGTGATACGTAATAGAAAAATATTGAATCCTGCCAAAATGCTGCTCTGAGCACTGCCATGGAATGTCTACGCACGCCTCCTGTGGATCATCTACATGTTGAATCGAAGGTCCTGCCTGTACGTCGATACAACAAGATGCTGTCGATGTAATATCTACTTGGATGGTATCAACCGGGCCATCCCAATCACCATCTGATGGAAAGACACACCCTCTCAGGCATGTCAAGAAAGACATGATGTCTAAAGGTATTAAAGAGAACCCTTATGGGCTTGTTTAGACCAACAGGCATATCAGGCAGGATTGAATACTATTCAGAATGATGCAGTAACAAAGGCCATTGGGCAGTATAGTGTGAATACCATCCTCGGAGACCCCCGCGTCCCATATCAGTTGAAGAACCTAATTAACCGTGACATAGTAGAATGATCTTAGCGCATGATCTTAGGATGGTGCAGCTGACTCAACTCATACTGGCTTAGTATCGACGACACAGTTCAGAACACCTGCAAAGCGTGCGGAACAAGTCCGCATAACACGGTTCATCTATACAGCTGCCCAGCTAATCACACCCAGCTTCTGATGGTTCGAAGGCTTCTTAAATTCTACAGCTTTAGGACAGGCTACAATGTCATATTACACTACCTGGATAGTCAAAGCCTCCTTATTCCGCGGATAAAGACCATCTAGACTTCTGTTGTACCATTTGTCAGCATTGGTTGCAATGTAATTCCACTTCGAGTTCCACTGCAACTTGTACTAGTGTTAAGGAAGACCCAGCTTTTAATACTAGGCATGGGTCCTACTTCCTGGAAAATATAGTGCTCATTACTTCAAGATAAAGTTTGTGATCATACCTATAAGGTCTTTTTCTTCCTATTCACACACCAGACTTAGCAGAAGTGGCAACCCAATTTTCTTCAGTAGCTGAAACTCAACGTGTGATAGATCACCAAGAGTCTATGCGAGCAGCCGGGAGCTTCAGAGCGTAACAGAAAGTAGAAACCATTTAGTATTTGTTTTAATGATAATAGAGGAGACAAAGATATCGCAAAATTAACATGAATGGCTTTAAAATTGAACCATGAACAGTTAGCTTTAGTGATGTAATTATATTGTCGAGCCAGTCCATAAACTATATTATCTGAATATTTAATATGAGTTTAGGTAAACTAAGCTCAAGTTTAACTTTTTCCTTGATATCCCAAATCAAAAATATCATTTTTCCATATACCAGCTGAGATGACGCACAAATCAATGTCAAATCTTGGGTACAAACATTTATTAACACCGCAGTCATGTCGTACTTTCTACCCCCAAAGTAGCGATCGGATCTAGGTAGGTTGGTACGTAGATAGAAGCGTCTGCCACCAAAAGAAGCCAATCGGAACTCATAATAAAACCGCTAAGCCTACAAATGTCCGTACTTGACAGCTCCGGGAGCCCAGTAGCATGGTAGAAGCCCAGGTGTCTTTTCCTTCTGCCACATAACGCCGGGAAAATTCACAGTAAGTGAGGAATTGTTATCTTTTCCTCCTCATCCCAGCAGCTTTTACTGAAATTATTGGTCAGCTAACCCAGTCCCAGCCTCCTGGCATGGATGCTCATTATACAATGCTCAGTAATTATACCGACAACTACACTAAGTGTATTTCTTTGGAGATTGAGCAGATCTTTCGTGCGCTTGAGAACCAGCTTTGGCCAGATTTGCTGCGCTATCTCGCTCGTCTCCGAAGTTGTCTATGCTGCGTTGACGGAGTCTATTACCTCATTGTGAACCATGAGCTTAAAAGTTCCTAATGGCAATAGTGGTGTCAAAAACTGGAGCTCTGATGAATTGGCCAGATATTCATCAGCCCTCCAGTTTTCCGGAATATCACTGTGACCCGGAACCCATATAATATGAATATTGTACTGCTCAGCCATCTCGTTGAAAGATCTGCGGCAGTCGATAACTGTTTTTAAGGTCAACTTATGAGATCCCAGAGCTCTTACAGCCGCCTGGCTATCCAAAAGTATGCTAAAATCTCTCTTGGTGACGTTGAACCTGCTAATAATCATCAAAGCAGCTCTTATAGCCGATACATCCGCCTAAAAAACGCTTCAGTGGTTTGATAACGTTATAGAATGAGCTATATTCGAGAATATACCTCCACTTACAGCTCCAATCAACTTTATGCCGTCCGTCTTACACCATTTGCGTTCCCTCCTGTCCGGAACTTTACTGAGAAGTCATAGTGCGGTGCTGTAGTCAACTCTTTCAAAATTCTTTGAGTGGCCCACGTTTAAAACGCGGCACTGTCCAGTAGCCCGTAGACGCTGGCTTATAATAGCCGCCAACTCTTTAGAATATAGGCCTAGCAGAGGTAGATGCAGAATCACCTCTATGGCCGTTGAAACGCTCCTGTAATAATATTTCAAGCGGACCTTTGCACCCGCTGTAGTAGGCTAAGATTAGCCGCCTTAGCAGGATATAATACTTTATTGTAAGTGTAGAGACCTTCTATTGAAGCCTTCTTTATCCTGTTGCTTATATTAGGCTTCCAGGACAGCTTTCTGCCCAATATGAGACTCAGAAAATGAGCCTCTACCCTAAGTTCGAGTCCCGAGTTCTTCAACCTTAAAAGCCGAAAAGGCGAAGGTTTCTACCTCCGTGTGAAAAAAACTATCTCCGTTTCTTTAAGATTTACTCCCAAACCACGTGCAGAAGCGCACTCGCAAATCTGCCCGAAATAGTGAGAACAACGTCATCTGCATAAGCGATCTCCCAGCATTTGTTTTGTTCTAGAGTCACCAACTCATTCATCACAATAGGTTCCCCTACCTATCCTCCTAGTGATGAGTAAGCTCCCTAGCGTCGGGTAGATTATCCTTGCGTGAAGCAATTTCGCTATCCAGTACACCAAGCTGTTCTGTATTCCTAGCCCGGTTATTGCACTAATAGCATAAGGAATTTGAGTATCAGCTGGTAAATAAACAACTAAATGTTGGCATATGAAAAACTAACGTGTTATTTTCTTTAAAGTTAAAGCACTAAAGCATAAATTTATCCCGCTGCACCACTGTCTGTAGAAAGAAAGTTACGGAAATACAAATAGGATGTTTTCAAAATACAGTGTAAATTCTACCGCCTGCAGATGAGAAAAAAAAATTATAAAAAACATAAGAACGAAGTCAACTTACAAATAAGAAAATAGAATAACAATAGTCATTCAAGAACTACTATCTGATACCCTACTTCAAAACCTGGCTATTTACACAAGTATCACGTGTTGTATCAAGCAACACGTCAAAGAAAAATTTAAATCGGTATGTACTGAACTCGGTCATTGGCTGTACGACTCTTCTTATGGAACGATCTTCAACAAATTTAGTTCAAAAATTATTTTAAATCAAACGAACAAAAATGTTCTTGCTACAAACAATAGCACAAGCCCAATATACTGTGAGTATATTATTATATAGTGTATAACATATACGAGGGCGGATTGACATTAAAGCTACATAGCGCTAGATGGCAGCACAAACACAAAACTTTTTCTTTCTTAGAAATTACGATCTGTCAAACGTCAGCTGTTAAAATTTTAGCCAAATTCATCTATTAGTTTATTTGTTGTAGTCGTTTGAAGTAAGCAACTTTTGTGTTTCTTGGAAAAAGGAAAAAAGTGAATTATTTGAAAGGCAAAACGGCGAAAAAGACAAAAGAAAAGCTTGATAAACATTACGGCGAATCTGCTCCGTCAGATTATATGGTAAAATATTGGATTGCTGAACTTAAACGTGGCCGAACAAGCACTGCAATAATACCATCAACAGGAAGGCCAAAAGAGGTGGTTACAGAAGAAAATATCAAGAAAATCCTCGATATCGTTATGAATGATCGCCGGGTCAAAATCCGTGAGATTGCTGAAATGGTAAACATATCATATGAATGTGTGTTCAACATTTTGCATGAACATTCACATATGAAAAAGCTATCGGCAAGATGGGTGCCGCGTTTGCTCAGTGTTGAACAAAAACGAGTTCGATAGATCACTTCACAGCGGCGTTTGGACATGATAAAGCATAGTGCCGCTAATTTTTGGCGTAGATTAATAACTGTTGATGAAACGTGGGTCCCCTACTACACACCTGAAACCAAAAATCAATCGAAACACTGGGTGGAAGCTGGTGGAAGTGCTCCGAAGAAGGCGAAGATAGCGAAATCGGCTGGCAAGGTTATGGCCACTGTATTTTGGGATGCACACGATTATCTTGAAAAGAAATCCACAATCACAGGAGAATATTATCGTGCATTATTGGATCAATTGGTTGATGCAATCAAGGAAAAACGACCACATTTAAACAAGAAAAAAGTGCTCTTTCTTCAAGACGACGCACCGGCTCACACAGCATTAGATACGATGCTAAAACTACGAGAAATCCGCTTCGAAATGGTTGATCATCCACCTTATAGTCCATATTTAGCCCCTAGTGACTTTTTCCTGTTTTCAAACTTGAAAAAATGGTTCGCAGGAAAAAGATTCATCTCAAACGAAGAAGTGATTACCGAAACTAATGCGTAATATGAGGAGTTCCCAAAATCCTATTATTCAGATGGTATAAAAAAGTTGGAAAATCGTCTTACTAAGTGTATTGAGCTAAAAGGAGACTATGTTGAGAAATGAATGGTTTTTGAAAAAAAAAATGTTTTTTCCTACTTACGAATAGGTAGCTTCAATATCAATCCGCCCTCGTACACATAACGAATGAAAAACCTTAAAAACTATAGCACTATAGTAGTGACATTCATGACAGTAAGACGACAGGCAAAGAAATTCAAACACAAAACCAAACCGAACTTCAAATACTCAAGCATAGATACGGATGTTGTTTAAATATCAAACTATTCGTAGAGTAACAAGTTATTACTTTTCTCTTACAGTTTAAGGCTATTATTAGAGTTGTCGTCTTTGTCGTACTGTGGCAATCTACGTATATCTCTACCAATGGAAAATGGAATCCAGGAATCCTTAACAATATTTGCATAGCACGTATAATATAAGATGAAGAAGGTAAATAATATAGCGAATGTATATAAATTACTTGCATATGCAACTATGTATGTATGTACATACGTACATATGTGTACATATATGTATTTGTGTGTAAATTAGTTTAACAATATTTGCCTGTGTGATGAGTTCACAAATGAACATACATTAATAAGACTTTGCACATAAACGAGTACTTGTGTATAGCCAGAAGACATAATAAAGGTTAAACAGCCAAAGGGCCCTTCAAAGGCCTTATTTTAAAACTTGTCATTTCAGCATTGGGCTCATTTTATTTTAAAGTTTAAAAAGAAGTACTAAGAGTTTAACAAAGGTACCAAAAAAAGGACGAAATATTCTTTATGAAAACATCATAGCGCTGTTAACTAAATTTCAGACCTTAAAAAAATCATATAATTATTGTTTTATGAGATCTCAGCCACTAAACGTTCTAAACATTTTGTCTTCAACTACGAAAAGTGTAGATGGAGCCATTTCTAATTTAAATTGAAAACTCAGTTTCCTTGACTATCTGGGTTGGTGTCATGATAAATATTCGCTAATAAGTACAAGTAGGCTAATAATTCAAGCTTTTGTTGTTTTGAGTTTATGACTGCATATCCTGATTTCGATAAAACAAATTTAAATTCGTGTTTATATTTGCGTTGAATCTCACCGATAACAATTTTTTAATAAAAACGATAAACGCTTATTATCTAGCAAACAACATACAGACGCATACAGACGCTTTGCAATACAACTGGCAATTATTCATCGTTTTAATTCAACTTATATCAATAGCAGAGATCACAACCTTTGAATTTAAAATAAATTTCAAATTAACTTTTATAACCAGATTTTCTCATTTCGATAAATCAATACATCGCTAACGATTACTTACTCTAACAAAAAACACACACACGAACACACTCACCGCTTAAACGAAGAAACAATCAAAAGCAAACGAAAAACACAAAAACAAAACAATAATGAAAACGAAATGCAATAACAAAGTACCGCTAAGATTGTTGAAAAAACTATTTTCGCGTTAAGAGCAAAATATACTAAATAATTAGCGATGAGATCAATTTAATGTGTTCGTTCGGTCAGAAAAAACGTAAAAAGATATGGAGAACCAAAATGAACAAAGTTTTACATCCACAGTAAATCTCGATAAAAATTTTGGTAACAACATAGGAAGACGAAAGTTTCCTTTTTATACAAAGTACCATGAATGAAACAGATTGCTTAAGCCTATTCAAAAAACAATTTGGTAACCAATGTGAAAAAATTAGGCGTGCAAGGATCGTGATGCTTTAACAAGGCAATGATTGTAAACACACTGCAAGAAAAGTCACAAAATTATTTCTCTCTCGCCCTTCAAAAGGTCTGAATTTAAACTCATTCGACCACTTTCGGGGGCATTTTAAATATCAAATTCGAAAAGTGACTTTTGTAACAAGAAAAGAATTCATTATAATAGAGGAATGGCAGAAAATCTCTTCCGAACTTACAAATAACTTTGTGGAATCTATTTCTCGAAGATTATACGCTGGTTCTTAAACATAAAGAAAAGAAACCTAATACATAATATTCTCTCTTTTAAAAATTGTTTTCTAAAGATTTTTAGATTTTTGAAGACATTATGTGGTAGAATTAAAATATTTTTAGTGACAACAAAAAGCTAGAATATGCGCTCATTTTCTGATCAAAAAAGATACTTTTGTCGAGAGAAAATTGTCCCTAGCCGCTACTCTTCTTGATAATTCATTTATGAGCCTTTTCCGTTGTCAGTTTAGAGTCATATCCGACCTTTTTTAGTAGTCTTTAATACTGACATTTTAAACTTCAGGATGATTAATTTGCGATTGCTATACAATTTGTTATTGTATTTGAAATTAAACTCATTTATTTGCAGTGTTGCCACCTTGTGTGTAATTACACATATTGCGTATAATTTTTCATGGTATTTTGAATTTATATAAATTTTTCTCATATGATACACGAAATTTCCTGATTCGCAAACCAAGCCTAATTTCATCATAGAAATACAAAGAGAGTAAAGGGAACAAAATTGTTTATCTCAATATTCGCATTGTTTATCTCAATATGCGCAGATCCCAAAACTTAATGGAAAAAGTTTAGCACTTTAGTTCGACTTATGGTGATATTGTTAAAAGTATGGAATTTACTGACTGTTCTGGATTACAGAAGATATGCTAACTGTTATGGTACTAATTGCTCGATTATTACATTTTATATATATTCATACTATGCCTTGATCGATTAAGCGTTGAGGTTAAAAAATTAAGTTATTTTTGTGTTTCTGATAAAACTTACAGTTGTTATTGGATAAAATGCTATTTTTCTTATTATTCATAAAAGCTTTTATTTGATGTATAATTAAGACCCCGAATTTTATTATATTTTTTCGTTGCGAGGGCTTCTATATAAAAAAAAACTCTTGTCCGATTAGGGTGTATAATATTCGTAAGAACAGAATTTTGTGGGTAATTTTACTTTATATGTGTAATTTTTATGTCGATTGTGTGCAATTCATAATGCTTGTGGTGGCAGCACTGTTTGTTTGTGATTGTTTTTTTTTTCGTTTAAGCGGTAAGCGCTTGCGTGTGTGCACATTTTTATTAGACAAACGTTTATCGTCATCGATAAGTAATCGCTAGCGATGTAATTAAGCACAAATATATATAAACATGAATTGAAATTTGATTTATCGAAATGAAAAATGCGGTCATAGAAAGTAACTTGAAATTTACGTTAAATTCAAAGGTTGTGATCTTTGCTATTGACATCAGTCGAATAAAAGCAATGGATAATTGCCAGATGGCACTACAACATCTGTAAGTCAGTAGATAAATTTGTATTACATTACCTGAAAGATATAGAGTGTTATAGATTATGTAGCATTATTACTGGTTAAAGTTTGTTTCTTTGGTATAAAGAGGTATAGAAAAAGGCCTGATAGATGAGCTAGCATGCTTGACTAACATTTTGCTTGCATGCGTTGAATGATTAAAATATGGTTACATGCATAGACTTTGTATGTAAGGTTGTGATGTTCTGACTTCTTCTGATATACACATATAAGACTAATTTAAAAATCAGAAAAGTTGTATTAAAAGCCCCTTTAAGCTTTAGGCCTTGCATTTTTCTAATCACCCCCTGTTTTTTTACTACTCTGCTTAAATTCTATTGTAGAGACGGTAACGAATGAGACGTGAAACATCGAGTACATAAAATTATATTTGCCAGGTTTCTTCATCCATTCATCGTTTCAGTTTACATTGCATACAATTATGTGTGTATATAAATGCGTATTTAATATGTATGTGTTTGTTTGTATGTATGTATGTATAGTAATAGAATTTTGTTAAAAATTAAGTCTATTTTTATGAAGAGAAATACATTTTCTGTTGAACAGAAAACTTTAAAATAACTAAGCAAGAAAATAAATTTGTAAAAACACAGCAACAGGAAGATAAAGTTTTTACCTCAAGATCTTTTCATAGCTTTATTATTTCTTCTTTATCTTAAAAGTGATATGATTTCGTTAAACCTTTTAAAAAGTAGTTAAAATAAAAAATGTTGCAACTTAAGATGCAGCAATAAATCAATATGATATACGAAGTGGCATTATGCGTTGCAGTGTTAAATAAAAAATAAACGCATTAAAGTGCAATGAATTTGTATACAAAAATAATTGAATCCTATATAGGAGTATATCGTCTGGTAGCCAGATAGCAGTTTTAGTTTTTCAAATGAAATATGTATTTACTAGATATCAAAATATTCATCATGCAACATATCGTGCTAACTGAATGCATGAAACTATTAAAGAAGTAATTTCACCGAAAAAATATTAGTTTGACGTCAAACAGGTGAATTAATCATCATCAGAGAGTTTTATCCTCCTTCACTCCTCTAGCATTCATTACTTTCTTTCAGTTTCAGTAATCAGCTGCTTTTTAAGGTAAGTAGATGATTAATCTACTATAGCTCGCCTCCATATGATTGTGTGTAGTGGTAGAGATCCTTGCTAAGTGATGGAAATCATTACTATACTTTTTTTTCAGTAGGTAGAGGTTTTTTCCTGATCATTCGTCTGATGTTTGTCATCATCACCAGAGGTAAGCTGAAAGGTCGGGGGGCTTCCTTAGATAGATTTTTTTGGAGAGAGGTTGAAATATCTTTATTAAGCACTCGAAACCGCAATTAATTTTTTTTTATGTCTTCTGCTTGGACTCGAACCTTGTGTTGTATGCCTCTGCTCTAACGTCTACATCACGCCACCCTTAGAAAGATAGTTAACACTTCTTAAATTGTGTTTCGGTTTGGATTAAAATCCATATAAGATTGTACTGACGCTAGGATTTAAGTCAAACTGTCGTAACCATTGCCTTGCTTTTACTAATTAGACGCTGAAAATTTTGACCGAAAATTCAGTTTTTTGACTTTCACACATGAGTATCATTTTCAGATCAAAAACCATGTTAAAAATCAAAATTGCAGTTATTGCATCACATACATTTCATTCACATAATATACGATCAAGCATCAGTACTTCTACGCTCAAAACACTCTCGGTAACATACTATTTTTTTGTTTTGAGCTTTAGTGTTACTTTAGGGGCTATATTATTACAAATGGTAACTCACTTTGTACTAATACTGATCACACCTTGATGCTTTTAGAAGGTAGGGTCCAAGCGGACCTATATATGTGCGCCCCAGCCCGAAACGAACCAGCCAGGCGCATGCACCAAAGAAGAAATAATACTGGCATTTACATTAGCTAGGCTGATATGACATGCAGAAACAGACTGCCAAAACTTGCTCCTAATATCCGAAAGATTTGGACACCCACATAGGAAATGTTCGACAGTCTCATCCTCTTCCTCAGCCTAACAATTCCTACAGTAATCATTGAATGGTAGACCCAAGCTCCTAGCATGCGCACCAGCTACACCGTGCCCAGTGATAGCAGCCACCAGGATTCGCAGCCTGTGCCGCGGCATCAAGATAGAGAACGAACCAGCCCAATCGTATAGAGGCCAGATTCCTCTTGATACAGAGCATGCGGGTTCATTCTCAATTGGCAGTGAAGAAAAGGTGCCATATTTTGAAAGTAAGAAGAGTTTCCTTTGGTACAAGCTTTGAATGTTGGCGTTAGCCGATGCATTTTATTTGTACAGTTTATTGCATGGCTTCACCACCGATCCTAATCTGTATCAAAACGCCAAAAGAGTAAATGGAACTGTCAATAATCCTCAGTACAAAGAACTCTTAACCAACACAGAGCACAACCAAATCGTATTCTCAAGCTGTATTTGCAAGAGTATAGCACTACATGTCATAAAATCAAAGCAATGATCGAGTTGATAAGAACAAATTTTAGCAACTTAATTATCTCCTGTCTTGAAGATGGGAGACCACTCAATTTGCGACAACTATAGAGATATAAGCCTTCTGTCTATGACATACAAAATACATGCAAGCGTACTGTGTGAACAACTAAAGTCATTCGCCAACACACTGACCTAGTAAGTCCATCAGATATTCACCTGAAAATAAATTCCTACTCACTGTCTTTTTGTTGGCTATAAAGCAGCCTTCGATAGCCAGATAAGAAATAGCTTGTATGCCGCGATGCCTGAGCTTGGTATTTCCACAAAGAAGACATTGAGCAATTCCTGCTGCTCCATCGAAATAGGAAAGTAAGTCTCAGAAATTTTTGAAACTATGGGAGGTTTCAGACTAGGCGATCCCTTATCATGTGACCGTCTTCTACAAATGTGTTTAGCTCTCTTTGAATACGCAAGCGACATAGACATCAGTGGGCATATTAAGCGATATGTCACCGCAACCTTCAGTGCTATCGAAAAATCTTCTGCCAATATAATATTAAACAAACAAAAAACTTAGTATGTATGGGACATGTTTGTAACACAACTACTTTGAAAGAGTTAAAGGCTAAGATTAGTATCAGTGACAATACCCGAAAATCAATTCGATCTCACTCCCCTTTATTTAGTCGTCATTAATATCGTTCTTAACTATTCACTCAATATTTCAAAATCTAAATTGAAATTTCGGAGCTAAAATCATATATGTATCTCTTATTTTAAATTACTTTTTTTTAACCTCCTCCCCCTCCCCAACTCTTTCAATTAAAAAGATTGAAATAATTAACAGTCTTATTAAAAGAAGGGAACTCATTTGCAAATTGAGTCATTTAAAATTCTTTTATTATTTTAAAACTCACTGACATATGAATTTCTTTTAAAACTTTCTGAAATTTAAAATTTAAATTAAACATTTTCATTTTCTATGGCTGGCTTAATGATGTGCCTGCCGTTTGTTTGCATGTGTGTACCAATGGGGTTTGGTACTTAAATTACGCTTACGAGCACACGTACATATTCAAAATTACATACAAAGTCATGAACTTGGTATAGCTTGGCAAAAGTCCCCAAAGTGTTAATATGTTTCTTAAGTTTTGTCTTCTTTTCCAACCCTTTTTCACCCTCTTTAGCCCTACTGCTAACCAGAAGGAAAGAAAACGTATAATAAGGAACTGAAGGTCTAGCTGAAGAAGAAAATGTATTTGCAGGTGTGTGTGTATGTGAGTATGTGTGTAAGCATTATACTTTGGAAAAGTGAAAATTAGCTAAATGATTTGATGAAAATTAAAGCCAACGTATACGAATATGTATGTAATATATGCTTCCTTCCTATGCAAAGACGTACATACATACATATGCAAGTGTGAGTACTTTAGACGCAATGAATCTTTTGAGAATTATATGGAGCATAAAATGAAAATTACAAGAGACCTTGAATTTCCTGTTTAGCCACAGTGTAAGGAAACAGCAAAGAACGTCAAAATATTTATTTTAAAGTTAAAACTTAAAAGTAAGAAAGTTACAGCCAATTTAGCCCGACTTTTTAATACTCTACACTTTAAAATATCGAAAATAAATTATTTATTTCATAAGTCTGTATTACCTAAGGGATATAATATGTACATTAGGGTGCTCCTTATATGTATGGGATAATTTTTTTGTAAAGTTTGGGTCGTAACTCTCCCAGAAATGTTCTCTGTAGTAAAAAAAATACATTGTGGAAAAATTTATACAGATTGCATCAAGGGTAGGCGTGCCGCATCCGCCCACAAGCTTTCAGAATATGGCGGATGTGACACGCCTTCCCCTGATGCAATCTACCTAAAATTTTCCACATTTCTTGGTTACTAAGAAGATTTCTGGCGAGAGTTACGACACAATTTTACAAACAAAAAATGGCCCGTGCATATAAGCAAACACTATTTATTGATGAGCATTATGTCAGCTCAACCTTCATGCAGAAAGGCAAAGATGGTGCGACGAAAAGTGTGAATCTAACGAACGGGTCTGTAAGACCAACATTTAGTTTCTTCGTTGGCTTGGTGGACTTATGGGTTTCTCGTATAGTAAAAGGGTCATGGTGTGGTAGGGGGAATAAAATGTCTCCAGGCTGTTATGACCACTCGAAGATGTAATACATCCTAAATCTAAGTAGGGAGCCTCTGATAGGTTTTCTGACTAACAAGAGGCTACTAATGGTACTTACAAAGAGGTTACGAATAGTACTCAAGAACTCCAATTACATTTTTAAGTGCTAATATAGCGTTGTCAGAACTTGCAAACAAATGTCATCTTCTTATCTCCTTGCAAATAATGAATGCCCTCAAAATAGACTTTCGTTTTAATTTGTTGTTAGAAAGAAATCTCTTTCCGACCAACCCATTCTTTGAAACATTTAGAAACAGAAAATAATTACAAGAATTTCGATATGAAGAATATGTTAAATGGAGTAGAACTTCGCAACTCATGCAAATGAATTCGCACGTATTAGTGTGTATACCCGTGCATTATTACACTTTTTTTTTTTGCTAGATAAGGTAATTTTAAATTCAAATCGATCTGAAACGTCCAAATAATATTAAAATGGCGTTTCAAAAAATCGATATAAACAATTCCGCATACCTCCTAAAAGCTGGAGCTATTACCTTTTGTTTCGACAAATCCACTTTAGCCTTATTTAACTGTCCAGTATCATTATATGGATTTCAACCACTATTTAAGACTTCAAAACCTTTTTTGGACATTTTTTGAATGTTTTTGAACATTAGTGCTTGTTGGTCCAAAATCCGCATATTATTTCAATGCTATACTATGGTTTCGATGATGGTTTATGTGAAAATTTTAATAGACTGATTTTCCTGAGGCTTTCGCCGCCCCTTTCATGGGTCTGTCATCCGAAGGTTAGCACTCGCGCATCGCGGATGACCAATTTAACCTAACAGAACCTAATTTACATTAAAATTAATTAATTGCTTAGTATTTTTTCGCTTCGCATAAACTATGGGCTTAACATTCTCCCAAAGGAAAAATCGAGAGCCATCAAATCACACTATCTTTGAAGTCAAGAAATATGTCTGTTTTGTAAAATAGCATTATTTCGCTGGTTACGTGAAACGTATTACACGATGCAGTATCCTGTTGAAACCAGCAGTTATTAATATTTATTGAGAACAAAAATTGATTAATCATATGTCAATAACAAATTGTTACGACAGTTCCTATATCATTTTAAAAGAAATATGAATCAATTATGTTTTCACTTAAGTTTGCACAATTTTGTTGCTTTCCTTTAGTGGTATATTGTTCATGGTGATTTGCCAAAACTTGCTGAAAAGAAACAGAAAGAAATTCTAATTTAGGATTGACAGCTAACACAAAAAACATATTTTACATGCTGACTGCCGTAGGTCGATACTACTCAGTATTAGGTCAACTGGGAGCCAGCGCATCTTATCGTAGAGTGCCTTCCTAAGAGCAAATTAATTAATCATAATTGTTTAATTTGTTCCAATCTTATTAAGCAAAAGGGAATAAATGTAATAAAATTTAAAAAGTATTTTAAATAATTTTATTTTAAGTTATCCAGTAATATATTCAAGTATGAAAGCAATTATAGATTATTGTTTTTAGTATTACCATGACTATATCTATTCGTGATATTTTTCTATGTTGATATCTTTTGGTTTACAAAAGAGATAACAATTTTTTTATTATTTTCTATTAACAAACGGTAACTTAATTGATTAAATATAAATAAATACAACGATTGAGGCACCTCACAAACAAAGAAACAGAGAAGAATACGGCAACTTTTGATTTAAATTCAATAATTCATTAATTTTAATAGTTTTAGTTTTGAATATAACGAATAAACCAATAATATAAACTTAAAAACGAATCGTTGTTTTAGAAAAAATGAAACAGAACCACAAATTTAAAAGAAGTGCTTAAGTTAACAAATTCTAAGCAATAAAATTGTACTGATCTGTAATAAAATTGAAAAGATAGCATCACAACTTTGAGATTTTTTTTAATTCATTCATTTGCGAATTACACCTGCATGGTATACTCAAAGTTGCGAAAAAAATCTTTTCTTAAAAATGCTTTTTAATATGAAAATAACTTAAAAATAATATATTGCCTGTTAGAAGAACGATAAATATTGCTAAACATTAATTAAATAATTTCTAAAATAATACAAATTAAGTCATTTCGTAGGTATTAGAATGTGTAGAAGCTGATGCTGATGCTGCTGCTGTGCTGGCAGACGATTTTATTTGACTTGTAGACGTTGAGGGAGACATCGTCGATGATGATGATGACGATAAAGTACTCATTTCACCAGTGGTAACAAAACGTTGCATAAACTCTCGACAGCGTGTATCACGATAATAATCCATAGATTTGGTAGTGCTACGCAATAAAACGCGACCAAATATGGTGGCTTTAAAACAAAACGAAAAAAAAAAATACAAAGCAAATTCTATAAAATTAAAATTAAATTATTTTTGATGAATAACTTACCCACATGCATAGGATTATAATATTTACGTTCAATGCCCTCACGTAAAAACATACACAAGTGAACGAAAACATTACGTTTGGGTGAACTTAGTTGCGCTACCAACTCCATAGCTTCAGCGGTGGTATTGGTTTTAAGGAGATCTTCTACAAAAGGATCTAATAAAGGCTTCTCGGGTAAATTGAGTAGCATAAGTAAAGCTTCAGCCGCGGCATGAGGTGTATCAGCTAAACAGAATATGTTAGGAAATAAAACAAAATTTTTAAATTACAATTAAAAACTTACGAAATTCATTTGAGGACCAAGTGTCCAGCCAGTCTCTTATACAATTAAATTTAACATCTTTGGCACGTTTAAACTCCAAAGAACTTAAGGAGAAAGCACCCTCTACCTTGGGTCCTTGTTTATGTAAATAATCTATTAACAAAAAGAACTCCCTGGGCATGGTAACACGAAATTCAGGAGAGTCATCATTCATCTGCAAAAACATAAAAATTTTATCAATAATTGCCATGTTTCCTTACAGATCTAGTAATATTGCCTCACCAATTCTTTTATTTGCTGCTGATTATATTCACATAGAGGACGATCTGTACGACATAGCGTTTCCATGGATAAACCAAAACAACTAGGCTTATATTCACCAGTCACGGTAATGAATATATGAGGACCATTTTTCACTTGTAAAATCAAAATATCGAAAT